>CM071680.1:19247500-22052500 GCA_036553675.1 Solanum okadae | reverse complement strand
ATTTAAACTTGATAATAATTAACAATTTGTAAATTTTGATTCCATTTCGACATCGTTGGCCTCGAAAGATTTCTTAATTTTATGCATTTGGTGGAGTATGTGGAAATTCTTAGACAATCTTGATGATGAACAACTTTTGTTTTCCATATTTTACTTGGACTGCAAGAATTTAGATTTGATAGGGTGCTTCATTTGGTCGTCAATAGAATTATATATTTCTTTATCAGTTTATGAATATAAGTTGTATATATATATACACACACTTATTTTTTGACACATGCTTTGTACGTGATTATCGATTCAGAGAATTTATTGCAGCTCAATATCATCATCTTCGCTCTTGTAACCGTTGTCATTTTTCTAATAGCGATGACATAAGAATTCAATGAGGTAGGATTAACTTCAAATTCGATGTAGTTCAAGATTTGTGAATCTGTTGATTCCATTTCAACTTGATTATAAATAACGATTTATAAATTTGTTGATTCCATTTCGACATCATTCGCCGCAAAAGATTTCTTAATTTTATGCTTTTTGTGGAGTCTGCAGAAATTCTTAGACCATCTTGATCGTGAGATAATTTTGTTTTCCATCTTTGACTTGGGTTGCATGAATTTAGATTTGATAAGGCACTTCATTTGGTCGTCAATGGAAGCCTATATTTCTTTCCCAGATTATGCATAAAAGTTTGTATATAATATATATATATATACGCACACACACACACACACTAGTTTTTTGACATTGAGCATGAACAACTTTTGTTCTCCGTCTTTGACTTGGGTTGCAAGAATTTAGGTTTGATAGGACGCTTCACTTGGTCATCAATGGAAGCCTATCTTTCTTTACCTATATATATATATATATATATATGTACACACATATACATACTAGTTTTTCAACATGTGCGTTACACGTGATTACCGATTCAGAGAATTTGTTGCAGCTCGATATCATCATATTCGCTCTTGTAATGATTACCATTTTTACTAATAGAGATGATAGATGAATTCAGTGAGGTAGGATTAACTTCAAATTTTCTAGAGTTCAAGATTTGCAAATCCGTTAATTACATTTCAATTTGATCGGAATTAACTATTTGTAAATTTATTGTTTCCATTTCCACATCGCTCGCCGCAAAAGATTTCTTAATTTTATGCCTTCTGTGAAGTTAGTTGAAATTCTTAGACCATCTTGATTATGAAAACATTTTGTTTTCCATCTTTGACTTGGGCTCCAAAATTTTGATTTAATAGGGAACTTCATTTGGTCCTCATTGGAAGTCTATATTTCTTACCAAGTTTATGCATATAAGTTGTATATATATTACGAACAACTTTTGTTTTCCATCTTTGACTTTGACTTGGGATGCAAGAAATTAGATTTGGTAGGGCGCTTCATTTAATGGAAGCCTATATTTCTTTCCAATTTATGCATATAAGTTGTATATATCTACTAGTTTTTCAACATGTGCGTTGCACATGATTACTGATTCAAAAAATTTGTTGCAGCTGGATACCATCCTCTTTGCTCTTGTAACCGTTGTCATTTTTTCTAATAAATGACATCATAATTCAGTGAGGTAGGATTAACTACAAATTCACAAGAGTTCAAGATTTGTAAATCCGTTGATTTCATTTCAACTTGATCGAAATTAATGATTTGTAAATTTGGTTGATTCCAGTTCGACATCAATGGCCACAAAAGATTTCTTAATTTTATGTCTTCTGTTGAGTGTGCGGAAATTCATAAACCATCTTGATGATGAACAACTTTTTTTTCCATCTTTTACTTGGGTTGCAAGAATTTAGATTTGATAGGGCACTTCATTTGGTCGTCAATGGAAGACTATATTTCTTTCCGAGTTTATGAACCGCCCATGAACCCAAGGATCTTGCTGTGGAGGAAAAGGAAACAACTTAAAATACAACACCTATGACTCGAACTCCTCCACCCTTTCCACAATGATTAGTGAAGAAAATTGAGGAAGTAAATTATCATAAGTTTATCTCGATGTTGAAGAAACTCTCAAATAATGCCTATTTGATTGAAGCACTAGAATAGATCCTGGGCTATGTGAAGTTCATCTATAGCTCTCAAGGTATGATTAAGATCTACATACACTATATCTTATTCACACTTTACTTGTTCAATTGTACTAAGTATGTTATTTTCGTTGATAATGATAATTTCTAAATGTTTGATGCATTAATTTCTATCATATATGTGGAACATTTTGTCCACGAGACTTCAAATGTTTTTCTCAAAGAACCTATAACAGGTCCATTTGGAAAATGATAGGTTTAATTGAATTAGTAAACAAGGTTGCATTCACATCTTGTTATAACTTCTTGAAACATGCATTTTTTCTAATCACTTGATCATTAGTATGCTCTTACCGATTGAAATTGTTTAATATTGTATTACTTTTTTCTTATCATGAGTCATTTATAATGTTATTATTGCACTTATAGGTTTTATGAAACAATTTTTCTTCTTTCTTATTACCTTGTTTGTTAGATATTGCCACATTTTGATACTAATAAAATTGATTTTTTATTATTAGACAAGATTACTCTAACTAAATATGAGAAACATGTTGTGTAACGCCCCGAGCCTACACCCTGGGTGGGACTGTCACTCAAGAACCATTTCTGGCTCCAAGCGAACCCTTGGCCTGGCTAGACTTTCAGCGGAAGACTCTAAGCATTATTACAAGGATCAAATGCATTAATAAACAAGTGTCTCAAATTAAACTCAGAACGTTTAAAGATAAAACATTCAACTAGCCATAGATGGCAACTTAAGTCTTAACATAAGAAATAACAATGTAAAGACAATTGAACGACTAGTTGTCCATGAAGCCTCTTAAACAAAGAGGGATGTCGGGAGAAGACTCCCGATCATGCTAACATATGAAATACTAGAAATCAAAGTAAAAGGAGTCCTCTGGAAAGTAAGGAGGCTCACCAACTGACTCTGAGTGCTCAACTGGATCAACGAGGCGCTGGATGTTAATCCTAGTTACCTGTGTCTGCATCATAAAATGATGCAGCCCAAATGGCATTAGTACATTGAATGTACGAGTATGCGAAGGGAAAACTAAGCATAACATAAGCTTGAAAGGAATCTTAAAGGAACACTTACCTCGGCTTTACTCAACTCATGAATAACTTAACTCAAATGCAAAGTAACACAACAATAATAGTGTAGTTTATATAAAGCATTTAAAACAGTAGGTGACAACTCAAAGTATTAAAGAAAAAACAATAGCAACTCAATTACACATAAAGTAATATAATACTGTGGGAGTTTCTCTAATCGACAACCATCAGTATGAGCCTAAGTGATGATATAACATCTCGCCCACACTGCCAGAACTGTCCAATACTTTGCCGTCATATAGAACACCTCAACGAAGTGGATCCACTAGTCTATGATAAAAAGCACTAAGGAATCATCTAAAAAGTATGATCTTTTCTACCCATGATGGCTACATGGTTTATGGAGACTTGAGTTATTATAAACTCGTGTCAACATATCCGTGCTCAATACTACTCTCAAAATATACTCAACTCATATGTTTAAAAAACAAAACTCTTTCTGTGATTTGAGATAACTGCTCAAAGGCTCTCTTGGAAATCGGTGTTTCCTTTCTTGCTTAAATGTGAAAACATTTCAACTCTGGGAATACTTAGTTCCCATATAATATTTTAAATAAATGACTTTACTCTTACTCTTTACTCAACTCAAATCTTAAGTCTTAAAACAAAGTTAGAACGTTTGTAAAAGACTTTTGGAAAACTCTATGAACTTCTCTTGACTTGACTCTTAATTTTCCTTGAATTGGATTATGGATTCAAGGTTCATGATCTCATTTTTATGGATGATTTAATGATGTTTAGATGTACCTTAGAGTGTAGAAATCAATAAGAAGACATAGGTACGTTGCTAAGGAACTAGTACGGAAAGAAGGGGGAAAAGGTTAGAGAACTGCGTCCCTGGCGCTTTGAGAGGCGCGGGGCGCCAACCCTTGAATTTTAGGGACTGGGTTGGGGCGATATGGCTGGCTCGGTGGCCTAGAGCCCTATTTAGGGTGGCTGGGGCGGCGCCCCAGACCCCTTCTCAGAAACCTCTAACTTTTCTTCTTCGTTTTTAAACTCTAAAACCCTCTACTTTAATTAGTTCTATCACCAAACACTTAGAATCAACTATATCATCAATCTATGTAATATTCTACTAAAAAACACACCTAAAATCATGAATCAAATTCAAGGAACTTCAACAACAAGGACCCACAAGATTTCAAACGAATTATCATCAAGAACTCATAAGATTTCTTTCGAAATAATAGAACTTCACTAAATTGAATCATGATTGGCTCGTGGGTGAAATAACCCAATTCTATGTGATCTCACATACCTCGTAGGATTAAATCCTTGGCGAAATCCACATCTAAATTGTACGATCTTGACGAATCTTGACTTTTCTTTTCCTTTCTCCTCTTTCTCTTTTCTCCAAGCCCTAACGTGAATTTCCAATTTTCTAAACTGATCTAATTCTTATTAGACCCTAACTTAATTACCAAAAATGAAATAAAATAATTGGTAAAGGAAAAGACCAACTACCCTTCAAAAATCCGGATTGGGGTTTCCTTATCCAAGCAACCCAACTTCCAATGGGCATATCTCACTCATACAAACTCGGAATGACTCAAACTTGACGGCGTTGGAAAGATAATTCCAAGATATTTCCTATGGTATCTGGAATAATACTTAACTCATTCTGAGCTAGGAGTTATGGTCGTTTGAAGTTGACCCAAAACTCATTCTTAACTTAACCAATTTTCCAGATTTTTTATTCTTTCCAAAGATGAGTATTTCCAATTTTTAACTCTTTTTAGTTCTTTCAAATAGCGAGGTGTTACAATATCTCCCCCTTGGGATTCGTCCTTGAATGAGATTACTCTTACTAGGATAACGGTGTAACAACTATCATTCCGTTCAAACACCCAACAAGCAAATCTAACACATCAAGTATATAAATTAAAGAGTACTAAGAAGAGAATTAGTACCTTGATCTGGAATTTCTCCAGGCTCAAGGAGATGTGGATATCTCATCTGCATATCTTCCTCAGCTTCCCAAGTAGCTTCCTCAACAAACTGATTCCTCCAAACACATATTGAAGACTCTTGTTATCGGTGAACACATCCACATGAACACCTTAAGGATAATGGCGCCATATTTCAGAGAAAATACTACGGCATCCAATTCTAGATCATTGGTTGGATAATTCTTCTCATGAACTTTCAACTGTCTAGAGGCATAAGCTATAACTTTGCCATTCTGCATTAACACACAACCCAATTCCAACTATAAACGCATCACAATATATGACAAAACCTTGAATACCTTCTGGTAAGGTCAATACTGGGAAGTAGTCAACCTCTTTTTCAATTCCTGAAAGCTTTTCTCACAAGCTTCAGACTATTGAAATTTCACTATTTTCTGAGTTAACTTGGTCAAAGGGGACGAAATAGAAGAGAACCCCTCTATGAAACTTCTATAATATCCAGCCAATCCAAAAACTCCTAATATCAGTTGGAGATGTGGGTCTAGGCCAATTTTGCACTGTCTCAATTTTCTAAGTGTCAACTCTAATCTCATCACCAGAAACAATGTGATCCAAGAATTCCACAGACTCAAGCCAATACTCACATTTTGAGAACTTACCATACAACTCCTTATTGTTTAGAGTTTGGAGAACTATTTTGAGATGGATAGCATGATCTTCCTCATTCCTCGAATAGATTAGAATGTCATAAATGAGTACGATAACAAATATATCTAAGTAAGGCTTGAATACTCTATTCATAAGGTCCATGAATATTGCAGGCGCATTGGTCAAATCAAAGGACATAACTAGGAACTCATAATGACCATAACGGGTCCTGAATGTTGTCTTTGGAATATCACAACCCCTTACTCTTAACTGATGGTAGCCTGATCTGAGGTCTATCTTAGAGAAATAGGTAGCACCCTGAAGCTGATCGAAAAGATCATCAATTCTCGGAAGAGGACTTACTCTTAATGGTAACCTTGTTCAATTGACGGTAGTTTATACATATCCTAAGGGAACCATCTTTCTTTCTCACAAATAAGACCGGAGAGTCCCAAGGTGAGACATTTGGTCGAATAAATCCCTTATCAAGGATATCTTTAAACTCTTATTTAGGCTCTTTCAACTCTGTTGGAGCCATTCTATATGGTGGAATAGATATAGGATGAGTATCGAGAAGAATATCTATACGAAAGTCTATCTCTCTCTCAGGAGGGACTCCAAGTAGATTATCAGGAAAGACTTCTCGAAACTCACTCAAAACTGGAACTCACTCAATAGGAGGTGTCGCAACACTAGAATCATTAACTCGAACTAAGTAATAGACACATCCCTTGGAAACTAACTTCCTCGCCTTAAGGTACGAAATGAAATGACCCTTAGGCACTGCTAAACTGCTACTCCACTTTATAACTAGTTCATTGGGAATTTGGAACCTAACAATTCGAGTTCTACAATCAATGGAGGCATAACAGGCATGAAGCCAATCCATACCTAGAATGACATCAAAATCTACCATGTCTAACTCAACTAAATCAGTCATGGCGTTCTTGTGATTGAAGGAAATGACACAATCACGATAGACTCGCTCAGCTAGAATAGACTCTCCAACAGGTGTAGAAATACAAAAGGATTCTCAACGTTTCTCAGGAAGAATATCAAATTTCATTGGAACATAAGGAGTCACAAAAGATAAAGCCGATCCTGGGTCTAGCAAAGCATAAATATTAAGAGTAAAGACTTTGATCATACCAGTGACAACATCAAGAGAATTCCCTTGCTCATGATGACTATTGATAGCATATAGGCAGTTTTCTCCTCCAACAGTACCTGAAGTAGCTCCTCTAGGTGCAGCCCTTTCTGGTGGAGCAACTGATGAAGATTGGGTTGTATTTCCTTGATTCCCATTACCTTGTCGGTTCTTGGGGCACTCTTTCATGAAGTGACCCTCTTGTCCACACTTGAAACAACATGTGGAGCCATCACAACACTTACCTGTGTGGTTCCTACCACACTTATCACATGCACGAGCCTAGTTACCTCCTTGTGCCACACTACCCTGAGACTGTGCAGGTCTAGCTCTGAAGTTCTGCGAATTCTAACCATTATACTCACCTTTGTTTCTGGGTGCAGGTGTACTAACATATGATGGAGCAAGTCGCTTTTGCTTTTATTAAAAGGAATAATGGTTCACATTACTCCTTTGCTGCCCGGACTCAATCCCTATCATAGATTTCTTGTTTCTAAACTCTTCCCTATCCCTCAGCTTCTCTTCCTCAACCTGCTGCACATAAACCATCAACCTTGCTATATCAACGTCACCTATTAACATCACAGCCTTACCTTCCTTACTCAACAGATGAGACAACCAAGCAACAAACAAACTCATTCTATTCCCCATATCCGCAACCATCTCAGAAGCATAACGGGATAGTTGGGTAAACTCCAACCCATACTCATGAACACTTAGTGAATCTTGCTTGAGGGTAAGTAACTCTCGTACCTTAGCCTCTCTTAATTCTCGAGGAAAGAAACGCCCCAAGAAAGCCGCTTCAAACATTTCCCAAGTCAAAATTGGTGCACCCTCAGCTCTACCCTTCTTCCACTGGTCAAATCAAGTCCTAGCAACATTCTTCAGTTGATATGTAGCTAGTTCAACTCGTTCAGCATCAGTAACGTGCATGACCTCAAATATCTTTTGTAGTTCCTCAACAAAATTTTCTGGATCCTCAGTAGTTTTTGAACTAGTGCAGCATGGAGGATTCATCCTCAAGAACTCTCAAATCCTTGAAGTATCAGCCTCTTCATGTTGAGCCCCTCTTTGTTTCCCAACTTGGTTGGTCACAACCTAACTCAGCATTCAGATTGCTTCCCAAAATTCAGCATTGGTGACCTCTCATTGAGGTTTCACCTCAGGTGCATTTGGTACCTCTTGCTCTTCGACATTACGCCTAGCATGAAGACCTCTGATAGCTCTTCGTGGGGACATGATTAACTGAAAGACACGCGCAAGAACGAATTAGATGAAACTTTTAAGAGATAAAACTCTAACCCACGAAATGAGTATGAAAGAAGTGAAAGAATTTCCAAAATGTTGCAGCTTCCTAATTATAGATATGGCGCGCTTCACAGCGATAACTAGGACTCTATAGACACAGCTTCATAGACTCCCTAGGAATCTTAAACTCTGGCCTCTTGTACCAAGTTTGTCACACCTCGAGCCTACACCCTGGGTGGAACTGGAACTGGAGAACCATTTCTGGCTCCAAGCGAACCCTTGGCGTTGCTAGACTCTCAGCGGAAAACTATAAGCATTATTACAAGGATCAAATGCATTTATAACACAACTGTCTCAAATTAAACTCAGAATGTTTAAGGTTAAAACATTCAACTAGCCATAGATGGCAACTCAAGTTTTAACATAAGAAATAACAATGTAAAGACAACTAAACTACTAACTACCTATGAATCCTCTAAAACAAGGAGGAATGTCGCGACAAGACCCCCGATAATCCTAACAACTGAAATACTAGAAAGCAAAGTAAAAGGAGTCCTCTGGAAAGCAAGGAGGCTAACCAACTGACTCTAAGTGCTCAACTAGATCAATGAGGCGTTGAATGCTAATCATGATTACCTCTGTCTGCATCATAAAATGATGGAGGACAAATGGCATCAGGACATTGAATGTATGAGTATGCGAGGGGAAAACTAAGCAAAACATAAGCTTTACTCAACTCATGAATAACTCAACTCAAATGCAAAGTAAAACAACAATAATAGTGTAGTTTATACAAAGCATTTAAAACATTAGGTGACAACTCAAAATATTAAAGAAATACAATTGTAATTAAATTACATTTAAAGTAATATAATACTGTGGGAGTTTCTCTAACCGACAACCATCACTATGAGCCTTAGTGATGATACAACGTCTCGCCCACGCTGCCAGAATTGTCCTATACTTTTCCATCATATAGAACGCCTCAACTAAGTGGATCCACTAGTGTATGCTAAAAATCAGTAAGGAATCATCTAAAAAGTATGATCTTTTCTACCCATGATGGCTACATGGTTTATGGTGACTTGAGTTATTATGAACTCGTGTCCCCATATCGGTGCTCAATAGTACTCCCAAAATATACTCAGCTCATATGTTTTATAAACAAAACTCTTTCTATGATTTGAGATAATTATTCAAAAACTAGCTCAAAGGCTCTCTTGGAAATTCGTGTTTCCTTTCTTGCTTAAATGTGAAAACATTTCAACTCTTGGGAATACTTAGTTCCCCTATAATCTTTTAAAGAAATGACTTTAGTCTTACTCTTTACTAAACTCAAAGCTTAAGTCTTAAAACAAAGTTAAAATGTTTGTAAAAAACTTTTGGAAAACTCTATGAACTTCTCTTGATTTGAATCTTAACTTTCCTATAATTAGATTACGAATTCATGGTTCATGATCTCAGGTTTATGGATGATTTCATGATGTTTAGACGTACCTTAGTGTCACAACCCAGGGGTATACCCTAGAAGTAACACAGCGTACTTGACCCCAAATGGGTCTCATACAAACCCTTAGCATATCATGAACATAAGTTTATAGAAAATATGGAAAAATTTAAAACTTTTTACAATCGAAGTCATTTTCATAAAAGCAAGGGGAAGTCTTTCTATACTTTTTCTCAAACCATCTAATACAACTTTAGAATAAACTCTTGGCACACAACCCATACAATAGTCTAAAAAAACATGAAATAAAAGGCATAAGGAAATGGTGGGTTTTGTCCCCGAAGCGATGATGATTCACCAAGATATTCAACTCCTTAGCTCCTTAGGAAACCTAGTTTCAAGATAGAACTCAAGTCTCCCAACCCTACATTTTATTAGAATGTAGACAAAGTATTCGTTAGTACAAAATGTACTAAATATGTTAGCTAGAATAAACATAAGAGCAGAAGACAAGGGTTAGTCAATATAAGACATAATCCAAAATCATATGAAATACTTCATGAAACATAAATCATAATCATACGAGACACTATCATAATCATAATAAGTAAAGTCTCCAACATAAGCATCACTTGATCCTAGTCATCTATACCATGATAGGACTACTTTCAAGTAACCTCAAGGCATACTTTGTGCAATGCATCGATAGCATCCCATAATACCATCCAAGCTAAGTACCCTTTTTTGGTCATCTTGATCATAGCCTATATACATGATCAAGTCTTAAGCTTTTCCACCATAAGGGCACCATACTCCTAAATAACTCAAAACCACACTTGTGTAATGCATTAAAGGCATCCCATAATACCCTCCACACTAAGCATAACCTTGAAGTCATCCTAGTCATATTTACCCTCCTTTGGTTTCATTATTAGCTTACCTCATGTAGACAAGGGAACTATCACCGTTAGTCAATCACATCTTGGAAGGCAACAATAGCAACAATCCATCAAGCATAACTCATGTAAGACAACGCTCATTAGGCAACCTTTAGTCATACTTGTACAATGCATGAATGGAATCCCATACTACCATTCATACTAAGTACTTCTTTAGGTTATCATACTCATGTTCCTTTATTACAGACTAGACCCTTTTGAAAGCGTAGGAACACTAGGAGACATTTTTCTAAGTCTATCTTAGTTCCTCACTGTTTTGAACCCTAAGAGATACTATACTAGGTACATCTTAGTTCTTCAAGTTTGAACCCTAGGAATTGCTACGTTAATCATAATCTTAGTTCATTTAGTTCCTTATTCTAATGCTTATTGGGTTGGAACATAGTTCCTCTCTTTAGACCTTACAACACTATGAGGTACTACCTTAAGCACATATAAGTTCATTATTAGGTTAAACCCTATGAGAAACTTTTTTTAGCATGTGTAGGTTCATTATTAACACGGACCCTATGAGATACTACTTTAAGTTGGTTCAAGTCCATTTATACTCTTGAACACTATGAGCTACTTCACTAATCCTATCTTAGTTCCTCATTACTTCGAACCCTAGGATATGCTACATTAAGTACATCTTAGTTCATCAAGCTTGAACTCTTGTTGATGCTACTTAAAGCATAATCTTAGTTCACTAAGGTTGAACCCTAGGAGATGCATCTTCAAGCACAATCTTAGTTCATTAAGTTTTATCTCTAGGAGATACTCCTTCAAGCAAAATCTTAGACCATTACTTGTATTGGACTCTAGGAGATGCTACATTATGCATAATCTTTGACCCATGAGGTTTGAACTCTAGGAGATGCTACATTTAGCACAGTCTTAGTTCATTACTAATCTTGTTTAATTGGGATATAGCCTTAACAAACATTATAACATATTAGCTATCACATGATCTCTCAAGGTTTTACCCACACCATCAAGGGTTGATCCACTTGCCTAAGGTAGAACCGATTTTTTAGCTTAGTTGGATCGACTAGCTAACTTTCTTACGGGGCACGTAGTTATGGGATACAAAGATTGCTACTAGAAACCCAATGCTCTTCTAGGTGAAGGCTTCCATCTCATGAGACACTTTGGGAAATCCAGAATCTTCTAGTTGAGAGATCGCATGTTGGAAGCCCAAAGTCAACTAGGTGGGAACCTCCATGAAAGCCCAAACTCAACTAGGTGGGAACCTCCATCTCATTTCAATATCCACTCGGAGCTAGGCATAAATCCCACAAGATAATCATTAAATCTCTACTTTGACTCAAGTTTATGGAAAGATGTTCTTGACAACCAATCCATGCTAATACCTCTTTTAGACCATGTGTGAGCAACTATCACCATCCATGACCTAGGTTTGATAGCTCTTTATCCTTATGTTCAATTAGGTAAGAGAAGCCCTTCAACCCTAGAACTATTACTATGTGAGAAGTTTTTCATATTAAGTTCATCTTCATGCCTAATATAATGTCTAGAATTCTACATTAAACAAGGATATCATCATAAGTTAAGTGGTTCTATCACTTCATACCACCTATGATTCATAAGGTGAATTAGGTAGGTAAAGATCTTTCATCACAATTCTATTCATTGGCTTTGTATTCACATGTAGATTTTACTCTCAAAGCCTTATCATCTATAGTTGATCATATTAGCTTCACTCCAAAGCCCTAGTGATCAACATTCACAACTATGAGTCTTTATTCTCTATAACTCTACACCATAGAAGCATATTATGAACCTAGATTAGAAGGCATTCAATCACATTCTTCATCACTAGGTGATTCTAGCCACAATTCATCCTAAAGGTTCAACATCAACTTTAAAAGTCAAGATCCATCATATATTATAAAGTCTAGTTCAATTCATGTCTAACTATTCCTAATCTTGAACAATTACTACACATGACATTGATTTATGAAGATCACCTTTGAACCTTCAATTTCACCTCTAATGGCATAAACCCAAAAAATATGAAATTCATCAAGTAAACTAGGCTTAACCATAGAAATCACATGAATTCATCATAATATCATAATTCATTGTTAATAAAATCATAATTAGGTATTATCCACTATATTGGAATCATACTTAAACCCTACCCACAATGTAGAAGTAAGCCCTAGCTAGAATTGGGTTTTTGACTTCACAATTGGGGGAAAAGCTAGGGGGCTCTATGGGTGGAAGAACCCATAGATGATTAAGCTAACATACCTTAATTCAAAGCCCTAATCAAGCTTCCATCAATGAAGGAAAATCTTCCCCAACTTCCTTTCTTCTTCTTCTTCACTTCTAGAGAGAGAATTATTTGGAGAGAATTTGGGTTCTTTGATGAATGAGTTAAATGATTTAGTTTAGGGGTCTATTAGGTATATATAGGTGGTTAAATAGCTAACTAACCAACCTCCATTAACCCCTAACTAAAAACACTTAACTTAAAAATCTGCTTGACCTACCATGAGTGGACCTACTGAGCGGGCTGCACCTCCGTAGGTGAGATACGCAGCTTAAAATTTGTAAGCCATCACAGGACTTGACCCACGACCCCAACCTACGGGCCATGGTTCCACCTACAGCCAGTAGGTGGCAAACATAGGTCACTTAAATTTGGCAGTTTTGGGGGCTGCTTTGGGGTCCTCCTCAAGGACCCCTTTGGGTGGTCCTTGGGGGTTGTACCTCGACGTGTAACCCCTAAAACCTCCATTCTAAGTACGGGAGTAATTTTTGTGATTTTTAATCCTCATACCACACTCTAAAACTCTTACGAAAAGCTATAGAACTCTCTAGTTCAACTTACTAGTTTCCGAGGTATAATAATATCTCCCCATTGGGATCATTCATCCTCGAATGACAAATCTAAACACTTCTTAAAGTCACAACTCTAAACTAGCTGGCCATCATGCATGTACTACATCTAAATGCACACAACCAAGGAAGAAAACTTTAATTCCAAGCTAAACACATTCAATGCAACACAAGGGAGTAAGAACTACTTCTACAAACCCAAAATGCATGAAATTCTATATCTATTCATTTTCAAGGATGAACTACCATCTCCCGACTAAATCATGCTCAACACACATTCATGGAACCTAAATGCAAATTACTCTCAAAAAGCATTTATTCAAGGAGGAATCTTTCAACTCCCCAAAACTAAGGCATGCGCATATATTTATCTCATGAAGTCTATATGCAACTCTACTAAAAGCAGTACAACATGAGGAAAACAATGCATATAAGTCATTTCTATTACAGCTTAAGCTTTTTCATGAATATGCATCACATAAGAAGTTCATGGAAACATATAATTCACACATGACTTCATATAAAAGCAAATCAAGAGGAACCTATCATCTCAAGCTAGAATAGGAGTATAAGGAAAAGGATGAGGACATCGGGACATCTCATTGGCCCTTGGCCTCCCAAGTAGCACTCTTAACCAAATTCCTTACTAAAGAACACTCCTTACCACTTTATGGAACAACTTCCTTGTTCCTCTACTTCTTAACGTGCCGGTCTAAGACCTCTATCGGTACTTCTAAATTAGAGGGGTTCTTATTAGCAACTCTAGCTCACAAGCAACCCTACTAACACTACTCCAGATCTCATATGAGCCCGCCAAGCCGGGACTAAACTTCTCATACTCATTACACCTCTTAAGGTGAGAATTTCAAGCAAACCTAGCTCGTGAACATCAAGAACACTCAACGACCTTGCTATCTAAGCACATTATCTCCCCCTTGGGAGCAAACCTATACAAATTCTTTTAAGAATCACTTCTTTCAATTCTAAGGTCGAAGCAAGTCATCACTAAGATTTCACATCATCACACAAAATGATTCTAAACCATGATGAATTACACTTCTACCCTTCTTAGAGGAGTCTATCACTCACCCATCTAGGAATTATTTAAACACCCTATTTAACCAATCTATCAACATACCTCAAACTCATCATGACTAAATCAGGTTCTACCATCAACTAAACATAACCACACAAAAACCTTGCTAGATAGGCACACTATCTTCCCCTTGGGAGTAAGCCTACACAAATTCTTCTAAACATCTTTCATAACATAAAGTCACCAATTAAGCATTATTCATACTCAAGACAACATCAAAGTCTATCATCTCAAATCTATCAAGTCACATAGCCATAATTGGCATCATAACCAACCTTTTTCTCCCTCGCTCCTTGTAGCATAAGCCCTTCGAGTAGTCATATCCTAAAGACTATCGGATAAGGAATATGAGAGAGACCTTATAGAGTTAAACTCTATGGCACGACTTAGAGAATGAAGAAGTGAGATTTCCTAAGCATCCAATAGCCTCCTATTCATAAATATGGCGCGCTTCACATTTATGAACAAGACTCTACTAGACGTGGTTTGAGACAATCCTAGAACCATTCTAAACCTTGTACTCTAATTACTAAGTTTGTCATGACCCAGGGGTATACCATAGAAGTAACGCGGCGTACTTGACCCCGAAGGGGTTTCATACAAACCCTTATCATATCATGAACATAAGATAATAGAAAATACGGAAAAATTTAAAACTTTTTACAATCGAAGTCATTTTTATAAAAGCAAGCGGATGTCTTTCTATACTTTGGCTCAAACCATCTAATACAACTTTAGAATAAACTCTAACTCATGTAAGACAATACTCATTAGGCAACCTTTAGTCATACTTGTACAATGCATGAATGGCATCCCATACTACCATTCATACTAAGTACTTCTTTAGGTCATCATACTCATGTTCCTTAATTAGAGACTAGCCCCTTTTGAAAGCATAGGAACACTAGGAGAAATTTTACTAACTCTATCTAGTTCCTCGTTGTTGTGAACCCTAAGAGATACTATACTAGGTACATCTTAGTTCATCAAGTTTGAACTCTAGGAAATGCTACATTATGTATAATCTTAGTTCATTTAGGTCCCCATTCTAGTGCTTATTGGGATGGAACCTAGTTCCTCTCTTTAAACCTTAGAACACTATAAGGTACTACATTAATCACATCTAAGTTCATTATTAGGTTGAACCCTATGAGATATTTCTTTTAGCATGTCTAGGTTCATTATTAACATGCACCGTACGAGATACTACATTAAGTATGTATAAGTGACTTTATACTCTTCAACACTATGAGGTACTTCACTAAGCCTATCTTAGTTCCTCATTACTTTAAACCCTAGGATATAATACATTAAGTACATCTTAGTTCATCAAACTTGAACTCTTGGAGATGCTACATAAAGCATAATCTTAGTTCACTAAGGTCGAACCCTAGGAGATGTTTCTTCAAGCACAATCTTAGTTCATTAAGTTTGATGTCTAGGAGATGCTCCTTCAAGCATAATCTTAGACCATAACTTGTATTGGACTCTAGGAGATGCTACATTATGCATAATCTTGGCCCATGAGGTTTGAACTCTAGCAGATGCTAGATTGAGCACAATCTTAGTTCATTACTAATCTTGTTTAATTGGGATATAGCCTTAACCGACATGAGAAGTTATTAACTATCACATGATCTCTCAAGGTGTTACCCACACCATCAAGGGTTGGTCCAGTTGCCTAAGGTATAACCAATTTGTTAGCTTAGTTAGATCCACTAGCTAACTTTCCTATGGGAAAGTAGTTATGGGATACATAGATTAGTACTAGAAACCCAAAACTCCACTAGATGAAGGCTTCCATCTCATGAGACATTCTTTGGGAAATCCAGACTCTTCTAGGTGAGAGATCCAATGTTAGAAGCCCAAACTCAACTAGGTGAGAACCTCCATGAAAGCCTAAACTCAACTAGGTGGGAACCTCCATCTCATTTCAATATCCACTCGATGCTAGGCCTAAATCCCACAACATAATCATTAAGCCTCTACTTTGACTCAAGTTTATGGAAAGATGTTCTTGACAACCAATCCATGCCAATACCTCTTTTAGACCATGTGTGAGCAACTATCACCATCCATGACCTAGATATGAAGGCTCTATAGCCTTAGGTTCATTTAGGTAAGAGAAGCCCTTCAACCCTAGAACCATTACTATTTTGGAAGTCTTTCATGTTAAGTTCATCTTCATGCCTAATATCATGTCTAGAATTCTACATTAGACAAGGATATCATCATAACTTAAGTGATTTTATCACTTTCTACCACCTATGATTCATAAGGTGAATTAGGTAGGTAAAGGTCTTTCATCACAATTCTATTCATTGGCGTTGTATTCACATGTAGATTTTACTCTCAAAGCCTTTGCATCTATAGTTAATCATATTAACTTTACTCTAAAGCCCTAGTGATCAACATTCACAACTATGAGTCTTTATTCTCAATAACTCTACACCATAGAAGCATATTATGAACCTAGATTGCAAGGCATTCAATCACATTCTTCATCACTAGGTGATTCTTCTTCTTCTTCTTCATTAGGTGATTCTTCTTCTTCTTCTTCATCACTACATTAATTCAAAGCCCTAATCAAGCTTCCATCAATGAAGGAAAATCTTTCCCAACTTACTTTCTTCTTCTTCCTCCTCCTCTTCCTCCTCCTTTTCTTCTTCCTCCTCTTCTTCCTCCTCTTCTTCCTCTTCTTCTTCTTTTTCTTTTCTTCCTCTTTTCTTCCTCCTCATCTTCTTCTTCTTCCTCCTCCTCCTCCTCCTCCTCCTCCTCCTCCTTGTCCTCCTCGTCCTCCTTGCCCTCCTCGTCCTCCTCGTCCTCTTCCTTCTCGTCCTCTTCTTCTTCTTCTTCTTCTTTTTCTTCTTCTTCTTCTTCTTCTTCTTCTTCTTCTTTTCTTTCTCTTCTTCTTCTTCTTCTTTTCTTTTTCTTCTTCTTCTTCTTCTTTTCCTCCTCCTCCTCTTCATCCTCCTCGTCCTCGTCCTCCTCCTCCTCCTCCTCTTCGTCCTCCTCGTCCTCGTCCTAGTCCTCGTAGTCCTCATCCTCCTCGTTCACTTCTAGAGACAGAATTATTTGGAGGGAATTTGGGTTCTTTGATGATTGAGTTAAATGATTTAGTTTAGGGGTCTATTAGGTATATATAGGTGGTTAAATATCTAATGAACCTACCTCCCTTAACCCCTAACTAATTACTAATTAACCCCAAAACCCTAACTAAAAACACTTAACTTAAAAATCTGCTTGACCTACGACTCCTCCACCCACAGACCTTGGGTGGACCTACTAAGTGTGCTGCATCTCCGTAGGTGTGGTCTGCATCTTAAAATTTGCAAGCCATCACAGGCCTTGACCCACGACCCCAACCTACGGGGTGTGGATTCACCTACGGCCAGTAGGTGGCAAACGTAGGTCACCTAAATTTGGCAGTTTTGGGGGCTGCTTTGGGGTCCTCCTCAAGGACCCCTTTGGGTGGTCCTTGGGGAATTGTACCTCGACATTTAGCCCCTAAAACCTCCATTCTAAGTACGGGAGTTATTTTTGTAATTTTTAATCCGCATACCACACTCCAAAACTTTTACGAAAATCTCTAAAACCCTCTAGTTCAACTTACTAGTTTCCGGGGCGTAATACTTAGAGTGTAGAAATCAACTAGAAAACATAGGAACATTAAAGGAACTAGTACGGAGAGAAGGGGGAAAAGGTGGGAGAACTGGCATCCCTAACGCTATGAGAGGCACGGGGCGCCAGCCCTTGAATTTCAGGGACTGAGTTGGGGCGCTCTTGTTGGTGCAGCACCCAGAGCCCCATTTGGGGCGCTCTGGCTGGGGGAGCGCCCAAGCCCCTGCCCAGAAACCTCCAACTTTTCTTCTTCGTTTCTCAACTCTAAAACCCTCTAATTAAATTGGTTTTTCCCCAAACACTTAGAATCAACTATATCATCAATATATGTAAGATTCTACTCAAAAACACACATAAAACCACGAATCAAATTCAAGGAACTTCAACAACAAGGACCCATAAGATTTCAAATGAATTATCATCAAGAACTCATAAGTTTTGCTTTCAAAACAATCCAACTTCGCTGAATTGAATCATGATTGGCGTGTGGGTGACCTAATCCAATGCTATGTGATCCCACATACCTCGTAGGATTGAATCCTTGGCGAAATCCACAACCAAATTGTACGATGTTGAAGAATCTTGACTTTTCTTCTCCTTTCTCCTCTTTTTCTCTTTTCTCCAACCCCTAGCGTGAATTTCCAATTTTCTAAACTGATCTAACTCTTATTAGACCCTAACTTAATTACCAAAAACGAAATAAAATAATTGGTTAAGGAAAAGACCAAACTACCCTTCCAAAATCCGGATTGGACTTTCTTTATCCAAACAGCCCAACTTCCAATGGGCATATCTCACTCATACGAACTCGGAATCGTGCAATCTCGGCTGTGTTGGAAATATAATTCTAAGATATTTCCTATGGTATGTGGAAGCACACCTAACTCATCATGATCTAGGAGTTAGTTTCATTTAAAGTTGACCCAAAACTCATTCTTAACTTAACTTAACCAATTTTCCAGATTTTTCATTCTTTCCAAAAATGACTATTTCCAATTTTTAGCTCTTTCTAGTTCTTTCAATTAGCGAGGTGTTATATGCTGGAAGAGAGTTTTGAAAATAGAAGAATAATATTTTAATATTTGTTTAGGATTACAAATTTTCAATGGTAAAGATTGCACTACTGAAATTTTATAACCTATCTTCAAAAAATGCCACTGGGTCACATAATTTAGCTATCAAAATGAATTTATCATATGTACCAAGTGCAAAAAATACAGGATTCATCGCTACTATAAGGAGGATTGAAGGATCTATCATGATTCTTTGTCCAATACACATTGAAAGTATTTTGATTCTCCTTTTGACAAGTATATTTTCTTTTCCCGCTTCATTTCCTTAATATTATATTTTTCATGTGCAAGATTCAAATGGAATCTCTTTTAATTGATCAATTTTACTTTCATAATGGAAATTATTATTAGGATCAATTACTAGTAGTAAATGATCTTAATAATATATTTAAATTATAAAAATCATATTGATCAGCTAGAAGAGAACTCATTGTTACACAAACAACAAATTTATAAATAACTTGCTTATGTAAAACATAATATTAAAAAAATTAACCATGAAAATAAAACATACTTGCCAAAATGAAACTACAATATTTTAGGCTATAAGCACCCCTGTAAAGTGTTGCCTAAACTAACAAAATATGTGGTAAATGACTTTTATCAAGCATCTCACCCATATTAGTTATTTCTTCTTAACTTTTTCTCACCTAAAATCCCTTTCAAACATTCCTACATTAGTCAAAAGTTCATATATGGTTTTTAATTGGGTTGGTGTGACTATTAAAAATGTCATCAGTTCTTGTACTATAAATACCATTAGCATCTGAAACATACCCAACACACCAATTTTTTTATTTTCAGATTTTGACAAAAGTAGAGCTCATTTGCCTTTTAGCATAGTGATCCAAATGAGGCTTTAGTCCCTTTTTGGATACATTACTTTTTAGAAGCATTTATTTAATGGTGGACAAATGCACCATAAGAACAATGAGTGCAATAACACCACTATTTTGAGGCCCACGTTACATATACAATTCAATGTAATTTTTAAAGATGTATATTGAAACTTCCATATACGCGTTACTGTTTCCTACTTAGGTGTTAGCTTTTCGTTTAAAGACATTAGTAACTTCAAAACAATATTCATGTTAATAATGCAGCAACTCCAATAAAGAATTGAAAAAAAATTGTCCAGTCTCAGTGAGCAATCTAGGAAAGAATAATAATAAGAAGATGAAGAAGCAGAATGTAGTACAAAAGTACTTACTATTACAATTTGACTGTCTTCCTAAACTTCTTTCTCCATCTTTGTAGTAGTTGCAATAAACACTTTTGACTATGATGGTTCCCCGTTGTTTTCTTTGGTTGAATGCTACAAATTATATCAACATAAAGTAAAACATGACATCAATACAATTTGATAAAGTACAAAAAAATGAAAGTCGGATTTTTTAAAGTGTCTACTCAATATTACCAACGGCATGCATATTCTTGCACAATTAGTATAAGCATCGAAACATGGGACAAAATTCTGATCCAAAGCAACCGAGTGTATTTTTCTTTGCTTAACTAATTATCTATGCCAAGTAATTTAAATTTACACAATTTGTATACAAGAAAATTACTAATTTCCCAACTAGATAACCTTTAATGTTACTAGGTGGCCAAACCAAACTACCATATTGCATTGAAAAAAAACAAGCCTTAGAGCTTGAAATCAAAGATACCTCTATTGGAGTTTTTGGTTTTTTCTTTGTTAGTATATTTTGCACTAGTCTATTAAGTATCAACCAAGCAACTCAGAAAAAATAAGCATGTCAAATACTTGTTAGCAGTCAACATTACTTTAGTAAAGCAAGAAAATCTTTATTTACTTTTACCATGTATGGGAGGATAAGCCAGTAGAACATTCTTTGGTAAAACATAATTAATATGTGCTTTCATTTGGTATATACGAGGTCAACAAGAATAGACATTTGGATTTTGTTAAAATCAAGCTTGGGTCTAAAAGTAGTCATTTGAACTAATCATAAAACTCTTATAATTTAGGAGGTTGAACGAGACAGTTTATAGGCTTAGACGTTTAAAAGTTGAAGAAACCATTCACCCGCCAAATATAAGTTGTTCACAATTATATGTATCAAACAATCAATATTTGTTTGAGGTATTCAACCTTGTGTGCATTTTATACTTTTACTTTGTCGCCCAAGTTTCTCAAAACATGTAATTATATATTTTGTTGTTTAAAGTTTACTTTGAATTTAACACGTCGGTTTTTCACAAGAGAATTCACTTATTTCATCCTCAAAATTTCTTGATCACATGGACTACAAAGAGAATAAAATTGAGGCACACATTTACTTTGAAGATTTGTGTAACACCTCACTATTTGAAAGAACTAGAAAGAAATAGAATTTGAAAGAAACCGCTTTTCTGTAAATAATCAAATTTGGAAAGTTTGACAAGTTAAGCTAAGTATGAGTTTTGGGTCAAGTTCAAACGACCATAACTCCTAGTACAAGATGTGTTAGCTGGGCTACAAGATATCGAATGAAAGTTCTTGGAATTATCTTTCCAACGCCACCGAGTTTGCTAGTTTTCGAGTTCGTATGAGGGAGATATGCCCCTTTGAAGTTGGGTTGTTTGAATAAGGAAAGTTACCCGGATTTTAGAGGAGTATTTTGGTGTTTCCATTACCTAATTAATTAAATCCATTTTTAGTAAATTATTTAGGGTCTAAACTGAGTTAGTTTAGTTTACGCACTCAAATTTCATGCTAGGGTTTTTAGAGAAAGAACTCAAGAGGAGAAAAGAGGAGAAAGGTCAAGGGTTCTTGGAGATTTCTCATGGAGTCAAAGTTAATTCGCCAAGGGTTGATCCCTAAAGAGGTATGTGAGACTTTCATAGCGTTGGGATCATTCACCTATGCACCGATCATGTTTAATTCAGCAAAACTCGTTCTAGAAAGTTGAAAGTTGATGATTTTGAATTTGCTTTCTTGAATATTGGCTTTCCTTCTTGAGTTAAGTTGGGATTGTTGAGTTGTTGAGGAAACCTTGTCCATTTTAGAGTTATTTATGAATAGATTCTTGTGTACATTTACTAGGTATTTGAATCTAAAGAGGAATTGAGAAAATGAATCGAATTTAGGCGAATTAGGGTTAGAGAATGAAGAAGGAAAAAGTTGGGAAAATCTAGGTACCAGGTCTGCGTCGCGGGCCTATTCCTCAGGATTGGGAATTTTTCTTCGCGTCACGGAGCGGTCACGGACCCTTCTGCCTGAAAATTTATTTCGCGAACAAATATAAAAATGCATCTCCCCATTGCAGACTTGCTTGCATACAGTGATTTCTTGATCGTTTCTCATGTTTAACTATCTAAAAACACTCTTAAACATCACGAGATATTTCCTATATCAAATCACACTCCTTGAATCTATAAATTCAAATTCAATGAAAGTTAAGAGTCAAGTCTAGAGAGTTCTTAGAGTCCTTTCAAAAGTCTTTCGCAAATGTTTTAAACTTGTTTTAAGACTTGCGTTCTGAGTTAAGTAAGAGTAACAAATGAAGTTCATTTCTTCAAAAAGAGTATATGGGAACTAAGTGTTCCCAAAGAGTAAATGTTTTCACATTTAAGCAAGAAAGGAAACACCGATTTCTGAGAGAGCCTTTGAGCTAGTTTTTGAGTAATTATCTCAAGCCACAGAAAGAGTTTTTGTGCTTTTAAACATATGAGTTGAGTATTTTGGGAGTAGTATTGAGCACCGATGTGGGGACGAGTTCATAACAACTCAATGTCTCCATAAACCATATAGCCAACGTGGGTAGAAAGGGTCATTACTTTTTAGATGATTCCTTAATTCTTTTTAGCATAGACTAGTGGATCCACTTAGTTGAGGCATTCTATAACGCGGCAAGTTATAGGATAGTTCTGGCAGCATGGGTAAGACGTTGTATCATCACATAGCTCATAGTAATGGTTGTCAATTAGAGAAACTCCCATAGAATTATATTACTTTACTATATGATTAAAGTTGAGTTGCTATTTACTGTTTAAATGCTTTATATAAACTACACCTTTACTGTTGTTTAAAACTGCATTTGGATTGAGTATCCATGAGTTGAGTAAAGATGACGTAAGTGTTCTTTCAGAATTCATGTCAAGTTTATGTCATGTTTAGTTTTCCCCTTGCATGCTCGTACATTAAATGTACTCATGCCATTTGGCCTGCATCGTTTTATGATGCAGATACAGGTAACTAGGATCAGCATCCAATGCCTTGTTGATTCCATTGAGCACTCAGAGTCAGCTGTTGAGCCTCCTTGCTTTATGGAGGATCTCTTTTCTATATTTGTTTTTAGTATTTCAGCTATTAGGATGATCGGGGATCTTGTCCCGACATCCCTCAAAGTTATAGAGGCTTCATAGACGGATAGTTATAGTTCTTTAGTCTTTCCATTTTCAGTTGTTTATGTTAAGGCTTTAGTTGGCTTTTTAGCTAGTTGAATATTTCTTTAAGGCATTCTAAGTTTGAGTTACTGGAAGAGTTATCTTTTGATATTGTTTCTTGTTATTTGAGTGTTCCGCTAAGAGTTAAGCAAGGCAAAGGGTTCCCTTGGGGCCAAAAATGGTTCTCGAGTGCTAGTCCCACAAGGGTGTAGACTCGGAGTGTCACAAACTTGGTATCATAGAACCGATTTCAAGAGTCCTATGGAGTGTATGAAGCCATTTCTGTAGAGTTCTAGTTATCGATGTGAAGCGTGCCACATCTTTAATTAGGTGGCTGCAACATCTAGGAACTATCTCACTTCTTTCATATTCATGTCGTGAGATAGAGTTAATCTCTGTAAAGTTTCCTTCTAACTCGTGGACCTACGGTCCGTAGATGATCTCCGTGGATGCCTTTTTCTGCATTTTCTTCAGCTGTCTCTAAACTTTCGCGCCTGAACACCTTTCCTGCAAAACATGATAAAACACATAAAAACCAATATAAAAAGTCCCTAGACACACACAACTTGTAAGTGAAATGTATTAGAAATACCGTAAACTCACGGTATATCAACACCCTCAACTTAAATTCGTTGTTTGTCCTCAAGCAACGCACTAGGACTCTAAACGCCACTTGTATAGAAGCAAGCAATTCTAACTCAAGCAATCACATGGCTCTCTACCTCCTCATTGTTCGGGTGCACATTCTTTCTCATAGACTCGATAAGCCAACTCATGTGGATCACATCATGGCACAGACCAACCTACTGACACACAATAGATACCTTCTCACTGTTACCCAGGTACCAACTATCCAACAATGGAACTAGTGCCCTTACTTCAAACGAAATCCTTTTTTAGCAAAAAAATTTGATTTCATTCATGGTACAAGGATTTATTCAACACTCACGCTCAGAAGTAATTTCAACTACAGTTAGTGCTTCCTGCCATAAGCTTGCCCTTATTTTCACTGCTCAGACTCTTCAAACTAGACTCCAGGATCACTATAGGACTTTATTGGCTTGTAACGTAGGCTCAGGGTCAGGTGTGGTACATTTGGGTACTGTTTAGTGACTTTCTGCCCTCCTTGTTATTACACTAGGCTTTTCACCTCTTTTTGCCCTATTTTTTTTTCTTCATATTATTGCTTTAACGCTTTCCCTTGATTTTCTTCCCCCACGGAAGTGACTTTAAACTTTGTAGTTCAATTTCTTTTTGAGTAGTTCACATTTTTTTATTTTTTTTTTCTTTTTTTTATTTTATATATCCCCATTTTTCTTTCAGTTTTCTCTTTCATAGCCACCCTCCACTTATGGATTTTTCGTTAGTTGAGGTTCACCATACCCGATGTCAGGTCAAGGCCAAGATTGCAGTTACTTTTTACATTAGCCACCCTCAACTTAGGCTTTTGGCCTAAGTCAAAGTGCACATGTCCAAGGAGGGACCGGGGCCAACATAGTAGATTATGGGAAAGTGAGTTCGGGGTTTTAGAAAGAAATAGTTTATTTTTAGGCTCAAAATTGGATCAAAGGGAACAGTTATTTCATTTGGTTGAATCCTTCTAGGCAATTTGTGGATTTTTCAGAACAACGGCCTATGATCACTTCCTATCCTCTAGATTGAATTGTCTTAGCAGGACTAACCGGGCAAGTTCTAGTTTTGCACAAAACTGTTTGAATAGTCAATGATTCTCACCCACTCTTGGCACATAGTTTCATTATCAGATTATCAGATTACCCAGTTCAAGTCTCAGGTTTAATCATGCAATTAAGTTGATTGTTACTATGTCATACGCAGAGCCAACACAGTCACTTAATCGTAGCCTACTTCTAGCATACAACCCAGAATCTGACGGGTATCATTTTTCTAAGCCATCATGCTTCATTCTGTATCATGCTTCTATACACACACTCCTAAGACATGCCGGTTCAACAGAAAATTAAACAGTCACTTGGGGGAAAAGAACACAGGCAAGAAAACCCCAAGTGAGGATTCATGAGTTGGGTTACTCAGACTTCACCCTATCACTCACGATCCATTTACCCCACCCCCAACAAAATAGATGCAATTGTCCACAATGCATACATAGACAGTTAAAATGAATGGATTTGAGTGAAGCAAACCTGTGGCGCAAAGCGCCGGCGAATCATCAACAAGTAGGGGGGTCCGGTTTCCCGGAGCCCTCGGGAACATCAGCGGGAGCACCCTCAGCAGTGCCCCCCTCAACAATCCTAGCACTCTCAGTAGTGCTCGCTATCAATTGCTCCGCGCAATCAGAGGTGCTCACAATGCCCCTCAAAATAGGCTGAACCTCTGTAACTGGGGCAGAACTCGATGCCCCTGCAGCTCTCTCACGCACCCTCTGCTGGCGCAACTCCTCATCTGCAATCGATGCCCTCCTAGCCTCCTTCTCCTGTCGACGCTGTCTTTTCTGAGCTTTCTCTTCCTCCGTGCTATGAGAACGGTGCCGCTTCCCTTTTGCATGTGTCGGTGCAGGCCCCTCCTCGGCGATGCCACTGAATAGAGCATCTAGCACTGTATCATCAGCCAGCGCAGTGGGGGCAGCCTGAGTCTCAACTGAAGGTGCGGCAAGAATGGCATCAACATCAGTCCGGAGGCTGGCTATGTCAGCCTGCAAAGCAGATAAGTCTGTGGCCGGAACTGCTCGCTCGAGAACTCGCAACTCAAAGGCGTCAAGCCACTTATTTACCGCCAGGACCTTACGGTCCATCATCCCCTCCATCCTGCGCTCCAATCTAGCCTCGAACTCGGCAATTGACTTTTGCATCCAAGGCTGGATGTGATGCAGCAGTGTGGCCATCTGCGCCTCTAACTTTTGTACTCTGGCCATCGGGACAACCGGCGCTCCCAATGGTGGTGTGGACCGGGAAGAACTAGGAGCAACACTAGCTGCCTTAGACGAGGAGCCTGGGACGGTGTCGGTGTGGTCTGGGATAATGGGGTCACCACCCTGTGCCTGCCCCACAGTGTCTGCAAGATTGGAGCTCAAGGGGGGTACCTCAATCTGGGGCTCTCTGCGAGGTGCTGCCACATTCGCGTCATCCCGAATAAGGCCGATGTCCAATGCCCGTGTAGGGTGGACTAGCCTGTCACAATGCCAGATCGGCACTCCAGAGTCCCTGCACAGGTGAAATATCAGACAGGGGAAAGGGTAAGTGGTGGAGGTCCTGAAAGCTCTCTCGTGGATCTCTGCCAGCAGCATTCGGGCAAAGTCGATCTCTACTCCCGCAACCAGTGCAGCAACCATCACCGCTCTGTCCCAAGTGACCTGATTGTCAGCTTTTGTGGGCGACACACTGTTGCGTACCAACAGCCAGAAGAATTTTGCGACGAAGTTCAGTGTGGCCTTCCGGATGCCCAACCGTGGAGCAGCGACCCATTCCGCTCGCTCGCCATCTGCAGCAATGTACCGGGCCAGCCATAGTATCACAGTCTCTCGCTGGTCAGCATTTCTCTGGAAGGCACCACTCCGCACGATGTTCCAGCGGTAATCAAACTCGGAAGTGTTAGGCGACCAAGCGTGGCCCGTGGTAGGACCATAGAGAAAACGGCTAATGGTGGCAGGTGATATGTCCACCGGACACCCTCGAACCATGGTGGAAGTGAGCGGATCCTGAGCTAACGGCTTTGACTGCTTGGAAATGGACCCGCGGAGAGTGGCTGCATAGGAAGCATAGAACTCCCGGACAATCTCCTCGCTATACGTCCCTGGGTCTCGAGCCATCCAGTCACACTTGTGAAGTTTGAAAAGCCGGTGAATATCTGGAACAGTATGCAAGCTCCCCGTGAGGACTCTGCGCTCCTCTTGAATTAATCGGGCCATTTTTTGTTTGTCATTTACCATCTTTGCATCCGGATAGATTTGCCATTGACCCTCTACACACCACCTCTTCAGCTCCCCTGCTACCGGAGCGGGTTCATCATTCCTTGGTGCAGGAATGGCCTATGAACTAGTTGCCTCATCAGACGAGGCTGCTTGGTCATCATGCCCAGACCCTGTGGATGATTTGGCGTTGCACCCTGTAGCTTGGATAGATTCTGATTGTGAAGAGTGGGCAGACTGGGAGCCTGAGGCAGAACCAGAAGCAGACGCGGATCCGGTTATAGGTCCCTCTGAACTGGAAGCAGCCCCAGTTGGTGACCCGATCAGTGTGTGCTCCTCATCAGACTGGGAGACAGTGACTACGTCGGGGAGCACCTTCCGGGGGGTGCTTCTGGGTGCAGCGCGAGCAGCCCTTGGGTTGAGGGGCACATATGTAGGGTCCTCGTCATTCTCGGTGTCCTCATCAATCAACCGGAAGCTAGGGGCAACCGATTTGGACTTGCCCCTTTTCGAGTAGGTGACCATCTTCTTGGGTGCCATGGTACCTGTACGAACATCATTAGTGCCAAAACGAAACATATGCAGCAAAAGAACTGATTCAGAGTTGGTAACGGACCAAACTAAGTCTACACAAAAAAAATGACAGATGCTACAGAAGTCATCCACGGAGGAGACCTACGGTCCGTAGACTGATCTACGGTCCGTGGATCTATTCCGTGGATCCATGTGTCTGAAATATAGGTCGCAGATGAAAACCACGGAAGTGCAGAACGGTCTGTAGATGAATCTACGGACCGTAGTCCACATCCGTAGTTTTACACTTTGTGTACATTTCAGGTGCATCTAATGACGAACCCCATCTACGGTCCGTAGACGGGATATCGTGGAAGCAATCAGTGCCTGGTAGCTTACATTTTTGGCCTTTGGTTCAACATAATCACAACCTAATCATGCATCTAAACGATTAAAATATGCTTGTTCATCATTCTTAAACTCCCTACCGATTATTATACCAAACAATTTAGACTAGATGCGGAACCCTAAATCGAAACTAGCATATAGAATTTACGATCATATAAACTCACATCACAATTAATGCCATACAATCACTATCTATCATTCCAAGGGCATTGTACTATGCAAGTGTATCATGCAATTTCATCTAACAATTGCCAAGGTTAAGACCCACTCCCGACCCTCTATATTCAATCTATGAATTGAAATTCAAAGTGAAGAGAAAGTCTATTACCTTACAAGCAAAAGGAGTGGGGTGATTGCGTGATGGTACTATGATTTAGCAAGACCAAAGAGTCACCTTTTCGTCACTGACCAAACACCGGACCCTTGTTATCAGATTATGGAGTGGGTTGATTATGGTATGAAAAGGGTTTTGGGAATATATGGAAGGGAGGATATTATGTGGTGGTTATGGAGTGATTTGGGGAGTTGAATTAGTGGGAGAAACGGTTGTGGGAGCAATGGAGGGAAGGGAAATGATTTAAAACAATGGGGTTTTTAAGTAATGGGGGTCCGGGTCGGGTCATTCAACTCTAGGGTGTGGACTCACGAGACCCCGTCCACGGTCCGTGAGTCGATCTACGGTCCGTAGATCAGGACCGTAGATCACAATTATACTTAGGACAATGTTAGGGACTTACCTGGGATCTACGGATACCATTGACGGTCCGTGGATAAATCGACGGACCGTCAATGGGGTCCGTAGACCTCTGCACCAGACCTTTTTCTGCAGATTTCTTGCGTGGTGTACCTGCACATGAAGCAACCAATAGGCTATTTTTTTACATTTTCTGGACACTTTTTTTAGACACGGACCCTATATTACTTCTAGCCAACACTAAGAACTAAAATACTGAACCCCTACCTACTTTGATACAAAAACGTAAGTAATCAAAGAAAGCTAAACTACATAATGTAAAACAGAACCCTATTGTTGACTAGATTTTACATCCTGGGTTGCCTCCCAAGCAGCGCTTGATTTAACGTCGCGGCACGACGCAAGTATCTTGATTATTCAGACTTCATCAAGATTGCAGGCCTCAATCACTTCTTGCACAGTTTCAGCATTTCCCAAATAGATCTTTATCCTTTGCCCGTTGACCACGAACCTTGTTCCATCCTTATTTTCAAGCTCAACCGCTCCATGTGAGAGCACTTTTGTGAGCAAAAATGGCCCAGTCCACTTGGACTTGAGCTTGCCTGGAAACAAGCGCAACCTGGAGTTGAATAGCAACACACGATCGCCAACCACAAATTCTCGCTTTTCAATTCTTTGATCATGATACCTCTTCATTTTCTCTTTGTATAAGGCTGAACTTTCATAAGCTTTTAGGCGAAACTCATCAAGCACATTCAGGTCGTTCAACCTTTGATTAGATGCAGTGCCCCAATCCAAATTTAACTTCTTCATTGCCCACATAGCTTTGTGCTCTAACTCTACTGGTAAATGACAAGACTTCCCATATACAAGTTGGTAAGGCGACATACCTATGGGGGTCTTGTATGCAGTGCGATATGCCCATAGAGCATCATCAAGCTTCCCTGACCAATCAGTTCGATTTGCGTTCACAGTATTCGCCAATATTTGCTTTATTTCTCTGTTGGACACCTCAACTTGACCGCTAGTCTGTGGATGATAAGGAGTGGCTACATTGTGACGGACATCATATTTCTCAAGTAGTGTTTTGAACAACTTGTTACAAAAGTGAGAGCCTCCATCGCTAATAACAGCCCTTGGTGTACCAAATCTGGAGAAGATATTCTTTTTCAAGAATGCGGTGACACTTTTACCTTCATTGTTGGGAAGTGCTACTGCTTCCACCCACTTCAATACATAATCAACTGCGACCAGAATATACTTCATCCCATATGAACTTACAAATGGGCCCATGAAATCAATGCCCCATACATCAAACAATTCGATCACCAATATGGGATTCATAGGGAGCTCTTGCCTCTTTGAAATCCCTCCATCTCTTTGGCACCGATCACAAGACTTGGCGAAATCATGAGCATCTTGGTGGATGGTAGGCCAATAGTACCCACACTGCAAAATCTTATGTGCAGTCTGAATACCACTATGATGCCCACCAACGGGTGATGAATGGCATGCTTCAAGTACACTTAGCATTTCAACCTCAGGCACACAGCGACGAATAATCCCATCAGCACAACTACGATACAAATAAGGTTCATCCCAAAAGAATTTCTTCACATCATGCATAAATTTCTTTCGTTGGTGAAAAGACAAATCGGGTGGCACAATGTCGCTTGCCAAATAATTCGCAAAGTCTGCGAACCAAGGAATCAATTCATTAGAAGCGGCCAATACCTGTTCATCTGGAAACGCATCATTAATTTCAGCCCTATCTCCAAGCTTTAGCATGGCCTCTTCCTCTAATCTGGACAAGTGGTCGGCAACTTGATTTTCGGTTCCCTTTCTATCTTTTACCACAAAATCAAACTCTTGCAGCAACAATACCCATCTGATCAATCGTGGTTTTGCATCCTTTTTCGCCATCAAATACCTCAATGCAGAATGGTCAGTATGCACGATGACCTTAGTACCAAGCAAGTAGGAACGAAATTTTTCGAATGCAAAAACCACTGCAAGAAGTTCTTGTTCGGTCACTGTATAATTCTTCTGGGCCACATTCAGAGCTTTGCTAGCATAGTAAATAGGATGAAGAATTTTCTCACGCCTTTGACCCAATACGACACCAAGCGCCACTCCACTCGCATCACACATTACCTCAAACGGTTGTTCCCAATCTGGTGAAATAATGATAGGTGCTGTAACCAACTTTTCCTTCAATTCTCCAAATGCTCTTTGACAAGCATCATCAAAGCAGAACTTATTCTCCTTCTCTAGCAGTTTGCACAAGGGATGTGCAATTTTTGAGAAATCTTTGATGAATCTTCTATAAAAACCTGCATGCCCAAGAAAACTTCTAACACCTATTACAGAGATAGGTGGTGGAAGCTTTTCTATTACCTCGACTTTAGCTCTGTCAACTTCAATACCTTTCTCTGAAATTCGATGACCCAACACTATACCTTCTTTTACCATGAAATGACATTTCTCCCAATTCAGCACTAAGTTGCAGTCTTCACATCTTTTGAGCACCTCGGCCAAATGTTTTAGACAGTGATCAAACGAATCACCTACCACTGAAAAATCATCCATGAACACCTCAATAGTGTCCTCCACCATATCAGAAAATATCGACATCATACATCTCTGGAAGGTCGCTGGAGCATTGCACAATCCGAATGGCATTCACTTGAAAGCAAAAGTCCCATATGGGCAAGTGAAGGTGGTCTTCTCTTGGTCTTCCGGAGCTATAGAAATTTGATTGTAGCCCGAATAACCATCAAGAAAACAATACCAACCCTTGCCTGCAAGCCTATCTAACATCTGGTCCATGAATGGCATAGGAAAGTGATCTTTCTCTGTCCACGCATTCAGCTTCCGATAATCCATGCAAACTCTCCATCCCGTGACAGGCCGCATTGGAACAAGCTCATTTCGTTCATTTGGAACCACAGTCATACCACCTTTCTTTGGTACACACTGCACAGGACATACCCAATTACTATCTGAGATGGGATAAATAACTCCTGCATCCAGCCACTTGATGATCTCCTTTTTGACTACCTCTTGCATAGGTGGATTTAATCTTCTCTGGTGCTCAACACTGGGCTTATGATCTGGCATGAGTTGGATTTTGTGAGAACAGATACCGGGGGGGATCCCAATAATATATGCAATAGTCCACCCAATCGCTCGCTTGAACTTCTTTAGTACAGTCACCAAACACTCAACTTGCCTTGCATTTAAATCTGCTGCAATGATGACCGGCAAAGTATTCTCTTCGCCTAAATATACATACCTCAAGTGTGATGGTAGAACTTTGAGCTCTAATTTCGGTGCCTCCACAATAGATGGTCTTGTGGGTGGGGACTCACGATTCTTCATGTCTAGCTCATACTTCTTTGGTTTGGACCGATATTCAAACTTATCAAGTGCGGCTACCAATTCATCATACTCATCAATACCATCACTACCAAAATTCATCATGACTGCTGCTAGTGCCTCAACACCTAATCGCTCTTCAATTTGCACTTCTGACCCACTCTCCACTCTGTAAGTTATAGCAGATACTGTTTGTAGCTCACCATTCTGCTTCATGGATCTACAGATATTGAAAGTTGCTTCTTCATTGTTCAGTCTGAACTTCATCTGTCCCTTTTCCATATCAACCAACGCACGCCCTGTGGCAAGAAATGGTCTCCCAAGGATGATGGGAACCTCAAAATCAACCTCACAGTCAAGGATCACAAAATCCGCCGGAAAGATGAAAGACTCTACTTTCACTAGCACATCATGGAGCACACCTATGGGCCTCTTCACGGTCCGATCAGCCATCAGTAACCGCATTGCAGTGGGCTTTGGATCCCCTAGACCCAACTTCTTGTAAATAGATAAAGGCATGAGGTTGATGCTCGCACCAAGATCACACAATGCCTTAGCAAAGTGTATTAACCCTATAGTACATGGGATCGTGAAAGCACCAGGGTCTTCCTTCTTCTGCACTAGAGATCTTGTAGCAATAGCACTACAATGCTGCAATCTATCATCATCTTCAAAACTCACAGACCTTTTCTTTGTCACCATATCTCATGAATTTTTCATATCCAGGCATTTGCTCCAAGGCTTCTATCAGAGGGACATTGATAGAAAGCTGCTTCAACATAGTGATAAACCTGCGATATTTCCCATCTTCAGTCTTCTTCACTAACCTTTGAGGAAAAGGTGGTGGAGGTCTAGGTATGGGCACCACTTTCTGAGGTATCTCCACTTCTTGTTCTGTCACAACCTCTGACTCCTCTCTAACTTTCACCACATCATCTTCTTTTCTATTCTCAACTTCTACCACAGACGGCATAGGTGGATCTATGGTTTGCTTACCCCCTCGAGTGGTAATTGCCATACAATGTCCATCATTCTTTGAATTCTGGATGGTGTTGCTAGGAAGAGTGCCAGGTTGACGCGGGTTCACTGCAGTAGACAACTGCGTCATCTGCTGCTCTAGGTGCTTTATTGACACTGCATGGGCATCAACCTTTTGACCAATTCCAGATAAGTCGTTTCTCATCTCCTTCACATTCTCATCAGTAGCATCAAACCTTCTCATCATCTTCTGCAGCATATCTTCAATACGCGTCATATTACCTCCAACTTCCCTAGCACCAGATTCCCGATTTTGAGGGGGAACATAGGGTCCAACCCGATCGTTTCTGTTGCCATAGTTGTTCCTGTTGTAGTTGTTGTCGCGATTAAAGTTCCCATCTCGGACATAGTGACCATCTCGGTTGTAATTTCCATAGTTCCGACCTTGGTTCCCTTGACCTTGGCGCCAATTTTCCGTGTTGGATCCTTGGGCGTTTGGTCGGAATCCCCCCGTTTGATCATTCACCGCATAAGTGTCCTCTTCATAGTAACACTCCTCAACTGATGGTGGAGTTCTAGTTAAGTAATTTACAGCATATACCTTTTCTGCTCCTCCACTCACATGCTTCAATACTAGCCCCAACTCTGTCCTCATCTGAGCCATCTCCTCACGGATATCATCTGCAGAGTTAACAGTTGCATTGTGAACGGCAAATGTGTTTCTCCCAGTATCTGACCTCCTAGTGCTCCATGCTTTATTGTTGCGCGAGATCCTCTCCAGTTTTTCAGAAATCTGTGCATATGTACAATCACCATATGAACCTCCAGCAATAGTGTCAAGAACGGCTTTATTGTTATCATCCTGTCCTCTGTAGAAATATTCTTTCAGCGACTCTTCATCAATACGGTGATTTGGAACACCTCTTACGAATGCAGTGAATCTGTCCCACGAGCTGCTCACAGACTCTCCAGGTAATGCTACAAAATTGTTGACCCTATCTTTGTGATTGAGCTTCTTAGACACTGGATAGTACTTTGCTTTAAACACTTCCGCCAATTGGTCCCATGTGAATATTGAGTTATAAGGAAGCTCAGTGAACCATACTGCAGCATCACCTGTCAGTGACAGAGGGAACACTCGTAACCCAATGACGCTCATATCCAAGTCTGGTCTACCTACACAACTTTTGCAAACCACCCTGAGCTTGGCTAAGTGAGCATGTGGATCCTCTGATGGCGATCCTGAAAATAAGCCTCTTGCTGTAAGCATCTGCATCAAACTACTAGTCACCACAAATGTGTGCCCTGGAGGTAGAGGAGGTAGGACAATAGGTCCATCAGAGTCCGCTATATCGATGTTACCCCGATAGTTGTCATGCGGTTGTGGGCCTAGTGGGCCATGCACTCTCCCTGCATCTCCCAATTGATTTTCAGCTAGACCCCGGTTTTCCCCACCAACTACTCTTGGCTGCTGTAACTCAATTGCTTCATCTAGATTTCCTCCGATAGGATGAACTGGAAGTCCTTGATTGTTCATTCTTCGCAAAGTTCTGTTCAACTCTGGGTCGTATGGAGTGAGTGGTTCACTTTGGCTCCGTGTACTTGGCATACACTAGGGTCGGAACCTGAGAGAGACAAAAACAAAGAAAAAAAAAGTAAAATTAGGAAATATTTGACTAACCTTCAATATTGTAGTTAAAAACTAAATCTAAAAGCCAGATTCCCCGGCAGCGGCGCCAAAATTTGACACGCTCAAATTACACTTCCTTTCAGAAGCATAAGCGATCGTTATCAAGTAAAGAACCCAACTTGTAGGTTGAGGTCGATCCCACGAGGAAAATGGTTTAGACTTTACTTTTAACCAACAATTATAGTCAATTAGTCAAATTATTTCCAGAAACAGGTAATAAAAAGGGGGGTTTGTGCTTGTGTGAAACAAATAGTAAAACAAAACTTAATAAGTAATCAATAATTAAACTCAACTTTGGTTGTTATCAAGATAAGAGAAATAACTAGGGTATACGTGTTCCTCATAATCTCATAACGCAGTAATCCTAGTAATAGCAATCCTTTTCTAGTATATTACATGCAAAGTGATAAGTTAGGTATCTCTAAATCCTTGGTCCGGTATCTAGAGAATTTCACCCCGCACCTTGGTCCGGCTACGTGTGTATAATTTACTAACCCTTACCTTTACCTCATATTAGACATCATAATCGATGTTTGGCTTAGTTATTACTTTGCACCAATCGACACTAGCCTATTAGATAGTATCACACTAAATCTATGTTGATAATTCTTTTCTTGTTAATTACCTCCTTGGTCCGGCAAGTAGTAACAAGGCGAGTTCTAACGCGTGCACTCGTTAAAAAGACTTCTAAACGAAAGAATTATCAATACATGCAAAACACTATTCAAGAATTGCTTATTTACTATTCATACTTTGTTAATCGATCATGGTTCCCACAACCCTAGTTGTGGATTTAGTTACTCATACTAGCAAGAACACAATTCATAATTGTAGATGAAGAAATCATGAACTTACTTGAAGAAAATAATAAACCCAGAAAATTTACTTGAATTGCAAAGCCAAAATCTTCAAAACAAACTTCAGAAATCAATCATTGCTAGGGTTGCAAATTAATCTCCCAAGTTACAAAGCAAAAATAGAATAATAGTGTCTAACCCCCAAAAACAAGGTTTACATGTCCTATTTATAGAAAACAACTCCTAAATAAAAAGGGAAACAAATTAAGGAAAGTTTTGTTCAGGTACGCGTCTTCGATCCACGAGACTGACTTACGGACCGTCGATCGATCTACGGTCCGTAAGTCCCTTCCGTCACTCGGGACTTAGAAAATATTTCAGCTTCCAAAAAATCATCTTCTCTGAAGCAACCGACGGACCAACAGTACGGACCGTAGATAGACCTACGGTCCGTCAATCCCTTCCGTAGCTCCATACTTAGCATCTTCAAAAATCAGGTACTGGAACCCTCGCAGTCTCAATCTACGGATCAACAGTACGGTCCGTAGATCAATCTACGGACCGTCAATGGGCACCGTGGTTCCACACTTGGTCAGATTTCCCTGATTTGTCCTCAACACTTTCCTGCTGATCTACGGTCCTCACCTACGGACCGTGAATGGACCTACGGTCCGTAGATGACCTCCGTGGATGCCTTTTTCTGCATTTTCTTCAGCTGTCTCTAAACTTTCGTGCCTGAACACCTTTCCTGCAAAACATGATAAAACACATAAAAACCAATATAAAAAGGCCCTAGACACACACAACTTGTAAGTGAAATGTATTAGAAATACCGTAAACTCACGGTATATCACTTGCGTGTGTCTTTCAGATCATGACTCTACGAAGAGTTGTCTAAGGTCGTCCTACTAGGAAGAACGTTAAGGAATAAGGGGTACCTAATGCACAAGAAGTGAAACCCCAAGGACAGGTCACTAATGCTGAATTTTGGGAAGCAATCCTAATATTAAGTCAAGTTGTGACCAACCAAGTTGGGCAACAGAGAGGGGCTTGACAGGAAGAGGTTGATACTTCAAGGATTCATGAGTTCTTGAGGATGAATCCCCAAAGCTTCACTGGTTAAAGCACCACAGAGGATCCAAAAAACTTTGTAGAGGAACTGCATAAAGTGTTTGAGGTTATGCACTTTGTCGATACTGAGCGAGTGGAACTAGTTGCCTATCAACTGAAGAGTGTTGCTAGGACTTGGTTTGACCAGTGAAAGAAGGGTAGGGCTGAGGATGCACCGGTTTTGTTGGGCTGTGTTCGAGAGTGCTTTCTTAGGGGGTCTCTTTCTCCATGAACTGAGAGAAGCCAAGGTACAAGAATTCCTTACCTTTAAGCAGGAACCTATGACTGTTTATGAGTACATTTTGAAGTTCACCCAACTTTCCCAATATGCTCCGGAGATGATTGTTGATATGAGGAGCGGGATGAGTCTTTTTGTTGCTAGGTTGTCTCTTATGTCAAGTAACGAGGGCAATGCAACTATTCTAATAGGGGACATGGACATAGCGAGATTATGGTTTATGTGCAACAGATTGAGTAAGAAAAGCTGGGGGATAGAGAAGAATTTGGAAACAAGAAAGCTAAGACAAGGTATGAGTCTGGGCAGCAAAGGAGTAATGTGAACCGCCATTCCTTTCAACGTAAGCAAAAGGGACATGCTCCATCATCTACTTGTGCACCCGCACCAAGGAACAAAGGTGAGTATAATAGTCAAAATTCACAGAATTTCAGAGCTAGACCTTCTCAGTCTCAAGGTAGTGTGGCACAAGGTGGTAATTGAGCTCCTACATGTGCTAAGTGTGGTAGGAACCACCTAGGTGCTTGTCGTGATGGCTCTACTGGATGTTTCAAGTGCATTCAAGAGGGTAACTTCATGAAAGAGTGTCCTAATAACAGGAAGGAAAATGAAAATAGGGGTGATAGAGGCCAATCTTCTTCATATACTCCACCAGACAGGGCTGCACCTAGAGGAGCTACTTCAGGGACTGACGGAGGAGCAAACCACCAATATATGAACACTAGCCGTCAAGAGCATGAGAATTCTCCAGATGTTGTCACTGGTATGATCAAAGTCTTTACTTTTGATATTTATGCTTTGTTAGATCCATGAGCGAGTATGTCTTTTGTGACTCCTTATGTCGCGATGAATTTTGATGTTCTTCCTGAGAAACTTTGTGATCCCTTTAGTGTTTCTACACCAGTTGGGGAGTCTATTCTAGCTGAGATAGTCTACCGTGATTGTACTATTTCTCCAATCAAAAAAGCACCATGACTGATTTAGTTGAGTTAGACATGGTAGATTTTGATGTCATTCTGGGTATGGACTGGCTTCATGCCTGTTATGCCTCCATTGATTGTAGAACTCGGGTTGTTAAGTTCCAGTTTCCTAATGAGCCAGTCTTTGAGTGGAGGAGTAGTTCAACAGTGCCTAAGGGTCGTTTCATTTCGTACCTTAAGGCGAGAAAGTTAGTTTTGTAGGGTTGTGTCTATCACTTAGTCTGAGTTAATGATTCTAGTGTTGAGACACCTCCTATTGAGTCAGTTCCTGTGTTGAGTGAGTTTCCTGAGGTCTTTCCTGATGTTCTTTGTCACACCCCAAAGCTACCTCCAGGATGCGGACACGGTACCTAGGATCACGAGTGACTCGAAGCTAACCATGTTGGCATATCATGAGCATACTAAAGCAAACTGAATCAATAAATATTGTGCGGTAGCTAAATCATATGAATAATCTGAAATGATGGGGAATACCCATATACTAAATCTGAATATATGAAATTGAGAGTTTAAACAACAGCTAAAAAGTCAAACTCTAACACTATAGTTGAATCTAATGTGTTTGAAATAAAGCCTCTACTTACTAGAAATGTTGGGACATGCCCCAGCTAGATCTAGAAAAACTGAAACTAATGCTAAAAGCAAGAAAAATAATCATGCCACTAATCCTCGAAGAATGAGAAATCACCACTGATGTTGTTGAATTGAAGATCGGGAATCGATCTATGCGTGATCTAACTGCTAAGGACCTGAACCTACATCACAAGAAGATATAGCGTAGAGTATGCATTAGTACTTGAAGGGTACTGAGCATGCATGATAGAGTAAAGCTGAATAATAACATAACTGAATAAGCAATAAAGCAATGATATAATCTGAACATGATAAGGATACTGGAATTACTAAACATGGCTAAACTGAGTGCAATGACTAAGTTTATAACATGCTGAGACTGAATATTGAATTGTATTGATAACATAGTCAATGCAATAGAATCTGACTGTACTGTGGGAGCTATAAATAACTGACATAAAACAACATGACCTAAATGTGGAGTTCGATGTATACGCCCCATTGAGGGGACCCAATATACCTTGCCAAAGGTATAGAGGCATGATTAGCGTGATCACAAAAATGATGCCCACAAAGAAGACTTACAACCTATGGGGGCACGTAATTCTGGGACTTGAGGGTGGCTAACCTTAGTCCACTCGGTATTAAGCTACTCCCAATTGATTATGTAAATAAGCAATATTATGATTGAAATGTTGTAATACTGGATACCTCAAAATACGGACATGCAAACTGAGAATGCAATAACTATACTGATAATGTGACATTCGTAAACTGAAGCATGTATGTATCTAAACTAACTGACCTAGCATGTGCAATTCATGAACTAAAAGAACTACATAGCTAGGGTTCTGAATTTCAAACAAAGAACTAAGCAACAACGTGATAATTTTATTTGGATCATACTAATAGCTAAAACCCAACAATTTCTAACATTCAAAAAAACCCTAGGTCTAGATAATATTAAGGGAATCAAGAATCTGACTAAATTCTAGGGACCTAATGGGTGAAAGAAACCCACTAGTGAAATCCCACATACCTAGTGACGAATTCCACGGAGAAATCTTTTGATTTTAGTGTTGGAATTAATGAAACCTTGCTGCGTTCTTGAACTGGGGTTCTTGACTTCTTTCTCCTCTTTATGTTCTAATTTTCTAAGTTTTAGTGAATGATCTGACTTAGGTAAGTTCTAGTTTGTTTACTAGGCTAAAACTAACCAAAACTACGTAGTTTAGGGGCTAAACGACGTAATTTAGGGGTCCAACTCATAAGGAAAAGACCAAACGACCCCTAACTTAAAAGTTGTTGCGGGTCACCAACGGACGAGACCGACGGACCGTCGATCAACCAACGGTCCGTGCTGGTCAACCGTCAATCGGCGAATAGGACTGGAATTTGGGGGTCTGACCTACGGCCTTGGACCACGAACCGTGGTCTGACCTACGGTCCGTAAGTCCTGGCATAGGTCTGGACTTAGAGGTTTTTTTGGGAGAGTTCTGGGACTAAAACTGGGGGCTGACCCACGATCATGGACCATGGACTGTGGCCTGACCTATGATCCGTAGGTTCTGGCGTGAGTCGACACTTAGCCAAAATTTTGGGACTTTTCTAGGGAGGGCTGCAAGTGACCATCCACAGAGCACTAGCACGGACCGTGGGTCACCTTATGGTCTGTAGGTGGTGCCCGTCGGTGGCACATGCAGCTTCTGAAATCTGCAATCTAGTTTGTCTAGGATGCGGGGTGTTACAATCTTCCCGGAGTCCCTCCTGAGAGAGAAATAGACTTCGGTATAGATATTTTTCCCGATACTCGTCCTATATCTATTCCGCCATACAGGATGGCACCACTAGAGTTAAAAGATTTAAAAGAGCAGTTGAAAGATCTCCTTGAGAAAGGTTTTATTCGACCAAGTGTCTCACTTTGGGGCGTTCCGGTCTTATTTGTGAGGAAGAAGGATGGTTCCTTTAGAATATGTATTGACTACCATCAGTTGAACAAGGTTACTATCAAGAATAAGTATCCTCTTCCGAGAATTGATGATTTATTCGATCAACATCAGGGCTACTTGGTTTTCTAAGATAGACCTCCGATCAGGCTACCATCAGTTGAAAGTAAGGGAATGTGATATTCCAAAGACTGCATTCAAGACCTGCTATGGTCATTACGAGTTCCTAGTTATGTCCTTTGGTTTGACCAGTGCGCCTCCAACTTTCATGGACCTTATGAATAGAGTATTCAAGCCTTATTTAGATATGTTTGTTATCATATTCATTGATGACATACTAATCTATTCAAGGAATGGGGAAGATCATGTTAGTCATCTCCAAGTAGTTCTCTAAACTCTGAGAGATAAGGAGTTATATGCTAAGTTTTCTAAGTGTGAGTTTTGGCGTGAGTGTGTAGCATTCTTAGGCCATATTGTTTCCGGTGATGGGATTTGAATTGACACTCAAAAGATAAAGGCAGTACAAAATTGGCCTAAACCCACATCTCTAAGTGAAATTAGGAGTTTCTTGGGGTTGGCTAGATATTATAGAAGCTTCATCGAGGGGTTCTCATTTATTTCACCCCCTTTGACTAAGTTGACTCAGAAAACAGTGAAGTTTCAATTATCTGAAGCTTGTGAGAAAAGCTTTCAGGAATTGAAAACTAGGTTGATTATTGCCCCAATATTGACCTTACCAAAGTGTACGCAAGGCATTGTGGTATATTGTGATGCGTCCAGAGTCAGTTTGGGTTGTTTGTTAATGTAGAATGGTAAAGTTATAGCTTATGCCTGCAGACAGTTGAAAATTCACAAGAAGAATTATCCAACCCATGATCTAGAGTTGGTTGCCGTAGTATTTTCTTTGAAAATATGGAGTCACTATCGTTATGGTGTTCATGTGGATGTGTTCACTGATCACAAGAGTCTTCTGTATGTGTTTAGTCAGAAAGAGCTTAATCTCAAATAGCAGAGGTGGTTAGAGTTACTCAAGGACTATGACATAAGTATTCTCTAACACCCAGGTAAGGCTAATGTTGTTGCTGATTCCTTGAGCAGGTTGTCTATTGGCAGTACCACCCATGTTGAGGAAGAAACGAGAGAAGTAGTGAAAGATGTGCACAGACTTGCACGATTAGGAGTTCGATTAATGGATTCCATATAAGGAGAAGTAGTGGTGATGAATGGGGCTGAGTCATCATTAGTGTCAGAAGTGAAAGAGAAGCAAGACCAAGATCCTATTTTGCTTGAATTGAAGGCAAATGTTCATAACCAAAAATAATGGCTTTTGAACAAGGGGAGATTGCATATTGAGGTATCAATAGGTTGTATGTACCAAGGGTGGATGAACTCCAAGAGAGGATCATGGCGGAAGCTCATAGCTCAAGATATTCCATTCATCCGGGATCCACAAAGATGTATCGTGACTTGGGATAAGTATATTGGTGGAATAGTATGATGAAAGGTATTGCTGAGTTCGTTGCTAAATGCCCAAATTGTCAACAAGTTAAAGTAGAGCATCAAAAACCCGGTGGTATGGCTCAGAATATAGAGATTCCATAATGGAAGTGGTAGATGATCAATATGGATTTTATTACTGGCTTGTCATGGCCCTGCAGGCAGCATGATTCTATTTGGGTGATTGCAGATCGAATAACAAAATCGGCCCATTTTTTGCCGGTAAAGACTACCCATTCAGTAGAGGATTATACCAAGTTATATCTTGAAGAGGTAGTAAGACTTCATGGAGTTCCAATTTCGATTATTTCAGATAGAGGTGCACAATTTACTAAACATTTTTGGAAGTCATTCTGTCAAGTTTTGGGTTCAAAGGTGAGCTTGAGTACTACTTTCCATCCTCAGATAAATGGTCAAGCAGAGCACATTATTGATACTTTAGAAGACATGTTTAGGGCTTGTGCGATTGATTTCAAAGGTAATTGGGATGATCACCTACCTCTCACTGAGTTTTCTTACAACAATAGCTACCACACTAGCATCCAGATGGCTCCTTATGAAGCTCTTTATAGGAGGAGATGCAGATCTCCTATTGAATGGTTTGAGGTTGGGGAAGCTGGGTTGATAGGACAAGACTTAGTTCATCAAGCTATGGAGAAAGTGAAAGTTATTCAAGAGAGGTTGAAAACAGCGCAGAGTCGTCAGAAATCCTACACTGATGTTAGGAGAAGGGACTTAGAGTTTGAAGCAGATGATTGTGTATACTTGAAAGTTTCACCCATGAAGGGTGTTATGAGGTTTGGTATGAAAGGTAGGCTTAGTCCCTGGTATATTAGCCCTTACAGAATATCCAAAAGGATTGGGAATGTAGCTTATGAATTGGAGCTACCACAAGAGTTAGCAACAGTTCATCCAGTGTTTCACATTTTTATGTTGAAAAAGTGCATGAGTGATCCTTCATTGATTATACCAACCGAAGATATTGGTATTAAGGATAGCTTGTCTTATGAGGATATTCTTGTTCAGATTTTAGATCGTCACGTTCGCATGTTGAGGACCAAGGAAGTAGCATCAGTCAAAGTTCTGTGGAGGAATCAATTTATTGAGGAAACTACTTGGGAAGCTGAGGAGGATATGAAAAAGAGATATCCACATCTCTTTGAGCCCAGAGAAATTCTAGATCAAGGTACTAATTCTCTTCTTAGTACTCATTAATTGATATACTTAATGTGTTAGATTTGCTTGTTGGGTTTTTGAGCTGAATATTATATGTTACACCCTTAGCCTACTAAGAGTAATCTCATTTGAGGACCAATGTTCTCAAGGAGAAGATATTCTAACACCTCTCTATTTGAAAGAACTATAAATAAATAGAATTTGAAACAACCCGTTTTTGGAAATAATCAAATTTGGAAAGTTTGACAACTTAAGCTAAGTATGAGTTTTCGGTCAACTTCAAATGACCATAACTCCTAGTACAAGAAGAGTTAAGTGGGCTTCAAGGTATCGAATGAAATTTCTTGGAATTATCTTTCAAATGCCACCAATTTTGCTAGTTTTCGAGTTTGTATGAGAGAGATATGCCCGTTTGAGGTCGGGCTATATAAGGAAAGTTACTTGGATTTTAGAAGGGTATTTTGGTATTTCTATTACCCAATTAATTAAATCCATTTTTATTAAATTATTTGGGGTCTAAACTGAGTTAGTTCAGTTTACGCACTCAAATTTCACGCTAGAGTTTTAGAGAAAGAACTCAAGAGGAGAAAAGAGGAGAAAGGTCAAGTGTTCTTGGAGATTTCTTGCAAAATCGAAGTCGTTTCGCCAAGAGTTGATCCCTAAAGAGGTATGTGAGACTTTCATAGCAATGGGATCGTTCATCCATGTGCCATTCATGTTTAGTTCAGTGAAATTTGTTCTAGAAAGTTGAAAGTTGATGATTTTTTATTGCGTTCTTGAATATTGGCTTTCGTTCTTGAGTTAAGTTGGGTTTGTTGAGTTCTTGAGGAAACCGTGTCGATTTTAGAGTCCTTTATGAATATATTCTTTTGTACATTTACTGGGTATCTGAATTTAAGGAGGAATTAAGAAAAATAATCGAATTTCAGCAAATTGGGGTTAGAAAATGAAGAAGGGAAAAGTCAGTTAAATCTGGTACCAGGTCCGCACCGTGTACCTATTCCTCAGTATTGGGAATTTTTCTCAGCGTTGCGAGGCGGTCACTGACCCTTCTACCTAAAAATTTATTTCACAATCAAATATTAAAATGCATCTCCGCATCGCGGACTTGCTTCCAGACAGTGATTTCTTGATCGTTTCTCATGTTTAACTATCTAAAAACACTTTTAAACATCATGTGATATTTCCTATCACAAATAACAATCCTTGAATCCATAAATTCAAATTCAAGAAAAGTTAAGAGCCAAGTCTAGAGATTTCTTAAATTCCTTTCAAAAGTCTTTTGCAAATGTTTTTAACTTGTTTTAAGACTTGAGTTTTGAGTGAAGTAAGAGTAACAAATGAAGTTCATTTCTTCAAAAAGAGTATATGGGAACTAAGTATTCCCAAAGAGTAAATATTTTCACATTTAAATAAGAGAGGAAACTCGGATTTCCAAGAGAACCTTTGTAACGAATCGGAAAATGATAGAATGAACTAGAGCCTTGATGTTTGGGTTAGTGTTAGATTAGGTTGATGTTTATGTTGTTTTAGAACTTAAATGGAGATAGGTAGGCAACTTAGTGTGCAAGCAAGGGCCTAGGCAAGCGAGTTAAGGTGAAAGAAGCCTTGTCCTTGGAAGGACTGTTTGGCGATAGGGCTGCTAGATCGCCTAAGAGGTTGGCGAGTTGCCCTTCTGCCCTATGGTCGCCTAGTGGACTGCCCATTTGACCAGCCTTTGAGTGATCCCACTGGAATAGACGGGCAAAGGGTAGATTTTTAAAGTTACAACTTTTAGGGTCCTCTTCAAATGATGATATCTTTTAGCTCAAAACGAATTAGGTGTACCATTACCTATCCAATTAAAGGTATCTGAGTCCTCTTTCCAACTCCACCGAGTTTTCCCTTTTCCGATCTCGGAGTAAAAAGATATGCCCAAAATAGTGAAGCACTGTAAAAAAGGACGAGCTTAGACGGGTTTAGTGAAAACTTTTAAGTTTAACTTTGTGGGTCCTTCATTCATTTCCTAAGTTGAGTCCCAATTATTCTTTACCTTTCCTAGCAGTTATAAAACCCTTTTAGACAAAAATTCTTCCATTTAAGTCACTCCAATTAGAATTAAAAAGAAACCCACCTCCTCTCAAATATTTCTCTCTCTACAATCCTCCATTGAAGAAGGTCAAGAACTTGGAGTTAGGGCTTGGATTGAAGGTGGTTTCTTCATCAAATTTCTTGGGAAATCTTAGCAAAGGTACGGTGACCCTTGATCCTTGATTATCTTTCCTTCAAGGAGTCCATTAAAGAGGGTTTCAAAAGTCTTCCAAGAACAAAACTTCTATTTTCTATTCTAGGTATGGGTTCATTGGTAAAATGTTTTCAAAGTCATTATATTTGTGAATTGAAGTTCTATTTATGATTTTAAGATGATTTTATATGAAACTTCTTCAAGAACCCATGTTTTCATTAAAAGCCTAGAATTTCCTTATGAAGTGGGTTTAATGCCTATGATTTAATGTTGATGAAATTGTGTTTAGATTGGATTTTATTGTTGATTTATATGGTTTTTTATATCTATTTATGATGAATTGTTGGTATATGGATGAATTGAGGATTGTGGCCTTATGGGCAAGTTATGGGTGAATCACCTGGTGGTGATAGAATTGTTGGGAATTGAGTAATGGTGATTACCGCTTTGGAGGATGGTAACTTGACTTAATATCATACTATAAGTAGAATTGGTCTTGATGATGATCCACTTGAAAGGTGGAGGTGTTTAGTTATTTTGTACATTGTGACCATGGCCTTGAAGGCATAGTATGAGAAATTTAAGTGTTACATGACATTTATGAATGGGAATTCAATGCAGCTAATGTAATCATGTTATGAACATAAATGTGTTATTATTGAAAGGCTTTTTCTCAATTTGACACTCATGAATGTTGATGATAGAATATGAAGGATTCTCCAATGTAAGCATATCTAGAATTGGTAGAGCTTGTGCATCCTTTTCTTGTTTAAATGATTATATTGTTGGTTGTTGAATCCTCGGATCGGAAGGGTAGTATCACCCTTCCACTCATGATAATAATGAACCTTGAAATCGGTAGGTTTATGGCACCCTTCCATTAATAATCGTAATGAACCTTGGAATCGGTAGGCCTATGGCACCTTTCCCTGAAGGTTAATGATGAGACTTGAACCGGTAGGCCCATGGCACCCTTTCAATAGGATTTAATGAGCTTTCCTAAATGAACCTTGAAACGGTAGGCTTAAAGCACCCTTTCACGTGTTAATGAATGTAATTTGGAGTTGGTAGTTCAATGGCACCTCTCATATGTGATAATGTCAAGGTAACAAACTATTCTAGGGGAATGTAGGCTAAGCACCGAGAGGATTTGGTTAGATGGAAACTTCCCCAATAGTTAGGCATGAGTTTCAATGATCGTCTACCTTATCCCCTAAACTATGTGCTCGCATAGGTAGCTAGTGGATCCATTAAGCTATATGTACCGGTCTTCCTTAGGCAAGTAGACCACCTCTTTACGGTGTGGGGAGTTATGAAACCAGATTCTATGACAAGCTCTCATGGTCTATGTCGGTTAAATGATTACTTCCCATCATGTGAGATTTCATTATGGTTTCTTGATAGGTTCTACAAAGTGTAGGTAGTATTATGGGATGCTACCTATACATTGCACGAGTAGGCTTGGAGAGGATCATAGTGAGTTTCTCTGAAATCCCTATGTCTGTGACATAAAAATGCCCTAAATGAGGTTATTAAGGAATGTTGGCTCTCAAATGCTTAATATGAGGTGCATGCTATACTTGGGTTATATTACGAGTTATTTTCCCTTGTCATGTCTTAATTAATGATATACCTCTTATGTATGAATATTGTGCAAAGGTGAAGGAAAGGAAGGATGAGTTTACTTTAGGTGACCTAAATGTGGTGCCCAATTATGGATGGTGGTATGGGGCGCTATCCATACATTGCACAAGGTATAGCATAAGGGTTGCTTGAGGTGAAGGTCCAAGGTAAAGGTAAAGGTTTTCATGTTGATATCGTTAAAGTGTGATATTATGACTTACTTGATGTTTATGCTTGTCTTGTTTGTCTCCTATTCAACTGTTCATGATATTTCTAAAAGTGGAAAAATGCATGGTTTCTCACCACAATGTCCCTTTTAAAGCATGTTTTGCATGGTCGTCATACTTAGTACATTTTGTGTACTAACCCATATTCTTCATGTTTTTACTATAAGTGTAGGTTCCGGCAAGTGATCCCTCCTAGCTAGTTTGAAGTGTTGGATTGCTTTCCTCCAAGACTTGGTATGTCCTCATGGATTCGAGGATAAGACTTTTAAGTTCTTTTGTTCATGTAATAGACACTTTTAGTTATTGTTTCGATTGTAATGGGTTGTGTCCCTACTTATGTTTTGTGATTGTGTCTAAGATGGCCATGTGAGACTTAGACTTTCTCTGTGTGTTTTTAAAGTTGTTTTAATGAAGTTTGAATGTTTGGATGTAAATAAGTTTTTAATTCCGCACTATTATCATTATTGAATGCAATAAATGACTATGTGGCTTGTATAAGAACCCTTCGGGGTCGAGTACGCCGTGTTACGACTAGGGGGTTCTCTCGGGTCGTGACAGACATGGTATCAGAGCATAAGATTTTGGAAATGGTTTTTAGGATCAAAGTCTCACAAGCCACGTCTAGTAGTGTCTTGTTCATCAGTGTGGGTCGCGACACATCTATGAGCGAGAGGCTATAGGACGTTAGAAGTTACACTTCTTTCATATTCTTAAAGTCGTGCCTTAGAGTGTGGTTCTATAAGGGTTCTTAGCCTAATCCTTCTCTTGTGTTTATAGGATATGAATACAAGAGGGAGGCCCGCAAGGAGAGTAGGAAAAGAGGATATGAATGAGGAAGTTCCTCCCCAAGGTCCTCAAGACGTCCAAGTTCTGATAGGAGTTCCGGATATGACCAATGAAGAGATTAGGTCGGCTTTCTTAATCTTGGCCCGAGCCATGGAAGCTTAAGCGACTAGAGATGTGGGGCCTAGGGTGAATTCTAATGAGGGTACTATGGCTTCTAAGTTGAGAGACTCTGTGAGGATGAATCCTCCGGTGTTTCAAGGTTCTAAGGTGGGAGAGGATCCCCAAGAATTTTTGGATGAAATGTATAAGGTAGTGAGTGCTATGGGGGTGACTTCAAAAGAAAAGGCGGAGCTTGCCTCCTATCAATTGAAAGATATTGCCCAAATTTGGTTCACTCAATGGAAGGCTAATAGGCCGGTGGGAGCGGATCCTATAGAATGGGAGGAGTTTAAGAAAGCTTTCCTTGGTAGGTATTTTCCCCATGAGAAGAGGGAGTTTAAGGTTGAGGATTTTATCAACCTTAGGAAAGGTAATACGAGTGTGCAAGAGTACTCCCTGAGGTTTACCCAATTGTCTAAGTATGCTCCATCTTTGGTGTCAAACCCTAGGGATGAGATGAGTAGGTTTGTGACCGGTGTATCCGACCTAGTCAAGGAAGAGTGCCATACGGCAATGCTCCATAATGACATGAACATTTCTAGGCTCATAGTGTATATTCAATCCATTGAGGAGTCCAAACTTAAGAGGATGAATAGGGATGTGAAGAGGGGTAGATCCGATGAGCAAGGTCAACCTAAGTTCAAGAAGAGGGCTCAAGACCAAGATTCTTCAAGTGCTCCTAAGGTTAACCAAGAAAAAAATGGTGGATCTCAATTCTCTATACCTACTTGCATCACTTGTGGCAAGAGGCACTATGGGAAGTGCCTAGCCGGTACTAATGGGTGTTATGGTTGTGGGAAGAATGATCACAAGGTGAAAGATTGTCGTACTCTTACGGCTAGAGGAAGGGAAGCCAAGCAAGCTTCTAAAGATGGAACGGTTCCTATCCCTCCAAATTATGGTCGTTTCTATGCTCTCCAAGCTACCAAGGACAAAGAAGCTAATCTGAATAAAGGCGTCGGTAAGTTTTAGTTCCTTATGGTCATGAATGTCTTGATGAGGTTTCTATGTTGTTGTTTTTCATGTTTGCCTTAGTTGGGTTTTCTCCTAAGTGGGGGATGGTATGTTGAATAACAAGGTTGTTGAGAGTGTTGATATCATTATCTCGTTCCTTCTATTCTTACTCAAGCTTGAGACGAAGAATTCCTAGTAGCTTGTTTTATGTTTTGGAGTCTTGTGTGAAAATGAGTTTCCATGGTCTCCTTATGTTATGCATGTTCTATTTGAATTCTTGTTAAATGATAAAATGAGTTTTCATAAATGTGTTTCTCATGTTGATGTGCATTTAGTTGAGTTGTCTATATGCTTCATGAGGATAAATGTTGAACATGCCTAAATATGCTTTAGTGAAAATTTGCCTAATTGTGCATTTGAGAGTAATTGCATAATGAGCTTAATGATTTGTAGTGAACATGATGTGATTGGAGAAGGAAGTTCCTCCAATGAGAAAAAAAAAAAAGAAAGGGGAAGTTTTGATGCACAATAAGTTTGTGGATGTACTTTCTACTTGCTTGATTTGTATAAAGTTTGTTTGAGCCTCTTGTTATGAAGTTGATGGTTCCTCCTATGGTTATGCATTTATGTTGATGTGTTACGATTGTTGGGTTGCTAGTCTTGAGTTGTTTTTCCCTTAATCTGTTTAAAGTGTCATTCGAGGATGAATGTTCCTAAGTGGGGGATAATGTAACGACTCGGAAAATGATAGAATGAACTAGAGCCTTGATGTTTGGGTTAGTGTTAGCTTAGGTTGATGTTTATGCTGTTTCAAAACTTAAATGGAGCTAGGTAGGCATCCTAGGGTGCAAGCAAGGGCCTAGGCAAACGATTTAGGGTGAAAGAAGCCTTGTCCTTGGAAGGACTATTTGGCGATAGGGCTACTAGATCGCCTAAGGGGTTGGCGAGTTGCCCTTATGCACAATGGTCGCCTAGTGGACTGCCCATTTGACCAGCCTTTGAGTGATCCCACTGGAATAGACGGGCAAAGGGCAGATTTTTAAAGTTACAACTTTTAGGGTCAACTTCAAATGATGATATCTATTAACTCAAACTGAATTAGGTGGACCATTACCTATCCAATTAAAGGTATCTGGGTCCTCTTTCCAACGCCACCGAGTTTTCCCTATTCCGATCTCGGATTTAAAAGATATGCCCAAAATAGTGAAGCACTGTCAAAAAGGACGAGCTTAGACGGGTTTAGTGAAAACTTTTAAGTTTAACTTTGTGGGTCCTTAATTCTTTTCCTAAGTTGAGTCCCTATTATTCTTTACCTTTCCTAGCAGTTATAAAACCCTTTTAGACCAAAATTCTTCCATTTAAGTCACTCCAGTTAGAATTAAAAAGAAACCCACCTCCTCTCAAATATTTCTCTCTCTACAATCCTCCATTGAAGAAGGTCAAGAACTTGGAGTTAGGGCTTGGATTGAAGGTGGTTACTTCGTCAAATTTCTTGGGAAATCTTAGCAAAGGTATGGTGACCCTTGATCCTTGATTATCTTTCCTTCAAGGAGTCCATTAAAGAGGGTTTCAAAAGTCTTCAAAGAACAAAACTTCTATTTTCTATTCTAGGTATGGGTTCATTGGTAAAATGTTTTCAAAGTCATTATATTTGTGAATTGAAGTTCTATTTATGATTTTAAGATGATTTTATATGAAACTTCTTCAAGAACCCATGTTTTCATTAAAAGCCTAGAATTTGCTTATGAAGTGGGTTTAATGCCTATGATTTAATGTTGATGAAATTGTTTTTAGATCGGATTTTATTGTTGATTTAAATGGTTTTTTATATCTATTTATGATGAATTGTTGGTATATGGATGAATTGAGGATTGTGGCCTTATGGGCAAGTTATGGGTGAATCACCTTGTGGTGATAGAATTGTTGGGAATTGAGTAATGGTGATTACCGCTTTGGTGGATGGTAACTTGACTTAATCTCATACTATAAGTAGAATTGTTCTTGATGATGATCCACTTGAAAGGTGGAGGTGTTTACTTATTTTGTACATTGTGACCATGGCCTTGAAGGCATAGTATGAGAAATTTAAGTGTTACATGACATTTATGAAGGGGAATTCAATGGAGCTAATGTAATCATGTTATGAACATAAATGTGTTATTATTGAAAGGCTTTTTCTCAATTTGACACTCATGAATGTTGATGATAGAATATGAAGGATTCTCCAATTATTGCATATCTCGAATTGGTAGAGCTTGTGCATCCTTTTCTTGTTTAAATGATTATATTGTTGGTTGTTGAATCCTCGGATCGGAAGGGTAGTATCACCCTTCCACTCATGATAATAATGAACCTTGGAATCGGTAGGCTTATGGCACCCTTCCATTAATGATCGTAATGAACCTTGAAATCGGTAGGCCTATGGCACCTTTCCATGAAGGTTAATGATGAGACTTGAACCGGTAGGCCCATGGCACCCTTTCAATAGGATTTAATGAGCTTTCCTAAATGAACCTTGAAACGGTAGGCTTAAAGCACCCTTTCACGTGTTAATGAATGTAATTTGGAGTTGGTAGTTCAATGGCACCTCTAATATGTGATAATGTCAAGGTAACAAACTATTCTAGGGGAATGTAGGCTAAGCACCGAGAGGATTTGGTTAGATGGAAACTTCCCCAATAGTTAGGCATGAGTTTCAATGATCGTATACCTTATCCCATAAACTATGTGCCCGCATAGGTAGCTAGTGGATCCATTAAGCTATATGTACCGGTCTTCCTTAGGCAAGTAGACCACCTATTTACGATGTGGGGAGTTATGACACCAGATTCCATGACAAGCTCTCATGGTCTATGTCGGTTAAATGATTACTTCCCATCATGTGAGATTTCATTATGGTTTCTTGATAGGTTCTACAAAGTGTAGGTAGTATTATGGGATGCTACCTATACATTGCACGAGTAGGCTTGGAGAGGATCATAGTGAGTTTCTCTGAAATCCTTATGTCTGTGACATAAAAATGCCCTAAATGAGGTTATTAAAGAATGTTGGCTCTCAAATGCTTAATATGAGGTGCATGCTATACTTGGGTTATATTATGAGTTATTTTCCCTTGTCATGTCTTAATTAATGATATACCTCTTATGTATGAATATTGTGCAAAGGTGAAGGAAAGGAAGGGTGAGTTTACTTTAGGTGACCTAAATGTGGTGCCCAATTATGGATGGTGGTATGGGGCGCTATCCATACATTGCACAAGGTATAGCATAAGGGTTGCTTGAGGTGAAGGTCCAAGGTAAAGGTAAAGGTTTTCATGTTGATATCGTTAAAGTGTGATATTATGACTTACTTGATGTTTATGCTTGTCTTGTTTGTCTCCTATTCAACTGTTCATGATATTTCTAAAAGTGGAAAAATGCATGGTTTCTCGCCACAATGTCCCTTTTAAAGCATGTTTTGCATGGTCGTCATACTTAGTACATTTTGTGTACTAACCCATATTCTTCATGTTTTTACTATAAGTGTAGGTTTCAGCAAGTGATCCCTCCTAGCTAGTTTGAAGTGTTGGATTGCTTTCCTCCAAGACTTGGTATGTCCTCATGGATTCGAGGATAAGACTTTTAAGTTCTTTTGTTCATGTAATAGATACTTTTAGTTATTGTTTCGATTGTTAAGGGTTGTGTCCCTACTTATGTTTTGTGATTGTGTCTAAGATGGCCATGTGAGACTTAGACTTCCGTTTTGTGTTTTTAAAGTTGTTTTATTGAAGTTTGAATGTTTGGATGTAAATAAGTTTTAAATTCCGCACTATTATCATTATTAAATGCAATGAATGACTATGTGGCTTGTATAAGAACCCTTCGGGGTCGAGTACACCATGTTACGACTAGGGGGTTCTCTCGGGTAGTGACAACCTTTGAGCTAGTTTTTGTGTAATTATCTCAAACCACAGAAAGAGTTTTTGTGTTTTTAAACATATGAGCTGAGTATTTTGGAAGTAGTATTGAGCACATATGTAGGGACGAGTTCATAACAACTCAATGTCTCCATCAACCATGTAGCCAACGTGGATAGAAAGGGTCATACTTTTTAGATGATTACTTAATGCTTTTTAGCATAGACTAGTGGATCCACTTAGCTGATGCGTTCTAAATCCTGACAAGTTATAGAACAGTTCTGGCAGTGTGGGCGAGACGTTGTATCATCACATAGCTCATAGTAATGGTTGTCGGTTAGAGAAACTCCCATAGAATTATATTACTTTACTACAGGATTAAAGTTGAGTTGTTATTTACTGTTTAAATGTTTTATATAAACTGCACCTTTACTATTATTTAAATCTGCATTTGAGTTGAGTATACATGAGTTGAGTAAAGCTGCGGTAAGTGTTCTTTCAGAATTCATTTCAAGCTTATGTCATTTTTAGTTTTCCCCTCGCATGCTCGTACATTCAATGTACTGATGCCATTTAGATTGCATCATTTTATGATGCAGATACAGGTAACCAAGATCAGCATACAACGCCTCGTTGATCCCGTTGAGCACTTAAAGTCAGTTGGTGAGCCTCTTTGCTTTTCGGAGGATCCCCTTTCTATACTTGTTTTTAGTATTTCAGTTGTTAGGATGATCGGGGGTCTTGTCCCGACATCCCTCATAGTTTTAGAGGCTTCATAGACGCATAGTTATAGTTCTTTAGTCTTTCCATTTTCAGTTGTTTATGTTAAAACTTGAGTTGCCTTTTTGGCTAGTTGAATATTTCTTTAAGGCATTCTAAGTTTGAGTTATTGCATGAGTTATCTTTTGAGACTGTTTCTTGTTATTTGAGTCCTCCACTAAGAGTTAAGCAAGGCCAAGGGTTCGCTTGGGGCCACCAATGGTTCTCGAGTGCTAGTCTCGTCCAGGGTGTAAGCTCGAGCGTGAGAATTTGTTTACTTGTTCAACTTTCAAGCTGGTAACTATATATAGTAGGGATACTTAGGATACCTTTAATTTCTATATGTTGCTATGACCAATCAATGGTGAAAATTTAACGTTCTCTTCACAAAATTTGTTTATTCAAGTTGGATAAAATTAATTAACAAATGCCCACGGCAAAGAATCATCTTATGGGTGCATACTACTACAAGCCAAAATCCCTTCTAGTCAATTTAAGAAGCTCGAGTTTCATAAACTAGTTAAGGCAAAGAAGAAACAACATACTACTAATAAGCATGACATGGAAACCTACATTCTCATGGACAATTTCAATCCGAATCAGCTTATTAATTTAAGAAAAAACAAAAATTATTATGCTTAATTAATGGCTATTGCCCAAGACAAAGAATCAATTGATGGGTGTAATACTACCACAAGCTAGTATCCCAAAAATCAACAACACAAGAAAATCAAAATCCACCCTCATGCAATAAACCCAAATACAACAAATTCCGACTTTTAAAGGATGAAATTTCTACCTGATAAACTCAATTCCAACAAAACCCTTTCGATGTAACGAAGCTTTAGGATATCATCTTCATTGCTCTGTCCGTGGTAAACAACGACAAAATCATAAGGGATTTTGGTATGTCGGTGACAAACAAAGAGAAAATCGTTAATGGAGCTAAAAAAGCTTCGATTTGGAATTTTCATATCTCAAAAGATAGTGAAAATCTGAGAAGTATTTTGAAATCATTCTGCAATTGTTTTGTAAAAAAATCATTACTTTGTGTGTTGATTCGACAAATACCTGTTAATTTGGGAGAAAATCCATTTTTACAAAGCCTTGAAAAATTTCAGATCTAGGGCAACGAGAAACTCTTTGAGACTTGGAAAGTTTTTTTTTATTGTTTATGAGTTTTCTTTTTTGCCAAATAAAAATGGGAAGGAGAGTTAAATTTGTTGGGATAAGACAAGTGCCATCACATCCGTTTTTGGGTCGTGACAGAATCATTGTTTATGGTTATAAAGTTTCGGTAGTACATACTACACAACTCAAATTTTATAATAAGTCTTCAAAATATGTCAATGGATTTGAAAGAAAACACAAGTCTCAAATGATGTTGTCACTAAAGTAGAACAAGATCATAAATAGGAGTAAGAAGGTCTGCTGAGATTTGAAATAACTACCTCACAAATCTCCACAGGAAGCCTCCGAAAAGAAGTGAATAGAAAGTATCATGAATATCCAATCTCATAACCTACAAAAATGTAGAAGCAAGGAGTGAGTACCAAACCAAACGATTCTCAGCAAATAAACTTCTAAACACAAACTAAGGGAATAGAATACGGGTACTCCTTACACCCCAACCAAATCTCCACAACTACAACCTACATAAAACCAGCCCAACCTAACATTTCACAATTTACCTAGCACACAACTCAAAAACAAAACTCTAACAATTACATATCCTCAATAACAAATTCAATACTCATCAATCACAAGTTCCACAAAAAGGCACTCACAAGCTCAGAAATACACAAAGTCAAATTCACCAATGATAAAGATGTGCAATGCAATGAAATGCAATGTCATGTATAGTGATGCATGTTTCATCTAATGATACACACCCACTATCTCTCAGTCCGGGACCCATGGGGGGACATATTTGTCCATGCATCCATCGCGGCGTGCGACACGACCCTCGATAATAAATTCCATCGCGGCATGCGACAGTTCCCTAGATAAACAAATTTGTCGCGGCATGCGACACGTCCCTCGAATCATAGTATTTGTCAGGGCACGTGACACGTCCCTCGAAATGATACATCCTACTCAATTCACACAACGCTTATCAAAACCATGTCTCAGAACCAATGCAAATGACATGTTAACACAAATAATAAGAAGATGATCATTTTCATAACAATACACAATTGTGATACAACATCAAAAAATTAATCAATATGCCTTTTGAAAACTATTCTCAACACATCACACACCAATAATTAATCACATTGCCTTTCATTTTTATCTTTTTCATACATTAGAATTATTCATTATGGACAAGTCAACCATCAACAAGTCTCATTACTCCCAAACACATATTACAAGGAAATACACGAATTCTATACACTTAACAAGGGTTTAGAAATCCACTTGCCTCAAATAATTGAACAATTATTCTGGGACTTGAGCCTTCCCCTTTCGTTGGGCTTCCAAATCAATGCAATCTATTTACATAAATAATCACAATAAGATTCTGAAACTAACAACACCTATATTACTATATGTCTAGTCTAGACCCAAAATTCACCCAAATTTGTAATCAAGTTCCTAATTTTGGTGCAAACTAACATGTCAACTCTCATATTTTTTTCCAAATTTTAAACCTAGGGTAAAGTTTTAGTTCCTCCAATATTATAATCTAATGGTATTCACATAATACCATACACCTAATATTTAATTATATATCCAATATATCAAAACTTAAATCATAATAAGGTAATAATAATAAAATTAAAGAAACAACTAAGTAAATTACGAACAAAAATCACGAGAACACTACTATTTCGAAACCTAACATTGATACACAAATATATTTCTATTTATTAATTAAACCATCATTGTCTAATCATAACCCAAATCATTATAAAATGATTGGCCAGTAACACCCTTTTTCTCAATTCAAAAAAATGAGTAATCCAATTTTCAATTCTTTCTTAATTCAAACTCACTTCATTTTTCTCTTTTTCTTTAACAATTAATAATAATAATAATAATAATAATAAAAAAAAAAAAATATTAATAATAATATAATACTTAGCATATATACAACAATACATTGATATATATTAATGCTTACCTGTTGCAGTTTGTTTGTCGCCTATGTGATTGTGGCGAGGTTATGTCGCCCTTCTTCACAGATTACTTTTTTAATAAAAGAATTATTTAAAATAATATAGGGTATTAACTTAAATTATATTATATTTGAACTTGGTCCATTAACCACCAATTAAATTAATTATTTAAAATTATCCACTAATTAAATACATGTAGTTAAAAGAGTAATTCAAAATTTCCATTTAAAATTTACGGAAAAAGTCTCTGAAGAAAGAGAGGGGCTTAGTTCTCAAAATGACCTTACGGGTCATTACAAATTCAAATATTATTATTCCATTTTATAGAAGACTCTTTTTCATCATGTTTCTCAAATTCAGTCGGAGCAAGCTTGTCAAATGATAAAAGATAATTTTTTATTAGTATTAAAATATGGAGACATCGATAAAATATGATAACAAGACAAGACATTTTTTTTGTTTCATAAAAAATCATAAGTACAAGTACAATAATAACATTTTAAATGATTCAGTGATGAAAAAACAAATAGTATAATATTAAATTGTTTCAATAGGTAAAAGGATACAAATGATTAAGTGATTACACCAAAATACATTTTTTTAAAAGATATACTCAGAGGTGGATGTTGACTTATTTACTGGTTCAATTAAACCTACCATTTTCTAAATGTACATGTTGCAGGTTCTTTGAGAAAGAACCCAAGGTCCTAAGAGCAAAATTTTACACATATATGACAGGAATTAATAAATACTCCCTGTAGTAATTACTATTATCAATAAAAATATAATATACTCAGTGTAATTTTACAAGTGAGGTCTTGGAGATTAGACTAGAAAAATCTTACCCCTATCTTGGGAGGTATATAGTCCAATAGATCTCTATTGAGAAATAATAAGTAGTGCATTAGTTCACATCTCTTGTGAAATGTTACTTCTAAAATGATAATCTAGTCAATTTATGAAAATCATCACAATACAAAACATGCAATTAGATAAGGAAAATTAATGTTGAAATTGATGTAGTTAAAAGTCATTACTTGATAAATACACTATAAAAAGTCACTATTTTTATACTAAAATTTCCTATTGATAACTGTCATAGGCTAATATTTTATTTAGTTGGATCCTTCTTTTAGGCAATTTGCGGACTTTTCAGAACAATGGCCTATGATCACTTCCTAACCTCTAGATTGAATTATCTTAGCAGGACTAACCGGGCAAGTTCTAGTTTTGCACAAAAACTGTTTGAACACTCAACGATACTCACCCACTCTTGGCACATAGTTTGATTATCAGATTATCAGATTACCTAGTTCTAGTTTCAGCTCTAGTCATGCCATCGAGTTGATCGTTACTATGTCATACTCAGAGCCAACACAATTAACTAATCGTAGCCTACAACTTCTAGCAAATATCCCAAAATCTGATAGGTATCATTTTTAATAAGCCATCATGCTTCATTCTGTATCATGCTTCTACACATACACTCCTACGACATGCTAGTTCAACAAAAATTAAACAGTCTCTTGGGGGAAAAGAACACAGGCAAGAAAACCCCAAGAGAGGATTCATGAGTTGGGTTATTCAAACTTCACCCTATCACTCACAATCCATTTACCCCACCCCCAACAAAAATAGATGCACTTGTCCCCAAGGCATACAAAAACAGTAAAAGAAAATGGATTGGGTGAAGCAAACCTGTGGCACAAAGCGCCGGTGAATCATCAACAAGCAGGGGGGTCTGGTTTCCCAGAGCCTGCTGGAACAATAGAGGGGGCACCCTCAGTAGTGCCCACCTCAGCAATCATAGCACCCTCAGTAGTGCTCTCTATCAACCGCTCCGCACCATCGGTGGTGATCACCAAGTCCCTCAAAACAGGCTGGACCTAGACAACTGGGGCAGAACTCAATGCCCCTGCAACTCTCTCACGCACCTTTTGCTAGCGCAACTCTTCGTCTAACCTCGAAGCCCTCCTTGCCTCCTTCTCCTGTCGGCGTTGTCTCTTGTGAGCTTTCTCCTCCTTAGTGCGATGAGAACGGTGCCGCTTGCCTTTGGCATGGGTAGGGGCAAGCTCCTCCTCGGTAGTCCCACTGAATAGAGCATCCAGCACTGTATCATCAGCCAGTGCAGTAGGTGCAACCTGAGGCTCAACTGAAGGTGCGGCAAAGATGGCATCAACGTCAGTTCGGAGGCTGGCTAAGTCAGCCTGAAAAGCAGATAGATCTATGGTCAGGGCTGATCGCTCGAGGACTTGCAATTCAAAGGCATCAAGGTGCTTATTAACGGCCTGGACCTTCCGATCCATCATCCCCTCCATCCTGCGCTCCATTCTAGTCTCGGACTCGGCTATCGACTTTTGCATCCACGGCTGGATGTGATGCAGCAGGGTGGCCATCTGAGCTTCTAACTTCTGTACTCTGGCCAATGAAACAACAGTGGCTCCTAACTGTGGTGTGGACCGGGAAAAACTAGGAGCCAAACTAGCTGCCTGAGATGAGGAGCCCGGGACAGTGTCGGTGTGATCTGGGATGCTGGGGTCATCGCCCTATGCCTGCCTCACTGTGTCTGCAAGATCAGCACCCAAGGGAGGTACCTCAACCTGAGGCTCTCTGCGAGGTGCCGCCACATTTGCCTCATCTCGAATAAGACTGATGTCCAATGCCCCTATAGGGTGGACTAACTTGTCACAATGCCAGATTGGCACTCCAGAGTCCCTGCACAAATGAAAAATTAGACAAGGGAAAGGGTAACTAGTGGAGGTCCTGAATGCCCTCTCGTGAATCTCTGCCAGCAACATGCGGGCAAAGTCAATCTCAAATCCTGCTACCAATGATGCAACCATGACTGCTCTGTCCCACGTGACTTGATTGTCAGCTTTTGTCGGCGACACTCTGTTACGCACCAGTAGCCAGAAGAACTTGGCCACAAAATTTAACGTGGTCTTCCGGATGCCCAACCGTGGAGTGGCGACCCATTCCGCACACTCGCCATCTGCAGCAATGTACCTGGCCAACCATAGTATCACAACCTCTCGCTGCTGAGCGTTCCTCTAGAAAGCGCCACTCCGCACTATGTCCCATCTGTATTCAAACTCAGCTGTGTTAAGAGACCAAGAGTGACCCATGGTAGGACCATAGAGAAAGCGTCTGATCGTGGCCGGTGATATGTCCACCAGACACTCTCGAACCAAAGTGGAAGTGAGCGGAGCTTGAGCTAGGGGCTTTGACCGCTTGGAAATGGAACCGCGGAGAGTGGCAGCATAGGAAGCATAGAACTCCCGCGCAATATCATCGCTATACGTCCCTAGGTCTCGAGCCATCCAGTCACACTTGTGAAGGTTGAATAGCCAGTGAATGTCTGGAACAGTATGCAAGCTCCCCGTGAGGACTCTGCGCTCTTCTGTAATTAGTCGGGCCATCTTCTGTTTGTCGTTGACCATCTTAGCATCCCGATAAATTTGCCATTAGCCCTCTACACGCCACCTATTTAGCTCGCCGGCTATAGGAGTGGGGTCATCATTCCATGGTGCGGGTATGGACTCCGAGCTAATTGCCTTGTTAGACGAGGCTGCTTGGTCATTCTCTCAAGACCCTGTGGATGATTTGGCATTGGACCCTGTAGCATGGGCAGACTCGGATCGTGAAAAGTGGGCAAACTCGGAGCCTGAAGCATGGGCAGACTCGGACCCGGACATAGACCCCTCTGAACTGGAAGCAGCCCCAGTTGGTGACCCGATCAGTGTGTGCTCCTCATCAGACTGGGAGACAGTGACTACGTCGGGAAGCACCTTCCGGGGGGTGCCTCTAGTGCGAGAAGTCCTAGTGTTGAGAGGCACATATGCTGGATCTGTGTCGTTGTCTGTGTCCTCATCAATTAATCGAAACCTAGGGGCAACCGATTTTGACTTGCCCCGTTTGGAGTAGGTGACTAGCTTCTTGGGTGCCATTGTACCTGCGGGAGCGATATTAGTACCCCAGACTAACCATAACTATATTAAGAAAAAGTTGGAAAACTAATAACGAACAGTAACAAAGGCCAAAAAAATTTGCAGAAACAGGTTACAGTAGTCATCCACGGAGGGTACCTACGGTCCGTGGAACTCTTCCGTGGATCAGGGGGCCAACAATATAGGTTGTAGATGGAAACCACGGATGTGCAGAACGGTCCGTAGATTGATCTACGGACCGTAGTCCACGTCCGTGGTTTCACACTTGGTAATTTTTTTTGTGGGCAGCCAGTGACGAACCTCATCTACGGTCTGTAGATAGATCTACGTTCCGTAGACAGGGTGTCGTGGATGCCATCTGTGCCAGGTTTTCATCCATATTTTACTAATCAATCATATTTGGCCTTATATTTTCAACATTAACAAAGCCTCATTATGCATTTCAACATTCAATTATGCTAGTTCTTCATTCTTAAGATTCCGACCGGTCATTTTACCACATAATTTAGACAAGTTTTGGAACCCTAAGTCGAAACTTACATATAGGCTTACAATCACATACAATAAAGCTACACAATCACTATCTATCATTCCAAGGGCATTGTAATTTTTAAATTTATAGTGCAATTTCATCTAATAATAACCCAAGGTCAAGACCCAACTCCCGACTTTCTATATTCAAGCTATGAATCGAAATTCAAAGTGAGGAGAAAGTCCATTACCTTACAAGCAACGAGGAGTGGGGCGATTTCATGACGACACTACTTAGCAGGACCAACGAATCACCTCTTTGCTACTAACCGAACACCGGACCCTATTTGGTGGAATATGGAATGGGGAGTAATTGAAATGGAAGGGATTTTGGGAATTTATGGAAGGGAGGATATTATGTGGTAGCTATGGAGTGATTTAGAGAGTTTAAAGGATGGGGGAAACGGTTTTGGGAGTAATGGAGGGAAGGGGAATGGTTTGAAACATGGGGGTTTTTAAATAGAGGGGTCCGGGTCGGGTCAGACAGCCTTAGGGCTTGGACTCATGAGACCCCATCTACGGTCTGTGAGTTGATCTACGGTCCGTAGATCATGACTGTAGATCACTATTACACTTGGAAAACTTTAGGGACTTACCTGGGATCTACGGACACCATTGACGGTCTGTTGATGAATCGACGGGCCATCGATGGGGTCTGTAGACCTCTGCACCAGACCATTTTATGCAGATTTATTTTGGGGTGTACCTGCACATGTAGCAACCAATAGGCTATTATTTTCCTACATTTTCTGGACACTTTTTAGACACGGACCCTATACTAAATCTAGCCAACACTAAGAACTAAAACACTACAACACCTACCTAAATTTGGTATAAAGACGTAATTAAACAGAGAAAGCTAACTACTAAATGGAAAACAGAACCCTATCGTGGGCTAGATTGTACATCTTGGGTTTCCTCCCAAGCAGCGCTTGATTTAACGTCGCGGCACGACGCAAGTGTCTTGATTACTCAGACTTCATCAAGATTGTAGGCTTCAATCACTTCTTGCACAGTTTCAGCATTTCCCAGATAGATCTTGATCCTTTGCCCATTTACCACGAACCTTGTTCCATCCCTATTTTCAAGCTCAACCGCTCCATGAGGGAGCACTTTCGTGGGCAAAAATGGCCCGGTCCATTTGGACTTGAGTTTGCCTAGAAACAGGCGCAACCTAGAGTTGAATAGCAGCACAAGATCACCAACCACAAATTCTCGCTTTTCAATTCTTTGATCATGGTACCTCTTTATCTTCTCTTTGTACAAGGCTGAACTTTCATAAGCTTTTAGGCGAATCTCATCAAGCATATTCAAGTCACTCATCCTTTGATTAGATGCGGCGCCCCAATCCAAATTTAACTTCTTCATTGCCCACATAGCCTTATGCTCTAGCTCTACTGGTAAATGACAAGACTTCCTATATACCAGTTGGTAAGGGGACATGCCTATGGGGGTCTTGTATGCACTGCAATATGCCCATAGAGCATCATCAAGCTTCCATGACCAATCCGTTCTATTAGCATTCACGGTCTTTGCCAATATCTGTTTGATCTCTCTGTTGGATACTTCAACTTGACCGCTAGTCTGAGGATGGTAAGGAGTGGCTACATTGTGACGGACACCATATTTTTCAAGTAGTACCTTGAACAACTTATTACAAAAGTGAGAACCTCCATCGCTAATAATGGCCCTCGGTGTACCAAATCTGGAGAAGATTTTCTTTTTCAAGAATGCGATGACACTTTTACCTTCATTGTTGGAGAGTGCAACTGCTTCCACCTACTTCGATACATAATCAACCGCAACAAGAATATACTTCATCCCATATGAGCTCACAAATGGACCTATAAAATCAATGCCCCATACATCAAACAACTTTATCACCAATATAGGATTCATTGGGAGCTCTTGCCTCTTTGAAATCCCTCCTTCTCTTTGGCAACGATCACAAGACTTGGCGAAGTCATGAGCATCTTGGTGAATGGTAGGCCAGTAGTACCCACATTGCAAAATCTTATGTGCAGTCCGAATACCACTATGATGCCCACCAACAGATGATGAATGGCATGCTTCAAGTACACTCAACATCTCAACCTCGGGCACACATCGACGAATAATCCCATCAGCACAACTACGATACAAGTAAGGTTCATCCCAAAAGAATCTTTTCACATCATGCATAAAAATTTTCCTTTGGTGAAAAGACAAATTGGGGGGGCACAATATCGCTTGCCAAATAATTAGCAAAGTCGGCGAACCAAGGAATCAAATCATGAGAAGTAGCCAATACCTGTTCATCTGGAAAAGCATCATTAATTTAGCCCTATCTGCAAGCTTTAGCATAGCCTCTTCCTCTAATCTGGACAAGTGATCGGCAAATTGATTTTCGGTCCCATTTCTATCTTTTACTACAAAATCAAACTCTTGCAGCAGCAGTACCCATCTAATCAATCTCGGTTTTGCATCCTTTTTCACCATCAAATACCTTAATGCAAATTGGTCAGTATGCACTATGACCTTAGTACCAAGCAAGTAGGGTCGAAATTTCTCGAATGCAAAAACCACCGCAAGAAGTTCTTGTTCGGTCACCGTATAGTTCTTCTGAGCCACATTTAGAGCTTTGCTGGCATAGTAAATAGGGTGAAGAATTTTCTCTCGCCTTTGTCCCAATACTACACCAAGCGCCAATCCACTCTCATCGCACATTACCTCAAACGGTTGTCCCCAATCCGGTGAAATAATGATTGGTATTGTAACCAACTTTTTCTTCAACTCTCCAAATGCTCTAAGACAGTCATCATCAAAATAGAACTTACACTCCTTCTCGAGCAGTTTGCACAACGGATGTGCAATTTTGGAGAAATCTTTGATGAATCTTCTACAAAAACCTGCATGCCCAAGAAAACTTCTAACACCTTTTACAGAGATGGGTGGTGGAAGCTTTTCTATTACCTCAACTTTAGCTCTATCAACCTCAATACCTTTCTCTGAAATTCGATGACCTAACACTATACCTTCTTTCACCATGAAATGACACTTCTCCCAATTCAGCACCAAGTTGCAGTCTTCACACATCTTTTAAGCACCTCGGCCAGATGACCTAGACAATGATCAAAAGAATCACCCACAACTGAAAAATCATCCATGAACACTTCAATAGTATCCTCCACCATATCAGAAAATATCGACATCATACACCGCTGGAAGGTTGCTGGAGCATTGCACAACCCGAATGGCATCCGTTTGAAAGCAAAAGTCCCATATGGACAGGTGAAGGTGGTCTTCTCTTGGTCTTCTGGAGCTATAGAAATTTGATTGTAGCCCGAATACCCATCAAGAAAACAATACCAACCCTTTCCTGCAAGTCTATCCAACATCTGGTCCATGAATGGCATGGGAAAGTGATCATTTTCAGTCTATGCATTCAACTACCGGTAATCCATACAAACTCTCCATCCAGTAACGGGCCTCACTGGAACAAGCTCATTTTTTTCATTTGAAACCACAGTCATACCTCCCTTTTTAGGCACACACTGGATAGGACATACCTAACTACTATCTGCAATGGGGTAGATGACTCCTGCATCCAGCCACTTTATGATCTCCTTTTTAACTACCTCTTGCATCGGTGGATTTAATCTTCTCTGGTGCTCAATACTGGGCTTATGATCTGGCATGAGTTGGATTTTGTGAGAGCAAATACCGGGGGGGATCCCAATAATATTTGCAATAGTCCACCCAATAGCTCGCTTGAACCTCTTTAATACAGTCACCAAGCACTCTACTTGCCATGCATTCAAATCTGCTGCAATGATGACCGGCAAAGTATTTTCTTCGCCTAAGTATACATACCTCAAGTGCGGTGGTAGAGCCTTAAGCTCCAATTTTGGTGCCTCCACAATAGATGCTCTTATGGGTGGTGACTCGCGATTCTTCATGTCTAGCTCATACTTCTTTGGTTTAGACCGGTATTCACACTTATCAAGTGCGGCTACCAACTCATCATACTCTTCAATACCATCACTATCGAAATTCATCATGACTGCTGCTAGTGACGCAATTCCTAGTCGCTCTTGAATTTGCACTTTTGATCCACTCTCCACTCTTCAAGTTATAGCAGATACTATTTGGAGCTCACCATTCTGATTCATGGACCTACAGATATTGAAAGTTTCTTCTTCATTATTCAGTCTGAACTTCATCTGTCTGTTTTCCATATCAACCAACGCACGCCATGTGGCAAGAAATGGTCTCCTAAGGATGATGGGGACCTTAAAATCAACCTCTCAGTCAAAAATCACAAAATCTGTCGGAAAGATGAAAGACTCTACTTTCACTAGCACATTATGGAGCACACCTATGGGCCTCTTCATAGTCCGATCAGCCATTAGTAACCGCATTGCAGTGGGCTTTGGGTCCCCCGGACCCAACTTCTTGTAAATAGACAAAGGCATGAGGTTGATGCTAGCACCAAGATCACACAATACCTTAGCAAAGTGTAGCAACCCTATAGTACATGGGATCGTGAAAGCACCAGGGTCTTTCTTCTTCTGCACCAGAGATCTTGTAGCAATAGCACTACAATGCTGCAATCTATCATCATCTTCAAAACTCACAGACTTTTTCTTTGTCACCATATCTTTCATAAACTTTGCATACCCAGGCATTTGCTCCAAGGCTTATATCAAAGGGACATTGATAGAAAGCTGCTTCAACATAGTGATAAACCTGCGATATTTACCATCTTCAGTCTTCTTCACTAACCTCTGTGGAAAAGGTGATGCAGGTCTAGGTATGGGGACCACTTTCTGAGATATCTCCGCTTCTTGCTCTGTCGCAGTCTCAGACTTCTATCTAACTTCCACCACATCATCTTCTTTTCTAATCTCAGTATCCACCACAAACAGCATATGTGGATCTATGGTTTGCTTACCCCCTCGAGTAGTAATTGCCATACAATGACCATCATTCTTTGGCTTCTGGATGGTGTTGCTAGGAAGAGTGCCAGGTTGACGCGGGTTCACTGTAGTAGACAACTGAGTCATCTGCTGCTCTAGATGCTTTATTGACACTGCATGGGCATTAATCTTTTGTCCAATACCAGATAAGTCGTTTCTCATCTCCTTCACATTCTCATCAGTTGCATCAAACCTTCTCATCATCTTCTGCATCATATCTTCAATACGCACCATATTACCTCCAGTTTCCCTAGCACCAGATTCCCGATTTTGAGGGGAAACATTGGGTCCAACCCGATCGTTTCTTTTGCCATAGTTGTTCCTGTTGTAGTTGTTGTCGCGATTAAAGTTCCCATCCCGGACATAGTGACCCTTTCGGTTGTAATTTTCATAGTTCCGACCTTGATTCCCTTGACCTTGGCGCCAATTTTCCGTGTTGGATCCTTGGGCATTTGGTCGGAAACCCCCCGTCTGATCATTTACTGCATAAGTGTCCTCTTCATAGTAACACTCCTCAACTGGTGGTGGAGTTCTAGTTAAGTAGTTTACAACATTTACCTTTTCTGCTCCTCCGCTCACATGCTTCAGTACCAACCCCAACTCTATCCTCATCTGAGACATCTCCTCACGAATATCATCTGTACAGTTGACAGTTGCATTATGAATGGAAAAGGTGTTTCTCCCAGTATCTAACCTCCTAGTGCTCCATGCTTTATTGTTGCGAGAGATCCTCTCTTATTTTTCAGCAATCTGTGCATATGTACAATCACCATATGAACCTCCAGCAATAGTGTCAAGAACTGCTTTATTGTTATCATCATGTCCTCGATAAAAATATTCCTTCACGACTCATCATCAATACGGTGATTTGGAACACCTCTTACGAAAGCAGTGAATCTTTCCCAAGAGTTGCTCACAGATTCCCCAGGTAATGCTACAAAATTGTTGACCCTATCTTTGTGATTGAGCTTCTTGGACACTGGATAGTACTTCGCTCGGAACACGTCCGCCAATTGGTCCCATGTAGATATTGAGTTATAAGGAAGCTCAGTGAACCATACTACAGCATCGCCTGTCAACGACAGAGGAAACACTCGTAATCCAATGACATCCAAATCCAGGTCTAGTCTACCTACACAAATTTTGCAAACTACCCTTAGCTTGGCTAGGTGAGCATATGGGTCCTCCGATGGCAATCCTGAGAATAAGCTTCCTGCTATAAGCATCTGCATCAAACTACTAGTCACCACAAATGTGGGCCTGGAGGTAAAGGGGGTAAGCCAACAGGTCCATCAGAGTTTTCTATATTCATGTTACCCCGATAGTTGTCATGTTGTCGTGGGCCTAGTGGATCTTGCCCCATCAGCGCATCCCCCAATCGATTTTCAGCTGGAACATGGTTGTCCCCACCAACTACCCTCTGCTGTTGCAACTCAACTACCTCATCTAGATTACCCCTGATAGGATCAATTGGGTCTCTTGGATTATTCATTCTTCGCAAGGTGCAGTTCATCTCTGGATCGTACGGAGTAAGCAGTTCACCCTGGCTCCGTGTACTTGGCATACACTAGAGTCAAAACCTGAGAGAGACAAAAACAAAGAGAAAAATTAAATTAGGAAATATTTGACTAACGTTCAATAATGTAGTTAAAATAAATCTAAAAGCCAAATTCCCCGGTAGCGGCGCCAAAATTTGATACGCTCAAATTACACCTCCCTACAGAAGTATAAGCGATCGTTATCAAGTAAAGAACCCAACTTGTAGGTTGGAATCGATCCCACAAGGAAAATGGTTTAAACTTTACTTTAACCAACAATTATATTCAATTATTCAAATTATTTCCAGAAACACGTAATTAAAGGGGGGTTGTGCTTCTGTGAAACAAATAGTAATAACTTAATAAGTAATCAGTAATCAAAACTCAACTTTGGTTGTTATCAAGATAAGAGAAATAACTAGGGTATACGTGTTCCCCACAAGCTCATAACGAAATAGTCCTAGTAACAGCAATCCTTTCCTAGTGTATTACATGCAAAGTGATAAGTTAGGTATCTCTAAATCCTTGGTCCGGCATCTAGAGAATTTCACCCCGCACTTTGGTCCGGCTACGTGTTTATAATTTACTAACCCTTACCTTTACCTCATATTAGACATCATAATCGATGTTTGGCTTAGTTATTACTTCGCACCAATCGACACTAGCCTATTAGATAGTATCACACTAAATCTCTGTTGATAATTCTTTTCTTGTTGATTAACACCTTGATTCATCAAGTAGCAACAAGGCGAGTTCTAACGCGTGTACTCGTTAAAAAGACTTCTAAACGAAAGAATTATCAATACATGCAAAACACTATTCAAGAATTGCTTATTTACTATTCCTACTTTGTTAATCGCTCATGGTTCCCACAACCCTAGTTGTGGATTTAGTTACCCATATTAGCAAGAACACAATTCATAGTATTAGATGAAGAAATCATGAACTTACGTAATGAGAATAATAAACCTAGAAATTTAACTTGAATTGCAAAGCCAAAATCTTCAAAACGAACTTAGGAAATCAATAATTGCTAGAGTTGCAAATTAATCTCCAAAGTCACAAAGTAAAACTAGAATAATAATGTCTAACCCCCAAAAACGAGGTTTACATGCCCTATTTATAGAAAAACAAATCCTAAATAAAAAGGGAAACAAATTAAGGAAAGTTTGTTCAGGCACGCGTCTTCATTCCAGGAGACTGACTTACGGACCGTCGATGGATCTATGGTCCGTAAGTCCCTTCCGTCAGCCAGGACTTAGAAAATATTTCATCTTCCAAAGATCAACTTCTCTGAAGCAAATGACGGTCTTGCAGTACGGACCGTAGATCGATTTACGGTCCGTCAATCCCCTCCGTAGCTCCGCACTTAGAATCTTCAAAAATCAGGTACTGGAACCCTCGCAGTCTCATTCTACGGATCGATCAGTACGGTCTGTAGATCAATCTACGAACCGTCAATGGCCACCATGGTTCCACACTTGGTCAGATTTCCCTGATTTATCATCCATACCTTGCCTGCTGATCTACGGTCATCACCTACGGACCGTCAATGGACCTACGGTCCGTAGATCACCTCCGTGAATGCCCGTTTTCTGCATTTTCTCAGTTGTCTCCATACTTTTGCGCCTGAACATCTTTCCTGCAAAAATACAATAAAACACATAAAAACCAATACAAAAAGGCCCTAGACACACACAACTTGTAAGTGAAATGTATTAGAAATATCGTAGACTCACGGTATATCATGTAGTAGTGGTTCTCCCACCGGAGGGTTAGTGTGGGTGCCAATCACGATGGTCTGGGTCGTGACAAAGTTGGTATCAGAGCCTAGATTCATTGATCTCGATGTACCAAAACGAGTCTAGCAGAGTCTCGCGGAATGGTATGGGGACGCCTTTACTTTTCTTCGAGAGGCTATAGGAATTTAGGAAATCTCTCTATTTTCTCTTGTCTCCTTTCGTGCTATGAGAGGCTTCATAAGTTGGGAATTGTCCATCAGCATGGAGTTGAGTTTGTGACCTTTCAACTTCAAGGTGAGGCTAAGCAGTGGTGGAGAGCTTATATGGAATGCAGATCCTCAACTTTTCCTCCACTTACTTGGACCTAATTTCATGCTCTGTTACGTATGTGCCCAGAACTTTGACGAAACGTAAAAAGGATGAGTTCATGGCTTTGGAGGAAGGTGGTATGTCTATGGCTTCTTATGAGGTCATGTTCCATTCTTTGTCCAGATATGCTACTCAATTGGTGACTATTGAGGAGGAGAGGATCCATTTATTTATTAGGGGACTAAATTCTGAGTTGCAGGTATTATCTGTTCATATGACCTCTGTAGGGAGGAGCTTTAATGAGGTAATGGATTATGTTAAGAAAGTGGAGGGGATGAGGCGAGACGGTCAGGCTAAGGCATTGGAAAAAAGGGCCAAGATTCTGGAAACTTTCAAGGTTCTTATTCCAGAGGTTCAGGGAGGGCGACGCTTGCAGCCAAGTCAATTCAGCCTGTTATGCCCGCCTCTACAGGTAATTACTCAGGAACTCTACCTCATAATTTGATTCAAGATAGCCAGGGAGTCGCACCTTCAGCGCGCAGCAGGCCATCTTTTGATCATACATGTTACAACTGTAGTGAACTTGGGCGTATGAGGAAATATTGTCCCCACCCACGTGTGTTAGATTCCACGCAGCAGCAGTTTAGAGCAGTGGTACCCACGGGGAATGGTAATAATGTCGAGGGCATCCACAAGGTGGGTGAGGAGGTAATCAGTGAGGCCGTGGAGGTAGAGGAAGTGGTAATGCAGGTAGGGGTAACGTGCAACTAGGCAGGGAAGTGGCTCGTCAAAATGATAGGGCTCAGTGTTATGCCTTTCCGGGAAAGAATGGCACAGAGGCGTCTGACGTGGTGATCACAGGTACTATTCTTGTCTTTGACTGGATGACTAATATGTTATTTGATCTGAGTTCTACTTATTCTTATGTATCCGTGAGATTTGCCTCAAAGTTTGATATGATTTGTGATATACTTGAGGCCCCTATCCATGTTTCCACCCTAGTTGGAGAGTCGGTCATAGTCACCCATGTCTATCGTGCTTGTCCTTTTTTTGTTTATGGGTTTTCAAACTTGGGCTGATTTGGTGATTTTGGATATGATTGATTTTGATATAATCTTAGGCATGACTTGGTTGTCCCCCTATTATGTTGTGCTTAATTGTAATTCTAAGTTTGTAACTCTAGAAATTCTGGGAAGGGAAAAATTAGAGTGGGAAGGGGTGTACAAGCCTAAGCAAGCCAAGATCATATCCTCCATTTGGTCTAGGAAGTTGATAGGGCAGGGTTGTTTGGCTTATTTGGATCATATTAGGGATGTTGAGATTGAGGCTCCATCCATTAAGTCTATTCCTGTTGTCTCAGAATTTAGAGAAGTGTTTCCTAATGACTTGCCTGGTATGCCTTCGGATAGATATATAAATTTCTGCATTGATTTAGAACCCGATATGCGTCCCATTTCTATCCCTCCATATCGCATGGCTCCAGCAGAATTAAGGGAGCTTAAGGCTCAAATCCAAGAGCTTCTTGACAAGGGATTTATTCGTCCTAGTGCTTCTCCATTGGGTGCTCCAGTTTTGTTTGTTAAGAAAAAGGATGGTAGTATGAGAATGTGCATAAATTACCAGCAATTGAATAGGATCACTATTCAAAACAAGTATCCTTTGCCTCGAATAGATGATATTTTTGACCAACTGCAAGGTGCATCAGTTTTCTCTAAGATTAATCTAAGGTCTAGCTACCATCAGTGGAAAATAAGGCCAGAGGATATGCCCAAAACGGCATTTAGAACTCGCAATGGGCACTATGAGTTTTTGGTTATGTTTTTTGATTTGACCAATGCGCCTGCAGCTTTCATGAGTTTAATGAATGGGGTGTTCAAGCCATTTCTTGACTCTTTCATCATAGTCTTTATTGATGATATTTTGGTCTATTCAAAAAGTCAGGAAAAGCATGCCGACCATCTTCGTATTGTTTTGGGTGTTCTTAGGAATCAAAGTTTGTATGCTAAATTTTCTAGGTGTGAATTTTGGTTGACTTCAGTTACATTTTTGGGGCATGTAGTTTCAAAAGAAGGGGTAACGGTAGATCCTCAAAAGATTGAGGCGGATAAGAATTGGGTTCGGCCTAGCTCTATGACGGAAGTGAGGAGTTTTGTGGGGCTCGCTAGCTACTATCATCGATTTGTGAAGAACTTTGATTCTATTACAACTTACTTGACTAATTTGACCAAAGAGGAGATACAATTTGAATGAACTGAAAAATGTGAGGAGAGCTTCCAAAAGCTCAAGACTCTCTTGACCACCGCACCTATTCTAGTATTACCGGTTGAAGGTAAAATTTTTATTGTTTATTGTGATGCTTCACATTCTGGTTTGGGTGTTGTGTTGATGCAGGATAAGAATGTTATTGTTTATTACTCGCGTCAATTGAAGGTGCATGAGAGGAATTATCCAACACATGATTTGGAGTTGGCAGCGGTAGTGTTTGCTCTTAAGATTTGGCGGCATTACCTCTATGGTGTTAAGTGTGAAGTGTTTATCGATCATCGTAGTTTGCAGCATGTGGTCACTCAAAAGGATCTAAATTTGAGACAGAAAAGGTGGATGGAGTTACTCAAGGATTATGATGTAACCATTCAATACCATCCGGGCAAGGCTAATGTGGTGGCAGACGCTTTAAGTCGAAAAGCGGTGAGTATGGGTAGTTTATCTTGCTTAAGTGTATCCAACCGACCCTTACCTAAGGAAATTCAGACATTGGAGTCTAAATTCATGCAGTTGGGCATCTCGAAAAGAGGTGGGGTGTTAGCTAGCATTGAACTGAGGGCCACGTTCATTGAGGAAATCAAGGCCAAACAATTTGAGGATAAAAATTTGAATAAACTTAAGAAGAAGACTGTGATTGGTAAAGCACAAGACACCACTCTTGATGCGTAATGTGTTCTCACTTTTAAGGGAAGAATCTGTGTTCCTAGAGTAGATGACTTGATTCAGAAATTGTTGGCAGAATCTTATGGGTCGCGATATTCTATTCATCCAGGTGTGACCCAGATGTACCAAGATTTGAAGTGAATTTATTGGTGGCCAGGCATGAAAAAGGATATAGCGGAGTTTGTGGCTAAGTGTCAGAATTGTCAACAAGTGAAGTATGAACACCAAAGGCCTGCAGGTTTGCTTTAAAGAATGCCAATTCCGGAATGGAAGTGGGAAAGAATAGCCATGGATTTTGTGGTTGGTCTTCCCAAGACTTTGGGGAAGTTTGATTCTATTTGGGTAGTGGTTGATAGATTGACTAAGTTAGCCCATTTTATTCCAGTAAGAATAGATTATAATGTTGAACAATTGGCTAAGGTATATGTGAAAAATATAGTGAAATTGCATGGGGTTCCCCTCTCTATCATCTTATATTGTGGTACCCAATTCACATCCAAGTTTTAGAGGAAATTACATGATGAATTGGGCACACAACTCACTTTTAGTACAGCCTTCCATCCACAGATAGACGGGAAGTCAGAGAGGACTATTCAAGTGTTAGAAGACATGTTGAGGGCATGTGTGATTGATTTTGGAGGGCATTGGGACAAGTTCCTACCTTTGTGTGAGTTCTCCTATAATAACAGTTATCACTCCAGCGTAGATATGGCACCATTTGAGGAACTCTGTGGGAGGGGATGTAGATCACCCATAGGATGGTTCGAGGCTGGGGATGTGAAACCTTTGAGGGTTGATCTAGTGAAGGATGCTCAAGATAAGGTGAGGAGTATTCAAGCTAAGCTTTTAGCAGCCTCGAGTAGACATAAAAAGTATGCGGATCACAAGGTAAAAGACATGGTGTTTCAAACCAGTGAGAATGTTCTTCTTAAGGTATCACCCATAAAAGGGGTAATGAGATTTGGCAAGAAAGGAAGCTAAGTCTGTGATAGATTGGTCCCTTTGAGGTTCTCGAGTGTGTGGGACCGGTATCTTATAGATTGGCTTTACCTCCTAATCTTTCGGGTGTTCATCTGGTATTTCATGTGTCCATGTTGAAGATATATCATGGTGACGGGGATTACATCGTTAAATGGGACTCAATTGTGTTAGACAAAGACCTCCAATATGAGGAGGAACCGATTGCAATTCTTGATCGTGATGTGCGCAAGTTGAAGACCAAAGAGATTAAGTCTATGAAGGTTCAATGGAAGCATCGTCCAGTTGAGGAAGCTACTTGGGAGACCAAAAGGGACATGAGAGACAAGTATCCCTAATTGTTCGTCGATTCAGGTACTACTTCATTCCTTCCTTAGCTCTTTTTTTCCCTTAAGGTTGTCACTCGGGGACGAGTGATAGGTAAATTGGTATTTATTGTAACGACCGGGTAATTAGTGATTGTATATTGATTCCCGTATTATATTGATTGTTTGTAGACCAAGAACAAGCGGAACGAATCCGAAAATGGTAAGATCAAGTTTCTTAGGGTTTCAAGTTTGTTTCGAGATAGGTGATGATTGTGATTCTATTATTGTGTGATGTATGTTTGTTCTTGCTTCATGATGATACATGTATGTATGTGAATGTTGCATTATTGATCACACTTGTTGTAAATGAGATAGACAAATGATGAATGCCATGAATCATGACTTGATTGTATGAACTTGAGAAGATACTTGTGATTGTGATTGTGATTGTGGTGTGTTGAATGGATCGGTTGCCACGTTCCGGCATAGCTAACTTGGATTGATTGCCACGTTCCGATATAATTATGGGATCGGTTGCCACGTTTTGGCATAATCATTGGATCAGGTACCACGTTCCAATATGCTAACTATTTTGGGTTTGGGTTCCATAAGAGGCCCAATGACTTATCATAATTGTGTATCTTGAGAAATGTGAAGTTGTTCATTGTTCGTTGTTCGTAAATGTTGATAATATTGTATATGTTCGATATATGCATGTGATTATATTGTTGTATTGACTGGTGTAAGTTGCACTTAATAGGATAGCCGTGTGATCCTACCAGTACACTATGGTTGTGTACTGATACTGCACTTGCTCTTTCTTTATTGAGTATAGGGCATTTTCAAGCGGCTACTGACAGACCTTGCTTAGAAGATAAGTGATCGTTCGAATTCAAGGTGATCTATTTCTTTCGAGCTGCCATGAGTTCTCTTTCGTCTATGTCCACCATTTTGGACTTAGACTTTTATAGTTAGTTGATTAGTTCATTAGTTTGGGATTGTATCCCTTCTTGTTTAGACTTGTTGAACTTTAGATGTTTTGGTACATTGACTTTCAGGTTTTAGGTGTTTTCTCCACATTGTTAGTTGTAAGATCTTTTGGATGTTTATGAGAACTTCAGTTTTTAGATATTATTCTCGTTTTCGTATCCTTAAATGCTTTAGTTTTTGGTTTAGTTGGTTGGTTTGGGTTGTAGTAGTGGTTCTCCCACCGGAGGGTTAGTGTGGGTGTCAATCACAATGGTCTGGGTTGTGACACAATAACATTCACATTGAAATTGACCTTTAATTTTTTTGTAAAGTATTAATTAATCAATCCCCTTTATGAATAAATCATCAACCACAACTAGAAAAAAGTTGATAAATGTAACCTCTTTAGAGACAATAGATAGACTGATCATCAAAGATCACACTTTTATCAACCAAATCAAAGATACAATCTAGCTATTTCTTTAGTATAGTTCATCAACCAAATAAATATCAACAATACATACTCAACCTTAACGCTGTGATAGAGAGACTACTCCTGATAGACCCTCGACTTGAGTAGATTCCACATCAAGATAAGTTGGAGTATATTGTTAACCAGAATAGAGTTGATGACGATGTGTCATCCTGTTGGAGGAGACTAAATTTATGTATGGAATCAGATAGCAGAGGATTCATGAAATTATTAACCCAAGCTAGGCTTATGAACTTTGAAAGGAGAGCCCCATGGTATTAAGTAGGTGGTAGAACTATTTGAGAGATAATGCGCAGTAAGTGAGTAAGTAGTATTTAAGTTGTGAAGTGGAATGTGATGATAATTTGTGAGTATGGACACTAAGAGGTAAGGATTGACTACTTGTCATGAGGTCCTAGGGACGAGTGTTTCTGAATTTGTATCTAGTAGTTGTAAGTTAGTATAGTAAGCGAGCAATCATATTGATATTCGGGTTTAGTAATAAACATTAAGCTTGAATTTGAGATGAGTGTCATGATCAAAAGAATGGCAACATGAGGGGTGATGTTAGTCTTGAGATTTGATATAGAAGACTTAATATAGAGCAAGTGAGAAATTGAGATGTTAGCTGCAATAAATATGAGTGGTACAAGTGAGAGACCCTAACCTTTAGATAAGGGCAGTGAAGTGTGGCTAAGTAACAAGAGTAACAAGAGCATTAAGAGGTGTACCAAGGTGGTATGTAATCAGAAGAGGTTAAGAGAAACACCTTAGAAAGAGGTCTTAGTAGCTGCTTATGGAGAGTTCGGTAGTCATGAGATAAACTTCTCCTGAGTGTTAGAGTAAAAGAGGATGTAGATCAGTTTAGAGATGATGGAATAGGTCCATAGCTTACAAGTGTCAGCTTTAGACCTAAGGGGGAGATGACAAGATCAGAAAACAAGTCAAGCGTTTGAGAATAAGATAGTAATGAGTTCCAAAGAGTTTGGGGATATCTTTTTAGAGGTCCTTTTAGTATTGGAGTGATGTTAGAAAGAAAAGGTTAATGATCTTATCATGATAATGATGGTGTGATGATTTTGTCTAACCTTATAAATGAGGAGGAGAGGGTGAGGTGTTGCTTTGATAAATAGCTAAACGAGAGCCCTTAGTTGGTTCCGAATAGTAATGCGGGCAAATTCTAGTTTGTATGGCCGAGATGATAAGAGTAACCATGTTCCATACCCAATCTAGTCGTCATTCGAGGATGAATGATCCCAAGAGGGAGATATTGTAACACCCCAGAAATTTTTTGAACTAAGACTTGAATCATCCTTCGGAGTGAGTAGAATTTTACTAAGGAATTTAAAATTTCTTAAGTATTAAGTTCACTAGATGTAGCACCTTGAGTTCCAAAAAGAACTAAAGAGAGTTCATTCAAGACATTCCTAAGTTCTTCTAAGTTTTGGGTCAACTTCAAATGACCATAACTTTTAGATTAAGTTGGGTTAGGTGGACATAAGATATCAAATGAAAGGTCTTTGAATTATCTTTCCAACGCCACTGAATTTGCTAAGTTTAGAGTTCAGATGAGTGATATATCCCCTTTTAAGTTAGGCTGTCCAATTAAGGAAAGTTACCCAAAAATAGTGAAGGGTATTTTAGTTTTTTCCTTACCCAATCAGATTTAATTCATTTTTAGTAAGGTTTTAGGGGTCTAAACTGATTAGGTTCAGTTTTATAATCCTAATATACACCTAGGGTTTTAGTTAAGAGTTAAAGAAGAGAAAAGAAGAAAAGAGATGAGAAAAGAGGAAAGGATCAAAGCGTTCGTTAAGGTTCTTGAGTTTTGTTGCGGTTTTTCGCCATGGGTTTGATCCCTAAGAGGTATGTAAGTTTCCAAAGTGTTCGGTTCATTCACCCACACGCCAATCATGTTATTTTTAGTGTAATTTCGTTATCAAAAGTTGAAGGATTTGAGTTTCTGATAAGTGTTCTTGAAGTATTGTTTATGTTCTTGAATTAGGATGGGTTTGATTAGTTCTTGAGGTAATCATGATGAGATTAAGAGTTGTTTTTATTTAGATTCTTGTGTACTTGCATTGGGTAATTGAATCTAAGGAAAACTTGAGAAAAGAAATTGATTAGAAGCGATTAAGGATCAGAAAATAAGAGAGCAAATTCACCAAAATTTGCCTGGGGCGGCGCCCCAACAGTGCGCCACAATCACGTTTTTGAAGTTTGTGGCCGGCGCCAGGGTCTCCTTCCCCCACTCCTTTTCCGTCGGTTGTCCCGTTTGAGTTCCTTTAAAGTGTACCTTAACCCTATTTTGATTCAAATACTCTAAACTACTTATAAACAGCTAGAAATCATTCATAACATGAATCATAACATGAATCATAACCTTGAATTCATAATTCAAATTCATGGTAGAGTTAAGAATTAAGTCTTGACAGTTCTTTCAAACATTTTTAAAAAATTACTTTGAGTCTTTTTGAGGAGTCTTCTTCAATTTCAAATAACTTATTTCAAAACTCGAGCAAGTGAGTATGAGAATGAGGAGAATGTATTCATGAGTCTACTTTATCATCACAAGATCCTTCACATCATGAATCATAACTCTTGAATTGATTATTTAAATTCAAGAGAGAGTTAAGAGTATATTTCAAGAGAGCCTTTGAGTTCAATTATGAATCTTTGAGATTAATTATTGATTTTAAGCTATGTTTTGAGAAAGTAACTATGAGAACGAGAAGAGTCGTACAGATGTGTTACATATTGTTATTTAGACCCTCAAGTTGAGATGTTCATGCCCATAAATTCCGCATGAACTCCATCAGTTAAGTATCTTTGAGATGAGTAGTATCTTCAAGTTCTAAGTCTTGAGTCATGAGTTCCTAACCTTTTTGGGATTATATTCCTAATCAAGGCACTACTATATGTTACCCATGGAAATCCTTGAGTTGAGTAGTTCATGCCCATAATTCCGTATGAACCCTATGAGTCAACCAGTTTTGAGATGAGAAGTATTGAGTAGTTCATGCCCATAATTCTGCATGAACCCCCCGAGTTGAGCATTCTTGAATTATAAGCATGGTTATTGAAAACCTTGAATTGTTCACGTCGATAATTTGGCATGAACCCTATTTTAAGAAGTCTTTTTACAAATTTTTTTAAAACATATTTTAAAGACTTGAGCACTAAGTTGAGGAAGAGTAGAGCTGAGTCACTTTCTTTAAAATGTTATATGGGAACTAAATATTCCCAAGAGTAAATGTTTTTAAATTTACGATGAGAGGAAACTGAGATTTCCAAAAGAGTTTTGAGCAGTTTGAGTACCATCTCTTTTAAGAGAAAGATTTTTGAGTAATAATCTCAAATCACAGAAAGAGGAAGTGTTTTATTTATAACATAATGAGCTAAGTATATTTTGGGAGTAGTATTGAGCATCAATATGGGGGAGAGTTCAAATAACTCATAGCCCCCATAAAACATATAGCCAACGTGGGTAGAAAGGGTCATAGTTTTTAGATAAATCCTTAATGCTTTTAGCATAGACTAGTGGATCCACTTAGTAGTAGGTTCTAAACCCCGACAAAGTATAGGACGGCTCTGGCAGCGTGGGTTTGACGTTGTGTCATCACATAGCTCATAGTGATAGTTGTCGGTTAGAGAAACTCCAACAAAGATATTTTGTATTCTTATAAACACAGAGTTTACTTTGTATTTTCATATACAAGCAGAGTTTATCTTGTATCCTTGCAAACAAACTGATTCACTATAGTATGTTTCAATACATTGAGTTTCTTTCAACTGTTTTAAAAGCTTTCCATATATTGCATCTGTATTGTTGCTTTATATTGGGTTGAGTATCTAGAGTTGAGTATCCAGAGTTGAGTATCCAGAGTTGAGTATCTTATTATTGAGTTGAGCCTTATTTCACTGAGTTGAATATCTTATTATTAAGTTGATCCTTATTTCACTGAGTTAAATATCTTATCATTGAGTTAAGCCCTATTTTCTCAAAGTTGAGTTGAACTATGTTTACTTGAGTTGAGTTGAACTATGTTTCTTTGAGTTAAGTTGAGTTGAGAAGAGGTAAGTATGTTTCTTTTCTACCAGTTCAAGCTTATGTTTATGCTTTAGAATTCCCCTTGCATGCTCGTAAATTTCATATACTGAGCCATTTGGCTTGCATCATTTCATGATGCAGATATAGGTATTCAGGATCATCAACAGGTGTTTTGTTGAGGTCATGGGATGTTTCAGTTAGCTTTCGTGAGCCTTTTTATATTCCGGAGGACTTCACCTTTATCTTACAGTTAGTAGTTTTGAGATTTCATGGGTCTTCCCGATATCCTTATGTAATAGTAGAGGCTTCATAGATAGACAAAGTTGAGTAGTTTGCAGTATGTATCTTCATTGAGTTGTTTTTACAAACTCTGAGTTATCAATTGAGTATTGTTCACATTATTTTTAAGTTGAGTTTATCGAATTTAATTAAGTTTTTAAGCTTTTTTATGCTTAATTTAGTCTTTCGCTTGTAGTCAGCCATGATGGGGGTTTGCTTAGGGACCAACAATGGTTCTCGAGTGCCGGCCACGTCTAGGGTGTAGACTCGGGTCATGACAAATATATTCAGGGAGATTCACGAACATATAGAAGTACTGATAGCAAAAATACAAATTGAGATAAGAGTTTGAATAAAACAACTGAAGTATACAGAAAGAGCTCATTGTCGTAGATAAGGGTATTTATGGGTCAGTTATCGGTTTGGTTGTTATCAATTTTGGTTCAATTTTTAAGTTATTAATTAAACATGAAAATAAAATCAAAACACAAGATATGGAATAGAAAAGCAAATTAATTAGCAAACAAGCACCTAGACACTTCACCTGTGATAACGTACTTTTCCTTTTCAAGGTGAATATTCACTAACATGGAAGAAAATGAAATGAAACCTCGAAGAGCCAACAACTGAATCATGCCCCCAAATTTTATTTCATTAAATCCCCCAATAGAGCTCTTATATCCATTAAAATATTATTTACACCACCTTTTTTCCATCCTACAACCTGCTAGTGATATTGTTTGCTCTGGGCCTAGAACAACGACGCTTTAAAACACATCACTAGATCAGTGTTAGGAATTCTTACTTATATACCTAGTATATATCTTGTGTTTTGTCGACATAGAGTTCTTATCCTAAGATGGGGTGTCACATAAACCCTATCTTATAAAATATATGTCGATAATTTTGCATTGCCTTTTCCAACCCAACAATGGTCCAACCCATGTTTTGGGTCTAGACCCGCCAAACTTTAAAATGCATCACTAAAGTGTAAGGTATGCTTACTTACATGTATTTTCCGATGTGGACTTCTTTTCCTAAGGAGGCATCTCACAAACAACCTCTCTTATAGAATCAATGTCCTCGTTGAGGTTTTCCCCACCATATGTGATTTCCCCAACAACAGGAGATTTGCCAAGACCTAGAAAAGATGTTGTCCCACCTTATCGGGATAAAGTTTTGCTTAACTCAGTTGAACAATAGCTCTCATCGACACTACTGACACAAAAGTAACTCTAATATACCATTTGTAACCACTTAACTCACTAGTGATATTATCCTATCTGGGCATAGACCCGCACAACTTTAAAATGCATCATTAAAGTATAAGGGCTGCTTACTTATATACTTAACAAATCTAATGTGTTTTGCCGATATGACACTTTTTATCCTAATTTGGGTTGTGACACATACAACCTACTTCCTGATTTTTGAAAGCAAATTAAACTTTTTTTTTACTTTTAAAACCACGTGTGGGATGAATTCTTGAATACTTTGTTCTAATAAGTGATTTAGTAAAAATTAATTTGAACAAGAGATTCAAAATAAAAGAAATATGGACATGATAGTACGTCATGAAACCTGGAATCTATATAAAACAGTATAAATTGTCTACAAAAGAGAAGACTTTGCTTATTTTGGGATAAACTTACATAGGACAATAGGCCACCACCACTAGGAGCCCTACTATTTCTAATCTAACTCAGACTGAACAACTAATTGAAACATATAGACCCTGCATATTATTTTTTCACCAACTTAACAACTAATTGAAATATAATAAGAGATCCTACATACTTATTTTTAACCAACAAAAGACTCTGCATATAAAGTAAATAACAATTCAAACTGCTATTTTTTCTCCAAGGAAACAAAACTTAACCTTTTTAACATTCATCAAAGTTTCTGATCATGTAGTTTCCTCCCCTTCTTCTTCTTCTTCATCATCATCTTCTTCTTAGTCTTCATATCATTCTTCTTCTTCCTCCTCCTCTAGTTCATCATGATATCCTCTATATGGTTGCTCAAGTAGAGAAAATTCAATTGCGTACTAAACTAATAATTCTCACATGTCATTCCCAAATGCAAACATTTACAATTGACACATAAAAGTTTTCAACACTCGGGACATTCCCTAATCGGGTATCCCTCAGATCATCAACCAGTGTACCCATACAATCCATAACAGGGTACTCAATAACAAGTGGAAAACTCAGAACTTTTTTTAGTCAATTGGTATATCATACTCGCATAAGAAAATCAATCGGCATTATGGAATTGAGATCCAAAATTCCTTTGTAACCAGAAACAAGGCACTTAATAGAAATCTCATGGGAATCCTTTTTTATTTTTGGGAAAAGAATAAATATACCTATGAACTATTGTAAATGGTATGTAGATACCCTCTGTCATACTTTTGGGGCATTGGTGCCCCTGTGTCCAAAAACTAGAGCATATATGTCCTTCACTATGATGGAAGACTAAATATGGACACGTGGCACAATCTTATTTGTCGATCCAATATTTAATAAATGAAGAGTCGGTGGATAAAATTATGACACGTGTATGTCTGTTAGTATGAAGGGTACATATATGCTCTAGTTTTTGGACGCAGGGGCACCAATTTCCCAAATATAACGAAGGATATTTGTATACCATTTACAATAGTTCATGGGTAAATTTGTCCTTTTTCCATTAATTTTTTTACCTATATAATTTTGTATATATTCTTCACAGTAACGATGATTGCAATTGCTGCCCTGCATACATGTGTTTGGCAGTGGAAATGCATTTTTACAAATTTCACAGAAAGTACATGAAGATTCCCAATTTTTAGTAGTACTATTCTCTAGGTTGAGTGAATCTGGAATAACAGAATACTCCATTTCTATGGGTTTTTATCAACATGATTAGAGCTTTATTCCAAATTCATACCTGAATGAAACTGAGATGAGTAGAAGAGAATTTGTTGCAGCTCGATATCATCATCTTCGCTTTTCTAACCATTGTCATTTTTGCTAATAGCGATAACATCAGAATTCACTAAGGTGGATTAATGTCAAATTCTCTGGAATTCAAGATTTACATATCCATTGATTTCGTTTAAACTTGATCGGCATTAATGATTTGTAAATTTGTTGTTTCCATTTCGGCATCCTTGGCTCCAAAAAAATTTATTAATTTAATGCCTTCTATGGAGCCCATGGAAATTCTTAGACCATCTTGATGATGAACAACTTTTGTTTTCCATCTTTGACTTGGGTTTCAAGAATTTAGATTTGATAGGGCGCTTCATTTGGCCGTCAATGGAAGCCTAAATTTCTTTCCCAGTTTATACCTATAAGTTGTATATATATACTAGTTTTTTTTACCTTGATGATGTACGACTTTTGTTTTCCTTATTTGACTTGGGTTGCAAGAATTTAGATCTAATAAGGCGCTTCATGTAACACCTCGAATCTCAAAATGAAGAAAATCCTAGTTTTTTTGAAAATCTGGTGCCAGTACCAACCGAACAACCCACGGACCGTAAGTGGGGTTCCATCGTTAAGTCCCAAATCTTTATAGTCTCTGATCCCACCCACGGTCGACCAGGACGGTCCGTGGTTGGACCCACGGACCGTACGTCTGACCGTAGGTGAGGCTCAGCAACCAATTGAAGGGAGTTGGTTGTTGGGTCAACTTCAAACGGTCATATCTCTTAGCACAAAAAGAATTAGGTGGCCCATGACCTATCAAATGAAAGATAATTGAATCCTCTTTCCAATGCCACTGAGTTTGCTAAAATCCCATCTCCGAGTAAAATGTTATATGCTCATTTTAGTGAAGCCATATCAGGCAGATCTTGAACGACAAACCCAAACGACGGCCTGTAGTCCAAATGACGGACCATTGTTCCATCCGTGGATGGACTTCACCAAACTTAAACTATGTCGTTTTACTCAGTTTAAGCCTAATAACCTAGTCAGAACATAACCAAAACATTTATTCACCAAAATTAGAGAAAAAAAGAGAAGAAACAGGCGACTCAAACCCCTCCAAGAATGCATCAAGTTTTCTTCACCTCCAGCCCCAAAATTGAAAGATTTCTCCGTGAAATTCGTCACGAGGTATGTGGGATTTCACTGGTGGATTCCTTTCATCCTCTAGGTCCCTAGAATTCAGTCAAATTCTTTATTCATATATCTTGCTTAGACTTAGGGTTTCTAAAACCTTAGATTATAGTTGTGATTTAGTTGTTAGAGTATTCCAAATCAGATTATCATGTTTTCGTGGAATCGTTGCTTAGTTCTTTGCATAAAACTCAGAACCCTAGTTGTGTAGATTCTCTTAGTTCATGAATTACACATGCTAGGTCAGTTAAACAGATATACATCCTTCAGTTTTCAAATGTCACATTTTTTAGTATATAATTGTTACATTCTCAGATTTTAAGCTATTCAGCATTTCGGTAATTCAGTCATAATGTGTTACATACATAATTATTTGGGAGTAGACTTAACATCGAGTCGGACTAGTGTTCACCGTACCCGTATAGTCCTTGAACTATGTGCCCCTGTAGGTTTATAAGTCCCCTCTGTGGACATCATCTTTAGTGTTCACACCATTCATACCTTTATACCCTTGGCAAGATATATTGGGTCCTATCGATGGGGTGTATACATCGAACTCCACGTTTAGCTCACATGGTTTTATGTCGGTTAATAGTAGCTCGCACAGTTAGACTCTAGTGTATTTGACCAAGTTTTCAGTTATACTTCAGTATTCAGTCTCAGCATGTTCAATACTTGGTCATTGCATCCAGTTCAGTTCTTTTCAGTATATTTTAGTATTTCTATCACATTTAGATTATATTGTTGTGCAGTATACTTGTTCAACTTATGTGTTTGTTCAACTTTTATCTTATTATACATGCTCAGTACCTTCAAAGTACTAACGCTTAGTCTACGCTTCATATTTTCGTGATGTAGGTTCAGGTCTTGAGCATTAAGATCACATGTAGATCGATTCCCGATCTGTACTTAGCAGAATCAATGGTGAGTCCTCATACTTCGAGGACAATATACGTGTTTCAGATTCAGTCTTTCATTTCAGTTTCAGTTTTACTAGGGTTAGCTGGGATATGTCCCAACAACTCTAGTCAGTTAGAGGCTTTTTCAGACAGTATTAGATTCAGCTTTTGTCCTTGAGTGATTGTTTAGTATCACTAAACTCTTAGAATTTTATATATATTCTGATAAGTATTGGGTATTCCCCACTATTAGTTATCTCAGATTTTAGCTTCCGCATTAGTTCATCTTTTCATATATATATACACATTCAGTCTACTTATGATATGCTAGCTTAGGGTTAGCTTGGGGTCACTCGTGATCCTAGGTCACGTGTTTACACCTAAGGGGTAGCCTCGGGGCGTGACAAATCCAAATTTTCATTGGTAGCGGAGGTTAAGGAAAAAGAAGATAGTGATCTTATAATGCTTCAATTGGAAGGGGTAGTTCATTAGCAGAAAGTAGAGGTTTTATCCCAAGGAGGAGATGGTCACTTATGTGTTCCTACGGGGATGAATAGGTGAAACAGCCTTGAATGGGCCAGATTCGGTACATGATTCTATGGGAAAATTTTAGCTCATCAGAGATAGATTTAAGACAGAAATCTTATGCAGATGTAAGGAGAGGGACCTAGAGTTTGAGATAGATGATCAGGTTTTCGTGAAAGTATCACCATGAAGGAGATGATGAGATTTAAAAAGCTTGGAGGAGTCCGTCCATAGAGGGAGCTACTTGGGAAGCAGAAGCAGCCAAGAAGGCCAAGTATCCTCATCTCTTTACTTCCAATTCTATTTCAGCTTGAGATAATAGTTTCCTCTCCAGTCTCTCAGTTTACTCGTGCGTAAATTCAGTTTTAGTACCTTGTTCCTTCAGTTGTTCTTGCATTTTCAGCATAGTTGCATGTTCTTGGAACTCAGTTAAGTCGGATATCAATTTCTAGTACTTAGTGGTAAGGATTGCAGCTCCTTCTGTCCATACCCAGCTAGTTTAGACTTCATCCGAGGATGAATGTTCCCAAGGGGGAGATAATGTAATACCTCAGATCTCAAAATGAGGAAAATCTTAGTTTTCAGAAAATCCGGTGCCAGTACCAACGGAACCACCCACGGACCATAGGTAGGACCACGGATCGTAGGTGGGGTTCCATCGTTAAGGCCCAAATCTTTATAGTCTCTGATCCCACCCACGGTCGATTAGGACGGTCTGTGGTTGGACCTACGAACCGTAGGTCTGACCGTAGGTGAGGGTCAGCAACCAATTGAAGTGAATTGGTTGTTGGGTCACCTTCAAACAATCATATCTCTTAGAATAAAAGAAATTAAGTGGCACATGACCTATCAAATGAAAGATAATTGAATCCTCTTTCCAATGCCATGGAGTTTGCTAAAATCCCATATTCGAGTAAAAAGTTATGCTCATTTTAGTGAAGCCCTGTCGGGTAGATCTTGAACGACAAACCCAAACGAAGGCCAGTAGTCCAAACGATGGATTGTTGTTCCCTCCGTGGATGCGCTTCGCCAGATTCAAGTTAAGGTCGTTTTGGTCCTTTCCCCTATGTGGTGGACACTTAAACTACGTCATTTGATGCCTAAACTACGTCGTTTTACTCAGTTTAGGCCTAATAACCTAGTCAGAACATAGCTAAAACCTTTATTCACCAAATTTCACCATAACTAGAGAAAAAAAAAGAAATAGGCGACTCAAACCCCTCCAAGAATGCAGCAAGTTTTCTTCAGTTCCAACCCCGAAATCAAAAAAAATTCTCCGTGAAATTTGTCACCAGGTATGTTTGAGTTCACTGGTGGATTCCTTTCGTCCACTAGGTCCGTAAAATTCAGTCAGATTATTGATTCCTATATCTTGCTTAGACCTAGGGTTTCTAAAACCTTAGATATAACTTGTGATTTAGCTGTTAGAGTATTCCAAATTAGATTATCATGTTTCCGTGGAATCTTTGCTTAGTTCTTTGCATAAAACTCAGAACTTTAGTTGTGTAGATTCTCTTCGTTCATGAATTACACATTCTAGGTCAGTTAAACAGATATACATGCTTCAGTTTTCTAATGTCACATTTTCAGTATATAATTGTTACATTCTCTGATTTTGCATGTCAGTATTTTGAGCTATTCAACATTTCAGTAATTCAGTCATAATGTGTTACATACATAATCAGTTGAGAATGGACTTAAGACCGAGTTGGACTAGGGTTCAGCATACATGTATAGTCCTAGAACTACATGCCCCCATAGTTTATAAGTCCCCTCTGTGGGGATCAACTTTAGGAATCACTCCATTCATGACTTTACACCCCTAGCAAGGTATATTGGGTCTTATCAATGGGGTGTATACATCGAACAGTCATGCATGTATACCCCTGGCAAGGTATATTGGGTCCTCTCGATGGGGGGGTATACATCGGACTCCACGTTTAGCTCACATGGTTTTATATTGGTTAATAGTAGCTCCCACAGTTAGACTGTAGTTCATTTGACCAGGTTTTCAATTATACTTCAGTATTCAGTCTCAGAATTTTTATCATGTTCAGATTATATTGTTGTTCAGTATGCTTGTTCATCTTATATGTTTCTTTAGCTTTTATCCTATCATGCATGCTCAGTACCTTCAAAGTACTGACGCGTACTATGTGATACATCTTTTCGTGATGTAGGTTCAGGTCCTTAGCATTCAGATCACGTGTAGATCGGTTCCTGATTAGTACTCAGCAGCATCAATGGTGAGTCCTCATACTTCAAGACAATAGACTTGTTTCAGATTCAATCTTTCATTTTAGTTTCGTTTTCGCTAGGGTTAGCTGGGGACATGTCCCAGCAAGTCTAGTCAGTTAGAGGTCTTTTCAAACATAATATTAGATTCAACTTTAGTCTTTGAGTAACTGTTCAGTATCACTAAACTCTTAAAATTTTATATATATTCAGATCAATATTAGGTATTCCCCACTATTACTTATCTCAGATTTGAGCTTCCGCATTAGTTCATCATTTCGTATATATATATATATATATATATATATATTCAGTTTGCTTATGATATGCCAGCTCAGGGTTAGCTTGGGGTCAATCATGATCCTAGGTCCCTTATTTATGCCCAGAGGGTAGCCTCAGGGCGTGACACTTCATTTAGTCATCAATGAAAGCCTATACTTCTTTCTCAATTAATGTAGATAAGTTCTCTATGTGTGTTGATACGCTGAAATTACACCTCCCTAAAGAAGCATAAGCGATCGTTGTCAAGTAAAGAACCCAACTTGTAGGTTGGGGTCGATCCCACGAGGAAAATGGTTTAAACTTCACTTTAACCACCAATTATATTCGTTTAGTCAAATTACTTCCAGAAACAAATAATTAAAAGGGGGGATTTGTGAAACAAATTGTAAGAATTCAGTAAGTAATCAGTAAACAAAAGTCAATTTTGGTTGTTATCAAGATGAGAGAATTAACTAGGGTATACGTGTTCCCCACAAGCTCATAACGCAGTAATCCTAGTAATAGCAATCCTTTCCTAGTGTGATACATGCAAAGTGATAAGCTAGGTATCTCTAAATTCTTGGTCCGGCATCTAGAGAATTTCACCCCGCACCTTGGTTCGGCTACGTGTGTATAATTTACTAACCCTTACCTTTACCACATATTAGACATCACATCGATATTTGGCTTAGTTATTACTTCGCACCAATCGACACTAGACTATTAGATACTAACACACTAAATCTATGTTGATAATTATTTTCTTGTTGATTACCTCCTTGGTCCGGTAAGTATCAACAAGGCGAGTTCTAATGTTGCACACCATTAAAAAGACTTTTAAATGAATGAATTATCAATGCATGCAAAACACTATTCAAGAATTGCTTATTTACTAGTCATACTTTGTTATTCGCTCATGGTTCCCACAACCCTAGTTGTGGAGTTTAGTTACGCATAATCATATGAACATAATTCATTGTTTTAGATAAAAGAATTATGAACTTACATAATTGAGAATAGCAAACCTGGAATTTCAATTTGAATTTCAATACCAAAATCTTCAAATCAACATAGGAAATCAAGAATTGCTAGGTTTGCAAAAATTAATCCCAAGTCACAAAGTAGAACTAAAGTAATAAAGTCTAACCCCAAAAACGAGGTTTATATACCCTATTTATAGAAAAAAAATCCTAAATTAAAAGGGAAACAAAATAAGGAAAGTTTGTTCAGGCACGCGTCTTCAATCCACGAGACTGACTCACGGACCGTCAATGGATCTACGGTTCGTGAGTCCCTTCCGTCAACCAGGACTTGGAAAATATTTCAGCTTCCAAAAATCAGCTTCTCTGAAGCAAACGACGGAACACCAGTACAGACCGTAGATCAATCTACAGTCCGTTGATCCCTTTCCGTAGCTCCATACATAGAATTCTCCAAAAATCAGGTACTAGAACCCTCGCAGTCACATTCTACGGTTCAAAAGGACGGTCCGTAGATCAATCTACGGACCGTCAATTGTCAATGTAGTTCCACACTTAGTCAGATTCCTTGATTCTCCTTATATGCCTTGCCCTGCTGATCTACGGTCACCATCTACAGAGCGTCAATGGACCTACGGTCCGTAGATCACCTCCGTAGATGCCCTTTTCTGCACATCTTTCAGCTATCTCTTTATTTCCATGTCTGAACATCTTTCCTGCAAAACATGATAAAAACATCTACAAAATGGCCCTAGACACACACAACTCCTAAGTGAAATGAAGTAAAAATACCGGAACTTCACGGTATATCAACGCCCTCAACTAAAATTTGTTGTTTGTCCTCAAGTGACGCATTAAGACTATAAATGACACTTGTATAGAAGCAAGCAATTTAAGCACAAGCAATAACATGGCTTTCTATCCCAACTCTCTTTTCGGGTGCAAAATTTGTTCTCTTAAACTCGACAAGCTAATTCATGCGGATCAAACTATGATAAAGATCAATCAACCAAGACACAACATACACTGTTTCACTATCACCAAGGTACCAACTTTCCGACAATGTAACTAGTGCCCTTACTTCAAATGAAATCCCTTTTTCACACAATGAATATGAATTTGAGTACAAGGATTCATTCAACACTCACACTCATAAGTAACTTCAAGTACAGTTAGTGCTTAATACCATAGGCTTGCCCTTATTTTCACTGCTTAGACTCTCTAAACTAAAGTCTAGGATCATTATAGCACTTTCTTGGCTTGTAACGTAGGCTCAGGGTCAGATGTGGTACATTTGTGTACTTCTTAGTGACTTTCTGCCCTCCTTGACATTACACTAAGCTTTCAACCTCTTGTTTGCTCTATTTTTGACATCCTACTGTTTTACCTTTTTTCCCTTAATTTTCTTCGACCATGGATGTGACTTTGGACTTTGTAGCTCTTTATTTTTCACTTTCATCTTTTTCTTGCGTTTTATTATTTTCTTTAGCTTTCAACAAGTTACATCCTTTCCTCTCTTTTTCTTTTTCTCTTTTTCAACATCAAACTCTTTTCCTACCCATTTTTCTTTCGGTTTCCTCTATCATAGCCACCCTCAACTTATGGATTTTCCATTGGTTGAGGTGCACAATACCCAATGTCAGATCAGGGCCAAGATTGAAGTTACTTTTTACATTAGCCACCCTCAACTTAGGCTTTTGGCCTAAGTCGAGGTGCACATGTCCAAGGAGGGACCGGGGCCAACATAGTAGATTATGGGAAGGTGAGTTAGGGGTTTAGAAAGAAACGGTCTAATTTAGTCTAAAAGCATTTGGATCAAAGGGAGCATTTATTTCATTTGGTTGGACTCTTCTTTTAGGCAATTTGTGGACTTATCAGAACAAGGGCCTATGATCATTTCCTAGCCTCTAGAGTAGATTGTCTTAGCAGGACTAACCGGGCAAGTTCTAGATTGGCACAAAAACTGTTTGAACAATCAACTATTCTCACACACTCTTGGCACATAGTTTCATTATCAGATTATCACATTACCCAATTCAAGTTTTAGCTTAAGTCATGCCATCAAGTTGATTCATTATCATGTCATACTCAGAGCCAGCACATTTAACTTATCTTAGCCTACAAATTCTAGCACACATCACAAAATTTGGACGGGTATCATTTTTCATAAGCCATCATGCTTCTACACATGCGATCCTAACACATGCCGGTTCAACAGAAATTAAATAGTCTCTTGGGGGAAAAGAACACAGGCAAGAAAACCCCAAGAGAGGATTATGAGTTGGGTTACTCAGACTTCACACTATCACTCACAATCCATTTACCCCACCCCCAACAAAAATAGGTGCACTTGTCCCCAATGCACACAAAACAAAATAGTAAAAAGTAATGGATTTGGGTGAAGAAAACCTATGGCGCATAGCGCTGACGAACCATCAGCAGTGCTAAATCAACACTCGGGTCACCCTCAGTAGTGCCCACATCAACAAGGACAGCACCATCAGTAGTGTTATCCGCAACTCTAACAGCACCAAGAGTGGTGCTCACATCAATTCTCACGGGCACAGAACTCGATGCCCCAGCAACAGCCTCAAGCGCCCTTTTTAGGTGCAACTCATTATCTAATATCGATGCTCCCCTAGCCTGCTCCTCCTCCTTACGCTCTTTTTTTTAGTTCGAGAATCATCAATAGTCTCAGAAGGGTGACTAGAGCGGTGCCTCTTGCCACGAGCACGGGTGGGATCAGGCTGTGTCTCTGCGTCTACCCTGAATAAGGCATCAAGAATGGTATCCTCAAACAATACCATCGGTGCATGCTCAGTCTCATTCACAGGCATCTCAAGAATGGCATCCACATCAGCTCGGAGACTGACCAATTTTCCCCGGATGGAGGCAAGATCGGTGTCAGGGGCTGGTTGGGCCAGAACCCTCAACTCAAACGCATCCAGGCATTTATGAACTGCCTGGATCTGCTTCTCTGTCTGCTTTGCCACCCTTTTCTCAATTCTGGCCTCAGATTCTGCTATCGAATTTTGCATCCAAGGCTGGATGTGGTGCAGTAATGTGGCCATCTAAGCCTCTAATTTATGTACTCTGACCATCAGGACAACGGCAGCTCCTTACGGTAGTGTGGACCTGGATAAGCTAAGAGCCCTACTAGCGGCCTAAAAAGAGGTGGCCGGGACAATATCGGTGTGGCCTCGTATAATGGGATCACTGCCCTGTTCCTGCTCCACCGTGTCTGTAAGATCTGTGCCCAAGGGAGGTACCTCAATCTGGGGCTCTCGGCGTGGTGCCGCCATATTTGCCTCATCTCGAATGAAACCTATATCCAAAGTCCAAATAGGGTGGATCAACCTGTCACAGTGCCAGATTGGCACTCCAAAGTCCCTACACAATTGAAAAATCAAATGTGGAAAGGGGTAAGTAGTGGAGGTCTTAAACGCCCTCTCGTGAATCTCTGCCAGCAGTATGCGGGTAAAGTCAATCTCCAATCTTACTATTAATGTTGCAACCATGACGGCTCTGTCCCATGTGAGTTGGTTGTCAGCTTTTGTAGGCGACACCCTGTTACGCACCAACAACCAGAAGAACTTGGCCATAAAATTTAATGTGGCCTTTCAGATACCCAACCGTGTTGCGGTGACCCACTCCGCACGCTCGCTATCTGCAGCAATGTATTTAGCCAACCATAGTGTAACAGCCTCCCGCTGCTCAGCATTTTTCTGGAAAGCGTCTCCCCGCACGATGTCCCATTGGTAATCAAACTCTGTTGTGTTCAGTGAGCAAGAGTGACCGGTAATAGGACCATAGAGAAATCGGCAGATAGTAACCCGTGAAATGTCTATCGGACACCCTCGGACCATGGTGGAAGTGAGAGGATCCTGTTCTATGGGCTTGGCCTACTTGGAAATCGACCCTCGAAGAGTGGCAGCATAGGAAGCATAAAACTCCTGCACAATCTTCTCGTTGTATATCCCAGGTGCTTGGGCCGTCCAGTCACACTTGTGTAGGTTGAACAGCCGGTGTATCTCTGGTACCGTATGCAAGCTCCCAGTGAGGACTCTGTGCTCCTCAGTTATCAATCGGGCCATCTTCTCCTTCTCGTTGAGCATCTTGGCGTCACGATAGATCTGCCACTGCCCCTCAACACACCATCTATTTGGCTCGTCGGCCACTGGAGTAGGGTTATCATTCTGTGGTGGTGGCACTGCCTCCTAGCAAGTGGCCTCATCAAACAAGGCATCGTTGTCATACGACCCTGAGCCTATGTCAGATCCAGAACCGGAGCCGGAAGCACGGGCACGCTTAGAGCCGGAAGCAGAGGCAGACGCTGTGCCAAACGTAGAACGAGCCTCAGAACCAGCCGGTGACCCGATCAGTGTGTTCTCCTCATTAGACTGGGAGACAGTGACTACGTCGGTGACCACCTTTTGGGACACATTCCGGGTCACCCGAGGTACAGTAGGGGATGTCCTCGTGGTCGGTAGAGCATATGCGGGATCCTTTTCTGCGTTCGTGTCTTCATCAATCAGCCTAAAAGTAGGTTGCACGGATTTTGATTTGCCCCTTTTGGATTTGGTCACTTGCTTCTTAGGTGCCATGGTACCTATGGATGTGGAATTAGTACCAAAATAAACTCATAACACACTCGAAAAGATTTTAGAACTAAGAACGAACAAAAATGAAAAACAGAAAAAAAAATCAAATAGTGGCTTTAGTGGCCACCTACGGTGGGCATCTACGGTCCGTAGGCTGACCTATGGTCCATGGATCCCTTCCATAGATTAGAGGTACCAAAAAATTGGTCTCTGATGGGAACCACGGATGTGCAGAACGGTCCGTAGATTGATCTACGGACCGTAGTCCACTTCTATGGTTCCATACTTGGTAAAATTCCCATGTTCCCCAACCACGGACCTGATCTACGGTCCATAGATTGACTTATAGTCCGTAGACAGGGTCTCGTGGATGGGTTCTATGCCAGGTTTCAGGCATCCTTCAAGCTGACCCCAATTTGACTCATTTCAACAGCATCCTAGTCTAACCATGCTTTTGAACTTTTAATCATGCTAGTTCGTCATTCTCAGGATTCCAATTAATCATTTTAACAAGTCTTTAAGACAAACTTTGGAACCCTAAGTCGAAACTTACATTTAGACTATAATTACACACATCTCAAACAATATTACGACACACAATCATTATCCGTCATCCCAAGGGTGTTTGCAAGTCAATTCATAAAACACATACCCAAGGTCAGGAACCAACTCCCGACTTTCTATAATTAATCTATGAACCGAAATTCAAAGTAAGGGGGAAAGTCTATTACCTTACAAGCAACAAGGAGTGGTGGGATTGTGTGATAACACTAAGCTTTGCAATACCACACTAATCGCCTAGTTGCACCGAACCTGTACACCGGACCTTGTGGGGAGTTTTGAGAATGAGTGGAGTTTAGGAGATGAAAGGGAAGATTAATTGGGGAGTGATGGAGTGATGGAGTGATTATGGAGTACACCAATGGGCCTTTTCACGGTTCGATCGGCCATAAGTAACCACATCGTAGTAGGCTTTGGATCCCCTAGACCCAACTTCTTATAAATAGACAATGGCATGAGGTTAATGCTAGCACCAAGATCACACAATGCCTTAGCAAAGTGTAACAACCCTATAGTACATGGAATCGTGAAAGCACTAGGATCTTCCTTCTTCTGCACAAGAGACCTTGTAGCAATAGCACTACAATGCTGCAATCTATCATCATCTTCAAAACTCACAGACCTTTTCTTTTTCACCATATCTTTCATAAACTTCGCATACCCAGGCATTTGCTCTAAAGCTTCTATCAACGGAACGTTGATGGAAAGCTGCTTCAACATAGTAATAAACCTGTGATATTTACCATCTTCGGTCTTCTTCACTAACCTCTGTGGAAAAGGTGGTGGAGGTCTAGGTATGGGGACCACTTTCTGAGATATCTCTGTTTCATTCTGTATCGCATTCTCAGACTCTTCTCTAACCTCTACCTCATCATCTTCTTTTCTGATCTCAACGTCCACCCCAGACGGAATAGGTGGATCAATAGTTTGCTTACCTCCTCGAGTTGTAACTGCCATACAATGACCATCATTCTTTGGATTATGAATGGTGTTTCTAGGAAGAGTGCCAGCTTGACGTGGGTTCACTGTAGTAGACAACTGAGTCATTTGCTGCTCTAGATATTTTATTGACACTGCATGGGCATCAACCTTTTGACCAATACCAGACAACTCGTTTCTCATCTCCTTTACATTCTCATCAGTTCCATCAAACCTTCTTATCATCTTCTGCATCATATCTTCAATACGCGCCATATTGCCTCCAACTTCTCTAGTACCAAATTCCCAATTTTTAGGGGGAACATAAGGTCCAACCCGATCATTTCTGTTGCCATAGTAGTTTCGGTTGTAGTTGTTGTCGCGATTGAAGTTCCCATCCCAGACATATTGACCCTCTCGGTTGTAATTGCCATAGTTCTGACCTTGGTTTCCTTGACCTCGGTGCCAATTTTCCATGTTGGATCCTTGGGTTGGTCGAAAACCTCCCGTCTGATAATTCACCACATAAGCATTTTCTTCATAGTAACACTCTTCAACTAGTGGTGGAGTTCTAGTCAAGTAGTTCACAGCATTTACCTTTTCCGCACTTCCGCTCACATGCTTCAATACCAACCCTAACTCGGTCCTCATCTGAGCCATCTCCTCACGAATCTCATCCGTAGACTGGTTGTTTATAGCATGAACGGTAAATGTGTTTCTCCCAGTATCTGATCTCCCAGTGCTCCATGTTTTATTGTTGCGAGAGATCTTCACCAATTTTTCTGCAATCTGTGTGTATGTGCACTCACCATATGAACCTCCCGCAATAGTATCAAGCACTGCTTTATTGTTGTCATCTTGACCTCGATAGAAATATTCCTTCAGTGACTCATCATCAATACGGTGATTCAGAACACCTTTTATGAACACAGTGAATCTGTCCCAAGAGCTACTCACAGACTCTCTAGGTAGTGCCACAAAATTGTTGACATTATCTTTGTGATTGACCTTCTTGGACACTAGATAATATCTTTCTAAGAACACATCCTTCAGTTGATCCCATGTATAGATTGAGTTATAAGGAAGCTCAGTGAACCATACAACAGCATCGCCTGTCAGTGATAGAGGGAACACTCACAATCCGATGACATCCATATCCAAGTCTGGTCAACCTACACAGCTCTTGCAAACCACTCTTAGCTTGGTTATGTGAGTAAGTGGGTCCTTCGATGGCAACCCCGAAAACAAGCCCTTGGCTATAAGCATCTGCATCAAGCTACTGGTCACTACAAATGTGTGCCCAGAGGCAAAGGGGTTAGGACTAGAGGTCGATCAGAGTCAGCAATATTGATGTTGCCCCTATAGTTGTCATGCAGTCGTGGGCCAAGTGGACCATTCACTGCATCTCCCAATTGATTTTCAGTTAGAACCTGGTTGTCCCCACCAACTACCCTCAGAGGTGGCAACTCAACTTCATTACCTATATTACCCCCTATAGGATTAACTTGAACTCCTTAATTGTTCATTCTTCGCAAAGTTCAGTTCAACTCTGGATCGTAAGGAGTAAGTGGTTCACCCTTGCTCCGTGTACTTGGCATACACTAGAGTCAAAACCTAAGAGAGACAAAAACAAAAACAAAAAGTAAAAGTAGGAATTATTTGACTAAAGTTCAATAATGTAGTTAAAATAAATCTAAAAGACGAATTCCCCGGCAGCGGCGCCAAAATTTTATACGCTCAAATTACACCTCCCTAAAGAAGCATAAGCGATCGTTATCAAGTAAAGAACCCAACTTGTAGGTTGGGGTCGATCCCATGAGGAAAATGGTTTAGACTTCACTTTAACCAACAATTATATTCTTTTAGTCAAATTACTTCCAGGAACAAGTAATTAAAAGAAGGGGCGGATTTGTGAAACAAATTGTAAGAATTCAGTAAGTAATCACTAAACAAAAGTCAATTTTGGTTGTTATCAAGATGAGAGAATTAACTAGGGTATACGTGTTCCCCACAAGCTCATAACGTAGTAATCCTAGGTATAGCAATCATTTCCTAGTGTGCTACATGCAAAGTGATAAGCTAGGTATCTCTAAATCCTTGGTCCGGCATCTAGAGAATTTCACCCCGCACCTTGGTCCGACTACGTGTGTATAATTTACTAACCCTTACCTTTACCACATATTATACATCACATCGATATTTGGCTTAGTTATTACTTCACACCAATCGACATTAGACTATTAGATAGTATCACACTAAATCTATGTTGATAATTCTTTTCTTGTTGATTACCTCTTTGGTCTGGCAAGTATCAACAAGGCGAGTTCTAATGTTGTGCACCGTTAAAAAGACTTTTGAACGAAAGAATTATCAATGCATGCAAAACACTATTTAAGAATTGCTTATTACTATTCATACTTTGTTATTCGCTCATAATTCCCACAACCCTAGTTGTGGAGTTTAGTTACCCATATTCATATGAACACAATTCATTGTTTTAGATGAAAGAATTATAAACTTACGTAATTGAGAATAGCAAACCCGGAATTTCAACTTGAATTTCAATACCAAAATCTTCAAAATCAACTTAGGAAATCAAGAATTGCTAGGTTTGCAAAAATTAATCCCAAGTCAAAAAGTAGAACTAAAGTAATTAAGTCTAACCCCAAAAACGAGGTTTACATACCCTATTTATAGAAAACAAGTACTAAATTAAAAGGGAAACAAAATAAGGAAAGTTTGTTTAGGCACGCATCTTTAATCCACGAGACTGACTCACGGACCGTCAATGGATCTACGGTCCGTGAGTCCCTTCCGTCAGCCAAGACTTGGAAAATATTTCATCTTCCAAAAATTAGCTTCTCTGAAGCAAATGACGGAACACCAGTATGGACCGTAGATCGATCTATGGTTCGCCGATTTCTCTCTGTAGCTCCATACTTAGAATTCTCCAAAAATCATGTACTAGAACCCTCTCAGTCACATTCTATGATTCAGGAGTACGGTCCGTAGATCAATCTACGGACCGTCAATGGTCATCGTGGTTCCACACTTAGTCAGACTCCCTGATTCTCCCTCCATGCCTTGCCCTGCTGATCTACGATCACCATCTACGGAGCGTCAATGGACCAACAGTCTGTAGATTACCTTCGTAGATGCCCTTTTCTGCACATCTTTCAGTTGTATCTTTATTTTCGTGCTGGAACATCTTTCCTGCAAAACATGATAAAAACCAATATAAAAAGGCCCTAGACACACACAACTCTTAAGTGAAATGTTGTAAAAATGTCGTAACTTCACGGTATATCATGTGTGTGTGTGTGTATATATATATATATATATATATATGCATATATGTATATATACTAGTTCTTATACCTTGATGATGAACACCTTTTGTTTTCCATCTTTGACTTGGTCTGCAAGAATTTTGATTTGATAAGGCACTTCATGTGGTCATCAATAGAAGCCTATATTACTTTACCATTTTATGAATTAATGTTATATATATACACGTGATTACCGATTCAAAGAATTTGTTACAGATCGATATCATCATCTTCACTCTTGTAACTGTTGTATTTTTTTCTAATAGCAATGACATAAGAATTCAGTGAGGTAGGATTAACTTCAAATTCAGTGAAGTTCAAGATTTGCAAATCCACTGATTTCGTTAAACTTGATTAGAATTAACAATTTGTAAATTTGTTTATTCCATTTCGACATCGTTGGCTTCGAAAGATTTCATAATTTTATGCATTTTGTGGAGTTTGTGGAAATTCTTAGAAAATCTTGATGATGAACAACTTTTGTTTTCCATATTTTACTTGGGCTGCAGGAATTTAGATTTGATAGGGTGCTTCATTTGTTCGTCAATAGAAGCATATATTGTGTACCAGTTTATGAATATATGATGTATATATATAGATATATACACTAGTTTTTTGACACATGCATTGTACGTGATTATCGATTCAGAGAATTTTTTACAGCTCGATTTCATCATCTTCGCTGTTGTAACCGTTGTCATTTTTATAATAGCGATGACATAAGAATTCAGTGAGGTAGGATTAACTTCAAATTCCCTGTAGTTTAAGATTTGCGAATCCGTTGATTCCATTTCAACTGATTAGAAATAACGATTTATAAATTTGTTTATTTCATTTCGACTTCATTCGCCACAAAAGATTTCTTAATTTTATGCCTTTTGTGGAGTCTGTGGAAATTCTTAGACCATCTTGATCATGAGCAACTTTTGTTTTCCATCTTTCACACATCGTTCGACACGTGTGTTACAAGTGATTACCGATTCAAAGAATTTGTTGCAGCTCGATATCAGCATGTTCACTCTTGTAACGTTCTTATTTTTGCTAATAGAGATGATATATGAATTCTGTGAGGTAGGATTAACTTCAAATTTGCTAGAGTTCAAGATTTGCAAATCCGTTGATTACATTTCAATTTGATCGAAAGTAACGATTTGTAAATTTATTGTTTCCACTTTGACATCGTTCACCGTAAAATAAGTCTTAATTTTATGCCTTCTGTGAAGTCTGTTGAAATTCTTAGACCATCTTGATGATGAAATCCTTTTGTTTTCCATAGTTGACTTGGGCTCTAAGAATTTTGATTTAATAGGGCGCTTCATTTGGTCCACAAGGGAAGCCTATATTTCTTACACATTTTACGCATATAAGTTGTATATATATATATATGACGAACAACTTTTGTTTTCCATCTTTGACTTGGGATGCAAGAAATTAGATTTGATAGGGCGCTTCATTTGGTCGTTAATGGAAGCCTATATTTCTTTTCCAGTTTATGCATATAAGTTGTATATATATACTAGTTTTTTGACACGTGTGTTGCACGTGATTACTGATTCAGAAAATTTGTTGCAACTCGATATCATCAACATCGCTCCTGCAACCGTTGTCATTTTTGCTAATAAATGACATCATAATTCAGTGAGGTAGGATTAACAGCAAATTCATTGGAGTTCAAGATTTGCAAATTTGTTGATTTCATTTCAACTTGATCGGAATTACTGATTTGTAAATTTGGTTGATTCCATTTCGACATCAATGGCCACAAAAGATTTCTTAATTTTATGCCTTATGTGGAGTGTGCAGAAATTCACAAAACATTTTGATGATGAACAACTTTTGTTTTCCATCTTTTACTTGGGTTGCAAGAATTTAGATATTATAGGGCGCCTCATTTGGTCGTTAAGGGAAGCCTATATTTCTTTCCGAGTTTACGCATATAAGTTTTTTATATATATAGTAGTTTTTCGACCTTGATAATGAACAACTTTTGTTTTCCATCTTTGACTTGGGCTCCATGAATTTAGATTTGATAGGGCGCTTCATTTGGTTGTCAATAGAATAGTATATTTCTTTTCCAGTTTATGCATATTAGTTATGTGTGTGTGCGTTGTATGTGATAATCGATTCAGAGAATTTGTTGCAGCTTGATATCATCATTTTCACTCTTGTAACCATTGTCATTTATTCTAATAGTGATGACATAAAAATTCAGTGAGTTTGTCACACCCCGAGCCTACACCCTGGGTGGGACTGACACTAGAGAACTATTGCTGGCCCCAAGCGAACCCTTGTCCTGGCTTAACTCGTAGCGGAAGACTTAAATAACAAGAAACAATCTCAAAAGATAAACTAATGCAATAAATATAGAATGTCTTAAAAGAAACATTCACTAGCCAAAATGACAACTCAAGTATCAAACATCAAAACTGAAATGGAAAAACTCAAGAGCTAATATCAACTAACTATCTATGAAGTCTCTAACAACTGAGATGGATGTCGGGAATAGACCCACGACATCCTAATGAACTAGATCAATGAAAAACAATAAAAAGGGGATCCTTCAGAAGCAAGGAGGCTCACCAACAACTCTGAGGCTTAATTGGATCAACGATGCGCTGGATGTTGATCATGGTTACCTGTATCTGCATCATAAAATATGCAGGCCAACTGGCATCAGTACATTGAATGTACGAGCATGCGAGGTGAACACTAGGACAAGACATAAGCTTGAAAGGAACTGAAGGAACATACCTGGTCTCAACTCAACTCATTTCAATATAAAGCAGTAATATAAATGCAATATAAAGAAAAACTTTAAAACATGTGGATAACAACTCTTTGTATTAAAAAATACAATAGTAACTCGGTTTGTATGCAAGGATACAATTTAAACTTTGTTTGTATGTTAAAATACAAGTAAACTCTCTGTATATAAGAATACAACATATCTTTGTGCGAGTTTCTCTAACCAACAACCATCATTATGAGCTATGTGATGATACATCATTTTGCCTCACGCTGCCAGGGTCGTTCTATACCTTGTCGGAGGAATAGAACCTAACTACTAAGTGGATCCACTAGTCTATGCTAAAAGGCATTAAGGAATAATTTAAAAAGTATAACCGTTTTTACCCATGTTGGCCACACGGTTTATGGAGACTTTGAATTATCTGAACTCAACTTGTCCCCAAATCGATGCTCAATACTACTCCCAAAATGTAAATAGCTCATATGTTTAAAAACATAACTCTTTCTATGGTTTGAGATAGTTACTCAAAAACTAGCCCAAAGGCTCTGTTGGAAATCAGTGTTTCCTCTCTTGCTTGAATGAGAAAACATGTATTCTTTACTCAAAAACTAGCTTAAAGGGTCTTTTAGAAGTCGGTGTTTCCTCTCTTGTTTAAATGTGAAAAACATTTATGCTTTGCGAATACATAGTTCCCCTATACTATTTTGAATAAAATGAACTTCATTTGTTGCTCTTTACTCAACTCAAAACTCAAGTCTTAAAACAAGTTTAAACCATTTGCAAAAGACTTATTGAAAATAATCTATTAACTCTCTAGACTTTGCTCTTAACTTTCCTTGAACTTAAATTTATGGATTCAAGGTTATGATTCATGTTTTTGGATGATTTCTAGATGTTTAGAAGTCATTTAGAGTAGTTAGAATTGATAGGAAGTGTTAGTACACTTTAGAAGGACACAAATGGGCTAAACGATGAAAAACGGGTAGGGCCGATGTCCCGGGCGCACTGCTAGCGCGGGGAGCCAGCCCCTAAAGTTCAGAGACTGGTTTTGGGCGCACTGCTGGCGCGCCGCCCAAGCCTTCCTAGTGCATCAGGGGCATGCAGCGCCAGCTTCCCCCAGACAGACCTGACAAATTTCCAACTCATTTTCTAATCTTAATTCGATAAACTTCGATCCTTTTTCTCAATTCCTCTTTAGATTCAGATACCCAAAACATGTACACAAGCATTTTACTCAAAAAATCCCTACTAATTGACACGATTATCTCAAGAAACTCATCAATCTCATCCCGAATTCAAGAACGAAAGCAATTCTAGAACACACATCAAGAACATTCAAACTTTCAACTTTTTAGGACGAATCACGCTAAAATAAACATGTTTGGAATGTGGGTGAACGAACCCAACTCTATGTGAACTCACATACCTTGTAGGTATTAACCCTTGGCGAAATCCACAACCAAATCGCAAGAACTTGACGAATGTTGATCTTTTCTTCTCTTTTCTCCTCTTGAGTTCTTTCTTTAAAAACCCTAGCATGAAATCTTTGAGTGCGTAAACTAAACCAATTCAGTTTAGACCCCTACTTAATTACTAAAAACGAATTCATTTAATTGGGTATGGAAAAGACCAAAATACCCCTTTAAAATCTAGCTAACTTTCCATATCTAGACAGGCCCAACTTCAAACGGGAATATCTCCCTCATACAAGCTCAAAAATTAGCAAACTTGGTGGCTTTGGAAATATAATTACAAGACCTTTCATTTGATATCCTATTTGCCACCTAACGCATCATGTACTGAAAGTTATGGTCGTTTGAAGTTTACCCAAAAATCATACTTTGAATAACTTTGCCAAATTTCAGATATTTCATTCTTTCCAAAAATGGTTCTTTCTAATGCTAGATCTTTCAAATAGCTGGGTGTTACAATATCTCTTCCTTGGGAACAATCATCCTCGAATGAAATTACTATTAGTAGGCTAAGGTTGTAGCATCTAACATTCAGCTAAAACACCCAACAAGCAAATCTAACACATTCAGTATATCAAGTAAATAGACTAAGAAGAAAATTAATACTTTGATCTGGAGTGTCTCTAGACTCAAAGAGATGTGGGTATCTCTTCTTCATGTCCTCCTCAGCCTCCCATGTAACTTCCTCAACAAATTGATTCCTCCATAAGACCTTGACTGATGCTACTTCCTTGATTTTCAACTTGCGAACCTGGCGGTCTAAAATCTGAACAGGAATCTCCTCATAAGACAAGCTATCCTTAATACCAATATCTTCAGTAGGTATAATTAGTGAAGGAACGCCCATACACTTTTTCAACATAGAAATGTGGAACACTGGATGAACTATTGTTAATTCTTGTGGTAGCTCCAAATCATAAGCTACATTACCAATCCTTTTGGATATTATGTATGGACCAATATACTGGGGACTAACCTTCCCCCTTCTTATTACATCTCATAATGCCCTTCATGGGTGAAACCTTCAAGTATACCCAATCATCTACTTCAAACTCTAAGTACCTTCTCCCAACATCAGTGTAGAATTTCTGACGACTCTGCATTATTTTCAACCTTTCTTGAATAACTCTCACTTTCTCCATAGATTGATGAACTAAGTCTGGTCTTATCAACCCAGCTTCACCAACCTCAAACCATTCAATAGGAGATCTGCATCTTCTCCCAAAAAGAGCTTCATAAGGAGCCATTTGGATGCTAGAATGATAACTATTGTTGTAAGCAAACTCAATGAGACGTAGGTGATCATCCCAATTACCCTTGAAATCAATCACACAAGCCCTCAACATATCTTCTAAAGTTTGAATAGTGTGCTCTGCTTGACCATCTGTCTGAGGATGAAAAATAGTACTCAAGTTCACATTTGAACTCTAGCCTTTCTGGAATGACTTCCAAAATTGTGAAGTAAATTGGGCACCTCTATCTGAAATAATAGACATTGGGACTCCATGAAGTCTTACTACCTCTTGAATATATAACTTGGCATAATCATCTGCTGAATGGGTAGTCTTTACAGGCAAAAAGTATTTAGTCAATCTATCAACCATCACCCAAATGGAATCATGCTGCCTACGAGACCTTGGCAAATCAGTAATAAAGTCCATATTGATCATCTCACACTTACATTTCGGAATCTCTATATTCTGAGCCATACAACCAGGCCTTTGGTGCTCTACTTTAACTTGTAGACAATTTGGGCATTTAGCAACGAACTCAGCAATACCTTTCTTCATACTATTCCACCAATATACTTCCCTCAAGTCATGATACATCTTTGTGGAACCCGGATGGATAAAGTATCTGGAGCTATGAGCTTCGTCCATGATCCTCTCTTAGATTCCATCCACCCTTGGTACACTGAATCTACCTTGATACCTCAATACACCACCTCCCCCTTGTTCAAAAGTCATCACTTTTTCTTATGAACATTTGCCTTCAATTCAAGCAATATAGGGTCTTGGTCTTGTTTCTCTTTCACTTTTGATACTAATGATGATTCAGCCCCGTTTATCACCACTACTCCTCCTTCTCTGGAATCCATTAGTTGATCTCTTAATCGCGCAAGTCTGTGCACATCTTTTTCTAACTCTTTATTTTCTTCCTCAACATGGGTAGTACTACCCATAGACAACAACCTACTCAAGGCATCAGCAACAACATTAACCTTACCTGGGTGATATAGAATACTCATGTCATAATCCTTGAGTAACTCTAACCATCTTCTCTGTCTGAGATTAAGCTATTTAGTGACGCCATATTTTCAAAGCAAATACTACGGCAGCCAACTCTAGATCATGGGTTGGGTAATACTTCTCGTGAACTTTCAGTTGTCAGGAGGCATAAGTTATAACTTTACCATTTTGCATTAACACACAACCCAAACCAACTCTGGACGCATCACAATATACCACAAAACCTTGTGTACCTTCTAGTAAGGTCAATACTGGGTAGTAGTCAACCACTTTTTCAATTCCTGAAAGTTTTTCTCACAAGCTTCAGACTATTGAAACTTAACTATATTCTGAGTCAACTTGGTCAAGGGGGGAATGGATGAGAACCCCTTGATGAACCTTCTATAATATCCAGCCAACCCCAAGAAACTCATAATATTAGTAGGAGATGTGGGTCTAGGTCAATCTTGCATTGCCTCTATTTTCAGAGTGTCAACTCTAATTCCATCACCGGAAACAATGTGGCCTAATAATGCCACAGACTCAAGCCAGAACTCACACACTTAGAGAATTTGGCATACAACTCTATCCTTCTAAGTTTGCAGAACTATTATGAGTTAACTAGCATGATCTTCCTAATTCGTCGAATAGATTAGTATGTCATCAATGAATACGATAAAAAACATATATAAATAAGGCTTGAATACTCTATTCATAAGGTCCATTACTGTTGCAGGAGCATTGGTCAAACCAAAGGACATAACTAGCAACTCATAATGACCATAACGGGTATTGAATGTTGTCTTTGGAATAACTCATTCTCTTACTATCAATTGATGGTAGACTGATTTGAGGTCTATCTGAGAAAAACAAGTGGCACCCTGAAGTTGATCGAAGAGATCATCAATTCTTAGAAGAGGATATTTATTCTTGATAGTAACCTTGTTCAACTGATAGTAATCTATAAATATTCCAAGAGAATCATCCTTCTTTCTCACAAATAAGACCAGAGCGCCCCAAGGTGAGACACTTGGTCGAATAAAACCCTTCTCAAGGAGATCTTTCAACTGCTCTTTTAACTCTTTCAACTCTGGTGGTGCCACTCTATATGGCGGAATAGATACAGGACGAGTATCGAGAAAAATATCGATACGGAAGTCTATTTCTCTCTCAAGAGGGACTTTGGGAAGATCATTTGGAAAGACTTCTTGAAGCTCTCTTACTACTGGAACTGACTGAATAGGAGGTATCTTAACACTAGAGTCATTAACTCGGATTAAGTGATAGACACACCTATTGGAAACTAACTTTCTCTCATTAAGGTATGAAATAAAATGACCCTTAGGCACTATTGAACCACTCTTCCACTCTATAACTGGCCCATTAGGAAATTGGAATTTAACAACTCGAGTCTACAATCAACTGAGGCATAACAGGCATGAAGCTAGTCCATACCTAGAATGACATCAAAATCTACCATATCTAACTCAACTAAGTCAGCCATGGTGCTCTTGTGATTGACGAAAATGGTACAATCACGATAGACTCTCTCTACTAGAATAGGCTCACAAACAGGTATAGAAACACTAAAGGGCTCAAGAAGTTTCTCAGGAAAAACATCAAAATTCATCGCAACATAAGGAGTCACAAAAGATAGACTCGCTCCTGGATCTAGCGAAGCATAAACATCAAAGTTAAAAACTTGGAAGTGACAACATTTGGCGAATCATCTTGCTCTTGGCGACTAGTGATAGCCAACAGAAGGTTTGCTCCTCCGCCTGCCCTTGAAGTAGTAGCTCCTCTAGATGTAGCTCTGTCTGGTGGAGTACTGAAGAAGATTGGGCTACATTGCCCCCATTGCCATTACCTTGCCTGTTCTTAGGACACTCTTTCATAAAATGACCGTTCTGACCACACTTGAAACAACCAGTGGAGCCACCACGACACACCCCTGAGTAGGTCCTACCTGTATGACCCAGGGGTACCCCCTAGACGTAACATGGCGTACTTGACCCCGAAGGGATCTCATACAAGCCCTTAGCATATCATAACATAAGATAATAGAAAATACGGGAAAATTTAAAACTTTTACAATCGAAGTCATTTTCATAAAAATCAAGCGGAAGTCTTTCTATACTTTGTCTCAAACCATTTAATACACATTAGATTAAAATCTTGGGACACAGCCCATACAATAGTTTAATACATAAAGAAATGACATAAAGGAAATAATGGGTTTGTCCTCGAAGATACGACGACTCACCAAATCTTCAACTCTTCTTGCTCCTTTGAAACCTAGCCTCCAAAGGAACTCAATCTCTGATACCCTACATTTGATTAGAATGTAGTCAAAGTATGCGTTAGTACAAAATCTACCAAGTATGGTAGCTAGCACAACACCATAAAAGCATCTCAAAATGGTTAGTCAACATAATACATAAGCATAAGAGATAATAACATAGTTATAGCATAATCTCCAACATAAGCACCATATAATCACAAGTCAACATAAAACATAGTTAATGAGCATAAGAGATAAGTCATAATCATATAAGCATAATTGACTCTTAGTCATCTATACCATAAAAGCAACATTCTCAAGTAACCTCAAAAGCATACATGTGCAAAGCAAGAATAGCATCCCCTAATACCACCTAAGCCAAGTATTCCTTTTTGGTCATCTTAATCATAGACTATATACATGATCAACTCTTAAGCTTCTCTACCATAAGGGTACCATACTCCTAAGTAACCTCAAGACATATTTTTGCAATGCATGAAAGGAATCCCATACTACCCTTCACACTAAGCATAACCTTGAAGTCATCCTAGTCATATTCACCCTCCTTTGGCCTTACTTTTGGCTTACTTCATGTAGACAATGGAACTATCACCTTTAGTCAATCATATCTTGGAAGGCAACTATAGCAACAACCCAAGCTAAGTCTATACTATATAAGAGAACCCTTCATAACTAGCCTCAAGTAATACTTGTGTAATATATGGATAGCCTCTGATACTACTATCCACACTAAGTACTCCTTTAGACTATCATGAATGCTCACTAGTTGGGACTACTTCCTCTATTCTATTTGCCTCTATTCATACAAGGTACTTCTCTATTAGTACTACGCAAGTCACAACCCATGAATGAACTCTACTTCTCAATTCAAGGCTACCAAGGAATAACCCCCTAATAGGCTAGACCATGCTATCATCTTACTAACATAACTAGGTTAAGCTAAGCTAACTACCTTGGAAGACACACTAGCATGCAAGTCCAAGCTACTCTAGGAAAGGTACAAGTGTCCTATCCTAGCTACCATGAAATAGTCCTAGACCAACTAAGTCATGCTACCCTTACAAGTATACTATGATACAAATGCAAGCTATCCTTAGGAGAGTATGATTCTCAATCCTAAGCTATCCTTAGGAGAGTATGAGTCCTCAATCCCAAGCTACCATGACTAACTCTAACTCAAGCTACCCTTGAAATGCATATTACAATGAAAAGTCAAGCTACCTTTAGGAGAGTATGGATCCTCAATCCTAAGCTACCCTTAGGACAGTATAAGTCCTCCATCCTAAGCTATCCTTGAAATGCATCTTACAATGCATAGTCAAGCTACCCTCACAAGCACACTAAGATGTTAAGTGAGCTATCCTTAGGAGTGTATGATTTTCAATCCTAAGCTACCCTTAGGAGAGTATAAGTCCTCAATCCTAAAGCTACCATGAAATGGTCTTGGCCAAACCAAGTCATGCTATCATGAAGGCATCCTAACAATGCTAGTTCAAGCTACCCATAGGAGAGTATAAATCCTCAATCCTAGGCTACCATGACTACTCCTAACTCATGCTACCATGAAATGCATTTTACAATGCAAAGTCAAGCTATCCCTTAGGAGAGTATAGCTCCTCAATCCTAAGCTATCAATCTTGGTCTTGTCCTACCAAGCCAAGCTATACATGAAGGGAACATATGTCAGAACTTCAAGCTATTCTAGTCTAACATGTTTTGATTCATTTTAGGTTATTAAGCCAACCTAGAATCATTCTATGTGATAAAATCTTAGATCTCCTAGCATCTTTATGCCTAAGTGTGTAAGAGAGAAGCAATACACAACAAAATCACATAATATTGGCTTTACCCCCAAAGCCCTAACATTGATGACTACAAGCCCTACTTCAAGATTTCTTTCTTAATCTCATCATCATACCTAGATTTCAAGGTAATTCAATCACATTCTTCATTAGGAGGTGATTCTAGTCATGATTGATTCATAAAGGTTCAATTCCAACTTTTCAAGTCATGATCCATCAATTGGACTATAATCTAATTCAATTCACTTCTATGTGTTCCTAACCTTGAACAATTACTACACATGACATTTATTTAAGAAGATCAACTATGAACCTTCAATTTCACCTCTAATGGCATAAACCCACAAATATCACATTCATTAATTTTGACTAGGGTTTACTATAGAAATCACATGAATTGATCATAATATCATAATTAAATTCTAATACAATCATAAATAGGTATTATCCACTAGATTGGAATCATACCTAAGCACTACCACAAAGTAGAAGGAAACCCAAGCTAGAATTGGGTTTTTGACTTTATCAATTGGGGGAAAACCTAGGAGGCTCTATGGGTGGAAGAACTCATAGATGATTAAGCTAATATACCTCTTTTAAAATCCTTAATAAATCTTGAATCAATGGAGGAAAAATGACCTAGGTTGCTGCCCCAACTTCCTTTCTTCTTCTTCTTCTTCTTTTTCTTCTTCTTTTTCTTCTTCTTCTTCTTTTTCTTCTTCTTCTTCTTCTTCTTCTTCTTATTTTCTTCTTCTTATTCTTCTTCTTATTCTTCTTCTTCTTCTTCTTCTTCTTCTTCTTCTTCTTCTTCTTCTTCTTCTTCTTCTTCTTCTTCTTCTTCTTCTTCTTCTTCTTCTTCTTCTTCTTCTTCTTCTTCTTCTAGAGAGAGGATTTTTGGAGGGAATTTGGGGTCTTAGATGAATGAGTTAAATGATTTAGTTTAGGGGTATATTAGGTATTTATAGGTGGATAAATAACTAATTAACCAACCTACCTTAACTCCTAATTAATTACTAACCTAACCCCCAAACACCTAAGTTAAAACTAAAACTCAAAAACTGTGTTGACCTATGCCCCACCCATCCACGGACCTACTGCTCATACTGGAAAGTCGTAGGTGGGTACTGGAGGCTCAACTTTGCAGGCCTTGACCCACGACCCCAACCTACGGGGCGTGGGTCCACCTACGGCCAGTAGGTGGCCAAGCATAGGTTGCTGCCAATTTTCAGCTTTTGGGTTGTTTTAAGGGTCCTCATCAAGGACCCCTTGGGTGGTCCTTAGGGGATCGTACCTTGACTCTCTAACCCATAAACCGCTATTCTAAGTACGGGAATCATTTTAACAACTTTTAATCCTCATACCACACTCCAAAACTCTTACGAAAGGCTCTAGAACTTACCAGTTCAACTTACTAGTTTCAGGGGTGTTACACTACCACACTTAGCACATGCAGGAGTCTCATTACCTCCTCGTGCCACACTACCTTGAGACTGCGCAGGTCTAGCTTTGAAATTTTGTGAATTTTGATTATTGAACTCACCTATGTTTATTGGTGTAGGTGCACTAGCAGATGATGGAGCATGTCCTTTCTGTTTCTGTTAGAAAGATGACCGGTTGGCATTACTCTTCTGTTGTCCGGACTCATTCCCTGTCTTAGCTCTCTTGTTTCAAAAATCCTCTCTATCCTTCAGCCTTCCTATGTCCATATCTCATATCAGCATAGCTGCCTTGCCTTTCTTACTTGACAGACGATACAACCTAGCAACAAACAAACTCATCCTGGTTCTCATGTCAGCAACCATCTCCGGAGCATAGAGGGAAAGTTGGGTGAACTTCAGACTGTACTCATGAACACTCATAGAGTCTTTCTTAAGAGTAAGGAATTATCGTACCTTTACTTCTCTCAGTTCACTGGGAAAGAAACACCCCAAAAAGGCTTCCTCAAACAAAGACCAACTCACAAGTGGTGCACCTTCAGCTCTATTCTTTTTCCACTAATCAAACCAGATTCTAGCGACACCCTTCATTTGGTATGCAGCTAGTTCCACCCTTTCAGCATCAGCAACATGCATAATCTCAAAAACCTTCTGAAGCTCTTCAACAAAGTTTTTTGGATCCTCAGTGACACTTGAACCATTGAAGGTTGGAGGATTCATCCTTAAGAATTCATGGATCCTAGAAGTATCAGCCATTTCCTGTTGATTCTCTCTCTGTCCAACTTGATTGGTCACAGCTTGACTCAACATCCGGATAGCTTCCCGAAACTCAGCATTGGTGACCTCTCCTTGGGGTTGAACTTCTAGTGCATTAGGTACCTCTTGATCTTGTGGTTCAACATTCCTCCTAGCGAGACGACCTTTGACAACTATTCATGTAGGCATGATCTGAAAGACACACACAAGCACAAATTAGAAGAAACTTTTTTATAGATAAACTCTATCGCACGAAATGAGTATGAAAGAAGTGAAATGGTTGCTAAGTGTCGCATCCTCCTAATTATAGATGTGGCACGCTTCACACTGATAACTAGGACTCTACAGACACGGCTTCATAGACTCCCTAGGACTCTTGAACTCTGTGTTGTGATACCAAGTTTAGCACGCCCCTAGCCTACACCCTGGGAGGGACTGGCACTCAAGAACCATTACTGGCCCCAAGTGAACCTTGGTCTGGCTTAACTCTTAGAGAAAGACTTAAATAACAAGAAACAGTCTCAAAAGATAAACTCATGCAATAAACTTAAAATGTCTTAAAAGAAACATTCACTAGCCAAAATGGCAACTCCAGTCTCAAACATCAAAATTGAAATGGAAAGATTCAAGAACTAACATCAACTAACTATGTATGAAGCCTCTAACAACAGAGATGGACGTTGAGACAAGATCCAAAATATCCTAATGAACTAGAACAATGAAAAACAATAAAAAGGGGATCCTTCGGAAGCAAAGAGACTCACCAACAACTCTGAAGCTCAACTGGATCAACAATGCGCTGGATGTTGATCCTGGTTACCTGTATATACATCATAACATATGCAGGCCAACTGGCATCAGTACATTGAATGTACGAGCATGTGAGGTGAACACTAGGACAAGACATAAGCTTGAAAGGAACTGAATCAACATACCTGGTCTCAACTCAACTTATTTCAATATAAAGCAGTAATATAAATGCAATATAAAGAAAAGCTTTAAAACATGTGGATAACAACTCTGGGTATTAAAAAATACAATAGTAACTCAGTTGTATGCAAGGATACAATTTAAACTCTATTTGTATGTGAAAATATAACTAAACTCTGTGTATATAAGAATACAAAATATCTCTATAAGAGTTTCTCTAACCGACAATAATCACTATGAGCTATGTGATGATACAATGTTTCGCCTCACGCTACCAGGGTCATCATATACCTTGTCGAGGGTATAGAACCTAACAACTAAGTGGATCCACTAGTCTATGCTAAAAAGCATAAAGGAATCATCTAAAGAGTATGACCCTTTCTACCCATGTTGGCCACACGGTTTATGTAGACTTTGAATTATCTGAACTCAACTTGTCTCAAAATTGGTGCTCAATACTACTCTCAAAATGTAACTAGCTCATATGTTTAAAAACATAACTCTTTTTGTGGTTTGAGATAATTACTCAAAAACCATCCCAAAGGCTCTCTTGGAAATCAGTGTTTCCTCTCTTGCTTAAATGTGAAAATAATTATTCTTTACTCAAAAACTAGCTCAAAGGCTCTCTTAGAAATCGGTGTTTCCTCTCTTTTTTAATTGTGTAAAACATTTACTCTTTGGGAATACATAGTTCCCATATACTCTTCTCAAGAAAATGAACTACATTTGTTATTCTTTACTCAACTCAAAACTCAACTCTTAAAACAAGTTTAAAGCATTTGAAAAAGAGTTCTTGCAAAGACTCTATGAACTCTCTAGACTTGGCTCTTAACGTTCCTTGAATTTTAATTTATGGATTCAAGGTTATGATTCATGTTTCTGGATGATTTTTAGATGTTTAGAAGTCATTCTGAGTAGCTAGAATCGATAGGAAGTGTTAGTACACTATAGAAGGACTCAAACGGGCTAAACGATGAAAAACGGGTAGGGCAAAAGTCTCGGGCGCACTACTGGCGTGGGGCGCCAGCCCTTTGAATTTCAGAGACTGGTTTTGGGCACACTATTGGCGTGCCACCCCAGCCTCCCTCAGGGGTGCGCCGTGCCAGCTTTCAGCTAAACAAACCTGACGAATTTTCCAACTCATTTTCTGATCTTAATTTGATTAAATTCGATCCTTTTTTTTGAATTTCTCTTTAGATTCAGATACCCAAAACATGTACACAAGAATCTAAGTCAAACAACTCTACTAATCGACATGATTATCTCAAGAAACAATTTAATCTATTCCTAAATTCAAGAACGAAAGCAATTCAACAACACACATCAAGAACATTAAAACTTTCAACTTTTTAGGACAAATTCACGCTGAAATAAACATGTTTTGCACATGGGTGAACGAACCCAACGCTATGTGAACTCACATACCTCGTAGGGATTAACCCTTGGCTAAATCCACAACCAAATCGCAAGAACTTAACGAATCTTGACATTTTCTTCTCCTTTCTCCTCTTGAGTTCTTTCTCTAAAAACCCTAGCATGAAATCTTTGAGTGCGTAAACTGATCCAATTCATTTTAGACCCCTAATTAATTACTAAAAACAAATTAATTTAATTGGGTATGGAAAAGACCAAAATACCCCTTTACAATTCGATTAACTTTCCTTATCTACAGCCCAACTTCGAATGGGAATATATCCCTCATATGAGCTCAAAAATTAGCAAACTCGGTGGCGTTGGAAAGATAATTCCAAGACCTTTCATTTGATATCATATTTGCCACCTAACTCATCTTGTACTGAATGTTATGGTCGTTTGAAGTTGACCCAAAACTCATACTAAGCATAACTTTGTTAAATTTCAGATTTTTCATTCTTTCCAAAAATGGCTCTTTCTAATTGTAACTCTTTCAAATAGTGGGGTGTTACAAAGGTGGGATTAACTTCAAATTCGCTGGAGTTCAAGATTTGTGAATCTGTTGATTCCATTTCAACTTGATCAGATATAACGATTTGTAAATTTGTTGATTCCATTTCGACATCATTGGCCGCAAAAGATTTCTTCATTTTATGTCTTTTGTGGAGTTTGCGGAAATTCTTAGACCATCTTAATGATTAACAACTTTTGTTTTTCATCTTTGACTTGAACTACAAGAATTTAGATTTCATAGAGCGCTTCATTTGGTCGTCAATGGAAGCCAATATTTTTTTCCAAGATTATGAATATAAGTGGTGTGTGTGTATATATATAAAGGCATCCATTGACGACCAAATGAAGCGCGCTATCAAATCTAAATTCTTGTAGCCCAAGTAAAAGATGGAAAATAAAGTTTTTCATCGTCAAGATTGTCTAAGAATTTCCGTCAACTCCACAAAATGCGTAGAATTAAAAAATCTTTCGAGGCAAACGATGTCGAAATGGAATCAACAAATTTACAAATTATTAATTCTGATCAAGTTTAAATGGAATCAACTTATTTGCAAATCATTAACACCAGCGAATTTGAAGTTAATCCTACCTCACTAAATTCTAATGTATATCGTTATTTGAAATTATGAAAACGGATACAAAAGAGAAGATGATTATATCGACCTGCAAAAAATTCAATCCGGCCCGAGACGCGTTCGTTGACAAAACCACCGTAGAAATTTCTACTTTTCAATAGAGCGAAGGCAAACTGATCAACGAGAAAAAGGCCCTACTCACTACAAACGAATACACCACAAGATTGAACTGCACTCATGCCTCTCCCGCATCAAGTTGACCACCCCCCCCCTACGTAGTGATTTTATCAATCATGTACGTAGGTAGGACCCTCCATTCTGATTGGTATATCATGAAAAAAGAAAGTCGTTTGCACTAGGCGCACTGCGTTTTCCCTTGCCCAGATATTCGTCTTTCTAAGTCAAATAATGGTGACCCACCGAAGACTGGAGCTTCGTAACATGTTGACGAAGGCCCCTGAATTGAGGGTTCAGTCAGTAGAAGTGACAACTTTGTCTCCCCGAAAGAAGAATAGCCCTACTCTCTAGCCGACTGATCCCATTGACCCTATAACTGGAAGGGAATGTGTCACATTAGAGGTGAACGATCAGAGGTCTCCTCTAATCACCACAACGAGGCGGGTCCCTCTTTTAGTAGACTCAACTATGAATATTCATTCAGAAATGAATTTCGAGCTCTTTCTTTCACTACTAACCCCATTTTCAACATGCTGAAACTTTTTGTTTCGTCGAGCCCCGAGCTTGTGGTCCTCCTTTGAGTATGGGTTCAATTGAATGATTTAAATCAGTAATCATATACAATGCACATATCGAAAAACTAGTATATATATGTATCCAACTTATATGCATAAAGTGGGAAAGAAATATAGGTTTCAATTGACGACCAAATGAAGCGCCCTATCAAATCTAAATTCGTGTAGCCCAAGTCAAAAATGAAAAACAAAAGTTGTTCATCATCAAGGTTGAAAAACTAGTATATATATATATATATATATATATATATATATATATATATATATACACACACACAAAACTTATATGTATTAACTAAGAAAGAAATATAGGCTTCCATGGACAACCAAATGAAGCGCCCTATGAAATCTAAATTCTTACAGCCCAAGTCGAAGATGGAAAACAAAAGTTGTTCATCATCAAGATGGTTTAAGAATTTCTGCAGACTCCACAGAAGGCATAAAATTAAGAAATCTTTTGCGGCGAAAGATGTCAAAATGGAATCAACAAATTTACAAATCATTAATTCCGATCAAGTTGAAATGTAATCAATGGATTTGCAAATCTTGAACTCTAGCGAATTTGAAGTTAATCCTACCTCATTGAATTCAGCTATCATCGCTCTTAGAAAAAATGACAATGGTTACAAGAGCGAAGATGATGATATCAAGGTGCAACTAATTTTTTAAATCTGTAATCACGTGTAACGCACGTGTCAAAAAAACTAGTATGTATATGAAAATAGAGTCAAATGCTACATCTATCAAACAGTTTCTGAAAAAGTTAGGCCAGGTGTCCTTGTCCTTGAATAAACGCCAAAAAGGGACAGTTCAAATGAAATATAGTCCAAAAATTAAAATTAATGATCATTGCATAACAGTTACTGCACGAGGTGGTAAACAAACCTTAGAACCCCCTATTAAAAAAGTGGTAGAAAACCCAAAGGGACTCGAAATTACTAAAGATGAACATGTGGGGGAACCCAAGGATCTAGTTGTGGAAGAAAAGGAAGCAACTCAAAATACAACACCCATGACTCGACCTCCTCCACCCTTTCCACAATGATTAGTGAAGAAAATTGAGGAACTAAATTACCATAAGTTTATCTCGATGTTGAAGCAACTCTCAAATAATGCTTATTTGATTGAAGCACTAAACTAGATCCCGGGCAATTTGAAGTTCCTCTATAGCTCTCAAGGTATGATTAAGATCTACATACGCTATATCTTATTCACACTTTACTTGTTATGTACTAAGTATGTTATTATTGTTGATAATGATAATTTCTAAATGCTGGATGCATTAATGTCTATCATATATGTGGAACATTTTGTCCACAAGACTTCAAATGTTTTCTCAAAGAACCTATAACATGTCCATTTGGAAAATGGTAGGTTTAATTGAATTAGTAAACAAGGTTGCATTCACCTCTTGTAATAACTTCTTGAAACATGCATTTTGTGTAATCACGTGATCATTAGTGTGCTCTTACCTATTTGAATTGTTTAATATTGTATTACTTTTTTTCTTATCATGAGTCATTTATAATGTTATTATTGTACTTGTAGCTTTTATGAAACAATTTTTTTCCATTCTTATTACCTTCTTTGTTAGATATTGCCACATTTTGATACTAATAAAATGTATTTTTTGTTATTAGACAAGCTTACTCTAACTGAATATGAGAAATATGCTGGAAGAGAGTCTTGAAAATAGAAGAATAATATTTGGATCTTTGTTTAGGATTACAAAATTTCAATGGTAAAGACTACACTACTGAAATTTTATAACCAATTTTCAAAAAATGTCAATGGGTCACATAAATTTAGCTATCAAAATGAATTTATCATATGTACCAAGTGCAAAAAATACAGGTTTCATCGCTACTATAAGGAGGATTGTAGGATCTATCATGATTCTTTGGCCAATGCACATTGACAGTGTTTTGATTCTCCTTTTGACAAGTATGTTTTCTTTTCACGCCTCATTTCCTTAATATTATATTTTTCATATGCAAGCTATTGTTTTCAATTATTTGTTCATATTAAATGGAATCTCTTTTAATTGATCATTTTACTTTCATAATGGAAATTATTATTAGGATTACTTACTAGTAGTAAATGATCTTAATAATATATTTAAATTATAAAAATCATATTGATCAGCTAGAAGAAAACTCCTTTTAACATAAACAACAAATTTGTAAATAACTTGCATATGTAAAACATAATATTAAAAAAATTAAGCATGAAAATAAAACATGGTTGCCAAAATGACACTACAATATTTAGGCTTTAAGCCACCCCTGTAAAGTGTGGCCTAAACTAGCAAAAAATGTGGTAAATGACTTTTTATCAATCAGCTCACCCATATTAGTTATTTCTTCTTAACTTTTTCTCACTTAAAATCCCTTTCAAACATTCCAACATAATTCAAAAGTTCATATATGGTCTTTAACTGTGTTGGTGTAACTATTAAAAATGTCATCAGTTTTTGTACTATAAATACCCTTAGCATATGAAACATACCCAACACACCAATTTTTTTAATTTCAGATTTTGACAAAAGTAGAGCTCATTTGCCTTTTAGCATAGTGATCCAAATGAGGCTTTAGTCCCTTTTTTGATAGAGTCCATTTTAGAAGTATTTATTTAATGGTGGACAGATGCACCATAAGAACAATGAGTGCAATAACACCACTATTTTGAGGCCCACGTTACAGATACAATTCAATGGAATTTTTAAAGATGTATATCTTCCATATACGCGTTACAATTTCCTACTTTAGCGTTAGCTTTTCACTTAAAGACGTCAGTAACTTCAAAACAACATTCAAGTTAATAATGCAGCAACTCCAATAAAGATTTGAAAAAAAATATTGTCCTGTCTCAGTGAGCAGTCTAGGAAAGAATAATAATAAGAAGATGAAGAAGCAGAATGTGGCACAAAAGTACTTACTATTACAATTTGACTGTCTTCCTAAACTTCTTTCTCCATCTTTGTACGAGTTGCAATAAACATTTCTGACTATGATGGTTCCCCGTTGTTTTCTTTGGTTGCATGCTACAAATTATATCAACATAAAGTAAAAAAAAAAAGACATCAATACAATCCGATAAAGTACAAAAAAATGAAAGTCAATTTTTTTACAACGTCTACTAAATATTGCCAACACCATGCATAATCTTGCACAATTAGTATAAGCATTGAAACATGGGACAAAATTTTGATCCAAAGCAACCGAGTTTATTTTGCTTTGCTTAACTAATTATATATACCAAGTAATTTAAATTTACACAATTTGTATACAAGAAAATTACTAATTTACCAACTAGATAACTTTTAATGTTACTAGGTGGCCAAACCAAACTAACATATTGAATTGGCAAAAACAAGTCTTAGAGCTTGAAATCAAAGCAACCTCTATTGGAGTTTTCTGTTTTTTCTTTGTTAGAATGTTTTGCAATAGTCTATTAGGTATCAACCAAGAAACTCAGGAAAAAAATAAGCATGTCAAATAATTGTTAGCAGTCAACATTACTTTAGTAAAACAAGAAAATCTTTATTTACTTTAACCATGTATGCGAGGATAGGCCAATAGAACATTCTTTGGTAAAATATAATTAATATGTGCTATCATTTGGTATATATGAGATCAACATGAATCGACATTTGAATTTTTTTAAAGTCAAGCTCGGGTCTAAAATTAGTCATTTGAACTAATCATAAAACTCTTATAACTTAAGAGGTTTAACGAGACAGTTTATAGGCTTAGACGTTTATCTATCAAAGAAACCGTTCACCCGCCAAATATAAATTATTCACAATTATATGTATTAAACATTCAATATTTTTTTGAGTCTTAAGTATTCAACCTTGTTAGCATTTTGTACTTTTACTTTGTCACCCAAGTTTCTCAAACATGTAATTATATATTTTGTTGTTTATAGTTTACTTTGAATTTAACACGTTAGGTTTTCACAAGAAAATTCACTTATTTCATCCTCAAAAGTTCTTGATCACATGGACTACAGAGAGAATAAAATTGCGGCACACATTTACTTTGAAGATTTGTTTACTTGCTCAACTTTCAAGCTTGTAACTATATATAGTAGGGATACTTAGAATACCTTTAATTTCTATATGTTGCTATGATCAATCAATGGTGAAAATTTAACGTTCTCTTCACAAATTGTTTTATTCAAGTTGGATAAAATTAATCAACAAATGCCCACGGCAAAGAACCATCTGAAGAGTGTATACTACTACAAGCCAGAATCCCTTCTAGTCAATTTAAGAAGCTCGAGTTTCATAAACTAGTAAAGGCAAAGCAGAAACAACATACTACTAATAAGAATGACATGAATACCTACATTCTCATGGATGATTTCAATCCGAATCAGCTTATTAATTTAAGGAAAAATAGAAATTCTCATGCTAAATTAATGGCTATTGCCCACGACAAAGAATTAATTGATGGGTGTAATACTACTACAAGCTAGAATCCCAAAATTCAACAACAGAAAAAAAAAATCAAAATATACCCCCACACAATAAACCCAGATGCAACAAATTCAGACTTTTAAAGAAAGAAATTTATATTTGATAAACTCTATTCCAACAAAACCCTTTCGATGTGATGAAGCTTTAGGATATCATTTTCATTGCTCTATCCCTGCTAAAAAATGACAAAATCGTAAGGGATTTTTGTATGTCGGCGACAAACAAAGAGAAAATCGTGAATGGAGCTTAAAGAGCTTCGATTTGAAATTTTTGTATCTCATAAGATAGTGAAAAATCAGAGAAGTATTTTGAAATCATTTTGCAATTGTTTTGTGAAAAATCATTACTTTCTGTGTTGATTCAACAAATACCTGTTAATTTGGGTGAAAATCTGTTTTTACAAAGCCTTGAAAAATTTCAGATCTAGGGCAACCAGAATCTCTTTTAGAGAGTTGAAGAGTTATTTTTATTGTTTATGAATTTTATTTTTCTCCAAATAAAAATAGGAGAGAGAGTTAAAATTGTTGGTGGGAATAAAATATTTTAGTGAAAACTATAAGGCCACACTTAACAAGTGTTGTTTTTATAATTATAAAAATAGCACATTTTAAAAGTGTAGTCATATATATAAATAGGTGTGGCCAATTATATCATGATTTGACAATGCTTATAAAGGGTAGCCTATTGTAACAACTTGTTCCCGTCATTATAGATAAGCCAATGGGGAAAGAATTGGGGTAAGAAAACTTTTTGGTAGTAGGTTGGGATTTCCTAGCCTTGTCCAGATTTGGACGAAATCGGAGTCAATGAGGTCTAGGGAAATCTGGAAACAAATGAGAGATCTAATTATGATTTTGATCACACGACTAGATAGCTAAGATGTTAAGGAACCCGTACGACTTTACAGAATTGAATTCGGGTGAGTAGAACTCCTGAAATTGATCTTAGCGTGATCGGGTATTTTCTGAGTGTCATGAGATGAAGGTGTGTTGTTGTCACACCCCGAGCTACCCCCGAGACACGGACACGGGACCTAGGACCACAAGTGATCCCAAGCTAACCCTGCTGGCATGATCACTAAGCATACTAAAGATAATAAACTGATGCGAAAGCTAAATCATAAATAAACTGAAGAGATGGGGAATACCCATATACTATAACTGAGATATATGAAAACTGATGAGTTTAATACAAAGAAGTTATTAACTCAATACTAAGTTGAATCTAACTATGTCTAAAATAAGCCTCTAAACTGACTAGAAATGTTGGGACATGCCCCAACTAGGTCTAGGAAAACTGAAACTAAGGACTAAAAGAGATAAAGGTAAACATGTCACTAGTCCTCGAAGAATGAGGACTCACCACTGATGTTGCTGAACTAAAGATCGGGAATCAATCTAAGCGTGATCTGGATGCTGAGAACTTGAACCTACATCACGAGAAGATGTAGCGCACGTATGCGTCAGTACTTGAAAGGTACTGAGCATGCAGGATAGAGTAAAGCTAAAATAACATATAACTGAACAAAGCAATAAAGCAATGAAATAATCTGAACATGATATAGATACTGAATGCTGAGCTAACTGAATGCAATGACCAATTTATAACATGTTGAGACTAAATCCTGAATATACTGATAAATGGTCAATGCAATAGAATCTGACTGAACTGTGGGAGCTACTAATAACCGACATAAAACCACATGAGCTAAATGTGGAGTTCGATGTATACGCCCCATCGAGAGGACCCAATATACCCTGTCAGAGGTATAGAGGCATGCTGGCGATCACTAAACTGATGTTGCCTACAGAGGGGACTTACACCTACGTGGCACGTAGTTCTGGGACTATATGGATATGATGAACCCTAGTACAACTCGGTATTATGCTACTCCCAATGAATTAAGTGGTTAACTGGTTATGATTGAATTTCTTTAAATACTGGATAGCTCAAACTGAACATGCAAACTGAGAATGCAACAATTAATCTAATAATGATGCATTCATAAACTGAGGCATGTAAAACTGAATAACTGAGATATCTGACCTAGCATGTGTAATTCAAAAACTAAAGAAATACATAGCTAGGGTTTTGAAATTCATGCGATAAACTGAGCAATAACATGATAATCTGATTTGGAACATTTAAATAACTAATTCATGATGATCTGCTGTAATTCTAGAAACCCTAGGTCTGTTCATAATCATGGAATCAAGAATCTGACTGAATTTTAGGGACCTAATGGGCGAAAGGAACCCACTAGTGAAATCCCACATACCTGGTGACGAATTCCACGAAGAAATCTTTCGATTTCAGGGTAGGAACTGATGGAACCTTGTTCCGTTCTTGAACTAGGGTTCATGACCTTTTTCTCCTTTCTTGCTTCTAATTTTCTAAGTTTTGATAAATGATTTTGACTAAGGTAAGTTCTAGTTAAGTTTCTAGGCTTAAACTGACTAAAATCTCATGATTTAGGGTCTAAACAACGTATCTTAGGGGTTAAACGAAATAGGAAAAGACCAAAAGACCCCTGACTTAATTGCTGTCAGAGTGACTGACGGATTGGACCTACGGTCCGTCACTCAATCTACGGTCCATCGATTGGGTCCGTAGGTCGAGTCTGCCCTATAGGGCTTCACTAAAACGAGCATAACTTTTTACTTGGAAGTCAGATTTTAGAAACTCGGTGGCGTTGGAAAGATAATTCAATTATCTATCATATCATAGGTCATGGGACACACAATTCTTTTTGTGCTAAAAGTTATGACCATCTGAAATTGATCCATCAACAATTTTCAGCTAACTGACTGCTGATCCTCATCTACGGTCAGACCTACGGACTGTGGATCGATTGACGGACCGTGCTGGTAAACGTCAATCGGGACTGAAGCTGGGCTTTTGGGCATCGATCCACGAACACGAAATACGGTCCGTGACATGACCTACGGACCGTAAGTCCGGCCGTGGGTCAACACTTGGCCAAATTTTTTGACTTAGTTCTGGGGAAATTTTCTATCACGAACAACGGACCTACAGGACGGACCGTGAGTCCATCTACGGTCCGTGGATGGTTTCCGTGAGTGCCACCTATAACACAAGAAATCTGAAATCTCTATTTTCGAATACGGGGTGTTACAGTTGTGAAATGTGAGTTTGGAATTCTTAAATTTGCTCACTATTTCTGTGCAAGTTGCCAGAGCGGAATTAGTGCTGCCAGGGAGGGGCCGCTGTGGCGGGTTGGGTCCCGTCATAGTGGGACAGACATGACTTAAGTCGGAAATAAAACCCTAAAAACGTCTTTATTCTGCACTTTTTGACTTTGAGAGCTAAGGAACGACCCAGACGAGTTCTTGATAGTTTTTCACTATTCTTGAAGCTACAGGTAAGGTTTTAACTCCCCGAATCCATTTTTCAATCCATAGAACGTAGTTTCTTGGGTAATTATCGATGAGGGAGGGTTTTGATATGTGATTTATGGTGGAAGAAATCCTAATGTGGGTATGGGGACCAAGGGTTTGGCCTAGGGTTGATAATGTTGATTATAATCCGGGTAATTAGGCCTTGTTTATTGATCCTTGCATTAATTGTATGTTTTTAGACCACGAACAAGCGAGAAGAATCTGGAAAGGAAGATTCAAGTGCCTTAGGGGATTCAAGCTTGTATTCGAGGTAGGTGATGGTTGTGATTTCATGTTGGTGTGATAAATGTTTGTAATTGCTCATTATAATGATGTATGTATGCGAATGTTGCATTATTGATCACCCTAATCGTAAATGAGGATAATTGAATAATTGTATGCCATGAATCACCTCTTGTTGTATGATTGTGAGAATATACATTGTGATTGTGATTGTGGTTTGTTGAATGGGCGGGTGTCACGATCCGACACACTGACTGGTATCGGTTGCCACGTTCCGGCATACACATTGGATCGGTTGCCACGTTCCAGCATAAATATGGGATCGGTTGCCACATTCCGGCATAAATATTGGATCGGGTACCATGTTCCGGTATGCAAACAGTTTGGGTGTGGGTTCCGTGAAAGAACCATTGAATTGTGTTGTGTATCTACTTATGATGATTATGTTCATATCTAATGATGATTGATATTGGAAGACTGTATGTTGCTCTAAATTGATAGCCAATGTGTATTATTAAGAATGTGGACTACTACATTGATCCTGAAAAGATGACTAATGTTGTATATGTTCGGTATATGACTATTTTATAATGTTGTGGTTACTTGCATGTGTTTCACCTTTGGGATAGCCGCGTGATCCTACCAGTACACGGTGGTTGTGTACTGATACTGCACTTGCTCTTATTTCGTTGACTAGTTCTTTAGATGATTTTCTTGTTTAGACTTATGAATCTTGTTAGAGTTTTGGTACATTGACTTTCAGGTTCTAGGGGTTGTTCTTCCGTATTAGTTTGGTTAGTTGTTTGTTAAAACCTTGGAGTTTATAGGGACTCCATTTGTTTTAGTTATTTAAACCTGCTTCTGTAACTTTAAATTGTTAGTTAGTTAGTAGTTATGGTTCTCCCACCGGAGGGTTAGTGTGGGTGCCAATCACGACGGTCTGGGTCGTGACACATATACTACTAAAGAGCACGTTTTACAAGTGTTGTCAATATTACCGTTGTCAAAAGCTAAAAACTAAGGCTACACTTTACAAGCGTAACAGATTTAGTGTGGATGTAGGCCTAAAATGTTGTAGTGTGAATATCAACACACTTTTGATGCGCATTAACCAATACATCATGGTACATTCTACATTCCTCCTGAAAGCATCAATGAATCTGCATTCTTTTTTTGCACTTGATACATACGATAAATTCATCACGAAGACTATATTTATGTGATCCATTGACATGTTTTGAAGACTTCTTATAAAATTTGAGTAGTGAAGTATGTACCACCGAAACTTTAAAATCATAAACAATGATTCTGTCACGACCCAAAAATGGATGTGATGGCACTTGTCTTATCCGAACAAGACAAGTCAGCCTAAAATCCCATCATTACGATAAAATGTGGAAATAAAATAAAAATAGAAGTTTTATACTCAGTTACTAATGCAATAATAAGTTAACTTAACTAAATCCCCAAAACATGGTTGTCACATATACAAGCCTATAATGTATTACAATGGATTTGAAAGAAAACACAAGTCTTAAATGATGTTGTCACTAAAGTAAAACAAGATCATAAATAGGAGTAAGAAGGTCCGTTGAGATGAGAAACAACTACCTCACAAATCTCCACAGGAAGCCTCTAAAAATAAGTAAATAGAAAGTATCATGAATATCCAAGCTCATAACCTACAAAAATGTAGAAGCAAGGGGTGAGTACCAAACCACACGGTACTCAGCAAGTAAACTTCTAAACACAAACTAAGGGTATAGAATACAGGTACTCCTTACACCCCAACCGAACCTCCACAACTACAACCTATATAAAACCAGCACAACCTAACAGTTCGCAATTTACCTAGCACACAACTCAAAAACAACACTCTAACAATTACATATCCTCAATAACAAACTCAATATTCATCAATCACAAGTTCCACAGAAAGGCACTCACAAGGTCAACAACACACAAAGTCAAATTCACCAATGATAAAGGTGTGCAATGCAATGCAATCAATGTAAAGTATAGTGATGCATGTCTGACCTAATGATACACACCCACTGTCTCTCAGTCCGGGACCTATGGGGGGGACATATTTGTTCATGCATCCATTGCGGCGTGCGACACGTCCCTCGAAATGATACATCCTTCTCAATTCACATAACGCTTATCACAACCATGTTTCAGAATCAATGCAAATGACATAATAACACAAATAATGAGGCGATGATCATTTTCATAACAATGTACAATTCTCAACAACACAATCGTGATACAACATCAAAAAAATAATCAATAAGCCTTTTGAAAACTATTCTCAACACATCACACACTAATAATTAATCACATTGCCTTTCATTTTTATTTTTTTCATACATTAGAATTATTCAATATGGACAAGTCAACCCATCACCAAGTCTAATTACTCCCAAACACATATTACAAGGAAATACACGAATTATATACACTTAACAAGGGTTTAGAAATCCACTTCCCTCAAATAATTGAATAATTACTCTAGGACTTGAGCTTTCCCCTTTCATTGGGCTTCCAAATCAATGCAGTCTATTTACATAAATAATCACAATAAGATTCTGAAACTAACAACACCCATATTACTATATGTCTAGTCTAGATCCAAAATTCACCCAAATTTGTAATCAAGATCCTAATTTTGGTGCCAACTAACATGTCAACTCTCATATTTTTTCCAAATTTTAAACCTAGGGTTAAGTTTTAGTTCCTCCAATAATATAATCTAATGGAATTCAAATAATACCATACACCTAATATTTAATTACATATACAAATATATCAAAACTTGAATCATAATATGGTAATATAAGAGAATTAAAGAAACAACTAAGTAAATTACGAACAAAAATAACCAGAACACTACTATTTCAAAACCTAACATTGATGCACCATATATTTCTATTTATTAATTAAATCATCATTTTCTAATCATAACCAAATCATTATAAAATGATTGGCCAGTAACACCCTTTTTCTCAATTAAAAAAAACGAGTAATCCAATTTTCAATTCTTTCTTAATTCAAACACATTTCATTTTTATCTGTTTCTTTAACCATTAACTATAATAATAATAATATATATATATATACATATATATATATATATATATATTATTATTATTATTATTATTATTATTATTATTATTATTATTATTATTATTATTATTATTATTATTATTATTATTATGATATTTAGCACATATACAACAATACATTGATGCATATTAATTCTTACCTGTTGCAGTTAGTTTGTCGCCCATGTGATTGTGGCGAGGTTATGTCGCCCTTCTTCAGAGATTATTTTTTTAATAAAAGAATTATTTAAAATAATATAGGGTATTAACTTAAATTATATTATATATGGACTTGGCCCATTAACCATCAATTAAATTAATTATTTAAAATTATCTACTAGTTAAATACATGTAGTTAAAAGAGTAATTCATAATTTCCATTTAAATTTACGGAAAAGTCTTTTATGAAAGAGAGTGGCTTAGTTCTCAAAATGACCTTACGGGTCATTACACATTCAAATATTATTATTCCATTTTATAGAGGACTCTTTTTCATCATATTTCTCAAATTCAGCTGGAGTAAGCTTGTCAAATAACAAAAGATAATTTTTATTAGTATTAAAATATGGAGACATCGATAAAATACGATAATAAGACAAGTTCTTTTTTGTTTCATAAAAATTCATAAGTACAAATACAATAATAACATTTTAAATGACTCAGTGATGAAAAAAACAAATAGTATAATTTTAATTGTTTCAATAGGTAAAAGCATACAAATGATTAAGTGATTACACCAAAATACATTTTTTAAGAAGCTCTATTCAGAGATGGATGTAGACTTATTTACTGGTTCAATTGAACCTACCATTTTCTAAATGTACGTGCAAGTTCTTTGAGAAAGAAACCAAGGTCCTAAGAGCAAAATGTTATACATATATGGCAGGAATTAATAAATACGCTCTGTAGTAATTACTATTATCAATAAAAACACAATATACTCGGTGTAATTTTACAACTGAGGTCTTGGAGAATAGACTAGACAAATCTTACCCCTATCTTGGGAGGTAGATAGTCCGATAGATCTCTATTGAGAAATAATAAGTAGTGCATTAGTTCACATCTCTTGTGAAATGTTACTTCTAAAATGATAATCTAGTCAATTTATGAAAATCATCACAATACAAAACATGCAGCTAGATAAGGAAAATTAATATTGAAATTGAGATGTAGTTAAAAGTCATTACTTGATAAATACACTATAAAAAGTCACTCTTTTTACACTAAAATTTCCTATTGATAACTGTCATAGGCTATTATCAAAAAGTTTCTAATTTTATCAGTGAGGAAAGAAAATAGTAATGCTTTCAAGTGGAAATATTAGGAAGCTTCTCACTATTCAGTGATAATTTGATTTTTCACATGCATTTTTTAGTTAGCTAATTCTATGAAAAAGAAGTGGAAAAATTAGGAAGATTCTCGCTATACAGTAATAATTGTTTTTCACATGCATTTTTTAGATGGAAAACGAGTGGAAAAAAATATTTGTATAGCATGAATTTCCACTGATTTGCAGTGAAACAAATCTTTACTTCAAAAGTAAGTTATGTGTTCCATTAAACCACTATTTGTATCAACATGCTTCCACAATAACATTCACATAGAAATTGACCTTTCATTTTTTCATAAAGTATTAATTAATCAATCTCCTTTATGAATATATGATCAACCATAACTAGAAAAAAGTTGATAAATGTAACCTTTTTAGAGCCAATAGATAGACTGATCATCAAAGATCACACTTTTATTAACAAAATCAAAGATACAATGTAGTTTTTCTTTAGTATAGTTCATCAGCCAAATAAATATCAACAATAACAGCATACTCAACCTTAACATTGTGATAGAGACTACTCTTGATAGACCCTCGACTTAAGTAGATACCGAAATTAAATTTCACTGTGAGCACATGATAGAATCAACAACGTGCATTTAACACAAATTAATCATCTTCAAGTAATGGGGGATTGATGTATCCACATATTACCTTCAATTAATCATCTCTTGTTTTCACCACACTTAGATCATGCAACTCTTCTTTGTTGATTATATCTGCCGCTGCCATTACTTTCTCTCTGTTATTCGCAAAAACAACAATGACCCATAAAATTATTTTATATAAAGATCAATTCTTTTATATAAGAATATAAAGGAAAGAAGAAGAATGGATCGAATAGAACAAAGAGACAAGTATTGGTTGTGTCATAAAATATCGAGATGATCATATTATTTTTTGTTAGTTTAGTATGTGTCTGTATTCATAGTTGTACAAGAGTCAAAGTAATTAATTTTTGGAGTAAATTTGAATCAGTATCTTCAATCTTCTCATATAAATTTATATATTTAAAAATTACTTTAAAATACGATAAATTACTATAATTGACAATTCAAAATGTTTTTAAAAAATTATAAAAAATAAATTCCTCTTTTAACTATCCAAATAATAACTTGAACACATAAAGTGAAAAAAATGAATACTAATTATTATATACTTATAATAGCACTTGATTATTTTATTGTCTGTAATATTAAAAAATTAATTATATTTATCTATTTCTTGTTGTTTTAGGAATTGAAGGGATTGAGATTATTCGACAAGTTAAGCATATATATTGTGTAAGACATCTATACAATAATTTCAAGAGAGTGCATAAAGGCTTATCATTGAAGGTACGAATTTCAAAAAAATTTAGGAAAACTTATATAAGTAAGTATAAAAATAAAATAATTGAGATATATATGTTGGAAGAGGAGGACAAAGAAGCTAGAAGTTGGTTCAACGATAGATTACCCAAATTCTGGAGCAAGTCAAGTTTAGAAAACAACAAAGTGTGATATGCTTGTAAATAATTTTTGTGATTTATACAATGGGAAAATTCAATTTCAAAAGCAAGAAAAAAAATTTATACTTGGACTGCTTGAAGGAATTTGAATATACTCGATGAAAAGAATTAATAAAAAGAGAGACATTGTACTCCTATACCAACATAATATTACTGTAACTTGTCTCAATACATAATATTTAACATGAAATCTTACAATTTCTTACTATAACATGAAGTTTATGCCCTAAAATGTAGAAATTAGTAAAACAAAAAAAAATAGAAGCAACTACAGCAATTTTTACTAGTATTGAATTATTGTTACTTCAAGTACAAACTATGTATGACGAACAATAAGTGTTGAATAAAATGGAAGAACTTGATTTTGCATGGAATGAGACCTTATAAGTATTAGATGCTCACATGCAGTGACTACATATTCCATGTAAGAGTGAATTCAAAAAAAATCATAAATGATTATTACAAGAAAGCTACTCAAATTAGGATTTATGAGTTAATCGTTGCTCCAATGCATGAAGTTGATATGTGGGAACCTACAAGTCTAATTTATGTTGAACATCCTAACTATGATCCAAAGAGAGGTAAACTAGTAAAAAAAATAGAAGAAAATAACCTGATGAGCGTAAAGCCTCCAAGAGAAAAGCAATTGAGACGGAAAAAAAGAGAGAAAAAGAAAAAACAGTATGTATCAAGTGAAACACATGGTGTAACCATAGATGTTGCCAGATTATGTAAGAAAGGGAAGTTAGGAACATATATCAAGGGTTTGCAAGCTTGTCACAACAAATCAACTTACAAAACATCTTACAAGAAGAATAGTTGTTGAATGTGAATATTCTAATAATAAGATTAAATCAGTTCCTATTCGAAAAGAGGTTTCATCATACCTGGCCTTTCTAACCTTACAACTGGCACTGAGACTTTACTTTTTCAAGCTGGAAATAGGAAACTCCTTTTTGGAACTGCCTTTGATGTTAGGCTCGCAGCTACTATAAAAGTAATTGTCGGGGTTTTCTCAATCGGAGAAGCCTAAATCTGTGTCAGAGATTTCCTTTGTCTGGAATGAACTTCTACATAGCTCCTTCCATAAAGGGGATTTTCTCAAAATTCAATAACTCCATCTCAAGCTACTCAAACATCTCAAGATTGGTTCGAAAATGATACAAATCAATGTTCCTCAAATAAGCAAATTCATTTTGAGTCTACTTCCGAATTGGACAAATAAATAAATCTTTCAACCTTAATGTAAATGTGGAACCTTAAATATTAGTGGGATAATGCATTGAGAGACAATAATAGTTATTTATATTAGAGGGTAATTCGTCTCACAGGCCCTAACAAAGTCATATTTGTAACATCATGATAAATATTGAGAAATATATGAGAAATGAAAAAAATTGTATTATCTTACAAAGACTTCAAGATAAAAATGTCAGATAATGTACAATAAAAAGAGATTTGATATGAAAGAAAACATAACCAATTAACAAATGAGGAATTACAACAAAAAAAAATTAATTTCGATAGCTATTTGTTATTTTATTTGGAGATCTTTTCCTTACATTTGATGGTAAAATTTGATATTCTTATATTCAAAGTTTGTCATATTTTGTTTTATAATTTATATTTAGAATTTGTATTCTTTGAAGTTTTTTACTTAACTCTATAATTTAATTATTTCTTAAGCTAAGAAAATTTGTATTAATTATTTAAATTATTATATATTGAAGTGAAAAAAATTATCGAGAGATTGATTTAAATACAACTGATTTAACGTACCAGCTTACACCACTTCCAATTCTAGGTGTAAAGACGATCGTTATCTTGTATAAAACCCAACAAAGAGTTGGGGTCGAACCCATAGGGAGCGGTACAATGTTCGAATTCAATTACAAAGTACAAATGTGGTCTAAGCGGTTATAGGAATAGAAATTATCGAAAAAATACAAGCAAATATAAGTGGGTGATAACGAATGTCAGATGGAGGGATTTTGATTTGCAATTAACAGCTAGAACAAGTACGAAAATAGGGAAAACAACAATATTAAGAGGGATTCTTGGGATGTGATCGTTTATAAGCTAATTACGCTATGAGTAATTGAAATTTAACAATAATTTGCTGAAATATTATGGGTAATCTGGGCCATAAGTGCAATAGCTTTCTCTCGAACAACTATTATGATTTAGGCGATTTCTCTCGAACATCGACAAGCTTAACAAGATAAACAACCCACAACCTTAATGTATCCACTCTCTCAAGCTAGATAGGTAGAATTGAGTTTAGGATTCACTCTTTCGAGCAAAACACATATCAACCCAATACCTACAATCATTAATCAAAATCTTTCGTTCCAAAACCTCTCTCTCAAGCAAGCCAAGAACTCTAAATTAGAATTGCATTTGCAACTACAATCCATAGATTAAAACATAGCTAATGATTAAACCCACATTAAAACAACAATTTCATCATTAAACAACAATACCTATAAGATAATTAGATAAATAAACACATCATCACACTCCCAAACATTGGGGTCTTAGCTACACATTATAAAAATAGAGAAACGATTACCAAATACATTAGCCATGATCTGGGTAAACGTTCTCAATTTACAATGGTCCAAATTGAATAAATTCAAAAACCTACTTGCAAATCTTCATGTTTGAGCCTCAAAAGCTTCAAAGTCTACAGTGGAACTCAAAAACTAAGAGAAAAAATCTAACTCTCCAACTTGGGAATTGAAAACTCTACTCAATGATACTGAAATTTCATTTTAAATTTCAATTTATAGTTGCCCAATTTTTGGCTAAAAAGGCCATTGGGCGGAGTAAGTCGGACTTCGCCGAACAGGTCGGTGATCCGCCCTTTTCTTCCTTCCATCGCCACACTTTTGGTCATCAGTCCTCCAGGTCATGTAACTTTGGGTGATCAAAGTTGTCCTCGCAGAGTCATTCGGCGATTCGCCGACTGCCCAATCCTGTCACTAAGTTGGTTCTTCCCCAGGGATGGCATGCTAGAATTTTGAGCGAGCTAAAGAGCCACTCAGCAGTTCGTCGAGTGTTCTTGGCGATCACCAGGATCGCTTTTCTTCACTTCCTCAGCTTGTTTGCTTCTTTTTGCCTAGTACTGTCCTTGCCTTGTGACTCATGTGAATCCTAATGTGAATTCGGCTGCTTCAAGGGTTAGGGATTTTTCTCGAATGAACCCTCCCGAGTTTCATGGCTCCAAAGTGAAAGAGGATCCTCAAAGGTTCACCAACGAGATTTATAAAGTTCTTGCTATTATGGGGGTATCTTTAGAAGAGAAGGTGGAGTTATCTGACTACCCAACTAAAAGATGTGGCTCAAGTATGGTATGATCAGTGGAAGGGTGGAAGACATGTAGGAGCAGGCCCGGTAGAATGGCAATCGTTCAAATCAAAATTTATTAATAGATTCTTTCCCCGAGATTTGAGGGACGCTAATGTGGAAGAGTTCATTAACCTTTGTCAAGGAAGTATGAGTGTGCAAGAGTATGCCCTAAAGTTCACTCAATTGTCCAAGTATGCTCCAACTATGGTGGCAGATTCGAGGGATAAGATGAGTAGGTTTTTGACGGACGTGTCCGACTTGGTAGAAAAAGAATGACGTACGAAAATGCTCCATCACGATATGGTTATCTCAAGGCTTATGGTGTACGCTTAACAAATTGAGGAATCAAAACTCAAGGAAAATAATATGGAGGTGAAAAGAGCTAGAACCGGTGATGGGAACTTCTCCAATACTAGGTTTGATGGATAAGGTCGACCAAGGTTCAAGCAAAGGTTTTCAAACTAAGGCTCCTCTAGTACTCCAAGGGTCAACAAAGATAGGGTTTCCAACTCGAAACCTCAAGGAGGTAATGGTGGTGGTTCTTATGTGGCTACGCCTAATTATGTAAAATATGGAAGAAAACATGATGGTAAGTGCCTAGTTGGCACCGATGGGTGTTATGGTTGCGGAAAGAGTGGCCACAAAATGAGAGATTGACCGATTCTCATGGCTAAAGGAAGAGAGGGCAAGCAATCTCCTCCAAGAGGTTCAAACTCCAATGCCCCAAAGCAAAACTGCTTTTATGCTCTTCAATCTCGAGGTGACCAAGAGAGCTCCTCAAATGTAGTGATAGGTATGTTAAAAGTATTTCATATTGATGTATATGTATTGTTAGATCCCGGTGCTACTTTGTCCTTTGTGACACCTTATGTGGCCATGGAGTTTGATATGCTCCCCGAAGTGTTATTAGACCCTTTTTTGGTTTCTACCTCGGTTGGTGATTCGATGGTGGTTAAGAGGGTTTATAGAAGGTGTTTTGTTTCCTTATCCCATATAGTTACTCTTTTGGACTTGGTAGTGCTAGACATGTTAGACTTTTATGTGATTTTGGGTATGGATTGGTTGCATGCATGTTATGCCTCTATCGATTGTAGGACTCGGGTGGTTAGATTCCAATTTCCAAATGAGCCTATACTTGAGTGGAAGAGAGGAAATTTCATGCCTAGAGGTCAATTTGTCTCTTGTCTTAAAGCTAGAAAGATGATCTCCAAAGGGTGTATTTTCCATCTTGTTAGGGTGAGGGATGTGGATTCCGCAACCCCTTCTCTAGAGTCAATTCCGGTAGTTAATAAGTTCCCGAAAGTTTTTCTCGATGATTTTCCTGGTATTTCTCCCGAGCGGGAAATAGATTTTGGTATTGACCTTCTTCTGGATACGCAACGTATCTCTATTCCTCCTAATAGAATGGCTCCGGCGGAGTTAAAAGAGTTGAAGGAACAATTGAAGGATTTGCAAGATAAGGGTTTTATCCGACTGAGTATCTCTCCATAGGGTGCTCCGGTGTTGTTTGTTAGAAAGAAGAATGGGTCTCTTCGAATGTGTATTGATTATCGTCAATTGAATAAAGTGACCATTAAGAATAAGTATCCCCTTCCGAGAATCGGTGACTTGTTTGATCAACTTTAAGGGGCTAATTACTTCTCAAAAATTGACCTTCGTTCAGGGTATCACCAGTTGAGAGGGAGAGGGGATGATATTCCCAAGATGAATTTCCGAACACGGTATGGACATTATGAGTTCCTTGTGATGTCATTTGGTTTAACTAATGCCCCGGTGGCATTTATGGACCTAATGAATAGAGTGTTTAGGCAATACCTAGACATGTTTGTGATTGTGTTTATCAATGATATTTTGATCTATTCAAGGAGTGAGAATGAACATGTGGACCATTTGAGAATTTTGTTGCAAGTTCTTAAGGACCATCAACTTTTTTGCAAATTTTAGCAAGTGTGAATTTTAATTAAGATCAGTAGCTTTCCTTGGTCATATTGTGTCTAGCAAGGGTATTGAGGTAGATACTAAGAAGACGAATACGGTCAAAAGTTGGCCTAGACCTCTAATTCCTTCTGACATTAGAAGCTTTTTGGGTTTGGCCGGTTACTATAGGAGGTTTGTTGAGGTGTTTTCTTCCATTGCATCTCCTTTGACGGCTTTGACCCAAAAGAAGGCTAAGTTTGTGTGGTCGGAAGCTTGTGAGAAAAGTTTCCAAGAGTTGAAAGATAGACTTACTTCCGCTCCGGTGTTGACCTTACCTAAAGGTACGGATGGTTTTGTGGTGTATTGTGATGTCTCTAGAGTTGGGTTGGGATGTGTGCTTATGCAAAATGGTAAGTTATTGCCTATGCTTCAAGACAACTTAAAGTCCATGAGAAGAATTATCCTACCCATGATCTTGAATTAGCGGCAGTTGTGTTTGCCTTATAAATATGGAGGCATTATTTGTATGGGGTCCATGTGGATGTTTTCACCGATCACAAGAGTCTACAATATTTGTTTAGTCAAAAGGACTTGAATCTTCATCAGAGAAGGTGGTTAGAATTATTGAAGGATTATGACATGAGTGTCTGTTATCACCCCGGGAAAGCTAATGTGGTAGCAGATGCTCTTAGTAGATTGTCAATGGGTAGTGTGGCTCATATAGAGGATGAAAAGAAAGAGTTGGTATGTGATGTGCATAGGTTGGCCCGACTAGGTGTTCAACTAGTGGATTCCACCAAGGGTGGTGTCATGGTTCATAATGGTTCTAAATCGTCCTTTGTGATGGATGTGAAGGCTAAGAAATGTCTAGATCCTATCTTGGTTGAGTTGAAAGAGGCGGTACTTAAAAAGTCTGTAGCGGCTTTCTCCCAAGGGGGAGATGAGGTGCTAAGGTATCAAGGTAGGTTATGTATTCCAAATGTTGACGGCTTGAGAGAGAAAATTTTAGAAGAAGCCCATAGTTGTCGGTATTCTATTCACTCAGGAGCCACCAAGATGTACTGTGTGACCTACGGGAAGTCTATTGGTGGAATGGAATGAAAAAGGACATCACAAAATTTGTGGCCAAATGTCCTAATTGTCAACAAGTTAAGGTTGAGCACCAAAGGCCGGGAGGCTTGTCACAAGATATTGTTATTCCTACTTGGAAGTGGGAAGATGAGAACGTGGATTTTATTGTAGGCATGCCACGTACTCGGCGGCAACATGACTCGATATGGGTGATAGTGGACCGAATGACTAAGTCCACTCATTTCATTCCATCAAGGTGTCCTACTCGGTGGAAGAGTATGCTAAATTGTATGTGAGGGAGATAGTAAGGTTACATGGAGTACCCTTGTCTATAATTTCGGATCACCCTTGTCTATAATTTCGTATCAAGGTCCCCAATTTACTATACAGTTTTGGAAGTCTTTCCAAAAGGTTCTACGTACCAAGGTGAAGCTTAGCACCGTTTTCCACCCTCAAACGGATGGTCAAGAGAAATGCACCATTCAGACTTTGGAAGACATGCTTAGGGCATGTGTGATAGATTTTAAGGGAAATTAGGATGACCATATGTCGTTAGTTGAGTTTGCTTATAATAACAGTTATCATTCGAGTATCGACATGGCTCCCGTTGAGTCTCTCTATGGTAGGAGATGTAGGTCTCCTATAGGATGGTTTGAAGTGGGGGAAGTTGCTCTCCTAGGCCAGGAATCGGTGCATGAGGCCATTGAGAAGATTCGGATTATTAGAGAGTGGTTGAGGACGGCCCAAAGTCGGCAAAAGTCCTATGCCGATGTTAGAAGGAGAGATCTCGAATTTGATGTGCATGATTGGGTTTATTTGAAGATCTCGCCCATGATGGGTGTTATGAGGTTTGGAAAGAAAGGGAAACTTAGTCCTCAGTTTGTGGATCCTTATGAGATTTTGAGACATGTCGGCAAGGTTGCATATGAGTTAGACTTGCCAAATGAGTTGGCATTGGTGCATCTGGTGTTCCATGTCTCAATGTTGAAGAAATGTATTGGGGATCCATCAGCCATAGTTCCCTTAGAGGGTTTAGAGATTAAGGAGAATCTTGCTGATGAAGAGGTTCCGTTAAAGATCCTAGACCGGCAAGTTAGGAGATTGAGAAATAAGGAAATAGTTTCCGTGAAGGTTTTATGGAGGAATCACTTAGTTGAGGGTGCTACTTGGGAGGCCGATGCCAATATGAAGTCCCGATATCCTCATCTCTTTCCTTCTACTCCTATTTTAAACTTGAAGTAAGTAATTCCTCTTGAGTTTTCTTGTTTTGGGAGTCATGTGTGTGGTATGTGCTTTTCCATGATTTACTTATGTTATGCGTGTTCTTGAGAAATTTATGTTTAGTAAGAAAATGAGTTTTTATAATTGATTTTTCCTCGTGTTGTTGTGCATTGAGTTAGAGTTGCCTAGATGCTTCATGAGATGAATTGTTGAACATGCTTAGTTGTGCTTTTTGGAAGCATATTGTACAAATGCTCATTGAGATTTTTTTGAGCATGCTTTTAGTTTAGAGAAGATAGATCTTCCTATGTATATGAGAAATGTTGAGTTTTCATGAATAATGGGTTGTTAGATGTAGTTTTGTCACGACCCGAGCCTACACTCTGAATGTGACACGGTGTACAAGACTCTGAAAAGCCTCATACAAGCCTCATAGCATTCATAACATAAGACATAAAGAAAATGGTACAGAATTTAAAACTTTTAAACCATACAATCCAAAACTTTATTTAAAACAGCGGAAGTCTAACACTGTCTCACATGGCCATCTAATACATCTTTAGAATCAAAAATAGGGTCACAGCCCTTTAACATAATCTGAAACTTAAAATGATAATAAAGGAAACTACTAAAGACCCTCATACGTCCTTGAATCTTGAGAACTCACCACTAGCTTAGAAAATAGTCAATCCAAGCTTTACTCCAAAGGAATCACCTTAAGATCCGGAACCTACACTTTGTAGTAAAAATAGAAGAAATATGGGTTAGCACACAAAAATGTACTAAGTATGATGACCATGCAAAAATCATGCTTTAAAAGGACATTTTGGTTGGAAACCATGCATTATGCCAATTTTGAGAGACATCATGAACTTTAGTATAAGAGGCATACGATACAAACATATTCAACATGCATATCATTTCAACATAATAGAACCATCATCTTAGGCAACCCTAAGTTATACTTGTGCAATGCATGAATGGAATCCCATAATACCACTCACACTAAGTACCCCTTTGAGGCCACCATAGACAAGGAACATTTATACACAATAAGTCATGACAAGGAAAGCAACTCATAATAACATTTCCAAGCAGAGCATTCATCATTACATTAAGCCTTTAAGTCAACATTCTCATTAGCTTCATCATGAGCACATTCATTTCATTAGACATGAAGACATTAGAGAATCACACCATAGCCCTCTCAAAGCCTACTCGTGCAATGTACGAATGACATCCCATACTACCACCCACACTTCATAGAACTTCTCAAGTAACCATAGTACGTATCTCACATGATGGGAATAAGCATTAACCAACATAGACCATGAGAGCAAACCATGGAATTTGGTGTCTATCCCATACCGTAAAGGGTTGGTCTACTTGCCTAAGGTAGGACCGGTAACATTTTAGCTTAGGTGGATCCACTAGCTAAGACCTATGTGGGAACATAGTTATGGGATAAGGAAGATGTTCATTGAAACCCGGCCTAACGTGGGGAGAGCTTCCATCTTACCATATCCGCTCGTTGCTAAGCTTACATTCTCAAAAAGTAGTTCATTCGCATTAACATTATTACACAGGAGAGGGTGTCATTGGCCTACCGACCCAAGGTACGTTGATTCACACATGAAAGGGTGCCATAAGCCTATCGATTCAAGGTACATTATTAGGATAGCTCATTGAATCATCATGAAAGGGTGCCATAAGCCTACCGATTCAAGGTTCATCATTGTCATTTATGGAAGGGTGCCATAAGCCTACCGATCCAAGATTCATCATTAGAATAGTTCATAGACTCATCATGCAAGGGCTACCAAGATTAGGTCTACCGATTCAAGACAAAGCCTAGAATACTTCATTAATAGTTTATGAAAGGGCTGCCACCATTAGGTCTATCGATTCAAGATGTAACATTACATTGAAGAAATCTTGCACATATATCATCATCATTCATAAGTGTATAATTGAGAATAACCTTTTCAATAATAACACAATTGCATTGAAGTCATGATCACATTACTTTAATTTCATTGAAATCACAAAGGATATACATAGCATCATGATTATACATTAACCTTCACAATTTGTCCTTCAAGGCCATGAATCATAATTCACCAACACACCTAGAATTACTATAATTTAGGCGTGAATAATGACATGATTCAATAAACTCAATCCATATAGACACATTCTATTGCATGCTTTCATAATCAATCAACCCACATCATGAAGTCATAATTTGGTAATTTACGACATTCATGGGTTCTTGGGGGAATTTCATCATAAATCAACAATTAAACATCAATTAAATCATAATCTATCATAAATCAACCTTTGAAAACGTTTGAGGAAGGAACACATGACTTAGAGTGAAACCCTAACTTATGGGGAACTTGAAAACTTTGAAATCTAGTTTTGAAGGGACTCTATGGGTGAAAGCTACCCATAGATGAAAAGCCACCATACCTTGATGGATTTTTCCCCTAAATTTGTGAAGAAAGACCTTGGTTCTTCAAGCCCTAGCCTCCACTTCTTCTTCTTCTTCTTCTTCATTGGGAACTTCTAGAGAGAGAATATTGTGAAGGAGATGAACTTTTGGTCTGATTTGGGTTTTTGAGAATAATGAAGTAAATTGGGTGTTTAATGACTCAAAATCATTTATACATGTGAAATAAAACAATTAAAATTGACCCCCTAAAATAACTAATTAATTTGAAAATTACCAATAGACCCTCGACTAGGCAGCCCACTCCTAGGCACCACGAGAGGCCCTCACGAGCCATGGTCAAGACCATGAGTCGTGGTCCTGCCCGTGGTCCTTGGGCAATGGCTAAGGCTTGGGGTCTTGGCCTCCAACAATTGAAGGCATGACCACGAGACCTCCCATGATCCGTGGTCAAGACCACGAGTCGTAGTGAAGGTTGTGGTCCCTAGGCAGTAGGTAGGCTTCAAATCCTTGCCTACCACACACCTAAGGGATCTTCACAAGCCCCTTCATGGACCGTGTTCAAGACCACTGGTCGTGAAGGTGGTCGTGGTCTTTGGGCAGTGCTTGGCCAAGGTTGGGGCAGCCTTGGTTTTTGGCCTAGGCTTTGCCCTTTTTGCCTTGGCCCTTGCCCTTGCAACCCTCAATCAAACCTTAGATGGTCTTCTAACTATGGGGTCTAACGCGTACCTTGACATTAACTCACACGTTTTAGCCTCTAGTTCAACCTACTAATTTCCGGGGCATTATAAGTTCCTACTTCCTTGTGTTGCATTGATTATGTTTGAGATGGAGTTGATGTTTCCTCCTTTGAATTGTGTATTATTTTTTATGTTGCATTCATGATGGACTGCTAGTCTTGAGTCTTTACTTCTGTAAGGTGTCTAGATCATCATTCGAGGACGAATGTTCCCAAGGGGGAGATATTGTAACACCCCGGAAACTAGTAAGCTAAACTAGAGCTAAACGTGAGGGTTAACATCAAGGGAGAAGGGCAAGAGCCAAGGAAAATGGGCAAGGGCCAAGGCAAGGGGACAAGGCTGCCCAAAAATGGCCAAGGCACTACCCACCATGACCACGAGGGTCTTCACAACTCGTGGTGGCCACCACGCCCCGTGGTGGTGAGGCAGTAACCTCCCTAAGACTGCCCCAAAAAGGCTCCCCTTCACGAGCCACTTGACGGCTCGTGGTGAAGACCACCACCCGTGGGAAGGCTCTTGAGGTTGCCTTCACCTTGTGGGGGAAATGATAGGGTAGCCTAGCTACTGGTCAGGGGACCAACGGGCACCTTCAAGGGTCATGGTGCCCTTGACGGCTCGTGAAGATGGGCGTAGTCCCTGGGAACCCCACTTTAAGTGGGGGTTATTTTAGGTAATTCCTTTTTAGATGGGTATTAAGTGAGGTCATTTTGCCTTCGTTTTATACACCTATATAAGCCTTTTTAAGTCAAAAACCAACCCATTCACCTCATTATTTTCCAAAACCCAAATAATTCCCAAAGTTCATATCCTCACCAAAAATTCTCTCTCTAGAAAACTTGAAGAAGAAGGAGGAGGAAGTTGAAGGTAGGGTTCAAGGAGAAAGGCTTTTCTACTCAAATTCATTGGGTTTGATTGCTAAGGTATGGTAGTCCTTCATCCATGGAGTCCCTTCAAATTCCCAATTTCAAAGATAAAAATCCCTAAAAGCTAGAGTTTTACTCCAAAGTCATGGGTTTCTCTCTAAAACGATTTTTATGCTTTAATTATGTTATATTATGAATGAATTTATGATTACTAATGTTTTTATGATGAACTCCCCAAGAACCCATGAAACCCCTATATTTCCCAATTATGATCTTGTGATGTGGGTTTGCTGATGAAAGAAGAGTATTATGAGATTGTGCATGTAGTGATTTGATTACTTGAATTATGATTATATCCATGTCTAATGTAGTGAATTCTAGATGTGTTGATTGAATATGATCTTTGATCCTTGAAGGGTAAAGTATGAGAGTTATGCATGATTATGAGATTTATGTATATGCTTTAAGAACACTATGAGAGTAAAGTGCTTATGATTATGATCTTGTTATGTGTTGTTGAAAGGACATTCTCATTTACACACATGTGTACGAATATGATATGATGTGAGTGGTTTTCTCAAAATATGAGGATTATAAGGTTGAAAGGTTATTCTCACCTATTGAATCTATATGTAAACATGGATGGTGAAAGGTTATTCTCACGCATGATCTAAGGAGTTATCTTATGAATTATGTTGGATTAAGTGTCAAGACATTCTTCCATGAATATGAACTTAAGTCAAGACTTAATATGAACTCTGTGGGAATTAATGCTTAGCACTGAGTGGATATTAATATGAGATGGAAGCCCTCACGTTAGTTGAGGTCAGGTTTCTAGAAGCAATCTCTTGAGATGGATGCCCTCACAATAGTAGAGGTCGGGTATTTGTAGCAATCTTCTTATCCCATAAACTATGTGCCCTCATAGGTATTTAGCTAGTGGATCCACCTAAGCTAAGAGTATGGTTCTACCCTAGGCAAGTAAAGCAACCCCTTTTCGGTGTAGGGTAGACACCGAATTCCATGTTAAGCTCACATGGTCTATGTCGGTTAAGGCTTATTCCCACAATAGTAAGAACAAGAATATGAATTTATGAACGCTGACTTGGATCTCGGGTGATGGAATAAGGTGGCCAGAAGCGACGAGCAGTCGCGGTATGGTTACTCAAGAGTCTTTACTTAGCATAAGTGAAAATTATGGGGTCTTATTCATGTATTGTACAAGTATGCTTTTAGGGTACTTATGAAGTGTTTCTCGTAGGTTATGATTATCTATATGTTGACTATGCTTATGACTTATGCTTTTCCACTATCTTCATGATGATGTTCAAACTTAGTAAATGCATGCATTCAAATAAAATGTCCCTTTTAGCATGTTTTCAATGTTTTGTGCATGGCTATCATACTTAGTACAATTTTGTGCTAACCCCTACTTTTCCTACATTTTTCCCAAGTGTAGAGTCAGGTTCTCAAGGTGCTAATCGTTATGGCTAAAGCTTGGAATTGCTTATTCTCCTAGTGTGGGTGAGTCCTCATGATTCGAGGACTGATATTATCTCATTGTAGTTCATTTCTTGTATTTCCTTTTCGGACTATGTTGTATGGGTTGTGTCCCTTTTCTCATTAGAATTTTGTAATAGAAGGCTATGTTGAGACTTAGAGTCTAGACTTTCGCTTTTCTTTTATGAAAATTTTAGACTTGAAATGTGTTTTTACTCTTTATTGTTCTATGCTTATGTTATGATATGCTAAGTGGCTTACATGGAGCCTTTCGGGGTTCAATGTGCTTTGTTATATCTAGGGGGTACCCCTGGGTCGTGACAAGTTGCGTCACTTAGATAAGCACACAAAAAAAGTTGATTACTTATCTTAAAAGGTAGGACCCTCTGATTTTCAAAAGACATGTGCATGTAACTGATGAGAAGATCTTTTGGTTGACAATTTAGTCCACAATAGCTAATGATTATGTTCACAAAATCATCATACAAAATTTCCCTTTGAACTGTCATCATTATTTACTTTAATAGGTCACCATCCTACCAACGCCAAATAAATTGATTGTTCTTCTCTATCCATTCGCCATAACAATCAATAACTATTATTGTTGATTCTTCCATTAATGGTACCTAAATAAATTTATTAAAAATATTTAATAATGATTGTATAGTAAAGTTGAGTGGCTATATAAAATAAAAAAAATTATATGCATAATCATTGTCCCAACAAATAAGTCATTTATTGCAACAACTAGGGTATCTGTTGCAGCATATGACTTACTTGTTGAATACATGTTCAGAACTAGAACCTTATCCAATAGGTAAGTCAATTATTGCAATAGATGAGTCATTTGTTGCAACAAATTACTCATTCGTTGCACCAAATGACTTACCTGTTTAGACAAACTTCTGGTTTTGTCCCAGTTTTTCCTGGTATTGTAACATGTATCCGACTGGTACGTCATTTGTTGCAACATATGAGTCATCTGTTAAATAACTTATATGTTGGGACAAGCTTCTGGTTTTGTCCCAGCTTGGCCTGGTACTGTTATATGTATCCAACAGGTAAGTCATCTGTTGCAACAGATGGCTTACCTATTGGGACAAGCTTCCGATTTTGTTCCAAATCTGATAGATGCTATCCAACAGCTAAGTGATCTGTTGTAATAGATTACTACTATGTTGAATTTACTTAAGACATATGTAGTAACAACTTTTGTATTTGTTGCAACAGATAACTTACCTATTGTATATGCGATTGTAAATTATCCCAAGAAACACCCAATATACCCAGATAAATTAGACTAAAAATTATTATTTTACTTACCAAAATCACCTATGAAGTAATGCCTAGTGATATAGGAACAAAATTTGGTTTGATAGCAGTAGTAGCGGCGCAACAATAACAACAATGTGAATGTCACGACAAGCAACAACAAAAGAAGATAACAAACACCAACAAGAAGAAGATGAGCAGCAACAGGAGAGCAATAACAATGGAAGAATAGCGAAAAGAGAGAAAAAAGAGAAAATAAGTCGTTGGATGCATTCTTTTTCCCTCCTTTTCTCATTATTAGTTTTTTATATAAGATGAGTCAAAGTGTAAAATAAAAAGCTCAGAGATGAAAAATTCATCCCCTTAATCCTTAATCTGAAAGTTGTCACCCTACTCAATAATTAAGACTTGAGTCACATATACTTGATTTTGAAACTTTTTTTATCACCATTAGGGGTCGTTTGGTAAAGTGTATTAAGAAAAATAATGCATGCATTAGCTTTGTGTATTACTAGTACCTTATTTGGTACTCTTTTCCAACCTATGTATAACTAATGTTTGCATTAGTTATACACTCTATTGTGTATTAAGGTATGTATTGCTAATACCATGGATTTGTAGGTATTAGCAATGCAATAGTTTTAATGCATGCAATAACTCAATTAAAGACCCAATTGCCCCTCAATACATTTTTTTATATCTTGTCCACCATAATAGTGAAGGGTATCTTTGTAAATAATTTTTTTAATGCAATGCATTCTATCTTTAATGAGCATCAAACCAAAAATGTATAAAAATAATCTATGTATAATTATTGCAAGCATAACTAATACATGCATTGCTAGATCCGGCTCCCCTTTATTACCCTTCCTTCCATTTCATCAAGTGCATGTCGAGATGAGAGACATGTGTCTTATTTAAAGTTTAAAGGTCAAGATTATATTATATCAACAAATAGCATAACCATAGTTAAGTCAACTAATTTTAGAAAACTACTCTCAAATTTGGTGAGAATTACTATATATTCCATTCAAAATTTGATATTTATTAATATCATTAATTGCGTCTTTTCACTTAATGAAATAACCAGTGTTTTAAAAGGCGGGGGCGTGAGGCGGGGCGTTTTACTTAGTTTAGGGAGAGGCGTAAGCCTCGAGACGTGGGGCGTAAGCCCTATGGATCTATAATTTTTTAATTTATAATATAGTATAATAATATAATAATACAAAATTATAAAAATACATCAAAGTTTGAAATAATTATAAACATGATTAATGAAACTCATAAAAAATAAAACTTCTAATATGATTATACAAGTATAAATAATCTAATATCTTAACTTTTTAATAATTAAAGAATTATTATTTCTAAAAACATTTTTTATCGTACTATACAATTCACCCCCTAAAAGAAAATAATAAATAAAACTTACTAATATTATAATAAAAACATCACTCCATCATGAATAAAAATAAAATTACATTCAATTAGCTAAATAAAATATGATAACTTTGAGATTTATGACAAAACCAAGAAGACCACAGATAAGTGAAAAAGTAAAAATTTCATTACATATTTTTAAAAGAAATGTTACGTAATGTATAATCACCTTCACAATGTTATCAAATAGTAAAGATGTGATACTACAACTTGTTATTTGAGTTACTCTCAATCTTCTTATCTCTTTAGATTAAAAATTTATGAAGTATTATTCATTTATTCAAGAATTATGAGGGTCAATAATGTTAACTAAAGATTTTAACACATAATTTGTGTAAGATCTGTTAGGCGAGCTCCAAGCGTTGGGCGTTGGGCGTGCTTAGGACGTACAGTCAGACGCTTAGGGCGTAAGTCTTATAGAACTAAGCCCCACACTTGAGTATCGAGGTGTTTTGCTAGAGTCCCGCCCCAAGGCGAGTCCCAGCAGAGTCTTTTAAAACACTGGAAATAACTAATACATGCATTGCTAATGAAAGCATTACTAAGACACTCTAAAAGACATAAATTCACCCCCGCACTTGTCTTGAAAAGTCAGTTACACGCTTAAACTAATAAGGTGACCTATTACACACCTCTGCCACTAAATAGTGAAATTTTTTACCCACTAAGACATGAAGCACCACTCTCACAATAGGAGGAGTATCACACTTGCGCCACATCAATGTCATATCACTACCACATCAGATGCCATGTCAATTTTTGACTAAAATTCTCCATATCATTCAATTGTTTGTTCTTCAATGAACACCACCATGAACCCGCTACCATTGTCGCCATATTACTACCAAATCTATATATTTCACCATGAAAATCAAAATAGTCACCATAAATTTCACCACCTACGATCAAATTCACCATCGAAAAATTAGAAAGATCCACAACAAAATTTGACACCCACAAACAAACTCATCACCAAAATTACATCATCACCATCAAAAGGTACAAACCCACCACCAAATATCACTACCACCATTGTCAATATTGATTTTTTCTTCTCCACCACCTTCAATTCCCACTTCTTTGTCACCTCACGCCAACAAATCCATCATTATATTTTATTTTTTAAACTTAATCATCAATTTTATCAACCACCAACAAAGCCGAAGAAAAAAAATCAAATATAATGAAAATGGTGAAATCGAATAAGCATTAAAATAGGATATGACGGGGGGTGGGGGAGAGAATTTTGGTGGAGGTATCGTGGGGTGGATGGAAATTGGGTATGAAAAAATGATGAAAAAAATAAAGAAAAAGAAGATGGTTGTATATGAAGAAGAAGAAGAAGATGCGTTGGGTGGGGGTAGGGTGATAGTAAAAAAGAAGACTTTTAATTTATTTTTTTACTTTATTTACCGTTAAACGCACTTTTTTTTTTTTTCTGCCAAGTCAGTTTTAGGGGTAAAAAAAATCATTTTTTAAATAATAAAGATGTGTAATAGATCGTTATAATAGTTTAAACATGCAACTGACTTTTCGAGACAATATCAAAGGTGAATTTATGTCTTTTCCCTTATTTTAATACCCTCTACCATCCATTGCCATGTATGATGTATGTACTCCCCCAAGATTAGATGACATTGGTAAAAAAAAATGGCAAGAAAAGAGAAGGGCCCAAAGCTGAAACAGTCGGACATATACCAAAACATTCACAATTAGTCCCCTCATAGAGAAGATTTTAGATGGAAAAGACTGTTTGGTGATAATGGCCACCGGCAGTGGCAAATCATTGTGGTAAGCTTCAACTTTTTTGTCAATATTTAAACACTATACACATGCGCTGAACATTTTGCTTGAATTTTTTGTTCAGGCTATCAGGTTCCCCCACTGATAACCGGAAAGGCTGCTGTTGTTATAAGTCCTCTCATCTCTTTGATGCAAGATCAAGTTAAATACTTTGTATTGCTCATAGCATAAAAAAATATGTGTTCTGAAAAATAATGTCCTGTTGTAGGTCATGGCATTAAAGCTGACTATCTTTCAAGTGCTCAGACTGATCGTGGGGTGCAGTCCAATACTGAGTTAGGTCACTATGATATTCTCTATATGTCTCCAGAAAAGGCTTGGTGAGTAATCTGGAAAGATGTATCTCTGGACTCTAAGTGGAAAAGCTCCTTGTCAAATATCCAGTGATTCAGATAATATATTTTCTGAAGAAATTCATCAAGATACATGATTTTTCTCTACAAGTTTTTTGTATACCTCACACTAGATTACTTCCACTCCAGGTGTGAGTTTCATATCGAGTTGTGGGCAAGAGCACTTTTCTGTATAACTTGTTATGCTCCAATATTTTTTTATGGATGCCTTCAATTTCATCTTCACCTGTTGCATGATTCTTACTTCAGTCTTTAGATGTCCCTGTTTGGCACATGACTTTTCAGTAAACAGTTAGTAAAGGTTTCCACTGACTATTATTGAACTATTTTTGCTGTTGTTGCTTTTATTGTTTTCTGTCATCACTTGGAAATAATGATGATTTTCAAGTTAAGAATCTTTAAGATGTATTGTCCAATGAGTTTAGCATCTTTAACTATACATATGCTTTTAACAAAATGTGCAGCAGTTTCCGGTCAAGATTGTTGAAAGCAGGGATGTGTCTCTTGGCGGTTGATGAAGCACACTGCATCTCAGAATGGGGTCATGATTTCAGGTTAGATCCTCTTCACACATTATCCTAATATTTTGACATTTTGATTGTTCATGGATTCTCTGGTCCATTTGGCAAGGATTTTAGCAGAAGTATTATTTGAGTATCTTGCCTGTGTATGGATTGCTGCTTCAAAAAAATTCTCAATTTAGAGACATGAATAGCAGTGGCTGAAGATAATAAAGCTCAAGAAGATTATATTTTCTGAGTTATACAGTTTTTCCTAGCTATTAAATGGGAAACAATGGTAGTTAAATACCTTGGTACCCAGTTTCGTTCTTGGTTAGATGTTCATTTTTTTCTCACCATCTGGAGAACCACTCTAGAGTATAATGATTTTATGAGAGGTAGAAATAATTCATAAAATTGGAAGTATAGTCCCCTAGAAATGAAGGTGAAGTGTCACGATCCGATTTCTCAAGTCATGATAGCACCTACTATAACCCACCAGCAGGTAAGCCAACCCGTAACCCGGAACAACAAGTAATGGGTCTGAGGGTAGAAACTAAACAAGAGTAGACAAATAACAATATAAACAGGCGGAAGCAAACCAAAACATATATACAAATAAAGATCCCTCCCAGAACCTGGAAGTCACTAGTACAGAGCTACTAACAAAATGAGTACAAGTCCCAAAAGTGGACAACAGAGACTGGACTGTCTCGAAAGGTAAAAGACAAGTCTATATACATAGATGGAGACTGAAATAGTACAAGACGCCGTGTGCTCACTCCCGTCTCCGGATCAGACTACTCCAAGCTCGATCAACGCTGGCTACTAGTGCCCGGACCTGCATCACAAAATAGATGCAGAGCGTAGCATGAGTACCAAAACAACAGGTACCCAGTAGGCATCATAGGCCGACTGAACTTGAAAAGTAAAGGCAATATGAAAAGAAGGAATAATACAAACCGAGGGTCAAGAGCAAAAATCTAAGTAACAATGGAATGCACACGAGTGTACAAGAACTAACTAAAATAATCAATAAGCTAACCACACCTAACTGGACCCATAAGCCCAGAAGGTACACTCGTGCGCAAGTTAAATAAAAACCCGAACGGACCCCCATAAGCCCGACGAGTACACAGAATAACTATAACTAAAGAGAATTGCATAAAAGAACCCAAGAACGAAGAACATCGAACCAGAACCTCAACCCTAATTAGTAGAATCTGACAATACGGAGGCCGGACCTCGAACCGGATGCTCAGCAAAAGTACCCAAGTAACCAATCACAAGTAACAAGTATAAGAGGCCGGAACTCTAACCGGATGCTCTATATAAGTATTTGGGCAATAGAGGCCGGACCTTAAACTGGATGCTCTATATAAGTATCTGGAGTATCTGGGCAATAGAGGCCGGACCTTAAACCGGATGCTCTATATAAGTATTTGGGCAATAGAGGCCGGACCTTAAACCGGATGCTCTATATAAGTATCTGGGCAATAGAGGCCGGACCTTAAACCGGATGCTCTATAAAGGTGCCAATGTAGCTGCTTAAAGAGTCCTAATCGATCCACACTCATAAATATCCGTGGAACGCCGTCCATACTTAGCCAATCAATGTAAGTCCTTGGAACCAAATCGAAAATCAAATTCAAATCGCGAAGTAGAATTAGTGTCGCCGACGTAACTCGTGAAGCCGTAACATCGGGGAAAATAAGGATAACTAAAGTCGGAGAAAGAGTATCACCTAACTAAGGCCCAAACTATCAGACTCAAGTCTGCTACACCAGTCTACAGGGATCTAAGCCGGCCGAGCGACGTCGGGGCAAAACTAAAGTCTATCGGATCCGAATCATGTATTTCTAAGGCAAGCCCTAGTCAAACCTAAACTAAGGCCCAAATGCTTCAAATAAACAATAATTAAGCATGCAAGTACTCCACATAGCGAGGAGGGTCCGTTAATAACACAAAGCATGCTCACAGTTACCCGATAATTCTCGAAATAGGCCGAAAACATGATTTCGTAACACCTATGCAGGATTCAATAACTACCCAACCCAAATCCCAACTAATCAACATGCATTCACATTCTCGAGCTCAATCTAAGAGAGGGAAACCGTAGCCTACCGGTAGGCCGATCACACGCGCTCCAAAATCACTTCTCCGGAGCTTTCCCTTTTCGAACGTCCTCGAAATGCTGCCCCGCTATCAAAAATAGAATCACAACGTTAATATAGTCGTTTAGACACCAAAATCACAACAAACGGAGACGGGTCAATTTTGGAGTCAAAATGGGAATCGTGGGACCTGCGCAGGAAATTCCGAAATTAACCCCAAAAGTGGGTCCTAACCAGTTCCCCCAGCTCATGTCCCAAAATGGGACACAATTCGGGGCTCGGGAACAACACAATATCAACATGCAACTAAAACCCAAATTTTCTCAAAAATTAGAAATGGGACAGCAGTGTATTTACCAAAAACGGGCTGTCTACAGTAAAATCTAACAACACCACAATGTTCTCCTCGAAAAACCACTCAAGATAGCCTCAAAAATCACTGAAATCGGACTTAAAATGACTGAAATATCAAGTCTCAAAAATTCCCAAAATCAAGCTCACAAAAAGGGTGAGGCAGCAGGTATTTTACGAAAATTACCTCAAACGGGGACTCCAAATCACTATCCGAGCTCACCAACACGTTGTCCTCGAAAAATCTCACAACTTTGCCTTTTGAATCGCCCAAATCGGTTGAGAGATGAGAGAGTTATGAGGGTTTGAAATTTGGGAAATGTTGCTGATTTTCTGCAATTTATTGCAGAAAATCTGCAACATTTCCAAAACTTAAAATTCCGATGGGGTGCTCCGATCTCGTTCGGAACCCCGTGCACGCAAACGAGATATGCAACCATACCAAATTCGACATTCCAGACTCAACGGTGCAGTCGAAATTTCCATCAGAGATCATTTCGATAAAAAGTGGGTCCCACTTCCAAAAGCCCTTTTAAGTCAAAACCCACAAAAGGGCTCGGAAAGATATCTAAAACCTCCAGACACAAAAGAAGGGTCAATCTAGACCAAACTCGACATTCCGGAGCTAACCACGCTGACGGAATTCTCATCCGAGCGCGTTTACACAGAATGTTGACCAGAGTCAAACTTATGTCAAATTTCAAAGGCTAAAACGCCTAATCGCACCGACTCACACTGAAAACCTCGGGAGTCATGTCGACCATGCTACTAGCCTAAAATGATCCTTTTGGAGCTGATGGAATCGTCAGAATTGGATTCCGATGTCATCTTCTTGAACTTTTGATCGAAAATGATCGTTCAAGGTTCATAAGCTCCAAAACACAAAAACTTGCACCAAGACCAAACGAACGACCAGGTGACCGAACTGTCAGTCCCAGCAAGTCATAAATGACTTGGGGTCGCTATAGGAACGCTCTAAACGACATACAGAAGGCAAGACACAGAAATGACCAAGAGGGTCATTACATGAAGTGAGATGGGATGCAATTGCAGTACCTAAATGTAGACAATGCTAACACGTAGACTCTGTTTGACAGGAGAACCAAATGATAGATGAAGAGTGTAGTTGTAATACATAGCATTGAAATTTAATTACTTAAATTGTAGCAGTGTTGGTGGAGTGCTATGCGATGAAATGATACCTAGCAAAGTGAAAAATTACAATTTGATGAAATAGGGAATTACTACAATGGGTTAAAGACTAAGGTAGACTGGGCATAAAGAATATGAGAGTGTTTTGACATTAGGAAAGGTCCCTCCTGTGTTAAAAGACGAATACTAATTAGTATCCAAAATAGAAGCTTCCTAAAGAAGTGTCTTTGGAGGTTCAGTAAATAGGGGAATTCCTTGTGGATATGTTTGATAAAGAAATAAGGAACACTTGGGGAATGGTGTACCAAAGCAGTGGCAAGAACTTATGGGTGGGTTGCTGGAAAAATCTTATGGTCATGTCACTATATTTTGAGAAAAGAGTTGGTTTTAAAATTGGAAACGATAGAAGAATATATGTTTTTCTTTTTTTATCAGTAAAAGTAACATTTATATAAAGTTACCAGCAAGAAGCAATTGCTGTGTGAATAGATGACAGAAGAAATATCCTTCTTTCTTGACAAATGGATAGAGTAGATCCGCAGGAAGAAGCAATTTCCTCAGCTTTATAGTGATACAAATTTATCTCAGTACAATGTAAAGGGATAGGATGTGAGGTTGAGAAGAAACTTGAACTACTCGGCGCTTGAAAGTAGCAGTCTTTTAAGACTCTAGAATAGAGCGAGATTCTGGGGTGGAAGGCACAAGGATAGGGGATGTTTACTTTTACGACATGCAGCCTAGCTCTTACAAAAAGGAATGGACTGTACAATGCAGCAAGGTGGAGGAAGCTCTGGAAATCTGAAACATCTTTTGAAAGCGACTTGTTTCTCTTGGATGGTGTCTCATCAAGCGTGCTTGTCTCAAGAGAACCTCCAGAAGAGATGAGTTCAGCTATGAAATCGATGGGATCTATTTGGAGGAGAGATCAAAAGAAGTAACCATGTATTTTTGCACTGCTCTACAGCAAGATAATTATGGTCCTTTTTCCTAAAAGCACTGAGGATGACTTGAATTATGCCTGGAACAACACCAGAGGAAAGATTGCTTTTGTTTTGAGAAAGAGAACTGATAGATTGCCAAGGCTAAAAAGGTTAGGGTAAAGTCTGGAAGATAATATGTAACACCATTCGTCTATGCTTTTTGGTGGACAATGTGGAAAAAGCGAAACACAGGTGTTCAGAAGGAAGTGCTAACTCCATGCTGAAGATCAGGACTAACTGTATTTTTTGTTGTATAAAGGAATATGTACAGTAGGCTGAAAACTGATAGTTTTTATTCCTTTCACTGAAGACTATTCTAATGGTGTACTTTTGTTTTCTCACATCTTGGTGCTGTTGTATGAAATTTCTCTGTACTGTTTGAAAGAGATACCTAATCGCAAGGCAAGGCCTATAGAATGGTTTTGAGACCAACAATGTTATGTGGCAGTAAATGTTGAACCTTCTAACACCCAGTATAGAATGGTTTTGAGACCAACAATGTTATCTGGTAGTAAATGTTGAACCTTTTAAGATCCAACTCATTCACATTGTGAATATTGCGAAAATGAATGTTAAGACAGATATATGTTTGTATAAGATCAGAAAACTTGAAATGATTCAACTGTCTGAGGGTGCAAGCAGCACTCATAGTAATTAAGGTTATAAATTTGCACTGATCAGTGGACCTAAATTCCTTGAAGTGCATTGAAGTAGATTTAGAATTTTCGTATCTTTATCTTTGGTTCATGGAGCTCTAGCTTGAAAGTTTCTTCAGATGAATATTATTTTCTACAGCATGAAAACTAAAGATGTTATTTATAGTGGATCTATAGCATCATTCCATCAAGATATTTTTGTTCTTTCTAGTAGCACGAGTCTACTTCAGCCTTGTCAGGCATGGTTCTTCATTATTCCTTTGCTCTTCAAATTCTATATTTCTTGGACATTTTAGTCGTCTCTTGCAGTATTAACCTACTTCTATCTTAATAATATTTCTTTGCCCTTTTACGGTTTTACCTATTGTCTAAAAAAACTTGCTTTTCTCCTTTGCAGGGTTGAGTATAAGCAGTTGGACAAGCTGCGTAATGTTCTTTTGAATGTTCTATTTGTTGGCTTGACAGCAACTGCTACAGAAAAGTAAATACTTTTTCAAGTTCTGTAACTTTTTTTCTCTTACTTTTCTTTTCCATTACTTCCCCAATTTCTTCTTTTCTTTTGATTTTGGGGTCATGTTCTGCTTCAGAAACAAGGTGGATAGGATATCTAATTGGATGTAATTTCTTTCTCTAATCTTATTTCATCTCATGATTTTGTTTCCTTGCTGCTTGTTAGTGTCTGGACCACACAGTAGACTTTCTACCAAACACTATTTTATAATTTAATTTCTACTGTTTGGCTGGGTCTCCAGTGTTTGATGTAATCTACAACTGTACTGTAGGGAAGTTTACTAAAGTGAATTGGCTGTTTCCCAGTAATACAAGGAAAATTTATATCCAAGCTCAACTGTCAGCTAGCTTTACTTTGAGAAATCAGCCTTAACTATACCACCTTACCTCGCTTCTCTTGTATCTAACAGTCTATTGCGTTGTGTTAACTTCTGCCGTCTCTTGACTGTTAGTCCTAATTTTCAAGCATTCTTGTTGTAGTAGGCTTCTGTTGTGAGTTAAGCTGGATCAGGTTTATGCTATCTATGCTTTTGGTTAAACTACTCACAACTTCTAATCACTGTCAAATATTTATTGCGTCTCTCATAGCATGAAGTGTCATTTACCGGAAAATAAAAATATCGAACTTGCACTATAGCTTTGTTGGACCAGTATATATAAGCTGACACACCACTTTGTATTTCTTAGTTTTTCTTCTCTTTATTTAGCTCGTAGAAGCTTTGGATGAATAATCATTTCTTTTCTTAATTTTCAGAGTTCGGAGTGACATTATGAACTCCTTGTTGATGAAAGGCCATCATGTTGCTATTGGCTCATTTGATCTCAAAAATCTTTTTTACGGAATCAAATATTTTAGTCGTAGTTCTCAATTTGTTGATCAGCTGGTGGAGGAGATCTCTAAATATGTAGATAATGCAAATTCAACAATAGTATATTGTACAACCGTCAAAGACACTGAAGAGGTCACATTTCGTCTCTGCCATGATAAAATGATTTCTTTTTTGCCAACTTGGGACATTTGTAGCATTCTAGTATGATATGTTTCCAGTGGATGTGCTTTGATTACATCTCTTAATGAGTAGAAATATTGAAAGTATTAGTCCTTGTGCTTTCTACTTCAATGTCATCCTTTTTCAAGGTTTGTGGTTAGATGCATGAAATTTGGCTTGCTTGGCACTTGCAGTTTGTTTCAGTTGAGAAAATGCTGAACGTTTTCTCCTCCTAGTAGTTCCCTTTATTCTTTACTCTGTTTCTCCATGTGCTAGCCTGCTAGGTTCTGATAGATTTCATGATTTCAACAGACTGCTGATCCTTCTTGCTGTTCTCATGATATCATAACAGTGCATGATGCTTTACTAGTGAGTCTCAATGCTGCTATGACCTAGTGACTTGGCTTATGATACCATTATCATGGTTTTTGTACATCTTCAAATCACTTCTTGAGGCAGGAATCAAAGCTGGAATCTACCGTGGTCAAATGGCTAATAAAGCACGCAAGGAGGCTCATAGGTTTCATCATTCTTCATTCACGCAAAAGTAGACAAGGAGAGTCATTATAAACACAAAGAAGATGAACAACCCAAACTTCATCCAGCACACATCATTAAGAAAACTTGTGCCACCCCAAACGTGAATACATGTTCATGGAGACGGTGACGCTTTGTGCTGCGGATCGAACTTACAGCGTATAAATCTCATTGGGAATTAACCATCCCAATGGACCCCATGAGAAAGAAAAGGGGAGCACAATGGTGAAAACGCAAGAGAGAGAAAGGAGAGATTTGGGGTAAAAACCTAGAAAAAGGTGAAAGTGGGTAATGAGATTTATTTTATCTTTTTCACCGGATAGTGGGGTAAAAATGAGTCTAATTGGGACTGATTTGAGAAATAAAAGAAAAGAAAATTGATTATATTAGGATATATTATATTTTAGGGGTGTATAAAACCGAACCAAACCGCAAATTGAGTCAAACTGGAAAAAAATTCAACTAGACTTGGTTTGGTATTGAAAAAAAAACCCGACTATAGTTGGATAGGTTTGGTTTTAATTTTAAAAAATCAATTCGAGATCAAACCAATCTGACATTATATAGATAATTTTAAAATTTTATTTTATACATAAAAATATTTACTTTGATATAATTTTTAAATATTTCTTATACTTTTTCATAGTTTTATCTTTTAATATATCATTTCAAATCTGAAACTTAAAATTATGAATGATTCAATAAAGATTTAGTCTATAGATGTTGATAATTATAATAAAGCTTAAATAAAAATCAAATTAATACTAATGCAAAAAGAAAATCAATTCAACGAATGACAATAATATTGAATACTTGTTCTTTAGTTTTACATTGGTTTAGACAATTAAAATACATAATTTAATTTTAATTTCCTTTAATATTTAGTCATGTAACTAATACTTATTAAACTTATTTTAGAATGATTTAGTACATTTAAATTATGATCATTTTCATTATGACTTATTAATTTGCAATATTTTCTTACACGATTTCATCATTATTTTTTTGTTGGATATTTAGTGTCATGAATCATATCATATTTTGTGTTATTTTCTTAAGAAACACCTTAGATAGTTGTATTTTGGTAGAACTAAAGAAATATTTGAAATACAAATAAATTATATGTTTGTATGAATACTTTAACGGAAAAATCCAAAAAAAAACTTGAAAATTCGGAAAACCCGAAAAATACCGAGGTTGAAAAATCCGAGTTTTATTGGTTTGGTTTATAAATTTAAAAATGCGACACAAATGATTTGGTTTGATATTTGTAAAACCCGACCACGTACACCCCTATTATATTTGCTAAAATATTGACATATTGACATTTTTAATAATTATTTTAAAGTGTAGATATTTTTAATAATCATGTTAGGGATTTTGACTAGTTTACTAATTTTCTTAAGCAGGGGAAAATTTTCAAAACAACAATATCTTAGCATCTAATAGGACCCCTTGTCAACACTTTCAATATTTATTTAAAATGTCAATATTTTGATTTGTTATAAGGATGACTTTTGTATTTATTTAATTTATTTAATTTGAAAGAATACAAATCTTTAACAACATAATGGAGAAAATAATGGGAGAAGATATTTCAAAAAAGGTAAACATGCTTAAATCTCTAATTAATTACTATTAGAGTCCTGTCATCTCTCTCTTCTTCATTCCAACGTCCTTTCACCATTCTTCTAAGAAATTTCAATATCCATTTTCGAATAACTCCATTGAAATTGAAGTGGAGTTTTCGTTGATTTGTGTCAGGTTTATTTGGCTAAGAAACTGTTGAATTAATCGATTGATATTTCAAATTGAATTCCATCGATTTCTTTTAAAGTTCAAGATTATCTGTGAAAATCAAAAAATTGCTAGGTATTGTTTAAGTTTCGATTATTTTTATTTTTTTATGAAAGTAGTTGGATCTGTGTATGTATTTGACATTTGTATTTTAAGTTTGATTTTAATACAAAATTAGTATGAAATCAAAATTTTAATATAGAAATACTTTTTGTGAACGAAATGAACTTGTGTTTGGCTGTTTATTTTTAGATTTTTAAGAAAATTGTGTATCCATTGTAGGAATTGGTATGGATAAATGGTCATGCTATTATTTTGTAGCCAGTTGTTTTGAATACGACAAAATAAAATACAAATTATCTAATACACATGAAATTATAGGATGAATACCTATATAATGAATACATAAAAAAACGATAGTTTGGTATTGATTGCATTCATTATAGATTTTTTGTATGAACAAAAGTTTATGCTTTTATTTCATAGCTGGTTCTTTGGAATATTAAATATATTAGGATACAATCTGGGAAAAGACAAAAAGAAAACAATTTAATAACATACTAATACACAAAATAATTATACAGTCTAAGAACACAAAACAAGAATACAATCTGAAAAAAGACAAAAAGAATACAATTTAATAACATACTAATACACAAAACAATAATACAATCTGAAAAAGGACAAAAAGAATATATACAATCTAAGAACATATTAATACACAAAACAAGAATACAATCTGAAAAAGGATATATAAACATGACACATATATTAAACAACTACATAATGGAGCTAATATAATTCTTCTTTTGGATACTACTAATTTGGGATACATAATGGATCTAGTAGAATACAATTTTCTTCATCACTAACCCAAGATATATAATGTAGCTAAAAGCAAAAATACATTAAACTAATCTTGGTCCATAAGAGTTCAAATTCATTTATTGTATGTGTGTTGTTGTTGGTCCCTCTCTGATGCAAAGTTCTGCACACCCATTTTCTTTTTTCCAATTTTTGTTCACCAAACTCAAGTCCAAATCTGTTTTTACTCATGCATTAGTAACCCTATAAGCAAAATTCAAAATTATTAAATATGAATGTATAAAAAATCAATAAATATATGAAGTATGAATGCCAATGTAGATTACTACAATCTACTAAATCTCAAATATAAAAACAAAATCACAAAAAAATCGATCAATAATGCTTAAAAGACGAAAAATCTGAAATACATAAGAAAGGAAAATCTCACAAAATACTTGGTGATTATAAAAACAAACTCACAAAAAATCAAACAATATTGTTAAGAAAACGAAAAATCCGAAACACAAAATATTTCATGAATATGAAAATAAAATCACAAGAAATTTCACAAAATACTTGTTGACTTCGAATTTACCTTTACAAATGAGTGAAAAATATCTTTTGAATTAATTGTGAGATTTCTTGAACAAAGTGTAGGAAATTCAAATAGTTGATTTTCTTGAATAGAGAAGGAGATAACAATCGTGAAAAAGGAAAGAGAGAGAAATGAGTGATTTGGGGTAAAACCTAGAAAGAGGGGTAAGTGGGAGTAATGAGGGTATTTTTTATTTTATTTTTACCGGATAGGGAGTAAAAAATGTTCCAATGTGGAGAGAAATAAAAAGAAAAGAAATTAATTATATTAGGATACAGTTTATTTTCTAAAATATTGACATATTGACATTTTTAATAATTATTTTAAAGTGTAGATGTTTTTAATAATTATGTTAGAGCTTGTGACTAGTTTGATAATTTTCCCAAAATAAAATGGAATGGAGGGCAACTGGGTCAGCCCAAAATAATTACAACAAAGCCCAATCTAAGAAGATATATATCATCGCAGATCTCTTTCTACCTTCCTGACTAAGGGCAAAAGAGATAGACCCTTTTGAAGCTATGTACAACTCTGATGATGAAACAGGATAGGCTCTTTGCATGTTAATCATATCTCTCTTACCATTAAATATTGCATCTTTGGTATATATATGTATTAGACTCTTTCTTACATATCACTGTTGTAACACCCCGAAAACTAGTAGACTAAACTAGGGCTAAGTGTGTGAGGGCTAGAGCCAAGGAAGAGGGCAAGGCCCAAGAAGGGGATTTGGGCAACCTAGTTTTTCCCAAGCACTGCCCACCTTACCACGCCCCCATGATGGTTTGTGGTGAGGACCACGAGTCGTGGGAGGTGTCGTGGTGGTGAGGCAGTAGCCATGCCAAAACTTCCCCAAAAGTTCACCCTCCCCACGAGCCACTGGACGGCTCGTGAAGGCCACCACGGTCGTGGGAGGGGTTGTGGTCTTTACTTGGCCATGTGGGGGCAAGGTGTGGCAACCCTAGCCACTGGTCCATGGACCACAGAAGGCACCACAGTTGTGGAAAGGGTCGTGAAGATGCCTTAGCATCTAGGGTGTTAAAGGAGGGGTTGCCTAGCTACTATCCCATGGTCCACGAAGAGGACACGGCTCGTGGGACCTCACATGGTCCCTGGGCAGTGCAATGTAAATGGGGGTTAAGTTGGTCTTTTCCGATTTTAATTAAATTAAAGCCAAGTCGTTTTGCCTAAGCCTAGGACCCCTATATAAGTGATTTTAACTCTAAAACTAACCCATTCAAGTCATTATTCCCAAAACCCAAAACAAATCCCCAAAGTTCTTCGTCTCAAAATATTTCTCTCTCTAGAAACTTGAAGAAGAAAAAGAAGGAGATTCAAGCTAGGTTTCAAGAAGCAAGCAAAACACGTCAATTTCTTTGGGCTTTTTTGTTAAGGTATGGTAGCTTTCATCCATGGATACCTTTTCCTTCAAAATCTTCAATTTCAAATACATTAACAATTATTTTGAAAGCTTAGCTTCCTCCCACTTGAACGCATTTTTTTTAAAGTGCGACAAGAGTTAGTTGAAGTTGATGAGCAAAACAATGAATAGAATGAATCGGTTTACTTTCTTTCTTAATCAACATTTTAAGACCATTGATATCACCTTGCATATTGCTTGCTCAATCATAACATTGTCCACGTACATAAGATAAACTTAATGAATGTTGAGCAAGTACATTAACAATTATTTTCTTTAGAGATAAATCACTAGTATCTTTAACATGAACAAGTCCAATAAATGCTTCCATTACAAATCTTTTTTTATGGACATATCGTAAAACAATAGCCATTTGCTCCTTACGTGACACATCAAAAGATCCATAAACTAATAGAGCAAAATAATCACCATTTAGATCCTCCATTATAGACTTTAATGTCTCTATCTTACATGCAGTCACAAGTTCTTTTTGAATATCTGGAGAAGTCAATTTATTTTTTCTTGGAGCATTTTCTAACACGAAATGTTTGATGTTTTCACACCTATCTTTGTACTAGGAAAGAACATCAACAAAATTATCTTTGTTCAATGATGATTCACTTTCATCATGACCGAGGAGTGAGAATCCTTGATTTAAGAGAAGTCTTACCACATCAATTGAAGCATTTAAGCGAGTCCAATATTCAATCTTAATCTAATCAGATTGCCTATCAAATGCAACACGAATGGACTGTCGTTGCTGCATTAGATCACCACATTTTCTCTTTGCTTGATTATGAATGTTATTCGGTCCACCAACATATTCGTCAAGCTTGCTTTTTTTATGCCAAATGTTAAATCCTGTTGTTGAAAATACTTCACCTCCACCTTGATAAATATTATTGCCTTTAAATAAATAACAAAGTAAACAATATGTTGCATCTGCACTCTCACTATACTCTAACCAGACATACACTTGATATCAATCAGAGTTGAAATGACACATTGCTTTAGCAATATATGATTAAGGGTATTCTGTAATATTTGGTCGACAAGGACCAAGTTTAAGATATGCTCTTCTTATTTCATCACGAAGATTTGGATCATAATTTAAAATTGAAGTTCTTTTTGCTGGATCAACCTCTAGAGTATTTAAATCAATGCTTTGTTTTTTAGAAGAATGTGACAACATCTCTAATTGATCTACCGTTGTTTCTTTATTTGTTTAACTTAGAGAAGTTGAACTTTTTTTGGTACTTTATTATAATAATTCCTCATGTCCAATGAAACTTGAAACTAAAATATTAAGTTGGTTATTTTTGTTATAAAATAAGAGAAAGAGAAGAAAAAATAGAGAGAGAATTATTGAGATTCTATTCTTAATTATATTGTGATATAATTTAGGTAAATGAGTCTCCTATTTACAGAGAAAGAAAAACTTATTCCACGAGAAAAAAATATTAAAATTTAAGGAAATCTTATTCCACAAGGAAAATGTATTAAAATCTACGGAAATAATTCAAATTGAAAAAAATCCACAAGGAAAAAGTATTAAATTTAAGGAAATCTTATTTCACAAGGAAAAGGTATTAAAATTTAAGGAAATAATTCAATTTTAATTGGAAAAAAAATAGTTAGTGAAGGTAAAATTCGAACTTGGATCCTGAAGCCAACCATGACACTATTAACCACCAAGCTACTGAACATCTATCTATATATAATAGGAGAAGTAAAAAGTGTCACATGTCAGCACCACAAAAATTCAATAATTTTAAAATTTTAAAAATAATTTAAAAATCTTTTAAATATGTATCTTAAATTAAACCAAAAGAAAAAAAAATAGAGTAACCAACTATTTTTAAAAGGTAAATTTTTAAATAGTAACAATAATAATAAATAATTATCGAACTAATAAAAGTAATAATAATATAATATTATAATAATGTTTATAGCAATGTATTTAAATTGCTAATCAGTTTTCATGACAACTTTTTTAAATATATTTTAAATAATAAATAACAATTGAAAAAAACAAATTAAAAAAAACCAAATATAAAATTAAAAGTATTTCTTAAATAAACATTTTAAAAATTATTTAACATTACAAAACTTATTTAAATTAATAGCAGTGTAAAACTTACGTGAATTGAAAAAGGAAAAAAAAAAACACTGCCATTTTGATAGATCTCTTAAAGAATATTTTTTTTAAAAAAATAATATTTTTTCTTTATAACTTAAAAAAGTAGAAAAGAAAAAAGAAAATAAAAAACGTGCACCAATCATTTTAAATAAATAAATAGCAAAACTACCCGCATATTAAAAAAATCTGTTAAATGAAGATATACTTTAGTTTTTTTTTAAAAAAAAAGTTAACTGTGTTTTTTTCAAAATAAGTAACCAACTCACATAACTATTTTTTTAAAAAAAGGCAAAATAGTTACTTTTTGAATTTGAATTTAAAGTGGTTACCATTATTTATATTCCCTATATATACATAAATAAAGTCATTAACAAAATTAATTGATCTATTCTTCTTCAAATGTGTAGTAATATTTGTTGAATTATTTCCATTCTTCTTATCTTCATCTTTTTATGGAGCGAATAGGTAGATTATTTGACGGCTAGCCGCAAAAAAAAGTTTGAATATACTTGCATATAACAAAGTGAAAATCCAAGAAGAAGAAGAACAATTTTTATGCAAGTTGAAATCTTCTGCAAATGATGATATTGTTAGATCTATAATGTCTTTTTGTGAATATTTTTTAGTTCATTTCATTCAATTGATTTGTTTGTCATATATTGTACTTAAATTCTTTGGGTCGAATGAGTTTTTTATGTTCTACTTTTGTTTACATTTGTAATCTTTGATGATTTTTACTGTGATTAATATTTTTTTACGATTGTGTTATTTTTTATTTAATTTAAGTGAAGTTATTCTAATACTTTTTATGTTATCATTTTCTGTTAATTTTTATGTGTTTATTATTGAATTATGGATGTATTCTTCTTCAAATGTGTAATGTTGTCTGCTAAATTATTTCTATTCTTTTTATCTTCATCTTTTTATTTAGTGAATATGTAAATTATTTGATGGCTAGCCCAATTAAATTTGAATATATTTGCGAATAAAATAGTAGAAGTTCAAGAAAAGAAGAATAATATTTATCAAAGTGAAAATCCTCTGCAAATGATGATATTGTTAGATCTATAATGTCTTATTATGGTTTTTTTAAGTTTATTTCATTCAATTTGATTTGTTTTTGTCATATTTGTACATAAATTCTTTAAATCAAATGACTGAACCATGAATCTATTCTTCTTCAAATGTGTAATGTTGTTTGTTAAATTAGTTTCATTCTTCTTATCTTCATTTTTTTATGGGGTGAATAGGTCGATTATTTGATGGCTAGCCGAAGAAAATTTGAATATATTTGCAAATAAAAAAGTGGAAGTCCAAGAAAAAGAAGAAATTTTTTTATCAAACTGATATTGATAAGTATAATGTCTTATTGTAACTTTTTAGTTTATTTCATTCAATTTGATTTGTTTTTGTGATATTATGTACTTAAATTCTTTAAATCAAATGAGTTTTATATGTTTTCTTATTTACATTTGTATTTGTAATCTTTGATATTTTTACTGTGATTTATATTTTTTAAATTGTATGTAATTTTTAAATTTAATTTTAGTGAATTTATTCTAATACTTATTTATTTTTTCATTATCTGTTAATTTTTATTCAATCATTTACACTAACATGTTTTTGATTGTTGGATTATTGGTAATATATTCACATTTTTAAAATGCTAAACATGTTCAATTGAAATCTTAATTACTATGGAAATATTAATATAATGTATCGATAAATGTAGAATATCATGATTTATGCATATTATTCCACTTTCTCATATCTTTTTAGTAATATACTTGTGAGTGATAAAATATTAAAGTATGAACAAAATTTTGTTCATTTGTTCAGTTAAATTTATTTAAAATATAATTTTTAAAAATTGTTACTATACTTAAAATAAATGGTTTATCTTTGAAATTTAGAACCTTCAAACCTATAGAATATACAACTATTCTAAAAATTAAATGTACAAAAAAGACTTCTTATATTACAAGATATCAGATAATTTGAAATTATTTTGTTTCAAAATATTAGATCAAAGCGAACTCAAAATTAAGATTATTTTTTTTATAACGTGGAATTCAGACATTTTAAAAAAATATAGAATTTATATAAATTTTTAAATAGTTAATTAGGAATTATAAAATTATTTTAAAATGATAAGTTAGTTATTTTAAAATTATAAAATTATTTGTAATTTTTGAAATAATTGAGACTGACAAATTAAAAGTTCATATTTTGAATTTAATATTTATAGTTTTTGAAGATAGTTACACTTTTCCAACTTTATCATAATTGTAAGATAATTATATAACTAGAAGGTACTGTCTAATAGTGCATGTAATTATTTTGTTTGTTCAAAAGTATTTTTATTTGTACGTACCTCAATTTTTTTCTCAATTATGTAGAAACTTTAATAGTGATCATAAATAATTTCAATCATTATTATTAATAGAACATTAGAAGAATTATTACTAAAAGTATTTATGTTAATAAAATTAAATTGTTGTATGTATTATTGATATATGCTTAAAGAAAATAACACGGGGAAGAAAATAGTAAGTAAATATTACACGTTGTATTAAAATATATTTAAGTTAATAAAAATAGAAATTGTTGTAAGTATTATTTTTTATGATTAAACAAAAATAACAATTTGAAGAAAATAATAAATAAAGATTACACGTCGTATTAAAATAATAAGTACTAAAAAATATGATAAATTTTATAATAGTCATAAAAGGAATTTACGCAATAATTACTATAATAGAATAGTAGAAAAATTGATAAGTTCCTTGACATTTAATCATTGATAAAAAAATTAAATTATTATTTTCTTTTTCGAAAGTTTAAAAGTAACTTATTCACTATTTGTAATTAATTATTTTCAATGATTAATAAAAAAATGTATATATCATGTACATGTTTCTATTATTATGACATTATTTTATATTGACTCTATTTTAAATTACTTTTCTATTATCGTTTGACACAAATTTAAGAATGTAAAGAATATTTTCAATCTTTTGGATTTGAAAAAAAATATATGCAAAATATACTAACATGTCATTTAATCTTATGATATTTTACATTTCATGTGAAATATTTTTAACTAGTAAATTGTTGATATGAAAAAATTATTAATATATCAATACAACATAAAATAATAAAGGACAAATATGTAAAAATATTTCAACTATTTGATGTTTCATGAAATCAAATTAATCATAAATTCATATATAGCCGCGGGGAATCGAACTGGGGCAAAAAGTGGGATTGCGATGGCTATTGCCAACTCCACTACGCATTAGTTTGTTATTTCAGGGTTTTCAAATTCTATATATACCAATATAAAGTCAAAACTTTACGTGTATATGTAGTATAATTTTTCGACGAATTGGACACCCTGGAGCCTACGTGGCTCCGCCCCTGCTTCCATGAGAAATGAGTTAAGTTAAGACTTAATAACTACTCCGTGGGATTTATGCTTAGCACCGAGTGGATATTGTATTGAGATGGAAGCCCTCACGTTAGTAGAGGCCGGGTTTCTAGGAGCAATCTCTTGAGATGGAAGCCCTCACATTAGTAGAGGTTGGGTTTCTAGTCGCAATATCCTTATCCCATAAACTATGTGCCCCCATAGGTTATTTAGCCAGTGGATCCACTTAAGCTAAGAGTTCATGGTTCTACCTTAGGCAAGTAGGAAAACTCTTTTCAGTGTGGGTAACACCGGGTGATCATGTTATAGCTCATGTGGTCTCATGTCGGTTAAGGCTTATTCCCACAATAACAAGATGAATAATGAACTAAGACATGCTTCAAGAAGTATCTCGTAGTATTCAAAGGTTTTAAAGATAATGCTAGCTTGCATTGAAGATAATGTTATGACTTGTATTTTCCAACTATCTCTATGATGATGTTTAAACTTGGTAAATTGCATTCTTTGAAATGAAATGTCCCTTTTAGCATGCTTTAAATGTTTTTATGCATAGTTATCATACTTTGAATATTTTTGTACTAACACATACTCTTGCCTACATTTTTCCCAAAGGTAGGGTCCGACAGTCAGGGTCACCAGTTTCGTGGCTAAGTGTTGATTTAGAGATTCCGAGCTTTGGTGAGTCCTTATGCTTCGAGGACGGAGTTTTATTGTTTAGATCCTTTTCCATTGTATTTCCCTTTTTGGACATGATGTATGGGCTAGGCCCAATTTCATTCGATTGTAATAGATGGCTATGATGAGACAAGTGTCTAGACTTCCGCTTTTATATATTATTGTTTTTGGAGTTCAAATGTTGTTTTACTCTAATTTTTCTATTTCTTATGTTATGAGGACTAAGTGGATTATATGGAGTCATTCAGGGTTCTATACACCATGTTACATCTAGGGGGTACCCCTGGGTCGTGAAAAACTTGGTAATCAGAGCACAAGGTTTAGAATTGTCCTAGGATGATGTCTCATAAGCCACATCTAGTAGAGTGTGAAGCGCGCCACATTCATGAGTGTGAAGCGCGCCACATTCATGAGTGAGAGGCTACAAGATGATTAGGAAACTCCATTTCTTTCATTACTCTAAGTTGTGCCATAGAGTTTAACTCTATAAGATCTCTCTCTTAATCCTTGCCTAATGTTCTTCAGGATATGACTACTAGAAGGGCTACTAGAAGGATGGAGGGTGACAATGTGGAACATGGAGGTCATCCTCAAGCTCTGATAGATCCTTTGGCTGAGAATGTAACAAATACAGAGTTTAGGTCAGCATTTCAAATGTTGGCCCAAGCCATGACGACACAAGCCAATAGAGAGGTGGTAGTCCCCGTGAACCCAAATGTGGGTATGGCGGCTTCAAGAGTGAGGGACTTTACAAGGATGAACCCTCCGGAATTTTATGGCTCCAAAGTTGAGGAAGACCCTTAAGAGTTTGTCGATGAGGTCTATAAGGTAATTACTATTATGGGGGTGACTCCAGTAGAGAAGGCGGAATGGGCCTCTTATCAATTGAAATGTATTGCTCAAGTATGGTACAACCAATGGAAAGACGCAAGGACAGTAGGAGCGGGTCCCGTAGAATGGAAAGTGTTTAAATATGCTTTTCTTGATAGGTTTTTTCCCCTTGAGATGAGGGAATCAAAGGTGCAAGAGTTCATTAGCCTTCGTCAAGGAAGTATGAGTGTGAAAAAGTATGCCCTAAAGTTCACTCAATTGTCCAAGTATGCTCCAACTATGGTTGCGGATTCTAGGGCTAGGATGAGTAAGTTTGTGTCGGGTATATCCAAAATGGTAGTTAAAGAGTGTCGTATTGCCATGCTCATTGGTGACATGGACATCTCTCATCTTATGATCCATGCACAACAATTTGAAGAGGAGAAACTCAAGGAAAAGTCTAGGGAGGTAAAAAGGGCTAGGACCGGTGATGGAAACTTCTCTAATGCAAAGTCCAATGGACAAGGTCGACCTAGATTTCGATAAAGGTTTTCCAGTCAAGGTTCATCTAATGCTCCTCCAAAGTCCAACAAAGATGGGGTGTCTAACCCTAAACCTCAAGGAGGGAATAGAGGTGGTTCTTCTTTGGCTAGGTCTACTTGTGCTAAGGGAAGAAACGTGATGGTAAGTGCCTGGCCGGCACGGACAATTGCTTCAGTTGTGGAAAAAGTTTAATGAGGGATTGCCCGATGCTTATGGCTAAAGGAAGATACATGCAAGCAAGATCCTCCTAGTGGTTCGGGTTCCAATGCTCCCAAGCAAAACCGCTTTTATGCACTCCAGTCTAGAGGTGACCAAGAGAGTTCCCCGGATGTAGTTACCGATATGTTAAAAGTTTTTCAACTTAATGTGTATGCTTTACTAGATCCAGGTGCTATTTTATCTTTTGTGACGCATATGTGTCTATAAGGTTTGATGTTCCTCCAGATGTGTTGTTAGAACCTTTTTCTGTCTCTACTCCTGTTGGTGATTCTGTGGTGGCTAAAAGGGTCTATCAAAAGTGTCCCGCTTCCTTATCCCATAGAGTTACTCTTTTTGATTTGGTAGATCCTGACATGTTAGATTTTGATGTGATTCGTGGTATGGATTGGTTGCATGCATGTTATGCTTCTATAGATTGTAGAACTCATGTAGTCAAGTTTCAGTTCCCAAATGAGCCTATCCTAGAGTAGAAGAGGCAGAATTCTATGCCTAGAGGTCGGTTTGTCTCTTGTCTTAAAGCTAGAAATATGATCTCAAAAGGTTACATTTACCATCTTGTTAGGGTGCAGGATGTAAATTCTGAAACCCATACTCTTGAGTCGGTCCCCGTTGTTAATGAGTTTTCGGAAGTGTTCTTCGATGATTTACCTGGTATTCCTTCCAAGCGGGAAATAGACTTTGGTATGACCTTCTCCCGGATACACAACCTCTCTCTATTCCTTTTTATAGAATGGCACCGGCTGAGTTAAAGGAATTGAAAGAGCAATTAAAAGATTTGTTGGATAAGGGTTTTCTCCAATCGAGTATCTCTCCATGGGGTGCTCCTGTTTTGTTTGTTAGAAAGAAAGATGGGTCTCTTCGTATGTGTATTGACTATCGTCAGTTGAACAAGGTGACCATTATGAATAAATATCCTCTTGCAAGGATAGATGACTTGTTTGACCAACTTGAAGGGGCTTGTTACTTCTCTAAGATTGATCTTAGGTCGGGTTATCACCAATTGAGGGTGAGGGATGATGATATTCCAAAGACGACTTTTAGGACCCGGTATGGTCATTATGAGTTCTTGGTAATATCGTTTGGGTTGACTAATGCTCTGGCGGCGTTTATGGATTTGATGAATATGGTGTTTAGACAATACCTTGATATGCTCGTAATTGTGTTTATTGATGATATTTTGATCTATTGAAGAAGTGAGAATGAGCATATTGACCATTTGAGGATTGTGTTGCAAATTCTTAAGGACCAATAATTTGTCGCAAAGTTTAGCAAATGTGAATTTTGGTTAAGGTCCGTAGCTTTTCTTAGCCATATTGTGTCAAGCAAGGAAATTAGGTAGATCCTAAGAAGACAGATGCGATCAAGAGTTGGACTAGACCTCTAACTCCTTCGGATATTAGAAGCTTCTTGGGTTCGGCCGGTTACTATAAAAGGTTTGTTGAGGGGTTTTCTTCTATTGCTTCTCCTTTGACGACTTTAACTCAAAAGAAGGCTAAATTTGTGTGGTCGGAAGCTTGTGAGAAAAGTTTCCAAGAGTTGAAAGATATACTTACTTCCGCTCCGATGTTGACCTTACCGAAATGTACGAATGGTTTTGTGGTGTATTGTGATGCCTCTAGAGTTTGGTTTGGGATGTGTGCTTATGCAAAATGGTAAATGTTATTGCCTATGCTTCAAGGTAGCTTAATACCCATGAGAAGAATTATCCTACCCATAACCTTGATTTAGCGGCGGTTGTTTTTGCCTTAAAGATTTGGAGGCATTATTTATATGGGGTACATATTGATGTTTACACCGATCATAAGAGTTTACAATATGTGTTTAGTTAAAAGGACTTGAATCTCCACCAAAAAAAGTGGCTAGAACTATTAAAGGATTATGACATAAGTGTCCTTTATCACCTCGATAAAGCAAATGTGGTGGCGGATGCTCTTAGTCGGTTGTCGATGGGTAGTGTTGCTCATGTAGAGGATGTAAAGAAAGAGTTAGTTTGGGATGTTCATAGGTTGGCCCAATTAGGTGTTCAATTAGTGGACTCCACCAAGGGTGGTGTCATGGTCCATAACGGGTTTGAATCGTCCTTTGTGATGGATGTGAAGGCTAAGCAAGGTCTTGATCCAATTTTGGTTGAGTTGAAAGATACGGTGCTTAGGAAATCCGTTGAGGCTTTCTCCCAAGGTGGAGATGGTGTGCTTAGATATCAAGATCGTTTATGTGTTCCGAATGTTGATGACTAGAGGGAACAAATCTTAACGGAAGCCCATAGTTACCAGTATTCCATTCACTCGGGAGCCACCAAGATGTACCTAAAGTGTTGGTTGGCTCTAAAGAGTGCTTGACTCACCCAAGACAACTTAACTAGAAAGAACTTTTCACTAGTAAACAAATGTTTCATGTGCTAGTCAACCTGCTCCTTCACTGCCCTATGTCCACAGACATCTGGAATCTGTTTCTAAATATTTTTTGGATTGAAATGGGCAGTGCCTTTATCCGTAAGAGATGCCTATGTGAGAAAGAGCTCAACTGAAGTTGACAAGACCATCAGAAAAATCTGAAACATGGTGCTTGCAAGCATTTTCTGGTGTATTTGGATCGAGAAGAATCATAGATGTTTTGATGGCGTATTAACTTCAATAGGATTTTGGAGGCTAGATGTCGGTTAGCCTATTTAGTTGGGCTAACCTTTCCCCTGTTAATAATTTTGATATTTTTTGAGGATTTTGTCAGCTCATTAGTTTTGTAGTACTTCAACGGTATAAAAGCTGACAAATGTTTGTTTGTTAATCCCTTTGTATCTTCTTGGTGCTTCCAGAACAAGAACAACTTCATCCAGAAGATAAAGATGAATTGTTTAGTGTTGTTTTATTTTTGGTGTAAATAGGAATATATGGAAGAACTAGAATCAGTTACTGATGTCTTAAGCTCTTTGGAATTTTGGTTAAAGGGTTGAAGATCTTCCTGATACACTTACTTCAATTGTAATTAGGAAATCTATAACTTGTTGTGGCAGGTTTTTGATTTTTTGGAAATAGAATACAAGTTGTTACTTTCTTTAGAAGAATAAAAAAACAAAAAAAGAACTCTTTCAATATCTTTGTGGTTATCTCATTTCTATATGGAGGAGTTCTTCTGTCCTCACTGTAGAAGCTGATAAGCTATGATTGATATGCTTTTCCTATGAGAAAAACCAAAAGGAAATGTGGGGGGATTGGGAAGGATGGGCTGTTATAATGGTTAGTTTACCTTCTTTTGGGTGATTTAACATTTTATGTTCTCATACTATTCCATGTTGAAACAGGTTGAGGAGTTGTATTCTTTGGATCTTGATGAGCTCAATAGTCTTAGGTGAATCAATTTTGCCACTTGAGCATTAGTTGTATGGTTTTGTGGGAATAATTTATTCTCGGGGGCTTCGAGCTTGCGGTTCTCCATGTTTTTCAAAAAAGGAAATAATAATTTTATGTTTTAATTTTTACAAGCCTATGCACGATTTGATATTCCTTTTCAAATAGCGTTCTAGTGAAAAAGATGGTGGACCCAAACCCAAACCAATTATTTGCTAGTGAGGTTAAATACCTTTACATGATATATGTGGTTAAACTACCGGGAGTTTCTTAGCACTATGACATGTAACTTGCTTGATGATGTGAAACATGTGATAAACAATGCTTGTGCTACCCAAGCAATCCTTTCAATCCTTCTGAACAATCTAGATGTTGATATTGGCCTAGAATTATTTGCACTAAAAGAATTCACAAAGAATTTCCCACCGGAGCTTAAAGGTTTAGCTATCAATAACAGTGAAGCAATTCATACAACCCATAATAGTTTTGCAAGACCTGAGCCATTTGTGCTTGAGGAGCAGAAAACTGTTGGAAAAGATGATGATGCATATCATTTTATCAGCTATATACATGTGGACGGTGTGTTCTATGAGCTTGATGGGTTGAAGGAGGGACCAATCAGTCTTGGGTGGGCAAAGTGATATTGAGTGGTTGCGCATGGTGCAACCAGTTATTCAGGAACGTATTGAGAGGTATTCCCAAAGTGAAATAAGATTCAACCTGATGGCTGTAGTAAAGAACATGAAAGAGATGTATACTGTAGAGCTGAAGGCGTGGAATCACTAAAGAAACCCTTAGCAGAAGTAAATTCTGGTATTGAAGCTGTTAATGATAAGATATTAAGGGAGGATAAGAAGTTCAAGAAATGGAATATTGAAAATAACACAACTGTATACCTTTTCTGTTTTAGAAATCCAGTGGATTTGGCCAATATATTGTTCATTTGTTGACTCAGGTGTGGTTTTTTCTGTCTCTCAAGCAAATTAAAGATAATGTATTGGCAACAATGTTAGATCAATACCGAAGCTATCATATCTCATTTAAGTTAGGCCAACCTCTTTCTGGTTCTAGAGTGTAGTGCCCAAATGGCCAAACTGAACAGTTCATCATTAACTACCACTGGAAAATGACATTGAATTGAAAATATGGTTAGGTTCTAAATGATAGTAGGTATAAATGCATTTTGTTCATTCAAATAGCCCAGTTTGTGGTTCTGTTTCCAAGTATATTATTCACTTGTTTGTCAGTAGAATGTGATCGAATATTATATTCAAGATTTAGATACGTTGATTGCTTTTAATTGAACCTCACATTAACAAGGATTTGACAACTTCTCACTATATTCTTAAATGTATTATCAGTTTGAGAAAGCTAACCACATTCCAGAGAAAAGCAATATTGATGACTTGGTATATATTATACCATAAGATATTTTTTTGGACAAACGTATACACAACCCTTTTAATCTACCCCTAATTTATTTTGATACTTAATCTTGTTCCATCTTAACCATCCAACTCCATTTTTCATGTACCATTTGAACATAAGTAATTAAATTGTTAATTAAGGAATGAGTGTGTATATATATTTTAAGAAAGATTAAAAGTTTTTATAATAGTAACTTGGTCCTCAAATAAGTTTATAAATGACTCAAAAAATACAAACACCTTCATTCAATTTTGTCAACCAAAATAAAAAGAAAAAGGATTGCTCCATCCGGTACTTGGTTTGGGACTTTGTTGTGGGCGAATCAATCGAAATCTTTTAAGGAGTTCTGAAATGGTGCTATTCTGTTCTGTGGTGTTGTAAAGGTGTTAATCTTAGGGTTTGGGAATTTGATATTTTTTTTGTTCGCAGGATGAATCCAACGAAGAACTGGAGCCGCTTTTTGATTACAGACGTGTTCAGCCCTTCAATACTCCCTTCAATGTTGTCTGCCTTGACGGTCAGCTCCCTTTTCTCATATATGAATGAAATTACTGTTGTATGTGCATACTTTGGCTTAAGATTTTTGCTCATACTAGTAAAAATCACAGATGATACTCCAGACTCGTCTCCAGTTATCTCAAAGAAACGGAAAATGATCGATTCTACTGTAAACTTCTCTTCTCTTATTTAATCTTCTGTAAATTCTCTTTTTTCTCAATTTCTTAATCCTTTAATCAATAGGCCGAAAAGAAAAAAGACAAAAATGAAGCAGTTCAAATAATTGACTGCGAAGAAAAAGAAGAGGATTGGCTGCCACCTTCCCCAAACATTTCTGCTCATACTAGTAACCTTCTTGAAGATTCAACTATAAAGGAAATTAGGTAAATTCATACTACCTTTTTGGATTTCTATATTCTTTTGTATCCAATGATTTGAGATTTGCATTACATGTTTCGTGACAAAACCTTAATGGCTGTGGGTTCCCAATTGAATTAATTTTTCTTTGGTGTCTGATTTGAGTATGGTGATTTTCCTGCTCTTTTATTATTTTTAATGAAATATAAGTTTTGTGATTTTATGAATTTTCGTGCACCTTTATTTTGAATGAAATATGAGTTTCGTGATCTTATGAATTTTCACTTTTTAAAGTTGGATTCTCCAAGTAAATATCAATACCCTTTTGGTATATCTAACTTGATGTCTGTTTTCTTTAGGTGGCAACTGATTAGATAATTCTGTTAGCTTCGGTATAGCCAATCTTTAATGAGTTAAGTTCCTAAATGAGATAATTGAATTCAAATAAATAGATTATGTCAAATGACGAAAGGTCTGAAAAGCCGAAGGTCTATCGGAAACAACTTCTACACCTCACAAAGGTAGGGGTGTAGACTAGGGTAAGGTCTACGTACACCAAACCCTCCTTAGACCCCACTTGTGGGACTATACTAGATATGATGATGTTGTTGTAGATTATGTCAAGTAGACAAAGCATAGAATTGACCATCCATTCTTGTTATTAGATTTAATTAGCATTGATATTGTTATTCATCAATAAATTCGTTCTGGTTCCATGACAGCTTACACCGACCTATGCTCGATTTCATCTGTTTAGGGTTTGGTGAAAAGGAAGGGTCATTCTTTTTTCATCTTCTTTAAACATGAGGCTTCTGTAGTCTTTGACAACATTTGCATTACTAATTAAGTTGCACTTGCTCGTGTTCATTCTCTTTTTCTCTTTACTATTATGAGTGGCTGTTTGTAGATTAAAAAAGAAAGAGCTGGCATCATTTGCCCAATCAGCTAAGGATGAGCTGCGAGATGTTGAAGAATCTGTAAAAAGAGATCTTAGTGCTTCGCTCCATTCACTTCAAGATAGTGTTACTGAGATGCCGTCAAAACCCTCAACTGACAGAGTTAAAATGGTCATTTCTATCCAAGACAAGGATGGAACGAAGCAATTTCGCGTTTATGCGGTATTTCCTGGGGTTGCAGTTCATATATTTACATATATAGAAGCTTGCACATCTGTTGTGTAGTTATGTCATGTGCACCATAATGTTTAAAAGAGGTGTAATCTTTCCTTCATTCTTAATATACTCATAATGTATATTATAGAAACAAAAAAGAAGTTAAGAATAAATGTATAAATGCTCCTGATAAAAGCAGATGAATGTATATTGCTTCTGATAAAAAACAGATGAATGTATATTTCTTCTGATAAAAAACAGATGAATGTATAGTGCTTTCTACAAAAGTACTTGGTGTTTTATTGATTTCGAGGTATGAACAAGTTTGTTTATATAAGAGAAACTGAATCACTTTTTGTTTCAAATTCTGTTACATATGTATAGCTCAATGCTCAATGATGCTTATAATATACGACTTCTTGAAGTTGACTTTCTATCTGTTCTGCTTCCCCCCCCCCGCGTTTACTGTCTGCCAAGTGTTGTGTGTGGTAGGATCATTTGATTTTCCTTGGAAGCCACGATCATAGGAGGATTTAATTCTATAACTGTATAGAAATTTCTTTGAAGTATTTTTCTTGTTATCTTTAAATGCAATATGCATAAAACTCTATGTTACTTTGAACTTCATTTGTGTTAAAGCACTGTCAAATATGACTGCAGTGTAAGTGCTTTTTAACAACCAGAAAAATGCACTAAAAGATCGACATACACGTGTAATAAATGTACATACATCTATTGGTACTAGTTTTTGAGTCCATGTAACATATGCAGAAATAAATGAGTTGAATTAGCATAGGATTAATTATTCCTATAAGGGAGATACGTTTGTGCTTTTAGCATGCAGGGAAAGGAATTAGTTTGGATGGTTTCATCATCTCTTATGGAACTTCAAAGACTTGAGTGCTAGATAGCTGGTGGTACCACATACTTTAAATTATGTAATACAAAATTTAAAAAGGTGCATCAGAAGATCACTAAATTGTGAAGTGTCCTATTTTATAAAGTAGATGCCACTTTAGGATCTAATCAACTTTGTTGTAGCTTGGCTTTCATGATGGAATAAATATATACCAAATGCTGCAGGATTTAATTTCCTACCTTTTCTCCGTTACAATTGAATTGGTTATTTTTGTAGATGAACTTAATAAACCAGACCTTTTTTCTTTTATAATAACAACTGCTATAATTACCATCCGGGAAATCGAAACATCATAGCTTAATAAAACTTTTTTGACAATTAACCATTAGTGGACAGAGTTACCTGGTGTCAGGTTCAATTCCCAGTTGAGACAAAACACTAGATGATTTCTTCCCATCTATTCTAGCCTTGGTGACAGAAAATTAGTCAAGGTGCACGCAAGCTGGCCTGAACACCACAATTATCATAAAAAAAGAAAGATGACAGTCATCCAGGCTCATCAAGCATTTACCAGTCATGCCTTGAAGCAATCAGCACTTATTTACATTATCATGCCATTAATCATCAAGTTATTGCTTGTTTTTTTTTTTGATTTGGCCTTGAACTATTTCACTTCAAAGCTGTTTCTACATCATCTTAAACTCATCATGGTTCATATTTCTGTATGCTGTTTGTTTCTCTTATTTTGCGCTCTGTTGTTTTTCTAGTTCATGAAAAGGATATGCTTAAGTCATTCTTAATAGCCAGGAATGAAATGTTATTATGACTTACATTCCTATTCTATATTCATTTAGGATGATAAATTTGAGAGGCTGTTCAAGTCGTTCGCTGATAAAGTCAAGCTTGAGTTGCAAAACTTGGTTTTCTGCTTTGACGGGGATAAAATTAATCCAAATGCAACTCCCAGTAGTCTCGGGATGGAGGATGATGACATCATTGAAGTGCATGAAAAACCAAGTAGTTGAGGTGAAGTTATCTTTTAAATTATTGGAATTTTCTTCTGCTTCAGTTTCCTCTTCTCCCCCTCCCAGGAACTTTTTCCTTGGTTTGGATATATTTCCTTCTTATTTTCTCTTCATTTTAGAAGCTATGTATAAAAGAGTCGAAAGGTGCATTTTCTCATGAATGAATAACGTTTTAGAATCTTACCTCTTTATTCTATGACATTTGAGTTGTATTTTTGTCATTTTACTTGCTTCAGTTGATGGACTCCTTTAAATGGTAAGAATTAGGTAGAAATGGACATTATCCAATTACACCTCTTCCTTTATGCTTGTTTCTCTCTTCCATTATAAATGAATCTCGTACACCGGTAGAAAATTCAGACATCCCTTGGAAGGTGAAGGATAGATAGGATTGATCAGTTCTTGATACTTAATCATTTTCTGCACCACTCTCTTGATGTAAATCATAAGAATCAATGCAAATTTTGATAATGACATTTATTTCTGGGGAAGCCATACAACATCATACCTAGTGAAATCCAAGTAGTGGGACCTGGGAGGCTAGAGTGTACCAGACCTTACCCCTACCTCGAGGAGGTAAAGTCTGTTTTCAAAGGACTATCGACTCAAGTACAACAAATCGAAGTAGGTATGAAGAGGAATAATGACAATGAAATAAACATAACAACTAATAAGGAAATAGTAGCAACAACACAATAATATGGCAATCCAACCCTCAGGGGTTGGCCTGCTGGCAATTGACTTGAGCCTTGGGGTTTGCTCCTTTCAAGGTCTCAAGCTCGAAACCCACTAGGTGCAAACAATTTCTGAGGGCCATCGGACTGGGTAAAACCTAAATTAACCGTGGTGCACTTGCGGGAAACTCCTTGCCGAGGGCCTGTGCACCCCCGGGATTAGTCGGGGCTCAAAGAGACTCGGACACCCGGTGCAAATCAAAAAAAAAATATGGCAATCCAAAGACAATAAACAACAAATGATGAAAGATATCAAAAGCAAGTGTTGAAGTGTGTGACCATCTCATCTAAAAGCTTAAGCTGTTAGAGAGAGCACACTTTTATTATTTAATTATATTCTCAACACGCCCCCTCAAGTGCGGGTCTGATTCTTTTTCATGGCCAAGCACATGGAGATTCTTTTTAGTTTTGGGTGGCGGTGAGATTCAATCTCAGGACCTCTGCCTGCTCGAAAACCATGTTGAAGTGTGTGACCATCGTATCTAAAAGCTTAAGCTGTTAGAGAGAGCACACTTTTATTATTTAATTATTTTCTCAACAGCAAGAAATACAAGAATAAGGTTAATACTATGGTAGACACCACCAAGCCTGAACCTGTTGAATAACAAGCAAAACTCCACTACCTACCAACTTTCTACCACAATGCGCAACCTCTGCACCTTCTTATCTAAGGTCATACCCTTGCTAAGCTGAAGATGCATCATGTCCTCTTTAATTACCTCTCCCCAATACTTTTTTGACCTACATCTACCTTCTCATACCCACTATATCTAACCTCTCGCCCCTTCTCACTAGGGTATATACACTTCTCCTCTTTACATGTCCAAATCATCTCAGATTTGTTTCCCTTATCTTGTCCACCACAGAGGCCACTTCCACCTTTTCTGGGATATCCTCATTCTTAATCTTATCCCTCCTAGTATGCCGACAAATCCATCTCACCATCCTTATTTCCGCAACTTGCATCTTGTGAACATGAAAGTTCTTGACTAGTCAACTCTTCATCCCATACAACAAAGTTGGTCTAACCACCACTCTGTAGAATTTACCTTTAAGTTTAAGTTGTACATTTTTATCACACAAGACTCCGGAGGCAAGCCTCCACTTCACCAACGCCGCGTCAATACGATGTGTGACATCACTGTTGATCTCCCCACTCTCTTAGATTAAAGACTCCAAATAATTGAAACTATCTCTCTTGGGGATAACCTGCATGTCAAGCCTCATTTCCACGTCTGCCTCATGTATTGCATCATTGAAATTGCACTCCAAATATTTAGTTTTGGTCCTGCTCAACATGAACCCTTTAGACTGTAGAGTTTGTCTCCACACCTCCAACCTAACATTAGCTCTGCTGCATGTCTCATCAATAAGTACTAAGTCATCTGCAAATAACATACATCTTGATGCCTCATCTTGAATTAAACCTAGTCAATTCATCCATCACGAAGGCATATCGGAACGAGCTAAGTGCTTGGTGCAACCCCTGTGTCTAGTACTAGTGCAACCTTATCTTGATTGGAAAGTCCTTTGAGTTTCCTCCCACCATTCTAATATGAGTCTTAGCTCCATCATACATGTCCTTAATTGCCCTAATGTAGGTCATTGGTACACCTTTAGCCTCTAGGCATCTCTAGAGAGCTTCCCTCAAGACTTTGTTGTAGGCCTTTTCAAGGTCAATACCCCATATGTAAATCGGTCTTCCTTTCCTTATATTTATCCGCCCGTCTCCTCACAAGATGAATAGCTTCTGTACCCTGACATGAATCCGAATTGGTTTTTGCAAATCACCACTCACCCTCATCTCCACCATCCTTTCTCAAGCTTTCTTGGTGTGACTTAGCAACTTGATACCCCTGTAATTATTGTAGCTTTAGATATCACCCTTGTTCTTGTACAACGGAACCATTTTATTACGCATCGACCTCCATTCTTTAGGCATTTTTGTTATCGTAAAAATGACATTAAAGGACCCAGTCTGCCACTCCATACTTGCCTTGTGTGTGCTCTTTCAAAACTCCATTGGAATCTCATCAGGTTTGATCGCTCTACTAATAACACACTTAACCTCCTTAACTTAATACACATACAATACCCAAAAATCTCGATTGAAGAGCTCCATATCACCCAGCACAATGTCTCTGGCCCTTTCCTTGTTTAGGAGTTTATGGAAGTATGCTTGCCATCTTCGTTTAGTGAGTCTCTTCCACCAATACCCTGCCTTCCTTGTCTTTGATGCACTTCACTTGATCCAAGTCTCAAAGCTTCACTACAAGAAAAAGGCCCTTTAAAGACTAGGATTTAGCGACAAGTTTTAATTATGGTCCCTATAAGTACATTTATAGGGAAGAGGTTACTTTTTTTGGTCCTAAAAAGAATCTTTATTTTCTAAATAGACGAAGGGACATATTTAGCCCAAAGAAAAGTAAATATCCGGTCCCAATCGATATTGAGTGAGAGGCGGCAACCAAAACAGAATAAACTAAAAAAGGGCTCCGAAAATCCCCCCTCACCCTAAAATCGCTAATCAACCACTAAATTTCAATTCTAAGATCTCAGAACAGATGGACTGCAAACAAATTTTCATCTCTCTCACGCATTTACACAAGCTTTGTCCACCATAGTGATTATTAGGCTATGGTAAGTTTTTTATTTCTTTCTCTTTTATCTACTTCGTATCTTTTTTTCCACTGAAACAAGAAATTATGTTTCTTTGTTCTTTCTTAACTGATGCATTTGAGTTGTTTAGAGTAGTGATTGTTGTTGTGTGAGGGCTAAAAATGAGAGTATTGGGTTAAATCTTGTGAGGTGGAGAAACTTGTGTGTTTTTTGTAGGGTTTTGTGTATGCTATTGGTTTTGTCTTTGCAATTTGTGTTATAGGACTGTTTTGGGATCGTGCTTGAAAGCCAAGAAAATTTTGTGTCTTTTGTTTTTTTCTTTGAGGTTATGGCATTACCCAAGTGGTTTGATGATCGCCCACATGGCTTTAGCTCGCCAATGTGTGCTGGCCATCACCAAAGGTTGCTCAAGCTTGCCAAAGTGCTTCCTACATCCCCAAAATAGGCTGTCGATTCAAGCTATCATTCATATGTGGAAGCCCATCCTTTTGTGTTCCATAAGATCAATCCAAGATCCTCTTTGAATCCTTATTGTGAGCTCAAAAGGATCTCATAGTTGGTGCTACCCATGCTCGTATCATCGAATTGATTGAATTCATTTTTACCATTAGGTTCAGTAGTTCAATTTCTTATTTCTTATCAATGATTTTTATGGGGTTTTTTTTAAAGCTAGCTTATTACGTTTGACAAGTATAATCTCGGCTAAAACATATCAAAGAAATACTTTGATGAAAAAATTCTATCGAATTCTGCCACTGAATATGTTTTTTGAATAAAACTATAGAGGGGGTGATGGACTTGCTAGCTGAAGCTCTTCGCTTGTATTATGTAGCAAACTACTCCTCCAAAGGGAGTCATTGGACTTGCTAGTTCAAGCTCTCCACTTGTGTTTTTTCTGTAGCAAACTACTCCCTCCAAACTAGGTGATGGACTTGCTAGTTAAAGCTCTTCACTTGCATTTTTTCTGTCGCAAACTACTCCCTCCAAAATAAGGTAAATGTTTTGAGCATTATACTGTAGGCTCCGTTTTTATTTCAAGTTAATAGAAAAAATTAATTAATTAATTATGTGATAAATGTTATGAAAGATGCCATGTATTTACTGGTTAGGTGCAAACACCTAGTGCAAGTGGGTTAGGTGAGTGGAGATTTACCCATTTCTATTTATTGATTATAGGTGTTGGAGTAAATTTATTGATTGAATTGGTGTTCTTTTACCCACTCTATTGTTGTCTTGGCTTAAGTTTGTGCCTGATTAATCAAGCACTGATGTGGGAGTGTTAAATGTTGACTTTTTTTGCTAAAAACTGTATTTATGGATTGATTACTGTTAAAAATAACATTTGTTGATGATATCCTAGTTAGCATTAGAAAGCTTTGGATTGTTACTGTTCACTCAATCTATTGTCTTTACAGAAAACCAATTGTTCCTTAACGTTCTTTCTTTTCCCTTTTTCTTTTGGTAGAGAAGATGATAACTTGTTGTTTTGATGATAGTAGCATGGACTAGTTTTCTGCATAACTTTATTGTTGATTATGTTGTCCAAATAATTGATTTTAAAGAAATGGATTATGCCACCCTCTATTAGGTTGTCACAATTTTTGACTTGCTTAAACAACATAACATTCAATTAAGTGCAATGAAGCCATTCTTGTTGTTGTTTCTCCAATGTTAAGCATAACAATAAGAGGTTAAAGCAAATAAATGAAGCGCAGACCACATCACGATAGATTCTCACGCCTATTTACATGAGGTTTATTTTGTTATTTATGTACTAATCTCCAGCTCAGAAGTGTTCATCTCTAAGTTCCTTATTTTCTCGTACAACGATTAGTTAGTTCTGATGTCTTGAGAGGCCTCCCAACAATGTTTTCTTGTGCGCTGTGAATTCCGATTTTACTTTAGACCTTACTCATATTGTGTTGGCATTCTAAACATTTTTTTGGTTTTTAAATGGAATCTGTTGACTGGATTAAAATGCAACTTTGACCTGTTAGGTAGTGCATGTGTCAATTGAGTACATATTGGACTTGATAATTTAATGTATGTCGGGTGATTCTTCTATTGAACACTGTCCAGCGGGAGGTATCTTTGAAGAATTTTCTGGTTATCTAGATTTTGTATGTCAACTTTGGCATTCTATAGTTCATATCCTCATATTTGACTAGAGGAAGAGATTACTGATATTTCCAACACCTTTGAACTTCAAAAGCAACAGAACATCAAATATGTTAACTTTCTTCTTCTAGGATAATTTTACAAGGTGCCCTAGTACTGCCTATGAATTCTTTTGAAGAGGAACCTAGGGAAATTGGTTCTCTGTAAATTGCACTTGACAGTTGATGCAACAAGCTATGTTTCCTGAAACAGTCTGAAATCTGACTAGTTCTGGTCATCTTAGCTTTAGTGTGAGGGGGAAGAGATTGCTCTCATCTCATGGGAAGAAGATTGTTTAGCTTTTGTATAAAGTATAAACCAAGAACTAGCAAAGTAGAAGAGGAAGTCCCCTTTCCTTTTTCTTTCTTAAGATGAACAGGGGAGATAGGGGAGGTATTGGTCTGTCTGCTCTCTGATACTTCCAACATAACTGAAGGACTATATCAAAGTTTTATATCATTTTTTGGGATACCATGCAAGAGGTGTTGAATAGAATATATTATATATCATTTATTCTCATTTTTATGAAGATTTCAAGTAATACTGATTGCATTATAAGGTTTGAAATTAAGGCGTAATTTGAAAAGTATACAAATTGTAATAATTCTTTCGATAGCCTCGAAGGTGTTAATAATTTTAGTTTTATTAGCATCTCAGTGGTCGTGCATTTGGAGCTCTGCACATACCTTTGTTGGTTATTGATAGTTCCGAATGAACCTACTAAGATGAAAATTTCTCTTTGGCTCAAGGTATTTCATGGCGGTTGCAAAACCTTTATTCTTAGATATGTCTGAAATATCTTTTGTAATCTAGCACTTTCTTATGTTAATATTTTTCGACCTTAAATATCCATCACTTGTTCTTCATTGTTGGGTTTTTACTTGAAGAAAATTTTGAGCTGTGATTATCATTCTTGTCTTTTGTTTGATCCCCATTTAAGATTTTCCTGAACTTTTTGTCTGGTTGATGTCTAACATCATATTTTTACTTAGATTCATTATTCCAACGAGGTTTACAGGAAAATAAAAATTCTTTAATAGATTAAAAATGATAGTTGCAATATTAAGGAAGAAATTACTAGGTATTTCGTTGAACATCCACAAAAAGAATAATTCTCTTTTGAGCTGAGCTGTGTCTATGCATTAACGATATCCCGCTTATGTTAGTTAGTGATTAATAATATAGAAAGAAAATGAAAACAACACTAGTCTTACTATAATTCATGCAGTATGCTCTTTGTTAAGTTAGTTCATTAAGTTTACTGATTCCTTGTTTAGTGATCTTACTTTGAGATCCATATACCTATGATGTTGTTCTTTTTTTTTGGTTGATTTTGTTTAACTTGTTTGAAAGATGATCTATTAAGAGCTCTAGAATCACAGATCTTTAGAATTTGGAAGAAGAGTAGAAGCATTTGGACTTCAATTATAGAGGCTTAACATAATATATAGATACTTGATGTTCGTTTCAAGCTTAACTTGTGAGAGAACATGGTATACATATGATTGTTATTTAGCCTTCATTCTTTGACCTTTTTAGCTTACTAGTACATGTTGTATAGGCTTAGTCTTTATAAATTTGAACATTTTTTAGCTGAAATACTTTGTAGTCCATTGCTATAGTTCTAAGGAAAATGTATTTTGTATTTTTTTTTCCAGGTTTGAAGGCGTGGATTTATAACTCAAGACGCAAGCTTAAAAGACTGTACAAATTGGTTCATTTTTGTTGGAATGTTAGACAAATTACTTAGTTTTTTGGAAAAAGATTATGTAAACCTACTGATGTTTACATCGTGGGATGTGAAGTCTATTTTGTACTGGATTGCAAATTTTATATATGAAAGCAGCATATTACTATTGAAATTTCTGTTATATATTTCAAAAATATCATATGACAAAACATGTATTTAAAATGGCAAGCAGATCTATTAACGAAAATTGAATGCAATTTTTTAGGACCAGATCTGTAGTCCTTAATACCTTCAAGGACCAATTTTTTGGGTCCTAGAAGATTGTAGTACAAATTAATGTATGATTAGGGACCAGAAATGTGGTCCATATATGCGATTTAGGGAACTGTATTTTTCTAGTCCCTAGAACCTTTTAACGACTAGCAGTCAAATCCGGTCGTTATTGTTCTTTAGTTACGAATCCTATAGGGACCCGATGACCAGATATTTCTGGCCGGATTAACTATTAAAGACCAGAAATAGACTTTTAGGGACTATTTTCCTGGGTGTTAATTCCCATTTTTCTTGTACTGCTTCCTCTCTCTCACCTTACGAGCTTGTACACTTATCTCCATCTTTGTCCCCTAGTTCAACATACAGGTGTTCAAAAGCTGTCGTCTTTGCCATGGTAACCACTAACTTAGCCTCCTTTTTCAACTTATAATCATTGGTTTCTGTGACGTTCATGTGTTTTCTATTCAGTATGACATTTAACTCATGCACATATGCCTCATATCATCCATTATAATTGCATGTTATTCTTCTTGGCAAGTGGCTCATTGTTGGATTAAACTTTACTTGGGATTAAAGGGTTCTAGATATGGTTAAAAAAAGAATAAGGTAGAAGGATGGAAGGGAGATACATCCTCTTTATAAGCAAGGTTGTACTTTACCTATCTGATAAAAGGCATAATATGCAGTGTTATTGGTCAATTTTTTTCACTAAAAGGTAGAATTTACCATACCGAAGACAAATGGCATATATAAGAGGACTGGCGAAAGATTTTTGAATAAAGGAGGTCTAACATCCATCTAAAATAAGTATGTAGTCCATCTGATCCAACCCTGGAGATGCTTTCTTTGGCTTAAATGGATAAATCCTGAACTAGAGTTTGGCCAAGTATTTCAAGTAAAGCCAAGTGGGGAGGGTTTTCTATTTTGTACGGCTTGACATAAGAGGGTAGAGAAAGGCAGCAGTAGTGAATGTTGTGTATGATAAAGCTGGGGCTGGAGATATATTTCAAATATAGTCTTGAATCCTTTATATTCCGCTGTTTCAAAAAAAAAATCGTTTATATTCCTGAGATAATATATTTACTCACAAGTAGCGAGACATGGTTAAAGTTTAGAATATGTGTATGAAATATCTTGGAGGAAGGAGTGGCTCAACATAATTCGAGGCCTAAAACAAAATTTTAATTAGAGGCCTAAAATTTAAATAAATTTTATCTGTATTTATTTATTTTTCTAAATTTTTAGATGTAAATTATTACTTAATATCTTTTTTATAAATGATTTTTTCAAATATTTTTTTAAATTATTATTTTTAAGCAAGATTTTATCAATTCAACATTGAAAACATCATTATTGAGACAATTATTATATGAATCGATAATATAGTTCTATAAGTAATAAGTTGATAAATTTTAAATAAAGATAAGAGTTAGAATCATAGAATTTGATTCAAAAAGTTGATAACTTGGTATACCCTACTTTAATATGAACAGTTACGAAGAAATAAGAGAATATTTGTAATTTACTTTGTACAACACTTTTTGGCTTATATATATATATATATATATATATATATATATATATATATATATATAAATGTACTTTTTATTATAAATAAATTTTTTTCATGAAAAGATTAAACATGATTTTTATTTATAAAAAATTGAGGCCGGCCTAAAAATTTATAGGCAAGAGTCGGCACTGCTTGGAGGCTCAAGAAGCTTGTTAGACAGGTTTGAGGATGAAGTTATAGGTTACTCGACCTTTGCTCTTAATAGTTTTCAAGCTAATGCAAGGTAGGCATCAAGCCTATGAGTCAGGAATTTTGAGGCTTAAGCTTAGATTAATTTACCCATCCTTTGTTCTGAATGCATAAATATTGAATAGGTTTTGAAGGTTGCCATGCTCAAATTGTTCTCAAGGCAGTTCTAGTGTGCAAGTGTAGTCTCACAATTTCTTAAATCTTCTTTTTGACATGGGGGATTACATTGGGTATGAAAATGATGAAAACGATGATGATATCAATTGAAGGGTAAGTTGACGAAATAATGCTTAATTTATTGTGTGCTAGTATGAGGATAAACTTTGTGAGACATTTTATTTTACTGGATTCAAAATAAATCCAAGGATGTCACTTCCTAGAAATAAAATATTTTTATGCATTTGGTCATCTCTTTGCTTATCGAGAGCTATAAAAGATATCCAGCCCCTGGGCTAAGAGTGCAGCGTGTGATGTGTGGGTTTGACGCACGCCTGATATTTAAAGGGAGAGGGCAGAGGGCGGACCCACTACTTGCCTGAGTTTTGAATTGCACACTTTCCTTTATGATAAGGTAAATAATTTATTAACATTTGGGGAAAACCCCGTATACAAAAAGAACAAACCTAGATCAAAATATGATTCTACAAAAAGGAGATCCAATCTTCTAATACAAGTTGGGGTCTCTTGCGAACACCAAAATAAAATTAGAGCAAAATACTATTTTGCAACTTTACAATATTTTTTTCAATACCATTAAACACTGTCTTATTTTTCTCTTTCCATTTAACACCTTGGATTCGAAAAGACGAGAAAATTTCAGTTTTTAGAAATTTGGTGCCAGTTTCGACCGATCCACCTATGGCCCGTGGACTGACACATAGAGCGTAGTTTAGCTCCGTGGTTGGCCAGCCCAAGATCCCAAAAGTTGTCAAGTTCCAGTACTTAGTGACGGTTCACCAGGATGGCCCGTCATCCAATCCACGAGCTGTAGATAGGTTTCATAGGTGAGTCCCAGACTTAGAGAAATTTCAGAGTCACAGTCGAGAGTGACGGACGCGACCCACATCCCGTTGCCTAAACCATGGTCCGTAGGAAGGGGTCTGTCATTTGTGGTCCAATAATCGAGTCTCTAAAATCAACGATGGACGACCAGGACGGTCCATAGGTGGAAGCGTGGACCGTAGGTGGAACCACGGACTGTAGGTCCCCACCGTCGTTGGTGACAACAGTTATTTTTTTTTGGGGCTTCTTGGTCTTTTCCCCAAATTATTTTAATTCAATACCATGTCGTTTTGCCCTCTTTTAGAACCCCTGTATAAGTATTTCAACCCCAAAATTTACCCAATTGAAATCATTCTCTCAAATTTCTAAAAGAAGAGTAAGTCTTCCTCTCAAATATTCCTCTCTCTAGAAGTTGAAGAAGAAAGTTAGGGTTTATAAGTCAAGTCTCCAATTCCACCATTGAAGTCAAGATTTTGAAATTGAGGTATGATAGTTTTCATCCATGGAGCCCTTTCCTCCATGGAGTTCCCAAATTCTCCAATTTACAAAGTTAGAATTCCCCCAATTGAGTTAGAATTTTCTTCCATGTCATGGGCTCTTTTAAATATTGATTTATTTGATTGTTTTATGATCTGTCAAGCATGAATTAAGATAATTACATGATTTTATATTTTCTAGATATTGATGATTGAAAGTGGGTTTTGAACTATGAAAGGTGAATTATGGAGTTATGCATGTTCTTATGGAATTGATGAGATGATGTAGATTACTTTGAGAGTAAAAGCCATATATGTTGTTGTGGTTAATTGTTGTGAAAGGATTGCTCACATAGCTACCTCATGCATGAATGTGAAGTGTTTTCTCACATAAAAGGATTCGAAGGTTGAGAGGTCTTCTCATCTAAAATGAATCAAAGATAAGGAGCTATTCTAATGAAACCTAGCTTGAATTGGTTATTTAATTGTGCCTTTCCATGGATGACATATGATTTTGCTTGGATTGGAAAGATGATGTGCCCTTCCATGGATAATAAAAGCAAGTTAAGAAATTAACTATTCTGTGGGATTTATGCTTGGCACCGAGAGAATATTGAGATGGGAGCTCTCCCGTTAGTAGAGGCCAGATTTCTAGAAGCAATCTCTTTATCCCATACCTATGTGCTCCCATAGGATGATTGTCTTAGATAGACATTAGCTAGTGGATCCACATAAGATAGAAGTTCATGGTCTTACCTTGGCAAGTAGGACACCCCTTTTCAATGTGGGGTAGACATCAGATTTCGTGTCGATTGCTCACATGGTCTTATATGTCGGTTAAAGATAAATCTCCCACAATAATGAATTAAGGTTACTTCAAGAAGTATCGCACATGTGACTCAAGATGATGTCTATTTGCGTTGACCATGTTTTATGACTTATGTCTTCTAGTCCATTTACATTCATGATTTAGCTTGGTCATTGCACTATATCAAAATGTCCCTTTTTTTCATGATTTCAAATGTTTTATGCATGACTATCATACTTGGTACATATTTTGTACTAATGCATACTCTTTCCTACATTTCCCCAAATGTAGGGATCGACCTTACAGCTTTGCACTTCCGTGGCTAGGATCTCATATAGAAGTTTGAAGTTGGGGTGACTCCTCATATTTCGAGGACCGAGCTTGATTTTCCTTTTGTCTTTACTTTCAGTTTTGGAACTTGATGTACAGGCTATGCCCCGATAAACTCTTATGTACTAGATGACTTTGAGACCATGTTTAGATTTCCATTTTTTTCTATAAAACTCATATATGTTAAAACTGTCTTTTAAATCTCTTTATTATATTATGTTGTATGATGAAAGCTAAGTGGCTTGTGTGGGGCCTCTCAGGGTCTTATACTCCATGTTATGCCTAGGGGTTACCTTGGATCGTGACATTCCAATAAACCCACATTACTGCTATTGTGGCAACATTCCATGCCCTATAACTTCTCTTCCCCCTCCTGTAAGCGTAGCAATGCAATGCCTCCTTCACTGAGCTTGACATCCCTCACTGCACCTAAAACCAATTAAGAACCTTTACCGACACTCAGTTAACCACTTGACAATGCAACAAAATATGATCCACATCTTCACATGAGCTCTTGCACATGAAGCACCAACTAACATGGGTGAGCTTCTTCTTTATCAGGTTTTGCTATCAATATTATACCTCTTGCTGCCAATCACGCAAAGAAACACACCTCTCAACTCTGGGTACATATATAGCACAATGCGGGCAAATACATTCATCTCTTCGTAATAACCTCTCATAATATGATTTAAAAGTGAATAAGTCAACTCTAATCTCTCAACATCGCCATACATCGGTCTATTGATTAGAATATCATGCCCATACATAAACTCAACCAAACTAAGAAACTATTTCAACTCCTAGTCTTGTAGATTCCTCCTAACCTCAGATTTCGATGAACTTCCTCACGAGATCTACAAATTTGTTGGATGGTATCTCTTTTTGGCAAGCCAGTCTTATATACATATTAGGGAAGACTTCCCTTAGTTCATTGTCCCCACAACACTTATATGCCCCAAAACTAACTTCACTACCACCCCCAACCTTTAAAGGAACATGTCTACTTAAGTCTTCCCACCCCTTTATAATACTTCTCCATATGCCACATACAAATGGTATTGTGATGTTTCTAGTCCTCCACCTACCTTCCATCATACCATACACTTTTCACTACCACACCCCTTCACAATACATTCTCTTCCACCCCAAACCTCCATAACCACTTCCTTAAAAAGTTTTTGTGGAAGCCCAAAGATTTTTCACCAAGTACTCCCCTTTCCTTTGGAGATGTGAGAATTCTCCAATTCATTAGGTGAAACTTTCTAATTCCTTCTGTTGTATCCCATAGAAATTTTTGTTGAAATTTTTTCAACCTTTTTGTCACTTTATCGGGTGTCGCAAAAGCAGCATGAAACATATGGGATGCTAGACAAAGTACTTTTGATCAATACTTTCAAGTATCTCTTTATTGCGCACCAATAACCCTTGTGGATTTTTCGGTCATAAAAAAATTAAACATAACGGAAGATAATCAAAGTTTACTTAGTTTGACGCTCGGTAAGCTAAAAGTGACAAACATGTTGGGAAATAATAATATTTTAAACAAAATCTATAAAATATGAAAAAATAATAAGAACCTCTAGGCTGCTTAATAGTTTTTTCCCATAATCAAATGAAACAAAGATAAAAGAAGCTTCTTACCCTTCGAGGTGGCCCAATGATTTGGGTTTGGGACTTCCATTTTGGAGGTCTCAAGTTCGAAACCCCTTGCCAGCGAAAGCAAGGGGTTTACCTTCTAGGTTGAGCCTGTTGAACTAAAATTTCCTAGTACGGGTTACCTCTCCTATGTGGTTTGCGAGCTATTGCATAGGAGCAGGGGTTTTACCCTGTGCGCACCTAAAGGGTAGCAGCTGCGGGTTTCCATTGTAAAAAAAAGAAGATAGAATAAGCTTCATAAGATGACACTTTTACAATAACACCAAGTGACTTTTTTTTTCTTATCAATTTAGTAGATCTGTGTTGTGAATGGTGCGCCAACTTTTCAAACTGTAGTCTCAATCTGCTAGGTTTTGCGGTAGGTTACCATTGAATTTTCTGATTCTATTTCCATGCTTTATCAGGGAAATATCAATATGCCCTTTATATGTACTCTACTCTTAGCTCTTTCTTTTGCACTTTAACCTGCTTATATATCCCTTTCTTTATTTTTTCTGTGAATGGAAGGACATTTTCCTATTATACCACCTTTTCTCTTTATATTTCGTTAGCCTTCATATTTTTGTTGATATGTTTCAGGTGGAGTTCATCCAGTAGCTAAATGTGACTTCTCAATTGGTGAAGTCAACATTGCATCATGTTTTGCTATGCTTTTGGTCCACTTAGTCAGACTTTTGTCCTGCAGGCTGCAACTGTACAATAGTAGGTGTGTGTCAGAAGTTTTTCGATGTTGGAATACATATTTTGGAGTTTGGTTCTCATCTGGTGCTTTTGTCCTGTAATTGCATTTTTTCTTTTTGTTTGAGGAGCGAAACGATAAACGAGGTCTCACCTCTACGATGCATTAGTGATTGGGTGTGTTAGAGGCTTAACATGTTTTCATCATGTAGATAATAACAAAACGTATAATTGTTGTTTAACGTTTAAAGTCTGAATTTAAATTGTTTAACCTTCACTCCAATGGATGCACATGCATGTATGTGTGCGTCTGAGCACAATTATCTCATCTTTTTCTTGCATGACTAACTCCATATTATGGTCTTTAGCATTTATGCTTTCCCCCCTTTCTGCGACAAGCCATCCATGGCTACTAGGTCATATGGTCATTTGAGATACAACTCAGGAGATCACAAAATCAAGTTGGTTTGTTTATGGGTATATCACATAAATATGCCATATTAAAAAAATATTTACCATCTATGACAATATAATTTTTCTAACTAAATATAACAATTTTTTGGAATTAAAAAATTATATAGTCTATCTTAGCTTCTTTCTTTGCCATTTTTTCTCTTCTTCTTTTTATTCTTCTTTGCCTCTTTCTCTGCCATTTATTCTCTTTCTCCTTTTCTTCTTCTTTTTATTCTTCTTCTTCTTTTTTGAAATTTTCATTTAAAGAACTATCCTCAAATCAATTTTTGTCCATATTTCACGATTTTCACCAAAAAACACGACGAGAAGAGAAAAAGAAAGGTCGGAAATTTATATAAAATCATGTTCTCAAGCATGAATTTCAAATCTGTAAAATTACAGCATCAAGAGTTCACCATTGATGGTCATTATAAAGGTTCAAATTTTGAATTCATTATTTGAGTTTTACGAATTTGTGATTAGTTTGGTTAGGTTGTTCCTACAACAATTGAAATGTCGTTTGGAGTTTATATCTCAATTTTAAGAGGGTTTGGTTAAATTTAGAATTGTTTTGAGGAGAAATATTGGATTGAAGCACGAAAAAGTGAAGTTTACAGAACTGTATCACAATTGTATTAAAGTTGTATTAGACATGTTTCATAATTGTATTAAAATTATATTAAAATTATGAACAATACATTAATATTACATATTGTAAACTTCGCTCCCTTTTTAGTGATATCATCCAAAATAATTTAGGTAACACACTTGTAATACATTTATAATATTAGGCATAATACATTTGTAATACATATTGCAAACATTGCTTTTTTTTCATAGCGATACAAATCAAAATAATTTATAAGACACATATAATACATGTTTTATTCATCAATCATACATTTATAATACATATTGCACACTTCACTCTTTTCTTAGTGATACCAACAAGAATAATTTAGGCAACACACTAATAATACATTTATAAGACATGCACAATACATTTTTAATGCATATTGCAACCACCACTCATTTTCTTAGTGATATAAATCAAAATAATTTATAAGACACATATAATATAAGTTTTATTCATGAACAATACATTTATAATACATATTACAATCGTCACTCATTTTCTTAGTGATACAAATCAAAATAATTTATAAGACACATATAATATAAATTTTATTTATTAACAATACATTTATAATACATATTGCAAAATTTACTTTCTTCTTAGTGATACCAACCAAATGATTTAGGTAACACACTTATAATACATTTATAACGCATACACACTACATTTTTAATACATAGGCAAACATCACTCATGTTCTTATTGATACAAACCAAAATAATTTATAAGACACATATAATATATGTTTTAGTCATGAATAATACAATTTTAATTCAGTCTATAGATCGTTGTCTTGTCTTTCGTTAGTTACATTTTTCATTTATTCTTAATTCTCTCTTCTAATTCAACTTTAATATTGTGTAATATACTTTTAATGCAAATTTAATTCATTTTGTAATTTACTATTTGTTACTATTAGTTGCTTGTTTAGTTCATTATTGATGCAAATTTAATTCACTCTATAGATCTGGTCTTTCATTAGTTACATTTTTTTATTCATGTTTAATTCTCTCTTCTAATTCAACTTTAATATTTGTGTAATACACTTTTAATATAAGTTAATTCATTTTGCAGTTTATTGAATGATTTGTTACGATTGGATTACTTGTCTAATTCATTATTGATACAAGTTTTTTTTCAGTTTACAGGTCACATAATGTTTTTCCATTTGCTACATATTGCATTCATGTTTAATTCTCTTCTAATTCAATTTTAATATGTGTGTAATACATTTTAATTCAAGTTTAACTTATTTTGCAGTTTAATATGTTTCTTCAGTTGTTACGATTAGATTACTTGTCTAATTAATTATACAAGTTTTATTCAGTCTACAAATCATTGACTGCTCTTACGTTTGCTACATTTTACATTCATGTTTAATTCTCTTCTAATTCAATTTTAATATGTGTGTAATACATTATTAATTCAAGTTTAATTCATTTTGTAGTTTATTGGTGATGTGTAGGAAAAAACATGACTAATTTGACTGTGTTGCTTTACTTCAATTTATAAGACATGTATAATACATGTTTTATTCATTAACATTATATTTATGATACATATTGCAAACTTCACTCTCTTTTAAGTCATCTCAACCCAAATAATTTATAATAAAATATAATACATGCATAATATATATATTACTCAAGCCACAAATTAAACAAGAAGTTGATCCTAGGAAGATACAATGCACATATCAGTTCCGAAATAATCAAATAATAATCATTCATAATTCTGATATTCAAAACAACACACAAAGTAACTTTTAGGGGCTAATTTTTTATAGAGGTACAAATCCCGGTGGGCATACAAATTTTTGATAGAGATATAGATACCTTAACATTTATTATGATCCACATCATTTCTTGGACCAGATTAGATACTGAAGGATCAACAAATTAAATAGCATTATAGTGGTTGACAACTTAATTTCCAGGATAGATAGAGAAATAATGAGCTTAGGAATTTATTCTTGTAGTGACCCTTTCAGAAGGATACTACCATTTAAAGAAGAAATCTAATTTAATACCTGCGACATTTAAAAGAGATTAACGAAGGGCATATTGGTTATAGTCTAGTAGAGGAATTAGGTTCATAAAAAAATAGTTAAAGAAGTGAAGCCTGCCCATTTACACATTAATATGATGTCAAATTGAAACTGCGTAGAATTTTATCTTATGACGGAAGAACCCTTCCAGAATAATCTAAGCAAATAACTTACGAGGTTTTCCTGCATATTTTATTTTCACACTCAAAAGAATATTACCAACTTCAGAGTACCAAAATTAGCCGGTTCATGCTTCACACAAACATTTAAAACAAATAGTAAATCTAGTATATTACAAGATTTGAGTTTACACACCCCAAAAACAACAAAACATATGCCATACTTATATTACAACCCATGGTGACATGATCAAATTAGCCTTCAAAATTTCATGTAAATGTACAACACATAGATCATGTACAAGTCCCAAGGTTTATGCAAAATATAGATGCCTATATGCAAATGTGATCTTCCTTAAGGCTCTCAAAATCTCCATCTCCAATGGCCTGCTTCATGCCTCCTCTCGATCATTCCCTACGATAGAAATAATTATCGCTAATCATATAAGTTAGTGGTGTAAAAACTATAGGTTCGGACTCAGATTCACCAAGCTACCTTTGGGCAGCACAATTGAAACATAATAAATAAATCAAGTAAACAATATATAAAGAGTATCAAGTTCAATATTTAAAGATCCAAATGTCAAGAATGCTCATAGCACAATTTTACTAGAGATTCAATAACAAGGCTCGCCCAATATATACATCATGTCGTCACACCAAGCATAGGACCGACGCCCTGCATCAAGAAGGGTCAAAGTCCAATAATCAAGAGAACCACGAACCATATTAAAAATGGCTTTCTAGTTCGTACTTAAAATGGACAACTTCCATACTTTAGACGAACTAAAAATCCAGAGTCAAGATGGCAAATGATCCAAATCAAGAGGCATGCCAATAGTGACAAAGTAACAGCCACAAGAAGGACAAGGTCCCAACAAGAGTGACAAGTGATCAAACAATCCGTACAAGTGGGCGAGTTACACAAGTGTCTTTAATGTCTTAAAGGATAACAACACGACAATGCAAAAGTGACAAGAGATAACCTAGGTACCAAGATAAACTTTCAGATATATCAACAGGTAAAAAGAGTACAAGTACAGGTTTATACACAAACCTCAGTACTTAGCTTAGAAACAGTCCAACACAACTTCAAGAGTTCAAACCGTGGACCAACCAACGTATCAAGGTCCTCAATTTGTTCACGAGTATATACAACCTTAAAAATAAAATTAAATAACTTCTTTAATTCCTAGTAGCTCAATAATGTTGATGTAAAATAGGATTATCATCACAAGTAAGCTTAGCCTGTACAAATACGACTATGCTCCCAAAACAGTAATTCTGGCCAACCTAGTACCTCATGTCACAACTTAGATTTGAAAAGGAAAAAGGCAAAACTGGACTGTATATCCTTCATGAAAGATGTAGGTACATCTATTAAGGTTGTAAATAATCAAGAATTACCGCAAAATATATTTTGTACAAAATGATATAATCAGAACACTAACAGTTGATCAAGAAGGATTTCTAATTCCAAAATCTGGACAGAACTTGTCCTATGTTGCGTCCCATATTTAGAATCCATAACAGCTAAATTAGAGTTTTACATAAACACAAGATTTGTAGGTATATGAATTATCTTTCCAAATCATATTTATTCACTGTAAACGAAGTCCTAGAGAATGAGATATTCTTAAAATAGTAAACCTACCCAACTCAGAAACATATTTCATCACTTACCCAAGGGAAGGGTGTGTCTCAAATTCAAGCCAAAAGGAACAAGTTTTTCTCTTGTGATTTTGAAGAACAACTGGTTAGATAATGTTCTAAGGTTCTTAGATTTCAGGGGAAATGAATTTTACTAGAGGAGGTGTCAAAATATAGTCTCGAAAGTGATGTTTATCACATGTGCAATTGTCACTAGAAGCTGGCTGCCCAAACAAAAAGTTGGCTGCCCAAAATGCATACATATATACCTATATGTATATCCCTCACCTCCCTTGTAAGTTATACATAATTCTAATTCGAATATTATGTAAATACCCCAATACAATCCCTTAAATTACGATCACAATTTATGTTAAGCAAGTTTGTAAATATCACAACATTTCAAGTTCCCAAAATGAGAGTAAAACATACTGTAGTAATTAAACAATGGTGTATCGACATGCGACTCTTGGTTAGTATTTAGTGGTGTTACAATTCTCCCTTTAGAGGCAAGCATAATGAACTGATTTTGTTGTTCAAGATTGTGAATCTTGTTAACTTTCCGTAGTGCAAAATCTGTTTTTCCAACAAAATAACTTCAAACAAATTTCATAAAAATAATGAAATATACAATATGAAGTTAAATAAATTTTGGAAACAAAAAAATCATATAATCAACAAGATGAAAGGAAGAAGAGTCAAGTCCTCTGAATTCAAAGAGTTTCCTTAAGGAAATTATTCCCCTCAAGTACCCGATGTTATGGAATATATGCTCCCAGGATAAAATGACTCACGAAAAACAAATAGCGGTACCTCAAATTTGTTGTCCAGTGAACTGCTCAATGGCTTGTAAGCACACATGAAGTTTTTGGAAAAGCATAAACTTTTTTTTACTATGTAATGTTTTTCTTCTTGGAAACTTGTTTCATAAACTTCTATCAATAACTGAGAAAGATTCAGATATTTATAGCCTATAGGTAAGGGCAATTGTCACGCCCTGAGGCTACCCCCTTGACGTAAACACGAGACTTAGGATCACGAGTGACCCCAAGCTAACGTTGCTGGCATATCATAAGCATACTTAAAGATTTACTGAACATAGAAATACGTTGCGGAAGTTAAACATGATATAAAAAGAAATTATAGGGAATGCCCATTCTAAGTCTGAATATATAAAACTTAGTTTAATGACAACTGAAAGATGAAACTCAACTAAAACTGAATCTAACTATGTCTGAATAAAATTCTCCAACTGACTAGAGCTGCTGGGACATGCCCCCAACTAACTTCTAGCAAAACTGAAACTAAAAGACTGAAAATAGAAGGATAACATGTCAATTGTCCTCGAAGAATGAGGACTCACCACCAATGTTGCTGAACTGGAGATCGGGAACCTATCTATGTGTGATCTGAATGTTGAGGACCTGCACCTACATTACAAGAAGATGTAACACAGAGTATGCGTCAGTACTTGAAAGGTATTGAACATGCATGATAGGATAAAGCTGAACAATATATACATAACTGAACAAAGCAATAAGAGAATGATATAATCTGATCATGATGGAAATACTGAAATATACCGAGGATACTGAATATGAACTAAATTGAATGCAATGAACAAGTATATAACATGCTGAGACTCAATACTGAACTATACTAATAACCTGGTCAATGCATTAGAATCTGACTGTGGGAGCTATTGTTAACCGACATAAAACCACGAGAGCTATCCATAGAGTCCAATGTATCCCCCCATTGAGAGGACCCAATATACCTTGCCAGGGATATAAAGGCATGACTGGCGTGATCACTAAATATGTTGCCCACATAGGGGACTTATCCTACGGGGGCACGTAATTCTAGGACTATGAGGGTGACTAACCCTTATTCCACTCAGTGTTAAGCCTACTCACAACGGATTATGTAAGTAACACAATATAACTGAATTTCTGTAGTACTGAGTAGCTCAAAATACTGACATGCTAGCTGAAAATGCAACATTAATATACTAATAATGAAACATTCTTAACTGAGGCATGTATATCTAAATGAACCTAGCAAGTGTAATCATGAACTAAACGAATCTACACCACTAGGGTTCTGAGTTTTATGCAAGAACTAAGAAACAATTCCATGAAAACATGATAATCTGATTTGGATTAGTCTAACAACTGAATCACAACAATAATCTGAAGTTCTAGAAACCCTAAGTCAAAACATGATATAGAGAATCAAGAATTTGACTGAATTCTAGGAACCTAATGGGTGAAAGGAACCCACTAGTGAAATTCCACATACCTGGTGACGAAATTCAAGGAGAAATCTTTCAATTTCGGGGCTGGAATTGGAGGAAACCTTGCTGCGTTCTTGGATAGGGTTGATCGACTCTTTCTCCATTTTCTCGTTCAACTTGATGATTTTTTGGAGAATGAGTTGACTAGGGTAAGTTCTAATTAAGTTACTAGGCTAAAATAGACTAAAACAACGTAGTTTAGGGGTTAAACAACGTAGTTTCAGTGTCCAACGCATAGGGAAAAGACCAAAATGACCCTGAATTAAAAGGTGTTGGGGCCAACCAATGGACCTGGTCCACGGAGCATGGTCCCACCTACGATCCGTCCTGGTCAGTCGTCGACTGGCTTCAGAGGCTGGGATTTGAAGAGTCTGAACCATGAACCTAGTCCTCGGACAATAGTCCTACCTAGGGTCCGTAGGTCCTGGCATGGTTCTGGACTTAGCTGAATTTTCTTGGGGTTCTGGAGAGTTTGAACCACGGACCTGGCGTGGGTCAAGACTTGGCTGAAAAATTCTGGGGTTCTGGGAAGGGAGTTGCAGGTGGCCAACCACAGACCCCATCTACGGTCCATGGGTCACCCTACGGTCCATAGGTAGCACCTACAACTTCTGGAATCTGCATTTCTGGTCTGTCTAGAATACAGGGTGTTACATTATTTCCCCCTTGGGAACATTCATCCTCGAATGAAGACTAAACTAGCTGAATATGGAGGGAAAGAGCTGCAAACCCTACCACTAAATAGTGTAAACTGAAATCTGACTGAACTAAGTTCCAAGAACATGCAAATGCGGTGAAAATGCAAGTATAGCTGAAGGAACACTATACTAAGACTGAATCTACGCATGAGTAACTGAAAGACTGGCGAGGAACTGTTACCTCAAGCTGGAATGGAATCGGAAGGAAAGAGTTGAGGATACTTGGACTTTATGGCTGCTTCTGTTTCCCAAGTAGCTCCCTCTACTGACTGACTCCTCCACAAAACCTTAACTGAAGTGACTTCTTTATTTCTCATCCTTCGAACCTGATGATCAAGAATCTCAATTGGTACATCCTCATAAGTGAGACTATCCTTCACATCCACACTTTCCAATGGTACTATGGATGCTGGATCACCCACACACTTCTTCAACAACGATATATGAAAGACCGGAAGCACTGCTGCTAGGTTTGTTGGCAACTCTAACTCATAAGACACCTTACCAACTCTTTTCAAGATCCTGTAAGGGCCTACATATCTAGGACTGAGCTTCTTTTTCTTGCCAAATCTCATCACCCCCTTTATAGGTGACACGTTTAGGAAAATCCAATCATCAATTTGGAACTCCAAGTCCCTTCTCCTTACATCTGCATAGGACTTCTAGCGACTCTGGGATGTCTTAAGTCTATCTCTAATGCGTTGAACTTATTCCATAGCATCATGAACCGAATCTAGCCCTATCAAGGCTGCTTCACCTACTTCAAACCAACTAACTGGAGATATGCATCTACGCCCATACATAGCCTCATAATTGGCAAGTTGAATACTGGAATGGTAACTATTATTGTAGGCGAACTCTATAAGAGGAAGGTGATCATCCCAACTACCCTTGAAGTGGGTCATGCAAGCTCTCAACATATCCTTTAAGGTCTGAATGGTACGCTTTGCCTGACCATCTGTCTGTGGATGAAATGTTGTGCTGAGATTAACTTGAGTACCAAGACCTTTCTGAAATGACTTCCGGAAATGAGAGGTAAACTGAGGACCTCTATCTGAGCTGATAGAACAAGGAACCCCATGCAACCTGACTATCTCATTAATGTAAAGCTTGGCCTAATCCTCTGCCGAATCCGTAGTCTTGACAGCCAAAAAGTGAGCAGACTTAGTAACTCTGTCAACTATCACCCAAATGGAGTCATATTGTCTGCGAGTACGAGGTAAACCTGTAATGATGTCCATGTTTATCACTTCCCACTTCCATGTAGGAATGTTGATCTCTTGAGTCATACCTCCTAATTTCTAGTGTCCTACCTTCACTTGCTGACAATTAGGGCACTTAGCCACAAAATCTGCTATATCCCTTTTCATGCCATTCCACCAAAAGACTTCCCGCATACCATGGTACATCTTAGTGGCACCTGGATGAATAGAATACCTAGATTTATAGGCTTCTGGAAGAATTTGCTGTCTCAAGTCACCCACCTTAGTAACATATAAACGACCCGGATAGTGAAGCACACCATCTCCCCTTTGGGAGAAAACCTCAACTCTCTGCTGATGAACTGAACCCTTCAGCTGAAGCAATATCCTATCACTGTATTGTTTTTCCTTAACCTCCGCTACCAATGAAGATTCTGACCCATTCTGAACTATCACATCATCTCCTGATATATTCATAAGGCAAACTCCTAAGCGAGCAAGCCGGTGAACATCTTTTTCTAGTTCTTTCCTTTCTTCCTCAACATGTGCTACACTACCCATAGATAGTCTGATACTACATTGGTCTTACCAGGATGGTAAAGCACATTCATATCATAGTCTTTGAGGAACTCAAGCCATTTCCTCTGGAGAAGATTCAGCTCTTTCTGGGAGAATACATACTGAAGGCTCTTATGGTCTGTGAACACATCTACGTGAACACCATACAAGTAATGTGTCCAAATCTTGAGGGCAAATACTACGGCTGCAAGCTCGAGGTCACGAGTCATATAGTTCTTCTCATGCACCTTAAGCTGTCTAAAAGCATATGCTATAACCTTACCTCGCTTCATCAACACATAACCTAGGCCGGCTCTGGATGCATCACAATAGATCACATAATCATCTGAACCCTCTGATATAGTCAAAATAAGAGCTTTAGTCAACCTATTTTTCACTTCTGAGAAGCTCTTCTCACAATCATTTGACCACTGGAACTTAACCATTTTATGAATCAACCTAGTCAATGGAGAAGCTATGGATGAAAATCCTTCCACGAACCTTCTGTAATAACAAGCCAAACCTAAGAAACTTCTGATATCTGTAGGAGAGGTAGGTCTGGGCCATTGTTTCACTGCTTCTATTTTCTGAGAATCCAGTCGGATCCCTTCACTAGACACTATATGTCTAAGAAAAGCAACATATTGCAACCAAGACTCACATTTGCTAAACTTAGAGAATAATTGGTGATCTTTGAGAGTTTGTAGGACAACCCTCAAATGAGTTGCATGTTATTCCTCATTCCTAGAGTAAATGAGGATATCATCAATAAAGATGATAGCGAACAAGTCCAAATACTGCTTGAACATCCTATTCATTAAATCCATGAAAGTTGCAGGAGCATTGTTTATTCAAATGACATAAATACAAATTCATTATGACCATACCGAGTTCTGAAGGTTGTTTTTGGAATGTCACTACTTCTGACTCCGAGTTGATGATAACTGGATCGAGGTCTATCTTCGAGAAATGACTAGAACCTTAAATTTGGTCAAACAAGTCATCAATCCTGGGGATAGGGTACTTATTCTTGATTGTTACTTTATTCAACTACCGATAGTGAATGCACATCCTGAGAGAACCATCTTTCTTTTTAACGAACAACACTGGTGCACCTTATGGGGAAATACTAGGTCTGATGAAGCCCTTATCTAGAAGGTCTTTCAACTGCTCTTTCAATTCCTTAAGCTCAGCTGGAGCCATTCTGTAAGGAGGAATAGAAATAGGCTGGGTATCTAGAAGGAGATGAATTCTGAAGTCGATTTCCCTTTCGGGAGGAACTCCGGGAAGATCTTCGGGAAAAACTTTTGGAACTTATTTACTACTGGAACTGACTCAAGAGTTGGGGTTTCAAAGCTTGAATCCTTAACCCGAACTAGATGATAGAGATAACCTTTAGAGATCATCTTTATAGCCTTAAGGTAAGAAATGAATCGACCTATAGGTACTCAACTACTATTCTTCCATTCTAAGATTGGTTCGTCTGGAAACTGAAAACGAATGATCCTAGTTCTACAATCGACTGAGGCATAACATAAATGTAACCAATCCATGCCTAGAATGACATCAAAGTCTGCCATTTATAAATCTATAAGATCTACAGAGTGACTTTCTGGGAGACTTTGATAGGTCAATTTATGTATACCCATCTAGCTATAATTGGGTCACCGACTAGAGTAGAGACTAAGAAGGGTTTTATAACACCCTGTACAAAAAAATAGAATAGATTGCAGATTTCTGGTGTTGTAGGTGGGACCCACGGACACCATTCTTAGACCGTAGGAGGACCCATGGTCCGTCCTATAGGTCCGTGGTTCGTGTCAGCAATCTCCCCAGAATTCAGCCCAAAATTTCGGCTATGTGTTGACCCATGGCCGGACCTACGGTCCATAGGTCAGGTCATGGACCGTGGTCTGTGTCCATGGATCGCCGCCCCAGATTTCAGCCCTCAGTCGTGAACAACGGTCGACCAGCACGGACTGTCAGTCAATCGACAGTCCGTTAGTCCCGTCTGTCAGTCACTCTGATAGCAGTTAAGTCAGGGGTCTTTTGGTCTTTTCCTTATTCGTTTGACCTCTAAAATACGTCATTTAGACCCTAAATTATGAGGTTTTAGTCAGTTTAAGCCTAGAAACATAATTAGAACTTACCTAAGTCAAATCATTAATTAAACTTAGAAAAGTTAGAGCGTAAGAGGAGAAATATGGTCAAGAACTCTAGTTCAAGAACGCAACAAGATTCCATCAGTTCCGGCCTCGAAATCGAAAGATTTCTCCGTGGAATTCGTCACCAGGTGTGTGGGATTTCACTAGTGGGTTCCTTTCTCCCATTAGGTCCTTATATTTTAGTCAGATTCTTGATTCCCTAATATCAACTAGACCTAGGGTTTCTAGAACTTTAGTAGATTATCATTAATTAGGTATTACATGTTCCCAAATTAGATTATCATGTTATTACTTCATTTATTGAATCAATTTCAAAACCCTAGCTATGTATTTCTTTAGTTCTTGAATTACACATGCTAGGTAAGATATTTATGTATTTCAGATATACTTGCCTCAGTCTTGAATGTGTCATTATAAGTATATCAATATGCATTCTCAGTTTGCATGTCAGTTTTGAGCTATCTAGTGTACTACAAAAATTCAGTCATAATGTGTTAATCATTTAATCTATTGGGAGTATTATAATACTGAGTTGGACTAGGGTCAGCCACCCATATAGTCCCAGAACTACGAGCCACGTAGGTTGTAAGTCCCCACTTTGCGCATTATTTTAGTGATCACGCCAGCATGCCTTTACACCTTTGGCCGGGTGTATTGGGTCTTCTCGATGGGGCATATACATCGAACTCCACATTTAGCTCATGTGGTTTTATTATCGGTTATTAGTAGCTCCCACAGTTTAGTCAGACTCCGTTGCATTGACCACATTTTAGTATAATCAGTATTCAACATCAGCATGTTTAAATTTGGTCATTGCATTCTGTTAGATTAGTATTCAGTATCTATATCATGTTCAGATTATACTCTTGCTTCATTGGTTGTTCAGTTATATGTTTATTTCAGCTTTACTCTATCCTGCATGCTCAGTACCTTTCAAGTACTGACGCATACTCTGCGCTACATCTTCTTGTGATGTAGGTTCAGATTCTCAGCATCCAGATCACGCTTAGATCGATTCCCGATCTCCAGTTCAGCAGCATTTGTGGTGAGTCCTCATTCTTCGAGGACAATAGTCATGTTATCTTTCAGTTTTCATTGTTTTGGTTTCAGTTTTGCTAGAGTTAGCTGGGGCATGTCCAACACTTCTAGTCAGTTAGAGGCTATTTTCAGACATAGTTAGATTCAGCTTAGTATTTGAGTTTGGTATTTCTTTTGTATTAAACTCTTATAGTTGATATATTTAGTTTTAGTATATGGGTATTCCCCATCATTTCAGACTTTCATTATTATCTAGCTTCCACATCAGTTTTATTATTATTAGTATGCTCATGTCATGCCTTGGGGTCACTTATGATCCTAGGTCCCATGTCCGCATATCGGGGGTAGCTCAGGACGTGACAAACTTGGTATAAGAGCACTAGGTTTAAGTGTCCTAGGATGTCTAATAAGCTGCACTAGGTAGAGTCCTTTTCATGGGTGTGTAGTGCGCACCACACCTAATGAGAGGGAGGCTACATAGTGTATTAGGAAAATCTTCATTTTCTTGTTACTCTTATCGTGCATAAGGATGATCTAATTCCATTCTAACTTGACGTTCTACGTTTTAGTGATCATTCCTCCTCGTATAGTTAACACTAGGAATGCGAATGCAAGGAAACAAAATGTAGCTCCTCCAATCCCAAATCAAGAAGTTTTCGATGCAAAATTCTGGAATGCTATTCTGATGCTGACTCAGAGTGTGTTCAATTAGAACAATCAGCGGGATCCAGTTCCAAAAAATTCTAATGTTGGGTCAGCTGCAGCCAGAGTGAGAGATTTTGTTAGGATGAATCCGCCAGAATTCTTAGGATCGCAGATTGGTCAGGATCCCCAAAACTTCATTGATAAAGTCAAGAAGATCTTTGAAGTGATGCAAGTAAATGGGAATGATCAGGTTGAGTTAGAATCTTATCAACTTAAGGATGTAGCTCATATCTGGTATACTCAGTGGAAAGAGAACAAGGGTACAGATGCAACTCCTATCACTTGGGAATGCTTTAGAGAGACCTTCCTGGACAGGTTTTTCCGAAGAGAGCTAAGGGAGGCAAAAGCTCAGGAATTTATGAACTTAAGGCAATGTAGCATGACAATCCAAGAGTATGGGCTCAAGTTTACCCAACTCTCCAGGTATGCTCCTTACATGGTTGCTGATTCTAGGGCTCAGATGAATAAGTTTCTATATGGAGTATCAGACTTGGTAAAGAAAGAGTGTAGAAATGCTATGTTCCTAGAAAATATGAACATATCTAGGCTCATGACTCATGCTCAGCAGGTTGAGGGTGATAAGCTTAGGGAACATGCTAAGGAGAACAAGAAGGCTAGAACTGGGAACTATGACTATTCTCAATAGAAATTGGGTGGTGGAAATCGCTCGCAGGGTCAACAGAAATTTTCAAATCCAGCACCTTCATCAGCTAGTGTCCCATCCTCTAAGTTCAGACAAGATCAGAAAGGTAGGGCATCAAGCTCTAAGTCTCAGGGAAGTGTTTCAGGTACCAAAACCTACCCAACTTTCCCTAAGTGTGGTAAGAACCATCTGGGCGAGTGCCTTGTAGGAAAGGAAGGATGCTTTGGGTGTGGTCAGTCTGGTCACAGGTTGAGGGATTGTCCTTCTAAACAGGGTCAGGAAGGCAATGGTAGAGCTCAGTCCACAACTTCAGCAGCGCCAACAAGTCTACCAACTCATCAAGGTAATTCATCTGGTGCAGGTGGCGGTCAACGCCAAAACAGGCTCTATGCTCTTCAGGCTTGCCAGGATCAGAAAGATTTTCTTGATGTAATCACTGGTACATTACGAGTCTTTGATCTCGATGTTTATGCTTTGTTAGATCCAGGGGCTACACTTTTCTTTGTAACTCCTTATATAGTAGTTAAGTTAGATGTTAGTCTAGAAACTCTCTCAAAACCCTTCTCAGTCTCTACTCCAGTCGGTGACCCAATTATAGCTAGACGGGTATACAGAAAATGCCCTGTCACAGTCTCTCAGAGAGTCACCTCAACAGATCTTGTAGAGTTAGAAATGGTAGACTTCGATATCATTCTAGGCATGGATTGGTTGCATTCCTGTTATGCCTCAGCCGATTGTAGAACTAGGATTGTTCGTTTTCAGTTTCCAGACAAACCAATCTTAGAATGGAAGGGTAGTAGCTTAGCGCCTATGGGTCGATTCATTTCTTACCTTAAGGCCAGAAAGATGATCTCTAAGGGTATCTCTATCATCTAGTTCGGGTTAAGGATTTAAACTCTGAAACCCCAACTCTTGAGTCACTTCCTGTGGTTAATGAGTTTCCAGAAGTGTTTCCAGAAGATCTTCCTGGAGTTCCTTCCGATAGGGAAATCGACTTTGGAATTGATCTCCTTCCAGATACCCAGCCTATCTCTATTCCTCCTTACAAAATGGCTCCAACTGAGCTTAAGGAATTGAAAGAGCAGTTGAAAGACCTTATAGATAAGGGCTTCATCACACCTAATATTTTGCCATAAGGTGCACCGGTGTTGTTCGGGAAGAAGAAAGATGGTTCTCTCAGAATGTGCATTGACTATAGGCAGTTGAACAAGGTCACAATCAAGAATAAGTATCCCATCCCTAGGATTGATGATCTGTTTGACCAACTTCAGGTTGCTAGTCATTTCTCAAAGATAGACCTCAGATCGGGTTATCATCAGCTCAAAGTCAGAGATAGTGACATTCCGAAGACAGCCTTCGGAACTCGGTATGGTCATTATGAATTTGTAGTTATGTCATTTGGACTAACCAATGCTCCTATAGCTTTCATGGATTTGATGAACATAGTGTTCAAGCAGTATTTGGACTTGTTCGTTATCATTTTTATTGATGATAACCTCATTTACTCTAGGAATGAGGAAGAACATGCGAGTCATTTGAGAGTTGTTCTGCAAACTTTCAAAGATCACCAGTTATTCGCCAAATTTAACAAGTGCGAATTTTGGTTACAATTAGTTGCTTTCCTTGGGCATATAGTATCAAGCGAAGTGATCCGAGTGGATTCCCAGAAAATAGAAGTAGTGAAACAATGGCCTAGATCTACCTTTCCTACAGATATCAGAACTTTCTTGGGTCTAGTGGGTTATTACAGAAGGTTTGTGGAAGGTTTCTCATTCATTGCCTCTCCGTTGACGAAGTTGACTCATAAGAAAGTCAAGTTTTAATGGTCAGATGATTGTGAGAAAAGATATGTAGAGTTGAAAACTAGATTGACTACATCTCTTGTTTTGACTCTACCAAAGGGTCCAGATGGTTATGTTATATATTGTGATGCTTCCAAAATTGGCCTAGGTTGTGTATTTATACAGCGAGATAAGGTTATTGCCTATGCTTCTAAACAACTTAAGGTGCATGAGAAGAATTATACGACTCATGACCTCGAGCTTACAGTAGTGGTGTTTGCACTCAAGATTTGGAGACACTACTTGTATGGTGTTCATGTAAATGTGTTCACAGACCATAAGAGCCTTCAATGTGTTTACTGAGAAAGATTTGAATCTTCACCAGATAAAATGACTTGAGTTCCTCAAGGATTATGACATGAGTGTGCATTACAATCCTGGTAAGGTTAATGTAGTAGCAGATGCCCTTAGCAGACTATCTATGAGTAGTGTAGCACATGTTGAGGAAGAAAGAAAGGAACTAGCAAATGATGTTTACATGCTTGCTCATTTAGGAGTTCGTCTTATGATCATATCAGATGGTGGTGTAACGATTCAGTATGGGGCATAATCTTCTTTGGTAGTGGAAGTTAAGGAAAAGTAAGACAGTGATCCGATATTGCTTGAGCTAAAGGGTGCAATCTATCAGTAGGGAATGAAGGTTTTCTCCCAAGGGGGAGATGGTGTACTTCGCTATCAGGGTTAATTCTGTGTTCCTAATGTGGGCAAGTTGAGACAACAGATTCTAGCAAAAGCCCATAACTCCAGTTATTCTATTCATCCAGGCGCTAGTAAGATGTATCATGATCTACGGGAAGTCTATTAGTGGAATGGCATGAAAAGAGATATAGCATATTTTATGGCTAAGTGCCCCAATTGTCAGCAAGTGAAGGTAGAACATCAGAAACCAGGGGTAAGAATCAAGAGATCGACATTCCTACTTGGAAGTGGGAAGTGATCAACATGGACTTCATCATAGGTTTACCTCATACTCACAGACAACATGACTCCATTTGGGTGATAGTTGATAGAGTTACTAAGTCTTCTTGCTTTTTGGCGGTTAAGACTACAAATTCAGCGAAGGACTATGCCAAGGTTTACATTAATGAGGTTGTGAGGTTGCATGAGATTCCTTTGTCTATCATCTCAGATAAAGGTCCTCAGTTTACCTCTCATTTCTGGAAGTCATTTCACAAAGGTCTTGGTACTCAGGTTAATCTTAGCACATTATTTCATCCACAGACGGATGGTTAGGAAGAGCGTACCATTCAGACCTTAGAGGACATGTTGAGAGCTTGTGTGATCGACTTCAAGAGTAGTTGGGATGATCACCTTCCTCTTATTGAGTTCACCTACAACAATAGTTACCATTCCAACATTCAGATGACCCCTTATGAGGCTTTGTATGGGCGTAGATGTAGATCTCCTGTTAGTTGGTTTGAAGTAGGTGAAGCAACCCTGATAGGGCCAGATTCGGTCCATGATGCTATAGAGAAAGTGCACCTCATTAGAGAAAGACTTAAGATAGCCCAGAGTTGCCAGAAATCCTATGCAGATGTAAGGAGAAGGGAACTACAGTTCCAAGTTGATGATTGGGTTTTCCTGAAAGTGTCACCTATGAAGGGGGTGATGAGATTTGGCAAGAAAGGGAAGCTTAGTCCCAGATATGTAGGCCCTTACCGGATCTTGAAAAGGATTGGTAAAGTGGCTTATGTGTTAGAGTTTCCAGCAGAATTAGTAGCAGTGCTTCCAGTCTTCCACGTTTCACTATTGAAGAAGTGTGTGGGTGATCCAGCATCCGTAGTGCCATTAGAGAGTGTGCCTGTTAAAGATAATCTTTCTTATGAGAATGTACCAGTTGAGATTCTTGATCGTCAGGTTAGAAGGTTGAGTAACAAAGAAGTCACTTCAGTCAAGGTTTGGTGGAGGAGTTATTCCGTAGACGGAGCTACTTGGGAAGGAGAAGCAGCCATGAAGTCAAAGTATCCTCACCTCTTTCCTTCCGATTCCACTCCAGCTTGAGGTAATAGTTCCTCTTCAGTTTTTTAGTCATCCATGCATAGAATCAGTCTTAGTATCATGTTCCTTCAGTCTGTACTTGCATTTTCTGTGTAATTGCATGTCTTTGGAACTTAGTTCAGTCAGAAATTAGTTTGAGTATTTTTAGTAGTAGGGATTGCAGCCCTCTCCCTTCATTTCAGCTAGTTTAGTCTTCATTTGAGGACGAATGTTCCTAAGGGGGAAATAATGTAACACCCGTATTTGAAAAACAAACAAGATTGTAGATTTCTGGTGTTGCAGGTGGCACCCACGGACACCATCCACGGACCATAGGAGGACCCATGGTTCGTCCTGCAGGTCTGTGGTTCGTGTCAGCAGGACCTACGGTTCGTAGGTCAGGTCACGGACCGTGGTACATGTTTGTGGATTGACGTCCCAGATTTTAGCCCTCAGTCGCGCACAACGGTCGACCAGCACGGACCGTCAGTCAATCGACGATTCGTCAGTCCCGTCCGTCAGTCACTCAGATAACAGTTAAGCTGGGGTTTTTTGGTCTTTTCCTTATTCGTTTGATCTTTAAAATACGTCGTTTAGTCCCTAAATTATGAGGTTTTAGTTCCTTTAAGCCTAGAAACAAAACTAGAACTTACCTAAGTCAAATCATTAATTAAACTTAGAAAATTTAGAGCGTAAGAGGAGAAAAGAGGTCAAGAACCCTAGTTCAAGAATGCAACAAGATTCCATTAGTTCCAGCCCTGAAATCAAAAGATTTCTCCGTGGAATTCATCACCAGGTATGTGGGATTTCACTAGTGGGTTCCTTTCTCCCATTAGGTCCCTAGATTTCAGTCAGATTCTTGATTCCCTATTATCAACTAGACCTAGGGTTTCTAGAACTTTAGTAGATTATCATGAATTAGTTATTACATGTTCCCAAATCAGATTATCATGTTATTACTTCATTTATTGCATCAATTTCAGAACCCTAGCTATGTATTTCTTTAGTTGTTGAATTACACATGCTAGGTCAGATATTTAAGTATTTCAGATATACTTGCCTTAGTCTTGAATGTGTCATTATCAATATATCAATATGCATTCTCAGTTTGCATGTCAGTTTTGAGCTATCTAGTATATTACAGAAATTCAATCATAATGTGTTAATCATTTAATCTATTGGGAGTAACATAATATCGAGTTGGACTAGGGTCAGCCACCCATATAGTCCCAGAACTACGAGCCACGTAGGTTGTAAGTTCCATCTGTGGAAATCATTTTAGTGATCACGCCAGCATACCTCTACACCTTTGGCCGAGTTTATTGGGACCTCTTGATGGGGCGTATACATTGGACTCCACATTTAGCTCATGTGGTTTTATTATTGGTTATTAATAGCTCCCACAGTTCAGTCAGACTCTATTGCATTGATCACATTTCAGTATAATCAATATTTAGCATCAACATGTTTAAATTTGGTCATTGCATTCTCTTAGCTCAGTATTCAGTATCTATATCATGTTCAGATTATACTCTTGCTTCATTTCTTGTCCAGTTATATGTTTATTTCAGCTTTACTCTATCCTACATGCTTAGTACCTTTCAAGTACTAACGCATACTTTGCGCTACATCTTGTTGTGATGTAGGTTCAGATTCTCAGCATCCATATCACGCTTAGATCGGTTCCCAATCTCTTGTTCAACAACATCAGTGGTGAGTCCTCATTCTTTGAGGACAATAGTCATGTTATATTTCAGTTTTCATTGTTTTAGTTTTAATTTTGCTAGACTTAGCTGGGGCATGTCCCAACACTTCTAGTCATTTAGAGGTTATTTTAAGACATAGTTAGATTCCGCTTAGTATTTGAGTTTGGTATTTCTTTTGTATTAAACTCTCATAGTTGATATATTCAGTTTTAGTATATGGGTATTCCCCATCATTTCAGACTTTTATTATTATTTAGCTTCCGCATCAGTTTTATAATTCTTAGTATGCTCATGTCATGCCAACAGGGTTAGCTTGGGGTCACTTGTGATCCTAGGTCCCGTGTCCGCATCTCGGGGGTAGCTCGGGACGTGACAAACTTGGTATAAGAGCACTAGGTTTAAGTATCCTAGGATGTCTGATAAGCCGCACTAGGTAGAGTCCTTTTTATGGGTGTGTAGTGCACACCACATCTAATGAGAGGGAAGCTACAAAAGGTAAATCAGCTCCTGTTATATTTCCACTAGGTGAACCAAATGTGTGCCACATTCTTAAGCTGGTAGAATGCTAACTCTACCCTATCATTTCCTGTCACTTGGATCACTCCAAAGACCTTCTTGACCTCATCAATGAAGTTCTGGGGATCCTCACCATACGCGACCCTAGAAACACAGGTGGGTTCATCCAAACAAAATCACGAACCCTAGTTACCATTGATCCACCACTAGCATTTGTAGGAACTGTAACCTGCTGATTGTTCTGGTTAGCTACACTCTGGCCAACAATTGAATAGCGTTTTGAAACTCTGCATTTGAAACTTTCTGATCTGGGACTGGAGGAACTGCGTCAGCATTGCGTGTATATTCCTGGGGTAAGCTCTACGAGGAGGCATGATCTTCAGCGGATAACGACGGATTAGAAATGATAATTTAGATCATACCTTACGCACGATAAGAGTAGCAAATAAAGTGAAGTTTTCCTAAAACACTTCGTAGCCTCCCCCTCATAGGTGTGGTGCGCTTCACATTCATGAAAGGGACTCTACTTGGTGTAGCTTTTCAGACATCCGAGGACTCTTGAACCTAGTGCTCTAATATCAAGTTTATCACCCCCCGAGGCTACCCCTTGACGTAAACACGGGAGATAGGATCACGAGTGACCTCAAACTAACCCTGTTGGCATATCATAAGCATACTTAAAGATTTACTAAACATAGAAATACTGTGCGGAAGCTTAAACATGATATAAAGAGAAATGATGGGGAATACCCATTCTAAATCTGAATATATAAAATTGAGTTTAATGACAATTGAAAGATCAAACTCAACTAAAATTGAATCTAACTATGTCTGAATAAAAGCCTCTAACTGACTAGAGCTGCTGGGACATGCTCCCAGCTGACTTCTAGAAATACTGAAAATGAAAGACTGAAAATAGAAGGATAACATGTCAATCGTCCTCGAAGAATGAGGACTTACTACTGATGGTGCTGAATTGGAGATCGGGAACCGATGTATGTGTGATCTGGATGTTGAGAACATGAACCTACATCATGAGAAGATGTAGCGCATAGTATGCATCAGTACTTGAAAGGTACTGAGCATGCAGAACGAGATAAAGATGAACAATATATACATAAATGAACAAAGCAATAAGATCAATGATATAGTCTGATCATGATGGAAATACTAAAATATATTGAGGATACTGAATATTAACTAAACTGAAAGCAATGACCAAGTACATAACAAGCTGAGACTGAATACTGAACTATACTGATAATCTGGTCAATGCATTAGAATCTAATTGTGGGAGCTACTGTTAACCAACATAAAACCACGAGAGTTATCCGTGGAGTCTGATGTATCGCCCCATCGAGAGGACCCAATATACCTTGCCAGGGGTTTAAAGGCATGATCGACATGATCACTAATATGTTGCCCATAGAGGGGACTTATCCTACGGGGGCACACAGTTCTGGGACTATGAGGGTGACTGACCCTTAGTCCATTCGGTATTAAGCCTACTCCCAACTGATTATGTAAGTAATACATTATAACTGAATTTCTGTAATACTGAATAGCTCAAAATACTGACATGCCAACTGAAAATGCAACTTCCATATACTGATAATGAAATATTCTTAACTGAGGCATGTATATCTAAATAGAGTGACCTAGCAAGTGTAATTCATGAACTTAACGAATCTACACAACTAGGTTTCTGAGTTTCATGCAAGAACTAAGCGACAATTCCATGAAAACGTGATAATTTGATTTGGATTAGTCTAACAGCTGAATCACAACAATAATCTGAAGTTCTAGAAACCCTAGGTCTAAACATGATATAGAGAATCAAGAGTCTGACTGAATTCTAGGGACCTAATGGGTGAAAGGAACCAACTAGTGAAATCCCACATACCTGGTGACGAAATTCACGGAGAAATCTTTTGATTTCGGGGCTGGAACGTGAGGAAACCTTGTTGCATTCTTGGAGAGGGTTGGTCAACTCTTTCTCCTTTTTCTCGTTCAACTTAATGATTTTTTGGAGAATGAGTTGACTAGGGTAAGTTCTAATTAAGTTACTAGGCTAAAACTGACTAAAATGACGTAGTTTAGGGGTTAAACGACGTAGCCTAGGTGTCCAACACATAGGGGAAAGACCAAAACAACCTGACTTAAAAGCTGTCGGGGCCAACCAACGGACCTGGTCCACGAATCGTGGTCCCACCTATGGTCCATCCTGGTTAGTCATCGACTGGCTTCAGAGGCTGAGATCTGGGGAGTCTAAGCCACAGACCTGGTCCACAGATCGTGGTCCTACCTGCGGTCCGTAGTTTGGCATCGTTCTGGACTTAGATGAATTTTCCTGGGGTTCTGGGGAGTCTGAACCACAGACCGTGGTCCCACTTACGGTCCATAGGTCCTGGCGTGGGTCAAGACTTGGCTGAAAAATTTTGGGGTTCTGGGAAGGGAGCTGCAGGTGGCCAACCACGGACCCCACCTACGGTCCATAGGTGGCACCTACAACTTCTGGAATCTTCATTTCCGGCCTGTCTAGAATACAGAGTGTTACAACCATGCATGATATGTGAAAAGGTATCCCAGAAATACGAAAGGTTGCATTCACTTGCCATGAGTATTCATAAATGGAATAACTTCATTCATACTTGCAACACTTTGACATTTTTAATTCACCAATATTTATTCTATGTACCATTATCTATTAACACATTATACAATGAACCCAACAATCTCCCACATGAATGGGAATGTCTATTACGTGAAAGATAGATATACATGGACTAGTGTGTGATTACAAACAAAGACTAGTTGCATCAGAATAAGTGTGTTCCCCTTTGAATCTTCCCTAGTGAACTTATATCGGATGAACTTGATCAATGGGTTGATGCGATATCTTTGAACCATCGAACTTGAATGTACACCTAGACAATATAATTCACACAACCAGCCTTTTACCATCTATGTTTGTCATGGTTTTGTTTGTTTCAGCCATGAACACTTCTTGGTTTCATGAGAGCTTAGAGAATCGGCCTTTACTAACATTCTCCTTGAAGAGGCTTCCACTTCACTCCCACATAGGCGATTTCTAAATGTTTACTCCTGTAGAGAAACTATTTGGCCATGCCTTGCCAAACTTAGAAACCATTAAGAAAAACTCCAATATAAGCTTTATCTTTGGTTACTAAACATTGTCTTCATCATGAGAATGGGTTATATTATTTAACAATGTTAGACCGTCAAACACAACTCTGTTTAATCTTTTTGAACCTAGCTCTTGGGTTCTCTAGTCTGTTAGGTAGAGTTACCATCATTCTTGACTTGTCTTAGGCCTAAAACTCAGCATCTTAGATGACCTTTCAACTCCCTCTCTAATTAGGCCTTTTGTAAGTGGATCCGATACATTATCTTTTGACCTTACATAGTCAATTGTAATAATTCCACTAGAGAATAGTTCTCTAACAGTATTATGTCTCCATCTTATGTGACGAGATTTACCATTATACATCATGCTCCCTGCCCTACCTATTGCAACCTGACTATCACAATGTATGCATACAATTACCAATGGTTTAGGCCAATATGGAATATCTTCCAAGAAATTTCGAAGTCATTCATCTTCTTCACCGACTTTATCTGAAGCGATAAATTCAGATTCCATATTAGAGCGAGCAATACATGTCTGTTTGGATGATTTCCAAGAGACTGCTCCACCATCAATAGTAAATACATATCCACTTGTGGATTTTACTTCATCTGATCTGGTGATCCAATTTGCATCAATATGTCCTTCAAATACTGCTGGATATTTTTCATAATGCAAAGCATAGTTTTGAGTATATTTTAAATACCCTAAAACTCTTTTCATTGCCATCCAATGAGTTTGATTGGGATTGCTCGTGTACCGACTCAACTTAATAATAGCACATGCTATATCTGGTCGTGTACAGTTCATGATATACATCAAACTTTCCAACACTCTCAGATAGTCCAATTGTGAGTTACTTTCACCTTTATTCTTTCGGAGTGCAAAATTCACGTCTATTGGAGTTTTGACAATATTGAAATCCAAATATTTGAACTTGTCAAGTACCTTTTCAATATAATGATACTTTGACAAAGCCACACCTTGTGGAGTTTGAAGAATTTTTATTCCCAATATAACATCTTCCACTCCAAGGTCTTTCATTTCAAAACTACTAGTAAGCATTTGCTTAATAGTGTTTATATTAGCTAAGTCTCTATTGATGATTAACATATCATCCACATACAAACAAACAACTACCTTATAATTTGGAGTTTCCTTAATGTAAACACATTTGTCATACTCATTAATCTTAAATCCGTTTGCCAACATTGTGTGGTCAAACATTGCATGCCACTGTTTGGGTGCTTGTTTTAGTCCATAAAGTGACTTCACAAGTTTGTAGACTTTTGTTTCTTTGCTAGGAACCACAAACCCCTTGGGTTGTTCCATGTAAATTTCTTCCTCTAACTCTCCATTTTAAAAAGCTGTTTATACATCCATTTGATAGATTTCAAGATCATATACTGTTGCTAGTGCAACCAACATCCGAATAGATGTAATCCTTGTCACTGGAGAGTATGTATCAAAGTACTCAAGGCCTTCCTTTTGTTTGAAGCCTTTGACTATGAATCTTGCCTTGTACTTGTCAATAGTACCATCAACCTTCACTTTCCTTTTAAAGATCCATTTTGATCCTAAAGGCTTATTTCCCGGAGGAAGATCAACCAACTCCCCAGTATGGTTATTCAAGATTGATTCAATCTCACTATTGAAAACTTCTTTTCAAAATGGTGAATCTGCAGAGGACATTGCTTCTTGGAAGGTTTGAGGCTCATTATGAATGAGAAATGTTACAAAATCTGATATGAAGGAAGTAGCAGTGTAACACCCCGCTATTTGAAAGAGCTAGAATTAGAAAGAACCATTTTTTTGGAAAGTATGAAAATCTGAAATTTGGCAAAGTTATGTTAAGTATGAGTTTTGGGTCAACTTCAAACGACCATAACTTTCAGTACAAGAGGACTTAGGTGGAAAATAAAATATCAAATGAAAGGGCTTCGAATCCTCTTTACAACGCCACTAAGTTTGCTAATTTTCGAGTTCGTATGAGGGAGATATGCCCGTTTAAAGTTGGGCTGTCCAACTAAGGAAAGTTACCCGGATTTAGGATGGTTAATTTGGTCTGTTCCTTACCCAATTAATATATTTCATTTTTAGTAACTAATTAGGGGCATAAACTGAATTGGTTCACTTTACGCACTCAAATTTCACGGTAATTAGAGAAAAGAACTCGAGAGGAGAAAGGAGGAGAAAAAGTCAAGATTTCATCAAGTTCTTGAAGGTTTCGTGCGCGTTTCACCGAGGTTGATCCCTAAAAAAGTATGTGAGTTCACATAGCATTGGGTTCGTTTACCCACGCGCCAATCATTTTAATCTTAGCCTATTTTTGTTCTAAAAAGTTGAAGATTTATTGTTCTTGAGTTGTGTTCTTGAAATTTCCCTCATTTTTGAATTTTGATGGGATTGATGAGTTTCTTGAGATAGTCTTATCGATTTTAAGAGTTGTTTTGAGTTAGATTATTGGGTACATGTATTGGGTAACCGGATCTAAAGAGAAATTGAGAAAAAGAATCAAATTTAGTCAAATTAAGATTAGAAAACGAGTTGAAGAATTCATCGGGGTTACCTGGGGGAGGTATGGGACGACGTATCCCTGATGCGCCAGAAGGTCTGGTGCGACGCTCCCCCGATGCGGTAGAAGGTTTGGGGAAGCACACCAGTAGTGCGACTGTAATGGGCCTCTGAACTTTAGGGGTTGGTGCCCCGCGCCAGTAGTGCGCCTGGGACATCTGCCCCACCCGTTTTTCATTGGTTAGCCCGTCTTAGTCCTTCTAAAGTGTACTAACACTTCCTATTGATTCTAACTACTCTAAATGACTTCTTAACATTTAGAAATCATCCATAAACATGGATCATAACCTTGAATCCATAAATTCAAATTCAAGGAAAGTTAAGATCCAAGTCTAGAGAGTTCTTAGAGTCTTTTCCAAAGTATTTTACAAAATTTTTAAACTTGTTTTAAGACTTGAGCATTGAATTGAGGAAGAGTAAGAGCGAAGTTCATCTTTTTTAAAAGATTATATGGGAATAAAGTATTCCCAAAGAGTAAATGTTTTCACATTAAACAAGAGATAAAACACCGATTTCCAAGAGAGGTTTTGAGCTAGTTTTTGAGTAATAATCTCAAACCACAGTGAAAGAGTTATGTTTTTAAACATATGAGCTGAGTATATTTTGGGAGTAGTATTGAGTACCGATATGGGGACGAGTTCATAATAACTCAAGTCTCGATAAACCATGTATCCAACTTGGGTAGAAATGATCATACTTTTTAGATGATTCCTTAATACTTTTGGGAGTAGTATTGAGTACCGATATGGGGACGAGTTCATAATAACTCAAGTCTCGGTAAACCATGTATCCAATGTGGGTAGAAATGATCATACTTTTTAGATGATTTCTTAATACTTTTAAGCATAGCTTAGTGGATCCCCTTAGTTGAGGCATTCTATATCCTGACAAGTTATAGGACAGTTCTGGCAGCGTGGGCGAGACGTTGTATTATCACATAGCTCACAGTGATGGTTGTCGGTTAGAGAATCTCCCAAATAGAGTTTTTTTTGTATTATTATATACAACTAAGATATTATGGTATTTTCAATACTTTGAGATGTTATCTAGTGTTTAAATGCTTTATATAAATTGCATCTTTATTGTTGTTTTATTTCTGGATTGAGTTGAGTATCTATGAGTTGAGTAAAGCTGAGGTAAGTATTTCTTTCAGATTCCAGTCAAGCTTACCGTTTGTTTAGAATTCCCCTCGCATGCTTGTACATTCAATGTACTGATGCTATTTGGCTTGCATCATTTTATTATGTAGATACAGGTAACCATGATCAACATCCAGGGCTTCATTGATCCAGTTGTGCATTTCAGAGTCATTTGGTGAGCCTCCTTGCTTTGTGGTGGATCCCTTTATTATTGCTTTATCATTTTAGTTGTTAGGATGATCGGGGGTCTTGTCCCGACATCCCTCATAGTATTAGAGGCTTCATAAACAGATAACTATAGTTCTTTAGTCTTTGCATGCCAGTTGTTTTGTTATAAGACTTTAGTTGCCACTTTGGCTAGTTGGATGTTTAATTCTAAAACATTCTAAGTTATTTTGAGATAGTTGAGTAAAGATCCATTTGTTTTCTTTTATTAAAGCTTAAGGTTTTCCGCTGAACGTTTGGCCAGGTCAAGGGTTTGCTTGGGGCCAACAATGGTTCTCGAGTGCCAGTCCCGCCTAGGGTGTAGGCATGGAGGGTGACAAACAAGGTATCAGAGCACAGAGTTCAAGAGTCCTAGGGTGTCTTTGAAGTCGTGTCTGTAGAGTCCTAGTTATCGGTGTGAAGCGTGCTACATCTATAGTTAGGAGGCTGCGACATTTAGGAACATATCCTATTTCTTTCATACTCATTTCGTGCGATAGAGTTTATCTCTAAGAAGTTTTTTCTAATTCATGCTTGCGTGTATCCTTCAGATCATGCCTCCACGAAGAGTTGTCAGAGGTCGTCCCGCTAGGAGGAATATTGAACCGCAAGATCAAGAGGTACCTAAGGCACTTGAAGTGCAACCCCAAGGATAGGTCACCAATGCGGAGTTTCGGGAAGCTATCTGGATGTTTAGTCAAGATGTGACCACTCAAGTTGGACAGAGAGATAATCGACAGGAAGTGGTTGATACTTCAAGGATCCGTGAGTTCTTAAGGATGAATCCTCCAAGCTTCACTGGTTCAAGTGTCACGGAGGATCTGGAAAACTTTATAGAGGAACTGCAGGGAATGTTTGAGGTTATGCACGTTGTCGATGCTGAGCGAGTGGAACTAGCTATCTATCAATTGAAGAGTGTTGCTAGGATTTGGTTTGACCAGTGAAAGAAGGGTAGAGTTGAGGGTGCACCAATTTTGAGCTGGGCTATGTTCAAGAGTGCTTTCATGTGGCGTTTCTCTCCCCGTGAACTAAGAGAAGCAAAGGTATGAGAATTCCTCACCCTCAAGCAGGAATGTATGTGTGTTTATGAGTACAATCTTAAGTTCACCCAACTTTTCCGCTATGCTCCGGAGATGGTTGCTGACATGAGAAGCAGAATGAGTCTGTTTGTTGCTGGGTTGTCTCGTCTTTCAAGTAAGTAGGGCAAGGTAGCTATGTTGATAGAAGGTATGGACATAGTGAGGTTGATGATCCATATGCAGCAGGTTGAGGAGAACAAGCTGAGAGATAGAGAAAAGTTTAGGAGTAAGAAAGCTAAGGCAGGGAATGAATCTAGGTAACAAAAGAGCAATGTGAACCGGTTTTCTTTCCAATAGAAACATAAGGGACCTGCTCCATAATCTGCTAGTTCCCTGCACCAAGGAACATAGGTGAGTTCAACAATCAGAGTTTGTAGAATTTAAGAGCTAAGCCTGCATAGTCTCAAGGTAGTATGGCATAAGGAGGTAATTGGGCTCCTTCATGTGCTAAATGTAGTAGGAACCACCTAGGAACGTGTTGCGATGGCTCCACTGGTTGTTTAAAGTGTGGTCAAAAGGGTCACTTCATGAAAAAGTGTCCTAAGAACAGGTAGGGCGGTGGAAATAGGGGCAATAGAGCCCATTCTTCTTCAGTTGCTCCACCAGACAGAGCTCCACCTAGAAGAGCTACTTCAGGGACCGGTGGAGGGGTAAATCGTCTATATGCTATTACCAATCGCCAAGAGCAAGAGAATTCTCCAGATGTTGTCACTGGTATGATCAAAGTCTTTAATTTTGATGTTTATGCTTTGCTAAATCCATGAGTGAGTCTATATTTTTTGACTCCTTATGTTGCGATGAATTTTGATGTCCTTCCTGAGCAACTTCTTGATCCCTTGAGTGTATTCTAGCTGAGAAAGTCTATTGTGATTGTACCATTTTTGCCAATCACAAGAGCACCATGGTTGACTTAGTTGAGTTAGATATGGTAGATTTTGATGTTATTCTAGGTATGGACTGGCTTCATGCCTGTTATGCCTCAGTCGATTTTAAAACTCGAGTTGTTAAGTTCCAGTTTCCTAATGAGATAGTTATAGAGTGAAATAGTAGTTTAGCAGTGCCTAAGGGTTGTTTTATTTCATACCTTAAGGCGAGAAAGTTAGTTCCCAAGGGGTGCATCTATCACTTAGTCAGAGTTAATGACTCTAGTGTTGAGACACCACTTATTTAGTCACTTCCAGTAGTAAAAGAGTTTCCAGAAGTCTTTCCATATGATTTTCTCGGAGTCCCTCCTGAGAGAAATAGACTTCGATATAGATATTATTCCTGATACTCGTCCTATCTCTATTCCACCATATAGAATGGCACCAGCAGAGTTGAAAGAGTTAAAAGAGCGATTGAAAGATCCCCTTGAGAAGGGTTTTATTCGACTAAGTGTCTCACCTTGGGGTGCTCTGGTCTTATTTGTGTGGAAGAAATATGGTTCTCTTAGAATGTGTACATATTACCGTCAGTTGAACAAGGTTACTATCAAGAATAAGTATCCTCTTCCGAGAATTGATGATCTCTTTGATCAACTTCAGGTTGCCACTTGTTTTTCTAATATAGACCTCAAATCTGGCTATCATTAGTTGAGAGTAAGAGAAAGTGATATTCTTAAGACAACATCCAGGACCCGTTATGGTCATTATGAGTTTCTTGTCATGTCATTTGGTTTGACTAATGCTCCAACAACATTCATGGACCTTATGAATAGAGTATTCAAGCCTTATTTAGATATGTTTGTTATCGTATTCATTAATGACATTCTAATCTATTCTAGGAATGAGGAAGATCATGCTAGCCATCTCAGAATAGTTCTCCAAACTCTCAAGGACAAAGAGTTGTATGCTAAATTCTCTAAATGTGAATTTTGGCTTGAGTCCATGGCATTCTTAGGCCATACTATTTTCGGTGATGGGGTTCGAGTTGATACTCAGAAAATAGAGGCAGTTCGTCGAGGGTTTTTCATCTATTTCATCCCCATTGACTAAGTTGACTCAGAAAATAGTTAAGTTTCAATGGTCTGAAGCTTGTGAGAATAGCTTTCAGGAATTGAAAAAGCGGTTGACTACTACCCCAATATTAACCTTACCAGAAGGTACGCAAGGTTTTGTGGTATATTGTGATGCGTCCAGAGTTGGATTGGGTTGTGTGTTGATGCAGAATGGTAAAGTTATAGCTTATGCCTCCAGACAGATGAAAGTTCACAAGAAGAATTACTCAGCCCATGATCTAGAGTTGGCTGTAGTAGTATTCACTTTGAAAATATGGCGTCACTATCTTTATGGTGTTCATGTAGATGTGTTCACCGATCACAAGAGCCTTCAGTATGTGTTTAGTCAGAAAGAGCTTAATCTCAGATAGAAGAAGTGGTTGGAGTTACTAAGGATTATGACATGAGTATTCAATATTACCCGGGTAAGGCTAATGTTGTTGCTGATGATTTGAGTAGGTTGTCCATGGGTAGTACTGCCCATGTTGAGGAACAAAAGAGAGAGTTAGCGAAAGATGTGCACAAACTTGCACGATTAGGAGTTCGACTGATGGATTCCACCAAAGGAGGAGTAGTGATGATGAATGGGGCAGAATCATCATTAGTGTCAGAAGTGAAAGAGAATTAAGACCAAGATCCTATTTTGCTTGAGTTGAAGGAAAATGTTCAAAAGAAAAAAGTAATGGATTTTGAACAAGGGGGAGATGGTGTATTGAGGTATTAAGGTAGTTTATGTGTACCAAGGGTGGATGAACTCCAAGAGAGGATCATGGAGGAACCTCATAGCTCCAGATATTCTATCCATCCGGGTTCCACAAAGATGTATCGTGACTTGAGAGAAGTATATTGGTGGAATAGTGAAGAAAGGTATCACAGAGTTCGTTGCTAAGTGCCTGAATTGTCAAAAAGTTAAAGTAGAGCACTAAAGGCTAGGTGGTATGGCTCAGAATATAGAGATTCCAAAATGGAAGAAGGGGATGATCAATATGGACTTTATTACTGGCTTGTCGTGATCTCGCAGGAAGCATGATTCCATTTGGGTGATTGTAGATCGAATGACCAAATCAGCTCACTTTTTGCCGGTAAAGACTACTCATTCAGCAGAGGATTATGCCAAGTTATATATTCAAGAGGTAGTAAGACTTCATGGAGTTCCAGTTTTGATTATTTTAGATAGAGCTGCATAATTTACTGCACAATTCTGGAAATATTTCCATAAAGGTTTAGGTTCAAAGGTGAACTTGAGTACTATTTCTCATCCTCAGACAGATGGTCAAGTAGAGCGCACTATTCAAAATTTGGAAGATATGTTGAGGGCTTGTGTGATTGGTTTCAAGGGTAATTGGGATGATCACCTACCTCTCATTGAGTTTGCTTATAACAATAGTTATCATTCTAGCATCCAGATGACTCCTTATGAAGCTCTTTATGGGAGAAGATACATATCTCTTATTGGATGGTTTGAGGTTGGTGAAGCTGGGTTGATTGGACCAGACTTAGTTCATCAAGCTATGGAGAAAGTAAAGGTTATTCAAGAAGGGTTGAAAACAGCCCTGAGTCGTCAGAAATCCTATACAGATGTTAGGAGAAGAGACTTAGAGTTTGAAGTAGATGATTAGGTATACTTGAAGGTTTCACCCATGAAGGGTTTTATGAGATTTGATAAAAAGGGAAAACTTAGTCCCCGGTATATTGGTCCTTACAGTATATCCAAGAGGATTGGTAATGTAGCTTATTAGTTGGAGCTACCGCAAGAGTTAGCAACAGTTCATCCAGTGTTTCACATTTCCATGTTGAAAAAGTGTAAGGGAGATCCTTCACTTATCATACCCACTGAAGATATTGGTATTAAGGATAGCTTGTCTTATGTGGAGATTCATGTTCAGAATCTAGACCTTCAGGTTCGCAAATTGAGAACCAAGGAGGTAGCATCAGTCAAGGTCTTATGTAGAAATCACTTTGTTGAGGAAGCTACATGGGAAGCTGAGGAGGCTATGAAGAAGATATATCCACATCTCTTTGAGCCTAGAGAAATTCCAGATCAAGGTACTAATTCTCTTCTTAGTACCCTTTAATTGATATACTGAATGTGTTTGATTTGCTTGTTTGGTGTTTGAGTTGAATGTTAGATGTTACACCGTTAGTCTACTAATACTAATCTCATTCGAGGACAAATGTTCACAAGGGGGAGATATTGTAACACCCCTCTATTTGAAAGAGCTAGAATTAGAAAGAACCATTTTTTTTGGAAAGAATGAAATCTGAAATTTGGCAAAGTTTGTATGAGTTTTGGGTCAACTTCAAACAACCATAACTTTCAGTGCACGAGGAGTTAGGTGGAAAATAAGATATCAAATGAAAGGTCTGGGAATCCTCTTTCCAACACCACCGAGTTTGCTAATTTTTGAGCTCGTATGAGGGTGATATCCCCATTTAAAGTTGGGATGTCCAATTAAGGAAAGTTACTCGGATTTAAGAGGGGTATTTTGGTCTTTTCCTTATCCAATTAGTTTGTTTCATTTTTAGTATTTAATTAGGGGTCAAAACTGAATTGGTTCAGTTTACACACTTAAATTTCACACTAGGGTTTTATAGAAAAGAACTCAAAAGGAGAAAGGTCAAGATTTCGTCAAGTTCTTGAAGGTTTCGTGCGGGTTTTGCCAAGGGTTGATCCCTAAAGAGGTATGTGAGATCACATAGAATTGGGTTCTTTCACCCACACACCAATCATGTTAATTTTAGCATATTTTTGTCCTAAAAGATTGAAGATTTGATGTTCTTGAGTTGTGTTCTTGAAATTGCCTTTATTCTTGAATTTGGATGGGATTGATGAGTTTCTTGAGATATTCTTATCGATTTTAAGAGTTGTTTTGAGTTAGATTCTTGGTTACATGTATTGGGTAACTAAATCTAAAGATAAATTGAGAAAAAGAATCGAATTTGGTCGAATTAAGATCAGCAAATGGGTTGAAAAAATCATCGGGGTTACTTGGGGGAGGTCTGGGGCGACGTGCCCCCGATGCGCCAGAAGGTTAGGGGTGACGTGCCCTTGATGTGCCAGAAGGTCTAGAGCGGTGTGCCAGCAGTGCACCAGAAATGGATGTCTAAACTTTAGGGGTTGGTTCCCCGCGCCAGCAGTGCTCCCGGGACGTCTGCCCCACCCATTTTTCATCGTTTAGCCCGTCTTAGTTCTTCAAAAGTGTACTAACACTTCCTATCGGATATAACTACTCTAGATGACTCCTAAACATCTAGAAATCATCCATAAATATTAATCATGACCTTGAATCTGTAAATTCAAATGCAAGGAAAGTTAAGAGCCAAGTCTAGAGAGTTCTTAGAGTCTTTTCAAAAGTCTTTTACAAATGTTTTAAACTTGTTTTAAAACTTGAGCATTGAGTTGAGTAAGAGTAAGAGTGAAGTTCTTTTTCTATTGAAGATTATATGGGAACTAAGTATTCCCAAAGAGTAAATGTTTTCACATTCAAACAAGAGATAAAACACAGATTTCCAAGAGAGCTTTTGAGCTAGTTTTTGAGAAATAATCTCAAACCACAGACAAAGAGTTATGTTTTTAAACATATGAGCTGAATATATTAGGGAGTAGTATTGAGAACCAATATGGGGACGAGTTCATATTAACTCAAGACTCCATAAACCATGTAGCCAACGTGTGTAGAAAGGATCATACTTTTTAGATGATTTCTTAATGCTTTTAAGTATAGCTTAGTGGATCCACTTAGTTGAGACGTTCTATATTCCAGAAAGTTATAGGACAGTTCTGGCAGTGTGGGCGAGACGCTGTATCATCATAAAGCTCATAGTGATGGTTGTCTCTTAGAGAATCTCGCAAACAGAGTTTAGTTTTTTTGTATTCTTATATACAACTGAGATATTATGGTATTTCCAATACTTTGAGATGTTATCTAGTGTTTAAATGCTTTATATAAACTGCATCTTTATTGTTGTTGTATTTCTGCATTGAGTTGAGTATCCATGAGTTGAGTAAAGCTGAGGTAAGTATTTCTTTCAGATTCCAATCAAGCTTACATTTTGTTTAGAATTCCTCTCTCATGCTCGTACATTCAATTTACTGATGTTATTTGGCATGCATCTTTTTATGATGAAGATATAGGTAACTAGGATCAACATCTAGTACTTCGTTGATCCAGTTAAGCATTTCAGAGTCATTTGGTGAGCCTCTTTGCTTTCTGGAGGATCCCTTTAATATTGCTTTATCATTTCAGTTGTTAGGATGATCGGGGGTCTTGTCCCGACATCCCTCATAGCATTAGAAGTTTCATAGACCGATAGTTATAGTTCTTTAGTCTTTGCATTTCAGTTGTTTTGTTATAAGAATTTAGTTGACACTTTGGTTAGTTGGACGTTTAATTCTAAAACATTCAAAGTTATTTTGAAACAATTGAGTAAAGTTGCATTTGTTTTCTTTTATTAAAGCTTAAAGTTTTCCGCTGAGAGTTTAACCAGGTCAAGGGTTCGCTTGGGGCCAGCAATTGTTTTCCAGTGCCAATCCCGCCCAGGGTGTAGGCTCGGGGCATGACAAACAGTCCTTTGACGCTTACTACACCTTGGATTTTCTTCAATTTGTATATTTTCCTTTGGTTCATCTTGAGGTCGTTTAGTCCCCCCCTCCCCAACTAGACTCTTCATATCTAGCTTTGTACGGGTAGATGTGTTAAAAGAATTAAGCATTATCTAATTCAATTACCGTATTGTCATGAATATCTGGATGTTCAGATTTATGAACCAAAAATTGACATGCCTTACTATTTATAGCATATCCAATAAACACACAGTCCACAATGTTTGGTTCTATTTTCAACCTTTTGGATATAGGAAATTGGACTTTTGCTAGACATTTCCACACTTTGAAATATTTCAAGTTAGGTTTCTTTCCTTTCCATTTTTCATACGGAATAGATTGTGTCTTGCTATGGGGCACTCTATTGAGTATTTCATTTGTTGTAAGGATAACTTCCCCCCACAAGTTTTGTGGTAAACTTGAACTTATAAGTAAGGCATTCATCATTTCCTTCAAAGTTCAGTTTTTTGTTTCTGCAATCCCATTAGATTGTGGTGAATAAGGGCAGTCGTTTGATGGATAATTCCATTTTCCAAACAGATTTACGCAAATGGAGATTCATTGTGTTTTATTGCACTCAAAATTAGGCAATACTTCCAAAATAATCAGTTTTTGCAAGGTCTTATAATTGACATGTCCCAAACGTTCATGCCATAAACCACTCGACTCAAGCAAGTAAGTAGAACAAGAACTTTTATTATTTGCAATAGCCATTACATTGAGCTTAAACAAGCCCTTGCAAAGGTAGCCCTTTCCAACATACACTTCATTTTTACTAATTACAACTTTGTCAGAAACAAATACACATTTGAATCAATTTTTAGTAAGAAGTGGAGTAGAAGCCAAGTTCTTTCTTAATTCTGGAACATGTAGCACATTCTTGAGAGTCACCACCTTGCCAAATGTCATCTACAAGAGAACATTGCTCGTTCCTTCAACCTTTGCAGTTGCCAAGTTTTCCATGTAAATCATGTCATCACCTTGAGTAGGCTCATATGATGCAAAAAGTTCTTTGTTGGTGCATACATGGCGGGTGACACCGAAATCTATCCACCACTCTCTTAGATTGCCACCAATATTGCATTTAGAAAGCATAGCACATAGATCATCATCTTCAAATTCAACAACATTTGCTTGATCTTTGTTCTTTGTTTCCTTGGGAGCCTTATAATATGCAGCCCTATGTCCATTTTTGCCACAATTAAAGCAATTACCTTTGAATTTCTTCTTGGGTTGACTACTTTGATGTGCAGAGTTTGCCTTTCTCATCTTCAACAATATTGGCTTCTAATATTGTTGAATTTCCATGAGACCTCTCCTCCGCAGCCTTATTGTCCGCTTCAGTTCTCAATCTTACAATGAGATCTTCAAGGTACATCTTCTTTATCTTACGCTTTAAGTATTTTTTGAAGTCCTTCCACGAAAGAGGTAACTTCTCAATCATAGCAGCTACTTGGAATGCCTCATTAATCACCAGACCTTCCGCAAGGATATCATTGATAATCACTTGCAATTCCTGAACTTGAGTAACAAAAGATTTGCTATCTACCATCTTGAAGTCCAGAAACTTTGCCACAATGAATTTCTTCAATCCGGCATCCTCCGTCTTGTACTTCTTTTCTAAAGCATTTTAGAGGTCTTTGGAAGTTTTCATATTACTGTACACATTGTACAAGTCATCAATGAAGCCCATTCAGAATATAGTTCTTGCATAAGAAATCAGAATGCTTCCAAACTTCAATAACCATAATGCTTTCACCTTCCGGAGTTGAATCCGCTAACTCAGGAACACATTCTTTGATGAATCTTTGTAGACTCAAAGTAGTTAAACAAAATAGCAACTTTTGCTGCCACCTCTTGAAATCCATGCCAGTGAATTTTCCAGGTTTTTTAGCCGATGATATAGCAGGTGCACCACTTGTACGACTCGACGAAGCAATATTCATTGCACCAATTTTTGATGTCGTATCAGCCATGATTTCAATTTCATTAGTCATATTGTTGTCAGAAAAGACAAGCACAATTAGTGTCTTCAAATAAAGACTTGATCTTTAATTCCCAGTTTGTTTCTAGTTTAACGATGAAGTTTACAACTCCCAACCATTAACCGGATGAACTTTGATTTTCTCAACGAACTTCTAAGGTTCTCCAAGTTAGTATCAAGTTCAAACAGAGCATAAAACCACAAAGGTTTTAATCTCCAGAAACCAATTATAAATAAAGTAATGTCATATATTTCTTCAGATTTAAAACATTTAAGTTCCAGTAAACAATTACACAATAAGATAATCATAATTTCCTAAAGATTGTTAAACTTTTCGTAGTGTAAAATATATTTTTCCAACAAAATAAGTTCAAAAAAATTTCATACAAATAATGAAATATACAATATGAAGTTAAATAAATTTTGGAAATAAAAAAACTATATAATCAACAAGATGAAAGGAAGAAGAGTCAAGTCCTTTGAATTCACAGAGTTTCCTTAAGAAAATTATTCCCCTCAAGTACCCGAGGTTATGGAATATATCATCCCAGGATAAGATGACTCACGACAAACAAATAGAAAAACCTCAAATTTGTTGTCTAGCGAACCACTCAATGGCTTGTAATCACACATGAAGTTTTTGGAAAAGCAGAAACTTTTTTTTTCTTACTATGTAGTGTTTTTCTTCTTGTAAACTTGTTTAAAAAATTTCTGTCAATATGTGAGAAAGATAGCCTATAGGTGAACACAATAATTCATGCATGATATGTGAAAAGGTATCCTAGAAATATGAAAGGTTGCATGAAAATACGGAAGGTTGCATTCATTTGTCATGAGTATTCATAAATAGAATAACTCCAGTCATACTTGAAGCACTTTCACATTTTTTATTCACCAATCTTTATTCTATGTACCATTATCCATTCACACATTATACAATGAACCCAACAAATCTTTCAATTGTAGATTTAAAAAATTGATACCTCGCACAGCGAGAGAAAAAGGAGAAAGAGGCGAGAGAGAAAAGGAAAAAGAGGCAAGAGATAAAAAGGAGAAAGAGGCGAGAGAGAAAACAGAAATCTAATAAAATCAAAATTTCAAGCTCCCTTAGATTCTTTTCAACTCCAATACCCTTTTGAACAAAACACCAAACAATACTTGAGTAGATACACTATTCCTAGCTCATATTATTAAATGAGAAATTACTTCGATTATCCCATTCCTGACTCAAACCCATAGAGTAATTTCAACAAGTCATCACTATTGAGTCTTACTCAACTCCATTTTTTTTCAAGCCAAAATGGTGTTAGAGAGCTCAATCAAAGTTTGCAACTACTGATTTTTAGATTTGAACTTCAAGTCAACAATTGATCCATGCCATACAATCAATGTTAGAGGTGATTAATCAATACCAATTTGGGGTTTTACACCCTCATCTAGCACAAACACTCCAAGTTAAGGGTCTAGCAACTTATAAAACAAGAAATAGAGACAATACTTATGTAGGAAATATCCATTCCAAGCTAGTTTGATTAACCAAAGCTGAAGTCCAAGATTAGATTGATACCGAAATTGAGGTTTCTTCCTCTACAAGCTAAGAAGTTCTTTACTATACTCTATCAATACTTTTTCACAAAAAGAGGTTTCTTCTCACAATCCCTTATTGGGAAGATGATTATGGTACATAAATACATAAATACCTTTTATATCCTTTAGAACATTCCAAAGGAAGCACTACTTTCCATAATTGTATATTTCCCCTTCAACTTCTATCTTATGACTTCTGTCGGACTGATGGAATGCCGATTCGAAATTGTAGGGTGCCAGTCGCCTCCTCGCTTCAACCTTCAATTCTCACAAGAGCATCTTTATAGAGACCAATGGATCACCAATCAATAATTGTACCACACCAATTGCAGTGCCAGGTCTAACGAAGCTTTTCTCCTTTCAAGCTTTCATTTAACCAACGAGACATATGTCGGTTTTTGCAGGACGCCAGTTTCTTCGCCAATGTGCTTATGTGATTTTCCTCTTTATATTTGTCACAACTCAATTCCTAGAGTCATGATGACACCTACTACAACTCACTAGTAGGTAAGCCAATTCGTAACTCAAAACGACGAGTATAAGGGCAGAAAAAAGCAAAAACAATAACTTAAACAACAACAAAAAACAAGAGTAGAAGCAACCCAAACTATATGTGTAAAGTTCCCTCCCAGAATTTGAAAGTCACAAGTATAGAGCAATGCTAACAAAAGAGTACAAGTCCCAAAAGTGGACGAAAAACAAAGTTGTCTCAAAATACAACATATTAGCTATACAATGCACAGAAGGAGATAGAGAAGTCCAGGATGTTAAGTTCTCACTCTCGTGATTGATCAAAAATTTGTTGCTAGAACGAACGATCACCGTTGGTAGCTTGTATTAGGAATATATCTCAAAACAGATACAGAGTGTAGCATGAGTACAAAAGCTAAGGTATTGAGTAGGCATCATAGGTAGACTGAGTAGGAAAGGTAAAGACAATGGTAGAATCTAGACACAACCAGAGGCCCAAGAAGAATTTGAAGAAAAATACATGAGCATATCAAAAGTAAATCTAATTACGACTAAACTAAACCTAAGTTGACCTCTATAATCCCAAAAGGTACACTTGTGTGCAAGTTTTAAAAAAAGCTGAACAGACCACCATAAGCCCGAAAAGTACACATGATAGCTAAATCTATAACTACAAACTACCACAAGTGCAGATCCAATACGAGCAAATTGGGCCTCGAACCATAGTACACAATAAATGGGGCCGCCTAGCCAGTAAACTCTTACGGGCGTCAGTCGCCTAGCTAAATATTGTAAGCCGGGGCATAAATATATTAACTCAAAGACGCCCAACCAGCTAACTAACTCCCAGGGGTGTTAGCCTCCTAACTAGTAAGAGTAAACTTGGTGGCGTGCCGACTCTGAAGAGGATTTCATTATAATTAATCAATATTATAATTGTGAAACGACGTTTATTGCTCCCAAATGCACATGAACGTGTATGTGGTCGCTCGAGTATGTCACGACCCAGACCGTCATGATTGGCACCCACACTAACCCCCCGATGGGAGAACCATTAATACTAATAAAGTAACCCAAGAACTGAACATTTAAAAATACGGAAGCATGTTTAAATGCAAGAATAAAATAGAGTTCCCATAAACTCAAAAGGTTCAAATAAAATTTACCAACTAATGCGGAAGAACAACCCCTAGATCCTGAAAGTCAATGTACCAAACCATCTAAAGTTCAATAAGTCTAAAGAAGAGGGGTACAACCCAATTAAACATACGAATATCTAACTAGAAAGTCTGAGTCCCAAAAGAGTTGACCAAAACATAGAGAACTCATGGTAGCCTGAAAGAACTGGTTCACCCTTGAATTTGATTGATCATTGATCTCCTAGATGAGGTCTGTTAGTAACCGCCTGAAGATGCCATGTGCTCAACAAGAAAGAGCAAGTGTAGTATCAGTACACAACCACATTGTATTGGTAGGATCACACGGCTATTCCAGTAAGCACAACATATATGAGTAGTCACAACAAGTAAACACACATATACCGAACATAAACAATATCAATTATCATTTCATGAGCAATGTACCATTCCATATTTTCAATATCAAGTAATTACGCATTTATGACAAGTCAATGGTCCTCTCATAGAACCACACCCAAACTGTTATTGTACCGGAACGTGGTACCCGATCCCAATTAGTGTGCCAGACTTGACACCCAATCCCATATATGCGTCGGAACGTGGCACCCAATCCAAGTTAGTGTGTTGGAACATAACACCCGATCCATTCAACAAGCCACAATCACAATCACAATGTACATTCTCATAATCATACAATCAAGTGTTGATTCATGGCATACAATCATTCGTTCATAGTCATTCGCATCTGATGATCAATAGTGCTACATTCGCATACATACATGTATTACAATGAAGCAAATACTAGCATACATTACACAAACATGAAACCAAACCATCACCTACCTAGAAAACAAGCTTGAATCTTCCTAAAATGCTTGATTCTTCCCTTTTTGGATTCTTTCTGCTTGTTCTAGGTCTACAAACAATCAATTCAATACGGGGATCAATAATTAAGGTCTAATTTACTTGGATTATGACAAACCCAATAACCTAAGACCAACTCATGATCCTAGGGTGTAACTAGGGATTTTTCCCACCACCTAAATCAGTCCAAAAACCCTCCCCCAACAATAAATAATCAAGATTCAAAGTTCTACGGATCGAAAAATGGATTAGGGGAGTAAAATCCTTAACTTTAGTGCTAGAAGAGGTGGAAAAATGTCAAGAACTTTCCATGGTTCGTCTCTTAGCTCTCAAGAACGAAAAATGCAGAATAATGATGTTTTTGGGATTTATTCCGACTTAATTTGCGTCTGGCCTGCTATGGCGGCTCCCATCCCGCCATAGTTGCCCCCCCGGCGGGAATAATCCTGTCTTAGCGGCTTGCTCAGAAATAAAGAGTCAAATTTAAAGTTTCAAACCCCTATTTCACAACACACCTTCAACCCATGACACTAAGAAACTACCCGTTCATGCTAAGATCAGTTTTGGGAGTTCTACTTGCCCGAATTCGATTTCGTAAAGTCGTACGGGTTCCTTAATGTCTTAGCTATCTACTCATGCAATCAAATTCAATATTAAATCTCCCATTCATTACAATATTTCCCTATACTCACATGACTCTGATTTCATCCAAGTATGGACTAGGCTAGGAATTCTCAAGTTACTACCAAAAAGTTTTCCGGCCCAAAATTTTCCCCCGTTGGCTTTTCTATAACTATGGGAGTAGGTCATTACAATAGATACCAATTTACCCATCACTTATCCCGAAGTGACAAATTAGGAAACCACGCATGTCCTTCTTGGTTTCCCAACTAGCTTCCTCAACTGAACGATGCTTCCATTGAACTTTCACGGACATAATATATTTGGTCCTCAGCTTCCGCACATTACGATCAAGAATTGCAACCGGTTCCTCCTCATATTGGAGGTCTTTCTCTAACAACGCTAAGTCCTATTTTATGATGTAATCCCATCACTATGATATCTCTTCAACATGGACACATGAAATACCAGATGAACTCCCAATAAGCTAGGTGGTAAAGCCAATCTATACACCACTGGCCCTACACAATAAAAGATCTCAAATGGACCAATGTATCGAGGACTAAGCTTGCCCTTCTTGCCAAATCTCATTACCCCTTTCATGGGTGATACTTTAAAAAGAACTTTCTCACCAGTCTGAAATGCCATGTCTCTTACCTTATGGTCCGCATACTTTTTTTGTCTACTCTGGGCTGCTAAAAGCTTAGCTTGAATACTCCTCACTTTATCTTGAGCTTCCTTCACTAAATCAAGCCCCAAAGGTTTCATATCTCCAACCTCAAACCATCCTATGGGTAATCTACATCCCCTCCCATAAAGTGCCTCGAACGGTGTTATATTAATGTTGGGGTGGTAACTGTTATTATAGGAGAACTCACACAAAGGTAGGAACTTATCCCAATGTCCTCCAAAGTCAATAACCCATGCCCTCAATATGTCCTCTAACACTTGGATAGTCCTCTCCGACTATCCGTCCGTATGCGGATGGAAAGCGGTACTAAAAGTGAGTTGTGTGCCTAATTCATCATGTAATTTCCTCCAAAACTTGGATGTGAACTGCGTACCACGGAATGAGATGATAAAAAGGGGCACTCCGTGCAGCCTTACTATCTCTTTTACATACACCTTATCCAATGCGCATTATAATCTATTTTGACGGGAATAAAATGGGCTGACTTAGTTAATCTGTCAACCACTACCCAAATAGAATCAAACTTTCCCAATGTCTTGTGAAGACCAACCACAAAATCCATAACTATTCTTTCCCACTTCCATTCCAGAATTGGCATTCTCTGACGCAAACTTGCCAGCCTTTGATGCTCATATTTTACTTGTTGGGAATTTTGACACTTAGCCACAAACTCCGCTATATCTTTCTTCATGCCCGGCCACCAATATAGTCACTTCAAGTCTCGGTACATCTTGGTCACACCCGGATTAATAGAATACTGCGAACCATGAGATTCTGTCAACAATTTCTCAATTAAGTCATCTACTCTAGGAACACAAATCCTTCCTTTAAAGTTGAGCACACCCCCCTCCCCCAGCATCTAAAGTTGCATCTTGTGTCTTACCAGACATTGTTTTCTTTCTAAGCTCATTCATATTCTCATCCTCAAACTATTTGGCCTTGATCTCCTCAATGAACGTGGCCCTTACTTCGATGCTAGCTAATGCTCCACCTTTCTCTGAGATGCCCAACTGCATGAACTAAGATTCCAAGGTTTGAATTTCCTTAGCCAAAGGTTGCTTGGATACACTCAAGCAAGCTAGACTACCCATACTCACCGCCTTTTGACTTAGTGCGTCTTCCACTACAATAGCCTTACCCAAATGATACTGGATGGTCATATCATAATCCTTGAGTAACTCCATCCACCTTCGCTGTCTCAAATTTAGATCTTTTTGAGTGAACACATGTTGCAGACTATGATGATCAGTAAACACCTAACACTTGACACCATAGAGGTAATGTCGCCAGATCTTAAGAGCAAACACTACCGCTGCCAACTCTAAATCATGAGTTGGGTAATTCCTCTCATGCACTTGTAGTTGCCGCGATGCATAAGCTATAACATTTTTATCCTGCATTAACACAACACCCATACCCGAATGTGAAGCATCAAAATAAATAATAAAATCTTTACCTTCCACCGGTAGTGCTAGAATAGGCGATGTGGTCAAAAGGGTCTTGAGCTATTGAAAGCTTTCCTCACACTTTTCGGTCCATTCAAAAGGTACCTCCTTAAATTTTGGTCAACCTTGTCAGATTCGTGGCAAGAGAAGCAAAGTTCTTCACAAATCGACGATAGTAGCTAACGAGCCCCATAAAACTCCTAACTTCAGTCACAGAGCTAGGCCGAGCCCAATTCTTAACCGCTTCAATCTTTTGGGGATCTACCATTACCCCTTCCCTTTAAACTACAAGCCCCAAAAGGCAACCGAAGTCAACCAAAATTCACACTTATAAAATTTCGCATACAACTTTTGTTTCCTAAGAACACCTAGAATAATACGTAGATGGTTGGCATGCTCTTCCTCACTTTTTGAATAAACCAAAATGTCATCAATAAATACTATCACAAACGAATCAAGAAATGGTTTGAACACACCATTCATCAAACTCATGAAAGTTTCATGCGCATTTTTCAACCCAAACGACATAACTAGAAACTCATAGTGTCAATAACGGGTCCTAAATGCCGTCTTGGGTACGTCCCTAGGCCTAATCTTTAACTGATGGTAACCAGAGCTTAGATCAATCTTAGAGAAAATTGATGCACCTTGCAACTGGTCAAAAAGATCATCTATTCGAGGAAAAGGGTACTTGTTTCGAATGGTGACCTTATTCAATTGCTGGTAATCTATGCACATCCTCATACTACCATCCTGTTTCTTAACAAACAAGATAGGAGCACCCCACGGGGATGCACTAGGAAGGATGAAACCTTTATCAAGAAGTTCTTGGATTTGAGCCTTAAGCTCTCTCAACTCTATCGGAGCCATGCGATAAGGAGGAATGGAGATAGAGCGGGTACTAGGTTCCAAATCAATGCAAAAATATATATCTCTATTCGAAGGGATACCATGCAAATAGGTAGGAAACACTTCTCTAAATTCTGACACCACATGATTAGACTCAATAGAGAGAGACTCAACCTCAACATCTCAAATATGAGCAAACTTTGCCAAAAATATATATCTCTATTCGAAACCCATAAACATAACAGAAGAAGCACGATAAACATGGGTGACTATGACAGATTCTCCAACTCGGGTAGAAACATTGATGGGGCATCAAGTATATCACAAATCATATCAAATCCTGAGGCAAACTGAACGGTCACATAAGAATAAGTAGAACTCGGATCAAATAACACATTAGCCATCTGGTCACAAACAAGAATGGTACCTGTGATCACTGCGTCAGAAGACTCTGCATCACTCTTGCATGGAAAGGCGTAACACTAAGCCATATCATCTTGATGGGCAACTTCCCTGCCTGGCTATGCCTTACCTCTGTATGCGTTACCATTTCCCTGACCTCCACGGCCTCACTGATTTCCTTCTCACCCACCTTGTAGACGTCCTCGACCATTATTACCATTTCTCGCGGGTACCATTGCTCTAGTCTGCTGTTGTGCGGAATCCAACATGAGCGGTTAGGGACAATCTCTCCTCATATGCCTAGGTTCTCCATAATTATAATAAGTGCGATCAAACGATAGCCTGCTGCCCGCCGATGGTGCGGCTCCCTGGCTATCCTGAATCAAATTTTGAAGTGGAGTTCCCGAGTAGTTACCTATGGATGCGGGCATCGCGGACTTGATTGGTCGGGCTGCAAGTGTCGGCTTCCTTGAACCTCTGGAATAGGAACCCTGAAAGTTACATGTGCTCTTAGCTTTCTTAGCCAATGACTTAGCCTACCCATCACGTCTAACTCCTTCTACTTTCTTCACAAAGTCAGTCACCTCATTGAAGCTTTTCGCTACAGAAGTCATGTGAACAGACAATACTTGAAGTTAGGGGTTCAATCCTTTGACAAACAGACGAATCCTCTCCTCCTGAGTAGTTACCAATTGTGTAGCATATCTAGACAAGCCATGGAACTTAGCCTCATAAGTAACTACAGTCATACCACCCTGCTCCAAAGCCATGAACTCATCCTTCTTGTGATCTCTCAAAGTCCGAGGCATATACTTCTCCAAGAATAGGGCATGAAACTGGGTCCAAGTGAGTGGGTGTAAAGCTGACGATCTACATTCCACATAACCTCTCCACCATTGCTTAGCCTCACCTTGAAGCTGAAAAGTCACAAACTTTACTCCATGCTGATAGACAATACCCAACTTATGTAGCCTCTCATAACAATCTAAGATGAACTCATAGGCGTCCTCACTCTCAGAACCATGGAATACCGGAGGCTTCAGTTTCAGAAACTTGGTCAACATTTCGTGTTCATTACCAGTCATAACAGGACCCAAAAAAGGACGGAAGAAAGTATCAGTACCTACAGTTCCACCCACTTTGGGGACAGTAATAGTAATAGGGGGATTGGCGGGAGTTTGAGTTGCTTGAACTACCAATCCCTTAAGGAAAGACATAATTTGTTGAGCTAACACTTGGTCTAAGGGAGGAATACATGTAGTCTCAGTCTGCACCTCTTCCTTTTGTCCAACATCCTCCTCATTCTCAACCTCTACATTCTCCTCTACCTCTTCATGATGCGCATAAGGAACCTCATTTCTTGGAGCATTTTCAATTGGAACCCCACCCCTAGTGGGTGCTACCCTTCCTCGGCCTCTACCCCATGCTCTTCCTCTACCCCTTCCTCGATCGCGACCTCTTGGTGTAGACTCCTCAGTGAGCTCATTGACTGGAGCTATAGGCCTCACACCATTGATGAGAGTGTTAACTATATATGGATAGAAGAGTAAAGGATATTAGATACCAATTTGGATCACCACATACCAATTGGGATCAAGTTATAGCACGAAAGGAGAAAAGAGAAAACAGAGAGATTTCCTAAAATCCTATAGCCTCTCTAAGAAAAGTACAAACGTCTTCGTACTGTTCCACAAGACTCTACTAGACTCGTTTGGTACATCGAGATCAATGAAGCTAGGGCTCTGATATTGACTTTGTCACGACCCAGACTGTCATGATTGGCTCCCACACTAAACCTCCTGTGAGAGAACCATTATACTAATCAGCTCACCCAAGAACTAAACATTTAAAGATACAGAAGACAGTTTAAATGCAAGAATCAAATAGAGTTCCCATAAACTCCAAAGGTTCAAATAAAATTTACCAACTAATGCGGAAGAACAACCCCTAGAACCTGAAAATCAATGTACCAAAACATCTAAAGTTCAACAAGTCTAAATAAAATGGGTACAACTCAATTAAACATACGAATATCTAACTAGAAATTTCGAGTCCTAAAATAGTGGACCAAAACATAGAGAACTCATAGCAGCCTGGAAAAACTTGTTCACCCTTGAATTTGATTGATCACTAACTAAATGCAATGACCAAGTTTATAACATGCTGAGACTAAATACTAAATTGTAACTGATAACATGGTCAATGCACTAGAATCTAACTATGGGAGCTACTAATAACCGACATAAAACAACATGAACTAAATGTGGAGTTCGATGTATACGCCCCCTCGAGAGGACCCAATATATCTTGCCAGAGTTATAAAGGCATGACTGGTGTGATCAGTAAATTGATGCCCATAGAGGGGACTTATAACCTACAAGGGCACGTAGTTTTGGGACTTGAGGGTGATTGACCCTAGTCCACTTGGTATTAAGTGTACTCCCAATTGATTATGTAATTAACACATTATGACTGAATTTGTATAATACTGGATAGCTCAAAATACTAACATGCTAACTGAAAATGCAACATTAATTTCTGATAATGAAACATTCGAAAACTGAGGCATGTACATCTATTTATCTATCCTAGCTAATGTAATTCATGAACTAAAAGAACTATAACTAGGGTTCTAAGTTTATGCAAGAATCTACGCAAAACAATTCTAAAATCATGATAATCTGATTAGGAACATTAAAGTAACTAATTCATAATAATCTGCTGAAATTCTAGAAACCCTAGGTCTAGATAATATGGAGGGAATCAAGAATCTCACTAAATTCTAGGGACCTAATGGGTGAAAGGAACCCACTAGTGAAATCCCACATTCATGGTGACGAATTCCACGGAGAAATCTTTCAATTTTGGGGATGAAACTGATGAAAACCTACTGCGTTCTTGGACTAGGGCTGCTTGACTTTTCCCTCTTGTTTTGCTCTAAGATTGATGAATTTTTGGTGAATGATTGATTAGGTTAGGTTCTAATTAGTTTACTAGGCTAAAACTGAACAAAACTACTTAGTTTGAGGGTTAAACAACATAGTTTAGGGGTCCAATGCATAAGGAAAAGACCAAACGACCCCTGACTTAAAAGTTGTCGGGGCCAACCGACGGTCCGTGGACTGACCCACGGTCCATCCTGTCATCTGTCGACTGGATTCAGAGACTAAGGTACTTGGGGTCTCGATCCACGAACCGGGACCACGGCCCGTGGCTTGCCGTGGGTCGACGCTTAGACAATTTTTTGAAATTTCTGGGAAGGGTTGCAGGTGGCCATCCACGGACCACCACCTACGGTCCGTGGGTCACCCTACGGTGTGTGGGTGGTGCCCATCGGTGGAACCTGCAACTTCTAATTTCTACAGTCTGGTTTGGCTAGGATACGGGGTGTTACAATAATAATACAATCAAGTGTTGATTCATGGCATACAATCAATCGTTCATACTCATTCACATTTGATGATAAATAGTGCAACATTTACATACATACATACATTACAATAAAGCAAATACTAACATACATTACACAAACATGAAATCAAACCATCACCTACCTCAAAAACAAGCTTGAATCCTCTTATGACACTTGATTCTTCCCTTTCTGGATTCTTTTCGCTTGTTCTAGGTCTACAAAGAATCAATTCAATACAGGGATCAACAATTAATGTCTAATTTACCCGGATTATGACAAACCCAATAACCTAAGACATAACTCATCATCCTAGGGTGTAGTGATGTCTGTGTAATCAAGACACAACTTCCGATGCAAGTGTCTACGATCATACAATAGTTTAGTAACCCAACCAAGGGTTGGGATCGTTCCCAAGAGATTGGTGTTTAGAATTAATAGAAAAACAAAATTTAGTTCTAACTAGTCGTAGCTAAAGACATTAACGATTAAAAACATTGTAAATTAAAGGGGGACATAAAAGTGTCAATTAATAATTGGGGGGGGGGGGGGTTGTCACTAGTAAGTAAAAACAACACAATAAACAAGGGTTTCTAAGTAATGAGAGGGAATCCTTGGGATGTGAAGGGAATGCGGCTTAAGCTAGATTATTGGGTACATGCTTTCGATAGAAGATTTATAGAATAATAGTGACTAGGCTAAACTTTAACGGGGATAATCTCTCTCTCGAGCAACTTACCCCGTTTCAAATGCGTTCCTCTCGGACACCACTTGCCGCATGAAGACCAGCCTACACCTTAACCCACTCACTCTCTTGAGCTGAGTGTGTGGACATGGGACTAAGGTTCACTCTCTCGAGCTGAACCTCATGTCGACCCACTCACACTGGCCATCAATCTAGTGGTCTTAGTTTTACGACCTCTCCCTCGAGCAAGCCAAAAACACATAAATAAAAATAAACTTGTATTTGCAACTACAAATTCATTAAATTCATCCAGAACCACTAAACGAAATCACATTTAACTACGAATAGACTATTAGCAAGCAAGACCCAACAATTATCTTAACCATATTCGCTAAATCACACCCCAAGAATTGGGGGTTTTAGCCACACATGTATAAGAGATAGAAATTTATACCAAATTGAGCTTGCATTCAACTGGGTATGAAGTTTTAAGTCTTGATACAGGCCAAAATTGAAGAATTTAAGAGACCCAACTCCAAATCTTGAAGATGAAAACCTTTGGAACTTCAAGTCTTCTAAACCCTCTCAAACTTAGAGCAAAATTATCAAAAAGTACTATTCTATATGAAAATTATAATAATTGTTCGGCACTTAAAACTACTACTTTAACTAGTATTTATAGTTTTCACAGATTTGTGTTGCAGCAGATCATTCGGTGTTATTAGTCGGAATCTCCAATAAACTCGGCGATTCGCCTTTTGGTGTAGTTCATCGCCGTCTTGCACTATCCTTCAGCATCGTCGTGCTCTGGGTCATTGGGCGACATGGTACTGCTTCGCGGAACTTCTCGATGATGCGCCGACTGCTCCCTTTTTCTGCCGACTTGATCCTTTCCTTCAGGGCTCAGCACACTAGAACAAAAGTCGAAGTAAGACTCTTCGGCCACTCGCCAAGTAGACTCGGTGATCCTCAGGCCTTCATTTCTTCATTCTTTTCAGCTTTTTCGTTCCTTTTTACGACGTAGTGTCCATGCTTTCCTTCAAACTTCAAATACCTGAAACTTAAGGGTTTTCATCAGATATTGAGATAAAATAAGCATTTGAGGACACAATTTTTATTAAAATATAGCCCTAAATGAGTCCAATTTGTGGACTCATCAACACCCCTAACTTAAAATTTTGCTTGTCCTCGAGCAAACTCAAGTTCAGCCGTTAAAAAAGGGTCTCTCGAACAGTTCTACACAAGAATCAATCATGAATGCACACAACAAGACTCAATTTACTTATACAAAGATCAAGTGTGTACTCAAAGATTCAAGTTGTGACACACCATTACCAAAGATTCTCAAGCTCGCAATACTTGCTTCAAATGCAAGTTCAAGCTCAACAAAAGCCTTCGAATGCCCTCACACAAATGATGATTCCATTTTCACACGCAAAGGTATAATCAATTTAAAGTTCAGGAATCAGATACAACGCTCACACTCACAAAGAGGAACACAATGCATACTTTCACCCATAGGTTTACCCCTATTTTCCAATCAACATTTGTTTTGACTTTCTCAAGATCATAAAGGTCTTAACAAGGCTTGTAATGGGGTTGAGTGTAGAGGTGTGGTCATTTAGGCTCAGTGACTTTCGTCCTCATGAAATGTGGTGCTCACAACACTTCCTTTCCCTTCCCTTCATCATTTTCTTTAGTGCTCATAAGTCATCCTATTATTCACTTTCCATGGATTGTTTGGAAACCCCATCTCTTTTGTACTTTATTCCACAACTTTCTTTTTCATTCTTTTTCTTTATCATTTCTTCTTTTGTTTTATATGGAGGGGTTCCATTTTTCTCAACACTATGGGTTAAAGGAGACTTTCCTTGAACTTCTTGACTTTCCCTTTTTCTTTTTCACCACACCCCCAACTTAGGCTTTTGGCCTAAGTTGGCTATTCAATTAACCACAACTCAAGAGGATTAGAGGTAATGGATTAAGAATGGTCTAGTTTTCATCAAGTTTCTTCCAAAGAAGGGTAAGGCTCAAAGGGTGTTCAAGAGAGAATCACACGCTCACAAGGTAGGTCACAAAAGAGGTATATATCAAATTGGTTCACACTCTTCGAAGTTGCCTAAGATCATATCAAGAGAAAGTCTTACTTAATCAACCGGAGCAACAGGGCAAATTCTAGGTGTTGTCATGAATGGTTCCAGGTAAGCTTATCACACAAGGCTTCGACACTTACGTCAAACAAGACTTCACACTTTCGCTAGTGTACAACGGTCATCACAAGCGAATTGATTTGATAAATGGCTAATCACAACAAGATGCAAAAAGTTCACATATTGTCTATGCAACTTCATTTGGCCTCATCGTAGCCATACATTCATGTTCGTTCGATTGTAAGCACTATTCAAGTCATTGGTATTGATCGAAACTGAGACTCAAATTTACCAAGGAACAACCACATTCAACAGCATATAAAGGGTGGCAAAAATGTGCGAAAAATTCAAAAAAATTCGAAAGGGTCAAAATCATTTTTCAATTTAAAATAAAAGGAGCCACAAGCTCAAACATCCACAGAAACAGATAAAACACAATTTTTAAAGCAGAACAACCCAGATATATACACAAAGTACGAACAAAAGTAGCACACAAAAGGTGTGGGCCTCACCCCACCACAAATAAAAACATTTGTCCTCAAATGCAAATAACAGAAAATCCAGACTTTAGAATAAAGAAAGACAGAGAGGGAGGTAGAGAAAAATCATGTCTACACAGTCGCTCCATCTGTCTGGGCATCAGTGTCCGATGTGTCAGCCTGGAATTTGATAATGGCCCCCGGATCTTTTTCAAAAGATTCAGTGGCAGCTGACTTACTAAGATTGTCCAAGTCATGAGTTGCCAAAAAGGAGTGGATAGCTGTGAAGAATCCACGTCTCCATGAGGGAATAGTGGGGTCTCGGGGATTTGTTCTCTTGCTGGCACTAGTCTTCTTACCCTCATTATCCATTTTGGTAGGATTTGTTGCCTTTGTATTTTTCCTAAAAATTTTCGCTCTTGTTTGTCGAGGTGGCATATCTCTTCCAGCTACTTTTGTTCTAGCCATTTCTGCAAAGCTTCGAGAAAAAGTTAGAAAGTATTCAGACAAAAGCAAGGCAGTTCAATTGCAAAATCACTTCGCTGAACCAGTTGGCGAAGCGCGCAACTACTTCGGCGGTTCGCCGAGTGCAGTGCATAGAGAATACAAGGGTGTAGACAAAGGGCGAACTAGAAGTCTTTCGGCGAGTCGCCGAATGCTTTTGGCAATCAAAGGCCTCTCACTGAAAGTTACAGAATTAAACATCATATTTGGCATTAAATTAAAGGCGAGATGGAGATTTAAGGCGAACCACCGAGTGATTCGGCGAGCTCGAACCAGCTCGCCAAATGACCCAACGTGCCTGCATTTGACCCAACTTCCCGAATTCAACCCTGCAACCCCCGAAAACAAAATTAATGCATGCACAACTCAAATTAGGCTTAGACCCAGTGAAAATCATGCACAACCCACGATTCTCATCCAATTTAAAGCGCAACCTTCAGGAATTAATTATTTAACTTAGTACGGGTAAAATTTGTGAACCTAACAGGCAAACAAATATTCTAATCCTACCAGAGAGGCCCAACACACATCATCAAAGTAATGCCATTTCATTTTAGTATAATTTTCGAGGAAAGGAACGCAGTGTTTGAAGTACCAACCTTTTATGCCGATCAAATGGATATTGAGATTCTAGGAAGAAATGTAATCCAACTCGTTGCACAATTCGACACTAAAAATACTCTAGAGATGAAAAAATATAGGAACTAGAGTGCAGGTGTGAGTTTGGACGGATAAAAAGTGAGGGAAAGTGATTGAAGTTGAAATTTTTAAACCTTTGGCTTGCAAAAACCGTCCAGTTTTTGCCTACTCGGCGACATTAGTCAAGCTCGCCTATTCACTCTGCGGAATTCTGACTGTTTAATTTCTTCGTCAAAATTTACAGGACCTTTGGTTTACGGGGATCCAAACGGCGGTTTCCATCGTGATCGCTGACATGGTCGGCGATTTACCAATAATTTCCAAAGCTCACCTAGTTTTAAAGACTCCAATGCAAGATGGTCTTGAGTCTAACAGCGGTCTAGTTTGGAGTCGTCGAACTGTTCGGCGATTCACTGATTGGATCTATTGCTTACCATCCTTCACTTTTTTGAACACTTCTCATACTTTAACATGTACAAACAACACACCATTATTTTATCAAGAAATAATTAATAAATAAGAACTATTAAAAGGGTTTTGGGTTGCCTCCTAAACAGCGCCTTAGTTAACGTCGTGGCACGATGCAGCAACGCCTTCAGGCGTCTTCCAAATACAATACTTCAACCAAAAAAATCTCTTGACAATCCCCAAAATATAATTTCAGATGTTGACCGTTCACTTTAAATGGAGGTCCTTCTTGATCTTCAACTTCTATGGCACCATTGGTGAACACTCGTGTTACTCTAAAAGGTCCAGAACATTTGGATTTGAGCTTTTCGGGAAAGATTCTAAGTCGAGAGTTATATAGCAAAACCCAATCTCCTACCTTGAAGCCCCGCTTAAGTATCTGAGCATCATGCCATTTCTTCATCTTCTCTTTGTAGATGGCTGAACTTTCATACGATCTGAGTCTAAATTTATCCAGTTCGTTCAACTTCTGTACCCTCTCTCTTGAAGTTTTTTACCAGTCTAAATTTAAAGCTTTCAATGCCCATAATGCTTTGTGTTCTAACTCGACGGGTAAATGACAAACCTTACCATAAACCAACTGATCTGGAGATATAACAACGGGTGTTTTGTAAGCGGTCCGATATGCCCATAGTGCATCATTGAGTTTCCTAGACCAATGAGTTATGTTGTCATTTACTGTCTTTGTTTGGATTCTTTTGATTTCCCGATTTAACACTTCGACTTGGCCACTTGTTTGGGGGTGATATGGGGTTGCTACCTTGTGTTTCACCCCATATTTGCTCAATGCCATTGAAAACCACCTATTGCAAAAGTGGGACCCCCCCATCGCTAATGATTGCCCTAGGAGTGCCAAATCTTGCGAAGATGTAGCATTTCAGAAATTGGACAACACTTTTTCCTTCGTTGTTTGGGAGTGCGATGGCTTCCACCCATTTGGAAACGTATTCTATAGCAACCAAGATATATTTATTTCCAAATGGTCCCATGAAATTGATCCCCCCATACATTGAATAGCTCGACTTCCAAAATAGGAGTGAGAGGCAACTCGTGCCTTATGGACACTCCGTCTTGCTCCTGACATTGAGAGCATTTCTTCGCAAATTCATGTGTGTCCTTGTATAGGGACTGCCAGTAATAACCACTTTGGAGAACTTTAGAGCCAATGCGAATACCACTATGGTGACCTCCTATTGGAGATGCATGGCAAGCATGGAGAATTTCTACCGCTTCTTCTTCTGGAACATACCTCCTAATAACATGGTCAGCACATTCTCGAAACAAGTATGGCTCACCCCAAAAGTACTTTTTAACGTCGAACATGAATCTCTTTTGTTGGTAAAAGGTCAGCTCATCCGGCATCAGTCCACTCACAATGTAAATTGCAAAATCTGCATAACATGGTGTAGGTTTGAGGGATAGAGCAAACACCTATTCGTCGGGTAAGGAGTCATCTATGTCGACCTCACTCTCGGCATCTTCCCTTCCTTCCAACCTCGATAAGTGGTTGGCCACTTGATTTTCGCGGCCTTTTCAATCTTTTACCTCAAAATGGAACTCTTGTAATAGTAGCACCCACCTTATCAATCTTGGTTTTGCATCTTTCTTCGCCATCAAGTAGCGGAGTGCAGCATGATCAGTGTGTACTATTACTTTGGTGCCTAGCAAGTATGTCTGGAACTTTTCAAATGCATAGACCACTGCGAGCAACTCTTGTTCAATGACCGTATAATTTTGCTAGGCATTAATCAGAGTTTTGCTTGCATAGTAAATTGGGCGAAATAGTTTGTTGCGCTTTTGCCCCAACACTACCCCAATGCCATACCACTAGCATCACACATTACTTCGAAAGATTTGGACCAATCAGGATTGACGATAATCGAGGTGGATACTAATTTTTCTTTCAAACACTTAAATGCGGTCATACAAGCATCATCAAAATAGAACTTCACTTCCTTCTCTAGGAGTTTACATAGTGGATGCGCAATCTTTGAGAAGTCTTTAATGAACCTTCGGTAGAAACTTGCATGCCCCAAGAAGCTGCAAATACCCTTTACTGAAATTGGCGGGGGTAGTTTCTCAATTATCTCAATATTTGCCTTATCAACTTCTAGCCCTTGTTGCGACACTTTGTGTCCTAGAACAATACCTTACTTCACCATGAAATGACATTTCTCCCAATTTAGGACCAGGTTCGTTTCCACGCATCTTTGATGCACTTGCCCTAAGTGTGTTAAGCACTCTTCAAACGTATCCCCTACGACTGAAAAGTCATCCATAACTACTTCAATAGAGTGTTCGACCATATCGGCAAAGATAGACAACATGCAACATTGAAATGTGGCTGGGGCATTACATAGTGTGAATGACATTCTTTTGAATGCAAATGTTCAATAAGGGCAAGTGAAATTGGTTTTTATTGGTCTTCCGGCGCAATAGAGATTTGATTATAATCGGAGTACCCATCCAAAAAACAATACCACCCTCTTTCTGATAACCAGTCAAGCATCTGGTCCATAAAAGGCATTGGAAAATGGTCTCTCTCGGTCCATGAGTTAAGCTTTCGATAGTCCATGCATACTCTTCATCCAGTCACTGGTCTTGTCGGCACAAGTTCTCCTTTTGCATTTGGGATTACGGTTATACCTCGTTTTTTCGGTACACATTGCACTAGACTTACCCACTTACTATCTATAATAGGGTAGATCACTCCCGCATCTAGCCACTTGATGATCTCCTCTTTCACCACCTCTTACATTGGAGGGTTCAATCTCCGTTGATGCTCCACACTAGGTTTACATTCATTGTCGAGCCGAATCTTGTGAGTACAGATGCCATGAGGAATTCCTACTATATCGGCTATTGTCCATCCAATAGCTTTTATATGCCTCCGCAGTACTTCAATGAGCAATTTCACCTGCCTTTCAAGCGAATCGGCTACAATAATCACTGGTAAAGTATTATTGGCTCCTAAGAAGGCATATTTGAGATGAGAGGGTAGGGCTTTTAACTCCAGACTCGGTGGTTCTTCTGTTGATGGCTTTGCAGGAGGACTTTCTCTGTTTTTCAGGTCGATTTCCAACTTGATTGGATTCTTTGAATATACTCCTAACCCTGATAAGGTAGCTACCACTTCCTCATAGCCTTGAACTTCAAATTCATCATAATTGGCAAGTACAGATTCAAGGGGTTCATTCTTACACATTAAATGGCTCACACTTGCCACTACCTCATCTATAATATCCTCAGTAGACACCACATGTATATTACTTGGTTGCTTCATGGATTTACAAATATTGAAGGTCACCTCATCATCGCTCATACGGAACTTCAGTTTCCCGCATTCGACATCCACCAGTGCTCTCCCGGTGGCTAAGAATGGCCTTCCCATAATAATGGGGATTTCAGCATCAATCTCACAATCTAGAATCACAAAATCAGCCGGAAAGATGAACCGGTCTAGTTTTACCAATATGTCATAGAGTATCCCCATTGGGTGCTTGATTGATCGATCAGCCATAAGGAGTCTCATTGTGGTTGCCTTCGGTTCACCCAAACCAAATTGCTTGTATATTGCGTAGGGCATCAAGTTAATGTTTGCTCCTAAATCGCACAAAGCTTTAGCAAATTGGAGCATGCCAATTGTGCATGGAATTGTGAATTCCCCAGGGTCTTCTCTCTTAGTGATTGACTCATTTGTCATAATTGCACTGCAACTATGGGGAACCTCAATCGTTTCATAGTCCAAGATCCTTTTCCTTGTAACCATCTCTTTCATGAAATTGGCGTATCCCGGCATTTCCAATAATGCTTCCACCAGAGGAAGGTTAATTGATAAGTTCTTGAATACTGACAAAAACAATTTGAACTTCTCATCTTCATTCTTCTTTTTCAAACGTTGAGGAAATGATGGAGGTATTTTGGGTAAAGGGTGCGTGACTTTTGGAACTTGAACATGTTGCTCTACATCCTCTTGTGGTTCTTTGGCAAGGTTTTGTGGAATAGGCAATTCTTGTTCCTCTATACCTTGGCTCTCTTCCTGTATTCGAGGGTCCTTATCCTCCATCACATTCCCTTTTGCCATCTTTCCACTCCGGGTAACTACAGCCATCCCTTTTTCACTATCTTCCATCAGTGTCCTGGATGTTAATTGAGCTGATAATAGACTCAACTGACATTCTAGCGTTTTGATGGCATCAGCATGAGAATTCACTTTACTATTTAATGATGAAAGTCATCTCTCATCCCTTTTAGCAAATCGTTAGAGCCCTCAACTTTATCAAGTATGTGTGACAATTGATCATTTACCCGAGGACTACTTGCACTCCCTTTTGATTTTGGGCTCTCACTCAATTGAGTATGGCCTTCCTCATGGTCATCTTGTTCAGCCCAATCGTGGCTATATCTCCTTGGTTCTTCACTCCTATAATGGTTCCAACCTTGATTCTGCCCCGCTGTTGATAGTGTGGGTGGAAACCCTCCTCAGATCTTGTGGAGTTCCAACCTTGATTCTCCCCCAGTTTTAAGTAACAGGATGAAGAACCCCCCTCAACTCTTTTGGAGTTCCAACCTTGATTCTCCCCCGGTCTTAAGTAACCAGAAGAAGAACCCTCCTCAACTCGAAATACTCCATATGTCCCCTTCATGCACTCTTGTATCACTTCCATTTGAGACAACATCTTTTTGACGTTTTCGTCTATCTCCCTTTCTTTATTGAGTTGTTCTTGCGTTAATCTGGAGCACAGTGGAGAAACTTGGTAATTTTTTGTGCACTATGCTTGATTTACTCTAGTCATGACATCTAGGAGGAATGCGGCTACTTCAAATGATTGTAACATTATTCCTCCTTGCACCAATTGATCAGCTATTCCTTTATTAACCGAGTCCAGACTACGATAAAAGTATTGGAGCAACAATTCACCTGGCAGTCCATACGTTGGGCACTTACGCAAAAATCTCTTGAACCTTATCCATGATTTGTGAATTGGTTCACCCTCTTTTTGCTTGAAATTCTGAATGTCGTCTCTCAGTTTTATCATTCTTGTTGGGGGGAAAGAATCTTTCGTGAAAGGCCATAACCAGCTCCTCCCATGATTTGATGGAGTTGTTTGGAAGGTCGACCAACCAATTAGTAGCTCCCCTAGTCAATGATAATTGAAATAAGCGAAGCCGTATGGATTCTTGCAATAGATTCTTGAACGATAAAGGGGTGCACACTTCCACAAAGCTTCGTATATGTTCGTGCGGATCTTCATGCTCTAACCCTCCAAATAAACCTCTTGAATGCATGAGCTGGAGTGTTGCGCTAGTAACTTCGAACATTGCATTTTCGTCGGTGTGTGGCATGTAAATTGCACCCATCTCGCCCACGTGGGCAGGGTTATAAACACTATTAACATCATCGATGTCGTCTCGATGAAAAGCACCACCCGCTGGGTGACCCGCTTGGCAGCTATTTTCCCCGTTTGCACTAATATGTCCTGTTGTGACCCACAAATACGCAAAACAAAATTGAAGATTAAATGAGTAAACTACAACTAAGAAGAACAAAAAATCTACTAATCTAAAAATTCTCAAATAACACCACTCCCCAGCAGCGGAGCCATTTTGATGTTTCCGTAATCAAGACACAACTTCCGATGCAAGTGTCTACGATTGTACAATAGTTTAGTAACCCAACCAAGGGTTGGAATTGTTCCCAAGAGAGTGGTTTTGAGAATTAATAGAAAAATAAATTTTAGTTCTAACTAGTCCTAGCTAAAGACATTAACGATTAAAAACATTGGAAATTAAAGGAGAACACAAGAGTGTCAATTAATAATGGAGGGGGGGGGGGGTTTGTCACTAGTAAGTAAAAACAACACAATAAACAAGGGTTTCTAAGTAATGAGAGGGAATCCTTGGGATGTGACGGGAATGCGGCTTAAGCTAGATTATTGGGTACATGCTTTCGATAGAAGATTTATAGAATAATCGTGACTAGGCTAAACTTTAACGGGGATAATCTCTCTCTCGAGCAACTTACCTCGTTTCAAATGCGTTCCTCTCGGACACCCACTTGCCGCATGAAGACCAGCGTACACCTTAACCCACTCACTCTCTCGAGCTGAGTGTGTGGACATGGGACTAAGGTTCACTCTCTCAAGCTGAACTTCATGTCGACCCACTCACACTGGCCATCAATCTAGTGGTCTTAGTTTTATGACCCCTCTCTCTCGCAAGCCGAAAACACATAAATAAACTTGTATTTGCAACTACAAATTCATTAAATTCATCCACAACCACTAAACGAAATCAGATTTAAACTACAATAGACTATCAGCAAGCAAGACCCAACAATTATCTTAACCCATATTCTCTAAATCACACCCCAAGAATTGGGGTTTTTAGCCACACATGTATAAGAGATAGAAATTTATACCAAATTGAGCTTGCATTCAACTGGGTATGAAGATTTAAGTCTTGATACAGGCCAAAATTGAAGAATCTAAGAGACCCAACTCCAAATCTTGAAGATGAAAACCTTTGGAACTTCAAGTCTTCAAAACCCTCTCAAACTTAGAGAAAAATATCAAAAAGTACTATTCTATATGAAAATTATAATAATTGTTCGACACTTAAAACTACAACTCTAACTAGTATTTATAGTTTTCATAGATTTGTGCTACATCGGATCATTCGACTTCATTAGTCGGAATCGCCGATCAACTCGGTGATTCGCCTTTTGGTGTAGTTCATCACCGTCTTGCACCATCCTTCAGCATCGTCGTGCTCTGGGTCATTGGGCGACATGGTACTGTTTCGCGAAACTTCTCGGCGATGCGTCGACTGTTCCCTTTTTTTGCCGGCTTGATTCTTTCCTTCAGGGCTCAGCACACTGGAACAAAAGGCAAAGTAAGACCCTTTGGCGACTCGCCAAGTGGACTCGGCGATCCTCAAGCCTTCATTTCTTCGTTCTTTTCAGCTTTTTCGTTCCTTTTTGCAATGTAGTGTCCATGCTTTCCTTCAAACTTCCAATACCTGAAACTTAAGGGTTTTTATCAGATATGGAGATAAAATAAGCATTTGAGGACACAATTTCTATTAAAATATAGCCCTAAATGAGTCCAATTTGTGGACTCATCATGTAGCTAGGGTTTTTTCTCACCACCCAAATCAGTCCAAAAACCCTCCCCCAACAATATATAATCTAGATTCTAAGTTCTACGGATCGAAAAATGGATTAGGAGAGTAAAATCCTTACCTTTAGTGCTAGAAGAGGTAGAAAACTGTCAAAAACTTGCCCTGGTTCGTTTCTTAACTCTCAATAACAAAAATTACAAAATAATGACGTTTTTGGGGTTTATTTCCGACTTAATTTGCGATTGACCCACTATGGTGGCCCCGCCCTGGCGGGAATAATCCCGCCCTAGCGGCCTGCATAGAAACAAAGAGTCAAATTTAAAGTTTCAAACTCCCATTTCACAACACACTTGGACCCACGACACTCAAAAACTACCTGTTCACGCTAAGATCCATTTCAGGAGTTCTACTCACCCGAATTTGTTTCCGTAAAGTCCTACGGGTTCCTTAACATCTTATCTATCTACTCATGCAATCAAATTCAATATTAAATCTCTCATTCATTACCAGATTTCCCTAGAATCACATAACTCCGATTTCGTCCAAATCTGGACTAGGCTAGGAATTCTAAGTTACTACCAAAAAGTTTTTCTGCCCAAAATTTCCCCCCGTTGGCTTTTCTATAACCACATGGACAGGTCGTTACAGAGTAATATAGTGGCACTAAAAGATCTAGATTGTCAAACCCAAAAAACTTATCGAATAATTATTTCTACTAAATTGTACAAGTCTAATTATTTATTAAAAGTGCCAAAAGAATTTTATTTATAAATAAAAGTATGCAAGAATTAAATACTAAGATTACCTTACTATGATTGGGGAAATTTCAGGGTTGCAACCTACTTAAAATTCATGTATAGTATGTCATATATAGACATCAATTGGTTATCAAATCACTGATTACAAGGTTAGATGTATGATCATAGTCTCTCAACCTCTAATCGCCTACCATAATTGGCGTCTAACTACATTGTTGAGCGGGGATAGACTGAATTAATTACCGAGCATTACGTTTTCATCCTATCTGTTAATCAAGCAAGGTCTCTAGGTATATCTCTATCCTAGATACAAATCAACCCTAATTTCTAGAGAGAATCATGCTCCTTTTGTCTCACGTTCTATCCTTCTATTCTTCTCCCGAGTTCAATTTGGACAATGAATTTATTTAAATGATGGGCAATCACAAAATACTAAAATAAGAACAAAGAGCGATTCATATGAACCAAAATTAAATCATCAAATTCAATAAAATACAATCATAATGTAGCCACAACCCTATAACAAGGGTCTTTAGCTACTAATGTCTACGAAAAGAAAAAGAAGAAAAGAACCCTAAAAAGTATAATGACTTTTTCCTCCAAAGTATCTCCAAGTCCCTCCAAGTATAATTAATCTTAAGAACTATTTATAGATCTAGAAAAACCTAAATAAAATAATAGAGTCCAAAATAAATTGGGAAACCAAAATCCAAACATAATTGAATTTCGTGTGAACAGTGGCACCGCCTCACAGAAATTCAGTGGTATCTTCAAAGTTTGACACATGGCAGCAAATATGTTTTCTTTATTCCTTACTTCTCGTTTGCAGCGTTTGATATATATATATATATATATATTACCTTAAAAGCATAAACTCCTAAATTGAATGTTGAATTACTATAATACCCCCAATTAAAAGTACTCGATTTATTTAATTATTTGTATTATATTAAATGTAGATACCTTTTCATATAAAAGGGTTGTGACTTTCACAAAGGGTTGCGACTTTTTTGACGGGTTTTGACATTTTTGATGAGTTGTGACTTTTTCGAAGGGTTGTGATTTTTTCAAAGGGTTGTGACTTTTCCGAAGGGTTGTGCATTTTTCGTTGAGTTTTGACTTTTGCAAAAGGTTGTGATTTTTCGATGAGCAGTGACTTTTTCGAAAGGTTGTAACTTTTTTGATAAGGAACAATTAGCACCTATTCATACTACTATTTGTTAGCTATAAATAGAGGGTTTCCTCTCACTTTTAAACTACGATTTTTGAAAGTTTTCTACTCTTCTTCTATTTAAAAAATCTAAGGGTTATTTGCAACAGTTGATTAAGTTCAAAATTCAACGCAATTCGAGGTACCACATAAGAAAGAGTTGGTGAACAAATTGTAGCAAATCATTCATAAATTCACACTCGTATTTTTTCTTACGATTTCATGAGTTAACAATGACAAAAAGTTGTGGGAAAGACAATAGTAATAAACAAAAATGAAAATAGTCACATGATTTGGGTAAGATATTTATTCTTTGGCTTTTTATTTTTATATTTTTACCCTCAAATGAAGCAGTTTCTTTCTGATTTTGCTAAAACAGCGGGCATCAACGTTGTCCGTTGAATCATTAGTTTTGATGTTAAATCCACTATTTCAAAAATAGATTTTCACTTTTACTTGTAATATGATAATATAGACATGATAATAATTATTTTTTAATAGATGTGTAAGTAAAAATGAAGGAAGAAAGTAAAGTGTTGATGACAAGAGATTTTAATCAAATGGAACAATATAGTGAATATAGCATGAAAATATATTTTCGTCTACCTTGTTCATTGGTTATGTATCGTTCCATATATTTTTTTTCCTATTATTTTGTGTTTATTTGAATTTGAAAAAAAATTATGTCACAAGATACACTCCTTGTTAGCTATATAAAATAGATAAGAAAATAGTGATTGACCATAAAATAATCTTAATTCAAATTGAAGATTCTATAAACAATACTTTTAATTTTATTCATCTATTATTTTTTATTATTGAAAAAGTTTAATATATGATATCACGATACAACTTCTATAATATTCTAGATACTTTCATTAGACAACAACTATATGATATGTATGTGGCAGGAAAAAGGAGAAGACTACAATTCTGCAAAGATAAGGTAGAAACTTAAAGAAATGAAATATTTTTCACCAAAGGTGATGTTTTTCATATATTAAAATTAAATTATGCTACTGAAATATATATGTATATCTAAAACAAAGAATTGGTCAAGCCAAATATTTGACATACACTCAAACCTCAATTTAACCATCATTCGTTATAACAATAAAGTACCTTTTTTTTTGTAGAATTACCTCTCTATGATAGTCTTACTCAAATATTAATTGATAAAAGATAGATTACGTATAAAGATAAAATATTGAAATATATATAAGGTAATCCTTATTAGTGACATGCACATACTAAATTTCAAGTATGAATATTTAAGAGAAAAATTATACTTAAATGGTTTCCATCATTTATGTTCATAGCCTCAAGAGGAAAGACTATTGGTGACATTTTTTGTATTGATATTTTTTTAAAATTTTGTTGGTTAGATTTGTTTACAAAATTGAGTGAAGTAAATAATAATATTACTAAAGAAATGTCACTTTCTCTCCATATTTAAACTTTGAATGTATTTTGAAATGTTTCAATAATATCTGGTCATTTTGATCTCAAATACAAGTAACTCTATGACAATCGTTATTAATCATTTAAAAGCACTTGTCATATGTTCTTTAATTTATAATTATTTACTAAAAAGCTTTAATTTAGTAATATTAATTCTATTTTACAACATAGTATACTATATATATGATACGCACGTGCAACGCATTATATGTTAGATGCCTCAAAATCCAAATTTCTTTTTGAGAAAAGAAAAGACGAAATAACCAAAACATCATTTGCATTTAACCTATGTAGGTCAAAAAATGATGTTACATTTTTTTTGGATAACGATGAGAAGTTTGTAAAAACATCAAAAGAAGCTACATTCTTGATTGCAGGACTCAAATTGAATCGTTATATAACCAAAATGAAAATTTAGTAAATCAAAACCAACCTTGACAAAGAATTAAATGTTAATAACAAGAACACATATATTTTATTATACCACACTAAATTACTAATAATTGAAATGCAGGGAACCAAGATAGATCTGTACGGGCAAAAATCAAATAGCTAGGAAAGGGAGAAAAGAATTCCACAAGGTGTACACCGAATTCTTTTAACACCCACAACAACTTTTGTAATCAAGATCCGACATGAGTAAAGAATTAATCAGAAAAACAACCTTGGAGAATGTAAGAAAAATATAAGACAGAGAGAGATTTAGGACATGCCTTTAGATTGTTTATTCACTTCAGTGTGCGCAAAAATTATTGGGTGAAAATTGTGGGATGTTAGTGTGCTTTGATGAGGAGTGAGAGTCGTATACGAAATCTTGGTCAAATGGAAATGGAAATGTCATCCACCTGTAAATTGAGTCTGGTCAACAATCTTTAACATTTTTTCCTTTTATGCTATCCTACCTGTTTTTTGATAAACGACAAAAAAAAATATAAGCAAGATTTTCTTTTGATTTAATACCTCTAAACTCCCTAAACTATTCACATTTTCCAATTTAACACTTAAATTATGGAGCATTGTGGACAGTTGTTATTAACCCATGAACTATAGACCACGTGATATGGAGAGTCACAGTCAAAAAGAGCATTTATGTGGACCTAGTACATTGTGTGAGATCCGTCATTTTCTCAGATTCACCTCATTTAGTGCATTTCTATTACTTGAATGGCAGCTTATGCAAATTGATTACTTAATTTTCTTTCTATAAATATCAAAGTTAAAATTGGCTGGTAAATTCTATCTAATATAGAATTATATTTAATATTTCTCTATTTTCTGAGAGGATTTTAGTAATGATCGACGCCCTCTTTTTTGAAGACTCAAGAGACGTAGATTCTCTAAATTACTTGACTTCATATTCCTTCAACTTATCACTCTAGTAAAATTCTCAGATTATCCAATTTGTAATCCTTTTAAGTGTCTACTCAGTAAAGTGACCAACTAAACATTTTATAATGTTTTAGTCGTTGGGATCACAAGTCTATGAATTCAAAGAACACGAGACTCTTACTGTTATTTATTATATACACTAAAGTAACATTGAAAGATTATGTAGTACTTGTTATTTAAAAAAAATGAAGGTGATCTTTTACCTTTGCATGCTCAAGCCATTTACCTTGTCTTTCAGTTCCCAGTAAAATGACATAAATGGAAATCAATCAGCTACATCTTTAAAATGAGATTAGAGGAGGTTGTAATAAAATTAATTCTAATGAACATGCATTCATAATCAGGAAGATATTGAGCCGTTTGAAATATGTCAATTGCATTATTTTGAAAATCTTCAAATCATCTAATTTGATTTTACATCAAGATTTAAGTGATACAAATGAAATTTACACAAAGTATTTGTAACATTTGCATTTATGAAAGGAAAAGAGAAGAAGAACAAGAAATCTCCCGAATGGTATCCAAGAGTTCTTATGAGCATTTAAATTTGGTAATGAAAATATATTATTCTTATGTGAGAAATAGGATTTCTTCTTCTTTTCTAAAAAAACAAGATAAATGAGTTATTGAGAGTTCTAAAAGTCATACTTTGAACAAAAAGGGCTTAAAAATGTCCTAATGTATTGTAAAGGAGAAAAGGCTCGCAACAGTCCACAATTGTTTGGACTTAGACTCAAAATGCTTCTATTTCTTTCACATGGTTCACTTTCGGTCATAACCCTTACTATGGTGAATTTTTTAACAAAGACTAAACTTCATATGCTTCTCACATGTTTCTAATCCTAATATCTAACCTCCATTCTTCTCTTCCCTCTTAACTTAGACCATCTGCAGGCAAACATATACATATAGAACTAAAGATATATAGTAGTCTTGTTTGTAACTTTTTCTTTGTTTTCTTCCACATGACCTGCTCGTGATGGATTTTCAACCTGATCAATTTTAGTGAACTTCTCAAAATTTAACTTTTGTATGAAGGAAAATTTGTTTAAATTGCCTAGAGCTTTCTTGACATTATTGGACGGTCCTTTGACTTTTAGATGGTTAACAGGGTCATCCTAGTCTTCCATAACAACTATTAATTTCTCACCTATAATTACTTCAAGTTAATTACTTCGTATGTAAATATGTTTCTCGTGGAATGATTGGAAGTTCATTATACCAGCAAGGCTTTCTAGCTGTTTTTAAATGGGTTGAGATTCAATTACTAGGTGACAATATCAGTACAAATCAAAAGTTGTAAATTGAGTTTGTTGTGATAAATTATTCTGTAACGACCTATTTCCATCGTTATAGAAAAGCCAATGGGGAAAAATTTTGGGCCGAAAATCTTTTTTGTAGTATCTTGAGATTTCCCAACCTAGTCCAGATTTGGACGAAATCAGAGTCATTAAAGTCTAAGGAAATCTTGTGGAAATTGGCTGATCTAATTATGATTTTGATTACATTAATGAATATCTAAGATGTTAAGGAACCCGTACGACTTTAAAGAATTGAATTCGGGCGAGTAGAACTCCCGGAATTGATCTTAGCGTGAACGGGAAGTTTCTGATTATGTTTGGTTGAAGGTGTGTTGTGAAATGGGGTCTTGGAATTATTAATTTTTCTCACTATTTCTGCGCAAGCCGTTGAGGCAGGATTTCTGCCGCCAGGGCGAGGCTGTTGTAGTGGGGTGAGTACCACTATGGCGGGACAATCGCGACTTAAAGTCGGAAATAAACCCCAAAAACATTTTATTCTGCATATTTCAAACTTCAGAGCTAAGGAACGAACCCAGGGCTTTTCTTGACAGTTTTCCACCATTTTTTAGGCTAAAGGTAAGATTTTCACTTCCCGAATCCATTTTTTGATCCGTAGACCATAATCTAATGGGTAATTATCGATGGGCAAGGGTTTTGATCTAGAAATTATGGTGGAAAAAGCCCTAATTTGGGTATGAGGATCATGGATATGATCTAGGGTTGATAGAATTGTTAGTAATTTGGGTAATTAGTTATTGTGTATTGATTCCTGTGTTACATTGATCGTTTGTAGACCAAGAACAACCGGAACAAATTCAGAAAGGGAAGAATCAAGTTTCTTAAAGAATTCAAGCTTTGTTTGAGGTAGGTAATGGTTGTGATTTCATGTTTTGTGATGTGTGTTCGTTCTTGCTTCATTATAATACTTGTATGTATGTGAATATTGCATTATTGATCACGCTAATTGTAAATGAAGAAAGATGAATGATGAATGCCATGAATAATGACTTGATTGTATGATTATGAGAATGTACTTTGTGATTGTGATTGTGGCTTGTTGAATGGATCGAGTGTTGCGTTCCAACACACTAACTTGGATCGGTTGCCACATTCCGGCATAATTAAGGGATCGATTGCCACGTTTCGACATAATCATTGGATCGGGTACCACGTTCCGATATGCTAACAGTTTGGGTTTGGGTTCCATGAGAGGACTATTGACTTGACATAACTATATAATGAGAATTATGTGTAATGATTTGTTGTTCTTAATGTTGTTTATATTGTATATATTCATTATATGCATGTTGTTATATTGTTGTAATGGTTTATGTATGTTGCACTTAGTGGGATAGCCGCGTGATCCTACCAGTACATTGTGGTTGCGTACTGCTACTGCACTTGCTCTTTCTTGTTGAGTACAGGGCATCTTTCGGTAGCTATTGACAGACCTCCCTTAGAAGATCAGTGATCATTCAAATTCAAGGGTGAGCCAATTTTTTCGGGCTGCCATGAGTTCTCTTTCGTTAAAGTCCACATTTTTAGACTTAGACTTTCTAGTTAATTATTCGTGTGTTAGATTGGGGTATTACCCCTTCTTGTTTAGACTTTTTGAACTTTAGATGTTTTGGTACATTGACTTTCAGGTTCTAGGTGTTATTTTTGCATTTGTTTAGTTGTTAGACTTTTGTTGGAGTTTATGGGAACTCCCTATTTCTTTCCTTAGCATTTAACTTGCTTCCATAACTTAAATGCTTTAGTATTTTGCCTTGGTTGTTTGGTTTGGGTTGTAGTAGTGGTTCTCCAACCGGAGGATTAGTGTGGGTGCCAATCACGATGGTTTGGGTCGTGACAAAGTTGGTATCACTGCCTAGGTTCATTGATCTCGATATACCAAAATGAGTCTAGTAGAGTCTTGCGGAACGGTACGGAGACGTCTGTACTTTTCTTCGAGAGGCTATAGGTCTTTAGGAAATCTCTTTATTTTCTTTTGTCTCCTTTCGTGCTATAACTTGATAACAATTGGTATCTAACCTCATTCACTCTTTTGTCCGCAGATGGTTAATACTAGCTTCAACGGCGTCAGGCCTGTAGCTCCCGTCAGTGCTCCAGCTGAGGAATCTACAGTGAGAGGTCGCGGTCGAGGTAGGGGTAGAGGAGGAGCTAGGGGTAGAGGCCGAGAAAGGGTGACACCTACTAGGGATAGAGCACTGATTGGAGATACTCCCAGAAATAAGTCCCCTCATGCGCACCTTGATAAGGTAGAGGAGGATATATAAGTTGAAGAGGAGGAGAATGTTGAACAAGAGGAAGAAGTGCAGGCTGAGACTACAAATATTCCTCCCTTAGACCCAGGGTTAGCTCAGTAGATCATGGAATTCTTGAAAGGGTTGGTTGGTCTTGGAGTGCGCCCCTATGTTCAAGCAACTCAAGCTCCCGCCAATCCTCCTATTGCTAACACTGTCCCAAGGTGTGAGGGAATGTAAGTAATGATGCTTTCGTTTGCCCTTTGTTAGGTCCTGTTATGACTGGTAATGAACATGAGATGTTGACCAAGTTTTTGAAGTTGAAACAGCCTGTGTTCCATGGTTTCGAGAGTGAGGATGCATATGAATTCATCCTAGATTGCTATGAGAGGCTTCATAAGTTGGGAATTGTCCATCAGCATGGGGTTGAGTTTGTGACTTTTCAACTTCAAGGTGAGGCTAAGTAATGGTGGAGAGCTTATGTGGAATGCAGATCTTCAGTTTTACCTCCACTTACTTGGACCCAATTTCATGTCTGTTTTTAAAGAAATATGTGCCTAGGACTTTGACAAATCACAAGAAGGATGAGTTCATGGTTTTGGAGAAAAGTGGTATGTTTGTGGCTGCTTATAAGGCCAAGTTCCATGCCTTGTCTAGATATGCTACTCAATTGGTGTCTACTGAGGAAGAGAGGACCCATTTATTTATCAAGGGGATAAATTCTGAGTTGCAGATATTATCTGTTCATATGACCTCTGCAGGGAAAAGCTTCAATGAGGTAACAGACTTTGTGAAGAAAGTGGAAGGGGTGAGGCGAGACGGTCAAGCAAGGCATTGTCTAAGAGGGCCACGAACTCGGGTAATTTTCAAGGTTCTTACTCCAAGGGGTCAAGAAGGTCAACACTTGCAGACAAGCCAATTCAGTCCGCTATGCCCCCCTCTACAGGTAATTACTTGAGAACTCCACCTCATAATTTGATTCAGGATAGCTAGGGAGTCGTGCCTTTTATGGGCAGCAGGCCATCTGTTGATCGTACTTGCTATAATTATGGAGAACCTGGGAATATGAGGAGAGATTGTCCCCACCCACGTATAATGGATTCGGCGCAGCAGCAGACTAGAGCAGTGGTACCCACGGGAAATTGTAATAATGATCGAGGGCATCCACAAGGTGGGAGAGGAGGAAATCAGCGAGGCCGCGGAGGTAGGAGAAATGGTAATGCAAGCAGAAGCATAGTGCAGCCAGGTAGGGAAGTCACCTGTCACCATGATAGGGCTCAGTGTTATGCCTTTTCGGGCAAGAGTGAGGCAAAGGTGTCTGATGCAATGATCACAGGTACTATTATTATTTGTGACCAGATGGTTAATGTGTTATTTGATTCGGGTTCCACTTATTCTTATGTATCCGTGTGATTTGCCTCAGAATTTGCTATGATTTGTGATACACTTGATGCCCCCATCCATGTTTCTACCCTAGTTGGAGATTCTATCATAGTCACCCATGTCTATCATGCTTGTCCTATTTTGTTTATAGGGTTTAAGACTTGGGTTGATTTGATGATTTTGGATATGACTAACTTTGAAATAATCTTAGGCATGACTTGGTTGTTCCCCTATTATGTTCTGCTTAATTGTACTACTAAGTCGGTGACTCTAGAAATTTTGGGAAGGGAAAAATTAAAGTGGGAAGGGGTGTACAAGCTTAAGCAAGCTAAGATCATATCCTCTATTTGGGCTTGTAAACTAGTAGGGTAGGGTTGTTTGGCTTATTTGGCTCATATTAGGGATGTTGAGGTTGAGACTCCATCTATTGAGTCTATCTCGATGGTGTCGAAATTTAGAGAAGTATTTCCTACTGATTTGCCTGGTATGCCTCCAGATAGAGATATAGATTTCTACATTGATTTGGAACCTAGTACCCGCCCCATTTCTATCCCTCCATATCGCATGGCTCCGATAGAATTAAGAGAGCTTAAGGCTCAAATCCAAGAACTTCTTGATAAAGGATTTATCAGTCCTAGTGCTTCCCCGTGGGGTGCTCCTGTAGTGTTTGTTAAGAAAAAGGATGGTAGTATGAGGATGTGTATAGATTACCGATAATTGAATAGGGTCACCATTGGAAACAATTACCCATTGCCTAGAATAGATGATCTTTTTGACCAATTGCAAGGTACATCAGTTTTCTCTAAGATTGATCTAAGGTCTAGCTACCATTAGTTGAAAATTAGGTCCGAGGATGTGCCCAAGACGGCATTTAGAACCCTCTATGGGCACTACGAGTTTCTAGTTATGTCATTTGGTTTGACTAATGCGCCTGTAGCTTTCATGAGCTTAATGAATGGGGTGTTCAAACCCTTCCTTGATTCGTTTGTTATAGTCTTCATTAACGATATTTTGGTCTATTCAGAAAGTGAGGAGGAGCATGCCAATCATCTTCGTATTGTTCTGGGTGTTCTTGGGAAACAAAGGTTGTATGCTAAATTTTCTAAGTGTGAATTTTGGTTGACTTCGATTGCATTTTTGGGGCATGTAGTTTCCAAAGAATGGTAGATCCCCAAAAGATTTGGCCTAGCTCTGTGACGAAAGTTAGGAGTTTTGTGGGGACGAAAGTTAGCGTGAACGGGAAGTTTCTAATTATGTTTGGTTGAAGGTGTGTTGTGAAAAGGGGTCTTGGAATTATTAATTTTGCTCATTTTTTCCGTACAAGCCGCTGAGGCGGGATTTCTACCGCCAGGGCGAGGCCGCTGTAGCGGGGTGAGTACCGTTGTAGCGGGACAGATGGGACTTAAAGTCGGGAATAAACCCCACAAATGTTTATTCTACAATCTTCGAACTTGAGAGCTAAGGAGCGAACCCAGGAATTTTCTTGACAGTTTTCCACCATTCTTAAGGCTAAAGGTAAGATTTTCACTCCCCGAATCCATTTTTTGATCCGTAGAACGTAATCTAATGGGTAATTATCGATGAGGAAGGGTCTTGATCTGGAAATTATTGTGGAAAAAACCTTAATCTGGGTATGAGGATCATGGGTATGATCTAGGGTTGATAGAATTGTTAGTAATTCGGGCAATTAGTTATTGTGTATTGATTCCATTGTTGCATTGATCGTTTTGTAGACCAAGAACAAGCGGAACGAATCTGGAAAGGGAAGAATCAAGTTTCTTAGGGGATTCAAGCTTTGTTTGAGGTAGGTGATGGTTGTGATTTCATGTTGTGTGATGTATGTTCGTTCTTGCTTCATTATAATACTTGTATGTATGCGAATGTTGCATTATTGATCACGCTAATTGTAAATGAAGAAAGATGAATGATGAATGCCATGAATAATGACTTGATTGTATGATTATGAGAATGTACTTTGTGATTGTGATTGTGATTGTGATTGTGGCTTGTTGAATGGATCGGGTGTTGCGTTCCAACAAACTAACTTGGATCGGTTGCCACATTCCGGCATAATTATGGGATCGATTGCCACGTTTCGACATAATCATTGGATCGGGTACCACGTTCCGATATGCTAACAGTTTGGGTTTGGGTTCCATGAGAGGACCATTGACTTGACATAACTGTATATTAAGAATTATGTGAAATGATCTGTTTTTCTTAATGTTGTTGATATTGTATATATTCGGTATATGCATGTTGCTATATTGTTGTAATGACTTATGTATGTTGCACTTAGTGGGATAGCCGCGTGACCCTACCAGTACACTATGGTTGTGTATTGATACCGCACTTGCTCTTTCTTATTGAGTACAGGGCATCTTCAGGCGGCTATTAACAGACCTCGCTTAGAAGATCAGTGATCGTTCGAATTCAAGGGTGAGCCAGTTCTTCCGGGCTGCCATGAGTTCTCTTTTGTTTAAGTCCACATTTTCAGACTTAGACTTTCTAGTTAATTATTTGTGTGTTAGTTTGGGGTTGTACCCCTTCTTGTTTAGACTTGTTGAACTTTAGATGTTTTGGTACATTGGCTTTCAGGTTCTAGGTGTTATTTCCGCATTTGTTTAGTTGTTAGACTTTTGTTGGAGTTTATGGGAGCTCCCTATTTCTTTCCTTAGCATTTAACTTGCTTCTGTAACTTAAATGTTTTAGTATTTTGGCTTAGTTGTTTGGTTTGGGTTGTAGTAGTGGTTCTCCCAGCGGAGGGTTAGTGTGGGTGTCAATCACGATGGTCTGGGTCATGATATTTCCACACATGGATATAGTATGACTAATTTAGCAGAAAACTAAATATTCTGCCATCGGTAACTCACACTCAACATTCCTTGATGATATCATCACAATATATCTATAGATTATCATGGTATCATCGAGGAATGTCGCAGTCATGCAATAGACCACAAAATTAAAAAGTCTTCTTTACTTTATCAAACTTCATCCAAGTCAAAACATGACAATCAAATTAAAATAGAAAGAGTATATGTTTTGTTTTCATTTCTCTCTCTCTCTCTCTCTCTCTCTATATATATATATATATATATAGAGAGAGAGAGAGAGAGTAGTATAATAATCATGTCAAACATTATCTTTTTAATGAGTGTGTTAAGTTCAAATATAACAAGTAAAAGTAAATAGAGATGAGATAACAAATGAGAAAAGGATAAAAGTATGAATTAAAATAATAAATAAGAAAATGACAAAAGTAACAGTGACAGCACAAAAGTAATAAATTAAAGTATAAAGTCAATACATAATATGACAAAAGTAATACATTGAAGTATAAATACAAAAAATGATTGGTCAAAAGTAATAATTGAAGTAAAAAGACAATAAATAAAACGACAAAAGAGAAGAACAAAATGAGCATTGATCCATGCAAACTAAGGGGCATCTCGGATAAATACTTTTGACCGTCTAGACATTTTCAAAATTAATATGAAATGAGATAATTTCGCGTAAATAATTTATTTTTAAGGTGTACTTTGTATAGTTTTTCCTAAAATCTTACCTACTTTGGGAGTTGTTCGTTCACTCTGTATTATTCTCTATAGTTATCAAAGATCTAAATTACACGAAAATTAATTATTAAGAAATTAGTTTGTGTAATTATACTAATAACGATAGCAATTTTTTTTATGAATTGTAGGAATATGAGCATTAGATAGCACTGAGACAACAATTTGTTTGCTAACAGGGAGAAGTTACTAAATCTAAACATTCATCACATGTTAGACAATACTTCTTTCATCATAGGAGATATAATAATGAAGGAGTATTTACTATTCCTTCATAATTTTTATCGGTAATTATATCATTTTTAACATGATATACTGTAACCCATCATTAATTTAAAGAATAAACTTATGAAAAACTAGGATAAGAAATAGAATTACCTTAAAAAGATAAGATAAATGATAAAATATGATTATTAAAAAATAAAAATAAAATGATAAAAAAAAAGTTAAGAATGCGATCACTACAAATTTGAGTAGCAAAATAATTAGTCTTTACACAACAATGTAATTGACAAAACAATACAATAAAATTTGAGTAGTTATCATAATAAACATGTTTAGCCCTGTCCATTGATTTTTTTGATATCGATATATTGAATCGGGCCGAACCCAGTTCCCCCAATAATGAGCCGGGTTCGTACCGATCAAAACAGTGAAAGAAGACAAAAAAAAAATGGTTCGTGCCTTATTAGGATTTTGCTACCAAGCCTGATGGGTTGGGCCTGGTTTCCAATAATGGGTCGGGCAAGGTCAGCTATTTTTTAAAATTAATGTTTATTAATTATTTATTCCAAATTTGAGTCAATTATTTATATAATGTATTGTTATCTATTTATGTATATACTTCTAATGTATACTACATATTCTACTTAATATAACAGAATACATATATATATATACTAAAAATACACACAATATACTACCTGTTATATTAGAATACTTACATTGTATTATATATACTAAAAATATTCATTAATATAATATAATACTTACATTTTATTATATATATATATATACTTGTAATATATACTAAATATACTACTTAATATAATAGGATACATACATTATATTATATATACTTATAATATTTACTAAATATACTAGTATATATATATATATATATATATATATATATAATCCATTAAGATGCCTGCTTGATTTCCTTCTTCAACCTTTCATCTTTAATTCGTTTTAGCTCCAAACTTTTTCATCTTCACACCAATTTAATCCTACAAATAAAATATACTATTTATCACAATTCATAAAATACATGCTCAAAAAGGACAAATACAAACAAGAAATGTGAAGCAAATAATGATTAAAAATATGTATTTTTGGTCTCATATCAACGTGCACTCTCAACAAAATCACAACAAGGCTTAAGGCCAGAACCATTTCAATCCCAAGTAGCCCAACGAAGCACGGAACCTCCAAATTCACTCAAAATAGAGACGAACCAATTTTTGAGTCAAAACAAAAATTATGGGACCCACACTAAAAATTATACTGAAATGTTCCCCGAACATGTGTTCCGAAATGGAACACAATCCAGGCCTCGAAATAGTGGGAAGAAGTAACATGCAATTTATTCATATTTAAAGAACAAAATTAAGCACAGGCAGTCAATCTCATTGGGCGAGCCTGGGTGCCCAAAAAGCTTCCCAAGTCATATTTTGATGGTGTTTTAGCCCCTTACTTCATTTCCTCCAAGATTCACGCCTCCAAACTTGTTCAAATTAACTGCCAACACTCTAAAATCATGAGGATTAGTCAGAAACAAAGAAAATTAAATATAATCTACAAAGAAAAAACACAAAATTACACTTATTTTGGTATCGATGGATTGCCTCCCATCAAGCCCACAATTTAATGTCGTGACGCGACGTCGTATACATCACCTTTTGTTTTTATTCTCCGAGGAAATGAACCTCCTACCCACCTTTGCATTATTCTTTTGCTTTGGATCCTTGGGTAGGATTGAGAGAGTTACTAGGCCACCTGAGCATTGTCTTTCCTGATTGTTGACCCTTAATTGAGTGACACTCTTGATTCCGTATGACCTAAAGTTGCTATAAATGATCTTTTTGGTTCTTTTTTGAAACTTTAGTATCATCATATTCATTCCGGCTTCTTGGATTGCTATTGAGTTGGATTGGTTGCAAATGCCCAAGATATCCTCAATGTCCACCACAACCCTTCTCTTCTCATATTGGCTTCCAAGGTTGCGATCTCAAATTCGAGTTGGATCATCTCATGACACCTAGCTAGGAATCATAAGACACATTTTAATCTTTATGTCTGTAGGATAAGGAGCAGCATCTACCTCGTTTCATGTTCATAAAAGTTGTGAGTTCAAACTCGAAATTGACCGCTTCATGTCATCGATTTAGGTGCATGTTGAGAAGCTTTTCCTTTTCTTGGCAGAGTTGGTGTAGGGCCTTTTTTCCCCAATTGAACTTTTCCCATGACCCTAAGCCAAAATTGGCTTATCACATTTGTTTCACGACATGACCATGGGTCGGTATATGACATACCACTCCCCAACATATGATCAAAAAAAGCCATCAAAGCAAACAAAAGAAAGTAAAGACAACTATTTACAATTTAGATAGAAACAAATAAACTAGAAATTCTAAATCAATTCAATACGCCTAATTGTTCTCCATCAACGACGCTATTTTTTTATAACACTAAAATTACCCTCAAAACAAATTCAAAGAGTAAGCGGTCATTGTAATAAAATTACTCAACTAAGAGTCGGGGCCGAATCCCATAGAGAACAATTTATCGACAATTGAAAAGACAAAATGAATAGCTATAAGTTTGAATATATACACACAAAATACAAGGTTATCAAATTACGAGTGATTTTGGTAACTAAACGATGGTTTTGGCAAAAGACAATATCAGGCAAGGGATATATGAAAATTGGGAAATTTGGAATTCAATCAACACTCAATGATCCATTGCAATTCAAACATGTTCTTTTAATCATAGATAGGATAGATCATCATCAATCAAGCACAATCTTCTTTCTTTCTCAAAGGGTTATATCACAATATCTCCTTTCAATCTCAATCGAGTCAACCACAAAGAAATTCAAGACCTATTTCTAGAAAATTTAGCATTCAACAATGTAGACCTAAATTATCTCTTTTCGGTCTCAAATTTAGGACTCAAAGACAAATATGATTATAAACCTAATTCTCCACTTCACGAATTCTCTTTCGACCAACCCACAAAGATCGGAAGCTAGATATGAGGTGCACTCTCAAATCATTAATTCAAACATGAAAATTAAATTAAACCCATTTCATGAATTCAAGCATGAAATCAAGGAATTACAAAAATAATAGAGCAATAAATCAAATACACAAATAACTTTGTCTATTTCTAGCACAAAGCCTCAATTTGATATACATAATTACACCCACAATTCTAGTGATGCACGGCTAGGAAATTAAGAAGGGGAAATAAATTTTACTATCAAGATCACAATCTTCAAAAACAAAAGTGAATTGTGAGGCAACTTGCCTTCAATGTCTTAACACAAAATTAAAATCTACAAATTAGGGTTCTTCCTTAGTCTAAGCTAAAAGATGAAAAACATAGTCTAAAATCTAATATCGCATAATGCTTCTTTACAGGCCTTTTGTGAGAATTTGGGTCTAATGCCTGAGAATTTCCATTTTTTCCCTTAACAACCTAGGCAGGCTTCATAAAAGCGGCAGGGGGTTAACAAAAGTAGATGTTGCAAAAGTGAAAATTTGTTGGCTAAAGCGACCCCCACCTTTTTTGATAAGTTCGCAAAAGCAAACCCGGCCTGGTCAGTTAAGCAACCAATAAACTTTGTTGACTCGTTCGCTAAAGAGAAATCTTTTCACAAGTGCGACATCTGAGGCTCATTTACTGCCAAGTTCAACTCTTTTTAAGCTTATTTTCCACTTTCATTGATCATTTTCCTTTCCAGCAAACAATAACTGAAATTAAATTAATTAGATGGATAATTAGATTCTTTCTCTACTTGAGCACTACAAAATAACAAGAAAAAAACCACAAATGAGTGAAAATCCACCACTCATCACCCGTGCAGGCAAATGAGATATGCAACCCAATCAAATTAGACAATCTGGACTTAACGGCGCAGTCATATCTTTAATTTGAGGTTATCTTGATAAAATGTGGGTCCCACATATAAACTTCACTTTAAGCTAAAATCCACAAAGGGGCTAAGATTAGCTCGGAAGCCTCAGGATTCACACGAAGAGTCGTTCTAGACCAAACTTGACTTTCAGAAACTAACCGTCCTGAAAAGATTCTCGTTCGGCATTTTTAACATGAATGCTGACCAAATTCAAAGTTAGGCCAAAACTTGAAAGGTAAAATGCCTAATGGCACAAACTCACACCGAAAGCCTCAAGACTCGAGCTGAAAATGCCTCTAGCCTAAAATGACCCTAGCTGATGGAACCATCAGAATTGTATTCTAAGGATGTCATCATTGTATTTTGAGGCCGTCATCCTAAAATGTTCATCGAAATAAACCATTTAAGGTTCAAAACTCCATAACACAGAAATTTGCATTAAAACAAAATGAACGACCGGATGACCGAGCTATCAGTCCCAACATTTCATAAATGACTTGAGGTTCTTATAGGAACGCTCTAAGCGATTAAAAGAATACATACCCAGAGAAATGACCTAGAGAGTCATTACAATGTCCACTACTAAAAGGAATTTTATTTGCAAAGTAAGAGTCAAGATGTGTTTGAAGGCTCAAACAAGACAAGAAGCTTCTCTCGTATCTCATGCTCTGTCTCCCAGACAGCCTCTTCAAGTGGACGGTGACTATAACAGACCATCACCACATGAATGACTCTCAAACACAATCGATACACATCTCTCACTAGAATAATAATTGTCTCCTCCACAAGGTCAAATGATCATCCAACTCAACTACATGATACTCGGGCACATTACACTCATCACGGACATACCGGTGATACATCAAAACATGAAAATTTGGGTGAATAGCTAAAAATACTTGTGTAGGGCCAACTCATAAGCAACCCCACCAACTGTTTGGAGGATCTCGAAAGGACCAATACACCTCGGGCTAAGCTTTCCCCGCCTCCCAAATCTCATTATGCCCTTTATGGGAGACACATAGAAGAATACATGATCACCAATTCAAAACCTCAAAGGTCGACACCTACGATCAACAAAACTCTGGTGTATACTCTGAGCCGTCTTGAGCCTATCATGCATTACTCGTACCTAGTTTAAGGCCTCCTGAATCAGACCTATTCTCTGTAGACTCAAACCAACCAACAAGGGAATGACAATGCCTACTATATAAGGCCTCAAATGGGATCATCTATGTACTAGAATGGTAGTCGTTGTTGTATACCATCTTAATACTAGAATGTTCCTAATGAAATCCAAACTCCAAAACACAGGCCTGCAAGATATCCTCAAGAACCAGAATAGTACGCTCCGACTGTCTATCAGTCTATGGGTGGAATGTTGTGCTAAGGTCAACACGAGTGCCCAACTCCTCCTAAAGGGTCGTCTAAAAGATAGAAGTGATTTGAGATTCCCGATATGATACTATAGACATAGACGCACTGTAAAGATGAACCACCTCATGAATATAGATATGTGTTAACCTCTTGGTGCTGAATGAAGGCTAAATAGGGAGGAAGTGTGTTGAGTTGGTAAATTGATGACTCAAATGTTGTCAACACCTCTAGATATACCCGCAATGATATCGATAGTGATGTGATTCCACTTCAACTTTGAAATGGGTTATCTATGGTACTCACCACAAGGCCTCAAATGCTCAACCTTCACACTTGCTAGAAACACAGACAATGGGACACATAGTTTGCAATATCTCTCCTGATTCCTCTCCACCTATAGTGTTTCCTCAAATTATGATACATTTTCATGGTGTCTAGATGGATTGAATATTTGGAATCACAGTCCTCATGAAAGATCAACTCAATCAAGTCCCCATCTCTTGGAACAGAAAATGGCTAGAAAATCTCGTAAGCCCACCTGAATATAAGGTAGGCTGACTGGCATCACCCTCTATCACTTGATCTTGAAGAGAGACCAAAGTCTCATCCATAAATCTGCGATCATGAATTCATTCAAGAAAGAAAGACTGAACTCCCACATAGGCTAAGACCCACCTAGAATCTAAAATATCCAACTGAATCATCCTATTGGCTAAGGACTGAATTTCCAAAGCCAAAAATAGATCAATAGTAGACAAGAAGTCTAAAAATACTTACCACTTTTTGGCGCTTCTTCTACTACATTCACCTTGCCTGAATAATAGAGACTAGAGAGATCAAAATCTTTTAGGAGCACAATCCAATGGCACTACCTCAAATTAAGATCCCTCTATCTCATAATGTACTGAAGGCTTCTATGATCAGTTTAGGTCTCACAACAAACTCTAAACATGTAGTGCCTCCAGATCTTAAGCGCAAAAACTACCGCAGCCAATTCCAAGCGATTAGTTGGGTAGTTTCACTCATGCAACTTAAGCTACCTAGATGAATAAACAATACCTCTTCCCTGCTGCATCAATACACAATCCAAACCAAAATCAGATGCATCACAATATATTGTGAATCCCTTGCCCTCAAGTGGAAGAGTCAATAAAGGAGGGGTGGTAAGTAACTCCTTGAGCTTCCAAAATTTTAACTCACACTTCTCATACCTCTGAAAAGGAACATAAAGACGAGTCAACTAGGTCAAAGGTGATGCTATGGTAGAGAAGCCCTCAACAAACACCCTGTAGTAAGTTGCTAATCTAACAAAGCTTCGAATCTTAGTAATTGAAGTGGGCCTAGCCCAATCACGAATAGTCTAAATCTTCGCAGGATCTACCATGAGGCCATCCATGGACACAACGTGCCCCAGCAATAATATAGACTCAAGCCAAAACTTGCACTTTTAGAACTTGGCATAAAGTCGTTGATCTCTCAAAATGTATAGGACAATCATAAAATGTTGATCATGCTCTCTTTTACTCTGTGGGTATACAAGAATATCATCAATGAATACTATGAAGAACGAATAAGGATAAGCCTTGAACACATGCTTCATCAAGTCCATAAAGGCGATAGGGACATTAGTCAACCCAAAAGACATCACAAGAACTCATAGTGTCCATAACGAGTCCTAAATATGGTCTTAAGGATGTGCGATGCCTTAATCCTCAACTTATGGTAACCAAATCTCAAATCAATCATCAAAAACAATGCGACACCCTGAAGTTAGTCAAATAGATCATCAATATGAGGGATAGGGTAACAGTTCTTCATTGTCGCCTTATTCAATTGTCTCTAATCAATACACATATACAAAGTATCGTCCATCTACAGAAATAGAATGGGTGCACCCCAAGGCGATACATGAGGTCGAATGAATCGCTTAACTAAAATATCCTAAATCTGAACCCTGAGCTCCTTGAGCTCTATGGGGGGTCATCCGATAAGGCAGAATATAAATAATTGATTTTATAAAATTCACAATGTTTTCAAGTTATTTTAAAATAGTTTTGTCATTTTTATAATTCTAAAGTAACTAGTAAAATTACCCGCACTTCGCATGGGAATTTAATATCACATAATTTATAAAATAATACTAAAACCTATCATTCATTAAAACTAAAATACTATATTATCTTACATACAATGTAAAGAAAATGAAAATTATTACATCTTATCATTTATTTTTAATAACATAAGCATAAATTAATGACTATAAAAATATATATTAGGATCTGTAACATATGCAATGTTGTTAGTGAGCCACTCAATAGGTGAAAAGTACACAAATATTTAACTGTGAAGAAGAAGAAGAGGTTCAGAATTTTCATTGTTTTATAATGAGAAGAAATCTCTCTATTATAGACAACAAAGGGTAGTGTCAACAAATGTTTATTGTGCCTTATCGAAAAAGTTACAACTATTTGAAAAAGTTGCAACCCTTTGGAAAGGTCACAATCTTTCATAAAAGTCGAAACTCTTCATTAAAGTCACAACTTTTCATAAAAGTCGCAACTCTTCATTAAAGTCACAACTTTTCATAAAAGTCGCAACTCTTCATTAAAGGCGCAATTTTTCATTGAGTCACAATTTTTCATGAAAGAGGAAGGCTATTTTTGGAAATAAATAAATTAAAAGGGAATTATTGTTTGTGGTGGCGCCACGTACGCAGGCCTAAGGTTCTCTTATATATATATATATATATATATATATATTTGAAAATCATTTTAAAAATATTTGTTTTAAATTAAATATTTTGTTAGTTATGTTAGTTTAGTTAGTAGATTATATTTTGAGTCAATTAGTTATAATCAAGTTAATTATTTTATTTTGTTTAGATTAAAAACCCATTATTAATTAATATTAATTCATCTTATTTAAATCCTAGCCCTATTTACTAAATTAATTCAATTTGTCTACGTTCTTAATTACAATTGATCATAATTGAAACTCATGTGGTCATGTCCTAATTTGAAATCTAGCCCCTTCTATTATAATCTATACACTTCCTTACCTCACTTTTTACTCATTTATACGATCAATTTTTGGCCTTTTTCTCCCATTAATTCCAGAAGCCCATTCTTTCATTACACTCAAAACTGACCCAGCCTAATTCTAATGCCAAAAAGACACCTAGCAACGCCAACAATACACGAAGTTAATACAACCCATCAGCGACATTCCAATACACAACATCTTCACATCATCAAAAAAAATTGTAATCCTAAACCTCTCTATATAAACCCATCTTTGGTGTAGAGAGGTTGGAGGGAGATTACATTGGAGCCGGAAAAAAATATACGAAATAGGTTTCAAAATTGTAAAGACTTGGAATCTATATTTTCTTGGTTTTCTTTCTCATTCCTTGTTCACAGAAGCTTGTCAGAATCACGTTTGTGGTCATAGAAATCTCCCTCAAGTTTGTTTGTCTCAATCGTTGCCCTGGAAAAGGTATATAACCTCACCCTTCTTCAAGTCTTCATTTATCTGGCTACTTGTTTGTTCTTGATAATTGATAGTTGATAAAGATTAGAATACTTCATTTTGGGTGAAGTTTTGGTTTTTTTTGTAGCTTCGAGTTGAATATGATTTGACTACGTATTTTTGAATGTTAAAGCATATTTCGAGTTGATTTCAGGATTGTAACTCATTTTGTTCTCTCCTTCTTTAGCCTCAATTGCCTTATTGTTATTTGCAGTTTTGATGATTTGACAAACAGAGGGATCTTATAAGGTGACCTGATCCTTTGCACCACTATTCGTACAATAGACAGCTGGAAAAAGTACATAAGTTTGGTGAGGTTGGTGCACGATCTCCAAGCTTGGCAGAATCCTTGGCCAATAGCATGGCCTTGAAGGTTGTGTCTATTTTTAATAAGGTCACCCTTCAATAGACACAACCTTAGTTTTTGCATTCCTGAAATTCTCAAGAACTCAAGCAAAAACCACTCCTTTCAAGAAGTATTCTCCTCAAAAGCAACATGGACCTGATAGAGCTATTTGTGTCTTAGTTGTCTTAGGTTTTTACTTTCGTGCTTATGTTGTAAATATATTCCTGAGATATAAAGGAATTAGATTGTTTGTTTGTTTAATCAAAAGTCTAAGTCAGTTAAAGTTAACTGATTTAGTGGGCAGCGTTGTTGCTGCATAGTCAAATTCTAAGTCATCTAGAAGTAGGTGGTTTAGTGGGCAACCGTGTGTTGCTTAGTGAAGTCTAAGTTATCTAGAGTGGGGTAGCTTAGTAGGCAATATAGTTATTGCTTAGTTGCTCTCTTGTAGTAGGGTTGCTAAATTGAGGGGGAAGGGATTTAGAGGTAAATTCCTAGGTTGCAAGCTATTGTAATCTAAATCGTTGCTCTGTTTGAGAGAAATGGAGTTGGGTTGAAAATATTGTGAGGACAGGTCGTTGTTTTCATTGCCCTTGAGCAAGGGGGTAAAGTGCTTTTGCTACTTTATTTACTACTTGTGCTGCTTTATTTACTACTTGTGCTTATATTACTGTTCTAACTGTGTCAAGGGACTTTGTCCATTGACTGTTAGTGGACGCATGCATTCCAACATTTGGTATCAGAACATGTTCTCTCTAACTAGTTAACATCAAGAGAGATTCCTTGGAAGAATGGTTGCTCCACTTAACTTGGAAGAAGGACAATCGTCTACAAGGCCACCTCGTTTCAATGGTCAATTCTATAGTTGGTGGAAAATGAGGATGCATGACTTTTTGATGGCTGAGGACAGTGAACTGTGGGGCATTGTGTTAGATGGTCCCTTTATACCTACAACGGAGGTGAAGGAAGGAGAAATCACTAAAGTAATCCCAAAGACCCGTCAACAGTATAATGAAGCTGACCATAAGAAGATCGAAAAGAGTTACAAAGCCAAGAAGTTTTTGGTGTGTGGGATAGGTACTGAAGAGTATAATCATATTTCCACCTGTGAATCAGCAAAGGAGATTTAGGATTACCTCAGGACTTCTCATGAGGGCACTAATCAAGTGAAAGAGTCAAAGGTATACATGTTGACTACCCAATATGAGAACTTCACTATGAAAGAGGGAGAGCCAATCCACGACATGAGTACAAGATTTGCTTCCATTACTAATGAGTTACGCTCTTTGGGAGAACCTATTCATCCAAGCAAACAGGTCAGGAAGATTCGTTGAATTCTTGCAAAATCTTGGTCAAGCAAGGTTGATGCTATTACCAAAGACAAGGACCTGAAGGTGCTCACAATGGATGCCCTGATTGGAAGCGTTCAAACTCATGAAATGAATAGAAATCAAGAGGCGTGAAAGAAGGAAGTGAAAAGGGATAAATCTCTATCCCTCAAGGTGGCATCAGGAGATACCTCTGATGAAGAAGAGGACATGGCCTATATCACTAGGATATTTCAAAAAATAGTGAGAAAGTAAGGAGAATTCCGTAAAGGTGAAAATTCAGGCAGGACTGCAAATATAAATGATCTGTGTCACAAGTGTGGAAAACCAGGGCACTTCATCAGAGATTTTCCTATGACTAAAGTCGAAAACAGAGACCTCCCAAGCCCTGGAGGAGAAAAGATAGGAGAAGAGACCCGATCCCTGACAAGAAAGGAAGGAGAGATGTTGATAACTATGTTGTAAAAAAGGCCCTTGCTATCTGGGGAGACTCCTCAAGTGATTCAGATCAGTCAGAACATCCTGAAGATGTATCCATGCTCACAGTCAAAGATGATGAAAATGTTTTCAACACCATGTTTGCCTTCATGGCAAAATCTGATGATGAAGAAGCTAACGAAGAGGTAACACTTTCTGACCTTAAACAAGACTTGCATACTTATTTTGTTAAGAAAATCTAGCAGTCGTACTGATTTACTCTATTACTGAGTTGACAATGGAGAAGGACTTGATGAACAATAGCCTAGACATCTTTCCTGAAGAAAAGGTTGGGTTGGTTGAGCATATGTTTGTTGTGGAGGAACAACTGACAAACCTGGAAACTAAGAATCTAGAGCTCGGGCAAAATTTGGAAATGATGAGTGAAAAATGTGGCAAAGGAAAGGGAGAAGCTAGCAACCTGCAACTAGAGCTAGAAACTTGATAGAATAGTGCCGAAACTAAACTCGCACTGGCATTGGAGAGAAATAATCAGATGGAAAGGGATCTGGTCCGTCTAAGAAAAGAACTAGAAAAATCTATGAGATGGGCAAGCTCTTCTAAGCTACTCTCTAGCATTACTAGTCAAATCCAAAGTAGTTGGAAAGGGTTAGGTAGTTTGAACATTAATTCTCCCTATAATCCTCATAGCAAGTATGTGTCTATGTCTGACAATTTGTTGTGCCTTCATTGTGGCCGAATGGTCACCTGAAAAGGGATTGTCCAGCCTTTAAAAGGTCCCAAGAAAACCTTTCTTCCTACACCAATCAGAAAACTGCGCAGAACAAGGGACCTTTTCCCACTGCCAGAACTTCTAAGGTGAAAAAGACAGTTCTGCCTCATTGGACAAAAAGTTCACTTATCATGCCTCTATTTGTTTACTGGGACTCAGAATGAAATGGGTTCCTAAGTCTGACAAGTGATTTTTGTTGTAGGGAGTGGAGGAAGTGGCAGTCAATGTTGGTTCATGGATAGTTGATGTTTAAAGCATATGTTTGGAAGGACTGAGAACTTCCTATCACTCAAGGCACTTCAAGGAAGAGGTGTATCTTTTGTAAATGGAAAGAAGGGGTATATTCTTGGAGTTGGGAGAATCAGAAAATCGCTGGAACACTCCATCGAGAATGTATATTATATGAGTGGACTGCAATATAGTCTTCTCAGTGTGTCTCAAATATGTGACAAGGGAAATGAAGTCAGGTTTCTATCAGAAAAGTGCATCGTTACCAATCTGGTAACAAAAGAGGTGATCTTGACGGCAAAAAGGCAAAAGAGTATGTACGTGACTGACTTGGATACCACTTAGGGAGAGGATCTAACATGTCTCAGTGCTCAAAGTGAGAATGCTAACTTATGGCATAGAAGCCTCGGTTATGTGAGCTCCTCTCTGCAGAACAAACTTTTCTCCAGGACCTGGTTCATGGCTTACCAAAACTAAAGTTCATTGATGACAAGGTGTGTGATGCATGTGTCAAAGGTAAATAGACCAGATCCTCCTTCAAGTCAAAGAAGCAAGTAAGTTCCTCAAGACCTCTCGAACTAATTCATATGGATCTGTGCGGGACCCATGAGAGTTCAAAGTAGAGGTGGGAAGAAGTATATTCTGGGGATTGTTGATGATTATTTAAGGTTCACTTGAACTATGTTCCTCAAGTCCAAAGAGGAGACGTACGACGTGTTGATGATTTTCATCAAAATGATTCGGACAAAGTTGAACTGCAAGACTGCAGGGATTAGGTCCGATCATGGAAATGAATTTGAAAATGCAAAGTTTGATAACTTCTGCGCTGAAAATAGAATTCATCATAATTTTTCTACTCCCAGAACACCCCAACAAAATGGTGTTGTGGAAAAGAAGAAGAGAACTCCGGTTGACATAGCTTGAACCATGCTCATTGACTCAACTCTTCCCAAAAAAATTTGGCTGAAGCAGACAACACTGCCTGCTATGTGACTAACAGGTGCTTGATCAGGTCCCTACTGAACAAAATGTCATACGAGCTACTCAACAACAGAAAGCCCAAGAAGAGTTATCTAAGGGATTTTGAATGCAAGTGTTTTGTACTGAACAATGACAAAGATGATCTAGGAAAATTTAATCATAGAAGTGATGAAGGAGTGTTTGTGGATACTCACCCTCCACCAAGGTCTACAGAGTCTACAATAAGAGGACTTTATGTGTTGAATAAAGTATTCATGTCATTTTTGATGAAATTGGTGCCTTGTCAGATATAAATCACAAATATGAAGATGATCTGGAAGAACTTCTTCAGAATCAGAGAGATGGAGTGAATGAATCACTGGGTGAAAGAAGTCAAGATCTTGAAGTTGTTGATCAGGATCCAACTGAAGAAGTAAAAGAATGTGATAAGCCTGGCGAAGGACCTGGTTCATCTGAAAATGCAGATTCAGATGATGCATCTCAACCTGGAGAAAATGTTTCTGAAGAGGAAGAAGAGCAAACAGATCAGCCACAACCCCTAAATGCCCAGTCAAGGTGCAACCATATGTCATCTCATCCTCTTGACAATCTTGTCTCCCCTTTGAACTCTGAGATGCAGACCAGATCCAAAGCTAGAAATTTGGTGGCTTTTTCAGCATTCATATCCAACGTTGAGCCAAAAAATATCAAGGAAGCCTTGAAAGATACTGATTGAGTGAATTCCATGCAAGAAGAACTTCATCAATTTGAGCGGAGCAAAGTATGGCACCGGGTCCCAAGACTTGCTGACAGAACCATCATCGGGACCAGATGGGTGTTCAGAAACAAACTTGATGAAAATGGTGTTAGCACAAGGAACAAATCAAGGCTGGTGGTTCAAGGCTACAATCAAGAAGAAGGCATTGACTATGATGAAACATTTGCTCCTGTTGCTAAAAATGGAGGTGATCAGAATTCTTATTGCCTTTGCAGCCTTCTGGAATTCAAGCTTTTTCAAATGGACATCAAAAGTGCATTCCTAAATTGCGACTTGAAGGAAGAAGTGTATGTAAAGAAACCACCTGGCTTTGAGGATATTGATTGCCCAAATCATGTGTTCAAGTTGGATAAGGCATTGTATGGACTGAAACAGGCTCCTAGAGCGTGGTATGAAAGGTTGTCCATATTTATTCAGAAAAATGGATTCAACAAGGGGAAGATAGACAACACCTTATTCCTAAAGACTAGAGGCAAAGAGTTGCTTATTATTCAAGTATATGTGGACGGTATTATCTTTGGAGCAACCTCTGAGGTCCTATGTGAATAATTTGCCTCACTAATCGGGAATGAGTTTGAAATGAGTATGATAGGAGAGATAAATTTCATCTTGGGGTTGCAGATCAAGAAAACCTCAAGTGGCATCTCAATTTGTCAAGAAAAATATATCAAGGAGTTGCTGAAGAAATTTTATATGGTAGAATCCAAGCCCATTGACACCCCTATGAGCACTAACTCAAAATTGGGTGCAGATGATACCGATGCCTTAGTTAATCAGACTGTGTACAGAGGGATTATTGGATCATTGTTGTATCTCAAAGCAAGTAGACCTGACATAGTCTTAACTGTAGGCATGTGTGCAAGATTTCAAGCATGTCCCCGGGAGTCACACTTGAAGGCTGCCAAGAGGATTCTGAGATATCTAAAAAAGGCAGTGATCTGGTCCTTTTCTATCCAGTCAGAGACTCATTTGAATTGGTAGGGTATGCAGATGCATATTTTCAAGGTTACCAGGTGGACAGGAAAAGCACTTCTGGAATGACTCACTTTCTCGGTTCCTCACTCATTTCATAGGGAACTAAGAAACAAAACTATATGGCTCTCTCCACAACGGAGGCAGAATATGTTACAGTTGCATCTTGTTGCGCACAGCTATTATAGATAAAGCAGCAACTAAAGGACTTTGGAATATTCAACTCATTCTATTCCTCTCATGTGTGACAATACAAGTGCGGTCAATATGGGGAAAATTTTGGTTCAACACAAGAGAACCAAGCATATTGATGTTAGGCATCACTTCCTAAGAGATAATGTTGAAAAGGGGACATCTGTATGCAGTACTGTAGAACCAAAGATTAAATTATTGATATATTCGCCAAGGCTCTAAGCAAGGATCAGTTGAGAGTAACAGACTGAAGCTGGGGATGATGAAATTAGACTGAGTTGGCTCTATTCAAGGCATCCAACCCTCAGTGTCTATGATATGTAGGGCAGGTATCCTTATTATTTGTAATGCCTTGTTTTTGCAAGACCAATCGTGTAACTTTCTACAAGTATACACTCATGGGGAACTGGAGGAGTAAGGAAAGATCTCAACCATTCAGAAGTCAATCTTCTCTACTTGCAGATAGGGACTTGGTCCTATCTAAAGATTAGTATTTTGTTCATTGATTTTAAATTTTCATTGAGAACCGTTGCGACCTCCACATGTCAGTCATCGGCTATTCTGACCGTTTGTCCCATCGCTTTAAGTCCAAGCAATGCGTCTACTCAAGGACCTCACACACCCTTTTATTTATTTTTATATCTCATCCCTACAGTCCTCTACTCAAACATTTCAAACTTCTTTGAATCTCCTGAAAACCCTAATCTTTTTTCAAGTCTTTCTCTTCCCCCCCCCCCTTCTTTTTTGATCATGTCTCAATCACCACCCTCTACTACGAAAACGCCAGGTATCCCGAACGAAATAGATCCAGTAGCCTTCTACATGTCTTCTGATTCTCCCTCTCCGTCAAAAATGTCGACCACTCCTCTGGTCAGCATTACTGAAACCAGTTATCCTACTCTTATGTCTCCCATAGATTTTAATAACTCGACACCCTCATGTCAACCTAGTCCCCATTTGTCTGTCCTATCTAATTGTCTGCTTGAGGGTGAACTTCAGGAGAGTAAGCACTCTGAATCCAATATTCTCGCTGCTAGTGAGATTATGGTTATAGAGAGTTTGACACAGATGAGAGAAGGGTTGAGGAATGAGGAGGAGAGTAGTTTTGCAGAGGATCTTCTTAGGAAAACTAAACCGATATTTGACAAAACACCATATGTTGGACTCCCTTCCCCCAGTGATTCAGACAAAACTAAAGAGGAAAAAACTCTTCGTAGATGGGATGTACAAAAGAGAATGGTCCCTATCACCACGAAGGGAAAGGAGAAAGTCATCGAGGAGACACCAAAAAGGAAACCATCCACCAGAGCAACCACCCAAAATTTTATGGGTGATGTTCTAAAGACAGACAAAACAAGCACTACTGAAAATAGAAGAAGAAGAAAGGCTGGGGAAGTGGAGACTGATATAACTGTTGAGGGTGTTTTGGTAGTTTCAAATGAAATCTCTGAGAGTGATATGGTGTCAGAGGACATCCCATTGGCTAAGGTACAAAAAAGACGGAGGGAACAAGGAAAGACCAAAGGAGGTCAAATTCTAAAGTACATTCGGTCAAAAGGGTTTATGCTGCAACAAAAGGTAAAGGAAAGGAACCACCCAAGAAGAAAGAAAAGGAAAAATCAAAGGGAAGAATAGAGGCTTCGTAATGTTGCTGAAGAAAAGTCAGAACAGGGACCTGGTACCAAAAGGAAAAGGACTGACAAGGAGGATACCAAACAGGAAATTGTTGACAATCTACGCTTGCAAAAAGTCCTAGGTGGTAGAGTTTTTAACCCCCACGATCATCATAAAACCAGGAATGAACTCTTTGGCTGACCTAGTGGTGATTCAATCATGGACTCACTTGTTCATGACCAAATGCCCCATACTACATGAAGAACAAGTGAGGGAGTTTTACTACAATGTGGATTTTACTGAGGATAGCAGTCTCAACACACTGGTAGGAGATAAAAGTGTTCATCTAAATAAGGAAGTGTTGGGGGGAATCCTAGAAGTACCTAGAGAGGGGACCAGATTCGTAGTTGGAAAACTCTGCAGTCAGAACTTTGCAAATGAGCGTTCCAAACTTCCTGACATGCACTGTGTAGGCATTCAAAAGAAACTTATGAAAGGGGAGTACCAATTGTCGTTTGAGTTTGTCAACAAAGAACTTCTCCCACGATTCGAGAAGCGAATAGTTGCCTCTGCGGCTGATCTATTTCTAATGGAATCACTCTGCAAGTTCAAACCACTGAATCTCCCAGCACTTATATTGGATCATATGTCTAAACCTTTCGTGAAACTTAAAGGCAAACATGGAATGGGATATGGGTACTTCCTCACTAAAGTGTTCAACCCCCTGAATGTTCATGTGGGAGCAGGTACTGTTGGCATGGTTAAACAGTCCATCTCTCTAAGTACCTTGGTCGAGTGTGAGTTCATAGAGGTTAAAATAGGAAAATTGAGCAACATGTCTCAGTTAGTGGCTGAACAGGATCAACTCAAGCATGAATTGGAGGAAATGACGGTACTTGTTGGAAAGAAGGATGCTAAGGTAACACTATTAAAGGCCCAACTGGCCAAAGCACAGACTAAGAAACCTGGTTGGAAAGATCGTTTGTTTGTTCAATCAAAAGTCTAAATCAGTTAAACTTAACTAATTTAGTGGGAAGCGCTTTTGCTGCTTAGTTAAATTCTAAGTCATCTAGAAGTAGGTTGGTTAGTGGGCAACCGTATGTTGCTTAGTTAAGTCTAAGTTATCTAGAGTGGGGTAGCTTAGTGGGCAATATAGTTATTGCTTAGTTGCTCTCTTGTAGTATGGCTTCTACATTGAGGGGGAAGGGATTTAGAGGTAAATTCCTAGGTTGCAATTTGTTGTAATCTGAATCGTTGCTCCGTTTGAGAGAAATGGAGTTGGGTTGAAAAGCCTTTGAGGACAGGTATTGGTTTTCACCGCCCTTGAGCAAGGGGGTTTCCACGTAAAGTGCTTGTGTTGCTTTATTTACTGCTTGTACTTATATTACTGTTCTTACTGTGTCAAGGGACCTAGTCCATTGACTGTTAGTGGACGCATACATTCCAACACTTATCTCATTTGATTTTGAACGGCTCTACTAGTGTTAGTTTACCCCTACTAACATGAATCTGCAATAGTATTCAGTGTTCGATGTCATGTTCTTCATTCTTCAACCTTCAGTTAAATGAATGAATCAGGATATCAAATTGTTTCGAGTTCATTTATGTGTCTTTATTATTGCTCGTCTTTATTTTTACTTGAATGTTGTTGACTCTACCTTAAAATGTAAAATTTTGTTTTCTTTCCATATTTTAGTCCATTTCTAGTTCTTGTTTTCTTTCCATATTACTGCCTATTTCTCTCTTCTGATCATCCTCTCTTTAGTTCTCCATATCAGGACTTATAATAATGAGATTAGCTAATGTTCAAGTAACAAATATAGTGTAGTAAATTCTTTTCTTTCTCGCTTTGTTGCTTCATTAGCATGGTCCAAGTTCCGTGCATTATGTGTTAGTAAGATTTAAGGTGTTGTAGTATTTGATTGCTTAAAATTCTTCAAGGCAACAAGTCATTTGGTGAAAATGGATATGTTCATTGATTTGTGACAAAAAAGGAATCAGTGATCTTGTTCTTGTTTGGTTTGGAATCTAAATGTCCTCATGAGCTCATATATGTGATCTTGGAATAGCTTCTTACCTTATTATTTGATGATACTGTTGGAAAGACATCTAAAATTGCATTTCCTAATCTTTTCTAGACCTTAATCTTGTTTGAATATGTTGTTATGATTTTTCTTTTAGATTTTGGTTTCTGTTTCATAATGAGAAGCCTTAAATGAATTTGTCATTGTTTTGATTGTCGTGATTATGACTTAAAGTTAAGTTTTCTTAATTTGTTTTTTATAAAAATTAAGTGGTGACTCCTTTAAAAATTAATTTTTCTCTTAAAGTTGAATCGATTTTAAAAATCAGTTATTTCTTAACATAGACAAAAATGGTGACTTTACTCGGTATTTAATTAGGTTCTCACCATTATACTTGTTTGCTTATTTAACTAACTATTTGGTATGTAATAATTAGTTATTGTTTCATTGTTTGCGCTTTCTGTGATTAAAGTTTGAATATTAAATTGTCATTGCTTGCATAACATGTATTCCACCTAGTGGCACCTTTTTTAATTGAAAGCCTAACTAACGGTTATGCGGGTCACAACCATTGAATCCAAATTGTTTATCGGGGTACCCTGGCAAAATGAGTTGGCCACTGGATGGTCGATGAATGCTATCTTCTGTAGCTTGAGTTGTTCACTTGGGTCACCAGTCCACTTCAAAATAAAGCCCACTCTTAGTCAACTAACATATAGCGAAGCCAAATCATTGAATTTAGCGCATTGACCTAAGAAGACCCAACACCCAAGGTGTGTTGCCCCATTAGAAAGACCACCTTGAGTCCAAAATGGCACATGGCTTAAATGGACAATCATAATTATGCGTTTAAATTTGGAGCCTTGGGAGTAGGAGTAGATTTTAATAGCTTATTCGAAGAAGGATCTTCACAAGTTACCGTTTCATCCAAAAGACGTTGGCATTTGAAAATCAAGAGCGAAAAACCTTCCATGGAGGCATAGTTTTGGATCGTGCCCTTGTGTGGGCATGATTATTTATATCCTCATTCTCCCTATTATGTACCCCCTTCTGTTTATTCATACAGATTGTATAAATATGGGTTTTGAGGGCAATAAAACCTTTCAAATAGTGTTATGCATCCTTCAAATCATTATAACTACCCTTGGTACAAAGGGTAACATATATGTTAGAACTCGCAATAACTCTTTATATGCTATAACTGCTTGTGTCAATATGTTGGTTTATTTGGAGATATTCTAGCCCATTCCTTTTTGGAAATTTTCTAGAACTCCTAAACACAAATATCAAGTCACTATTGAAAGCACGTTCAAATACTCCTCGAGTCTTTAGTTTTCCAACAAAAATTGAACGTCATTTTCAAATCTTACTCCCTCCTCTCAAAAAGGTTGATTTTTCACCTCAATCGAAAGAGACTCAATCTAGTAGAACTGCGTAGGACCTAATTTCTCCTTCATGAAATACATAGGCAGCCTTTCAAGGCCTAACCCTATCTTTTAAAAGGTTATTTTCCCCCCTTCATTTTTACAAAGAAATATAAATTATACAACAACAAATTTTGATTTACAATTGTGAAAGATGCGAGATCAAGTCAACCTTCCTAATACACTAAATTCCAAATCAAATAGACAAATTCTATTTATTTTTTTATCTCCCAATATTCGTGGGCTAGCTTGTCTTCAAACAAAACAACTTTTGTGTTTTGATTTTTTCCCTTTATGTGATATTTTGCATTATATGTTATGAACAAAGACTAACATGTTTGTGTTGTGAGTTGTTTTTCTTTCATCAGGTAATTAGAATTGATTTGTGTTGATAAACTGACCGAGCATCCATACTTCACACGATCGAAAGCTCTCAAAGGTTCCTTCCCCAACCAAAATTTGTTGAAAGGAAAAGCAAAAATGACTAATAATAGTGAGGATATTGGCTCGACTGAAATTGCTATAGTGGATCCCTTTGCCGCCGAACAAAATGAGTTGATTGCATAATTTATGCAACAGATCGCTGAGATGAGGGTTGAGAAACAGAAAAAGTGAGATTTGTCAAATCTGGTTAGGGCTCCACTCTATTTTCCTCCTTTGAATCCAAACCCCGATCGTGTCCTAAATAACCCACCCACTATCCATGTTCAAAACTCCACCAATATCAACTTAACCACCCCTAACTCACATCATGCTAGCACTGCATCCTCTTCAAAACCCAAATATCGACAACTCTCAAACCTTCCCTCCCCTTCAAAGCCTAAACCCAAAGAATTCTCAGACTTTCCCCCACCTATAGAGACAAAATGTCAACAATTCCCAAAACTTCCCCCTTCTTAAGAGCCAAAATGCAAACAATTATTAAAACTTCCCTCACCCTCAGAACCTAAACGCTAAAAAATCCATACATTCCCTCTGTATACCAAACCCCTACTCAAAATACCTAAAACCCATCTACCGCTCAACCCTTACTTCAAAAACCCACGTTCTAGATCCCAATCCACACAGAACCGCATCTTCCCTACCCCACATATCTTAAACTCGATCACTATAAGGAACAAGAGAAAGAGTGGAGGGACAAAGAAGAAATTGCAAACAGAGTATAAAAGAAGATATCATGAAAGCCATAAAGGAGTTTCACTATACTTCAGATGTTGTGGGACTAAACTATAAAGAATTGTGTATCCATCTGAATTTGGACCTGCCAGATGGGTTCAAAGTGCCAAAATTTAACACTTTTAGGAGAACCAGAAGTTCATCTTATTGTGATCAACTAATAGGAATTGTAAAGAATGAGGCTTTGCTAATGCAACTCTTTATCTGAAGCTTAAGTGGAGAGGCCTTGGAATGTCTTACCTCCTAAGAGAAGAAACAATGGTCTAGCTGGAACACATTGGCTAGGAACTTCATTGAGCGGTTTGCTTATAATGTGGAGATCGTTCCCGATTGCTATTCTTTAGAGAAAATCAAGTAGAAATCCCCTGAAAGCTACTGTGAATATGCATATAGGTGGAGGGAGGAGGCATCCAGGATCCGACCTTTCATATCAGAGAAAGAGATCATTGAAGTATTCGTACACATTCAAGAGCCAGAATATTATGACATGATTGTCACGCCCCGAGGCTACCCTCATGACGTAAACACGGGACATAGCATCACGAGTGACCCCAAGCTAACTCTGAGTTGGCATATCATGAGTATACTTAAACAACTAAACAACAAATACTATGCGGAAGTTTAAATCATAAGATAAACTGAACTATGGGGAAAACCAATATTAGTCTGAATATATAAATACTGAGCAAGAGTTAATGATACTAAACATTTACTTCAAGCTAAAGCTGAATGTTAAACTATGTCTAAAATAAGCCTCTAACTGACTAGAGATGTTGGGACATGCCCCCAACTAACTCTAGCAAAACTGAAACTGAAATGAAAGACTGAATGTAAGAGAACATGTTTATCATCCTTGAAGAATGAGGACTCACCATTGATATTGCTGAGTATAGATCGAGAACCAATCTACACGTGATTTGAATGTTGAGGACCTGAATCTACATCACAAAAAGATGTAGCACAGACTATGCGTAAGTACTTGAAAGGTACTGAGCATGCAGGATAGGATAAAGCTGAAAAAATACATAACTGAACAAAGCATACTTAGCAATGATCTAATCTGAACATGATAAATATACTGAAATATACTAAATATGAACTTAACTGAATGCAATGACCAAGTACATAACATACTGAGACTGAATATTGAAATATAACTGAAAACCTAGTCAAATGCAATAGAGTCTGATTGTGGGAGCTACTACTAACCGACATAAAGCCACGTGAGCTAAATGTGGAGTCTGATGTATACGCTCCATTGAGAGGACCCAATATACCTTGACAGGGGTATAAAGGCATGATTTTCATGATCACTAAAGTTGATGCCCATAGAGGGAACTTATAAACCTACGGGTGCACATAGTTCTGGGACTATGAGGGTGACTGACCCTAGTCCAATTCGGTGTTAATCCTACTCCCAACTAAAAATGTGTACTATACAACATAATTGAAATATACTGGATAGCTCGATATTCTGACATGCTAACTAAAATGTAACATTTAAGTACTAGTAATGAAACATTTGATAACTAAGGCATGTATATATTTTTATATGTCCTAGCTAGTGTAATTCATGAACTAGACAAATCTACACAACTAGGGTTCTGAATATCATGCAAGGAACTAAGCAAAATTGTTACGAAGACATGAAAATATGATTAGGAACGCTACAACAGATAAATCATAACAATTATCTGAAGTTCTAGAAACCTGAGGTCTAAGCAATATATAGGGAATCAAGATTCTGACTCAATTCTACGAACCTAGTGGATGAAAGGAATCCACCAGTGAAATCTCACATAACTAGTGATGATATTCACGGAGAAATCTTTCAATTTCAGGGCTGGAACTGGAGAAACCTTGTTGCATTCTTGGAAGGGTTTTGGTCGACTGTTTCTTCTCTTTTTTCTCTGGTTTGGTCGATTTTTGGAGAATGAATTGACTAGGGTAAGTTTTGATTTAATTACTAGGCTTAAAATGACCAAAACGACGTAGTATAAGGATTAAACAACGTAGTTTACGTGTCTAATGTATAGGGGAAAAGACCAAAATGACCCTAACTTAAAATTTGAAAGGGCCATCGACGGGTCGTGGTCAGTCCGTTGATTGACATCAGAAAGTTGGAATCTAGGGTTATGGACCATGGATTGTGGTCCCACCTATGGTCCATAGGTCCCTGTGTAGGTCAAGACTTAGCTGAACTTTCAGGGGTTCTGGGGAGGAAGTTGCAGGTGGGCAACCACGGACCCCACCTACGGTCCGTAGGTGGCCCCCCATTGGTGGCACCTGCAACTGCTAAAAATCTATATTTTTACTTTTCCAAATCTAGAGTGTTACATTATCTCCCCCCCTTGGGAACATTCATCCTCAAATGAAGCCTAAACTAGCTGAATATGGAGGGAAGAAGCTGCAATCCCTACTGCTAAGTATTGGAAACTGAAATCTGACTCGACTAAGTTCCAAGAACATACAAATACGCTAAAAATGCAAGACTAACTGAAGGAATATGACACAAATACTGAATTTATGCAAGAGTAAACTGAGAGACTGGAGAGGAACTATTACCTCAAGCTGGAATGGAATCGGAGGGAAAGAGGTGAGGATACTTGGCCTTCGTAGTTGTTTCTGCTTCCTAAGTAGCTCCCTCCACAGACTGACTCCTCCACAACACCTTAACTGAAGCAACTTCTTTGTTTCTCAACCTTCAAACCTGACGATCAAGAATTTCAACTTGCACCTCTTTATAAGTGAGACTATCCTTCACAACCACACTTTCTAATAGAACTACAGATGTTGGATCACCCATACACTTCTTCAACAAGGAAATGTGAAAGACTGGAGCTGCTAGTTCTGCTGGCAACTCTAACTCATAAGCCATTTTACCAACCCTTTTCAAGATCCTGTAAGGGCCTACATATCTAGGACTAAGATTCCCTTTCTTGCCAAATCTCATCACGCCCTTCATAGGTGATACTTTCATAAAAACCCAATCATCGATTTGGAACTCCATGTCTATTCTCCTTACATTTGCATAGGACTTCTGACGACTCTGGCTGTCTTAAGTCTATCTCTGGTGAGCTGAACGTTTTCCATAGCATCATGAACCGAATCTGGCCCAATCAATGCTTCACCTACTTCAAACCAACAACGTGGAGATCTACATCTACGCCCATAGAATGCCTCAGAAGGGGCCATCTAAATACTGGAATGGTATCTATTATTATAGGCAAACTATATGAGAGGTAGGTGATCATCTCAACTACCCTTGAAGTCTATCACACAAGCTCTCAACATGTCCTATAAGGTATGAATAGTATGATCTGCCAAACCATCCGTCTGTGGATGAAATGTTGTGCTAAGATTTACCTAAGTACCAAGACCTTTCTGAAATGACTTCCAGAAATGAGAGGTAAATTGAGGACTTTCTATCTGAGATGATAGACAAAGGAACCCCATGCAACCTGAATATCTCATTAATGTAAAGTTTGGCATAGTCCTCCGTCGAATCTGTAGTCTTAACAGCCAAAAAGTGAGCGTACTTAGTAACTTTGTCTACTATTACCCAAATGGATTCATGTTGTCTGCGAGTACGAGGTAATCCCGTAATGAAATACATGTTTATCACTTCCCACTTCTATGTAGGAATGTTAATCTCTTGAGTCATACCTCTTGGTTTCTGATGTTCTACCTTCACTTGTTGACAATTAGGGAACTTAGCCACAAAATTTTCTATATCCCTTTTCATGCCATTCAACCAAAAAACTTCCCACAGATCACGGTACATCTTAGTGGCACCTGGATGAATAGAATACCTAGAGTTAAAGGCTTTTGTAAGAATCTGTTGTCTCAACTCACCCACCTAAGGAACACATAAACAACCCTGGTAACGAAGCACACCATCTCCCCCTTGGGAGAAAACCTCAACTTTCTGCCGATGAACTTCACCCTTCAATTGAAGCAATATGGGATCACTGTCTTGTTTTTCCCTAACCTCTGCTACCAATGAAGATTCTGACCCATTCTGCACTATCACGCCACCATCTGATATGTTCATAAGGCAAACTCCTAAGCAATCAAGCCGGTGAACATCTTTTGCCAATTCCTTCCTTTCTTTCTCAACATGTGCTACACTACCCATAGATAGTCTGCTATGAGCATAGGCTACTACATTGGCCTTACCAGGATGGTAAATCACATTCATGTCATAGTCCTTGAGGAATTCAAGCCATCTCCTCTAGAAAAGATTCAACTCTTTTTGGGTGAACACATATTGAAGGCTCTTATGGTCTGTGAACACATCTACGTGAACACCATACAAGTAATGTATCCAAATATTTAGGGAAAATACTACGGTTGCAAGCTCGAGATCATGAGTCGGATAGTTCTTTCTCATGAACTTTAAGCTATCTAGAAGCGTAAGCTATAACCTTACCTCATTGCATCAACACACAACCTAGACCAACTCTGGATGCATCACAATAGATCATTTAACCTTCTGAACCCTAGTTTTCAGTTCTGAGAAGTTCTTCTCACACTCATCTAACCACTGAAACTTATACTTTTTCTGAGTCAACTTAGTCAATGGAGAAGCTATTGATGAATATACTTCCACGAACCTTCTGTAATAACCGGCTAATCCCAAGAAACTATAGAAAAGGTGGGTCTGGGCCATTGCTTCACTGCCTCTATTTTCTGAGAATCCACTCGAATCCCTTCGTTAGACACTATATGACTAAGGAAACTAACTGATTGCAACCAAAACTCACATTTGCTAAACTTAGCGAATAACTGGCGATCTTTGAGAGTCTACAAAACAAATCTCAGATGAGTCGCATGTTCTTCCTCATTCCTACAGTAGATGAGGATATCATCAAAGATGACGATAACAAACAAGTCCAAATACTTCTTGAACAGCATGTTCATTAAATCCATGAAAAATGTAGGAGAAGTAGTTAGTCCAAATGACATAAATACAAATTCATAATGACCATACGGAGTTCTTATGGTTGTTTTCGGGATGTCACTATCTCTGGCTCTAAGCTGATGATAACCAGATATGAGGTCTATTTTCGAAAAATGACTAGCACTTTGTAGTTGGCTTAACAAGTCATCAATCATGGGGATTAGGTACTTATTCTTGATTATGACTTTGTTCAACTGCCGATAGTCAATGCACATCCTGAGAAAACCATCTTTATTTTTCACGAACAGCACTAGAGCACCCAACGAAAAAATACTAGGTCTAATGAAGCCCTTATCTAGAAGGTCTTTCAACTATTCTTTAAATTCCTTAAGCTCAGCTGGAGCCATTCTGTAAGGAGGAATCGAAATAAGTTGGGTATCTAGAAGAAGATCAATTTAAAAGTTGATTTCCCTTTCGGGAGGAACTCTGGGAAGATCTTCTGGAAAAATCATTTACTACTGGAACTGACACAAGAGTTGGGGCTTCGGAGCTTGAATCCTTAACCCGAACAAGATGATAGATGTACCCCTTGGAAATCATGTTTCTAGCTTTAAGGTAGGAAATGAATCGACCCATAAGCATAAAGCTACTACCCTTCCATTCTAAGACTGGTTCACTTAGAAACTGAAAATGAACGATCCTAGTTCTACCATCGACTGAGGTATAACAGGTTTGTAACCAATCCATGCCTAGAATGATATCAAAGTCTACCAATTCTAAATCTATAAGATCTGCTAAGGTGATTTTTTGAGAGACTGTGACAGGTCAATTTATGTATACATGTCTAGCTATAACTGGTTCACCAACTAAAGTAGAGACTGAGAAGGGTTCTGACAGAGTTTTTGGACTAACACCGAAGTTCACTACTATATATGGAGTTATAAAGGAAAGAGTAGCTCCTCGATATAACAAAGCATAAACATCTAAATGAAAGACTCGTAACATACCAGTGACCCCATCAGGAGAATCTTTCTGGTCCTGGCGAGCTTGGAGAGCATACAACCTGTTCTGGCGTTGACCGCCACCTGTACTGGATGAAGCACCCTGCTGAGTTGGGCGACCTGTTGGTGCTGCTGGAGCTGTAGACTGAGCCCTATTATTATTATATATTTGTCCCTGTTTGGAAGAAGGACAATCTCTCAACATGTGACCAGACTGACCACACCCAAAACATCCTTCCTTTCGTGCAAGTCACTCACTCGAATGGTTCTTACCACACTTTGGACAAGTTGGGTAGGTCCTGTTACCTAAAGTACTCCCCTGAGACTTAGATCCCAATGCCCTACCTTTCTGATCCTATCAAAACCTAGGGGATGGAGCACTAGATGATGAAGGTGCTGGAGCTGAAGATTTCTACTAAAACTGTGAGCGATTTCCACCACCTAATTTCTACTAAGAGTACTCATAGTTGCATGCTCTATCCTTCTTGTTGTCCTTAGCTAGTTCTCTTAGCTTATCTCCCTCAACCTACTGAGCATGAGTCATGATCCTAGAGATATTCATATCCTCTAACAACATTACATTTCTGCACTCTGTTTTCACCATCTCAGATACCCCAAATAGGAACTTACTTATTTGTTCCCTAGGATCGGCAACCATATGTGAAGCATACCTCAAGAGCTGGGTAAACTTAAGTTTGTACTCCTGGACTGACATGGAACCTTGTCTCAAATTCATAAACTCCTGAGATTTAGCTTCTCTCAACTCCCTTGGAAAGAACCTGTCCAGAAAATCTCCGGTAAAACACTCCAAAGTCACAGGAGTTGCATTCTCACCCATGTTTTCATTCCACTGCGTGAACCATATGTGAGACACATCCTTAAGCTGGTAGGACGCCAAATCTACCCTATCATTTCCAGTCACTTGCATCACTCCAAAGATTTTCTTGGCCTCATCAATGAAATTTTGGGGGTCTTCACCAACTTCCGACCCTAAAAATTCAGGCGGATTCATCCAAACAAAATCCCGGACCCTAGCTGCCATTGATCCACCACTAGTATTTGCAGGAACTGGAACCCGCTAATTGTTCTGGTTGGCTACACTTTGAGCCAAGAGCTAGATAGCATTCCAAAACTCTGCATTCAAAACCTCAGGATCTGGGACTGGAGTAACTATGTTAGCGTTGCGGGCATTAGCATTCCTTGTGTAAGCTCTACGAGGAGGCATGATTTGAAATGCATTATGTCAAGTTAGAAATGAGATCAAACCCATGCACGATAAGAATAACAAGAAAGTGAAGTTTTTCCTAAAACACTTTGTAGCCTCCCCGACATAGGTGTGGCGCGCTTCACACATATGAAAGGGACTCTACTCAGTACACTTTTTTAGATATCCTAGGACGATTAAACCTAATGCTCTGATACCAAGTTTTTCACACCCTTAGGCTACCCACTTGACGTAAACACGGGACCTAGGATCACGAGTGACCCCAAGCTAACCCTAAGCTAGCATATCATGAGAATACTTAAACAACTGAACAACAAATACTATGCGGAATCTTAAATCATAAGATAAATTGAATTATGGGGAATACCAATATTAGTCTGAATATATAAAAACTCAGCAAGAGTTAATGATACTAAACATTCACTCCAAGCTAAAGTTGAATCGAAAACTATGTCTGAAATAAGCCCCTAATTGACTAGAGATGATAGGACATGCCCCTAGTTAACTCTAGAAAAACTGAAACTGAAATAAAAGACTGAATGTAAAAGAACATGTATATCATCCTCAAAGAATAAGGACTCGCCACTGATACTGCTGAATATGGATCTGGAACCGATCTACACATGATCTGAGTTCTGAGAACCTGAACCTACATCACGAAAAGAGATAGCACAGAGTATGCGTCAGTACTTCAAAGGTACTGAGCATGCAGGATAGAATAAACTTGAACAAATACATAACTGAACTAAGCAAACTAAGAAATGATCTAATCTGAACATGATAAATATACTGAAATATACTTAATATGAACTAAACTAAATGCAATGACAAAGTACATAACATACTTTAGCTAAATGTGGAGCCCGATGTATACTCCCCATCGAGAGGACCCAATATACCTTGTCAGGGGTATAAAGGCATGATTGGCATGATCACTAAAATTAATGCCCATAAAGGGGGCTTAAAAACCTACAGGGGCACGTAGTCCTGGCACTATGAGGGTGACTGACCCTAGTCACACTTAGTGTTAAGCCTACTCCCAACTGAAAATGGGTACAATACAACATAACTGAAATATACTTGATAGCCCAATATTCTGACATGCTAACTAAAAATGCAACATTTAAGTACTAGTAATGAAACATTTGACAAATGAGGCATGTATATATAATTTATCTATCCTAGAGAGTGTAATTCATAAACTAGACGAATCTACACAACTAGTGTTCTGAATTTCATGCAAGGAACTAAGCAACAATGTTACGAAGACATGAAAATCTTATTAGGAACACTACAACAGCTAAATAATAACAATTATTTGAAGTTCTAGAAACCCTAGGTCTAAGAAATATATAGGGAATCAAGATTCTAACTAAATTCTAGGGACCTAGTGGATGAAAGGAATCCACCAGTGAAATCCCACATACCTGGTGATGATATTCACGGAGAAATCATTCAATTTCGGAGCTGGAACCGGAAAACTCTTGATGCATTCTTGGAAGGGTTATGGTTGAGTGTTTCTTCTCCTTCTGCTCTAGTTTGGTCGATTTTTGGAGAATGAATTGACTAGGGTAAGTTCTGATTTAGTTGCTAGGCTTAAAATGACCAAAACTACATAGTTTAGGGATTAAACTACATAGTTTAAGTGTCTAATGTATAGGGGAAATGACCAAAACGACCCTAACTTAAACTTTGACAGGGCCATTGATGAGTCCGAGATTCAAACTCATTTAGGGCTTTATTTGTATAGATTTAGTGTCCTCAAATGCTTATTTTGTGCCAATAACTGATGTAAAACCCTTGATTTCTAGGTATTTGGATTGAGGAACAAAGCAAGGACACTAATTTGCAAAAAAGAATGAAGCGAGCTGAGAGAATGAAGAAAAGTAAGTCTCGTGATCGCCAAGTCCACTTGCCAAGTCGCCGAACGGCTTCTTGACCGCCTAAAGTTCCAGTGTGCCAAGCTTTGAAGGAAAGAACCAAGTCGGCGAGAGAAACGAGCAGTCGGCGGATCACCAAGTGGTTCCGCAATGCAGTGTTGGATCTCCCAAAGTTACAGACCTTGAGGATACTGAAGGCCAAGGCAGAAGTGCGATGGAATTGTACGAAAGGCAAATCGCCAAGTGGATCGGCGATTCTGGCTTACTTCGCCGAGTGGATCAGCGATCCCGGCTTACTTCGCCGAGTGGATCGGCGATCCCAGCTTACTTCACCGAGTGACTCTTCGCATCACATTTTTTACGACAATAAATACATTTTCGAACATTTAATTTATAAGCAATTATTATCATATTTTCATTACAGCTAATTTTCATTTTTAGAATTGGAATTATTCTGAGTATTGAGACAAGTTTTCTCTAGTTTGTCCTAAGCTTTGGAGAATTGAAGTTTTTCACTTTTGAGAAATTGGAAGTGGGTCTTTGAGATTCTTCAACTTGGAACATTGTAAGGACGAAATTAATCTTACCGAGTTGATGGAAACTCAATTTGGTAATAATTTTTATGTTTTTATGATGTCTAGCTAAAACCCCAATTCATAGGGTGTGATTATGTGATTATGGGTTGATTTAGTTTATGGGTATTGCTAATTGTTAGCTTAAATGTTGTTTAGAAGTGATTTCAATCATTAATTGTGGTTCAATTTAAGAATTGTAGTTGCAAATACAGTTCTACCCTTGTGTTTTTGGCTTTCTCGAGAGAGAGGTTTTAAAACTAAGATTATTGATTGATGGTCAGTGGGTATTGGGTTGTCATGGGTTCAGCTCAAGAGAGTGAATCCTAAACCCTAGTTCACATATTCAGAGCGAGAGAGTGAGTGGACTAAAGCGTAGGTTGTTCTTATTTTGCATGCTTGTTGATGTTCGAGACAAATCAACTTGATTCGGGGTAAATTGTTCGACAGAAAGTTTACCTCCTCTATAGTCTAGCTTATTCACTAATATACAGCTATTTCCCAACAGTTGCAATTACCCATTTATCTACATTAGCCTATAATCGAATCACATCCCAAGAACCCGTCTCATTATTGTTATTTCGTATTGTTTACTGTTGTTGTTGTAGTTGATAATCAAAACCAAAACCCCCATTTGACATTCGAGTCACCCCCTGATTTGAATTATGTTTTCAATCGATATTGTGTATTCCTATGACTGACTTGATCATGATCACACTTTCCTATTGAATCTTAAACACATACCACTCCCTGTAAGATTCTACCCCAACTCATTTAGTTGGGTTTTATACCGACTAGTGATCATTGACACTTAGAATTGGATAAAGTGTAATTGAAACGTTAATCAAAATGGCGTCGTGATACGCTCAAATTACACCTATTTTCATAAGCATAAGCGATCGTTATCACGTAAAGAACTCAACTGTAGGTTGGGGTCGATCCCACGAGGAATATGGTTTAGAATTAAGTTCAATAACAATTATATTCTTTTAGCCAATGTATTTCCGAGACAAATAAGTAAAAGGAGGGGGGGGATTTGTGTAACAAATTTTGGAAATTATGAAAGTAATTAGTAAGCAAGATTCAAACTTTTGTTGTTATCAAATTGAGAAGGAAACTAGGGCGTACGTGTTTCCCATAAGCTCATAACTCCATAATTCTAGTAATAGCAATCCCTTCCTAGTGTATTACATGCAAAGCGATAAGTTATGTATCTCTAAATCCTTAGTCCGGCATCTAGAGAATTTCACCCCGCACCTTGGTCCGACTACGTGTGTATAATTTACTAACCCTTACCATTACCTCATATTAGACGTCACATCGATGTATGGCTTAGTTTTCACCTTCGCACCAAACGACATTAATTCTATTAGATAGTATCACACTAAATCTATGTTGATAATTCTTTTCTTATTAACTACCTCATTGGTCCGGCAAGTAGCAACAAGGCGATTTCTAACGTTGCGCACCGTTAAAAAGACTTCTAGACGAAAGAATTATCAATGCATACAAAACACTATTCGGGAATTACTTAGTTACTATTCATACTTCGTTAATTGCTCATGGTTCCCACAACACTAGTTGTGGATTTAGTTACCCATATTAGCAAGAAAACAATTCATAATGTTTGAAGAATAAATCATGAACTTACGTAATAGAGTAGGATAATCCCAGAATTTGAACTTGAATTTCGAAGTAAAAGTCACCAAAATGTGCTTAGGAAATTAAGAATTGCTAAAGTTGTAAGCTAATCTCCCAAGCCAAAAACTAGAACAAAAATAATAATGTCTAACCCCCAAAAACGAGGTTTACATACCCTATATATAGAAAAATAAGTCCTAACTAAAAAGGAAACGAAATAAGGAAATAAAGCTGCAGGACGCGTCTTCATTCTACGAGACTGGCCTACGGTCCGTAAGTTGATCTACGGTCCGTAGGTCCCTTCCGTGGCTCAGGACTTAGGCAATTTTTCTTTCTTCAAAATCTCTATCGCAATCGACGATTCAACAGTATGTACCATAAGTCTATCTATGGTCTGTAACTCTTCTTCATAACGCCACACTTAGATTTTTTCAGCATCAGGTACTGGAACCAATCTCTAAATGATTTGACGGAGCAACAGCACGGTCCATAGATCAATCTACGGTCCGTAAGTCACAACCATGGTTCCACACTTGGTCAAGAATTCCCTAATCTTCAACAATGCCTTTCCGGCCCTTCTACGACTATCATCTAAGGGGTGTAACTAGACCTACGGTTCGTAAGTTGCTTCCGTAGATGCCCTTTTCTGCACTTCTTTCAGTTGGGTCTTCAAGTTTCCGCGCCTCAACCTATTCCCTGCAAACATGAGAAAAACACATATAAACTAATACAAAATAGCCCTAGACACACACAACTCTCAAGTGAAATGTATCAAAAATACCGTAAACTCACGGTACATCAACACCCTCAACTTAAAATCGTTGATTGTCCTCAAGCGACGCACTAAGACTCTAAACCACACTTATATAGAAGCAAGCAATTTAATCACAAGCAATCACATGGCTCTCTATCCCAACTCTCTTTTCGGGTGCAAAATATGTTCTGTTAGACTCAACAAGCTAATTTGTGCTGATCAAAATATGACACGGATCATCCAATCAACTCACCACATACACTGTTCTACTATCACCAAGGTACCAATTTTCCAACAGTGTCACCAGTGCCCTTACTTCAAACGAAATCCCTTTTTTAACACAATAAATATGATTTTAAGTACAAGGATTCATTCAACACTCACGCTCAGAAGTAAATTCAATTACAAGTAGTGCTCAATACCATAGGCTTGCCCTTATTTTCACTACTTAGACTCTCCAACTAGGATCACTATAGGACTTTCTTGGCTTGTAACGTAGGCTCAAGGTTAGGTGTGGTACATTTGGGTACTTTTAGTGACTTTCTGCCCTCCTTGACATTACATTAGGCTTTTCGACCTCTTTTTGCCCTATTTTTGACATCCTACTTTTTTATCCTTTTTCCCTTTATTCTTTTCCATTATTGAGGTGACTTTCGACTTTGTAGCTCTTTTATTTTTCACTTTTCTTCTTTTTCTTCTTTTCTTTAGTTTTGCTCACTTTCTTTCGCACAAAGTCACATCCCCATTTTTTTTTCTTTTCTTTTTCAACACCAAACTCTTTTCATACCCATTTTACTTTAGATTTCCCCTTTCATAACCACCCTCAACTTAAGGAATTTCCGTTAGTTGAGGTGCACAGTACCCGATGTCAGATCAGGGACAAAATTGCGGTCACTTTTTGCATTAGCCACCCTCAGCTTAGGCTTTTGGCCTAAGTTGAGGTGCACATGTCCAAGGAGGGACCGGGGCCAAAACAATAGATTATAGGAAGGTGAGTTACGGGTTTAGAAAGAAATGGTCTCTTTTAGGCTCAAAGCATTTCGATTAACGGGAGCATTCATTTTCATTTGGTCGAATTCTTTTAGGTATTTAGTTGACTATTCAGAACAATGGCCTATGATCACTTCCTAGCCTCTAGAATAGATTATCTTTGCAGGATTAACCGGGCAAGTTCTAGATTGGCACCACTTGTTTGAACAACCAACGATTCTCGCACACTCTTGGCACACAGTTCCATTATCAGATTATCAGATTACCCAGTTCAAGTTTTTAGCTTAAGTCATGAAATCAAATTTGTCATTATCATGTCATACTCAGAGCCAACACATTCAACTTACTCTAGTCTACAGCTTTTAGCACACATTTCAATATCTTTGGACGGGTATCATTTTTTCAACAAACTCATGACATCATGCTTATGCTATCATTCTTTCTCATGCTTCTACACATACAATCCTAAATATGCCGTTTCAACATAAATTAAGCAGTCTCTTAGGGAAAAAGAACACAGGCAAGAAAACCCCAAGAGAGGATTATGAGTTGGGTTACTCAAACTTCACTCTATCACTCACAATCCATTTACCCTACCCCCGACAAAAATAGGTGCAATTGTCCCCAATGCACACAAAAAGCAGTAAAAATTAATGGATTTGGGTGAAGCAAACTTGTGGCGCTTAGCACCGAAGAATCATCAAGAAGCGATTGGGTTCGGTCTCTTGGATTCCGCTACAGCAACAGTGGGGTCACCCTCAGTAGCGCCCGCATCTTTGGTCACAGCACCCTCAGTAGTGCTATATATCGGTCTCACCGCACCCCCAGTGTTGCTCACATCATCCGCCACAGTAGGAAGAACCTTAGAAACTGGCATAGAACTAGATGCCCCAGCAACCATATCACGGGTCCTCTGCTGCCTCAGTTGCTCATCTATTATGGAGGCTTTCTGTGCCTTCTTTTCCTGCCTGCGCTGCCTTTTGCAAGCCATTTCATCCTCTGTTAGCTCAGTTTTACAACTAGATCGGTGCCTCTTACCTCAGGCACGTACAGGCTCGGGCTGCTCCTCCGCATCATATCCACTGAATAGTGCACCCAGGACTGTATCATCGCCTAATACAGAAGGTGCAGCATGTGGCTCTACAGCTGTTGTGGCAAGGATGGCGTCAACATCGGCCCGGAGACTAGCTAGCTCGATCCGAAAAGAGGACATATCAGTAGTAGGAGTTGGCCTCTCTAGAACTCTCAACTCGAAGGCATCAAGCCACTTATGAACTACTTGGACCATTTGGTCCATTTTTGCCTCCATACTCTATTATACTCTCTCTTCGGACTCAGCAATCAATTTTCGCATCAAGCACTTAATCTGGTGCAGCAAGGTGTCCATCTGAGCCTCTAACTTCTGGACTCCGGCCCGTGGTATAACATTGGCTCAAGAAGGTGGAGTGGATGTAGATGAGCTTGTGGGCTGGAAGGGTAGGATCATCACCCTGCATCTGCTCCACCGCATCTCCTAGATCAGTATTATCTGGTACATCGACCCGTGGCCCTCTACGTGGTACTGCTTCATTCGTCTCATCCCGAATAAGCCTAATATCTAGAGTTCCTGTTGCATGGACCAATTTGTCACCATGCCAGATCAGCACTCTAGCATCTCTGCATAGCTAAAAGATCATACACGGGAACGGGTAGGTAGTAGTGGTCTTAAAAGCCCTCTCATGAATCTTCGCTAATATCATGCGGGCAAAGCCTATCTCCAGCCCTGCCACCAATGCTGCAACCATGACCGCTCTATCCCACGTGACCAAATTATTAGTCTTGGTTGGTGAGACTCTATTCTGCACCAGTAACCAAAAGAACTTGACACCAAGTTTAGGGTGGCCTTTTGAATGCTCAGTCGTGGTGTGGTGACCCACTCCGCACGTTCTCCATCTGCAGCGATGTGTATGGCGAGCCATAGTAACAAAGCCTCCCTCTGCTCGGCATTTCGAGTGAAGGCTCCACTCCGCACTGTATCCCATCTATAGTCAAAGTCGGCCTTCTTTAGCGCCCATGTGTAATTAGGGCCAGGATCGTAGAGGAATCGGCTGATGATCGCATGAGAGATGTTCACCGAGAAACCTCAGACCATGGTTGAGGTGAGGGGGTCCTGGGCTATGGGCTTGGACCGCTTATCAATCGACCCTCGGAGAGTGGTAGCATAGGAAGCGTAGAACTCCCGCATAATCTCCTCGCTATACGTTTTGGGGTCACGATCCATCCACTCGCACTTGTGAAGTTTAAATAGGTAGTGAATGTCGGGCATGGTGTGTAGATTTCCCGTGAGGACTCTGTGCTCCTCAGTAATAAGTCGAGCCATCCTCTCTTTCTCATTTAGCATTTTGGCATCCCGATAGATATGCCACTGCCCTTCAACACACCATCTACTTGGCTCCCCTTCCACTGGATCAGGGTTGTTGTTTCATGGAACCGGGACTTCTTCTGAACTAAAGGCCTCATCAGACGAGGCAGCTTGGTTGTGTGTACTTGAGCCGGTGGTGGATCCGGACGCAGACCTTAAGGTAGACCCTGCAGCAGAAACGAAGTAGGAACCCTCTCTAGACTCGAAAGCAGACCCAGTCGGTGACCCGATCAGTGTGTCATCCTCATCAGACTAGGAGACAGTGACTACGTCGGTGACCACCTTCCGAGGTGTGTTCCTGGTAGACCGGGGATGTCCTCGTGGTTGGTGGGACATATGCGGGATCCTTCTCCGTTTTAATGTCCTCATCAATCAGCCATAGAGTTGGGGCAAAGGATTTGGCTTGCCCCTTCTTGGTGTAAGGAACTTGCTTCTTAGGTGCCATGGAACCTGTGGAGGAGTAGTTAGTATCCAAAACAAACCTAAAACACACTCGAAAAAATTTTAGAACTAGAAACGAACAAAACGAAAAAAATGAAAAAAAATTGCAGTAAGTTACAGTGACCACCTACGGTCCGTAGGTAGACTTACGGTCCGTAGAACCACTTCGTAGCTCAGAGCTACCAAAAAGTTGGTCTCTGTTGGAAACTACGGACATGCAAAATGGTCCGTAGATTGATATACGAACCGTAGTCCACATCCGTAGTTTCACACTTAGTGAATTTGGCCAAGTGCCTCCATCTACGGACTTGATCTACTGTCCGTAACTTGAGTTATGATCCGTAGACGGGGTCTCATAGATGGGGCCTATGCTAGGTCTCAGATGTGCCTCAATTTTGAAATCCATTTTGAAGCCAATTGCAATATTCTCCTAGTCTAATCATGCATTCCAACATAACACATGCTAGTTTGTCATCCTAAGGGTTCCAATTACGCAATTTTATAATAACTTCAAGACAAGATGTGGAACCCCAAGTCGAAACTTACATATAGACTATTTATTTGCAATGATTTTATGCTATAGCTACACACAATCACTGACCATCATCCCAAGGGTGTTAGTACTCCAAATTTAGCATGCATGTATAGACGGTTAACTACCCAAGGTCAAGACCAAGCACCCGACTTTCTATAAGCAATCTATTAACCGAAATTCAAAGTGAGGGGAAAGTCTACTACCATACAAGTAATAAGGAGTGGTGTTATTGTGTAACGACACTATGATTCCAATATCACCAACAAAAGTCACCTACTTACACCGCACCTGGACACCGAAGTTTGAAAAATGGGGGTTTAGAAAATTTTGGGGGAAAAAGAAAAGAGAATTGGGAATATGGGGGATGAATTTAGTGTGGGTGATGATGTATTTATGGTGAAAATGAGTGATTTGAGGGATTTGGGAGGTGGAGAAATGGTTAGGGAGGATTTGGAAGAAGTGGGAAATGATTTGAAAGTGGGGATTTTTAAATTAGAGGTCGTTTGGGTAGAGTCGGTCAAGCTAGGGTTGGACCTATGCGACCACGCTTACGGTCCGTAGGTCGATCTACGGTCCGTAGGTCGATCTACAGTCTGTAGGTCGATCTACGGTCTGTAGATGGGGACCATAGATCACCTTCACACTTTATAAAATTTCAAACACTTACCTGAGATCTACGGACGCCATTTACGGTCCGTAGAATGAACTACGGACCATTGATGGGGTTCATAGACCTCTGCACCAGACCATTTTCTGCAAATTTTGCCTTGCGCACCTGCACATGTAGCAACCATTAGGCCATTCTCTTTACATTTTCTGGACACTTTTTAGACACGGACCCTATGCTATATCTAGCCAACACTAACCAAGAAATTAAAGCACCTATCTAATTGAGTACAAAAACGTAATTAACCAAAGAAACTACTAGACGAAAAACAAAACCTATAGTTGGCTAGATTGTACATCTTGGGTTGCCTCCCAAGCAGCGCTTGATTTAACGTCGCGGCATAATGCAGGCCCCTTGATTACTCAAACTTTATCAAGATAGTAGGCCTCAACAACCTCTTGCACACTCTCTGTGTTTCCCTTATAGATCTTGATCATTTGTCCATTTACCATGAACCTTGTTCCTTCACTATTCTCAAGCTCAACCGCACCATTGGGCAACACCTTCGTGAGTAAAAATGGACCAGTCCATTTGGACTTGAGTTTGCCCGGAAATAAGCGTAACCTAGAGTTGAATAGAAGTACAAGATCACCCACAACAAATTCTCGCTTTTCAATTCGTTGATCATGATACCTCTTCATCTTCTCTTTGTACAAGGCTGGACTTTCATACACTTTTAGGCAAAACTCATCAAGCATATTTAAGTCATTTAACCTTTGATTTGATGTGGCTCCCCAATCCAAATTAAGCTTTTTCATCGCCCACATGGCCTTATGCTTTAACTCTACCGGTAAGTGACAAGACTTTCCATATACAAGTTGGTAGGGAGACACACCTATAGGAGTCTTGAATGTGGTGCGATAGGCCCATAGAGCATCATCAAGCTTCCTTGACCAATCTGTTATATTGGCATTCACAGTCTTCGCCAAAATTTGTTTGATCTCTCTGTTAGACACTTCAACTTGCCCACTAGTCTGCGGATGGTAAGGAGTGGCTACATTATGGCGGACACAATATTTCTCAAGTAGCACTTTCAACAACTTATTACAAAAGTGGGAACCTCCATCGCTGATAATTGCCCTAGGTGTACCAAATCTGGAGAACATATTCTTTTTCAAGAATGCGGTGACACTTTTACCTTCATTGTTGGGGAGTGCAACTGCTTCCACCCATTTCGACACATAATCAACCACAACAAGAATATACTTCATCCCATGTGAGCTCACAAAGGGACCCATGAAATCAATACCCTATACATCAAACAACTCAATCACCAATATCGGATTCATAGGAAGCTCTGCCTCTTTGAAATTCCTCCTTCTCTTTGGTAACGGTCACAAGACTTGGCGAAATCATGAGAATCTTGGTGGATGGAGGGCCATTAGTACCCACACTGCAAAATTTTATGCGCAGTCTGAACACCACTATGATGCCCACCAACAAGCGATGAATGACACGCCTCTAGTATACCCATCATCTCGACCTCTAGCACACAGCGATGAATAATCCCATCGGCACAACTACAATACAAATAAGGCTCATCCCAAAAAAACTTCTTCACATCATGCATAAACTTTTTCCTTTGGTGAGAAGACAAATCCGGAGGCACCAAATCGCTTGCCAAATAATTATCAAAGTCTGTGAACCAAGGAATCAAATCATGAGAAGCAGCCAATACTTGTTCATCTGGAAAAGCATCATTGATTTCAGCCCTATCACCAAGCTTTAGCATCGCCTCTTCCTCTAATCTGGACAAGTGATCGGCAACTTGATTTTCAGTCCCCTTTCTATCCTTCACCACAAAGTCAAACTCTTGTAGCAACAATACCCATCTAATCAACCTTGGTTTCACATCCTTCTTCGTCATCAAATACCTCAATGCAGAATGGTCAGCATGCATTGTGACCTTAGTACTAGGCAAGTAGGATTGAAATTTTTCGAATGCAAAAACCACCGCAAGAATCTCTTGTTCAGTTACCGTATAGTTCTTTTGGGCCACATTTAGAGCTTTGCTAGCATAGTAAATAGGATGGAGAATTTTCTCTCGCCTCTGTCCCAATACCACACCAAGCGCCACTCCACTCGCATCACACATTACCTCAAACGGTTGTCCCCAATCCAGTGAAATAATAATAGGTGCACTAACTAACTTCTCCTTCAACTCTCCAAATGCTCTTAGACAAGCATCATCAAAATAGAACCTACACTACTTCTCGAGCAGTTTGCACAACGGATGTGCAATTTTTGAGAAATCTTTGATGACCTTCCTATAAAAACATGCATGCCCAAGAAAATTCCTGACACCTTTTACAGAGATAGGTGGAGGAAGTTTTTCTATTACCTCAACTTTCACTTTATCTACCTCAATGCCCTTCTCAGAAATCCGATGACCTAGCACTATACCTTCTTTCACCATAAAATGGCACTTCTCCCAATTGAGCACTAGATTGCAGTCTTCACACCTCTCAAGCACCTCGGCCAAATGATCCAAACAACAATCAAAAGAGTCACCCACCACCGAGAAATCATCCATGAACACCTCAATAGCGTCCTCCACCATATCAGAGAATATTGACATCATACAACGCTGGAAGGTTGCTGGAGCATTGCACAACCCAAATGACATTTGTTTGAAGGTGAATGTCCCATAAGGGGAAGTGAAGGTGGTCTTCTCTTGGTCTTCCAAAGCTAGAGAAATTTGACTGTAGCCCGAATAACCGTCAAGAAAACAATACCAACGTTTACCTGCCAGTCTATCCAGTATATGATCCATGAATTGCATAGGGAAATGGTATTTTTCTGTCCAAGCATTTAACTTCTGGTAGTCCATGCAGACTCTCCATCCAGTCACGAGCCGCATCGGAACAAGCTCATTTCTCTCATTAGGAACCACAGTAATCCCACCTTTCTTGGGAACACACTGAACCGGACACACCCAACTACTATCGGCAATGGGATAAATAACTCTGGCATCCAACCACTTGATGATCTCCTTTTTAACTACCTCTTGCATAGACGGATTTAATCTTCTTTGGTGCTCAATACTAGGCTTGTGATCCGGCATGAGTTGGATTTTATGAGAACAAATACCGGGAGGGATCCCAATAATATCCGCAATAGTCCACCAAATGGCTCGCTTGAACCTCTTCAATACGGCAACCAAACACTCTATTTGTCGCCCATTCTAATCAGCCGCAATAATGACCGGTAAAGTATCATTTTTTCCTAAGAACACGTACCTCAAATGCGGTGGTAGAGCCTTAAGCTCTAATTTCGGTGCCTCTTCAACAGACGGTCGTGCAGGTAAGAACTCACGATTTTTCATGTACAACTCCAACTTCTTTGGTTTTGGCCAATATTCACACTTATCAAGTGCGGCGACTAACTCATCATACTCTTCAATACCATGACTGTCGAAGTGCATCATAACCGTTGCTAATGCCTCAACACCCAGTCTCTCCTCAACCTGCACCTCAGAAACACTCTCAACTCTATAGGTTATCGCCGATACCAATTGGAGCTCACTACTTTGCTTCATAGACCTACAAATATTGAAAGTCGCCTCTTCATTGTTCAGTCTGAATTTCATCTGCCCCTTTTCCATATCAACCAAAGCGTGCCCCATAGCTAAAAATGGTCTCCCAATAATGATGGGAACCTCAAAATCAACCTCAGTCAAGAATCACAAAATCTGTCGGAAAGATGAACGACTCCACTTTCACTAGTACATCATGGAGCACACCTATGGGCCTCTTCACAGTTCTGTCAGCCATGAGCAATCACATCGCAGTCGGTTTTGGATCTCCCAAACCTAACTTTTTGTAAATCGACAATGGCATCAGATTAATGCTAGCCCCAAGATCACACAATGTCTTAGCAAAATGCAACAACTCGATGGTACATGGAATAGTAAAGGTACCAGGATCCTCCTTCTTCTGCACAAGGGACCTAGTAGTAATAGCGCTATAATGTTGCAATCTATCATCATCTTCGAAGCTCACGGCCCTTTTCTTGGTCACCATATCCTTCATAAATTTTGCATACCCAGGCATTTGCTCCAAAGCCTCTATCAATGGAACATTGATGGAAAGCTGCTTCAACATGCTAATAAACCTACGGTATTTGCTTTCTTCAGTCTTTTTCACTAAACTTTGTGGGAAAGGAGGTGGAGGTCTGGGTATGGGGACAACTTTCTGAGTTACCTCCTCTTCCTTCTCTGTCGCATTCTCGGACTCTCCAGTCACCTCAACCACATCATCATCTTTACTAGCATCAATTTCTACCCCAGACGGCATAAGTGGATCAATGGTCTGCTTACCTCCTCGAGTTGTGACTGCCATGCAATGTCTATCATTCTTTGGATTTTGGATAGTATTACTAAGAAGAGTGTCAGGTTGACGTAGGTTTACTGTAGTCGACAACTGAGTCATCTGTAGCTCAAGATGCTTGATCGACATTGCGTGGGCGTCAACTTTTTAACCAATACCAGACAAGTCATTTCGCATCTCCTTCACATTCTCATTAGTCGCGTCAAACCTCCTCATCATTTTCTGCATCATATCCTCAATACGTGACATATTACCTCCAGCTTCCCTAGGAGCAGAATCCCGATTTTGAGGTGGAACATAAGGTCCAGCCCGATCGTTTTTGTTGTCATAGTTGTTCCAGTTGTAATTGTTGTCGCGATTGTAGTTCCCATCCCGGACATATTGACTCTCGCGGTTGTAATTGCCATAGTTCCGACCTTGGTTTCCTTGACCTTGGCGCCAATTATCCGTGTTGGAACCTTGGGCATTTGGTCGGAAACCCCCCGTCTACTCATTCACCGCATAAGCATCATCTTCAAAATAATACTTCTCTGTCGGTGGTGGAGTTCTAGTCAAATAGTTCACAGCATTTACCTTCTCCGCTCCTCCAATCACATGCTTTAACACCAACCCTAGTTCAGTTCTCATCTATGCCATCTCCTCACGAATCTCATCTGTGGGCTGGTTATTTCTAGCTTGAACGGTAAATGTGCTCCTCCCAGTGTCTGACTTTCTAGTGCTCCAAGCTTTATTATTCCGAGATATCTTCTCCATTTTCTCTGTAATTTGTGCAAAAGTGCATTCACCGTACGAACCTCCCGCAATAGTATCGAGCATTGCCTTACCATTATCATCATGTCCTTGGTAGAAGTACTCCTTCAGTGACTCATCATCAATACGGTGATTCGGGACACCCCTCATGAAAGCAGTGAACCTATCCTAAGAACTACTCCCACACTCTCTAGGTAATGCTACAAAGTTGTTGAGTTTATCCTTCTTGTTCAACTTCTTGGACACTGGAAAGAATCTTGCTAAAAACACCTTTGTCAACTGCTCCCATGTATAGATTGATTTGTAAGGGAGTTCATTGAACCACACAGTAGCATCTCTGGTCAATGATAGGGGGAAAACACACAACCCAATGATGTTCATATCCCAATCCGGTCGACCTATACAACTTTTGCAGACATAACTAAGTTTGGCTATGTGAGCATGCGGATCATCCGCTGGCAACCCCGCAAACAAGACCCTCGCTGTAAGCATCTGCATCAAGCTACTGGTCACCACAAATGTATGCCCCTGAGGTAGAGGCGGTAGGATAAGAGGTCCATCAGAATCAGAAATATTAAGGTTGAACTTAAAATTTTCATACAGACGTGGTTCTTGTGGTTCTTGTGCCCACAGTGCATCTCCCAATCTATTCTCAACTGGAGCCTGATTATTCGCATCAATTACCCTCAGAGGTTGCAATCCAACAACTTCACCTAACTCTCCCAATCTATGTTGATAATTCTTTTCTTATTAACTATCTCCTTGGTCCGGCAAGTAGCAACAAGGTGATTTCTAACATTGCGTAACATTAAAAAGACTTCTAGACGAAAGAATTATCAATGCATGCAAAACACTATTCAAGAATTACTTAGTTACTATTTATACTTCGTTAATCGCTCATGGTTCTCACAATCCTAGTTGTGGATTTAATTACCCATATTAGCAAGAAAACAATTCAAAATGTTTGAAGAATAAATCATGAACTTACGTAGTAGAGTAGAATAATCCAAAAATTTCAACTTGAATTTCGAAGTAAAAATCACCAAAACGTGCTAAGGAAATTAAGAATTGCTAATGTTGCAAGTTAATCTCCCAAGCCAAAAACTAGAACAAAAATAATAATGTCTAACCCCCAAAAATGAGGTTTACATACCCTGTATATAGAAAAATAAGTCCTCACTAAAAAGGAAACGAAATAAGGAAATAAAGATGCATGACGCGTCTTCATTCTACGAGACAGACATATGGTCCGTAAGTCGATCTACGCTCCGTAGGTCCATTCTGTGGCTCAGGACTTAGGCAATTTTTCTTTCTTCAAAATCTGCAAAATCTCTGTCGCAATCGACGATTCAACAGTACGGACCGTAAGTCTATCTACGGTTCATAACTCTTCTCCGCAACGCCACACTTAGATTTTTTTAGCATCAGGTACTGGAACCAATCTCTGAATGATTTGATGGAGCAATAGTACGGTCTGTAGATCAATCTACAATCCGTAAGTCACAACCATGGTTCCACACTTGGTCAAGAATTCCTTGATCTTCAGCAATGCCTTTCCTCCCCTTCTACAACTATCATCTACGGGGCGTAACTGGACCTACGGTCCGTAAGTTACCTCCGTAGATTCCCTTTTATGCACTTCTTTCAGTTGTGTCTTCAAGTTTCCACGCCTGAACCTATTCCCTGCAAACATGAGAAAAACACATATAAACTAATACAAAATAGCCCTAGACACACACAACTCTCAAGTGAAATGAATCAAAAATATCGTAAACTCACGGTACATCACGATGCTGCCCTGAAGTGGTGTTGATTAAGATTCTTTGGTTAAGTTGAATTTTGTTCTTTTTAGTCATAGTTGAATCTACTTACTTTTAGTTTTGGTTTTCATGTTGATAGTTTAGAACAGAATAAAGGAGCATAACGTTTGGCAATGGTGACCCAATGGATCACCCTCCTTTGAGATTGATGATTCTCAGGGATAACATCCCAACTTTCAATCAATTGGAGGGTGAAACTATCCATGAGTTGTGGCCAAGATTTAAGGAACTATTACAGCAGTACCCAACTCATGGAATTCCAGATAAGATGCTACTGGAGTGCTACTATAGAGGTCTTGGTCCTGAGTATAGAGGAGTGACTGACCAAATTTCTTCGGGTGGTCTCACACGACTACTCTATACAATAGCAGCCCAACTCCTTGATCATATGGCCAAGACCAACAAAGGGACTGAGAAAGACCATATTTTGGCCACACTGTTGACTCAGTTGGATCTCTTGGCCAAAAAGACTATGGAATTGGAAGTACCGTACCAAAATAAAGAAAGGTACATTCCTTCTCATGAGCGTAGAAAGTCCAAGGAGTACGAGGGTGGACAAGTAGAAGAGATTCTCTCACTCATTCTCCACAAAGTCAAAGAACACCACAGAGTGTTGAACGAGATAAAAGAGAATGTCTCCCTATTGAATCAGATGACTGCTTCCCATTCCATATCTATTCAGTTATAGGAGACCCAAATGGGTCATGTGTTGTCTCATCTCTACCCCATAAATCAAAATTGAGTGGGGAATTGCATCGTCCAACGACGTTAACTACGGCGCTTCTTGGGAGGCAACACAAGCTTCTATTGCTTTATTTTTATTTTAGAAATAATCGTGTGTTGATTTTGCAAGTTGAAGTGTAAAATGTGATTGAAAAGTGCAGGTTGGCGAGCAAAAGACCCAGTCGGTGACTTGTCAAAATGGTTCGCGAGCCCGACTAGGATCGTCATTGGACTTTAGATATGATGAAGTTGGAGTCTGTAAAACTCAGCGAGCCTAGGGACTACTTGGCGAATCACCGACCAGGTCGGCGATCACGACTTTGTCCGCCGTTTGGACCCCCACATTAACTGGAGGTCCTATAAAACTCAGCGAGGTAAGTGACCACTCGGAGTGTCTCCGAGTGGTTAGGCGGGCAAAATTAATGTCGCCGAAAGGGTAAGAACTGGATGGTTTTTCAAGGCCAAAGGTTTAAAATTTCAAACTCTTTCACATTCCCTCACTTTTTAACTTCCCAAGATCACACCTACACTATATTTTTCTATATTTTCATGTTTTTAACGCTTCCTAGTCATCAATCTTGTGTTTGGAGTTGGACATCTTTGTCGCCTAGCATTTCAAACTATATATTCGGCATTAAAGGTTGGTTTTCCAAACCCCGAACTCGTATTTAGCGGTTTTACTCAATTAAAATTATTTTGTTCTTAGTGATGTGTGTTGGGCCTCTCTGAATCCATGCTTTTGTGCTTGTGTGCCTGTTTTAATTTCGATATCTTGCCTAAAATGATTAATTGTTGATTTCCCGAGTTTTCATGCTTTAAAATTGATCTAAATTGTTGGGTCGTGCTAAATTGTTTTTGGGTTTAGTCGGGTGAAGTCTGAGTAACCCATGATTGTGATAAATGACATACTTTACCCGATGATGGAGCATTTGATGTCATTCTTAAGGGCTTAAGTTGTCAAATGGCCAGTTTCGGCCAAACCAGGAAAAGTCTAAGTACCCCAGTGGCATGGGTCTTATGGGTGTGAGTCTAATTGAGTTAGTGGATGTTTTGATTTTATTTTTGGGGGCTACAGGGTTGAATTTGGAAGTCAGGGTAGAAAGTAGGCACGTTGGGCAGTTTGGTGAGCTAGGTCGAGTTCGTCGAACCACTCGACGGTTCACTGATCCCACTTTGATCTCCTTTAATTTCGTGATTTGTTGAATTTTGGTTCTGTAACTTTCGGCGAGAAGCCTGAGTTCTCCAAGTGCACTCGGCGACTCGCCGAAAGTCTTCTTCAATCTCATTTTATGCGCCCCTAACCCTTAAAACACACTGTAACTTTGGGTGATCCGCCCTTCTGGTTAGGTGAATTCTATTGATTAAAAAAAATAGTGTTTGAAGAATGAAAGAAAAAATTAGATGGCCTTAGATGGGAAGAGCCATTATACCGTAGAACTATTAGTATATTTTGTAAAATTGACACCTACAAAAAGAAGGCATGAATGACACTAGTGGTTCACATTTTAGAGAATTGGTTTAAGGTCATTTGGGAAAATAGAAATTCTTTAATTTTTCTAATTAGCTAAAATATATGTTAGGCATTGATAATATGGAACCTGCTTCTTCTTCTTTTTCCAACAATGAACGATGTTGGTCTTAAAATCAAAACCAAATGAAACAAAACACAGAACTATCTAGAAAAGAAAAAAAGAAAAAGAAAAGGTAAGAACACATTCATCACTTCATTTGCTCTCAAGAAAATCGATCCATTTCTTCAGCTCGATGGCAGATCAGGAAACCTTCTCTATTATTTGTTAAAGTTGGATAATTATTTTATAAAAAGATGTTTATGTTGAATTTTTTAAAATATCATGTTATAATAATTTTTATACTGATATATAATTTTTATTTGTCTATCATATAATTCAATTTTTTAATCAAATATAAATATTTAAAATATTATTTTTTGACGAAATGATTGTTTTATGATATTTTATTGATAACAGTTTAATACCATATACACATTATATTCAGATATTGAAGACAAGCAATCTTAATCATTCAATATTCAAATATTGAAGACAAGCAATCTTAAACATTCAATATTCAGATCTAGAAACAACGTTCAAATATTTAGATATGTATTCAAATCTAGACATAAAGATCTTAATGCACATCTTAATATTCAAATGCTTATTCAGATTCAAACGTCTTAATCGTATAATTGAAAGAAATGAGGCCTAAGACATTATTATTATTATTATTATTATTATTATTATTATTATTATTATTATTATTATTATTATTATTATTATCTTTATCAGAAATATCAGATGATTTATCATTTGTTTGAACAATGTTTAATCGAGGATCAATTTTAATTTTTATTCTGGCAAATACGAGTATTAGATAATTTATACTTTATATCTAAAGCATGACCAAATGCATATTTAACCATCTGAGTTGTTTTGATATCATCGACTTCTTCTTTGGCGATTGAAGCAAAAGAATCACCTTGCTTTTGAGTTAGAAACTCCTGTAGTTTAGCATATAATGGATCACTTTCTGGAATATCTTCCAGATGTATTGATGATCAAGCTTTTTTTTGTGCTCTAGAGTTTAAGCTATATAAACTCATTCCTCCTTTTTGTATAATTGGAATACTAGATGATGAAGATCCGTATGATGATCTTGATGAACTTGGGGATGATCTTCCCCTTCCGTGAGTATAACTGCCTTTTCCTCTAGCCTTGGTTATCCAAGGAGGATCCATCCTGCAAACATAGCATTTAGTTTTAATCATTCAAGAGATTATATTTTTAATCATTCAAGAGGTTATAAACTTCATCACAATAAAATCTTTCATAAAGCTCTTGTTCAATCATGTAATCATTAACGATATCTATCACCATTTCGTCTATGATTTTCCATGATATAAGTTCCTTTAAATCTCTATTAAGAGGAACTGCCTTCAAAATCGTAACCAAATCTTTATCAGGAAAGAAGTCAAGAAAACTCATCAGAAGAAAGATATTCTCTCGATAAGAAATCTGGGAGGGAATTATCACTTGCCTTTTTATACTGAATTTTGAAATCAAATGGGGCTAATTGTGCCTGTCGGACTAAAGTATTCAGAAAATAAAGAAGTACCTTGTAGCAAACAACACACTTTAGTTAATTCCTCCGGCCAAAGTCCGGTAAGCTTACAATACTTGAAAATATTTTACAAGTGGGGAGAGAGAAAGTAGAAAGAAGGAGAGAGGGTTTCTAAAACCTGCCCTAAATTAAAGAAAAACAAACCTATTTATAGAAAAAAGAAAGCATCTTTGTATAGGATATTGGTCCCCTATCTGGGTCCTGGTAACAGTGTATCTACCGTTGGTGAACAGTGTTGCTACAGTAGCGCGGGCCCGCTACCGACGCGCATAAGTTTTACACTTTTTTACATCTTGTCCTTTAATTTTGCCAAAAAATCATCGGCTTTCTTCAATGCATCCACTGGACTTTCTTCTTCATATGGTTGGGCTTCGTGCATATCTTCACTTGTTTCACTACGCATTGATGAATCTGATTTTGCGTAATGACTTATATTTAGAAGAATCTTCTTCTTTACTTCTTCTAGAAAATTCATAATTATTTCATTTTGTTCTCCTTCAACATGATTAGAAATTTTTCTAGCCATATGTTTTACGGAGGTTGAGTCATCAGTCATAATTCCTTTATTAGGAATCCATTTATAATCGTGTATGGTTTTCGTTATTAGATCCAACAGTTTTTGTCCGTATATGGACTTTGTTTGAGGATCTTTCTTCATCAACTTGTCCCAAAAATTATTATAATAAGTTCTGTATAGGCAAGGGATTTGTTCCTCAGTGAAATCTACTTCTGGAACCCATTTATGAATCCATGGATCAGAGAATTCTCTAAAAAAAATATATCTATTCAATTTGTTGAAAATAACAAATATATTCTTGATGATATAGCTTGTTAAAATTTGAGGAAATCTTGACCCATTCTTTGTATAACTTGAGAAATGGTTCGGGCAATATTTTTATTGTTAGCCCGTGGTATAACCACAAGTTTAAAAACCAATTTGGTATAGGATTAGCAAATATCTTGACACATACTTTTATAAACCAAGTATGTTTATGCCTCTCATTGTTATAACAAAGAACTTTATTAAATGCCTGAATATAATCCCAATAGGTAAAGCTTACCATGACTTTGTTTAGACTGAATTGTCTTTCAGTCATTGAGGAAATACCCCAATCTTCAATATGAATGACGTGTTTTATAATAATTTTAGAGAAGTTATAAACATTCTCACTTGTATTATATCCTGAAAAATGTTGAAATTCAACACCTGTGCTTATCAGCAGAGTCTCATAATATTTCCGAGTTTTGTATGACTCACCCGGGAAATAAAGCCCATTAACTAAATACCTATGGAATATCTTCCAAGGTTCTTCTCTTCTCTGTATGTCAGAGTTTTCAAAGAGAAATATCATTTCTCTTTTTTCTACCTTTTTATATGTTTTGATATCATCAACTTCTTCTTTGGCGATTGAAGCAAAAGAATCACCTTGCTTTTGAGTTAGAAACTCCTGTAGTTTAGCAAATAAGGGATCACTTTCTGGAATATCTTCCATAAAGCTCTTGTTCAATCATGTAGTCATTGACGATATCTATCACCATTCCGTCTATGATTTTCCATAATATAAGTTCCTTTAGATCTCTATTAAGAGGAACTGCCTTCAAAATTGTAAACAAATCTTTATCAAGAACGTTGATGAATAAAGGTAAATAAGTGGTCATAAACCAAGGCACAAAAAACATAATATGATTATGTAATGCACAAGTTTCATAAAATTCTTGAGAAATATTATTTAAATCTTCTCTACTGTAAGTGTAAAAAAACCAAGTTTTAAACCGGTTCCATTTTTCATTTTAAAATTTATTTTGAATATATTTTCTTGGCAGTGAACCTGGACTAAAATCAATTTGATGTTCTCTCATCGTTAAGTATCATTAAGATTAAAATCCATCTCGAATACAAAAGGAATATCTTTATCAGAAACATCAGATGATTTATCATTTGTTTGAACAATGTTTAACCGAGGATCAATTTTAATTTTTTGTTTTTCTGCAGATATAACTGTTGATAAAGTATGCAATGAAGCAGCTCAATTTCTAGCTGGACCATAACAAGGTTCTATCGGAGAAATATGTTGAATAGTCAGTCTTCTATCATAAGCAAAAAAATGTCTGCTATAAGGAATACTTTTTTCATCAAACTGCATACAAATTTTTCCATCGAAATTTTGACTAATATGAGAATATTCAGAATTGGTACAGCATCTGTCATTTGTTCAAGGGGTATAACAGAATCTAGAATCCAACTAGTAGGAAAATTAATTTCTTCCCATTTTATAGGTCTTCCAGTAGTGACCTTAGATCTGGCGAAATTAGTTTCTACCAAAATAGTTTGATCAGATGTATCATATAACTTACATCTAGGATTCAAGGTAGCAAGTAATTTATAATAGATTCTATAAGACAAGCAGATTAATACAGAACCAGCTGCATAGTTATAACCATGCGTCTTAACATTCAAAGTTAAAGCATCTAAGATAATAGAATCAGTCAAAGATAACTGCAAATTTGGCTAAGAATTAAAATAAACTGGGCCATAGGCAACTGTAGATTCTATCGAACTCATCAAAGACTGTCGAAAATTAAGATTTCTCGCGTCACGAAGAGCAGCTAAGAAAGTCTCTGGTAACCCTTTAAGAGTCAAAGGCTTGAAGGCAATTTGAACTATGCCAATATGCAAGAATTTATATTGAGATTTATAAAATTCAATATCACGCTTATTTAATAAACGAATAGTTTGTTCTGACGAGTTTAACGCCAAAGATTGCTCAGTTGTTTTAATCAACTGTTTATCTGAGATTTTATCAAACCAACCATAATCATGAATAGTTTTTATATTCACTTTTGGAATAGTCCATTTATTTAACAAATCATGGTTTTGAGGTATATCTACCTCTTCTAACCGAGTAGTTTTAATATCTTCTTGATCCATAAAAGAGAGAATATATCTATGCCAAAATTCTTCACAACAATTATATATATACCATGAAAGTTCCTAGGCTCTGAAACCAAACATTACAGGATCACTGACCTGGTGGTGGTCCGCCCAATCATAGATCAAGCAAGTCATATCCTTAGAGGTAGTCCAACTACATAAGAATTGAAATACACAAGAATTTTAACGTAGTTTCTCAGACTGCATGGTTTAATTATTTTACCCAAGCAAAGGGTCTGTCAAGAAGCTAATACATACTTTTATTGAGCCCATGTGTCTGATAGTTCTAACCGGGTATCAGGCGCCCAACTTATCAAACTCTTTTTCGGGCTAAAAATCAAGGCTCATCAGACGGAGTCACAAAGACAAAGCCAATAAAAGTAGTACTAGATCCGACTGTACCTCAATCTCAGAACCAAGTCGAGAACCATACTAAAATTCTTCTATATTTAAATAAAGCTTAGATCCGTTCAGGGTTTATGTAAACGAGAAGTTAGTTATCCGGCATAGATATAATTTTTTAGCCGGACATAGTCATAGCTTTAAAAAGAAGAAAATAAAAGCTGAAAATAAAGAACCAACGTTACAGGATCACTGACCTGGCAGTGGTCCGCTCAGTCATATATCAAGCAAGTCAATACCCTTAGAGGTAGTCCAACTACATAAGAATCGAAATACACAAGAATTTTAACATAGTTTCTCAGACTGCATGGTTTAATTATTTTACCCAAGCAAAGGGCCTGTCAAGAAGCTAATACATACTTTTATTGAGGCCATATGTCTGATAGTTCTAACCGGATATCAGGCGCCCTACTTGTATTATATCCTGAAAAATGTTGAAATTCAACACCTGTGCTTATCAGCAGAGTCTCATAATATTTCCGAGTTTTGTTTGACTCACCCGAGAAATAAAGCCCATTGACTAAATACCTCTGGAATATATTCCAAGGTTCTTCTTTTCTATGTATGTCAGAGTTTTCTAAGAGAAATAACATTTCTCTTTTCTCTACCTTTTCATATGTTTTGATATCATGGACTTCTTCTTTGGCGATTGAAGCAAAGGAATCACCTTGCTTTTTTGTTAGAAACTCTTGTAGTTCAGCATATAATGGATCACTTTCTGGAATATCTTCCAGATGTATTGATGATGAAGCTTTTTCTTATTCTCTAGAGTTTAAGTTATATAAACTCATTCCTCCTTTTTCTATAATTGGAGTACTAGATGATTAAGATTCGTATGATGATCTTGATGAACTTGGGGATGATCTTTCCTTTCCGCCAATATAACTGCCTTTTCCTCTAGCCTGGGTTATCCAAGGATGATCCATCTTGCAAACATAACATTTAGTTTTAATCATTCAAGAGGTTATAAACTTCATCACAATAAAAATTTTCATAAAGCTCTTGTTCAATCATGTAATCATTGACGATATTTATCACCATTCCATCTATGATTTTCCATAATATAAGTACCTTTAAATCTCTATTAAGAGGAACTGCCTTCAAAATCGTAACAAAATCTTTATCAGGAAAGGAGTCAAGAAAACTCATCAGAAGAAAGATATTCTCTTGATAAGAAATCTGGAAGGGAATTATCACTTTCCTTTTTATACTGAATTTCGAAATCAAAAGGGGCTAATTGTGCCTGCCACCTAGCAAAAATTAACTTAGACGCATCATGTTTAAAATCTTTATCAAACATATACTTGACTGACTGAGCATCAATTTTTATCAAGAATTTTTTATTATATAAATCATCTTGAAATTGTAATACGCACTTAACGATAGTTAACATTTCATGAGCTACCGTCGCATGTTTTTTCTGAGCATCGCTCCATTTTCCTGAATGAAATTGATTAAGATATTCATTTTTATCATGCAGATTAATTTGTTTCAATATACCTCCATACCCAATATTAGACGCATCCGTCTCTACAATCTTTGGTCAAGCAGGATTAGCAAGGGTTAAACAAGGTAAAGATTTAACTCTTTCTTTAATAGTCTTTACAAGATCTGTGAGATTATTAGTTCAAGGCTTCTTATGATCCTTTTTTAGCCTGTCATATAACGGAGCTAAATCTCGAGACAAATTCTTGTAGAATGGGGAAATATAGTTTAAACTTCCCAGAAACCGCTGTAATTGCGTCTTATCTGTAAGAATATCAGGGAATTTCGATGCGAATTCAATAGATCGCTGATTAGGAGTCATTTTTCCATGACAAATCAAATGACCAAAAAATCTAAATTCTGTTTGAAAAAGACTCATTTTACGTTTAGCTATGACCAAACCATTTTGAATAACTATTTTCTTAAAAATGTCTAAATGCTTAATATGCATTTCAAGAGTCTTTGAGTATACCAGAATATCATCAATATAAATTATGATTAAATCCAAATATGGATTAAAAATATCATTCATAATCTTTTGAAATTCAGAGGGAGAATTTTTTAACCCAAAAGGCATTACATTCCATTCGTACTATTCAAACGGAACATTAAATGTCGTTCTATATAAATGGTCTCTAAATATTTGGATTTGCCAATATCCAGATTTTAAATCAAATTTTGAAAAGATATTAGCATCATATAATCTGGTTAATAAATCTCTTTTATTCGGAATAGGATATCTAATCCATTTTAAAAATTTATTTAATGGTTTATAATTTATAACTAACCTGGGAACACTTCGTTCTTTTTCTACTGCGTTATTAACATAAGAGGCAGTACACGACCATGGTGATTTGGAAGGCGTTATCCAACCTATTTGTAATAAATTATCAATTTCCTTTTTGCAGAATTCAACCGATTCGGTATTCATCTGACAAGGACGTGATTTGGTAGGGATATTTTTCTCAGAGAAATCATCTTCAAATGGAAGAGTTACAATATGCTTTTTCCGATTCCAAAAGGCACTAGGATGATCACCACAAATATCAATGGCCATTTTTTCAGAAATGAGTTTAATCTTTTCCTGTACTTTAGCAGATTTTAAAGTATCGAATATATTCATACTAAATATCTCAAGTTGTAAATAATCAACATGCTTTTGTTTCATTTCAATTAGAGCATTAATATCTCTAGAAATAGGCTCGGTAATAAAAGTATAACTAATATCTTGATTTTTGTAAGTGGCAGAAAATCCTTTAGCATTTATATTAGTTAAAGGATAAATTGCATTTATAAAAGGAGTTCCTAGAATAATAGGAGGGTATAACTGATTTTTTACTAAGAATAATAAGTGAGGAATACAAACTTTATTCTGGCAAATACGAGTATTAGATAATTTATACTTTATATCTGAAGCATGAGCGATGCAGATTTAACCATATGAGTTGTTTTTTCAAATTATTTAGTAGGTACAAGACCTTCTTGAATGCAACTCACATCAGCGCCACTATCAATCATAGTAATGTTAGTTATAGAAAAAGTATTATCAATTAATATAGTACATTTAACATACCATTTATGAGCTGTAACAATTTTCATCATTCCTAAAAACATATTTTGTTTCGGATCAATATTCAAAGTGTTGGCAAGAGTATTTTCTTCAACAGTAGATTCATCAACTATATTTTTTCCTTTGCTATTAGCAGACTCAATATGAGTAAGACGGTGATCAGAAATAATATGATTTTGTTTAAGAAATTTAATTTCTTCTTTCAAATGATCAATTTCTCATTTTAAATCATCAAAAGAGGTATCACGAATAACTATGGTTTGTTTAGAAGAGACTCTATTATGAACTTCAGACAAGGAGTAAGGAGCAGAATAATTAAATTCATCTTTAACCTTTTTATCACTAGGAATACTAGTTGAAGAGATAGTTTTACTAGCAGCCAATTGAATGATCTTTTCACGAAGAGTATTATCGGTAACTTCCTTTAGAAGATCTATCACATTGTCTGAAGTGATAGTGAATATATTCATATCTTCGAACTGAGATTGCAGCTTGTAGAAATCATCATGTTCGCAGTGACAAACATCACCATGACATTTGCAAGCATCATTCGAATCTTGATGAACCTTAGAGGACTCAGGTTGCTCATCCTCTGTTGCATAACTTGCTTCAGAATCATCATAATCTGATTTTGAACCAGAAGCATATAGAAAACTATAAATCTTCTCTTGAATATCACCATCAAGTTCTAGAGTCTTAAGCTTTTCTAACTTACAATTTGGAGTTATATGCCCAAATTTTCCACATTTATAACACTTAATCGTATCAAGATCTCGCCTAGATCTATTCTGGGTAAATCTATACGATTTACGATGAGCCCTACGCTTATCTCTTTCTTCTATAGTCCTTCTCTTAAATCTTCTTTTCTTATGATTGAGATCTATGAGATTCTGATTTAGAAGTTTCTCGGTTGGTACCTTTAGAAGCATCTTGTAAACCAAACTGAGTAAAAAATTCTCCCAATTGAGACTTTTCTCTAAGCTTATCCATCTTTAGCTGTCTTGAGAGTTTTAACTCATTGCACAAATTTATACCTTCTTGCGTACAAGCCCCATTAAGGTTTCCATAGGTAAAATTATTATAAAGAATAATTCCTTGTGGATCTCTAAGAGTCTTTTTCACTCCTTCTGCAAATAAAGAAGGTAAAACGTCAATAAATTGGGCTTTCCAGAATTCTAAGTCATTTTTGGGAAGTTCCATTACCCGACTTAAATAAGTGTCTTTATACCATCTGAACTCCCCTAAATTTTTACATCTAAGACCATTTAGTAAAGATCTAATGGTCTCATATTGATTGGTAAATCTACCACTAAAATGTTCTAGGATGGTCAAGACTAATGTATAAACAACGTCTTCTCTATTTTTAACTAAAGCAAATCCTAGGTTATCAACTCCTTTGGCTGTAGCCTTAGCGTTTATGACTGCTGCCTTTGCATCAAGGGTCATATAATTATCCCACCAACCTCTTAATTGACCCGTAAAACCTGTAATAATCATTTTGCAAATAGTCCTGTCAGTTTTATTAACGCTCTTGCAGATGGTAGCATACATAAGCATCCTATGAACTAAAATAGTTAACTGTCTATCAGTCAAACCATCGAGATTCCATTCATAAATCTCGCTTCCACTATAAGAGGTGTTAGTTTGATTCCAATCTCTTTCCTCTATTAAAACATCTTGAGGAGTTGGTCTGGGATAATAGTAAGTTTGCATACTAGGTTTTCTAGCATACGAATTACCACTATTCTTCTTTGGATAACCATGAAGTTTATTAACTTCCATTTCCACTTGTGTCTTGAATTCGAAAGTGGCTTCCATTTCATCTGCAAAATCTTCAGCGAGGCTTATTGGTTTCGCACTTGCACCAAATTCTGAAAACTTTTTATCTAAAAGGCTTTCAAGATCATGAAGAGGTCTAAGAATAAAATCCTGAATCTCAGGAGGTTTTTGAATAGGGACATCAGGCTGTTTGGACGTAAAAGCCTGTTCAGAGACTTGTTTCGCTGATTTTAACTTTTCATCAATTTGAATAATCAGATGAGTTAGATTTTCTAACTTCTTATCTAGAGAACAAATATGTTCACCAATGACTTTAACATACAAACCCAAATAATTATTTTGAGAAATAAGACGATTAATCTCATTAATACTTACTGCGGCCACCTCATTATCAATAAATTTATGAAAAGCAGTAAAAGTAATACCAATATTATTTGGTAAAATAAACGGAGCTTGAGGAGGATAAATGGATTGAATAATATTACTTGATTCATCTTTGTAAGATCGTTCAAGAACGTTGATGAATAAAGGTATATAAATGGTAATAAACCAAGGCACAAAGAACATAATATGATTATGTAATGCACAAGTTTCATAAAATTCTTGAGAAATATTATTTAAATCTTACATGTGTTGAATTTCATCACTTGTGCTCATCAGCAGAGTCTCATAATATTTATGAGTTTTGTATGACTCACCCGGGAAATAAAGCACATTAACTAAATACCTCTGGAATATCTTCCAAGGTTCTTCTTTTCTCTGTATGTCAGAGTTTTCTAAGAGAAATACCATTTCTCTTTTCTCTACCTTTTCATATGTTTTGATATCATCGCAGTCATAGATCAAGCAAGTCAATATCCTTAGAGGTGGTCCAACTACATAAGAATCGAAATACACATGAATTTTAACATAGTTTCTCAGACTGCATGGTTTAATTATTTTACCCAAGCAAAGGGCCTGTCAAGAAGCTAATACATACTTTTATTGAGCCCATGTGTGTGATAGTTCTAACCGGGTATCAGGTGCCCTACTTATCAAACTCTTTTACGGGCTAAAAACCACGACTCATCAGACGGAGTCACAAAGACAAAACCAATAAAAGTAGTACTAGATCCGACTGTACCTTAATCTCAGAACCAAGTCGAGAAGCCATATTAAAATTCTTCTATATTTAAATAAAGCTTAGATCCGTTCACGGTTTATATAAAAGAAGGTTTCTCGTGATCTCAACAAGTTATATCATCAAGAACATATTTGTTATTTTCAACAAATTGAAAAGATGTATTTTTTTTATAGAATTCTCTGTTCCATGGATTCATAAATGGGTTCCGGTAGCAACACTGTTCAGCAACAGTAGTTACACTGTTACCAGGACCCAGATAGGGGCCCAGTATCCTGTACAAAGATGCTTTCTTTTTTCTATAAATAGGTTTGTTTTTCTTTAATTGAGAGCAGGTTTTAGAAACCCTCTCTCCTTCTTTCTACTTTTCCTCTCCCCACTTGTAAAACATTTTCAAGTATTGTAAGCTTACCGGACTTTGGCCGGAGGAATAAAGTAAAGTGTGTTGTTTGCTACAAGGTACTTCCTTTTATTTTTCAGTTTTATCTTTTTATCTCTGAGTTAAGCCGTGACTATGTCCGGCTAAGAAATTATATCTATGCCGGATAACTAACTTCTCTTTTATGTAAACCATGAACGGATCTAAGCTTTATTTAAATATAGAAGAATTTTAGTATGGCTTCTCGACTTGGTTCTGAGATTAAGGTACAGTCGGATCTAGTACTACTTTTATTGGCTTTGTCTTTGTGACTCCGTCTGATCAGCCGTGGTTTTTAGCCCAAAAAGGAGTTTGATAAGTAGGGCGCCTGATATCCGATTAGAACTATCAGACACATGGCCTCAATAAAAGTATGTATTAGCTTCTTGACAGGCCCTTTGCTTGGGTAAAATAATTAAACCATGCAGTCTGAGAAACTATGTTAATATTCTTGTGTATTTCGATTCTTATGTAGTTGGACTACCTCTAAGGGTATTGACTTGCTTGATTTATGAATGAGCGGACCACTGCCAGGTCAGTGATCCTGTAACGTTGGTTCTTTATTTTTAGCTTTTATTTTCTTCTTTTTAAAGCTATGACTATGTCCTGCTAAAAAATTATATCTATGTCGGATAACTAACTTCTCTTTTATATAAACCCTGAACGGATCTAAGCTTTATTTAAATATAGAAGAATTTTAGTATGGCTTCTCGACTTGGTTCTGAGATTGAGGTACAGTCGGATCTAGTACTACTTTTATTGGCTTTGTCTTTGTGACTCCGTCTGATGAGCCGTGATTTTTAGCCCGAAAAAGAGTTTGATAAGTTGGGCGCCTGATACCCGGTTAGAACTATCAGACACATGGGCTCAATAAAAGTATGTATTAGCTTCTTGACAGACCCTTTGCTTGGGTAAAATAATTAAACCATGCAGTCTGAGAAACTATGTTAAAATTCTTGTGTATTTTGATTCTTATGTAGTTGGACTACCTCTAAGGATATTGACTTGCTTGATCTATGATTGGGCGGACCACCACCAGGTCAGTGATCCTGTAACATTTAGTTTCAGAGCCTAGGAAGTTTCATGGTATATATATAATTGTTGTGAAGAATTTTGGCATAGATATATTCTCTCTTTTATGGATCAAGAAGATATTAAAACTACTCGGTTAGAAGAGGTAGATATACCTCAAAACCTTGATTTGTTAAATAAATGGACTATTCCAAAAGTGAATATAAAAACTATTCATGACTATGGTTGGTTTGATAAAATCTCAGATAAACAGTTGATTAAAACAACTGAGCAATCTTTGGCGTTAAACTCGTCAGAACAAACTATTCGTTTATTAAATAAGCGTGATATTGAATTTTATAAATCTCAATATAAATTCTTGCATATTGGCATGGTTCAAATTGCCTTCAAGCCTTTGACTCTTAAAGGGTTACCAGAGACTTTCTTAGCTGCTCTTCGTGACGCGAGAAATCTTAATTTTTGACAGTCTTTGATGAGTTCGATAGAATCTACAGTTGCCTATGGCCCAGTTTATTTTAATGCTCAGCCAAATTTGCAATTATCTTTGACTGATTCTAATATCTTAGATGCTTTAACTTTGAATGTTAAGACGCATGGTTATAACTATACAGCTGGTTCTGAATTAATCTGCTTGTCTTATAGAATCTATTATAAATTACTTGCTACCTTGAATCCTAGATGTAAGTTATATGATACATCTGATCAAACTATTTTGGTAGAAACTAATTTCGCCAGATCTAAGGTCACTACTGGAAGACCTATAAAATGGGAAGAAATTAATTTTTCTACTACTTGGATTCTAGATTTTGTTGTACCCCTTGAACAAATGACAGATGTTGTACCAATTCTGAATATTCTCATATTAGTCAAAATTTCGATGGAAAAATTTGTATGCAGTTTGATGGAAAAAGTATTCCTTATAGTAGACATTTTTTTGCTTCTGATAGAAGACTGACTATTCAACATATTTCTCCGATAGAACCTTGTTATGGTCCAGCTAGAAATTGAGATGCTTCATTGCACACTTTATCAACAGTTATATCTGCAGAAAAACAAAAAATTAAAATTGATCCTCGGTTAAACATTGTTCAAACAAATGATAAATCATCTGATGTTTTTGATAAAGATATTCCTTCTGTATTAGAGATGGATTTTAATCTTAATGATACTTAATGATGAGAGAACATCAAATTGATTTTAGTCCAGGTTCACTGCCAAGAAAATATATTCAAAACGAATTTTAAAATGAAAAATGGAACCGGTTTAAAACTTGGTTTTTTGACACTTACAGTAGAGAAGATTTAAATAATATTTCTCAAGAATTTTATGAAACTTGTGCATTACATAATCATATTATGTTCTTTGTGCCTTGATTTATAACCACTTATTTACCTTTATTCATCAACGCACTTGAACGATCTTACAAAGATGAATCAGGTAATATTATTCAATCCATTTATCCTCCTCAAGCTCTGCTTATTTTATCAAATAATGCTGGTATTACTTTTGCTGCTTTTCATAAATTTATTGATAATGAGGTGGCTACAGTAAGTATTAATGAGATTAATCGACTTATTTCTCAAAATAATCATTTGGGTTTGTATGTTAAAGTCATTGGTGAACATATTTGTTCTCTAGATAAGAAGTTAGAAAATCTAACTCATCTGATTATTCAAATTGATGACAAGTTAAATTATATCTATGTCCGGCTAAAAAATTATATCTATGCCGGATAACTAACTTCTCTTTTATATAAACCGTGAACGGATCTAAGCTTTATTTAAATATAGAAGAATTTTAATATGGCTTCTCGACTTGGTTCTGAGATTGAGGTACAGTCGGATCTAGTACTACTTTTATTGGCTTTGTCTTTGTGACTCCGTCTGATGAGCCGTGGTTTTTAGCCCGAAAAAGAGTTTGATAAGTAGGGTGCCTGACACCCGGTTAAAACTATCACACACATGGGCTCAATAAAAGTATGTATTAGCTTCTTGACAGGCCCTTTGCTTGGGTAAAATAATTAAACCATGCAGTCTGAGAAACTATGTTAAAATTCTTGTGTATTTCGATTCTTATGTAGTTGGACTACCTCTAAGGATATTGACTTGCTTGATCTATGACTGGGTGGACCACCGTCAGGTCAGTGAACCTGTATTATTATTATTATTATTATTATTATTATTATTATTATTATTATAATAATAATAAAAATAATAATATTTTCTGATGAGGTTAATAAAATCTCAGAAAGATATGCGAGGAAGCCAGTTCAAAGGATGTACTACTATCCTAGACCCACTTCTCAAGATGTTCTATTAGAAGAACATGAACATATTATAACTAATAGTTATAATGGAAAGGAAATCTATGAATGGAACATTGATGGTTATATTGATAAACAGATTTATACAACTGTCCATCGTATGCTTATGTACAGTACTATCTATAAAACCAATAAAAATAGTGATAAGACTATTGCAGATATGATAACTGCAGGTTTTACTGGCCAATTGAAAGGTTGGTGGGATAATTATCTCAATCAGGAGCAAAGAGATAAAGTCCTTCAAGCAGTTAAGCTAGAAGGAGAGCAATATACGCAGAATGCAGTTTATACACTGGTTCTAAATATTATTGAACATTTCTCAGGAAGATGGTCAGATAATAGCGAGACCATTAGAACCTTGCTTCAAGGGTTAGAAAGGCCATCAGGGGAGAAAATCACAGTATAAATTATGATGAGTATACCTATGGAAAACTTATAAGTGCTTGTGTCCAGGAAGGATTAGCATTGTGCAATGAGATTAAGTTGAATCAACAGATTAAGCGACATCGCTTAAATGAAAGAAAGCAACTAGGAAAATTTTGCGAACAATTCGCATTTGATATTCCTAAGCAAAAATCTAAAGAAAAGGATTATACTCCTAAGATGAAAAAATCTTCCAAAAAAGATTATGAAAAATGGAAGAAAAAAAGGATTGAAAAGAAGCTTAGAAGAGCTGAAGAAGGAAAAGGAGATTCTTCTAAGAGAAGGAAAAAGTATCGTCAGAATTATAATAGATCCGATACTTGCCACAAATGTGGAAGATTTGGTCATTGTGCCAAGGATTGTCGAGTCAAGGAAAAAATTAAAAGCATTGATGTAGGAGATGATATTAAAGATTCTCTTTATAAGATAATGCTTAATTCTGATTCAGATAAATCAGGATCAGAAAGTAGCAGTGATGAAGGATCCTCAACTAGTGAAAATCTCAAAGCTCTTCAACAAGAAGATTATGTAACTTATGAGGATGAGTGTTCACCTTGCCAACAAGGAATAGCATGTGAAAAGGAAGATGATGAAGATGATCTTTATAAGATCTATGCTCAATTCAAAGAATTGAGTCTCAATGTCATTGATAATGACAAAGTATTGGATCTTTTACAAAATATTAAAGATCCGAAAATAAGAGCTCAGATCATTGAAAAAATCAGTAATAATCCTCCGAGTAAGGACAAGGATCATATCCCTGAAGAAATCCCTACTAAAGAAGGTTCATATACCATGGCAGAAGTTAAAAATCTTTTGCTAGAAAGGAGAAAGATGATAAGTTCTCTCACTACGATTAATGACCTAAAGGAAGAGGTTAATATCCTCGAGGAAGACATTCTTAGGTTGAAAGAAAAGAATGTGGTTACTAAAGTTAGACTAGACGCCATTCAAACTCGTCAAGATTTGAAAAATGTGTCTGAGTCTTCCTCTTCTCTTGAAGGAGAAAAAAGTAGTCTGAATTTCATGAAAAATCTTTATTTAAAAAATGATAAAACAGATTTTTTATATAGTTTAAAAGCTTTTACTTCACAAAAGTTTTATACAAAAATTACTCTATTAATAGATTATAATTATAAAAAAGAATTTATTGCTCTTATTGATAGTGCTGCTGATTTAAATTGTATTCAAGAAGAACTAATACCTTCAAGATATTTTCATAAAACTACTCATAGTCTCCGTTCTGCTAATGGTAGTAAAATGAATATTGAATTTAAATTACCAAAAGCTTTTATTTGTAAAGAAAAAAATTGTGTTCCTCAAAGCTTTGTTTTAGTAAAAAACATCACCAATCAAATTATTTTGGGTGTCCCTTTCATAAATGATATTTTTTCACTTACTTATTAGGATAATAATAAAATTGTGGGTACTTGGAATAACAAACCTTTTATACTTGAGTTTGTTACAAAACCTTTTACTAGAATGATAAATAATTTAACTGAAAAATTAATTTCGAAAAATAATCAGGTCAACTTTTTAAAACAAGAAATTAATAGCATTGAAGTTGATCATATTTTAAAAAATCCTTAATTACATGAAAAAATTGCTATCCTAGCAAATCAATTCTCTCTTGATATATGTGGAGATCATCCTAATGTTTTCTGGAACAAGAAAAGCATGTTGTTAATCTTCCATATGAAGATGATTTTGATGAGAATAATATTCCTACCAAGGCCAGACCTTGTCAGATGAACTCAGAATATTTGGAGTTATGCAAAAAGGAAATTAGTTCTTTGCTACAAAAAGGCTTAATAAAGCAATCCAAGTCACCGTGGTCTTGTACAGCATTTTATGTTAATAAACATGCAGAACAGGAAAGAGGAGCTCCCAGATTGGTAATAAACTATAAACCGCTTAATAAAGCGTTACGTTGGATCAGGTATCACATTCCTAATAAGAAAGATTTACTAGATAGAGTATATGATGCTATCATATTTTCTAAATTTGATCTGAAATCAGGTTATTGGCAGATTCAGATAGCAGAGTCTGATAGATTCAAAACTGCTTTTAATGTGTCAATGGGGCAATTCGAATGGAATGTCATGCCATTTGGATTAAAAAATGCTCCATCTGAATTTCAAAAAATTATGAATGATATCTTCATACCTTATAGTAATTTTATTATAGTTTATATAGATGATATCTTAGTGTTTTTCAAAAATGTGGAAACTCATTTTAAACACCTTGAATTATTTAAGAAAATTATTATGCAAAATGGCTTGGTTTTATCACAACCTAAAATGGCTTTGTTTAAGACAAATGTCCGATTCCTTGGTCATAATATTGAAAGAGGAAATATTAGTCCTATTAATAGAAGTATTGAATTTGCTTCTAAATTTCCTGATATTATTACTAATAAGACTCAGCTGCAGAGATTTCTTGGAAGTCTTAATTATGTTGCTCCTTTTATAAAGGATTTAGCAAAAGATACAGCTATCTTATATAACAGACTGAAAAATAATCCTAAAGCTTGGTCAGATGATCATTCTGAAGCAGTCAAAAGGATTAAAGAAAAGGTTAAAAACCTTCCTTGTTTGACCTTAGCCAATCCAAATTGGGCAAAAACAGTAGAGACTGATGCTTCAAACATCGGATATGGTGGAGTATTGACTCAATATTGTCCTGACAACAAGCGCCATTATATAGTGCAATTTTATTATGGCAAATGGAATACAGCTCAGAAAAATTATGCCACTATAGCTAAGGAAATCTTGGCCATCGTGAAATGTGTTCTTAAATTTCAAGGAGATCTTTATAACCAAAAGTTTTTGATAAAAACTAATTGCCAAGCGGCTAGGTTTATGTTTAATAAAGACTGTAAACATGATGTTTCTAAACAAATGTTTGCTAGATGGCAAGCCCTTTTAGCACCTTTCGATTTTGAAATACAATATAAAAAGGGTGAAGATAATAGTCTTCCTGATTTTCTCACTAGAGAATAATTGAATTAATAGAATTTCATTCTTCTTTTCAGGATGAGACCAGTATGGCCCCCTCCCTCCAGAAGAGGAAGAGGAGGAAGAACAAATGCAGGAAGAGGAGGTCATATCCTCGCTCAACAAGACAACAAAACACTGACAACATTTATTAGTAATGTTTCAGCTGCTTCATCAAGTGGAACTAGTGGTATTGATATAGACCATCCGATGTATAAATAGTTTATAAACTTTATGAAGTCCAAAAAAGAGCCGGATAATAATCCAACATACTCTTCAATTCTGATTGATGAAGAGAACACAGAGGTCTTTGATATGAATGACAAAAAAGAAGTTATACTTCTTTTAGAGGAAAATGATCACAAATGGAGGAATGAGCCATGGCAAATAATGGCTATGTATTTGGATACAGTATCATATACTACTGCAGTATACAAATACAGAATGCACTATGAGATAATACTCTCATCTACAGGGTGTGAATTCCAGCATTTCTACCCTGCTAATACGAAAAAAGTTTATAACTTTTTCAAATTGATTGTAAAAAGGATATTAGCACCCGAAGAATGGGGTATGAGCACATTAAAGGAATTGGATTATATCCATCCTGAACAAAAGATAGCGGTAAAATACAATTACTGGGATTATATTGATGGATTTAATAAAGTTCTTTTATATGAGAATGCTAATAAAAAGCATTCATGGTTTATTAAGATATGTTCGAACGTATTTGACAGACATATCCCTAATTGATTTTGCAAATGGTGGACTTTATACGATCCCTCGGTAAAAATCTTACCAGAGTCGTACAAAAAATTATATCTGGAATGGGTAGATATCTCCCCGAAATTGATAAGTTTACAGGAAGAAAATGTATTCTTCAAAGGAATATCTTTAATGTATTTCTTTATTGAATTCTCTATTCCTTGGATTATGAAATGGTCGATAGAAGTTAATACTACTTCAGAAGGATTTCCTTGTTTACAGAGGACCTTTTATACCAAATTCTGGAGTAAACTACCTCAGAAAAATACTGAAGGCAAGATACATGGCCAAGAAATTATTGATTTAATCAATGTTAAGATTAGCAAGTATTATGATACTGCGACTACGGAACCACAAGTTATAGAGGACTTAAGTCCATTTAAAAAGATTACAAGAAAACTTCAAATGAAGAAAGGACTCATCTCCAAGTCAGAAGCTATAGCTCTATACATGGAGGAAGTAAAAAAGGATTTAATAAGAAATCTTGACATAGACATAAAAGATGATATTTCTATGGCATCAGCAAGCCATACTAATAAAGAAGATGATACATGTGTTGTTGGCGAAGGACAAGACGTTGATGAAGAGATAGATATTGAAGCTATTCTCAGAAATTATCAACGACAAATAGAAGAATCTTCTAGTACTAGTACAGCTAGAAAGGGAAAAGACAAAGTATGAAGACCCTACAGCAGACAAGATAATATTCGGTCATATTTTTAAAATGCTTTTATAAAGTATGATAGCCGAAAGTAATGTCGGCCAACTAAGAATAAAGAAGGCCATGTGAAGACCATAAGTGTTTGTCGACCTTATCGTTTCCTTATTGGCCAATGTAAAGATTATGGGCCATTTATTTTATTCGTTTTTGAATTTTAAACCTCTATATAAGGGGATGTGTGTTTTAGTAAAGGGGGCAGGTTTTAGAAACCCCCCTCTCTCTCTCTAAAAACACTCTTTGTAATATATCTTTAAGTATTTGAATAAACGTTGAAATTTGGCTAGAGACATCGTCTAAAGGTATTAATTTTATTCTTAATCTTATCAATTTTCTTTGTGTATTAAGCCCAATGATGAGCTAAATTGTTTGTGTTGAGCCGTAGCATACTAGGTTACTATAATAAATGGTGCAAGTTACTATCATAAAGATGGTTTGAGTATTCAGATTAAGGTCTAACATAGATTATCCAGGCATAGTTATGAAATATCGCTGAATTGATCCTTTGGACTACCCGTTGGATTACCCATGTGAAGGGCGGACCCGGATAGTAAGGACTTTCATATACTATAGCCAGGCTGAATCTATGTTAGTAAAAGTTCCTCACAATTTGAATGTGCGATCCGTACTTGTTTTGGTATCATTATCATTATTATTATTATTATTATTATTATTATTATTATTATTATTTAAATCAGAAGGGTCTGATATTCTAATAGTATATTTAAATTAACATAGTATTTTTAATCTTCAATTTATATGTGTGAGGACACCAAATACTGGAAAATACATTTGATAAAAATGACTTGTATCCCTACCAAATCCACTACAAAAACTGACTTGTGTCCGACCAACTACATTATTTTCAGCTTCCCTAACCTAAAACGTATTAACTTCTTCCCTCCATTCTAATGTATTTAAAGGTTAAAAACTGCTGCTCTTATAACAGCTTCAAGCATGATGGAAACAACAATTTATCAATGCACAATCCCTCCACCAAAGGGTGATCAATAAAGGGTAACTAATATTGTTTTAAGCTAACATTACGTGGAGCTGAATGATGCAATCGCGTCCATTTCCTGCCGCAATAGGAGAGCATCAATAAAAGTATCCAAATCTTCTCCCTGGAGAACATCATCTATGGAATGCGTTGTGATGCCAACACGGTGATCAGTAACCCGTCCTTGAGGGAAGTTATAGGTGCGGATCCGCTCTGATCTGTCCCCACTGCCAATCTACTCAACATGTGTAGATAATATAGTATTAATATTCCAAAAAGGAAACAGAAGAAATATTCTTTTGTCACTAAATTCTACCTGCTCCAATCGAAGTTTCGATCTACTTGACTGACTGCTGAGTCGCTCTATTTCATATAGTTTTGCACATAATATTTTTAGTGCTTTGGCCTTGTTCTGAACAAAATACCAAAATAAAAAAAGCAAATGAGTGGGCTAAAAGATTTTCAGAAAGAAAAAAAACATCGAAGCAAGCGGAGGCTAACAAGCTATCATGCCAGAATGGCTCGTAACCAATAATCTGATGCCAAGGAACACATACCAAAATGAACTAAATGAGCAGTAGGCTTAACATATAAGACTAAGAACATTATAAGAATACTAAAAGAGGCACACATCCTCAAAATCTGTTTACTCCTTCAAGCAGCTAAATATGTTCCTCAGGGAGACCAAGACAATTGAGGAATCATGTTACAGCTTTATTTATTTCCGCAAATTCATCTCAAGTAACTAGCAAACTGTTACATGAGCTCAGGTTTTAATAGATCAAGGGCAACTGCCAACAGCAAGAAAAATATAATTTCGCACACAAAGCATATCAGATAGACAAGTTCCTAAAAAGTTAGCAGTTAGATAGTGTGATAATTTTAACACTTAGGGGTCGTTTGGTAGCTGATTTTGGAGGTGAGTTATGTTGGTATTAAATCTTGCATGCCAGATCAAGCGGGACGGCATGCGGTAGAGCATGCCCTATCTTAAGAGTGCTTCATGCTGCCCGCTATTGGGTCTAAGTGAGAAATCCTGCATAAGTAATACCATGTTTGGTAGTAGGTTAGGAGGTAAGTAATTCATGTATAAATTAATATGATGTTTGGTTTGCAATTTAGAAACTCGCATAACTAATACATGTACAAGTTACGAGGGAATCTATGTATTATTTTATGCTAGATAGGTGGAATAAATAATACATGTAATGAATAACTAAACCCTACATAACTAATACTTGCATAAAATAATACATAGATTCTCTCATAACTAATACTTACATAACTCTAACCAGCTATCAAACGAAATTATTGGCTAGGAGGTGATTTATTCATGTATTAAATTTTGCATAACTTGCACCATGTTTGGTAGCATTTTTTGCTATGTATAAAATTCAATACACCAAATACATTGTTGATTATCAATTTAGAATCCGCATAACTAATACATGTATAAGTTATGAGGGAATTCATGTATTATTTTATGCAAGATAGAAACTCTGGTTAATAAAAAAAAATTATTACTAATAAATGCATAATTCCAACCAACAACCAAACAATCCCTAAGAATGTTTGATAATGAGTGACAGCCTCATGAGAAATTAGGTTTATAATTATCCATCTATTCAACTGCACTGTCAAAGGTCGGTGAAGAAGTAACAGTAATACAAAACATAGTACAAGAAGAAAGTCATAAAAAAACAAAATAAACTAATGTGATTTGCACATAACATATCAACAAGATGAACTGAGAAAAGTAGAAGGAAATTAGAAGTATAATTTACCATAGATTGTCATGACGTTTAGTCAAAACAATGCATGGAACACATAAAGATTGCTGCTCAGAATTATGCTAAGACTTTGAACAAACCACACGGCAAAGGGAAAAACTGCCAAAAGGTTGCACACTTTACCATATGCTGGGAGCGCTGATCTTGTATGGAAACAGTTATTCCTGATGGCACGTGAGTGATTCTAACAGCACTGTTTGTGGTGTTTGCATGCTGACCCCCTGATCCCCCTGATCTGTAAGTGTCCATTCTCAAATCTTCATTCCTCAACTTCACATCTAGCTGACGAAGATTCAAAGATTAACAAAGCAGTAAGCAGTCAGGTAACATCACTGTCAACCTTAAATGATCAACTAAAAACTAAAAAGAAACTTGTGGATATATCTAATCCAAATACACTTGAACATTGCGCATGCGCCTGTTCTCTACCCCTTCCCACTCTCCTTGCTTTCCTTCTTCTAAGGTGTGTCAAACAAGACACATGAAATTTAAATAATACAGCATAAAGTATGCCTTTTATTTTTACAAGGGTGGCATAAAGTTTGTCTTTTGTTTTTATGAGAGAGGCATTAAGTATGTCATTTTATTTTTATAAGGGAGGTATAAAGTTTTAAAGGCTCAATGTGATGACCTCCCAAGTCATCATGCCACTTAGGCGCCACGTGGCATAAAATTGTCCATGTAGAAGCCTACATGATTAGCATTTGGGGGAAGATTCTAAAGCCATGGAGAGTTTTTAGGAAAGACTCTAGAATATCAAGGAAGAATTCTTGAAAGTGTAACACCTCAGATTTGGAAAAGAAGGAAAATTGCAGTTTTTGGGCTGGTGTCTGTATCTACGAGTCTCATCTACGGACCGTAAAAGCTTCTATGGGCCATAGATGGCAACCGTAGGTAGTGGGAAAATAATTTTTTTTAAAACAAGTCCCAGTACCCTTTTTACGGTTCACCAAGACGGTCCGTCAACCTTTGTAAGAGTCGTAGATAGGTCTCGGAGGTGAGTCCCAGACTTAGTGAAATTTTGAGGTCAAAGTTGGGTTCTACAGATGGCATGTACGGACCGTAGGAAGACCTACGAACAGTACATGGGATCTGTCAAAGGTGGATAAATTATTTTTTTTTGATAAGATAAGTGGTATTAATAACAGCATCAGAAAGATGCAAAATTTACCAGATATGGCATTTGAGCTTACAAAAAAATCTCTGGCTAACTATACAAACTATCTAAGCAAGAGCTAATGAGTTAGTAAAATCCTGAAGTTGTTCTGCATTAACAGCAGGATACAAGTTGGTCCAACTAAACAAATTTTCAGTGCACTTAGTCTTCAAAATGCCTAAAGCAATTGACTCTCCATCAAAACATCTCTTGTTCCTCTCTAACCAAATACACCAAAAAATACAAGCAGGTATCATAATCCAGATCTTCTTGATGGCTTTGTCAACTTTCCATAGACTCCAACTCTCATATGCATCCTTAACAGTGAGGGGTGTGGTCCAATTGATGCCAGAGAGACAAAAAAACATGCTCCATAATTCTGAGGCCACCTCACAATGAAGAAGGTGTCTGGGGGTTTCAGCCCCTTTTTTGCACATATAGCAGTAACCTATCTACGGTTACTGCTATATGGATGAATTTTAAGGTACCAGTAACCTATCTACGGTTGACCAGTACAGTTCGTAGAAGGACCATAGGTCCAAACCGTAGGTGGGGTTCAACAGTTATTTTTAAAGGGCTTTTGGGGTCTTTCCCTAATTGTTTTAACTCAATACTACGTCGTTTACACCTAGGCCGTATATAAACGTTCTAAGCCCCCAATTTACCCATTTGAACTCATTCTCCTAAATTCCCAAAAGTTGACCAAATTCATCCTCCCAAATTCTCTCAAAGTCCTTTCCTCCATGGGGTTCTTAAATTATCCAATTTTACAACGCTAGATTACCCAATCAAAGTTAGGGTTTAAGTCAATGTTCATGGGTTCTTTTCAATCTTGATGAAATTGATTGTTTTCTATCTATTTATGCATGAATTGAGGTAATTACATGTTTTGGAGTTAAATTCATATGAACCCATGCATGCCCCATGAACTTTAGACTATGAGCACATGATTAAGTTTATGAACAATGAATTATGAATTTATGAAGATATGCATGTTCCTTCTATGGAATTGATATGAATAATTTGAGATTGCTTTGAGAGCAAAGCATCGATGTTGTTGTTGTGAAAGGTTATTCTCACAAGAAGGATTCATAGGGTTGAAAGATTTTCTCAACTAAAGTTGAATCTAGATTTAGGAGTTATTTTAAATGGACTCTAGCTTGAATTGGCTACTTAATTGTGACTTTCCATGGATAATAAGATAAAAATGATTAATGACTATTCCGTGGGATTTATGCCTAGCACCGAGTGGACTAGCGGCGATTACCCATGTCCCATAACTATGTGTCACCATAGGTTTGTCTTAGATAGACATTAGCTAGTGGATCCAGTTTAGCTCAAGTTTATGATTCTTACCTTGGCAAGTAAGGACATCACATTTCGGTGTGGGATAGACACCGAATTCTATGTTATAGCTCACATGGTCTATGTCGGGTAATGGCAAACTTCCCACAATAACGAATTAAGGTTACTTTCTAAAAGTATCTCAAATGTGTATTAAAGATGTTTAGCTTGTATTGCCATGATTATGACTTATATTTTCTAACATGTTATTTTATGATTTAGCTTGGTCATTGTATGTCATGTAAAGTCATTTTTACCATGATTTCATAACTCTTATGCATTGTTATCATACTTAGTACACTCCATGTATTAATGTATACTTGTGCTTACATTGTTTCACTAATGTAGGGTATGATGCTCCTATTCCACGCACTCATGGCTAGACATCCCTTGAGTGCTTCGATTGAAGATTGGTGAGTCTTCATGTTCTGAGGACCGAAACTCCTTTATTGCTTTATGTCATTTTCATTTCAGACTTGTATGTGATGCATGGGTTACGTCCTAAACACTTTCCTTATGATGTATTAGATGCCTTCGAGACTTATGTTAGACTTCCGCTTTTGTCAAACTCTTTATGATATAAGACTATCCTTTGAATTCTTTAAATTCTATTATTTTGTACGATGTATGCTAAGTGGCTTGTGTAGGGCTTCTCGGGGTCCTATATGTCATGTTACGCCTATGGTATACTTTGGGTCTTGATAGAAAGGCTTTAGAATATTCTAGGCATGTAGAGAATTTTAGAAAATGTGTTTATTTGTAAATATGTAGACTTGTGTAACAATTATTATTTGCATATTAGCACCTAAGTGAGTAGTATAAAGAGGGGTATTGATATTCGGCATAAAATGCATACATTTAATCGTTGTAAAGGCCTCATATGTTTTCTTTTGTCATCACTTGATCACTATTATTATTGCTATGTGCTTATTATGTGTGTTTCTTTGGATAGGATATTTGTCAGAGCTAATAGGCATGTTTGGAGCAAATACAGACTTGTTACGGAGCTTCGAAGACTGAGTAGAAACCCATTAGAATGATCAAGATAACATCAAAGAGTCGTTGAGCTAAAGGACTTATGAAGAAATAATTGAGGAACATAGCAATTGGCCATGCGCGGAGCGGCCACGCTATCTGGCTCGCGGAGCATACATCCAAAAATGTGACGGGGTAGAATTATTTTGGCTGAAGGTTATTTTCGTCAAGAGATTAAATATGTGCAGTATAAATAGCGTATTAACTAGATATTCAAAGGGTTACACAGTTTTTTAGAGGCAAGAACAAGGAGAAGGACCGATAACTAGGAATTCAACATAGAGTTCCATTTTTTTCTACTCTTTTATTTGTTCGTTATGCAAATCTATACTATGTTCTTAAACTCTATGTGTAGCTAGATTATTTTCTAGGATGACTGATGGAACCCATTGTTGGATGAATTAGCGGTTTTGTTCTACTATAATCTAGTAGTTTTACTTTATATCTATTTGTTCAACTATATTTTATTGTAGTTAATTGAAAGGCCCTCAATTAACAGTGTCGTGGTATTTTACTGTTCTTGAGAGAGATGGTGAGATTGGGTTTTAAGTTGAACAACACCACTTCAAGGCATTAAGAGATTAATTAATGACCAAGATTTAAAAATGGAAGTTAGAGATAACAAAACTTTGGTGCGATCTGTGTGAACAGAGTAATCAGTTAGCTAGGGTTCATTCGAGAGAATAGCGATAGGAAATCTCTATTATATGTTGATAAACAATTGTAGTGACTAAGGGTTCATGGTCGATAGAGAATAACTCGATATGATTATAGTGGGCATATTATGAGTTTATTCTAACAATCGGTGAAATCATCATCCTAGGTTGTTTCCTCTAGAAGAAAATCATACATTACTTATTTGTTTAATTATTTCTACTTATTTTAGTTCTTATTTAAATTCATAACGAAAAGAATTAAAAGAATAAACCTTGAGAAATTGTTTATTAAAATATTCTTAGCGATTCAGAAGAAAGCTTTGATAGTTCTCTGTGGGATCGACTCCCGTCACAAAGAAAGCCGGATTATATTTGCAACAGCCACTAATCCTTGTAAGGACGCATTTTGGGTGTGATCAGGTATTCATTTGTAAAATCATCAAACAAAAATCAATCAAAGTTTTCTATAACACAGTTCTTCCTAGCAATTCTCTTGTGTTTTCTCTACCACTCTCTTAGTGATTCCTAGTGTCTTAGGCTGACTTGGCATAGCAAGATTGTGAACAAATGGTGCAAGATCGTGAGCAAGTTGTCAAGTGCCGCACGTGTGCTTAGTAGAAGATTAAGGATGTGACATCAAGCCGTGGAAAGTTCTAGCCAGGGGTTAACAAGACGTGCATCTGTTGCATGCTAGAACACACCCTGCACGTATATTTGTGTGTATATATATATTTTATAACACAAACACACACTGTGAGTGCATGAATATGCTATCACTCATGAGGACATGCTCTGTATCCTCCTAAGATTTTTAACCCACCAATCCCACCCTAGTGTTTCCCATGCTTATGCGAACTATGAGATTAATAATATTGCAAAGAATCATTTCCTTTTAAAGGATAAAAGTGCTGAAGAGCCTTGATCTGATGCACGGTAAGCATCTAAAGTCCCTAGATGCAGTATCTTGGAGCCTTGAGCACACTGCTCCCTTGATGAGTTTTTAAAATTGTATTTATTCTTTTATAAGCTGTCCACATGAATTGCACTAACAATACTCACCTGATCTGCCTGCGGGAGAATTGCAACAGAGACAGCACTGGTATGAACACGTCCACCTTTCTCTGTCACGGGCACCCGCTGCAAAGGAAGTAAATCTCTTATTTGGCTAGATAAACTGCAGTCAAACACAAGACTTAAGGTGATACTACCTGAACTCTGTGTATTCCACTCTCAAATTTTAGTTTCCCGTACACACCAGCTCCAGAGATAGAAGCAATAGCTTCCTGGCGATAAATTTTGCAAAGTCAAAAAACATGCAATTGGGGACAACGAAAGATAAAAACATGGTACACTATCATTTACTTGGAGGCAGTAATACCATTATTTGAAGCTTACAAGCTCCTTTTGATCCAACAATGTTAATTGCAATTTCAAACCAACAATGGTATATATTTCAGGTAACATTTAAGGTGATGTATGAAGCATGGACAAACCTTGTATCCTTTAAGATCAGACTCAGCTATTTCTAGAACCTCATACTTCCAGCCTTTTTTCACAGAATATTTTTCATACCTGATGTTGAAATAATATCAGCATCAGGAATGAGAAGTTATTAGTTGAACCAAGGGAAATCCAGGAACTCAACTCATGTTTTAGTAACCCACATTTTGAATATGTCCATCGCAAATAAAGAAGCCTCTTCCCCTCCAGTTCCTGAAAATATTTTAAATTGATCATTATATTGGACTTACCAAAAGAGTACACATTTTATACCAATGAAAGTAGAGGTCAAATTTAGTTCGGATACGTCCAGATTCAATGAAGCTCCTTACCTGCCCTCACTTCAAGAATGCAGTCCCTCTCGTCAGCATCATCTTTGGGTAGTAATGACTTCAGAAGGAGAAACTGAAATTTCTTCTCTCCTTCTGTGGCTTCACTCAATTCTTCAGAAGCCATCTGCTGCATGTCTTTGTCATCTTGACATTCAGATATTACTGATTTCAGTTCCTTAATCTCCTAGAAGGCGAAAAGACAAAATAGCAAGATCTATTAGAGCAAGACTGAGAATAATATAGGATACAAATGATCCTACAGACAATAGAGGGTTAAAAAAGAAATTAGGGAAAAAGAACAAATATACCCCGAACTATCGTAAATGGTATGTATGGTATGTAGATACCCTCAGTCATACTTTTGGGTCACTGGTGCCCCTGCCATTATAAAACTAGAGCATATATGTCCTTCACTCTAATGGAAGACTAAATAGGGACACGTAGTGCAATCTTATTTGTCAATCCGTATTTAATAAATGTCGGGTCAGTGGATAAGATTATGACACGTGTATGTCCGTTGGTATGAAGGGTATATATGCGCTAGTTTTTGGACGGCAGGGGCACCAATGTCCCAAAAGTATGACAGAGGGTATCTGCATACCATTTATGATAGTTCGGGGGTATATTTGTCCTTTTTCTCAAGAAATTAATATAAATATCAAGAGAAAGGCAAGGAAAGAACTGATATCTCACCCAAAAAAAAAAGATAATGTGTTTGCTTACAACAATTTGCGCCAAAAGTATAACAATGCCTTCCAACAAATTCATAAGGATGTTAGGTACATGTGCTAACGGACTCCGACATCAACATTCAGGGTTATCATATCATGTTCATGTTGTGAGAAATATAGGAGAAAATATTATTGAATTGTGTATCTATATTACGACACAGAGATCCTATTTATAGACACTACAATACAATCATTTACCAAGTAGGATTCTATATACTATTCATATTCCTATTCTTGTTCTAAGTGGGATTGTATATTCCTATTCATATTCTAACACTCTCCCTCAAGTAGGATTGCACAAATCATATGTACCTAGCTTTTTACAAATGTAATTAATACGAGGACCGGTGAGGGACTTGATGAAGATATCTGCAAGTTGATCACTTGACTTCACAAATTTTATAACAATATCTTCTGATAGTATCTTTTGTTAGACAATGTGACAATCACTCTCAATGTGCCAAGTCCCTTTCATGAAACACTGGATTTGATGCGATATGAAAGACTGGTTGATTATCACACACAAATTTCATCTAAACCAATTTCACCAAATTTTAGCTCTCTCAGCAGCGGTTTGATCCAAACTAGCTCAGCAGTTGCTGCAGCCATTGCTCAATATTCTGCTTCTACACTAGATCGAGCAACCACACTGTCTCTTACTCTTCCACGACACCAATTACCTCCTTCTAAAACACAATATATAGATGTAGAACATATATCAGCGGATCATCCTACCTAATCAGCGTCTGTATACCCAATGATATGCTCATGGCCTTGATCCTCAAAGAGTAGTCCTTTCTTTACCTGGAGCTAACTTTATACATAGCAAAATATGAATAACTGCATCCCAATGACTATCACAAGGGGAAGTCATAAACTGCTTACAAGACTCACTGGAAAAGAGATGGTAGGCCTAGTCATTGTGAGATAATTCAACTTTCCAAACACCCATCTATAACTTTCAGGATTGCTAAGTTGCTCCCCATGTCCTTAAAGAAGCGGAAAATTCGAATCCATAGGAGTATCAATGGGTCTAGATCCCATCATTTCTCTCTCCTCAAAAATGTCTAAGGCATACTTGTGTTTAGAAGTAACAATACCTGATCCAGACTGAGCAACCTCAATACCTAGAATATACTTCAGTTTGTCGAGGTCTTTAGTCTGGAAATGCTTAAGAGATGTTGCTTCAAATTTGTCATACCATCTTGATCATTGCCAGGGATAACAATATCATCAATGTAAACAACCAAATAAATACACAAATTTGGTGCAAAATGCTGATAAAACACAGAGTGATCAACACCACTATGAGTCATGCCAAACTCTTAGATTATTGTGTTGAACTTTTCAAACCAAGCTCGAAGAGACTGTTTCAGACCATAGAGTGACTTGCGCAATCGACATACAAGGCTACTAGGCTCCCCATGAGCAACAAAACCAAGTGGTTTCTCCATATAGACTTCTTCTGCAAGATCACCATGTAGAAAAGCATTCCAAATGTCCAACTGATGAAGAGGCCAATAACGAACAGCAACCATAGATAGAAAAAGATGGACATATGCCATTTTAGCCACGGGAGCAAAAGTATCACTATAATCAATCCCATTTATCTGAGTATACCCGTTGGTAACAAGGCGAGTCTTAAGCTGATCAACCTGACCGTCTGGACCAATTTTGACTGCATAAACCCAAGGGCAACCAACAATAGATTTTCCTACAGAAAGGGAGACAAGCTCCTAAATACCACTCGTATGTAAAGCATGTATCTCATCAATCATAGCTTGCCTCTATCCAAATTGAGAAAGTGCTTCACTTGTAGTCTTAGGAATGGAAATAGAGGACAAAGAAGATACAAAGGCATAATGGGTGATAAGAGATGATGATAACTCAAGAAAGTATAAAGTAGGTTAGGATTTTGAGTGGATGGTATACCTTTTTTAAGCGCAATCAGTTGGTTATAAGGAGGCAAGTCCGTAGTAGGAGTAGGGTATGGAGCATGGCATGAACCGTTTGGGACTAGTGTTGGACGCGGACGACGATGATAAGTTGGAAGTGGTGGCACTACAACTGGAGATGTAGAAGTAACTATCGATTCCTCAAAAGTCGGTACATGTAAACCTGAAGTATTGGTAAGACCTCAGAGACATCAAGATTATCATAAGATGTATAATAACGTTGAGACTCAAAGAATGTGACATCGGCGAACATAAGGTATCAATGGAGATCAGGTGAACAGCAACGATACCCTTTTTGAACTCGAGAGGAACCAAGAAAGACACATTTGAGAAAACTGGGATAATTTATCTTTTCCTAGAGCTAAGTTATGAACAAAGCATGTGCTCCCAAAAACACAAGGAGGGATAGAGCAAAACTGTGACTAGAATGTGGAACCTGATTTTGAATAGAAGATAAGGGCACTAAAGTTACCAAGTTCAAAAAAAAAAAAATAGAAGATAAGGGCACTCTATTAATTAAATAACAAAATGCAAGGAGCTCATCACCCCAAAAATGCAACAGAACATGAGATTCAATGAAAAGAGTGCGAGCAGTCTCAATGAGATGTCTATTCTTCCTTTCTACTACATTATTATGTTGAGGGGTGTACGAACAAGATGTCTGGTGAAGAATTCTTTGGTGAGTCATAAACTCCTGAAACTAGGAGGATAAGTATTCTATGGCATTACCACTACGAAAAGTACGAATAGAAACACCAAATTGATTTGGTATTTCAGCAATGAAACTTTTGAAAATGGAAAATATCTCAGAACAATCTTTCATTAAGAAAACCCAAGTGCATCTTAAATAATCATCAATGACACTAATGAAATTCTAAGGTTGAATCGACTCTACTAGGACCCTAAATATCATAATGAACTAATGAAAAAATAGACTATGAACGACCCTCAGTCCTACGTGTGTGTAGTACGGGTGTGTTTCCCAAGTTGACACGACTCACAATCTAATGTAGATAAACTAGACAAACTAGGCACTATCTTTTGTAGCTTGGATAAACTCGAATGTCCCAAACATTTGTTAACTAGGTTTGGAGCATCTATAACGAAGCATGTTGTGAAGGAATTTGAAGCAGTAAGATAGTAAAGGCCTTGGGATTCATGTCATGTGTCAATCATCTGTCCCATACTATGGTCCTGCATGAGAAAAAATCATCAAAAAATGTTATGCCACAATGTAGAGCACGCGTCAAACGACTAACCGATGTCAGATTAAAAGGAGAACCAGGGACATAAAGAATAGAGTCTAGAGTGACAAAAGATAGGAGTTTGGCTTTTCCGACCCCTTTTGGTTTTGTTTGGATCTCGTTGGCTAGAGTAATAGAAGGAAGAGATTGTGAATAAACAATATCGAACAGAAGTGATTTGTTACCACATATATGATCCGAAGCGCATGAGTCCATGACCTATGATCCAAGAGTACTAAACTGTGACACAAGCAAAACAATTACCTACAACAGAAACATCAGGTTCAGCAACCGAAGCTAGTTGTGGAGACATTTGCTTACTTGTTTGATACTAGGAACTCATCATATTATGTCTAGGCAATATGAGCATTATTGAATGGTTGATCAAACTGAGCAACACATAGTACTTTTGGAGATGACGGCTTACTTGCGTGATTTCAAAGGAACTCATAATATTCCTTTAGAGCAATGGGATCATAACTGGTGCTGGACCATGCGAAATATAACATATGTCACGAGTATGTCCAAGTTTATGAAAATAACTACACTTGGATTGAGGTTTTCCAAAACGTCGTCCTCCTCGCCAATTCTCCATAGACTGATATGTTTAATTTTCAATGGTTTGAGATGCGAGAATAGAGGAGTCAACGGTGGGTGATTAAATTGCCTTGTGACTAGGAGGCGCAGCAAGACAAAGTAGACGAGAGAATAATTCATCAATTTTAGGAACTGCAAGACTAGCTAAAACCTGATCAAGTTCATGTTGGAGGTCTCAAGTTCGAAACCCCTTACCCTCGAAAGCAAGGGGTTTTGCCTTCTGGGTCGAGCTCGTCGCACCAGGTTTGACTAGTGTGGGTTACCTCTCCTATGTGTTTTGCGAGCTATTGCATAGGAGCGGGGGTTTTACCCTGTGCACCCAAAGGGTAGCGGCTGCGGGTTTTCCTTGTTATCAAAAAAAAAAAAAAAACCTGATCACGCACTGAATCATGGTAAGTAGGGAGTCCAACAAATGTAAGAATTAGAAACAATGTAAGCTTGTGCTCTTGATGTTTTCCACATTCATAGTGATTGACATCAACATTTTCAAATTCCTCCATGATTGCCTGTACTTGTCCAAGTAAACATCAGATTCTTGTTTCTTTATGCTAGTCATCCGAGATATCACATCATAGAATTGAGATGTCATAAGTGTATAAAGCACGTGCCTTTTCCCAAACAAAATAACATGTCTGGAATAGGCAAAATGAAGGCATCAATTTGGAATCAGCCAAGCGTCATAGGATACTATACAATTGAGCATCCATTTTCTCCCATTGTGCTTTGGCTTTTGGACCTCACTAGCCTTTGCCTATTCATCTACCACACAAGCATTGTTTGTTAAGTAATCTTGAACACCTTCACCCTTGCACCACAACTCAATCAAGGAACCCAAGCTAAATAGTTTGAACTTCCCATTTAGGGGTCGTTTGGTAGGAGGTATTAGGAGAAATAGTCCATGCATTATGTATGGTATTATTTAGTACCATGTTTGGTAGAATTTTTGGGCCCAAGTATAACTAATCCATGGATTAGTTATACACCCTACATGATATTATAGGAGGTATTACTAATACCTTCCATGTGGTGGTATTAGTAATACATTGGATTTAATACCATGGGATTATCTATGTAAAGACAAAAATATCCCTCAAATCATTTTATTTATTTTCTTGAATTTATGTTTTATATTTGTGCTAGTAAATTTATTTAAATAAATTAGCTTACAAATTTTATTATTTAGAGAGAGTTGTTTGTTAATAAATAATTGCAATACATATCAATACAATATTTAAAATGTGAGTTGTTTAACATTTAGTCATTTACTAATTGAAAAGGCAAATATATCACCACATGACCTTTGTGATCTTAATTGAATATATTATTTGTTGGTTTATGTGTGGTTTCTAATTGTTTGTATTTTGAACCATTTATAAATTGCATACATATTAAAACTACAACTTCCAATTTTTATATGTAAATGTAGATGATTCATTCGATTTTACTATTGTTTACCGTAATTTCGATTTTAAAGTAGATGGTCTATCTATTCTAAATTGAAAATTAATGTTTTTAAGTGATTAATTTATTAAGATAACAATTGTTTATCCTCAAATAATTCAAGTGAGAAAATAGCAAACATGACAACAAAATTGTTCTTCTCCTAGCTACTTAGAAGGCCATAAAAATAAAATATTGTCCGACAATTATCTACCTTGACCGATTACATAAAATAGAAAATCTCATAATAATGCAAGGGTATAATTGGAAAGAAGCTTTTCGTAGAGTTTTAATCCAAACACAAGATGAAGTCAAAAGCAATGAACCAAACACTTGATAAAAAATACACCCTGCACTACTAATCCTTGTGTTACTTGCTAATCCCTGCATTATTTATTTTTCTACCAAACGACCCCTAAGAGTTCTAAAGTAATTATAGGGCTTGAACTTCCAATCTCCATATTTTTGGAGCCAAAAACATCACACCCAAAATACATTTTTTCGAAACGACTTGAAAACAATAAGAAACTCGTCGGAAACTACCTACTTAGGTCTGAAAATTCAGATTTAGCTGGAAACAACCTAGAAATCATCGGAACCCTAATTCAGCAATCAAATCTGGACAAAATTGGCTAGGGTTTGGTCGGAATGACTAGACGATCCCAAAAGAGAAAAAACTACTCAAAAAATTGACTAGAGCAGCCCTAGCGCGCCAGCGCATGACCAAAACCTCGTCGAAAACATCCACCTTCGAATGGCGTGTGAGAGCTCATGAAGTCCAATATAGTTGTTTGTGTGTGACTTGTAATTGTGAATTAGCAAACTTTGGCTAACCGGGTTTTTTAAGAAAATAGTAATGCTAACCACGGGGTACACTTGTGCCACAGGGTCTAATAAGACACTTGCATGGATTGTTACACAATCTTCCCGGTGTTTTCAAAGGTGTAAAGCGCATAAAAAAGCTCCAAGGTTCATTGGGCCTTTGGGTGCAAAACTCAAATAAACCGTGGGCTAGACTGAATAAAGGTGCAAATGAAGAAAAATATAGATATGTATGTGTAGTCCAAGACTAATAATCGTAAGCATGGATAACAAATATATAGACGAAGAAATTGAAAAAAGAATACGATAAAGTTAAATATCAATTATTTAGTGTTGTTACACTATTGGCAAGGAAAAGTATGTATTAGAGCCTTGATGATGACACTTAAGCACCGCTAAGGGAGGTAAAGCGTTCAACATCTTTTGCACCTTGTTTTCGGGCTTAACCACTGCAGCGTGCTTTTAGAGCCTTCGACAAACTGAGATTTTCTTAGTTGAGCAGATTGAGGCACAATAGTACAATAATCCCTTTCGTTTGGGGCTTGGAGAATGTATTTAGAATGGTAGGAGTTCTGCCTTTGTGATTAATAATGATGGTGTACTACGAGTCTACGACTCAATGGTCAGACACAAGACTGAGCCATTTATAAGTTTAGGAGACTTCAGAAGAAGCTCATAGTTAGCGGTATTCGACACGTTGGAGTATTACAATATGTTTCAGGACATGCTTGACTTGGTACTTATAGAGAGGCATAAAGAATGATGTTATTAAGCATGCATCTCATTGCTTGAACCTTCAAATGTCAATTACAAGCTTCAAAGACCCAGCGGGTTAGCCCTAAATGACAGATTCGTCATAGCATATAAAATTCAAATGCTTTTTATGCTTTATGATATAGAATACTGATAAATGCACTATTATTTGTATGTATATAGCCCCGTGTCACCTTTTAGGAGACGATCAATAATGCATACAGAGTATGTTTATACTTTAAGGAGATTTGGGGTCAGTACTAGGGAGCAACGTGGCTAATGAAGTTTCTGAGGTTTCAATTAGCAGTGAGTTGTTCATTCTTGTACCATGGTAGCTAGTTTAAGTTGTATTGTTATTTATTTAATTTAATAATGTCAAACAATGTTTTAGATAGTAGTCTTGGATGCTCATGTATTGGACTATGGGTTAGTAGTTTGGTGCTTTTCTTTAATACTGTAGATTTGCAATGATTAATTGGTTGCAGACCCTTAGAATTTGGGATTGAACATAGGAAGGGAGAATGTGTTTGGTGTTCCTAGGTGATAGAGCATGCAGAATCAATGTTTGTCATTTAGAAAGATGAAGTTGAGTTACCTTCTGTTTTGCCCTTAACTCGCTTATGAGATGTACTGAATCTCTGAGCTTCCTGAGCTCTTTGTTGGCCGTTGAATATTCAGAAGGTGTCAATTCAGGCTGTAATTAATGGGTAAATGAGATAATTGCAGTGTAGTGTGCAGTTAATACAAAAGTCTGCTAATTCAGTAGAGCAAGCAGAGAGTAGAGTTAGTTCCATAAATGAAAAAACATTGATTCAGGCATGAAAACAAACATGTAGGAATAGTGAGTGAATCACCTGATCTAAAAAACGCTCAAGGTGAGCATTCCTGTTCTCAATCGCTGATAACCTTTGGTCCATTATTTTAATGAGGTCAATAGACAATTGAGGCTGCACCTCTGCATTCCCTATAATGGCCATGAATTAAATAAAAATGTTTAAATTGCTACGCCCTAATATTCACAAATTTACCTGTACAATATAAACGAACAACACTGAAAATAGGGAATCTTCTCCTCATTCTGGACACAAATAACGATTTTATTGACCCAATCTTACTTCACCATAACCCCTGAGAGAAAAAGTAACATATATTATTTGAAAATGACGTAAAAAATATGATAAATCACAATAATTAACAATTTGAAATATTTGAAAGATACATAAAAATTTGGTTAACTCTTCAAATTCTATTTGTGCCACGTTAATTGGGACATAAGAAGTAATTATTTGAACATTATGCAAAAAAATACTATAAATCACTATAATTAACAACTTAAAATCTTTAAAAACCATATAAAAAATTAGATAATTCAACAAATTCCAACTGTGCACATAAATTAAAATCGAAGGAGTAACATGAATTTACTGGTTGAAAGTCAGTTACAGCAGCTCCTGATTTGCCATGCTGGAAAAAGGGGAAAATAGTGCAAACAATTTGATACTGGAGAAGTGGAGATCACAGAATTCTAAGTAGTTAGATCTTGGAAGTTTCAACTGTAGCAGACACATTTGAAGAGACCAACGACATCCACATGAATGTAATATGACATGTTTCATGTAGTAAAGCATGACTTATCAAATCATGAGTACTATTGTGCCTATGAAGAAACTTACTATTCACCTGTCCTGGCAACGTGAAAACGGATAATGTAACATCAGGAAGTGAAATTCAGAAAAGACATATGGGAAAGCAACTGAAACCAATGATATTTGCAAACTTCAACCCAAAAAATACAGTGAGGCACATAGGTAAAGTGACTGTTACCCAGGTTAGCCAGCATCTCATAAAATTGAATTCAACAAGGAAGCAAAAAAGATCAATTGAGTCTTTTCCTTAATATGTATAGTTCTGCATAAGAAGCACAACAATATTCCAAGTACCTTTTATAATAGAGCATTGAAGAAACAACTTGTGAAAAGATCATGAAAATTTGGTGCCCTTGGAGTTTGGTTTTTCCTGTGAAGTTCATCAGATATCAGTGTGTACTTATCTTCCAGTTTTTGATGATTAATCGGCTATTGCAATTGTCGTCGTCATAATAAAAATATATAACCTAAAGTAGGATGATAATTGGTGATCCTTTACGTGCATTGCCTTGTCCGTTAAACCTAACTGGTAAAGCTAGACAAGGGCAGTAATCAAACTAACAGCTAGGATGAATGGGATCTTGACAATAAGAAGGCACTGCGTGGGGATCTGTGACAGCTCGTATGCCCTATATTGAATCAGGTCAGTAGGCAGACATCAATAGGGAAGAACTTATATACGTCTGCACGCTAACCAAAGGGGGTAATACTTAATAGCATATCATAAAACAACCTTTGTCTCTCCTCAATGAAGTCATTAAAGTGAGGCAACTCGTATTCGCTAACTAACTTAGGGAACTTAGGCACGTCACCCCACTGTGAATCTATCTTTCTTTATCGCGCTGATCTCGGCACCTTGACGGAACTACACCTAAAAGAACAGTACTAAAGAAGAACCAACATTTGGAGAGGCAGAAACGTGTCCATAGATAGCTGCAGTCAGCATCGCTTCTCTAACGAATCCACCATGAGCAGGTTCATGGCCATTAACACCACCTAAGTTATAGAAGTACTAAAAAATACATCCCAAGTTTAAGATTCTGAAGAACACTATTTAGTCCTAAATATTCGTATATAATTAGTGGTCAATGCCAGCTAGAGTTCAAGGTTGTTCTGTCCAGCTAAGGAAAAGAAGATGCAGAGGATGGGATGCCGCTCCTTTGATTATTATGTGGATACTTTGAAGGGAAAAAACCAGGAGGGCCTTGAAGGTGTGGAAAAAAAATTTGTGCACTTGGGGAATGCTTTTTATTTCTAGTAATCTTTTGGTGCAGCCATGAGGTTTATGTTAGTGTTAGATGTAATGTAAAGTGAATCCATATCCAAGCCTTTAACCTAAATAAGTTTAAAGGAATCAAAAATTCAGCTTGAGTACACGCAGAACGATTCAAAAAGTTGTGCATACTCTTGAAAAGCACAACAGAATTAGATGTTACCTCAGTATTTTCGAGTAAATGTGGAGGGAAACGTCCTTGGATATTTGAATGGCTCCAGATATCTGTTGGCCTAATCTTTGTAAGTGTGTGGGCTGTATCTCCTGTATTCTGTAAGTAGATAATCCACACACACACACACACATATATATATATATATATATATATACATATTTAGGCCACACACTTGGGTGCAAGTCAATAGGGAAATTCCCTATGTCTCCACACAAAATTCAATTATACATCTTCTCAAGATGAAAATTCAAATATGTAAATAAGCAATATCGAATTTGCAAAGTAATGCAGGAACATAAAGCAAACTCAAATTATATTCTAAAATACAGTAACATAGATAAAGTAAAGTCTAATGAACTTGGATCTGCAGCTATGATTGTATTCAAATAAAATCATGTTGTTTCGAATATATCACTTGTTTGGGACTGAGAAGTTGTTGGGAGTTTAACTTTGTGTTGGTACAACAATCTGGTAAATATCCTTAAAGCAGTCAACTTGAAAGGATTTAAATTGAATAAAAACAAGTAAAGGAAACTGCAGCTCAACTGAACCAACAACAAAAATATGGAAACTACTAAATTTATTATCTTTTTGAACAGGTAAGTAATGAATTACTATATCAAATTTCCTAGGAATAAAATGTCAAACTAATCCATATTGGTGTTTCATTAGTGCAGGAACGTGATTCTTATTGGAGGTGGAAGATATATAAAGAGACCTCATTAGCATATTAGATTTCCACAAAAGTTTATTCCAATTCTTAATGGATTTGTTGAATAAACAATATACCTATCAGTATTACACTATTACTTCTAAAGTAAATTCTCGTATTATCATTCTCCACTTCTCCTAAGTCCTAACTCTCTAAACTGAATAAATTGGACACGACGATGAAAACTCACTCTAAGATTTGAGGGTGAGGAGTACTTTAAATGAACTGGATAGGACAATGAAAACTCAGTTTAACATTTGAAGGTTGTATTTCAATAAATATAATAAACCAAATTTGCATTGGTAAGTCCCATATAGGAATGTAGCACGGCCTAACAAGAGCAAGTTCATGCTCGCAACTCGAACTTCAAACATCTTATATATCGTGAGATTGATTAATACATATGCTGATTATTAAGCATAAGCAGGAATAGTTGATGCATAAGTCATCTTATCAAACTCAACAAGGCTTTTTAATGTATAATATGCAGGGATAAAATCAATTAGCATATTTAGGGAGCCAAGGATATATGGAGAAGCAGAAAAGAGACATGAATTGTATGTTCACAGAGGAACAAATCAATCAGCAAGACACTAAGCGTAGAAAATATTAATTTGAACAAGTATAAGGTTCATTTTGAGGAGAAACTGCTAATATACTGGAGCTAAAAATAATTATAGGTGGAGAAACCAGTGTTAGGAATAAAACAGAGGAAATATTTAATAAAATCGGTACTACTGTAGCTCCCCTCCTGCCTCCAAGATCAAAATTTTACCGAAAATTTATCGGAAAAGAGAGGAATCGCTGAACACCCAAATAACAAGAAATTCATTTATATAGAGAGAAATTGTTGAACAGCTAAACAAGCCAAAATTAGGTTTGACCAAAAATCACAAACTAAGTTCACACATGCAATCACATGAAAGGAGGAACTATGAATTCCCAAATAGGGGAGAAGACAACATCAACTACAGAAAGAGAACTCAAATCAAAACCTAAAATCCAGAGCAGTGATGAAAGCGAACTCACAGACGTCAAAGGATGAACACCGAGATTAGCGAGACTGAGCTGGAAGGAGAGGTTTATCAGCGGGGAAGAAGCTTTGTGAAACCCAGCGAAACAAAGTGAACCATCTCGACTACACCGCTTAGGCTTTACAACAGAAGTACTAAATTATCCCAACAAGAGCACGTAAAATCTCTAAAACACCCCTTGGCTCGGAAGCACACATGTCGTCCAACTGCTGCCTCCCTTATATATTATACTAATAAAACTAACCGCGCTTTGCACGAGAATTTAATATCACGAAATATATAAAATAATACTTAAAATTTATCAATTACTAAAACTAGAACACTATATTATCTTACATAAAAAATTAATGATATAAAGGAAAATGAAAATTATTACATCTTATCATTTATCTTTAATAATATAAGCATAAATTAATGATTATAAAAATACATACCAGGATTTGTAGCAGAAGCGATGGTGTCACTGAGCCACTCAACATGAGTAAAATACACAAATATTCAATTGTGAAGAAGAAGAAGAAGAAGAAGAGGTTCAAAATTTTCGTTGTTAAAATGAGAGGAAATCTCTCTATTTATAGACAACAGATGGTAGTGTGAAAAATATTTATTGTGTCATATCGAAAAGGCTACAACTATGTGGAAAAGTTGCAACTCTTCAGAAAGGTCACAACCTTTCGTAAAAGTCACAACTTTTTATAAAAGTCGCAACTCTTCATTAAAGTCGCATTTTTTCATAAAAGTCACAAATTTTCATAAAAGTCACAACTTTTCATAAAAGTCGCAACTCTTAATTAAAGTCACAACTTTTCGTAAATGTCACAACTTTTCATGAAAGAGAAAGGCTAGTATTGGAAATAAATAAATTAAAAGTGAATTATGGTTTGTGGTGGCGTCACGTAGGCGAGCTTAAGGTTCTCTTTATTTATATATATATATATATATGATTATATAATATAAATAAATAAGAATAAGAATGTTTCCTCCATTTCTCTTCTCCTCTTTCCATATTAGGGGTCACATACTTCCAATTTATGACTTTACCCCTCTTAATATCTCAAACTACAAATTATTGGTTACAGTTGTACAAACTACGACCCAAGTTCTTGTCTGCATATACTCGCACAAGTCGATTATTATTCAATAGTCTTTAGCTTATTATTCGAGTCAAATTAAAACATGAATATAATAAGCACAAAAAAGACATAATCCAAAAGACTAACGTAAACATTTTACAAAGTCGTACAATATATCTATTTATAAGGACTATAATATGAAAATAGTGTCATGAATATGATTATTAATTATTTATAGGTTATGATAATAAAAAATTGTGAGTTAATTAAAAAAAATGTGTGGGTAATAAATATCAAGGTCATTAAATTTTACGTTAAAGAATTGACTTTTTTAGTTTCTTAACATTGCATATTTATATAATTAAGAGAGTTACAAGAGTAAAAATATTTTAATGTAGCACATATATGAGGAAAAAAATAAAAATGAAATTCAAAATATTAAACTTTCAATTGGGAAAATTGTGAGAAATTTAAAAGTTGTAAAATGATTAAGAAAAATATGCATAAGCATATAAGAGAAAATAAAATACACATGTTCTAAAAACGAAGGCAAAATAACATCAATAGAAACCAACCTATTGCATAAAAGTTGTAAGACGGTCAAACAGAAGATACTGAGTCATGATATCAAACTAAAAAGCCTTTTAAGTTGTATAATAATTGCACCAATCAACACAAATAAGATTTTTAAAATCAAGATTACACTATATTTAGGAACCTTCAAAGAGTACCCTGAAATTAAAGATCCATAGATAGCATCATATACTTTATTAATGCAAATATCTTGTTGTAAAATATATTGAGCATCATTAGTTATCATATTTAACACTAAAACAATCATAATATTTGTATTTTAAAAAAGTGAGATTACCAATTGAAAGTGGAAGGAATAAATTGAAAAAATGAAGCATTATGAAAAGAAGAGGATTGATTATCTTTGATGCAGGAGAAAGATGTCACAACCCAAAAACTAGTCGTGATGGCATCCGTCTTATCCCACCAACACAGGTTAGACAAAACCCAACGAAATAAGGAAATGTGAAAGTAAATTAGAATAAAAGACTAACATATTTTCAACAACACGAATAATATAATATAGCTCAAATATAACCTCAAAACCTGGTTGTCATGTGTACAAACCTCTAAGTATTACATTAGATTAAAAGAAGTACAAGTCTGAATGTCTTTATTTCTAGAACAGAATAAGAACATAATACAAGAGTAAAAGGTGTCCGCTGAGATGACAAGCAGATACCTCACAACTCTCCACAGTAAGCCTCAGAAGTAAAAGAGATTACGATGATCCAGACTCGTAACCTACACAAGTATAGAAGCAAAGGAGTAAGTATCAAACAAGACGGTTCTCATCAGCAAGCAAACAAATAACTCTAAGTAAAGCAATACAGACTACAAGTACTCCTAACACTCCAATCAAACCTCTACAAATACAGCCCACACAGAGTCATCCCAACCTAACAGTTCACAATTTATATAGCACACAATACATATAATAACACTTCAACATAAACATGACACTAATACAATGTTGCATATTCATCACCCACAATGTCCATAACAAGTAGTCACAAAATTCACAAGATGTGCAATACAATGAAATGAGATGTCAAATATAGTGATGCATGTATGTCCTAACGATACACACCAGGTGAATATCAGGCTGGGACCCATGGGAGACTCATAAAGTCCATGTAGTCGTCAGAACCATTTTCCATTAGCATGCTCATCAATTTTTGGAATCATTTCCCATTGGCATCGCCGAAATCATTTTCCATCAGCATAATCATCAAAATAGATCTTATCACATTGTTTTAAAACCAATGCAAATAAGCATGTCCACTCAAATACTAAGAAAATGATAATTTTCATATCAATACTCAACCCCTAACAACACAATCATGATACATCATTAATAATGAATCAATATAACCAGTTTATGCCAAAATCAGTCTGCCCATAATGTAAGGATCCTAAATATACATTTTTCATCAAAAACTGAGTCCAAATTGATATAATCACAATTTTCCCTAAGTAATACATGGATAAGAAAAGAAAAACAGATGAAGAAATCATGAGATAATGCTAAAATGGGGATTTAATACTAACCCTCATATTAAATCGAGAAGAATGGTGCAAGAATCACTCCATCCTAACTCTAGAACTCTCAATATCCTCAAAATATCAAATGAACACAATCTGAAATTTTAAATACCTAAAACAACAATATTTACACCAGAAACCAACCGCTGAATTTTCACTAGAAGGTCGTAACTTCCTAACACCTTAGCAAAATGACCCGATTCTTTTTCCTAAATGTCTTAAATAATGATACGGACCTTCTCGTTCAATCGAAACTCAATTCTATGCACGTTTGCCTAGTCAAATATTATTTATGCTCGGTAACATAGTTATTTCATATATCACGATAAAAGTCCAATCCTGACTTAGCGGAAATGCACCAAACTTTGTAGATCAGTCCTATAATTCATGCTCAAATTTTCAGAAGATTTGAAATAATTTTTCGATCCTTAAAACTAATAACGAACCTTTAAAACAACGCCAAAGCACCCAAAAAGCTTAAAAACTCACCTAAACCTAATCCATAACCTCTCAAACACAAACCAATTATGCTACTAGCTTGGAAATATTACAGACTCAATGGAATCATCAAAACACCCAAACAAGGTCTGTCACGACTCAGGGGTACCCCTAGATATAACATGGCACATAGAACCCTGAAAGGCTCCATATAAGTCACTTAGCATATCATAACATAAGCATAGAATAATAAGAGTAAAAACGCATTTCAAGTCTAAAATTTTCATTTAAAGAAAAGCGGAAGTCTTGACTCTAAGTCTCAACATAGTCATCTATTACAATATTCGAATGAGAAAAGGGACACAGCCCACACAACATAGTCCGAAAAGGAAATACAAGAAATGAACTACAAAGAGACAACATCTGTCCTTGAATCATGAGGACTTACCAACAAGCTAGGAGAATAAGCAAATCCAAGCTTCTAGCCACAACGATTAGCACCTTGAGAACCGGACCCTACATTTTGTGAAAAAAATATAGAAAAAGTATGCGTTAGTACAAAAATGCACTAAGTATGATAGACATGCGTAAAAACATTGAAAACATGCTAAAAGGGGACATTTTAGTAGAATGCATGCAATTTACTAAGTTTAAACATCATTATGAAAATAGTGGAAAAAGCATAAGTCATGAGCATATTCATTACATAGAGCATCATAACATAAGAGGAACATGTCATAAATACCCTCAAATCATTCTTGTGCAATGCATGATTAAGACCCCATAAATCTCACTCATGCTAAGTAAAGCTTCTTAAGTAACCATAGTTCATAATTCATATTCTTGTTCATATTGTTGTCATAGTGGGATTAAGCCTTATCGACATAGATCATGTGAGCTAACATGGAATCCGGTGTCTACCCCACACCGAAAAGGGGTTGTCCTACTTGTCGAAGGTAGAACCATACTCTTAGCTTAGGTGGATCCACTAGCTAAATACATGTGAGGGCACATAGTTTATGGGATAAGGAGATTATTACTAGAAACCCAGACTCAACTAGCGTAGAAAGTTTCCATCTCATGAGATACATACTTGGGAACCCAAACTCAACTAGCGTAGGAGGAACCCATTTGGAAAACCTGACTGAACTAGCGTAGAAGGAACCCATTTGGAAAGTCGAACTCAACTAGCGTAAAAGCTTCCATCTCATATTCAATATCCACTCGGTGCTAAGCATTAATTCCCACGGAGTTCATATTAAGTCTTGACTTAAGTTCATATTCATGGAAGAATGTCTTGACACTCAATCCAACATAATTCATAAGATAGCTCATTAGATCATGCGTGAGAATAACCTTTCACTGTCGATGTCTACATATAGATTCAATATGTGAGAAAGCCTTTCAATCCTAGAATCATCATATTGTGAGAAAACCTTTCATTTCATATCATATTCATGCATAAATGTGTATATGAGAATAACCTTTCAACAACACAACAACTAGATCATAATCTTATTCACTTTACTCTCAAAGTGTTCTTAAAGCATATACTAAACTTCATAATTCATGCATAATATCATAATTTGCCTTTCAAGGATCAAAGCTCATATTGAATCAATACATCTAGAATTCACTACATTAGACATGGATATTAACATAATTCAAGTGGCTCAATTACTACAAGCTTAATCTCATAATATCCTTCTTTCATCCACAAATCCACATCACAAGATCATAATTGGGAAATATGGGGATTTCAACATAAAAATCATAATAAATTATTAATTCAATCATAATATAAAGTAATTCAAGCATTAGAATCGTTTTAAAAAGGAACCCATGACTTTGGAATTAAACTCTAACTTTTGGGGATTTCTATCTTTGAAATTGGGGTTTTGAAAGGGCTCCGTGGATGAGTTCTATCAATGGATGAAGAGCTATCATACCTTAGCAATGACATCAAATGAATTTGAGAATAAAACCTTGCTCCTTGAACCCTAGCGCCAACTTCCTTTTTCTTCTTCTTCCTTGAAGTTCTAGAGAGAGAATTTTCTTTGGAGAGGATGAAGTTTTGGGACTAGTTTTGGGATTTAGAAATAATGAGGTAATTGACTTAATTTAGTGATATAAAACCCTTATATAGGTGATCTAATTTAGGCTAAAACGACCTCACTTAGTTATTAATTAAAATCCGAAAATCCAAAAGTACCCCTAAACTTAACTGCCAAAAAGCAGTTTCCAGGCTTGAACTACGAGACCCATGACCTACGGACTGTGTATGGAACCACGGCCCATCGTGGTTAGGCGTGGTTCATGTTCAGAGAGTTTGGCCCCATCCACGAGACCCTCACTGACGGACCGTGGTTGGACCCACGGCCCGTGCTGGTGAAGCGTGGGTCGGGGTTCAGAGAGCCTCATTTGCAGGCTTGACCTACGTCCCTCACCCACGATCGTGGACTGACCAACAGGGCGTAGGTCCCTTTCGTTGGTCACTGTCCATGCATTTTTTAGGTACGGGGAGTTATGTTTACGACTCTAACCCTCGAGTTAAGCTCTAGTTTAGCCTACTAGTTTCTGGAGTGTTACAAGGTCACTTTAACCTTATGTTGACCAAAGTCAACTTTAACTTGAAGAATCTCCAAATTTTCAAATAGGGACATGAAACTCATCCAAAAGCTTCAAGAATTGAACCAAACCTTCAACCAGACCAAATATCACTATTTGGACTTAGTGGAATTGTCAAAACTCGAAAATGACCTTTCTAACCTCAAGCATTGACTAAAGTCAAACTTTAGCCTTAACTTTTCCCACATCTCGTCTAATGACTCAAAATCAAACCAAAAGTTTTGGGACCCAAACCAACAGTACAACTAGACTTAAAATCACATTCCGAAGCTAATGGAATTGGACGAAATTCCATTTAGAGCTTGCTATCACCAAGTGTTGACTTTGACCAACTATCTTATGCTTTCAACTTTCAAAATACAAAAAACTTTTCCAAAACTCATTTAAATACCTCAATACCTAAGTCAATAGTCCAACTAACCCAAAAGTTACATTCTGGAGCTGATGGAATTGATAGAATTCCATTATGAGACTCGAAACTCCAAATATTAACTAAAGTCGACCATTTCAACTTAAACACTTTCAAGACTCCAAAACTTCCAAGAATCTCAACTTTTTGATCCTATGCCATGATGCTCATGGGCAGCTTATCTCTCTGTGCCTATGTGTGAAAACGAGTATGTGAACAGAACATCTTTCAAACATCGAGATGAAATAAGTCGTGGGGCCGGCAAACGGAACTAAGAGCTGCTAAACGATCGGACCAGACAGGCGCAGGTAGCTTGACCGCCTTACCCGTCATTGAAACACAAGCCGGAGACTAACCTCAAAAACTGATCCAACACAACTCGGGGCAACTATCATGATAGTAAAATAGTAATTTTCCGAAAAACTCCAAAAATGACATTCAGGACCATTACAAAAGAAGAGGAAGATAATAAAGAGGTGGCTTTAGGGATTCTTAAACATAAATAATTATACCTTGTTTAATCCAATAATGAAAGCATTTTCATTTTAAAGTCACAACCTTCAGATAAACCATAACTCTCGAAAAAGTCACAATCCTTTAATATGAAAAAGTGTCTGCTTTTAATATAATATAAATAAATATAAAATATAGAAAATATACTAAATTGGATGTTTTATATTGAGAGTTTTATAATAATTTAATATTTAAATTAGAGAGTTAATGATTTTTAAAGTAGTATAGATATAGATCATATGCTACACCTACAATGTTATGTCCCCACATTTGCTTCGCCAAATCAGAGCGGCAACAAAAACAATATATATAGAGTAGCACAAGAAGAATCCCCAAACGGAAGCAGAATTGCGAAGTCATCAATATTAGATACAAGTTTTCAAGCATTGTATTCTGATAGAATTGATATACATTAAAGAAGAGATAATTATTCTATTTGTGATCTCAAGGACACAAAACTATGTCTTCACTTCAAGATTTTGGACTCAATCTCTTCCAAGGTCAAGCCTTTAGTCTCTGGAACAGATGTGACCACAAACACAAGTGACAACAAAGCAATCACTCCAAATAGAAGGAAGAGATTTTCTGCCCCAAGCAACTCCTGCAAAACGGAAACCATGACAAATCTAACACAGGTTACAGTGGAATTGACATTTGCAGGAGAACAAGTTCTTACCTTTAGAGGTGAAAAGGCAAAGGTCACTATCGCATTAGAACCAAAATTGGTAAGAACAGCTAGACTTATCCCCTTCCCTCTGGTGCGGAGTGGGAAAATCTCTGATACCATAAGCCAGCTAATAGGCCCAAAAGATATCTTCAATGCCATGGAACAAACATATTTCAATGAGGTCATTTATCACACTAACAAATCACTACATTCAATATCATATAATGCTTGGTTACTAATATAAAAAATATATATTTAAGCAATTACCTTTTCTCACTGGTACTCATCATAGCTTAAAATGCTAACTAAATTTTATATGGTTATTTAAAGATAAAAAACTTATACGAATAAAGTCTCTCCTAGTTCATGCAACATAATTGAACCAAAATGGTCCAACTTAACTGAAACTCTACAATCAATCACTTCATAAGACATACACATGCCAAGTTTAGAAGATACAACTTCAGTGCAGAATGTCATTCATAAACAATGTACCTTTTCAATCTCTAATGATCAAAATCTTCGGGAATAAAAGCATTAATTAACATGTCACTCAGATTATTTCAAATTAAATGTCGTGCTCTGATTTTGAAGTGGCTTTTGAAAATAAAGACATCCATATAGAATAGCAATTGACTATCAACAAATCCATATTATGCAATACATTGTCTAGGATTGCAATTGGATATGAGAAAACTTAAGACATTTTTCTCACTAATACCTAAAGGAATCTATTTTCAAAAATAAAAAATTGTTACTGAATAGTATTAGGATGAAGTGTGCCATAATATAACGGATTGGATGCAGAGAATTCATTTGCCAGACACAAGTTAGGATTGAGGTTTAGTTGATTGACTGATCGGGTAGAAGAATTAATTAATTTTGAGATAAGGAAAAGTTACGTAATCAAAAAAACTTTACTCAATTGTGAGATATTATTAACTTGCCAAGTACACTAGATTGATTATGTCGACCTACTAATAAATTAACAAAAGCCTCTTTTATAAATGAGAAATCCCCGAAGGTCAGTGGCATATAGTTCGAAAATCGGTGGATAATGGCGGCCCCCTTTACCCTTCTCCACTTAAATACCAAGTGTTTGTCTGTGGCAGGGTTTGAATCCATGACCTGTGCCTAACCCACACATCACAAGTTGCACTCTTACCACTAGGGGACTACTTCCAATAAGGTAAATTCCTGACAAGATTATGGATCTGGGGTATAAACAATCATAATTCACGTGTTACATATTAAAGAGAAGAGAAGAGAAACAAGTTGTCTGAAATAACTAGGAAGATGATGAGTAGATTAAGGTCAATACCCTAGTTAAGTTAATAGTGAATCTTCCCAAGAAACACCTACAAATTAGAGTTGTTTACGCCAGCAAGTATGAGTATATGAGAGCATCACCTGGTAGCATCCCACATAGAGAAGCAGAGCAGAAACAGCAACGAAAGGGTAACTGCCGAGAAATTTATAATAAGCTGAAAGAAGAAACAATGATAGGGCCTGTAGATCACATCACACAAATAGCAACACTTTCTCTCAGAAATCAAACCAACAAGTAGAAATATGACCTATATATAAAATGATAAGTATCTAGAGTATAATCCTATGATTAGATGCGTACAATCCCACTGACTCCTCCAATCAACAATGGCCTTCTCCCAAGATCATCAGCTTTTAGGACAGCGACTGCTGTCATCAGTGACTGCAGGAGAATAAGTAAACTCGATGCAAACAAAGAGTCAGAGTATTAGAGGGAAATTATCAATCCTTCTGATAAAAAAACTCAGGTTAATATTCTTGAACGAAAGATAAAAGACTTTTCCTGGATCCAGTTACTCAACTTACCTTAAATATACCAACAACGACTGAAACTCGAGCAGCATCTGCAGCAGCAGAAAAACCAGCACTCTAGGAACAAATTGCTTTAAAATTACATTATGCAAGATCATATTATTATAAGGAGAAAGTTAAAAGAGTGTAGCTACCTGAAGAATTGAACCAGCATAATACAGAACGCTTGGCTGTCCAGTTATCTGTAAAAACTACCACATAAGCTTGAAACCAAGAAACTATTTTGATGAAAACCGCAGAGTATGACAAGAAAAAAGGAGTAGCTCAATCTCAAACTGTTTTTACCTGTTGAAATAGGACCAAACCTCCTCCAATTGCAAATGCTTTCAAACTTGGTCCTTGCAATACCTCGAGAAAATTTCCTTCAGCTTCTTCATCTGTGTAGGCAGTTTTCAATGATATAATAGTATCTTCTATTTGTTTTTCAGATACTTTATCGCCAGCAGGGCGGCCTCTCAGTTTGCTCAATGCTCCAATAGCATTCTCTTTGTATTCCTGCAATGGTCCTTTACCTTGAATTGCCCTCAGAAGTAACCATCTGGGAGATGGTGGGAGAGTCCACATGCCAAACCCCATCAATAAAGCAATTGGAGCACTAAATCCAAACATGTAACGCCACCCTCCAATGACATCAATTTCATAGCTACCTACAAAATAACCCAGCTGGAAATTCCATCGTTCAATGTGATCCGTTATTTCTCTTAGATGATATTAGAATATAAGAGATAAACATAGATAGATACACATACCAAAATACCCAGTACTATTGCCAGCTCCTTTAAAGAGATTAATGTCCCTCTGATTTGGGATGGACAAGTCTCTGCTATATATAGAGGTGCTCCATGCATTGCCTATTGAGATGAAGAATCTCAGCTACTTGGTCATCCAATAGATTAAGCTGTGACAGAGATAGACATATATGGAAAGGTGGAACTGAGATAATAAAAAGTAAACCAAAACCTACCAAGCCAATTCCTAGTCCATAAACAAGCCGACCCAACAAGAGTGCACCTAGTCCTGGAGCACAGGCAGTTAGTGAACCGCCAGCCAAATATAAAATGGCTGCTATTATCAGTTCCCTCCTCCTTCCTTTACAAAACCCAAAAAAGAAAAGTTAATTAATATAATTATTTGTGTATCAGCAAAACTTTAAGTAATTAAACTCCACCTAGGAAATCAGCAAATGGGTAGGCGAGTATGGAGCCAATAAGAGCCCCATAAAGGGAACCGCTGACCTATATATATATATATCCAAGAATAGATATTCAAAAATTTGATATTTGAGAGCAGTAATTAGTCATGGAATATGCAACATATATAGAAAGCATACCACAAGACCAAGCTGAACAGCTGAGAGGTTGTACCAACTCATTCCACTAAGCTCAGGCGACTGAGAAATCAGTTTAAAAAAAAATCCATAATTGACAGTACATGAAGAGTAAAGCAGGTCAATGAAACTGAGAATTACCTGCAATGAGATGGTAGCACCTGAGGTGGCACCAATATCATAGCCAAATAATGAACCGCCTAGGGCTGGGAAGATAAAACTGTATTTGACACAATAGTATTATTTTTGCATACCATCTGAAAAGGCAAAACCATGATACTAGTAGTATTTTATTGGGTAAATGATTATTATTTTTAGATCACATGATCCTTTTGAATTTAAATGGAGAACAAGGATGGTGAAAACAGCTTGTGGCTTTAATATCACATACATGAATATAGAGACTATTGAATTTTGTCAATTATTGAGTTAATTGGTCAAGAACTAATAATGAATGATGAAATACCCAAGTTCTGAATATAGGTACAATTGCTTATTTTTACTCTTGTTCAGAAAAAAGGTGTCGAACTTACGGCAAAATAACAGAAGACCAACTGAATTCCTCTATATACCCTGGCTCGGCTTCTTCTCCTTCCCCTGAAGATGCCGAAACCTATATAAGAAAAACAACAAACGAAGAGAAGAGGAAACACAAGTAAAATTCGAAATTAGAGTGTATTCACTTTCTCTGTATCTACCTTCAGTCTGAGCATTCCCTTACAACCCACAAAATGTACACCCACTAAATTTTCCTTCTTCCTTCCAATCAATGGGTAATTTCTTCTACATTCAATTACCTTCTTACCCCTCAAAACCCACGAGTTGGATGGAACTAGCAATGGTGGTTTTGAGAGTGCCACTGTCGGATTATACCAACCCATTTATGCACCAGTATTAAATGTAGAGGGAAACGTCCTTGGCTATTTGAATGGCTCCAGATATCTGTTGGCCTAATCTTTGTAAGTGCGTGGGCTGTCTCTCCGGTATTCTGTAAGTAGATAATCCACATATATATATATAAATATATATATATATATATTTAGGCCACACACTTGGGTGCAAGTCAATAGGGAAATTCCCTATGTCTCCACACAAAATTCAATTATACATCTTCTCAAGATGAAAATTCAAACATGTAAATAAGCAATATCGAATTTGCAAAGTAATGCCGGAACACCAAGCAAACTCAAATTATATTCTAAAATATAGTAACGTAGATGAAGTAAAGTCTAATAAACTTGGATGTGCAGATATGATTGTATTCAAATAAAATTAGGTTGTTTCGAATATATCACTTGTTTGGGACTGAGAAGTTGTTGGGAGGTTTAACTTTGTTTTGGTACAACAATCTGGTAAATATCCTTAAAGCAGTCAACTTGAAAGGATTTAAATTGAATAAAAACAAGTAAAGGAAAACTGCAGCTCAACTGAACCAACAACAAAAATATGGAAACTACTAAATTTATTATCTTTTTGAACAGGTAAGTAATGAATTACTATATCAAATTTCCTAGGAATAAAATGTCAAACTAATCCATATTGGCGTTTCATTAGTGCAGTAACATGATTCTTATTGGAGGTGGAAGATATATAACGAGACCTCATTAGCATATTAGATTTCCACAAAAGTTTATTCCAATTCTTAATGGATTTGTTGAAAAAACAATATACCTATCAGTATTATTTCTAAAGCAAATTCTAATGCAATTTCTTTTCATTAGCCTAAATTTGGTGGGTAAAGCTAACGTAGTTGCACGGGTTAACTTCTCGTAGTTTTGTATTATCATTCTCCACTTCTCCTAAGTCCTAACTCTCTAAACTGAATGAACTGGACACGACGATGAAAACTCACTCTAAGATTTGAGGGTGAGGATGACTTTAAATGAACTGGAGAGGACGATGAAAACTCAGTTTAACATTTGAAGGTTGTATTTCAATAAATATAATAAACCAAATTTGCTTTGGTAAGTCGCATATAGGAATGTAGCACGGGCTAACAAGAGCGAGTTCAGGCTCGCAACTCGAACTTCAGACATCTTGTTAGTCATTCCTTAATAAACTCGGTCCCCTCCTGCCTCCAAGATTGATCAAAATTCATCGGAATCGCTGAACACCCAAATAACCAGAAATTTCAGGTTGTTGAACAGCTAAACAAGCCAAAATCACAAACTAAGTTCACACATGCAATCAAAGGAGGAATTATGAATTCCCAAATCGGGGGAAGAAACAACATCAACTACAAAAAGAGAACTCAAATCAAAACCTAAAATCCAGAACAGTGATGAAAGCGAACTCACAGACGTCAAAGGAACAACACTGAGATAGCGAGACTGAGCTGGAAGAAGAGGTTTATCAGCTTTGTGAAACCCAGCCAAACATTGCCAACCTTTTATCTCGACTACAATATCTTATAATTTTTGTTGACTTTAATCTATATATATATATATATATATATATATATATATATATATATATTAATAAAGCTAAGCTGACGTGGCATGCTTCAATGGCCACTATCACTATTTATTTATTTTTCTCACTATCACTATTTATTTATTTTTCTCAAAATTTTGAAGTTTTTTTTATTATTTATATATATTATATTTTCTTAATTCTTAAATTTCTGATCTCCAATATTAAATATATGTAACATCTATTTTCTTATTATTTGAATTGATTACATTTTCGTAAATTCCTCTCTTATATATAGATTCTTATTAATTTTGTCCAAAAGAGAATTTTATGTATTCAATTTATATATTCTTTTTTTCCTTCTTTTGCGCTATTTCAATTTGCACGTTTCTGCCATTTATCCTCATTCTATTCAATTTAATTCTTATTTATAGAAATTCAAAAGTCACAAACTTTTCGTTTAATTCAATTCAACAGTTCCAATTTATGTACATTATAAAGTTAGATAAAGAAAAATGATGTAGCACCTCTCTTTGGCCAAATATCATATTCTTTTTTTGTCTATTTTTTAAGTTTTTATCTCATTTCCTTAATTAATAATTTAATTAAAAAAATAGTCTCCTTATTTGTTGTTACCGTTACAGCCTTTCATAATTCAGATTTATGGACAATTACTTTTTTTCATAATAATACATATTTATGTAGGGTAAAGAATTTCTAAGGTCTACAAATGGAATTATAAATAATTTATATTTTACGGATACAAACATACATAGATGCAGACTGGATGGAAGATATATATGTATGTTATTGTCTTCTTTATTCTTTATTTTCTTTCATACATTTCTCTTCTTTTGATTTCATTTTCATTATTAATGATATTGTTAATACATGAAGATTAGCAAGTACTTAAGTTATTGATGATGTGGTTTTACCTTTCACTTTGAATTTAGAGGAATTTTTAGAATTATGTGAAGGTATGTTTTTTGTCGTTTTGATGATATTGTTAATACATAAAGATTAGTAAGTAGTTAAATTATTGATGATGTGATTTTATCTTTCACTTTGTATTTGCAAGATTTTTTAGAATGATGTGAAGGTATGTTGTCGTTTTATTTTTTCATTATTTCCTATCATGGGAGGCTCAACGTAGTTGGGGGCCTAAAGCAAAATTTTAATTCGAGACCTAAAATATAACAAATTTCGTATACACATGTATTCAAATTTTATTTCTATAAGTAATAAGTTGACAAATATTGAATAAAGATAAGAGTTAGAACCATAGAATCTCATGAAGTTGATGACTTGGTATACCCCACTTTAATATGCTTGTTGTAATGCTTCAAGCTAAAATTTAAAAACACATAAAAAAATAATTGTAATTCACTTTCTTCAACACTTTTCATTATTAATTCTTATTTTTAACAAAGTACTAAAGATGTTAAAGTGAGTAGAATAATATATTTTTAAAATATTATACTTTTAATCATAAATAATCAATTTTTCTATAAAATTTTCAACAAATAATTTATTCTTGATAAAAATTTGGGGAGCTAAGGCATAAGCCTTGTTTTACAAAGCATAGAGCCGCCCCTGTTTCCTATAATACCTTTCTCTTCTCTTTTTTATTAGTGATGATGATATTACTAATACATGAAGATTAGCATGTAGTTAATTTGATTGATAATGTGAATTTATTCGCTTGATAGTCATAGAAAATTTCAAATTTAATTATTATATTACAACATCATTTTGATTAAGACTTTGTTTTCAAGATATACAATGAGTTGATTAAAATTGGGTGTAGTATCTAATTATTAGATTGTTTTTATAATTTATAGTTAAATTTTTGAACATATGCTTTTGTGATGCTACAGATCTAATCAATTGAATTCAGTCGAAACTTTCACTTGATCTCAAAAATATTTTCTTAAGAATCAAGAAGGATTAAACAAATGAACTGATTAAATGTTTAACATATTTATTGATAATGAGTAAAAAGACGTTGTATTCGGCACACGCAGCTCCAACATATATATATATATATATATATATAATTCAGGAATGGTATTATATAATCTTATTGATAATCTATTACCTAGATAGCAATAGATGATTGGCTATATAATATCCTAGACGTGTATTAGCAAGAAGCTAAAATATAATAGTCCTTGTATGTATAATATCATTCATTAATCTTTTCCACTTATATATATATATATATATATATATATATATATGTGTGTGTGTGTGTGTGTGTGTGCGCATTTTCTTAATATAACACATAAATATTTTGATCACTTTTCTCATGTCTCCATATATATATATATATATATATAACAAGACTAAATCGTGTATAATCAACTAATGTGAGGCTTCAATACTATTTATTGCAAAATGTATATATAGTAATAAAGTTAGGAATAGAAAAAGTGATGTGACATTTCTCTTTAGGAGAGAAATATAATTATTTTTTACTTTTTTTTTAGGATTTTTTTCTCAATTATGTGCTATATTAAAAACACTAAAATAATAATAATACTCTTATCTCTGTTAAATAATAATATGCAATGTTAAGAAACTAAAAGGTCATGTTATTTAAATTTCTTAAATATTAAATTTAATGGTCTTTATTTTCATAATTTCTACAATGTACTTTTTATCATCATAGCCCCTAAAATAAAAGAATAAAATGAAGGCTATTGAATAGTGATCAACTTGTGGGATTGAAAATCGACAAGAGATCGAAAGATTGCACATTCATTTCATAGTTTTTTTCTTTTAGTCTTTAATAATTATGACAGTAAGAATGATGTTGCATTTTTTTTAATGCTCTCTTTATGATTTTTCTTTATTTTATATTTCATATAAATTTCTGATTGTCTTAAGTCTATAAATTCTTTTGGCTCAAAATAGTAATTTATGATTCTGATGAAATTCTTTACTAACAAAACATTTTTTTTTATAGATTGATAGAGAGATTGTAATATTAAATAAAAAAATTAATAGTTTATCATTTTTTATCACCGCGCGAAGCGCGGACAAGTTTACTAGTTATCAAATATACAAATAATATAGACAAAAGATATGGGGAGTAGAATGTTGGATCATCTTATTCAAATGTCTTGTCTCTCATGTGTGTCTTTTACCATGGTAAATGAACAACTCTATTTATAGGTTGATAAATCATTCCAAAAGTCACCATATTAAGTATCATAATAAATAGGTACATTCTTATCCAAAAGGTTCATAGAACCTAGGGAATACACATAGATGATAAGTATAAGTTTATGGATAAACTTAATGGACAAATCCACTTAGTTCAATGAATTTATAACACTCCCCCTTAGATGTCCATAGATAATGTGCCTCGTTAAAACCTTACTAGGAAAAACCCAATGGGAAAAAGATTAGTGAGAGAAAAAGAGTACACACATCTCATAATACGCCTTGATTGTTGCCTCAATAAAAATCTTACCATAAAATCCAATTGAGACAAAACCATGGTTAACGAAAAGAGTACAGTGCGTATTTCACTTCCCCTATGAAAGCTTTACTTGATATCTCAGAGATGACGCATTCCTATCTTATATCTCAACTTCTCAAATGTTGGTATTGACAATGCCTTAGTGAATAAATCTGTAAGATTATCATTTGAACAGATCTTTATATTTTACGGTTATACTTTCGCACAATAATTTATTTGTATCCCACTGACATTATATCTTGATTCATGGACTATAAGTCCAAAACATCATTTTTCAAAGTGAAACATAATATACTTGAATTGTGCATTATATTTGGCCAATCATGTATCTGTCCACATTTATGACAGATTTGAATTCAAGATCCTCGTCATCATCTGTAACATTGAGCGCTACTTCATATCAAAGATACCGTCAATGGTCTTTTGACTCGATTCCAATACGACATAACTTATCGATATCTCTTCATATTTTATCATTTCAGGTACTTGAACCTTTACCAAGGTTTTTATGAAGTGTTATGTCATCGTGCTCCTTTTAAAAAGCACTTGCCTCATTATCATGATCATCCTGATTATTTGCTCCCCTCCTTTCTTAAGAAGTTTTTTCATTTGGAATTGATTGGTCTATCACGCTTCATGCATACCATAGACTTTGTCCCTTAAGGACTTCTCATTGGAGCATTTGCAACCGAATTATAACACAGAGTCAGCAAATTCATCTGGCAATTAATTTTCAACATTATGCAAATGAATTATCTCTTGAACTTCAAGTTCACATTTTTTATGAGGATCTAGATAATTCATCTCATAATTTTCAGTTGTCAATCATCTCTCCACCTGATGTTAGAAAATCTAATATTCACCCCAACCTCACTTGGGGATCCATATTTGTGCGTGGTGGAACAATTAAATTGGATACCGCACATCAAATTTTAGATGAAATTATTTGGTTCCTGACCCTAAACCAATTATGATGGGAAAACTGTGTTGGCTTGATGCATAGATGTATTGCTATAACCAAATCTTATTTGGGAGTTTTCTCTCATACTCATGATTTAGCTATAATTAGAGGCATACAATATCTGCTAAACCAATCAGCATTATCAATATAATTTCAAAGTTCGAAATTATGCTCTTAATTTTAACAATTCAAGCAAACAACCTTACAAAAACCAATTTGTAAGTTAACAACAAAACACATATGACCATCCCATAGATGCATCTATCATATAGTTACAAATGATCCACATGGCAGGTGAACGAGCCCATATTCACCTTTTTATATGTTCCTCAGGGAATACAATCACAACCTTAGCTGGTATAATGGTACAATGATCATTTTATCATGAGAACAAGCAACACAAGATAATTCTTGAAGAATCTTTTATTTTTTCATTATATAAGCCACGTGAATTCTCAATTACTTTTGCATCACATTTAAATCAGAATGGCCAACCGGTCATGCTAACTGATATTTATTTTTCTCAAACCTCCCGTAGAGGTGAGTTGTGACATATATCATTATTCTCAATCCTCTCATAGAAGTGATTGGTGGCACATATCCAACCCATAATGATTTATCACATCTTGATCCATTCTCTTTCAGAATGATTGAGCATTCACGATGCTTATCACAAGTCACATTCTCTTCAAGGAATGAACTAATCATTTATACGTGTTTCATAAATTTGCATTATAAGCACATTGTCATGCCTTTGCATGACCCACCTCAACATCACTTTGAAATGTCAAGTATACCACCACTTTGTCTTCCTTTCTTTTGATGGAGGATTTTTATAAATTTATCAAATTATTAGGTTGCACAACGACCACGGGTCCAATGACCTTTTATACCATTTTGATGATAAAATTATTTTCACAATTTAAAAGGTCTATTTGAAAAACTCATATTATTCTTTCTTTTATAATTACCACAATGATGACTATTATAATTTTGTCCATTCATGCCCTTATTCATACATTCAATCACTTGTCATCTTTCACACTTATTATTCACTGCTACCACATTCATATGATAGAATGGAGCAATTTTAGATGGATTTCAAATTTATCATGTACTGCTACCACATTTTCTTCAGGGAATGGAGCAAATTAAATGGGATGAATTTCATGGCTTTTCATCAAAGTCTTAGTCATCATTATATCATCACTATGGTGCATTGACTCAAACTCAATGTCTTACCCATATAAGACGTGTTAGGCCATAATTCTATGGGACTTGAACCCAATCCTTATCATCATGGTGCATCAAAACTCAAATTGATGTCTTACCCTCTTGGTGCGATAGAACATGAATCTACCGTCTTACCCTCAAACATTTTTCATTATGGTGCATCCGGACTTTAACCTGACGTCTTACCCTTTTGGTGCGATGGGACTTGAATCCACCATCTTACCCTTAACCAACGGAATGATAGGCCGAAGTACAACATGACTCACCCTTTGAGTCTTTCAAAATAATATTCAAACTCATGCTACTAAAACTTTATACCTTCTTCTATTTAAGGAATTTTGTAGAGCATGTCATATTCAACCAGTAGTAGTGTCTTTGGTTCCTGGTCAATATAAGTGACCGAACACTAGTGTATTCTAAATCATAAAAAGATTCTATAAAATACATACCTAATTTTATGCATATTATACCTTGATTCCAGTAGTTATCATTTTTCCTTCTTGATTCTCATAACGAGATCAACCAAAACATGAGCTAAAGAAAAACTAAAACTCAATCTCAATTCGCTAGAGTCTCGTATTGATAACGTGTTATAAAATATAAGCAATATACTACAAATAATATAGACAAAAGATATGGGGAGTAGAATGTAGAGAACATCTTATTCAAATGTCTTTTTGTCTCTCATGTGTGTCTTTTACAATGGTGAATGAATAACCCTATTTACAGGTTGATAAATCATTCCAAAAGTCACCATATTAAGTATATAATAAATAGATACATTCTTATCCAAAAAGGTTCATAGAACTTAGGGAATACACATAAATGATAAGTATAAGTTTATAATAAACTCAATGGACAATCCACTTAGTTCAATGAATTTATAATATGTAGGACTTTTTACTTCAATTTTTGCCTAACAATCATAAGTAGACTAGGGTTAACAAATTATTGAATTAGGTCATCATTGTGTTTTCCAGAGAAATATTAAAAATACCTTCCAATTTGATGCAAATTATTAGTTTGTAGTCTTAAAAACATTTTTTTTATTAACTAACTAAATTTAGATACACCATTAATCTGCAACATGACATAGCAAGTGATCTCAAACACTTGTAGGAGCATGTAATTTTTAATAAAAAGCCAAGACAAGTGTTGAAAATACTCTTAAACTTGACGAGAATTCAAGGGTGTATTTTACTCATGTTGCAAGATTGAAGGTGTATTTCAATACTTCTCTCCTGTGTTTTTCAACCTTTTAATTTTTTAATAAAAAACAAAACAATTATCCATTTTATGAGAATATAAGATTCCCATATTCTCATACTTAAGAATGGGACAAGCTAAGTACCATTTTATGAGAATATAGGGTTTCCAAGTAAGCTATCAAAAATAATATTCCTCTATCACAATACAAAAGCCGCAAGTCAAATCATGACACCTACCTTCTCTCATAGATAAGTGCCCATGCTACTATCCAACATATTTAAAAATAAAGTAATTAATGTGGAAGTAAGACATTAACAATTAGTTTAAAATCATAGAAAATCTTTGACAAAAATTAAGTATATGAAAATAAACATACAATCCCAACACTTTGTGACATGGAGTTCGGCCTCAAAATGGATATTTTTTGAACACTACGGACCAAAAGGGAACCTGTCTAAAAATACAGATCAAACTGGACACTTCGCTCATTTGTGATGTTTGTCACAAACAAATTTAACTCCGTCAGACACTCCAAAACCTAAAAAAATATCACACATTTTAAAGGTAGGTCACCCACTAGTGGGTGAAATATAATTATTTTTATTAACTTCTCAAAAGCTATATGATGTCTCAATTTTAAGTGTATTGTGAAGTCTTTTTGATACATAAAATTTTGAGTTTTTTCAATAATGAAAGTATAAAAAAAATAGAGATTTTTTTTATAAAATAAAATTTACTATTTCTTACAATCATAGTAAATAAATACTTGGGTCGAAGGAGACAACGATTCCTCTTATGACCTCTTATGAAATTAAAAAAAAAGAAGGACACAAGTGAATATCCATATATTTTGAAGTGAACAACTTAATTATTTACCTTTGAACGTGCACTTGCAAAACCTACGACCGTGATTTCTTGGAGTCCTTGATGTTTTCATTTTACAATACTCTTTCCATTTATAAATATCTGATTCAATTGAATATATATACCTTCCGGATTGTTGAGACATGACTATCATGTAAGAATAATTCTTACTTATGGCCCAAGTATACTTGTGGCCCAAGTTTACTTGTGACCCAAGTAATATCATGAATAATATTTGATAAAAAATAGATCTCGTCCGTACATTGGTTACTTGATGGACGTATCAGATTAAGTCTTAACCTCTATAAATTGGTCATTCCTCCACCCATTAGGGTTACCACATATTCTCAACATTAATTCCATCGCTGACAGTTGTGGTAACGTAAGGCTAGGGCAAGGAGGTAGAAACCAATTTACAACTAACGCTTTCGCTTTTCTCAGTTCATTCTTCCGCATCATGTATGTACCCCTAACGGTCTCTATGTAAGATTATCGTGTTCAAGATTCTGATGTGTATTAAAGTATTTAATCTTACATGTGGCATCCGAGCCTGGATTGTTGGAACGGATAATCTTCATAAATTATATAGAGCAATTTACAAAAATGACTATATTTATAAGGCTATTAAAGATTAAAGTTCAATAGCTATAAGTATGCTATTTACAAAAAAATGACTACAATTTATGTCTTATTATAGTTGTATTTTTGTATATATTTTTTATTTTTCTATTTAAACATTGATACAATTTTAATTACAATGAACTAAATAAGGAAAATGCATTAATTGTACAAATGCAAATTGGTATCTCTATTTATAAAACTTAAAGTATTAATATATCAAGGATACAAGTAATTATAAAATTTAATGTATTAATATTATAACATCCCACCTTAGAAAGAGCTAAATGTAGAAAGAACTAATTTGGAAAGAGCCAATTTGAGATTTGTTTAAGTTAAGCTTAAGATGTGAGTTTTGAGTCAACTTTAAATGACCATAACTTTCAGTATATGATGAGTTAGGTGACCCATAAGCTATCAAATGAAAGGTCTTGGATCCTCTTTCCAGCGCCACCGAGTTTGCTAAATTTCGAGTTCTAATGAAGGAGATATACCTGTTTGAAGTCTGCTTATCCAGTTAGGGAAAGTTACCAAAAATTATGAGGGTTATTTGGGTCTTTTACATACCACTTCATATTTAAGCGATTTTAGTAAGATTTTAGGGGTCTAAACAGATTTGGTTCGAGGGTTATGAATTCAAGGGTTATGATTCATGCTATGAATGATTTCTCTATGTTTCGTTGTAGTTTAGAGTAACTAGAATCAATAGGTAGGAGTAAAGGTACCCTTTGAAAGAACTCAAACGGGCTAAACGACGGAGAAGGGGTGGGGGCAGGCGACCCTGGTGCACTGAGTGTCGCAGGGCGCCAACCCTTGAACTACAAAACACATATTCTGGCGCACTAGTGGCTCGGTGCGCCAGCCACTGCCCAGAATTCTCTGACGAATTTTCTTTCTTGTTTTCTGACCCTATTTCGCCTAGATTCGAATGATTTCTTCCCAATTCACTTAGATTCAGATATTTAACTTAAGTTCACGATAATCTACTCAAAACAACCCTGAAATCACTAACATTCATCTAAAATATTCATCAAAACCCTAACAATCAAGATTAAGAATGAAATTTCAAGAAAACTCATCAAGAACACCAATCCTTCAACCTCAAGGACAAAATTGCATTAAAGTAGAATGATTGACATGTGTGTGAACGAACCCATCCGCAAGAAATCTCGATGAACGCCTTGAACCATTTCCTCTTTTCTCTTCTTGAACTCTCTTCTAAAACCCTAAGCGTATTTGTGATTATAAAACTGAAACAAATCAGTTTAGACCCCTAAAATCTTACTAATAACGCTTAAATCTGAAGGGGTAAGGAAAAGACCAAAATACCCCTCATAATTTAGGGTAACTTTCTTTAACTGGACAGACAGACTTCAAACGGGCATATCTCCCTCATCCAAATTTGAAATTTAGCAAATTCGGTGGCGTTGGAAAGAAGATTCCAAGACCTTTCATTTGATATCTTATGGGCCACCTAACTCATCCTGTACTGAAAGTTATGTTCATTTGAAGTTAACCCAAAACTCACATCTTAAGCTTAACTTGAACAAATCTCAAATTGGCTCTTTCAAATTAGTACTTTCTATATTTAGCTCTTTCTAAGGTGGGATGTTACAATATCAAACAAGGTAAAGTATAACAATTTAACATATGAACATGACAATTTGACAATTGGATACACTGTTGTTAAACAAAAAATGAATACACCAATATAGTATACGTATGAATATATTGATGTTAAACAAAAGATGGATACATTGGACAACCCAGAAACAATAAAATGGAAAATAATAGAATGTGTAGGTATCAAAGTGTGTAAGTATTCGGATGCATAAAAAATGAAAAAGCCAACAAACGTTAATATCTTTTTGGCCAAATTTTTCCTTTAATACTTGAGACTTGGTGTTAACTAAGATATTTGTTTATAAAAATATTGTATTAATGTATTCAACTATACTTGTATTGCCTAATGAGCCTTTCAAATAAGATAGATTACTTATGTATCTAGATATACTTGTATTCACAAATCACCATTTCAATTTCTGTGAATATTACAATACAAGTATCTATCTATCTATCTATCTATCTATATATATATATGTGTGTGTGTGTATATATATATATATATATATCATTGAATAATGAGTAATTTCTTAACAAGAAACCTTAATGATACCACAACAATATACATATACTCTTATAGTATCAATAACTAATGAGTAATTTCTTAACAAGAAACCTTAATGATACCACAACAATATACATATACTCTTATAGTATCAATAACTAATGAGTAATTTCTTAACAAGAAACCTTAATGATACCAGAATAATATACATATACTATTATAGTATTATTGACTGATGAGTAATTTCTGGATAAGAAACCTCAATGATACTACAAGTGTGTGTATATATATATATATATATATTCTTATAATATCATTGACTAATGAGTAATTTCTGAACTAGAAACCTTAATGATACCACAACAATATACATATACTCTTATAATATCATTGACTAATGAATAATTTCTGAACAAGAAACCTTAATGATACCATAGCAATATGCATTATTATTATTCTTATAATAATAATAAGAATAATATCTTTTATATAATATTTAAATTAAATGTATTTAAATATACTATGTAATATCTGAAAAGATTAACTTTATGAAATAGTAAGAGTTCATTTAGAACTCCACAATCGTGAATTTTTAGTTTTAGTTAAGGTAATGAAATCGTTTTTTCCTCCTAAAAGCATAATATTTATTGAAATTTAAGCTCAATTTAAAAAGTTTATTACAATATTTATTAACTTTATCCTAACAATTTTCTTTAGTTAATTTACTATAAGGCAAATAGTAAATGTAAATAGAGGGAACAAAAGGGGAAAGGAATGAGGAAGTTGTGTATGTAGGATGTGAAAGTGAAAAGAGATGCACGCATACAATAGGGTACCGAGTAGTGGACAGAGCAGCCCATCAGCACCATCATCTCCCCGCCTCCGTTCCAAACCCGCTCCTCGTTTTCCCGCCCCCCAAACCCTTCCTCAACATCTTGCTTCCCAATTTCTCTCTCTTCTTCTTCGTAGACAAGGCATTTTTCTCTTTGCCCCATTGATTTACATCTCCGCAGTCCTTTTTTACATCAATACTCTTGACTTTCACAACCTTCCACCTCCACATTATGCACCACCTGGCTCTGTTTACCGTAGCCCACAGCTTTATGCTAACCTTAGGCCTCAAATGGACTCCGATAATTCCAATGCTGATGCGGTTAGCTTTTCTCAATTTCATTTATTTTGTAAATAATTGCATTTTCTTTCTTTCTAAATTACCTATTATATTATATATAAGTTTGCTTCTTTTTCTTTAAAAATAATTGCTTGAATTGAAGAACTTTCCTCTACATCTGAATTTGGCTTCTTCTTTATTGTGGACCATGTCCGGTTTTAGTGTCGTTTAGCAGTTAGAAGATAGAAGATGAAGGTGGAGTGTTGCAATAGCTTGACAGTAAGTGTAAAAACAGTCGTTTCAATAACCATCTATTGAAGATTTATATAGCTTAACCCAATTAGCTTGGAACTGATACCTACTGATTCATCTCTAGTGAGAGCAGGAACGAAAGATAACAAGAGGAAAAATGCTATAGAAACACAATAAGATGATTTATAACATATTAGTGATATTGGCTAATAAACCAACAGGGACAATGGCGGAACAGTGTAACTGGCACTGTAAATTGAACTTCAAAAAGTTTACTCTTAAGGGTTTGTTCTTTGCCAAACAACCTCCAGTTAAATCTTTGAAGTACATTAACTGTATAATAAATCTCATCCTTGGATAAATGTTCTGCACTTACGTTTGGAGCTGGAAATTGAGAGCTGATAACCCAAGGTCCTCCTGCATTGCTTCTAGTAGAAGGAGTTATATGTATTGGATCAAAACTTGGATGAAGCAGATTTCCTGTCCTAGCCATTCTCCTATCTACATTAACCGTTGGTTCGGTTAATGGTTGTTTGTATGTGAGAACCATTGTTGATGAAGGAATCATATGATTATTTTTCTGATTGGATACATGGATATTGGTCAGAGGTTGGAGCTTAAGCACATTGGTGTTTATAGGCCACTGGCTTGTCCCCTTGATAATGTTGTATGGCTGTCGAACTTTCTGGCTACTAGTTTAAGGTGGGAGCTCATATAATGCACCTTACTTTGTGATTGTTAGAATAGGAATAGACATATACAGTCCTACTTTGAATAGGAATAGGAAAATTATATAGGTATCCTACTAGTTAAAGGATTTTATTGTACGGTCTATAAATAGGCTCGCTGTGTAATAACATAGATATACAATTCAATAATATTTTTCTCTTATGTTTCTCACATGGTATCAGAGCATCAACCTTCTCCCATTGTGGTTTGGCTTTTGCATCTTCCTCACCAACCTTTGCCTTTTCATCTACCACACAAGCATTGGTTGTTAGGTGGTCTTGGACACCTTGACCTCTGCACCACAACTCAATTGAGGAATCTCAAGCTAAATAGTTTGAGCTTCCCATTAATATTCTAGAGTGATCATAGGGCTTGAACTTCTCATTCCTGTATTTTTGGAGCCAAAAATATCTATCCCAAACAAGATCTTGTGAAATCAGGCTTTCGTAGCCTAGCTTAAAATCTGGAAAACAATTTGCTGGAATCCAAAAAAATTAGATCTGATCGTCAGAAAGTGGTCAAAATCAGAAAAAATTATGTTTGCAAGGTCAGAATGACGAGGCGACCCTACTGGAAAAAAATATGTTGAAAAAGTGGTTGGAAAAGGCTAAGATTCGCCTGAAACAGTGGCTGGAGTAGCCGGAACCTTACTGTGACTTCACTCGGCATCTCTTTTTCTGCGAGTGTTGTAAGTCGCGTTATGACTTCCCCTTGTGATAGTCGTTGGGATGCAGTTGTTTATATTCGGCGATATATAAAGGCAACTCCCTGTAAAGGACTACTCTTCGAGGATTAAGGCCATGAACATATCAGTGGATATACAAATGCTGTGGGCAAGATCACGTTCAAATGGACGTTCTACATCTGGATTTTGTGTTTTAGTAGGAGGTAATTTGATATTGTGGAAAAGTAACAAACAGAGTGTGGTTGCTTGAGCGAGTGAAGAAGAAGAATATCGAGCAATGTCTGTAGTAACTTGTGAGCTAATTTGGATCAAATAGTTGTTGAGAGCTAAAATTTGACAAAATCAATCAGGTGGAACTTGTGTGTGATAATCAAGTGGGCCCTTCATATTGCATCAAATTCAGTGTTTTATGAGAGAACTAAGCACATTGAGATTGGTTGTTAACTTTGTTAGAGAAAAGTTACTCTCAGGAGATATTGTTTCAAAATTTGTGAAGTCAAGTGATCAGCTTGTAGATATCTTCACCAAGTCCCTCACCGATCCTTATTACAACAGTAACAAGCTAGGTGCATATGATTTGCATGCACCAGCTTGAGGAGAGTGTTAGAATAGGAATATGTATATACAATCCTACTTAGAATAGGAATATAAATAGTATATAGTATCCTACTTGGTAAAGAATTGTATTGTAGTGTTCATAAATTGGGTGTGTAAATAGTATATGTATTCGTAACTCTTAGAAACTTGTAGTGGCCTGAGGTAGGTTTAGTTGTGGGAACTCATGCAGGTGAAATTGGTTTCTCTTGGAAATACCGAGAGAGAAGGAAAGCTACACTTGTGTATGATATTTTGGCAGCATTGAGTCCAAAAGTTAAAAATGCGATGCAACAGAGTTTGTTTAAATTGATTGAGTGTTCTCTAATTCCAACTTTAGTGCTTTAGTGCTACACGGAGTTTGGTTGTGTATGACATTGCATAGGGCGTCTTCGAAGGGCTGATAATTGTTAAGAATACCTATGAGTGACAAGATCAATGCCCTTTCTTCAGCGGTTGATTTTTGAGTTAAACTTTGTCAGTCATGACGACTAAATACTGAGAATTTTGGGAAGGTAGTTCTTTGGAGGGAAAGTATGACGAAGGGCATAAGATGGTTGGTTTGTTTTCTTGATCATGTGAGTTGAAAAATGGAGCCAACTTATGTCCTAATTGTTAAAGAATGACAAAAGTCCACATTGGTGGTTAAAAGGCTTATAATGCTTGGGCAATCCTCCTCCCTTTGAGCTAGCTTTTGGGGTGTGTGTTAGGCCTAAGAACTAATTTCACAAGGTATCAGAGCAGGGCCCGTCTCACCCAATGCTGGCCCTGAAAATCAAAATTGCCACGCACCAGATGCTAAGCACTGGGCATGAGTGGGGTGTTAAAGAATGACAAAAGTCCCACATTGGTGGTTAATGAGATCGGTGGACTCCTTATAAGGCTTGGGCAATCCTCCTGTCTTTGAGCTAGCTTTTGGGGTGTGAGTTAGGTCTAAGACCTAATTTCACACTAATAAAACCAGGCTGCTGATGTCCAATCATGACATTTATTTCAGGTCTCCTTTGTACCTTTACCTCCTTTGATGAATGCATAATGGAATATTAAAATTTTAGTGAATAGGGCTTGACCATGTAATATTTGGTACTGTCATGATGGCCTTGTAAGGTAAATTTGTGTATCATTTTTCTAAATGCTGCTAACATGAAGTACTCAATACATGCAGATATCGACAATATGGAGAAACTCCTATAAAGGTGGTGAATGGAGACCATGCATTGACAAGTCTTCTAGAGGTAGAAAATCTGAGGACTGAACTTCTCTCGCTCATGGTTTTTATGCTCAAGTACTCTTTCCTTTTTGCCCTGTTGGATTTTTTTTTTTCACAAAGTCTTAGCATTCAGGTTACTGCTGTATGTTCTACAAATGTGCAAATGCATTATCTTATATTTTTTCCCTACTTCTATTAGAACTGGAGACTACTGTTTTCCCCCTTTGACTGAGTCCTCAAAGTGGTCAAAGAAAGATCGTAATTCATGACTCGAGGGAGGAGAATGGGAGGTTAAATAGTACTTGGGTTTATGCAGGAGTAGGTGAAGTGGTATGACTATGTTGTCACACACAATATGGGACAGATTACTGGTAATGTGCGTGAATTACACATACTTACCTTATCCTTGCTAAATCGTCTGCAACTTTTCTTATTGTTTGTTCACCTATGTATTACAAAGACGGTTAGCATATCCTAGTTTGTCTTCAAATACTTATACATAGTTTGTCTCACTCGTTTAGTTTGGAGTGTAAGTGATGTCGACTTGGTAAGTATATTCGTTCTTCTCTCCCTTAGATGTCCTGCTAATTAGACAAAGTCTCCTTCCACTTTGGTTCAATTAGATGTTTGGGGTCCTGGTTAGATCAATTCTACTATCGGATTTCACTACTTTGTCATGTTCACTGATGATTTTTCCTAGTGCACTTGGACGTTCTTGATGAAAAATCGATTTGAGTTGTTTTCAATTTTTCAAACTTTCTATACTGAAATTCAAAATCAATTTGGGGTTTATATAGATCCGTAGTGAATGCATTAAAATATTTGTTTTTTGTTCAATAGATCATGAACTTTCATGAAATCATTCATCAAACATCTTGTCCTTGTCATCTCACCAAAATGGGGTAGCTGAGAGGAATAAGCATCTTATTGAGACGGCTTGGACCCAACTCATAAAATCTCATGTTCCAATGCGTTTTAGGAAAAAATCGTATGCCTCTGCACCTATCTAGAATCAAGTCTCACTCTTTGTTTTGTTCTCACACTTAGCTGTATTCTTTTTACACAATGTATTTTAATATCTGGGTCAGTCTTCAGTTGATCAGAAATAAAGATGTCCACTTAAGCAGAAGTAGGAGGAATTGTGCTGAGAAGATCTGCCCTCTTCCTGTCACTTGAGCCCGTTGATTACTGTAATTAAATTGCTGAGGTCTGATACTTCTTTGAGAGTGATACTATAAAGAGGAAGTGCAGAAAACATGTCTCAGATTTCATCACGCAGACCTATATTAAAATTTTATGGTTCCAAACCTTTTTGCATCTAAAGGCTGCTGCTAATTTGATGCAATAGTGGAATTCTTGTCATGCTTCTTGCTGATGCATATTAGTTCTATATGTTGCTTGATTCTTTCTGATAGCTACTGAGGGACTCTGTTATTTTTGCTGATAAATCTTTTATTTACCTCACGAAAGAAGTTATAAATAATGTTTGGTTATGCAGTATATATCTATATACTGTAGTAAGTGGTATCTTGTATGCTGGTACAGTTTTTGGGATAATCATTTGTGTTTTCAGTATACTATAGATGCTACAGTAAATTATATTGCATCTTTGTTAAAGTGTCAACTAAACTTGTATCGAATATCTTTAGGTTTACCTGAATCAAATGGGTACATTTACATTGAAGCAAATGGTGGTCTGAATCAGCAAAGAACATCAGTAAGTACTTTGTTCTAAGATGATTATTCTTGAAATGCTGACGTTTCATATCAGTGACTGACATGCCTACCTCTGGTTGCTTTTGTGCTTTCTAGATATGCAATGCTGTTGCTGTGGCAGGTTATCTTAACGCGACCCTGGTCATTCCACATTTCCACTTTCATAGCATTTGGAGGGATCCAAGGTTGATTTTCTCTTCTATTGTTCTATACTTTCAGGGGCTCAGTGATTTTATTATTTCATAGATATACATATAATCAATGTACAACTCAGGAAGTGTGTAAAGCCTGCTAACATCTCATGGGTAGCTGTTACTGGTGAAAAGCTCTTGATTATGTCATATAATTGTGTAGATCAGTGAAATGCATTAAACCTGGCTATGACATTAAAAATTTGGCAACTCTAATTGATTAAATCATTAGAGAAAAAAACGGCTTTATTACCCAGGCCTCTCATGTTCATGCGCCGTTCAACCAAAATGAACTCTGAATTTGTATCTTTCTTTTCATTGAGTTGGTGGTTGGTCTGTCTCTTGGTGGACATACTTTGATTGATCCCTTTTTTTTGTGGGTGGTGGTGGTGGTGATGGGGGTTATGCTTGTTACACTTACATCTCTTATTTTATTTTTTTGTAACAATTCTTGACCTTTTTATGATTAATGTTAAAAGACTTCCAAGTGAAAGAACTAGATAAGTTCACTTTTTGCTCCGACTTAGGAAATGGGCCTTGGCCCTATTATACCTAATCTTTTTTGTTTCTCATCGCCATTCACCTTTTCCGATGGCTACTTGCTCATTCGCAATTACTACCACAAGAAAGTCACCCCTATCTCTAAAAGGGCTTATGCACCCTTTTATTTTCTCCATTAACGGAAGATCGTATTTTCTTCGTTTTTGGGGCGAAATCCTTTATAACTATGAGAAATATATGAGAAAAATATTATTGAATTGTGTGTCTAAATTGTTATATTGAGACCCTATTTATAGACACTACATTAGATTCCTTTTCCAACTAGGATTCCTATTCTTATTCCTATTCCTATTCTAAGTAGGAAATACTTATTTCTATTCTAACACTCCCCCTCAAGCTGGTGCATACAAATCATATGTACCAAGCTTGTTACAGATGTAATTAATACGAGGACATGTGAGGGACTTGGTGAAGATATCTGCAAGCTGATCATTTGACTTCACAAATTTCGTAACAATATCTCCCGAGAGTATCTTTTCTTTGACAAAGTGACAGTCAATCTCAATGTGCTTAGTCCTTTCATGAAACACTGGATTTGGTGCGATATGAAGAGCCACTTGATTATCACACACAAGTTCCATCTGATCAATTTTGCCAAATTTTAGTTCTCCCAGCAACTGTTTGATCCAAACTAGCTCACAAGTTGCTGTCGCCATTGCTCAATATTCTGATTCTGCACTAGATCGAGCAACCACATTCTGTTTCTTACTCTTCCACGACACCAAATTACCTCCTACTAAAACACAATATCCGGATGTCGAACGTCTGTCAGAGGGTGACCTGCCCAATCAGCGTCTGTATATCCAATGATATGCTCATGGCCTTGATCCTCAAAGAGTAGTCCTTTACCGGGAGTTGACTTTATATATCGTAGAATACGAACAACTGCTTCCCAATGACTATCACAGGGGGAAGTCATAAACTGACTTACAACACTCACAGGAAAAGAGATGTCAGGTCTAGTCACTGTGAGATAATTCAACTTTCCAACAAGCCATCTATACCTTTCAGGATTACTAAGTGGCTCCCCCTATCCTGGAAGGAGTTTAACATTCGGATCCATAGGAGTGTCAATAGGTCTACATCCCTTCATTCCTGTCTCCTCAAGAATGTCTAAGGCATACTTGCGTTGAGAAACAACAATACCTGATCTAGACTGAGCAACCTCAATAACTAGAAAATACTTCAATCTGCCAAGGTCTTTAGTCTGGAAGTGCTTAAAGAGATGTTGCTTCAAATCGGTGATACCATCTTGATCATTACCGGTGATAACAATATCATCAACGTAAACAACCAAATAGATACATCTACTTGGTGCAGAATGCCGATAAAACACAGAGTGATCAACTCCACTACGAGTCATGCCAAACTCCTGAATTACTGTGCTGAACTTCCCAAACCAAGCTTGAGGAGACTGTTTCAGACCATAGAGTGACCTATGCAATCGACTTACAAGGCTACTAGACTCCCCCTGAGCAACAAAACCAGGTGGTTGCTCCATATAGACTTCTTCCTCAAGATCACCATGTAGAAAAACATTCTTAATGTCCAACTGATGAAGAGGCCAATGACGAACGGCAACCATAGATAGAAAAAGACGAACATATGCTATTTTAGCCACAAGAGCGAAAGTGTCACTATAATCTAGCCCAAATATCTGAGTATACCCTTTGGCAACAAGGCGAGCCTTAAGTCGATCAACCTGACTGTCTGGACCAATTTTGACTGCATAAACCCAACGACAACCAACAGTAGATTTACCTGCAGGAAGGGAGACAAGCTCCCAAGTACCACTCTTATGTAAAGCAGACATCTCATCAACCATAGCCTGCCTCCATCCAGAATGAGAAAGTGCTTCACCTGTAGTGTTAGGAATGGAAATAGAGGACAAAGACGACACAAAGGCATAATGGGGTGAGGATAGACGATGATAACTTAAGAAGGTATAATGTGGGTTAGTATTTCGAGTGGATCGTATACCTTTTTGAAGTGCAAGCGGTTGGCTAGGAGGAGGCAAGTCCGCAGTAGGAGCAGGGTCTGGCGCATGACATGAATCATCTGGGACTAGGGTTAGACGTGGACGGCGATGATAAGTTAGTAGTGGTGGCACTACAACTGGAGATGTAGAAGTAACCGTAGATTCCTCAAAGGTTGGCACAGGTAAAACCTGAGGTATGGGTAAGGCCATAGATACATCCGGATGATCAGAAGATGTATAGTAAGGCTAAGACTCAAAAAATGTAACATCAACGGACATAAGGTATCGATGAAGATCATGTGAATAACAACGATACCCTTTTTGGACTCGAGAGTAACCAAGAAAGACACATTTGAGGGCATGAGGAGCTAATTTATCTTTTCCTGGGGCTAAGTTATGAACAAAGCATGTGCTCCCAAAGACACGAGGGGGGATAGGATAGAGATGTGACTGAGGAAACAGTATGGAATGTGGAACCTGATTCTGAATAGAAGAAGAGGGCATTCTATTTATCAAATAACAAGACATAAGAACTGCATCTCCCCAAAAATGCAACGGAACATTGGATTCAAGGAGAAGAGTACTAGCGGTCTCAATAAAATGCCGATTTTTTCTTTCAGCTACACCGTTTTGTTGAGGGGTGTATGGACAAGTAGTCTGGTGAATAATGCCTTGGTGAGTCATAAACTCCTGAAATTGGGAGGATAAGTATTCTAAGGCATTATCACTACGAAAAGTCCGAATAGAAACACCAAACTGATTTTGTATTTCAGCAAAGAAACTTTTGAAAATAGAAAATAACTCAGAACGATCTTTCATTAAGAAAACCCAATACATTTTGAATAATCATCAATGAAACTAACAAAATAACGAAATCCTAAGGTGGAACTGACTCTACTAGGACCCCAAATATCAGAATGAACTAATGAAAAAATAGACTCTGAACGACCCTCAGTACTACGAGAAAACGTAGCACGAGTGTGTTTCCCAAGTTGACACGACTCAGAATCTAATGTGGATAAACTAGACAAACTAGGCACCATCTTTTGCAGTTTGGATAGACTCGGATGTCCCAAACGTTTGTGAATTAGATCTGGGGAATCTGTAATGGAGCATGCTGTTAAGGAATTTGAAGAGGTAAGATAGTAAAGGCCTTGTGATTCATGTCCTGTTCCAATCATCTGTCCCGTACTGCGGTCCTGCATGAGAAAAAAATCATCGAAAAAAGTTATGCTACAATGTAGGGCTTTCGTCAAACGACTAACAGATGCTAGATTAAAAGGAGAACCAGGGACATAAAGAACAGAGTCTAGGGTGGCAGAAGATAGGGGTTTGGCTTTTCCAACCCCTTTTGGTTTTGTTTGGATCCCATTGGCTAAAGTAATAGCTGGAAGAGATTGTGAATAAACAATATCGGATAAAAGTGATTTATTACCAGAGATATGATCAGAAGCCCAAGAGTCCATGACCCATAATCCAAGAGTACTAGATTGTGACACACAAGCAAAAGAATTACCCGCAACAGACACATCAGGTTGTGCAACCGAAACTACTTGTGGAGACGTTTGCTTATTTGCACGATACTGAAGGAATTCATCATATTCTATCTGAGCAATATGAGCATTATTGGATGGTTGATTAGGTTGAGCACCATATGCTATTGGTGGAGATGTCTGTTTACTTGCGCGATTTCGAAGGAACTCATTATATTCCTTTAGAACAATAGGATCATAACTGGGTGGTGGACCATGCAAAATATAACATATGTCACGAGTATGTCCAGGCTTATGACAATGACTACACTTGGATTGAGGTTTCCCAAGACGCCCTCCCCTTCGCCGATTCTCCATAGACTGATATGTACGCTTTTCAAAGGTTTGAGATGCGAGAATAGAGGAGTCAATAGTGGGTGATGAAACTACTTTGTGATTGGGAGGTGCCGCAAGACGAAGGAGACGAGAGAATAATTCATCGATAGTAGGAACTGTAGGGCTAGCTAAAATCTGATCATGCACAGAATCATGATCAGGAGGAAGTCCAGCAAGAGTAAGAACTGGAAACAATGTTTGTCTGTGTTCTAGTTGTTTTTCCACATTCGTAGTTACTGGCATCAACGTGTTAAATTCCTCCATGACTGCCTGTACCTGTCCCAAGTAAGTAGACATGTCAGATTCTTGTTTCTTTAAGTTGGTCAATCGAGATATCACATCATAGAATCGAGATATGTCATTAGTGTATAAAGCACGAGCCTTTTCCCAAACTGTATAACACGTCTGGAATGGGCGAAACAAGGGCATCAATTTGGAATCAATAGAACGCCATAGGAGACTACATAATTGAGCATCTACTTTCTCCCATTGTGCTTTGGCTTTTGCATCTTCCTCACTAGTCTTTGCCTTTACATCTACCACGTAAGTCTTGTTCGTTAAGTGATCTTGGACACCTTGACCCTTGCACCACAGCTCAATCGAGGAAGCCCAAAATAAATAGTTTGAACTTCCCAATAAAAGTTCTGAAGTGATTATAGGGCTAGAACTTCCAATCCCCATATTTTTAGAACCAAAAACATCACACCCAAAAGACATTATGCTAAATTTGTCTTGGAAACAACAAAAAAAACTTGATTATTGAGATTTGATTGTCGGAAAATTCAAATCTCGAAGAAAAGTCGCCGGAAATAGCCTGGAAATAGCTGGCAGCCTAATTCCGGCAATCGGATCTGGTAAAAAACAGTATGGGCCTGGTCGGAATGGCTGGACGACCCCAACTGTAAAAAAATATGATCAGAAAAGCCCTCATGCTCTCGGCGTGTGAGAGCGCGTGGGGTGATGTTTTCCGGTGGTTCTGGCTGGGGTTTGGTCGCGGGAGCTTTTCGAGCCTCGTGGTGGGCACAACACCCACAAAAAGAAAAAAAGAATAACAAAATCAGACCCAACCGTCACCGAAATTGACATAGACATACGGTGACTTGTTTGTTCTCACCAATGCTCTGATATCATGTGAGAAATATATGAGAAAAATATTATTGAATTGTGTATCTAAATTGTTACATTGAGACCCTATTTATAGACACTACATTGGAATCCTTTTCCAACTAGGATTCCTATTCTTATTCCTATTCCTATTTCTATTCTAAGTAGGAAATACTTATTTCTATTCTAACAATAACGTATTAATACTAGTGCTGATTGTGATAGATGGTTCTCTAATTGAGTGCAAAAGGTGATTCACGAGCAAAATTAACATTGGATAAAACTAATCTGAGATGGGTATGCGAGAACCTTTACAATGCTTCGAAGGGTAGAGACAATGTTTACAGTTTTTGGGGAAATATATTAACTCATACACTTGCAAAATCTATCAAAGCTGTAACATCTTTGGACAATTTGTTAGAATCGAAACATAGCTGGGTGATAAAAAAAATGCAGCCTTCATTCCAGAGGCAATACACAACAAAGGCTGGGGCAATCCCAAGTTTAATCTCTCCCCCAGTCTAAATCATATGTAGAGTCAGGCGAGGTGTCTTAATGGCCAGAAAATGCAAAGATTGATTCTGGTGGAAAACTCACAAGTACTAGCAAATATGTCTCATTGCCATTGGATGCCTGAATGACCCCTTCCATCACAGTCCCAACTCAGATACGATTCAAGATAGTTCATTAGTAGATGGAATATATGTTCTACTTTGAAAGTGATGTCGATGAATCATAAGCAGTTCCTTTTTAAATCCCATCTAGGCACGAGGCTGTTCGAGTTCACATATGGGACTGGTACTAGAATAGTAGAATGGAAGACGTCTCTCTTCAACGGTGGTCTCTATTCACTGCGTCAGAACTGACAGTAATGGAGGAGTAGCATGAGGGATCAATGTTTTTGGTGTTTTGGATAAGCTTGGACTCTGATGTACCAGCATTATACGACACATTTGATGCTTTTAACTATGAATTAATGCTAGTTCTTAAGCAACAATATTGTCTTTTAATAGTTTTTCTACTGTGTTAGATAGGAAATCAGTCAAAGTAGGAAAGGAAGCAAAAGGAAGCTTAGTGTTGGCAAAGACAGCCTTGATGATAGGACTGACAGACCCACGACGGGCCGTCAAGCCCAACGTCAGCAGCTAACAGACGGGTGCAAAAATAGGCTCAGTGATGGTCCACCTGACGGACCATCACACCTGCGGCGGATCGTCAAGCAGACCATTACTTAAGGTCGACCAATGTAGTTCTTGATTTTAGATGACAGAGAAGGTGACGGACCGTCACACCTGTGAGTGTGACGGGTCGTCAGGCGAAACGTCGCACAGACTTCAAAGGGCCAACTTCCTTATTTTTAAATTCAAATTTCCTAGGACTATCCATAGTATTTTTAGGGTTTATTTCATCATCTTGTTTCAATCTAAGAACAATGCGTACTCTTGAACGAGTTTTATTGAGATTTTCATTGGTATTTGAAATCAAAGCTTGTGATTGCCTTAACTTTTGTAAGTGAATCCTTATTGAATGAATGCAAGTATCTTCCTTACTTCAATTATCACGAGTGGCTAAACCCCACAATCAAGGGTTGTGGAATCCACGATGACTTAACGTAAAATAGGTTTTTACGAAATGAACTGTGTGTTGTGATTGTATATCTTATCAATTCTTTTATATTAATCGCCTTCTAATGGTTGCAAACATTAGAACCTTCCCTAGGTTTGACTTGTTTGAGTAAAAAGTGTAAAACCTGGGAAAAGAGTTGATAACGAGGATTCAATATGTTGAACTCGTCTAATGGTTGATGTTGTAGTAAGATTAACCAACTCTGAGTAATTATCATTGATTTAAGTAAAACACTTTTTAGTTTGAGAGGATAAAGGTGACATGCATCTAATAAGTTGAGAAGCAGTTAAGTGTAACATGAGTTTGATGAGCTGGTATACTAGCATTGCAAAGTGAAATTCTGTATTAACCCACTTAAAGCAAAGAGTCATTGGTGAACACAATCCTGGGTTTTCTCTTTATAAATTCTCCTCTTAAGTGATATCAGTGAAAGTTACTAGTTATGAATTGATACAGAAAGCATGCAAATTCTCCCAATCCCCCCCCTCCCTCTCCATTCCTTTGGAAATAAGAATCTAATAGTAAATAATTGCATATGACATAGTTCTTGCCTTATTCCTGGTGGGATTCGACCCCAACCCAGTTGGGTTCTATATTTGACAACGACCTTGTTATACTTCTTTAAGGAGGTGTAATATGGGTGTATTAGACTCTAAACACATTTAATACAGTCAGGAATCTTTGTGGGGTCTTTTGTCGGAAATGACGAAGACACAAAAAATCAAACCCAGATGCTATGGGCCAGGATATACAACAACTTACCTAGCATAGTTTCACAAGTGGGGTATGGGGAGGGTGGAGCACACATAGACCTTAACCCTACCTTGGCAGTTAGAGGGACTGTTTCCAATAGACCCTAAGCTTAAGGAATGCAAAAATACAACATTTATGAAGTCATAAGTTGTAACAACAACATTATAGTTAGAAAATAGAGGCATAAGAGCAAGAAGTAGTTTCAGACCTATTAGCCTAATCGGGGGGGGGGGGGGGGTTTACAAAATCATCTCTAAACTCATAACTGAAAGGCGTAAAACAGTTATTGGGAAGCTAGTAGATGAACACCAAATGGCATTCTTGAAAGGGAGACAAATACTTGATGCATCCTTGTTGGCTAATGAACTAGTTGATTCAAGGGTTAAACAGAAGCAACCTGGAATCCTATGTAAATTGGATATTGAAAAGGCTTATGACCATGTCAATTGGAATTTCCTCCTCAAAATTCTGAAAGACATGGGTTTTGGTAGTAGGTGGATTAAATGGATCAGTTTTTGTATTTCCAGTGTGAAGTTCTCCCTCATAATAAATGGCAACACAGAAGGCTTCTTTCAATCCCACAGGGGTCTTAGGCAAGGGGATCCCATGTCACCTTGTTTGTTCTTATTAGCTATGGAAGGGTTAAATCATATGCTCAGAACAGCATAGAGGTGAAGATCTGGAAGTGTCTCATTTGTTTTATGCAGATGATGCCTTAATTTTTTGTGAAGCAGAGACAAGTCAGATCAAGCATTTGAGAGCCATCCTAACAATTTTTGAAGGTATCTCAGGTCTCCATATAAATTGGCTGAAAAGTCACATTTCTCCTATCAACCAGGTTGGAAATTTGCAAGATCTGGCTGTTATTTTGGGTTGCCAAGTGGACTCTTTACCAACTAAATATTTGGGACTGCCTCTAGGTGCTAAAAACAAAGAATTAGAGGTGTGGAGTGGGGTGTTGGAAAGGTGCGAGAATAAACTATCTAGGTGGAAAAGTCAATATCTCTCTTTAGGGGGCAGATTGACTCTCACCAAGTCAGTTCTTGATGGCATGCCTACATACATGATGAGCCTTTTTTCCATACCAAAGAGCATTGAAAAAAAACTCAATAGAGTTAGGAGAGCCTTTCTATGGCAAGGAAACAAGGAGAAGAGAGGTTATAACCTTGTGAAATGGGATGAACCGACTCTCAACACTCAACAAGGGGGGCTCAACTTGAAGAACCTCAGCAAACAAAACACCTCTCTCTTGCAGAAATGGCTTTGGAGGATCTCCTCAGAAGAGAGGGCCATTTGGAGAAGATTCATAGCAGGAAAGTATGGTTTACTCAATCACTGGACAACTGAGGAGGTTGCGGGAACCTTTGGGTGTAGTGTCTAGAAAACCATAAGAAGATTATGGCCTTATTTCAACATGTCAATCACTGTTGGAAATGGTTTGAAAACTGATTTCTGGAATGAGGTGTGGATTGGAGAAGACAGTCTTAGAAACTCCTTTTCACATCTTTACACTTTGAGTACGCAAAGGAATGTCTCTGTATCCCAAGCTTGGAGTCAACAGGGATGGGACCTTGTTTTTAGAAGAGCACTAAATGACTGGGAAATTGCTAGCCTATTGGGAGTACTAAACTCACACCCTGCTTTATCTATGAGGCCTGACAAACCTAGATGGAAATTACATAACAAGGGTGTGTTCACAGTGAAATCATGTTACTGGAATCTTAACACAAGGCAGTCAATGGTGGACATTTGGGCTTGGAAGTTAATCTGGAAGACCAAATGCCCCCCAAAGGTAGCTTGTTTTTGTTGGTTGGTTTGTAGAAAGGCTTGTTTAACACATGAGGCTTTACAGAAAAGGGAATGGCAATTTTGTTCAAGATGTGTCATGTGTGAATAGGAAGCAGAAGTCAATGACCATCTGTTCCTTCATTGTAAGGCAGCATTGAGCCTATGGAACATGTTTTTGGCTCTGTTGGGAGTTAAATGGGTGATGCCTAGCACAACAAAGGAACTACTAAATAGCTGGAAAGGTATTGGGAACAGAGGGAGAAATGAACACTGGTGGATTAGAAGTTTTGAGGGACAAAAGACTAACTTACAGAAGATTAGAATGAACTGTATAAGCCTTTTGTTTTTTTGGTGTAAACAGAATCTTGTAGGGGATATAGTAGACTTAGTTGATTTTAAAGGAAACTTGTAAAGTATACCCATGGGTGGGATGTAAGTTTCCAATTCATCATTTTTTGGATGATGAATTTTTTGGTGTGAATACAAAGTTACCCTTGTCTCAAAAAATAAGTTGTAACAACAACATTATAGTTAGAAAATAGAGGCATAAGAGACAAGAAGTAGTAATAGAAAAGTAAGAATGAGAAATACAAAAATTGTAAAATAATAAAAATACTAAAAATAATACTAATACTACTAGCAAGGAGATAGCATGAAAGCAGAGATACAAGATACAATGGATAAAATATGGTGACAAAAACACAATTTTTTTCACACAATTGCTACATCTCATAAGAGATTTAATTCCATTGATCAATTGGAAGTTGATGGGAGCATGGTTACTGAACCTAAGGTGATCAAGAAGAATGCTTAGGCCTTAGAATTACTACCAGAACCTGTACAAGGAGCTGAAGCTTGGAGGCCTGAGTTGCAGCTTCATAAAGTACCAGTAATCCCTAGTGAAGAACAGGAATGGCTACAAAGACAATTTGAGGAGGATGAGATTCTAGATTCTATCAAATTGTGTGTGCAGAAGGCTCCTAGACCAAATGGCTGTCCAATGATGTTCTTTCAATCTTCTGGGAAATGCTGTAGGAAGATATCACAAAAACTATTAAATTCTTTCATTCCAAATAGGTTTTTGAAAAAAGTTTCACTGCCACCCTCATGGTTTTTATCCCAACGAAACTAGGTGTTGCTGTTCTGAAAGACAACATACCTATAAGTCTGATAGGTGGATATATAAAATCATTGTCAAATTGCTAGCTGAAAGATTGAAGAAGGTGGTGAACAAGTTGGTCTACAAACATCAGATGGCTTCATAAAAGGCAGACAGATCATGAATGCTGCACTTATAGCCAATGAATGTATAAATTCAAGAATGAGAGGAGTAGAACCTGGTGTAGTGTGCAAACTTGATATTCAAAAAGCTTATGACCATGTAAATTTGAAATTCTTATCAACATCCTTGGACAAATGGGTTTTGGGCTTTTGGCAACAAGTGGTTGAGTTTGATTGAGTTTTGTATAAAAACAGTCACGTTTTCTGTTCTAGTAGTTGGTGAACCTGTGTTTGTTTTCCATCAGAAAGGGGTCTCTTTTTGAGACAGGGTAATCTTCTATCTCCTTTCCTTTTTTATTTTGGCAATGGAAGGTATTAATAGCATAATGAGAATTGCGTTACTAAATAAGTGAATCGGGGATTTCAAATTGATGCAAAGATTGGCAGGAAAGGGAAATTTGTCATTTACATTATTATGCAGATGACAGAGTCAATTTTTTGTGAGCCAGTTGCTAAACAAATCACCTACATCAGACTGAGGCTGGTAGTATTTGAAGCTGTTGTGGGATTGAGGGTCAACTGGGCAAAACAGTATGTTCCCTATCAAGTTCCTCAGATTCATGAGTTGGCAAGCATTCTAGGCTGCCACATGACATGTCAGAAATCCAGAACCATGACCACCTAGATGGATTCCCCTCGGCTAGATGATTCCAGAACACTAATCAAAATCGAAATTGGATAATGGTTGCCCTTTCAAATCAGTGATTTAGGTTGAAGAACCCTAGAAATAAACTCTCTCAGTTCCTCATAATTTCTCCACGATTCTACCTAAACAATCTACTCATAATCACGCAATAAACTTAACTAATAGATTGGATCATTACCTTTATATGTGTTGGGTCGAAAATCCCTATTTTTCTCCCTTTCTTTTCTTTTCTCTCACTTGCATTTTTTTTTTTTTTGATGAAATAAGAAGGATATCATTAGCAAAAAGCATCAAGAAGATGCGAGCATTACAAAGAGATTATCAGCTCCCAGGAAGGCAAAAAAGCTATCACAACTATCAACATACATCTATGGAGCTAATAAATTCTAGGAAAGAATCAATAGTAATTACAGAGGAGTGGTTTACCCAACTAAAAAGTCTAATCAAACAACTAGCCTTAAGAGAGGAAATGGGAGTTGGGATGCCATCAAATCATCTTTTGTTCCTCTCTATCCATAAACACCACAAAATACAAGCGGGAACCAAAGACCAGATCTTTTTGATGGACTTCCCTACTTTACAGGAACTCCAACACACAAAAGCCTCTCACAAAGTGCCTGGCATGGCCCAAGTCATACCAAAGAGAGAAAAGAACATGCTCCAAAGATCTGTGGCAACAATGCAATGAAGAAACAAGTGATTGATAGATTCTGGGTTGCATGAGCACATGTAGCATCTGTTGGCTAAACAAAACTTCCTCCTCATAAGATTATCTTGTGTCAAGCAAGAACCATTAAGACTAACCCAGCTGAAACATATCACTTTTGGAGGCATCTTAGTTCTCCAGATAAGTTTCCAGGGCCATAGATCAATAAGTGTCTTCCTTGAACTTAGATGTTAGTAGCCTTCTTTGACTAGCCATCCTTGTTGCTTCCCCAAGTGAGTCTATCCCTGCTTTGGCTGTGGACTGAGCTGGTCTGGATGGAGGCCATGAGGGCCATAAATTCTTCCAACTCCCAGTCATTTAGATTTCTCCTCAGAGTCACATTCCAAGTATTATCTTCCCAACACTGAGAGATGGTTGAGTCTGGATTGGAGGCAATCTGAAATATTCTTGGAAATACGTTCATAAGAGGGATGTTTCCCAGCCAAGTGTCTTTCCAAAACTGGATGTGCTCCCCACTTCCGACCTTGAGAGTAGCATTGCTGTAGAAGACCTCCCACAACTTCCTTATAGCTTTCCAGACCCCTGTACCATAAGGAATTGTGACTTCATTAGAGCACCAGTGACGAGTGCTACCAAATTTTTCTTGGATCACCTCCTTCCATAGACCAGTTGTCTCCTGATTGTACCTCCAGTGCCACTTCATAAGCATACACTTGTTATGTAATGCCAGGTCTTTAATCCCTAAGCCTCCAAACTGCTTTGGCATGGTGACTTTGGCCCATTTCGCAAGGTGGAATTTGTGGTCCTTACTATTACCTTCCCAGAGGAAGTCTCTTCTAATCTTGTCAAGATGATTTTGCACCTTAGCTGGCATGGGGAAGAGGGACATAAAATACGTGGGAATACTATCCAAGACATTATTGATGAGTGTCACCCTGCCCCTAGTGAGAGATATTGTTGCTGCCAGGAAGCCAATCTTCTTTCAAACTTTTCCACAATACCACTCGAAGCCCCACCTGATTTGTAACTAAAAACCCAATGGTAACCCCAAATAAGTTGTGGGAAAAGATCCAATTGAGCAACACATGATGTCTGCCAAATTCTCCAAGTTAGGGACCTCATTGACAAGGTAGATAATACTTTTAGACATGTTAATGTGGAGTCCTGACATGGCTTCAAAAAGCATAAGAGTGAGGTTAAGGTACTGCACTTGGGATTTCTCAGCTTCACAGAAGATCAGTGTGTCGTCAGCAAACAAGAGATGTGATATTGTTCGACCAGAACCATTGCCCACCATAAATCCTTCTAGCAAATGTAATTGTTTGGCCTTTTCTTTCATCCTACTTGCGTTTTCTTCTTTATCTTTTCCTGTGTTCTGCTTCTCTGCTTCTTCCAATTTCTGATTTTCTCACATTTATTTTTTATAGCTCCATGGCTTTTTTTTTCCTTCCCCCATACTGGGCTTGGCCTACTTTTTTTTCTTCTTAATTCATTTTCTTTTATATAAATTATCAAATAACCCTTAATATATGGGTTATTACATTCTCCCCCACTTAAAATAACGTTCGTCCGCAAACGTGGCCAAAACTTTTTGAACTGTCAAAATATGAACACTCACCATGCATGTCCCACTTGTACTCTTAAGTAGTCTTCCGTAGTAGATAATTATGGCAACTTCCTCAAAAGCGCAATTCTCACTTACCTACACTATCTTAGTAAAATAACATGAGTCGAGTCATAAATGTATTCGCGGAAAGTATATACAAATATAACATGTACTTCTGGTAGCATAACAAGTCTCTAGCTACGACAACAACGCATTACCCAAAACCTTATCGGCCATATGCTTGAACAACAGCTCATCCTTCTTTCAATATCTCACACAATAGCACTAAAAGCAGTATGGCCATATGCTGGAACACCAGCTTATCCTTCCTCGCAGAAGAGCTGGCTGAGGAAAAGCATTTGTTTTATGTTTGTCCTAGAACATTACACTAGACTGTACAGGATAAGGATCTGAGATCTCTTGACCCATATGAACCAGGTGATACAAAGCAGCAGCTAAACTATTAATGAATATTTAGGTTTCTCAGATGATTAGTGGAACTGGTTGTTCCATGTAGGTGTCATGACCCAAAGTTCAATTCTATGTGATTTATATGCCTATATCTTTTAATCTTCTAGTGGTCCTTTCAATTTAGAAAAACCCATTGTGTTTTATTGATCATATTGTTTTTTGTCGTTTCTTACAATGTGCTTTCTAAAGAATAAGAATTGAGGGATGATAAATCATTCTGGTTATTGCCAGAAAATATGAAGCCACTCATGAATAAGTTGGTAAATTTATGGACGAGAATTTCTTATAGACTTTGCTAACTAAGATATTTTGATAATATTACCCTTTGGGGTGGCCCAGTGGTTTGGGCTTGGGACTTCCATGTTGGAGGTCTCAAGTTCGAAACCCCTTGCCAGCAAAAGCAAGGGGTTTATTTTCTGGGTCGAGCTCGTCGCACCGGGCTTGCCTAGTGCGGGTTACCTCTCCTATGTGGTTTGCGAGCTATTGCATAGGAGCGGGGGTTTTACCCTGTGCACACCCAAAGGGTAGCGGCCACGGGTTTCCCTTGTCATAAAAAAAAGAAGAAGATATTTTGATAATATTGATTACTTAGAAGAATATAATATTAAAATGGTAAAGAGGACATAGTATTTTTTTTAACAATAAACATAAATAGGTTAAAAGAATTGTTACAAAATATTAAAATAAGGGAGGTACACGTAATATCGTAAACCACAAGGAATGCCAGTGTTACGGAATGAAAAACCTAAAGTGAGGTCTTCGAAATTATCCCTAAAATGTTTTAGCCTTTTTTTTTGTTTAGGGTGGGTGGGGGATCATACCTGTTCCTTTTTTCATTACCAAAATTAAAATGTTTTATTTTGTATGTGCAGCAAATTCAGCGATATTTATGATGAAGAATATTTTGTTAAAACCCTAGCAAATGATGTAAGGGTGGTGGACAAGGTTCCTGGTCTTATTATGGAACGGTTTGATTACAATATGACCAATGTGTACAACTTCAGGATCAAGGCATTGTCCTCTGTTTCGTACTACCGGGGGACAGTTCTTCCTAAGATGGTTGAAGAACAGTGAGCTTCTCTATATCTTTTGCTTTCTTTGTCTCTCCTATTCCCTCCTGGTTTGAACTGCTTCCATTAAGTAACTGTACTAACAGATAACTCTCACCTATAAGAGATCACTTCTCTGTGGTAAAAGCTGTCAGTGCTAAATATCGAAAACTCATTATAATTCCTAGTTTGGAAATTTTTGAGAAAGTTAACATATTATATAGACAAAATACACCAATAGTGTATTTCAGTAGTAATTACATCAGGAGTTTAAAGTTAGCAAAACCAAAAATATCTATCGCCTATACTCATCCTAAACTATCTAAAAAGTGAGTAATATCCTCCACCTTTTATGGGGAGTACATTGTTACACCAAAAATAAAAGGTTATATGGCATGACATCAGTTTTGGAAATTGTCACATAGTTAGTTTGCCAAACTAGTTAGTCTAATTATAATGAACTGCGTGCCTCTTTTTTTTGTACTGTCCTTTCCCCCCTTTGATTTCCACTTCTACATCAACTTTACGCTGATAGATTATGCCCAAAAGTTATTGCTACGGGAGCCTGTGATACTTCTTTATGTCTGTCTCATCCTCTTGTAATGACAGAAAGAATGGATGCATCTCACGACGCAAAATTGAGGCCATCGCCAGCATGTGAAGGTGTTAAAATTGTGTATATATTATTATGTAAATCACTTAGGATTATTAGGAAATGATTTCTTGTTATTAGGAAATTATTGATTCGTCTTTCGGTTTAGGATATGTAAAGGTTGCTATTGAAACACCCATTGTATTGAAGGGAAGAAAACCAAGTTTTTCTTTCAATGTTTTCTTCCTTTCTTATTCTTTCACATGGTATCAGAGTTCGTGGTGATTGCTCTCTGCAAATTTACCAGCAACTTCACAAAAGAGAATATCGTCACTATCATTTACCACTGTGAAAGTTGCCCTCCGGCTACTGTCAGGTCACATTATTATCTTCATGAGTTCTGTGCAAAATTCAGCACCACCACTATGTCCAGTATACTCCGGCAAGCAAACCCGGACCATCCAAGTCCATATCGGAGCCACCACACATCACTAGCAGTATAGACTCCGGTGACGCATTAGACATGCGTGCTGGGTGCGTAATGCCTTTTCTAGCCACCCTTTGAAGCAGATCTCCTCCTTGGGGATTCGGCCAATCATACCAATCCCACCAATATAATGTTTTGTAATTTCAGTTCACCGGAATCCTACTTTGGCGATTTCAATTGTCTTTTCCAGCATATTTCCCTCTTTTGGCACTTTCCGGACTTCAGATTCTGTCCTTTGAGTCTCCTATCTTTTTGGAATCCACCCCAGGTATTTTATGTGAACTCGGTGCGACCAAGTCACTATTTCAATCAATCTAGATTTTCTGGCGACACCTCTTCATTACACTTGGGGTTCAACTGAAGGGTATGGTTCACCAGATTCAGCTTTAAAATTTCCTCCCTCTTCTGTCCATTAAAATAAGCAGTTCCTGGGTTCCTTGCTCTTGATTATTTATGTTGATTCTCTTGCATAACTTTGAGAAAATTTGATCCAGTACTTTGAATGGTCGGATGGTTTCTGTACCTGAATATATTCAGTTCCTTTGGCATAAGATACGTAAGTAGACATCCTCTGAGAGAGCTTATGTTGTTCAGACCAGTAACACTGTCGCTTGTGTTTCTCAAGCTTCTTCTATCAGTCTTTGGGTCATCAATTATGGTGCATCTGTGTCACAACCCGAAATCGGATCTTGATGGCGCTTACCATAAACCCCCAATAGGCAAGCCAAATCCAACAACAATTGGTAAAATAAAACTAAAATTTTCTAACCAGAAGCAATAACAAGATAAGAGAAGGGCCATAGCATAGATATGTACATAATGGTACCAAATATACAATAAGGCCAAAAAGAGACCAGGAAAGACAAATATATATAAGAACCAAACCTCGGGCCTGGTATCACTGGTACAAGAGCATCTAAAGTACAAGAGTAGAACTATATACAACCCGTCTGTCTAAACAAAATACAAAATAAATAGACAGTAAAAGAGAGAGGAAGCAGCAAGTTTTCAAACGCCAAAAGCTCGCCACGATCCAAACAACGACGACCTCGGAAGATCAAGAGTCAACGAAGGTGGCTCGTACTAGGTACTAGATCAAAAAAAGATGTAGAAGTGTAGTATGAGTACCAAAACACGGGGGTACTCAATAGGCATCATAGATCGACTGAGCTCAAATAGAAAACCATATAAATATAAAACGGCACAATAGTGCTAACACCTGTGTTACTCAGATTCTCCAAAATGTACTACTTTTAGAGTATTCGACACGCACCCATTGACATTTTTGAAGAGTCCGAGCAACATAGGCTAACAGTATGGATCAGAGTCAACTAGAATCATACTCCAAAGCATTGATAGTGAAGAAACCAATAATTAGGGATAATTCAAACTTAAAGCAAGTCATCCACAAGCAAACATATGTGAAATGATGCAATGAATATGTGGCCAATGCATAAAAGTAAGAAGTTTTGGAATCACCTCGCCGGCCGCCTTATAGGCTCCTTGAAACATTCCGTAGACCTATCGGAGCTCAACTGCATATGCAATAAATGTAAAGCCCATAATTGCATCCGCGGGTCGTCGGAGCTCATCTACATATGCAAAAAGGCAGAAAAGTGCAACCCAAAATCATCTCCCGGGCTCACTATAGAGAGTAAAACTGTCCATCCCTCAACAGAACTTCGGAAATCAGTGAATGTAGCACAACTCTCTTTCACAAGTTCGAAATCTTATAAAATAATTCAATCCTCCATAAAAGCTCATGTTTCAATAGTAAAATTAGTAAATTTAAGTAACATCTCTATGAACTCAAATCCCAAGAAAATGATAACAATCTCTCATAAAACTCCATTCTTCCCTAATAAACCAACAACATGCTCCCTTGGGGCCCAAATCAAGTAAAATCTGAGGTAGATTAGTTTCAAAATAGAAAATCCATATTTTCTCATCTCAATACATGGTCAAATGCAGATGCCATGTGCACGAATGCATGCCAATCATAATCAAACCATTCACAATACATTCATACTACACAAACCATTAGCGTAAATACCCTTCACAACACAATCCTAATAACTTGGAACTCCAGCCAGTTCTACTCCAAGGCATCAGACCCACAATCACAATAACATACTTAAAGCTCAAAAATATCAAAATAAACACGCAATCATACTAAAAAGCAACCAATGCATCTAAAACTAAGTTTAAACATCCTAAAAACATTCTATGGATATTACAAAACCAAGCAAAGGCTAAAATCAATCAAAACTAAGGCTTAAAGCTAAACTGCAAGTCTAAAGTCCGGAAAATGGCCAAAATATAACTAAGGATCATACAAGCCCAATAGGTCACCCTGCAATCTTCTTAACGATCATGCAACCCCATTTATTTAGAAACTAACTAAGCTAAGTCTAAAGAAGGAAGCCGTAACCTACCTCAAAGAGGAAACCGAACTTGAACAACTATTCAAGAGCTTTTCCCTTTCGAAGGGGGACTTGAACGTTGCCAAGCTATAAAAAAACAAAAGCTACACGTCAGTACAAGACTAACGATACCCATATCAATTTCGTGAAATTTGGACCGAAAAACGCGTCAAAATTTGACCCTCAGACTATGACAGCAAAACGGAAAACTAACTACGTCATTATGTCCCTCTGAGGTAAGGATTACACACCCTAAGGTTGGGTGAAGACGGAAATGTAATTGGACATCCAATTGTTCATAAAGCTTACTTTAAAGAATTGAAAATCAAGGATTTTGAGATTCCAATCAAGAATAAATTGCGGAATCGAAGCTAGAATAAGCAATAGAAAGTCAAAGGGAGGAGAATTACCTTTGAATTAATAAAAATGGAGACGAAATGAGCAATGTCACATCAAGTCAAGCTCTTCAATGGAGGATATTGAGTTCACTGACTTGGAGAAATGAGAGAAGAAATAACTAAAAATACTCTGTGATCACTGCCTTGGCAGACTAGAGGGCGCCGGAGCAACGCCACTGAAGCAAAGAAGGACCCGCAGGAGCGGAGGTCAACGGAAACCTCTTGCTCCACGTGAGTAGATAGATACCAAAAGGCGCGAGAAAACTGGCTGCGGTGGTCACCAGCCTGCGCTAGTGCAGCTGGCTCACCGCAGAAGCGGCAATATCAACAACTTGGGATAAAAATCCTAAGTTCCGAATGAACCTTCAAGATTTATCCGGGGTCCTATGAATGCAAACCGGATATGCTACCTAACCAGAAACAAAATTTTGGACTCAACAAAATCGCTGAAACAACCAGCGGAGGTCATCTCGACAAACTGTTGACCCAAGTCAACACTACGACCAAACACACTAAAACCAACAAAACACAAGAACCTCCAACTCAACTCGATCATTATGGGATCCGAACCAAAGGTCTTGCCATACCAAACTCAATGTTTCGGAGCTAACAACATTGACGGAAATCTCATTCGACCTCGTTTACCAGTAATGTCGACTGAAGTCAATTCTTTTAACATAAAAGCTGCAAAATGGGGAAAACTCACACATCTCTCCCGACCACCTCGAGAAGCACGCCACCCATCGCAACATATCAAACTCACAACATAGAAGCTACGGGAGGGGGCAAAATAGTAAAAGCACAGAGAAACACAGAAATGACCATGAGGGTCATTACAATTCAATCACATCTCTGATGGTAAATCTCTTTTCTTTACTATTTATCCACAAACCATGGCTACCAAAATACGTCAAGCTAGTCCACTTCCTTTCTTAAGTTTGAATTCAGTACAGGGCAGTTGATTGGCACCATACATGAATTATATGAACTTTATTACCATATTTGCCCTAAATCACCATCGCCCACAACTTGTCCCATTGCCGATTCACCTGATTTATTACATAGGTGGTTGGTACATCCAGAATCTCGAAGCTTCAAAAAATTGTACTTGGTTTCTTATAATTGCCAATTTTTACTGTGTCATGTCAACTCGATAAGCAGATACGTTCCCCTTTCCCTCGATGTCCTAAATATCAGGCAAATTCTCTTTCACTTTAGTTCATATAAATGTTGGGGGGTCCTAGTCAAAGAAGTTCTACTATGATATTCCGCTATTTTGTCAGTTTTATTAATGATTTTTCATGGCACTTGGATATTCTTAATGAAAAATCAATCAGAGTTGTTTCCCATTTTTCAGGCTTTCCATGTTGAAATCCAAAATCAATTTGGGGCTTCTATCTATGCATTTCGTATTGATATACACCATAATACTTATCTTTTTAATTTCAGCAGTTTATGAATTTCTGTAGGATTATTCATCAACCGTCTTGTCCATACACATCTCAACAAGATGGGGATAGTTGGGAGGAAGAATAAGCATCTCATTGAGATCGCTCTCACCCTACTCATACAATCTCATGTTCCATTGCGTGTTTGGGATGCAATTCTCACATCCTCTTATAACCCTCAGGGGTTGGCCTGCTGGCAATTGACTTGAGCCTTGGGGTTTGCTCCCTTTCAAGGTCTCAAGTTCGAAACCCATTGGGTGCAAACAATTTCTGAGGGCCATCGGACTGGGTAAAACCTGAATTAACCGTGGTGCACTTGCGGGAAACTCCTTGCCGAGGGCCTGTGCATCCCTGGGATTAGTCGGGGTTCAAAGAGACTCGGACACCCGGTGCAAATCAAAAAAATAAAAATAAAATTCTCACATCCTCTTATCTTGTTAATGATTGCCTCCCTCAGCTATCAAGGATCAAGTGCCACATTCTATTCAGTTCCTCTTCTTACCTTTGTTCTCTCTTCCACCATGTATCTACGGTAGCACGTGCTGTTAAGACCCGAAAACTCTAGCCATGATGACATCTACTATCACCCGCTAGTAGGTAAGCCAACCCCTAATCCAGAACGACAAGTAACAAACATACATGGTAGAAACAATAAATAATAGGAGATACAAATATAACATAAAGGAACATTGGAAGATAATATAAAAACCAACATAGCATGAATAAAGATCCACCCCAAAACTTGGGTAGTCATATGTACAAAGTTGCTACACAGAGTACAAGTCCCGAAAGTAGACCAAAAATATACAAATTTGTCTCAAAATGCAAAAAACTAGTCAACCTATATAGAAGGAGACATGTATGATTTAGAACGTCGTAAACTAACCCTCATCTCCGAGTCGTGTCGACCATGCTTCTTGCCTAAAATGTTGACCAAGGTCAAACTTAGGCCATAACTTGTTAGTTAAAACTTAGGTCAACCCAACTCCAATATGAAAGCAATAACAAAAGATAAAATTTTTAAAGCTTCAAAATAATCAGATACTAGCTCAAGGATGTATATAAAAATACAACACACTCAAAACAATAAATACCAACTCAAAATTTATAAAAATACAATGACATACTATTTACTCTTATTTGGAAGATTCTCTAGTCGACAACCATCACTATGAGCAACGTGATGATACAACGTCTCTCCCACGTTGCCAGAACTGTCCTATACCTTGTCGGGGTCCTCAACTAAGTGCATCCACTAAGCTCTGCCCGAAGGCACTTACGATTCATCTAAAAAGTATGATCTTGACCCATGTTGGCATACATGGTTTATGAGAAATGTGAGTTGTCTGAACTCATCCCCATGTCGGTGCTCAATACTACTCCCAATAATATATACTTATGCTCAAATGTGTGAAGCATACTCGTTCTCTAGTTTGAGATAAATTGCTCAAACTATCCTCTTAAAAGAGGTAACTACTCTTACATGTGAACTGGCAGAAGAGTTGCCTGTTCCCTGTTAATCAAGTCAGTAATATGCGAGGCCTAGCCGACAACCTGGGCTGCCAAGTGGCCTTTCTTCCCACCAAATACTTGGGGATGCCCTTGGGAGCCAAGAACAAAGAATTGGAAGTATGGAGTGAAGTCTTGGAGAGAAGTGAAAGGAAGCTGACAAGGTGGAAGAGTCAATATTTATCTCTGGAAGGTAGAGTGACTCTCATAAAATCGGTTCTGGATGCCCTCCCAACATATATGCTAAGTCTTTTTCCACTACCAAAAAGTATTGGAAAGAAACTCAACAAGTTGAGAAGGGTGTTCCTTTGGCAAGGGAACAAAGAGAAACAAGGATACAACCTGGTTAAATGGGAAGAGGTGATAATGAGCAAAGCACAAGGAGGTCTAGGCATTAAGAACTTAAGTATTCAGAACACTAGTTTGCTGCAAAAATGGTTGTGGAGATTCTGTTGCGAGGATACAGCATTATGGAGGAGGTTCATAGCTGAGAAATATGGCCTACAGAGTAATTGGATAACTGAAGAGGTGAATGGCACTTTTGGGTGCTCAGTATGGAAAACTATTAGGAGAATGTGGACTGACTTCAATGCGCAGGTGACTTTCAGAGTGGGGAATGGCCTGAAGATCAGTTTCTGGAATGAGATCTGGTTAAGCGATGTGAAAATGAGGATACTCTTTCCTGACTTGTACATTATTAGCCTACAACAGAATGATACTATAGCGCAGATGTGGAGTCCTCAAGGCTGGAACCTTATGTTTAGAAGGGCTCTAAATGATTGGGAGGTTGAAAGAGTAGCAGACTTACTTCAGGCTTTGAACCTGTTCCTTGGCATCAATGCAGAGTCCGACAAACCAGTTTGGAAATTGCATAGTAGGGGAGTTTTTACAGTAAAGTCTTGTTACTGGGAAAGAAACACCAACCACTCTTTGACAACATTTTGGCCCTGGAAATTAATATGGAAGATTAAGATCCCTCTAAAAGTTGCTTGCTTCACTTGGTTGGTAATTAGAAGAGCTTGTCTAACCCACGAAGTGCTACAAAGAAGAGGTATACAGATCTGCTCAAGGTGCTATATGTGTGAACAAGAGGCTGAAGTAAATGGCCATTTATTTTTGCATTGCAAGATGGCTACAGATCTGTGGAACATGTTCATTTGTAGACTCGGGGTTAATTGGACAATGCCCAGAACCATTTTTGAGGTACTAACACACTGGCAAGGAATTGGGAAGAGAGGATCAAAGGAAGATTGGTGGAAAAATGTACCTGCTTGCATTTGGTGGACACTATGGAAAGAAAGAAATGGAAGGTGCTTCGAGGGGAGGTCAAGCAGCTCCCAGATGATCAAGATGAAATGCCTTAGTCTTTTGTTTTTTTGGTGTAAGCAAGATTTAGTGGGGGAAGTAGATAGTGTAGTGGAGTTTATAGGCCAATTGTAAATTTTTGAAAATTTGTTTTTGGATTTGAGAATGATGGCACCCCCTGGGGGTTTGTAAATCCCTCCTCATCAATTTCTTAATGAGTTCTTTTGTGTGAATATAAAGTTACCTATTTCAAAAAAAAGAGGTAACTACTCTTAAATATCTTTGAACTCATAAACTCTTTTTAGAAATCAAAGTTTCTCTTTTCTCAACGTAAAAATGATACATTTGGGAATACTTAGTTCCCTTAAACTTTAATCAAAACTGTCTCTTTAAACTTTCCCTAAAACCCAGTTTAAAACACAATGATTGGCTTTCAAATCAAAACTTATAACTCAAAATAGTGTTCATGCTAAAATATAGACATGAACGAATCAACTCAAGGATCTCAATAAGATTATAGAAAACTCAGTACTCATAACTCAAGAACTCAAAACTCAGAACTCAATGATACTACTCATCTAAAAAATACTCAATTCATAGGGTTCATGCAGAATTATGACATGAACGGCTCAACTAAAGGATCTCAATAACAATATAGAAACTCATGAATACAACTCTTCTAATTCGCATACTCATTTACTCAAGACTTAGCTCAAATCTATAGTCAATTGCAAAAGACTTCTCAAAATGACTCAAAAGGACCTCTTGAACTTTCCTCTTAACTTTACTTTAATTTGAAATGTAAATTACGAGATGTGATTAGGATATGTAGGATCTCTCAAGGATCAATGAAGACTTTAAGAGTTAATAGCAAGAAGAGAACGAAGACATGATTCAAAGGAACACTAGCGCGACACATAGAGGTAATTAAATTTTTGCTCGCGAAAAGACTTTCAAGACAGATGACTCCATATCCTCTCCGCGTTGCAGAGAGGGGGTGTTCGATTGAAGATGGAAATTTCAAGCGTCTCCGCGACGCGGACCTGGACGTGAATATTTGGCCGTTTTTTTTTTCTTCTCCCAAACTCACTCTAATTCATAAACCCAATGCAATTTCATTGAAATCTCACTCAAATTCTATAAAAAAACAGCACTCATTTGCAAGACCCTTACCTCAAAAACTCAAAACATCCATTTGTTAAAGAATAGAAGCTAAAACTCAAGAACTTCTCAAGAATCTTAATACAAACGATTCCAAGAACAAATTCACGAATGAAATTTCAAGATTGACGTGAGGGCGAACAAACCCAACACTATGAGAAGCTTACATACCTGTAAGAACAATGTTCTTGAAGAAACTTGAAGGAAAATCTTGGAAGATGAACCCTAGCCTTGGAGTTTCTTGAAGTTCTTGAGCGTAGAAAGTTAGGAGTGAATGAGAACGGTCATGAAAACTGATTTTTCTTCACGTTTAAGGTAATTTAGATTACCTCCTAAGGGTTTTTAGGACTAAAATACCTTGAAAGAAATAAATAAAACGAGTTGGACGTCGAGATAGTTTTCCAGCGGACACTGAGGTCCGTATTCACTCCGTAATGCGAAGCCATTGCGGAGCTGCTGCCAGGTTAGAGCATCTCTAGTAAATCAGTCTTAACTTTTTACTCAGAACTGTGATTGAGGCAAACTTGGTGGCGTTGGAAAGAGGACTCGAAGACCTTCAATTTGATAGGTCATGGACCACTAACTCTTTATGTGCTAAAATATATGGTCGATTGAAGTTGACCAAAAATTAGAAACTGATGGGTGACTCGAACAAATTTTTCTATTTAGTCTTTTTTTGAAACTCGAGGTGTTACACCTAGTGACCTTAACACCTAAGAAAATTTAGAATCACTCGGTAAAATCTTATTCACAAGGAAGAATGGTTCGAGTCTTGACTTAAAAATTTTCGGGGTGTTACATTATCTTCCTCTTGGGATCATTCGTCCTCGTGTATGAGCATATAAGTCATAGATAAAATTTTGATATATGAGACATCAACCCAATGTTGAAACGACTGACTTTGAGGGATACGTTGGAGTATGAATGGATCAATATGCCACTTTAACTCTTTTTGAAGACATCACTATCTCATTCTCAACACTTGACTTGATTTCTCATCTTATCATCTCCCCCTTAGGTCTGAAACTGATACTTTAAAGCTATGGATCTATTCCATCAGCTCTAAAGTAGTCTACATTCAATTTACTCTAACACTCAGGAAAGTTTAATTCCATGTCTACTAAACTCTCCATATCCAAGTACTAAGATTCCCTGTGCGACCTCTTTCTAAGATGCTTCTCTTAACCTCTTTTCATTGGCTTATAATGCCGCGTCATCTAACTCTTAAGGTAAAAAATAATGCTTACATTAGCCTATTCCATATGACAACTCAATTATGCTATCTAGGCATACATGAAAACGATAAACTTAATTATAACCTCATCTGACTACTTACAATCAGTGTTTTGGACGGCGAAAGGCGACAAAAGGCGAACGCTCGCCTTTTTGAATTGAGGCGCCAATTAATACCAAAAATTAAAAATATTTAATTGCATATATAAATATCCAAAATCTCAATAGCAATAACATATATTAGCAAATATTTCAATTCAAAAACTAAAAGTAGATACCAAAAGTCTAGAACTTTAAAGACCCAATAATTCAAAAGACAATACTACAACTCTAAAAGTCTATTCTTCTTCAAAACTATCCAACTCTTGAAGATTAACATCCTCTACATCATTACATTGATCCTCATCTTCTTCCTCCTCGTAGTCTTCATCAATTAGTGTCCGAGTCCTACTTGAAGTTGAACTTGTAGATGTAGTTTCTACTCTTTGCCCTTGTCAAGTGCTCTTGATCTTGAAGAAAGTCCCCTAAGATGATAGATACTCTCATCAGCTCCAATTGCCGTAGCAACACTACCCCAAGTAAGATCATCATCCTCATATACTAGTTCATCTTCTTGATCTTCGGGGCATCCAACTAACCATTCATTTGAATCATCAATGTTATCCAAGCGAATTGGATCTATGAGATCACGAGCATCATAACGACGTTTCAATGTTCTATTGTACTTAATGTACACTAAATCATTGAGACGCGATAGTGCAAGCCTATTCCTCTTTTTGGAATGAATCTGCGCATAAGTTATAGATATTAACTAATAGATATTGATAATAATATAATATGGAAATTAGGATATAATTTTTTTACTTACGTGTTCAAACACACTCCAATTTCGCTCACATCCGGATGAGCTACAAGTTAGGCTTAATACTTTCATGGCAAACTTTTGCAAGTTTGGTGTTTCACTACCAAATAGTGACCACCATTCAACTATAATAAAATAAATTTAAAGGTTAATGAGTATAAATAAGTCAAATAATTTAAGAGCTAAATCAACTCACTTACCCGGTGACCTTGTGTCTCTAGCTCTTTTAGCCGGACCACAACCAAATAGTCCATCCGCCATTTTGTACCTAGGAAGCTCAACAACTAGTAAATCTTGTATTGTTATATCAGGGATCATCTTCTCAACACATGCATAATACTCGGTCCACAGACTCTGTAGTAAAGTTCCCTCTTCTTGAGCTTTATAATACAATCCTGGGTTCAAAACATGGCCTGCAGCATGCAAAGGCCGATGGAATTGGTCTGACCACCTTGCATCAATAATTTCAAACACTTTCTCATATTGCTTCTTAATTCCACGAAAACCCCGTTCAATAGTTTCTTTGGCTCTATCCATTGCTTCATAAATATAGCCCATTGGTGGTTTTTTCTCTCCATCCACCAAACGAAGCACTTTTGTCAAAGGGCCACAAACTGTAAGTGCTCGAACAACATCATCCCAAAAGTGGGCCGAAATAATAAGATTGGCAACTTCTTTCCCCAAAGTTTCCTTTGCAAATTTACTTGAAGTCCATTCGGTTGAGAGGACTAAAGTTCTCAAGTTTTTTCTTTGTATGTACATAGCTCTCAAAGTTAAGAAGGCCGTTGCAAATCTTGTCTTGGCCGGTTTCACCAAATTTTTTTCCTTGGTGAATTTTCTCATCAAGTTTAACAACAATGGCCTTTGACTAATGTAAGAATGGATTCTGATGGCCTTCTTAAAAACTGTTAAAGTAAGATTATAGTAATTAGTAGCTAATAAGCATTAAATATTGACTATAAAGAAAGTTAGAGGATAGGAGAGTGATATTACCGGAAGCATATGGCTTAACCTTGAATATGTCACCAAACATCAAGTTGATGCAATGAGCCGCACATGGAGTCCAATAAATGTGTGGGTACGCACCCATCATCATGCTTCCCGCTTTAACATTCTCACTAGCATTATCAGTGACAATTTGTACAACATTTTCCGGTCCAATTCTTTCAATAGTGCTTTCAAACAACTTGTACATTTTGGTGGAATCGGTAGATTCATTACTAGCATCAATAGAACCAAGAAATACACTACCGATTGGAGAATTCACCAAAATATTGATGATCATTTTACCATTTCGTGCCGTCCATTTGTCCATCATAATGGAACATCCAAACTTTGTCCATTGCACTTTATGCTCATCAATAATTTTTTCCACTTTCTCCACCTCTTTTTTTAGGTGAGTAACTCTAACTTCATGGAATGTAGGAGGCTTCATTCCGGGGCCATGTTGTCCTACTGTCTCAATAAATTTATCAAATGATTTGTGATTGACACAATTAAAAGGGAGCCCTGCATCATACATCCATATTGCGAAAGCACTTACCGCACGCTCCCTTAGAATTTTTTTTGTTTCATCAATTCCTCCTCCTTTTTCAAAGCCTCCTTTTTGTGTTGATTTCTGCGGAAAATAGAGATTCATAGGGCCTTTCGTCACATTCCGCGCGGTGGATGATGCACCTCCACTAGAAGATATCTTTGGAGTTTTGGAGGGAGGCATCATTTCCGCATATTCATCCATATCATCAACATCATCAATATCAATATACTCTTCCGGCTGCCTCACTTGAAATTTGGGATTATTAGCGATTTTATTTTGCATATAAGCCCTTACTTCTTCTCTAATCGCCGACGGACAAGCTGTACATTGTTTAACATTCTTGAAACCACCCACTAAATGTTGCTTGTGTCGAATTATTCCACCATTAAAAGTACTCCCACAAAAGTTACAATTAACCGAATCTTTCGTTGCTCCTTGAGTACCATAATTCCAACCAATGTCTCTCTTTTTGCTGGCATCCGCCATTGAATTCAGTCAATTCACTGTTTATGGACAAATGAATAATAATTATAGAAGAATTTTTTTTTTTTTTTTTTAAATTATAGGCAGTAGCAGTGAAATGTGAACAATAAAACAGAGGAATTAAAAAAAAAACAGAGCAGTGAAGGCAGCTGTATCTCAAAAAGAAAGAAGCAACAGAAACGATACGAAAAAAGCAGAGAAAAAGAAATCTGAACAAGAACTGAAGAAGAAGAAGAACTGAAAAGAAGAAGAAGAAAAAGAGGTCACCTGGCAGCAACTCCTGCGACTGCGATGAAGGAGGAGAAGACACGCGAGGCTGAGGGGAAGAGGAGCAGCAACTGTGCGATGAAGGAGGAGAAGAGACGCGAGGGGAAGAGGAGCAGCAACTCGATCGACTGAAGGTGGAGAAGAGATCGCAAGGAGAACGCGACTGAAGGTTTGAAAATAGAAAAAAAAAACCCTAATTTTGACTAATATTATTAAGTCAAATCTTTTTAAAAATTAAAAATCCAAAATGGCGTCGCCTTTAGGTCGCCTTAGGTCGCCTTTTTGATGTCGCCATGCCTCAGTGTAGAATGGCGAGATAGGCTCGCCTCGCCTCGCCATATCGCCTTTGGCGAATGGCGCTCGCCATATCGCCTTTGGCGAATGGCGCTCGCCATTCATAACACTGCTTACAATCTCGGGTACACCTCTTAATACTCTTGTTAATCAGTGACTTAGTCATACCTCATTTCTCTCATCTAAAAGTCAGAATCTCACACTTGTACCACTCTTATTCAGTGCAGGTAACATCTTACTTCCTCACCTACTCTATGTCGAGTCTACGAGATCAGATCTCAAAACTAACATCATCACCCTCATGTTGCCATCATTTTTTCACAACACTCATCTCAAATTCAAGCTTAGTGTGTAGTACTAAACACATATATCAATATAATTTCTCACATACTATACTAACTTCCGACTGCTAGATAAAATTAAGAGACACTCGCCCACTAAGACCTCATGACGAGTAGTAAATCTTTATCTCTCAGTCTACATACTTACATATTACTCTCACATTCCACTTCACAACTTAAGTACTATTTACCCACTTACTTTACATTATTTCTTAATTAGTTCTATAATCCTCTAAATACTATGGGGCTTTCCTTTCAAAAATCATAAGCCTAGCTTAGAGCTATCACCTCATGAATACTCCTGCTCTTCTATTCAACACCTACACTTGGTCGTTACTAACACAATGACACCTCATCATAAACTCATTTCTAGTTAAAGTATACTCTAACTCATCCATACTAGTAACTCTTACTCAACCTTCTATCATGAAATCTACACTAACTCATCACTTCTTAGTCTACAAAGAAAACTCCTCATTTATAACTTATTGGATGCATGACTGCAACAACATAATTTTCCTCATCGCTATCTCCCTTTCTTAGATACTATACCTCTACATGCATTCTTCTAACTTTGGGCATTACTACTACTGCTTATGACATCGTAACTCATACTATCTTTTCGGGTGAAAATACTACCCAAGCTCTAAAACACACTTTCTCATGAGGGTCTCAACTGAAACAAGGTTTAGAGAAGAGAGTCTGAGAGTACATCTCATTTTTAGCTCGAACACAAGATTCATATGAATAAGAGTGCATCTTTTGAATCTCAACACTTAGGCTCACTCACAAACCTTTCTCAAGATTTGTGCTGAGAGTAACTCATCGATAAGGATCTAACTTTGCTTTTCAACCACCTTTGTATGAGGGGTAGTCAAATGGATATAAGAACACCCGAGTTAGAATAAGTTCATTATGACATAATTCTATCACACGATTTAGAGTATGGAAAAGGGAACTTTTCTTAAATATTTGCGGTCTCTCATTTATAGAAGTGGGGCCGTCACAACCATAAACAAGATCCTACCGACATTACTTCATAGACACTCTAGGACACTTGAACTTTGTGCACTGATTCCAAGTTTGTCATGACCCGTGCCTACACCCTGCACATGGCCAACACTCAAGAACCATTGCTCAAGAACCATTGCTGGTCCCCAAGTGAACCCTTATCGTGGCTGACTCCAAGTGAAAAACTAATTCGAGCAATAATAGACTTAAAGTTGAATTAAATTCATTAAACTCAAATACTCAACTTTATAAAGTCTGGAAAATGCTCAATAGAATTACTTATAGTTTGTAAAACAACTCAAAAGAAAATACATACTGAAAGACTCCTCAACTTAACTATCTATGAAGCCTTTACTATTACGGAAGGATATTGGACAAGACTCACGATATCTCAAAACAACTAAACTGAAAGTAAATGTGAAGTCCTCCAGAATACAATGAGGCTCACCAAAAGCTAACTGTAGAGTGATCTCAACGAATGCGCCTGTTGATAATCCTGAACACTTGTATTTGCATCATAAAAAAATGCAGGTTGAATGACATCAGTACATTGAATATACGAGTATACAAGGAGAAACTAAAACATAGCTAACTGAAGTGATAACATGGGAAGACCATACTCACCTCAACTCAACTCCAATATGAAAACAATACTAAAAGATAAAATGTTTAAAGCTTCAAAATAAACAGATACTAACTCAAGGATGTATATAAAAATACAATAAACTCAACAGTAGATACCAACTCAAAATGTATAAAAATACAATGACATACTATTTACTCTTATTTGGGAGATTCCCTAACCGACAACTATTACTATAAGCAACGTGATGATACAACGTTTCGCCCACGCTGCCAAAATTGTTCTATACCTTGTCGGGGTATGGAACACCTCAACTAAGTGGTCTACTAAGCTCTGCCCGAAGGCACTTAGGATTCATCTAAAAATTATGATCTTGTACCCATGTTGGCATACATGGTTTATGAGAAATGTGAGTTGTCTGAACTCATCCCCATGTCGGTGCTCAATACAACTCCCAATAATATATACTTATGCTCAAATGTGTGAAGCATACTCGTTCTCTAGTTTGAGATAAATTGCTCAAACTATCCTCTTAAAAGAGGTAACTTCTCTGAAATATTTTTGAACTCTAAACTCTTTTTAGAAATCAAAGTTTCTCTTTTCTCAATGTAAAAATGATACATTTGGGAATACTTAGTTCCCTTAAACTTTAATCAAAACTGTCTCTTTAAACTTTTCCTCAAAACTCAGTTTAAAACACAATGATTGGCTTTCATAGACTCTCAAGACTTGGAACTCAAAATAGAGTTCATATTGAAATATAGACATGAACGAATCAACTCAAAGATCTCAATAACATTATAGAAAACTCAGTACTCAGAACTCAAGAACTCATAATTCAGAACTCAATGAGACTACTCATCTAAAAAATACTCAATTCATAGGGTTCATGCAGAATTATGGACATGAACGACTCAACTCAAAGATCTCAATTACAGTATAGAAACGCATGAATACAACTCTTCTCATTCTCATACTCATGTACTCAAGACTTAGCTCAAATCTATAGTTAATTGCAAAAGACTTCTCAAAATGACTCAAAAGGACCTCTTGAACTTTCATCTTAACTTTACTTTAATTTGAAATGTAAATTACGATATGTGGTTAGGATATGTAGGATCTCTCAAGGATCAATGAAGACTTTAAGAGTTAATATCAAGAAGAGAACGAAGACACGATTCAAAGGAACACTAGCGCGACACATAGAGGTAATTAAATTTTTGCTCGCAAAAAGACTTTTGGATACAGAAGACTCCGTATCCTCTCCGCGACGCGGAGAGGGGGTGTTCGACTGAAGATTGAAATTTCAAGCGTCTCTGCGACGCGGACCTGGACGTGAATATTTGGCCATCTTTTTTTTCTTCTCCCAAACTCAAGCTAATTCATAAACCCAATGCAATTTCATTGAAATCTCACTCAAATTCTACCAAAAAACACCACTCATTCGCAAGACCCTCACCTCAAGAACTCAAAACATCCATTTGTTAAAGAATAGAAACTAAAATTCAAGAGCTTCTCAAGAATCTCAATACAAACGATTTCAAGAACGAATTCACGAATGAAATTTCATGATTGGCGTGAGGTCGAAGAAATCCAACACTCTGAGAAGGTTACATACCTGGAAGAACAATGTTCTTGAAGAAAATTGAAGGAAAATGTTGGATGAACCCTAGCCTTAGCGTTTCTTGAAGTTCTTGAGCGTAGAAATTTAGGAGTGAATGAGAGGGTTAGGTTATGAAAACTCATTTTTCTACACGTTTAGAGTAATTTAGATGACTTCCTAAGGGTTTTTAGGACTAAAATACCCTTAAAGAAATAAATAAAACGAGTTGGAAGTCGGGATTTTTTTCTAGCGACCAGTGAGGTCCGTATTCAGACCGTAACGCGGAGCCATCGCGGAGCTGCTACCAGGTTAGAGCGTCTAGTAAATCAGTCATAACTTTTTACTAAGAACTCTGATTGAGGCAAACTTGGTAGCGTTGGGAAGAGGACTCGAAGACCTTCAATTTGATAGGTCATGGACCACCTAACTCTTTATGTGCTAAAAGATATGGTTGATTGAAGTTGACTTAAAACTAGAAACTGATGGGTGACTCGAACGAATTTTTCTCTTTAGTCCTTTTTGAAACTCGAGGTGTTGCACCTAGTGCCCTTAATACGTAAGAAAATTTAGGATCACTCGGTAAAATCTTATTCACAACGAAGAATTGTTCGAGTCTTGACTTAGAAATATTCGGGGTGTTACACTTACAAGGTATGGGACATAGAAAAAGCTTAAAATAGGATGGGCACTTCCATCTAATTTTCAAAATGCCTTTTTTGGATGTTCCAGCTTAATACCAATGTATTTAAATTCAGCTAGTAAACTTGAATACAATCGGTAAGATGATAAATGAAAGCATATAGTAGTTGATTATATCAATGATGTTCCTGTTATTGACACAATAACCATGATACTTCCAATCCTTTTGGAATGTATAGTTATTCCAACAGGATTGTCAGTAGTTGAGCTTTTGTGAAGACATCTTTTCCAACTTCAGTTCATTAGAGCAATGCTCAACTAACGACACTTAATTTTCATCAATTTATGATTTAATAACTATACAGAAATCAACTTTCGCGTAGAAAATTCAACTTTATAACTGTAATATAAGCTACTGCATCTTTATTTTAATTGTCCTTTTAAAATAGTCTAGTTTATTGAAAACCTAGAAAGCAAATATTACTAATGATATGAAGAACTTTTTAATTACAAAGGCAATGATATTCATATCAATAATCTGACCACTAATATAATACATAAATTAGTACAACTGAAGGTGAAGTTTTCCCTCATCATAAATGGTAACACTGAAGGTTTCTTTCAGTTCCAAAGGGGTCTCGGACAGGGAGATCCTATGTCTCCATTCCTATTCTTAATAGCCATGGAGGGACTGAATCATATGTTCAGGAAGGCAAAGACAAATGGATGGGGAGAGGTTTTAGTGCACAAGCAGGGAGAGGGGAAGGAACTGGAGAGATCACACACTTATTTTATGCTGATGATGCTCTTATATTCTGTGAGGCGGAGGAGACACATATTAGACATTTAAGAGCTATACTCTCTATATTTGAGAGCATTTTAGGCCTCCATGTCATCTGGTTGAAGAGTCATCTCTTCCCTATCAATAATGTTGACAATCTGTTTGGGCTAGCTGAAGCATTGGGTTGCCTAGTAGATGCACTACCAACAAAACAGTGGGACTGCCTTTGGGAGCAAAGAACAAAGAGCTGGAAGTGTGGTATGTGCTGTTGAAGAGACGTGAGAGGAAACTAGCCAGCACCTGTCTCTGGGAAGCAGGGTAACACTCATCAAATCAGTGTTGGATGGTCTGCCTACTTACATGATGAGCTTATTTCCAGTCCCCAAGAACATTGAGGCAAAGACTCGGCGATCCGCCGATGGGCAAGCTTCATCGCCAAATCAACTGCTTCAGCTTTTGAATTCTTGACTTCTAAGTTGGCGAACCCGATAGATGTCACCGAATGGACTTGACTTCATTCTCCAGTTGTTCTGATCATTTAGGTGAGCTGGATCGAGCTCGCCGTTCCATTCGGCGCATCGCCAAACTGCACTTTGGTTCGCCGAGTTGGCTTAGTTCATGAGCCAACTTGCTGGATCTTTTGGCGAGCTAGAAGCTCACTCAGCGAGTCGCCGAGTGATTTTTGCAAGCTCCAGCCCTTCTTTTCTTCAGCTTTTCCAACTTTTTCACTTCTTTTCACAATGTAATGTCCTTGCCTTGTTCTTAAGCCTTCATTGCTGCACATAAACAATTTAACATCAGTTATGAACTCAAAATAGGCGTTGAGGACACTAATTCATTAAGCAACAAGCCCTAAATGAGTCAAAATTCCCACTCATCAGACATCATCACCTTTGTACAATGCTCTTAGGCTTCATAAGCCATTGTTCTATAAGTCGATGCCTCATGATGGTTCTGATTTCTAATCTAATACCACAGGAATCATAGAACCAGAGATGTTTCGAAAACAAGAGTTGCTCTCTTCAGAAATTGAAGATGAACTGTCTAGTCCTTTTCTTTTTTTGGTGTAAACACGAATATCCTCAAGAAGAAGACGATATTCCTAGTATTTTAGATTATTTATGAAGCTTAGTAGGGACACCCCTCCCTCTGTAATTTTGTTGTAAGTATTACTGGAATACTTTTCTGAGTATTCCTTTTGTTCATAATACAAGTTACCTTTTTCAAAAAAAAAAGAATCATAGGAAGTTTTTTCATACCTACCTTGGTTGCTACCTCACTCTACATAATAGGTGCTCCGGATCTTACTCATTATGAGTTCTACAACACAGCAAATAAAAGGCCCCTGGATATTGAATTGTGGAATTACTATTAGTTGGAATTACACTACCCTCCTAGACTCCACTCATTGGATTACACTAGATATGTTGTTATTTTACTATCAATAGAGAGTTAATTGCATAGTTAACTCTTCATGAAAAATGAAATCTTGAATAGAAACTTCCTATGTCATATTTTTTTATTAAACAAATTCTTATTGTTCCTTCTACTAAATTTTCTCCTGGCCCACCACATGTAAATTTCCTATGTGACCATCCTATTCTACAAGCCGAGATTTACTCAAATTAGTCATTGCAACTTAATATAACTATAATTTAACAAAAAAAAACACAAATTTCTAGATTGATAGCCTTGAATTGAGGAAACAATACCTAAAACAATAGATTTTGCTTAACCTTGTTATGTGGAATACAAATGAGTATTTGTGATAGTTAGGTAAGTTTAAAATCAACTACTTCCAAAGAAGATAAAATTTGGCTACTACATCATAAAAAAATCATTATTTCTAGCTACTAAATTTGATCTTTATTTCACTCAGCTAAAACAACACTCATTTAGAGTGATGAAATAGAGAGTGAATATGGAGATCTAAAAGAGGGAAAAGAGATGAGAGAGTCTATGTTTCTAGACATAGGTTTAATACGTCAGACATAGCATGTAACATGCTATAATCAACCAACAGATTAAACTACTTACCTTGTGTATTGAATCAATATTGGAAGGGCTGCAATATTGAATCGTCCTTGTGAGTCCAAATGGTAGATTGGAAACATGGAAGCCTTGCGTAACCCGATTCCCAGCTACCACATATCAATTAAAGCTCACAGTTGTGTTGGCGCTGAAAGAGGTCATTCCTAAGCTAAGTTGCGCGGACTCTTCACTTCGATGCTATGTTGCGCGGACTCTTCATATTTGCAGGCGAACCCGTCTCGACGCGACACTGGTGCGGGTGCGGGTGCAGGGTGCGTGTCGGATTCGGTCAATCCGATCCGGACACTTTGACCGAAGCCGAGAAAAGATTTGGGGAAGAAAAAATCAGTTTCCGACGACGTAAAGAGAACAAAGCTTGAAAAAATACAGAGAATAGACGAAAGCAGAGAAAATCAGTTTCCGGCGACGCTCCGGCGACGTGATGTAAAGAAGACAAAGTTGAAAAAGTAAAGAGAAAGAGAAAGAAAGAAGAGTTTTTTCTTCAAAAATTAAATGAAATAGAGTCTTTTTTTAATCTTTTTTGAAAATGTATATACACAATACATATATATCTTGAATAAAGGAAAAATCAAAAAGTGAAAAGTAGTGTCAGAAAAACATCCCATCAGCATCAATTATAAAGATTTTTCGTTGGAAATATATATATATATATATATATTGAATAAAGGAAAGATCAAAAAGTGAAAAGTAGTGTCAGAAAAACATCCCATCAGCATCAATTATAAAGATTTTCAGTTGGAAATAAGAAATATATATATATATATATATATATTTCTTATTTAATTTTTTGGCAATCAATTTCAAAATTTTAAAATAATGATGGAGATATCTAAAAAAATTTAACTTCATATTTCTTATTTAATTATTTAATATATATACACAATACATATATCCTTGAAAAAGGAAAGACCAAAAAGTCTTCAACAAAAGTAGTGTAACATCCCATCAGTCATCAACTATAAAGTTTTTTCAATTGGAAATCTTTTATATATATATTTATTATTTAATTTTTTGGCAATCAATTTCAAAATTTTAAAATAATGATGGAGATATCTTCATAACTATATTTTTATAATATTGAAAAATTTTAGCCGTATCCCCGCACCCGTATCCATACTCGGATTCGCACCCACGAATCTTAAAATTTGGATTTTGCCGAATCCGACTCTCGGATTCGCATCCGTCTCGGATACCCGCACCCGAGTCCGAGCAACTTAGCTTCGATGCCGCACCCGTGTCGGATTCTCCAAAAATACACTACTTTTGGAGAATCCAACTCGCACCCGTTGACATTTGTGAAGAGTTCGAGCAACATAGTTCCTATGTATTCTTGAAAGTTGAAGAAGGAGAATAGAAGGTTGTTCTGTTTTGGAGAATAGCCGAAGATTCTACTTCTGTTTTGGAGAAGAGAGGATGTTTCTAGGTCACACGTGGAGTGAGCACAATTAAAGAATTTTAATGAATAATGAAAAGGCAATTGACATTAGGCATTGGCCTATAGCTGAACATAGCTCTCAATGAACTTACTAATGAGTCGACATAAAAATTAGTTCAAGAACTCAAGTATTAACACCAAATTACTAGAATATACATCCACAAATAGGTCCAAATAATGGAAATGGAAGAAATTGACTAGAGACGAAAACGGAAAGTGATTTTTTTGTGGCTGAAAACGAAAAAAAAGAAGCAATCAAATTGGATACGGACAGAATTCTGAATGAGATATTTTAAAATTTGAAAAGAATTCTAAAGCAAGTTCAATTACAACCACTATCTGTTTTAACTAAGTGTTTAATGTATCCTTCAACTCCGACAACCATGAAATTCAGCCACAAAAATGAGATTTTTAAAGAGAACTTGAAAAGCAATAATTTTTTTTTTTGTCATCAAATAAATAAATAAATAAAAATAATGCAGAAGATGAAAGTGAAAAAAAACAGAATATTTAGGAGAAAAAAAGAGGAGGATACCTGAACTTGTAAGCCAGTTGAAAGGATGAAGAAAAGTGAGTATTTCTTGATATTCTGAAAGCTCTATGAATGAAAGAGACTGCTTTAGTCGTAAGCAAGAGAGAATGGATACTTGTAGGGTTATGATTGCAATTGGAATATTATCAAGTGAAATTAATAAGTTCTTGATCGTTCTTGGTTCACTCTCGAGAGGGTACTTCTTGTTTATGTTTGGATCCATGATTGGAGTTGCGGTTTGGAGAGATTGGCGAAGAAGAAGAGGGAAGTGACAGATACAGAGAACAATCTGGAATGGGAAGGAAATAGGAGTTCATGGTTTGCTAAAAAATCAGTCATACATAATTCAGTTTACCCTTGAATAATGAGCATATTTAAATGTTTGCCCTTGGTCGTTCCAAGTTTCACCTTTCTAAATATAGTTTAATTGTTACTCATGCTACTACATAATTTAATTTGTATTTTACTAGATTCTGTCACCTCTATTTCAAGCCTTGTTTGGGTGACCGCCACTCCATTATTTCTCTTTTTATTTTCTTTGACTGAATGTTTTGTTTGTGTTGAGTGCAGGATCATCAGGATATCCCCGTTTGCTAATCGTTTGTCATTCGATGCTCCTCCAGCAGTTCAGCGGCTTAGGTGTCTGGCAAACTATGAAGCCCTTAGATTTTCAAACCCCATTTTGAGTTTAGGACAAACATTGGTTGCAAGAATGAAAGACCGAAGTGCAAATAATAGTGGGAAGTATATATCTGTGCATCTTCGCTTTGAGGAGGTTAGTTTTCAAGTAGTGCAAACTGATGAGCATGCATACTTTATGTAGTTCATATGATAGCATAGACTTCCGAGGGTAAATAGTCTTGATCACTTTTTCGTGCAGGATATGGTTGCTTTCTCTTGTTGTATATATGATGGTGGAGATAAAGAGAAAATAGATATGGATGCTGCAAGAGAGAGAGGATGGAGGGGAAAATTCACAAAACGTGGTAAAGTGATTCATCCTGGAGCAATCAGGATCAACGGAAAGTGTCCCTTAACGCCATTAGAGGTAATATTTTTTTGTCTTGTTGGCTAGATATTCAGTTGACTTCCTTATTCTGTTTCTTATTGTTAACTCAGTTGACTAAACCTTTGTTTTTTTTCTCATCTGACGAAACGCTGGAAATAATAACTTAAGTAAAAGTAAAACCTTTTGTTTTGGATGTTTTAATGCCTTTCATTCTTAGGGCTTGCTTTGAGCAGCCTGTGAGTTCGTTGTAAGATTACCTTTACCAAAGAATATTTTTGAAAAGTTATGTTTGACAAAGTGATGTGCAAGAGATGCTTGTGAAGATAAGATAGCTACATAACCATTTCAAAAACAAATTAGATAGTTGCATAAGATGTACTTGTGAGAAAGAGAAAGAAATAAGAGAAACTTCAGCTTGATTATTCTCTGAAGCCATTGGGGTTTAGATATCTATGTACATACACTAAGAAAGGAAAGAAAATAAAAATACATAATTATAGGAGTAAATCAAGTTGCACTATATTTGCAAGATCCTAAAATATTCTACAATACCCACGAGATTTTAACATTCCTCAAGTTGGTTCATATTAACCATATGTACCAAACTTATTACAAATGTAACTAATACGAGAACCAGTTAGGTACATGGTGAATATATGAGCTGATCATTTGACTTCACGAACTTTGTAGTTATGTCTCTTTAAAATAGTTTTTCTCTGATGAAGAGAAAATGATCTCAATGTGTTTAGTTCTCACATGAAACATCAGATTTGGTGCAATATGTTGAGTAACTTAGTTATCTCACACAAGCAACTCCAACCACCAACGCCGTCTCAAATTAAGATCCTTCCCGTTGAATATGTACTGTAGGCTACAATGATGAATGAAGATCTCACAATGAACACCATAAAGATAATGCCTCCAAATCTTCAAAGCAAAAACTACCGCCACTAATTCCAAGTCATGTGTGGGGTAGTTCTTCTCGTGAACCTTTCATTGCCTAGAAGCATATCCTATAACCTTGCCATGCTGCATCAACTCACACAATATATTGTAAAGCCCTCGCCCTCTACAGGAAAATTCAGAATTGGAGCTGAAGTCAATAGGTGATGTAAGACGAGATACAACATAGATAGGTCCAAGAGATAATTAAGAAATTGAGGGGAGATAGAAGAGAAAGAAAGTACAATCCCACAATTGAAGGGGAGATAGAAGAGAAAGAAAGTACAATCCCACAATTGAAGTAAATTAGAGACCAACAAATAGATTTGTATTTCTATAGTTTGAATAAACAATTCAAGGAAGAAGAGAATTGAACTCATACATGAATAATCTTACTAAAAGATATTCAAGAGAGATCAAATGTAGAGACAAAAACCCACAATACTCACCAGTGTTCACCTAAAAATATTATTTACCCAAATAATCTTCATTCTATTTTATTTATACTATGGCTATTGGTGTGAGGGATAAGAAAAAATAATCCTGGGATAAAAAAATAGTCCTGGGATAAAATTTTGATGTCTTGTTTGGTTGACATGTTTGGGATAACTTATCCCACCAATTATAACATAGTGATGGGATAAGTTATCCCAGGATAACTAATCCTAGGATAATTAATCTTGGGATAAGTAGTTCCCAACCAAATGACCCCTTAGAGTTAACTAAGATAAGAAAAGACATAAATGCCCTTAATTACAATGCTATGACAAAAAAGATCCTAAAAACATATTGATATTCTTTTCTTGTATTGGTTCTTGATTTCCACACACCGAAACACTCTAAGCTCTTGATGTCAAGTAGAAATCCTTCCATGCAATGAGTACTTCCCAAACTTACATCATTCTTCCCTTCTTGAAAAGAATTCGACCTTGAATTCAAACCTTGCAAAACATAGAAGGGAATTAATACCCAAGCCAAAAAATTAGCTTCCAAACAAGTTACATACCACTTCCATAAATGCACACTTTTATGATAGCGCCAAGAATCATGAAATTCTATAAAAATCACTTTTTCAAGCGTAATATCAAGAATTTGACTCAAAAGTATACCATAATCATAAAATAGCTAAAAGAAACCAATAATTCTAAATATTAGCTTTCAAATCAAAATTAGTTTCTTTAGAAACTTGGACCAAGTAGTTCCTCAATTCACAATTTGATGGTACTCTTCTAATCACAAAATTAAGAGAATTAACAATATCATTCACAACCCTTAAACGCAAAGTAAGCATTCCCCGGATCAAACACAAATATCGATCACAAAACTTTCTTGAGTTTCTCCCTTTTTTTTTTTGGTTAAAGAGTTTCTCACTTAGTAACTCACAACATGAATCAAATAACAACATTAAATAGTTTTCACTAATCATAACAACATCACTACTGTAAAGTTCAAAGACACAGAAATTTACCTTCATGGCTTTAGAAGGTGCAAATATAAGCACTAGCCATTCAAACAAATCATTCTTGGCTTTAGAAGACAAAGATACCTCAAACCTTTTTGTAGCCCAAGAAGATTCTCCCATGGTAGATCCTCTCTTGATGTTGTTTCACAAATAAATCAAGAATGTTAGTAAATTCATCAAAAGAAGGATTATTACATTTATACCCATATTTGGCAATGCTTCAAATGGATCATATTTACATTTCTTTCTAGAAGCATTCAATAAACCGACCCAAAGCATATCCTCAAAAGTAAATCTAGAGTAAGTGAATAAATTGACACACAAGCTAGCATCTATCAATTTATGTAGTACTTTCTCCCGTGCCTCCCTCATTCTTTAAAGGACATTCTTCATCTTTAGAGGACTTTTGAAAATATGATGTGCTTTCAACAAATATTTTGGGAGCTAGCTTGCTAACATCCAAACAATTGACACCCTCAAGTAAGCCACAAGAATCATTTTCACAAGTCATGCACTCTTTAAATTTTGAATCATCACTTTCATCAAGTGCGCACAAGACAAGGAATGAATCATTCAATCGGACTTCATCAATATTGTTCACATCTTTAAAGTTTAAACTCAATTTTCAAATTATGATCAATGTGAATTACACAATCAAGATTAGGACAACTCAAAGAAGTACTCACATTATCAACACAAATATCACCTTTCAAACCTTCTTGAATATTTTCACCAAATAAAGGATTGTAAAATATTTTGAATTTTTGACATTCCTTAGGCTCAAAAAGGATATCGTCACACTTCCCTTGCTCTATTTCAAGATGACTATCACAAAGTATATTCATGTCCTCACTAGAGAAAGAATTTAACTATTAAATTCACTAGCAAAGAGACATGCATTATCAATCACATTTTTAGTGTTCCTAGTAGCTAAAGAAAAAATAAATTCACCTTCATCACAAAAATTCAAGGAAACATTTTGTATCTCAAGTTTTTTCATACTTGGCATAACAATAACTTGAAACTTTTTATGCTCACAATCAATGACAATTTTAACTCTACAATCATATGGAACTAGTGTATGGTCACAATCCATTTGCATATTAACACAAAGTATAGAATCATCAACCTCACCCAAAGACCGTCTAACATTCACACTCAAGTCACTAGCAAGTACATTTGAAGTGACTAGAGAGTTAGGGTTAGCCTTTTTACCGTGATAAGCACTTAAAGAATCTTCTTTACCTTGATCTTCTAAAATTAAGCTCACTTGCTCACTTGAAGAAGTAGTCTCAACTTTACATGCATCATGCAATTCTTGAGTTTCTTTCCATGTTAAGTTTTCCTTTCGTGCTCTTCTTCAAGAATACCTACAAAAGAATTGAAAACATTAGAAGAACAAGAATTCAAAAGGTTAGAGTTAGAATAAGAAAATCTCACTCACACTCTCTTGTTTTTCTCTTATCTCATCTTCTTTTCTCTCACTTGCCTCACTTTTCTTTATTTCATCTAGTGACACTCTACTCTCATTTTTCAACTCTCTTTTCTTTTGTGCTTGTAGCCACTCCCTCACTTCATTCAAAATATCCTTTCCTTTTGATCTTTTGAGTTGGCACTATTCACCTTTTTACTCCTAGGGTTGTAAAAGGCGAGCCCTTATCGCCTTTGGCGAGAGGTGAGGCAAGTCCTTGTCGCCTATTACTAGCGAGGCGAGGCGATCTCGCAAAGGCGAGAATAGGCGTGTGGTGACGTGGCGAGGCGACAGAGACGTCGCCTTTTTATTTTATTTTTTAAACAGGCCTGATTTAAAATTTAAAGGCGATATTAGGGTTTATTTGGTGTTTTGGACAAACCCGACTCTGTTCTCCCTTTTTTCTCTCCAGTTCACAATTGTGACCTTCAGGGTTTCATGTGCAGTCAGCGCTCAGCAGTGTGCAGTTTCTGTTTTTTTTTCATGCTCTGTTGTTTTATTTCTGGAGACTACTGTCTACTGCAATGTGCCTATTTTTAAAAAAATCTTGAAGAACAGACTTTTGGAGTTCTAGTATTGCTAGTCATTTGTCTTTTGAATTATTGAGTTATTCAAGTTCTATACTTATAGTATCTACTACCTACTATTAGTTTTTGAATTGAATTTGCTAATATGTTACTGCTTTTGAGATTTTGGATATTTATATATGCAATAAAATATTTTTAGTTTTTGGTATTAATTTGCGCCTCAACTCAAAAAGGTGACGGTCAGGCAGACCCTTGTCGCATTTTCCAAATTCCTATCAAACGAAAATTTATTATGTTTGAACCAAGGATCCCATAAACACACCAAACAAGTAGACAAAGGATAAACATCACACCAAATCCCCTCTTGATAGCTCCCTAGGTAAACAACAATCTTCACTTCTTCGTCAACCAACCTTCCACCAAATTTATATGGTGAACTTTTTTTAAGACAAGGTATCTCCAACCACTCAACCATAGATGGATCAATGAAGTTGGTATAACACAATTTATCTACACCTAAGGTGCAATCAAAAGTGCAACCACTCTCATATTCCTCAACAATGACTTCAAATTTAGCCAAACTTCCATTAGGCTCATGCACTCTTCTTTTTGGAGAAACACTACTATAATTATCATAGGATACTTCACTATAACTTCTATAAGGAGTAGGATTATAACATGAAGTTCTCCTTTCTTCATAGTCATCCAAACCTCCCTTGTAACTTCTTGAACCCGTGTAAGACATAATTAAGACAAGAAAAGTGGTTAGAAAAAATAATGGACCTCACAAGTGACTCCCTCACGTGTATCACTCAAATGTTAGCACTTAGTTTTCTTTCCACTTGTGTATACACTCAAAGGTGGTAGGATTTTAGGACCACATTCAAATGATTTCACCACTAAGGGGTATCCCTTAGTCTCTTCACGGTTCTACAATCCCAAATAACCTCAAAGCAAGCCTTCACGTATCGGTTCAGAATGGAGTTCATGTCACTAACAAAGAAGGACAAAACACACTAATGGACTAGGAATGAAATAAACACACAACGAAACTAAAAGAGAAAAGTACTTAACAAATTGGCACGAAATGGAATACGGACACAAAACTAGATAACACTAGTATAAAATAGTACTAATTGTAATCTCAATCTCAAAAAAAATAATAGTACTAATTGTAATCTAGCTAAAAAATACAGAAGAAGAATAAGAAAAGCAAGCAAGGAAAAGGCTAAATTTTAAATGAAATTCAAAACAACTCATCACCTCCTTCAACAGTTGAAATTCAACACAAAACCACCTGAAATCTCACCGAAACAATCTCAAATTTCAGATGAACTCCTTAAGATGTTGTCAATCTAATGAAATAACACCCACTTGAAATGGAGCTCGTTTGCGGAACCCAAAATTTAAGATTGAAGCTTCAAGATTAGTTGATAACTTTCAATGGAGCTTCTATTTCAAGTTTCCTACCCCAAATTCTGAGTAACCCCCAAATGAACTTAAAAACAATAGCAAACCAACGTGAATCAAATAGTTTCAGCTCTTTTTCTTTTTAACTCGAAGCTTCGAGTGAAGCTCAATGGAGTATAAGTTGTTGTGTCACGTTCTTTTTCCACATCCAGGTGATGGATTCAGATGTTTTCAAACTCAAAGATTAGCCAAATCCAACCAAACAATTTAAACAAGAGACCTTAAACAAATATAGCTACATCTTCACAAAATTTGCGCCGCAGCTACAATTTTCAACTATTTATATTTTTTTCCCCAACAAACCCACCAATCCCAAACAATTTTCTTCCACCAATTTCCACTTCCAGGAGTTCTCAATGATAGAGCTCAAAACATACAACTCCTAGTTCACAAACAACACCAAAACAATAAAAGGAGGGGAGATTCTCAATTGTAGAATTCAAACAACAATCTCAATAGGTCAAACACAATCAAACAGGCTTTTTTTCTAGAAAATAATTAACTTAAGGATTAAGAATTGTAGGAAAAATTATTTAGCCTTGCTCTGATACCAATTGATGTAAGACGAGATACAACATAGATAGATTCAAGAGATAATTAAGAAATTGAGGGGAGATAGAAGATAATGAAAGAACAATCCCACAATTGAATTAAATTAGAGTCCAACAAATATAGATTTGTAATCCCCTAATTTGAACAAACAATGACACCATTAAATTCAAGGAAGAAGAGAATTGAACTCAAACTCATACATGAATAATCTTACCAAAAGGTATTTAAGAGAGATTCAATATGGACACAAGGGATAAACCCACAATACTCAACAAGAGTGTTCACCTAAAAATAGTCTACCCAAATAATCTTCATTCTATTCTTTTTATACTTTAAGGGTCAACTAAGATAAGAAAAGACATAAATGCCCTTAATTACATGTACACCATGCTATGGCCAAATAATATTTTCTTGTATTACTTCTTGATTTCCACACTCTGTTGAAACACTCTATGCTCTTGATGGCAAATAAAAATCCTTCCATGTAATGAGAACTTCCTAAACTAGCATCAATATGGTCTTGAGCTTTTGGAAGCTTGCTTTGCTCTCAGTGATCCACTGAAAAGTCACATTCTTCAGAGTCAATTTGTCAAAGGAGATGCAATAGAAGAGAAACCTTCTACGAAATGTCTGTAGTAGCTAGCGCGTAGCCAACCCTACAAAGCTTTGGATATCGGTATGTTAAGTGATCCCGAACTGCCTCAATCTTTTCAGATCCACCATAATCAATCCTTGGACATCACGTGCCCCAAGAATGCTACAGATTCAAGTCAGAACTCACACTTGAAGAATTTGACGTACAATTGCTTATTCTTCAAGGTCTGAAGCATGATCCTCAAGAGCTGCTCGTGCTCCTCTCTCCTAGAGTAGATCAAAATATCAGCAATGAACACAATCACAAATTAAACGAGTCTAAATAAGATCGAAACACTTGTTAGGGCATTCGTCAACCCAAAGGCCATGTCAAGAAACTCGTTGTAGCCGTAAGAAGTCCTGAAAGCGCTTTATGAATATATGAATTCCTAATCTTCAATTGATGATAGCCCGATCTCAAGTTAATATTTGAGAATACTGAAGCACGATGAAGCTGATCAAATAAATCATTAATACGCTGTATCAGATACTTGTTCGTGATAGCCACCTTGTTTAACTACTAGTAGTGAATACACATCTGCATAGTACCATTTTTCATCATGATTTAGGCAGGAGCATTCCAAGGGGAAACACTAGGTCTAATGAACCCCTTACTCAACAAATCCTGCAATTGCTCCTTCTCCTTCTGTTCCTTCAAGTCTGGCAGTGCTATCATATAGGGCAAAATGTAAAATGGTTGAGTGACCCGCTCTATATTAATACCAAAATTGATGTCACGATTTTTGGAATACTTGGTAAGTATGTCGGGTAGACCTCAACAAACTCACCAAAAGAACCACCTCAAGTGAGGGAGTGGCAACACTGATATTTTGAATGTGCACTAAGTAAGCCAAACACCCTTTCTCTATCATCCTCTTCACTCTCAAAGCATGACTAACCGTACCCTTCCACACCATACGGGGAACACCAGGCATAACCGAGGTAACAATCTTGGCGTGACAATCAAAGATAGCCATGACAAGGAGATAGCCAATCCATACCCAATATCACATCAAGGTCCACTATACCGAGAATGATAAGATCCATATGAAACTAGATTGATACACTCTATCCATTACTAATTTATCACCTACAGGGGTAGAAACACAAATATGTGTTGTCAAGGAATCACACATCATACACGTAGCAAAAGATGCAGACACATAGGGATAAGTAAATCCTGGATCTAATAAAATTGAGGCTGATCAATGAACAAGAATCTAAAGGCAAGTAGAACCAATAAGACAAGAATGATAGAACTAAAGGCAAGTAAAACTAAGGAGGCTGCACATGAACTAGAAATTAAGGGTTGGACAAGCACTTAACAATTAACTTAAGAATGAAAGTTGAATAACCATGCTGAACGTACCAAACAATGCTCGAGGAGAATATTTCAAGCCAATGATGGATCTACGTTACGAGTTTATAGGACCACTAGGCACCTTCTGAGAAATAAACAAGTTGGTTGCTTCACATATACTTCATCCTCGAGATCACCTAGGAAAAACATGTGTCCAATTGATAAAAAGGCCAATGACGAACAATTATTAGAATGAAGTTATTTGCATTTTTCGATAAAATCTGGTTCAAACCCCTAACTAGAGGTAACGACCTCGAACCGAAAAACATTAGTCTCAGACGGGGAATAACGGCCTCGAACCGTCAACATCAACCTCAGACTGGATATAACGGCCTCGAACTGTCAACATCAGCCTCAAACTAGAAGTAACGACCTCAAACCATGAGTAACCCATAAAGGGGCTGCCTACCTAGCCTATAAACTCCAGGAGCACCAGCAAGACCAAAAGCATGAAAGAAAGGGTGTCGATGCATCGGGTAGTCAAGTGAAAACTGAGCACATCCTAGATGCCTCTAATATCTCAAGTAGGAAAGAAGCATGTCCTTGACGCCTCGTAATCTCAAAAATCAATAAGTCAAGTGATCCAGGTGGTACGACTCTTGTAAAAACCAGTTTAGAATAAAAATCAAGTAAAATAGTATCTCATCATGAACGATAAATATGCTAATGCATGGGTCGGGATCGTACCACAAAATTCGTGAGAATGAGCAAACAATGCAATGCATGTCATCACCAGCATTCAAACAAGAAACTCAAAATTAAATAATTATATAGCCAATGAAACCACACAACCAGAGAGTACTAACCTGGGATCCAACTTGTCCTCACATACGGCCTTGGGCCCAACAGTATAATCATAAGCTCAATAAGGATACAACATTTCCACCACTAATCAACAAGCGAAGGGATCAAGAAGAGATTTCAAATCAATAAACGGGGAGCAAACTCAAGGGACGATGCCCTACCCCAATCCACCGCTCTAGTCCCAGATTGACTACAACTAGGACCAACCCACGACTATGACGAGCCACCATGGTCATAAGCATCCATGCAAGGAGAATGACCTAACACAAGCTCTAAAGGGAGCAAACTATAACTACGAGGCAATAAAGCACAACCTAAAACATCTAATGTCCAGCCTAGTCTAAGGCAATCACGAATCAATCCTAACAAGGGTAAGCAAGATCACCTTCACCACAATCGAAGCCACAATCTAAACTAAGGATCCCAACACCCACAATAAGCCCAAGGCTCCTATGGAATCAAGAAAGGATGGAATAACAAGAGGAAAGCAAAATACCCAGCAAATATCATCCAAAATTACATGAAATACATACTAGGCATTATCTAAGAAGCACAATCAAGAAAGTATATCGAAGCCTACATCAAAGCTGAACACAAGCGCTCTAAATCCACCACACACGAGCTACCTGCATCCGAAATGCCTCTAAACACTGCCAAACTTTCAAATTATCGATCACAACATCATTACAAATGTTTTAACACTAAAATCGCAACATTTGGAAATGGACTCAAAATTGCGTAAAAACGAGAATGTGGGACCCACACCGGGAATCCGAAATTGAATCCGTCAAAAGGTCCCTAAACTACGCCTCGAACTTGTGTTCCAAAATTGAACACAATTCAAGGCCCAAAAACAACCACAACAACAACATGCAAAATAACAAGAGAACCAAGCTATGGTAGTAGCTGAGCTGAAATTCACCTCAAACAAAGGCTCCTCAACAACTTCTAATCACAAACCCAAGTAGTCACGCTCCCAAAGATCACACAAGACTTCTAATCATTTAAATCAGAGCTCGGATGATGAAGAAATCGCCTTTCAAAAATAAGGGCTGAATCTAATTTTCGAATTTTAGACCAAACTCGACAGTATTAAATTCTGGTCGCTAAAAGCATGCACCAGATATCAACACTTCTACTGGTTTGCTCAAACTCCGAATTCTCCGATGGGGTGCTCGGGATTCATTAGGAACCCTGTGCGTGCAAATGAAGTATGCTACTTCATCGAATTCGGCATTCCAAACTCAACAGAACCATCAAAACTTCCATTCGAGGCCGTTTCGATGAAAAGTGGGTCCCAAACCCAAGTTTCGTTTTAAGCTAAAAACCACAAGAAGACTCAAAATGAGACCGGAAGCCTAGGGAACTGCACGAAAGGTCATACTAGACCAAACTCGACATTTCAGAGCTAATCGCCTCGACGAAATTTTCATCCAAGCATGTTTACCAAGAATGTTGACCAAAGTGAACCCTTGGCTTAAGCTTTAAAGTTAAATGCCTAACGACACAAACTCACACCAGAAGTATCGAGGCCCAAACCAACCAGGCCCCTAGCCTAAAATGGACCTTCCGGAGCTGATGAAACCGTCAGAATTGCATTCTGAGGCTGTCTTCCAAAACTTTTGATTGAAGTCAACCATTCAAGTTTCAAAGGCTCCAAAATACGGAAACTTGCACAAAATCCAAATGAATGACCTAACGACTGAACGATCAGTCCTAGCTAGTCATAAATGACTTGGGGTCGCTATTGGAAAGCTCTAAACGCGGAAAAGATCGGAAAATGAAGAAAATGACTTCGAAAAGGGGAGACTTTGACCGTAGGGATCAATTGATAGACATTTTTCTCGAGGAAGGAGGGTCATTACACAAACTATTTAAGATTCACTTTTTCCCCCCTTTATATGTGATACTTGCACCTCCATAAATACATCTTAATATTGGAAATAGGGCATTTTTTACCAATCAAGTAACAAAAAGGACATTTTTGGACAAAACTATTGACGACAAGGACATTTTTAGACCAAAGTATTAATTGAGGTTTTTTTTTGTTCAATTTTGCATAGTTTTAAGACATTCTTGACCTTTTTATGTTTGAGGTATAATCTTGCATTTTTAAAAATTAACTGCAACATCCACTTTTTTATTTATTGACATTTTCATGTGTCAACTTCTTTGAATAGAGGTTCATTTTCAAACATTTGTTTTATTAAAAATGTATACCCTATTAAAGTTTGTTTCATTTATAAAATATAAGGATTTTTTTGGTATAATGGTCGTTTCAAATACATGCTTCTAACAAAATGAAAAAGAATTACAAAAAATATACTCCCTCCGTCCAATTTATGTTATGTAGTTTGAGTGGGCTCAAAGTTTTAGAAATATGGAAAGACTTAGCAATGTTCCAAAACTATCCTTAAAATAAATGAATTTTTAATTAGATGAGTACACTTTTGTTGACTTCTAGTCAAATAAGTGGGACCCAACAAGGCTAAAAGATTGATAGTATCATTAAATATTTGTCAAATAAGGAAATATGTCATTTGTTTTATGGGACTGACTAAAAAGAAAAGTGTCATATAAATTGGGACTGAGGGAGTATTTTTTATTGTGTACTAAAATGATAATGAATTCTTTACATACATACAAGTATTTATTATGCGAGGTACTTCATTCAATTTTATTTGCATTAGGGGAAGCTCAATCTAGGGTAGGTTGATAATTTGAAGAACCAAATAAACTTTACCTTTGTTAAACCACTTATTAATTTTAGTCAGTCATTAGATATTGAAATAGAGGGAGAGAATGCCTCTTCACGTAGGGGGAAGTTTGATATTCTACATAATTAGAGGAACATATGACTTTTGCATACTTCTACTAGATTGTTCCAACTTTATTCATTCTCCGATTAGCTCTTTCATTTCATGTATCAAGCTTTCCTTTCCTTGGTGCCTCATCTTTTTGTGGCTAAGTTTCTTCCCACACTTATGTCAGGTTGGATTGATGTTAAGAGGGATGGGGTTTGGTAAAAGCACATCCATTTATTTAGCTTCTGGAAAGATCTACGACTCTGAGCACCACATGAAACCACTATTAGAGATGTTTCCGCTTTTACAAACGAAAGAGATGCTAACATCCCACGAAGAACTTGCCCCATTTCAGGTCTAAATTGTTCGACTGCCTTCTCCCTGTGTTTAGTTTTACTTTTTTCTCACATTGGCTCAAGTTATTGCTTCTAGAATTACTCTTCCAGGATGGCTGCTATAGACTATACTGTTTGTCTTCATAGTGAAGTATTTGTGACAACTCAAGGAGGAAATTTCCCCCACTTTCTGTTGGGTCATAGAAGATTCTTGTATGGTGGACACTCGAGGACAATTAGGCCAGACAAGAGGAAGTTAGCTTTGTTATATGATAACCCAAATATTGGGTAAGTCTGATATATTTCCATGATTCTTATTTAGATGATACTTGTCATTTGGACTGTCTATAAAGAAAATTGAATGAGTTTCTGAATTTCATTTGGGTTGTAAAGTGTTTATTAGAGCGTTAAAGCTCCTTGAGCAGGGAAAGCTGTACTACTTGTAGTCTTTATTTGTTGATTCAATAGAAACACTACTGTCAGTTGTTGTAGTTTGAATTTGAGAGATACAGTTTCCATTTATTAATTGCTTTGGTTTACTGTGTCCACTCATTGAAAAGCTCATTCTGTTCTACATGCCGGATGCCAGTAAGTCACATTAGGCTGTTCTTTTTGTGGACAGCAGTCTTTGTTGCTGGTTTTATTTGAATTTGTTGACTTATTTACCCTTGCACTGCTGTTTCCAGGTGGAAAAGCTTCAAGCGGCAAATGCTAAATGTACGAGCGCATAGTGATTCAAAAGGAATTGAGATCAAAAGACCATCTGACTCTGTATATTCAGTCCCATGCCCAGATTGCATGCGCCGCAGTAACAAGACTGAAGTTTTGAAATCATCCTTAGTGACATGATTCTGGGAATATCTTTGGTGGTGTTTCAGTACCCATTGTTTGTATGGATTTGCGCTCCTAACCTTGCCATTCTATGTCCCCCCAACACTGGAGAAGGCCCCATACCGAATCCTAGAGCAACCCTTGTTGAGAGATTTTCTTCAATTGCTCGTCAATTATTATTTTCTGGATACGAGTTAGAGTGACATTGTACATGATAATCCGAGTAAAGGACATAGAAATGATATTGATTGCTGGGTTCCAGCTGCTGTGAATTGATACGGGATACATATTAATTCAACATTAGTTTTATGAGTAAGGATGGTGTATATTAGTTGAGAGGCTGTAGTATTAGACTAACGCAACAGGATGAAATAAAGAAAAGACAGGTTTCCCAATTTTTAATTTTGGATACCCTTGCTTTGCAAATATTACTTGAGTCTCTCTGTTGATATTTATCTCCACTTCTCACTACATTTATGACCTCCCCCACAACACCGTGGGATGAAATCTGTATATTAAAACAAAATCAATCTTGAATTTTCTTATTAGATGATTATTTATTTTTGGGAAAAGGATATACCCCTCAATTCTGTCATTTAGAGTTGTGATATAACCTTCGTTATGAAAGTGGCTCATATATACCGCTATTGTTATACGAATGACTCACATATACCTTTTTTCTCTAACGGGAGTTAGAAAAATATAATCCATATCGTATATTTGATCCTCCTAACATGTATTTTTTTTTGATTTTTTGTTTTCAACGACTAATTTAAATTTGTTATTTTGATGGTCAAATTTATTTATGTTCACTAATGTTCTTGTAAACTTTATTATAAATTCCCCTTTTTTTTTACAAATACAAAAAGTAAATTACAATATAACTGAAAAAAATGTTTTAAATTATAATCTACCCATGAAAAAGTTAGTTTTAAATCTTTTCTTTATGCTAAGGAATGAAAGAAAAATAAAATAAGAATAAGAAACTTAAATAATGATGATAAAAGGGGAAAATTACGTGGAAAAGCAAACATATACTAATTAATAAGCTAATATAGTTATAGTTTGAATTAATTACGGCTCGCAACTTAATTTAAGCTTTAATTGCATTACTTGTCCTCTTTTATACATATACAAATATAAATTATACACATATATATACAATTATATGACATATATACAAATACAATTAGTCTCTCCGCTCTCTGGCCTTTCTCCCTCGTGTCTCTCCTCTCTCTCCCAATGTCGCTCGCCTCTCTCCTCCCTCTCCCAATCTCTCTCGCCAGATATACAAATACATATGTATATCAGTTATATATATATACAATTATCTGACAGATATACATATACAATTTGCCTTTTTTCACTATCTGCCCTCTCGCTTTCGCCTCTCTCCTCCCTCTCCCAATCTCACTCACTAGATATATTGATACATATGTATACCAGTTACATATATATAATTATTTGACAGATAGACATATACAATTCGTCTCTCTCCACTCTCTGCCCTCTCTCGCTTGCCTCTCTCTTCCCTCTCCAATCTCGCTTGCCACTCTCCTCCCTATAACATGTAGCTACGAATCATAATTAGTAAACTATAACTATGGAGCGCAATTAAGCTATTTTTGAGTGGCTATATGCGAAAGTTCCCCTAATAAAAAAAGTCAAAAAAACAATTTATGTATGAAAATGATTAAAATATACCTTAGGGATCATATATACCCCTACATGATTTTTTCAAAAATTAAAGTCAAAAGTATAAATTTAAAACTAACTTTTTCACTTCCGTTAGATGAAGGGTATATGTAAGCTTCTTTTGTAACGATAGGGGTATATGTGAGCCATTTGTACAACAGTAATAGTATATATGATCCACTTTTATTACGAGGGGTATATCAGCTTAAAATGACAAAGTTAGGGGGTATATCAGACCCTTTTATCTTTATTTTTAAAGGAAGCACTTTAAGATAACATAGCATTCCATTTCTTTTTGCCTTGTTTTATCGTTTAGCAGAAGTGGAGTGACTCAACTTATAATTCTGTATGATCCCAACTTGATGTTGAATGTCATTGAGTACCTGAAAGCAGAAGCGAAGACATAACACGGGACCTAGGATCACGAGTGACCCCAAGCTAACTATGTGTCTGGCATATATCAAGCATATTGAGAATAACTGAATAAAACATGTACTATGCGGAAGCTAAAAGTAGTGGATATCTGAAAATTGGGAATACCTAACTAGTCTGAATGTATAAAACATACTAAGAGTTTAATAACAACTGAAAGATGAACTTAACAATTCAAGCTGATTCTATTATTATGTATGAAAAGCCTCTAACTGGGTTGAGTTGCTTGGACATGTCCCCCAGCTAACTCTAACAAAATTGAATAAAAAGACTAAAGTGAAAAGCATGTCTTGTCCTCGAAGTATGAGGAATCACACTGAAACTGCTGAAATGCGGATCGAGAATCGATCTAAGCGTGATCTGGATGCTGAGTACCTGAACCTACATCGTAAAAAGATGTAGTGCAGAGTATGTGCCAGTACTTGGAGTGTACTCAGCATGCAAGATATAAATACTAACCTGAACAACTATATAAGCTGAACACATCATAACTGAGCAAGAATGTAAATATTGAAACATAACTGAAAAGCTAAGCTGAATGCAATGACCAAGTACTAATCATGATAATAACATGCTGAATTGAATGCTGAAGTATATACTGAAAACTTGGTCAAATGCACGAAGAGTCTAACTGTGGGAGCTACTATTAACCGACATAAAATCACGTGAGCTAAACGTGGAGTCCGATGTATACGCTCCATCGAGAGGACCCAATATACCTTGCCAGGGGTATAAAGGCATGGCTGGCGTGATTACTAATTCTAATGCCCAATAGAGGGGACTTATAATCCTACGGGGGCACTTAGTTCTGGGACTGTGAGGGTAGCTGAACCCTAGTCCAACTCAATGCTAAGTCTATTTCCAACTGAATATGTATATGACACAAATGTAACTGAAATACTAAATAGCTCAAATACTAACATGCGAACTGAGAATGCAACATTTATGTACTGATAATGTGACATTCAAAATCTGGAGCATGATTATCTGTTTAACTGACCTAGCAAGTATAATTCATGAACTAAGAGAATTTATACAAACTAGGGTTCTGAGTTTCATACAAGGAATTAAGCAACCTTTCCAAGAAAACTGATATTTAGACTATGGATTATATAGCAGTTGAAATCATAATAATTTCCCAAGATTTTACAAACCATAGGTCTAAACAAGCTATGTAGAATCAAGAAACTGACTGAATTCTAGGGACCTAATGGATGAAAGGAACCCACTAGTGAAATCCCATATACCTGGTGACGAAATCTACAAAGAAATCCTTCGATTTCGGGGATGAAACTTGAAGCAAACCTTCTGGTTGTTCTTGGGAAACTGGCGCCTCTTTCTTCTCCTTTTTGCTCTAAGTTTGGATGATTTTTGGTGAATAAAGGTTCTAGGTATGTCTGACTAAGTTATTAGGCTTAAACTGAGTAAAACAATGTAGTTTAGGCATCAAAGGACGTAGTTTAAGTCCCCAACGCATAGGGGAAAGGACCAAAACGACCATGACTTAAATCTGACATGTGCCACCTACTACAGGACTGACGAGCCGTCGTTTGACCTACCAACCGTCGCTAGGGGTCGTCGGTCAAGCTCTGCCCGACATGACTTCACTAAAACGAGCATAACATTTTACTCTGAGATGGAATTTTATCAAACTTGGTGGCAATGGAAAGAGGATTCAATTATCTTTCATTTGATAGGTCATGGGCCACCTAATTCATTTTGTGCTAAAGTATATGATCGTTTGAAGTTGACCCAACAACTATTTCACTCCAAATGGCTGATGACCCTTACCTACGGTCAGACCTATGGTCCGTAGGTCCAACCACAGACCGTCCTGGTCGACCGTGGGTGGGATCAGAGACCATACACATTTGGTTCCCAACGGTAGACCCCACTTACAGATCGTGTGACAGATCACAGACAGTTGGTGGCTTCCGTGGTTCTTGCACCAAGTCCAGGAAAGATGCATTTTTCTGAGGGCCTCTATCTGAGATGATAGACAAGGGAAACTATCTCATTGATATAGAGTTTGGCATAGTCCTTCGCTGAAACTGTAGTCTTGACAACCAAGAAGTGAGCGGACTTAATGACTATGTCTACTATCAGACAAATGGAGTCATGCTGTCTGCGAGTACGAGGTAAACTCGTAATAAAGTCCATATTTATCACTTCCCACTTCCATAAAGGAATGTTAATCTTCTGAGTCATACCTCCTGGTTTCTGATGTTCTACCTTAACCTGTTGACAGTTACAACACTTAGCCACAAAATCTGCTATGTCCCTCTTCATGCAGTTCCACCAAAAGACTTCCCGTAGATCACGGTACATCTTAGTGGCACCTGGATGAATGGAATACCTAGAGTTATGAGCTTCTGTAAGGATCTGCTGCCTCAACTTCACCCACATTAGGAACACATAAGCGACCGTGTTAACGAAGTACACCATTTTCCCCTTGGGAGAAAACCTCAACTTTCTGCCGGTGAACTGCACCTTTCAACTGAAGTAATATAGGATCACTATCTTCTTTTTCCTTAATTCCTCTACCAATGATTCTGATCCATTCTGAACTATCACCCCACTATCTGATGTGTCTATAAGGCAAACTCCTAAGCGAGCAAGCCGGTGAACATCTTTGGCTAGCTCTTTTCTTTCTTCCTCAACATGTGCTACACTACCCATAGACAACTTGCTGAGAGCATTAGCCACTACATTGGCCTTACCAAGATGGTAAAGTACATTCATGTCATAGTCCATGAGGAATTCAAGCTATCTCATCTGACGAAGATTCAACTCTTTCTGGGTGAACACATACTGGAGGCTCTTATGGTCTGTGAACACATCAACATGAACACCATACAAGTAATGTATCCAAATATTTAGGGCAAATACTACGACTGCAAGCTCGAGGTCATGAGTCAGGTAGTTCTTCTCATGGACCTTAAGTTGTCTAGAAGCATAAGCTATGACCTTACCTCGCTGCATCAACACACAACCTAGGCCGAACATGGATGCATCACAATATATCACATAAACGTCTAAACCATCTGGTAGAGTCAAGACCGGAGTTGTAGTCCACCTAGTCTTCAGTTTTGAGAAGGTTGAAATTTGACCTTTTTCTGAGTCAACTTGGTCAATGGGGAAGCTATGAATGAAAACCCTTCAACGAATCTCCTGTAATAACTGGCCAAACCCAAGAAACTTCTGATATATGTTGGAGAGATGGGTCTCGGCCAGTGCTGTACTGCCTCAATTTTCTGAGAATCCACTCGGATTCCTCCAACTGGCTGCTGACCCTCACCTACAGTCAAACCTATGGTCCGTAGGTCCAACCAACCACGGACCGTCCTGGTCGACCGTGGGTGAGGTCAAAGACCATAAACATTTGGTTCCCAACAATGGACCCCACCTACGGACTAAGTGTTAGATCACAGACCGTTAGTGGCTTTCGTAGTTCTTGCACTAGGTCCTAGAAAGCTGCATTTTTTTGAGGACATCTATCTGAGATGATAGACAAGGGAACCCCATGCAACTTGACTATCTCATTGATGTAGAGTTTGACGTAGTCCAACGCTGAATCTGTAGTTTTGACTGCCAAGAAGTGAGCGGACTTAGTGAATTCTGTCTACTATCACCCAAATGAAGTCATACTATCTGCGAGTATGAGGTAAACCCGTAATGAAGTCCATATTTATCACTTCCCACTTCCATGTACGAATGTTAATCTCTTGAGTCATACCTCCTGGTTTCTGATGTTCTACCTTAACCTGTTGACAATTAGAACACTTAGCCACAAAATTTGCTATGTCCCTCTTAATGCCGTTCCACCAAAAGAATTCCTGTAGATCACAGTACATCTTAGTGGCACCTGGATGAATGGAATACCTTTAGTTATGAGTTTCTGTAAGGATCTACTGCATCAACTTTACCCATATTAGAAACACATAAGTGACCCTGGTAACGAAGTACACCATCTCTCCCTTGGGAGAAAACCTCAACTTTTTGCTGATGAACTGCACCTTTCAACTGAAGTAATATAGGATCACTATCCTATTTTCCCTTAATTCCGCTACCAATGAAGATTCTGATCCATTCTAAACTATCACCCCACTATCTGATGTGTCCATAAGGCAAACTCTTAAACGAGCAAGCTGGTGAACATCTTTGGCTAACTCCTTTCTTTCTTCCTCAACATGTGCTACACTACCCATAGACAGCCTGCTGAGAGTATCAACCACTACATTGGACTTACCAGGATGGTAAAGCACATTCACGTCATAGTCCTTGAGGAATTCAAGCCATCTCCTCTGACGAAGATTCAACTCTTTCTGGGTGAACACATACCAGAGATTCTTATGGTGTGTGAACACATCAACATGAACACCATACAAGTAATGTCTCCAAATATTTAAGGCAAATACTACGGCTGCAATCTCGAGGTCATGAGTCAGGTAGTTCTTCTCATGGACCTTAAGCTGTCTAGAAGCATAAGCTATGACCTTACCTCACTGCATCAACACACAACCTAGGCCAAACTTGGATGCATCACAATAAATCACATAACCGTCTGAACCATCTGGTAGAGTCAAGACTGGAGTTTTAGTCAACCTAGTCTTCAGTTCTCAGAAACTTTTCTCACACTCATACAACCACTGAAATTTAACCTTATTTTGAGTCAACTTGGTCAATGGGGGAAGCTATGGATGAAAATCCTTCAACAAATCTCCTGTAATAACCGTCCAAACCCAAGAAACTTTTGATATTTGTTGGAGAGGTGGGTCTGGGCCAATGCTGTACTACCTCAATTTTCTGAGAATCCACTCGGATCCCTTTTCTAGATACCATATGACCAAGGAAAGCGACCAACTGTAACTAGAATTCACATTTGCTAAACTTAGCGAATAATGGTTATCTTTGAGAGTTTGTAGAACAACTCTAAGATGAGTCGCATGCTCCTCCTCACTCCAAGAATAAATGAGGATATCGTCGATAAAGACGATGACTAACAAGTCCAAATACAATTTGAACACCCTTATCATTAAGTCCATAAAAGTTGCAGGAGCATTTGTTAGTCCAAAAGATATAACTACAAATTCATAGTGACCATACCGAGTCGTGAAGGCTGTCTTCAAAATGTCACTATCTCCGACTCTGAGTTGATGATAACAAGATCTGAGGTCTATCTTAGAAAAGCAACTAGCACCCTGAAGTTGGTCAACCAAGTCATCAATCCTGGGGATGGGATACTTATTCTTGATGGTGACTTTGTTTAACTAACGATAGTCAATGCACATTATGAGAGAACCATCTTTCTTTTTCATGAACAACACTGGAGCACCTTATGGAGAGATACTAGGTGTGATGAAGCCCTTATCTAGAAGGTATTTCAACTGCTATTTCAATTCCTTAAGCCCGGCTGGAGCCATTTTGTAAGTAGGAATCGAAATGGGTTGGGTATTTGGAAGAAGATCTATTTTGAAGTCGATTTCTCATTCGGGAGGAACTTCGAGAAGATCTTTTGGAAACACTTCTGGAAACTCATTTACTATTGGGACTGACTCAAGAGTTGGGTTTTTAGAGTTTGAATCCTTAACCCAAACAAGATGATAGATATACCCTTTGGAAATTATTTTTCTGGCATTAGGGTAAGAGATGAATCAACCTATAGGCAATGAGCTACTACCCTTCCATTCTAAGACTGGCTCGTTTGGAAGCTGAAACCGAACGATTCTAGTTCAACAATCGACTGAGGTATAACATGAATGTAACCAATCCATGCCTAGAATGATATCGAAATCTACCATTTCTAACTCTATAAGATCTGTTGAGGTGCCTTTCTGAGAGACTGTGACAGGGTAATTTCAGTATACCAGTCTAGCTATAACTGGGTCACCAACTAGAGTAGAGATTGAGAAGGTTTCTGAAAGAGTTTCTGGACTGACACCAAAGTTTACTGCTATATATGGAGTTACAAAAGAAAATGTAGCCACTGGATCTAACAATGAATAAACATCTAAATGAAAGACTCGTAACGTACCAGTGACCACATCAGGAGAATCTTCCTGGGTCCTGGTGAGCCTGGAGAGCATACAACTTGTTCTGGCGCTGACCCCCACCGGTACCAGACGAAGCACCCTGCTGAGTTGGGCGACCTGCTGGTGCTGTAGACTGAATCTTATTGTTGTTACCTCCTTGCCCCTATCTGGCAGAAGGGAAATCCTTCAACCTATTGCTAGACTGACCAAACCAAAATCACCCTTCCTTGCCCGCAAGACACTCGCCTGGATGGTTCTTACCATACTTTGGGCATGTTGGAAAAGTTCGATTACATAAAGCACTCCCCTGTGACTTAGAGCCTGGTGCCCTACCTTTCTGATCCTGTCGAAACTTGAGGATGGAGCACTAGCTGATGAAGGTGCTGGGGCAGTAGAACTCTGCTGAAACTGTGAGCGATTCCCACCACTCGACTTCTGCTAGGAGTATTCATAATTCCATATTCTAGCCTTCTTGTTGTCCTTAGCCATTTATCTAAGCTTATCTCCCTCAACCTGCTGACGAATGCCACCTACTACAGGTTTGACGGGCCGTCGTTTGACCTACCAATCGTCGGTAGGGGTCATCAGTCAAGCTCTGCACAAATGGCTTCACTAAAATGAGCATAACGTTTTACTCCGAGATGTGATTTTATCAAACTCGGTGGCATTGGAAAGGGGATTCAATTATCTTTCATTTGATAGGTCATGTGCCACCTAATTTATTTTGTGCTAAAAGATATGACCGTTTAAATTTGACCCAACAATCATTTCCCTCCAATTGGCTGCTGACCCTCACCTACAGTCCAACCACAGATCGTCCTAGTCGACTGTGGGTGGGGTTAGAGACCATAAATATTTTGGTGCCCAACGACGGACCCCACATACAGACCGTGTGTTAGACCATGGACAGTCGGTGGCTTCTGTGGTTCTTGCACCAGGTCCTGGAAAGCTGCATTTTTCTATTTTCTCAAATTCGAGGTATTACATAATGAATACTTTCTTTATCATGATTGAATTATAACATTCTTGAAGATCTATGTCTCACACAGACACTACTCATTCTTTTATTTGAATACCATATGATATATAAGTGTGTATTTAGTGAGGATGCATGTCAAGACCCAATTTAGTACTATGCCTTACATTAATAGAGAGAATTCCAAATCAAGCCTTAACATCACTTTATAAAAAAAATCAGACAGAGTTTCCCTTGTTTTTGGGCTTACCAATTTTTCCCTGTTTTAGAAATCCACAACACAACTAATGAAATCTCTATGTTTGGTATGAAGAAAATGTTTTCTTGGAAAATAAGTTGGGTTTTAACTTATTTTCTCATGTTTGGGTTGTTAGTGGAATATATTTTCTAGTGTATGGTTAGTTTATGAAAATATTTTTCAAAAAATATCTTTTATTTTTGGCTGGAGAGTAGAAAATACATTTTAGAAAAATAATTTCTGACCCGGAAGCCAACCCCAATAATTGATTTGACACCTGATCCCAAAATGTGAACCAAAACACGATCCTAACAATCGATTCATATTCAGAACCCAACACGATTTGGGACGTGATCCTGACACACAATCCGGGATTTGACCACAACCCCTGACACGGGACCCAATTTCTAACTAGGACCTGAACCGGACCCCTACCTAAACCGAGACACGTTCTAGTGATGCTATGAAGGATTTAACCTTGACATCCGATCCGAAATCCGACATGCGAAACTAAAATATATTTTAAACAATCAAACTTGAACACGATCCCAAAGACCGATTTAGAATCTGATCCTGAAACCCAACTCGAAACCCGGACCTAGCCAGACTCGACTCCAACTACCAACCCAAGACCCATCCCTAATCTGAGACCCAACCCTGACCCTCAGCTCGATATTTAACCCCAAAACCCGATTTGAGACCTGACCCCGATACGAGACCCAACCTGAGATCTAACATCGACTTTGGGCTCGAGATTTGACCCCAACACCAGATTTGAGACCCAAGCCCGACTCAAGATATGATCCCAACTCAAGATCTAATTTTTGATCCGAGATTTGACCCCGACACATGATCCAAGAGCTAACACTGATTCTTGACTCGTGATCTGAGATTCGACCAGTGATCTAACCCAAATTTTGACCAAACATGTGATCTCGACCCGAGACTTAAGCTCGACCCGAGATTCAACATCAATTCTAGATCAAACTTTTGAATCGAGATCCAACCCTGATGCTCAACTTGAGACTAGACCCTAACTAGGGGCTCTACACCAATACAAGACCTGACCTGACCCTAAAATAGAACCAAGACATGATACCCGACTTGAGACCAGACCCCGACTCGAGATCCAACCGTGATATTTGTTTGAAACATCCGACCTTGATGATAGATTCAAAATCCAAACCCGACACCTGACATGAGATCCAACCTTGACTCTCAATCCAATACTTGACTTTGACATCTACCCCAGAACTCCATCCCAGCACTTGATTTGAGACTCGATCCCCACACCCAACCTAGATTCAACCTTTAATCCATACCAGATCCAACACCAACTCAATTCAGAAATCGAGAGTTGAGTTGAGTTTCGAATAGAGGTTGAGAGTCGGTTCTTCTATAAAAAATCAGGAGTCTGATCCAGAATTAGTATCGGGAATCGATATTCGAGACTTGAGTTAGGATTGAAAGTTGAGGTGTGAAGTTATAAATGAGTTTTGAAAAATATTTTCCTTGCTTTGTTAAGGTAAGTAATTTTCCTTAAATTTTAGGAAAATAAGTTGATTTGGAAAACATTTTTCAAAACATTTAGGAGAGAATTGATACTAAACACTTTACATCAAGATACAATATCCATCAACAATATAATCGCCAGACAATAATACCAATTCAACTCCAAATATGTAAAGAAGTTTAAACTAGTCACATGACTACAATACAAAGGAATAATCATGACTCTAATAAAAGAAATGAAAGATGGAGCGACTCTAAGATTTTTTAAAAGAAAAGGCCCACAAATAAAAGATAAGCTTGTTGCTTGCGCAAACAAGTGCGGGGCAGACTAATGAATGTTAATTTTCTAGATCTAATTAATAAAATCTTCTAGCCTATGTAACTTGTGTTCTGTGTAACAATTTAATGCGGAGTGAGACACTAGCTTAGTAAGTAATAACACTCAACCACAACCATTTAAATTGGGGATAAGTTATAAAACATGATAGTATGATAATAAAAATCATGAAATAAATACCTTTTCTAGGAAAACAAAAACAATCATCAATCTTGTTTGTCACATGTAAACAAAATCAACTTAACCATTTAGTAATAAACTCACTAAAACACTTTCATATCAACTTTTATATTTGGAAGGGTTGCAAGAATGAATCACGTAATCACTGTGGCCTTCTACTTTAAGAAATGGCCAATGACATAAATGAGTTAAATATTCATATAAGTAGGTCCCTACTCACGGGAAATCAATAACATTATGCTAGTTCTTCCTTCCCACTAGCAAAAATTGTATAAGTAATATATAAATATGAGGTGCAGCATGTCTAATGAACCCGTTGTTAGCTACATGATCTATCAAGGTCTACTCTCATTTATAGTTTTGTAACACCTCAGAAATCGGTAAGTTGAGTTGGAAATGAAATTTGCATTTTTGGCACTGGTGTAGGTTCTACGAAGCCTGCCTACGGACCATACAAGGTAGTCATAAGAAGGGTTCTGAAGTTTCATGAAAATTTAGTTTCTGACTTTTCCTATGGACCACCAGGGCGGTCCATAGAAAGTCCTACGACCTATAAGAAGGGTCCATAGAAGGTTTCGAATTTGGTGAAATATTTTGGAAATAGGGGTTCCTATGAGAAGGATCTATGGCCCAAAGAAAGTCCTATGGACCGCAAAAGTGAATCTTGGAAGTTAACAGGATTTTTGGGTCCAATACTTTGTTCTTCAGATGACCAGTAGGATCCGTAGAAGTTCCTACGAACCGTAGGTCGGTGCGTAGAGTTAATTCGACAATTTATAAGTAAGGGTGTTTTCATTTTTTTCTACCCATTTAACCCCTAAACTATGTCATTTCGACCCTATAACTATCTCTATAATTGGTTTTACTTTTCAAAATTACTCATTCCATCCCATTCAGTCTAAACCCCAAAATCCCAAAATATTCTTCTCGTAACACCCCAATTTTTCGAAACGTCTAAATTAACTCGTATCTTCGTGGAAAGACAAGGAGGGTGGGTAATAAATTAAGAATGATGTGGTATATTGTATTTTAAGTGTTCAAGGGTTGTATCTCAAGTTTTGAAGTTAGGAAAGTGGCAAAATAAAAGTTGACGAAAGTTATCGTAAGTTCCTTATTAAATATTTCTCTGAAATATGGGTCAAATGTTTCAGAGGTTTTCTCCCAATATATAAAATGTTATGGATCTCACTACCCTTTAAATCGAAGGTCTACAAGTCTAGTTTCCAACGCATCAAACCATTTGTTCATCCAACTTTAGAATAGAGAGATATTCACATTTTCGCGAGACTGCGCAAGCAGGCACGTGAAATGGGGACCTAGGTCGGTGGAACATTTTATATATCATCTTCTTCGACTTTTCTTCATTTTTCTTATTGAAGAACTAGAAAACTTAGAAAACTCACTTCTAGGATCAACCAAATTATAGATTTTCTCGACTTAAGTCCTTGCCAGAAGTTGTTCTACGCATTAAGCTCGTCATCATGGTATAATTTGTTTTTATCAATTTCATAGCATATCATACTTTGGTGTTGGGACAAAAAGGGTTTGGGCATATTTTAAGGTTTTGAGGTGTATTATGAACTTAAGATCAAGGTAAGACCCTTCTTTCATTGTCTCTAGCTTTGATAACCCGCAAATAGCAATTTACAATGGAAATACATATTTTTATCATATTATCGTGGTATATTCTATTTTTGTGTATTGATTATGGTCCTTCCTTGTTGTAGTATCGAGGGGGTTATGAGTAAAAGTCATTATGGCCATGCTGGCATAGTTTGTTGGTTTGCTGAAGCTTGCTAGTTGTTTGATGTGTTGTCTTGATATATACATGCTTTCAGTCTCGGTATAGAGATCATGGTGGCCTCGACGACCCAATCAGGACTTTTATGCTAGTTGGATATTTCTTTATATGAACTCTTGGGAGTAGATGTTTCTTTTATAGTTCTGTTTACAGGGGCCTTGTCGGCCGAGGGCTTAATTTTAAGCTGAGATATAGTTGTTTGTTTTCTTGATTGCGTGTGGCTGCCATGCGCTAGTAGCAAATGGTTTAGCAGGGTCGACTCGAGCTTGGGTTTTGGCATTAGGAGCCAGTTGCGCCCCTTGAATCTAGGGCGTGACAAACTTGGTATCAGAGCAACGTCGTATCCTAGGGAGTCTGCAAGCCGTGTCTAGTAGAGTCTTGTTTATAAATGTGTTGTGAACCACATTTGATAAGCAAGAAGCTACCGGGCATGTTAGAATGACTATCCTTCTTTTTCTCACCTCGTGCTATAGAGCGGTGTCTTAAGGGTTTAGGTTTCTGGCTTATAATTGATATTTGTATGCAGATAAAAATGGCTGACACCAGACAAACCACAACTAGCCAGGGGCTAGATACAACTGCAGACGAGGGTACCAACAAGGTACCACAGGTGGAGGTAGCCCATTGTGAGAGCCAAGGGGAGACATCTTCTCTGCCCCTTATAGCTTCTCCATCGCTTTAGAAGCCTCCGAGGGCTACATGACCTCCGGCTCCACCTACAGTACCACTTCTAGTTCCTCCTATTCCATATGATCAGGATTTCAAGAGTACAGTATGTATGTTAGCACAGTTAGTAGCTGCACAACGCCAGCCAGTTGCATGAGATGTTAATGGACCTTCTGAAGGACCTGGAAGTTTGAGAGTTTGTGAATTTCGTGCCTTGAACCCTCCACAGTTTACAGAGACAGATCACAGAGAGGACCCTCATCACTTTGTTGATCAATTTCATAGGATCTTCAGAGTCATGCATGCCTCAGCGACGGAGTCAGTTGAGTTAGCAACATTTCAATTGCGCAATGTTGTAGTATTGTGGTACGAAAGTTGGGATAGATCTAGGGGAAAAGATGCAACTCTACTCACTTGGGATATCTTTACAGAAGCTTTCATAGATCACTATTTGCCTCGAGAGATAAGGGATGGCCGGGTGGACCAGTTTCTGAACCTCCGACAGGGCAACATGAGTGTTTGAGAGTACGGGCTGAGATTTGATTCATTGGCTAGATATGCACCAGCATTTGTTGATATGATGCATGACATGGTGTGTAGATTTGTGGGAGGATTGACTCAGACTATATCGACGCTTGTTCTATCGCTGCACTAAATGATAATATGGATATCTCATGAATTCAGGCCTTTGCACAAGGCATAGAGGATCGCTGACATCTACCGTATATGAGTGAGAGGGTTGAGAGAGAGACAAAAGAAGTCTAGGCCCGCTGGTTCACATGAAGATTTTCAGGGTGGTCCCAGACCCCGATATTCTATTAGGCCACCTAGACCTCCACCACAACAGTTCCAGGGTAGTAGATTTCATCATCAGGGACAGTCAGGCCCAGGTGAGGGTTCACGAGTCTCTGGCTCTCAATAGTAGAGGGGTTCAGGCCAGGCTAGGACAGCCCTGCCACGTTGCGCTACTTGTGGTAGGATGCATTTTGGGAGGTGTAGGCTGGGTTCCACATGTTGTTATTCTTGTGGACAGGAGGGGCATGAGTGGAGGAACTGCCCGACCAAAGGTCAGGGAGGTATAAGTCTGTCAACCGGGTCAGTAGTAGGTTTTTCCTCATCAGCACACTCTATAGGGCATGGACCTCAGACTTCAGCAAGCAGAGGCAGAGGCGGAGGTAGAGAGGGAGCATCTAGTTCTGGTAGTGGCCAAAACTGTACATATTCACTAGCCGACTGACATGAATCAGAGTCATCACCAGATGTTGTGACAAGTGCATTGATTGTTTGCTCCCATTGTGTTTATGCTTTTGATAAATCCTGGATCTAATTTGTCTTATGTTACTCCAATTATTGCGGGGAAGTTATGTATATCAACAAAGTCATTAGATCAACCCTTTATTGTATCTACACTAGTTGGTGGGTTTATTATTGCCAGGAGAGTCTATCGAGGTTGCATGGTAGAAACTATCGACCGTTAGACCTCTTTAGACCTGGTAGAGTTAGAGATGGTCGATTTCAACGTCCCTATGGGTATGGACTATTTAGCGTCTTGTTATGCTAATGTTGAGTGCCAGACAAAGATTGTTAGATTCCATTTTCCAAGAGAGGCAATTCGAAATGGAAAGGCGATACAGCAACCCTGAAAGGTAGGTTTATTTCCTATCTTAAGGCGAGGAAGATGATTACTAAGGGTTGTATTTATCATCTTGTTCGCATTATTGATATAGGGGCATAATCACCGACTCTTCAATTTATTCTGGTAGTTAATGAGTTTCTAGATGTATTTTCAGACGAGCTCCCTCGTATCCCTCCAGAATGGGAAATTGACTTTGCTATCGATATTCTACTAGGTATACAACCCATATCTATCCCTCCTTATAGAATGAATCATGCTGAGCTAAAGGAGTTGAAGGATCAACTGAAAGAATTGCTAGATAAAGGCTTTATCAGGCCTATTGCTTTACGATGGGGTGCACCAGTGTTATTCGTGAGGAAGAAAGATGGCTCATTAAGAATGTGTATCGATTATCGACAGTTAAATAAGGCTACTATAAAGAATAAGTATCCCCTTTCGAGGACCAATGACTTGTTTGATTCTTGTAACTGAGTGCTTCTCAAAGATTGATTTAAGATCAGGGTACCACCAGATACGTGTTCGGGAGAAAGACGTTTCAAAGACAACTTTTAGAACCAGATATGGACACTTTGATTTCTTGGTAATGTCTTTTGGATTAACTAATGCCCTATCAGTTTTCATGGACCTGATGAATAGTATATTCAAGCCATATCTAGACTTGTTTGTGATTGTATTTATTGATGATATTTTGGTGTATTCATGTTCAAATCTGAGCATGCAAATCATATACGAGCAGTCCATCAGGTTCTTCGAGATCGAGAACTTTATGCAAAGTTTTCTAAGTGTGAGTTCTGGTTGGACTCTGTAGCTTTCTTAGGCCATATTGTATTAGATGCTGGCATTGCGGTTGATACACAAGAGATTGAGGCCGTAAAGACTTGGCCCAAACCCATGACTCCGACTGACGTTCGTTGTTTCTTAGGGTCAGTTGGGTACTACAAAAGATTTGTAGAGGGGTTTTCTTCAGTTTTACCACCATTAACAAAGCTGACTCAAAAAGCAGCTAAGTTCTAGTGGACTGAGGCTTGCGAGCATAATTTCCAGGAGCTGAAGGACAGGTTGACATCAGCACCAGTTCTAGCATTGCCAGATGATTCAGAAGGCTATGAGGTGTACTGTGATGCTTCTGGTGTTGGGTTGGGATGTGTTCTAATGAAACATGGTAAGGTTATTACATATGCTTCAAGGTAGTTGAGAAAGCATGAGAAGAACTATCCAACCCAAGATTTAGAATTGGCTACAATTGTGCATGCGTTAAAAATATGGAGACACTACTTATATGGCATTCATGTTGACATCTTCACAGATCATAAAAGCCTTCAATATATATTTAGACAGAAGGAGTTAAATCTGTGACAACGTCGATGGCTTGAGTTATTGAAAGACTACAACGTGGATATTTTGTATCATCCAGGAAATCAGTATGTGGTAGCCGATGCACTCAGTCGAAGATCTATGGGTAGTTTATCCTATTTAGGTGTTGAGAAGCAAGAGATAGATAGCGCATTAGCTTCATCAGTTAGCTAGCTTGGGATTCAAATTGTTAGAGGCAGATGATAGTGGGCTCACAATTCAGGACACAACCGTATCATCTCTAGTTGAAGAAGTAAAAGCACGGCAACAAGAGGATCCTAGCTTAGAGAAGCTCAGAGCCAAGGCTCAGGATCATCAGTCTTTAACATTTGATATAACAGGAGATGGAGTCCTCAGATATAGTGGTCGATTGTGTGTTCCGATTGTTGTAGGGCTTCAACATCAGATTATGAAAGAGGCACATCATTCCCGTTATTCTATTCACCCTGGTTCGATGAAGATGTACCATGATATTAAGGAGATCTATTGGTGGCATGGGATGAAGAAGGATGTTGCTGAGTTTGTGGTATAGTGTCCTTACTACAAATAGGTGAAGGTTGAGCACCAAAAGCCCGTTGGTCTAGTTCAGGAGATAGCCATTCCTTTGTGGAAGTGAGAAGCAATTAATATGGATTTTATTACAGGGTTACCTCAATCGCATTGCAAGTTTGACAAAATCTGCCCACTTCTTACCAGTCAGGGCTACTTTTATGGCCGAAGACTATGCAAAGCTCTATATTAGAGAGATTGTTAGGCTACACGGTGTCTCAATATCTATTATCTGAGGAGCACAATTTACCGTCAACTTCTAGAAGTCCTTCCAGAAAAGACTGGGGACACATGTTAATCTTAGTACAACCTTTCACCCTCAGACAGATGACCAAGCTGAGCACACAATTTTGACACTTGAGGATATGTTACGGGCGTGTACGCTAGACTTCAAGGGAAGTTGGGATGACCACTTACCTCTTATTGTGTTCACATACAATAATAGTTATCATTCCAACATCGGGATGTCACCTTATGAGGCTTTGTATGGGCGAAAATGTAGATCCCCCATTGGATGGTTCGAGGTAGGTGAGTCATGGTTGATTCGACCCGACTTAGTACAACAAACAGTGGAGCAGGTTAAGCTCATTCGGGAAAGGTTGCCAACAACTCAAAGCCGACAGAAGTCATACTCAGATGTTCGACGAAGGGACTTAGAATTTTGTGTCGATGACTGGGTATTCTTAAAAGTCTCCCTTATGAAGGGTGTTATGAGATTTGGCAAAAAAGGTAAGCTTAGTCCATGATTCATTGGGCCATACCAGATCCTTTGGAGGGTAGGACGAGTGGCTATGAGTTAGAATTGCCTTTGGGGCTAGAATCTGTTCATCCAGTTTTCCATGTATTAATGCTACGAAAGTGCGTAGGAGACCCTTCTCGGGTTATCCCAGTTGAGGATGTTCAGATCACAGAGGAGTTGTCCTATGAGGAAACTCCAGTTGCCATATTAGATTGGCAGGTCTATAAATTGAGGACCCAAGAGGTGGCTTCGGTTAAAGTATTGTGGAGAAATAAGAATAGAGAAGAGGTGACCTGGGAAACTGAGGATGGCATGAGGTCCAAATATCCTCACTTGTTTCATACCCTAGGGTGATGGCATATCAGTTTATATTAGTACAGTGAGGTAATATAACTATCTGATTTTTTTATATTGTTGCTTATTATTATTGTTGTTATCGTTGTATTTTTCCTCACACTGTTATTGCGGAGCTATAATGCTTAGCTATTTATATCATCCTGTGAGACGCCTAATTTAGAATTTCTGCATTTCAGGTTTTGGATAGTCACATTTACAAAGGATATTCTGCCTAAATTTTGGCTACTCCTAAGGACTTAACCGCGTGACTCAGATTTTTCATTCGAGGACGAATGTTCCTAAGGGGGGAAGGATGTAACACCCTGACTTTTCGAAACGTCTAAATTAACTCATATCTTTGTGGAAAGACAAGGAGGGTGGGTAATAAATTAAGAATGATGTGGTATGTCATATTTTAAGTGTTCAAGGGTTGTATCTCAAGTTTTGATGTTAGGTAAGTGGCAAAGTAAAAGTAGACGAAAGTTATTATAAGTTCCTTTTAAAAAATTTCTCTGAAATATGGGTCAAATGTCTCAGAGGTTTTCTCCCAATCTATAAAGAGTTATGGGGCCCACGAGCCCATCAAATCAAATGTCTACGAGTCTAGTTTCCAATGCATCAAACCGTTCGTTAATACGACTTCAGAATAGAAAGATATTTGTATTTTTACGAGACTACGCAAGCAGGCACGTGAGGTGGGGCCCTAGGTCGGTGGAACATTGTATATATCATCTTCTTCGAATTTTCCTCATTTTTATTAGTGAAGATCCAGAAAACTTAAAAAACCCACTTCTAGGATCAACAAAATTATAGATTTTCTTGACCTAAGTCCTTAATGAAAGTTGTTCTACGCGTTGAGCTCGTCATCCTGGTATAATTTGTTTTATCGATTTTATAGCATATCATACTTTGGTGTTGGGAAAGTAAGGGGTTGGGTATATTTTAAGGTTTTGAGGTGTATTATGAACTTAAGATCAAGGTAAGACCCTTATTTTATCGACTCTAGCTTTGATAAGCCGTAAATAGCAATTTGTGATGGAAATACATATCTTTTATCAGATTATCGTGGTATCTTCTATTTTTGTGTGTTGATTATGGTCCTGCCTTGTTGTAGTATCGAGGGGGTTATGAGTAAAATTCGTTATGGCCATGCTGTCCTAATTTGTTGGTTTGCTGAAGCTTGTTAGTTGTTTGATGTATGGTCTTGATATATACCTGCTTTCAGTTCCAGTATAGATATCATGATGGCCTCGACGACCCAATCAGGACTTCTGTTCTAGTTGGCTATTTCTTTATATGAACTCTTGGGATCAGTTGTTTCTTTTATAGATCTGTTTACAGGGGCCTTGTCGGTCGATGACTTAATTTTAAGCCGAGATATACCTGTTTGTTTTCTTGATTGCGTGTGGTTGCCATGCATTAGTAGTAAATGGTTCAGCAGGGTTGGCTCGAGCTTGAATTTTGGCATTAGGAGCCAGTTGCACCCCTTGAATCTGGGGCGTGACACTTCTTCTCCAAATTCTCCCTCAAGCTCTCAAGGTAAAAACTAGGGTTTCAAGCTTCAAGGTCTCTTCCTCTTGAAATACTTACGGCCTTGTTTACCCAAGTTATGAAGAGCTTCATCAATGCATTCTTTCATCCAATGAGTCCCAAGATTTCTCCAATTCTTTTCCATGAATTTTACCCAAATTTCTAGGGTTTTGAATGTTCTTCATGGGTTCAATTGTTTATGATTTAATTCACTGCATTTCATCTTATTGAGCATCATTCTATCTAAATTGTATGTATTCAATGAATTTCATTTTAGCCCATGCCCTATGTCTATTTATGAATATGAACTATGTTTTGGGATTATGCATGCATCATGAAATTGAGGAATTTATGAAGAAGGGATGTTTTTAAATAAGTATTCATATGTTTATTAATGGGTTGCTTCTTAATTGAAGTATTTTCTATATGAAAGGTGAACCATGAATTTTGATACTTTTGACAAGTGCCTTATGAACCTGTTATGAAATCATGATGTTGAAAGGAGCTATTCTATGTTATGAAGTTATGATTGGATTGATATTAATAGATTTTTATCTTTCCAAGAATGATGATTATGATATAATTATGATTATTTTTATTGGGAGTTTACTTAGCAACAAGAGGACTTTGAGATGGAGGCTATACTATTAGTAGATGATTTAGTCTTTAGTAGCAATCTCCTTGTCCCTAACTACATGCCCCCATAGAATTGGTCTTTGAAAGACATTGCTAATGGATACAACTAAGCTAAAAGTTCATAGTCCTTACCTTGTCAAAGTAGGACATCTCTTTTTGGTGTGGGAAAGACACCAAATTTCATGTTATAACTCACATGGTCTATGTCGGTTATCAATAACCTATCCTACAAATGATTATGTTCCTTTTTCCTTAAAGGCTTAGATTTTCAACTTATGAAAAGGATTTTCTCAAGAGTTGCATTGACCATGTCTTATGTCTTATGATTTTACCTTATTATGTTTTGTTATCTTATACTCGGTCATGCACTATCATATTTTACATATGTAACATGTTCATGTCCATTTTTATGCACTCTCTCATACTCGATACATTCCATATACTGACACATACTATTTTTGTGTGCCTATATTGTCTTATAATATGGGGTTGATGCTCCTCCATCCGACTGTGGCTAGTTGTATTTATCTGCTATTGAGTTTCTTTGGTGAGTCTTCATGTTCTGAGGGCATGAAAACTTATGATGTTTTTACTTTCATGCCATTTTAGTTTTCAAACTATTTCATGAGCTAGGGGTTTATGCTAGCCACTTACTATGATGATAAAGGCTTACATCAGACATTAGATGTTTCAGCGAATTGTACTCTGTTGGTATAAATGAGGTTGATTAAGACTATTATCATGCTTTCTTTTAATTCTTAGTATTGCTTATGTCAAGTGGTTTAATTAGGGTCTCTCGGGACTCTATTCACCATGTCACATCTAGGGTGGAGCTTGGGTTGTAACAAACTTGATATCAGAGCCATGTTTTAAAGAGTCCTAGGTGTCTGACAAGTGCGTTTAGTAGAGTATTATTCATGAGTGTAAAACGCGCCATATTTATGAATAAAAGACTACGAGGTCTGTAATAAACATTTCACTTCTTTTGTACTCCTCAGTTGTGCGATAGATTTGAACACTATAAGGTTTCCTTCTAACTCGTGTTCTATGCATTTTCAGAACATACCTCCCAGAAGAGCTTCGATGAGAAGGAACACAAATATGGAACACAAATCTTCACAAAACTTTGGTTGATATTTTGGCCGAGCAAGTCTCACATCCTGAGTTTAGGGCCGCATTTCAAGTGTTGGCTCAAGCCATGATGGTAGAATATTATAGGGAGGTTGTAGTTCCCATGAACCCAAATGTGGGTATGGAAGAAACAAGGATAATAGACTTTACGAGAATGAATCCTACAGAATTTCATGGCTCTAAAGTGGAGGAAGATCCCCAAGAGTTTGCTGAAGGGATCCAAAAGATTGTGGATATCATGGGAGTGACTCCGGTGGAAAAGGTCCACTTGGATGATTATCAATTTAAAGGGGTTGATTAAGTGTGGTTTTCTTAATGAAGGAGGAGAGGGCTATTAATGCAGTTCCCTTGGATTGGGATAAGTTTAAAATGGTGTTTATTAATAAGTTCTTTCCCCTTGAGATGAGGGAGGAAAATGTGCAAAAAATTATCAACTTGAGGCAACGCAACATGAGTGTGAAGGAGTAATCTTTGAACTTCACTCAATTGTCTAAGTATGCTTCGATATTGGTTGCCGACTCTAAGTCAAGGATGAGTAAGTTTGTTTGGGGTGTGTTCGAGATGGTTCTCAAAGAATGTAGAACTACCATGTTAATAAAAGAAATGGATATCTCTAGGTTGATGACTCATTCTCAATAAATTGAGGAGGAAAAGCGCAAGGAAAGGTCTAGAGAATCATAGAGGGCTAGGACGGATGGTGGTGATTTTTTTCACTTGAAGTTTGGTGAAAATGGGTGTTCTTAGTTTTGGCAAAAGTTCTCCTATACGAATCTGCCAAATACTTTGGGTCAAAATTTCAACAAGGATAGGGTGTCCAACCATAAACCTCAAAGAGGTGGTTCTAGTGGGTCTTCATTCCCCACTTCCCAAAAGTGTGGAAAAAGGCATCCAGGAAAATGCTTAGTTGGTACCGGTATTTGCTATTATTGTGGGAAGAATAATCTTAGATTGAGGGATTGCCCTTCACAAGCTAAAAATGGTAAGGTTGGTCTCCCGACTCAAAATGGTGCTTATTCTAGTTCAGGTAGTGCTCCACATCATAACAAATTTTATGCTCTTCAGACTTGACAAGATCATTAGAGCTCTCTAGATGTGGTGACTAGTATGTTACGAGTCTTTCAATTTAATGTATATGAATTTGTTGATCCATGTGCTACATTGTCTTTTGTGATCCTTCTGTGGCTATGACGTTTAATTTTAGTCGTGAGGTTCTTTTAGAACCTTTTTCAATCTCGACTTCTGTTGGTGATTTTATTGTTGCTAAACGAGTTTATAGAGATTGCCAATTTCATTTTCCCTAAGGTCATCTTAGTTGACCTCGTGAAGTTAGACATGATAGACTTTGATGTTATTCTTTATATGGATTGGCTTCACTCTTTTTATGCTTACATTGATTGTAGAACTAGTGTGGTCAGATTTCAGTTTCCGAATGAATTTGTCTTAGAATGGAAGGGTAGAAATTCAGCACCTATAGGTCGGTTTATCTCGTGTCTTAAGGGTAGAAATATGATTTCTAAAGGTTTCATTTATCATCTTGTTTGAGTTAGGGATACGGATTCCGAAATCCCTACTTTTGAGTCAGTTTCCATTGTTAACGACTTTCCAGAAGTGTTCCCTGATGAAATTCCTGGTGTTCCTTTTGTAAGGAAAATAGAATTAAGAATTGACCTTCTCTGAGAAATGAAACATATCTCCACTTCTCCTTATGGTATGTCTCTGCCAGAAATTAAGGAGTTAAAGGATCAATTGAAGGACCTGTTAGATAAGGGTTACATACGAACGAGTATCTCTCTATGGGGTGCTCCAGTTATATTTTTCTGAAAGAAAGATTGTTCGCTTCATATGTGTATTGATTATTTTTAATTAAAGAAGGTCATGATAAAGAATAAGTATCCCATTTATGTACTGCATATTTACGGTTCTTGTCTTGTTGATAACCTTGAGACCAGCGAAGAGTGTGCTCCAGCTGGTGGTGAAGGAAAGTGGGAACCGACTCGAGGCACTTGTTAGTAGATTCGGTGGTGTTTTATATATGTTTTGGAGGAAAATAGATTTTGGCAGTTCAAGTTGAAGAAAGCAGTGAAGCAACAAACTTTATTAATTCCTATGAGTCGACCTACGAGTCGTAGACTTTTCTACGAGCCGTAGATAAGGACTAGAGTTTTTGAGAAAAGTATTGGACCATGAGACTGGACTACAAGCTGTAGGAACTTCTACGAACCATAGGTCTAGGTTGTAGAAAAGATTAGAGATGTTGGTTCCTATACTTGGACTACAATTAACTAGGACGGGCTGTGAAAGATGTGAGTCGTAAAACCTGTCGGTAAAAAAGTCTAGAGAAATATTAAGGAAGCTATTTTCCATGAAAGGTATCTATGAGCGGTAGGACTACCTACGAGCGGTAGAACATGAACTGTAGAAGCGACTGCCAAGTCCTACTTTTTCTATGTTTTCTTAGTTTATTTTATTTAGGATTAGATTTCTATAAATAGTCATCTTTTTAAAATTTATTTTTGATGTTAGACGATTCGTACAACTTGGAACTTTGGTTTTGAGAATTAATTTGTGAAACACTTTTCCATTTTAATTCTTGAATCATTGGTTTATTACATCTTTTGTTTATCGATTCAAGATTCTGAAAGTCAACTACTCTAATTGTAAGTGCATGATTTATCTTAACAAAATCAATATAAATTGTTATCACCCAAGCATGAGTAGCTAAATCTACAATTAGAGTTATAGGAACCATGAGAAATTAAAAAAGTAAACCTAATAACTCGTAATTCTGAAATATTATTTATGCATGTATTATTTTTCTCTTCGCTTTGATTGCTTTTTTAACGGAGGCCTATGTTAGAACTTGCCTTATTCCTACTTGCCTGAACAAGGGGGTAACGAATGAGAAAATAGATTATACAATGGAAATTTGAGGTTACCAACCCTCATCTAATAGATAGAATACACCAGGGATAGCTAATATGGGGTCAAGGGTAAGAGTTAGTAAAAAGTACACTCATTGGTGAAATTCATTTACTTAGGTGACCATCAACTTAATTTTATTCTTTTTACACAATGTATTTTAATATCTGGGTCATCCTTCAGTTGATCAGAAAGAAAGATGTCCACTTAAGCAGAAGTAGAAGGAATTGTGTTGAGAACATCTGCCCTCAACCTGTCACTTGAGCCCGTTGATTACTGTAATTAAATTGTTGAAGTCTGATACTTCTTTGAGAGTGATACTATAAAGAGAAGAGCAGAAAACATGTCTAAAATTTCATCACGCGGACCTATATTAAAGTTTTATGGTTCCAAACTATTTTGCATCTAAATTCTGTTGCTATATTGATGCAATAGTGAAATTCTTGTCATGTTTCTTGTTGATGCATATTAGTTCTATATGTTGCTTGATTCCTTCTGATAGCTACTGAGGGACTCTGTTATTTTTACTGATAAATATTTAATTTACCTCACAAAAAAAGTTATAATCAATGTTTGGTTATGTAGTATATATCTATATATTGTAGTAAGTGGTATCTTGTATGCTGATATAGTCTGATTCATCTTTTTGATCATAAGAAAGGACTCAAGCTTGTCTAGATTCCTAAGACTAACCCTTAAACTATTTTGTAGGTGAAGCTGAAAGAAGCAAGCAATATTGATTTATAAATATTGTTTTGTTAAAGCATATGACTAAAGATAAACAAAAGTTCCTTTCACTCACTTCACAGAAAAAGGAATGTGTCATTTAGAAGAAAAAATAAGGGGGTGGGGAGGATGTAGTGCATGTAAAAGGGGGAAGCAAGTGAAATTATTTTTCAAAAATCAAGAAGGTGAGGATGAAAGTGAAACTGATAAGCGTGCATTGAAACATGTTGTACCACTTGATCCAACTATTGAATATACTAAGGAACATTGGTAGGGGGAACAACGAATCTTGAAACTGATTTATCCACAAAAATATGTGGTTGCTGGATCACGTTGTTCTTAGTTTCTATGAATCAGACAACAATTGATGGACCCTAAAACTAAGCAGGGAGCATTTTGAAAAGAATAAGTTAGACTTGGCGATGATTAATATTATGTGTTAAAGAAATAACCGGTTTTAAAAATTGATTTAACTTTAAAAGAAAAAAAAACAATTTTTAAAGGAGTCGCCACTTAATTATTTAAAAGAAATTTAGAAAACTTGATTTTAAAAACTTTAACAGAATTAAGTCTAAAAAATTAGAGAAAAGGGTGGAAGATTCTTATTTACACTTCAAGAAGGTTTTTAAGGCATTTGAAGTGTCCGCTAACACGCGATTATCCGATAAATAATTTATGTGGCTAAAATTGAAAACCTTAAACCATTTTCCTATTTTATTAAGAAAATGTGTTAAGTAAATGAACACTTGATTTTATTTCGAGAAAAGAACCTCTGAATTTGTATAGAGAATTTAAGCAAGTGATAAGAATTATTGAAATTCATTCCAGACTTGGTAATTGAAATGGCAAAAGTAAAGAAACTATTGAAATTAAAAAAATGGCAACTTTACTAGAAGATTTATTCATGTTACAACTAATAGAATAAAATAATAATTATATGAATAAAAAAATAAAGATAGCTAAATTATAATCGAAAAAAATAACTAATTATGAGAAGTTGTGATCTTATTCTTCTTCTTCTTCTTCTTCTTCTTCTTCTTCTTCTTCTTCTTCTCCTTCTCCTGCTCCTTCTTCTCCTTCTCTTTCTTCTCCTTCTCCTTCTCCTCCTCCTCCTCCTCCTCCTCCTCCTTCTTCACAATTAAATATCCGTGTACTTTTCTCTTGTTGAGTGGCTCATTGACACCACTATTTTTGTATCAATATACTAGTGAATAGAATTGCTCCATCCTGAGAGGATCTATTCATTTAAACCTCGTGTACTAGAGGGAAATAATTTCCTTGAGGGGACATTGTATAGTCGGTGGAATAGATTTTTTCTTTCTTTTTCATTCTATTGTTACAGATCTTGGTATGTTTTTATACAATCATTAATTTATGCTTATGATATTAATTGTTGTTTTTTAGTACATGTTTTAAACTTTGTTGTTTATGTTTCTGCAAAGTTATTGTTATAACTATTTGTTAGTATAGATTAAATAACAAACGTTAATTGACTATTCATGCAAGTTTTCTCTACTGAAATTGTTGATGGTACAATTAAAAAATTCCTTAAAGATCTATACCACCATCTCTTGAAGACAAAATTCAAATTTGGTATGACATTGTAAGGACATAAAGACTTTAAAAACTTAATTACACATTGATGTACGAAGTGAACCAAGGAAATAAAACAAGAATTAATAAATTTTTGACATGGGTTCAAGGATGTGCCGGATGACTTATAGAGGAATATGACTAGACTAGAGCCTCTTTTAATTCCAAAGATATAGATAACTACACAATAAATTAATTGCTCATATTGAATATAAAGTATGGACAGATTCTCAAGTTTTTTGTAAGTTGTAAATATTTTTCTTGAACTAATAAATGTGTTTCTGCACATTGCGATTGGAATAGAAGTGTAGGTTCAAATTGAACTTCATCACTCTGGTATGTTGATTTTAAAAAACACCCAGACAATTTTGTATAATATTTTACCCTTTCAAGTATATATAATAAGTTGAATTTTTGACCAATATGATACATTCTCACTTTAATTTTCCATTTTAATAATTACTTATGATACATTTGAATGGAGAAATTTAAAATGATATATGTAAAGCAAAATGCAAGGCTGAACTTTCTACACGTTAGAATTAAAATATTTGTTCACTTTTTTCGGCCTTTTAAACTTTATTTATCCCTTAACAATGATTATTTATTTATTAGAAAATTTAATATCTCAGGTTGATGTTCATTTCATTCCCCAAAAATATCAAATAGTTCGTGGAAGCAAAAGGATAAATTATAAAATCAAATTAAAGATGATAAATTGAATGATAACTGATAAGGTATTATAATTATCATTTTCCTTTACATTGTTAATGTTCGTTACTACGTAATCTTTTATGTAAGATAATAAAGTGTTGAAGTTTTAATGACTAATAGGTTTTAAGTATTATTTTATAATTTTGTGATATTAAATTCCCGCGCGAGGACCGAGTAATTTTATTAGTATAGAAATTGTACTAAAGATAGGTTTAGAATAACCCGAATTTGGAGACTCAAATTGTTCGGGTTTTTGACCCATTTGTTAAGCCGCGAACTTTTAACTTGGCCTTTGACCCACGATATTAGCATTCTTTTCTTATGCACCAATCCAATTTGACGAAATTAACTCAATTAGGCCTCGATGGCCCATTCGAAATGCAAGTGGGAAGACATTTGAGTCCAATTGGTTCTCACATATATAATAAGATAAATAAATGGAAATACATACATACCAACTAATTGATTTAAGAAAATAATCATTAAAATAGATGGCATCAAAACTGGATAAACACATATGCTGCCGTTTTAGGCATTAAATACTGTACATAACAAATAACCGTAGAAGCTAAATTTGAAATGAATCTATTAAGACACCATCTCAAAATGGTTGAACTTAAAATAGCATCATCCTTTGAAGATTAACTGAAAAGACGAGCCATAATTTTGAAGTAGGAGACTGTAAACATGAATTAGAAATAGTAAAAGAAGTCTGAAAAGGTAAAATCAAGCATATTCAGAAGAACAGGAGATAAGTTAATACTAAAAACTAAAAATCAGCTAGCTATTCTAATGGATCATTTCATGGCTAGATTTGGGGCAGCAAAATGACCACCGGAATCAACCTAAATACTTAAAACTAGCTACTGACATGGCATATTTGAGCCTAAAGTCTTTTCAACTACCAAACCATTCAAATCATTAATAATTTCAAACACAAATGTTCCACTCCCTTGACTAAATAACAGAGCAATATGATGCTTTTAAACTTAACACATTTTGGATGAAGGAACAACAAACAAATATATCTAAAATACCCCCAATTAAAAATACTAAATATTTATTTAATTATATTATATCAAAAGTAGATACCTTTTCACATTAAAGGGTTGTGGCTTTTCTTAAAGGTTGTGCCTCTTTTGACGGGTTATGACATTTCCGAAGATTGTGATTTTTTCAAAGGGTTGTGACTTTTCTATAGGGATGTGTCTTTTTCGATGACTTGTGACTTTTTCATAGGGATGTGAATTTTCCGATGAGCAATGACTTTTTCGAAGGGTTGTGACTTTCTGATAAGGCACAATTAGCACTTATTCATACTACTATTTGTTATTGATAAATAGAGGGGTTCTCTCTCATTTTTAAACTACTACTTTTTTTAGGTTTTCTACTCTTCTTTTTCTTTAAAAATCTCAAATGTTATTTGCAATAGTCGATTAAGATAGAAATTCAATGAATTTCTAGGTACCACATAAGAATGAGTTGGTGAACAAATTGTAGCAAATCATTCATCAATTCACGCTCATATTTTCCTCTTACGATTTTTATCACATACATATTTCAATATTATTTGTTTCATTTTAGAACATTAATACCCTTTTAATTAACATGCATATTGTATTTATTAAAAAAAGACTAATTTCCTACAAATAGTCACAACAATTTCAACCTTAATGTTTCTTTGATCATAAATCACAATCATTCACTCCTTATAAATTCTTAGAGATCTCTTTTCTGTTACAATTTGAGATCATTTAAAATTTTCATAAATGATTCATCCACAATAAATTGATATGTTTCACCGAAGTTCTTAGCATTGAAAGTTAGATAGTGACTTTCTATTAAAGATAAAAAGAAGAGAACATAGAAATGTGTAATTAGGTATGAACTTTGCTTCACACAGAGAACTTCTATATATAGTGCGCGTGAGTTTTCATTTATTTTTATTGTTTTATTTCTTTAATTAATTTCTTTCTTTTGTGTTTTCATTTGAGAGAGAATTTAATAATTAGTGTTCACATATTGAGTGAATGGTGACAAATATACACATTTTGAATTATTAATTCTAATAAAATTAATAGATCAAGTTGTGGAAGAGGCAATAATAATAATAATAAAATATGAAAAGGGCACATGTTTGGGGTAAGATATTTCTTCTTTGTTTTTCCATTTTTTATTCTTTTACCCTCAAAGGAAGGAATTTCTTCCTAATTTTGCGAAAACAACGGGCATCAATGTAGTCCATTGAATTTTTAATTTTGATGTTAAGTCCACTATTTCAAAAATAGATTTTTACTTTTACTTATAATATGATAATATAGTCATGATAATTATTTTTAATTGATGGTGTAACACCCCAAATTTTTTTTGAACTAAGACTCGAACCCTTCTTCGTTGTGAGTAGGATTTTACGAAGGAATTTAAAATTTCTTAAGCATTAAGGTCAGGTCACTAGATATAGCACCTTGAGTTCCAAAAAGAATTAAAGAGAATTCATTCAAGTCATTCCTTAGTTCTTTTAAGTTTTGGGTCAACTTCAAACGACCATAACTTTTAGTACATGATGAGTTAGGAGACCCACAAGATACCAAAGAAAGATCTCTGAGTCCTCTTTCCAATGCCACCGATATGAGGGAGATATGCCCTTTTGAAGCCAGACTATCCATTTAAGGAAAGTTACCCGAAAATAGGAGGGGTATTTTAGTCTTTTCCTCACTCCCACTTATTCTAAACGGGAATTACTCCCAATTAAGGGTCTAAACTGATTAGAATCAGTTTCATTCATCCCCAAAAACGTTGAGGGTTTTAGAGAGAAGAGTCAAGAGGAGAAAAAAATTCAAAGTTTTAAGCGTTTATTCAAGAAATTCAAGATTTCTCCAAGAACCTAGTTCTTTGAGGTATGTAAGCTTCCATAGTATTTGGTTTGTTCACCCACACGCCAATCATGACTTTATTTTGCGAATCTATCCATAAATATTGAGCAATTTAATTTCTTGATGAGTTCTTGAAAAGTATTCTTGAAGTTTCCTTATTGATTAAGTTTTGATGTAAGATTCTACTTCAGTCAACTTCAAACGACCATATCTCTTAGAATATAAAGAGTTACATTGCCCATAACCTATCAAATTAAAGCTATTTGAATCTACTTTTCAATGCTACCAATTTTGCGTCAATTCAATTTCTCAGTAAAAAGGTATGACTACTTTAGTAACATGATACAGTGCTGTTACGAATTAGCCGACGGGAAAATATTAAAAAGGGTCATTTTTGTCTTTTTACCTCCAAAAAAACCCTAAACGAATTTCTTGACTAATAAAAGGCTTAAAACAATCAGATTTTCATCTTTTAATCTATCATTCTCTTCTCTCTTAAACCCTAGGGCAAAACCCTAAGGAAAAAATCAAAGTAGAATATTCCATTCAAGATTCTTCTTCAAGATAAGTATTTCTCCAAGAATTCCATTCTTTTCAACTCAAATTCCTCCATAAAATTATGAACCACTAATGAAAATCATAATTCTTGGCCATAGAGATTTCAAGAAACTAATTAAAAAATCTCAAGAAAGGTTTTCTTGATCGTTTACCTTCGGGCTAGGGTTTCAAGGCTTCTAATCAAGTTCTTCTTCAAGAAACTTGTTCTTCCAGGTATGTAAGGCTATCATAGTGTTGGACTAGTTTGTCCTCACACCTTACATGTACTTTCAGATCAGTAAAAGAGTAATCTAGGATTCTTTCCCTAGATTTGAGTATTCTTGAGATAAGTTGATTTTAAGTTCTTGAGTTCATGTTTATTTAAAAAAATTCTATTCCTAATTATTGAGTTTTTATATTGTTATTAAGATCCTTGAGTTTATTTGTTCATGTCTATATTTTAGCATGAACTCTATTTTAAGTTATAAATCTTGAGCAGTTTTTTAAAGCCAACACTTGAGTTTTAAACTGAGTTTTTGAGAAAGTTAAGATGAGTTTTGAGAAAGAGTTTCTAAACATGATTAGTATGACAATCGAGTATGACATCAATGTTTAAGCAATATGGTATCTAGTTATGTCATCAATGTTCAAGCAATATGGTATCTAGTATGCCATCAATATTTAAGCAGTATGGTATCTGTATATACCATCAATGTTTATGCAGTATGACTTTTCGAGTGATTAATGATCATATCACTATATGAGTTTGATATATTTTTGAGAATGTTTTTTTAAATATGAATTGAGCAAGAGTATAAGGGAACTAAATATTCCCAAATGTATTAATTTTTACATTGATAAAAGAGAAACTGAGATTTCAAAATGAGTTAGGAGTTCAAAAGACATTTCAAGAATAGTTACCTCTTTTAAGAGGGTAGTTTGAGCAATTATTTCAAACCAGAGGAAGAGTTATGTTTTAAACATTGAACATGAGTATATATATTATTGGGAGCAGTATTGAGCACCGATATGGGGGAGAGTTCAGACAACTCACAACCCCAATAAACCATGTATGCCGACATGGGTAAAGGATCATACTTTTTAGATGAATCCTTATTGCTTAGTGGATCCACTTAGTAGTAGGTTCTATACTTCGGCAATGTATAGGACATTTCTGGCAGCGTGGGGTAGACGTTGTATCATTACATAGCTCATAGTAATGGTTGTCGGTTAGAGAATCTGTTACACCCCGTATCCAAAAGAGGGAGAATAAACAACTTTGGGGAAAATGTAGGTGCTAGCCACGAGGGCCACCCATGGTCTATGGATGGAACCACAGACCATAGGTGTGGTCCGTGCATGGTCCTGCCCAAGATGGTCTAGGGGCTCAGGACCACGGCCTGACCCACAAACCGTATATCAGACCACGGTCCGTGGTCGGGGCTTGTGGTTTGAGGCCCCCAAATCAACTTTCTGACATTGGTTGACGGTCTACCAGGACGCGCCGTGGGTTAGACCACGGTCCATCGACTGGGGGTCGTGGATGGGCTGCTGGCAGTTATTTTAGGGGCAGTTGGGTCTTTTTCTAATTAATTAAGTCCTATACTATGCCGTTTTGCCTATGTCTAGGACCCCTATATAAACCTTTTAACCTCCAAATTCACCCCATATTTCATTCTTCCAATTTCACAAAAAGAAACCAACTTCTCTCCAAATATTCTCTCTCTAGAAACTTGAAGAAGAAGAATAATAATAAGGGTCCACCAAGGGTTTCAATCTAAGGTTCCAATTCCTCCATTGAAAGCTAGCTTTTGAACTCAAGGTATGATAGTTTTCATCCATGGATTCCTTTAATCCATGGAGTTCCTAAATCTCTCTATTTCAAAAGGCAGAGTTCTCCAATTGAGTTAGGGTTTTCATCTATTATCATGGGTTCTCTTTATTATTGATTTAAATGAGTTAATTATGATCCTCTATGCATGAATTGATGAATTGAAAAGCTTTTATGATGAATTCCCCTATGAATTCATGTGATCCCTATGTTTTCAAGTTATGAACCATATGTTGAGGGATTTTGATCTCCTAGGAAGAGTTTTATGAAATTGAGCATGTATTACTAGTTTTACATGAATATATGATGAAATCCATATCTAACCCATGTTTTCTAAGAGTTAATGATTGAAATTGCATTTTGACCTCAAGGAGGTGAATTATGGACCTATGCATTGTTTATGAATTCTATGCAAATGTTTTAAGTGTGCTTTGAGAGTAAAGTACCAATGATGATATTGTGTTGTGAAAAAACATTCTCACTAAAACACAAACTATCATGATGTGAAAGATTTTCTCACATAGAAAGGATTCTTAGGTTGAAAGGGTTTCTCACCTAATTAAATCAAAGACTAATTAATGAAACTAGCTTGAATTGGTTGTCCAAGGTCACCTTTTCATGAGTAATGAAGTCAAGTATGAAATGACTATTCCATGGAATTTATGCTTAACACCGAGTGGATATTGTATATGAGATGGAAGCTCTCACGTAGTAGAGTCCGGGTTTCCAAAGTAATTTCATGAGATGGAAGCCTTCACGAAGTAGAGTCCGGGTTTCTAGTAATAATCTCCTTATCCCATGTCACAACTCAAGAGCACCCCCTAGTCATAACACGACATATTCGACCCCGAAGGGGTCTTATACAAGCCTCATAGTCATTTATTGCATTCAATAATAAAATTAGTGCGGAATTAAAACTTTATATTTAAAACCATATGATTCAAAACATTCAATACTCATAGAAATCTTTCAAAAGACACAGCGGAAGACTAAGTCTCACATGGCCATCTTAGACAAAACTTTAACAAGATAGGGTCACGACCATTTACAATCGAAGTCTTAAAACAAGAAAGAACTAGAAAACAATAAGAGTCCTTGTCCTCGTCCTATGAGGACATACCAAGTCTTGGAGGAAAACTCTATCCAAGCACTTCAATCCTAGCTAGAACCAATCACTTGTCGGAACCTACACTTGTAGTAAAAATAGGAAAATATGGGTTAGCACACAAAAATGTACTAAGTATGATGACCATGCAAAAACATGCTTTAAAAAGGAACATTTTGATTGGAAACCATGCATTATGCCACGTTTTGGAAATATCATGTACAATAGCATAAGAGACATACTATACAAGTATAACCACCATTCAAGTCGTAATACCACATTTAGACAATATCATCATGTAACCATTACCTTTACCTTAGACCTTCACTTCAAGTAACCTTCATGCTATACCTTGTGCAATGTATTGATAGCATCCCATACGACCATCCACACCAAGGCACCACATTAAGGTCACCAAAAGTGAACTTACCATCCATTCCTTTTCACCTTTACACCATATCCATATAAAAGAGACATAACATTTCATAAGGCATGACAAGGGAAAATAACTCATAATATAACCCAAGTATGGCATGCAAATCACATTAAGCATTTAAGAGTCAAAATTCTTCAAGTGCTTCATTTAGAGGATTTTCATACATTAGTCATTAAGACTTAGAGAACTCACTATGATCCTATCAAAGCCTACTAGTGAAATGCATAGATGGCATCCCATACTACCACCTACACTTCATAGAACTTCTCAAGAAACCATAATGCACATCTCACATGATGGGAATAAGCATTTAACCAACATAGACCATGCAAGCTAGACATGGAATCCGGTGTCATATAACCCCACACCATAAAGCGGTGTTCCACTTGCCTAAGGTAGAACGGTAACATTAGCTTGGATGAAATCCGCTGGCTAATATCCTATGTGGGCACATAGTTATGGGATAGGAAGATGTTCCTTGGAACTCTAACCTAACATTGGGAGAGTTTCCATCTAACCATATCCGCTCGGTACTTTGCCTACATTCCCATAAATTAATTCATTCACATTACATTAGTATACTAGGGAGGAATGACATAAGCCTATCGACCCATGATACATCATTACCAAGGAAGGAATGCTATAAGCCAATCGATCCATGGTACATTCAAGGATAGCTCTAGGGTCCTCATGAAAAGAATGCCACTAGCCTATCGATTCATGGCTCCTCATTTCATTCTTATACTCATGAAAGGAAGGCCACTAGCCTATCGATTCATGGTACTTTGACTCATTAAGAAAGTAATGCCACTAGCCTATCGATTCTAGAGTCTTCGTTACACTAGATCATTTATGAAAAGAATACCTAAAGCCTATCAATTCATAGCCATCAAGTCAAGACACATTCATCACTCATATATGAAAGGAATGCCATAGCCTATCGATTCATATTCATCAAGTCAAGATACATTCATTTCCCAAGAAAGGATGCCTAAGCCTACCAATCCAAGACATACAATATATAGAAGACAACACTTCACATTACATCATCATCATACATGAGTGTCAAATTGAGAATTAGCCTTTAAATAACAACACAATTAACTTCAAGAAATGATTCCCTCAACCACATTGAATTCACATTCATATACATAGTAAGTAAACACCTCCACCTTTCAAGTGGATCAACATCTCTAGCACAATTCTACTTCAACATGTAATTTAGTCAAAACTTGCCTTCAAGGCCATAAATCTCAAATCATCAATACACCAATAATTTACCATAATTAAGGCATATGTAATGATACAATTCAATATCCCAACACAATTTAGACATATTTCAATCATAAGCCTTCATAATCAACAAACCCACTTCATAAAGGAACAAATTAGGAATTGAGAGAAATCATGGGTTCATGGAATATTTTCATCATAAATCACCAATTAAACATCAATACAATCAATAAATGAAATTATAAACCATTTGAAATCGTTTGGAGAAAGAACCCATGAGATTGAGTAAAACCCTTGGTTTTTCATGAACTTTGAAAACTTCTTTGAAATTGACTCTAGGGTGAAAACTAACCCTAGATGAAGGATCACCATACGTTTACTAAGATTCCCCAAGAAATTTGATGAAGAAAACTCTTTGAATCCAAACCCTAGCTTTCACTTCTTCTTCTTCCTTGAGTTAGAGAGAGAAATATTGAGAGAGGAAGAACTTTGGGGTTTTGATTTGGGTGTTTTAATAAAGGAGTAAATGAAATGTTTTAAGACTTGAAACTATTTATATTTATGATATAAGCCATTTAAAATCAACCCCATATAATAAAACATTAAAACAAAATTACTTAAAAACCCCTCACTTGGGCATCCCCGTTAGGGACCAAGTCCACTTCTACGGACCATGAAAGGGGAACACAGCCCGTGGTGGTGCCCATGGTCCTCTAGGAAGTATCTCCCTTGACCTTGATAAACCTCCACATGGCCAAGTCATCTTTACGGCCATTTCTACGGACGGACCGTGGTCATGACCATTGGCCGTGAAGTGGCCTGTGGTCTTGAGGCAGTGGCTTGGCCAAGTTGCCTTGCCACCAAGTGACCTTCATGGCCACTTCTACAGACCGTGGTCAAGTCCACTGACTGTGAAGTGGTCCGTGGACTTGGGGAAGTGCTTGGCCAAGGTTGGGCAGCCTTGGCCTTTGGCTTAGGCCTTACCCCCTTGGCTTGGCACTTTCCTTTCCAACCCTTAACCAACATTAAAAAGGGTCTTTGAACTATGGATTATATCATGTACCTTGATGTTTACTCACTAAACTCCATCAAACAAGGCTCGGGAAAACATTACACAACATGAAACCTCATTACAAACCCAACACAAAGTCCATAGGTTCTAGTTTCACTTATTCATTTTTAGGGTCGTTACATCCCATAACTATGTGCACACATAGGTTGATTAGCTAGTGGATCCACTTACGCTTGAAGTTCAAGGTTTTACATTTGGAAAGTAGGACACCTCTTTTCGGTGCTGGGTAGACACCGGATTCCATGTTATAGCACACATGGTCTCATGTCGGTTAAGGTTATTTACAACAAGTAATAATGAACTAAGGTTACTTCAAGAAGTATCACATATGAGTTCAAAGCTTTTAAAGAAGAAGTGAGTTTTCATTGACCTTGATTTATGACTTATGTTTTATAACTTTTTCATATTATGTTTTAGATTGGTCAATTGCATGTCTTGAAATGAAATATCTCTTTTAGTATGTTTTAAATGTTTTATGCATGGCTTTCATACTTGGTACATTGTTTTGTACTAACACATACTCTTGCCTACATTTCCCCCAAATGTAGGGTCCGACAGACAGGTTTTCGAGTCTAGTGGCTAGTAGTTGAGTTTGTAATTTCCCGAGCTTTGGTGAGTCCTCATGCTTCGAGGACATAGTTATTGTTTTAGTTTCCTTCAAGTATTTCTCTTTTGGACATGATGTACGGTCTAGGACCAATTTCATTCTATCGTATTAGATGGCTATGTTGAGACATGAGTTTAGACTTCCGCTTTTTCTTCTATAAAATGTTTTGGACTTTGAACTGTTTTTACTCTTATTTTCTATTTATTATGTTATGAGATCTAAGTGGCTTTTTGGAGTCCTTCGGGATTCTATACGCCATGTTACATATAGGGGTTACCCCTTAGGTCGTGACCGAATCTCCCACATAGTTATATTGTATTTTTATATACAAATTGAGTTATTATTGTATTCTTCAATACAATTGAGTTATTATCTACTGTTTTAAAAGTTTTCTGTATATTGCATCTTCTATTGTTGCTTTATTCTTGAGTATCTTGAGTTGAGTGCCTTTGAGTTGAGTATCATATCTTTGAGTTGAATATCTAATCTTTGAGTTGAGTATCTTATTCTTGAGTTGAGTTTAGTTGAGTGAGTTGACAAGAGGTAAGTATGTTTCCTTTTTATCAAGTTCAAACTTATGTTTATGCTTTAGAATTCCCCTTACATGCTCGTATATTCCATGTACTAAGCCATTTGGCCTGCATCATTTCATGATGCAGATACAGGTATTTAGGATCATCAACATGCGTTTCGTCGAGGTCATGTGATATTCCCGTCAGTTTTGGTGAGCCTTCTTATATTCCGGAGGACTTTACCTTTACCTTACAGTTAGTAGTTTTGAGATATCGTGGGTCTTGTCCCGATATCTTACTATAAAAGAAGAGGCTTCATAGATAGACAGAGTTGAAGAGTTTTCTATATTTACTTTCTTTTGAGTATTGTTCAGACTTTCTTAAAGTTCACTATTGGAGTTCAATGAATTTAATTCAATTTCAAGCTTATGTATGCTTGAGTTAGTCTACTGCTTGTAGCCAGCTAGGATAAGAGTTCACTTGAGGACCAATAATGGTTTTCGAGTGCCGGTCACGTCGGGGGTGTAGGCTCGGATTGTGACAAATTTGGTATCAAAGCACAAAGTTCAAGTGTCCTAGGATGTCTATGAAGCTGTGTCAGTAGTGTTATGCCGTAATTTTACTATCTCTAGAAAAATCACTATTTTTGAAATGTTCTAAGCATGAAACAATTTGAGAAAAATACTTACAAAAGAGTCGCCACTTAATTTTTTAAAGAAATTAAGAAAACTTAATTTAGAAAGGCCTTAACAGATAAACCTTTATTTCTACTCTAAGAAGGTATTAGCACTTAAAGTAGCCGCTAACATGCAGTTATCCAACGACTTAACTAAAATTATTTTTTGGCTTTTTCAGGAAAATATAAAACATAAATATTAGAATTTCTTTACAAGTGGTTACAATTTTAACAAAAACTAGATTAATTAAAATTTATTTGAATCATTTTAGAAATAATATTTTGAACCAATTTGGTCAATTAAAGCATGAAAACTATTTTAAATTAATTTAAGAATAAGTAAAAAGTTTTGACTAGAGATATTCGATAAAAGCATAAGAGTTGACAAAAGATGAATTTTGTTATAACAAACTAACATAAAGAATATAGTTCGTCTTTTGGGGAATTCAATTAAGTTATTTAAAGTTAGAGTTAATAAAAAATAACCAACAATAAATAAGCACAATTAAATAATCTAAGAGAATAAAGGAGAAGATGAATTTGGATTTTTTTTTGGCCAAACTTGCTGCTGATTTGGGCTCTTGGCTCAATTCTCATTTTTGTCACATCTGATGTATATCAATGTATATCAGATGTATAGGTACTCATTTTTCTGCCTTCCAAACCTGTAGCAGCTCCATTTTAGCATGTCTCGGCTTCCCTTTATTTTGTATCAGCTTTCAAAACTTGGAAACAATGGCGAAGTTGACTCGAAGAAGGAGGAATGCAAGGGAGCGAAGGAGAGAGTCCCAAATTTGACTCGGAACAAGAGATTCATGCAAGGTAAATAAAACGATAAGAATTAGAATGGTAATTCAAACAACTCAGAATCGTTCACAGCTAATGATGAGAGACCCATTACAAGAAGTATTTAATAAGCCATAAGAAAATAAATTAACAGATTAAGCTAAATGTCCACCCGTAACAAGTCAAGCATTTATTAATTCAAGTACAAATAGTTACTGAAAACATATGTATAGTAACCAATGCATACAAAAATAAAAATGATAATAATAATAAAAAAAACAGTGGGGCATGAATCATGTTGACTATGAGGATCAAAGATTAAATTTTATTCACTAAATTGCATATAGTTAGTTGATTTGAACTCGAAATCAATAAGAAAGATCCTACGAATAAGTAATGAACACTTCAAAGGACATTAGCTCACATAAATAAATTTCATACAATAGATAAAAGAACACGCTAAGATGAAGACTAATACATACTTATTCAATTAAGAATCATAAGGGAAGATATTCATGCTCACTTGTAACACTGCATATACATGGATATCCACAACTTTCTTCCAAATACAAAAAAAACTCCAAACACTTAAACAAACTACATGTGAGCAAACAGAGATACACTCATGCTTGGAATACCAAATGCTACTAAATTAAGACATTCTTTTGAACAACAAGTTGATGGCCACAAACACAAAGAAAACAAAAACTTGATCCGAAATACAACATGTTGAACAGTAGGATAATCACGAAATATGAAAATATAGAAGACAAGCTCTTGCATCCAACAAAAAATAGACGATACAACACATGATTTCATATCACCTAATTTTGAGATTCTGCCTTCATTTCGGAGGAAAGTCAAACACAAATAGTAATAAAACTTAAGTGAAACCTTTGATGCTAAGAGACTGAAAACTTAAACATGAGTATCCAATGACATTTAAACAAGTGAACTCGAGATGAGGGATAGCGAAGTAGCCTTAAAATTACCATGGAGAAGCAGCGAAGCTAGGCATGAAAATAGCAAAATTTGAAATGACATCAGGAATAAACGACGAAATTGCTAAAGAACAGAGATACAACATATCACTATGCCAAGAATTTAATAACAAACAACAACAACACAGACCTTCGAGACACCGAAAACACCATTTCAAAATATTAAGGATAAAATATTGTAAAGGAGGAGGCGTTACCTTTTTCTGGGCAGCGAACTTGGAGGCGACGAGTAGAGAGTGAGTCGACCTTCGACCCACCAACAAATGAGTAAAAGAACTTGAAAGAAAATCCAAAATTTGAGGCCTAAACTTTTGTGGGTTCGATGTCGAGGAGTACTATTCTCCAACCTTCAAACTCCCATTCCCCTTTCTAATGGTAGAACTCTCTTCCCCTCTATTTTTTTTTTACTTTTTTGAACTTTATTTTTCTCCCCCCTTAAACACATAGAGAAAACGATCTTAAATAGATGAATGATAGGGCTGATTTTTGAGGGGGGAAATAGGTGGATTTTGAAATTCGAAAATCACATTCTTCTTCAGAGATAAGGTTGAAAGCTGTCAATTGTCCCAATATCAACAACCTTCAATGGATTGATAATGGATAGGGAGGCATAGGGCTCGAGGTCATGATTTGATACTGAATTTCCGCAATTTTGCAGCGCGATTTGCAGGTCGCTTCGCTGGATTTGCGGGCTTAGAGTTTCTGGGTTTCACACGCAAGGAAGAAGAAGAAGAAAATGTGCAGGGGATGGGGTCGGTTTTGGTATTGCTGTGAATTGGGTCTCTTGAATATTATTGTTGTTTGGAACGTTGTTGATTGACTTGGGCTGGAAATGGGTTTCTGTATTATGGAATAGGCTGAAAGTTGGAGAAAAATTGGAATTGAGGAAGTAGGGCTTGGGTTTGGGGCTAAGGTGGGCTGCTGGAAATTTGTAAAAAGGCCCAAAATTTTGGTCTCAAAATTGAGTGAAGTTGGAGGTCAAAGATGTGTTAGATCTTGGAGTTTAAGAAATTGCCAAATTGAGTTTAATTTAGAGAGTTTGACTAAAATTTAAACAAGATGAATTAATGTTAATTAATTAACAAGCTTCTTAATCTTAACAAAATAAAATAATTAATTTAATTTTAAACTAATTAACTCAAAAGTATAAACTATAAATTAGCTAAACTAATTAACCAAATATTTAAGTAAAACTAAATTTTTTTTGAGACGATTTTCAAATATTAATATAATAAATCTATACAAAATTATATGGAATATATAAATTACTTTTAAAATTATAAAAATTATAAAAATTATAAAATTACTTAAAATTACTTGAAAAATATTTAAAATTTTATAAAGTCAATTGTTTCAAATCGTTTGGAATTTAAGAAGCTCGATGATTAATTTATATTGTGGAGGTCCAAAATTGGGTGTCAACAAGTAGGATCTTATTTATGGTTCTGAGGGACCCACTTCTATAAATGATGGACTACAGACATTTTAGAAAAGTTTCCCTTCTTTCATACTCTAAATCGTGCAATAGAGCTATGTCATAAAGACTTATTCTAACTTGTGTGTTCTCATATCCATTCGACTACCCCTCATACCAGAAGTGGTTGAAAAGCAAAGTCAGTTCTTTATTGATGAGTTGGTCTTAGCAAAGTCTTGAGGAAGTCATGAGACTCCATAGGGGCTTGAGAGAATCATGGGAGTGAGTTATGTGTTGAGTTTGAGAAAATGCACTCATATTCATGTGAATCATGCATTTGAGCCAAAAATGAGTTGTACTCTCTTCTCTAAGCCTTGTTTTAGCTGATATCCTTATGAGGAAGTATGTAGCTTGAGTAGTATTCTCATCCAAAAAGATAGCATGAGTTACGAAATTATGAGCAGTAGCAGTGAAAGTGCCCAGAGTTAGAGGAAAGTATGCAGAGGTTCAGTAATCAAAGGAAAGGAGATAGTGATGGGGCAGATTATGTTATTGCAATCATGCACCCAGTCAGTTATAAGTGATGAGTTCCTTTATGAGTGGAATAAGGAATAATAATGTTGTAGAGAGTCCTTGATAGAAGGAAGAGGAATAGTTACTAGTCATGATGAGATAGAGTATATTTTAACCAAAATAGAGTTGATGTCGATGTGCCATCGTGTTAGAGGAGATTAAATATATATGTTAAATAAGAGAACAGAGTTTTCATAAAGTGATAGATCTAAGCTAGTCTTATGATTTGTTTGAGAGGGTCATGATGTTCCAAAGGTTATAGAACCGACTAAGTAATGAGGTATAATAAGTGAGCAAATAGTACTTAAGTTGTGAAAAGATGGATGTAGACCAGTTTAGAGATGATGGAATAGGTCCATAGCTTCCAAGTGTCAACTTTAAACCTAAGGGGGAGATGATAAGATGAGAAATCAAGTCCAGTGTTGAGAATAAGATACTAATGAGCTCAAAAGAGTATGAGAGATATCTTTTTAGAGATCTTTTAGTAGTGAAGTGATGTTAGAAGAAGAAGGTTAATGTTCTTATTGTGATTATTCCATCCAAAGTTATAAATAAGGAGGAAGAGAAGGATGAGGTTTTACTATGAGAAATAGTTAAATAAGAGCCCTTAGTTGGTTTCGAGTAGTAATGCGGGAAATTCTAGTTGGTATGGCAGGGATGATGAGAGAATGAGAACTTCTTAGGGAGTTGGTTAGTAAGAGTCCTTGGAGTTGTTAGAATATTAAGCTTGAATGTGGTGTTGTTAAACAGTAGGTGGTTCTTGATATGAGCCTAATGTTGATTAAATGTGGTGGGAAAAAGTAATATTCTTGGGATGAGATTCCCTATCGAGGTATAGAACCCGAACCTTAGGATTTGGGTTAAGCTTGAATACAACAAGAGCGTGCCATTAGACTCAGACCTTTGTAAGAGAAGTCATGTACCCTTGTGGGAGCTATGAGTTGCAGCCAATAAGGCATGTATTCCTATTCTTACTTCATGCTCAAATTTCCTTTGTTTCAGATAAGGTAACTTCAGAGAGAATATGACTATGTTCACAACAACATCGTTCTTGATTTAGGTGCTATATGAAGTACCAACTCTTAGTACGAATCAGTCCAGCCTGTGTTAGTAGGCAAGTTCATGAGTCAGAAGAGATAGTGGGAGTAACCCCGTTCCATAACCAGTCCAGCCGTCCTTCGAGGACGAATGATCCCAAGGGAGAGATAATGTAACACCCTGAATTTTTTTTAAACTAAAACTCTAACCCTTCTTCGTTGTGAGTAGGATTTTACCAAGGAATTTAAAATTTCTGAAGCATTAAGGTCAGGTCACTAGATATAGCACCTTGAGTTCCACAAAGAATTAAAGAGAATTCATTCAAGTCATTCCTTAGTTCTTTTAAGTTTTGGGTCAACTTCAAACGACCATAACTTTCAGTACATGATGAGTTAGGAGATCCACAAGGTATCAAATGAAAGATCTCTGAGTGCTCTTTCCAACGCCATCGAGTTTGCTAATTTTCGAGCTTGTATGAGAGAGATATGCCCTTTTGAAGTCAAGCTGTCTATTTAAGGAAAGTTAACCGAAAATAGGTTAAGTATTTTAGTCTTTTCCTTACCCCCACTTATTCTAAACTCAAATTAAACCCAATTAAGGGTCTAAACTGATTAGAGTCAGTTTCAAGAATCTCAAGAAAGGTTTTCTTGATCATTTACCTTCAAGCTAGGGTTTCAAGGCTTCTAATCAAGTTCTTTTTCAAGATTCTTCAAGAACCTTGTTCTTCCAGATATGTAAGGCTATCATAGTGTTGGACAAGTTCGTCCTCACGCCCTACATCTACTTTCATATCAGTAAAAGAGTAATCTAGGATTCTTTCCCTAGATTTGAGTATTCTTGAGATAAGTTGATTTGGAGTTCGTGAGTTCATGTTTATTTTAAAAACTTCTATTTCTAATTATTGAGTTTCTATATTGTTATTGAGCTCGTTGAGTTGATTCGTTCATGTCTATATTTCAGCATGAACCCTATTTTGAGTTATAAATCTTGTGTAGCTTTTTAAAGCCAACACTTGAGTTTTAAACTGAGTTTTTGAGAAAATTAAGATGAGTTTTGAGAAAGAGTTTCTAAAACATGATTAGTATGACAATCAAGTATGACATCAATGTTTAAGCAATATGGTATCTGGTTATGTCATCAATGTTTAAGCAGTGTGGTATCTAGTACACCGTTAATGTTTAAGTAGTATGATATCTGGATATACCATCAATGTTTATGCAATATGACTTCTCGAGTCATCAATGATCATGTCACAATATGATTTTGATATATTTTTGAGAAAGTGTTTTTAAATATGAATTGAGCAGGCGTATAAGGGAACTACATATTCCCAAATGTATCAGTTTTTACATTGATAAAAGAGAAACTGAGATTTCTAAATGATTTAGGAGTTTAAAAGATATTTCAAGAATAGTTACCTCTTTTAGAAGGGTAGTTTGAGCAATTATCTCAAACCAGAGGGAAGAGTTATGTTTTTAAACATTGAGCTTGAGTATATATTATTCGGAGTAGTATTGAGCACCGATATAGTGGAGAGTTCAGACAACTCAAAGCCCCCATAAACCATGTATGCCAGCATGGGTAAAAGATCATACTTTTTAGATGAATCCTTATTTCCTAGTGGATCCACTTAGTAGTAGGTTCTATACTTTGGCAAAGTATAGGACAGACCTGGAAGTGTGGGCTTGATGTTGTATCATCACATAGCTCATAGTAATGGTTGTCGGTTAGAGAATCTCCCATAGAGTTATATTGTATTTTTATATACAAGTTGAGTTATTATTGTATTATTCAATACAGTTGAGTTATTATCTACTGTTTTAAAAGTTTTCCATATATTGCATCTTTTATTGTTTCTTTATCCTTGAGTATCTTGAGTTGAGTACCTTTGAGTTGAGTATCATATCTTTGAGTTGAGTATCTAATTTTTGAGTTGAGTATCTTATTCTTGAGTTGAGTTTAGTTGAGTGAGTTGAGAAGAGGTAAGTATGTTTCTTTTTTATCAAGTTCTAGCCTATGTTTATGCTTTAGAATTTCCCTTACATGCTTATACATTCCATGTACTAATCCATTTGGCCTGCATCATTTCATGATGCAGATACATGTATTTGGGATCATCAATAGGCGTTTCGTTGAGGTCATATGATATTCTAGTCAGCTTTGGTAAGCGTTCTTATATTCTGGAGGACTTTACCTTTACCTTACTGTTAGTAGTTTTGAGATGTCGTGGGTCTTATCCCGATATTTCTCTGTAATAGTAGAGGCTTCATAGATAGACAAAGTTGAAGAGTTTTCTGTATTTACTTTCTTTTGAGTGTTGTTCAGACTTTCTTAAAGTTCACTATTGAAGTTCAATGAATTTAATTCAGTTGAGGTCATGTGAAATTCCAGTCAGCTTTGGTGAGCCTTCTTATATTTTGGAGGATTTTACCTTTACCATACAGTTAGTAGTTTTGAGATGTCGTGGGTCTTGTCCCGATATTTCTCTGTAATAGTAGAGGCTTCATAGATAGACATAGTTGAGGAGTTTTCTGTATTTACTTTCTTTTGAGTATTGTTCAGACTTTCTTAAAGTTCACTATTGCAGTTCAATGAATTTAATTTAGTTTTAAGCTTATGTATGCTTGAGTTAGTCTTCCGCTTGTAGCGATGAGGGTTCACTTGGGAACCAACAATGGTTCTCGAGTGCTGGCCATGTCCTGGGTGTAGGCTCGGGTCGTGACAGATGCGTAAGTAAAAATGATTGGAGAAAGTGAAGTGTTGGTGGTAAGAATTTTTTTTATCAAATGAAACACAAGAGTTAATAAAACATAACCATATATTTTCGTCTTCCTTCTTCAATGGCTAAAAAAATTTCCATATTTTTTTTCTTTCTTTTTATATATTTATATTGAGTATAAAACTTTTTAAGTATGAATTTCCTGTTATTTTTATCTAAATATATGTTATGTCACAAGATACACTCCTCGCTAGCTATATAAAAATATATATGAAAATAGTAATTGATCATAAAGTGATCTTAAATCTAATTAAAGTTTCTATAAATAATACTTTAAATTTTATTCATTTATTAATTTTTTTATTGAAAAATTTTAATGTTCTATATCACGATACAACTTCTCTAAAATACTTAGTACTTTCATTAGACAACAACTATATGATATGTATGCGGCAGAAAAAAAGGTTAAGACTACAATTCCGCAAAGATAAGATAGAAACTTAAAAAAATTGAAATATTGTTCACCATAGGTGATGTCGTTCATAGATTAACATTAAATTATGCTACTGAAATATATATGTCTAAAACAAAGAATTTGGTTAAACTAAATATTTGGCATACACTCAAACCTCTATTTAACCATCATTCGTTATAACAACATTTCACTGTATCGGCCTAATTTTTTTTAGAACTTATTTTTAATGTCACATTTTTTGTCTCTATAACAAACTAGTTATAACAGTATTGCCATTCACTACAGAAGTACACTTTTTTTTGTAAACTTACCTCTCTATGATTACTTTACTCAAATAATGATTGAGTAATAATGTTTTGTAAAAAATATATTATATATAAAGAGAAAATATTTATGGTAATCGTTGCAACTATCATGAACATACAAAATTTCAAGTATGAATATTTAGGAGAAAAATTGTACTTAAATGAGTTCATCATTTATGGTCATAACATCAAGAGGAAAGGCTATTGGTGATTTTTTTTATATTGATATTTTTTTTTCTATTTTGTTAGTTAAATTTGTTTACAAAATTGAGCGAATTAGAAAAAAAATACTACAAAAGAAATGTCACTTTGTCCCTATATTTAAATTATGAATGTATTTTGAAATGTTTCAATGATATATGGTCTTTTTTATCTAAAAAATAATCAACTCTATGACAATATGTATTAATTATTTAAAATCAGCAACTCATTACTTGGAGAGCAACAACGATTTTTTTTTTCCGAAGATGGTACCTTTTTAGAGCAGCGACGTTGACCCATTTGACATATCTAATCAAGAACTAAGGGAAATAGAGCTTTTTTTTTCAAAATACACTGAGCATTATGAGTCTAATACAACAAGTTATTACAAATAGAGAGGCAACATTTTGATAGTAAACCTTATTTTGATATCGGAGAAAGGTAAAATCATATAAGGATGCTTTCTTAGGACTTATATCACTAATCATTATCAAGTTCTCAACAAGCAGAACGTTCGTGTCATGCCCTAAGGTTACCCCCTAGACACAAACATGTGACCTAGGATCACAAGTGACCCCAAGCTAGCCACTGAGCTGGCATATCATAAGGATACAAACATTTTTTGAAAATAAGAGATACTGTGCAGAAGCTAAAACATGAGATAAACTAAAAAGGTGGGGAATACCCAATACTAGTCTGAATATAAATACTGGATAAGAGTTATTAACGCTGGACTATAACTTAAACTACTAAAGTTGAATCTGTCTATGTCTGAAATAAGCCTCTAACTAACTAGAGATGCTGAGATATGGCCCCAGTTAACTCTAGTAAAACTGAAACTAAAATGGAAGACTGAAATAGAAACCATGTCTATTGTCCTCGAAGTATGAGGACTCACCACTGATACTGCTGAATACAGATCGGGAACCGATCTACATGTGATCTGAATGCTGAGGACCTAAACCTACATCACGAGAAGATGTAGCGCAGAGTATGCGTCAGTACTTGAAAGGTGCTGAGCATGCAGGATAGGATAAAGCTGAACAAATATATAACTGAACAAAGAATACCGAGCAATGATATAATCTAATCATGATAAAGATACTGAGATGTACTAAAAATGAACTAAATTGAATATACTGACCAAGTACATAACATGCTAACACTGAATACTAAAATATATCTTAAAACCTGGTCAAATGCACTAGAGTCTGACTATGGGAGATACTATTAACCGACCTAAACCACGTGAGCTAAACATGGAGTCCGATATATACGCCCCATCAAGAGGACCCAATATACCTTGCCATGGGTATAAAGGCATGACTGGCGTGATCACTAAAAGTGATGCCCACATAGGGGACTTATAAACCTAAGGGGGCACGTAGTTCTGGGACTCTGAGGGTGACTGACCCTAGTCCAACTCGGTGTTAAGCCTACTCCCAACTGGAAATGTGTACGATACAAAATAACTGCTATATACTGGATAGCTCAATATTCTGACATACTAACTGAAAATGTAACATTAAGTACTGATAATGAAACCTTTCAAAACTGAGGCATGTATATATGTTTATCTGTCCTAGCTAGTGTAATTCATGAACCAAACAAATCTACACAACTAGGGTACTGAACTTCATGCAAGGAACTAATACACAGTGTTATAACAACATGAAAATCTGATTAAAATATTCTAACAACTAAATCACAACAATTCTCTAAAGTTCAAGAAACCCTAGGTCTAGATAATATGAAGGGAATCAAGAATCTGACTTAATTTTAGGGACCTAACGGGTGAAAGGAACCCACTAGTGAAATCCCACATACCTGCTAACGAATTCCACAGAGAAATCTTTTGATTTTGAGGTTGGAACTAAAGAAAACGTGTTGCGTAATTGGAGAGGGTTTAGTCAACTTCTTTTTTCTCTCTTTAGTTTTGGTGAATTCTAGTGAATGAATCGCTTAGGGCAAGTTCTGATTAAGTTGCTAGGCTAAAACTGACCAAAACAATGTATTTTAGGGATTAAACGACGTAGTTTAGGTGTCCAGCGCATAGGGGAAAATACCAAAACGACCCTAACTTCAAAGCTGTCGGGGCCACCGACGGGACTGACCGACGGGCCGTGGATGGACCTACGACCCATTCTGTCACCTTGTCGTTTGGCTTCAGAGAGTGGGATCTGGAGGTCTAAACCACGGTCCTAGACCATGGACCGTGGTCCCACTTACGGTACGTAGGTCTTGGCGTGGTTTTGGACTTAGCTGGATTTTCTAGGGGTTCTGGGAAGGGAGTTGAGGTGGCCAACCATGGACCCCACCTATGGTCCGTGGGTCAACCTACGGTTCATAGGTGGCCCCCATTGGTGACAGTTGCAACTTTCAAAATTCTGCATTTTTCTCCTTTACAAATCTGGGGTGTTATTTTATCTCCTTCTTGGGAACATTCGTCCTCGAATGAAGTCTAAACTAATTGAGTATGGAGGGGAGGAGCTGCAATCCCTAGCACGAAGTATTAGAAACTGAAATCTGACTGAACTAAGTTCCAAGAACATGAAAATATGTTGAAATGCAAGTATCACTGAAGGAACACTATACTAAGACTGAATTTACGCAAGCGTAACTGAAAGAATGGAGAGGAACTATTACCTCAAGCTGGAATGGAATTGGAAGGAAAGAGATGAGGATACTTGGCCTGCCTTCATGGATGTTTCTGCTTCCCAAGTAGCTCCCTTTACAGACTGACTCCTCCACAACACCTTAACTGAAGTGACTTCTTTATTCCTCAACCTTCGAACTTGACGATCAAGAATTTCAACTGGCACCTCCTCAAAAGTGAGACTATCCTTCACAGCCACACTCTCTAATGGTACCATAGATGTTGGATCACCCACACACTTCTTCAATAAGGAAATGTGAAAGACTGGATGAACTGCTGCTAGTTCTGCTAGCAACTCTAACTCATAAGTCACTTTACCAACCCTTTTCAAGATTCTGTAAGGACCTACATATCTAGGACTGAGCTTCCCCTTCTTGCCAAATCTCATTACTCCCTTCATAGGTGACACTTTCAGGAAAACCCAATCATCGATTTGGAACTCCAAGTCCCTTCTCCTTACATCTGCATAGGACTTCTGATGAATCTGGGTTGTCTTAAGTCTATCTCTAATAAGCTAAACTTTTTCCATAGCATCATGAACCAAATTGGGCCTTATCAAGGATGCTTCACCTACTTCAAACCAACCAACTGGATACCTACATCTACGCCCATACAATTCCTTATAAGGGGCCATCTAAATACTGGAATGGTAGCTATTATTGTAGGCGAACTCTATAAGAGGAAGGTGACCATCCCAACTGCCCTTGTAGTCGATCACACAAGCTCTTAACATGTCCTCTAAGATCTGAATGGTACGCTCTGCCTGACCATCCGTCTGTGGATAAAATGTTGTGCTAAGACTCCCCTGAGTACCAAGACCTTTCTGAAATGACTTCCAGAAATGAAAGGTAAACTGAGGACGTCAATCTAAGATGATAGACAAAGGAACCCCATGCAACCTAACTATCTCATTAATGTAAAACTTGGTGTAGTCCTCCGCCGAATCTGTAGTCTTACCAACCAAAAAATGAGCGGACTTAGTAACTCTGTCTACTATTACTCAAATGGAATCATGTTGTCTGCGAGTATGAGGTAAACCTATAATGAAATTCATGTTTATCACTTCCCACTTCCATGTAGGAATGTTAATCTCTTAAGTCATACCTCTTGGTTTCTAATGTTCTACCTTCACCTGTTGACAATTAGGGCACTTAGCCATAAAATCTGCTATATCCCTTTTCATGCCATTCCACCAAAAGACTTCCCGTAGATCACAGTACATCTTAGTGGCACCTGGATGAATAGAATTCCTGGAGTTATGGGCTTTTTTAGGGATCTGCTGTCTCAACTCATTTACCTTAGGAACACATAAACGATCCTGGTAGTGAAGCACACCATCTCCCCCTTGGGAGAAAACCTCAACTTTCTACTGATGAACATCGCCCTTCAATTGAAGTAATATAGGATTACTGTCTTGTTTTTCCTTAACCTCTGCTACCAATGAAGATTCTGACCCATTCTGAACTATCACACCATCATATGATATGTTCATAAGGCAAACTCCTACGCGAGCAAGCCGGTGAACATCTTTTGCTAATTCCTTCCTTTCTTCCTCAACATGTGCTACACTACCCATAGATAGTCTGCTAAGAGGATCAGCTACTACATTGGCCTTACCAGGATGGTAAAGCACATTCATGTCATAGTCCTTGAGGAATTCAAGCCATCTCCTCTGGCGAAGATTCAACTCCTTTTGGGTGAACACATACTGAAGGCTCTTATGGCCTGTGAGCACATCTACATGAACACCATACAAGTAATGCATCCAAATCTTTAGGGAAAATACTACGGCTGCAAGCTCAAGGTCATGAGTCGGATAGTTCTTGTCATGCACCTTAAGTTGTCTGGAAGCATAAGCTTTAACCTTACCTCGCTGCATTGATTTAACGTTTCAAGCACACATAATCCAATTCCAGGTGTCAACGATAGTAAATCAGCATAAAACCTAACTAAATGAGTTGGGTCGAATCCCACAGGGAGAGGTACGTGTTTCGAAATCAAATATGAAGTCACAACAACAATTATTGTAGCTAAAAAGACTAAAGATTTTAGGATACTATTAATGAAATTTGAAGGTTGACAAAAATGTCAAGATGAATGGTTTCTTAGTTTAATAAACAACCTCGACAAATAACTAAAAATAACCAAATAGGTAGAAGGAACTTGGGGGGTTAACAAACCAATCACTAAATTCAGCCAATGGGTGTAAATTACTAACAAAGAGTGCCAACTATTAATGGGTAGAGTGGACTTTAAGTGAGACAATTTCTCTCGAACAATTACCCTGTGTCAATTGAGTTCTCTTGAACCTCAACACTTCAAACATAAGGACCACTTCACAATCTCACTACATCCACTCTCTCGAGCTGAATACATAGCATGAGTCGTAGAATTCACTCTCTCTCGAGTTAAATCCATCATGAACCACTCACGATGAGTGTCAACTTATCACTTTGGCTTTATACCTCTTTCTCAAGCAAGCTTAAAGCACGAAAATATATCAAAATAAACATTCAATAGAGCAGTTGAACCACAACGATAAATCATACACAATATGAATTAGCGCTATAATTGATAATAATTAACACCCATTAAGCCAAACTTCACAATTAGTCACATTGTCAAACCCCCAAGATTGGGGTTTTAGCTAATCATCATAAAAGGAAGAAATTCAATGCGTATTACATGCTCCATAGCTGGGTACTGAAAATCAAAGTTCTAAGATGAATAAAATTTCTTCTCTTACAATACCCATTTGAAATCTCTTGCCTAAATTACTAAAAATCAACAGCGGTAATGTTTTTGCTCTCTCTCTTCTATTCAAAAAATGACTGGATCCCTTCTCTCTTCAAAAAATCAATTTAAACCGATCTGAGGAATGGCTTTTTGGGGTCAATCGGCGAGGAAAGTCGGGCTTCGCAGACCAGTCAGTGAGTCACCGATCATCCTTGTCTATCGCCTTTCTTTTGTCACATTATCTTCCTTCAGACAGTCTAATTTCAGGCGATCCAGATTGGGATCACCGATCATTTTTGCGATGCACCCTTTAGTCATTTATCTCGCCAATTCAAATTCATCTTGGTCTCACCCAGTTCGTTCGGCGACATAATCTTCCTTCGTCAATGCAGTCGGCAATTCGCCGATGGGAAACACTGTTTGCCTAAGTTTTTCCTATTTCATGCTTAGTGTTCTGTAAGTTTAGGCGGTCTAGGAGAAACTCGACGGTTTGCCGAGTTCTTTTGGTGATCATCAGGCTTTCTTTTCACCCCCTTTTCATCTTGTGTTGTTCCTTTTTGCCTGTTAGTGTCCTTGCTTTGTTCCTCAATCTATGTACCTGATAATCAAGGATTTAACATTAGCTTATGGCAAATATCAAGCATTTGAGGACACTGAATCTATATAAATGCAGCTCTAAATGAGTCCGAATCGCAGACTCATCAACACCCCCAACTTAAACTTTTGCTTGTCCTTAAGTAAACTCAAGTTCAACATTTCAGTAAGGATGTCTCAAACAGTGCTGCAAAAGACTCAACATGAATGCACACAACAAGACTCAACTACTCATGCAATGATCAATTGTGCACTCAAAGATTCAAATTGTGACTCACCATTATCAAAGATGCTCAAGCTCACAATATTTTCTTCAAATGCAAGCTCAAGCTCAACAAAGGTACTCAAATTCCCTCACAACAAGTATGATTCCATATTCACACACAATTTCTCAATAATTTATAGTTCCAGAATCATATACGACTCTCACACTCACAAAGATGAACACATGCATGACTTCACCCATAGGTTTGCCTTTATTTTCCAATTAACATTCGCTTCAGCTCACTCAAGATCAAAAAGGTCTTTTCAAGGCTTGTAATGGGGCTGAGTGAAAATGTATGCTCATTTAGGCTTAGTGGTTGCTACCCTCATGAAATATGGTTCAAACACCAATTTATTCCTTTTCTTCGACATTTTGATCATGTTCATAATTCACCCCATTATTCACTTTCACATGGACTTCTGGATACCCCATTTCTTTTGCAATTTTCATCACTTATTTTGCAACTTTTTCATTCTTTTTCTTTTTCTTTCTTTCTCTTCTATTTTCTTCTCTCTTTTTTATATGGAGGGGTTCCATCTTTTTCAAAATCATTGTTCAAAGGGAAATTTGTCACACTTCTTGAATTACTTTCTCTTTTCACCACACCCCCACCTTAAGCTTTTGGCCTAAGTTGGCTATTCAAACAAACCACATTTAATGAGAGTTATGGGTGGATGGATAAAGAGGGATCACAATTGTTCAAGTTTCTTCCAAGAAAAGGGTAAGGCTCAAAGGGGTTCAAACAAGGTTCACACATCTCATAAGGTTGGCCACAAAAGACGTATATTGTCAAATTGTTTCACGCTTTAAAATTGTTGCCTAAGATTATTTCAAGTGCTTGAATCACTTAGTCGACCGGACCAACGGGGCAAATTCTAGGTGTCATCACACACACTGTTCAAGGTAAGCTCATCACACAAGGCATTGGCACCAATATCAAACGAGACTCATTCGAGCTGGTGTGCAATGTTCATCACAAGAGACTTCATTTGACAACTGTCTAGTCACAATGAGATGCAAAAAGTCCACACATTGTATATGCAACTTCATTTGGCCTCATCGTAGCCGCACATTCATTTCGTTCAATTAAGAGCACAATTTAAGTCATCGATATTGATCATAACCGATACTCAAATTAGCACAAGAACAACCACACTTACAATTTCTCACAAACTCCAACCATCCCTACCAAAAGCATTCACATTGTCCTCAATGTGAGTAGAGATCAAACATTACCAAAAATAAAAATAAAGATGAAACACTTGCACTCAAATAAACAGAGTAGGGAGACAACAAATCTTTACTAGGCGCCCAATTGGTGAAGAGGTGCTACAGTTGCCTAGTTGCTCAGCGATTCACCAACCTGGTTGGAGTTCGCCGAAATTTCCAGTATGCAACCATTCCATTTTGGGGCAGGAGGGCGGACAAGAGCAAGTCCGCCGAATCACATCGGCGCATCGCCTAATGGATGTGAGATCTTGCCAAAAGATCTAAGACTTCAGGCTATCAGGGCTGGTGCCAAAGGTGTAGTAAATTGGGTTGCCCAATCACCTCAGTGATGCACTGAGTGGGCATGTATCTTGCCTAATGTTCTAGTGTCTCAACCAACTGTTGACGCCAGGAAGGCGATCAACATCTTGATCGTCGAGTGGATCTTAACCTCGTAAAATTACCTACACCTGCACATTCTGCACGCTTTATTCAAAACAACTAACACTTGGGTTGCCTCCCAAGAAGCGCCTTATTTAATGTCGTGGCACGATGTTGAAATGCTCTCAAGCATCTTCCAGCTACACCACTTCAATCATGGAAATTTCATGGTATTCGCCAAAATACAACTTCAAGCGCTGCCTATTCACCTTGAAGGCATGGCCCTCTTTGCCTTCGACTTCAATGGCTCCATTTGTGAACACTCGTGTTACTCTAAATGGGACTGACCATTTTGAATATAAGCTTTCCCAAAAAAAGTCGCAGTCGAGAATTATATAGCAACACCCAATCTCCAATTTAGAACTCCCTTCTAAGGACTTTATAATCATGCCACTTCTTCATTTTTTCTTTGTAGAGGCATGAAATTTCGTACGACCTAAACCTAAATTCATCCAAGTCATTTAATTGGTCCACTCTTTCTTTTGAAGTCTTGGCCCAGTCCAAATTCAGAGCCTTTAATGCCCATAATGCTTTGTGTTCAAATTCAACCGACAAATGGCAAGATTTCCCAAAAACTAGCTAATAAGGAGATATACCAATTGGTGTCTTGTAAGTGGTGCGATATGCCCATAGAGCATCATCTAGCTTTCGAGACCAATCAGTCCTGTTTGCATTGACAGTCTTAGCTAAGATACTCTTTATCTCCCTACTCGAAACTTCCAGTTGTCCACTAGTTTGAGGATGATATGGCGTTGCTACTTTATGTCGCGCCCCATATTTGCTCAATGCAGATGCAAAAAGCCTATTGCAGAAATGGGATCCACCATCACTAATAATAGCCTGAGGGGTGCTGAACCTAGGAAAGATGTAGTGTTTTAGGAACTGAACAACACTTTCCCCTTCATTGTTTGGTAGTGCTACATCTTCGACCCATTTGGAAACATAATCTACTGCCACCAAAATGTATTTATTACCAAACAAAGTCACAAATAGACCCATGAAATCTATTCCCCAAATATCAAATAACTCAACCTCCAGAATAGGTTTGAGAGAAAGCTCATGTCTTCTGGACACTCCACATTGTTTTTGGCATTATACACATTTCTTAACAAATTCATGAGCATCTTTGTAAAGGGATGACTAGTAGTAACCACTTTGAAGGATTTTAGCAGCTCTACACACTCCACCATGACGACCACCAACCGGTGAAGCATGACAAGCATGGAGAATTTCATTGAATTCCTCTTTCGAAACACATCTCCGAATGATATGGTCTGTACAGTCTCTGAATAAGAATGGTTCATCCCAAAAGTATTTCTTGACATTGAAAAAAACCTTCTTTTGTTGATAGAAGTTCAGTTCTTCCGGTATCAACCCACATACTACATAGTTAGCAAAATCAGCATACCAAGGAATTTGTTGTAAAATTACCTTGAATACTTGTTCATCGGGAAATGCCTCATTTATGTCTATCTCCAGCTTGTCATTCTCCTTGCCTTCTAACCTTGATAGATGGTCAGCCACCTGATTTTCACAACCTCTTCTGTCTTTGACATCAAAGTCAAACTCTTGCAACAATAGTACCCATTTATCAATCTTGGCTTAACATCCTTCTTTGCCATCAAATATCGCAGAGCAACATGATCAGTGTGAAGAACCACTTTAGTGCCTAGCAAGTATGCCCGAAATTTCTCAAATGCATATACCACTGCAGGTAATTCTTGCTCCGTAACTATATAATTACGCTGAGCACTGTTCAGAACTTTGCTTGCGTAGTAAATGGGATGAAATAGTTTGTTGCATTTTTTCCCCAACATGACAACTAATGTTGTACCACATGCATCACACATTACTTCGAAAAGTGTTGACCAATCGGGACTAATGATAATCAGAGTGAAAATTAGTTTCTCTTTCAAACACTTGAAGTCTACCATACATGCATCATCAAAATTGAATTTCACCTCCTTTTCTAAAAGTTTTCACAAGGGATGTGCAATTTTTGAAAGGTTTTTGATGAAATTCCGATAAAAGCCGGCATGCCCCAAGAAACTACGAATACCCTCCACCGAGATTGGTGGTGGTAGCTTCTCAATTACTTTGATCTTTGCTTTATCAACCTCCAGTCCTTTTTGTGACACTTTGTGACCAAAGACTATGCCTTCCCTAACCATGAAATGGAATTTCTCCCAATTTAGGATCAAATTTGTCTCCACACATCTCTGAAGGACTTGTCCCAAGTGTACCAAACATGCTTCAAAAGTGTCACCCACAACTGAGAAGTCATCCATGAAGACTTCCATCGAATCTTGTACCATATTAGCGAAAATAAATAGCATGCAACGTTGAAACGTTGCCAGAGCATTACACAACCCGAATGACATCCTTTTGAAAGCAAAAGTTCCATATGGACAAGTGAAAGTGGTTTTTTCTTGGTCTTCCGAAGCAATAGAAATTTGATTATAACCGGAGTACTCATCCAAAAAGCAATACCATCCTCTTTCTGAAAGTTGATCAAGATACATAAAAGGCATGGGAAAGTGATCTTTTTTGGTCCACAAATTTAACTTCCGGTAATCCATGCATACTCGCCATCCGGTTACTGGTCTCATAGACACAAGCTCCCCTTTTTCATTTGGGACTACTGTGATGCCTCCCATTTTTGGTATACATTGTACCAGACTCACCCACTTGCTTTCTGCAATAGGGTAGATCACACTTGCATCCAACCACTATATTATCTCATTTTTTTTACTACCTCTTGAATCGGTGGGTTCAATCTCCTTTGATGCTCGACACTCGGTTTACATTCGCTATCAAGATGAATTTTGTGAGTGCAAATTCCCGATGGAATACCCACTACATCAGCGATAGTCCATCTAATAACTTTGATGTATCTTCTCAACACTCAAAGAAGCAACGTTACTTTCCATTCAACCAAATCAACTGCAATGATTACAGGTAAGGTGTTATTTTCCCCCAAGAATGCATATCGAAGATGGAAAGGGAGCACTTTCAACTCAAGCTTCGGTGGTTCTTCCGTTGATGGCTTTGCGGGAGGACTCTCTCGATTTTTCAAATCAATATCAAGCTTCAATTGAGTCTTTAAATATTCCCCCAAACCTGAAAGAGTATCCACCACCTCGTCGTAACCTTAGACTTCGGACTCATCATAATTTGCAAGCACAACCTCAAGTGGTTCACTCATACACATAAACTGGCTCACACTAGCCACCGCCTCATCAATTACATCAATAGTCGAAACCACATGAATATCACTTGGGTGCTTCATTGACTTACACACATTAAAGGTGACTACATCTTCGTTTACCCAGAACTTAAATTCTCCACTTTCAACATCTACCAATGCTCTCCTGGTTGCTAAGAATGGTCTACCTAAAATAATGGGAATTTCAGCATCAATCTCACAATCAAGAATGACAAAATCAGTCAGGAATATGAATTGGTCAACCTTCACCAAGATGTCATAGAGAATCCCCATGGAGTGTTTGATCGATCGGTCTGCCATCAAGAGCCTCATTGTTGTGGATTTCGGTTCACCCAACCCGAGTTGTTTATAAATTGTGGATGGCATTAGATTTATACTTGCTCCTAAATCACATAAGGCCTTGGCAAATTTGAGCATACCGCTAGTGCAAGGAATGGTGAAAGTTCCAGGGACTTCTTTCTTTTTAATTATCTCATTAGTCAAAATTGCACTTCAACTATGAGAGACTTCAATTATTTCAAAATTCAAGCTTCTTTTCATTGTGACTAACTCCTTCATAAACTTGGCATATTCCGACATCTCTAACAATGCTTCCACTAGAGGGAGATTAATCGATAATGTCTTGAACATCGATAAGAACTTCTTGAACTTTTCATCTTCATTTTTCTTCTTGAGACGTTGGGGGAATGGAGGAGGTATTTTTGGGAGAGGTTGCACCAATTTTGCGATTGGAGTGTCTTTTTCTACCTCTTTTTGTGACTCTTTGGCAACACTTTGATGGATGAGCAACTCTTCCTCAATACCTTTGTCTTCTTCATGAGCTAGTGCTTCATCATTACCTTTCATATCACCTACTGCCATGTTTCCACTATGAGTAACCACAACTAAGACTTTATCACCATCCTCTACTAAAGCTACTATATGTAAGGTCTCACCGTCTCCCCTAATTTTTGGTCCCAATTGTGCCGAAAGTTGACTCAAATGACCTTCGAGTAGCTTGATGGAATCGTCATGAGAGTTCACTCGATTGGTTAGTGATGAGAATTCGGTTTTCATCCCTTTTAGTAAGTCATCCGATCCCTCAACTTTGTCAAGGATGCGAGACAGCAAATTGTCCACTCGGAGACTACTTGAACTCCCTTTTGATTTTGGGCTCTCACTTGATTGAGTGTGATCCTCTTTATGATCATCCTCCTCCTTCCAAGGATCACTTTATTCTTGATAGTATATTCTCCGCTCTTCTTCTTTGTGAAAGGTCCAACCTTGATTTCCACCCCGCTGCAAGTAGCGTGGGTGGAAACCTTCCTCAAATCTTTGAGAGTTCCAACCTTGATTCTCCTCAATCTTAGAATAGCCCGAGGAAGAACCCTCCTCAACTCTAAACATTCCCGCCTTTTCTACATTTGAGCTTGTAGCAGCTCCATTTGGGATAACATCTTCTTGATGTTCTCATCCCTTTAGTTTTATTTATCAAGTTGCTCTTGCGTCATTCGAAAGCAAAAAAGGCGAAACTTGATCTTCTTGAGTGTACCATGATTGATTTATTTTCTTCATGTCATCAAGAAGAAATGAAGCCACCTCAAAGGATTGCAACATTATTTTGCCTCGAACTAATTGATCATATACTCCTTTATTTACCGAATCAAGACTTCGATAGAAATATTAGAGCAACACATTGTTGGGAAGCACGTGAGTCGGGCATTGAAGTAGTAGCTTCTTGAACCTCAGCCACGTTTCATGGATAGGTTCACCTTCAAGTCGCTTGAAACCTTTAATGTTGTCTCTGAGTTTCATCATTCTTGATGGGGAAAGAACCTCACATTGAATGTCGTGGTAAGCTTGCTCCAAGATGTGATGGAATTATTTGGTAACTCAGCCAGCCATTTGCTAGCTTCACCCGTCAGAGATAATGGGAATAATCTGAGACGAACTGATTATTGAGATATGTTCTTGAATGAGAACGGACCACAAACTTCTATAAAATTCTGCATATGCTTATGTGGGTCCTCGTGAACCAACCCTCCGTAGAGTCCTTTCATTTGCAGGAGTTGGAGAGTTGTGCTAGTAACCTGGAATATAGCATTCTCTTCGGTTGATGGTAAACAAATAACATCAATCCCATTCAATTGGATTGGATTATGCACACTATTAAGATCGTCAATATCACTATGGTAGCTTGCCTGGCCATCGTTACTCCCTGCCTCACTCATTGCTTCTTCAGTTCAACACAAAACAAACCAAATTGATTCCACTTCAGCCAACAAAATCACAAATCACACTTCGATAAGAAAATTCTAAACAACACCACTCCCCGACAGTGGCGCCATTTTGATCTAACGTTTCAAGCACACCTTATCCAATTCTAGGTGTCAATGATCGTAAATTAGTATAAAACCCAACTAAATAAGATAGGGTCGAATCCCACAAGGAGCAGTACGTGTTTAGAAATCAAATATGAAGTCACAACAACAATTATTGTAGCTAAAAGGACTGAAGATTTTAGGTGGCTACTAATGAAATTTGAAGGTTGACAACAATTTCAAGATGAATGGTTTCTTAGTTCAGCAAACAACCTCGATAAATAACTGAAAATAACCAAATAGGTAGAAGGAACCAGGGGGTTGACAAACCAATCACTAAATTTAGCCAATGGGTGTAAATTCCTAACAAAGAGTGCCAACTATTAATGGGTAGAGTGGACTTTAGGTGAGACAATTTTCTCTTGAACAATTACCCCGTGTCATTTGAGTTCTCTCGAACCTCAATGCTTCAAACATAAGGACCAGTCCACAATCTCACTACATCCACTCCCTCGAGCTGAATACATACCATGAGTCGTAGAATTCACTCTCTCGAGCTAAATCCATCATGACCCACTCACTATGAGTGCCAACTTATCACTTTGGCTTTATACCTCTTTCTCAAGCAAGCCTAAAGCATGAAAATATATCGAAATAAACATTGAGTAGAGCAGTTGAACCACGGCGATAAATCAGACCCAATATGAATTAGCACTATAATTGATAATAATTTACAGCCATTAAGCCAAACTTCTCAATTAGTCACATTGTCAAACCCCCAAGATTGGGGTTTTATCTAATCATCATAAAAGGAAGAAATTCAATGCGTATTACATGCTCCATAGCTGGGTATTGAAAATCAAAGTTCTAAGATGAATAAAATTTCTTCTCTTACAATACCCAATTGAAATCTCTTGTTTCAAAAAATGACTGGATCCCTTCTCTCTCTTCCCAAAATCAATTTATACCGATCTGAGGAATGGATTTTTAGGATCAATCGGTGAGGAAAGTCAGGCTTCACCGACTATTCGGTGACTCGCCGATCGTCCTTGTCTATCGCCTTCTTTCATAACATTATCTTCCTTCAGACATTGTAATTATAGGTGATCCAGATCAGGATCGCTGATCATTTCCTCGATGCGCCATTCAGTCCTTTAGCTCGACAGTTCAATTTCATCTTGGTCTCACCAGTTCATTCGGCGACACAATCTCCCTTCGCCGATGCAGTCAGCGATTCGCCGATAGGAAACGTTGTTCGCCTAAGGTTTTCCTGTTTCAAGCTCAGTGTTCTATAAGTTTAGGCGGTCTAGGAGAAACTCGATGGTTTGCCGAGTTCTTTTGGCGATCATTGGGTTTTCTTTTCACCCATTTTTTAGCTTGTGTTGTTTCTTTTTGCATGTTAGTGTCTTTGCTTTGTTCCTCAATCTATGTACCTGATAATCAAGGATTTAACATTTGTTTATAGCAAAAATCAAGCATTTGAGGACACTGAATCTATATAAATAAAGCTCTAAATGAGTCCAAATCTCAGACTCATCATGCATCAACACACAACCTAGGTCGACTCTGGATGCATCACAATAGATAACATAACCATCTAAACCCTCTGGTAGAGTCAAAACAGGAGTTGCAGTCAACGTAGTTTTCAGTTCTGAGAAGCACTTCTCACACTCATTTGACCATTGAAACTTAACCTTTTTCTGAGTCAACTCAGTCAATGGAGAGGCTGTGGATGAAATCCTTCCACGAACCTTCTTTAATAATCGGCTAAACCCAAGAAACTCCTGATATTTATAGGAGAGGTGGGTCTGGGCCATTGCTTACTGCCTCTATTTTCTGAGAATCCACTTGGATCTCTTCGCTAGATACTATATGCCCAAGGAAAGCAACTGATTGTAACCAAAACTCACATTTGCTAAATTTAGTGAATAACTGGCAATCCTTGAGAGTTTGCAAGACAACCCTCAAATGAGTCACATGTTCTTCCTCATTCATAGAGTAAATGAGGATATCATCAATAAAGATGATAACGAACAAGTCCTAATACTGCTTGAACACCATGTTCATCAAATCCATGAAAGCTGCATGAGCATTGGTTAGTCCAAAAGACATAACTACAAATTCATAATGACCATACCAAGTTTTGAAGGTTATTTTCGGGATGTCACTATCTCTGACTCTGAGCTGATGATAGCCTGATCTGAGGTCGAACAAGTCATCAATCCTGGGGATAGGGTACTTATTCTTGATTGTGACTTTGTTCAACTGCCGATAGTAAATGCACATCCTGAGAAAACCATCTTTATTTTTCACGAATAACACTGGAACACCCCTATCACGCTCCGAGCCTACACCCTGGGCGGGACTAGCACTCGAGAACTATTGTTGGCCCCAAGTGAACCCTTGGCCTAGCTTACTTACTCAACGGAAGACTTAAACACAAGAAATAGTCACAAATAAGGAACTTATGAAATAAATTTATCATGTCTTTAAAGAAATGTTCAAACTAGCCAAGATGGCTACTCAAACCTCAAAACATAAGCCAATAATAAAATAGTGACAAATGAACTAACTGACTGACTATCTATGAAGCCTCTAAACTAAGATGGATGTCGGGACAAGACCCACGACATCCTAATGAACAAAATACTGAAAGCAATAAAAGGGATCCTCTAGAAGCAAGGAGGCTCACCAACAATTGTGGAGCTCAACTAGAATCAACGATGAGGGATGCTGATCCTGGCTACCTGTATCTACATCATTAAAAGATGCAGGCCAAATGGCATCATTACATTGAATGTACGAGTATGCGAGGGGAATTCTAAACCAAGACATAAGCTTGAAAGGAATTGAAAGAACAAACTTGGTCTTAACTCAACTCAACTAAACTGAACTCATTTCAATATAAAGCAATAATGTAAATACAATATAGAGAAAAGCTTTTTAAAACATGGCTAACAACTCTGTGTATTTAGAAATACAATAGCAACTCTGATGTGTATGCAAGGATACAATATAACTCTGAAATATATATATATATATATATATATTAAAATACAAAATAATACTGTTGTGGGAGTTTCTCTAACCGACAACCATCACTTAAGAGCTATTGTGATGATACTTCGTTTTGCATCACGCTGCTAGAGTTGTCCTATACCTTGCTGAGGGTATAGAACCTAACTACTAAGTGGATCCACTAAGCTATGCTAAAAATTACTAAGGAATCATCTAAAAAATATGAACCTTTTCTACCCATGGTGGCTACATGGTTTATGGGGGATGGGAGTTGTCTGAACTCTCCCCCATATTGGTGCTCAATACTACTCCCAAAATATACTAGCTCAATATGTTTAAAAACATAACTATGCAGTTTGAGATAATTTCTCAAAACTTAGCTCAAAGGTTATCTTGGAAATCAAAGTTTCCTTTCTTGCTTAATTTTTAAAGCATTTACTCTTTACTGAAAAGTAGGTCAAAGGCTCTTTGGAAATCAAGGTTTCCTTTCTTGTTTAAATGTGAAAACATTTTACTCTTTGGGAATACATAGTCCCGATATACTCTTTTGAAGAAATGAACTTCACTCTTTAGTCTTTACTCAACTCAAAACTCAAGTCTTAAAAATAGTTAAAACGTTTGTAAAAGACTTTTGGAAAACTCTATGTACTTCTCTTGACTTAAATCTTAACTTTCCTTAAATTGAATTATGGATTCAAGGCTCATTATATCATGTTATTGATAATTTCATGTTGTTTTGACGTACCTTAGAGTGTAGGAATCTACTAGGAAACATAGGTACGTTTCAAGGAAACTAGTACGGAAGATGTGGGAAGAAGTAGAAGACCTAGTGTCCCTGGCGCGGGGCGCCAGGAGCAAAACTTCAGAACTGAAGTTGGGGAGCAATGGATGGCGCGGTGCCCCAATCCCCAAATTTCAGAAACACTTCTGAGGCGCTCTGGCTGGCGCTGCGCCCCAGGCCCCTGTCCAGAAATCCCTGATTTTTCTTGGTCGTTTTTCAACTCTAAAACCTCTAGTTTCAATTGGTTCTTTCCCCAAACACTTAGATTCGACTACATAACCAAAATATGCAAGAATATACTCAAAACGACACCAAATTTCATGAATTTGAACTCAAGAAACTTCTCAACAACTCATCAATCAAGATTCAAACGAACTTTCAACAATATTCATCAAGAACTCAATTTCTCTCATCTCAAGAACGACAATACACTGAAATAAATCATGATTGGTGTGTGGGTGAACTAACCCAACACTATGTGATCTCACATAGCTCGTAGGGATCACCCCTTGATGAAATCCACAAGCAATTCTTCAAGAACTTGACGATTCCTTGTCTCTTCTTTTCTTTTCTCCTCTTCTTTTCTCTTCTCTCAAAACCCTAACTCGAATTTCAAAAGCGTAAACTGAATCCAATCAGTTTAGATCCCAAATTAATTATCAAAAATGAAATTAATTAATTGGGTGGTGAAAATACCATAATGCCCTTCTAAAACCCGGTTTTCACTTTCCTTATCTAGACAACCCAACTTCAAATGGGCGTATCTCCCTCATACGAACTTGAAACTGATCAAACTCGGTGGCGTTGGAAAGATAACTCAAAAATATTTCCTACTCTTTCTTTTAGAATACCTAATTCATCCTGATATAGGAGTTATGGTCATTTGAATTTGACCCAAAACTCACTCTTAACTTAACTTTGTCAAATTTTCAGATTTTCATTATTTTCAAAAATCACTATTTCTAATTCTAGCTCTTTCTTGTTTGGGATGTTACAATATCTCCCCCTTGGGAACATTTGCCCTTGAATGAGATCAACCTTAGTATGCTAAGGGCGTAACATCTAACATTCAATTCAAACACCCAACAAGCAAAATGCAAAAACAACATGCCAACTTATAAATAAATACCAAGAAAGAATTAGTACCTTAATTTGGAACTTTTCCGGATTTGAAGAGATGTGGATATCTCTTCTTCATATCCTCCTCAGTTTCACAAGTGGCTTCCTCAACAAACTGATTCCTCCAAAGAACTTTGACTGATGATACCTCTTTAGTTCTCAACTTGTGAACTTGGCGATCTAGAATCTGAACAGGAATCTCCTCATATGATAAGCTATCCTTGATAATAATATCTTTAGTAGGTATGATAAGTGAAGGATCGTCCATGCATTTATTCAACATGGAGATGTGAAATATCAGATGAACCGCTGCCTACTCTTGGGGCATCTCTAACTCATAAGCTACATTGCCAATCCTCTTGGATATTCTATAATGACCAATATACTAGGGACTAAGTTTCCTCTTCTTACAAAATCTCATAACACCCTTCATGGGTGAAACTTTCAAGTATACCCAATCATCTATTTCAAACTCTAACTGTCACGACCCAGAGGTACCCCCTAGACGTAACATTGCGTAGTTGACCCCGAAGGGGTCGCATACAAGCCCTTAGCATATCCTGAGCATAAGATAATAGAAAATACAGGAAAATTTAAAAATTTTACAATTGAAGTCATTTTTTCATAAAGCAAGCGGAAGACTTTCTACCCTTTGTCTCAAACCATCGAATACAACTTTTTAGAATAAACTCTTGGGACAAAACCCATACAATAGTATTAACATGGAAATAAAATACATAAAGGTAAGGTGGGTTTGTCCTCGAATCTATAAGGACTCACCAAAATCTTCAACTCTTCTAGATCCTTGGAAACCTAGCCTTCAAAGCAACTCAATCTCCTCCACCCTACATTTGATTAGAATGTAGGCAATATGTGTTAGTACAAAATGTACCAAGTATGAAAGCTAGCACAACATCATAAGAGCATCTCAAAATGGTTAGTCAACATAAGACATAAGCATAAGAGATAATAACACAATCATCATAGTCAATAGAAAAATCTCCAATATAAGCATTATGTAAATATAAGTCAACATAAGACATAGTTAATGAGCATAGGAGATAAGTCATAATAATATAAGCACAATTGACTCTTTGTCATAAATACCATAATAGAACCAATCTCAAGTAACCTCAAAAGCATACATGTGCAAAGCAAGAATAGCATCCCATAATACCACCCAAGCCAAGTATCCCTTTTTGGTCATCCTAATCATGGTCTATAGGCATATTTAAGTCTTAAGCCTTTCTACCATAAGGGTACCATACACCTAAGTAACCTCAAGGCACACTTGTGCAATGCATAAAAGGCATCCCATACTACCCTTCACACTAAGCATCACCTTGAAGTCATCCTAATCATATTCACCCTCCTTTGGTATCACTATTGGCTTACTTCATGTAGACAAATGAATTATCACTTCTAGTCAATCCTATCTTGGAAGGCATTTATAGTAACAATCCATCAAGCATCACTCATGTAAGACAACACTCATAAGGTAACCTTTAGTCATACTTGTGCAAGTCATGAGTAGCATCCCATACTACTACTCATATTAAGTACTTCTTTAGGTCATCATACTCATGTTCCTTAATTAGAGACTAGCTTTCTTTTAAAGCATGGGAACCCTAGGAGACACTTTACTAAGTCAATCTTAGTTCCTTCTTGATTTGTACCCTAAGATATACTATCCTAGGTACGTCTTAGTTCACCATGTTGGAAGTCTAGGAAATGCTACACAAACCATAATTGAAGTTCATTAGACTTGAACTCTTGGAGATACTACTTAAAGCATAATCTTAGTTCATTATACAGTTAGACCCTATGAGATACTACTTAAAGCATAATCTTAGTTCATTATACAGTTAGACCCTATGAGATACTTCTTCTAGCATTTCTAGGTTCATTATTGTTATGGACTCTTGGAGGTACTACTCACGCATATCTAAGTCCATTCATACTCTTGAACATTGTGAAGTCCTTCACTAACTTGTCTTAGTCCCTTATTACTTCGAACCCTAGGATATACTATATTATGTACATCTTAGTACATTAAGGTTGAACCCTAGGATATATTACCCTAGGTATATCTTAGTTCATCATCCTTGAACTCTAGGAGATGCTACTTAAAGCATGCTCTTAGTTCATTTAGTGTGACCCCTAGGAGATGCTCCTTCAAGCATAATCTTAGACCATTACTTACATTGGACTCTAGGAGATGCTACTTTATGCATAATCTTAGCCCATGAGGTTTGAACTCTAGGAGATGCTACATTGAGCACAGTCTTAGTTCATTACCAATCTTGTTTAATTGAGATATAGCCTTAACCGACATGAGAACATATGAGTTATCACATAATCTCCAATGGTGTTACCCACACCATTAAAGATTGGTCCACTTGCCAAGGTAGGACCAGTTTGTTAGCTTGGTCAGATCCACTAGCTAACTTCCTACGGGGCATGTAGTTATGGGACAAAGAGATTGCTACTAGAAACCCAAAATCCACTAGGTGAGGCTTCCATCTCACGAGACACACTTGGGGAAATCAATACTCTTCTAGGTGAGAAATCCTTTGTGGGAAGCCCAAAATAAACTAGGTGGGAACCTCCATAAAAGCCCAAACTCTACTACGCGGGAACCTCCAACTCATTTCAATATCCACTCAGTGCTAGGCATAAATCCCATAAGATAATCATTAAGTCTCTACTTTGACTCAAGTTTATGGAAAGGTGTTTTTGACAACCAATCCATGCTAATACCCTTTTTAGACCATGTGTGAGCAACTATCACCATCCATGACCTAGGTATAAAGTCTTGCTAGCATTTGGTTCAATTAGTTAGGAGATGTCCTTCAACCCTAGAACAATTACTATGTGTGAAGTCTTTCATGTTATGTTCATATTCGTACTTAGTATCATGTCTAGAATTCTACCTTTAGACAAGGATACCATTATGACCTAAGTAATTCTATCACTTCCTACCATCTATGATTCAATAGGTGATCTAGGAAGGTAAAGGTCTCTCAACTCAATACTATTCATTAGCCTTGGATTCATATATAGATCGTACTCTCAAAGCCTTAAGATCTAAAGTTAATCATATTAGCTTCCTGTTTAAGCCCTAATGATCATCATTCATCACTATGACTCCTCATTCTCAATGACTCTACATCATGGAAGCATATTATAAACATAGATTACAAGACATTCAATCACATTCTTTAATACAATGTGATTCTAGTCATAATTTTCCTTAAAGGTTCAAGTTCATCTTTAAAAGTCAAGATCAATCATGTAGTATAGATTCTAGTTCAATTCATGTCTATGTATTCCTAATCTTGATCAATTACTACACACAACATTGATTTAGGAAGATCACTCATGAACCTTCAATTTCACCTCTAATGGTATCAACCCACAATTATCACATTCATCAATTTAGATTAGGGTTTATCATATAAATCACATGAAATCATCATAATATCATTTAACAAAGCTAATTCAATCATAATTGGATGTTATCCACTAGATTGGAATCACATTCAAACCCTACCTACAATGCAAGCACAACCCTAGCTAGAATTGGGTTTTTGATTTCACAAGTGGGGAAACTATGGGGGATCCGTGGGTGGAAGAACCCATGGATGATTAAGCTTCACATACCTTCAACCAATGCCCTAAATAAAGCTTGAATCCATGGAGAAACTCGACCTAGGTGCTGCCCTCTTCTCCTTCTTCTTCACTTCTAGAGAGAGAATATTTGGAGAGTTCTAAGATGAATGAATTAATGAGTTAGTTTAGGGGCCTATTAGGATTATATAGGAGGTAAATTAACTAACTAACTGACCTACTTAACCCCTAATTAATTACCAACTTAACCCGTAAACACTTAACTGAAAACTGAAAGTTGGAAAACTGGGCAGACCTACGGATCCCCACCTACGGACAGTAGGTGGGTTGACGGAGCGTGGTTTTCATTTCATGGATTGAACCTAAGGCTCACCTTTTGCAGGCCTGTTGCAGGCCTTGACCTATGCCCATGACCCATGGGCGTGGTATGGTCTACGCCCAGTAGTTTGCAACTGTAGTTCACACTTTTTTTTCCAGATTTAGGGACTATTTTGGGGTCCTGCTCAAGGACCCCTTGGGTGGTCCTTGGGGAGTCGTACCCGGATGTTTAACCCCTAAAACCCCTATTCTAAGTACGTAAACCATTTTTACAATTTTAACCCTCATACGACACACCAAAACTCTTTCCAAAGGCTCTAGAACTCGCTAATTCAACTCACTAAAATATAGGGTGTCACACTAACTCCTTTCTCCTAACTTCAGTGTAGGATTTCTGATGACTCTGCGCTGTTTTCAACCTCTCTTAAATGACTTTCAGTTTCTCCATAGCTTGAAGAACTAAGTCTAGTCCTATCAACCCAGCTTTACCAACTTTAAACCATCCAATAGGAGATCTGCATCTTCTTCTATACAGAGCTTCATAAGGATCCATTTAGATGCTAGAGTGGTAATTATTGTTATAAGCAAACTCAATGAGAGATAGGTGATCATCCAATTACCTTTGAAATCAATCACATAGGCCCTCAACATATCTTCTAAAGTCTGAATAGTGTGCTCTGCTTGACCATCAGTCTGGGGATGAAAAGAAGTACTTAAGTTCACCTTTGAACCCAAGCCTTTCTGGAATGACTTCCAATATTGTGCGGTAAATTGTGCACCTCTGTCTGAAATAATTGAAACTGGCACCCTATGAAGTCTAACTACCGCTTGAAGACACAACTTTGCATAGTCTCTTGCTGAATGGGTAATCTTTACCGGCAAGAAATGGGTTGACTTAGTCATTCAATCTACAATCACCCAAATCGAGTCATGTTGTTTGCAAGACCATGGTAAACCTGTGATGAACTCCATATTGATCATCTCCCACTTCCATTCCGAAAGTTCTATATTTTGTGCCATACCATCGGGCCTATGGTGCTCTACTTTAACTTGTTGGCAATTTGGACACTTAGCAACAAACTCTGAAATGCCCTTTTTCATACTACTCCACCAATATACCTCTCTCAAGTCACAATACATCTTTGTGGAACCCGAATGGATATAATATCTGGACCTATGAGCTTTCTCCATGATCCTCTCTTGGAGCTCATCCACCCTTGGTACACACAACCTACCTTGATACCTCAATATACTATTTCCCCATTGTTCAAAAGCCATTACTTTTTGCTTATGAACATTTGCCTTCAATTCAAGCAAAATTGGATCTTGGTCTTGCTTCTCTTTTACTTCTGACACTAATGATGATTCAACCCCAGTCATCACCACTATTCATCCTTCTGTGAAATCCATTAGTCGAACTCCTAATCGTGCAAGTCTATGTACCTCTTTTGCTAACTTTTTCTTATCTTCTTCAAAATGGGCGGTACTACCCATATATAATCTACTCAAGGCATCAACAACAACATTAGCCTTACCTGGCTGATAAAGAATACTAATGTCATAATCCTTGAGTAACTCTAACCACCTTCGATGTCTGAGATTAAGCTCTTTCACTAAACACATATTGAAGACTCTTGTGATCAGTGAATACATCAACATGAACACCATACAAATAATGACGCCATATTTTCAAAGCAAATACTAAGGCAGCCAACTCTAAGTCATGGTTTGGTGATGCTTATCGTGACCAACGACACTAACCTATGGTACGAGTGTCTATGATCGTCGATAATATAGTAACCAAACTAAAGGTTGGGGTCTTGTCCCAAGGGAGTGGTTTTGAGAATTAATAGGAAAATACAATTTAGCTCTAATTAGTCGTAGCTAAAGACATTAACGATTAAAATCATATTAATTTAAAGGAGGTGACACAAAAGTGTCAAATATAGATTTGAGGGTTTTGTCACAAGTAGTAAATACACCAAAAAAACAAGCAAATCAAGTATGGGGGAAAGTTCTTGGGGTGTGACCGCAATACAAGTTGAGATAAATCGTTGGGTACATGTTTTTGATAGGAAATTTGCAATATAATAGTGACTAGGCTAAGCTTTAGATGGAAATAAGTTCCCTCTCGGGGAACTTACCCAGTTTCAAATGCGTTCCTCTCTGACACCCATTTGCCGCATGAAGGACACCCTACGCCTTACCCTACTCACTCTCTCGAGCTGAGTGTTAGGATATGGAACTAGGGCTCACCCTCTCGGGTTTAACCTCATGTCGACCCACTCCTTTGGCCATCGGTCTAGTGGTCTTGGTTCGCGACCTCCCTCTCGGGCAAGCCGAAAACACATGTGTGGTTTTGTATTTGCAACTACAAACCCATTAAATTAAACCACAACCACTAGGTGAAATCACCATTAAAATACATCTACCCTATCAGCAAGCAAGACCCAACAACAATATCAACACATATTTGCTAAATCACACCCCAAGAATGGGGGTTTTTAGCCACACATCAAGAAATAACAAAATACACCTAAAATGATACTAAAATCAAATGGGTATAAGAAATCAAACCTTGATTTAAGCAAAGGAACAAGAATGGAGAAGACCCACTTCCAACTTGGGAAGATGAAATCCTTCTTTCTTCAAGTCTCCCACAAAACCCTCTCCAAACTTGAGAGAAAAATATCCAAAAAAGTACTATTCTATTTTGAAAATTATAATAATAATTCGACTCCTTAAAATTAATAAAGAGTTTAGTATTTATAGACTTCAGAAATTAGTGCTGGCGGATCGCTCGGTGAGGTTAATCGATGTCGCCGAATGACTCGGTAACTCGCCCTTCTTCTGTTTCATCGTCGTTTCGTGCTTGCCTTCAGCATCTTCACGTTCCGGACCATTTGACATTATAGTACTGCTTCGCAAAACTATTCAGTGAAGTGCCGACTACTCCTTTCATCGCCTTTTTGATCCTTCTCCTTCAGGCCTTCGCGTACTGGAACAAAGGGCAGGGTGCATCCCTTCGGCGAATCACCAAGGGTCCTTGGCTATGCTCAAGCTTCAGCTTCTTCGTTCTTTTCAGCCTTTTTGTTCCTTTTTGCACCTAGGTGTCCATGCTTCCACTAAAACTTCAAATACCTGAAACTTAAGAGTTTTCATAAGATATTGATACAAAATAAGCATTTGAGGGCACTATTTCTATCAAAATAAAGCCCTAAATGTGTCCAATTTGTGGACTCATCAACACCCCCAACTTAAACCTTTGCTTGTCCTCAAGCAAATTTAAGTTCAGTCGTTCAAAAAGGGTATCTCAAACAGTGCTACACAAGACTCAGTCATGAATGCACACAACAAGACTCAATTTACCTATGCAAGGATCAATTGTGTACTCAAAGATTCAAGTTGTGACACGCCATTACCAAAGATTCTCATGCTCGCAATACTTGCTACTTGTGCAAGTTCAAGCACAACAAACAGTATCTCAATGCCCTCACATAAAGAATGATTCCATATTTACACACAGAGGTTAATCAATTCAAGATCAGGAATCAAATGCAACGCTCACACTAAAAAATAAGGAACACAATGCATGTTTTCACCCATAGGTTTGACCTTATTTTCCAATCGACTTTCGATTCGGCTTAATCAAGATAAAAAAGGTCTTTCTAAGGCTTGTAATAGGGATGAGTGCAAATGTATGGTCATTTAGGCTCAGTGACTTCTTCCTTGTGAGATGTGGTACTCTCAAGGCATTCCCTTCTTTTCCTTTATCAATTCTTTTTCTAATGCTTCTAAGTCATCTTTTTATTCACCTCCATGGATTGCTGGGAAACCCAATTTCTTTTGTACTTTATTCCACAGTTTTTTTTATTGAAGGGTTTCCATCGTTCTACAACACCATGGGTTAAGGAGGACTTTTCTTGCACTTCTTCACTTCTTCTTTTCCTTTTCACCACACCCCCAACTTAGGCTTTTGGCCGAAGTTGGCCATTTGCTAAACCACAAATCAAGAGGATTATAGGTAGTGGGTTAAGTAAGGTCTAGGGTTCATCAATGTTCTTCCCAAGAAAGATAAGGCTCAAAGGGTGTTCAAAAGAGTTTCACACGCTCACGGGTAGGCCACAAAAAAGGTATATGTCAAATTTGGCTCACACTCTTTAAAGTTGCCTAAGATCATTTCAAGAGGACACCTTTCTAAATCAATCAGACTAATAGGGAAAATTCTAGGTTTATTCATTCATGGTTCAAAGCAAGCTAATCACACAAGGCATCGACACTTAAGTCAAACAAGACTATACACTTTCGCTAGTGTGCAACAGTCATTACAAGAGAATCAATTCGATAAATGGCTAATCACAACGAAATGCAAAGAGTTCACATATTGCCTATGCAACTTCATTTGGCCTCATCGTAGTTGTACATTCATGTTCGTTCAATTGAGAGAACTATTCAAGTCATCGATATTGATCAAAATCGAGACTCAAATTCTTGCAAAAGAACAGCCACATTCAACCCACGAAGAGTAGCAAAAATTTACGAAAAAATTAAAAAAAATTGGGAGGGTCAAAATCATTTTGCAATTAAAAATAAGCAGAGCCACAAGCTCAAACAATCACAAAAAAGTTTTAAAAAAACACAATTAAAAACCGATAACCCAAATGTAAACCAAAACACAAGTATATGAAACAAGCAAAACAAGGTGGCCTCACCCCACCACAAATAAGAGTGTTTGTCCTCAAATGCAAATAATGACAGTATCGAGAGTTGAAGAAAGATAAGACATAGAAAGAGGTAAAATAGGATTATGTCTATGCAATCTCTCTATCTGCCAAGACATCAGTGCCCGATGTATCTCCCTGAAGTAAAACAATGGTCCCTAGAGTATTGTTGTTTTGGTTCTCATTATTTTCCTTAGCATTGGCCTCTGTAGCAAGATTAGCTGCAATCATTTGGTCTATCTCATGAGCTGCTCCAAAGGCCCGTATTGCATTAACTAAACTTCAAGCCCATGGAGGCACATTAGGGTCGATGGGAATTCGTCTCTTTGCCCTGGCTTCCTTGGTATATTTCCTTTGTCTGGCTAGCTCTGCTTTCTTTTAATATTTTATAAACTCTCGTGCTCTTATGTGCCTGGTTGGATCATTTCTCCCTGCGACTTTTGGTCTAGCCATTTCTGCAAAGACTTCGAGGATAAGTAAGATAGCAATTCAAACAGGATAAAAAAGGTATTTCTGGGTGTGGAATCGCTTAGCCAAACTAGTTGGCGAACTGCTTATCCTGTTAGGACAATCGTTGAAAATGATGTACAACTGATACAAGAGCGCAGACAAAGGGCGAACAAGGGATCTTTCGGTAAGTCACCGAGTGCATTTTGTGAATTAAACTGACCACCGAAAGTCACAAATGAATCAATACATAAAGTATTTAGTTAAAGGAGAAAAGGGGACGTTAGGCGAACCGCCGAGCAGTTCGGCGGATTTTGTTAATCTCGCCGATCAGCTCAACGTGTCTATTTTCAACCCAGCCTTTCAAATTACACCCTGCAATCCCAGATAATGAAACTTAAGCATATATAATTCAGTTTCAATGAAGACCCATATAAATTTCTATTCCCATCGCATAACAATTCAACTCCTAGTATAGCGAAGTGGGAATCCCTCAAATCATGCAGAAAATGCCCAGTCATAATTGATAATATATGCAATCCTAGTAACTTAGAGACTCAGTAGAGATTTTATACTATCAATCATTATGTAAATGAGCACAAATTTTAATAAAATAACTGAGAGGTTCGATTACCAACCTTTTCTGCCAATTTAGATAGTACTGACATGCTAGGCTGCAATGCGATCCAAATCCGAGCACAAGCCGACACTTACAATACTCTAAAAATGCAAGAAATAAAAGGCTAGAGTGTGGGTGTGAGTTTGATGGGTAAAACAGGGAGAGAAAGTGAATGAAATAGAACTTTTAAACCTGGGCTTGCAAAAACCCTCCAGTTCCTGCTCATTCGGCGATGTTAGTCAAGTTCGCCCATTCACTCGGTGGCGCACCAAGTGTTTAGTTTCTTCTCCAACTGTAAGAGGCTCTGCAGCTCATGCGAGGATTCCAATCAACAATTTTCATCGAGATCGCCGGCATGGTCGGCGATCCGCCAATAATTTTCTTCAGACCATCGAGTTTTATAGGATCCAAGCTGACAGTACCTTGAGTCAGACGGTAGAAATAATCAAGTTCACTGATCTTGTCGGGGATCCGCTAACTAGACTTGTTGCTTGCCTCCATATACTATTTCAATCACCTCCCTTACTTTAACCTGTACAAATAACATACCATTATTCTACTAGTAGTTAGGAAATACTTAAAGGGTTTTGGGTTGCCTCCCAAATAGCGCCTTATTTAACGTCGTGGCACGACGCAAGTCCACCTTCATACCTCACTCTTGGGGTTAGCCATAGTATCACTAGGTAAACCCCCTTGTTGTCTCGGATTGAGATGAGACGAGATATGACCCATTTGGGTTGCTAACTGCTTGTTTAAAACTGAATGAGAGGTGACAGTGTAGCTGAGGGTAGACACGTCTTCTTTCATGCCTTTCGACATTTTGTCTGACCCTTCAACTTTGTTTAGGATATGCGAAAGCATATCCTCGGACCTACCACCTTCCGAATCCTTGGGCTTCTGACACTCGTGGGGAGGCACATATCTATCCTTCTCCCCATCCTTCCAATTTGGATTATGGTCTCTCCATTCACGATCTCGATCCTTCCAGCTGTCGTCTCTAACCCATCCTTGATTTCCACCCTGCCTTGGGTAGTTTAAACGATAGTCTCCGCCTTGGTTAGCTAAATAATTTACTTCATCGTCATACATGGCTTCAAGCTTCATCTCCTTAGGATTTGCACCCCCGACTCCCACAACATTAACACCACGAGTACCAGCCCCCATGACATTTTTGGATAAAATGTCAAGCTGCGTCATGATCTTGGCCATGTTTTGGTCTCTCTCATTATCTTTCTCAACCTGTTCCTTGGATAGCTTAAATGTGACCGGTGAGACCTGGTCTTCGCGAGTTCACCATGCCTTGTTGATGATTGTCATGCTATCGAGAAGTTGAGCTGCTACTGCATATGGTTGTTGCATTAATCCTCCGGGCGAGAGTTGGTCAGCTACACCTTTGTTTACCGAGTCTAGACTCCAGTAAAAATTTGAAGGAGCACATTATCAGTTAGACCATGGGTTGGGCAATGTAACACCAATTTCTTAAACCGGAGCCAAGTTTCGTGCAGAGGTTCTCTATTCAGATTCTTAAAGCTTTGGATTCTATCCCGAATAGTCATCATCTTCGAGGGAGGAAAAAATCGAACATTAAATGCGGTGACCAACTCCTCCCATGAAGTGATCGAGTTACGTGGCAATTCAACTAGCCACTTGCACGCTTCCCCCATCAATGAGAAAGGGAATAGTCTTAATCGAACTGATTCCTGAGAGATGTTGTTGAACGAGAAAGGTCCACACACATCCATGAAGTTTAGAAGATACTTGTCACGACCCGAGAGCACCCCCAAGTCGTAACATGCGTATTCGACCTCTCGGAGGTCTCATACAAGCCCTTAGCATTCATCACATTAGGTATGTAAAATAGTGCGGAATTTAAAAACTCTTTAAATAAAATCCCATAAGATTCAAAGGTCACTTTTAAAAACATCATTCAAAAGTACATAAGCGGAATACTAAGTCTCTTAGCCATCTTAGACATAAACGTGAAAACATACTAGGGACACGGCCCTTTACAATCAAAAGAAGTCTATTAAGTCTATTACAAGAACCTTATCATAAAACTAGAATAGAAAAGTCTTGCCCTCGACATATGAGGACATACCACAAAATCTAGGAAGAACTTCAAATCCCAAGTTTACTACAAAACCCGCTCACTTGCCGGAACCTACACTTGTAGAAAATAGAGAAATATGGAATTAGCACAATTAAGTACTAAGTATGATGACCATGCAAAAACATGCTAAAAAAGGACATTTATTTGAAATATGTGCTTTCATGCCATTTTTGATAAAACCTTCATATCACAATTATAAGAGACACATTTCAAGTCATCATCCACATATAAGACAATACCCACATAATAGACATACTCAACTAGTACCAATGTACAATACATGAATATAATTGACAAGTAAGCCTTTTCATCATTTCATGACCTCTATCTCAAGTTACCCAAAGCCACACTTAAGTGAAACATGAAGTGACCGCCCATACAATCTCTTTATATACACCTAAGTGTTCCTAAGGGTTACCATAGATAAGGAATGTACCATTACAATATAACATGATAAGTCAAAATTCTTTAATGAACCACTTTAGGAGACATTTAAGCACATAAGGGGACTTTCACATAATAGTCGTTAGACTTAGGGAACTCACTTTAGTATCTTCAAAGCCTACTCGTGCCATGTGTAGATAGCATCCCATACTACTACCTACACGTTGTAGAACCTATCCAATAACTAGAGTGCACATCCCACATGATGGGAATAGGCATAACCGACATAGACCATACTAGCTAGGTATGGAATCCGGAGTCTATCCTACTCCGTGGAGGTTGTTCTACTTGCCAAAAGTAGAACTAGTAAGCAACCCATGTAGGCACATGGTTTAGGGGATGTCCAAGGAAGTTCATTGTGCCTAATCTCATACTCAACTAGGCCACCTTCCTAACCACATCCACTCGGTGCTAGCCTTGTTTCCCATAGAGTATTCAATCACATATGTACTTAGAGAGGGTTCCTTTTCTAGTTCAACCAACTCATAGTACCTCTTCCCAAGAAAGGCCCCATTTCTTAGTCATGGCCAATCAAGGTTCATAAGGATAGCTCATTTGACTTTCTTAGATAAGGATTTTCATGCCGTTCCGGCTCCATCCATCTCTAAGTCTATCATCTCACTCAAGAAGGGAACTTCGCCCTAAGGCCCATCCTTCAAGGTTATACATTTACTTAGGAAAGCTAGACTTATGAAAGGGCACCATTTCTTAGTTTTGCCGATTCAAGTCTTGGCCTAGAATTCCTCTTTTAGCATTTATAGAAAGGGCACCATTTCTTAGTTCTAGCCCACTTCACACATTCATGCATTCAAGACTTTAAGTAACAAGGAGGGACACTTTAGTCTACCAACCAAGTCACAACATTATCATCTAAGGATACTTCATAATCCAACATCATTTCATATATATACATCATGAGAAAAATCATACTTTAAATCACAATGCTATCCACTTTACATAGGATCATCACAAGATCACGTAAACTCATTCACATCATACCTTCACACATAAAGCTTCACATAAAACTTTACATATAGCTTCATATAGGACTTTACATATAGCCTCATTTATATATATAATATACAATACAATAACACTTTGTACAAGATCACCTTATAACCATAAGAATACCTTCACATAGTACAATAACATTTCATAACTTGATAACACTTTAATTCAATAGATAATGCCTTCAAGTCCATGTTCATAATACATTCCATAATTAAACACCTCCACCATAAGTGAATCAAACTAAGCAAGAACAATTTTATCCATAATAAGAGATTAAGCCCACTTACCATCCTCCAAAGCCATAATCAACAACACTCAAGTCCCAACCATTTTACTTACCACAAGAGAATTCATCATAACTTGCCCATAAGGCCACAACTTTCAATTCATCCATACATCATCAATTCATCATAGATAGATGTAGAAAATCATAAGAGTCACTAATACAATCCAATCCAAACACAATCTCATAAACTTTGAATCATAAGCAAAAGACCCACTTCATAAGCAAATTTAGGAATTTAGGGAAAACATGGGTTCTTCAAGAATTCCATATGAAATCATCTTAAAAACATTAATCAAACATTAATTCATCAATATAATGGCTTAGAAAACGTTTTGCCAATGAACCCATGCTTAGATTAGAATTTGAGATTTTTGTTCTTTGAAACACTTTTGATTGGACTCCTTGAAAGAAAGATTGATCAAGGATCAAGGGTAACCATACCTCTAAGTTGAAACCCACGAAAAATTGAAGAAGAAAGCACTCAAAACCTTCAACCCTAGCTCCAACTTCACCTTGGCCTTCAATGGTGTTCCAAAGAGAACCCTTCCTTACTCTTTTAAAATGGAACAAAATGATCCACAATCAGCCTAACACAATAATATAACCTCAAAAGAAAAGATTTGTGAAAAGACCAAAATGCCCTTAAATTTCCGGACGGACTCCTTGCCAACTGCCCAACTTTCAAAGGGCATAACTCGCTCATAAGAACTCGGAATCGAGCAAACTCGGTGGCGTTGGAAAGATCGTTCCAAGGGCTTTCCAAACATAACTGGAACTACTCCTGAATCATCCTGAGCTAGGAGTTATGACTGCTCAAAGTTGGCCAAAAACTCACTGATTTCCACACTTGGCAGAATTTCCAGATTTTGAACTTAGCCAATTTCCAGATTCTGAACTGTTTTTTTTTTCCAAAAGTGACTACTTCCAATTTATGCTTAAACTTTAAAAATTCATACGTTAGACTCTAGTTTCACCTATCTATTTTTAGGGTCGCTACAATACTCATGTGGGTCCTCATAAACCAATCCACTGAAAAGTCCTTTTAGTTCCAAAAGTTATAACATGGTGCTTGTTATGTGAAACACTGCATTTCCCTCTGCTGGAGGTAGACGGATGGCTCTGACACCTCCCATGAGATGTGGATCATTGATGTAGGGCTCTTGGACATCGTTGAGGTTACCAATGTCGTCCTGATGGCCCACTTGGCTCCCGTTACTACTGTTTACACTCATGCTTTCCGAAATGTTTACACAATCAACATAACAAAACTAAAAATTAAATTAGTAAACTACCACTAATAAGAATAGAAACTCTATTAAACTAAAAATTCTCAAATAACACCACTCCCCGGCAGCGGCGCCATTTTGATGCTTATCGTGACCAATGACACTAACCTACGGTACGAGTGTCTACGATCGTCGATAATATAGTAACCCAACTAAAGGTTGGGGTCGTGTCCCAAGGGAGTGGTTTTGAGAATTAATAGGAAAATACAATTTAGCTCTAATTAGTCGTAGCTAAAGACATTACCGATTAAAAACATATTAAATTAAAGGGGGTGACACAAAAGTGTCAAATATCGATTTGGGGTTTTTGTCACAAGTAGTAAATACAACAAAAATAACAAGAAAATCAAGTATGGGGGAAAGCTCTTGGGGTGTGATCACAATACAAGTCGAGATAAATCGTTGGGTACATGCTTTTGATAGGACATTTGCAAAATAATAGTGACTAGGCTAAGCTTTAGATGGAAATAAGTTCCCTCTCGGGCAACTTACCTTGTTTCAAATGCGTTCCTCTCGGACACCCATTTGTCGCATGAAGGCCAACCTACGCCTTACCCCACTCACTCTCTCGAGCTGAGTGTTAGGATATGGGACTAGGGCTCACCCTATCAGGCTGAACCTCATGTCGACCCACTCCTTAGGCCATCACTCTAGTGGTCTTGGTTTCGTGACCTCCCTCTCGGGCAAGCCGAAAACACATGTGTGGTTTTGTATTTGCTCCTACAAACCCATAAAATTAAACCACAACCACTAGGTGAAATCACCATTAAAATACATCTACCCTATCATCAAGCAAGACCCAAAAACAATATCAACACATATTTGCTAAATCACACCCCAAGAATAGTGGTTTTTAGCCACACATCAAGAAATAACAAAATACACCTAAAATGATACTAAAATCAAATAGGTATAAGAAATCAAACCTTGATTTAAGCAAAGGAATAAGAATGGAGAAGACCCACTTCCAACTTGGGAAGATGAAATCCTTCTTTCTTCAAGTCTCCCACAAAACCCTCTCCAAACTTGAGATTAAAATATCCAAAAAGTACTATTCTATTCTGAAAATTATAACAATAATTCGACTCCCTAAAATTAATAAAGAGTTTAGTATTTATAGACTTCAGAAATTAGTGTTGGCAGATCGCTCGGCGAGGTTAGTCAATGTCGCCGAACGACTCAGCGACTCACCTTTCTTCTGTTTCATCGCCATTTCGAGCTTGCCTTCAGCATCTTCACGTTCTGGACCATTGGGCTATATAGTACTGCTTCGCGGAACTATTTGGCGAAGCACCGACTGCTCCTTTCATCGCCTTTTTTTATCCTTCTCCTTTAGGGCTTCGCGTACTGGAACAAAAGGCGGAGTGCATCCCTTCGGTGAATCGCCAAGTGTGCTTGGTCATGCTCAGGCTTCAACTTCTTCGTTCTTTTCAGCCTCTTTGTTCCTTTTTGCGCCTAAGTGTGCATGCTTCCACTAAAACATCAAATACCTGAAACCTAAGAATTTTCATAAGATATTGAGACAAAATAAGCATTTGAGGGCACTATTTCTATCCAAATAAAGCCCTAAATGAGTCCAATTTGTGAACTCATCAGTTGGGTAGTTCCTCTCATGAACCTTCAATTGCCTGGAGGCATAAGCTATGACTTTGCCATTCTGCATTAACACACAACCCAAACCAACTTTGGATGCATCACAATATACAACAAAGCCTTGCGTACCTTCTGGTAAGGTCAATATAGGGGCAGTAGTCAACCTCTTTTTTCAATTCCTGAAAGCTTTCTTTGCAAGCTTCAAACCACTGAAACTTCACTATTTTCTAAGTTAACTTAGTCAAAGGGGACAAAATAGATGAGAACCCCTCTACGAACCTTCTATAATATCCAACCAACCCCAAGAAACTCCTAATATTAGTTGGAGATGTGGGTCTAGGCCAATTTTGCATTGCCTCTATTTTCTGAGTATCAACTCTAATTCCATCACCAAAAATAATGTGACCTAAGAATGCCACAAATTCAAGCCAAAACTCACACTTAGAGAACTTGACATACAACTCTCTATCCTTTAGCATTTAGAGAACTATTCAAAAATGACTAGCATGATCTTCTTCATTCCTCGAGTAGATTAGTATGTCATCAATGAATACGATAACAAACATATCTAAATAAGGCTTGAATACTCTATTCATAAGGTCCATGAATGTTGCAAGCGCATTAGTTAAACCGAATGACATGACCAAAAACTCATAATGACCATAACGGGTCCTGAAAACTGTCTTTGGAATATCACATTCCCTTACTCTTAATTGATGGTAGCCAGATCTGAGATCTATTTTCTAAAAACAAGTGGCACCCTGAAGTTGATCGAAGATATCATCAATCCTCGGAAGAGGATACCTATTCTTGATGGTAACCTTGTTCAACTGACGGTAATCTGTACACATCCTAAGGGAACCATCATTCTTCCTCACAAGAAAGACCGGAGCGCCCCAAGATGAGACACTTGGTCGAATGAAACCTTTCTCTAGGAAATCTTTCAACTATTTTTTCAACTCTTTCAACTCTGTTGGTGCCATCTTATATGGTGGAATAGATATAGGACGAGTATCTAGAAGAAGGTCCATACCAAAGTCTATTTCTCTCTCAGGAGGGACTCCAAGAAGATCATCTAGAAAGACTTCTGGAAACTCTTTTACTACTGAAACAGACTAAATAGGAGGTTTCTCAACACTAGAGTCATTAACTCGAACTAAGTGATAGACACACCCCTTGCAAACTAACTTTGTTGCCTTAAAATATGAAATAAAATTACCCTTAGGCACTATTGAATTGGTTTCCCACTCTAAGACTATCTCATTAGGAAATTGGAACTTGACTACTCGAGTTCTACAATCTATTGACGCATAACAGGCATGAAGCCAGTCCATACCTAGAATGACATCAAAATCTACCATGTCTAACTCAACTAAATCAACAATGGTACTCTTGTGATTGACGAAAATTGTACAATCACGATAGACTCTCTCTGCTAGAATAGACTCACCAACAGGTGTAGAAACACTGAAGGGCTCACTAAGTTGCTCAGGAAGAACATCACAATTCATAGCAACATATGGAGTTACAAATCATAAACTCGCTTCTGGATCTAGAAAAGCGTACACATTAAAGTTAAAGACTTGGATCATACAGAGACAACATCTGGAGAATCCTCTTGCTCTTGGCAACTCGTGATAGCATAAAGACGGTTTCCTCCTCCGCCTGCCCCTGAAGTAGCTCCTCTAGATGTAGCTCTGTCTGGTGGAGAAATTGAAGAAGATTGGACTCTATTGCCCCCATTACCACTACCCTGATTATTTTTTGGACATTCTCTCATAAAATGAATCCTTCCTTTGATAGCTTGGATTGTATGATATGATGTTTTCCATGGTAGTTAGGTCTAGCATGGTAGTAGGATATTCTTTGATGGACTAGAATGAAAGATAGTTAGCATTGAGTAAGTTAGTCTAAAGGAGTACTTAGTGTGAGTGGTAGTATGGGATGCCATTCATACATGGAACAAGTATGACTTGAAGCTACTTATGAAGTGTCCTCTTATGTGATGTATGCCTAGCTTAGTTTGTTGCTATAGATGCCTCACCATGATATGAGTGACTTAAGTTGATGGTTCCTTGTCAATATAAAGTAGGTCAATAGTGACACCTAGAATTGGTAAATGTGAACAGGGTGACTTCAAGATATGCTTAGTGTGTGTGGTATTATGGGATGCCCCACATGTATTGCACAAGTGTGCCTTGAGGTTACTTAGGGGTATAGTGCTCTTATGACATGGAAACCTAGGTCTTGACTATGAAGGTGGGCTATGACCAAGAATGACCAAAGAGAGGTACTTAGGTTAGATAGTATTATGGGATACTATCTTTGCCTTGCACTAGTATACTTGGAGGTGGCTTGTGAAGTAGTTCTCTTGAATATGAAAAGCTAATGGTTGAATTATGCAATTATGAATGTCTTATGTTGATTTGCTATGATATGATTCTTATGTTGGAATTATGTTATTGTCTCTTATGCTTATGTCTTATGTCGACTAACCATTTGAAATGCTTTATGATGTTGTGCTAGATTTCATACTTGGTACATTTTGTACTAACGCATATTGCCTACATTCTAATCAAATGTAGGATGTTGGGAGATTGAGTTGCTTGGAAGCAAGGTTCCTAAGTGCAAGAAGAGTTGAAGATTTGGTGAGTCCTCATAGCTTCGAGGACAAACCCATTTATGTTCTTTTATGTCTTTTCTTATGTTTTAGACTTTATGTGTGTTGCGTCCCAATGACTTTTATTCATGTTATTCATAGATGGTTCGAGACAAAGATGTTAGAAAGACTTCTGCTTTTATGAAATGCTTTTCAATTGTATGTTTAAAGAAGGTTTTAAATTCTCCCTACTTTTCTATGATCTTATGTAATGATGATGCTAAGGGTTGTATGCGACCCATTCGGGGTCAAGTACGCCACGTTACATCTAGGGGGTACCCCTGGGTCGTGACATTTCTCTACCGGAGTCACTCACATAATAGCAAGTACCTTATAGACCTCATTTATAAACTCTTGAGGGTCTTCCTCAACTTCGGAGCCATAAAACTCCGGAGGATTTATCTTAATAAAATCCTTCACTCTTGAAGCGGCCGTATCCACAATTGGGTTCATAGAGGCAACCACCTCTTTATTGGCTTGTGCCGTCATGGCTTGAGCCAACATTTGAAAAACCGACCTAATCTCCGCATTTGTTATATTCTCTTCCAAAGGATCAATCGGAGCTTGAGGAAGACCTTGGGGAGGAACCTCTTGATCCACATTGTCTTCTTTATTCCTTCTAGCATTAGACCTTGTAGTAGTCATATCTTGTAGACCACCGAGTAAGGATTAACAGAAAGACCTTATAGAGCCAAACTCTATGTCACTACTTAGAGTAATGAAGAAATGAATTTTCCTAAGCATCTAGTAGCCTCTCATTCATAAATGTGCCACGCTTCACACTTATGAACAAGACTCTACTAGACGTGGTTTTGAGACATCCTAAAATCATTCTAAACCTTATGCTCTGATTACCAAGTTTGTCATGACCCAGGAGTACCCCCTAGATGTAACAAGGTGTACAAGACCTCGAGAGGCCTCATACAAGCCCCTTAGCATATCATAACATATGATAATAGAAATGAGAGGAAATTTAAAACATTTTTCATAACATCAAAGTTTCATAAAATGAAGCGGACGTCTTTTACACTTGTCTAAAACCATCTAAAACATGAATAGTCTTTGGGACACAGCCCATACAATAGTTCTAAACATAAAATGAAATATAAAAGGACATGGTGGTCAAGCCCTCGAGTGCTATGAGGACTCACCAAAACTTCTCTTCTTGCTCTACGATGAACCTAGATACGAGGATAGAAGTCGATATCACCAGACCCTATATTTTATAAGAATGTAGGAAAAAGTATGTGTTAGTATAAACATGTAGTAAATATGATGGCTAGCATAAATCACCAACATAAGTATATCAAAGGCATTAGTCAACGTAAGACATAATCTATAAGCATAAGAGATAACAACATAGTCATAGGCATAATAAATGCATCTAGATCAACATAATATATAGGAAACGCTTCTTAAGTAACCTCAAGGCATGCTTATGCAATGCATGGATAAGACCCCATAAATCTCACCCATGCTAAGCAAACAACTTTAGGCACTCTTTCATAGACATTTTCTTTTGATCTCATCCTTAGCTTATTTCTCAAAGACAATGGAACATTCACCTTTAGTCAAACATATCAAGGAAGGCAACTAAAGCAACAATTCAAGCTAAGCATACATCATGTAAAGTAAATCTCATATTAGAACATACCTACAATACTTCTTTGAAGTAATCTTGTTTCATCATAAACATGTTATTTCAATTAGGGACTAGTTCCTTTTTTAGCTATTCTTGTTATTCATGGAAGAGTACCCCTTTACTAGTTTGAGACAAGTCATTACTCATAAATGGTTATGATTTACCAATTCAAGGCTACCAAGGAAAACACTACCTTATGATAGACCAAGCTACCATGGAAAGCACCTTACTTATGCAAGTCCAAGCTACTCAAGAAAGGGTACTATTGCTCAATCCAAGCTACCAATGATATAATGTGGCCTCACCAAGTCAGGCTACCATGCAAAGCACTATATTGTGATTAGTTCAAGCTAACCATTTGAAGGGTACTATTGCTCAATCCAAGGCTATCCATGACGACTCTTAACTAAATCTACCAAGCTTGGTCTTGTCTTAACAAGTCAAGATATTCATGAAGGGATATCTTATCACTACTTCAAGCTAACATAGTTCAACATGCTTTGATTCATTTTAGGTGAGCAAACCTTTCAACCTAGAATCATTCTATGTGATAGAACCTTTCACATCATGTTCATTTAGTGTTCATGAGAATGTCATTTAAATCAACACAACAACATTATAATCATTGACACTTCATTCTCAAAGTGTTCCAAAATCATTTAAATAGATTCTATAAGAACATGCATAATCTCATACATTCATAATATAGGTCAATGTGGGTAACTCCTTCCACAGAAATCCTATCTACCATTTAATCTTCATCATATAGCTTAACTCTCAAGCCTTAACATTCATAGTTCATCATGTTAGCTTTACTCTCAAAGCCCTAGTCATCAACATTTATAACTACAAGTCTTACTCTCAAAGCCCTAGTCATCATAGCCTACTAGCAAGCTTTACTCTAAAAGTTATACTAAACATAACTCATCATATTATTTTTACTCTACAAGCCCTACAAATCATCATTCACCATACATGCCTTAATCTCAAGGCAATTCTAATCTTAAAGCCTACAAGTCCTACCTCATTACATATACTTGATCTCAATCAAATCACATCTGTATGCTTTCATCTTAAGCAATCTAATCATACTTCATCATGTTACCCCCAATCTCAAGCACTACTAACCATGATTCATCATACATGCATTAATCACATTTAATTCATGTCTATATGCTTAACTATCCAAATATCTTCTATGTATTTCATCAATTCTAGAATATTACCTCTAAATCCTCAATTTCTCCTTTTATGGCATAAACCCATTTACTTCGATTTCATCTTTCTAGACATGAGTAAGGCATGTAAACATGTAATTTCATCTTAAAAACATGATATACCACTTATTTAATCATAAACTATCATTATCTACTCAATTGGATCCATATACAACAATACCCACAATATTGGAAGAAACCCTAACTAGAATTGGAGATTCATCTTCACAATTGGGGAAAACATGAGGGATCCATGGATGAAAGGATTACATGGATGAATAATACATCATACCTTGATTAAAAAGCCCACAATTTCTTGAGGAAAGAAGACTTGATCTTGACCCTAGCTCCAACTCTTTAGTCTTCTTCCAGTTCTAGAGAGAGAAATATTTGAGAGGATGAACTTGAGATTCTTTTGGGATTTTGGAAATAATGACTTAATTGGTGAGTTTAAAGGGTTAAATATCTTATATAGGTGTACTAAGTCTAGGCAAAACGACCTCACCTAATACCCACTTAAAGAGGAATTTCCCAAAATGCCCTTAATTAGGCAGCCTAGCTCCAGGCACCACAGCAGGATCCAAGAGCGTGGTCCTCACCGCTGGTCGTGGTCCTTCCCGTGGTCCATGGTATAGTGTCTAGGTCACCAAGTCTTGGCCTCCATAATTTGAAGGCATCTTCATGGCCCTTCCCACGAGCAGTGGTCTTTACCACTGGCAGTGAAGTGGCTCGTGAAGATGAGCCATCTTTGGGAATTCTCAAGTTAGCTACTACCTTAGTTTAACGACCCTAAAACAAATAAGTGAAACTAGAGCCTAGCGTGTGTATGTTTGAGTTGGTGTGAGGTTTGAGTGAAGTTTAATGGTGTTTTATGTAGTCCCTAGTCTTGGTTGAGGGGTTTAGGGGTTAAATGTCAAGGTAAAACTCCCCATGGACCACCCTAGGGGTCCTTGAGGAGGACCCTAAGTCTAACCCCAGAGACCCCTTGAAACTAGAAACTTGTCAAAAATGGGGTGACCTACGGAAGGGGTCCATGCCCCGTGGATGGCCTCCGTAGGTCATGGATCCCAAATGCACCTCTCTAAACCAGATGAAAGAGGGACAATACTATCCGTGACCCCATCCACGGTCCGTGGATGGGGATTTCGTGAATGGCTTCAGTTTTCTGTCTTAAGTCGGCCAAGCCAAGGGAGGTTTGGTAAATTCCTCCCTTAGCTAGTTAAGTGTATAGATGGTTATTTTAAGTTTATTAAGGTATTTTAAGAGTATTAAAAGTGTTAAACTCTATTTTACATTCCATTCTTTCAAAACCCCAAATACGAACTACCTTTCACCTCCAATAGATCTCTCTCTAGAATCTCCTTTAGAGGTGAAAACTCCAAGCTTCAAAGGTCAAAATCCTCAAGGTTTTCAAAGTATTTTCAAGGGAATTTCATGGGAATCAATAGCAAGGTATGGTATTCTTGATCCTTGTCTAATTTTCCATTCAAGGAGCCAATTCAAAGTATGAAAAATCTAGGGTTTCACTCAATCTCATAGGTTCTTTCATCAAACATTTTCAAATAGTTTCTAATGACAAATTATGATTGTATTGGTGTTTAATTGATGATTAATGTTGAAAATACTCCATGAACCCATGAATTCTCTCAATTTCTAAATTGTGCCTTATGAAGTGGGTTTGTTGATCATGATTGAATGTTGATGGATTATACCTAGATTGATTTAGATTGTTGAATTGTATCATTATACATGCCTTAATTTTAGTATATTGTTGGTGTGTTGATGACTCTTGATCATGGTCTTGAAAGGGCAAGGTATGACCTAATCTCATGTTGAATTAGAATTGTGCTAGAGATGTTGATCCACTTGAAAGGTGGAGGTGTTTATTTACTAAGTATATTGTGGTATTGAATTGATGGATACATATTCCTAGTACCCTACATGTGGAGGTTAATGTATAACTATGAAGTGAAGCATGTGTGTGATCTAAATGAATGAATGATGATCATGTTTAGAAGCTAATTGTGTTAGGATTGAATTTCATCTCTCTATTAACACTTGTGAATGTTGGTGATTATGTGAAAGGTTATTCTCATATACACACACACTTGAACGAAGAATGAATGAAGTTCAATGATAATGTTAATGATGAAGTACTTATTGAAAGGCTATTCTCAATTGTACTGTAATGAATGTTAATGACTTGTTGTGAAAGGACTTTCTCACAATAATGGGGTTCTTAGGTGAAAAGCTATTCTCATCTTTGAATCTATGAGCTTTCCAATTAGTGAATGAATGAATGTTGGGTTGGGATGGATGCTCATTCGGGAGTTGAGGCGGGGTATCTAATAGCAATCCTTTATCCCATAATGTACTAATGTAATAAATGTATTGTACTCCATGGGGAATAATGCTAAGCACCGAGAAGATATGGTTTGAGATGGGTGCTCATCTGTGAGTTGAGGCGGGGTATCTAGTAGCAATCTCCATATCCCATAACTATGTGCCCACATAGGTCTAGCTAGTGGATCCACCTAAGCTAAAGAACAATGGTCCTACCTTAGGCAAGTAGGAATCCCTTATCCGGTGAGGGTGACACCAGGATTCCATGTCAAGCTCTCATGGTCTATGTCGGTTAAGGCTTACCCCCACAAAGAGTGTTAATGAACTATGGCTTCTTAAGGATGTACTACTTAGTGTGGGTGGTGGTATGGGACGCCATCTATGCATTGCTCAAGTAGGCATTTGAGGGAGGTCATGGTGTGTTCCTTATAATGTTAATGAAATGAATGGGATCTTATAATGACACTTATGAGAATGGTGATCTAATGTTTAATGAATGAAGGTGCTCTTAATGTAATGAAGCTAATGAAGATTGTTGACTCTTATATGTTTAAATGTAAGATACATGCTATACTTGGTTTGTATCATGGGTTACTTCCTTGTTATGACTTGTTGTATATGAATGTGCCTTGTTTATGGTGACTTCAAAGGAGTACTTAGTGTGAGTAGTAGTATGGGATGCTACTTGCACATTGCACAAGTACGACTTAGAGTTGTCTTAGATGTTGGTCTTAATGAGATAATGTGATTCATGTGATGTTTATGTTTCTCATATGCTTTATTGTGTAAAGGTGGAAAAGATGAATGGTAAGTTCACTTTTGGTGATCTTAATGTGGTACCTTGGTGTGGACGGTGGTATGGGACGCTATCCATACATTGCACAAGGTATAGCATGAGGGTTGCTTGAGGTGAAGGCTTAAGGTAAAGGTTTACATGTGATATTGTTCAAGTGTGAAAATGTGACTTGCATGTTGGTTGTGACTTATATTATGCCTCTTTTATCAATGTTTATGAAGTTTTACTAAAATGGCATATATCATGACTTTCAAACGAAGATGTCCTTTTTGAGCATGTTTTTGCATGGCTATCATACTTAGTACTTTATGTGCTAACCCATATTTTATTTACCTTTATGAAGTGTAGGGATTGACACTCAATTTGATTCTTCCTAGTCAAGCTTGGAATAGAGTTTCTCCAAGACATTTTGGGTATGTCCTCATAGATCGAGGGCAAGGACTTTTAATGTTTCTAGTTCTTTCATGTTTTAAGACTATTGCTAAGACTTCGATTGTAAAGGGTTGTGACCCTATTTTGTTAAAGATTGTGTCTAAGTTGGCCATGTGAGATATAAACTTCCGCTTGCGTTTAAATGTTTTTGAATGATAGATTGTATGGTTTTTGAATAAAAAGTTTTAATTCCGTACTATTTCTATTACCTATGCGATGAATGAATGTTATGAGGCTTGTATAAGACCCCTTCGGGTTCGAGTACGCCGTGTTGCTTCCGGGGTGTAGACTCGGGTCGTGACACTTAGCCACCACGGACCACTCCACGAGCCGTGGTCCTCACCATTGGCCGTGGTGGTGATCGTGAAGATGTGGCAGTGCTTGGCAAGCTTGGGGCAACCTTGACCCTTGGCTTGTATGTGACAATACTCTATGTCTATGGTTTTAATATATTTGTGTGGCAAACTGTCAATATACCCCTTAATGTTGATGAAGATTCAGATAAAAGAGAATTCCGCTAAGTAAAAATAAATTTGTCATTAGGCGGATGATATAAATTGTTGTGGTCTTTTCTCAAATGAATCTTGTGGCTAATGTGTGAATCTCGATGATAAATTTGAGTGGTAGGCCTTTTGTGAAAAAAAAATTAAGTTTGTATTCTACACCCAAGTTTTGAAGAATAAAAAAGATTTATTTATATATGTTGGTGATTCTAGAACTACTTAAGTTCTTAGAATGAAAATTTCTTCTAAAAATTTCACATCTATTGACGTTATTTGAGGTGGTACATGATATTATTATTTGTACAATTTAATTCTTGTGGAATTATGAGAAAAGGTTGAATGAAGGTTCTATTTGAATTTGATAATGAATTAACAAATGTTGTTATAGGTATGAGTATTTTAAGCATGATTTGGGCTAATATTTTTCAAAAATATGAAAATGCTAGTGTTTAATTAACTTGGTTGATTTATTTGATTTGTGATACATTAGACTTAAATTATTAATAAATTATTTTAATTTAAGAGTACACAAGGTATTATTTTTATAAATTCTCAAGTATTTTTCAAGTGTGAGATTTGTGCTAGACTGAGCATACCAAGAAATTACATACATGTGTTTTTAGAATATCTAAACTATTAGAATTACTTGTTAGTGATTTTTGTTGTAACTTGAATAAGTTATGTGTGGAGCAAATATCTTTGTGTCAGAATTATAGATGATTTCTCATTTTTGGTGGAAAGTAAAGATGAAGAGTTTGATATATATATATATATATTAATGTATAAATTTGTATGCTGCATACAAAATTAAATATCTTATGAATTATGAGAAAGTTATTTTCCCATTATGAAATATTTGAAAGTGTTGGGATGTCTTGTTAAGATTGTACTACATGATCTTGAGAAAAGAAAAATAAGATCTAAGTTTTAATTGTACGCTAATACAATGTTGCATATATATATATATATATATATATATATATATATATATAGAGAGAGAGAGAGAGAGAGAGTGGCCAAATGACCCCCAACCTATTACCGAATTTTCAACTACACACCTATTCTCAGTGGGAGTCCTATTACCCCCCTGAACTACTTTAAAATGGAATAAATAACCCCTTAAGTGCTGAGTTGATATGGAGAGTGTATTTCACTCTCTGAGTTGCCTATTTTTTTTTAAAATTTTCATTTTTTTTCTATTTCTTTTTTCTTTCTCTTTCTTCTTATTTATCTATACAACATTTTTCACCATTATCATTGTTGAAGATTTTTCAATGGATGTTTGAAATAAAAATTATCATCAACAATCCATTTAATGAATAAATAATTTTTTAATAAACTTATTTAGAACATATCTAACCAATTAAATTTATTTATAAAAAGAAACATACCCATTAATTAATTTTTTTTAAAGTGATAGATTCAAGAGTAACAAAATCAAAGTGAAGTAATTGTATATTTAAAAAATATTTTCAAACTTAATAAAAGAAACTAAAACAAAACAATTTCTTCTACATTTTGAAAGAAGGATCCTACATGTTCTCCTAAAATCCATGAAGAATCAAAATCAAAAACTCAAATTATAAATTAATCATGAAAATTTTAGAGGGAGAAATAATAAAGAATGAGGAAAAGAGAGAGGTTTCTCAAATTGGTGTTACAAATTGGTCTTCTCATTCGCGATTATTTTGAGTTGTCGGTGGAATCTTCAAGGGATGAATCAGATCTAGAATGTTCATGACCCATTTAATGTGTATCTGAAATTGTCTAAGGAAGAAAATCTAACGAAATGTAAAAAAATGTGGAAAATTGTTGAATTAGTTGGATGAAAGATTTGATTAATTAGGATCGCTATCTTCTAGACTCTAGAGATTCAGAGTAGATGAAAAGGTGAGTTGAATTTTTGTTTTTATAAAATGTAAGAGATATAGAAATTTATTGAGGTAAAAAATGATGTTTAGTATAGTTAGGGTTGAAGAAATGATTGGGGAAGAAAGAAAGAGGAAGGAGGAGAACTTTTTTAAAAATAAAAAATCATTAAATGGTAAAATACACGTGTCAAGTGCGTGTATTTCACCACAAGACATATGCCTGGTAATGACATTTCAGGGAGGAAATAATTCCACTTTAAAATAGCTCAGGGGTAATAGGAATTGTTGTGGAACAATCAACTTCATAGAGTTAATTAGTTGTTGTGGAGTTAATTAGTGAAGAGACTAAGTGGTAAGACAAATCTTATAGTGATTCCAATTGAAATAAAATCATTTTCCGTGGTAAAATTAGATACAAGTATTTGAGACATAATGTGATAAAACAATTGTTGTGGAACAAAATTATTATGTGGAGTCAGGACGAATCTGATCAATTCACAAACTAAAATAAACATCCAGGGGAGTGAGATTTTTTGTAATTTGAGAATATCAACAATGATGGTAACCCAATATATGTGATTGTAGATTTCATGAATTAGGTTCATATGGGTAATAACAAGTCATTAGTTGATCAAGTAAGCATTATAAATTTATGTCCCTCCTATGATGTGTGAATATAATGCAACAATCTGCAAGGAAAGTGAGGTTGAGTCATTGCTCTCAATCAAATTCATATCCTTTATAGGTGGTGTATTACTTTGCAGAATACACTTGATGATTGGACCTATATGAGTGTGAAATGGTGCTACCTCTATGAAATTGTGACAAATTTCTAGAGCACTTTATGAAATACCAGGACACACATGGCCTCTTAGCGCAAAACCATGATAACGACAAAAAATGTGCAAATATAATGTGATATAATCAGAAGTTGAACCTACAAAAGAATTATTGATTCATTGAAGTTCTAAGCTTCACCAATTGTTTTGTTAGTTAAAACTTATTTTATCTAGGTCTGGTTCATAGTTTATGCAACACCAGATTCAAAGCATTGTAATCATATGTGAAAATCCAGTAAAACTTCTTATTTCATTATATTTCTTCATATTCTTTCAGAGATATGTAGGGGATTGTTGGAAAAATGATTCTACTATCTCAAAAGGAAGTATTCATATTATTATTATTATTATATTATTATTATTATTATTATTATTATTATTATTATTATTATTATCTATATTCAGTCTATTAAATAAGTGTTAAAATCATGTTAGTTATCTCATAAATCAGTATTAAAGTTGGTCAATTTATAAATGTTGCCAAGATCTATTTTTCGAAATGAATTGCCTTCGATTCATGGATTTGTCTTTAATTTTCATTAAACAACACTTATGGCTCTTTAACTTCTTTGACCATTGGTGAATTTTAATGAGTGGATGTATATATATTCCTCATGTGTTCTTGTTGAGGGTAGGTGAAAATACAGAGAGCAAATCAACCGATCTTATCTCTTTCTTTTATATTCTTTTGTTGGGTTTATTTTATTGAATCGTTGTTAGATTTTGGCTCCTAGTTTTATACTAGAAGACCATGTTGAATTTTGGGGGATACACCAATATGTGGTGAAATATCCATAAGGACGGTGTCTTTGACATGCCTCAAGCTTTGAAGAATTCAATACAAGTGTTCGTAGAAAAGGCATTTTTCGTAAGATTTTCAACAAGCTTTTGGTTCCGAAAGTTTCAAGGTCCAAAAACCTTTGAATTCCTTTGATTTTTTAGCCAAAAATTCCTCCCCTCAACTAAACGAATGAGTAGGGTATATAGGGGGGATTAGGGTTACGAAATGGGGGGGGGGGAATGGGTAAAAAATTAGGGTTTTTTTAATTTGCATTCAAACACTTCCTCTTTTGAATCAGAAAAAACTGATTCTCCATCAATTTTGAACAACTTTCAATGGATTTCAAAGGATTTGGAGGCGAGGACAAGCAAAGTGGACATCTAAAGTTGCTAGTAGGCGTACTGGTTGTTGATGGAGAACAAGAAGATGATGAGGGAATAAATAGATGTACTATTTGTGGGGGATCGTTCGAGAAAGATGACGAAGTGGCCGTTTTCGTATATATTGATATTGTATATGCTGAGTGTATGTCTCTCCAGAATTCTAGTTGATGACGTCATTGACGCCTTTTGGAATTGTGAACGTTTGGAGTATGGTGGGCTGGGAAATCTTTTAGGGGAATTGAGGTGTTGGGCTGCTAATAGAATTGGGTTGTAGGACTTGATTGAGGTTGTTGGGTTTGACCCAAATTTGGTCTTAAAATGGGTTGAAGGTGGGGTAAGGAAGTGACTAATTTTGTGATTGAGAAAAGGCAAAATGGATTGTAATTATAGCTAATTGAAATTTGAAACGTAGCCAAATTAAGTAAGTTTAGCAAATTCAGCTAGAATTTAAGATGAATTAATATTGATTAACTAACAATCTTCTTAACTTGATGAAATAAAATAATTTATCTTAAATATAAACTAATAAACTCAAAAACATAACTATTGATTAACTTAAACTAATTAATAAAAATATTTAATAAAGAAACAAAGTCTTTTTGAGATGATTTTTGAATATTCATAAATTGTACTAATTATATACATAATTATATAAAACATATATATTATTTAAAAATTATAAAAAGTGTCAAAACTATTTAAAACAACATGAAAAATATTGAGTTTTTTATAAAACTAATTATCTCAAGTTGTTTGAAATTAAAGAAGCTCGATGACTAACCTATAATGTGGAGGATCAAAAATGGGTGTCAACAATTAAGATTGCATGAACTCCCCTCAATTATTGGCTAGAAAAATTGTTCTCTTTAATTTTATTAATTATTAGTCTTATTTAAGTTTTAGCCGAATTTGTTAATAATTAAATTCAGTTTGGATATAATTGAAACCCATGTGACCATTTTCCTATTACAAATATCTATCCAATTTTAGACCCGAATTTTCAGCTCAACAATTGACAAATTGAGACCAAGACCAGCCCAAGACCGCACCCCTTAATTCTACCCTTTTTAGCCCAGCTCAATTCCAACAGCAATACGCGTACATCGACATTTTTCTTCCTCCTTTCAATTCCATTGAGAATTGGTACGAAATGGAGCCAGCACAAGAGTTTGAATTTCAAATCCTTAACCTTTTTCCCCCTTTTCAATTCCATTCTCTTCCTATATATACTTTCCTTCCTTCAGCGTTTTGGAGAGGTTTTTTGGACACTACCTTACAGAGGGAGTTTCCATCAAAAGAAAGAGGTTGGAGAGACAAGAAACAGGAATGGAAATTTACAAGAAAATTATACATGCAACAGAGAAGAAAATTAAAGAAAATAGTATTCCATTAGCTAGGTGGTTTGAGTCTTTTGTTGCTGGATTCGAGCTCTCGTCGGAATTCCTCTTGTGGTGGAGGAATAACTCGCTTCATCTCGTCCACAAAAGGTAAAATCCCTCTCCTAATCTTGACTTGTTGCTCTTTGTTTTGTTTAGTCGATTTACAGAATGATTTAACTATTATTTATTTTTGATAAATTTCATTTGTTATCTGATTGAGTAACTTCTCTGTGTTGTTATTGGCTATTACTAGTTGGTTGACCTCTAGAGATTTCGGTCTTCTTCTTGTTTTATATTTGCTTTCATCTAAATTGGTCATTGCCTATCTGTGGTGTTGGGCAGTAATGCTTGGGTTTGTTTGGGTTTAACACCTCATAAATGATATGTTGGCTTCCTTTTGTCATTTGCTTGGTCTAGAATTCCAATTTAGCTTGACAAAGTGAGATTATCTTGTCCTAATATGTTCCTTTGTTTAGCTCTTGGTTGTTACGTATGCCCTTTAGTTTGCTAGTTTCTTAAGCTCATGGGATGTTTAAGTTTCCTTATCGTATCTCTTTAAGTGTGGATCTCTCGTTATGCTCATCTTGATTTAATTTTCGTACTTAGTATGTCTTTGCATTTAGGTGTTTTCTTGTCTATGCCTTGTTCTGTTTTCAGCATCAGTTCCTTCACTTGTTTGCTACTGTTAGTACCACCCTCTATTGGTGTAGGAGTTTTAAATTTGATTGTTATGATCCATATAAAGTATATGGCTTTGAGAGTATTTTTTTTTATGAATTCAAAATTAGAAGTAAATTGTCACTACTTGTTTTAATAGTATGTCTTGACTCAGATTTCTCCTCAAATGCTCTTTGTTTTCCTTAAAATACTCCATATGATTACTCGATTTTCTTTGGATGTTCAGAACAGTTAAGTGTATTGAGTGTTGTTTATTTCCTTTTCTAGATCTATTTGCCAGTAGTCTTGTCTTAAGTAGCATGTGTTCTTCATTAAAAAAGTTGAAAGGTTCATGTTTGAATTCATCATGGAATATTTTGCTATTTGTTGCTCGATTTAGTAAATATTCATTTGATTTGGTTAGCTTAAGTTAACTTAGCAAGAATAATGCTAACCCAGCGAACCCAGCCACCTCTAAGCCCAACCGCGTCGTCCTCATAGAAGATCGTTTCGAGAGTCATCCAAGTATCAAAATCGAATGGCCATCCTTTTAATTCTGTTGAGAATTGGTACTAAATTGAGCCAGTACAAGAGTTTGAATTTCGAATTTGAAATACCTCAAATCCTTATCCGTTCACCCCCTTTTCAATTCCATTCTCTTCCTATATATACTTCCCTTCCTTCAGTGTTTTGGAGAGGTTTTTTGGACACTAATTTACTACCCAAAACAGAGGGGATTTCCATCGAAAGAAAGAGGTTGGAGAGACAAGAAACAGCAACGGAAATTTACAAAAAAATATACAGGCAACAGAGAAGAAAATTAAAGAAAATAGTATTCCTATAGCTAGGAGGTTTGAGTCTTTTGTTGTTGGATTCGAGCTCTTGTCAGAATTCCTCTTGTGGTGGAGTTTCCTTGCCTTATTCCTGGCTGTAACCTCAATCTTGTGGAGTCACTTAGGCATCGTGTTAAAAGTTAGCATTTAAGGTAAGTTTTCTCCCCTCCTTTCTACTCAATCTTGGGTAAGTATTTTTGAAATGGTCTCGTTGATATGTGTTAATCAGTCTTTAAATTGTTGGGCTGTTTTTGTTTATGTGGGGATTAATTAAAGAATAGATAGTTCATGAGTTTTGGTTGAGATTGGGGGCACAACTTGTGTGAAAATTGTGCCTAAAAAAGCTACCCCCAACATGTTTGATGAAATGACCCAACCGGATTTTGAATTAAGGAGAAGATGACTCCGCGAACGCGCCCTCTCAGCCGCGAACTCGGAGGAATGTGATCCCAGATTCTCCGCGAACGCTCTCAATACTTAGCAAACAAGTTGATTTTAGCAAAAGATAGTTAGCAAAAGAATAGCTTCAATTTTTTGATTTTATAGGCGAGGAGATTGTTTCCGGGGATGCCATATATGGCGGTTCTGATCGGCTGCTGTCACAAGTTGTTCCAAAAGCCGTAATTGGGTTAAGTTGGTATCTCTTTTATCAATGTTACTTTGTTTTCAATTAGGTTATTAGGCTCTTGGTTGTCATCTTATTTGTACAGGCGAGAGGATAGCTAATACTGTTTTAGTTAGTTTTAAGTACAAGATTTTTATTTAATTTATTCAAATCATGAGTTCGAGGTGTAACTTTATCCCATATGTCTTCATTCTTGCTACTTTATTTTTTCCCCCTTATATAATGGCTTCTTCATATGTATGTCCTTCCTTTTTATCTTGACAAAGTGAAATTATCTTGGCCTAAGATGTGCCTTTGTTTAGCTCTTGGTTGTTGCGTATGCCCTTTAGTTTGTAAGTTTCTTAAGCTCATGGGTTGTTTAAGTTCCCTTATCATATCTCTTTATGTGTCGATCTCTCATTATGCTCATCTTGATTTAATTTTTGTACTTGGTATGTCTTTGCATTTAGGTGTTTTCTTGTCTATACCCTGTTCTGTTTTCAACATCAGTTCATTCACTTGTTTGCTACTGTTAGTACCACCCTCAATAGGTGTAGGAGTTTTAAAATTGAATGTTATGAGCCATATAAAGTATATGGCTTTGAGAGTTTTTTTTTACAAATTCAAAATTAGAAGTAAATTGTCACTGCTTGTTTTAATAGCATGTCTTGACTCAGATTTCTCCTCAAATGCTCTTTGTTTTCCTTAAAATACTCCATATGATTACTCAATTTTCTTTGGATGTTTAGAACAGTTAAGAGTATTGAGTGTTGTTTATTTCCTATTCCAAATCTATTTTCCAGTAGTCTAGTCTTAAATAGCACGTGTTCTTCATTAAAAAATTGAAAGTCTCATGTTTGAATTCATCATGGTATGTTTTCCTATTTGTTGCTCGATTTAGTAAATATTCATTTGATTTGGTTAGCTTAAGTTAACTTAGCAAGAATAATGCTAAGTTTTTTTTTTTTTTTTTTTTTTTTTTTTAATTATGCATGAACTTGGCCCGAGGCGGAGTTAGCAAATGAGTTGATTTTAGCAAAAGATAGTTAGCAAAAGAATAGCTTCAATTTGTTGTTTATAGGTGAGGAGATTGTTGCCGAGGATGTCATATATGGTGGTTCTGATCGGCTGCTGTCAAAAGTTGTTCCAAAAGCCGGGATTGGGTGAAGTTGGTATCTCTTTTATAGATGTAACTTTGTTTTCAATTAGGTTATTAGAATCTTGATTGTCATCTTATTTGTACAGGCGAGTGGATAGCTGATACTGTTTTAGTTAATTTTAAGTACGAGATTTTTATTCAATTTGTTAAAATCATGAGTTTAAGGTGTAATTTTGTCCCAGATGTGTCCATTCTTGCTACTTTATTTTTCTACCCTAATATAATGGCTTCTTCATATGCATGTCTGTCCTTTTTATCTTAAGAGGCCAAATATTGTATCCTATGTCGCTTCTATTTTTCATTTTCTCTCCTAGCTGATAGTCTTTATTTACTGAATAATCATATGTTATATGTCTCCTTAAATTGTTGTATTTTTCATTTCACAATCTTACATAAGCATATAAGTAATTGCAATCGTTTATTTGTGCTTCTAAATTTGCTTAATGTGAGGTCTGAGTTTCTTTTTCCTTTTAAAGCTATTAGAGTGATCAAGATGTTCTACAGAAGCTAGGCAAAACAATATATTTTGCTACTTCCTAGCTTTTAAAGGTTGTTCTATTTGGAATTGATTATTATATTCTGTGCTCATTATTTATTTTTTTAGTAGACGCCAGAAGCTGATATGATGGGTGAACTAGAGAGGAGGGAAGGTGAATCATCTTCTTCCTGCCTCCTGTGAAATTACATCAAGAAAAAGCTTTCCTATGTGGCTCTTGACTATGAACAGGAGATTGAAACTGCCAGGAGCAGCTCCTCTACTGAAAAGAACTATGAATTGCCTGAAGGACAAGTTATTACCATTGGTGCTGAGAGGTTCTGTTGCCCAGAGGCTCTCTTCCAGCCATCTATGATTGGTATGGAAGCTGCAGGAATCCATGAGACTACCTACAACTCCATTCATTATCCTTGTGAAGTAGCTAAAAAAAAGGAACGTAGAGAAGAATATCCATATAATAAAGCTTTCCCAACTGGTGAACGATCCTTCCCGTGCGGTGATCGTGGATAAGACAGTCAGAAGAAGAAAAGATTACACAAAGATGGTTAGCTGCAACGTGACTGAGGATGAAAATGGAATCTATCATGAAGAATTCAGGATGAAGACATAGACCCACAGTGTGAGAGGTAAGAGAGTTCCATCTGCAATGTTAACAGTATCTTTAATAGGTTAAAGAGGCAGACAAAAAAGTTGAATGTCTTTTTTCTTTCGCATAGCTCCCAGACAACCACACAAGGCAATGCTTGATATAAGGGCTTCAAATATACATTTGCAGGGTGTTTATCGTATGAGCAAGGAAATCACTATCTTCACTCCTAGCAGCATGAAGATTAAGATTGTTTCTCCACCAGAGAGTAAGAACAGTGTCTAGATTGGAGGATCCATCCTCACATCACTTTGCACCTTCCAGCTGGCAAGCCTTTATTTCTTAAAATTTTCTCTTGCATAACTTTTGCAATTTTAAACTACATTTTGAACTATGTTGTTTCTAACTTAAACATGTTCTGTGCTTAATCAGATGTGGATTTCGAAGGGCGAGTACGACAACTCTGGTCCATCCATTGTCCACATGAAGTGTTTCTAAGGTGCTGCTACTATTTTTACATCTGTTTGTTCTTCTTTATTTTTTTGTTCTTCCCGCTAAAGCTATTATGTCGTCCACAATGAACTCAAATTTGTTGTTATAGGCGAGTATTTGAGATGGGCTCTGAACGAAGGGCGATTAAAAACATTGTACCGCTAATACAATTTCATGTTTCTAGTTCAAGCTTCTTTTGTCTAGAAATGTCCCTTCTTGAACTTGAACTCGAACTCTTTAGGTTGTTTTTAGTTGAGGAGAGTGAATGTGGTGTTATTGGTGTTTATTATTTGTTGGGGTCATTTCCTTCATTTTCTTTGTTTTGTTATTCTATAGTACCTTTTTTTTAATCTTGGGAACAAATAGGTCAATACTTATTGAATGAGAATTTTTGTAGTATCTTCAGACTTTGGAAATCAGTTCTGTAATTTCTATGGATTGAAATTTTTGTGGTGAAGCGTTATTGTCATAGCTGTTCTTTTATGATATGCAATGGATGTCTCAACTATAGTTCATAGTGTTTTAAGCAAAATGTAATGAAATTTGAAACATAATATTTGCGACAATGTTATGTTGTGCACAGGCTTCCCTTCTAGTATTCTATAGAGGATGAAAACCATACAAGTATCAAAACAATGTTGCTTTTTGAATACCACATCTAGTAACAAACCTTAAGAATGAGCAATGCATAAAGAGGTGGAAGCATAGACAATCTGCCTTGAACACTAGTGCAATCAAGGATAGGGGAAAATTGAACTACCAATAAGAAGCATAGGCAAAATAACCTAGACATGGTGCCTCTTACTTTAAATCTAACATAATGACGAGGAGATAGTATGTTGGACTGTTTCATATCCAACTCAACTAAAGTATTTTTGTTGTCACGACCCGACTTCAGACTTCTATAGTCAAGATGACACATAATATAACCCATCAGTAGGTGAGCCAACCCGTACCCAGAACGACAAGTAACGTAACATTTCTCTGCGAATGCGGAGGAGATAGTGATGGCAGACCCAAAATAGTAGCTTCGCACAACTTAGCTCGAACCTTCTTTTGACGATTTCTTTGGCTTAATACTTCCTAATCCATGTCTTTAAGTGTCCTCAAGAACTTTTGACACGTTGGCTTCATTTGTAGGTGTTTTGAACTATAAATGGCTCAAAAAATTGAGGAAGATTATTTTTTATGAGAGCAGGTTCCTACCGGTAAAATGTGCTCAAAAATATGATAAGTACTTGGCCCGAAGTGAGGACACAATTTCATTTTCAATTGGGAATGCCTCCCTTATTGTCATTTTGTTGATTGTTTCTGCGTACTGTGGTTGTGCCCTTGTTGGGCGTACTTTTCTTTCTTTGTTATGGATTGGTGTACCCTTGTCGAACTTTCATATCGTGGATGCTTCTGTTGATATTGTGTTTGATTGGTCTATTTAAGTTTTTGATTTGTAGTTTGTAGCTTCCTTGTTTTTGGTTTGTTAATAAGATTTGGATTGACGATGCCTGATGATGGATAGAGAGGGACAACTTTCTTAAGGGGTAAATCATCGATTGCTTGTGAGTGTTTGATTGGCGTTGATTGTGGCGAAGTTTGAGTAGCCGTTCCCGAATAGATGCATGAGGTTGCCTGATGATGAATTGGTTGATAACTCTTAAGGGCAAAATAGTCGTCTTTTTGTGAAGGTTTTGACTTGGTTGGTACTAAGAGCATAGTCATGCATGTGAATAGTGTTGAGCATACCTCTCTATTTTTAAAAGGTTGAGCATGTTGTGAATGATTTTGTGACAACTCTTTTTATGACTTTTGATTTGTTAGCGGTTAAAATGTTCAATGCTACTTGTATTTTGAAAAGGAAGTAAGATTTTGAACCATCTTGATTGATTTGCAGGCCATGTGTGGCGAGTTGTTGAATAATGCCTTGTGTTCGCTTTTGTCACCTAGAACTTGCCCGGTTGGTCTTGAAATATTGGTCTTGATTGAGTTTTGTTGGAAAAATGATCTTAGGCTTTTTTTGATGTTCTTGAAGTCCACTTGGCCTAAAAATCCCACCTTTGCATTAAATATATCCTTAGTTGTCCCTTTTGAGCCTAATTCTTTTTATTGACAACCACATTTCAAGCCTTATCCTTTTTGAAAAAGTAACCCACGTTTGAACCCTTCCTTCCTTGAACTTGAGGTTGTGAAAGTTGAGGCTAAAAGCCTAAGTTGGGGGTGTTATGGGAAATTCATTGAAGGGATGCTTAACATGGAAGTTTTTAATTATTCTTTAAATGCACATAGAATTCATTGGAGTTTACCGGGATAAATGAAGAAGGACTTCTAGGGAACGACTTGCTCTATGGATATGTTGGTATATCATATTGAGAAGTAGTAAGATATGAACTCTAACGTTTATCTTAATGTATTCTCCTGATTGTTGAAACTCCTGGCACAATTTGATGTATCTTCATAGTAATATTTGATTTCTGTAGGTTTATTTGCTATTGGCTATCAACAACTCTCATACAAATATGCAACTAACCACTAATTCCAGCTTGACATGTATGTCTCTTCTTTTATTCAAGTTTCACAAAGTTGAATATATATGATCAATAAAATAACAATATAATTTGTTCTTTTGCTATCTTTCTTCCCTGCTTCATACAAAAAAAATAATGCAATCCCTGCTTTATGTAAAAAAATAAAATTGAACAATGCTAAAGCTTTTAAGTCCTAAATTATCCACTTAAACATTCAGCGAACCTAGTGACCTCTAATCCCAGCCGCGTCGTCCTCATGCTAAAATGTTTTATGACTTTTGATTTGTTAGTAGTTAAAATGTTCAATGCTACTTGTATTTTGAAAAGGAAGTAAGATTTTGAACCATCTTGATTGATTTGCAGGCCATGTGTGGTGAGTTGTTGAATAATGCCTTGTGTTCACTTTTGTCACCTAGAACTTGCCCGATTGGTCTTGAAATGTTGGTCTTGATTGAGTTTTGTTGGAAAAATGATCTTAGGCTCTTTTTGATGTTCTTGAAGTCCACTTGTCCTCAAAATCCCACCTTTGCATTAAATATATCCTTAGTTGTCCCTTTTGAGCCTAATTTTTTTTTATTGGCAACCACATTACAAGCCTTATCCTTTATGAAAAAGTAACCCTCTTTTGAAACCTTCCCTCCTTGAACTTGAGGTTGTGAAAGTTGAGGCTAAAAGCCTAAGTTGGGGGTGTTATGGGAATTCATTGAAGGGATGCTAACCATTTGAGGGCTTGAAATAAAAAAAAAAGAAATAAAAGAAGAGAGAAATTGAAGGATGGATAGGAAGTCTTAAAGAAAGAAAAAGCTTTGCAAAAGAAAGAAAGAAAATGAATAAATGAGACTTGAATTATCCGAAAGTTGAAAATGGTGTCATGTGGGCATCTAGAGTGGAAATAAAAAAAGAAAAGTGAAAAATAGTGTGGAATGTGCATGGGTTTGAAAAGTGGAGAAATTTGGATATGATGAGTTGTTGTGTAGTGTTCAAGGAGGGCGTAGTCACTTATTCCTAAATAATATCCTAACCTTCCCTAAGCATATATTACAAGCTTAACAAAGTCCTTTGAGATTTCTAACCAAATGGAGTTGAGTCAATGTTGATTGAAAATATGGGCAAGCCTATGGTGTGACATTTGTGTGTGCATGAGATGATTCTTTATGAGTGTGAGTGTTGCATCTTTGTCCCTTGTCTTGTTTATATGTGTGTGATTTTGGGACACTTCTTTCTTGTAAGGGCATGTAGGTTGAAAAAGTGGTGATTTTAAAAATTCCTAATTGAGTCAAGTGAGCATGTGAAAGAGTTAATGAGTTGAGTCATTTCTTGAGTTTGAGTTGTTGTCACTTAAATGATTCTTGGTTTTTGAAAATGTTTCATGAGAGTGAGGATTTATTTTGTGAAAAGTTTGCATGTGTACTATTTGTTAGTACTAACCAAAGTTATTACCTTTGTGCTTAATTGAGAAAGGGAAATTGATTTGTGGTGTGTCTTGAAATAAGAGCTTCTTGTGTTTTTGATTTTCTTTACTTGAGGACAAACAAAGTTTCTAAGTTGGGGGTGTTGATGAGTGGGATTTCCACTCATTTGAGGCTCTTTTCGTAGTTATTTTGGCTTGCTTTAGCTTAGACTTGGTGCTTTTAATGTGGTTTTTTTCAGATTTGCACGAAAAAGAAATGGAGAGTTGATTTAGGATATTTGAAGAAAGCAAATAAACTTGAGGCAAAAAGAGGTCAAGAGATGAAAATGCAATTTCTGGCAAGAAAAGTACCCTTTATTGAACGGGCTTGAATAAACTAAGTGAACTGTATCTGCTTGTTTGAATGTCTTCATTTAGGGGAAGAAGTTTGCTAAACCTGAACTCAAAATCATGCATTGAGGAGTTTGAAGAAAAGTTGAATAAATTCGACATTGAGAGGAAGGAACAAGAACTTACAGCCAGAAAAATCTCAAAACCATCAACAAAAAGTGGAGAACTTGGAGAGCATCACGGTGACTGTAAAAAGAAGTAGAGGAAATCGATGAATCTGAAATTACTTAAGGTTGTTTTCTCCCAAGTCTATTGTCTGTTCATTCTTTTATTACTCTTAAATGTTTTATTTACAAGGTTCTCATTTCGAAAAAAAATACGACAGAGGGAACTAGAACTTCATGCTTGTCTCTTTAATTTATACAGGTCATTTATGCTTTTATTTAGCCAAAGAATTTAAAAACAATGTAGAGGAGGTAGTAGCTGTTAACAAAACAGTAGTAAGTTATATAAATAGTTGATCCTTCACTACAACTTTTCTTTAAAAAATCCATATAAAATTTGAATGATGGGTTTTTTTGGAATTGTACATTTAAGAGTAGATAGTGATAAAAAAAAATCTCTAAAGTCATTTTGGCGAGAGTGCAAGATATATATAAAGAGGCTAGTGGAGAAATCGATTGATAAAACTTTCTAAGTCAATGTGCAAACTGTATTAGACAAAATAAGTGAAGCCAACATGATGCATGATTGTTGTATCTGTTCCGTTTCTTATGATGTATAATGGAAAGGAGTGGGCTTTAGTGCCTGATTTGGTTATCTTGAATTTTCAGTAACTTCGTTTTCTTAGTCAAGCAACAGATTTTGAAGTCACGAATCCATCAATGGAAGTGCAAACAGAATGTTCACATTCGGAACCAGGATGTGCTGAGTCGGACCAGAGGTTCCTTGCAACATCCTACATCCTGTTTGGAGGAGCAGGATATGTTCGATCATGTGTATTCTTTAGTGAAGGAGTTTGCTTGCCTTATTCCTGGCTGTAAGCTTAATCTTGTGGAGTCACTTAGGCGTTGTGTTAAGAGTTAGCATCTAAGGTAAGTCTTCTCCCCTCCTTTCTACTCAATCTTGGGTAAGTATTTTTGAAATGGTCTCGTTGATATGTGTTAATCAGTGCTTGAATTGTTGGGTTGTTTCTGTTTGTTTGGGGATTAATTAAGTTGATGGCTAGATAGTTCATGAGTTTTAGTTGAGATTGGGGGGACAATTTGAGTGAAAATTGTGCCTAAAAAAATTGCCCCCAACATGTTTGATGAAATGCCCCAACCAGATTTTGAATTCAGGAGAAGATGACTCCACAAATGCACCCAATACTTAGCAAAAGACTAGCTTCAATTTATTGATTTTATAGGTGAGGAGATTGTTACCGGGGATGTCATATATGGCAGTTCTGACCGGCTTCTGTTGCAAGTTGTTTCAAAATCCGGGATTGAGTTAGGTTGGTATCTCTTTAATTGATGTAACTTTGTTTTAATTAGCTTACTAGAATCTTGATTGTTATCTTATTTGTACAGGCGAGTGGATAGCTAATACTGTTTTAGTTGGTTTTAAGTATGAGACTTTTATTCAATTTGTTAAAATCATGAGTTTGAGGTTAATTTTGTCCCATATGTCTTCATTCTTGCTACTTTGTTTTTCTTCTCTTTTAAAAGGGCTTCTTCATTTGCATGTCCTTCCTTTTTATCTTACAAGGCAAAATATGTGACTTTCTGTAAGTTTACCTTTTTTTTAATAGGATGTTGCTACTGTTCAACTTTGTTTGTACTTAAATAGAAATTATAAAATTATCTCATCGACTATAAACCATTAACATGGAAGTTTTTGATTATTCTACAAATGCACATAAGATTCATTGGAATTTACCGGGATAAATGAGTGAGGACTTCTAGGGAACGACTGGCTCTATGGGTATTTTGGTATCTCATATTGAGAAACAGTAAGAAATGAACTCTAACGTTTATCTTAATGTATTCTCCTGATTGTTGAAACTCCCGGTACAATTTGATGTATTTTCATAGTAATCTTTGAATTTTGCAGGTTTATTAGCTTTTGGCTATCAACAACTCTCATGCAAGTATGCAACTAACCACTAATTCCAACTTGACATGTATGTCTCTTCTTCTACTCGAGTTTCATGAAGGTGAATATATATGATCAATAAAATAACAATATACTGTGTTCTTGTGCTCTCTTTCTTCCCTGCTTCATAGAAAAAAATTAATGCATTCCCTGCTTTATGTAAAAATGGAATTGTATTGTATCTTTATTCTTTTGGTGTAAACAAAGAAATATAGAGGAATTTGAGCTTGTAGATCTTTATGGCTCTCTGTAAGTAGTTTCTCCGTTTCTCTCTTTTTTTGTTTGTTTTGTTCCCCTTTTGAATGTCTCCAGCATATCATTAATGCTGAGGAATACAACATTACCAGTTTCAAAAAAATAAAACTTGAACAATGCTTAATCTTTTTAAGTCTTAAATTACCCACTTAAACACCCAACGACCTCTAAGCCCAGCCGCGTCGTCCTCATAGAAGATCGTTTCGAGAAACATCCAAGTGTCCAAATCATATGACCCTCCTTTCAATTCTGTGGAGAATTAGTACGAAATAGAGCAAGCACAAGAGTTTGAATTTCGAATTTAAAATACCTCAAAACCTTATCCTTCCCCCCCCCCCCCCCCCCCCTCTTTCAATTCCATTCTTTTCCTATATATACTTCCCTTCCTTCATCGTTTTGGAGAGGTTTTTTGGACATTAATTTACTACCTAAAACAGAAGGAATTTCCATTGAAAGAAAGAGGTTGGTGAGAGAAGAAACATGAACTGAAATTTACAAAAAAAGATACAGGCAACAGAGAAGAAATTTAAAGAAAATAGTATTCCTATAGCTAGGAGGTTTGAGTCTTTTGTTGCTGGATTAGAGCTCTTGTCAGAATATCTCTTGTGGTGGAGTATCCTTGCCTTATTCCTGGCTGTGAGCTCAATCTTGTGGAGTCACTTAGGTGTCGTGTTAAGAGTTAGTATCTAAGGTAAGTTTTCTCCCCTCCTTTCTACTCAATCTTGGGTAAGTACTTTTGAAATGTCTCGTTGATATGTGTTAATCAGTTCTTAAATTGTTGGACTCCTTTTGTTTGTGTGTGGATTAATATAGTTGAGGGATATATAGTTCATGAGTTTTGGTGGAGATTGGAGATTGGGGGCACAACTTGTGTGAAAATTGTGCCTAAAACGGTTGTCCCCAACATGTTTGATGAAATGCCCCAACCGGATTTGGAATTCAGGGGAAGATGACTACGCGAACACTCCCTCTTGGCCGCGAACTTGGAGGAATCTGATCCCAGATTCTCCTCAAACGCACCCAATAGTTAGCAAACGAGTTGAATTTAGCAAAAGAATAGCTCCAATTTATTGATTTTATAGGTGAGGAGATAGTTGCCGGTGATGTCATATATGGCAGTTCTAACCGGCTGCTGTCACTAGTTGTTCCAAAAGACGGGATTGGGTTAAGTTGGTATGTCTTTTATCGATGTAACTTTGTTTTCAATTAGGTTACTAGAATCTTGATTGTCATCTTATTTGTATAGGCTAGTGTATAGCTATTACTGTTTTAGTTGGTTTTAAGTACGAGATTTTTATTAAATTTTTTAAATCAATAGTTTGAGGTTTAATTTTGTCCCATATGTCTTCATTCTTGATATTTTATTTTTCTTCCATTATATAATGGCTTCTTCATATGCATGTCTTTCCTTTTTATCTTAACAGGCCAAATATGTGACTCACTATAAGTTTACCTTTTTCTTTAATAGGATGTTGCTACTCTTCAACTTTGTTTGTACTTAAATAGAAATTATAGAATTATTTTTTCGACGATATACCATTAGCATGGAAGTTTTTCATTATTCTTCAAATGCACATAGGATTCATTGGAATTTACAGGAATAAATGAGCGAGGACTTCTAGGGAACGACTTGCTCTATGGATATTTAGGTATCTCATACTGAGAAATAGTAAGAAATAAACTCTAACGTTTATCTTAATGTATTCTCCTGATTGTTAAAATAATCTTTGAATTTTGCAGGTTTATTAGCTTATGGCTATCAACAACTCTCATGCAAATATGCAACTAACCACTAATTCCAGCTTGACATGTATGCCTCTTCTTCTACTCGAGTTTCATAAAAGTGAATATATATGATTAATAAAATAACAATACATTGTGTTCTTGTGCTATCTTTCATCCCTGCTTCATCCAAAAAGAATTAATGCATTCACTGCTCTATGTAAAAATGGAATTGTATTGTATCTTTATTCTTTTGGTGTAAACAAAGAAATATAGAGGAATTAGAGCTTGTATATCTTTATGGCTCTCTGTAAGTAGTTTCACCCATTCTCTTTTTTTTTTTTTGTTTTGTTCCTTTTTGAATATCTCCAGCATATCATTAATGCTGTGGAATACAACATTACTAGTTTCAGAAAAATAAAACTTGAACAATGCTTAATCTTTTTAAGTCTTAAATTACCCACTTAGACACCCAACGACCTCTAAGCCCTGCCGCGTCATCCTCCTATAAGATCATTTCAAGAATCATCCAAGTGTCCAAATCATATGACCCTCCTTTCAATTCTGTGGAGAATTAGTACGAAATAGAGCTAGCACAAGAGTTTGAATTTCGAATTTAAAATACCTCAAAACCTTATCTGTTCCCCCCCCCCCCCCCCCCTCTTTCAATTCCACTCTTTTCCTATATATACTTCCCTTCCTTTATCGTTTTGGAGAGGTTTTTTGAACACTAATTTACTACCCAAAACAGAAGGAATTTCCATCGAAAGAAAGAGGTTGGTGAGAGAAGAAACATGAACTGAAATTTACAAAAAAAGATACAGGCAACAGAGAAGAAATTTAAAGAAAATAGTATTCCTATAGCTAGGAGGTTTGAGTCTTTTGTTGCTGGATTAGAGCTCTTGTCAGAATTGCTCGTGGTGGAGTATCCTTGCCTTATTCCTAGCTGTAAGCTCAATCTTGTGGAGTCACTTAGGTGTCATGTTAAGAGTTAGTATCTAAGGTAATTTTTCTCCCCTCCTTTCTACTCAATCTTGGGTAAGTACTTTTGAAATGGTCTCGTTGATATGTGTTAATTAGTGCTTAAATTGTTGGACTCTTTTTGTTTGTGTGCGGATTAATATAGTTGAGGGATATATAGTTCATGAGTTTTGGTGGAGACAGGAGATTGGGGGCACACCTTGTGTGAAAATTGTGCCTAAAACGGCTGTCCCCAACATGTTTGATGAAATGCCCAAACCGGATTTTGAATTCAGGAGAAGATGACTCCGCGAACACTCCATCTTGGCCGCAAACTCTGAGGAATTTGATCCCAGATTCTCCATAAACGCGCCCAATAGTTAGCAAACGAGTTGAATTTAGTAAAAGAATAGGTCCAATTTGTTGATTTTATAGGCGAGGAGATAGTTGCCGGTGATGTCATATAAGGCAGTTTTGACCGGCTGCTGTCACAAGTTGTTCCAAAAGCCGGGATTGGGTTAAGTTAGTGTGTCTTTTATCGATGTAACTTTGTTTTCAATTAGGTTACTAGAATCTTGATTGTCATCTTATTTGTACAGGCGAGTGGATAGCTATTATGTTTTAGTTGGTTTTAAATACAAGATTTTTATTCAATTTTTTAAAATCATGAGTTTGAGGTTTAATTTTGTCCCATATGTCTTCATTCTTGCTATTTTATTTTTCTTCCATTATATAATGGCTTCTTCATATGCATGTCCTTCCTTTTTATCTTAACAGGCCAAATATGTGACTCACTATAAGTTTACCTTTTTGTTTAATAAGATGTTGCAACTGTTCAACTTTGTTTGTACTTTAATAGAAATTGTAGAATTATCTTATAGACGATATACCGTTAACATGGAAGTTTTATATTATTCTTCAAATGCACATAGGATTCTTTGGAATTTACGGGGATAAATGAGCGAGGACTTCTAGGGAATGACTTGCTCTATGGATATTTTGGTATCTCATACTGAGAAATAATAAGAAATGAACTGTAACGTTTATCTTAATGTATTCTCCCGATTGTTGAAACTCCTGGTACAATTTGATGTATTTTCATAGTAATCTTTGAATTTTGCAGGTTTATTAGCTTTTGGCTATTAACAACTCTCATGCAAATATGCAACTAACCACTAATTCCAGCTTGAGATGTATGTCTCTTCTTCTACTCGATTTTCATAAAGGTGAATATATATGATCAATAAAATAACAATATATTGTGTTCTTATGCTATCTTTCTTCCCTGCTTCATACAAAAAAAATTAATGCATTCCCTGCTTTATGTAAAAATGGAATTGTATTGTATCTTTATTCTTTTGGTGTAAACAAAGAAATATAGTGGAATTAGAGCTTGTAGATCTTTATGGCTCTATGTAAGTAGTTTCTCCCTTTCTCTTTTTTTTTGTTTGTTTTGTTCCCCTTTTGAAGGTCTCCAGCATATCATTAATGCTGAGGAATACAACATTACCAGTTGCAAAAAAATAAAACTTGAACAATGCTTAATCTTTTTAAGTCTTAAATTACCCACTTAAACACCCAACGACCTCTAAGCCCAGCCGCGTCGTCCTCGTAGAAGATCGTTTCGAGAATCATCCAAGTGTCCAAATCATATGACACTCCTTTCAATTCTGTGGAGAATTAGTACGAAATAGAGCAAGCACAAGAGTTTGAATTTTGAATTTAAAATACCTCAAAACCTTATCCGTTCCCCCCCCCCCCCCCTTTCAATTCCATTCTTTTCCTATATATACTTCTCTTCCTTCATCGTTTTGGGGAGGTTTTTTGGAAACTAATTTACTACCCAAAACGGAAGGAATTTCCATCGAAAGAAAGCGGTTGGTGAGAGAAGAAACAGGAACTGAAATTTACAAAAAATGATATAGGCAACAGAGAAGAAATTTAAAGAAAATATTATTCATATAGCTAGGAGGTTTGAGTTTTTTGTTGCTGGATTAGAGCTCTTGTCAGAATTGCTCTTGTGGTGGAGTATCCTTGCCTTATTCCTGGCTGTAAGCTCAATCTTGTGGAGTCACTTAGGTCTCGAGTTAAGAGTTAGTATCTACGGTAAGTTTTCTGCCCTCCTTTCTACTTAATCTTTGGTAAGTACTTTTGAAATGGTCTTGTTGATATGTGTTAATCAGTGCTTAAATTGTTGGACTCTTTTTGTTTGTGTACGGATTAATATAGTTGAGGGATATATAGTTCATGAGTTTTGGTGGAGATACGAGATTGGGGGCACAAATTGTGTGAAAATTGTGCCTAAAACGGCTGTCCCCAACATGTTTGATGAAATGCCCAAACCGGATTTTGAATTCAGGATAAGATGACACCGCGAACGCTCCATCTTGGCCTCGAACTCGGAGAAATCTGATCCCATATTCTCCGCAAATGCGCCCAATAGTTAGCAAACGAGTTGAATTTAGCAAAAGATAGTAAAACAATAGCTTCAATTTGTTGATTTTATAGGTGAGGGATAGTTGCCGAGGATGTCATATATGGCGTTTCTGACCGGCTATTGTCACAAGTTGTTCCAAAAGCTGGGATTGGGTTAAGTTGGTGTGTCTTTTATCGATGTAACTTTGTTTTCAATTAGGTTACTAGAATCTTGATTGTCATCTTATTTGTACATGCGAGTGGATAGCTATTACTGTTTTAGTTGGTTTTAAGTATGAGATTGTGATTCAATTTGTTAAAATCATGAGTTTGACGTTTAATTTTGTCCCATATGTCTTCATTCTTGCTATTTCATTTTTCTTCCATTATATAATGGCTTCTTCATATGCATGTCTTTCCTTTTTATCTTAACAGGCCAAATATGTGACTCACTATAAGTTTACGTTTTTGTTTAATAAGATGTTGCTACTGTTCAACATTTTGTTTGTACTTTAATAGAAATTATAAAATTATCTTATCGACGATATACCATTAACATGGAAGTTTTTCATTATTCTTCAAATGCACATAGGATTCATTGGAATTTCCCGGGATAAATGAGCGAGGACTTCTAGGGAACGACTTGCTCTATGGATATATTGGTATCTCATATTGAGAAATAGTAAGAAATGAACTCTAACGTTTATCTTAATGTATTCTCCTGATTGTTGAAACTCCCGACACAATTTGATGCATCTTCATAGTAATCTTTGATTTTTGCAGGTTTATTAACTTTTGGCTATCAACAACTCTCATGCAAATATGCAACTAACCACTAATTCTAGCTTTACATGCATGTCTCTTCTTCTACTCCAGTTTACTTAAAGTGAATAGATATGATCAATAAAATAACAATATATTGTGTTCTTGTGCTATCGTTCTTCCCTGCTTCATATAAAAAAATTAATGCATTCCCTGCTTTATATAAAAATGGAATTGTATTGTATCTTTATTCTTTTGGTGTAAACAAAGAAATATAGAGGAATTAGAGCTTGTAGATCTGTTAGGCTCTTGATAAGTAGTTTCTCCCTTTCTCTCTTTTTGTTTGTTTCTTTCCCCTTTTGAATGTCTCCAGCATATCATTAATGCTGAGGATTACAACTTTTCCAGTTTCAAAAAGATTAAAAAAATAAAACTTGAACAATGCATCATCTTTTTAAGTCTTAAATTACCCACTTAAACACCCAGAGAACCGAACGACCTCTAAGCCCAGCCGCGTCGTCCTCATAGAAGATCATTTCGAGAATCATCCAAGTGTCCAAATCATATGACCCTCCTTTCAATTTTGTTTAGAATTGGTAGGAAATCGAGCCAGCACAAGAGTTTGAATTTCGAATTTGAAGTACCTCAAATTCTTATCTGCCCTTTCAATTCCATTCTCTTAATATATGTATTTCCCTTCCTTCAGCGTTTTGGAGAGGTTTTTTGGACACTAATTTACTACCCAAAACAGAGGAGATTCCCTTCCAAAGAAAGTGGTTGGAGAGACAAGAAATAGGAACAGATATTTACAAAAAAATAAATAGGCAACACAGAAGAAAATAGTATTCCTATGGCTAGGAGGTTTGAGCCTTTTGTTGCTGGATTCGAGCTTTTGTCAGAATTCCACTTGTGGTGGAGGACTAGCTCGATTCAACTCATCGTCCTAGCTTCGCTGTGGTCCACAAAAGGTTTGATCCCTCTCCTAAGCTCGATTTGTTTCTCTTTGTTTTATTTAGTCGATTTAGTTGATTTACAGACTGACTTAGCTATTATTTATTTTGATAAATTTCATTTGTTGTCTGATTCTGTAGTTTCTCTGTGTTGTTATTGGCTATAGGTAGTTGGTTGACCTCTAGAGATTTCGGCCTTCTTCTTGTTTATATTTGGTTTCATCTAAATTAGTCATTGCCTATCTGTGGTGTTGGGAAGCAATGCTTGGGTTTGTTTGGGTTTAGCACCTCATAAATAATATGTTGGCTTCCTTTTATCATTTGTTTGGTCTAGAATTCCAATTTAGCTTGACAAAGTGTGATTATATTGGCCTAAGATGTGCCCTTTGTTTAGCTCTTGGTTGCTGCATATGCCATTTAATTTTCCTGTTTCTTAAGCTCATGGGCTGTTTAAGTTCCCTTATCATATCTTTTTAACTGTCAATGGATGTCTCAACTATAGTTCATAGTGGTTTCATCAAAATGTAATGAAATTTTGAAAATAAAAGTTGCGACGTTGGCCTCGTGCATAGCACTAGCTTCCCTTATAGTATTCTATAGAGGATGAAACAAAGTATCAAAACAATATTGCTTTTTGAATACCACTTCTTATAGCAAACCTTAAGAATGAGCAATGCTTAAAGAGATGGAAGCATAGGCAGTCTGCCTTGAAAACTAGGGCAATCAAGGATAGGGGAAAACTAAACTACCAATAAGAAGCATAGGCAAAATAAACTAGACATGGAGCCTCTTACTCTAAATTTGACAGAAAATTCCTAATTGAGTCAAGTGAACATGTGAAAGAGTTAATGAGTTGAGTCATTGTTGAGTTTGTGTTGTTGTCACTTAAATGATTCTTGGATTTTAAAAATGTTTCATGAGAATGAGAGGATTTCTTTTGTAAAATGTTTGCATGTGGACATTTTATTAGTACCAACCGAAGCCATTACCTTTGTGCTTAATTGAGAAAGGGAAATTGATTTGTGGTGTGCTTTGAAATAAGAGCTTGTTGTGTTTTTGATTTTCTTTACTCGAGGACAAACAAAGTTTCTAAGTTGGAGGGGTTGATGAGGGGTGGATTTCCACTCATTTGAGGCTCTTTTCGTAGTTATTTTGGCTTGCTTTAGTTTAGAATTGGTGCATTTAGTGTGGTTTTTTTCAGATTTGCACGAAAATGAAATGGAGAGTTGATTTAGGATATTTGAAGAAAGCAAGTGAACTTTAGTCAAAAAGAGGTCAAGAGATGAAAATGCAATTTCTGGCAAGAAAAGTACCCTTTATCGAACGGGCTTGAATAAACTAAGTGAACTGTATCTGCCAGTTTGAATGTCTTCATCTAGGGGAAGAAGTTTGCTAAACCTGAACTCAAAACATGCATTGAGGAGTTTGAAGAAAAGTTGAATAAATTCGACATTGAGAGGAAGGAACAAGAACTTACTGCTAGAAAAATCTCAAAGCCATCAACAAAGAGTGGAGAACTTGGAGAGCATCACGATGACTGAAAAAGAAGAAGAGGAAATCGATGAATCTGAGATTACTTAAGGTTGTTTTCTCTAAGTCTATTGCCTGTTCATTCTTTTATTACTCTTTATGTTTTATTTACAAGGTTCTCATTTTGAAAAAAAATATGGCAGAGGGAACTAGAGCTTCATGCTTGTCTCTTTAATTTATACGGTCATTTATGCTTTTATATTTAGCCAAAGAATTTAAAAACAATGTAGAGGAGGTCGTAGCTTTTAACATAGAATTTTTTTATTATTCTTCAAATGCACATAGGATTCATTGGAATTTACCGGGATAAATGAGCGAGAACTTCTAGGGAACGACTTGCCCTATGGATATGTTGGTATCTCATATTGAGAAGTAGTGAGAAATGAACTCTAATGTTTATCTTAATTTAAGTATTCTCCTGATTGTTGAAACTCCTTGCACAATTTGATGTATCTTCCTAGTAATTTTTTATATCTGCAAATAAAGCTTTTGGCTATCAACAATTCTCATGCAAATATGCAACTAACCACTAATTCCAGTTTGACATGTATGTCTCTTCTTCTACTCGAGTTTCAACAAAGCTGAATATATATGAACAATAACATAGAAATATATCGTGTTCTTTTGCTATCTTTCTTCCCTGCTTCATTTAAAAAAAATTAATGCAATCCCTGCTTTTATGTAAAAATGGAATTGTATTGTATCTTTATTCTTTTGGTGTAAACAAAGAAATATGGAGGAATTAGAGCTTGTAGATCTATTAGGCTCTCTATAAGTAGTTTCTCTCTTTCTCTCTTTTTTTTTTCTTTTGTTCCCCTTTTAAAGGTCTCCATCATATCCTTAATGCTGAGGAATACAACATTAACAGTTTCAAAAAAAAAAAAGATTGAACAATGCTAAATTTTTTGAAGTCCTAAATTACCCACTTAAACACCCAACGAACCCAACGACCTCTAAGTCCAGCCGTGTCGTCCTCGTAGAAGATCGTTTCAAGAATCATCCAAGTGTCCAAATCATATGGCCCTCATTTCAATTATGTTGAGAATTAGTAAGAAATCAAGCCAACACAAGAGTTTGAATTTCGAATTTAAAATACCTCATAACCTTCTCTGTTTTCCCCCCTTTTCAATTCTATTCTTTTCCTATATATACTTCCCTTCCTTCTTCGGTTTCGAGAGGTTTTTTGGACGCTAATTTACTACCCAAAACAGAGGGAATTTCCATTGAAAGAAAGAGGTTGGAGAGACAAGAAACAGGAACAGAAATTTACAAAAAAATATACAGGCAATAGAGAAGAAAATTAAAGAAAATAGTACTCCTATAGCTAGGAGGTTTGAATCTTTTGTTGTTGGATTCGAGCTCTTGTCTGAATTGCTCTTGTGGTGGAGTATCCTTGCCTTATTCCTGGCTGTAAGCTCAATCTTGTGGAGTCACTTAGGCGTCGTATTAAGAGTTGCATCTAAGGTAGGTTTTCTCCCCTCCTTTAAACTAAATCTTGAGTAAGTATTTTTGAAATGGTCTCGTTGATATGTGTTAATCAGTTCTTAAATTGTTGGACTCTTTTTGTTTGTGTATGAATTAATTAAGTTAAGGGATATATAGTTCATGAGTTTTGGTGGAGATTGGGGGCACAACTTGTGTGAAAATTGTGCCTAAAATGATTGTCGCCAACATATTTGATGAAATGCCCCAACCGGATTTTGAATTTAGGAGAAGATGACTCCGCAAACGCTCCCTCTTGGCCGTGAACTTGGAGGAATCTGATCCCAGATTTTAGCAAAAAATAGCTAGCAAAAGAATAGCTTCAATTTGTTGATTTTATTGGTGAGGAGATAGTTGTCGGGGATGTCATATATGGCGATTCTAACCGGCTGCTGTCACTAGTTGTTCCAAAAGACGGAATTGGGTTAAGTTGGTATATCTTTTATCGATGTAACTTTGTTTTCAATTAGGTTACTAGAATCTTGATTGTCATCTTATTTGTATAGGCTAGTGTATAGCTATTACTGTTTTAGTTGGTTTTAAGTACGAGATTTTTATTAAATTTTTTAAATCAATAGTTTGAGGTTTAATTTTGTCCCATATGTCTTCATTCTTGCTATTTTATTTTTCTTCCATTATATAATGGCTTCTTCATATGCATGTCTTTCCTTTTTATCTTAACAGGCCAAATATGTGACTCACTATAAGTTTACCTTTTTCTTTAATAGGATGTTGCTACTCTTCAACTTTGTTTGTACTTAAATAGAAATTATAGAATTATTTTTTCGACGATATACCATTAACATGGAAGTTTTTCATTATTCTTCAAATGCACTTGGGATTCATTGGAATTTACGGGAATAAATGAGCGAGGACTTCTAGGGAACGACTTGCTCTATGGATATTTTGGTATCTCATACTGAGAAATAGTAAGAAATGAACTCTAACGTTTATCTTAATGTATTCTCCTGATTGTTAAAATAATCTTTGAATTTTGCAGGTCTTCATTCTTGCTATTATATTTTTCTTCCATTATATAATGGCTTCTTCATATGCATGTCCTTCCTTTTTATCTTAACAGGCCAAATATGTGACTCACTGTAAGTTTACCTTTTTGGTTAATAGGATGTTGCTACTGTTCAACTTTGTTTGTACTTAAATAGAAATTATAGAATTATCTTATCAACGATATACCATTAACATGGATGTTTTTAATTATTCTTCAAATGCACATAAGATTCATTGGAGTTTACCGGGATACATGAGGGAGGACTTCTAGGGAACGACTTGCTCTATGGATATGTTGGTATCTCAAATTGAGAAGTAGTAAGAAGTGAACTCTAACATTTATCATAATGTATTCTCCTGATTGTTGAACTCCTGGCACAATTGGGCAGCAATGCTTGGGTTTGTTTCCTATTAAAGGTCTCCACCATATCCTTAATGCTAAGGAATATAACATTAACAGTTTCAAAAAACAATAATTTGAACAATGCTAAAAAAATTTAAGTCCTAAATTACCCACTTAAACACCCAGCGAACCTAACGACCTCTAAGTCCAATTGTGTTGTCCTCGTAGAAGATCGTTTCGAGAATCATCCGAGTGTCCAAATTATATGGCCCTTCTTTCAATTATGTTGAGAATTAGTACGAAATCGAGCCAGCACAAGAGTTTGAATTTTGAATTTGAAATACCTCAAAACCTTATCCATTTTCCCTCGTCTTTTCAATTCCATTATTTTCCTATATATACTTCCCTTCCTTCATCGTTTTGGAGAGGTTTTTTGGACACTAATTTACTACCCAAAACAGAGGGAATTTCCATAGAAAGAAAGAGGTTGGAGAGACAAGAAATAGGAACGGAAATTTACAAACAAATATATAGGCAACAAAGAAGAAAATTAAAGAAAATAGTATTCCTATAGCTAGGAGGTTTGAGTCTTTGTTGCCGGATTCGAGCTCTTGTCAGAAATTCTCTTGTGGTGGAGTATCCTTGCCTTATTCCTGTCTGTAAGCTCAATCTTGTAGAGTCACTTAGGCGTCATGTTAAGAGTTGCATCTAAGGTACGTTTTCTCCCCTCCTTTCAACTCAATCTTGGGTAAGTATTTTTGAAATGGTCTCGTTGATATGTGTTAATCAGTGCTTAAATTGTTGGACTCTTTTTGTTTGTGTGTGAATTAATTAAGTTGAGGGATATATAGTTCATGAGTTTTGGTGGAGATTGGGGGCACAGTTTGTGTGAAAATTATGCCTAAAATGGCTATCCCCAACATGTTTGATGAAATGCCCCAACCGGATTTTGAATTCAGGAGAAGATGACTCCGCGAACGTTCCCTCTTAGCCGCGAACTCGGAGGAATCTGATACCAGATTCTCCGCGAATGCGCCCAATACTTTGTAAATGGGTTGATTTTAGCATAAGATAGTTAGCAAAATAATAGCTTCAATTTGTTGATTGTATAGGTGAGGAGATAGTTGTCGGGGATGTCATATATGGCGGTTCTGACTGGCTGTTGTCACAAGTTGTTCCAAAAGCCGGGATTGGGTTAAGTTGGTATGTCTTTTATCAATGTAACTATTTTTTCAATTAGGTTACTAGAATCTTGATTGTCATCTTATTTGTACAGGCGAGTGAATAGCTATTACTGTTTTAGTTGGTTTTAAGTACGAGATTTTTATTCGATTTGTTAAAATCATGAATTTGAGGTTTAATTTTGTCCCATTTGTCTTCATTCTTGCTATTTTATTTTTTTTCCATTTTATAATGGCTTCTTCATATGCATATCCTTCCTTTTTATCTTAACCGGCCAAATATTTGACTCACTGTAAGTTTACCTTTTTGTTTAATAGGATGTTGCTACTGTTCAACTTTGTTTGTACTTAAATAGAAATTATAGAATTATCTTATCGACGATATACCATTGACATAGGATTCATTGGAGTTTACCAGGATAAATGAGCGAGGACTTCTAGGGAACGACTTGCTCTTTGGATATGTTGGTATCTTATATTGAGAAGTGGTAAGAAATGAACTCTAACGTTTATCATAATGTATTCTCCTAATTGTTGAACTCTTGGCACAATTTGATGTATCTTCATAGTAATCTTTGATTTCTGCAGGTTTATTTGCTTTTGGCTATGAACAATTCTCATGCAAATATGCAACTAACCACTTATTACAGCTTGACATGTATGTTTCATCTTCTACTCAAGTTTCACAAAGCTTAAAATATATGATCAATAAAATAAAAATATATTATGTTCTTTTGCTATCTTTCTTCCCTGCTTCATACAAAAATAATAATGCAATCCCTGCTTTATGTAAAAAAATAAATTGAACAATGCTAAAGCTTTTAAGTCCTAAATTACCCACTTAAACATCCAGCGAACCCAGTGACCTCTAATGCCAGCCGTGTCGTCCTCTTAGAAGATCGTTACAAGAATCATCCAAGTGTCAAAATCTAATGACCCTCCTTTCAATTCTGTTGAGAATTGGTACGAAATCGAGCCAACACAAGAGTTTGAATTTCGAATTCCCTTCCTTCAGCATTTTGAAGAGGCTTTTGGCACACTAATTTACTACCCAAAACGGAGGGGATTCCCATGCAAAGAAAGAGGTTGGAGAGACAAGAAACATGACAAATATTTACAAAAAAATATACAAGCAATACAGAAGAAAATTAAAGAAAACAGTATTCCTATGACTTGGAGGTTTTAGTCTTTTGTTGCTGGATTTGAGCTCTTGTCAGAATTCCACTTGTGGTGGAGGAATAGCTAGATTCAACTCGTCGTCCCAACTTCGATGTGGTCAACAAAAGGTTTGATCCCTCTCCTAAGCTTGACTTGTTTCTCTTTGTTTTGTTTTGTCGATTTAGTTGATTTACAGACTGATTTACCTATTATTTATTTTGATAAATTTCATTTGTTGTCTAATTGTGTAGTTTCTCAGTGTTGTTATTGGCTATAGCTAGTTGGTTGACCTCTAGAGATTTTGGTCTTCTTCTTCTTTATATTTGGTTTCATCTAAATTAGTCATTGCCTATCTGTGGTGTTGGGCAGCAATGCTTGGGTTTGTTTGGGTTTAACACCTCATAAATGATATGTTGTGTCACGCCTTGAGGCTACCCCCTTGACGTAACATGGGACCTAGGATCACGAATGACCCCAAGTTAACCCTGTGTCTGCCATATATCAAGCATACTCAGAATAACTGAATAAAACATGTACTATGCAGAAGCTAAAACAATAGATAACTGAAAATGGGGAAAACCCCAACTAGTTTGAATGTATAAAACATACTAAGTGTTTAATAACATGTCACGACCCAGGGATACCCCCTAGATGTAACATGGCATATAGAACCCCGAAGGACTCCATACAAACCGCTTAGCTTTCATAATGATCTTAGGTGTATTTATGCGCCTAATAACCAATTTATCCCATATATATAGCTAAGTTTGAGAACACTTTCCTAGTCGGAACTGAAATTTTAGAGTCTTTTGATGTTGTTTCCTCTAACCAATATGATTAGATGTTTCAGGGTGAAAAGCAAAGAAGAAAGAGCTAAAAAAGGGCACCTGGACTAAGGTCGAAAAATAGAAGACAAAGTTGCGGAGGAGAATGGCCAAGAAGCTGGAAAATACACTAGGAGGGAGACGCTCCGCATCGCGGAGCTGAAATTTGCATGCAGAAAATGAATTCCACTTAACAGTGGAGTGCGTGTCAGGAGCGCGTCGCGGAGGAGACCCTTTTGTGCACAAATTAAGGCGAGGGAACAGGTCCTTGTCATGGACCTGAACACCAGAATTGAGTCATGTGTTTTATTTCAGACTATAATTAGTCTAGGTGTGTTATTTTATCATTATCCAATTTTTAAAAAAGACGAGAGAACATCGATTTGGGCGATTTTGCTAACAATTTCTAGGGCTTTTCTTCTACTCCGTCATTTTGGTAAACCCTTTTATGATCCATAAACATTATTTGATGATATTTTGTTCCATGAGTAGCTAAATTCCCTTATTCTAGGGTTGTCGCTACGATTAATGGTGTAATAGTATTTGTTTCTAGTATGAGATGGGTTTTCTTGTGATTTATGCTGACATTCTTGTTTAACTATTTTAATGACTGATCAACATTAAGATAAACTCATTGTCCATTCTTGAATTCGGAAGATGAATAAAGGGATAGACCAAAGAATGAATGTGAGAAGCATGTTCATTCTAGGGTAAAGTTTAGAATGTTTTGTATATAGGATAGTCTTATACCTATATACCGTGCTTGATTAATATGCAAGATGATAGCTTAATGCTCCGCTATTGATTCATGTTTATCCTCGCTCAACGATGTAGTTAGGTTGTCGATGGTGGTAGGCGATTAGAGGTCGGGAGATCATGATTGTAAAATGAACCTTGAAAATCCATAATGAGTTTAACATGTCGAATGCTAGGATAAATTAATATTATGCCGAAAATCGGTTTATGCTGCAACCCTGGAATACTTTCCCAGATTGTGAAATTCTCTTGTTTGAAACTGTTTGATTGTAGTAATTAATTTTTGAGATTGTTCAACTTAGTAGATATAAACAAATTTCTAAAATTGTATGTCGCATAATAAATTTATTTTAGACATAATAGAGTTGTTATTTGTTGATTTGAAGTCCTTTGGGTTCGATAATCCGGCTCGAAAGAGTCGATGTACTACTTGAGTGACCATGTGCACTTGAGTGTGCTTTTGGACGCAACACATAACATAAGAAATAGAACAATAAAGAGTAAAACAATCATTTTAAGTCCAAAATAGTTTTATAGAAAAGCGAAAGTCTAAACTCATGTCTCATCATAGCCATCTATTACAATCGAATGAAAATTGGGCCTAGCCCATACATCATGTCCAAAAGGAAGTGCAAGAGAGAAACTAGAATGGAAGTAATCCGTCCTCGGACCATGAGGACTCACCAAGCTCGGGGAAGAATCAAGTCCAAGCTCTAGCCAATAAAATGGGAACCTTGCCTGTCGGACCCTACATTAGGAAAAATGTAGGCAGAGTATGCGTTAGTAAGAAAATACACTAAGTATGATAGCTATGCATAAAAATATTTAAAACATGCTAAGGACATTTTATTTCATGACATGTAATTGACCAAGTAAAACATGATATAAGAAGGTTAGAAAGCATAATTCATAACATCATGGTCAATGCAAGCTAAATCATCATTTAAAACCTTATACACGTATGAGATACTCCTTGAGTAACCTTAGTTCACTTTTAGTCTTGTTGTGGAAAAATTAGCCTTAATTGACATAGAGACCATGTGGGCTAAAACATGATCACCCGGTGTCTCCCACACCAAAAAAGGGTGTTCTACTTACCTAAGGTATAACCATGAACTTCTAGCTCAAATGGATCCACTATCTAATCAACCTATGGGGGAACATAGTTAAGGGATAAGGTGATTGCTACTAGAAACCCGACCTCTACTAACGGGAGAGCTTCCATCTCATGAGACTTCTTATAGAAGCCAAGCCTCTAATAATGGGAGAGCTTCCATCTGAATGTCAATATCCACTCAGTGCTAAGCCTAATTCCCACGAAATAATATTTTCTTACTTAATCTCATCATCCATGGAAAGACATGTCATCTTGTCAATCAAAGCTAGTTTATTAGGATAGCTCTTGTTCATTGATTCAATTAGGAGAGAATAGCCTTCCAACCTAAGAATCTTTTCTATATGAGAAACCCTTTCACTTCATGCTAGTATGTGTTCATGAGAATAGCCTTTAACAACACAACATTAAACATCCTCATTTAGCAGTTTACTCTCAAAGCACCCTTAACATTCACATAGGTTTCATAAGATCATGCATACTCATATTTTGCCCTTTCAAGGTTCATAGCTTACTTTCAATCCACAAATCTAGAAATCATGGTTTAGATAGGGATTTTATCATAGATTCATGTAATTTTATTATTTCGTGTTTTATATCATAAAACTCCTCTTTAATCAACAACCCACATTATGAGATCACAATTTGGAAAACATGGGGGTTTGGATGGGTTCATAGGGGAAGCATCATAAAAGCATTGTAAATCATCAATTCATGCATATTTAAACATAATTAAATCATTAAGATCAATAATCAAAATAACCCATTGTGATTGAAGAAAACCCTAGCTAATTGGGGAATTCTACCTTTTGAAATAGAGGAATTTGAGGACTCCATGAATGAAAGAGATTCATGGATGAAAACTATCATAACTCAAGTCCAAATGCTAGCCTTCAATGGAGAAATTGAACCCTTAGCTTGAAACCCTAGGTTGAATCTTCTTCTTCTTCTTCAATTTCTAGAGAGAGAATATTTTGAGAGGAGGTTTTGGTTCCTTTTGGGGAATTTGGAAGAATGAATTAAATGGGGTGAATTTGGGGGTAAAAAGTTTTATATAGGGGGTTCTAAATGTAAGCAAAACGACATAGTATAGGAATTAATTAATTATGAAAAGACCCAACTACCCCTGAAACTTAATTGGAAGCCCTGACCCACGACTCACCATCGACGGACCGTGGATGGACCAACGGTCCGTCCTGCACACTCGTGGTCCATGGTCAGAGACTTTTGCCTTGACCAATGGCTGCTGGACCACGGGGCGTGGTTCCACCGTGGTCCATGGCCTGGAAAATTTTGGATGGCCCTCTCCATGGGCCCACCTACGGCTCGTGGCTCGACCCACGACCCGTGGTTGGGTCCTCGTGGATGGCACTTGTAACTGCTGAAATTTGGTAGGCTTTCCTCTATCGAATCCGGGGTGTTACAATCTCCCCCTTGGGATCATTCGTCCTCGAATGAGATTCAAATTGGTTAAAAAAAGAGTAGCTGAGGAACTAACAACCCAACCTACGATGCAATGCATACAACCAAGGAGGATCTATTGACTCCAAGATAGGACATTCTCAAAACATCATAAGAGGGGTGAACTTACTCTATCAGCCCATTATGCATGCAATGCACATAAATAAGGAGGAAACATCAACTCCAAACTCAACATACTCAAATGCAACATAAGGAAGTAGGAACTACATCCAGCAACCCAAAATGCATGAATTCTCAAAACTTCTCAACATTTCTCATGTTCAAGGAGGAACTACCTTCTCCAATCTAATAGCATGCTCAACACAATCTCATGGAACCCTTATGCAATTCATTCACAAAAGCATATCTAATGCATGTTCAACAATCATCTCATGAAGCATATAGGCAACTCATACTCAATGCACAAACAACAAGAGCAAAATAAATCATATATAAGCCATTTCTTTCAAAATTTAAGCTTTCACATGAACATGCATAACATAAGGAAATCATGGAAACACGTAAACACACATGACTCCCAAAACATAGAACAAACCAAGAGGAACTCATTACCTCAAGCTAGAGTAGGAGTAGAAGGAAACAAATGAGGATATCGGGACATCATATCAACCTCGGCCTTCCAAGTAGCACCCTCAACTAAATGATTCCTCTACAAAACCTTCACGGAAGCTACTTCCTTGTTTCTCAACTTCTTGACTTGCCGGTCTAAAATCTCAATCGGAACCTCTTCATTAGAAAGATTTTCTTTAACTTCCCCTAAAGACATGGAAAATCGGATGCACCGATGCCAACTCACTTGGCATATCCAATTCATAAGTAACATTACCAACCCGTCTCAAAATCTCATATGGGCCTACAAAACGAGAGCTAAGCTTCCCTTTTTTACCAAACCTCATCACACCCTTCATAGGTGAGATTTTCAAGTAAACCCAATCATGAACATCAAACTCAACATCCCTTATTCTAACATTTGCGTACGACTTTTGTCGACTTTGAGCCGTTTTCAACCTTTCTCCAATAAGTCGAACTTTCTCAATAACTTCATGAACTAACTCGGGACCTATCAAAGCAAATTCAACCACATCAAACCAACATATAGGAGATCTACACCTCCTACCATACAAGGCCTCAAATGGAGACATACCAATACTCGAGTTATAACTATTACTGTAAGAAAACTCTATCAATGGCAAATGGTCATCCCAATTACCCTTAAAATCAATCACACAAGCTCTTAACATGTCTTCCAATGTTTGGATAGTACGCTCCGTTTGCCTATCGGTTTGGGAATGAAAATTCGTGCTAAGCTTAACTTTTGTATCGAGGCCCTTTTGGAATGACTTCCAAAATTGAGAAGTGAATTGGGTACCACGATCGGAAATAAAGGTCAAAGGCACTCCATGCAACTTTACCATTTCTTTCAATTATAATTGACATAGTCCTCCGCCGAATAAGAAACCTTGACGAGTAAGAAATAAGCCGATTTCGTCATCCGATCCACTATAACCCAAATAAAGTTGTATTGTCACTGGGTACGAGGCAAACTAACTATAAAGTCCATATTCAAGTCTTCCCACTTCTAAGTAGGAATAGCAATGTCTTAGGACAACCCTCTCGGTCTTTGATGCTCAACTTTCACTTGCTGACAATTAGGACACTTGGCCACTAATTCTGCAATATCTTTCTACATCCCATTCCACCAATAGACTTCCCGTAAGTCACAGTACATCTTGGTGGCTCCCTGGTGAATAGAATACTGCGAACTATGAGCTTTTGTCAAAAAGTTTCCCTCAAGTCATCAATATTCGGAACACATAAATGACCTTGATATCTAAGTACCCCATCTCCCCCTTGGGATAAAGCCTCAACGAAATTCTTGAGTAGCACCTCTTTCAATTCTACCAAAATTGGATCAAGACTTTGCTTTGCCTTCACATTCATCACAAAGGACGATTCGGACCCATTATGGACCATGACACCACCCTTGATGGAGTCCACTAATTGAACACCTAGTTGGGCCAACCTATTAATGTCCCGAACTAACTTTTCATCTTCTACATGGGCAACACTAACCATCGACAATCGACTAAGAGCATCCGCCACTACATTCGCTTTACCGGGGTGATAGAGAACACTCATGTCATAATACTTCAATAGTTCTAGCCACCTTCTTTGGCAAAGATTCAAGTCCTTTTGACTAAATACGTATTGCAAGCTCTTGTGATTGGTAAACACATCACATGTACTCCATACAAATAATGCCTCAAAATCTGTAAGGCAAAAACAACCGCCGCTAACTCAAGGTCATGGGTAGGATTATTCTAATTGTCCACACTCTGAGCCAAGAGCTGGATCGCATTACGAAATTCTACATTCGTTATCTCATGGCTCGGGACTGGAGGATCTGCGTTAGCATTGCGTGCGTTAGATCTATGAGGAGGTATGATCTGAAACGCATACGACAAATTAGAAAGGAGAAGTTATATCATACCCACGCACGATAAGAATAGCAAAGAAAGTGAAGTTTTTCTTAAAACACTTTGTAGCCTCCCTCTCATAGATGTTGTGCACTTCACACCCATAAAATAGACTCTACTTAGTGCAGCTTTCATACATCCTAGGACTCTTGAACCTAATGCTATAATACCAAGTTTGTCACTCCCCGAGACTACCCCCTTGATGTAACATGGGACCTAGGATCACGAATGACCCCAAGCTAACCCTGTGTCTGGCATATATCAAGCATACTGAGAATAACTGAATAAAACATGTACTACACGGAAGCTAAACCAATGAAGAACTAAAAATGGGGAAAACCCCAACTAGTCTGAATGTATAAAACATACTAAGAGTTTAATAACAACGGAAAGATTAACTTAACAATTCTGAAAAGCCTCTAACTGAGTTGTGTTGCTGGGACATGCCCCCCAACTAACTCTAACAAAACTGAAAATGGAAACTAAGACTAAAATGAAAGCATGTCTATTGTCCTCGAAATATGAGGACTCACCACTGAAGCTGCTGAATGCGGACCGAGAATCGATCTAAGCGTGATCTGGATGCTGAGTACCTGAACCTACATCATGAAAGGATGTAGTGTAGAGTATGCGTCAGTACTTGAAATTTACTGAGCATGCAAGATATAGATACTAAGCTGAAAAAATATATATAAGCTGAACAAAGCATAACTGAGCAATGACATAAACTGAGCAAGAATGTAAATACTGAAACATAACTTAAAATCTAAATTGAATGTAATGACCAAGTGCTAATCATGAACATGACATGCTAAACTGAATACTGAAGTATATGCTGAAAACCTAGTCAAATGCACTAGGAGTCTGACTCTGGGAGATACTATTAACCGACATAAAACACGAAGCTAAATGTGGAGTCCAATGTATATGCCCCATCGAGAGGACCCAATATACCTTGTCAGGCGTATAAAGGCATGACAGGCATGATCACTACATCTGATGCCCAACAGAGGGGGCTTATAATCCTACCAGCGCGCATTGTTCTGGGACTATGAGGGTATGTTGAACCCTAGTCCAACTCGGTGCTAAGTCTAGTCCCAACTGAATATGTATATGAAACAAATGTAACTGAAATGTTGAATTACTGAATAACTCAAACTAGTGACATGCAATATGAGAATCCAACATATATATACTGATAATGTAACATTCAAAAGCTGAAGCATGAATATCTGTTGGACTAACCTAGCAAGTATAATTTGTGAAATAAGAGAATTTATACAAACTAGGGTTTTGAGTTTCATAAAAGGAGTTAAGCAAACTTTCCAAGAAACATGCTATTTTCATTTAGGATAATACAACAGCTAAATCACAGTAAATATCCAAGGCTTTGGAAACTCTAGGTCTAAACAAGATATGGAGAATCAAGGAACTGACTGAATTCTAGGGACCTAGTGGATGAAAGGAACCCACTAGTGAAATCCCACATATTCGGTGACAAAATCTATGGAGAAATCCTTTGGATTGCGGGGCTGAACTTTGAAAAACATTGTTGCTTGTTCTTGGGAGGTTTGGTCGACTTTTCCTCTTCTTTTGGCTCCAAGTTTGGATGTTTTTGGAGAATGAGGGTTCTGGGTATGTCTGACTCAGTTATTAGGCTTAAACTAAGTAAAACAATGTAGTTTAGGCATCAAACGACATAGTTTAAGTGCCCAACGCATAGGGGAAAGGATCAAAACGACCCTGACTTAAATCTGACGAGTGCTACCTACTACAAGACTGACGGGCTATCATTTGACCTACCAACCGTCGTTAGTAGTCGTCATTCATACTCTACCCGACATGGCTTCACTAAAACGAGTATAAATTTTTACTCCAAGCTTGGATTTTAGCAAACTTGGTGGCGTTGGAAAGAGGATTCAATTATCTTTCATTTGATAGGTCATGAGCCACCTAATTCATTTTGTTCTAAAAGATATGACCGTTTGAAGTTAACCCAACAACACTTTTCCTCTAATTGGTTGTTGACCCTCACCTACGGTCAGATCTGCAATCCGTAGGTCCAACCACGGACCGCACTGGTTGACCGTAGGTGGGATCAGATACCATAAAACTCTGGACCCCAATGACGAAAGCACTCTACGGTCCGTGAGTCAATCAACGGACTGTGGTTCACGGCTGTAGGTGTCATCTTTACATTCTAAAATTCCCCTAAGTCTGGGACTGAATCACGGGACCCCACCTACGGTCCGTGGGTGGTTTTCGTTGGTTCTGACACCAGATTCTGGAAAGCTGTATTTTTCTACTTTCTCGAATCCGAGGTGTTACATGTTGGCTTCCTTTTGTCATTTGCTTGGTCTAGAATTCCAATTTAGCTTGACAAAGTGAGATTATCTTGGCCTAAGATGTGCCTTTGTTTAGCTCTTGGTTGTTGCATATTCCCTTTAGTTTGCTAGTTCTTTAAGCCCATGGGCTGTTAAAGTTCCCTTATCGTATCTCTATAAGTGTCAATCTCTCATTACGCTCATCTTGATTTAATTTTTGTACTTAGTATGTCTTTGCATTTAGGTTTTTCTTGTCTATGCCATGTTCTGTTTTCAGCATCAGTTCCTTCACTTAATTGCTACTGTTAGTACCATCTTCTATAGGTGTAGGAGTTTTAAAGTTGATTGTTATGATCCATATAAAGTATATAGCTTTGAGATTTTTTTTTAGGAATTCAAAGTTTGAAGTAAATTGTCACTGCTTGTTTTAATAGCATGTCTTGACTCAAATTTCTCTTAAATGCTCTTTCTTTTCCTTAAAATTCTCCATATGATTACTCAATTTTGTTTTGATGTTTAGTACAGTTAAGTGTATTGAGTGTTATTTATTTCCTTTTCTAGATCTATTTGCCAGTAGTCTTGTCTTAAGTAGCATGTGCTCTTCATTAAAAAATTTGAAAGGCTCATGTTTGAATTCATCATGAAATATTTTGCTATTTGTTGCTTGATGTAGTAAATATTTATTTGATTTGGTTAGCTTAAGTTAACTTAGCAAGAACAATGCTAAGCTTTTTTATTATTATTATTATGCATGAACTTGGCCCGAGTCCTCTCAGCTGTGAACTTGGAGGAATCTGATCCCAGATTCTCCGCAAACGCGCCCAATAGTTAGCAAATGGGTTGATTTTAGCAAAAGATAGTTAGCAAAAGAATAGCTTCAATTTGTTGATTTTATAGGTGAGGAGATTGTTGCCAGGGTTGTCACATATGGTTGTTCTAACCGGCTGCTATCACAAGTTGTTCCAAAAGCCGGGATTGGGTGAAGTTGGTATCTCTTTTATCGATGTAACTTTGTTTTCAATTAGGTATTAGAATCTTGATTGTCATCTTATTTGTACAGGCGAGTGGATAGCTAATTCTGTTTTAGTTGGTTTTAAGTACGAGATTTTTATTCAATCTGTTAGAATCACAAGTTTGAGGTGTAATTTTGTCCCAGATGTCTTCATTCTTGCTACTTTATTTTTCTTCCCTAATATAATGGCTTCTTCATATGCATGTCCTCCCTTTTTATCTTAACAGGCCAAATATGTGACTCTCTGTAAGCTTATCTTCTTTTAATAGGATGTTGCTACAGTTCAATTTTGTTTGTAAATAGAATTATCTCAACGACTATATGCCATTTAGATTGAAGTTTGATTATTCTTCAAATGTACATAGGATTCATTGGAGTTTACTGGGATAAATGAGTGAGGACTTCAAGGGAACGACTTGCTCTATGGATATGTTGGTATCTCATATTGAGAAGTAGTAAGAAATGAACTATAACGCTTATCTTAATGTATTCTCTTGATTGTTGAAACTCCTGGTACAATTTTTATCTTAATGTATTCTCTTGATTGTTGAAACTCTTGGTACAATTTGATGATCTTCGTAGTAATCTTTGATTTCTGCAGGTTTATTTGCTTTTGGCTATCAACAACTCTCATGCAAATATGCAACTTACCACATTCCAGCTTGACATGTATGTCTCTTCTTCTACTTGAGTTTCACGAAGCTGAATACATTACCATATTTAATAAGCCAACAAGGGCTGGACGAACACTGCACCAATTTCTTGTACGTATGACAACAAAAATCGTACAATATAGGCCTTTTAATTTATGACTCTTTGTGGCGCTATCTGATTGACTATTAAGTACGTGGAAAGGAAAAAAGAGGTCAGAGGGAGTCACTGCAAACTCCTCTCAACTCTCAAGAACTTGTGTCAATCTTTTGCAGCTCCATCTATATAAAATTGGTGGGTTTCTTCCCCTTATTTTTCTTATTTTTTATGTTGTTTTTTGTTTTTCCTTCCATAGTTTTTGTGTTCCTATCTTTGTTCGATTTTTTGCATTTTGGTGAGTTCTTTCTATCTTCTTCTTCCTTGGTTCCACTGATGAAACATAGATATACAAAATACATATATGCTATATACTGTTTGATTCTAGAGCATATGAAGGATGGATTTTGAATATATATATATATATATATATATATATATATATATATATATATATATATATATATAATAGATTTTGCATGTGGATCTTCGGGAACGTTTAACTAAGTACTCTGGTTCTGTTGATTTCAATCGTCTGTTCAAAGTTCTGAGTGCGATTTGGTTTTGTAGCTCCCATCATTGCTCTGGTTGAATTCTTCTTTTCTCCTTCTTGGTTTCTCAATTTGAGTTGCATGTTAGTATTTACCTTTTCTCTCTACTGTACCGAGCGTATTTGATAGTATGTCTAAATCAACTTTTCCCCCCTTTTTAACTATGCATTTATAGAAATTTTTACTCAAACTTCATGTTTATTGCAATTCATTGTTGGTTTAGGAAATTTTGATCTTCTTTTTTTAAAAGTTTGTCCTTTCTTTTTTCATAGTTGTTGGTGGAAATCTTCAACTTATGGTCACTATTTGTTGGTAATCACCTACTTGTCGGTGTACATTTTGCAATTCTTCCTGCTTTGTATTGGTATGTGCGTTGGCACCCACTTCAACCCTTACATTTATGGATGTTTGAGTATTGTCTAATTGCAAAAACTATCTTCCTTATTTTGGTGTTACTGGAAAAACATGGTTTTTTTGGATTCTCAATTTGTACAGCTTCCTCAGTATGTAGGACCAATCATTAGGAACTAGGGATGAGGGAGTAACAAAGATGATATGCAGATTTTTCAGCTTTAATTTTTTGTGGAATGACTTAGGAGACCCCTGTACTTGACTCTGTTTGTAAGTTGGACCCTCCTACTTATCAATTTATCATCTGAACCCCTAAACTCATCGGAACGCAATATTTTAAACCCTTTTTTCATTTGACTAATGTGTGTGATGTACAATTACACATGGAATTCCATGTCATTTTTTAATGACATGTAAGAAATTACATGTTAAAAATTAAAAAAATCAATCAAGTTACTTTTGTAATTTCTGGGAATTTTAGGTAAGCATTTTTTTAAAAATAAAATAAAACCAAATAAGCATGTTCTTCATATTTACTCTAAATTGAACACTAAATTCATGTCAAATAGATGAAATTTTTCACCATTTTGACTTGAAAATTCAAATACAAGTTCACCAGCACAAATCCAACTAATCTTAATCACAATTTCGAATTAATTTCACAAATTCACAAGACTCATTTATTATGTTTCAAGCTTTCTCTAACTTATCAATGGTGTTTTAATTTTTCAATATCCACCATTATCCTTCGTATTAATCCATACTTACACCTCTTTTTTGAAGCCTATTAAAACAAATGATAATTTCAATACTTTTAGACTAAAAAGCTAAATTTAAAAGGGTTAAGAGAGGGGCGGATCTAAATGGTTAGGGTGGGCGGCTGATTTGTAGTGAAAAAGAAGTGTGGATTGAGAAGGAAGTGAATGAAGGAGAGAATGAAGAGGAGGATAGTGGGTGTGGTGGATGAAATTCTAAGAAGAAAAAGAGAGAGGGGGGGCTGGGGACGGAGGAGAGAGGGGTGGGGATGGGGTGGGAGAGGGATGGTTGAGGAAGATGAGTTTTTAATTAGTTTTTTTAAAACTTATTATTATTATTTAAATATTTTAAATGTAAAATACCTTATTTACTCGTTGTCAAATGCGTGTAATCACGTATTTTTCCAACTCAGCATTATCAATGTCACATAAGTTCGGTCTATGGTCAAAGGGGTTTAAAATTTTGTGTTCTGATGAGTTTAGGGGTTCAGTTGACAAATTGATAAGTCCAACTTACAAACGGAGCAAAGTATAGGGGTCTCATAGGTCATTCCATCTTAATTTTTTGCAATCCCAACTCCCGAGATCCAAAGGTAAATTAAATGAATATGTCACCATCAGAAAAATTAGTTAAGTTTGTTGCAGTGACTTTCGTTTAAGTGAATATTCACCGTTATGCTAACTTCACCAACCATCACCCTTTCTGCTGCAAAATTTAGGTAGAGTATGTTCTTCCCTATTTGTTTGGTATACCCACTCCCTTCTGGTAACTTTTCCCCCCACCCCTCAAATAGCAGTAATATTATATTTGTTATAACGTGAATATTTGTTATAACGTGTTGTGATAAGAATCGGATTTTCAGAAAAAATAATGCGGAAGCGAAAATACTAGGATTAAAGATAAGAATGAAAAGATATGCAAAATTTGAGGAGAAAATCCCCAAATTCAAAAGATCTGTCAAGAACCCTAATTGATCTTAGTATTCAAAAATTAGCGGATTAAAGGTAATATTTGATACTAATAGAGTCAATTCAAGAACTTAGATCAAAAGTGATCTAGACCCCTGTTTCGAAGAAACTAGAGACAATAATTAGTACAAGACTAATTACCTTTTTTAATTTACGAATAAGAATCAAAGATATCAAGTTAAAGAATTAATCTCACCTCTTAAGAATCGTTCTTAAAAGGTTGTAATATAAATCCCAAGTAGTCACACACAAAGGTGTAAAGAAGAGAAACTCTCAATTAATAATAATGTTTTTTGTTCAAAATAATAAAATCAACCCCTATATATAGGGAAAACCTATCCCAAATAGAATAAGATTTAAATTCTACTTTTATGGAAACTTTAAACTAGGAAAACTTTTAAACTAGAAAACCTTTAAACTAGGAAAACTTTAAACTAGGGAACCTTTTTAAACTAGGAAACTTTAAATAAAGAAGTTTTTAAACTAGGAAACTTTGACTTTAACTGCTCAGCTTTTTGGACTCCCTTGTTGGGCTTTGTGTGGCTCAATCTTCTTCTATTTGGGCTTGGACTTGAACCATAAAATATGTGTAGCACCTACTCCATTCTTCTTCACAATTCTTAGACTCATTCTAGGGATTTTCATCGATGATAAGCATCTTCTTGATTTCCAATTGAAGCCCAACGATCTTGGCTTGCAACTCCTTATCTTGAGACCTTGATGGTCTTCTTAGGGCTTCTATAGCCTCATCCGTGTCCATGGAGATATCCTCCGCATCTTTTTTAAAAGAATTCGTCCTCGAATTAGACCCTACATCAGACAAGAACAAGTCAACAACATTGAAAGTAGCACGTACTTGATACTCACCAGGCAAATCCAATTTGGAAGCATTGTCTCCAATTCGCTCGAGAACTTTGAAGGGCAATCGCTACAATTTGCATCGTATACCAATATAATATAATCATACAAAATTCATATGGATGTACATGGCATTTGATGGTTAACTCATTAAATATTTTTCTATTACAAATGTTGCAAACAAAAAAGGTTATCCATGCATGTTCTGTTAGATAGAGCAGAGCACAAATTATGGATAATAATGTAAGTTAAGTTCCCTACAAGTTATTGACCATGATTATATATCATTTACATTTTAAGTTTGGTGATATTATTTGTTTTAGTTTTAAAAGAAGGAACTAAAGATGATCTTTGAAATATGTTTCGTACTTTATTATTTTGATTATGTTTATACCGTAAAAAATGACAATTAGGAAATTCAAGTATATCTAAAGTTGACAAATATCTACTTTTGATATTTTAGAAAATTGTTAAAAAAAGAAAAATAATTATAGTAAAAAGTAATTTTTATACTAATCGTGTGAAAATGTGCAGATTCAACAAAAATATGTATAAAAAAACCACACAAAGCACGGTTAGTTCCCTACTACATTAATAAACTGAAGTAACCATGGGAAATCGTAGATATAACCATACATATACAGAACAAGTGTTCCTTGAGTGACATATTTGTATTATAATATCCTTTTGCAAATATCACAGAGTCACACGTTTAGAATGAGGCCCTTAACTTTATACCTATTAACCTCGCTTTTTGTTGTTTAGTTGGTTTTCTATATATCAACCTTAATTGTGTAATGAAATCAAGGCGCATGTCCTCCGTGTAATTATAGTTTTTGAATTATACAATCGAGTTTAACTCCTTCATTATTATGATGTAATCTTACAAATAAATAAAACCCTATAGCTACAAAATTAAGAATTACTCCATTATTTCAGGTAAAGAGCATGGCATTCCGCTCTCTAATCGAGAGTAGAGATGCAATAGGGTGGGGCGGATTTAAAGTTATGCTAGGGGGTAGGGCAGCTACTAAGCGAGTGCGGGGCGGGTCAAAGTCTTAGTTTTTAAAAATTATGCTGGTGCGGGTCTCCTCTTGATAAAAATCTCAAATAATATATATAGAAGTTTTCATGTACCATTTTATATTTCACTATTTCTCATTTTATATTTCACTTGCCAAAAATTAGGATAAGATTTATATGACTATACAATTTGATTTTTTTTAAAATTGGTGTTGAGGTGAAAAGTTTCAAACTTATTGGAGAAAAAAATTTCCTTTTTAAAAAATAGTTTAAACCCAGTAAGGAGCAAAAACTTTTTTGATAAGGCCAAATTAGTAGATTTAATAATGATTCATAATTTCCGGAGGAGGAAAAAGTCATGTTTTTAGAGTCCTAGTAAGATAATTCACTGCCTTTAATTTGTTCAAATAAAATCATTAATATCTTACATTATTTCAACAAATTTTATGATATTCTAACAAGTTAGTTTAGACTTCAAATTCCAAATTCCACATTGATTTACAGAGTCAGCAAGGAAGTTAATGACAATAACTTATTCTATGTATGTGGCAGTAAAACTTAAGTGGAGCGGGTCAAAAATAAAAAAAAATGCAATGCGGAGTGAGGTGGGGTGGGGTGGATTAATAATTGTGGTTTAATTAAGTCCGCCCTGCATCTGGTCGCCCTGCCCCATTAGCATCACTAATCGAGAGGCATCCCCTGGTATTTGATTTGCATAAAAAATAAAGAGGAAAAAACGAAAAAAATATTCCACTGAAATATGATTATTTTTTTAAAAAAAAAAAGATAATGGAATAAAGTTTCCTATATTGTGTGCACTTTATTCTCAAATGGAACAAAATAACTTGATTGATTCCTTCACAAATGAGTGACCTAGCTAGCATGTGTAAAATATCCCCCAGGCAAGTTGTTCTCATCAAAGTCTCTCGTTTTGTGGAATTCACAATTTTGTTTCCACCTCAATGCATGCATGTGTTGTGTTTGTGAAACCTATTTTTTTTTTCCTGTCGATGGATTGATAATGATTGACTATTAAATGGATTAATTAATTATACCTTGTAGCTAGGTTGGGTTAATTTTTTCACAAATAAAATTAAAAAAAAATGGTAATGATGAATTGTATGGTACTGAGGTTGAGATGAAGAATTTGAATGAAATGTTGAGTAAGCGAATTAAGTTTAAATTGAAAGATAGTTGAGATAAGGTAGTAAGTGATTGACGAGAGATTTGAAAATTGAGGAAACACCTGTGTATATGTCATAACCAAACAGAGTTTTAGGCTGTGGAATGGAGTGGAGAAAAAAGGGCAACAATGGAGGAATCATTGTTTTTCCCTTTTAACAAGCAAATGGAGAATAAAAGATAAGAGAATATATTTCTACTCTTTTGCTTTGGAACTCCCATTAGCTGCTAAAGAATCTTAGAAAGCAATTTGTAAAAGTCAAAATTTTCTCAGAGTCCACAAAGACTAACTTTGTCGATATAAATTTTCAATCTCTCAAAAAGATAGATACTCATCTATCTAACTTTATATATGCTTCTACTGCTAAAGTAAGCTAGCTAGGATGCGTTTAAATTAAGCAAATGCCCTAGCTAGTGTATATATGCTTTCAAGAGTCTTACACATTCATCATATCATATGCTAATCAAACCACAAAATGCTTTTTCTTTAACATGATCTACTACCTTCTTGAAAGAAACTTTATATCAGCAACTTTCTGTATAACGCGAGAATTCAGCCAAAAGTGGTGAGGCTGAATCCAGTCGGAATTGCATTCATTTTATTCTAATACAAACAAATTGTCTCCTTAAGGTATATATTGCTAAAGCTGCAATTTTTTTCTCAAACACACAAGGGAAAACATGGGCAATGAACAGCCTTCCAACCCCCAAGATGACTATAAAGCAAAAGAAACGAAACCTCAACTTGGAGAACGGTGGCCACATGGAGGATTTCGAGGTGGAGGTGGATGGATTAGCAGTGACAGAGTCACAAGCACTTATGATCTTGTTGAACAGATGCATTTTCTTTATGTTCGAGTTGTGAAAGCAAGAGACCTACCACCAAACCCTGTAACAGGGAGTTGTGATCCTTATGTGGAGGTGAAACTCGGAAACTATAAAGGCAAAACAAAGCACTTTGATAAGAAGGTAAACCCTGAGTGGAAGCAAGTGTTTGCTTTTTCCAAAGAGAAGATTCAATCTTCAATTATTGAAGTTTTTGTAAGAGACAAAGAGATGGTGCAGAGAGATGATTATCTAGGGAAAGTGGTGTTTGACATGAATGAAGTGCCTACAAGGGTTCCACCTGACAGCCCTTTGGCACCTCAATGGTATAGATTAGAGGATCGACGTGGAGAGAGCAAAGTCAGGGGAGAGGTGATGCTTGCAGTGTGGATGGGAACCCAAGCAGACGAAGCCTTTTCAGAAGCATGGCATGCAGATGCTGCTTTAGTTCATGGAGAAGGTGTTCATAGTGTCAGATCAAAGGTATATGTTTCACCTAAACTGTGGTACCTGAGAGTCAATATCATTGAATCCCAAGATGTAGAATCCCTGGACAAAAGCCAACCCCCACAGGTATTTGTTAAGGCTCAAGTTGGGAAGCAAGTACTAAAGACCAAAGTATGCCAAACACGAACAACTAATCCATTCTGGAATGAAGACCTATTATTTGTGGCGGCAGAGCCTTTTGAGGAGCAGTTGGTGCTTACCGTTGAATGCAAAGCCGGACCTTCCAAAGATGAGATCGCCGGGAGGTTAGTCTTGCCACTTAACACATTTGAGAAGCGATTGGATCACCGGCCAGTTCATTCTCGCTGGTTCAATCTTGAAAGGTTCGGGTTTGGAGTTTTAGAGGGAGATAGGAGACATGAACGCAAGTTTTCAACAAGAATCCATCTCAGGGCCTGTCTTGAAGGTGGATACCACGTATTAGATGAATCAACAATGTACATCAGCGATCAGAGGCCAACAGCTAGGCAGTTGTGGAAGCAACCAGTGGGAATCCTGGAAGTAGGCATCTTGAGTGCACAGGGGCTTGTCCCTATAAAACCAAAGGATGGTAGAAAGACGACAGATGCTTACTGTGTGGCTAAATATGGATTGAAGTGGGTAAGAACAAGAACCATACTTGACAACTTGAGTCCCAAATGGAACGAACAATACACGTGGGAGGTGTATGACCCATGCACGGTGATTACATTGGGTGTGTTTGATAACGGCCACCTAGGAGAGAACTCGGGTGCAGCAGGGAAGGACTCCAGAATTGGTAAGGTAAGGATCAGATTATCAACACTGGAAACTGATAGAATTTATACAATGTCTTACCCACTTCTTGTTCTGCAACCATCTGGAGTGAAGAAGATGGGTGAACTCCAACTGGCATTTAGATTTACTTGTTTGTCTCTTGCAAACATCATATATCTATATGGCCATCCCTTGCTCCCAAAGATGCATTATCTACACCCTTTCACAGTTAACCAAGTGGACAGTTTGAGATATCAGGCCATGAATATTGTAGCTGTGAGGCTTGGACGAGCCGAGCCACCACTGCATAAAGAGGTTGTGGAGTACATGCTGGATGTCGACTCCCACATGTGGAGCATGAGAAGAAGTAAAGCTAACTTCTTCAGAATTGTTTCTCTCTTTTCAGGTGTAATTTCAATGAGCAAATGGCTTGGAGAAGTTTGCAAATGGAAGAACCCTATTACCACAATTCTAGTTCATCTTCTGTTTTGCATATTGATCTGCTACCCAGAGTTAATACTACCAACCATGTTCCTTTATATGTTTCTAATTGGAATATGGAACTACCGTTCGAGACCGAGGCAGCCTCAACATATGGACACAAAACTATCTTGGGCTGAAGCTGTAATCTCAGATGAACTAGATGAAGAGTTTGACACTTTCCCAACATCCAAGCCTGAGAATACAGTTAAAATGAGGTATGATAGACTTCGCAGTGTGGCTGGTAGAATTCAAACAGTTATAGGAGACATGGCAACTCAAGGAGAGAGATTTCAGGCTCTACTCAGTTGGAGAGATCCGAGGGCAACCAGCCTCTTCATAGTCTTCTGTCTTATTGCAGCAGTTATACTGTATGTGACACCTTTCAAAATCATAGCACTGGTAGCAGCTCTGCTTTACCTAAGGCACCCAAAATTCAGGAGCAAAATGCCTTCACCACCATGCAATTTCTTTCGCAGATTACCAGCTCGAGCTGATAGCATGCTCTGAAGCAAATTATTTCTCAGTACGTACTTCATCATGTATGATTATGCCACTTTATATGTTTTTCCTCAAACCTTCATGAACAATAATTGTAGAAATAATGTATGTGACAGATCAACTTATTGTTAAAGTTGAAGCCCAATTTTCTCACTACTTGGAAGCGATATGTGATATTCTAGGTTAACAAGAAGCTCAAACCATAAAATCAGGTATATTGTTCCACAAGAGGAATTTTATGAAAAAGTAGAAGGATGATTGAACTTGTGCAATTTCTTCTTGCTATTATATTTCAACTAGTAAAATTACCCGCGCTTCGCGGGAGAATTTAATATCACGGAACTTATAAAATAATACTTAAAACCTACCAGTCATTAAAACTAAAACATTATAATATTTTACATACAAGATTACGTAGTAATGAACATTAATAATGTAAAGGAAAATGAAAATTATAACATCTTATCATTTATCCTTAAAACATAAGCATAATGAGTATAAAAATAATATCAGGATCTATAACATAAGCAATGGTGTCAGTGATCAACTCAACAGGAGCAAAGTACACGAATATTTAACTGTGCAGAAGAAGAAGAAAAAAAGAAGAATAAGAAGTTCAGAATTTTCGTTGTTTTAAAATGAGAGGAAATCCCTATATTTATAGACTACAAAGGGTAGTGTGAACAAATGTTTGTTGTGCCTTATCGGAAAGGTCACAACTATTTGGAAAAGTTGCAACCCTTCGGAAAGGTCACAACCTTTCATAAAAGTCACATCTCTTCATAAAAGTCGCAACTCTTCATTGAAGTCGCAACTTTTCATAAAAGTCACAACTTTTCATGAAATGGAAAGGCTAGTTTTGAAAATAAATAAATTTAAATGAAATTCTGCTTGTGGTGGCGCCATGTAGGCGGGCCTAGAATTTTCTTTTATATAAATATATGATATATGATTTTGCACTCAACAAAAACATAATATAGTAAGCACTCAACAAAAACATATGTTAACTAATCATTCTCACCATGTGTATAACTAACCCTCTATGTCATTCACCTAAATATTTTGAGACTTCAAAGAAGATTCAAATAGCATTTGCTTATCACAAAACAAAAGAAAATAAAATCAAATAGCATCACATAGAAACAACCCATGATTTGCTAGATGAGTAAAAGAGATCCTTCACATTATTTTTCTTGGGTTGGAAAAATGATTTTAATATCTCAAAAAGAACTTGGACATAATCACAAACTAGTGAACTTATCTACGCTTCACGTGATCAAAAAAATGATAAGATGTCAATAATTTTATTAAAATATATTACACATTGAAGAAATATTTAAAATATGTGCATTTATTACATGTATCCAGACGTATAAGTGATTTCATAAAGGGAAATGTTTGGTCAGTAGTAATATGACTTCCAAGAAAGTCATAAGTTGTTATTTTGGACCAAAAAAATTATAAACTTACGATAATAAAAAATTTGTATAAACTATAAAAAAATAAAATTATGGAGAGAATATATTAATAAATAATGCAACATCATTCTTATGATCTTAATCATTAAAAAATACGAAATTAATGCACACTTTTTCAAACTCTTGTCTACATTCATTTCCAGAAGCTGATCATCATTCAATAACCTTCACTTTATTATTCAAGTCAAACTAAAACATGAATATAAGAAGTACGTAAACAAAAATATAATTACTCTAATGTGATCATTTCTACAAAGTCTTACTATGTTTTTATTTATAGGACTACAATATGAATATCGAAACAATATCATTACTATGAATTATTTTAAGATATTTTTATTCTTCATGGAGAAAATGAAAGGTCAAAGTAGTAAATATTTTAGACTTTTAAATTTTACTTTTAAAAAAAAAAAGAATAATGAAATAGTAAATTTTGAGACATTTAGATTGAGTAAACTAACCAAATGACATATTAAATATTATATCTCACATATCCTAGTTTTTTACAATAAAGAATAGAAATGAATTCTACAATGAAGAATAGAAATGAATGCAGGGATAGTAATTAACACAATTCTTTTTATAATAATAATAATAATAATGATAATAATAATAATAATAATAATATATAATTTTACTGAAAATAAATATATAGTATTTGTGGTCAAAGAGAGGTGTCTATTTTATTCACTCATTATTGTTGTTTTTCCGCTTATTCATCATTATCTAAATAATATTCATATTTTTAATTTTGCCTCTATCCTTTATTTTACTATTTGTTTTTATTAATTATTTTTTTCCTCTTTTTCTCTTTTCATTCCTATATCCTACTTACCAGTAATGTTTGATATTAACAAAAAGACATCTTCCTTATGACCTTAATCATAAGAAAATAGATGAAAAAGAAATATAAAATCAATACACAATACATATCTAGTATTACTAAAACTTTTACTATTTTTTAAAAAATAGAAGAAAAGAACAAATTTATAAATAAAACACAAGTGGTTCTTTGTATTTTAAAAAAATATCATAATAAGGTTGTATTGATAAAAAAAAAGGTTGTATTTCAATACTTGATATATATTCAATTTTTCTAATCTATCAATAATAGTATTTGTACCTTGATAGTAATTAGCATATTACAGAGAAAGTTACAATAATCAATTTCCGTCTAATGAAGGTACAAACAAAATGCACTTACCTTCCAATTTTAAGAAACTACATAGAAAGAACACAATGCACATACCTTTATTAGGATCTCAATCATAAGAAAATAGATGAAAAATTATTATTGAATCAATGTACAATTTTTGAACTCTTATCAACACTCCCTCTGACTAACTGATCAACATCCAAGAGTCCTTTTTATTGAGTCATACTTTACTACAACAACAAAACATGGAAAACACGACTTCAAATATGAAATAAAAAGGATTATCTTGAGTAGGAGTTTCATGAAATAAAATTATGATTTATATGGACAAAATAGAGGAATTTTTAAACAAAATATAAATAGTTTTTTGTACAATAATATTGTTGAACCTTAGTTAGTAGTTAGTATTATTACACACAAAATTACAATAACTAATTTGCATCTAAACAAAAATACAGACTTGCAATAATAAAAAGGGAAAAGAGTTCAAAATATGTCCGAACTTTGACCGAAATTGTTGTAACGATATCAAACTTTGGAAAGGACCTTTTACCCCCCTGCACTATTTAATAGCGTATTTTAAAGGTATATATGTGTCCACGTGGACACATTACTGTTGATAATGATGTAATATTTATGATGTCCACGTGGACACATATATACCTTGAAAAAATAAAATTTAAATTATTTTTCTTACCCACTCCCCCACCCTCACCCCCCCTCCCTGCCCCAAACACCCACTCATTCCCCCCAAAAATTTGATATTATTTTTTTTTTAAAAATAAAAATTCAATCTCATCCTATTTAACCCTCCGCTCCTAATATATTTATTATTATTTTTATATTTTTCTCATTTTGTGTTAGATATGTACATTTATTTTTAGAATTTTCTACTTGTGTACAAAATATAACATAAATAAAAATTTTATTTTAAAAAAAATCTTGCGGCGGGAAGTAAAACATATTTTTGATATGTATATATCTAACACAAAACGAGAAAAAATTAGAAATGGAAAGTTAGGTGGAGTGGTGTAACGACCTGATTCCGTCGTTACGGAAAAGCCAATGGCGAAAGAATTGAAACTTTTTTGTAGTAACTTGGAATTTCCCAACCTAGTTTAGATTTGGATGAAATCGGAGTCAGGCGAGTCTAGGAAAATCTGCTAACAATTGGGTGATCTAATTATGATTTTGATCATATGAGTAGATAGCTAAGACGTTAAGGAACTCGTACAACTTTACGGAATTGAATGCGGGCAAGTAGAACTCCCAAAACTGATCTTAACGTGAACTGGTATGTTCTGAGTGTCATGGGATGAAGGCGTGTTGTGAAATGGGAGTTTGAAACTCTTAATTCGACTCACTGTTTTCGTGCAACCCACTGTGGCGGGCTGGGGGCCGCCATAGCGGGATAGTCACGATTTAAGTCAGAAATAAACCACAAAAACATTTTATTCTGTACTTTTCGACCTTGAGAGCTAAGGAACGACCCCAGGTGTGTTCTTGATGGCTTTTCACCATTCTTGAGGCTAGAGGTAAGGTTTTTACTCCCCGAATCCATGTTTCGATCCGTATAATGTAAATTCATGGGTAATTATCAATAGGGGAAGGTTTTGATCGGACAATTATGGTGGAAAAAGCCCTAATATGGGTACGGGGATCAAGGGTTTGACCTAGGATTGATATTATTGATTATAATCTGGGTAATAGGCCTCATTTGTTGATCCTTGCGTTAATTGTATATTTTTAGATCACGAACAAGCGGGAAGAATCTAAAAACAGAAGATTCAAGTGCCTTAGGGGATTCAAGCTTGGATTCAAGGTAGGTGATGGTTGTGATTTCATGTCGTGTGATATATGTTTGTACTTGCTTCATTATAATGTATGTATGTATGCGAATGTTGCATTATTGATCACACTAATCGTGAATGAGGATAATTGAATAATTGAATGCCATGAATCATGACTTAATTGTATGATTATGAGAATGTACTTGTGATTGTGATTGTGATTGTGGATTGTTGAATGGATCGGGTGTTACGTTCTAACACACTAACTGGGATAAGTTGCCACGTACCGGCATAAACATTGGAACGGGTGTCACGATTCGACACACTAACTTGGATCGGGTACCACGTATCGGTACACTAACAATTTGGGTATGGGTTCCATGAGAGGACCATTGAATTGGGTTACGTGAGAAGACCATTGAATTGTGTTGTGTATCTACTTGTGATGATTACATTCATATCTAATGATGATTGATATTGGAAGACTGTATGTTGCTCTAAAATGATAACCAATGTGTATTATTGAGAACGTAGAATGCTACATTGATCCTGAAAAGATGACTAATATTGTATATGTTCGGTATATGCCTGTTTTATAATGTTGTGGTTACTTTCATGTGTTTCACTTATAGGGATAGCCGCGTGATCCTACCAGTGTACTGTGGTTGTGTACTGATACTGCATTTGCTTGTTCTTTGATGAGTACAGGGCATTTTCAAGTGGTTATTGATAGACCTCAGCTAAGAGACTATTGATCGAGATTGGATTCAAGGGTGAGCCAATTCTTTCAAGCTGTCATAAATCCTTCTTATTTTGTTTAGTCCACTATTTTCGGACTCGGACATTGTCTTAGTAGTTGTTTAGTTTCGGGGTTGTACCCCTTGTTCTTAGACTTGTCGTTAGTAGAGTTTTGGTACAATGACTTTCAGGTTCTAAAGGTTGTTCTTTCGCATTAGTTTGGTTAAGTTATTTGTTTAAGCTTTGGAGTTTATCGGAACTCCGTATTTCTTTTGATCATTCAAACCTGCTTCTGTATCTTTAAATATGTAGTATTTGGTCAAGTTGTTAGTTTGGGTTGTAGTAATGGTTCTCCTACCGTAGGGTTAGTGTGGGTGCCAATTACGACAGTCTGGGTCGTGACAAAGTTGATAGCAGAGCCTTAGGTTTGTTGATCTCATTGTACCAAAACGAGTCTAGTAGAGTTTTGCGGAACGGTACAAAGATGTCCATACTTTTCTTCGAAAGGCTATATGACTTTAGGAAAAACTCACTTCTTTCTACTCCTTTATGTTATGACTTGAATCTAATTGGTATCTGGGTGATACAAATTGGTATCTTTCCTCCTTCACTCCATGGTCCGAACTATAGCAACAAAAGTGGTAACACCATCACTAGCAAGAGAGGGTGTGTATAGACTACCGACAATTGAATAGGGTCACCATTCGGAAAAAGTATCCACTGCCTCAGATAGATGATCTTTTGACCAGTTGCAGGGTGCATCCATTTTCTCTAAGATTGATCTAAGGTCTGGCTATCATCAGTTAAAGATTATGCCTGAGGATATACCAAAAAAGGCATTTAGAACCCACTATGGGCACTATGAGTTGGGAAACAAAAGTTGTATGCGAAATTTTCTAAGTGTGAATTTTGGTTGACTTCTGTTGCCTTTTTGGGGCATACAGTTTCAAGGAAAGGGGTAATGGTAGATCCCCAAAGGATTGAAGCAGTCAGGAATTGGGTCCGACCTAGTCCTGTGACTGAAATTAAGAGTTTTGTGGGACTCGCTAGCTACTATCATCGTTTGTGAAGGGTTTAAGGCCAGATTTGCAAATTCAAGTTTATTAGCGACAACATTCAAGAAGTTTTGGTAAGGGATGGCCAGATAATGAACACTATTACTTTGGAAAATGCATTTAGTATTGTTGTCATAACATGTATGGGTTATTTAGCGAATGATGAAATTAAGTTATGCCAATTGAGGTTAGAAGCTATACTATGATTTCCTGGATTGATTGTATATCAAAGAGAGTCATGATACTACTACTACAATAGCAACAATGCTTACTTGGTTAAGTTATTAAGTGTGTTACAATTGTGGAGAACATAGGCATATGAGGAGGAAATCATCAAGGTCATGGAGGCCGGGGAAATGGTATTTCATTCTTTTACTGCCTTCCATTCCACTATTCTGATCGAATTAATTGCTCTTCCGAACGACCAAGTCATAATGAGATTAAAAACTGATACTTTCTTGGCCGTGTGGAACATGGATTAGCATTATGCTATTCCTACAAGTGATGACCCACCCAGGATTGCTATCTACGGACTTAGAGATTAAATAGAATATGTTTCTTTCCATTCCTCGTGAGCCATTTATTTCTCTGAAACAAGAGATTAAAGCCATCTTCCTCCTTTTTCCCAAGAAGTCAACGGCGTTACACCATTGGAATACTTCGAATAAACTTGAGTACATATAGGATACACCGGTGCTAAAACCTTTTCTCAAGATATCTTCCAAACTGTTGGGGTCGTTGCTCCGAATCTTGTTCTCCCAGTGTGAAACCAGTTGGTTCTATAGTTTTAGAATTCTGCCGATCCCAAGTACTCCATCTCCATCATTGCATATAGGAATATAGAAAGTAAAGTGGAAAAGTCATGACCAGAAGAATTGTGTGAAATAAGTGAATTTATCCAGTTGAGGCATTCTTGATTGATTGAGACAAAACGATTCCCTCAATACAGCTTCACTCCGTCAAGCCTTTACGAGTAGTGAAGAAGTATAGATTTAGTTGGTTGTTGAACGACGAAAAGCATGGGATCAAAAAAGGCAATCAATCAGAATTGAGAAAATAATTTAAAAAATCTTGGTAAACACTGGAATCTTTACCCCGTTGATCCAAATCTTGTTAAAAAAAGCCCATAGGAGCAGGTAATGGAAATGCTGAAGTTTGAGCATGTGTTTTCCTGTCTTCTCTGCCTTGACTACTCCACCTTATTTGCTGGAGGGAGGATACGATTGTCGAAGCTGAAGTCCCATTCAATTCATAAAATTTCGCCTACTACCCTCTTACTCGCACGCCTAAAAACTTGAATGAGGATAGTCAGGCTAACCCCAAAAAAGAACTCTCACTCGAGAAAGCGGCCCCTTTCTGCCTTTGTTGCTTGATTCGTCTTTCATCTCAGTGTCTTATCCGGATTGAATGTATACTATTCCCTTATCAGACTAAGGGTTTTGATCGAATATTCCTCTCTCTACCTTCATTCAATCAGTAAGAAAAGAAATATGGAATAAAGAGTTCAATTCCATAAAACATGTTCTACAGGGCACCACTTCAATAAATCAGGACAAAGCGATTGATCCAGTTGAGAGCGTAGCGTAGGAGATAGAAACTTAACTTCTACCCCACTTTTTTTCTTTTCAGGCTAAATTGTTGGGACGGACTTTTTATAGGGATTCAATCTTGCGAAATGCTTTATCATTCTTACTGAAGAGTAAAACTCAACTGGCTTTTGACACAGGTGCGAAGCAAGTCTATGCGGAAAGGATAGGAAAAAGCTCTATACGATACGCGAGTTGTTGGTGGAATACGAGTAAGGACTTTGTTTGCCCAAGTCCCTTGCTTGAAGGACTATCGCACTTTCAGTGGTACTGAGACTGTCCCTACCACTACCCTTTATCAAGCTGGCTTACAAGAGTTCTGGCTTTCCCAACCGGACAAACTTCTAGGGAGTGCTACAAAAGCCAAAAAAAAAGTCCATAATGAAGAATCTCAAAAGGCAACTAAAAAGGGAAAGGAGGAAACAAAAAATGAAAAATAGAATCAGACTTTTTTTTCTTCTTCTTCTTATCAAAACTACTGTGATAATGAGAAAGAGTAAAGAAAAAACGAAAATAAGGATCGGGGTCTTTTTAATTTTTTTTTTGTAGTTAAAGCTATGGTTGAGGCTTCGGCTTGGCTCCCAAACCATGCCATTTTATTTCTTCTTTATCATTTTTTTAGTAACAAAATAAACCAAAAGTAGGACCAAACTGAGAGTTAGTAGCATAAACAAAGATGGATTTGTGAATGAGAAATATAAGTTTCCTATTTTCATAGGAATCAATGGAATTATTTCAAATTGATCAAGGGGACTGTGGACAATCAATTCCAACTCATCAACAAATTCCTGCCATATACATCCACTTGGAAAGTTCTTACGGGCCAGTTCATTTGTCATATGGATGACATAAGGAATAGTCACAAGTTCTTCATCATTAACATGCCAGACATGTTCGGCAAGCTCTCTTACCGACATTCATACTGGTGGCAACTGAAGAGCAGTTGCATTCATATTTCTAGATACTTGATCGCAGAAATTTGCTTTTGCCCGATCATCGAGGGCTATGAATTGCACATTATTTTCAAAATGATTATTGTCGGGAGAAAGTTCCATAATGAAATGGTTGATAGATAGAAGGTAGAATGCCGCTGACAAAGAGGATCTCTACCAGTCTCTCATTTTTTTCATTCCTTCAAAGACCGGAATATTCTCTTTTTTGTGTTAGAAGACCACAATATTCTTCTTTTTGGGATTAATATTCTCAACGGTGAATTGATTATTCAATATCATTTTCCTTCTGGAAGAAAAGTAATGAAACCTGCGATGGCTACTGAATAACCTCCTTTTACTTTCTCAATAATAATGCCTTTGATCTTTGCCTTCGTTCCTTTGGTGCCAAATATCGAAGTCCATTTATTCTCTCCATCTGAGCTTTCAAAGATATACCGACCTACGACATCTGACCATCAGATGTCGTAGGTCATCTTCTAACATTATCGACATTTCAGGTTTTCATAAATTTCACATAAGATAAAAGCTCTTTTTATCATCAGAAACAACCAGATTTCCGACCTCTTGTATTGCATTACCATAACGAAAATAAAAAAGAATGAGAAAAAAATATTGCGCTTGTGACTCGGGATGAAACTTTATCGGTGGAGGAAAGGAATAGTGGTGGATTCCTATAGAGCATCTAGGAAAAAGCAGATTCAATCGGACGACGAATTCTTACGTGGTCCAAGGAAATCAAATGTCTGCTTCCACGAATTTCATCTATATTAAATCTCTTAATATCAGAATAGCTTATATAGTCATGATTCAATTCAGGTCCATCTTGATTTATTTCTCTTTTTTCAGATCTGATTGTAACAATGGAGAAGTAGGAAGACTTTGGCGATTCATAATAGAAGGGGGTATCTAGAATATCTATGTCCAAGGACATACATAAAAGATGAATAATGAAAGATGAGGAAGAGTATACTTTGTAGTGATATAGTAGTTCTCCTAATCGACTACTTATTATGATAATGAATATTCCACTTAAAAACGAAAAAATGACTCTCCAGGCGGCTAAGGTGAGTTAGAGTGTAAAGCCTTAACATGTTCCAAAAAAGGAAGTATACATGTCTCTCCTTCACGGATATTATCCATAGGGGGATAACTCAGTTTGCCGCCTAAATCAGTCCCTTTATGGACTTAAACAAGCGTCCCGAAATGGGTTTGCCAAATTTGCTTATGTGGATGCTGGTTTTCTTCAATCCCAGGCAATCCTTTTTTACTCGTCGATGTGGAAACTATTCTATTTTTTCTTTTAGTATATATTGATGAAATTGTAATCATTGGTAATGATATTCAATTCATCATATCAAATCGTTGATTTGGAGATAGAGGTGACGGAGGAAGAGTATCGGGAGTGGTATATTCCCAGAGCCTTGAGATCTTTCTTTTGCTATTCTCCAACAGCTCTAGGAGTTCCCGTTCTCGCTTTTCTTGATCTTCCAAGCTTGAAGCTCGCCTGCTTTGAGAGAGGAGAGACAGTCATTTGATGCATGACAATGGAGAAAAGTATTATATGCTTTATGTTTCCTATGAAGCTACTACAGCTAATAAGCTATGCATGATGATGTGTGATGCATGCTTTGACTTCTAAGGCTTGACAGGTCCTTTTGGTTGATTTCCAGTTGATTGCCTCAACCTATCGATTGAGTGAGTTGAAGAAGAAAGTCTTAGAAGGCTATGACTCTATAAGTTTCGCGTCTAATTTTTTTGCGTGTCTACTATTTATTTAGGTGCAAAGAGCCTAAGAGGTTCAAGCTATTATATTCCAAGCCTGCTCTCCATTTCCACCGTTAATGCAATAGAAGCACTTAATGCAATATCTGGTGGTGAAGACATTCCCGCTGCTACAATTGGAGTTGACGGTACAAGTTCTGTTAGAGTAAGAGCTCTTGCTGGAAAAACCAGTGCTAGTTACTTGACTATTGGAGGAGAAACCACTGTTAGAAATGTTTATGTAGGAGCATTTATTTTCTTCCTATTAACAAAACATCCTCTTTTTCTTCGGTCTTCCGGAACGGTACAGAAATAAGTGCTTTTTCTACGTTGTTTACCTTAGTTACTGGGGGGGTTTGGGAGAAACGTATGTGGGGCACCTTTTGGGTGTGGAATGCTCGTTTAACCTTTGTATTCATCTTGTTCCTTATTTACCTGGGTGCACTGCATTTTCAAAAGCTTTCTGTCGAACCAACTCCTATTTCAATCCATGCTGGACTAATCGATATACCAATAATCAAGTCTTCAGTCAATTGGTGGAACACATTGCATCAACCTGGGAGCATTAGCCGATCTGGCACATCAATACATGTTCCTATGCCCATTCTAATCTTGTCTAACTTTGCTAACTCCCCCTTCTCAACCCGTATCTTGTTCGTTCTGGAAACACGTCTTCCTAGTCCATCTTTTCTCGAATCTCCTTTAATGGAAGAAATAGAAGCTCGAGAAGGAATACCAAAACCTATTTCACTCGCTGATTTTGCATCCATGGCTGAATGGTTAAAGCGCCCAACTCATAATTGGCGAATTCGTAGGTTCAATTCCTACTTGATGCACACCAATGGGACCTTCCAATAAGTCTATTGGAATTGGCTCTGTATCAATGGAATCTCATCATCCATACATAACGAATTGATGGGGTATAATCATATCATAATGATCAGTAAGAACTAGCATTCTTATTGAGACCTTCACTCATAGGGAAGAATATAGATTTATAGATGGAATCAAATATGCAGTATTTACAGAAAAAAGTATTCGGTTATTGGGGAAAAATAAATAAACTTCTAATGTCGAATCAGGATCAACTAGGACAAAAATAAAGCATTGGGTCGAAATCTTCTTTGGTGTCAAGGTAATAGCTATGAATAGTCATCAACTTCCGGGAAAGAGTAGAAGAATGGGCCTATTATGGGACATACAATGCATTACAGATGTATGATCATTACGCTTCAACCGGGTTATTCTATTCCATCTCTTATAAAGAAAAGAACTTAAATCAAAATACTTAGTAGCATGGCGATACATTTATACAAAACTTCTACCCCAAGCACACGCAATGGAACCGTAGACAGTCAAGTGAAATCCAATCCACGAAATAATTTGATTTATGGACAACATCATTGTGGTAAAGGTTGTAATACCAGAGGAATCATTACTGCAAGACATAGATGGGGAGGTCATAAGAGTCTATACTGTAAAATTTATTTTCAACGAAATGAAAAAGACATATATGGTAGAATCGTAACCATAGAATACGACCCTAATCGAAATACATACATTTGTCTCTTACACTATGGGGATGGTGAGAGGTCTCTCCTCTCTCTCAAAGCAGGTGAGCTTCAAGTTTGGAAGATCAAGAAAAGTGAGAACGGGAACTCCTAGAGTTGCTGGAGAATAGTAAAAGAAAGATCTCAAGGCTCTGGGAAAATACCACTCCCGATACTTTTCCTCCGTCACCTCTATCTCCAAATCAACGGTTTGATATGATGAATTGAATATCATTAACGATGATTACAATTTCATCAATATATACTAAAAGAAAAAACAGAATAGTTTCCACGACGACGAGTAAAAAGGGACTGCCTGGGATTGAAGAAAACCAGCATCCACAGAAGCAAATTTGGCAAACCCATTTCGGGACGCTTGTTTAAGTCCATAAAGGGACTGATTCAGGCGGCAAACTGAGTTCTCCCCTTGTGGAGAATATCCATGAGGGAGAGACATGTATTCTTCCTTTTTTGGAACATGTTAAGGCTTTACGCTCTAACTCACCTACACAACTCTAGGTGTCGTCGCACCTAAGTTATCATTCTTTTTCCACTGTCTGATTGCAGTAGGGGGTCACGCATGATGGTTAAGCCAGGAGCAGGACCGATACTTTTCTTAGACAACACATCATCACATTTCCTTCCCTCCAAATATGTCTCAATTCACACCTCCAATCCCTTATCATTAGCTCTCTGATTCTTAAGATAATATTGAAATTGTGGATCCTTAGGCCTAACCATTGTGCAGCTTCTGTATAGAACTCAGGGAGTCCTTCTCTTCCTGAAGAGCTGATGAGCATGGGATATAGATTCAAATTAGATATGTATGTGGTCTTCGTGTACCTCCACCTACAGGGCTGGCTGTGCCCACCATCTTTATATTTGTCTCCCCGTCCTAACGAGGTCCACCTCTTATTCCACATTCCTATACTAATCTAATTTGGATTAAGATTCCAAAATCTCTCAATATATCACGATTACCCTCTATCGTCCGGTTCATGGCCTGCCTGGTCTTTATTTTGAAAAAGTCTTGCAAGAGACTTTTAAATAGTTCTTTTCGGTCTTTCAGGTCCGCTTTCCATATTAGGTGACGCGGAGAAAGCAGCTAAGAGCAAGAAGAAGTTGGTTTGTAATCAACACTAAGGGGTGCTTGAGATAACCATGTCGAAGAGATAAGGATAGGCTAAGCGTTTCCAGTGCACTACGAACAAAGAACGGAATAGAAGGGGCCTAACCAGTCCTTCCTTGCTCCCGTTGAGGGATAGAACTCTTCAAATGAAGTAGGCGATACATCCGAACAAGAAGCAGACTAAGACAGTGATTCGGATCTCACACCTTCCACCAGCCTCTTACAATAGGGGCTTTATTTTCGAGTTGCTTTTCTTCGTGTTGGTAGTGGTACCTACCTGCTAAGCTATCCCCTTTTATTCTATACTCTATTTTTTGCCCACCCTAAGGAGGGCCCAGGTTTTAAAGGGAGTGAAGTAATTGGATTTAGGATGTCACTAGGAGACTAACCCACCTTTCCGATACAACTTCTTTCTACTTCCGGATCTCGTAATAAAGGAAGAAAAGAAGAGCTTGAAGAGTTTCCCACCTGGACTATGACTTCTTTTTTATTCCCCAATCCCAGCTTGGATTTCCCCGTGTAAGGAGTTTTATCCAAGATTGGATTCATTCTGTTTTAACCCGAGACTTCTAAACTATAGGCATAAAGCAGGTCATGAACCCACAGTTTTGTCACAGCTTTGGAATTGGAATCCACATGCTAGATGCGAGGCTTCTTGTCGAGGCACAACTTTTATTCCACGGTTGTACCATTGCCTTATCATGTTCCAGTAGCCGCAGTTGCTATTGTCTTGGTGTTCCAAGGCTTTCTATCTGGCTTAGCAGCCCTTCTTCTTTTGGTGTGCCATGATGGTATGGAAGATGCATTTTCTCTGGCCGTTGCAGGGCACGTGTTTTCTGGATAGACCCTAGACCAAAATTCTTACTTTATTCATCACAGTTCCAGTCCAGTAGAAATGGCTTTCTCCAATTGTCGGGAGAGGTTTTCCGCTTCATCTGGAAATTTTTTTCCTAAAAAATAAAGTAAAAAACAAGTGAGGAACCCTAGAAATAAAATGTTTGTTCTGATAATGGGAAAGTTTATCCCTCTGATCTTAGGTGCCCCCATCGATCAAACTAGAGTGTAAGGGCGCTATTTTGTTTGCATAAGTCTCAACTTCTTTCCAACGGGCAGATGACATCTCTTGCCTGGTGAATCAGCATGTTCTAACACATGTTGCTTGGTGTGAGTATGTATTTCATATTCGTTACAGGCTAATCGGGGCTAAAAAATGTCCAATGTAACGAGAGGATTGGTCCTCTCATACCAGTGAATTGGGTCGCATACATTGGAGCAAGAGAGTATTGGCTTGCCGCTGTGGATGTAAGTGTTCCCATGAAATGAACTGGTGCCACATTCCACTAGGATACTGGCTAGAGTTAGTCTCACCATAGTGATGAGAGTTCCAGCTCGATGAATCACCCATTCCCTCTGTATGTCTAAGCGCCATCCACTTGTGAATACAACAACTTGCCCACCGTAATCAAGTAAGAGTTTCAATATTTACTAAGCTTCCTTCAATTATCCCTATAATAAGGAAGACATAGTGCTTGTTGTTGGCCACAATTCCAATATGGCCATCTGACCTTTTTTCCTGTGAATAGCTCGGTTTATGTGCATCTTAATCATGGCCACTAATCGACTGGTCACACTAATCAGCGACATTCATTCAGTTGTCCTATTCAGATGAATGAGACAGTTCCCACTTGAAGCATGCTTCAAGTCTAGCTTTGAGACATTTACTTCAACCGGAACCTTCATTCCTTATTGTTGCAATTCCATGCTAGCAAGTTAGTTTCATGTCGACTTGCGAAACAATCACAGAAAAAGCTCTATCTGTTAGAGTACTTGAAAAATTTGTACTCCGATATCGATGAACTCCAAAACACTATTTTAGACTCTCCCCGATATCAAAAGGGGCCTTTCTTAGTATTAGTAGCCCATGCTTCGAATTGGAGCTCCCCTATAATTCAGGTTGGGATGCTGGATCCTCAGCCCTATCTCTAGCAAGTCAACTCAGTTCCCGTTAAAAAGTTAGGATAGTTTCAATAGCCAGCAAGTTCCTATGTTCCTAAGGCCTGTGCCCTATGGAAAGGGCAGAGATAGGGAGTGCCTCGCAAATTTCTACTTTTATGGCTCGCGCCAGGCAGGACTGGGATCGCTGCCAACTAGGACTGCTCTTCAGTCTTCCTGAATCACTGAGCGTGAGTCCTTCTGCTCGAGCACATTTTTGGGATGGTGCCAAGAAAGGCAGTTTAAAATATATCTGTAGAACGAACAAAGCAAAGATATTCAAATAAAGAATTTGTGAGGGAATGACTATTCATATATTGAATTTTCATCCATGCAAGAAAAAGTCTACGGAAAGATGATGTATATGTCGCAGCCTTCTTAAACAAAATGAACGAAGGCCCAAGTGCTTTTATCTATCAGACATGAATGAAAGGGGATGACACCACTCTAATGATTGGAAAAATACTTAATATCATAAAGTTTAATATCATAAAGGAAAGGTCTTTTTCTTAAAAGCTTCAGTAATAGCAAAAGCAGCCTATCTGGAATGGCCTACTCCTTACTCAAGCAAAGTTGTATGCAACCGCATAGAGGAAGTTAAGCCAATCCATCTATTTTCATCTTGAAAGATTCAAAAAAATAGAACATGCTCTACCCCTTCCTTCGATTGCTTTCATTTTTGGCCCAATCAGGCTTCATCTTCTTATCGAGATAGCCCTTTATCTTGCTTTCTTGGGACTAGCCTTGAATACTAGCCATTTTCTCATCGCATCAAGAGGGCTTTCAGAGAGAGGGCTCCAACCCTCTATAATTGAGTGATGGTGGAATGACCAATCCAGTTCCCTCAAACTGGCTTTCTCCACGGGAAGTTTTGTCCTGTCCGCTAGGACTGAGCTATTTGTTTCACTAACGCACACCTTTCGGTGCTTGTTCACTCATTTATTCCGTTCGTTGGGGAATTCTCACTCATATTTTGTTTAGAAGGTGACCATTCCTATCAGAAAGAATATCAGGTGTGCGATAACTATACTAGCTTTGTGGCGTCTTTCATCAAAGAAATGACTCATTTCACTACGTTCAACTCCTTCGATGTCGGTTTTAAAGATATGATAGCGAGGCATGAAAGCTTTCTGCTATGCTTATGCTATTATAGGATATAGGAGAGTGACTGTAAACACACAACTTCCACCCTCTTGGTTGTAGTTTGAGCTTGTATATGTGAGAAATTTACAAGAAAAAAATGAGATTTCAAAAAGAATTCAAATCAACAATTTTTCTGCACAAAACAGGGAAAGAGAATGAACTAGAACAAATCGGATTTTTTTCATTAATAGTCGTTACATGGGAATACATCAAATAGGAAGCTTACACACACATAGACCAGCCACACAACTAAACACAACATTACAAAGTGAACAACGGAAGCATTGAAGACTACTAGTGATACATGCAAACACAACAAAAACACTTAGCATAGGAGTAGATCTCCACTAAACAAAGAAAAAGAAGAAACACACTACTTTGCGTCTACATACACTTATTTAAACCTTCTTAAAATCCAAAGAGTCGACTGACTCTTAGTTGTTTTCGTCGCAAATGCGGAAGGCCATCCTAACAATAAGGTTTTCCCTGTCTCGGGAAAGGGTCCTCCCCTCTTCTTCCAGGGTTTGAATTTGGTTAAGGAGCTATTGAATGCGTTGTTCCACCAGCTCCAGAAAAACAATAGGCACATGCTCTAAAAAGCATGAAGCATTTGCTGACGTTCGCGTCTTTCATTTTCAACATTTAGAATTCTTTGATTAATTTGAGAAAGTCTTTCAGTGGTAGCTGGATCCATATCTCCCTTTGCTTTGCCAAATAGAGAAAGAAGCTTCTACTTATAGGCATTGGAGGCCCTTAACCCTTTCTTATTATTAGTAAGATAGGTTGTCTTGGTTTCGTAACATGGTTCAAACCTGGCTTTTCATGAATATGGAACCCCATCCACTAGATTTGAGTGTACTGAATAATTGTCCTTTCCTCGTACGCATTTGAGTACTCAAGGCCCCTTTTTATTCCATTTCAAAAAGTGGCCTAGCTAACTCTTGTATTGATCAAACATTTGGGTTCACCTCTCCATTTCGAAGATTGGCTTTGGCCCTCAAGGAAGGAAGAAAAGGCCAAGGCATTGTCATGTTATTCAGAGGAATCAAAACCTTTTCCTTATCTGTGTAGATCTGACACTACTGGCAGGATCGAACATACTTGATACAATCATGTTCCATAGTATCTCATTCTTTATGGAGAAGATCATTTGGCCTTTTAGTTGTTCGAGATCTGATGGACCTGGGTGAATCCTATCCTGACTTTTTCCTTTTTTATTTGGAATGGAGACATTCTCTACTTTGATTTTTGGTGCATTTAGTGGGGAAATAATCCCTTCCCATGAGGGTTACGGCCCATCACGCTCGACCTCATTGGCATCAGAAGATTCATTCGAGATGCAGGTCATGTCGGAGCCTTGGTCGGTGCCCTTGAATCCTCCGTGAGGAATAGCATCTTGATAATGGAAAATAGAGATTGAATTTTTATATTAGATAAGGATAGGGGAGAATATTGGTCAGAACCCTTTTTCAAGGAGTGCTTTCTGAGCATCCTGACGTAGCCGAACAGGCCCCCTACAATCCTAAAGAAGCTTTTATGGACTTATTTTCTTAGACCAGAGGCGCGACCAGCAACTGCCAGACTTGTACATATGGGAAAGAGACGCTCTGGATCACCCATTCCCTCTGTATGTCCAAGCGCCATCCACTTGTGAATACAACAACCTACCCACCGTAATCTAGTAAGAGTTACAATACTCACTAAGCTTCCTTTCAATTATCCCTATAGTAGGGAAGACATAGTGCTTGTTAATGGCCACGATTCCAATATGGCCCTCTGACCTTTTTTCCCGTGAATAGCTCGGTTTATGTGCGTCTTAATCATGGCCACTAATCGATCGGTCGCACTGGTCAGCGGCATTCATTTAGTTGTCCTGTTAAGATGGATGAGACAGTTCCCACTTGAAACATGCTTCAAGTCTAGCTTTGAGACATTTACTGCAACCGGAACCTTCATTCCTTATTGTCGCAATTCAACCGGCAAAGATCTCTTGATTTCTCGCGGCCGGGCCGGCTTAGAAGCAAGCTACCTCTTGCCTATCTCACCCCGTTCCTTCAGTTGGGCGAGCCTTCGCTCTTTGGATCGTCTTCTGCCTAATGCGGTACCCCCCATTTTTTGGTTCCCATTGGGTTTACCTTGTTCACAAAATGACTCCATGGCAGCAACAAAAGGCGATCTTGTGCTATACTCCGGTGATATCTTTCCTACTGAGACACGCAAACTCTCATCGTGTCCCATAGCCCATTTCGTGAATCGAAAGAGAAAGCCTACTCATCTATTAGCTCCTCTCGTAGATCAGTGCGGTTTTACGAAGCGTCTAAGCACAGTTCACTCGCATTGATCAATCAAGAGGGTTGCCACCACTTCTTAAGGTCATCTATTGTATCATACACTTTTTGCATTCTGTCCCACGCTTCATACCTCCTTTTTCTTCTTAAGGTAAGATAAAGGGCCAGACATGGTGGGGTAGGAGCATCCAGTCAACAATCTTTTTGGCTTGACCAAGAAGTATTATGTCCTCCGAGTCGCAAAGCGCTGTTATCTACAAGAAAATTTTTGTATTCTTCTAAAAATTGAAGAAAAATGGGCGATTTTTCATCAATAAGAGCCAAGACAAGATCATCATAGTCGGATGAGTCGATGTCCACTATGAAGATCTGTACAAAAGTTTGTATGTCGCCCGACTGGGGCGAATAGCCCAGCGACTCCAAGACACATCTTGCGGTCCGGATCAGCCGCCCTTCAAGGCGGACTAATTTGTCTACTGCCCTTTACTCCTCTAAGGACAGAGTTCCAAGAGGAACCTGGGGAAATAGTGGTTGATAGGGCTCGAGTTCCGCGGGCAGATTCAAATCAGGCAGTATGTTTAGATTAAAGTCTTGTAGGGGTGCCCCCCCATTGCCCAATACCAGAGGAAAATCCATAAATAAGACGGCTAATTCTCCTACTACATGTATGGCGCTAGCTAAACTTGTGATTACTATAGCTCCCCAAAATCTCATCTGACCCTAAGGTAGGACATATCCTATAAAAGCTGTCACAATCATTAATAGGAAGATTACAACTCCGTGACACCGAACAAATTCCCTAGGACTGCTATAACTGGAATGATATAGACCACGAAAAATATGCAGGTGATCATATGTACTATTCTTATCTGTGATCGAATGGCTACTATTTTTTTGAATCTGAGTTCTACTTTTTCATATGTGTCAGTTCAATTTGCCTTGTGATTTGATGTGGTTTGTGATGTACTTGATTCCTCCATACATATTTCTACCCAGTTGAAGAGTCAGGCATAGTCACCCATGTATATCGTGTTGTCTTGCTGTGTTTATGGATTTTCAGATTTTGGTTGATTTGGTTATGTTGTATATGACTGACTGGATATATTCTTAGGCATGACTTGGTTGTCCGCCTATTATGTTGTGCTTAATGGTAATGCTAAGTTGGTAACTCTAGAGATCCCGGGGAGGGAAAGGTTAGAGTGGGAATGGGGAACAAGCATAAGTCAGCTAAGGTCATATCTTTCGTGCGGGGTAGGAAACTGGTGGGGCAGGATTGTTTGGCTTATTTAGCTCATATTCGGGATGCTGAGGTTGAGTCTCCCACTATTGAGTCTATTCATATGGTGTCTGAGTTAAGAGGAGTGTTTCCTAATGATTTTCCTGGTATGCCTCTGGATAGAGATATAGATTTCTGCATTGACTTAGAAACTGGCACTCACCCCTTCTCCATTCCTCCTTATCGCATGGCCCTGGCAGAATTGAGAGAGCTTAAAGCTCAAATCTAGGAGCTTCTGGATAAAGGTTTCATCCATCCTAGTGCTTCCTCGTAGGGTGCTCTTGTCTTGTTTGTTAAGAACAAAAATGGTAGTATGAGGAGTGGTGATTTTATTAAGCCGTAAAGGAGTGGATTAATACCGTAATGACAAGCTTATGGATAAAGAAAGTCTTATTGAGTATACTTGGGATAAGGAAATTGAAGATTTTAGTAAGTAAGTGCATATAAAAATTGGGTTAGACCTTTGAATTTGATGAGTATACCTAAGTTTGAGGTGTCATGTTGATGAGAAGGTTGACTTCGTAATGACAGTCAAGGCTGACTAAGCGTAATGGTAATAAGAGTTCGTGATGGATTATGATGGGATGCAACTATATAATAAGATTGTTGGTTAAGCGAATTTTGTATAGTAATTATGACTTGCAAGTATCTAAGGTTGTGGTTTTTAAATATTTGGTGAGTAACGTGGTTGTATGGAAAGTTTTAAGAGAGGGTGACACACCTCTCAAATAGAATCTTAAAGAGCTAGAGTGTTGTAAGATGTAGTACAACCTTTATAGAGAGGCGAGAGCAAAAATATTTTATTTGATTGCGAAGGCTAAAGAGGTATCTTCAGAGGGGTAGGTAATTGGGTTCAGAGGCACGTGATTTATTTCGTGTTGATGTGGCTATGGTAATAGTGTCACGGATACATCAGATTAGTTGACAACTATTGGAAAAGACTTCAGAAGGGAGTGTACATACATTAGCTTGAAAGTGATGATAAGTGTTATGTTTTGTTTTTGAGTTTAGTAATGAGTACGATTCAATTTTAGCGAAGGATATTGTAAGATCGATGGAGATGTGATCAATGATAAGCGAAGATCTATGAATTCATAAGAATCTTCAAGGTACAAGCTAATGTTGCTAGATAAGGGGATTGTGTTATACGGTTGAATTTACAATTCATATTTTTTATTGTAAGTCTACATTCGTGGTGATATATTTTGTCAAGGTATGAATTGGAAATGTGAAAAATGATCAATTGTATCCGGATTGAGCATTTGAAAGGACTTACACCTGGTTGAGTCGTAAAGTTTATTACTATTGATTGTTAAGTACCTAAGAAAAGTTTCATTTAAAAGTGTTGGTTCATAATAAGGTAAATGGTCGGAGTGTTTATGATGGTTTTTAGTATTGTGAGTATGATTCACTAGTTATGCTCTCATGTGTTTTCACTTTTGTGGGTGGATCCTTAGTGGTGGATTAGGGGTACCAATCCTGCGATGTTCTCTTGGTTGAGTGGGATGATTGGGAAGACTGGGAAGACTTTGTTTTTTAGATGACATATTTGGCGTTGTCTTGAGTTGTTAAAATATTTTAGTGGTTCTACATGTACCACCTTGCTTATGAGAATTCATAGAAGAGCTACCATGCGTAATTATGATTGTCTGATAATCTTAATATTCATCTTATCTTCAAGGTCATGTAATGATTATGTGTGGTTGAATGTAGGGATCATTGGGTCCAATTCTACTGTTCTTAAGGGCAATCTACAATCATAATTGCTAAATCTAGCATTCGATAATGTGGTTAGAAGGTTTGTATGCTTAGACATATCGCTCGATAAGTATCTGATGTCTAAAGATCAAATTTGTTATAACTTAAGCTCATGGAAATTTATGTTGTGAGAAGGTGATTTTGTTAAGAACTATGTTAGTTTGAGTATTATGAGTGTGTGTTGGTTGGTTTAGGTCCACATCTAATTATAGCGAGTACTGATTTAGAATTTTATTATGGTTATGTGAGAAAGGATTTGTCCTGATTTTTGTATCAAGGTCCTTGATAACAAGTTGCAGACATGTGTACGATCAACTTTGGTGGTTATTGGGAATAGCTTTGTTGTTAGTTAAGTATACATACAACAATAATTATCACTCGAGTATGGTGACGACTTCATTGAGGCATTGTATGGGAGGATGTGTAGGTATTCCATTGGTTGGTCTGGGGACGGAGATTATATCATAAAGTGAGACTCAGTTTTTTTAAACAAGACCTTCTGTATGAGGAAAAACTAGTTGAAATTCTTGGTCACGATGTCCGAAAGCTAAGGACATGCGAGACAAGTATTCCTAGTTGTTCAACGATTCAGGTACTACTCTACCCTTACTTTAAGTCTTTCCTAGTTGATCACTCGGGGATGAGTGATGGATAAATTGGTATCTATTGTAATAACCTGATTCCTTCGTTAAGGAAAAGCCAATGGGGAAAGAATTGGGGTTAGAAAACTTTTTCGTAGTAACTTTGAATTTCCCAACCTAGTCCAGATTTGGATGAAATCGGAGTCAGGCGAGTCTAGGGAAATCTGGTAACATTTGGGTGATCTAATTATGATTTTGATCACATGAGTAGATAGCTAAGACGTTAAGGAACCCGTACAACTTTACGAAATTGAATTCGGGCGAGTAGAACTCTTGAAACTTATCTTAGCGTGAACGAGTATGTTCTGAATGTCATGGGATGAATGTGTGTTGTGAAATGGGGTTTGGAACTCTTAATTCGACTCACTGTTTCCGTGCAAGCCATTGTGGCGGGCTAGGGGCCGCCATAGCGGGACAATCACGGTTTAAGTCGAACATAAACCCCAAAAACGTTTTATTCTGCACTTTTCAACCTTGAGAGCTAAGGAACAACCCCAGGTGTGTTCTTGACGATTTTTTACCATTCTTGAGTCTAAAGGTAAGGTTTTTACTCCCCGAATCCATGTTTCGATCCGTAGAATGTAAATTCATGGATAATTATCGATGGGGGAGGGTTTTGATCGGACAATTATGGTGGAAAAAGCCCTAATTTGGGTATGAGGATCAAGGGTTTGACCTAGGATTGATATTATTGATTATAATCTGGGTAATTAGGCCTCATTTGTTGATCCTTGCGTTAATTGTATATTTTTATACCACGAACAAGCGGGAAGAATCCAAAAAGAGAAGATTCAAGTGCCTTAGGGGATTCAAGCTTGGATTCGAGGTAGGTGATGGTTGTGATTTCATGTCGTGTGATATATGTTTGTACTTGCTTCATTATAATGCATGTATGTATGCGAATGTTTCATTATTGATCACACTAATCGTGAATGAGGATAATTGAATAGTTAAATGCCAGGAATCATGACTTAATTGTATGATTATGAGAATGTACTTGTGATTGTGATTGTGGATTGTTGAATGAATCGGGTGTTACATTCTAACACACTAACTGGGATAAGTTGCCACGTACCGGCATAAACATTGGAACTAGTGTCACGATTTGACACACTAACTTGGATCGGGTACTACTTATCGGTACACTAACAGTTTGGGCATGGGTTCCATGAGAGGACTATTGAATTGGGTTTTGTAAGAGTACCATTGAATTGTGTTGTGTATCTACTTGTGATGATTACGTTCATATCTAATGATGATTGATATTGGAAGACTGTATGTTGCTCTAAAATGATAACCAATGTGTATTATTGAGAACGTGGAATGCTACATTGATCCTGGACAGATGACTAATATTGTATATGTTCGGTATATGCCTGTTTTGTAATGTTGTGACTGCTCGCATGTGTTTCACTTATTGGGATAGCCGCGTGATCCTACCAGTACACTGTGGTTGTGTACTGATACTGCACTTGCTTGTTCTTTGTTAAGTACAAGGCATCTTCAGGTGACTATTGATAGACCTCAGCTAGGTGACTATTGATCGAGATCGGATTTAAGGGTGAGCCAGTTCTTTCAGGCTGCCATAAATCCTTCGTATTTTGTTTAGTCCACTCTTTTCGGACTTGGACATTATTTTAGTAGTTGTTTAGTTTCGAGGTTGTACCCCTTGTTCTTAGACTTGTTGTTAGTAGAGTTTAGCTACATTGACTTTCAGGTTCTAGGAGTTGTTCTTCCGCATTAGTTTGGTTAAGTTATTTGTTTAAACCTTTGGAGTTTATGGGAACTCCGTATTTCTTTTTATCATTTAAATCTGCTTCCGTATCTTAAAATGTGTAGTATTTGGTTAAGTTGCTAGTTTGGGTTGTAGTAATGGTTCTCCCACCGGAGGGTTAGTGTGGGTGCCAATCACGACGGTCTGGGTCGTGACAAGTGGGTAGAATTATTATTTTTTTAAATGAAATAATATCTTAATTAGTATTTGAAGGGGGGGGGGGGGAGGGGGCGCTACAGTGAGAGGAAATGACGGTGGGGTAAGAAAAATATTTTACATTTTATTTTATAATTTTTTTTTGGGATAATAATTTTGTATTCTTTAATTTTAAATAATAACTATAATTTATTTAATTTTTGTCAAGATGGAATGTTTTGTCCATGTAGACTGTGATGTGATAATTTTTTTTAAATAAAAGAGAGTATTATACACACCATTAGGGGTGTTCACGATTTGGATAAAAACCGATCCAAACCAAAATATCGAATCAAACCGATTAAATGAACCAATTTTATCTATGGTTTGGTTTTGTTTTGGATTCTTAAAAAACCGATAGTATTTATGTTGGTTTTGATTTTGACCAATAACCGATCCAAATCGATCCGTTGACACCCCTACACACCATGGTGAGAGTGTTATATAAGAGAGAGGTGTGTTTCTCAAAGTAATAAGTGATGATTTAGGTATGAAACTCACTCTCAATAGTTTAGATATGAAACTCTAAAAAATGTGATAGTTTAGATGTGTTTTTTGACACTTAACTCTATTTTAAATTCAACTACTAATATTTATCTATTTATTTAATGGCGAACTAATATTAGAATAAGTAATAAATTTATTTTAATTTGTTAAAAAAGACAAGAAAACTGGAAGCAAGAAGTAAAAAAAAATCACATTCTATTTTAAATAGAATACAAAAGCAATACATAAAAATTAAAAAGAGAAATTCTCGTATAGATATATGATTTATTACCTAATTTTTATAATAGATTAATATAATAATAATGTGTGATAAAGATGAAATGAAATTAAAACCTAATGTTGCAATCAAATAATCATGAAAGAATAGAAAGAGGGAGTAGATCTTAATTTTTCATTCATGGTTTCACCTACCAGTTAGCACTGTTACAAACTCTTATCCATGAAATGTGGTATGGTAAATAAATGAGGTTGTCCACCATTTTTGTAGATGTTAAACCCGATGAAGAAGCTGAAAAGCTTTTACAAACACCTGAAATACCCAGCAATAACAACGGAGCGTAAGTGGAAATATCCACTTGCTATTGCTTCTCTAGTTTTCCTCTTCATCTTCTTTATCACTACCTTAATTTCACCAAATGCTACTACTCCTCTACTGCCCCCTTCCTCCGCCTCCATTTTTGTCGAATCAAAGCTTCAATTGTTACCTATTTCCACAGTTCCTGCCCCTCCACGTTTCGCTTATCTCGTCTCCGGCTCCGCTGGTGATGGTGCCATGCTGAAGCGTACCCTTCAAGCTCTTTACCACCCAAATAACCACTATGTTGTGCATCTTGATGCTGACTCATCGCCTCAAGAGAGGCTTCATTTGCATAAATTTGTTGTCAATCATCCAATTTTAAGGAAATTCAACAATGTGCGTATGATTACGAAAGCTAATCTTGTGACTTATCGTGGACCAACTATGGTAGCTAATACGCTCCATGCTGCTGCTATATTGTTGAAACAAGGTGGGGAATGGGATTGGTTTATAAACCTCAGTGCTTCTGATTACCCACTTGTTACTCAAGATGGTCAGCCATTTTCTTCTTGTGAAAATAATTATGAGATTTTTCTATTTTTTTGAAAAAAAAAAGGGGTTTAATTTGAATGTTGAATTCTCAGATCTTATTCATGCATTTTCGGATTTACCACGGGATCTTAACTTCATTGATCATACTAGTGATATTGGATGGAAAGAGTAAGTATATATATATGTTTTCCTTATTTCATGACATTGGATGATTTTTACTTGTTTGGTTTCTATTTCTCAAGGTTTCAGAGGGCCAAGCCAATCATCATTGATCCGGTGTTGTACATGAATAAGAAATCTGATGTTTTCTGGATTACACAGAGAAGAAGTGTACCAACAGCTTTCAAGCTTTTTACAGGCATCATTTCTTTCTTTGCACTTCTTCTCTTAATAGATGAGCTGTTTTAATAGTAAAGTTTGAAAATCTACTGCAGTTCCAGCTCCGTTTTCCTTTGTGTGTTATCCATGCTCTTACCCAAATTCTAACTTGCTGCTAGAGATCTAACTTTTACTTTATAGGGAATATCTGTTGGATAGGGAATCCTTTTTTCTTATGAATGGATGAGATGTTTGACGATTTTACATTTTGTACTATAAACACGTTCAACCGTTGTGCCTAATGAAGTTAGAATTTCGTCTTTGACAAGATGCTGAACAAGCAAACTCTGTTAGTTATTCAACCACAACAACATATCCGGTGTAATCCCACAAGTGGGGTCTGGGGAGGGGAGGGTAGAGTGTACTTACCCCTACCTTGGGAGGTAAAGAGGTTGTTTATGATAGTCCCTCGGCTCAAGGAAAGGCATATCGAAAAAGATATGACGGAACTGAAGAAATCATGGCAAAATACTAAGAAAGTATGATAAAGCATTCTGAAAAAGGAAGTGTGTCTACAACAAAATAGTGCACTAATCGAAGTACAAGTGACAGTAGATATTAACAGAAATTGAAGGACAAGAAACTACAAGAGAAATACTACGACTACTAGTGTGGAAGGAGAAGCTACACAACTCTCTGCTATCTTGTAATTAAAAAGAAAAGTGATGCTTTTCTTAGTCACAAACATATTCAGTTAAACATTCAGTGGGACGTATAAGAAGGGTCCAAAATGGATGGTCAGAGGATGTCTCAACTATAACAAAGAAATCGTATGTATAGGGAAGATTGATGCAGGAAGGAAAATTGGAATTGGTAATTTTACTATAGAGAAGCATTCGTAGTCAACGTGATTCCACTTTTCTTGGAAATATTTTGAACTTCATGTGAGTTTAGAGGTTATGGTAGTTGAGATTGATAAAAAAGATCATGTCAGGCATGATGCAGATGACTCGAAATCCCAGTATTAAACACAATAACATTATGATATTGATACTTTAAGTGAAGGGATTGGTTCTTGATTTCAACAGCAAGCACATTTGTATTTTTGGGATGGTTCTCAGTGTTTCCAACACCTGTGAATGCAGGATTTGCATACTGTATTAGAGAAGTATTGCTTACCTGAAGCTCTGGGGAAAGATTAAATTCACACACATTAGTTTTATTCTGCACCATTAGATCATGCCTCTTGTTACAGTTGTCACATTAGATTGAAGCAAGAGCTGGAAGAATTGAAATGCTGTTTTCTCAGCATATATATAACATTGAAACAACAACTCCTTTATACAATTTTTTTGACTAGGTAATTAATTTTATTAATGTTGAGAACAACTTTCATATACAAGCAGTATACCAAAAAGTATAGAACCTACAAAAAGATATGATTCTCTACGAAAAATAACTATTTTTTTTATACAAATCAGAACCTCAAGGATGCACCAACAGATAACTCAGGATAAGAGGCTGTTGTCAAATGTACAATATCATTCTTCATTCCATGTAGTATTTTCTGATTTCTCTCATTCCATTAATCCACTTGAGTGCTTTCCACGCGCTGCTTCTTCTCTTCCATTTTCCATAACCCCTGCTTCACAGTGCCTGGCAATTGGCATTGTCCATCTTGTCCCGAACCATCTCAAAATCTCCCACCACAAGCGCATATGTAACTGGCAATGCAAAAGGAGGTTGTCCACATCTTTGCCTGAGTACTTGCGTAAAGCACCAACTAGTATAGGTGATCCTTCTCTTCCTCAAGTTTTTAGCTTTCAGTAATGGCCCCCTTGCTTCCGACCATGTGGAAAAACACATATTTCTTGTCACCCTGGTCCATTTCTGTATTGCATATGTCATTGGTATCAACGTGGATTTTTGTTGGGCTATTCCTTCAGATTGATGGACAATTTCAACCAACAAAAAGTATGCGTGGAAATAAATGTCTGTTCTCACACATTTTATTAAGGAGCATATTTACATTGTTTGTTCGAGTAGTACTGACTTAGACTACATGATAAACAATTATTGTCATATAATTCTTTTTTTTGGTGAATATACTCATTGGTTAAAGATTTATTTATTTGATCAAGCATTGGTTAAAGATTATTAGGTTTTCTAAATGTAAAATCTTTGAAGGTTTGTTACATTCTCAAAAAAAAGAAGAAGATCTTTTTGGGACTTCCATGTTGGAGGTCTCAAGTTCGAAACCCCTTGCCAGCGAAAGCAAGGGGTTTGCCTTCTGGGTCGAGCTCGTCGCACTGGGCTTGCCTAGTGCGGGTTACCCCTCCTTTGTGGTTTGTGAGCTATTGCATAGGAGCGGGGGTTTTACCCTGTGCGCACCCAAAAGGTAGCGGCTGTGGATTTCCGTTGTCATAAAAAAAAAAAAAAATCTTTGAAGGTTCATCTTTTTAAGGGAGTGTCATTTATTGCTTTACTTTTGCTTATGATTATTTTGAGGGGGCTGGAAAGGGTAAGATGATGAGCAAGAGTTGACATGTGGAGCAATAGCTTTATTTATTCCTCATCTAGACTGTTTTGCTATTAGGACTCTACAAAATTGCTAGAACATTGCTCTTGCCTCTTTCAGGGTCTGCTTGGATGGCCCTTTCTCGACCCTTTGTTGACTTCTGCATATGGGGATGGGACAACTTGCCTCGAACTGTACTTATGTACTATGCAAATTTCATCTCAACTCCGGAAGCCTATTTCCACACTGTTGTTTGTAACGCTCAGGAGTTCCGCAATACCACAGTAAACAGTGATCTACACTTTATATCGTGGGATAACCCTCCAAAGCAGCATCCTCATTACCTTACTCTTGATGACATGCAAAAGATGGTTGACAGTAATGCCCCATTTGCGAGAAAGTTTCATCAAGATGATCCAGTGCTTGACAAGATTGACAATGAACTCCTGTTTCGAGGTCAAGGCATGTTTGTCCCCGGTGGTTGGTGCACAGGGAGTCGAGAGAACGGGACAGATCCATGCTCCGTAGTGGGTAATACCACAGTCCTTAGACCTACTGCTGGGGCAAAGAGAGTGAAATCTTTGACAGGCTCTCTCTTATCAAATGACAGTTTTCGATCCAGGCAGTGCATATAATGAAAACAATTTTGAAAGTAGACTTCTTTCTGATAGTCTTCATATAGGGAAAGCAGTTGATGTTATGAGTTGATGGTTTTCTTTCTTGAGAGTGAAGACTTTTTTGAGCATACACTATCATTTGCTTCGAGATTCGCAGTCACGAGTTAATACTGTAGGAAAAAGTGCAAATGTAGAGTATTGCTCCAGAAAAGCGAGGGCTTTACCAACGTTCACCTATTTCAACTGTATTGCTAGGGATTTGCAATTCCCTTATGCCGAAGTTTTTACTTACTAGAATGGATAATTTTTGGAGTGAGCCCTCGCGGAAGGAAGTATCACAGGTTTGTTACCCCTTTAATGTGTAACGTATCTGGTGAGAGTTTCTTTTTCTTGTAAACAATGTTAAATAGGATCTAGTCTATGCAAATAATTTGATCGTGGAATTCTTTGTGTTTTTTTCCCACTTGTTTTGGAGGTTGAGGGGGAAGGGAGTTTGTTGGTGGTGATTGAATGTATCATAATCTGCTCCTGCTGTTGTTTGGTACTATCATTGAGTGATTTTCTTAGACCTTGTTACTGCCTGCATGAATTGAATATTTAGCAGCTTACACTGCCTATGTATAATTGTTCGAACTCTTTGGACATATACAAAATAGAGTATTTTTGTGGTTGAATAATTGTGAAATTTTTCTATCAAAGGGAATCTCTCCACACATTTTGTGATTGGATAGAATGATGACCTTAGCATTGTGTGATTAGCGTTTATGTAATCTCTGGTGCGGACAGATTATTTAGCCTCGGGGTCGTTTGGTACATAGATTAACAAGGCAGAGATTAGTAATGCGGTGTTTATTTTTTTATCAAGTGTTCGGTTCATTGCTTCTCACCTAATCTTGTGTTTGGGTTAAAACTCTAAAAAAAAATTCTTTCCAATTATTTACCCTTGAATTATTATGTGACTTTCTATTTTATGTAATTGGATCAAGGTAGAAAATTAGTGTACAATATTTTTTTTTGTGGCTTCTAACTAGCTAGGAGAACAATTTTGTTGACATGTTTGCTGTTTTTCACTTGAATTATTTCCGGGTAATAATTGCCATCTTAATAAATTAATTATTCACAAACATCAATTTTTAATTTCAAAAAGATAGACCATCATTTTTTTAAATCGAAAGCACGGTAAACGATAGTAAAATTGAATAAATAATCTACGTTTACACATAAAAAAATGTAAATAGTTTTAATATGTATGTAATTTTATAAATTGTTCAAAATATAAATAATTAGAAGAAAATCTCTAATTAGAAACCACTTATAAATATCTATCAACAAATAATACATTCAATTAAGATCACAAACGTTATGTGGTAATATATTTGTCTTTCAATTACTAAATGTTAAGCAATTCATATTTCAAATATTGTATTAATTTGTATTGGATTTTTTTAGCAACAAACAACTATCTAAATAATAAAATTTGTAAGCTAATCTATTCAAATAAAGAGAAAACTGTCCCACACATCTATTTAAGAGTTAATATTGTAGGCTTTAAATCTACTATTTTTTAATTAGTACTAGTAATGTTTTATTTACGGGCATTAATAGATCTGTATTATTTTATAAATTAATTAATTAATTATAGTATATTAAGTGATTATATAGTATTATCCTAATTACTATGTTACAGAAACAGAGGTTAATTAATAAGAAGGAGAATCAGGCATGCAATTAATTATCAATTACTACATCCAAGGATTTCTTAACTTACATACGTCACCCCCACCCCACCCCACCCCACCCCACCCCGACATACCCAGGTCTCTTACAACGGTGTTTTCTTTCTCCATTGTTCTTCAACATCATTCAAACAAAAATCACCTATATTCTGCTCCTCAATTTCACAACTCCATTTTTTTTATTCATAAGAAAATAATTATACTATGTCGAAAAGTCAATAGGAGTATCATACACTTAAAAAGAGTCCAAAATTTATCAAACATGAATCTAATATCGAAATAGAGCCTCCAAATTTTGATATTTTAATTCAAACTCTGCCCTAGAAGAATGTCATACCCTCAAAGAAGAACGACGCCCCTTTGAAGAAGTCCTCGAAACCTTAAAAAAAAAAATGGCCAAACACATATACAGCCCTCTAACTTGTTCACATTTTTCATTTTGGCACTTTATCTTAGCCTTGTTCCATTTTAACCCTTAAACTTCATTTTTTATGTTCCATTTTAACACGAAATACTATTTTTATGATTTATTTTATTTTTATATATATTCTTCAATTGCATCTTCTTGTTTTAAATCGACACGTGTCATTTAATTTTAGTTAAAAAATTAAAAATTAACAAAAAATAATTCTTTTTAAAAAATAATAATTTCTTTTTAAGAGTGTTATGTATTTTTGTGTGAAAAATAACCGACGAAATTGTGTTGGTTTTCTTTCTTTAAAATCACCGACAACCTAACAAAGTCAGTCGAGTTTTAACATTGTTTAGTAGTGTTATTAGCAATGAACAAGAGTCTTTTTTTAGTAGTGTTATTAACTAAGTCAGTCGAGTCTTTTTGAAGATGGGTTTTTTTATTCGTATTGATTTATATTAAAAGTTAAAAGTGAGTATTTGCGTTAAATTTAGATAGCCTAGATGATAAGAAAAAATAAATAAGTAGTGTTATTTAATTTAATTGAATGTTTAAGAAAGAAAATCAAAGAACTTTCGTCAATTTATTTTCATGCAAAAATACAGAGAAATATCAAAAAATAATATTATTGTTTGAAATTTTTTATGTTCGTTCGTGAATGTTTAATTTTTTTAATTAACAGGCACACGTCTATTTTTAAAAAAATAAGAAATTGCAATTGAAGAACATAAATAAAAACAAATCATAAAAATTAGTATAAGTATTTAAATGGTATAGAAAAATTGAAGTTTAAGGGTTAAAATGGAACAAGGCTAAGTTGGAGTGCCAAAATGAAAAATGATGGAAAGTTTAAGGAGCTGTATATGTGTTTGGCCAAAAAAAATCTAGTTCAACATTGAAGGAGGATTCGAAAATTCCCAAGTCTAAAAAGGTCAAACATGTTGGGAAGGTATTTTTAATAAATTAATTTTTTAATTTATATTTTGTTTAAATTTTTATGTATACCATGGTGAAACTAGCACAAATTTGGTATGAATTTTTTATACTTATATATTGATTGTGATTTCTGTGTTGACATAAAAATGGTATGATTTTAATAATATTGTGTATATGTAGAATGCTTATTGTTAATGTAAACTAAATTTTGCGTAAGTTTTCCTTTTGTTGGTAAAAATATGACAGTGGTAACGCACAAGTTTAAAATTGAAATCTATATTTGCACTATTGACTTAAGAGATGCGACCTGAATGAAAGGTGTAATTTGTGTTTACATGTGACATTAAATTTGTAAGAAATTGATATACTATGTTTTTATATATAGTCTGTATAAAGTATGTATTATATTTGTATGAAATTCTTATAATGTGTATATATTTGACATGAAGTTGATATGTATTTTCTGTATTGACTGTGATTTCTGTGTTGAGTTTAATATTTTTTGTGTATATGTAGAATGTTTATTGTTAATATTAACTAAACTTTATGTTTATTAGTGTTCAAAATGTGTATAAAAGTTAGTATTCATTAGTAAGTTTAGTTTAGTTTAGTTTAGTTTAGTATGTATAAGTATTTATTGTGTGAAATAGATATGAAATTTCATGCCCCGACAAATTTGCTATATAAGCTGAATTCAATAGTATTAGTAAATGTTTACAATGAAAATCATATTATATACTCATTACATACAATAAATGATAATTCTTTTAAATTTATGGTGTGAATTAATATATAACAAGGTATACTCATCTCATTAAGTATGAAAATTATTTAAAAACTGGTAAATTTAATTTATTTTAACAATTCTCTTTTTAGATTTTCGATTTATGAAGTTTGTATATATAAGATGCTAATTTGTAAATGACGCAGTCTTTTAAAAAAATTATTCATCTAGAAAAATAAATTAAAAAATAAAATACACATTCCTAAAACAAAATTTCATAAGAATGCTTTTTTTTTTAAAAAAAAAAAAACCAAAAAAAAACAAAAAAAAAACGATATAAATTTTTAAAGCATTGAAAAAAAATACATTCCTTCTACCTCAATGTTTAATCAATATTAAATAAGCACTACGGTGAAATTTTTAAGAATTAGGAGATTGATAACAACTGAAATAGTGACCAAGGAGAAAATAAAAATAAGAGATTAATATTATTAATTAGGAGATTGATAACAACTGAAATAGTGACCAAGGAAAAAATCAAGGATTAATACATGTTACCAGTTACTAAACACCATATTTAAGGAAAAATATTGATTAATTGGTTAAGGGTTATTTTAATTTAATTCTTTATTATCATTAATACATTAATATGTTTGTTATTTTCCATTCCGTTTTTTTTATATGTTTAACAAATGTTATATCCGGTAAGTCTTTTACTTGTTAAAACTTGAAACATAAACAATAATGTCATAACTAGTAATAAATAGTCTTATATATGTTAATTATGAAATTTTCTCTTAAATAAATTTACTATTACAAATATAAATTTTCTCTTAAATAAATTTACTATTACAAATATAAAACATAAAATCTAGAAAATAAATAAAATGATTAAAAGGATTTGAGGAATATTTTTATCTTTACATATATTTTTCTCATGATATTAAAACTTATGTATTATTAATACAATCAAATGAAAGGTATTAGCTATATATCTTATAATATCATGCAGGTGTATAATTAATCCATAAATCAGTTGTACTTAAATTCAAAATTCCTATAATATATAGTACTATATAATACATGGAGTATTTTTCTTCTAATACTCCCTAATCCCTACCGAACGACCGATGTCTACCATCTCTTCGTTAGACAATTTTGGCTGAGTATATTCCTTTCCAAGACCCCTAATACAAAATTAGACAGTTATTTTGAGCCATTGCAAGCCAGCAATCATATTTTAACACTTGCACAATCTAATAAAAAAGAGAGCACAAAACAAAAACAGTAATATGGGAAAATTACTTTAGTTTCAAGCAGAAAAGAAAAGTACATAAAATGTTTCACAAAGAGTGAAATGAACATTTTTTTTATAAGATTAGAGTTGTGATCTAGTGATCATGACATATATATGCACTCAATAGCATATAATTCAAATTTTACCTAATTTCCTCCTTACATCGCCTTCTCACTATTCATGAATGCTTTCTATGACATTCACTCAACACCCGTAGTTAATTCACTCCTTCTCCTGGTCTGTTAGGACAACATATCAATACATGGTTGTTGTCACGATCCAGGGGTACCTCCTAGATGTAACATGACGTATAAGACCCCGAGAGACCCCATACAAGCCACTTAGCATTCATAAAATAGGAAATAGAACAAAAGAAGTAAAACAACATTTCAAGTCCAATAGTTTTTATAAAAGAAAAGCGAAAGTCTAAAACACTTGTCTCAATAGCCATCTAATACAATAGAATGAAATTGGGCCTACACCATACATCATGTCCAAAACTGAAATACAAGAAAGAAACTGAAACAAGGAAAGTCCATCCTCGAAGCATGAGGACTCACCAAAGCCCGGGAACCTCGTAATCAACCACTAGCCACGAAATTGAGAAACCTGACTGTTGGACCCTACATTTGGGAAATGTAGGCAAAAGTATGCGTTAGTACAAAACAATGTACCAAGTATGATAGCTATTCATAAAACATTTAAATCATGCTAAAAGAGGATATTTCATGGCATGCAATTGACCAAGCTAAAACATGATATAAAAGGGTTAGAAAGCATAAGTCATAAAAACATGGTCAATGCAAGTTAACATCATTTAAAGTCTTTGAACACATATGAGATGCTTCTTGAAGTAACCTTAGTTCATTATTATTATTGTGGGAAGTAGCCTTAACCGACATAGAGACCATGTGAGCTATAACATGATCCCCCGGTGTCTCCCACACCGAAAAGGGTTGTCCTACTTGCCAAGGTAAGGACCATGAACTTCTAGCTTTAGTGGATCCACTAGCTAATGTCTATCTAGACAATCATCCTATGGGGGCACATAGGTAAGGGATAATGAGATTGCTTCTAGAAACCCGACCTCTACTAATGGGAGAATCTCCGTCTCAATATCCTCTCGGTGCTAAGCATAAATCCCATGGAATAGTCAATTATTACTTGTTCTTATTATCCATGGAATGACATGTCATCTTGCCAATCCAAGCTAGTCATTATCCATGGAAAGGTATCATTCAATAACCAATCCAAGCTAGGTTTCATTAGGATAGCTCTTTATCTTTGATTCAATTAGGTGAGAAGACTTTTCAACCTTAGAATCTTTACTATGTGAGAAAACCTTTCACAATCATGCTTTCATGTGTATATGAGAACAATCTTTTCAACAACACAACAATAACATCATCATTGATACTTTACTCTCAAAGCATCCTTGAAACATTTGCATAGATTTCATAAGAACATGCATAATTCCATGATTTACCTTTGAAGGTTCACAACCCACTTTCAACCATCAATATTTAGAAAACATGGGTTAGATATGGATTTCATCATAAATTCATGTAACTCTATCAATACATGCTTAATTTCATAAAACTCTTCCTTCATAATCAAAATCCCTCATCATATGCTCATAACTTGAAAACATGGGGATTACATGGGTTCATAGAAAAATCATCATAAAATCATAGTATTTCATCAATTCATGCATAAGAGATCATAATTCAATCATTTAAATCAATAATCAAGAGAACTCATGACAATTGAAGAAAACCCTAACTCAATTGGGGATTTCTAACTTTGAAAATAGGAAAATTTGAAAACTCCATGAATGGAAGGAATCTATGGATGAAAACTATTATATCTCAAAGCCAATTTCTAATTTCCAATGGAGGAATTGAGACTTGACTTGAAACCCTAGCTTGAATCCTTCTTCTTCAAGCTTTCTAGAGAGAAATATTTGAGAGTTCTTCTTTTTGGGGAATTTGAAGAGAAAAAAGTGAACAAACTAATTTGGGGGTTAGAATCACTTATATAGGGTTCTTAGTGAAGGGTAAAACGACGTAGTATAGGAATAAAATAATTAGGAAAAGACCCAACTGCCCCTACACTTAACTGCCTGACCACCACTCACGGCCACGACCGACGAACCATGGACATGATGATGGTTCGTCCTGCACGATCGTCATTCGTGGTTAGAGATATTGGTTTGGGGGGTCTGGACCACGAGCCCTCGACCACGGACCATGGTCCCACCAACGGTCCGTTGGTTCAGGCTGTGGGTCCAACCTTTTTTATCCTCTTTTTGGGTGCCATCCACGGACCACACCTACGGTCCGTGGTACCATCCACGGGCCGTGGGCGGCCTTAGTTGGTTGGCTCCTGTAGCTTCTGAAAAATGTTGTCTTACCCTCTTTCGGATTCGGGGTGCTACAATATCTCCCCCTTGGGATCATACGTCCTTTAATGAGATTTAAGCTAGTACAAAAAGGGTAGGAGAGGAACTAACAACCCAACCATCAATTTAATTTCATCTAAATGCATATAACCAAGGAGGAACTATCGACTCCAAGATAAGACGTATTCAAAACATCATAAGAGGGGGGTGACTAAATGTAACAGCCCATCATGCATGCAATACACATACCCGAGGAGGAAACATCAACTCCAAGCTAAAACCATACTCAAATGCATATATCCGAGGAGGAAGCATCAACTCCAAGCTAAAGACATTCTCACAACATCATATCATGTAGTCTACATGCAATTCATACTCATATGAATATAAACATGTAGAAATCAATCAAATTGACTCATTTTCTCCAAACTTGAACTTTTTTATAAATCATGCATAATAAGGAAATCATGGAAGCATTTAAGACACACGATTCCAAAGCAAAGAACAAACCATGAGGAACTCATTACCTCAAGCTAGAGTAGGAGTAGAAGGAAAGAGATGAGGATATCGAGACATCATATCAGCCTCGGCCTCCCAAGTAGCACCCTTAACTAACTGATTCCTTCACAATACTTTCACAGAAGCAACTTCTTTATTTCTCAACTTCCTGACTTACCGGTTTAAGATCTCAATAGGCACTTCCTCATAAGAAAGATTTTCCTTAACTCCCAAACCTTCTAAGGGAACTATGGATGTCGGATCACCAACACATTTCTTTAACATAGAGACATGGAAAACTGGATGCATCGATGCCAACTCATTTGGAAAATCTAGTTCATAAGCAACCTTACCAACACGCCTCAAAATTTGATATGGGCCTACATAACGGGGACTAAGCTTCCCTTTCTTACCAAACCTCATTACACCCTTTATGGGTGAGATTTTCAAGTAAACCCAATCATGAACATCAAACTCAAGATATCTTATTCTTACATCGACATATGACTTTTGTCGTCTTTGAGTCATTTTCAACCTTTCTCTAATAAGTCGAACTTTCTCTATGACCTCATGTACCAACTCGGGACCTATTAGGGAAACTTCACCCACCTCAAACCAACCTATAATAGATCTACACCTCCTACCATACAATGCTTCAAATGGAGCCATATCAATACTCGAGTGATAGCTATTGTTATAAGCAAACTCAATCAACGGAAAATGGTCTTCCCAATTACCCTTAAAATCAATCACACAAACCCTTAACATGTCTTCCAAAGTTTGGATAGTACGCTCTGCTTTCCCATTGGTTTGAGGATGAAAGGCCGTACTAATCTAAAGAATGATACAACTCATCTCAAGAATGCTCGACTCGGAGGGTTCATGCGGAATTATGGGCATGAACTACTCAACTCAAGGACCTTCATGGGTAACATGTAGTTGCCCCATGACTAGGAATATAATCCCAAAATGATTAAGACCTCAATACTCAAGACTTAGAACTTGAAGATACTACTCCTCTCAAAGATACTTAACTGATGGAATTCATGCGGATTTATGGGCATGAATGACTCGACTCAAGGGTCTAAATAACAATATGGAACTCATGTATGCGACTCTTCTTATTCTCATACTTACTTCCTCAAAACTCAATTTAAAACTCAAGTGTTGGCTTTGAAAAACTTCTCAAGATTTATAACTCAAAATAGGGTTTTGCAGAATTATAGACATGAACAAATCAACTCAAGGATCTCAATAAAAATATAGAAACTCAATAATTAGGAATAGAATTTTTAAAAGAACCATGAACTCAAGAACTCAAATCAACTTATCTCAAGAATACTCAAATCTAGGGTAGAATCCTAGATTTCTCTTTTACTGATTTGAAAGTAGATATAGGGGTTGAGGACGAACTAGTCCAACACTATGATAGCCTTACATACCTGGAAGAACAAAATTCTTGAAGAATCTTGAAGAACAAATTGATTAGAAGCCTCAAAACCCTAGCTTGAAGGTAAACGATCAAGAAAACCTTTCTTGAGATTCTTGAATTAGTTTTGTCACGACCCAACCCACCGGTTCATATGGGCACCTACATACTACCACCTAAGTAGGAGAACCCTCATAACCCAACAACTTAAAACATGCAGAAAATTAAATAAACGTAAATAACATACTAACGAAATTCTTTATTAAAAACCTTCAAAATAATTTCGAGTTAAGACTTGTAAAGTAATTAACACTCCCATGGATCTAGTAAAAAAAGGTACAAGAGCTACTAAGAGTACAACTGGACATGATAATTAAAAGACACAGCTCCCACCATGTGGAAGGAAGAATAGAAGCTACTAGAGATTTTCTTCGTCTTCACCTAATGAAACCTCACCGATCCTGCAACCAGACTATGTCAAAAGACATAGCAAGAGTAGTATTAGTACAAACATACGTACTGGTAGGCATCATCGATCAATCCGATGCTCACCGTATAATATAAGAAACCAACTAGTAAGATCATGAAATAAACCACTCGCTTCTTAACCTTTACCCTCTCTTGAAATACCTCCAATATACACTAGTACTCCGACTACTAACATCCTTCTCAATCAACCTACCTACCAGGTACTTGGTCATAGCCTACTCATTCTGACATATTAGCAATTCCCCAATTACACCCACAAGCATTCCAACTAACCGCTCACTTCGTACCCTTACTCCCTCGTCACATTACTCAACCATAGTCACATAGCATACTACATCAAACTTCCTTACCACTAAACCCAATCTCTTTCTCCAAGGTGAAGTGCACATACGTATATTTCATCACATACACTACCTCTACTTTCTGCCATTACGACACACGAACAACCCTTACTATCCATTTCTTGCCCCTTGAACACTTTACCCTTCCACTATACCCTACAAGTTCGCTAAACACACAGAACAATCAAATATACGCCATCATAACCTTTACCACTAAGTTCAACATATATAAGTCAACACCACCATACAATCACATGCACATATCGAACATATACAATATTATCAACATGTACGAACATCATGAACAACTTCACATTTACTCAAAATACACGATTATGACAGGTCATTGGTCCTCTCATGGAACCTAAACCCAAAACAGTTAGCATATCGGAACGTGCTACCCGATCCAATGATTATGCCGGAACGTGGCAACTAGTCCCATAATTATGCTGGAATGTGGCAACCGGTCCCATAATTATGCTGAAACGTGGCAACCGATCCAAGTTAGTTATGCCGGAACATGGCAACCGATCCAAGTTAGTTATGCCGAAACGTGGCAACCAATCTATTCAACACACCACAATCGCAATCACAAGTATATTTTTAAGATCATACATTTAAGCCATGATTTCATGATAACCATAATTCATTTATCTCCTTAGAACAAGTGTGATCAATAATGACACATTCATATACACACATGTATCATAATGAAGTAAGAACAAATGTACATCACACAAACATAGAATCACAACCATCACCTACAATGGATTATTCATCAGTACACATTATGCAACCCTAATTCGACCATACTCAGCCTTAATTCATCTTCTAAGGCTTCTTTCTAGGGTTTAAATCAATAATCATTCGGTGCACAAAGGCCTACGCATAAATCCTACCATCGATTCACATATTACGTAGTAAGCATAGATTTAAACTATTCAATTCATAAAACCTAGCCTACTGGGGTGCCAAGCAGCTGGACGGAGTTTTTGACTTCGATTCCAGGTTCCTGGGCTTTGTGATGGTGAATTTGGCCAAGAATTCGCAAGATATCACCATCCTCACGTTAGAAATTTTCTTCTCCTTCCTTCCCAAGCTTAGATCTGCTTTTCTGAGGTTTCTAGGGTGTTTACGACTTATTTAGGTATTTTAGGAATATAGCAAAAATAGAATTTCTGGCGCCGCCTTACCCCGCCCTGGCGCCGCTGCCCTAGCGGCAACATGCCCGCTCTGGCGGGACAATGGCCTAGAATTTCTTGAATTTTTGTTTCTTCTAAATAACGACGGTTCAGGTCGTTACAATAGATACCAATTTACCCCTCATTCATCCCCGAATGATTAACACCAAATAATCATACGCCCTATTTTCGGAGTACTCCCAAACTAACAAATAAGGCTATTACGAAACCACGAGGAATGGTGTCTGATTATCTAGTCAACACAAGAAAGGTACTATACTCAAGGACTAGGAGAAAAATTGAGGCAACACACGAAGATACGAAATGGTTGAAATGAAACGGTTGAAACTACACAGTCTGGCCAGCTAGGGCGGTAGCCCTCCCGCTGTGGTGAGGATCTCCCGCTGAGGCGGGAGATTGGGAGTTAGTAAAGGGGGAAAAGGAAAACATTTTTCTTATTTTCTCCCTTAAACTCTTAAAACTCTCCCAAAATCATCTCGGTTACTCTTCTCGGAACGTCAAAACTCAAGGTAAATTCTCGTTTCTCACGCTCTTTACTTCATTACTTGATTAAAAAACAATTGCATGCTGCTATTTGAGTGTGTAGAAACGGTTTTGGGGTAGTTATTTTGAAATTAAACTAGGTTGCTTGATTGATATAATAAATGAAGCATGGGTACTTCCCTTACGTCCCCAACGTCTCCACTATGTTCTGGGCATAAGGATTTCATAGAAATACGGTTAAATCAATCCAAAAATGGTTGGGGAAAGTTGAAGGGTCTCTTGGTGGAAAATTCCAATTTAGGCCTCATTTAAGAGTTATTTTGCCAAAATAATCTCTTATTTATGTTCTAGGGTAGTTTATACACCCTGATTTGCTGAAATTCTGTCAAAAAAGAGGTTTTGGGACGAAGAGACGCCATAACCGTGCCTACTATTCATCCCAAATGAAGGCCTCTCTGGCGGCCTTTATCCAGCTATGGCTGCCTTCATAACCCCGCCAAAACGGAATTATGGCCGATGTGGCGGGATACGCCAGGCAGTGGACTGCCCTTTAACACATACTTTTCTCTCATTTTCATTTTAGCCTCATCCGACTATCCCCTCATGTTCTAACTTATATTCAACTTATTGTAGGCTCTCTAAATGACAGATCAGAATGACGAACACTTACCCTTCATCCGATTTCCCAATTCCGCGAGCCTGGAAAGACATCACGACAACCGCAACACGGGGTTCTGTTGCGAGAGGGGTTTTGTATTACTCAAGCTAGAGGAGATGGTGCCTGCATTTCATGACCGTCTGATGGAGTTTGGACGGGCTTTGCTGACTAAGGCTCCCCCAGATGCACGTTCCACTTGGGTGAGGGAGTTTTATGCCATCCTCCCTACCGTCCGATGGGAAGACTCTTACCCTGTCTTCTGTGTCCGAGGAGTCGACATCCCCTTGAATGCCACCGCCATCAATGAAGTATTAAAGTTGCCCAAGTTCGAGGCCAAGCTAAGGTAGATGGATCTAGAGTGGATAAGAGACACTCTAATTGAGCCTGCACGCCAGGATCAGGTATACTAGGCTACTGCGGAGGGTATTACTAGCACGAATTGGTCACTCGATGCTAAGAGGTGGCTACACTTGGTGACTAGGAGGATCCGCCCATCGGGAAACCGCACATATGTGACCTTTCCTCGGGCTCTGGTGGCAGCGTGCGCTATACAAGACATTCAGTTAAATGTGGGGACATAAATCATTTCAGAGTGGAAGATGTTCTACTGAGGTAACAAGAAGGCTTTCTTTCTACCTGGACTCATTACTTCGCTGTGCAAACGGGTGGGAGTGGCACTTTTTGATGCCGATGAGGTACTTCCTATGAATCCCCCCTTTCACCATCTTTTGGTCAGACAGGTCTCTACTTTTAGGAGCAAGATAAGGAGGACGGGCAGGGCTAGCAGTAGTAAGGCGGCCGTGGATTCAGATGACGAGGACCCACTCTCAGGTGCACGGGTCGAAGAGGATCTGGAGGCTGTCCGTAAGAGGATGTGGAGCGCCTAAGTCAACTTTACTACGGTTCTACCCAGCATTGCCCTAGAGGTCGAGATGCTCCGTCTCTAGCTGCACTAGGAGAGGAGGAATGGTGTGGAAAGGGATCGCCTGATGGCCCGGATGTGGAAGACTATTAAGGCCATCTTTTCTTGTGTTGCTCCTGGAAAAGAGATTCCCCGACTCGATCCGAAGGACTACACGCAGTTCCCTAAGCTGAATGAGGCTTGGGCTGGCGTGATTCCCCCAGAGGACCTTGACTCTGATGTGGACACCACCAGTCTGAGAGTTCCTAATCTGACTGTTATTTCGCCCTTTTTGGCTTGTAAATTTTTAGAGAACTTGCTTTTATCTTTCGACTTGCTTAAGTTTTTTGTAAGCACAAGGATGTTAGTTTTTGCTGCCTGATGCAGCCTCATATTAAATCTTAAGGTGTTACGATCTATTAATTCTGTTGCTGAACACTGATAGACGGGTAGGGGTGAATTCAGATACCATTTGGGGTCTAAAATTGTGGTTAGGAAAAATAGGGGAGGCAGGGTTAAGGTTCTGCCTCGCCCTGTCCCGCTCTGGCAGGAATAAACCTGCCCTGGCGGTCCCATCTTGGAGGAAAAAATCCTGCCCCAGCGGTCAAAACGGAAACAGAACCTGGCCAAATTTTTTCTGGGGTTTTTCGCTTTTCTAAAAATTCCCAAATGTTCCCAGCATTACCCTGAACTTTTAGGATACTCCTCCTACAAGGAAAATTATTGTCTACTCCTAGTCAGTCCCATGATATACGAACCAAAATTTATCCACATTATTTTAGCACCACAACCCACACATTCCCTGGATACACCCAGACATTTATACAATCATTGCACAAGCACAAGACGCGTCCAACTCTTTCACGCAATTTGGCCCACACATAGCACATATCAAGTTTCAGGCACACCTTTATAGTACACATAATCACATCATAGTCGAACAAGTTCAACTTCACATTGACAGTTACTTCGGGGAACAAGTAGCACATATTCACATATTCCCAAACACCATGCGTAGGCAAATTCCATTTATCAGTTATTTCATTCCATATATGACCATTGCTTGTCATCCATGCCCTTTTCAGCCCCTAAGGCTAGATACCAATTGGAACCTTCCTAGTTCATATTTACCTTACTTGTGTTCCTTCAGTCGTGACCACGACGTCCGGTTCACCTTGTTGAGAAACCAATTGGAATCGGGAGATACCAATTGGACTCAACTCATACCACAAGCGACACTTCGCACGAAAGGAGAGAATAAGTTGAATAATTTCCTAGAATGCTTCCTAGCTTCGTAAAGATTAGATGTGGACGTCTGATGAGTCCACAATTTGGACTCTTTTAGGGCTTTATTTTGATAGATTTAGTGTCCTCAAATGCATATTTTGCCTCAATAACTAATGAAAATCATTGAGTTTCAGGTATTTGGAGTTTGAGATAAAGCATGGACACTATTGGGCAAAAAGGAATAAGGCAGCTAAAAAGAACGAAGAAAAGACAACCTAAGGATTGCCTAATTGCTAATTGATTGTTTATTCGCTGTTTAAAGGTGATTTTGTTCGTTAGTTGTGTTTGAATTTAATGGGGTTGTAGTTGCAAATACAATTTTATCTTCGTGTTTTTGACTTGCTCGAGAGAGAGGTTTTCAAACCAAAACTACTGAATTAATAGTCGGTGGTTATTGGGTTATCGTGGGTTCAGCTCGAGAGAGTGAATCCTAAACCCTCTCCCACACATTCAGCTCGAGAGAGGGAATCCTACACCCTCTCTCACACATTCAGCTCGAGAGAGTGAATGGACTAAGGTGAATGTTGTGCTTCATTGCTGCTTATCGGTGTTCGAGATAAACCGATTTGATTCGGGGTAAATTGTTCGAGAGAAAATTTACCCCCACTAAAGTCTGGCCTAGTTACCAATTTGCAGCGAGTTACTATCAATATCATTTACCCGGTTGTGTATTTTAGTCCATATTCCTATCACATCCTAAGAATCCCGTCTCTATATTTGCACTTTCATTTTTAGTTGTAATTTTAATTTATAATGATTACAAACCCCTTTGATAATTGACACTTGTGTCACCCTTTAATTTTATATGCTTATTTTCATAAAAGTCTTTAGCTATAATTGACTTGAACGAAGTTCTTGCTTTTCTATTGATTCTCAATCACAAACCGCTCCCTTGGGACTCGACCCCAACTCAGTAGTTGGGTTATATTACTATTGAATGACCGTGGATGCTTAGTATTGGATGAACTGCCCGAATACGTCAAGTCAACGTCAATACACCAATCCGCAGAAGTCTAGTCCACATTTTGCTCTTTTACGGGGAGACCGGTAACCTAGACTCTGATACCAATTTGTCACGATCCAAACCATCGGGACGTGCGTGCACCTACATACTACCACGTAAGTAGGAGAACCCTCATAACCCAACAACTTAAAACATGCGGAAAATTAAATAAACGGAAATAACATACTAACAAAATTCTTTATTTAAAACCTTTAAAACAATTTCGAGTTGAGACTTGTAAAGTAATTAACACTCCCAAGGATCTAGTCTAAACAGGTACAAGAGCAACTAAGAGTACAACTGGACATGATAATTAAAAGACACAACTCCCACCATGTGGAAGGAAGAATATAAGCTGTTGGAGATTTTCTTCGTCTTCACCTAATTTAACCTCACCGATCATGCAACCAGACTATGTCAAAAGACATATTAAAAGTAGTATCAGTACAAACACACGTATTGGTAGGCATCATCGATCAACCCGATGCCCACCACATAATATAAGAAACCAACTAGTAAGATCATGAAATAAACCACTCGCTTCTCCACCTTCACCCTCTCTTGAAATACCTCCAATATACACTAGTACTCCGACTACTAACATCCTTCTCAATCAACCTACCTACCAGGTACTTGATCATATCCTACTCATTCTGACACATTAGCAATTCCCCAATAACACCCACATGCATTCCAACTAACCGCTCACTTCGTACCCTTACTCCCTCGTCACATTACTCAACCATGGTCACATAGCACACTACATCAAACTTCCTTACCACTAAACCCAATCTCTTTCTCCAAGATGAAGTCCACCTATACATATTTCATCACATACACTAGCTCTACTTTTTGCCATTACGACACACGAACAACCCTTACTATCCATTTTTTGCCCCTTGAATACTTTACCCTTCCACTATACCCTACAAGTTCGCTAAACACACAGAACAATCAAATATACGCCGTCATAACCTTTACCACTAAGTGCAACATATATAAGTCAACACCACCATACAATCACATGCACATATAAAACATATACAATATCATCAACAAGTACGAACATCATGAACAACTTCATATTTTCTCAAAATACACGATTATGACAAGTCATTGGTCCTCTCATGGAACCCAAACCCAAAACAGTTAGCATACCGGAACGTGGTACCCGATCCAATGATTATGCTAGAACATGGCAACATATCCCATTATTATGCCAGAACGTGGAAATCGATCCAAGTTAGTTATGACGAAACATGGCAATCGATCCAAGTTAGTTATGCCGGAACGTGGCAACCGATCCATTCAACACACCACAATCACAATCACAAGTATATTTTCAAGATCTTACATTTAAGTCATGATTTAATGATAACCATCATTCATTTATCTCCTTACAACATGTGTGATCAATACTGCAACATTCATATACACACATGTATCATAATGAAGCAAGAATAAACGTACATCACACAAACATAGAATCTCAACCATCACCTACAATGGATTATTCATCAGTACACATCATGCAACCCTAATTCGACCATACTCAGCCTAATTTATCTTCTAAGGCTTCTTTCTAGGATTTTAAATCAATAATCATTCGGTGCACAAAGGCCTACGCATAAATCCTACAATCGATTCACATATATTATGTAGTAAGCACAGCTTTAAACAATTCAATTCATAAAACCTAGCCTATTTACGCACCAAGCAGCTGCACAAAGTTTTTGACTTCGATTCCGGGTTCCCGGGCTTCGTGATGGTGAATTTGGCCAAGATTCGCAAGATATCAACATCCTCACATTAGAAATATTCTTCTCCTTCCTTCCCAAGCTTAGAGCATCTTTTCTGAGGTTTCTAGGGTGTTTCACGACTTATTTAGGTATTTTAGGAATATGGAGAAAATATGATTTCTCGTAATTTATGTTCAGCCTCGCCTATCCCGCTCTAGCGCCAACTTACCCCGCCCTGGCGCCTCCTCCCTAGCAGAAACATGGCCGGTCTGGCGGGACAATGTCCCAGAATTTCCCAAATTTTTGTTTCTCCTAAATTACGACCGTTCGGGTCGTTATAAGTCTCTTGAAATCTCTATGGACAAGAATTATGATTTTCATTAGATTCATAATTGTATGGAGGAATTTGAGTTGAAAATAATAGAATTCTTGGAGAAAGACTTACCTTGTAAAAGAGTCTTGAAAAAGATTGAAAATATCTTGAATGTAGTCTTCTACTTTGATTTTTCCTTATGTTTTGCCCTAGGGTTTGAGAGAGAAGAAAATGATGGATTGAAAGATGAAAATATGATTGTTTTGAGCCTTTTATTAGTCAAGAAATTCATTTAGGGTTTTCTTGGAGGTAAAAAGACAAAAATGACGCTTTTTAATGTTTTCCCGTCGGTTAATTCGTAACAACACTGTATCAGGTTACTAAAATAGTCATAAATTTTTACTCAGAAATTGGATTGATGCGACATTGGTGGCGTTGGAAAGAGGATTCCAAGACTTTTCATTTGATATCTTATGGGTCTTTTAACTTATCCTGTGCTAAAAGTTATGGTCATTTGAAGTTGACCCAAAACTTAAAAGAAGTAAGGAATGACTTGAATGAATTCTCTTTATTTCTTTTATTGGAACTCAAGGTGTTATATCTACTGACCTGACCTTAATACTTAAGAAATTTTAAATTCCTCGGTAAAATCTTACTCACAACGAAACATGGTTTGAGTCTTAGCTCAAAAAAAAATTCTGGGGTGTTACAACATCTCCCCCTTTGGATCATTTGTCCTCGAATGATGGCTGGATTGGGTATGGAACGGGGTTTTTCTTATCATCTCTGCCATACCAACTAGAATTTGCCTGCATTACTATTCAGAACAAACTAAGGGCTCTCATTTAGCTATTTCTCATAGCAAAACCTCATCCTGTTCTTCCTTCTCATTTATAACCTTAGACAGAATTATCATACCATCATTATTGCGATAGGATTATTAACCTTCTCTTTCTAACACTACTTCATTACTAAAAGGACCTCTAAAAAGATATTTCCCATACTGTTTGGAACTCATTACTATCTTATTCTCAAACACTTGACTTGATTTCTCATCTCGTCATCTCCCCCTTAGGTCTAAAGCTGACACTTGGAAGCTATTAACCTATTCCATTATCTCTAACTGGTCTACATCCTTTTTTACTCTAACACTTGCGAGAAACTTATCTCATGACTACCGAACTCTCCATAAGCAGGTACTAAGAACTCTTTCTAAGGTGTTTCTATTAACCTCTTCTATTTAAATACCCTCTCGGTACACCTCTTAATGCTCTTTTTTACTCTTGTGACTTAGCTACACTTCACTGCCCTTATCTAAAGGTTAGGGTCTCTCACTTGTACCACTCATATTTATTGCAGCTAATCATCTCAATTCCTCACCTACTCTTTGTCAAGTCTTCTAGATCAAATCTCAAGACTAACATCATCACCCTCATGTTTCCATCATTTTAATCAAGATACTCATCTTTAATTCAAGCTTAATGTTTATTACTAAACCCGAATATCAATATGATTGTTTTCTTACTATACTAACTTACAACTACTGGATACAAATTCAGAAACACTCGTCCACTAAGACCTTACGACAAGTAGTCAATCCTTACCTCTTAGCCTCTACACTCACAATTTGCCATCACATTCCCCTTCACAACTTAAATACTATTTACTCACTTACTGCGCATTATCTCTCAAATAGTTCTATCATCCTCTGAATACTATGGGGCTCCCCCCTTCAAAGTTCATAAACCTAGCTTCGGTCTATCATCTCATGAATATTTTTCTTTTTGATTCCACACATACATTTAATCTGCTCTAACATGATGATACATCGACTTCAACTCTATTATGGTTAACAATATACTCTATCTCATCATGACTAATAACTAATCCTCTTATCACGAACTCTTCTACAACCTTAATATTCCTTGCTTGACTCATAAAAGAACTCATCACTTATAACTGACTGGGTGCACGATTGTAATAACATAATCTGCCCTATCAATATCTCTTTTCTTAAGATTACTGAACCTCTACATACTTTTCTCTTGACTTAAGGGCACTCCTTACTACTACTGCTCATAATATCGTAGTTCATACTATCTTTAAGGGTGAATATATTCCCAAGCTATAAATATACCACTCTCTTAAAGGTCTCAACTCAATACGGTTTAGGGAAGAATGTATAACTCCTTTTAGCTCAAACACACGATTCATATGAACATGAGTGCATTCCTCTAAAACTCAACACTTAACTCACTCACGGGCTTCTCTCAAGTCATCTGGAGTCTCATGAATTCCTCAAGAATCTTTCTAAGAGCAACTCATCGATAAATGACGTACTTTACTTTTCAACCACCTCTAGTATGAGGGGGTAGTCGAATGGATATGAGAACACATGAGTTAGAATACGTATTTATGACATAGCTCTATTGCACAATTAAGAGTATGAAAGAAGGGAAACTTTTCTTAAATGTCGGTAGTCCCTTGTTTATAGAAGTGGGGCCCTCACAACCATAAATAAGATCCTATTTGACCTGACATCATAGACACCCTAGGACACTTGAACTCTGTGCTCTGATACAAAGTTTGGCATGACCTGAGCCTACACCCTGGACGTGGCTGACACTCAAGAACCATTGCTTCTCCCCAAGCGAACCCTCATCCTTGCTGACTACAAGCGGAAGACTGACTCAAGCATACAAAAGCTTAAAAACTGAATAAAATTCATGAAACTCAAATACAAAGGTTTAACTCAAATGATTTATTCTGAATATAAATAAAATATTCAACTAGCAAACAATAGACAACTCAAGTCTTTAAAACATTTAATAAGATAAGTGAAACCGACTTCTCAAACTCTATTGTCTATTATGAAGCCTCTACTATTGCAGAAGAATATTGGGACAAGACCCATGACATCTCAAAACAACTAGCTGTAAGGTAAAGTTAAAGTTAAAGTTAAAGTCCTTTGAAATATAAGAAGGCTCACCAAAGCTGACTTGAATATCCCATGACCACAAGGAAACACTTATTGACGATCCTGAATACCTGTATCTGCATCATGAAACGATGCAGGCCAAATGGCTCAGTACATGGAATGTACGGAATTCTAAAGCATAAACATAGGCTTGAACTTGATAAAAAGGAAACATACTTACCTCTTCTCAACTTACTCAACTCAACTTAACTCAAGAATAAGCTACTCAACTCAACTCAAAGGTACTCAACTCAAGATACTAAACTCAATATACTCAAGGATAAAGCAACAATAAAAAATGCAATATATGGAAAACTTTTAAAAACAGTAGAAAGAAACTCAATGTATTAAAAAATGCAATAGTAACTCAGTTTGTATGCAAGGATACAAGATAAAATTTTCTTGTATATGAAAATACAAAGTAAACTCTATGTATATAAGAATACAAATATCTCTGTGGGAGTTTCTCTAACTAACAACCTTCACTATGAGCTATGTAATGATACAACGTCTTGCTGCACACTGTCAGGGCCGTCCTATACTTTGCCGGGGTAAAGAACCTACTCACTAAGTGGATCCACTAGTCTATGCTCAAAAGCACTAAGGAATCATCTAAAAAGTATGACCCTTTCTACCCACGTTGGCTACATAGTTTATGGGGGCTGTGAGTTGTCTGAACTCTCCCCCATATAGGTGCTCAATACTACTCCCAAAATATAACTAGCTCATATGTTTAAAAACATAACTCTTTTTATGTTTTGAGATTATTACTCAAAAAATCTTTCTCTTAAAAGAGATGGTACTCAAACTACTCAAAACTCTTTTGGAAATCTCAGTTTCCTCTCATCTTAAATGTAAAAACATTTACTCTTGGGAATACTTAGTTCCCATATATCATTTTAAAGAAAATGAACTCAGCTCTACTCTTCCTCAACTCAGTGCTCAAGTCTTTAAAACAAGTTTTAGAACAATTTGTAAAAAGACTTCTTAAAATAGGGTTCATGCCGAATTATGGACGTGAATGACTTAATTCAAGGTTTTCAATAACCATGCATAGAACTCAACTACTCCAGAATTCAAGGAGTCAATGATACTGCTCATCTCAAGAATGCTCGACTCTGAGGGTTCATGCGGAATTATGGGCATGAACTACTCAACTCAAGAACTCAGTGATACCTCTCATCTCAAGACTGCTCGACTCATAGGGTTCATGCGGAATTATGGGCATGAACTACTAAATTCAAGGACCTTCATGGGTAACATGTAGTAGCCCCATGATTAGGAATATAATCTCAAAATGATTAAGAACTCAATACTCAAGACTTAGAAAATGAAGATACTACTCCTCTCAAAGATACTCAACTGATGGAGTTCATGTAGAATTTATGGGCATGAATGACTCGACTCAATGGTCTAAATAACAATATGGAACTCATGTATATGACTCTTCTCATTCTCATACTTACTTCCTCAAAACTCAGTTTAAAACTCAAGTGTTGGCTTTGAAAAACTTCTTATGATTTATAACTCAAAATAGGGTTCATGATGAATTATAGACATGAACAAATCAACTCATTGATCTCAATAAAAATATAGAAACTCATTAATTAGGAATAGAATTTTTAAAAGAACCATGAACTAAAGAACTCAAATTAACTTATCTCAAGAATACTCAAATCTAGGGTAGAATCCTAGATTTCTCTTTTACTGATTTGAAAGTAGATGTAGGGCGTGAGGATGAACTAGTCCAACACTATGATAGCCTTACATACCTGATAGAACAAGGTTCTTGAAGAATCTTGAAGAAGACCTTGATTAGAAGCCTTGAAACCCTAGCTTGAAGATAAACGATCAAGAAAACCTTTCTTGAGATTCTTGAATTAATTTCTTGAACTTCATTAGTCATTCATAATTGTATGAAGGAATTTGAGTTGAAAATAATAGAATTCTTGGAGAAAGACTTACCTTGAAGAAGAATCTTGAAAAAGATTGAAAGAATCTTGAATGTAGTCTTCTACTTTGATTTTTCCTTAGGTTTTACCCTAGGGTTTGAGTGAGAAGAGAATGATGGATTAAAAGATGAAAATATGATTGTTTTGAGCCTTTTATTAGTCAAGAAATTCGTTTAGGGTTTTGTTGGAGGTAAACAGACAAAAACGACGCTTTTTAATGTTTTCCCGTCGGCAAATTTGTAACAACATTGTATCAGGTTACTAAAATAGTCATAACTTTTTACTCAGAAATTGGATTGACACAAAATTGATGTCTTTGGAAAGTGAATTTCCAGACCTTTCATTTGATATCTTATGGGTCTCCTAACTCATCCTGTGCTAAAAGTTATGGTCATTTGAAGTTGATCCAAAACTTGAAACAACTAAGAAATGACTTGAATGAATTCTCTTTAATTGTTTTTTGGAACTCAAGGTGCTATATCTACTGACCTGACCTTAATACTTAAGAAATTTTAAATTCCTCGATAAAACCTTAATCACAACGAAACATGGTTCGAGTCTTAGCTCAAAAAAACTTTCTGGGGTGTTATAAAAAATGACGTAGTATGAGGATAAAATAATTAGGAGAAAACTCAACTGCCCCTAAACTTAATTGCCTGACCACCACTAACGACCACGACCGACAGACCGTGGGCAGGACGACCGTCTGTACTGCACGACCTTCGTTCGTGGTCAGAGACATGGGTTTGGGGGGTGTGGACCACTAGCCCTCGACCACGGACCATGGTCCCACCAACGGTCCGTTGGTTCAGGCCGTGGGTCCAAAACTTTTTGAACCCCTTTTTAGTTGCCATCCATGGACCACACCTATGGTTTATGGTCCCATCCACGGGCCGTGGGTGGCCTCTGTTTGTTGGCTCCTGCAGCTTCTGAAAAATATTGTCTTACCCTCTTTTAGATCCGGTGTGTTACAGTTGTAGTACTTGTATTCTATTAGAAGTCATGCTTATATTTTAATTTGTTTCCTAGAGAGTTTGTATTCTACTACACATTTGTGTAGCATCTCTATATATTGAGGAATAACTCCTCCGTGAAAAACAATCGAGTTTTATCATATTCATAAAACCCTTACATGGTATAGAGCCTAGCGAAGACTCACGTCTCACAATGACATTTTCGTCAATTATCGGTATCAACTCGCAATCCCCTTCCAAGAATTTTCAACATACACACCCAATGTTAATAAGTCACATCTTCTTAAATTGGATCGTAATAACTATATTGAATGGAAATCACAAATTCTCACAATTCTAAGGGTCATAAAGTTGAATGATATGTGGGTGGTATGCACAAGTGCCCTCCAAAGGTAAAATCCCAAATAGCTCTGCTGAAGAAACCTCAACCGACGCCGTTATCAATTCAACGTACAATTTATGGATCAAACAAGACCAACTTTTATTGAGTTGGATTCTCTCTGTTTACATCCCCACTTTATTTAAATAAGGCGAAACATCGTGGTGACTCAAAAAATAAAAAATAATTCAACTTTAAAAGAATTTTAGAAAAAAATAATTTTAAAGGACTCGCCACCTAATTTTAGAAAAAAATTAGGAAACCAATTAAATAATTAACTTTAAAAAATGTCTACGAAACCAATAGATTCTAGGTAAGGGGTACAAGTTATTCCGAAGGGAAGGTGTTAGGCATCCTTCGAAATCCACAACTGTGGGTCCCGACTGAATTTATTTTTTCAAATTGAGGTGGGGATAAAAAAAATATACGATATACACAAGTAATAAAATGAAACAATAATATAAGAAACAACCCATAGTTTGCCTAACATTGATAATATACACAATAATGAATAAAAAATATAATTCGAGCTCCGTTCGATTAACTTCAATGGGAAGCGACTCTGAGGTACCTGTAAAGACACTTAGTAAAAATATTAGTAATATATAAATATGAATAAAAATAAATAATAATTTAAAATAAAACTCCATATTATATACATGGGAGCCTCGAAAATCGACGGAGAGATTTTTTCGTTGGCCAATTTTAATAACGAAAGAGTAGCAAAAAAAAACTATTTTAAAGAAAAGATTGAAGGCCAAAGCAAATAGTACATATCAAGCAGATCATAGAGGACTATTATATACATGGGAGCCTCGAAAATCGACGGAGAGATTTTTTCGTTGGCCAATTTTAATAACGAAAGAGTAGCAAAAAAAAACTATTTTAAAGAAAAGATTGAAGGCCAAAGCAAATAGTACATATCAAGCAGATCATAGAGGACTATTTGATAACTAAAATAATAATAGCATAATAGGTAAATAAAACTACTAGAAAAAAGTAATTGAAAACTAAACTATAACAGTCACCAAAAAGCAGTGAGAAAAATAATTTGTCAAAGTGTAGAGACTATATAATATTAAAATAGGCACCAAACAAGAATTTAAGTAAGAATATAAACACAAAGTCACTAAAATATAAAATTGTTCAAAATAATAAAGAGACAAGCCAATAGTATAATATATATATATTTTTTAAAATGCCAAAGACATAACAAGATGAGCCCAAATCAAGATTATACCAAATATATAGTAATACTAATTATTTAATGTTTCCTATCAAAGCAATAACCAAGACAAAATAATAGAAAATTAAATACAAAATAATTAATCATCAATGGCAGTCATAAAAAATGAGTAAATTTTAGGTTCAGCAAACATAAAAATCATATTTGTATGTTATAGCTATAATTTGTATAATTGCGCTCCATAGAAAACTTTATGTTTGCTATGGCTATTAATCTGTATATTTCGGTATACATATACATAAAAAGCTGTAGTTGTATATTTCAGTATACAAACTAAAACATAGTAATTGTATATAAACAAAATTACTACATATATACAACACATGTATATCGAATGGGTCTATTTGTATAATTCGATATACAAATGTGTCTATTTGTATATTTTGGTATACAAATGGGTCCTGCAATTAATTTTTATACAACACACATATATATACCAAATGGGTCTATTTGTATATTTCGGTATACAAATGGGTCCTGAAATTAATTTTTATACAACACATATGTATACCAAATGAGTCTATTTGTATATTTCGGTATACAAAAGGTATGCCAAAAAATATGGAATATTTGCTGCGAATTATAAATAAAAGAAAGTATGACTATAACATTTAATTTGAATTAATAATTTGTTATTTCATACAATTTTCCCTAAAATCTATCTATGAACAACTTAATAATTTGTAAACTAAAAGAATAGGCAGAACGCATAAGTGGCCCCTTGAACTTGTAAGAATTTTTCTTATAGACACCTTAACAAGGACTCCTTCCTATTGAACACTTAAACCACTCAAAAAGTGTACCTATCAGACACACCTGTCTGACTTGGCACTTATCATGTGAGGCATTCCTTTTGAGCGCGTGAAGTGAGAAATTTTTTTTGATGTGTCTGATTGGCACACTTTAACATACTTAACGGTCAAAATCTTCCCCTTTTATTTATCCAACCCTAGATTCTTCCCTTTTAGTTATTTCTCATCTCTTTCTTCTCCACATCGATCAAAAAAAATTCTTCATTCATCTTCTTCACAGCGAAGGAAATGTCCAATTTGTCGATTTCAACTTCTTCAGATGCAAATGTGTTATGTCGATGTGGGGTTAATGCTGAATTGAAAACTTCATGGACACAACTTAATACAGGACGTCAATTTTTTTCTACAAAAACACAAAGGTAAGCTTTTTATCATTATTCTAATCTGGTTAAACAAATCGTTGTCAATCGCTAATTATAGTTTAACTATTTTGATAATTTGTGTAGAGAAGAGGTGGATGCGATTATTTTTGATGGCACAATGATGAAATACCGCCTCAAGCAAAAAAGATCATATGGGGTCTATTGAAAAGAATCAAATCCTATGAACAAGAGAGGAAGCGGGCAAGAAAAATCAAGATCATATGCGTTATTGCACTCGTGATTTTTGCTAAATGGAAATATTTATGTTAGTAGTCTTAGAGTGATTGTATTAGTAGTCTTGTGTTTCTGTTGTACTGATTTTGGAAGAAGGAATGGAGATAAGTTGTTCATTAATCTATCTTATTGCTCATCTTCGCGACGCGGAGGCATTTTTAAATTCCCATTCGCACACAATTGCTCATCTCCGCGAGTGTTATGCCTCAAACTCGCTTTGTTGAATTAATTTAGGAATCCCTCTCCATGACGCGGAAAGGGCATGGAGTGCTCTGCCTGGAATTTGATTTCACGAGCCAAATTATAATTCCTCTCCGCGACACGGAGATGCCTTAAGTGACATTTTTTCAAGCTTCTTCCTTGCTTTCTTCACCTCCAAAGAACAATAACCATACTAAGTGAACAACACAATAACATTAAGCTCCAAACAAGCATGAATGATCGACAAAAAATTCTAGGCATTTCCTTGTAAGAAAATCCACATTTAAACCACTAGTTATAGTGTACATCAAAACCATCACAAAACATATTAAAGCATTCTCAATATTGTTCCCTTCTTGCATTACAGATTCAAATAGAGTAACCCCTAAGTGTATATAAAAAACACCCAAAACATATTAAAGTAGTCACACCCCTCTGTTCTTGCTCTTGTTGCACTAGACGTTTGCAGATCCACCCCCTTTGGACTTACTCATTCGTTGTAATTGTGAAGTGGTGATAGCATCTTTACCCTTCTATTTCAGTCCATGAGGCTTATAACCAATATCAATGTTTGTTGGTGTTGCACACTTGAAAACAGCTGGAGTAACAACTCTTTCACCTGCTGTACCAGGCTGTATACAAGAAACTAAAATAAGTACCTATTATCAAAGTAGATTATAAATAATTGAAGTTGGTTATACTCTTACATTTAATGTTTGTTTGCCACTTATATCATCAGTGTAGATGCCAAATCCCACAGTCTTAGGCCTTTTGTTTCCTCCTATTGATGTTGATGCTCCTTCTCTTCCCCTACCTCTTCCTACTTGTTGCCCTCCTGTAACAGTTGAAGTACCATCACCTCCTCTCCCCCTACCTTTTCCCCTGCCTTTTCCCCTACCTCTTCCCCTGCCTCTTCCAGCTTGTTGAAATTTTCTAACAATTGAAGTATCATCACAGATAAAAGTTGATTGTTGGCCTGAGCTGACATGTTGTGATGGTCTCCAGGTTAGTGGCTGGCTAGAACCTACAGGTTGGCCTGAGCTTGGTGGTTGGCTAAAGCTTGTTGGTTTCCTTGAGCTTGGTGGCTGGCTAGAACCTACACTTGAGCTTGGTGGCTGGCTAGAACCTACACTTGAGCTTGGTGGCTGGCTATAACTAGCAGGTTGCCTTGAGCTAGCAGGTTGGCTTGAGCTTGCAGGTTGGGTTGAGCTTCCAGGCTGACCCATTTCAGAAGATTTAATAGTGTAAATAAGAAAAATAAAAATTGTATTGCATTTTATCTATTGAATTGAAGTAATTAAAGGCTGGCTTGAGTATTACCACATATTTTCAGGCTTTATTATTGTGGCCTTGTTGATGACACTTGGAGCAAGTCATTTTTACACCACTCCTGGATAACTTTCCATACTTCTTTCTTGGCTCATCCTTTGAGTTTCTTCTGCATTTTGGTGGTCTGCCAGGCATTTGGTTTGGTTCAGGAGGCTCAATCACTATATAACTAGTGTGAGGCCACATTTTCATGTTAGGTATTGGCTGGATAAAGTAATTATAAGCCTTCATGAAAGTATCTTTTCTATACCAATTTACAACATGATCTTCAGGGTCTTGGCCTGCATGCTGATATGCGAAAATAGCATGTTGACATGGTATGCCTCTCAACTGCTAGGTTCTACAAGTACATGTCTTCTTTCTGATATCAATAATATGCCTATAATGACCATCTAAAATTTCATATCCAAATTGGCCATTGAACCTAACTTGACAATCTCTAGCATAATCTTTGTTTTCTTCAAGTACTAAACTTGCCATAGGAGAAATGTCTGATATCCAAGTGTCAACAAATTTTCTCATCTCAACATTTCTATCCATTATCTTATGTCTAATCTCCTCTAACATGGTGATAATTGATTTATGTCTAGCAGCTAATATCCAAGAATTAAATGTCTCACACATATTATTCTCAACAATATCACACTTAGCATGCTCCTTAAAATATGCTTTACACCATGTCTTTTTTCCATAATGTAACAAGTCCCCACAAATCTTCTTATTACCAAGTTTATTAAGTTGGTCCATTTCATCTTGAAATTTTACCTCAAAACTTGATTTTGCACATCTCCAAAATTGTTTTCTTCTTTCTTCTCCTTTCCAATTCTTCTGCCAATTGGACCAGATGTGTCTAGCACACATCCTCTGCTCACAATCTGGCAGCAACTCCATTATGGCTGCTACAAGACCCTACATATCATAATAATTGAAATTGAAATTTATGACTAATAATAATTAAATAAATAGGCAATGAGATCAAAATTAAATAAAATTACTATTAAACTAACCTTTTGCATATCAGACATCACAGTCAATCCATGTACAATGCCTAAGTTTAGATCTTGTATCAAGAAGTTGATAAAGAAACTCCAACTGTGCTTTGTTTCTTGATCAACAACTGCCCAAGCAATTGGAAACATTTATTGATTTCCATTCCTACCAATTGAAACTAATAATTCACCCCTGCAAGCACCATTCAGAAAGCATCTATCAAAACCAATGATTTTTCTGCATCCTTCTAACCAACCTCTCTTTAATGCATCAAAACAAACATAAAAGTAAACAAACATATTCTTTCCTGGAGTAGATTCCCTATCTGTCCTCACCCAACATGAACTACCAGGATTAGTCTGTTTTATCATGTCTGCATAATCACACAACCTTGCAAACTCCATCTTCCAATCACTCATAAACTCCTTGAGAATCATCAATTTTGCCCGATAACAAAGAGTTTTTCCAACATACAATCCTTTCGTCTTTCTCACCAACTCTTGAATTTCCCACAACTTTATATAAGGTTGAGAAACTATTCTGTCCCTAAACTTATTTTCAATAAAGTTAGATGTACACAACTTGTTTTTGGTTGTGGTAGGGCACTGATGAACATGATAGTAATTCTTAACAATAAAGTCACCAGAGTCTTTGTCTAGACTAGCATACAACAACCATTTGCATTTCTTATGTTGACATTTAACTCTGACTCTATGTTTTTCATTAGGCCTCAATTTTAATTTGACTTTATATTCCACAGCATACTCTGCCACAGCCTTTCTAAATTCTATGGCATTTTCAAATACCATACCAAGCTCAAATATAGCAACTACACAATCAGGATCAAATCTAACCTTTTTACTTTTTCTTCTAGCTGGTAAATCAACACCTTCCACAGCTTCAGGATCTAATTAATCCCTACTGTCATCACTATCCAGTTCTGAACTATCAATATTGTGCTCATCTCCCCCCAATCTTCCTACATACTTAGCAGCCTTGTTCCTTCCAATGTCTTCAAATCCTCTATCAACACCAGCCACTCCAAGAATTATTTCCTCTGTAGGAACAGGTTTTGTCCTCTGCAATTTGGTTCTCCTTTCATTTCTAAGAGTTCTCAACTCTTCATCAATCTCTGAGTCATCATCATCTGGAACAACAAACTCTTGTGAATCATCACTAATAACCCAATCTGTTTCAACACCTTCAAGATCTGATGCATCATCTACACCAACTTTAACATTAATATTCTCAGATTGGGCCCCTTCATCCACATTAATATTATGTGAGTTTTCTACCCCATCCTCATTAACATTTTCACCAACTGTTGGCCCACAAAGATAACCTGTAGGGACCCCATCTTTAATAACCTCTACCTCATCCACAACATGTTGAACATACAAGTCCAAAAAGTCACCATCACCTAGGTCTTGTATAAGGTTTAGTAAGCTGAAATCATTATCCACTAAGACAAAGTTATTGGTTGTAGGGTCTTTAAAATAAAAACCATCCACAGTAACATACCCCAGATCTCTAGTATAAAAAAGTAATTCCATTAAAGAAAAGTGGTCTTTATCGATACCTACATATTCCACTTCACTTTCCCTTATGTAAGTGAGACCTCCACCAGATGTGCCTTCCAAAAATTTACCACCATGGTGAAAGCGAGTTACTATAATAATATCCATAAGATTCCCTGGAAAAAAATTTAAATAAACCCGACAAATTACTGACATGAAAACCCTAAAAAATTCAAACTTTATTCACATATGTACAAAACATCACCATTGTAGTAATATATAAAATAGACGCTATATTTAAAGGGGAAATTGACAACAATAGTCATAGAGATTCGAAAATGAACTTACTTCACAAGATTGAACATAAAATCTCCTAGCTTTCTCGAATCAACCTTAAAACACAACAACAAAAGTTATTTTCTTGAATCGACCACACCGTAGGAAGAAAACATGAACATTATTGATCAACTTTCTTGAATCGATCACATATTGAGCGGGAATCGTGAAAGATATTTCTAGGCTTTTTTGAAACACGTTTTGGGGATTTAGAGAAATGACTGAGGGGTTGGGTGTTTTGTGATGTGTATTACCACGTATGATTAGATTTTTCCACATAGGAGATATGTAATGTCACGCGCTCCACCTTAAAACAAATGCCTCACACAATAAATGCCAAGCCAAACAAGTGTGTCTGATAGGTACACTTTTTGAGTGGTTTAAGTGTTCAATAGGAAGGAGTCCTTGTTAAGGTGTCTATAAGAAAAATCCTTACAAGTTCAAAGGGCCGCTTATGCGTTCTGCCAAAAGAATATTATATACAAAATAGAAATGAATAGATGCCCAGATCATCATAAAAATATAAACTAATTATAAACAATATGAAAATCATCCCAATAGAAAATAATGAATTAAATATGAAAATCAACCCAACAGAAAATAATGAATTAAAGAACGAACTAATGAACTATACTTACCTAAGAATTGGATCTATTGTTCACCGGAGTTGGAGTACTCGAATGGATTTTGATTGTGAGAGAGACGACGATGGGAATGGTCTAGTTTGTGGTCCTTCACCGGAGAAAGCATGGAACAACAACGAGAAAGAGATTTCTAGCGTAAGGATGTCGATAGCGTGTGGATTTCCGATCAAATACACTGTCCCGTCGTTTGAAAACCAAATTTTGAGCTACAATCCCTCTGTGAATGCTTGGCACCTAGGTAGGCTCAATTTTATTAATTGAGTAGTTATAAATCCATCACTCACTGCGTAGTATTTGGGTAATTGATGGTAGAACTCATGCATAGGCTTTTATGCACCGAAAAAGAGATGTTTATACGTATATTCCTAGGTGTTACATCAGACGTATACCGTAGGAGAAAGCCCTATCCTGTGAACTAGGGTTATGTGATTGTTGGAATTAATGTTGTGTGATATAGACTTGTTAATGGCTTCATGATATGCATACAATTATATGATTAGAGGTATTATGGATCGAACCTAATGGAAAGACTGAATATTTACAATTGCATGCCATGAACCTAATACTTGATTGTGTGATTATAAGTATGTTCATTATGGATGGGAGTGTGATTGTGATTGTGCTGATGGGATCAAGTGTCACGTACCGACACACTAACATGCATTGGATCGGGTGTCACGTACCGACACACTAACATATATTGGATCAGGTGTCATGTACCGACACACATATACATGCATTGGATCGGGTGTCACGTACCGACACACTAACATATATGGGATCGGGTGTCACGTGCCGACACATATACATGCATTGGATCGGGTGTCATATTTTGGCTCGCTAACAGTTTGGGCGTGGGTTCCATGAGAGGACCAATTGTGATTGATATATTCGTATCTACCTGTTATTGATAATGTCGAATTGAACATATTTCCTGAAACGATAGCTGGGTTGTGTATTGTGTTTATATAGGTTAGTTCGCGGTGTCGTAAGGTAATTGGGTATATTGCGTTAATGAATGAACTCTGAATGGTCGGGTCCAAATTGGGATGTGGTATGGTAAGTGGGGACCAAGGGTATGGATGTTATCATTTGTTATTTAGAAAGGGGTCAGGTGTATTGTCGTTGAGTATTGGGGTGGTGTTATGTCGTTGTGTTAATAGTTGGGTATTTCCCCCGTATGGGAGGAGTAGTATTGAGATGGTTAACTAGTCTTAATAGACCGTACCATGGGGTCAAGGGTTGAGTGGAGATTGGAAAGTAGTGAGTAGTATGTCGTGAGTGGTTGGCCGGGTAGGTAGTGGTTATGTCGCGACCTGAGTCTACACCTTGGACGTGGTTGGCACTCGAGAACCATTGCTAGTCCCTAAGCGAACCCTCATCCTGGTTGACTACAAGCGGAAGACTAACTCAAGCATACAAAAGCTTAAAAACTGAAATAAATTCAATAAACCTAATTACAAAATCTTTAACTCAAAATATTAACTCTGAATAAAATAATATATTCAACTCGCCAGAAATAGGCATCTCAAGTCTTTAAAACATTTAAAAATATAAATGAAACAAACTTCTCAAACTACTGTCTATCTATGAAGCCTCTAACTGATAAAGATGGAAGTCGGGACAAGACCCATGACATCTTGACAAAACTGAAAGTAAATGGAATCCTTCGGAAGCAAGGAGGCTCACCATAGCTAACTCGAATTGCATGTGGTATCAACGAAGTTCCTGTTGATGATCCTGAGTACCTATATCTGCATCATAAAATGATGCAGGCAAAATGGCTCAGTACGTGGAATGTACGAGCATGCAACGGGAATTCTAAAGCATAAACATAAGCTTGAACTGGTGGAATAGACACATACTTACCTCTTCTCAACTCACTAAACTCAACTCAAAGAAACATAGTTCAAGTTCAACTCAATGATAAGATATTCAACTTAGTGAAATAAAGCTCAACTCAAAGATAAGATATTCAACTTAGTGAAATAAAGCTCGACTCAATAGTAAGATACTCGACTCTGGGTACTCAACTCTGGATGCGTAACTCAATATAAAGCAACAATACAAATGCAATATATGGAAATCTTTTAAAACAGTAGAAAATAACTCAATGTATTGAAAAATGCAATAGTAACTCAGTTCGTATGCAAGGATACAAGATAAAATTTGCTTGTATATAAAAATACAAGGTAAACTCTGTGTATATAAGAATACAAAATATCTATGTGGCAGTTTCTCTAACCAACAACCATCATTATGAGCTATGTGATGATACAACATCTTGCCTCACGCTGCCCGGGCTGTCCTATACCTTGCCGGGGGTATAGAACCTAACTACTAAGTGGATCCACTAGTCTATGCTAAAAGCATTAAGGAATCAGCTAAAAAGTATGAACCAACTAAAAACTCTCCCCCATATCGGTGCTCAATACTACTCCCAAACTATACTAGCTCATATGTTTAAAAACATAACTCTTTCTATGGTTTGAAATTATTACTCAAAAACTAGCTGAAAATCTCTCTTGGAAATCGGTGTTTCCTCTCTTAGAAATCGGTGTTTCCTCTCTTGGAAATTAGTGTTTCCTCTCTTGTTTAAATGTGAAAACATTTTAACTCTTGGGAATACTTAGTTCCCATATAATCTTTTGAAGAAATGATCTTCACTCTTACTCTTACTCAACTCAATGCTCAAGTCTTTAAAACAAGTTTAGAAAAAATTGTAAAAGACTTCTCAAAATAAGGTTCATGCCGAATCATGGACGTGAACGACTCAATCCAAGGTTTTCAATAACCATACATTGAACTCAATACTCAGTACTCAAGAAATTCAATGATAATACTCATTTCAAGAATACTCTACTCAAAGGGTTCATGTGGAATTATGGGCATGAACTACTCAACTCAAGGACTCAAATATACTTCTCATCTCAAGACTGCTTGACTTATAGGGTTCATGAGGAATTATGGGCATGAACAACTCAACTCAAAGACTTCATGGGTTACGTGAAATTATCCCATGATTAGGAATATAATCTCAAAAAGGGGTTAGGAACTCAATACTCAAGACTTAGAACTTGAAGATACTACTCCTCTCAAAGATACTCAACTTATAGAGTTCACGCAGAATTTATGGTCATGAACGACTTGACTCAAGGGTCTACATAACGATATGGAACTCGTGTATACAACTTTTCTCATTCTCGTATTTACTTCCTCAAAACTTAGCTCAAAGCGATAGTTGATCTCAAAAGATCCACAATTGAACTCAAAGACGTTCTTGAACTCTACTCTTAACTCTCCCTTGAATGTGAATTATGAATTCAAGAGTTATGGTTCATGGTATGATGGATATTGGTGATAGTGTAGACTCATGAATACATTCTACCCACTCTCATGCTCACTTACTTGAGTCTTGAAACAAGTTATTAGAATTTGTAGAAGACTCCTCAAAATACTCAAAGGGACTTTCTCAAAATGTTTGGAAGAACTCTCAAGGCCTAACTCTTAACTCTACCTTGAATTTGAATTATGAATTCAAGGTTATGATTCATGTTATGCATGATTTCTAGGTGTTTAGAAGTAGCTTAGAGTGTTTAGAATCAAAGGAGACTAAAGGTACCCTTTGAAAGAACTCAGACGGACAAAATGACAGAGAAATGGTGGGGGCAGGCGACCTTGACGTACTGAGTGGCGTGGGGCGCCAACCCCTAAACTAAAGAGAATAATTCTTGGCGTACTGCTCGTTGTCATACCCTAGTTCACCTAGATTCGAACAGTTTCTTCTCCAATCAGTTGGATTCGATATCTCAACACAAGTACACACTAATCTACTCAATAGATCCCTCAAAACACTCACTTTCATCTCAAGAAATAATCAAAACCTCAACAAAACAAGATTTAGAATGAAACTTCAAGAACACTTATCAAGAACTTAAATCTTTCAATCTTTATGGACGAATTTGAAAATGAAAATCATGTTTGGCTTGTGGGTGAACGAAGCCAACACTATGGAAACTGACATACCTTCTACGGATCAAACCCATGGCGAAAATTCGCAACAAAACTAAAGAACCTCGACGAATGCCTTGATCCTTTCCTCTTTTCTCCTCTTTTCTCTTCTTGAACTCTCAACTAAAACCCTAAGCGTATATTAGGATTATAAAACTGAACCTAATAAGATTAGACCCTTAAAACCTTACTAAAAATGAATTGAATCTAATTGGGTAAGGAAAAGACCAAAATACCCCTCATTATTTTTGGGTAACTTTCCTTAACTGGACAACCTGACTTCAAAAGGGCATATGTCACTCATCCGACCACGAAATTTAGCAAACTTGTCGGCGTTGGGAATATAATTCAAATACCTTTGATTAGCTATCTTCTAGCCCACCTAACTCATCATGTACTAAGAGTTATGGTCGTTTGAAGTTGACCCACGACTCATAACTTAAGCATAACTTCAGATTTTGCTATTTCCAATTTAGTTATTTTTTGAACTCAAGGTGCTACATATAGTGACCTTAACACTTAAGAAAATTTAAATTCCTTGGTAAAACCTTACTGACTATAAAGAAAGGTTGAAGTCTTAGCTGTAAAAATTTCTGGGGTGTTATAATATCTCTCCCTTTGGATCATTCATCCTCGAATGACGACTGGACTGGGTATGGAATGGGGTTACTCTTACTAAGGTCCGAGTCTAATGGTATGCTCTTACTATATTCAAGCTTAATTTAAATCCTTAGGTTCGGGTTCTATACCTCTCTATAGGGAATCTCATCCCAAAACTATTACTCTTTAACAACACCACATTTAAGCTTAATACTCTAACAACTCCATGGACTCCTACTAACCAGCTCCTTAAGAAATTCTAAACACTTGACTTGATTTCTCATCTTATCATCTCCCCCTTAGGACTAAGGCTAACACTTGAAATCTATGGATCTATTCCACATCTCTAACTGGTCTACATCCTCTTTTACTTTGACACTTCGAAGAAGTTTATCTCATGACTACCGAACTCTCTATAAGCAGGTACTAAGACCTCTTTCTAAGGTGTTTCTCTTAACCTCTTATGATTACATACCCTCTTGGTACACCACTTAATTCTCTTGTTACTCTTGTGACTTAGCCACACTCCACTGCCCTTATCTAAATGTTAGGGTCTATCACTTGTACCAATCATATTTGTTGCAACTAACATTTCAATTCCTCACCTACTCTATGTCAAGTCTACCAGATCAAATCCCAAGACTAACATCATCACCCTCATATTGCCATTCTTTTAATCATGACACTCATCGCAAATTCAAGCTCAATGTTCATTACTAAACCCGAATATCAATACGATTGCTCACCTACTATACTATACCTCATTACTTGATCAATTCTATAACCTTCTGAACACCATGACCATCTCAAACAAATCATAAGCCTAGCTTGGGTCTATCACCTCATTAATACACTGTGCTTCTATTCAACACATATATTTAGCCTCCTCTAATACGATGGCACATCGACATCAACTCTAGTCTCAAAGATACTCAACTTATGAAGTTCATGCAGAATTTATGGGCATGAACGACTTGACTCAAGGGTCTACCTAACAATATGAAACTCGTGTATACAACTCTTCTCATTCTCATACTTACTTCCTAAAAATGATAGTTGATCTCAAAGGATCCATAATTGAACTCAAAGACTTTATTGAACTCTACTATTAACTCTCCCTTGAATGTGAATTATGAATTCAAGAGTTATGGTTCATGGTATGATGGATCTTTGTGATAGTGTAGACTCATGAATACATTCTCCCCACTCTCATGATCACTTACTTGAGTCTTGAAACAAGTTATTAGAATTTGTAAAAGAATCCTCAAAATACTCAGAGGGACTTTCTCAAAATGTTTGGAAGAACTTTCAAGGCTTAACTCTTAATTCTACCTTGAATTAGAATTATGAATTCAAGGTTATGCTTCATGTTATGCATGATTTCTAGGTATTTATAAGTAGCTTAGAGTGTTTAGAATTAAAGGGGACTAAAGGTACCCTTCGAAAGAACTCAGACGGACGAAACGACGGAGAATGGGTGGGGGCAGGCGACCCTAGCGTACTGATTGGCGTGGGGCGCTAGCCTAGTTTGCCTAGATTCGAATAGTTTCTTCTCCAATCACTTGGATTCGATTTCTCAACACAAGTACACACTAATCTACTCAAAACACTCACTTTCATCTCAAGAAATCATCAAAACCTCAACAAAACAAGATTAAGAATGAAACTTCAAGAACACTTATCAAGAACTTAAATCTTTCAATCTTTTTGGACGAATTCGAATATGAAAATCATGTTTGGCATGTGGGTGAATGAAACCAACACGATGGAAACTTACATACCTCTTAGGGTTCAAACCCATGGTGAAAATCCGCTACAAAACTCAAGAACCTCGATGAACGCCTTGATCCTTTCCTCTTTTCTCTTCTTTTCTCTTCTTGAACTTTCAACTAAAACCCTAGGTGTATATTAGGATTATAAAACAGAAAATAATAGGATTATATCCTTAAAACCTTACTAAAATTGAATTAAATCTGATTGGGTAAGGCAAAGACCAAAATACCCCTCACTATTATCGGGTAACATTCCTTAATTGGACAGCCTGACTTCAAAAGGGCATATCTCACTCATCCGACCTCAAAACTTAGAAAACTCAGCGGCGTTGGAAAGATAATTCAATTACCTTTCATTAGATATCCTTTAGCCCACCTAAATCATCCTGTACTATGAGTTATGGTTGTTTGAAGTTGACCCAAGACTCATAACTTAAACATAACTTCAGATTTTGCTATTTCCAATTTAGTTCTTTTTGGAACTCAAGGTGCTACATCTAGTGACCTTAACACTTAATAAAATTTAAATTCCTTGGTAAAAACTTACTCACTACAAAGGATGGTTCAAGTCTTAGGTCAAATTTTTTTTGGGGTGTTATAGGTTACATCAGGAAACTCTCTAAGGACTAGAATGGTTTGGCGAAGATCAAGACTAGAATGACTAAGGGGTCCAGAGTCAAGTGTACTAGTGTATTTTTAGGTTTCCTGAATTTGTAACGGTGGAAAAATATAAAGTGGAGGAATGAATAGTCTTATGTCTGGGAGTTAGGTTATGTAGGCGACAACTGTTCATAGGTTGCTCGATTAGGCCAATGCATGTTTCTTGCTAGTCGATTTCTTATATTATGCAGTGAGAATAGGGTTGATCGATGATGCCTACCAATACGTGTGGTTGTACTAATACTACTCTTGCTATGCCTTTTTGGCATAGTCTGGTAGCAGGATCAGTGATGTCTCATAGATGAAGACGAAGGCAATCCCCAACAACTTCTATTTTTCCTTCCATGTAGTGGGAGCTGCGTCATTTATAATTTTGTTATACTTTGTACTCTTAGTAGCTCTTCTACCTGTTTAGACTAGATCCCTGGGGTGTTAATTACTTTACAAGTCTTAACACGAATTGTTTTAAAAACTCTTTATTTATAAAATCTACATGAATTTCTTTTGTCTACAGTTTTCTTAATTTTCCACATGTTTTTAATTGTTTGGGAATCTAGGTTTCTCCTACTTAGGTGTTAGAGTAGGTGCCCGCACGGCCCGGTGGGTTGAGTCATGACAAATTGGTTTTAGAGACCAGGTTACCGGTCTCCCAGTACAAGAGCAAAATGTGGACTAGACTCTTGAGGATTGGTGTGCTGACGTCCACATCTAATCTTCAGGAAGCTAGGAAGCATTCTAGGAAGTTGTTCCATATTTTCATTCCTTTCATGCGAGTTGTTGGTTGTGGTATGTGTTGAGTCCAATTGGTATCTCCCGATTCCAACTGGTATCTCAACAAAGTAAAACTGGATGCCATGGTCACGATTGAAGGGACACGAGCAAGGTAAATTGGAACTGAGAAGGTTCCAATTGGTATCTGGATGTAGAGTCTATATAAATGCATGGATGATCAGTAATGGTCATCTGTGGAACGAATTATCTAATAATCTGGATTTGTCTGTGAGTCGTAGCTTGAAACTGTAAATGTGTGCTTCTTACTATCTGATCTAACTGTGTGTGTGGAAGGTGTGTTTGTTTGAATTCTATGATATGAATATGTGTAATATTGTTGTTTGGACTTTGATGTGTGCAATATGTTAGCCTGAATGTTCAAAATTGTGCAAGTTGTAATCGATTGAGTTTCAGGAACTTATTGTCGGAAAGAAACCTATCACTGGTCAAGGATCTAGATAAACTACGATGTGATTCGTAAATGAAATATGGACATGAGTTGCGACCGACTATAATAGTGTGAGCATGTTTTGAGAATGTGCGTGATTGTGGTGTTAAATTAATGAGAATGATTTTGGAGTATGTATCGTTGGGTTGACTCGAGGTAGACAATGACTATCCTAGCTAAGAGGATTATCCTAAATGCTTAGTTATAACCTAGGAATCAAGGGAAAATTTTAGAAATGGGAAGAACTCCAAGAAATTGTTGACCTGGGCACTGTCTCCGTCTGAGCCACTGGGGCGGGATTATTCCCGCCAGAGCGGGATTTCTCTTGCTAGATCGAGACAGGGCGAGACAGAATCTCAGCCATGTCTCCCCTGTTTTTCCCTAGTCACATATATGAACCCCGAATCGTATTTGAACTAATCCTTACAATTCAACCAGTACTAAATAATCGCACAGTAAGCCATAAAACTTAGCATTTAATTTTAACTGAGAAAAGCAGCAGAAACCAACATCTATGTGCTTACAAAAAAAGAGAGTAAGGAAAAGCGAAAAGATAAAACAAAGTCTTGTTCAAATATAGGCTCAAGAGGGGCAAAAAACCAAATCAGGATCCCTCGGACTGGGAGGTATCATCATCAGAGTGTAGGTCTTCCGGGGGTACCAGGCCAGTCACGGCCTCGTCCATAAAGGTAAAATGCTGAAAGTCTCCTCTCTCGACTTGGGGAACCTCCTGTCCAGAGGAAACACAAGAGAAGATGATCTTCAGGTCTTCCACTTCTGGACCATCAGATGATCCCTCTCCAAACCCTTCCTCCTCTCCAGGCGCAGTTCTCGGCAGAGTATCTCAACCTCTAGAGCAGTGCTGGGTGGAACTGGAGTGGTTCTAGCAAAGGAACGCCCCAACCTCCTTCGAATGGCTGCTATGTCCTCCTCCACCTGTGCCCCTGGGAGTGGGGGCTTGGACCGAGTGGGAAGAGTGTCGTCTTCTGCACCATCTTCCCCTACTTCATTATCTACCTCCGCAGCCGCTAGACTACTGCCGGCCCTGTCCATCCTCCTCTTTTTGCTCCTGGAGGTAGAACCCTGCCTAACTAAAAGAGGGTGGAAAGGGGGATCCATAGGAAGTACCTCATCGGTATCCAAGAGGGGCACCCCCACCCGCTTGCACATCGCAGTCACCAAACCCGGTAGGAAGAAGGCCTTATTGTTGCCCCAATAGAACATCTTCCATTCAGAGATGATCTTCACACCCATATTTAGTCCAATGCCCTGTATAGAGCACACCACCACCAAAGCCCGAGGAAAATTCACGTCGGTTCTATTCCCCGATGGATGGATCCTCCTACTAACCAAGTGTAGCCACCGTTTGGCATCCGATGACCAGTTAGCACAGGTGATGCCCTCTGTAGTGGCCCAATAGAGCCGGTCCTGATGCGCAAGCTCGATAAGTGTATTCTTTAGCCAACCCAAATTCATCTCCCTGAACTTGGTCTCGTACTCAATGTTAGGGACCTCTGGCACCTCGAGCACATTGTTTATGTAGGAAGCATTTAGGGGAATGTCGACTCCCCAGATGTGGATGGTAGGGTGATGGCATAGAACTTCCTCATCCATGTGGAACGCACAGCAGAAGGAGCCTCTTTCAGTGGAGCCCAACCGAACTCCATCAACCAGGTATAAAAGGTGGGGGCCTTATCCTTTAGGTTCAGCAGCTGAAAACCCCTCTCACAACAAAATTTGTTGTTTCTATAAGCGTGGTGCCTTTCCTGACTGGCTGCATCAGGAAACCAGATGAAGGGCAGATTTTTCTCTTTAATTTTAGCCATTTACATAAGCCTGCAAAAATTAGGAAGGCATACACGTTAGAACTCCTTGGGATTAGACAATATTTGGTTTAAGGGGAAAATAATTTTTCTATCCTTAAAGGGACACATGCCACTGTTTCCCCAGGTCTTGCCACAGCGGCCCAACTCCCTCTAAAGAGGGAGGAGGAAGGCCGCCACAGCGGGATGAAGGCTGCCAGAGTGGCCTTGATCTGGGACGAACTCCAGGCTCGATCATGGCACCTTTTCATACCAAAATCCATGTTTTCAACAGAATTTCAACATATCAGAGCCTATAGAGTATCCTAGTACCTAACTATGCTATCATTCTAGCGAAATAACCCCTAATTGGTGTCCGAATCTGAGTTCACACCAAGAAACCTTTCAACTTCCCCTACGTAATTTGGAAATAGCTCGACCATATTTTCGTGAAATCCTTACGTCCAGGACGTTGTGGAGACGTTGGCGACGTAAGGGAAGTGTCCACGCTACATTTTTCTAACAAATCAAGTAACCTATGTTCATAATTTTTTGAAAAACTACCCCAAGACCCTTCTAATCAATTGTTTAATGTCATGCAATCGTTGTTAAGTAAGCATGGAAGTAAATAACGTAAAGAACGAGAACATTATCTTGATGTTGACGGTCAGAGCGGAGTGTTTGAGAGGATTTTAGGAATTTTTGAAAGAGAAAGGGAGGAAATGGGGAAACCATTCCCCCCTTTACTGTATTCGATTTCCCGCTACAGCGGGTGCGTCCCCGCCTCAGCCGAAAGGTTACCGCTCTAGCGGGGTCAGGTTGTTTAAATTGGACGCATATCTTTTTAGAGCGTTGGGCCATTTCCCTAACTGGTCTTTTGAGCATAGAACCTTTCGTGTTTCAAATTTGAAAAGTCACTATCCTTCATGACTTCATAATGGACCGATTTGTTAGTTTAGAAGTACTACGGAAGGACACCGGTTTATCCATTCGCTAGTCATTTAGGGACGAACGAGGGGTAAATTGGTATCTATTGTAACGACCCGAACCGTCGTTAATTAGGAAAGGGAAAATGTCGAGAAAAACTAGGTCTCTCAGCCCGCTAGAGTGGGCCAGATGCCGTCAGGGCAGCAGTTCTGTAGAGGGATAAGTGGCAGCCAGAGCAGGATGGGCGAGGCAAAATTTAAATAATGCAAAGTTTGATTTTTTCCTTTTTGCAAAAACACCAAAAAGAGGTGAGGATCACCCTAGAAACCCTGAAAAGGCTGCTCTAGGCTTGAGAAGGAATGAGAAAGAGATTTCTAGCGTAAGGATGTCAAAAGCGTGAGGATTTACGGTCAAATCCACTATCCCGTCATTCGGACACTAGATTTTGAGCTACAATCCCACTGCAAATGCTTGGCACCCATGTAGGCTAGGTTTTATTAATTGAGTAGTTATAAATATGTGACTCACTGCATAGTATATGGGTAATTGATGGTAGAACTCATGCATAGGCTTTTATGCACCAAAAAAAAGATGTTTATACATATATTCCTAGGTGTTACATCAGACGTAAACTGTAGGAGAAAGCCTTATCCCATGAACTAGGGTTATGTGATGGTTGGAATTCATGTTGTGTGATATAGACTTGTTAATGGCTTCGTGATATGCATAAATGTATGGGATTAGAGGTATTATGGATCTAACCTAATAGAAAGACTGAATATGTACAATTGCATGCCTTTAACCTATTACTTGATTGTGTGATTATAAGTATGTTCATTATGGATGGGAGTGTGATTGTGATTGTGATTGTGCTGATAGGATCGAGTGTCACGTACTAACACACTAACATGCATTTAATCGGGTGTCACGTATAGACACACTAAAATGCATTGGATCGGGTGTCACGTACCGACACACATATACATGCATTGGATCGGGTGTCACATATTGACACACTAACATACCTAGGATCGGGTGTCACGTACCAACACATATACATGAATTAGATCGGGTGTCACATTCCGGCACACTAACAGTTTGGGCGTGGGTTCCATGAGAGGACCATTTGTGATTGATATTTTTGTATCTACCTATTACTGATAATATGTAATTGAACATGTTTCCTAAAATGATAGCTGGCTTGTGCATTGTGTTTATATAGGTGAGTTCACGGTGTCGTAAGGTAATTGGGTATAAATGAATGAACTCTGAATGGTCGGGTCCAAATCGGGATGTGGTATGGTAAGTGGGGACCAAGGTTCCGGGTGTTATTATTTATTATTTAGAAAGGGGTTCAACTGTATTTTCATTGAGTATTGGGGTGGTGTTATGTCGTTGTATTAATAGTTGGGTATTTCCCCCAGAAGGAGGGGGGGAGTAGTATTGAGACGGTTAACTAGTCTTAATAGACTGTACCATGGGGTTAAGGGTTGAGTGGAGATGGGAAAGTAGTAAGGAGTATGTCGCGAGTGGTTGGATGGGTTGGTAGTGGTTACATCCAAAAACTTCTCTAAGGACTAGAATGGTTTGGCAAAGATCAAAACTAGAATGATTAAGGGGTTGAGAGTCAAGTGTACTAGTGCATATTTAGGTTTTCGGAACTTGTAAGGGTGGAAAAATATAAAGGTGGAGGAATGAACCGTCTTATTGCATGTTTCTTGCTAGTCGATTTCTTATATTATGTGGTGAGAATTGGGTTGACCGATGACGCCTACCAGTACGTGTGGTTGTACTGATACTACTCTTGCTATGCCTTTTTGGCATAGTCTGGTTGCAGGATCAGTGATATTTCATAGATGAAGACGAAGATAATCTCCAACAGCTTCTATTTTTCCTTCCATTTGGTGGGAGGTGCGTCATTTATAATTTTTTTATACTTTGTACTCTTAGTAACTCTTGTACCTGTTTAGACTAGAATCCTTGGGGTGTTAATTACTTTACAAGTCTTAACTGGAATTGTTTTAAAAACTCTTTATTTATAAAATTTACATGAATTTCTTTTGTCTATAGTTTTTTTAATCTTCCAAATGTTTTTAATTGTTTGGGAATTGAGGGTTCTCCTACTTAGGTGTTAGAGTAGGAGCCCGCACGGCCCGGTGGGTTGGTTCGTGACATTTAATTATCAATAGCTTGTATTTTTGAATTAATTAGTTTATCATTAAAGTAATTATTTTATTTCGTTAAGATTAAGAAGCTCGTTAATTAATTAATAATTATTCGTCTTATTTTAGTTTTTTTGCTGAATTCACGAATTACATCCGAATTTGGCTAAATTCTTAAGTAGCTTGACCAAATTTGCAATATGTAAAGCTATTTCCTAATGAGTAAATTTTAATTGGAATCTTATTATCTAAATCCAAACACACTTTTCAGCCAACAAAGGTCCAATTCTCTTTTTTCCAGCTAGACAAATTCTTCCAATTCAGTAGCCCAATTTACAATTTCATAAGACCCAACAATACATTACAAAACCCACAGATCTTCAGCAACAAATTTGGGCCTTCAAGTCCAATAATTTGGACAGTAGGGAATTTGGACCAAGATGGCCCAAGTTCATTATTTCTCTAATTATTTCTTTCATTATTGTGATTATTTGATCGTAATTTGTCTTGACTAACTTTAACTCTATTTTGACTTAGTTAAATTCCCTAAAGAAGAACTAATTTATTTTGTGTGGGTTCGTTTGTTTAAATATATTTTTTTATAAACTTTTGTCTTTATTTGTTCAAATATTTCGGTTCAAATTCTTTGTGTTTAAAAATTGATTCAAAGTTATTATTTCTTTTAGAATAATTCAAGAGTTTTTCTTCGCTTAATTATATTTTCTCAAGTCTGAATCACTCTTAATTAATTTTTAATTATTTAAAGTTCATTGCTTTTTGAATATCTTTGTTACCTTAAGTGTTTTTCTCTAAAGTTGGTCAAAAGTCAAACATTTAGTCAAGTCGCAGGTCAACTGCATGTTAGCGGACACTTCATGTGCCTTAAAACCCTTCTTGAATGTATATAAGAACCTCGAACCCCTTAGGTATTTTTCAAATAATTTAGTCTGTCTAAAACTTTTGAAAATTTTAAAGTTTTCTTGATTTGTCTTAAAAATCAAGTTGTGACTCTTATATAAATTTGGTTTTCCTTTTAAAATTAAGCTAAATTGATTTTGTAAAATAAAAAAAGTATAATATTTCTTTTTAAAACATTGAAAACATAAATTGCGAGTCTGGTGTGGAATTTAATCAGGTTCTAACCATTAGACTTGATTGATTATTTGACTAACTATTTGGTATGTAATAATTAGTAATTATTTTATTGGGTGTGCTTTATGTGTTTAATTTCGATTATTTAACTGTCATTGCATTCATAACATTTATTCTGCCAATCGACACTCTTTTATATAAAAGTCTAAAGAATTATTATGTGGGCCGCAATCGTTCGTTATCTAAATTGTTTATCGGGGTACCCTGGCGAATGTAGTTGGTGACTCGATGGTAAAAGCTCGCTAAATAATCCAGCCTATGTTGTCCACTTGGATCACCAGTCCACTTAAAATAAAGCCCACTCTTAGTCAACTAGCGTAGAACGAAGCTCAATCCTGAAATTAGTGCATTTGCCTAAGATGACCAAATACCCAAGGCATGCTGGGCCATTAGAAAGACCACCTTGAGTCCAAAATGGTTCAAGGCCTAAACGGATGATCATTCTTATGTGTTTTTGAAGGATGTATATGACGTTGACAAACCATTGTCCCTCGGGGTTGGGAATTTATTTTAATAACTTATTCTAGTCAAAAGAGGATCTTCATGAAAGGCGTGGACATTTTGAGATGAGAAGAAATCAAGAACGAAGGATCTTCCATGAAGGCATAGTTTAGGATTATACCCTTTCGTGAGACTAATTATTTGAATCTCATATTCTTTATTATGTATCCCCATTCATTTATTCATAAATTTTTATAAATTTGGGTTTTGGAGCAATGAAATGTTTCAAATAACGTTATACATCCTTCGAATAGTTAGGCCTACCCTTGGCACAAAATGGTCACATATCTGTTTAGAACGCGCCATAATTTTTTATGTGTTATAATTGCTTATGTGAATATGTTGCTTTATTTGGAGATGTTCTAGTTCACTCTTTTTCGAAATTTTCTAGATCCCCTTAAGCATTAATATCAAGTCACTATCGAAAGTGGGTCCAGATGCTCCTTGAGTCTTTAGTTTCGCAATAAAATTCGAACTTCACTTTCAAATTCTAAATATTACCCTCTTATATCAGAAAAAGGTCGATTCTTCATCTCAAATCCAAAGAGATTCAAGCTAATCGAACTACGTAGGACCTGAATTCTCCTCTTTGAGATACATAAGCAGCCTTTCAAGGCTCTGTCCCTATTTTTGAGAAATTCTATTTTTCCCACTTTTGTAAGGATATTAGAGCTTCATCTAAACTGAAATAAAAGTACGACAATGCAAGGTAGAAGATGACATTGGCTCAATGTAAGTCGACCTTTCTGTCACTAATCCCAAAATCAAATAGACAAATTTCTGTCTACTAGTCATATTTCTGTGGGATAGTTTATCTTCAAGTAAAGCAACTCTTATGTGTTTGCGGCCATGTTTGTGATATTTTGTATTATTTATCATCTACACAAACTAACATATTTTTATTTTGAGTTATTTTTGTTTGTCAAGTAGTCAAAATTGATCTGTTCTGAATAAATGGCAGAACATCCATACTTCACAAGGTCTAAAGACCCCAAAGATTTCTTCTCTAACCGAAGTTTGTCAAAAGGTAAAGAAAAAGTGGTTGAAAATGATGAGAACACTAATTTGATCGAAATTATTGTGAATGACCCTATCATTACTGAAAGGAACAAGTTGATTGCACAATTGTTCCAATATATTGCTGAAATGAGGGCTGAAATGTATAAGACTCGAGATTTGACAAATCTGGCTATCATACACTCCTATTCCAAACAACGAAAGGCCTCCACTCCATTTTCCTACTTCAAATCCAACATCCGAACATATTCCAAACAATTCATCCACTGCTACGATTTCAAAACCCTCCATCATCGTCCTAATCACTCCTAACTCGCAACATGCTAGCTTCTCACAGCAAAAGTTACCTCCTTAAAATCCAAATACGAACAATCTCCAGAATTTTCCTCTTATCGATCAAATTCCTACTCAAATTGTTCAAAACCCACCTACTACTCAACCCATACCTCTAAAAACCGATTTTCATATTCCAATATCACCAGAATCATACCCTACATTTACCACACATTTTGAACTCAATCATTGAGAAGAAGGAGCAGACGGTCATAGAAGGAAATTTTGAGCAAAACATCAAAGAGGAAGTTGAGAGTGCAATGAAGGACTTTCCTTACACCCCAGACGTTGTGGGATTGAACTATGAAGACCTGTGCATTCATCCACATTTTAACCTTATGGAAGGTTTTAAAGTACCAAAATTTGACATTTTTAGTGGAGTTGAAAATCCTTTTGCTCATTTGGGGGCTTATTGTGATCAATTTGTGGGAGTTGAGAAAGATGAGGCTTTGTTAATGCGTCTCTTCAGTCGAAGTTTGTAAAGAGAAGCTCCGGAATGGTTTATTTATCAAGAAATGAAACAATGGCCAAGTTGGAATTCTTTAGCTAAAGACTTCATTCGGAGGTTTTCTTATATTGTAGAAATCATTCCTAATCGATACTATTTGGAGAGAATTAAATAGAAGTCTACAAAAAGCTATCGAGAATATTCCTATCGTTGGAGAAAAGAGGTTGTAAGAGTTAGGCCTCCCATGTCTGAGAAAGAGATTATTAAAGTCTTCGTGCGCATTCAAGAAAATTCTACAATAGCATGTTGCTCATTTTAGGAGGGAAGTGCACTGAGATAGTGAAAATTGGTGAAGCTATTGAAGACAATCTTAAGATCGGAAAAATCATCCGAATGACTACCCAAGTTGAATCCTCAGGATCATTGAGGAGGAAAAGGGAAGATGTTTCCTCTATTTCATTCGAATCGAGGACAAAATCAAAGACAAATGCAAAATCTGAAACCTGCCCCTTAGTTCTACAAAATCCTTACCCCAAGTTTTATATCCAACCAAATTAGCAAGCTCCATTGCCAAATTATCAAAATGTCCAACCAAGTTATAAAACTCCATTGTCAAATTACCCAAATGTTCAATCAAGGTACCAAGCTGTATTTCTAAATTACCAAAATGCTTTTCCAAATAATCTAACTTTACAATACCCAAATTTCCAAACGCCAGCACCCACTCGCCAAGACCCTCCAAACTATCATCAAGTACCTCCACCTCCACGAAATATTTACAATTTTTCTCGTTCAAAACTTGAGAAGAGACCTCTTCGAGTTTTCACTCCTTTAGTTGAGAGTCAAACTCAGTTATTCGAGAGGTTGAAAGTTGCTGGCTTGATTACGACAATTGAGCTAAAACCAATCAATACATACTCTAAGTTCTTATCATTGGATCTTAGTTGTGCTTACCATTCGATATATTTTGGACATACCACTGAGGATTGCATCAACTTGAAGTATGAATTTCAAGACTTGATTGATTAAAAGATTGTCACTCTCCGAACTGTCACTTCCAATTCCAACGGTAATTCACGACCGAATCATGGGGGGTTTACCATCTACATAATTGATGTCGAAGAAGATTGGTGTGTGGGTTAAGCTGTAATCCCAAGAAACCCTTACCCCCTTGGGAAAGTGGTAGCTTCTCTGAGCATAAGTGAGAACTCAAAATTTGTGATCATGGAACCCTATCATTCCTTTGCTTTAATGCCAAGAGAGGTTCAAAACAAGAAGTAGATTAATCATGTTCCACCAAAGGCGTTGCCTCATTTTTATCATCCTTTTCTGGTAGAGGAATATGCCAATGATAACGGTCTTAGAGAAGGAATTGAGGATCTTTTTGAAGAAGGTGATATTGTGCTTGAAGAGATGATCAAAACACCAAATGTACGAGACGTTGAGCCAATGGACTAAATTTTTAGTTGGACTTCCACTCTATTCTTGATTCCTCGCTTATCTTGATCGACAAAGATGAATTTTATGCTATCTCTAAAGTTGGTGGTAGTCCAAATGAGGCCCGAGATCCACCCTTTATGTCACTTTAACTAATTATGTTTTAATTTTCCTCGTAACATTTGAATAAGGTAAAATGATCTATAGTCATGGCCAAAGTTTGTATTTCCTTATTTCCAATGAAAGCCTTCTCTATTGCAAAAAATTATTTCTCTTGCTTTAATTTTGTTTTCTAACAAATTTTTTTTCCAATAAAAATAATTTTAAATCTGTCAATTTCATGACATGTCACAAGTTGAATGAACAAAATGAGGCATATGTCTACAATTTCAAAGAGCATGATGAGGATATTTTGATATCCGAACATCTTGAGATAGAATTGAGAACCTATTAGTTTACTTAGACAATACATCGATACCCTTGTTTGATGAAATGTCGTGGTTGAGCATAGATAGTTATCTCACAAGTTGTCTATCAACTCAGTTGCTATCAAGAGCTATTATGTTCGAAGGCTCAAAGTTTCTTTTTTTTCTTTTCCTAGTAATTGCATCATTTGTTTGTAATCGTCCCATGTTTTATAGTTAGAAAAATTATCTCTTATAAAGAACTATGTCTGACCTGAATTCTCATGTCAGTCAACCCTTCATCCATTTTCAATATTTCCCCTTTATACTTGAACTACGTTAGACTTGAATTCTCCTCTTTCAGATACGTAGGTGGCCTATGTCGTTCTCAGTCATTTTCTTATTAAAATTTCCTATTTTTGTTAATCCTTGAGAGGGAAACTCCGTCTTCCATGATTCCTGTCTCTATGGGATACGTAGGCACCACAACGGTTCGGTCACATCTCCCGTAGACTTTCTATTTTCCTTTACAATAGAAATTGGGACATAATTTTTGAGAGACACAAAAATTCTCAAGAAGAGGATTTGTCCAACAAGTCAAGATTGAAGATACATTGCGAGTAGCAATTAAGACAGAATTTTTAAGAGGGTCTAAAAAATTCTACAAGTCATTTATCAACAGTTCGAGATACTCCAATACATCTAACTGGGACATACATTTTTTAGGATGGCCTCAAAAATTTCTTCAAGCATCACTAGAAGTTTGTAGTAAATTTCGAATATCTAGAGCATGATTAGAAGTTTAAAGCTAAGTTCAAATGATCTCTGGCATCGTTAAAGTTTATAATCAATTCAGCAAACTCTGACACAGTTGGAGTTCAAAATTAAGTGCGAAATTTCCCAATTATAGTATATTTTGGCAGGACCATGTCAAAAAAATTTCAAGCTTTAAGGATCTTTTGAAATCTATACAACAAGTTATCAAACACGTCAAAAGTTTTGAACCAAGGACGTTCACTTAAGCTTGCATGACATTACATTTGACAGTGACCTTTTCCAAATTGATTCTCAAAAATTCACTTTCCTTAAAAAAATTTAATATGTCAAATACTCTGTATAAATTCATCTTACATTTATCGAGAAGTGAAAGATCGGAGCGATTTATCAAAGATAGCAAGAGAAGGAGCACGCAATCGAAGAAGTCAACACAGATCATTTATTTTAAAAATTAACAATTTTTTTGTGGATGCAGGTCTATAAGAACGCCACAAGATCATCATATTCCTCTATTCAATTAATACGAAAAATTAAAAAGGGCAAGGAGCTTCCCAAAATTGAAATTTTTTTGTGGATACAACAAAGTCATTGAAGTTTCTTCAGAAGAAAAAGAGACATTTTGAAATTTGAGCAACAACACCTCATTCAAATCTCCAGCAAAGCATGAGTCAAAATGAGTACAAAATGTTCAAAATAGGAACAAGTGAAAGTATCACTCTCAAGATATACAAGCTTCTACAATGACATCGAGTTATAGTTTTCAGCATCAAGGACATTTGAAAAATATTTAGAAATCACGTCGATATCAAACGCGGTAATGTGAATCACCCAGGGTTCATTTCTATCGTATTATCAAATAAGGTAATATCATCATCATACCGATGAATCATCATCATCACCCTACTGACGGATCTTTATTATCATCATCCTACCTATTCATCAACATTATCCTACCAATGGATCAACACTATCCTACCAATAGATCAACATCATCCTACCAATGGATCAACATCATCCTATCAATGGATCATCGACATCATCCTATCAACGGATCAATATTATCCTACCAATGGATCATGATCATCCTACTAATGGATCATTAACATTATCCTACCGACAGATCTTCATTATCATCATCCTACCAATGGATCAACATTATCCTACCAATGGATCAACATCATCCTACCAGCGGATCATCATCATCATCCTACCAATGGATCATCACCTGCCAATGGATCAACATCATCCTACCGACAGATCTTCATGATCATCTTCCTACCGGCGGATCATCATCATCATCATCTTACCGACAAAATTTTATTAGCATCATCCTACCAATTGATCTTCATCACCATTATCCTACCAATGGATAATTGTCAATCATCATTCTATCAATGGAGCATCAACATTATCATCCTATCATATAACACATAATCCTACCGATGGATCATCATCATCCTACCAATAGAGCATCAACATCCTATCAAAGAGCAACATTATCCTACCAATGGATCATCGTCATTCTACTAGAGAAGAATTATCATTTTATCAATGGAGCATCAATGTCATCACCCAGAGGGACATCATCACTAACCCATAATGAAACATCATCATCCTATACATATCGTTATCAACAATATATTGCATTATCGAAAAAGTCATCATCATGTCACATCATATTAATTCATCATCTATTGCGTCAAAACCGGCTGAGTCTAATGTAAGAACATTTATAAAAAAGAACATGTGTCGAATACAGTAAAATGTATCACTTCTTTATTTAAATTACAGTGTCTACTAATAAGTTTATTTCAGTCTTTGCCGAGAGCATTTGAGAGGATGAATTCTCAAATCAAACCAAAGGTGCGGACAATATAAAAAATGATGCAGCACAATGTTGAACTTTTTCTTACCATACCCTATCATAGGTCATGTGGGTTTTTCTTTAGGTTTATCGATCTCAATTTTGCATCCAAAATTTTTTAGTTTCCACCAGCAACTTTCCAATATGAGTGACAATGCACAAAGAGCTTTGGAAGTTATGTCCGTGTAAGTTCTTAATTATGGGTATGAAGTTCACCACATTCATGGCTAAGAGATTGCAAGCCTCTATTTCATACTCAACTTATTTGTCACTCTTCCCAACCGAAAGATATCTTAGCATACTAGATTTCCTTTTCAACCGATTGAGTGGAACTATAAGTATCATGATTCCCTAAGTTGAGGGATATGTAGTTGTTGAAAACTCGGTTGTACTCCGACATTATCTCTTAAATCATATCTCAAGCATTCCGGTGCCTTCATAATTTGACATCGGGATAGCTTTTGAATTCCTTCATAATCATGCGTTAAATCTAGCGTATCGAATTACAAGAGTCCAAAATTCTCATATAGCCTGAGATATGTAGGAAACCCGATGTCGAGGTACGACCATAATTCCTAAAGTCCGTATCAAAATCCCTTTCTTAAATGATGAAGATGTGGTCGGTCAAAATTGGATTCGTCCAATTCATTTGCCTCGAATTTCTTTCATCAATCCAAGTCAAATGAGGGACAGTTGTTGACACCCAATTTTGACCCTCCACGATAGGAATTAATTTTCAGGCTTCTTTAATTTCAAACAATTTGGATTAATTAGTTTTATAAAAATTCAAAATATTTTTCAAGTTATTTTTTAATTAATTTTGTCATTTTTAAAATAATTTTTGAATAATAAGTATGTTATATATAATTACGTATATAATTAGTACATTTAATGAATATCTGAAAAATCGTCTAAAAAACATTTTAGTTTTACTTAAATATTTTGTTAAGTAGTTTAATTAATCAATAGTTTGCATTTTTTGAATTAATTAGTTTATAATTTAAGTTAATTATTTTATTTTGTTAGGTTTAAGAAGCTCGTTAATTTATTAATATTAATTCATCTTATTTTAAATTTTTAGCTGAATTCACGAATTACATCCGACCTTGGCTAAATTCTTAAGTAGCTTGGCCAAATTCACAATATGTAAAGCTATTTCCTAATGTATACCTAAACACACTTTTCAGCCCACAAAGGCCCAATTCTTTTTCTTCCAGCAAACCCAATTCTTCCACACTTTGCAATTCCATAAGACCCACCAATACATTACGACAATACGTACAACAGTACTCGACCCTTGCGTTTTCGTCTTCCTTAGTCCAGCGAATGCAGCAACCCAGAAGCTCAGCCAATGAATCGAAATCCCAGTGAGCCCATTCGTGAGTCAGTTGTGTCTCTCTCCCTCTCTCTTATCCTCTCATATAAACAATATTCTCGAATTGCTAGGTGTCAAAATCATGTTGCCTCTTCATCCTTCCTCCACATTCAAATTCGTACAAGAATCCATTGAGCTAAACCTTACCTCTTGGAGATTTCAAATTTCGAATTCGCTTAATCCCTCACCCGTTTCCCCCCAATTTCCAGCCCTAAATCTTCTTATATATATTCATCTCTTTTAGTCATTGTTGGGGGTTAACTGATATAAAAAAAGAATAGCTTAAAATGGTTGGAAGAACAAACAAAAGAAAGGATAAGAGAGCTTACATACAAATACATAACATATACATAAGTAGAAATACATACAAAATAGTCTAAAGAGATACTACATGGACTAGGAGTCTAGATTTTTAGGTTTTCTTTCTCGTTCTCTGCTCACTGAAGCTAGTTGGAGTTTCATTCGTGGTGAAGTCGCTATTCCCCTGCTCATTTGTCTCTGTTCTGCTGCTCTAAGAAAGTTGAATTTCTTCAAAAAATAGAAGTGCTAGTTTGTTAATGAGGAGGTAGACTTCTTGGGGCATGTTATAAGCCATATCAAGATGGACGAGGCTAAGGTGTCTCCCATCTTGTTCAAGTTGTTGGGAAGCTAAAAATACAACGCATATAGAAGCAAAAATTGTAGGAAAAAGGCTGATATACATTGGTATACATATATTGTATACATGATATATAGGTCGAAACGTAGCGAATACAAGGCTGAAAATTAACTTACATGTCTCAGGAGCCCAAAATTTGAATTTTATACATCAGTATACATACAATATACAGGTTTTAGATGGTGATATACAACACATGCAGTGATATACATATGTATACAAAAACTGTATACAGTAGATATACAGGCAAAAATGGGCCCAAAACCCACAGATCTTCAGCAACAAATTTGGTCCTTCAAGTCCAATAATTTTTATAGTAGGGAATTTGGGCTAAGGTGGCCCAAGTTCATTATTTCTCAGAAAAACTACTTAACAAGACATACTTCATTACCATATACACATATTTTGTCTCTAGTTTAATTTTTTTACATTTAATACCACTTTTTAATAATTATACCATATATTTCAAAAAGTTAAATTAGATACACAAATCTCTTAAACATGGAAATAAATAATTATCTTAAAGTCTAATCTCCTTGATTAATGGGACACTAATAAAACACAATTTTGTTTCTATCAGATCACACTATTGTTTTCCATCCCAATCCCATTTACCTGTATGTATCTAACCCCCACCCACATATAATTCGCACATTCATAACTACTTATTAATAATCACCACGGTGTGATCCCAAATGGAAAGCGCTAATGGAGAGTTGTTGGGGTCTTGATCCTTCTGAGAGGCCATCATTCTCAGAAATTGAGAAATATGGCAGCGACAATGAATGTCAAATGATACTGTTTTAGGACTTACCATACTCGCTCCTTCCAAGATAGTCATTTACATTTTGTTCAATTTTTCGCTCATATTCTAATGTATCTCGATTTTTACCATTTTCATGTTTTTGAGTAATGTAAACTTCATATTCTTCATCAATTTTTTCCTTTGTATCTTAAAGTTTCAAATGTTTCGTCATTGAAATACATGTATCATTACTTGCGAGATACATGTATTCATCGGTTTTAAAAGTCTAGATACACAATTTAAAGTCGAGATACACAATTTATTAATTTGAACTAAAGGGTGTAACTTATTTCCTTCTATAATTTTCGTATTCGATTTAAGAGATCCATCAAACGGAATGCCTCAACAATACTGTGATTTTCACTACTTTCATGTATCTGACTATTGTAAACTTCATCTTGTTCATCAATTCCTTCCTTTGTATCTTAAAGTTTTGAATATTTCATCATTGAGATACAGTATCATTACTCGCGAGATACATGTATCCATCGGTTTTAAAAGTGGAGATACACAATTTATTACTTTGAATTAAAGGGCGTAACTTGTTTCCTTCTATAATTTTCTTATTTGATTTTAGAGATTAATGAACCCAAATACCTTAACACCAAATCACTATTAAGGGTTAAATAATTTATTTTCCGACAAAGATTAGAATTAGATTTGAGTATCTTAAGTTGGAATTTCCTTCATAGTTGGTGACTAGATGGATGGGTTTTTTCTTGAACTTTAAATGCAGACAGAACATGGCTGGTACTATGTAGCTAGTAACACACAACAAGATTAGATTCCATATTAAAATTGATAATACTGTGATATTGAGAGTAAAACAAAAAAGAAGACGAAGTTTACAATTTCAGAATTACTAATGTTTATGATTTAGATATCATATTAAAACTGATAATAGTTGATACAAAAAGTTCCACTAAATCCGTTTTGTTTGTTAATACCTCATCATTTACTCCGTTAATTAAGGAATTAAGTTACAGAATTTAATTCAAATCATTGAAATCATGTATCTCGTCCTTTTAAACCTGCTAGATACATGTATCTAGCGGCTTATGGTACATGTATCTGGTAGCCGAAAGTGTTATAGAAAGTATTAGTAAAAACTAAAGAGATTCCTAGTAATTAGGATCTAAAGTAGTGGGATTTATGTAGTTTACCCTTATTTCTCTCATTATTTCTTTCATTATTGTGATTATTTGATTGTGATTTGTCTTGACTAACTTTAACTCTATTTTGACTTAATTAAATTCCCTACAGAAGAACTAATTTCTTTTGTGTGGGTTCATTTGTTTAAATATTTTTTTATAAACTCCGGTCTTTATTTGTTCAAATATTTTGGTTCAAATTCTTTGTGTTTAAAAATTGATTCAAAGTTATTATTTCATTTAGAATAATTCAAGAGTTTTTCTTTGCTTAATTATATTTTATCAAGTCTTAATCACTCTTAATTTATTTTAAGTGATTTAAAGTTTATTCCTTTTAAATGATTTCTTTTAAATATCTTTGTCACCTTAAGTTTTTTTCTGTAAAGTTGGTCAAAAGTCAAACATTTAGTCAAGTCGCAAGTTAACCGCACGTTTGTGGACACTTCATGTGCCTTAAAACCCTTCTTGAAGTGTACATAAGAGCCCCGAACCCCTTTGGTATTTTTCAAATTATTTAGTTTGTTTAAGTCTTTTGAAAATTTTAAGTGACAACTCTTATATAAAATTGGTTTTCCTTTAAAAATTAAGCTAAATTGATTTTTAAAACAAAAAGTCTTATATTTCTTTTAAGAACATTGAAAACAACAATTGTGACTCTGCTAGAGAATTTAATCAAGTTCTAACCATTAGACTTGATTGATTATTTGACTAACTATTTGGTATGTAATAATTAGTAATTATTATCAAATTATCTATCAAGCCGTGAAATAGATTCAACAAAAGATAGAAACAAATCCACTATCCATTTTACTCAAGCAATACGTGGAGTAACTCCCGATATAACAGTAAAAGCAAGACGTGTAGGTGGATCGACTAATCAATTTCCCATTAAAACAAGATCTACACAAGGAAAATCACTTGCCATTCGTTGGTTATTAGCGGCATCCCAAAAATGTCCGGGTCAAAATATGGCTTTCAAATTAACTTTCGAATTAGTGGATGCTGTCTAAGGGAGTGGCGATGCCATACGCAAAAATGAAGAGACTCATATAATGGCATAGGAAAATTGAGCTTTGGCACATTTTTGTTAATCCATGAACATGATCTATACATATCGATCGGAAAAGAATCAATAGAAAAAGAAAGAATCGGAATTCATCGATATATTTCTCAAAACAAACGAAAAGGAAATGAAAGATGAAACATAAATCATGGATCAACTAATCCCTCTCGGGGACTTTCTTAAAGAGGAACATCATGTAAATACCATGGAATAAGGTTTGATCCTATTCATGGAGATTCCGTGACTATTCCAAAAATGGAAAGTTCGACACAATTGGTATTTTTTTTGGAAATTGGAAGCACTTACTAATTCATGATCTGGCATGTACAAAATTAACACTTCATTCTGGATTCTACGAGAATTTTTATGAAAGCCTTTCATTTGCTTCTTTTCGATGGAAGTTTGATTTTCCCAGAATGTATCCTAATTTTTGGCCTAATTCTTATTCTGATGATCGATTCAATCTCTGATAAAAAATATATACCTCTGATAAAAAATATATTCATATTAAATAAATATGAAGTAGAAGAACCCAGATTCCAAATGAACAAATTCAAACTTGAAAAGGATCTTCCTTGTTCTTGAAGAATGAGGGGGCAAAGGGATTGATCAAGAAAGATCTTTTGTTCTTCTTATATATAAGATCGTGATTGGATCCGCATATGTTTGGTAAATAAAATAATCCTATCCTTTGAGAATAATAAAAAATGGACAGTGTTCAATTGGAACATGAAAACGTGACTAAATTGGACCTAGTTACTCTTCGGGGTAGAGTGGAAGAAAGGAGGGGGGATTCTCGAACGCGGAAAAGGATCCAATGAATTCAAAAGAATTGAACGAGGAGCTATATAAGGTGAAAATCTCATGTACGGTTCTGTAGAGTGGCAGCAAGGGTGACTTAACTATCAACTTTTCCACTATCACCCCAAAAAAACCAAACATTACCATACGTAAAGTTGACAGAGTACGATTAACCTCTGGATTTGAAATCACTTCTTCTATACCTGATAATGACCATAATTCACAAGAACATTCTGTAGTCTTAGTAAGAGGGGGAAGGGCTAAGGATTTACCCGGTGTGAGATATCACATTGCTCGAGGAGCCCTAGATGCTGTCGGAGTAAAGGATCATCAACAAGGGCTTTCTAGTGTGTTGTAGATTTTTATCCAAGACTTGTATCATTTGATGATGCCATGTGAATCTCTAGAAACATGTGAAGTGTATTGCTAACCCAATAACGAAAGTTTCGTAAGGGGACTGGAGCAGGCTACCATGAGACAAAAGAACTTCTTTCTAAAGAGATTCGATTCAGAACTCTTATATGTCCAAGGTTCAATATTGAAATAATTTCAGAGGGTTTCCCTGACTTTGTTTGTGTCAACAAACAATTCGATATACCTCGACTCTTTTAGAACATGTCCGAGTAAAATAACAATGATTCGAAGCACTTATTTTTACACTATTTCGAAAACCCAAGGACTCAATCGTATGGATATGTAAAATACAGGATTTCCAATCCTAACAGGAAAGGGAGGGAAACAGATACTGAATTTAAAGTGAGTAAGCAAAATTCCATACTCGATCTCATAGATTCATATAGAATTCTGCGAAAAGTCTTATATTTCTTTTTAGAACATTGAAAACAACAATTGCAACTCTGCTGGGGAATTTAGTCAGGTTCTAACCATTAAACTTGATTGATTATTTGACTAACTATTTGGTATGTAATAATTAGTAATTATTTTGTTGACTGTTCTTTATGTCTTTATTTTCGAATATTAAACTAACATTGCATGCATAACATTTATTTCGCCAATCAACATTTTCTTATTTAAAAGTCTAAAGGATGATTATGTGGGCCACAATCGTTCGTTATCCAAATTATTTATCGGGGTACCCTAGCGAATGTAGTTGGCCACTCGATGGTAAACGGTTACTAACTACTCTAGGCCAAGTTGTCCACTTGGATCACTAGTCTACTTAAAATAAAGCCTAGAGTAGAACGAAGCTCAATCCTGAAATTAGTCTATTTGTGCCACCCCCCGAGCCTACACCCTGGATGCGGCCGACACTCTAGAAACATTTCTGGCCCCAAGCAAACCTTTGGCCTGGCTCAACTCTCAGCGGAAGACTTACTCAAGTGAAATAGAATAACACAAACAACTCAACTCACAAATAAAGTAGTAAACTCAAAATACTCAAATGGACATAAGTGTTCAACTCACAGTATTTAAAACATTAACAAGAGAATGAAACAAAGACTCCTCAAATACTACTGTCTATCTATGAAGACTCTAATACTATAAGGGATGTCGGGACAAGACCCCCGATCATCCTAAAAAAAGTGAAATAATGGATCCTCCGAAAGCAAGGAGGCTCACTGTCACTCCCTAAGACTACACCCCGGAAGTGGCTGGCACTCGAGAAACATTGCTAGCCCCAAGAAAACCCTTGGCCTGGCTTACTTAACTCAGCCGAAGACTTAACTTAACAAGATAATCTCAAAACATAACTTTAAAGAGATATAACACTTAGCCAAAATGGCAACTGAAGTCTTTAAACAACATCTAAATGATAAAGTAAACACAACTGAACTACTAACTGTCTATGAAGACTCTGGAACAAGGAGGGATATCGGGACAGGACCCCCGATAATCCTAACAACTAATAACTAGAAAAGCAATGTAAAAAAGAGCCCTTCGAAAGCAAGGAGGCTCACCAACTGACTCTGAGTGCTGAACCTGATCAACGAGGCACTGGATGCTGATCTTGGTTACCTGCGTCTGCATCATAAGACGATGCAGGCCAACTAGCATAAGTACATTGAATGTACGAGTATGCGAGTTGGAATGCTAAACACAACTTAAGCTTGAAAGGAATCTGAAAGAAACAATTACCTTGGCTCTTCTCAACTCATGAATACTTAACTCAAAATAAAGCAATGAAACACATGCAATATATGAAAAGCTTTGTAAAACAGTAAAAGCAACTTAGTTCGTTAAAGAAAATGCAAAAATAAACTCAACTTTACTCATATAATAAAGTAATATAGTTTCTGTAGAAGATTCTCTAACCGAGAACCACCACTATGAGCCTAAGTGGTGATACAACGTCTTGCCCACGCTGCCAAAACTGTTCTATACTTTGCTGTCATATAGAACGCTTAACTTAGTGGATTCAGTAGTCTATGCTAAAAACATCTTAATGAGTCATCTAAAAAGTATAATCCTTTACTACCTATGATGGCTACATGGTTTATGAAGACTTGAGTTAATATGAACTCGCATCCCCTTATCGGTGCTCAATACTACTCCAAAAATATACTTAGCTCATATATTTTTAAAAAAAAATTCTTTCTTTGGTTTGAGATAATTACTCAAAACTTAGCTTAAAAGCTCTCTTGGAATCGCTGTTCCCTTTTCTTGCTCAAATGGGAAAAGATTTTTAAACTCTTGGGAATACTTAGTTCCCTTATAACTTTTTGAGAAAATGAACTCAACTCTTTGCTCTTTGCTTAACTTGAAACTTAAATCTTAAAATAAAGTTAAAACATTCGTTAAAGACTTTTGAAAACTTTATAAACTTTGATTTGACTTGCTTCTTAACTTCTAGACTTGACTTTTAACTTCTCTTGACTTTGATCCTAACTTTCCTTGAATTGGATTATGGTTTCAAGATTCATGATCTCATGTTTATGGATGATTTCATGATGTTTAGATGTACCTTTGAGTGTTGGAATCAACTAGAAAACATAGGTACATTGCTAAGGAACAAGTATGAAAAGGTGGGGAAGAAATGGGGAGAACTGGCGTCCTGGCGGTCTGAGAAGCGCAGGTCGCTAGCCCTCAAAGTTCAGAGAGCTTACTGTGGCGCTCTGACTGGCGTGGCGTGCCAGAGCTCAAAGTTCAGAGGAACTTTTGTGGCGCTCTAGGAGGCGCGGCTCCCTAGCCCCCTCCCCAGAAAACTCCAAACTTTCTTCTTCGTTTTTCAACTCTAAACCCTCTAATTTCACTTGGTTCTTTCCCCAAACACTTAGAATATTAATACCCTCAATATACAATAGGTTCAAATCAAAATTGCACCCGGAAACATGAATCAAATCATCAAGAAACTTTAACAACACAACCATCAGGAATTCAACAAAATTTTCAACAATGTTCATCAAGAACTCAATTTCTAAACTTCAAAGAATTAAATTCACTGAATTGAATCATGGTTGGCACATGGGCGAACTAACCCAACACTATGTGATCTCACATACCTTGTAGGGATCACCCCCAATGAAATCCACAAGCTAACCTCAACGAAATCGGCGAATCTTGAATGCCTTTCTCCTTTCTCCTCTATTCTCCTCTTCTCCAAGCCCTAGCGTGAAATTCACTTTTCTAAAACTGACTAAAATCTGAATTTACCCCAATTAAACTCCTAAAACAAATTATAATAATTAGGTAAGGAAAATACTAAATTACCCTTCCAAAATATGGATTAGACTTTCCTTAATCCAACAACCCAACTTCCAAAGGGCATAACTTACTCATACGAACTCGGAATCGTGCAAACTCAGCGGCGTTGGAATGATCATTCCAAGATATTTCCAACCATATATGGAAGTACACTTAACTCATCCTGATCTAGGATTTATATCCATTTGAAGTTGACCAAAACTCAATTTTTCCTAACTTAAACAAATTTCCAGATTTTCATTCTTTCCAAAAATGACTATTTCCAATTATTAGCTTCTTCCTAGTTATTTTAAATTGCGAGATGTTAGAATATCTCCCCCTTAGGAACATCAATCCTTGAATGAGATTACTCGTACTAGGCTAAGGATGTAACATCAAGTTCAAACACCCAACAAGCAATTGCAAACACACAACATGCTCACTCATAATTTAAAGAGTACTAAGAAGAGAATTAGCACATTGGTCTGCATTTTCTCCGGACTCAAAGAGATGTGGATATCTCTTCTTCATATCCTCCTCAGCTTCCCAAGTAGCTTCTTCAAAAAATTGGTTCCTCCAAAGTACTTTGGCTGATGCTACCCTCTTTTGTTCTCAACTTACGAACTTGGCGATCTAGAATCTGAACAGGAATCTCCTCATAAGATAAGCTATCATTGATCCCAATATTTTCAGTTGTAATGATCAATGAAGGATCACCCATGCACTTCTTCAACTTGGAGATGTGAAACATCGGATGAACCGCGGTTAACTCTTGTGGTAGCTCCAACTCATAAGCTACATATCCAATCCTCTTAGATATTCGATAAGGTTCAATATATCGGGGACTAAGTTTCTCCTTCTTACCAAACCTCATAACACCCTTCATGGGTGAGACTTTTATATATACCCAATCATCTACTTCAAACTCTAACTCCCTTCTCCTAACATCAGTGTAGGATTTTTGATGACTCTGTGCCGTTTTCAACCTCTCTTGAATCACTTTCATCTTCTCCATAGCTTGATGAACTAAATCTGTTCCTATCAACCCTGCTTCACCAACTTTAAACCATCCAATAAGAGATCTGCATCTTCTCCCATAGAGAGCTTCGTAAGGAGCCATTTGGATGCTAGAGTGGTAATTATTGTTGTAAGAAAACTCAATGAAAGGTAGGTGATCATCCCAATTCCCTTTGAAATCAATCACACAAGCCCTCAACATATCTTCTAAGGTCTGAATAGTTCTCTCTTCTTGCCCATCTATCTAAGGATGAAAGGCAGTACTTAAATTCACTTTGAACCCAAGCCTTTTTGGAATGACTTCCAAAAATGTGCAGCAAATTGCGCACATCTGTCTAAAATAATGGAGACCGTAACCCCATGAAGTCTTACCACCTCTTGAAGATACAACTTCGCATTATCTTCTGCCGAATGAGTAGTCTTTACAGGCAAAAAGTGGGCTGATTTTTGTCATTCTGTCAACAATCACCCAAATAGAATCATGCTGCATGCGAGACCTTGGTAAACCTGTGATGAAATCCATATTAATCATCTCCCACATCCATTCCAAAAGTTCTATATTTTGAGCCAAACCACCGGGCCTTTGGTGCTCTACTTTAACTTGTTGGCAATTTGGGCACTTAGCAACAAATTCTGCAATGCCCTTCTTCATACTATTCCACAAATACACCTCTCTCAAATCATGATACATCTTTGTGGAACCCAGATGAATGGAATATCTGGAGCTATGAGCCTCCTCCATGATCCTCTCTTGGAGTCCATCCACCATTGGTACACAGAATCTACCTGGATATCTCAGTACACCATCTCACCCTTGTTCAAAAGCTAATACTTTTTGCTTATGAACATTTGCCTTCAATTCAAGCAAAATGGGATCTTGGTCTTGCTTTTCTTTTACTTCTGACACTAATGAAGATTTAGCCCTATTTATCACCACTATTCTTCCTTCTGTGGAATCTATTAGTCGGACTCCTAAGCGTGCAAGTCTACACACATCTTTCGCTAACTCTCTCTTTTCCTCGTCAACATGGGTAGTACTACCCATAGACAACCTGCTCAAGGCATCAGCAACAACATTAGCCTTACCTGGGTGATAAAGAATACTCATGTCATAATCTTTTAGTAATTCTAACCACCTCCTTTGTCTGAGATTAATCTCTTTCTGAGTAAATACATATGAAAGACTCTTGTGATTAGTGAATACATCAACATGCACACCATACAAATAATGATGCCATATCTTCAAAGCAAATACTACCGCAACCAACTCTAAGTCATGGGTTGGGTAGTTCTTCTTATGAACTTTCAACTGTCTGGAACCATAAGCTATAACTTTGCCATTCTGCATTAAGACACAACCCAAACCAACTCTATATACATCACAATACACCACAAAAGCTTGAGTACCTTTCGGTAAGGTCAAAACTGGTGCAGTAGTCAACCTTTTCTTCAATTCCTGAAAGCTTTTCTCACAAGCTTCAGACCATTGAAACTTCACTATTTTCTGAGTCAACTTGGTCAAAAGGGATGAAATAGAAAAGAACTCCTCTACGAAACTTCAATAATAGCCAGCCAAACCTAAGAAACTCCTAATATCAATTGGAGATGTGGGTCTAGGCTAACTCTGAACTGCCTCTATCTTTTGGGCATCAACTCTAATTCCATCACCGGAAACTATGTGGCTTAAGAACGCCACAGACTCAAGCCAAAATTCACATTTAGAGAAATTAGCATATAGTTCCTTATCTTTCAAAGTCTGAAGAACTATTTTGAGGTGACTAGCATGATATTCTTCATTCCTTGAATAGATTAGTATGTCATCAATGAAGACGATAACAAACATATCTAAATAAGGTTTGAATGCTCTATTCATAAGATCCATGAATGCTGCAGGCGCATTGGTCAAACCAAAGGACATGACCAAAAACTCATAATGACCATAACGGGTTCTGAAAGCTGTCTTTTGAATATCACATTCCCTTACCCTTAACTGACGGTAGCCAGATATGCGATCTATCTTTGAAAAATAAGAAGACGCTGCTAAAAAAGATCATCAAATCTCGGAAGAGGATACTTATTCTTGATGGTAACCTTGTTTAATTGGTGGTAATCTATATACATCCTACGGGAACCATCCTTCTTTCTCACAAACAAGACCGGAGCCCCCCAAGGTGAGACACTTGGTCGAATAAAGCCCTTATCTAGGAGATCTTTTAACTGCTCTTTAAGCTATTTCAACTCTGCTGGTGCAATTCTATATGGAGGAATAGAGATAGGACGAGTATCTGGAAGAATATCTATACCGAAATCTATCTCTCTCTCAGGAGGCACTCCGGGTAGATCATCAAAAAAGACTTCTGAGAACTCTTTTACTACTAAAACTGACTGAATATGAGGTATCTCAACACTAGAGTCATTAACTCGGACTAAGTGATTGACACACCCCTTGGAAACTAACTTTCTTTCCTTAAGGTATGAAATGAAATGACCCTTAGGCACTGTTGAACTACTCTTCAACTCTATAAATGGTTCACTGGAAACTAGAACTTGACTACTCGAAATCTCTAATCTATTGATGCATAACATGCATAAAGCCAGTCCAAACATAGAATGACATCAAAATCTATCATGTCTAACTCAACTAAATTAGCCATGGTACTCTTGTGATTAACGGAAATGGAACAATCATGATAGACTCTTTTTGCTAGAATAGACTCTTTCTGAAGGGCTCAAGAAGTTGTTCAGGAAGAACATCAAAATCGAAGACTTGGATCATACTAGTGACAACATCTGGCGAATCCTCTTGCTCTCGGTGACTAGCGATAGCATAAAGATGGTTTCCTTCTCCACCTTCCCTTGAAGTAGCTCATGCAGATGCAGCTCTATCCGGTGGAACAACCGAAGAAGACTGGGCTCTATTGCCCCCATTACCATTACTTTGTCTGCTCTTAGGACACTCTCTCATAAAATGACCATTCTGGCCACATTTGAAAGCAACTAGTGGAGTCAACAGGACACATCTCTGAGTGGCTCCTACCACACTTAGCACATGCAGGAGTCTTAGTACCCCTTTGTGCCTTACTACCTTGAGAATGTGCAGGTCTAGCTCTGAAGTTCTGAGAATTCTAACTATTGTACTCACATTTGTTCCTTGGTGCAGGTGCACTAACAGATGATGGAGTAGGTCCTTTCTGCTTATGTTGGAAAGAAGACCGATTCACATTACTCTTTTGCTGCCAAGATTCAATCCCTGATGCCTTAGCCCTCTTACTATTAAACCCTTCTCTATCCTTCAACTTGTCCTCCTCAACTTGTTGCACATGGATCATCAGCCTTGCTATGCCTATGTAACCTATTTGCATGGCTTCCTTACTTTCTTTACTTGACAGACGAGTCAACCCAACGATGAATAAACTCCTCCTGCTTCTCATGTCGACCACCGTCTCTTAGCTCACGGGAAAAGAAATGCCTCATGAAGGCATTCTCGACCATAGGCCAGCTCAAAATCAGTTACGCGTAAGCACGAGTTAGAAATAGACTTTTTTAGAGATACACTCTATCGCACGAAGTGAATATGAAAGAAGTGAAGATATTCCTAAATGTTGCAGCCTCTTAATTATAGATGTGATGCTCTTCACACCGATAACTAGGACTCTACAGACACGACTTCATAGACTCCCTAGGACTCTTGAACTTTGTGCTCTGATACCAAGTTTGTCATGTTCCGAGCCTACACCTTGGACACGGCTGGCACACAAGAACCATTGCTGGCCCCAAGCAAACCCTTGGTCTGGCTTACTTAACTCAGCGGAAGAGCTAACTTAACAATATAATCTCAAAACATAACTTTAAAAAGATATAACACTTGGCCGAAACGGCAACTGAAGTCTTTAAACAACATCTGAATGATAAACTAAAGACAACTGAACTACTAACTACCTATGAAGCCTTTAAAACATGGAGATATGTCGGGACAGGACCCTCGATCATCCTAACAACTGATAACTAGAAAAGCAATGTAAAATGGACTTATCCGGAAGCAATCAGGCTCACCAATTGACTCTGAGTGCTGAATCTGATCAACGAGGCACTGGATGCTTATCCTGGTTACCTACGTCTTTATCATATGACGATGCAGGACAACTGGCATAAGTACATTGAATATACGAGTATGCAAGTTGGAATGCTAAACACAACTTAAGCTTGAAAGGAATCTGAGAGAAACACTTACCTCGGCTTTTCTCAACTCATGAATACTTAACTCAAAATAAAGCAAAGAAACACATGCAATATATGAAAAGCTTTGTAAAACAGTAAAAGCAACTTAGTTCGTTAAAGAAAATGCAATAACAAACTCAACTGTACTCATATAATAAAGTAATATAGTTTCTGTGGAAGATTCTCTAACCGACAACCACCACTATGAGCCTAAGTGGTGATACAACTACTTGCCCACGCTGCCAGAACTGTCCTATACTTTGCCGTCATATAGAACGCTTAACTTAGTGGATTCACTAGTCTATGCTAAAAGCTTCTTAATAAGTCATCTAAAAAGTATGATCCTTTACTACCCATGATGTCTACATGGTTTATGGAGACTTGAGTTAATATGAACTCGCATTCCTATATCGGTGCTCAATACTACTCCCAAAATATACTTAGCTCTTTTTTTTAAAAAACAAACTTCTTTCTTTGGTTTCAGATAATTACTCAAAATTTAGCTTAAAAGCTCTTTTAGAATCGATGTTCCCTTTTCTTGCTAAAATGTGAAAACATTTTTAAACTCTTGGGAATACTTAGTTCCCTTATAACTTTTTGAGTAAATGAACTCAACTCTTTTATCTTTGCTTAACTTGAAACTTAAGTCTTAAAACAAAGTTAAAACAGTCGTTAAAGACTTTTGAAAACTTTGCTTTGACTTGCTTCTTAACTTCTAGACTTGACTCTTAACTTCTCTTGACTTTGATCCTAACTTTCCTTGAATTGGATTATGGATTCAAGATTCATGATCTCATGTTTATGGATGATTTAATGATGTTTAGATGTACCTTTGCGTGTTGGAATCAACTAGAAAACATAGGTACATTGCTAAGGAATAAGTGTTAAAAGGTGGGGAAGAAATGGGGAGATCTGAGTGGCGCAGGGCGCCAGGCTTCAAAGTTCAGAGAGATTTATATGGCTCTCTGGCTGGTGCGGTGCGCCAGAGCCCAAAGTTCAGAGGAAATTTTGTGGCGCTCTGGGTGGCTTGGTGCCCCAGCCCTCTCCCCAGAAAACTCTGAACTTTCCTCTTCGTTTTTCAACTCTAAACTATCTAATTTCACTTGGTTCTTTCCCCAAACACTTAGAATCATTAATACCCTCAATATACAATAGATTCAACTCGAAATTTCATCTAGAAACATGAATCAAATCATCAAGAAACTTCAACAACACAACCTATAAGAATTCCACGAAACTTTCAACAATGTTCATCAAGAACTCAATTTCTAAACTTTAAAGACATAAATTCGCTGAATTGATTCATGGTTGGCTCATGGGCGAACTAACCCAATGCTATGTGATCTCACATACCTTGTAGGGATCACCCCCGATGAAATCCACAAGCTAACCTCGACGAAATCGAAGAATCTTGAACGTCCTTCTCCTTTCTCTTCTTCTCAAAGCCCTAGCGTGAAATTCACTTTTCTAAAACTGTCTAAAATCTGAATTTACCCCAATTAAACTCCTAAAAACGAATTAGAATAATTCGGTAAGGAAAAAACTAAATTACCCTTCCAAAATCCAGATTAGACTTTCCTCAATCCAACAACCCAACTTCCAAATGGCATAACTTACTCATACAAACTCAGAATCACGTAAAGTCAGCGGCGTTGGAAAGATCATTGCAAGAGATTTCCAACTGTATCTGTAAGTACACCTAACTCATCCTGAGCTAGGATTTATAGCCGTTTGAAGTTGACCAAAACTCTATTTTTCTAACTTAAACAAATTTCCAGATTTTCATTCTTTCCAAAAATGACTATTTCCAATTATGAGCTTCTTCCTAATTATTTTAAATTGCAAGATGTTACACTCACCAAAAAACTCTGGGACTGCAAGTGGTATCAATGAAATGCTCTTCTGTAACTGCATCATGAAATAATGCATGCCAAATGAAATCAGTACATTGAATGTACGAGCATGTAAGGGGAATAATGAACATAACATAAAATCTTGAATTTGGAAAGAAGGAAACATACTCACCTCAACTCTACTGAACTCAACCTCAACTCAGGGATATTCAACTCAATACAGTTTAAAAACAATAATAATGATGCAGTTTATATAAAGCATTTAAAACATTATATGGTAACTAAATGTATTTATAAAATACAATAATAATTCAATTTTTATGTAAAGATACAAAATAGCTCAATTTGAGAGATTCTCTAACCGACAACCATCACTATGAGTTATGTGATGATAGAATGTCTCGCCCACGCTGCCAAAACTGTCATATACCTTGCTGGAGTATAAGACATCCTCAACTAAGTGGATCCACTAAGCTATGCTTAAAAGCAATAAGGTATCATCTAAAAAGTATGACCCTTTGTACCCACATTGGCTACATAGTTTATGAGGACTTTGAGTTGTATGAACTCATTTACATATCGGTGCTCAATACTACTCCCAAAATATAACTCAAATCATATTTTTGAAAACATTTTCTCATCCTCGAGCTTTGAGATTATTACTCAAAAGGTTCTCTTATAAGAGATTATACTCAAAAACTCCTCATGAACTCATTTGGAAATCGATGTTTCCTCTCATTTTAAATGTAAAAATATTTACTCTTGGGAATACATAATTCCCATATATTCATTTTGAAAAATCAAACTCAGCTATCTTCATCCTCAAACTCAAGTCTTAAAACAAGTTTTAAAAGATTGTAAAAGACTTCTCAAAATAGGTCAAAAGAACTCTCAAAACTTTACTTTTAACTCTACCTTAAATTTGAATTATGAATTCAAGGGTTATGATTCATGTTATGAAGGATCTCTCGATGTCTAGATGTAGTATATAGTAGTTAGAATCAGAAGGGAGTAAAGGTACACTTTAAAAGAATGTAGACGGAGCAAACGACGGAAAAAAAGTGGGGGCAGGCGACCCTGGCGCACTGCTGGCGTGGAGCGCCTGCCCCTAAACTTCAGAGACTCAAATGTGGCACACTGCTGGCGCGCCGCCGCATCCCCCTTGACGCATCGGGGGCTCATTACCCCAGCCCCTCCCCATAACATTCTTACAAATTTTCTTCTTCAATATTTAGCCCTCATTCGCCTAGAATGGAATGGTTTCTTTCCAACTCTTTTAGATTCGAATATCCAACAGAAGTACACGAAAATCTACTGAAAAACAACCATCAAACTCCTAACATTCTTCTCAAGAACTCATCAAACTCATCATTAACGATTTAAGAACGAAACTTCAAGAAACTCTTCAAGAACTCAAGTCATTCAACCTCAAGAAAGAAATTACGGATTTAAAATCACATGATTGGAGTGTGTGTGAACGAACCCAACACTATAAGAGCTTACATACCTTAATTTGGCGAAAAAAATCCTCAACTTGCAAGAACGTTGATCGTTATTCCTTTTCTCCTCTTTTTCTCTTCTTGAACTCCTCTCAAAACCCTTAGCGTGTTTTAGGATTGTGAAAACTAATCCAAATCAGTTTAAACCCCTAAAATATTACTAAAAATGCTTCAAGTTGAAGGGGTAAGGAAAAGACCAAAATACCCCTCACTAATTTGGGTATATTTCCTTAATTGGACAGACTGACTTCAAACAGGCATACCTCCCTCATCCGTACTTGAAATTTAGCAAACTTGACAGCGTTGGAAAGATGATTCAAAGACCATTCATTCGGTATCTTATGGCTACCTAATTCATCATGTACTGAAAGTTTTTGTCATTTGAAGTTGTCCCAAAACTCACAACTTAAGCATAACTTGCAAAATTCTCAATTTGCCTCTTTCCAAATTAGTTCTTTCTAAATTTAACTCTTTCAAAGACATAGGTGTTACATAATCTCCCCCTTGGGAACATTCGTCTGCGAATGAGATTACTCTAAGTAGAAATGAGGGTGGAAACATCTACACCCAACTCAAACACCCCGCAAGCAATAAATCATAGTTCAACATTTCAACTTAAAAAGTACCAAGAAAAGAATTAGTACCTTGGTTTGAAGCTTCTCCACAAGAAAATATATGTGGGTATCTCTTCTTCATATACTGCTCAGCCTCCCAAGTAGCTTCATCAACAAACTGGTTCCTCCATAAAACTTTGACTAATGCAACCTCCTTGGTTCTCTACCTACGAACCTGATAATCAAGTATCTCAACATGAATTTCCTCATAAGATAGGATGTACTTAATACCAATATTTTTAGTAGGTATAATAAGTGAAGGATCGCCCATAAACTTCTTCAACATTGAAATGTGGAATACCGGATGGACTGTTGCTAACTCTGGCGGTAGCTCTAATTCATAGGCTATATTTCCAATCCTCTTAGATATCTTGTAAGGACCAATATACCAAGGACTAAGCTTCCCTTTATTTCCAAACCTCATAACACCCTTCATGGGTGAAACTTTAAAATACACCCAATCATCCACATCAAACTCCAATTCTCTTCTCCTAACATCAATATAAGATTTCTGACGTCTCTGCGCTGTTTTCAAGCCTTCTTGAATGATCTTCACTTTATCCATAGCTTGATGAACCAAGTCTGGTCCTATCAACCCAGCTTCACCAACCTCAAACCATCCAATAGGAGATCTACATTTTCTCCCATAAAGAGCCTCATAAGTAGCCATCTGAATGCTAGAGTGATAACTGCTGTTGTAAGCAAACTCAATGAGAGGCAAGTGATCCTCCAAATTACCCTTGAAATCGATGACGCTGTCAACATATCCTCTAAAGTCTAAATAGTGCACTCTGCTTGCCCATCAGTCTGGGGATGGAAAGCATTACTCAAATATACATTCGAACCCAAACCTTTCTGGAAAGACTTCTAGAATTATGCGGTGAATTACGCACCTCTATCTGAAATAATGGAAACTGGAACTCTATGAAGTCTGACTACCTGTTGAATATATAACTTGGCATAATCTTCTGCTGAAAAGGTAGTCATCATTGATAAATAATGGGCCGATTTAGTCATTTGATCTACAATCACTCAAATCGAATCATGCTGCCTGCGAGACCGCTGTAAACTGGTAATGAAATCCATATTGATCATTTCCCACTTTCATTCTGAAAGATCTATGTTCTGAGCCATACTACCGGGCCTCTGGTGCTCTACCTTGACTTGTTGGTAATTCGGGCACTTAGCAACGAACTCTTCAATACACCTCTTCATACTATTCCACCAATAGACTTCTCTTAAGTCATGATACATCCTTGTGAAGCCCGAATGGATAGAGTATCTGGAGCTATGAGCTTCTTCGATGATCCTCTCTTGGAGCTCATCCACCCTTGGCACACACAATCTACCTTGATACCTCAATACACTATCTCCCCCTTGTTCAAAAGCCATCACTTTTTGCTTATGAACATTTGACTTCAATTCAAGTAAAATAGGATCTCGGTCTTGTTTCTCTTTCACTTCGGACATTAGCAAATATTCAGCTCCATTCATCACCACTACTCCTCCTTCATTGGAATCCATTAACCGGACTCTTAATCGTGCAAGTCTGTGTAAATCTTTGGCTAATTCTTTCTTTCCTTCCTCGACATGGGAAATACTTCCCATAGATTACCTGCTCAAAGCATCAGCAACAACATTAGCCTTACCTGGGTGATAGAGAATACTCATGTCATAATCCTTGAGTAACTCCAACCACCTCCTCTGTCTTATATTAAGTTCTTTCTGACTGAATACATACTAAAGACTCCTTTGATCGGTGAACACATCAACATGAACACCACAAAGATAGTGATGCCATATTTTCAAATCTAACACTATCGCAGCAAACTCTAGATTATGGGTTGCGTAATTCCTCTCGTGAATCTTAAGTTGTCTAGAGGCATAAGCTATAACCTTGCCATTCTACATTAGTACACAACCCAGTCCAACTCTGGATGCATCACAATACACAACAAAACCTTGCATACCTTCTGGTAAGGTCAACACTGGGCAGTAGTCAACCTAGTTTACAATTCCTGAAAGCTCTTCTCCTATGCTTCAGACCATTGAAACTTCGTTGTCTTCTGAGTCAACTTTGTCAAAAGGGATGAAGTAGATGAGAACCCCTCGATAAACCTCCTATAATAACCAACTAATCCCAAGAAACTCCTAATATCTAATGGAGATGTGGGTCTAGGCCAGTTCTACAATGCCCCAATCTTTGGAGTGTCAACTCGAATCCCATCACCAGAAACAATATGGCCTAAGAACGCCACTGACTCAAGCCAAAAATCACACTTAGAAAATTTGGCATACAACTCTCTATCTCTGAGAGTTTGAAGAACTACTATGAGATGACTAGCATGATCCTCCTCATTCCTCAAATAAATTAGAATGTCATCAATGAATACTATAACAAACATATCAAGATAAGGCTTAAACACTCTATTCATAAGGTCCATGAACGCTGCAGGAGCATTAGTCAAGCCAAAAGACATAACTAGAAACTCATAATGACCATAACGGGTCCTGAATGCTGTCTTTGGAATCACTCTCTCTTACTCTTGACTAATGATAGCTTGATTTGAGGTCTATCTTAGAAAAACAGGTGGCACCCTGAAGTTGATCGCAGAGATTATCAATCCTCGGAAGGGGATACTTATTCTTTATGGTAACCTTTTTTAATTGGCGGTAATCAATACACATCCTAAGTGAACCCTCCTTCTTCCTCATAAATAAGACCGGAGCGCCCTAAGGTGAGACACTTGGTCGAATAAAACCCTTATCAAGAAGGTCTTTCAACTGCTTTTTTAACTCTTTAAACTCAGTTGAAGCCATTCTATATGGTAGAATAGAAATAAGACGAGTATTAGGTAGAATATCTATACCGAAGTCTATTTCTCTTTCAGAAGGGACTTTAGGAAGATCATTTGGAAAGACCTTTGGAAACTCACTCATAACTGAAACTGACTGAATATGTGGTGTCTCAACACTAGAGTCGATAACTCAGACTAAGTAATAGATGCACCCCTTGGAAACTAACTTTCTCGCCTTAAGGTACGAAATAAAATAACCTAAGGCAATGTTGAACTACTTCTCCACTCAAAAATTGGCTCATTAGGAAGCTGTAATTTAACTACTCGAGTTCTACAATCAATTGAGGCATAACAAGCATGAAGCCAATCCATGCCTAGAATAACATCAAAGTTCAGCATATCTAACTCAACTTTGTTAGCCATGGTGTCCTTGTGATTGATAGAAATGGTACAATTATGATAAACTCTTTCAGCTAGAATAGACTCACCAATAGGTGTAGAAATACAGAAGGGCTCAAGAAGTTGTTCGGGAATAATATCGAACCTCATAGCAACATAGGGAGTCACAAAAGATAGACACACACCAGGATCAAGTAAAGAACAAACATCAAAAGTAAAGACTTTGATCAAACCAGTGAAAATCTCTGGTAAATTCTCTTGCTCTTGACGACTAGTGATAGCATATAGATGGTTTTCTGCTCCACCTGTCCCTGAAGTATCTCCTCTAGGTGCAGCTCTGTCTGGCGGAGCCACTGAAGAAGATTGGGCGCTATTGCCCCCCATTGCCATTCCCTTGCCTGTTCTTAGGGCACTCTCTCATGAAGTGACAATTCTGACCACACTTAAAGCAACCAGTAGAGCCATCACGACACGCTCCTCGGTGGTTCCTACCACACTTAGCATATGCAAGAGTCCAATTACCTTCTTGTGCCACAATATATAGAGATTATGCAGGTCTATCTATGAAGTTCTTAGAATTGTGATTCTTGAAATCGCCTCTGTTCTTTGGTGCGGGTGCACTAACACATGATGGAGCAGGTCCATTTGGCTTTTGTTGAAAGGATGACCGGTTCACATTACTCTTCTATTGCCCAAACTCATTTCATGTTGTCTTAGCCTTCTTGTTTTGAAACCCTTCTCTGTCCCTCAGCTTATCTTCCTCAACCTGTTGCACATGGATCATAAGGCTTGCTATGTTTATTTCCCCTTTCAACATCGCAGCCTTACCCTCTTTTCTTGATAGAAGAGATAACTAGACACAAAAAGCACATCCTGCTCCTTATGTCAGCATTAATCTCCGGAGCATAATGGGACAGTTTAGTGAACTTGAGGCTGTACTCATGCACACTCATGGATTCCTTCTTAAGAGTAAGGAATTCTCTTACCTTCGCCTCTCTCAGTTCATGTCACGACCCAGGGGTATCCCCTAGATGTAACAAGGCATACAAGACCCCGAGAGGCCTCATACAAGCCATTTATCATATCATAACATAAAGTAATAGAAAATGGTGAGGAAATTAAAACATTTCACTACAATGAAAGTCTTTATAAAACGAGCAGAAGTCTAATACAATTGTCTCAAACCATCTAAACAACATGAATAAATCTTGGGACACATCCCATACAATAGTCCCAACATGAAAGAACGAAGCATAAGGAAACGGTGATCACATCCTCGAATACAATGAGGACTCACCAAATCTTCACTCCTTGATAAACTATGAACCTAGCCACGAGTGTGAGAATCAATGTTATCAGACCCTAAATTTTGATAAGAAATATAGGCAAGAGTATGCGTTAGTACAATTATGTACTAAATATGATAGCTATCATAAACAACATAAACATCATGGTTAGTCAATATAAACCATATGAACAATCAAGCAGATAAGTCATCATTATAATAAAGTTGGAATACTTCACAAGCAACCTCTACTTAACCTTACTCAAGACTTGGGTCATCCGCCTCTAGTCTTTCTTACATCATGGAAGGCATATCAAGCAACACTCCAAGATAATCATCTTCATAACATAATTCACACTAGTCATACTTACTTTTAAAGACATGGGGTTTCTCCTCCTTTCCTAAGTCACAAAGGCTAATGGGTATTCGCTTCTTGCCTTACTTACCTTAAGATCATGGGTACTCACCTCCACAATCACATCACATGACACGGGTACTCGCCTCTACATAATTTTATAAGGATCATGGGTACTCGCCTCCATGTGCATTCATCATATTGGGAACATGGGGAATCACCTCTTGTTCAATTCTAAGGAGTATGGGAAATCACCTCATATCCTTCTCATATGGAGGTCAAGGGTAGTTGCCTCTAGCCTCATCAATTACATAATCTTTTAGTCTAGATTCATTTTAGGTGAGCAATCCTTTCAACATAGAATCATTCATGTCAGTAAACCTTTCACATTCAAAAAATCATTCTTAGCAATTCATTGTGGGAAGTATCCCTTGCACACTTCAACACCAACAATCATCAATTCATAGTCTAAGACCTACTCTCAAAGTACTACATCTCATGATCATCATCTATGCGGTACTCTCAAGAAATTAACATAATATTCATAATATATTCTTCAATCTCAAGAAATTCTAATCATAATTCATCAATCCTATAATATTACATCCCCGGAAACTAGTGAACTAAACTAGAGAGTTCTAGAGTCTTGCATGAGAGTGTTAGAGTTAGAAATGAGGGTTAGGCTCGTAAAACGACTTCCCGTACTTAGAATGAGGGTTTTAGGGTTAGGGATTCAAGGTAAGACACCCGAAGGACCACCCAAGGGGTCCTTGAGGAGGACCTCAAAACAGCCCCAAAAGCTGTCAAATTGCAGCCACCTACGGATGCCACCTACTGGCCGTAGATGGACCCACGCCCCATGGGTTGGGGTCATGGGTCAAGGCCTGAGTTCGCATGAAATTTCTAGCCAAAGACCAGCACCTATGGAGGTGCAGCACGATTTTTGAACCCACCCACGGTCCATGGGTCGGGGTTTCGTGAATGAGGGCAGTTTTTAAGTTTTAGTTTTTTAGTTAGGGGTTTGGTGGTTAATTAGTAATTAGTTAGGGGTTAAGGGAGGTCGGTTAGTTAGTTATTAAACCACCTATATAAGCCTAATAGACCCCTAAACTAAATCAATTAACTCATTCTTCAAAGAACCCAAATTCTCTCTAAATAATTCTCTCTCTAGAAGTGAAGAAGAAGAAGAAAAGAAGTTGGGGCAGATTTTCCCCATTGATGCAAGCTTGATTAGGGCTTTGAATTAAGGTATGTTAGATTATTCATCTATGGGTTTTTCCACCCATAGAGCCCCCCCCCCCCCCTAGGTTTTCCCCCAATTGTGAAGTCAAAACCCAACTAGCTAGGGTTTCTTCCTACATTGTGGGTAGGGTTTAGGTATGATTCCAATCTAGTGGATAATACCTAATTATAATTGTATTAGCATTGAATTATGATATTATTATGAATTCATGTGATTTCTACGGTTAACCCTAGTCTATTTGATGAATATGATATTTTGTGGGTTTATGCCATTGGAGGTGAAATTGAAGGTTCATAGGTGATTTTCCAAAATCAATGTCATGTGTAGTAATTGTTCAAGGTTAGGAACATATAATCATTAATTGAACTAGAATTTATTGAATATGAAGGATCATGATTAGTAAAGTTGAAATTGAACCTTTATGATCAATTATAACTAGAATCACCTAGTAATGAAGAATGTGATTAAAATACCTTGAAATCTAGGTATGAATGACGGTAGTATGAAGTAAAGCTTGAGTGTAGGGCTTGTACTCATGAATTTTTATCACTAGGGTTTTTATAGTAAAGCCAATGTGATGAAGTAGATGTGTTAAGGCATTGAGAGTAAAGTCTAGATGTGAATAGAAGTATGATGAAAGACCCTTATCTACCTAATTCACCTTATGAATAATAAATGGTAGGAGGTGATAGAATTACTTGAGTCATGATGATATCCTTGTCTAATGTAGTATTCTATATATGATATTAGGCATGAGTATGAACTTAACATGAAAGGGGTTCTCACATAGTGATGGTCCTAGGGTTTTGAGGGCAAATCCAATATGATGAATTATGTATGTTAAGGCTCCAAGAGTGAAGCTTATGAGATAATGGTAGACTACTAGATAGAATGGTTAAGATAAGACCTTACCACCTAATTTACCTCATGAATGGTTGAATGCATAAAGTGATAGAATGACATTAGTTAGGATGATATCCATGTTTAGTGCATAAACCCTAGGTGTGAAGATTGAAAGTAGGCTTTGAACCTCAAGGAGGTGAAGTATGAGATTTGTCTTGTAGTGATTGAAGTACTTGAATTATGAATATATCCCTGTTTAATGTAATCATTCTAGATATGTTGATTTAATATGAGTTTTGACCTTAGAAAGGGGCAAGACATGATAGTGTGCATGTTGTATGAAGTTTAGTACATGCTTTAGAGACACTTTAAGAGTAAAGTAAATGCGCTCATGACCTAGTTGTAGTGTTGTTAAAAGGTTAATTCCATATACACACTTAGGCATGAATATGATAGGAGGTGAAAGGTTTGTTACCTATAGTGATTCTAATGTTTGAAGACTAGTCTCACCTTATTGGATCAAAGGCTCTAGAGCCATCATAAATAGGTCATGGATGGTGATAGTTGCTCACGCATGATCTAATGAGCTATAGTATGAGTTATGTTGGATTGGGTGTCAAGACATTCTTCCAAAAGTATGAACTTAAGTCAAGACTTAATGTGAACTCAATGGGACTTAATGCCTAGCACTAAGTGGATATGAATATGAGATGGAAGCCCCTCCGTTAGTAGACGGCGGGTTTATAGAAGAAGTCTCATGAGATAGAAGCTCCTCCGCTAGTATATGGAAGGTTTCTAGAAGAAATCTCCTTATCCCATAACTATGTGCCCACATAGGTTACTTAAATATTGGTTTCACCCAAGCTAAGAGTATAGTTCTACCCTCGACAAGTAGAGCAACCCCTTTTCGGTATGGGGTAGACACTAGATTCCATGTTACATCACATGGTCTATGTCGGTTAAGGCTAATTTACCAAATAGTGTAGTAGTATAAATAAGAATATGAGTTGTGAACTATGGGTACTTAAGAAGCTTTACTTCGTATGGGTGAGAGTATGGGATCTTTCTTATGCATTGCACAAGTATGCTTTGAAGGTACCTATGGTGTGTTCCTTTTATGTTATAGTGAACTATGAGATAAATATGCTATTGTTTATGCTTATGGTGTATGTTTGATGGATTGTTGATATAGTTGCCTTCCAAGATATGATTGACTAAAGGTGATAGTTCCCTTGTCTATATGAAGTAAGATAATAATGAGACTAAAGGAGGGTAAGTATGACTAGGATGACTTTAAGGTTATGCTTAGTGTGAAGGGTATTATGGAATGTCTTTCATGCATTGCACAAGTGTGCTTTGAGGTTACTTAGGAGTATAGTGTCCTTATAGTAGAAAAGCTTAAGACTTGACTATGCACATAGGCTATGATTAAGATGACCAAAAAGGGATACTTGGCTTGGGTGGTATTATGGGATGCTATTCATGCATTGCACATGTATGCTTTTAGGGTACTTGAGAGTAGTTCTATTATGGTATAGATGACTAAAGAGTTGAATAATGCTTATATGATGCTTATGTTGGAAAATTTGCTTATTATGATGATATTGTCTCTTAGGCTTAGAATTGATGTTTCATTAAGTATTTCATATGATTGTGGATTATGTCTTATATTGACTAACCCTTGTCTTATGCTCTTATGATTATGCTAGCTAACATATTTAGTACATTTTGTACTAAGGCATACTTTGCCTATATTCTAATCAAATGTAGGGTTTGGAGATTGAGTTCTACTCTTGGGGACAAGTTTCTAGAAGTTGCAAGGAGTTGAAGATTTTGGTGAGTCCTCATAGCTTCGAGGAAAACACCCACTATTTACTTTATGTCTTTTATTTCATGTTGAGACTATTGTATGGGCTGTGACCCAAGAGTTTTATTCTAAAGTTGTATTAGATGGTTTAAGACAAAGTGTAGTAAAGACTTCAGCTTGCTTTTATGAAAATGACTTCTATTGTAGGGATAAAAGTTTTTAAATTTTCCGTACTTTCTATTATCTTATGTTATGATATGCTAAGGGCTTGTATGAGACCCCTTTGGGGTTAAGTATGCCATGTTACATCTAGGGGGTGCCCCTGGTAGTAACATATAAGGAGATATCTAAACCCATAAAGTTTCCCTCTAAGGCATCAACTCAAGTTTATGAATTCTAGGTTAAAATCATGAAATAGGCATGGGTAAATGTAATTTCATCCTAAAAACATGTAATCCTATAAATTCAATCATAAACAATCATAATCCACTAAATTGGATCAATTTTCATCATAACCCACAACATTGGAAGAAACCCTAACTAGAATTAGGGATTTAGACTTCACAATTAGGGAATTCTAGGGGACTCCATGGGAGGAAGGATCCCATGGATGAAAAGCCATCATACCTTAGTCACAAAGCCCACAAAATCTTGAAGATTGGGAGACTTGACTTTGACCTAGCTTCAATATCTTCCTTCTTTTTCTACCTTTTAGAGAGAGAATATTTGAGAGGAGTTTGGGATTTTCTTTTGGGATTTGAGAGAGTGACTTGAATGGGGGATTTTAGGGGTTAAAAATACTTATATATATCTTCTAGACGCAGGCAAAACGATACCACATTGATTTAATTAAAACCGGAAAAGACCCATAAGCTCCTAAAAGTAACCGCCAGGTGACCAACGACGCCCCACCATCGACGGGCCGTGGATGGACTCACGGTCCACGCTGCACCATCGTGGTCTAGTAAGAGAGTTTAGCCCTGACCTACAGACTCCTGGACCACGAACCATGGACCCACCTACAGTCTGTGGGTCTAGTTGTGGACCTGGTCTAGAGGATTTTTGGGTGGCCCTCTCTACGGACCCACCTACGGTCCATAGTCCAACCCATGAAGCGTGGTTGGCAACCGTGGATGGCACCTATAACTTGCTGAAAAGTTGCTATGTTCCATCTTTCAGATCCGGGGTGTTACAATTCACAGGGAAATAAACACCCCATGAAGGCCTCTTCGAACACAACCCAACTCACAATTGGTGCACCCACATCTCTACTTTTCTTCCATTGGTCATACCATACTCTAGCAACACCGTTCAATTGGTATGCAACTAGTACCACCTGCTCAGCATCTGCAACTTGGATCACCTCAAACACTTTCTCCAACTCTTCCACAAAGTTTTTTGGATCCTCAGTGACACTAGAACCGGTGAAGTATAGATGATTCATCCTTAAGAACTCACGAATCCTCGATGTATTAGCCACATCCTGTCGATTCCCTCTTTGTTGTCCAGCTTGGTTGGTCACAACTTGACTCAACATCCAGATAGCATCCCGGAAGTCAGCATTAGTGACCTCTTCTTGGGGTTGGACTTCTGGTGCATTAGGTACCCCTTGATCCTGAGGATCAACATTCCTCCTAGCAGGACAATCTCGAACAACTCTTCATGGAGGCATGATCTGAAAGATACGCGCAAGCACGAATTAGAAAGAAACTTTTATAGAGTTGAACTCTATCGCACGAAAAGAGTATGAAGAAATTGAGATAGTTCCTAAATGTTGTAGCCTCCTAATTATAGATGTGCTGCGCTTCACACCAATAACTAGGACTCTACAGACACGACTTCATAGAAACCCTAGGACTCTTGAACTCTGATACCAAGTTTGTCATGCCCCAAGCCTACACCTTAGACGTGACCGGCACTCGAGAACCATTTTTGGTCCCAAGCGAACCCTTGGCCTGGCTCAACTCTCAGCGGAAGAATTACTCAAGTGAAATAGAATCACACAAATAAATCAACTCATAAATAAAGTAGTAAACTCAAAATACTCAAATGAACATAACTGTTCAACTCACAGTCTGTAAAACATTTACAAGAGAAATAAAAGAAAGTTTCCTTAAATACTATTGTCTATCTACGAAGCCTCTAATACTCTGAGGGATGTCAGGACAAGACCCCCGATCATCCTAACAAAACTGAAATAATGGAAATAAATAAGCGATCCTCCGGAAGTAAGGAGGCTCACCAAACAATTCTGGGACTGCAAGTGGTATCAATGAAACACCTGTTGATGACCCTGATCTCCTGTATCTGCATCATGAAATGATGCAAGCCAAATGGCATCAGTACATTGAATGTACTAGCATATAAGGGGAATATTGAACATAACATAAAAGCTTGAACTTGGAGATAAGGAAACATACTCACCTCAACTCAACTTGAACTCAGGGATACTCAACTCAATATAGTATAAAAACAACAATAAAGATGCAGTTTTAATAAATAATTTAAAATAGTAGATAATAACTCCATGTATTACAAAATGCAATACTAACTCAGTTTGTATGTAAAGATACAAAATAACTCAAATTTGGGAGATTCTCTAACCGACACCCATCACTATGAGCTATGTGATGATACAAAGTCTTGACCATGCTGCCAGAACTGTCCTATACCTTACCGGAGTATATGACATCCTCAACTAAGTGGATCCACTAAGCTATGCTTAAATTCAATAAGGAATCATCTAAAAAGAATGACCCTTTCTACCCACGTTGGCTACATGGTTTATAAGGACTTTGAGTTGTATGAACTCATCCCGATATCGATGCTCAATACTACTCCTAAAATATAACTCAGCTCATATGTTTAAAAATATTTCCTAATCCTCAAGCTTTGGGATTATTTCTCAAAAGGTTCTCTTAAAGAGATTATACTAAAAAATACCTCATGAACTCATTTGGAAATCGATGTTTCCTATCATTTTATATGTAAAAAAATTTACACTTGGGAATACTTAGTTCCCATGAATTCATTTTGAAAGATGACACTCAACTCTCCTCATCCTCAAACTCAGGTACTCAAGTCTCACAACAAGTTTTAAAAGATTGTAAAAGACTTCTCAAAATGACTCGAAAGAACTCTCAAGACTTTACTTTTAACTCTACCTTGAATTTGACTTATGAATTCAAAGGTTATGATTCCTGTTGTGAAGGATATCTCTATGTTTTGATGTAGTTTAGAGTAGTTAGAATCAGAAGGGAGTAAAGGTACACTTTAAAAGAACTTAGAGGGAGCAAACTACGGAAAAAGGTGGAGGCAGGGGACCCTGGCGCACTGCTAGCACGGGGGCCAGCCCCTAAACTTTAGACATTCAAATGTGGTGAACTGCTGGCACGCCGTCCCAGCCCCCTTGGCGTATTGGGGGCGCGTCGCCCCACCCCCTCCCCAGAACATTCCAACGAATTTTCTTCTTCGATTTTTGGCCCTAATTCACTTAGTATCGAATGGTTTCTTCCCAACTCATTTAGATTAGAATACCCAACATAATTACATGAAAATCTAGTAAAACAAACCTCTAACTCCTAACATTCATCTGAAAAACTCATCATTAACGATTTAAGAACGAAACTTCAAGAAACTCTTCAAGAACTCAAGTCATGCAACCTCAAGAACGAAACTACGGATTTAAAATCACATGATTGGCCTATGGGTGAACGAACCCAATACTATGAGAGCTTACATACCTTATTTTGGAAAAACAAATGCTCGATTCGCAAGAATCTTAATCGTTCTTTCTTTTCTCCTCTTTTCCTCTTCTTGAACTCCTCCCAAAACCCTTAGCGTGAATTAGGATTGTGAAAACTGACCCAAATCAGTTCAGAACCCTAAAATATTACTAAAACGCTTAAAGTTCAAGGGGTAAAGAAAAGACAAAAATATCCCTCACTAATTCAGGTAAATTTCCTTAATTGGACAGGATGACTTCAAATACGCATATCTCCCTCATCCAAACTCAAAATTTAGTAAACTTGGTGGCGTTGGAAAGGGCATTCAAAGACCTTTCATTTGGTATGTTATGGGCCACCTAATTCATCCTGTACTGATAGTTATGGTCATTTGAAGTTGATCCAAAACTCACAACTTAAGCTTAACTTGCAAAATTCTCAATCTGGCTCTTTCCAAATTAGTTTTTTATAAATTTAACTCTTTCTAAGACATAGGTGCTACAGTTTTCCTAAGATGACCAAACACCCAAGGCATGTTGGGTCACTAAACAAACCACCTTGAATCCAAAATGGTCCAAGGCCTAAACAATTGATCATGCATATGTGTTTTTGAAAGATGTATACGACATTGACAAACCATTGTCCCTCGGGGTTGGAAGTTTATTTTAATAACACTTTCAAGTCGAAAGAGGATATTCACGAGCTACTATCCAAAAGGCGTGAACATTTTGATATGAGAATAAATCAAGGCCAAAGGATCTTTCATGGAGGCAAAGTTAGGATTATACCATTGCGTGAGACAGATTATTTTTATCTCATATATATTCCCTATTATGTATCCCCATTCATTGTATTAATAAAGTTTGAATAAATGTGGGTTTTGGGGCAATGGAACTTTTTAAATAACGTTATACATCCTTCAAATCGTTATGCCTACCCTTGGCACAAAAGGGTCACATATCTGTTTAGAAGGCACAATAATTGTTTATGTGTTATAATTGCTTATGTGAATTTGTTGCTTCATTAGGAGATGTTCTAGCTCACTCCTTTTCAAACTTTTTTAGAACCCCTTAAGTATTAATATCAAATCACTATCGAAAGTGCGTCCAAATGATCCTTGAGTCTTTAGTTTCGAAACAAAATTTAAACTTCACTTTCAAATTCTAAATATTACTCTCTTATCTCATAAAAAAGGTCGATTCTTCATCTCAAATCAAAAAGAGATTAAAATTAGTCGAACTACATAGGACTTGAATTCTCCTCATTGAGATACGTAGGTAGCCTTTCAACACTCTGTCCATATTTTTGAGAAATTCTATTTTCCCACTTTGGCAAGGGGATTAGAGCTTTATCTAAACTGAAATGAAAGTGTGAAAATGCAAGGTACAAGATGACATTGGCTGAACGCAAGCCAACCTTTCTGTCACTAATCCCAAAATCAAATAGACAAATTTCTGTCTACTAGTCATTCTCCCGTGGGCTAGTTTATCTTCAAGTATAGCAACTCTTATGTGTCTGCGGCCATGTTTGTGATATTTTTTATTATATATCATCTACACAAACTAACACATTTTCTTTTGAGTTATTTTTCTTTGTCAAGTACTCAAAATTGATCTATGCTGAATAAATGACAGAACATCCGTACTTCACAAGGTCTAAAGACCCCAAATCCTTCTCTGATTGAAGTTTGTCAAAAGGCAAAGAAAATATGGTTGAAAATGCTAAGAACACTGATTTGACCAAAATTATTGTGAATGACCCTATCATTGCTGAATAGAACAAGTTGATTGCACAATTGTTCCAACAGATTGCTGTAATGAAGGCTGAAATGTATAAGACCCAAGATTTGACAAATCTGGCTATCATACACTCCTACTCCAATCAACGAAAGGCCTCCACTCCATTTCCTACTTCAAATCCAACATTCGAACATTTTCCAAACAATTCATCCACCGCTACGATTCCAAAACCCCCCATCATCGACCTAACCACCCTTAACCCACAACATGCTAGCTCCTCATACCAATAGTTACATCATCAGAATCCAAATACAGACAATCTCAAGAATTTTCCTCTCATCGATCAAATTCCTACTCAAATTGTTCAAAACCCACATACTACTCAACCCATACCTCTAAAAAAAATAATTCATATTCCAATATAACCAGAATCATACCCTCTATTTACCATACATTTTGAACTTGATCATTATGAGAAGAAGGAGTGGAAGGTCATAGAAGGAAAGACTGAGAAAAACATCAGAGAGGAAGTTAAGATTACATTGAAGGACTTTCAATACACCCCAGACCTTGTGAGATTGAACTATGAAGACCTATGCATTCATTCACATTTGGACCTCCTAGAAGGTTTTAAAGTACCAAAATTTGACATTTTTAGTGGAGTTGAAAATCCTTTTGCTCATTTGAGGGCTTATTGCGATCAATTTTTGGGAGTTGAGAAAGATGAGGCTTTGTTAATGTGGCTCTTCAGTCGAAGTATGAAAGGAGAAGCTCTGGAATGATTTATTTCTCATGAAATGAAACAATGGCCAAGTTGGAATGCTTTAGCTAAAGACTTCATTGAGAGGTTTGGTTATATTGTAGAAAGTATTCCTGATGGATACTTTTTGGAGAGAATCAAATAGAAGTCTATTGAAAGCTATCGAGAATATGCCTATCATTGGAGAAAAGAGGCAGTATGGGTTAGGCCTCCCATGTCTGAGAAAAAGATTAATGAAGTCTTCGTGGGCATTCAAGATCTATAATTCTACAATATGATGTTGCTCATTTAAGGAGGGAAATTCACTGAGATAGTCAAAAAGTGTGAAGCTATTGAAGACAGTCTTAAGACTAGAAAAATCATCTGAATGACTACCCAAGTTGAATCCTCAAGATCATTGAGGAGGAAAAGGGAAGATTTTTCCTCTATCTCATTCGAATTGAGGCCGAAATAAAAGGGACATGCCGAACTCAATATTTGAAAGTCTTTCCCATATAAAACTTGCCCCTTAGTTCTGTAAAATCCTTACCCCAAGTTTTATATCCAACCAAATTACCGAGCTCCATGGACAAATTATAAAAATGTCCAACAAAGTTCCCAAACTCCATCGCCAATTTACCCAAATGTTCAATCAAGGTACCAAGCCATATTTCTAAATTGCCAAAATGATATTCCAAATTATCTAAGTTCACAATACCAAAATTTCCAAACGCCAGCACCCACCTGCCAAAATCCTTCAAACCACCATCAAGTACCTCCACCTCCATGAAATAAATACAATCTTCCTCGTTCAAAACTTGCGAAGAGACCTCCTCGAGTTTTCACTCCTTTAGTCAAAAGTTGAACTCAGTTATTCGAGAGGTTGAAAGTTGCTGGCTTGATTACGACAATTGAGCTAAAACCAATCAATACGTACTCAAAGTTCTTAAAATTAGATCTTAGTTGTGCTTACTATTCGACAGGTTTTGGACATACCCCTGAGAATTACATCAACTTGAAGCATAAAATTCAAGACTTGATTGATTAAATGATTGTCACTCTCCAAACTGTCACCTCCAACCCCAACAGTAATTCACGACCAAATCATGAGGGGTTTACCATCAACAAGATTGACGTCGAATAAGTTTCGTGTGTGGGTAAAGCTATAATACCAAGCAACCCTTACCCCCTTGAGAAAGTTGTAGCTTCTCTAAGCATAAGTGAGAACTCCAAATTTGTGATCATGGAACCCCATCAGGCTTAGCTTTAATGCCAAGAGAGGTTCAAAACAAGAAGTAGATTTATCATGTTCCACCAAAGGCTTTGCCTCATTTGTATTATCCCTTTCTGGTAGAGGAATATGCCAATGATGACGGTCTTAGAGAAGGAATTAAGGATATTTTTGAAGAAGGTGATGTTGGGCTTAAAGAGATGATCGAGACACCATGTGTACGAGATGCCGAGCTAATGAAGTAAATTCATAATTGGACTTCCACTCCACTCTTGATTCCTTGGTCATCTTTATAGACAAAGATGAATCTTATGCTATATCTAAAGTCGGTGGTACTCCAAATGAGGCTCGAGGTCCACCCTTTATGTAACTTTAACTTATTATGTTTTAATTTCCCTCGTAATGTTTTGTAAAAGGAAAAATGGCCTATGGTCATCGCCAAAGTTTGTATTTCCTTATTTCCAATGAAGGCCTCCTCTATTGCAAAAAAAATAAATTCCCTAGCTTTAATTTTGTTTTCTAACAATTTTTTTATTTCAGTAAAAATAATTTTAAATATGTCAATTCATGTCATGTCACAAGATAAATGAACAAAATGAGGTATATGACAACAATTTCAAAGAGCATGTGAGGAGATTATGATATTTGAACACCTTGCAATAGAATTGAAATAGTTCTAAAATTAAGATAAGTCGAATTTGAATGAGATCGAAGTTGTGAATCTAGAAAAGGATGATTGTGTTAAAGAAGCACGAACCAACGTCTATCCGATAGAAGCTAAAAAAAAACTATCAGTTTACTTAGAAAATACATTGATACACTTGTTTGATGAAATGTCTTGGTTGAGCATTGACATTTATCTCACAAGTTGTCAATCGAGTTAGTTTCTATCAAGAGATATTATGTTCGAAGACTCAAAGTTTCTTTTTTCTCTTTTCCTTATCATCTCATCATTTTTTTTGTAATCGTCTCATATTTTATAGTTAGAAAATTATTTCTTGTAATGAACTATGTCTGACCTGAATTCTCAAGAATGAGATACGTAGGCAGCATGTGTTGGCCTCGGTCACCGCTTTATCCATTTTCAATATTTCCCCTTTGTACTTGAACTACATTTGACTTGAATTCTCTTCTTTCAGATATGTATGTGGCGTATGTTGGCATTGGTCATTTTCTTATTAAAATTTCTTGAGTTTGTTAATCTTTGAGAGGGGAACTATGTCTTCTATGATTCTTGCCTCAATAGGATACGTGGAAAGGTGGCAATACGTAATGTGATAGGAAATGAAGATGCTCAGAAGCATGAAGAAGATAAAGGCATGGAGGAACAAGAGTTACTTATCCACCAAAACATTGCCAAAGAACCACAAAAGGAAGTGGAACAACACGTCCCAATTCCAAAAGTCATACAACCTTTACCCAAAATACCTCCCCCATTCCCCCAACGCTTAAAGAAGAAGAATGAAGATGGGAAGTTCAAGAAGTTCTTGTTGGTGTTTAAGAAATTATCAATTATCCCCTTATGGAAGCATTGTTGGAAATGCCGGGATATGCCAAGTTCATGAAAGAGTTAGTCACAAAGAAAAGGAGCTTGGATTTTGAGACAATTGAAGTTTCTCATAGTTGCAGTGCAATTATGACTAAGGAGCTGATCAAAAAGAGAGAAGATCTCGGGGCATTTACCATTCCTTGCACCATTAGCATGCTCCAATTCACTAAAGCTTTATGCAATTTGGGGGCAAGCATCAACTTGATGCCCTATGCGATATACAAACAACTTGGGTTGGGTTAACCAAAAGCAACCAAAATTAGACTCTTAATGGCTGACCGTTCAATCAAACATCCCGTAGGGATACTTTATGACATCTTGGTGAAGGTTGGTCGGTTCATTTTCTCAGCTGATTTTGTCATTCTCGATTGTGAAATAGATGCTGAAATTCTCATTATTTTGGGAAGGCCATTCTTAGCAACCGGAAGAGCATTGGTGGATATTGAAAGAAGAGAATTGAAGTTTCGGGTGAATGAAGATGAAGTAACCTTCCATGTTTGTAAGTCAATGAAACACACAAGTGATATCCATGTGGTGTCCACCATTGATGTTATTGATGAGGCGGTGGCTAGCGTAAGCCATCTGATGTGCATGAGCGAACCTCTTGAAGTTGTGCTTGCTAACTATGATGAATTTGAAATTCAAGGGTATGAAGAGGTAGTAGCTGCTCTTTCAGGCTTAGGAGGGTATTCAAACACCCCATTGAAATTGAACATTAATTTGAAAAATAGAAAGAGTCCTCCCGCAACGCCATCAACAGAAGAACCACCAAACCTGGAATTAAAAACACTCCCCCCCATCTCCGGTATGCTTTCTTGGGGGTAAATAACACTCTACCGGTGATCATTGCGGCTGACTTGCTTGAATGGCATGTGAAATTGCTTCTTGAGGTGTTATGAAGGCATATCAAAGCTATAGGTTGGACCATAGTTTATATAGTGGGCATTCATCCTGGTTTCATCCTGGTATCTGTACTCACAAAATTCAGCTTGATAGTGACTGTAAACCGAGTGTTGAACATAAGCGGAGATTGAACCTACCAATGCAAGAAGTAGTGAAAAAGGAGATAATAAAGTGGTTAGACGCAGGTGTGATCTACCCTATTGCAGATAGCAAATGGGTAAGCCTAGTGCAACGTGTACCAAAAAAAGGAGGTATCACAGTGGTCCCGAATGAAAAGGGGGAACATGTATCTATGAGGCCGGTGATCGGATTGAGGGTATGCATGGATTACCAAAAGTTAAGCCCATGGACTGATAAAGATCACTTCCCCATGCCCTTCATGGATCAGATGCTTGATCGACTCTAGGAAAGAGGTTGGTATTGCTTTTTGGATGGGTATTCCGGTTACAACCAAATCTCCATTGCGTCGGAAGACCAAGAGAAAACCACCTTCACATGTACCTATGGGATTTTGACTTTAAAAGGATGCCATTCGGATTATGCAATGCCCCGGCAACCTTCCAACGTTGCATGTTATCTATTTTTGCCGACATGGTGGAGGATTCAATGGAGGTATTTATAGATGACTTCTTGGTTGTGGGTGATACTTTTGAGACGTGTTTAGAACACTTAGGACAAGTTCTTCAAAGATGTGTGGAGGCAAACTTGGTCCTCAATTGGGAAAAATGTCACTTCATGGTTAAAGAAGGGATAGTACTTGGTCACAAGGTGTCGCAAAGGGGGTTGGAGGTTGATAAAGCGAAGATTGAAGTGACTGAGAAATTACCAACACCAATTTAAGTAAAGGGGATTCGTAGTTTCTTAGGTCATGCCGGTTTCTACCGGAGGTTCATCAAAGACTTCTCAAAGATTTCACATCTTCTATGCAAACTCTTAGAAAAAGAGGTGAAATTCCAATTTGATGCTGCTTGTATGGTAGCTTTCCGGTGCTTGAAGGAGAAATTAGTATCCACCCCGGTCATTATTAGTCTTGATTGGTCAGAATCTTTTGAAATAAGGTGTGATGCAAGTGGAATGGCATTGGGTGTTGTGTTGGGGTAAAAACGCAACAAACTTTTTCACCCAATTTACTACGCGAGCAAGACTCTAAATAGTGCTCAACGTATACCGTTACTGAACAAGACTTACTTGTTGTAGTCTATGCATATGAGAAATTCCGGGCATACTTGTTAGGCACTAAATTAATTGTTCACACTGATCATGTTGCACTCTGTTACCTAATGGCAAAGAAGGATGCAAAACCGAGGTTGATAAGGTGGGTGCTACTATTGCAAGAATTTGACTTTGAGGTCAAAGATAGAAGAGGATGTGAAAATCAGGTGGCTGACCACTTATCAAGATTAGAGGACAAGGAGAATGACGAGCCTGAGGTTGACATAGACGATTCCTTCCCCGATTAACAAGTGTTTGCGATAACACTCAAACAAACTCCCTGGTATGCAGATTTCGCCAATTACATAGTGTGCGGATTAATGCCAAACGAGATGAACTTCTACCAACAAAAGAGTTTCATGTTCAACATTAAAAAGTACTTTTGGGATGAACCATGCTTGTTTCGAGAGTTTGAAGATCATATCATTAGAAGGTGTGTTCCGAAAGAAGAAGCAGTAGAAATTCTCCATGCTTGTCATGCTTCACTGGTTGGGGGCCATCATAGCGGTGTGCGTACAACCACTAAAGTTCTCCAAAGTGGATATTACTGGCCATCCCTCTACAAGGATGCACATGAATTTGTAAAGAAATGCGCTCAATGTCAGAAGCAAGGTGGAGTGTCTAAAAGACACGAGTTACCCCTTACTCCTATTTTAGAAGTTGAGCTATTTGATGTTTGGGGAATCAATTTCATGGGCCCATTTGTGAGTTCCTTTGGTAATAAGTATATCTTGGTAGCAGTAGATTATGTTTCTAAATGGGTGGAGGTTGTTGCACTTCCAAACAATGAAGGGAAAAGTGTGGTTCAATTTCTGAAACGCTACATCTTTGCTAGATTCGGTACTACCCAATCTATCATTAGTGATGGTGGATCCCACTTTTGCAATAAATGGTTCTTAGCTGGATTGAGTAAGTATGGGGTGAAGTACAAGGTAGCAACTCCATATCATCCCCAAACAAGCGGTCAAGTTGAAGTGTCAAACTGGGAGATCAAGAGCATCTTGGCTAAGATAGTGAATGCTAATAGGACTGATCGGTCTCGAAAGCTTGATGATGCACTATGGGCGTATCGCACCGCATACAAAACTCCAATCGGTATGTCTCTGTATCAGCTAGTTTTTGGAAAGTCTTGCAATCTACTAGTCGAATTAGAACACAAAGCAATGTGGGCATTGAAAGCTCTGAATTTGGACTGGACAAAAACCTCAAAAGAGAGAGTAGATCAGTTAAACGAGTTGGACGAATTCAGGTTTAAAGCTTACCAAATTTCAGCTCTCTACAAGGAAAAGATGAAGAGGTGTCATGATGCTCAAATACTTAAGAAATAGTTCAAGGTGGGAGATTGGGTGTTACTATACAACTCCTGACGTAGACTCTTTCCCGGAAAGCTCAAGTTCAAATGGTCAGGACCATTTAAAGTGACATGAGTATTCACAAATGGTGCCATAGAAGTTGAGGGTCAAGAAGGCCCTGCATTTAAGGTGAATGGCCAACACTTGAAGTTATACTTTGGAGAATGCCAGGAGATCTCTTTGATTGAGGCGGTGTACTTGGAAGATGCATGAGAGCATTTCCACGTTGTTCCATGACGTTAAATAAGGTGTTTCTTGGGAGGCAACCCAAGTGTTAGTGTTTTTAAATAATATGTGTTGATGTTGTAGAAGCTGGATCATGAGCGAGACAAAAGGCTACTGCCAAGTCGCCGAACCCCTTCATCGAGCAAATTTGGTCTGCCTTATGGACTTCAAAAATGGGGCTGAGACTCTAGAACATTCGACAGGATACCTTCACCATTTGGTGAGTCGTCGATGTGCTTAGGCGACCCAACTTTCCTCGCCCTTTTTCCTTCGACGTTGATAACGTTCCTTAAGGATCGTCTAGTGATATTCTGAGTCCATTCTGCGAGTCGCCAAACTATTTGATGACCTCCTACATCTTTGACGATCTCCCCTTCTCTGAGAGTGCAGCCCACTGGAACTACGGGCGATTTGAAAACATTGGGCGCATCGCCGAAGCATCCGGCGACTGGTTCACTCTCTCGCTAACTGGGCGCTTAGTGAAGATTCCTCATTACCATGTTCTACTTGTTTACACACTAGAATGTTATCATTTCTTGTTAGGCTTTCTTGATTAATCTTAATTTTTTTTATTTGCAGTAATGCCTGCTCTCTACCCATATTGAGGATAATGTTGAATGCTTTTGGTGGGGGGGGGATGGCAATTAGTCAGTGAACCCCCTCCTCTTTGTGCCACCTCTCTTGTTTGTGTTTGACTGTGGTTGTTCTCTTGCAAATTTGAGTATCGGTTTTAATCAATACCGATGACTTGACTAGTGCTCATAATCGAACAAAAGTGAATGTGCGGCTCTGATGAGGCCAAATGAAGTTTTATAGACAATATGTGAACTTTTTACATCTCGTTGTGACTAGCTAAGTATCGAATTGAGTCTCTTGTGATGAACATTGCACACTAGCGAAAGTGTGGAGTCTTGTTTCACATTGGTGACTATGCCTTGTGTGATGAGCTTGCCGTGAACCATGTGTGATGACACCTAGAATTTGCCCCGTTGGTCTGATTGACTAAGTGATGAAATCTATTGATATGATCTTAGGAAACTTTAAAGTGTGTGAAACAATTTGACATTATGCCTCTTTTGTAGCCTACCTTGTGAGTGTGTGAACCCCGTTTGAACACCCTTTGATCCTTAGCCTTTTCTTGGAAGAAACTTGATGAAATTGTGACCTTTCTTGACCCATTACCCATAATCCTCATGATTTGTGGTTTGTGTGAATAACCAACTTAGGCCAAAAGCCTAAGTTGGGGATGTGGTGAAAAGAGAAGGTAAATCAAGAAGTGCAAGAAAGTCCCCTTTGACCCATGATTTTGAGAAAAATGGAACCCCTCCATATAAAAAAAAAAGAGAAAAAGAAGAAAAGAATCAAAAAGAAAAAGAATGAAAAAGTTGTGGAATAAAGTTGTGGAAGTGCAAAGAAAATGAGGTGTCCAAGTAATCCATGGAAGATGAACAATGGGGTGACTTTTGAGCACGAATGAGAATGATGAAGAAAAAGAAAGAAAGTGTTGTTCACACCACATGTCATGAGGATTACAACCATTGAGCCTAAATGACCATACCTTTGCACTCAGCCCCGTTACAAGTCTTGAAAGACCTTTTTGATCTTGAGTGAGCTGAAACAAGGGTTGATTGGAAAATACGGGCAAACTTATGGGTGAAGTCATGCATTGTATTCATCTTTGTGAGTGTGAGCGTTGCATTTGATTCCGGAGCTTTAAATTGTGAACCATTGTGTGTGAATATGGAATCATTGTTTGTGTGAGCGCATTTGAGTAGCTTTGCTGATCTTGAACTTGCATTTGAAGCAAGTATTGTGAGCTTGAGATTCTTTGATAAGTCACAACTTGAATCTTTTAGTGCACAATTGATCTTTGCATGAGTAAGTTGAGTCTTCTTATGTGCATTCATGATTGAGTCTTGTGTAGTACTGTTTGAGACATCCTTTTTGAACTGCTGAACTTGAGTTTTACATGAGGACAAGGAAAAGTTTAAGTTGGGGGTGTTGATGAGTCCACGATTTGGACTCATTTAGGGCTTCATTTTAATAGATTTAGTGTCCTCAAATGCATATTTTGTGCTAATGAATGATGTAAAATCCCTGATTTTTAGATATTTGGATTTATGAACGATGCATGGACACTAATGTGCAAAAAGGAACAAAGCAAGCTAAATGAATGAAGAAATGAAGATCTGATGATCGCTGATGTCACTCTGTGAATTGCCAAATTGCCACGACACCGCCTAAAGTTACAGAATGTTGGAGCTAAAATGGGGGTAATTTCGGCGAGCAGCAATTCCATTTGGCGTGTCACCGATCTATTCGGTGAAGGACAACCAGTCGTCGAAAGTGCTGAAGAAGATTCAAATAAATGATGATGGGCGAGATAGAAGGAAAAAGGGCGAATCGTGGAGTTATTCGACCATCCCGATCTGGATTGCCTAAAGTTACAGTAGCCAGACCAAGAAGAAGTGAAAAATGAAGGCGAGATGAAGAACAATCAGCGAGTCATCGATCAGTCAGCGGAGCTCGACTTACCTCGCCAAGTGGTCTTAAATAGTGACACATCAGACTTGTTTAAATTAGTTTTGGCTAGAGAGAGAAAATCATTCAGAAAACAGAAGAGATAGAAAATTGAGAGCAAAAAATCACCATTGTGGTTTTCAAGGGTTTTTATCAAGATTTTTGGTTGAGATTTTGTAATAGAAAAGATTTTGGTAATTTATAACTTTCGAATTTCAATTACCCAACTGTAGAAAACATGGTAGACGTTGATTTTCTTATTTTTGCTATGGGAGGCTAAAACCCTCTTCTTGGGGTTTTGACTATGAAGCCAATTGTTGAGTTTTACTAAGTTGGTGTCGTTGAATTGCAAATAATGGCGTTAATTTGAAGTGGGTCTGAGTTGCTACTGCATTTTAAAGTCGAGTTGCATGTTTAGTGTAACAAGTTCGGTGTTGTGCGCTTGCTCGAGAGAGAGGTGCAGAGCCAAAGTAGAAATCTTAGCATCCTTAGTAGTGGGTCACCATGATTTCAGCTCGAGAGAATGAAACATGGGATCTATATCCTTTGTATCCAGCTTGAGAGAGTGGATTTGATGAGGACCAAGGGTTGGACATTTATTAGTTAGTGTCGAAGTTCGAGAGAATTCGACATAGAAAAGGTAATTGTTCGAGAGAAAGTTACTTTACATATGGTCCGACCTACCCACAAAAAATTATCTTATTGTGAGCATTGATACTCACCCACTAAGTTAAAATTCAACAATTGGCTGGTCATTACCCCAAGTTTTACTTTACTGTTTGATCGTTTCGTGTTGAAGTGTGAAATAAGAGTGATAATAGGATCCAAATATTTGAAACTAAAACCAAAAAGGTAAAATACTTGCTAAAAGAAAGAGATTGTTGTCATATCTTCATCTTTGAATTTGAAGGAAAAACTACTGCATGTGGGATTCGACCCCAACTCACTTAGTTGGGTTATATTACTACTTAACGATCATTGACGCTTAGTATTGGATGAAGTGTCCTGATATGTTAATCAGATATCTCTACTAGTTTTTTTAAATGAAGACGTCTAAAGCATCAAACTAAACACGCCTTGGAAAGATATAAACTATAGTACAAACCATGTAATTTAGATAGCCAAAAGAAGGCGGGAAAGAAAATAGGGCAGATAAAAAAATTGAGTATGGTTTCAAATATCATGTGTTTGTTCTAGACCATAGTTGTCCAGTGTAATTGCTCCCAAAGTCCAGTGTATTTCATCTTCTGTTGTAACCTTGTCAATCAATATTAATTGTTGTTCTCTATTCAAAGTTGGTCCCAATTCCATGATATGAGGCTGGACAGGGGTTAATTGCTTTGCTGCACATTTAATTAAGCTAAAAGGTTATGTATGTTTATGCCTTTTCCTTCAATTATAATTTTATGCCTTATCTTTAATGTTTTCTCTTTATCTCAATTTATTACAGGAAAAATATGAAGAAATATTACAGGAAAAACAACCTCTCAATCTGATATTGATCAATGTGAAGCATACTACCAAGCTGTCGGGGGAGAAAAGAATAAAATAATATACGGTCTTGGATCTGAAGCAAAAACTTACTAAGAGCAAAATCTTTGTGCCTCATCATCTGTAGCACTTTCAGTTTCTCAATCAACATCGACAAGAAATATGGATGTGTTTGTACAGGAAATGATTTCTGCCTTTACTAATTATTTTCTTCTGGTTATTATGGAGCGGGTACAACAAGTGGTTACTCCCATTGATAATCCATCACTTGTGACACCCATGGTGCCTCCTGCTACTACTTATGAGGACGTGGTTGATCCCGTAGTTTCAAGTTATGAGGGTATCCCTTAATTAGTCTCCTGTAGCTTCTTTTTTTTATGTTGTCTGTCTTTTTGAAAAGTACAAATTGTGCGATGACAATAGTTGATGAATGTAGGTTCTCTTAAGAATAGTTGATAGATTGCTTTTGATATTTTGCACCGTAACTATGTGATTTGGAATTTGCTATCTACAGATTTTGAACCCTCTAAATATTATTTTATATGAAATATTTATTATTTTAGAGTATTTAGTAATATTTTAGCAACAAATTTAGTGACAATTTGGTCGTTGCTATAAAAATATTGGCTACGAATTAGCAACGAAACATTTTAGTGGCAAATATGTTGGCTCAAATAGTAGAATATTTTGTGACAGATTAATGACAGAAATTTCGTGGCGAATTTATTTGAAATGTAGAAATTAATTATGAAATTAGCATCAAATATTTTGTGACGGATTAGTGACAGAAATTTCATCATGAATTTATTTGAAGTGACGAAATTAATTATGAAATTAGCAACGAACCATATAAGTATAACGATGGACCATTCCGTCACTAACAAGTGATGACGGATATCATTCGTCTCTAATACGTAGCTAAACTTGCGACGGAACTCATTTTTCATCACTAAGAGATTACTAACGAGCGAAATACTAACAGCCAACAATCCGTCGCAAATTCGGTTTAGCGACGAATTTTGTCAGTTGCTAAATACTTTTTTTTGTAGTGAACCGATAAACCAATAATTGATAAGCCAAGATCTTAATAGTTCTATAACGGTTTAGCATCTCTACAAACTGTAGACACGTAATTTTTTACCGAACTTTAGGTCTTACACCATTTTTAGTACAAAAATATTGCTTTTATATATAAATTAAATATTTTTCTTTTATTTTATTTTAGTTAGTTCATTTTTAAAAAATTGAAAATAACAAAAATATATGTTTTATTTTAATATTAGTTTAATAAATAAGCTAATATTTCATATTTATAATTTATTTTTGTTTGTTTAAAAATAATTAAATAATATTATATGATACCATTTACATGATCTCTGAAGACTGGCGGTAATCCGCGTGGTCAGCTTCAATCTAGTTTAGCATCCAAATTTAAGGAATAAATTGGAATCGAAATATATACAAATTTTTATATAGTTTTATGATTATATGGAATGATCTATCCTTTTACCTGAGTAAGGGGCATGTCAAGATTTAATACGTATTTTTATTGAGTTCATGTGTCTAGCAGTTCTAATCGGGTATAGGCGCCCTTTTTCAACTCCTTAACGGGCTTAAAACCATGGCTGGCTAGACGAAGTCACAAATACAAAGGCAATAAAAATAGTATCGAATCTGACTGTACCACCATCTTGGAACCAAATCAAGAAACCATATATAAATTTATTTATATTTTGATAAAGTCTAGATATTTCATAAGGAATATAAAAGAGAAGTTAGTTATCCGACATAGATATGAATCTTCTAGCCGGACATAGTCACAGCTTAGATCAGAGAAATAAAAAAAGAAGAAGTCAGAAAAATATATTACCTTATATAGATGGCCAACTGCAAGGCTTATGAGCAAACTATACAAATATTATTAACTTCCGATCAATATCTCGTGAACTGAAAACTTTACAATTTGAGAGAGAGATATACAATTGGAGAGAGAAAGTAGAGAGAGGAGTTCCTAAACTTCTGTCTAACAAACTAAAAAACAAATTTATTTATAGAAAAGAAAAGAGAAGAAAAAAAAAATCTTAGTAACAGTGGGTCCCATATGTTCCCTTAACAGTGTATCTACTGTTGATGATGGCTCTACTGTAGATATGACTTTACTGTTTGTTCTTTTCTATTAATTTTCGAAGGAAATCTTCTGCTTTTCTCAAACTATCTTCTGATGTAGTCTTTTCTGACTCACTAGGTTGAGCCTCTTGAATATCATCTGAAACATCATCGCTTGTTTCACTTCTCATAAAAGTGTCTAATTTTTCATATTGAGTAATATTGAGGAGTAGACTCCTCTTAACTTATTCCAAATAGCTATTGATCATTTCTTCTTTATCTTCATCTTGAATGGATATTTTTCTGGCAATATGCCTGACCGAGGTATCAGCAATTATTCCCTTTTGAGGAGTAATAGAATATTCTTGGATCTTTTTTGCAATAAGATCTAGCAGTTCTTGTCAATATAATATTTTTTTTTTGGGATCTTTTTTCATTAATTTGTCCCAAAAATTATTATAAATGTTCTGTATAAACACGGAATCTATTCCTCGGTGAATCCCACTTCTGGGGTCCATTTGTGAATCCAAGGGATAGAGAATTCAATGAGAAAATAAATTTAGTCTATTTTTTTTTCTATATAACAAATATGATATGTATGGTATAACTCATTTAGATCAGGTGAGACTTTAACCCATTTTTTATATAATTTAATAAATGGATCAGGCAATATTTTGGTAGTTGGGCCGTGGTATGACCACCAATTCAAAAACCAATTAGGAATTGGTCCTGCAAATATCTTTGCACATATTTTATAAACCACGTGTGTTTATTTCTATCATCATTATAATAGCGGACTTTATCAAAAGCCTGAATATAGTCCATGTAGGTGAAATTCATAGAGATTTTGTTAAGGCTGATCTGCCTTTCTTTCATAGTGGAGATACCCCAATCTTCAATAGATATAATCTGTTTAATTATCATTTTAGAGAAGTTATAAACATTCTCACTTGTATTGTAGCCTGAAAAATGTTGAAATTCAACACTACTAGTACTTATCAGTATAGTCTCATAATAAGATCAAGTTTTGTATGAATCACCCGGGAACTATAAACCATTGATTAGGTATTGCTGAAATATCTTCTAGGGTTCTTCTTTTCTCTGAATTTCAGAGATTTCTAAAAGAAATATCATTTCTTTTTTTGATAAATTCTCATAAGATTTGATATCATCATTATCTTCTTTAGCTATTGATGCAAAAATATTACTTTGCTTTTGAGACAAATATGCCTGTAATTGTGTGTATAACAGACTATTTTCTGAAATATTTTCCATATGTACTGAAGATGAAGCCTCATTTTGAGAGACTTTTGAGTTTATCAAACTCGTTCTTCCCATTTGTATTACTGGGGAGTCAGAAGAGGATTTGTAGGACGATCTTGGGGATGATCTTCCCCTTGTATTATTACTCCTACCTCTACCCTTGGTAATTCGAAGAGGGTCCATCCTACAAACATAACACTTTACTTTATTCGAATATATCATAATAGTCATTGTAATAATTATCATTATCGATATCAACACTTTCTTCATTATCATCTTCTCGAATAATATCATTAATAATTTTACATATTATATATTCCTGTAGGTCTTCATTAAGAGGAATTACCTTTAAAATAGTAATTAAAGTTTTTTCATCAATAAAAATTGTATAAAAACTCATTATGAATTTAAATATTCTCGAGACAGAAAATCCGGAAGAGAGTTATCACTTCCTTTTTTATATTGAATATCGAAATCAAAAGGAGCTAACTGGGTCTGCCACCTAGCAAATATCAATTTTGAAGCATCATGTTTAAAATCTTTGTTAAACATGTATTTAACAGATTGAGCTTCAGTTTTTATCAAAAAATTTTGATTATATAAATCATCTTGAAATTTTAAAACACATTTGACTATTGTTAGCATTTCATGAGTCACAGTAGCATATTTTTTCTGGGCTTCAATCTATTTACCTGAGTGAAATTTAATCAAATATTCACTTTTATCATTAGGATTAATCTATTTTAATAATCCTCTGTAACCAATATTAGAAGCATCAGTTTCAATAATCTTTTGCCATACAGGATTAGCAAGAGTTAAACAAGGAAGAGATTTAACACGTTCGTTAATATTTTTAACAAGACTAGTGTGACTTTCAGTCCAAGGTTGTTTATAATCCTTGTTTAGTCTATCATATAAAGGGGCTAAATCACGGGAATTTTTTTATAGAATGGGGATACATAGTTTAAACTTCCCAAAAATCTTTGTAACTAAGTCCTATCAGTAATAACATCCAGAAATTTTGATGCAAAATCAATATATCATTGATTCAGAGTAATCTTACCCTGACATATATTATGTCCTAAAAATCTAACTTCTGTTTGAAACAAACTCATTTTTGGTTTGAAAATAACTAAACCATTTTGTATAACAATTTTCTTAAAGATATCAAGAATGCTTGATGTGTGTTTCAAATGTTTTAGAGAATACTAATATGTCATCAATGTAAACAATTATAAAATACAAATAAGGATTAAAAATACCATTCATTATTTTCTGAAATTCAAAAGGAGCATTTTTTAATCCAAAAGGCATGACATTCCATTCATATTTGTCCAAATGGAACATTAAAAGCAGTTCTATAAGTATGCTCTTGAAATATCTGAATTTGCCAATGCATCATATAATCTTGAAAGCAAATCTCTTTTATTGGGGATATGATACCTTATCCATTTTAAGAATTTATTTAAAGGTTTATAATTTGTAACTAATCTAGGAACATCACGTTCTTTTTCAGCAGCATTACTAACATAAAATGCAATACAAGACCAGAGTGATTTTGAAGATTTTATTAAACCCTTTTGTAAAAAATTATCAATTTTTTTTTGTAGAATTCTACCAATTCGGCATTCATCTGACAAGGATGAGATTTAGTAGGAATATCATTCTCAGAGAATTCATCCTCATATGGAAGAGTAGCAATATGCATTTTTTTATTCCAAAAGGCACTAGGGATGATTGGCGCAAATATCAATAGCAATTTATTCAGAAATTAAATTCATTTTTTCCTGTACTTTGGTGGATTTCAAAGTATCAAATATATTTATACTAAATAATTCTAATTGCAAAGAATCAACATGCCTTAGTTTCATATTAATCAAATCATTAATATAACGAAAAATAGGGTCAATGATAAAAGTATAATTTATATTTCTATTTTCTTAAGTAGCAGTAAATCCTTAAGCATTTATGCTAGTAAATGGATAAATAACATTTATAAAGGGGGTTCCAAGTATGATTGGAGGGTATAACTGATTTTTAACCAAGAAAAAGAAATACGAAATGTAGACTTTATTTTGAAAAATACGTGTATTAGGTAATTTATACTTTATATCTAAAGCATGTCCAGAAGCAGATTTAACCATATGAATTGTTTTTTCAAAATATTTAGTAGGTACAAGACCCTCTTGAATACAACTAACATCGGTTCCACTATCAATCATAGCAATATCAGTTATTTAAAAGTTATTATCAATCAAGATGGTGCATTTAATATACCATTTATGAGTAGTAACTATTTGCATCATTCCTAAAAACATATCTTGTCTAGGATCAAGATTAATAGGTTTTTGCAAGAGTATTTTCTTCAATAATATTTTTACCTTTGTTATTAACAGTTTCTATCTGAGTAAGTCTATGATCACAAATCATTTGATTTTGTTTAAGAGATTTAATCTCATTTTTTAAATTTTCAATTTCATTTTTCAAATCATCAAAGGAAGAATCTCTTGTAGGAGTAGTCTATTTATTAAGTCTATTACTAATTTCTGACAATGAATAAGGTGCAGCATATTCAAATTCAAAATCATTCTTTTATTTTTCTGAATTTTTTAAGAACTTGAACTAGCATTATTATTTGCAGCTAAATGAATAATTTTTTCTCGAAGTTCATTATTAGTGACTTCTTTTAGAAGTTCTATCACATTATCAAAGTAATAGTATTTATATTTAAATCTTGAAATTGAGAATGCAATTTATAAAATTCATCATTTTCACAAGAACATTTATCACCATGACAAGAATTGTAAATATTCATTTTAACATGCTGATTACTATCAGAAATATCAAGCAAATCAACTTCTTCTTCAGAACCTGAATCAAAATCATAATCAGACTCAGAACCAGAAGTATATAACAAACTACAAATCTTATCATGAACTCCTTCATCAAGTTCTAAGGTTTTCAACTTTTCAAGCTTACAATTCGATGCTATGTGACCAAAATTTCTACATCTATATCACTTGATTTTAGTGAGATCACGCTTAGACCTATTTTTGGTAAATCTATTAGACTTACGAAAAGCTTTTCTAGCGTCTTGCTCTTCCTTAGATCTATATCTAGACCTCTTTTTCTTATAAGGTTTATCAAGGTTGGAGTATTTATAATCCCTATATTTCTTTTTTTTTGCTATAAGCAGAAGTATCGTAAATCGAACTAGCTACAAAAGTCTCCTAACTGAGATCTTTCTTTAAGCTTATCCATCTTAAGCTGTCTAGATAATTTTAATTCATTGCACAAATTTAATTCTTCTCGAGTGCAAACTCCTATCAGCTTGCCATAAGTATAATTCTTATATGAAATTTCACCATGATTAGTTCTTAGAGCTTTTCTAACTCTTTCGGCAAATAAAGGGGGAAGACCATCTATAAACTTAGCTTTCCAATGCTAATAATTATTTTTGGGTAATTCCATCACCCTACTCATGTAAGTATCTTTATACCATCTAAATTCACCTAAGGTTCTACAGCGTAGACCATTTAATAAGGTGCGAATAGTCTCATACTGATTGGTAAATCTACCATTAACGTGCTCTAAAATGGTTAAGACTAAAGTATAAACAACGTCTTCTCTATTTTTTACTAGAGCCATGCCTAAGTTATCAACACCTTCATTATCAGTAATTGCATTTATCACCACTGCTCTTTGCTCAATACTCATATAATTATCCCACCAACCTCTGAGTTTGCCAGTAAAATCTGCAACAATCATTTTGTAAATATTTCTATCTGTATTTTTAACACTTTTACAAATAGTTGCATGCATAAGCATTCTATGAACAAAAATAGTTAATTTTCTATCAGTCAAACCATCAAGATTCCATTCGTAAATTTTAGATCCACTATAAGAGGTATTAGTCTAATTCCAGTCTCGTTTCTCTATTAACACATCTTGAGGTGTTGATCTGGAATAACAATAGGTATGCATGCTTGGTTTATGGGCATACTTAGTATTATTATTCTTTTTAGGATAACCACAAAGTTTATTGATCTCTAAAGAAACATGATTTTTAAAATCAAAAGTATTTTTCATTTCATTCCGCAAAATTGTCTGACAAATCAATAGGCTTTGCACTTAATCCTGACAATTTTTTATCAAGAAGTTCTTTCAAATAATTTAATGATTTAAATTTTAAATCCTGAATCTCAGGGGGGCTTTGCACATGAGTAGAAACAATTTGAACTTCTGAATTACTTTTAGAAGTAGAGGCAATGTCAGAAGTCTTTATATAATTTTTTATTTGGATTACTAAAGCAGTTAATTCAACAAATTTTCTTCAAGAGAACTAATATGTTTACCCAAAACTTTAACATAAAGACCCAAATAATTATTTTTAGAAATTAAATTATTTATTTCATTGATGTTGACTACTGCAACATCTTCTTCAACAAATTTTTGAAATGTAGTAAAAATGATACCTGTATTATTTGGTAAAATAAAAGATGACTGAGGTGGATACACAACCTTAATAATATTATCAGATCCATCTTTATAAGATCGTTCAAGAACGTTGATGTATAAAGTTAAATAAGTGGTTATAAACCAGGGTACAACATACATAATTTGATTATGTAGAGCACAAGTTTCATAAAATTCTTGAGAAATATTATTCAAATCAGTAGCACTATAAGTGTCAAAAAACAATGTTTTAAACCAGTTTCATTTATTACTCGAAAACTCTTTCTGAATGTACTTTCTTGCAGTGAACCTGGAGTAAAATCTATTTGGTCTACATTAATCATTAAGTTTTATTAGGATCAAAATCCATTTTGGATACACAAGGAATATCCTTATCAGAAATATCAGAAGAATTATCATTAGCTCGAACAATATTCGTTCGAGGATCAGTTTTTATTTTGTAACAAGTTTATTATTTTGATCAGTAGATATAATAAAAGGTATGGTATGTAAAGAAGCAGCACAATTACAAGTTGGACCATACACATGTTCAATTGTTGAAATATGCTGAATTGCAGACAATCTTCTATCAGAAAATGAATATCTATTATATGGAACACTTTTATCATCAAACTGAATGCAAATCCTACCATCAGGATTTTGTGTAATATGAGAATACTCAAAATTAGTGACAACATTTGTTATCTGACTTGGGGATATAACAGAATCCAGTGTCCAAGTTGTTGGAAAATTGATTTCTTCCCATTTTACAGGTCTTCTAATAGTGACCTTAAATTTAACAAAATTAGTTTCTACTAAAATAGTCTGATCAAATGTATCATATAACTTACATTTTGGCTTTAACGTAGATAGTAATTTAAAATAAATTCTATATGACAAACATATTAATTCAGATCCAGGTGTATAATTATAACCATGTGTTTTAACATTTAATGTTAAAAAATCAAGAATATTAACATCAGTTAAAGATAATTGCAAATTAGGTTCAGTATTAAAATATACAAGGCCATATGCCACAGTGGACTCAATCGAACCCATCAAAGATTTTTAAAATTTAAATTTCTAGCATCACGTAGAGCAGTTAAAAATGTCTCAGGTAACCCTTTAACAGTTAATGGTTTAAACGCAATTTGAACCATGCCAATATGCAAGAAATTATATTGATTTTTATATAAATCGATATCTCGTTTATTTAATAAACGAATAGTCTGTTCAGACGAATTTAGTGCCAAAGATTGCTCAGTAGATTTTATTAACTGTTTATGAGATATTCTATCAAAGCAACCATTATCATAAATAGTTTTAATATCTACTTTAGGAATAGTCCATTTGTTTAACAAATCAAGGTTCTGAGGTATATCTATATCTTCCAATCTAGTACTTTTAGTAATTACTTCTCCTATATCCATGTTAAAAAAAACATATCTATGTCGTATACTTCACATCAATCTCATATTTACCATGAAAGTTCCTAGGCTTTCATACTATTATATTATATTAATTATTAAAATATAATAACCTAAACTACCCCACTATCCCAACCCACCTACACTCACCCCACTACCCCAGTCACACCACTACACAACCCACCAGACACACCCACAACACCCCTATACACATCTACACAATACACACAACAATACACACTCACATGAGAAGCGAAAAAGATCCGCAACCAAGAAAAAAAACCAACACAAACAAACGCAGCAAACAAAAAAAAAAAACACAGAAGAGAACAACAAACATAAAAACAAAACAAGATCAAAAATATTTTTATTTCCTACCCACCTCCAAAAAAAAACACCAAAGCAACATCCTTTATATTCGGGCAGAACAAAAAAAAATATGAAAAAATCATGCCTCACATTATATTTTTTTCTAATTATAAATAAAACTTGAGTTTCAGGTTCCCTTACGTGGTTTCTGATTATAGTCCTTTCTTCTAGTAATTTTTTTTTCACAAGAGGTAATACTTAATTTATTTATTTTTTATTTATTTTTATGTCATGATTGTGCAAGACTTGAGTCCTATATTATAAAGCTGCTCAAATTTTATATGTGTTTAATTTTGACACAGTAATAGTGAAACATTTCCTTTTTGCTTTACTTTACGTTATCTCTCATCTTGTACTGAATGCTACTATCAATTAATAAAATGCCTAAAATTAGTATTCTAAATGTTTTTTTGGTTAGATTTATCTAAAGTCAAATGTGTTTATTTTAGAAAAATTAGGAGATGAAGAGTTACTCTTTTTTTTAATATCTTTTGTCCTAACTTGTAAGTATGTCTTTTGTCCTAACTTATAAGTATGCTAAAAATGTAAATGCATCTATATTGAATTTGAACAAGAAATAACTTTCTATTTGTCTCATATTTTAGACTTTTATTATTTAAATAGTATTAATGAACATAAATAGTAAAAACGTAATTTAATTACTAATAAACCGCTAAGCTATCTAGAAATAGATAAATATTAAGATACTATATGACCCGTTTCAAAAGCCTTTTACGATTAAGAATATGGTTACACATTTTTTTTCTTGAAACATGAAAATAAATTCAAGGATGCGATGATGAACCTTGTCCAATAATATAAAATAATCTCTAATCAATACCGTCACTTTAATTGGAAAACCCTTTTATCGTGCGAAAAAGTGGTGTGACATCTCTGGCTACTTCGCTGGGGAATACCTAGAATTCGAGCTTTAATATATTGACTTTTACTTGATTTTTTTATGTTGTGTATGATGACCTAATATGCCATTTTCTGCTCATTTATCATTTTTATATTGTTGAATTGTATTAAATTATCTTCTCTTACTCAACCACTATGAATCTCTAGTAACTTTTCACACACATTAACATGAATGCAATTATGTGTAACATCTCACAAATTGAAATAGCTTGGAAGAAGCTAAGAACTAGAAATAGTCATTTTTTTGGAAGGAATGAAAAATCTGAAAAATTGTTTAAGTTAGGAAAAGTGAGTTTTTGATCAACTTCAAACGACCATAACTCCTAGCTCATGATGAGTTAGGTGTAGATCCAGATATGGTTGGAATGATCTTTCTAATGCCTCCAAGCTTGCACAATTACGAGTTCGTATAAGTAAGTTACCTCCTTTGGAAGTAGGGCAATTGGATTAAAGAAATGTCCAATCTGGATTTTTAATGGGTATTTCAGTCTTTTCATGGCACTATTATTTTAATACATTTTTAGGAGTTTAATATGGGTAAAATCAGATTTTTAGTCAGTTTTAGAAATTGGAAATTTACGCTAGGGCTTGGAGAAAGAAAAAAAAAGGAGAAAGAAGAAGAAAGGGAAAGATTCATCAAGATCGATCCATTTAGTTGTGGTTTTCGCTAAGGATTTATTACTACCAGGTAAGTGAGGCTTTCATAACGTTTGGATCATTCTCCTACATGCAAAGTATATTGATTTCAGTTTGGATTCGACCTAAAAGAGTTTGAATATTGATGATCTTGGTATCTATACTTGATTTTGATGTTGTTCTTGAAATTGGTTGATATGGGGAAGTTTCTGAAATCGTTACATCGTATTATAGAGTCGTTTCGAGTTAGGTTCTTAGGTACATTTGCTGGGTATCTGTATCTAAAAGGAATTGGTGAAAAAGAATCGAGTTTGGGTGAATTGGGGTTGAAAATTGAAGAAGTAATTTCGTCGATAAAAATTTGGCACTACCTCCGCGTTGCGGACCTACCTCCAAGATTTGGGAATTACTGTTTCGCGTTGCGGACCGATCACGGACCGTTCTACCTCAAAAGACATTTTTAAAACTAAATATTAAATATGTCTCCGCGTCGCGGACCCACATTCAAATCTTTATTTTTGGTCTTTTCTCATGTTTAGCTATCTAATATCATTCCTAAACAACATGAGATCTTTCCAAACCCAAATCTTAATCCTTGAATCCGTAATTTAATTCAAGGATCATTTAAGAGTCAAGTCAAGATCAGTTAATAGTCAAGTTAAAATAAGTTCTTAAAGTTTTCCAAGAGACTTTCACAAATATTTTTACTTTGTTTCAAGACTTAAGTTTTGAGTTCAGTAAAGATGTAAAGTTGAAGTTCTTTTCTTCAAAGAAGTATATGGGGACTATGTATTCCCAAAGAGATATAAAAATATTTTCGCATTTAAATAAGAACGGAAACTGAGATTTCCAAAAAGCCTTCGGGCTAGTTTTCAGAAAAGAGTAATAGCTTTCTAAATGAAGCAAGAAGGGAAACTGAGATTTCCAAGATAGCCTTTGAGCTAAGTTTTTGAGTACTAATCTCAAATCACAGAAGAAGTATGTTTTTTTAAAACATAAGAGCTAGTATATTTTGGGAGTAATATTGAACACCGAATTGGAAGCGAGAATGTGTTCAGATAACTCACGTCTCCATAAAATCATGTAGCCACCATGGGTAGAAAATGATCATACTTTTTAGATGTACCCTTCTCACAATAGACTAGTGGATCCACTTAGTAGTTCAGGTCCTATACCTCTGGCCGGGTAAAGGATGCGCTGGCAGCGTGAGGTAGATCGCTGTATTATCACTATAGATCTTATGTGATGGTTGTCGGTTAGAGAAACTCCCACATAAGATATTGTACTTTTATATACATCAGTTTACTATATTTTTACATATATTTCAGAGTTATGTTGTATCTTTGTATATACACCGAGTTGGCATCATGTTTTTAAATAGCTTTTCTTTATATTGCACTTGTTTTAAACTGCTTTATATTGAAATGAGTTTAGTTAAGTATTCATGAGTTGAGAGGAGCCAAGGTAAGTGTTTCTTTCAGATTCCCTTTTAAGCCTATGTTGTTTTAGCATTCCAACTCACATACGCGTAGATGCAATGTACTGATGCCAGTTGGCCTGCATCGTCTTATGATGCAGACACAGGTAACTAGGATCGGCATTCCAGCTCACCGTTGATCCAGTGAGCAGTTCAGAGTCAATCAGTAAGCCTCCTTGCATTCCGGAGGATCTACTTTCATTGCTTTCTAGTTAGTTCATTAGGATGTTGTGGGGTTGTCCCAACATCCATCTCAGTTGTTTTAGAGGCTTCATAGACAGTCAGATGTTAGTCCTTTGAGTCTTTTCATTAGCATTTCTTATTTTTAAAACTTGGGTTGCCACTTTTGGCCAAGTTGAATGTTTAACCTTTAAACATTCTCTGTTATTTTATTATTCAGTTCAGTTAGGTGTTATTGATCATTATATGTATGAATATTGTCTTCCGCTAAGTTAAGTAAGCCAGGCCAAGGATTCGCTTGGGGCCAGAAATGGTCTTCGAGTGCCTGCCACGTCTGAAGTGTAGACTCGGGGCATGACAAACTTAGTATCAGAGCCCAGAGTTCAAGAGTCCTAGGGAGTCTATAAAGCCGTGTCTGTAGAGTCTTATTTATCGGTGTGAAGAGTGCCACATCTATAATTTGGAAGCTGTAACATTTAGGAATTCCTTCACTTCTTTCACACTCATTTCGTGCGTTAGAGTTTATCTCTAAAAAGTTTCCCTCTAATTCGTGCCTGCGCATGTTTCAAATAATCATGCCTCCATGAAAAGCAGTCATAGATCATCCAACTAGGAGGAATGTTGAGGGACAAAAGTTACCCAATTCACCTAAACTGCAATCGTTAGGAGAAATTTCTAATTCTGAGTTCAAAGAGGCTATAAGGATGCTCAGTCAAGTTGTGATCAACCAAGTTGGGCAGCAGAGGGAGCTCGACAAGAAGAGGCTGACACTTCGAGGATTTGTGAGTTCTTGAGGATGAATCCGCCAAGTTTCACTGGTTCGAGCACTGTAGAGGATCTAGAGAACTTTATTGAGGAACTGAAAAAGGTGTTTGATGTGATGGATGTTACTGATACTATGAGAGTCGAGATAGATGCATATCAAATGAAAAATGTTGCTAGGGCTTGGTTTTATTAGTGGAAAAGGGGTAGAGCTGAGAATGCACCACCTGCGAATTTGGCCTATTTTGAGGAGGCTTTCTTAGGGCGTTTTTTCCCTGAGAACTGAAAGAGGCTAAGGTACGAGAATTCCTAACACTGAAGCATGATTCTTTAAATGTTCATGAGTATGGGTTGAAATTCACTCAATTGTCTCGCTATGCTCCGGAATGGTTGCGGACATGAAGAGTAGGATGTGTCTGTTTGTTGCTGGGTTGTCCCGTCTATCAAGCAAAGAGGGACGGGCAATAATGCTTATTGGGGACATGGATATTTCGAGGTTGATGGTCTATGTGCAACAAGTAGAGGAAGAAAAGCTGAGGGATAGAGAGGAGTTCAAGAACAAGAGGGCTAAGACAGGGAATATGTCCGGGCAGCAGAAGAGTAATGCCAACCAGTCATTGCTCCAACAGAAATAGAAGGGAATTTCTCCATCATCTACTAGTGCACCTGCACCTAAGAACAAAGGTGGGTACTATGGTCAGAATTCTAGAGCTAAACCTGCCTATTCACAAGGTAGTGTGGCGCAAGAAGGTAGTAAGCCTCCTACCTGCGCCAAGTGTGGTAGGAACCACTCAAGTATTTGTCATGAGGGCTCTACTGGTTGTTTTAAGTGTGGTCAGACTGGGTATTTCATGAGAGATTGTCCAAAGAACAAGCAGGGAAATGGTAATTGGGGCAATAGAGCCCAGTCTTCTTCAGTTGCTCCACCAGACAGAGCTGCACCTAGAGGGGCTACTTCCGGTACTGGAGGAGGAACAAACCGCTTATATGCTATCAATAGTCGCCAAGAGTAAGAGGATTCGTCAGATGTTGTCACTGGTATGATCCAAGTCTTTGACTTTACTGTTTATGCTTTGCTAGACCCAGGAGCAAGTTTATATTTTGTAACTCCTTATGTTGCTATGAATTTTTATGTAATTCCTGAGCAACTTAGTTAACCATTCAGTGTTTCTACACCTGTTGGTGAGTCTATTCTAGCAGAGAGAGTCTATCGTGATTGTCCCATTTCCGTCAATCACAAGAATACCATGGCTGATCTAGTTGAGTTAGACATGATAGATTTTGATGTCATTCTTGGTATGGACTGGCTTCATGCATGTTATGCCTCAGTTGATTGTAGAACTCGAGTAGTTAAGTTTCAGTTTCCAAATGAGCCAATCTTAGAGTGGAAAAGCAGTTTAGTAGTGCCTAAGGGTTGTTTCATTTCGTACCTTAAGGCAAGGAAGTTAGTTTCTAAGGGGTGTGTCTATCAGTTAGTCCGAGTTAATGACTCAAGTGTTGAGGTACCTCCTATTCAGTCAGTTCCAGTAGTAAAATAGTTCCCAGAAGTCCTTCCTGATGATCTTCCCAGAGTCCCTCCTGAGAGAGAGATAGACTTCGGTATAGATCTTCTTCCAGCTAGTCGTCCTATATCTATTCTTCCATACGGAATTGCACTAGGAGAGTTGAAAGAGCAGTTAAAGGATCTTTTAGATAAGGGTTTTATTCGACCTAGTGTCTTACCTTAGGGTGCTCCGGTCTTATTTGTGAGAAAGAAGGATGGTTCCCTTAGGATGTGTATAGATTATCGTCAGTTGAACAAGCTTACCATCAAGAATAAGTATCCTCTTCCGAGAATTGATGATCTTTTCGATCAGCTTTAGGGTGCTTCTTGTTTTTTGAAAATCGACCTCAGATCAGGCTATCATCAGTTAAGAGTAAGGGAATGTGATATTCCAAAGACAACTTTCAGAACCTGATATGATCATTATGAGTTTTTGGTCATGTCTTTTGGTTTAACTAATGCACCAGCATCATTTATGGATCTTATGAACAGAGTCTTCAAACCTTATTTAGATATGTTTGTTATTGTCTTCATTGATGACATACTAATCTTTTCAAGGAATGAAGAAGATCATGCTAGTCATCTCAGAATGGTTCTTCAGACTTTGAAAGATAAGGAGTTATATGCTAAATTCTCTAAATGTGAATTTTGGCTTGAGTCTATGGCATTCTTAGGGCATATTGTGTCTGGAGAGGGAATTAAAGTTGATACTCAGAAAATTGAGGCAGTGCAGAATTGGCCTAGACCCATATCTCCATTGATATTAGGAGTTTCTTGGGTTTAGCTGGCTATTATAGAAGGTTTGTAGAGGGGTTATCGTCTATTTCGTCTCCTTTGACCAAGTTGACTCAGAAGACAGTGAAATTTCAATGGTCTGAAGCTTGTGAGAAAAGCTTTGTGGAATTGAAAAAGAGGTTGACTATTGCCCCAGTTTTGACCTTACCAGAAGGTACTCAAGGTTTTGTGGTGTATTGTGATGCATCTAGAGTTGGTTTGGGTTGTTTCTTAATGCAGAATGACAAAGTTATAACTTATGCCTCCAGACAGTTGAAAGTTTATGAGAAGAATTATCCAACCCATGATCTAGAGTTGACTGCTGTAGTTTTCGCTTTGAAAATATGGCGCCAATATTTGTATGGTGGTCATATGGATGTGTTCACCGATCACAAGAGCCTTCAATATGTGTTCACTCAGAAAGAGCTTAATCTCAGATAGAAAAGGTGGTTAGAGTTACTCAAGGACTACGACATGAGTATTCTTTACCACCCAGGTAAGGCAATGTTGTTGATGATTCCTTAAGTTGGTTGTCTATGGGTAGCACCGCCCATGTTGAAGAAGGAAAGAGAGATTTAGCGAAAGATGTGCACAGACTGGTACGCCTGGGAGTCAAACTTATGGATTCCACATAAGGAGGAATGGTGGTGACGAATGGGGATGAGTCATCATTAGTGTCAGAAGTAAAAGGAAAGCAAGATAAAGACCCTATTTTTCTTGAATTGAAGGTAAATATTCATAAGAAAAAAGTATTAGCTTTTGAACAAGGGGGAGATGGTGTATTGAGATATCAAGGTAGGTCGTGTGTACCAATGGTGGATCGACTCCAAGAGAGGATCATGGAGGAAGCTCATAGCTCCATATATTCCATTCATCCGGGGTCTACCAAAATGTATCATGACTTGAGAGAGTTTTATTGGTGGAATGGCATAAAAAAAGGGCATTGTTGAATTTGTTACTAAGTGTCCAAATTTCCTACAAGTGAAGGTAGAGCACCAAAGGCCCGATGGTTTTGCTCAGAATATGGAACTTTCGGAATGGAAGTGGGAGATTGTCATGACCCAAGCCTAGGGCCTAGACGTGACATGGCGAATGAGGAACCCCAAACAAGCCTCTCAAACCTGTCATCACACTTCATCGGTCGCGGAAGTAAATTCAACAATAATTAACGGGAAATAGGGACTAAGGGCAAACCATTTCAAAATGACATCATAGAACACGAGTCAAGCTCATTTACAAAATATTTGTCCAACGCACACCTCTACATACATAGATAGGACGGGGGCCATGACATACTACCGGCTCCTCTCATAGTCAAAATACAATTGCAAGCTAAAGTCTCAAAACATAGGAGTAGGAAACATAACATAGCCCTCGAATCATTGAGGACTCACCAACAAACTCGGATAAGCACCGTACTAGCCACGTGAATGGAGAGAAGGATCAAGAGTAGCTCCGGTCCCTACATGGTGACATCATGTAGGCAAAATATGCGTTAGTACTTGGAATGTACTAAGTATGCGGGGTGCAATACAACAATAGACAAGGACACAATCGAAATGCAAGAAATAGTTTCATAGGCATAATGAATAACAATATGAGGATGCATGATCAAAGTGAAGTCAAAACATGTTTAAGTAAATCTATACTAATAGTAGATATTATATGTGTATGCATGATCCAACCAATCTATAACCCCAACTTAGGATTGGGGATGCCATTCACACCCGGACACCCTGGTGGCAAGGTATAAACCCCTCACATGGTTGATGTTGGCCACACCCCAAGCATCCTAAGTGGTGAGATATAAACCTCTCACATGGTTGATGTTGGTCACACCCCAAGCATCCTAGGTGGTGAGATATAAACCTCTCACATGGTTGTCCGGTTCTTTTCCCCCGGATCGGGCATAGTCATGCAACACTTTATATAGGAAATTCCCATTAGGCTCTAATTCAATCTCATGTATGGAATGAACATATACACAAGCTTAGTTTGTCATCAACACATCTCTGGAATGCCATACATCTCATAACTCAAGCTTTAAAGCATCAATTCACCAATTCTCCATAGTTGGACATTTTGTCAAACACCTTGAAGGCATGTAATGGAATCAAAGAGCATGGAAAATAGGGTAGTAATTATGCAGCCAAACCAGTGAACAACCTACAACAACACCTCTTAACACCCACAAGACCACATGAAAATCTCCACATCCATTTCCAAATTTAGATTCAAGTTCTAGAGTCACAACATGCTCAAAACAATCACTTTTCATGTTTAGAATTCAATGTGCAGGAATTATTACAAAGAACAAGACTAATTTATGAATCTTAACTTAAACCATGAATTAGTGAGTAGAATAGAGTCTAGGCACTATGGGTGGAAGTACCCATGAGTTCAACACCACATACCTTGAGTTTTTATGAAGGTCTTGAGAGTGTCTTCAATGGAAGCTTGGAACTTGGAGCAAGAGTCTCTTCAATCTTGAGGAAGGTTTTGGATTAGGGTTCTTGAGAGAACTTGAGAGAAAATGTGTCTAAGTATGGGAGAGGTGCTTTGGGAAATGTTTTAGAGATGGGAATTGAACTAATGGTATATAGGAAATAACATATGCCCTTTGGAAAAAAAATGGTCTAACACTTAGAAAAAAAGTGAGGCGGGTGAACAGTAAAAATGCTCACTGGAAATTGCATTTCCTGCTGCACAGATTTTACGAAAATAGGCATAACTTCTTCGTCCGAAATCCGAATGAGGTGAAATGAAGTGAGTTAGGTAGCTAAATCAAAGGGCTTTCCATGGGTATGTTATGGACCACCCAATTATTTGTGTGCTAGAAGATATGACCCTCCAAAGTAGACCCTCGAAAAAGGCTTCACTTGGAAATTTCGGATTTTGATACGGTTGCTCTAAATTTGGGTTAGACCCATTTCCCACTGAATTTGACCCCTTAAACAAGAATATGAAGTCGGATTTTTGAAAAACAAAACGGATTTTTAGATATAGCTAAAACAAGTTTCCGGTAACTTCCGTAGCACATTTTTAAGAACTTTTTGGGTCATTTCAATATCTCTCCCTTGGAAGAGACGTAAAAGGCAAGACTTAGTAAGAACATATCAGCCCCAACATGAATGCAAAATTTTTATTTAAACATCACTTCAAGATTTCAAAACTTAGTGTAAAGCATCCATAATTCATCAATTTAAACATATATGCACATGAATGATTCAGGGGCTGAAATGTAAGACTCAATGGAGTACAAAGGACTTGATTTAATACCTTAGGCTTGAGTGGAGTTGAATAGATAAGGATAACGCCTTTGCATGTCCGCTTCGGCCTCCCAAGTAGCACTCTCCACTTGTTGATTTCTCCAAAGCACCTTAAAGGACGCCACTTCTTTGTTCCTCAACCTCTTAACTTGTCTATCTAAGATCTAAACCGGGACTTCTTCATACGTCAAGTTATCTTCTACAACACCCACAACCTCAAGAGGTACAATAGCGTTAGGATCACCAACACATTTCCTCAACATCGATACATGGAATACCGGATGAACTAATTCCATCTCCTTGGACAACCCCAACTCATAGGCTACTTTACCAACCCTTCTTATTATCTCATAAGGATCGACATACCTAGGACTTAATTTCCCCTTCTTACCAAAACGAACCACACCTTTCATTGGAGAAACTTTCAAATAAACCCAATCACCCACTTTGAATTCAAGATCCCGTCTCCTCACATCGGCATAAGACTTTTGACGACTTTGGGCTGTTTTCAACCTCTCCCTAATCATCCTTACCTTCTCAAGAGCATCCATGACCAGATTCGGACCCAACAAGGCCACCTCTCAACTTCAAACCACCCAACCGGTGACCTACACCGTCTACCATAAAGTGCCTCAAAAGGAGCCATACCGATACTAGAATGATAACTATTGTTGTATGCAAATTCAATCAAAGGAAGATGTCATCCCAACTACCTTTCAACTCCAATACACAAGCTGTAAGCATATCTTCCAAGGTTTGAATTGTTCTTTCGGCTTGGCCATCCATTTGAGGGTGGAAGGCCGTGCTAAGCTTTACCTTTGTACCAAGACCCCTTTGGAATGACTTCCAAAAGTGAGAAGTGAATTGGGCACCACGATCCGAGATGATAGACAAAGGAATCCCATGCAACCTTACCAATTCATGAATGCACAACTTGGCATACTCTTCAGCCTCGTAAGTAGTTTTAACCGGTAGGAAATAAGCCGACTTTGTCATCCGATCAACCACCACCCAAACCGAATCAAAGCCTCTTCTAGCCTTGGGTAAGCCCACTACAAAATCCATGTTGATTTCTTCCCACTTCCAAGTAGGTATCTCAATGTCTTGAGTTAGGCCACCCAGCCTTTGATGTTCGGCCTTGACTTGTTGACAACTATGGAAACCCGAAACAAATTTTGCAATGTCCTTCTTCATACCGCCCCACCAATACACATCCCTCAAGTTTCTATACATCTTTGTTGACCCCGGATGAATAGAATAAATAGAATTATGAGTCTCATCAAGGATTCTTTCCCTCACACCATCCACACAATGAACACATAATCTACCTTGGTACCTAAGGGCACCATCTCCCCCTTGGGAGAAAACCTCCACCTTACCACTACTCACCGAAGCCTTTAATTCTACCAAAGAAGGATCAAGATCTTGCTTGACTATCACCTCATCAACCAAGGAAGACCTTGAACCATCAATAAGAACTACTCCTCCACTATCCACCCCTTCTAACCTAACTCCCAATTTGGCCAACCGATGGACCTTCTTAGCCAACTCTTTACTACCTTCCTCCACATGAGCCAAGCTACCCATGGACACTCTACTCAATGCATCCGCCACCACATTAGCTTTCCCCGGATGATAGTGAACACTCATATCATAATCCTTAAGGAATTCTAACCACCTCCTTTGTCTCAAGTTAAGATCTTTTTGCGTGAACACATATTGGAGATTCTTATGGTCGGTGAAGATATCAACATGCACCCCATACAAATAATGACGCCAAATCTTTAAAGCAAAAACCACGGCGGCCAATTCAAGATCATGGGTTGGGTAATTTTTTTCATGAACCTTAAGTTGCCTAGAAGCATAGGCTATAACCTTACCACTTTGCATCAACACACAACCCAAACCAATACGGGAAGCATCACAATAAACAACAAAACCTTCTAACCCATCCGGAAGTGACAAAATAGGAGCGGACACAAGCCTTTCTTTCAAAGTTTGGAAGCTTTCCTCACACTCATCCGACCACACAAATTTAGCTTTCTTTTGAGTCAACTTAGTCATAGGAGAAGAAAGAGAAGAAAACCCTTCCACAAATCTCCTATAATAACCCGCTAAACCCAAGAAACTTCTTATATCCGACGGGGTCAAAGGTCTAGGCCAATTCCTAATAACATCGGTCTTCTTAGGATCCACCTTAATGCCATCCCCCGACACCACATGGCCTAAGAAAGCAACTTCCTTCAACCAAAACTCACACTTTTGGTATTTAGCGTACAACTTCTCTTCCCTCAATCTTTGGAGTACAACCCTCAAGTGACCCTTGTGCTCTTCCTCACCCCGAGAATAGATCAAGATGTCATCTATAAACACCACCACAAAAGAATCAAGGTAGGGTTTGAAAACCCTATTCATCAAATCCATAAAGAGAGTCGGAGCATTAGTCAACCCGAAAGACATCACCACAAACTCATAGTGCCCATACCTAGTACGAAAGGCCATCTTGAGAATATCACACTCCCTCACCTTCACTTGATGATACCCTGACCGAAGATCAATTTTAGAGAAGTGACTAGCCCCATGCAATTGGTCAAATAAATCGTCAATCCTTGGAAGAGGATACCTATTCTTGACGGTGACCCTATTAAGTTGTCGATAATCAATACACATTCTAAGAGACCCATCTTTCTTCTTCACAAACAAAACCGGAGCACCCCAGGGAGAATGACTAGGTCTAATAAACCCCTTCTCTAACAAATCTTTTAATTGCTCTTTCAACTCTTTCAACTCCGCCGGGGCCATACGGTAAGGGGGGATAGAAATAGGTTGAGTATCGGGAAGGAGGTCTATACCAAGATCTATCTCCCTTTCGGGAGGGACACCGGGAAGGTCTTCTGGGAAGACATCTAGAAACTCATTAACAACCGGAATAGACTCAATAGGAGGGACTTTAGACTCCACATCATTAACTCTCACAATATGGTACAAGCACCCTTTGGAAATCAACCTATGGGCTTTAATGCAAGAAATGAATTTCCCCTTCACCAAAACATCCCGGCTCTCCCACTCAAGGACGGGTTCATTAGGAAATCGGAACTTGACTTTACGAGTCCTACAATCAATAGAAACATAGTATGCATGCAACCAATCCATCCCAAGAATAACATCAAAATCCATCATGTTCAACTCAACAAGATCACAAGGCAACAACTTATTCAATATGCAAACCGGACAATTTCTATACACTTTTCTAGCAACAATAGAGACACCAATGGGAGTAGATACTTCATATGACTCATGCAACAATTCCGACTCGACATGAAATTTTCTAGCAACTAAGGGGGTAACAAAGGAAAGGGTGGCACCCGGATCAATCAAAGTATAAACATCAAGATCAAAGATTTGCAACATACCGGTCACCACATCCGGAGTCTCATTAACACCTTGGCTACCATGCAAAGCATAAAATCGATTGTCCCTTGGGGCACCACTTTGAGAAGCACCTCTACCCAAAGGAGTAGTGTTAGCACTTCGGACCTTGTTGCGGATCTTGGGACACTCAAGCCTCTTGTGACCCATTTCCCCACATTCAAAGCAAGCACCCGAACCCTTCATGCAAGGACCACCAAGTTCATGAACTCCACCAACTTTGCCTCCCTAAGCTCAAGAGGGAAGAACCTATTAAGGAAAGCAAGTTTAAACTCCTCCCACAACACCACATAGCCATTACCTTTCTCACCCTTCCATTGATCAAACCAAATTTGAGCAACCCCCTTGAGTTGGTAGGCCGCCAATTCCGCCTTCTCACAAGCACCCACATCCATAATGGTCAAGATTTTGCATACTTCATCGATGAACTCTTGCGGGTCCTCATCCACCTTTGAACCATGGAAGACCGGAGGGTTCATCCTCATGAAATCTCTCACCCTTTTCCCCGGGGTGGTAGTTCGAGGAGCTTGGGCTCCTTGTTGCACTTGGTTAGCTACCACTTGTGCAAGCATGGTGAGTGCATCACGGAGCTCACCATTGGTGGGTGGCTCTTCCGGTGATCGGGTCCGTCTTCCCCTCATGTTTGGCATGATGATCTAGCAATCCAAGAACAAGCGTTAGGGATGAATCACCTTATTGCACTCTAAGCACGACATAGAACATGAAGAAGGGAAACCTTTCCTAAAACGTTTTGTAGCCTCCCATTAAAAGTCGTGGCGCGCTTCACAACCATGATTAGGACTCTACTCAACGCGGTGTGTTGGACTCCGAGGATTTAACAACCTAGTGCTCTGATACAAAGCTTATCACGACCCAAGCCTTGGGCCTAGACGTGATATGGCGAATGAGGAACCCGAAGGAACCCTAAACAAGCCTCTCAAACCTGTCATCACACTTCATCGATCGCGGAAGTACATTCAACAATAATTAACGGGAAATAGGGACCAAGGGCAAACCATTTCAAAATGACATCATAGAACAAGAGTCAAGCTCATTTACAAAATACTTGTCCAACGCACACCTCTACATACATAGATAGGACGGGGGCCATGACATACTACCGGCTCCCCTCATAGTCAAAATACAATTGCAAGCTAAAGTCTCAAAACATAGGAGTAGGAAACATAACATAGCCCTCGAATCATTGAGGACTCACCAACAAACTCGGATAAGCACCGTACTAGCCACGTGAATGGAGAGAAGGATCAAGAGTAGCTCCGGTCCCTACATGGTGACATCATGTAGGCAAAATATGCGTTAGTACTTGGAATGTACTAAGTATGCGGGGTGCAATACAACAATAGACAAGGACACAATCGAAATGCAAGAAATAGTTTCATAGGCATAATGAATAACAATATGAGGATGCATGATCAAAGTGAAGTTAAAACATGTTTAAGTAAATCTATACTAATAGTAGATATCATATGTGTATGCATGATCCAACCAATCTATAACCCCAACTTAGGATGGGGGATGCCATTCACACCCGGACACCCTGGTGGCAAGGTATAAACCCCTCACATGGTTGATGTTGGTCACACCCCAAGAATCCGAGGTGGTGAGATATAAACCTCTCACATGGTTGATGTTGGTCACACCCCAAGCATCCTAGGTGGTGAGATATAAACCTCTCACATGGTTGTCCGGTTCTTTTCCCCCGGACCGGGCATGGCCATGCAACATTTTATATAGGAAATTCCCATTAGGCTCTAATGCAATCTCAGGTATGGAATGAACATATACACAAGCTTAGTTTGTCATCAACACATCTCTGGAATGCCATACATCTCATAACTCAAGCTTTAAAGCATCAATTCACCAATTCTCCATAGTTGGACATTTTGTCAAACACCTTGAAGGCATGTAATGGAATCAAAGAGCATGGAAAATAGGGTAGTAATTATGCAGCCAAACCCGTGAACAACCTACAACAACACCTCTTAACACCCACAAGACCACATGAAAATATCCACATCCATTTCCAAATTTAGATTCAAGTTCTAGAGTCACAACATGCTCAAAACAATCACTTTTCATGTTTAGAATTCAATGTGCAGGAATTATTACAAAGAACAAGACTAATTTATGAATCTTAACTTAAACTATGAATTAGTGAGTAGAATAGAGTCTAGGCACTATGGGTGGAAGGACCTATGAGTTCAACACCACATACCTTGAGTTTTTATGAAGGTCTTGAGAGTGTCTTCAATGGAAGCTTGGAACTTGGAGCAAGAGTCTCTTCAATCTTGAGGAAGGTTTTGGATTAGGGTTCTTGAGAGAACTTGAGAGAAAATGTGTCTAAGTATGGGAGAGGTGCTTTGGGAAATGTTTTAGAGATGGGAATTGAACTAATGGTATATAGGAAATAACATATGCCCTTTGGAAAAAAAATGGTCCAACACTTAGAAAAAAAGTGAGGCGGGTGAACAGTAAAAATGCTCACTGGAAATTGCATTTCCTGCTGCACATATTTTACGAAAATAGGCATAACTTCTTCGTCCGAAATCCGAATGAGGTGAAATGAAGTGAGTTAGGTAGCTAAATCAAAGGGCTTTCCATGGGTATGTTATGGACCACCCAATTATTTGTGTGCTAGAAGATATGACCCTCCAAAGTAGACCCTCGAAAAAGGCTTCACTTGGAAATTTTGGATTTTGATACGGTTGCTCTAAATTTGGGTTAGACCCATTTCCCACTCAATTTGACCCCCTAAACAAGAATATGAAGTCGGATTTTTGAAAAACAAAACGGATTTTTAGATATAGCTAAAACAAGTTTCCGGTAACTTTCGAAGCACATTTTTAAGAACTTTTTGGGTCATTTCAGAGATGATCAATTGGATTTCATCAAAGGTTTACCAAGGTCTCATAGACAACATGATTTTATTTGGGTGATTGTCGACAGAATGACAAAATCAACCCACTTTTTGCCGGTAAAGACTGCCCATTCAACAGAGGATTATGCAGGTTATATATTCAGGAGGTGGTAAGACTTCATGGAGTCCCTGTTTCGATTATATCAGTTAGAGGTGCACAATTTTGGAAATTATTTCAAAAAGGCTTGGGTTCAAAGGTGAACTTATGTACTGCCTTTCATCCTCAGACTGATGGGCAAGCAGAGTGCACTATCCATACTTTAGAAGACATGTTGAGGGCTTTTGTGATTGATTTCAAAGGGAATTGGGATGATCACCTACCTTTCATTGAGTTTTCTTACAACAACAGTTACCACTCTAGCATCCAAATCGCTCTATATGAAGCTCTTTGTGAGAGAAGATGCAGATCTCCTATTGGCTGGTTTGAAGTTGGTGAAGTAGGATTGATAGGACCATATTTAGGTCATCAAGCTATGGAGATGGTGAAAGTGATTCAAGAGAGGTTGAAAACGGCACAGAGTCCTCAGAAATCCTACACTGATGTTCGGAGAAGGGCGTTATAGTTTGAAGTAGATGATTGGGTATATCTAAAGGTTTCACCCATGAAGGGTTTTATGAGGTTTGGTAAGAAGGGGAAACTTAGTCCTCGGTATATTGGGCCTTATCGAATATCCAAAAGGATGGGCAATGTAGCTTATGAGTTGGAGCTACCACAAGAGCTAGCAGTGGTTCATCTGATGTTTCACATCTCCATGTTGAAGAAGTGCATGGGCGATCCTTCATTGATCATACCAATAGAAAATATTGAGATCAAGGATGGCTTATCTTATGAGGAGATTCCTGTTCAGATTCTAGATCGCCAAGTTCGCAAGTTGAGGACAAAAGAGGTAACATCAGTCAAAGTCCTTTGGAGGAACCAATTTGTTGAGAAAGCTACTTGGGAAGCTGAGGAGAATATGAAGAAAAGATATCCACATCTCTTTGAAGAAAGTGTAGACCAAGGTACTAATTCTCTTCTTAGTACTCTTTAAATTATGAGTGAGCATGTTGTTTGTTTGCATTTGCTTGTTGGGTGTTTGAACTTGATGTTACCACCCTTAGCCTAGTAAGAGTAATCTCATTCGAGGACAAATGTTCCCAAGAGGGAGATATTGTAACATCTCGCAAATTGAAATAGCTAGGAAGAAGCTAAGAACTGGAAATAGTCATTTTTTGGAAAGAATGAAAAATCTGGAAAATTGTTTAAGTTAGGAAAAGTGAATTTTTAGTCAACTTCAAACAACCATAACTCCTAGCTCAGAATGATTTAGGTGTAGATCAAGATATGGTTACAAAGCTCTTGGAATTGTCTTTCCAGGGCCACCAAGCTTGCGCGATTCCGAGTTTGTATGACTAAGTTATTCCCTTTGGAAGTAGCGCTGTTGGATTAAGGAAATGTCCAATCCGGATTTTTAAAGGGTATTTTAGTCTTTTCATGGCCCTTTTATTTTGATCCATTATTAGGAGTTTAATATGGGTCAAATCAGATTTTTAGTCAGCTTTAAAAATTGGAAATTTACTCTAGGGCTTGGAGAAAGGAGAAAAGAGGAGAAAGAAGAAGAAAGGGCAAGATTCATCAAGATCGATCCATTTAGTTGTGGTTTACGCCAAGGATTATTCCTACCAGGTATGTGAGGCTTTCATAACATTGGGATCGTTCTCCCACGTTCCAAGTATATTGATTTCAGTTTGGATTCGACAAAAAAGCGTTTGAATATTAATGATCTTGGTATCTATACTTGATTTTGATGTTGTTCTTGAAATTGGTTGATATGGGGAAGTTTGTGAAATCGTTACGTCATATTATAGAGTCGTTTCAAGTTAGGTTCTTAGGTACATTTGCTGGGTATCTGTATCTAAAAGGAATTGGAGACAAAGAATCAAGTTTGGGCGAATTGGGGTTGAAAATCGAAGAAGAAATTTAGTCGGTCGAAATTTGGCACTACCTCTGCATCGCGGAGCTACCTCCTAGATTTGGGAATTACTATTTCCCGTTGCGGAGCGATCACAGACCGTTCTACCTCAAAAGACATTTTTGAAACTAAATATTAAATATGTCTCCGCGTCGCGGACCCACATTCAAATCTTTATTGTTGGTCTTTTCTCATGTTTAGCTATCTAATATCATTCCTAAACAACATGAGATTTTCCAAACCCAAATCTTAATCCTTGAATCCATAATTCAATTCAAGGATCAGTTAAGAGTCAAGTCAAGATTAGTTAATAGTCAAGTTAAGATAAGTTCTTAAAGTTTTCCAAGAGTCTTCCACAAATGTTTTCACTTTGTTTTAAGACTTAAGTTTTGAGTTCAGTAAAGATGTAAAGTTGAAGTTCTTTTCTTCAAAAAAGTATATGGGGACTATGTATTCCCAAAGAGATATAAAAATGTTTTCACATTTAAATAAGAACGGAAACTAAGATTTCCAAAGAGCCTTCGGGCTAGTTTTCAGAAAAGAGTAATAGCTTTCTAAATGAAGCAAGAAGGGAAACTGATATTTCCAAGATAGCCTTTGAGCTAAGTTTTTGAGTACTAATCTAAAATCACAGAAGAAGTATGTTTTTTTTAAAACATAACAGCTAGTATATTTTGGGAGTAGTATTGAGCACCGAATTGGGGGCGAACATGAGTTCAGATAACTAACGTCTCCATAAAATCATGTAGCCACCATGGGTAGAAAATGGTCATACTTTTTAAATGAACTCTTTTCCCAATAGACTAGTGGATCCACTTAGTATATTAGGTCCTATACCTCTGGCCGGGTATAGGATGCGCTGGCAGCGTGAGGTAGATCGTTGTATCATCACTATAGCTCTTATGTGATGGTTGTCGTTAGAGAACTCCCAGAGAAGTTATTTTAATTTTATATACATCAATTTATTGTATTTTTACATACATTTCAGAGTTATGTTGTATCCTTGTATATACACCGAGTTGGCATCGTGTTTTCAAACAACTTTTCTTTATATTACACTTATTTAGATTCCCTTTCATGCCTATGTTGTTTTACCATTCTAACTCGCATACTCGTACATCCAATGTACTGATGCCAGTTGACTTGCATCATCTTATGATGTAGACACAGATTACTAGGATCGACATTCTAGCGCATCGTTGATCCAGTGAGCAGTTCAGAGTCAGTCGGTGAGCCTCCTTGCATTCCGTAGGATCTATTTTCATTGCTTTCTAGTTAGTTCATTAGGATGTTGTGGGGTTGTCCCAACATCCATTTTAGTTGTTTTAGAGGCTTCATAGACAGTCAGATGTTAGTTCTTTGAGTCTTTTCATTATCATTTCTTATTGTTAAGACTTGGGTTGCCACTTTTGGCCAAGTTGAATATTTAACCTTTAAACATTCTCTGTTATTTTATTATTTAGTTCAGTTAAGTGTTATTGATCATTTTAAGTATGAATATTGTCTTCCGCTGAGTTAAGTAAGTCAGGCCAAGGGTTCACTTGGGGCCAACAATGGTCTTCGAGTGCCAGCCACGTTCGGGGTGTAGACTCGGGGCGTGACATTATGCATCCTACATTCTATCGAGATAAAGCTGGAGTGTCTTGACACCCAGTGAAGGATTTTTAGTCACACATGTTAGACGGGGTTGGATCAGCAATGAAGTCAAAAAAACGCTGCTACGGATAAGTTGCCCCTCCCTGGCTCGATATGTCCACTCGGGTAAGACAGTCTAGATACCTATCTTATTCAGGTTTGAACCTAGTAAAACTAGAACATTGACACAATTATCCCTAGAAGACTCCGCTTATTTGCATAATTTGCATGTGACTTAGTGAGCCTCAAAACAAGAGTGGGGTTCGCCCAACACAAGAATCCCTCTCTTACTTGACCACTTAGCTCATTTTATGTGCTACATGAAAATGAATTTAGTTATAAAGTCTCTATAAGTTGACCCATTGTAGTGTGATTAATGTAATGAAAAAAAGAAGCTATCTTTTGATCTTATCAAAATAAAACGAAGGAGAAAACACGAAAATATTTTTTCTTTTAGAAGTTATTATACATTTCTTTAAAATAAAATAACAAATTTTGCATAACTTAATGAAAAGAATAATAATTTATTGTTTTTTAGATTTTTTTTGTAATGTTTATAAAAGAAAATTCAAATTATTTTACTTTCATAATACTTTAAAAAATTGCATTTGTAAAAAAAAAGTTTTAATATCTTGAAGTTTTTTTTTCTGTTCAATCTGAACGAACTATACACACCTGATTCTCAACTCGATGATATACGTAGGCAACCCTTCTCGGGTTTGGTGATTCTTATTTTTTTTAAAAGAGAAGTATTTCTTATTAAAAATAATTTTGTGTTTATAATCTTCCTAAAATACATTTGACCTAATTCTTGCTTTGACAATATAATGGGTAACCTTATTTTGAGGTTTGGTCCAACCAAGAAAAAATCTAAAAAGTCATCATCACAAAAACTGGGGAAAAAAGTTTTTTATATTCAATGTTCAAATAAAAATGTTTCTCTTATTTTTTTTAAAAAAAAAGAGAAAACAAAATTGTTTAGGGTACGATATTTCTTTAAAAGGTTTTTTTTTTAAAAAAATATTCTTGATTTGATTGGTACCAACATATTTAGGAGTATGCATAAAGAAAAAGGAAAGTGTTAAACTATTTGGCAAGACAAGTCAACTTTGTTGTGACCTATCGACTTCTTTTGGTACCTCTTGATATATTTATATAATACTTGAGAAACTGTTTTGCTTAAAGTTAAGAAAATTCGACCTCATTGTTCCATGTGCATTGTGTGGCGAGTTTTTGATATCAAAATTCAATTGCATGACTTTGTTGATCTAGAACTTGGCCTGAATGTAGGTTGAGGCGAAATTTTGAACGACATTTAACTTGATAAAGGATTATAGGCTTTCTTTGATACGATTGCGTCTTTCAAGCCTACCAAATGACATGTTATCCATAGAACTCCCATCTTGAGCATAAAACCTTTTTATTTGAATAACCACATCTCGACATAGATCCTTTTGAGTGCATTAATGCATTATTCCTTGATCTCACCTCCTTGACTGCACTATCACTTATCCACACAGTGCCAAAGATCTAAGTTGGGTAACAAAGTGAAAAGATCAAATATGCGAAAGTTTAAAAAAAAACAAAGAAAAGGTAGAAAAAAATGAAAAAAACTCCAACGAAAAGAAGAGAAAATGAGAAAAAAAGAAGAGGAAAATAAATGAAGAGGAGCTTTCAAGAAAATAAAGGTCAAATGCAAGAATGAAAAACATATTGAGAGCATTGTGCAAATTTTAAGGAGAAAATAGTCACTTTATCCCAAATGAATATCCTACCTTTCCCTAAGCCTACATTACAAGCCAATGACAAGTCCTATTTGATCTCATATTTTATGTTCTCACATTAGTGGATATTTACATGAGGGCCAAGCATATTGTATCTCAATCTCATGCATTGAACATCTTTCTGAGTGTGAGTGACTTTCAAAAATGTCCTACGATCTAAATTATTCTATAATGTATGAAGAATGACTTCATTTGTTGCGAGAGCACTTGAAATAGGAGGATATGAATAATTTTATCCCTTAACTTAGGCAAGATGAACTCATCTTGTAAATACTTAAATATGTTTGAGATACCATTTGAAACTATAAGGATTACTCAAATTTGACCTCAAATTTGTCTGAAAGTAGTTGAGGGTGACTCATATGTATAATACTAATTTTTGGTCCCAACTAAAGTCAAAACAATCTCAATCATGAATTAATTTCTTTCTTTTCTTCTCTAGTATTTTATTTTAAAAAGAGATCTTTTGCAAAAAAGTAAAAAAATAATAAAAATAACTTTTTATTTATATAAACTATGTTTGACCTGATTCTTTTCATACAAGATACGTAGGCAATCTTACAATGAGTTCAGTCTCACAAAATAAAATTTTATATCCTTGAAGGAATGCAATTGGATAATTTTTTAAACAAAAAAATAAATAAAAAAATGATAAATTAAAAAAGCTTCAAAGTTCCTCAATTTAAACACTAGGACATATTTTCATTTTTAAAAAAAAATTACTCTCATTACTAGGGAACAAACACCCTATTTGCATTTTAACCTTAGGGAATAAGAAGAGAGTACCGACCTTAAGTGCAAAACACATGGCACGAACAAATTAGAATACAGACCATCGCTTTCAACAAAAGCCACCACCAGATTTGGGCACCAAGAAAACACACATACAAGAGATCTTTGAGGAACAAAACAAGAAGAAAGAGAAAATGGGAAGATGAATACGAAAACAAGGAAAAATCAAGAAGCTGGAAGGAGAACACAAAAATTATACCTTACTTGAATGGAGGAAATGGATTGATGCATTGAAGCTTGAAAAGCTGGCTAGCAAAATGAAGGAGTAACTCTAAATTTTCCAATTTCAATTTGGAAAAATACTTAACTTTGTTTCTATTGTTTTTTTTAACTTTAATTTAGCTTGATGTACACACCTTTTATATTCTTTTGTTTTGATTAATTAATAAAATAGTCAATGGGACCTGGACCCACTGATCTTAATTTTTTTAAACAACCTTTAGGGAATAAACACCCTAGATGCATCATCTTTCATTTTTAGGGAATAAACACTCTAGTAGCATTTTGACTTTAGGGAACAATCACTGTATCATTTCTCATTTCTAGGAAACAAACACCATAGTTGCATTTTGACCTTAGGGAGCAAACACCCTAGAGATACCATCTTTCATTTCTAGGGAGCAAACTCCCTAATTGCATCTATATCTTGCATTTGTTTTTGGTATAAGAATTTCTCCTTTATGCTAATAGCTTAAATTACATCTTTTTGTGCAAACTCGGAAACAAATCTTGTGATGATTCTATTTGATGATTCTGATTAGCAGGACCCTCATATATAATGTGATTTAGACTAGCACGACCCTCCTGAAGAATGAGACTAGCAAGACCCTCCTGGATAATGGGACTAGCAGGACTCTCCTGTATAATGGGATTAGCAGGACCTTCCTTATAATTGGATTAGCAGGACCCTCCTTATAATGGGATTAGCAGGACCCTCGTACATAATGAGATTTAGTTTAGCAGGATCCTTCTACATAATGGGATTTAGATTAGCCGGACCCTCCTACATATTGGGATTAGCAGAACCTCCTACATAATGGGATTAGCCGGACCCTCCTACATAATGAGATTTAGATTAGCAGGACCCTCCTACATAATGAGATTAGCAAGACCCTCCTACATAATGAAATTTAGTTTAGCAGGACCCTCATACATAATGGGATTAGCAGGACCCTCCTACATAAGGAGATTTAGATTAGCAGGACCCTCCTACATAATGTGATTTGGTTATTTTCCCCAGGATAAACACTTCCTAGTTTGATATCGTTATTTTTTTCATTTTCTACTAGGATAAATACTTCGTAATCTGAGACCGTTATTTTTTATTTTCTCCTAGGATAAACACTTCCTAGTCTGAGACATTATTTTTTATTTTCTCCTAGGATAAACACTTCCTAGTCTGAGATGTTATTTTTTATTTTCTCCTAGGATAAACAATTCCTAGTTTGAGATGTAAATTTTTATTTTCTCCTAGGATAAACACTTCCTAGTCTGAGACCGTTATTTTTTATTTTCCCTGGGATAAACACTTCCTAGTCTGAGACGTTATTTTTCATTTTATCCTAGGATAAACATTTCCTAGTCTGAGACCATTATTTTTTATTTTCTCCTAGGATAAACACTTCCTAGTCTAAGACGTTATTTTATATTTTTTTCTAAGATAAACACTTCCTAGTCTGAGACGTTATTTTTTTTATTTTCTCTTAGGATAAACACTTCCTAGTCTGAGACGTTACTTTTTATTTTCTCCTAGGATAAACATTTCCTAGCGTGAGACCGTGATTTTTTATTTTCTCCTAGTATAAACACTTCCTAGTTTGAGACGTTATTTTTTATTTTCTCCTAGGATAAAAACTTCCTAGTCTGAGACCGTTATTTTTAATTTTCTCCAAGAATAAACACTTCCTAGTCTGAGACGTTATTTTTTATTTCCTCCTAGGATAAACACTTCCTAGTTTGAGACGTTATTTTTTATTTTCTCGTACGATAAACAATTCGTAGTCTGAGACTTTAATTTTTATTTTCTCCTAGGATAAATATTTCTTAGTCTAAGACGTTATTTTTTATTTTCTCCTAGAATAAACACTTCCTAGTCTGATACTGTTATTTTTTATTTTCTCCTAGGATAAACACTTCCTAGTCTGAGGCGTTATTTTTTATAATTTCTCCTAGGATAAACACTTTCTAGTCTGAAACCATTATTTGTTATTTTCTCGTAGGATAAACACTTCCTAGTCTGAGATGTTATTTTTTATTTTCTCCTAGGATAAACACTTCCTAGTATGAGACCGTTATTTTTTATTTTGTCCTAGGATAAACACTTCCTAGTTTGAGGCGTTATTTTTTATTTTCTTCTAGGATAAACACTTCCTAGTCTGCGACGTTAGTTTGTTTTCTCCTAGGATAAACACTTCCTAGTCTGAGACCGTTAAATTTTATTTTCTCCTAGGATAAGCACTTCCTAGTCTGAGTTTATTTTTTTTAATTCACATTTGCTAATAACTAACAAAAATTTTCCATTGAAAACTGGGACAATTTTTTTGTTTATTTCTTTTGTTTGTGGTGGTTTTCAGGTTTCTTCAAGCGAAACATGGATATGAAATTCAAGATCAAAGTTCAACTCTTTTCAGAATGATCTTTCCCCATGATAGCTAGAATCAGCTTCTTAATTACATGTAGCAACTTGACCTCCTGACAACTGCTTCAATTCAACTACTGATCAACAAAACAAGCAGGCATTCAAGAACATTTTCAAATTGTCATTTTGAAGAGCGTAAAAAACTCACTCTAAGTGGCAAGTTAAGCATCAAATCCCATCAAGATAGAGATACTTACCAAAATCAAGGTGATCTCGGGCTGAACCTCATGTTGACCCACTCCTTAGGCGATCAGTCTAGTGGTCTTGGTTTCGCGACCTCCATCTTGGACAAACAAAACAGATGGGTGGCTTTGTATTTACAATTACAAACCCTTTAGATTAAACCACAACCACTAGGTGAAATCACCATTAAATTACATCTAACCTATCAGCAAGCAAGACCCAACAATAATATCCACACATATTTGCTAAATCACACCCCAAGAATGGGGGTTTTAGCCACACATCAAGAAATAACAAAGTACACCTAAAATGATAGTAAAATAAAATGGGTATAAGAAATTAAACCTTGATTTAAGCAAAGGAATATAAGAAATTAAACCTCGATTTAAGCAAAGGAACAAGAATGGAGAAGACCCACTTCCAACTCGGGGAAGATGAAATCCTTCTCTCTTCAAGTCTCCCACAAAACTCTCTCCAAACTTGGGAGAAAAATATCAAAAAAGTACTATTATATTCTAGAAATTAAAATAAAATTTTGACTGTCTAAAATTAATAATAAGTTCAGTATTTATAGACTTCAGAAAATAGTGCTAACGGATCTTTCGACGAAGTTAGTCGATATCGCCCAATGACTTCGGCGACTCGCCATTCATCTGTCTCATCGCCGTTTCATGCTTGCCTTCAGCACCTTCATGTTCTGGGTCATTGGGCGGTATAGTACTGCTTTGTGGAACTATTTGGCGAAGAGCCGACCTCTTCTTTCATCGCCTTTTTGATCCTTCTCCTTCAAGGCTTCGCGTACTGGAACAAAGGGCGGAGTAAATCCCTTCGGCGAATCGCCAAGTGTGTTGGGCGATGCTTGGGCTTCAGCTTCATTATTCTTTTTAGCATTTTTCTTCCTTTTTGCACCAAAGTGTCCATGCTTTCACTAAAACTTCAAATACTTGAAACTTAAGAGTTTTCATCAGATATTTAGATAAAATAAGCATTCGAGGACACTATTTCTATCAAAATAAAGCCCTAAATGAGTCCAATATGTGGACTCATCAACTTAGCATTGTAAGATGCATTTCATGGTTGCTTGAGTTAGTAGAACTCATAGTAGTCTAGGATTGAGGACACATACTCTCCTAAGGGTAACTTGAACTAGCATTTTGGGATGCCTTCATGATAGCATGACTTGGTTAGGCCAAGACCATTTCATGGTAGCTTAGGATTGAGGACATATACTCTCCTAAGGCTAGCTTAGGATTGAGAAATCATACTCTCCTAAGGGTAGCTTACATTAGAATCATAGTGTGCTTGTAAAGGTAGCATGACTTAGTTGGTCTAAGACTATTTCATGGTAGCTAGGATGGAACATTTGTACCCTTCCTAGAATAGGTTAGATTTACATGATCAATATGTTTCCATGATAGCCTTGTCTTGCCTAATAGGGTGCTATTCTTTGGTAGTCTAGAATGATAAATAGCAATCATTTGAGTATGATAGCCTAAGGTGGTACTTAGTGTGAATGGTAGTATGGGATGCCATTCATGCATTGCACAAGTATGACTTGAAGCTACTTATGAAACATTTTCTTGTATGATGTATGTTTAGCTTGGGTTGTTGCTATAGTTGCCTTCCATGACATAATTGACTAGAGGTGATAGTTTCCCTGTCTATATGAAGTAAGCTAAGAATGAGACCAAATGAATGGTAGGTATGAATATGGTGACTTCAAGGTTATGCTTAGTGTGAGTGGTATTATGGGATGTCATTCATGCATTGCACAAGTATGCTTTGAGGTTACATAGAAGTATAGTGCTCTTACGCTATGAAAGCCTAAAACTTGACTATGCATATAAATTATGATTAAGATGGCCTAAAGGGATACTTAGTATGAATGGTATTATGGGATGCTATTCATGCATTGCACAAGTATGCTTTGAGGTTACTTGAGGGTGGTCTTATTATGATATGAATGACTAAGAGTTGAATAATGCTTATATCATGCTTATATGGAGACTTTTCTTATAATTGTGATATTGTCTCTTATGCTTATAGTGATGTTTCATGAAGTATTGGATTATGTCTTATGTTGACTAACCCTTATCTTGTGCTTATGATGTTTTGTTAGCTAACATATTTAGTACATTTTGTACTAATGCATACTTTGCTTACATTCTCATCAAATGTAGGGTTCAGAGATTTGAGTTCCAATCTTGAAGCTAGGTTTCTAAGGAACAAAGGAGTGAAGATTTGGTGAGTCCTCATAGCTTCAAGGACAGAACCACTATTTCTTTTATGTCTTTTATTTTCATGTTTTGACACAATTGTATGGGCTATGTCCAAAGAGTTTCATTCAAAGTTGTATTAGATGTTTGAGACAAAGTGTAGTAAGACTTCCGCTTGATTTTATGAAAGACTTTGATTGTATGGATAAAAGTTTTTTAAAATTTTCATAATTTTCTATTATCTTATGTTATTATATGCTAAGAGCTTGTATGAGACCCCTTCAGAGTCTAGTATGCCATGTTACATCTAGGGTATACCCCTGGGTCGTGACAGAATGTGGGAAAGAATGTAGAATGAGAAGCTCTTCAAGTTCCGATTGACCCTTTGGCCGAGCTAGTGACTAATTTGGAGTTTAGGGCTGCTTTGGAAGTGTTTCCTCAAGCGAACAGGGACGTTGTGGTCCCCGTGAACCCAAATGTGGGTACATTGACAACTAAAGTGAGAGACTTCACTAGAATGATCCCTTCGGAGTTTCATGGTTCCAATGTTGAGGAAGAACCTCAAGAGTTCGGTGTTTCGCGTGTTGATGATCAAGGGAGTGATGCCAGTCGAAAAGGCGAGGTTGGAAGCTTACCAACTAAACGGTGTTTCTCAAGTGTGGTTGTCACGACCCGAGAGTACCCCTTAGTCGTAACTGGCGTACTCGACCTCTCAGAGGTCTAATACAAGCCTCTTAGCATTCATTCATCGCATAGATATTCAAAACTATAAGGAATTAAAAACTTTCTTCACACACGAAGATACTTTCATTAAATAACAAGTGGAAGACTTTCTAGACTTTATACATGATGTCTCAAAACTATCTAATACTTTAGAGTACAACATTCGAGACTAAGCCCATACAAAACCTAAACAAAACTACAAGACATAAGGGAACATATTGGGTGTTGTCCTAAAATTTGTGAGGACTCACCAAGTCTTCATCTTCAAGCACCTTAGGAACCTATCCATCAACCATAGAACACCAACATCTCAAATCCCTACACATTAGTAAGGAGAGGGGAAGAAAGGGGTTAGCACAATTAAGTACTAAGTATGGAAACTATGCAAAAATATGCTTAAAGGGGACATTTATTGGAGAAACATACATTATGCCATTTGGTAAAACTTCATGAAAATACAAGTATAAGAGTCACAATACTCAATCATAACCAACATACAAGTCATTAACCACTTTAGCACATACTCCACACATAACCCATTCCTTCACCCTATACCATCCACCTCGAGTAACCCTTGGACAACGCCTTGTCCAATGTATGAATAGCATCACATACCACCATCCACACTAAAGCATCATCCTAAGGCCACCTAACGTGAACTTACCAATTATCATGCTTCATATCACAAGCCATCATGCATTACTAGTACTAATATTCAACACATAAACATATTCGTCAAAACAAATCATTTCATGATCTTAAGACCTCTATCTAAAGTTACCCTAAGACACACTTAAGTAAGACATGAAGTGGCCGCCCATACAACCTCTTCAAGCACACCTAAGTTTTCTTTAAGGCCACAATAGAAAATAACCTTTACATTTCAATAAAACATGCTAAATAGTTCATTTCCTTAATATAAGAGAGATATGCAACACATTAAAAAGGATGACAAGTCAACATTCTTCTTTAGAGTCATTTAGGATACATTCATGCATTTAGAGGACTTTCATCCAATAGCCATTAAGGCTTAGGGAACTCACTTTAGTATCTTCAAGACCTACTCGTGCCATTTGGATTGAGCTCCTTGAAAGGAAGAATAATCAAGGATAAAGGATCCCCATACCTTAACCTTCATGAATCCCATGAATTTTTGAGAAGAAAACACTTGAAACCTTCAACCTTTAGCTTGAACTTGACCTAGCCCTTCAATGGAGTTCTAGAAAGAACTTTTTAGGAGAGAAGGGTTTTGATTTAGGGAAAAGTGAAGAATGAATTCTAAAATACCATATTAATGTTTTAATACTCTTAAAATAATTAAAAACATTTAAAATAATAACCCATATATTAATTAGGACTAGAGGTGAATTTATCAACTCACCCCTAAGTTGGTTGTGTCCCTTACAATTTTTGGAGGTCCATTCCACGCCCACCAGTACATGGACCGTGGCCTGGTCCAAGCACCCTCAATGGGGTCCGTGGTTTAGGACTAAGAGTCAGCCTGCAGGGCCTACAACTACGGACCAAGACTACTGGCCGTGGTTTGACCCACGAGCCGTAGGTCATGGCCGTAGTTTGGCCACTTTTGGCCAACCATGGTTTTTCATTGGGGCTTTGGGGCTTAGACTTAGGGCCCACCTCAAGGACCCTTAGGGTGGTCCTTGGGGAGTCGTACCTTGACGTCTAACCCCTAAACACCTCAACCATGGCTCGAAACAACGTCAAACACCATCAAAACTCAAGATGAACACAAACGAACACATGTTAGGCTTTAGTTACTCTAGTTTGGTTTTAGGGTCGTCACATTATCCCTCACTTGGGAACATTCGTCCTCAAAAGACACTTTAATAGGTTAAGGGATAATGACTCAAGACTAGTAGTCCACAATCATACATACAACATTATAAACATCACACATATCTAGGAGGAACATCAACTCCACATCAACAAGGCTCAAATAACTTCATGCAACTCAAGAAAGTAGGAACTACATCTACAAACTCATTATGCATCAAAAATTCACATTTCTCATTACATTAGAGGAACTTCCTTCTCCAAATCACATCATTCTCATCATAACATCAATAAACATAATATGCAATTTCCTCGTAAAAGCACATTATGCTACATTTTCAAGAACACATTTAAGCATGCTCAATAAGTCAACTCATGCAACATTTAAGCATGTTCACCATTTCACCTAATGAAGCAAATAGACAACTCATACTAGATGCACATCAACAAGAGGAACACAATTCATGAAAACTCATTTTCTCATTTAAAAAGAATTCAACTAGAACATGCATAACATAAGGAGAACATTTGGAAACTCAACTTTCAACATGACTACAAAACATAAAACAAGCTACTAGGAACTCTTTGTTCTAGGCTTGAATAGGCACATAAAGAAAGAGGTAAGGATACCAACACTTCTCAACAACCTTACTACTCGACATACCATCCCCCACTTAAGGGTAAACCCTACTGAGGTCAACATAACATAGGAACCTCAATTAAGAAACCGTCAGCATACCGGAGCCTTTAACCTTGGAAGGTCCTCGTTAAGCAACTATTTCTCATCTCAACCTTACCACCTCACTTCGACATCTCACATGAGTCTACCTCATCGGGTCTAAACTCCTCAAACTCACTATACCTCTTAAGATGGAAACCTCAATCAAGCCTAACTCATGGACATCAAAGACTCTCAAAAGCCTTACCATCTAGTCACATTACCCCACACTTAGGAGAAAACTCATACTAGCTCTTTCAAACTTTACTTTTTCCCATTCCAAGGTCGGAGCAAGACACACTAAACATTCATACTCACCACACCTATACATTTCTAAAACACCAGATTTCATCATTTCTTCAACATACCTCAAAACTCAACATATCTAAGTCGGGTTCCACCAATAATACATATAATCATAAGGCAACCCATTCAATCTCAAGTTAACATCACAATCTTCCACCTCACATCTATCAAGTCACTAAGCCATAGTTGGCATCACAACCAACCTTTTCTCTCCCTCAACCCTTGCAACATAAACCTCTCAAGGGAAGTCACACTCTAAGGACCATCACATAAGGAACAAGGGAAAGAAATTATGGAGCGAAACTCTTTGGAACGACTTGAAGAAAGAAGAAGTGAAACTTTCTTAGCACCCAATAGCCTCGTATTCATAATGTGGCGCGCTTCACATTATTAACAAAACTCTACTAGATGTGGTTTGAGACAACCTCAGACAATTACCAAAACCTTATGCTCTAATACCAATGTTGTCACGACTCGAGAGCACCCCCTAGTCGTAACCGGCATACTCGACCTCTCCGAGGTCTAATACAAACCTCTTAGCATTCATTCATCGCATAGACACTCAAAACCATAAGGAATTTAAAACTTTCATCACACACGAAGATACTTTCATTAAATAACAAGCGGAAGTCTTTCTAGACTTTATACATGATGGCTCAAAACCATCTAATACTTTAGAGTACAACATTCGGGACTAAGCCCATACAAAAGTTAAACAAAACTACAAGACATAAAGGAACATATTGGGTGTTGTCCTCGAATCAATGAGGACTCACCAAGTCTTCATTTTCAAGCACCTTAGGAACCTATCCATCAACCATAGAACACCAAAACCTCCAATCCCTACACTTTAGTAAGAAAAGGGGATGAAAGGGGTTAGCACAATTAAGTACTAAGTATAGAAACCGTGCAAAAACATGCTAATAGGAGACATTTATTAGAGAAACATGCTTTATGCCATTTGGTAAAACTTCATGAAAATACAAGTATAAGAGTCACAATACTCAATCATAAACAACATACAAGTCATTAACTACTTTAGCACATACTCCACACATAACCCATTCCTTCACCTTAAACCATCCACCTCAAGTAACCCTTGGACAACACCTTGTGCAATGTATGAATAGCGTCCCATACCACCATCCACACTAAAGCATCATCCTAAGGCCACCTAACGTGAACTTACCACTTATCATGCTTCATATCACAAGCCATCATGCATAACTTGTACTAATATTCAACACATAAACATATTCGTCAAAACAAATCATTTCATGATCTTAGGACCTCTATCTAAAGTTACCCTTAGACACATTTAAGTAAGACATGAAGTGGCCGCCCATACAACCTCTTCAAGCACACCTCAGTTTCCTCAAGGCCACAATAGACAAGAACCTTTACATTTCAATGAAACATGCTAAATAGTTCATTTCCTTAATATAACAGAGATATGGAACATATTGAAAAGGATGAAAAGTCAACATTCTTCTTTAAAGTCATTTAGGACACATTCATGCATTTAGAGGACTTTCATACAATAACATTAAGGCTTAGGGAACACACTTTAGTATCTTCAAGGCCTACTCGTGCCATGTATAGATAGCATCCCATACTACTACCTACACGTTGTAGAACATATCCAATTACTAGAGTGCACATCCCACATGATGGGTATAGGCATTAACAGACATAGACCATGCAAGCTAGACATGGAATCCGGTGTCATAAAACCCTACACCTTGGAAGGTGTTCTACTTGCCAAGGGTAGAACTAATAAGAAACCCAAGTAGGCACATGGTTTAGGGGATATCCAAAGAAGTTTATTGTACCCTAGCCTCGTACTCGGAGAGGGCTACCTTCTTAACCATATCCACTCGGTGCTTAGCCTTAGTTCCCATAGAGTAATTTCATTCATATGTATGTACTAGAGAGGGCTCTATCACTAAGTCTAGCCGACCCATAGTACTTCTACCAAGAAGGGCACCACAAGGATCTACCGATCAAAGTTCATTAGGATAGCTCATTGACTTTCTTAGAGAGGGTTTTCTACCATTCTGGTCCACCAACTATAAGTCTATCATTTCACCCAAGAAGAAGGTCATCACCCTAAGGTCCACCAGTTTAAGGTTTTTCATTCACTTAGGAGTCTATACTTATGAAAGGGCACCATGCTTAGGTCTATCCATTCAAGGCTTAGCCGAGAAGTCCTCTTTTATCATTCATAGAAAGGGCACCATACTTAGGTCTACCGATCCTAGACATTCATTCATTCCATAAGCTTTCATGTAACAAGAAGGGACATCTAAGTCTACCAAGCAAGCCACAACATTACCATATAGAAACTATTCATAGTCTAACATCATCACATATATGAACATTAAAAGAGATCACACTTTCAATCATAATACAATAACACTTTATACAAGATCACCTTATGTACATAAGAATACCTTCACATTTATACCTTCACATAGCACAATAACACTTCATAACTTGATAACACTTTAATTCAATAGATAATGCCTTCAAGGTCATGTCCATAATATATTTAACATATAAGCACCTCCACCATAAGGGGATCACACTTCAATAGATCACATTTCTATATCAATTCTACATTAATAATCAAGTTAGGTCAACTTACCCTTTTTCCAAAGTCACAATCACCATTCTTCAATTCTTCAACATTTCACAATAGATAAACATAGATAATAATAGAAAACAACTATTCAAACCAATCTAAGGATAATTCCATCATCATTCAATCATAAATATTCAACCCACTTCATAAGCCAAATTTAGAAAACTTGGAAAAACATGGGTTCATAGAATTTTCTTTCTTAAAACCATCAATAAGAATCAATAATAGAATAAATCATCATTAAAAATCATTTAATGCAAGAAGCCATTCTTAGAATCGAAATTAGAGTTTTTGTGTTTTTGGAAAAACTTTGAAATCATTTAGATTGAGCTCCTTGAGAGGAAGAATAATCAAGGATAAAGGATCCTCATACATTAACTTTCATGAATACCACGAATTTTTTAGAAGAAAACACTTGAAACCTTCAACCCTACCTTGAACTTGACCTAGCCCTTCAATGGAGTTCTAGAGAGAACTTTTTAGGAGATAAGGGTTTTGATTTAGGGAAAAGTGAGGAATGAATTCTAAAATACCATATTAATGTTTTAATATTCTTAAAATACTTTAAAACACTTAAAATAATAACCCATATATTAATTAGGACTAGGGGTGAATTTACCAACTCACCCCTAAGTTGGTCGTGTCCCTTACAGCTTTTGCAGGTCTATTCCACGCCCACCAGACTACAGACCGTGGCCTGGTCCACGCCCCGTTAATGGGGTTTGTGGTTTGGGGCTGAGAGTCAGCCTGCGAGGCCTGCAACTACGGACCAAGACTATTGGCCGTAGTTTGACCCATGAATCGTAGGTCATGGCCGTCGTTTAGCCTATTTTGGCCAACCATGGTTTTTCCTTGGGGCTTTGGGGCTTAGACTTTGGGTCCTCCTCAAGGACCCTTAGGGTAGACCATGGGGAGTCATTCCTTGACGTCTAACCCCTAAACACCTCAACCATGGCTCGGAACAACATCAAACACCATCATAACTCAAGATGAACATAAACGAACACACGTTAGGCTCTAGTTACTCTAGTTTGTTTTTAGGGTCGTCACAGTGGTTCATCCAATCGAAGAAAGAGAGGATGGTTGATCTGGGTCGTCTTGGTTGGGAGAAGTTTAAGCTTACTTTCCTTGATAGGTTTTTTTCCCCTTGAAATGAGGGAGGTAAGGGTACTTGAATTCATCAACCTTCGTCAAGGAAACGTGAGTCTGAAGGAGTATGATTTGAAGTTCACACAATTTTCCTGACATGCTCTCACTATGGTTGCCTATCCTAGCTCAAGGGTGAGTAAGTTTGTTTTGGAAATGTCCAAAATTGTCATTAAAGAATACCGTACCTCCATGCTCATAAATGATATGGACATTTCTTGCCTAATGATTCATGCTCAAAAAATCGAAGAGGAGAAACTCAAGGAAAGGTCTAGGGAGGCAAAGAGGGCTAAGACCAGTATGGTGACTTTTCACACTAGAGGTCCAGTGGACATGGTCCTTCCAAGTCTCAAGAAAGGTTTTTCGGTCAAGGTTCCTCCAATGGTCCAGCTCCTAAATTCAACAAAGATAGGGTGTCTAACCCTAAATCTCAAGGAGGAAATGTTGGTGGACCTTCATTGTCTACTTGTGCTTGGTGTGGAAGAATGCATGAGGGTAAATGCCTAGCCGGTTCTAATACATGTTTTGGTTGTGGCAAAACGGACCATAAGATAAGGAATTGTCCCATAGTTGCTAAGAATGAAAGATATAATTGACAACGAGCTCAACCTTACCCTTCGTTAGGTTCTAGTGAGAGTCAGAAGCAAAACAAATTTTATGCACTCTAGACTCGTTATGAGCAAAAGGGTTCTCCCACTATAATTATTGGTATGTTGAGAGACTTTTATCTTGATGTTAATGATTTGCTTGATCCCTGTGCTACATATACACTCAAATTACACCTCCTTAAAGAAGTATAAGCGATCGTTGTCAAATAAAGAACCCAACTTGTAGGTCGAGGTCGATCCCATGAGGAATATGGTTCAGACTTAAACTTAACTCACTATTATATCCGTTAAGTCAAACTATTTCTGAGACAAGTAAATAAGGGGGGGGGGAGGTTTGTAAGTAAGTAACAAATTGGCAAGATTCAGACTTTGAGTTATCAATATGAGAGAGAAACTAAGGTATGTGTGTTCCCCACAAGCTCTTAACGTAGTAATCCTAATAATGGTAATCCTTTCCTAGTGTTTTACATATAAAGTTGGTAAGTTAAGTATCCCTAAGTGATTGGTCCTCCAAGTAGGGAATTTCACCTCGCACCTTGGTCTGGCTATAGGTGTATGCTTTACTAACCCTCACCTTTACTCCAGATTAAACATCGCATCAATGTATCCCTTGCTCCAATTGTCAATAGACTATTAGATAGCATCCACTAAATGTTTGTTGTTAATTCTTTTCTCATTAACTACCTCCTTGGTCCGGCAAGTAGCAACAAGGAGAGTTCTAACGCGTGCGCTCGTTAAAAAGACTTCTAAGCGAAAGAATTAACAATGCATGCATAAACATTATTCATGAATTACTTAAGTATTATTCATACTTTGTAATTTGCTCATGGTTCCCACAACCCTAGTTGTGGATTTAGCTACTCATCCTTGAGAGTTCACAATTCATATTTAAGAAGAAAGAATTCATGAATTTACAATTAGAATAGATAAAATCCAAAATCTTCAATTGAATTTCGAGGTCAAAATCTTATAAAATGAAATCCGGAAATCAAATTGCTTCAATATGCAAGTTAATTCCCAAAAATACCAAAACCTAAGAGTTTACAATAATATCTAACCCCCAAAAATGAGGTTTATAACTCCTATTTATAGAAAACAAATCCTAACTTAAACAGGAAACAAAATAAAGAAATAACTGGCAGGACGCGGTTTCAAACAACGCTCTGACCTACGGACCGTGGGTCGACCATAGGTCTGTAGGTCCCCTCCATGGCTCAACACTTAGAAACTTTCATCAGCTACTGGAGCCTTCAACTCTCAGATCATGAATGATGGACGAAAAGGATGGACCGTGGGTCGACCCTATGGTCCGTCGTCTTGCTCCGTGGTTCCACACTTGTCAAACTTCCCTGATGCTCCACCTACGATGCACCACCTGTGCTCCATGGACTGGGCTACTGTCTGTCCTGGCACTCTATAGTTTGAGTTACTTAATCTCATTTCCCAGGCCAAGACTTACGACTGCCCATTCACGGCCCGTGGTTGGACCTACGGTGTGTGGGTGGCTCTGTGGGTGGTCACTTCTGCATCTTTTCAGCTCGCATCTTCATCAACCGCATTCAAGCCTATTTCCTGCAAACATTACACACAAAACATCAGTTCTAATCCAAAATAGCCCAAAACAAACACAAACTCTAAGTGAAACGCATCAAAAATACCGTAAACTCACGGTATATCAACACCATCAACTTAAACTTGTTGTTTGTCCTCAAGCGACACACTAAACTCTAAACGACTCTTATTTAGAAGTAGACATACAAACTCAAGCAATCGCATGGTATTTTGAATCAGTTCCATCACATTAGTGCAAATCTTTTCATCTAGAATCAACAAGCTAACTCTTACAGATCAAAACATGACATAGATCGACCAACAAACATCACAACATACAGTTTTCACAATCACCAAAGTATCAATTCTCCAACAATGTCACTAGTGTCGTCACTTAAAAAAAATCCTTTTTCACACACAATATATATGTATTTCAAGTTTTAGGATTCACTGAACACTCACTCTCAGAAGTGACTTCAAGTACAGTTAGTGCTCAATACCATAGGCTTGCCCTTATTTTTACTTCTTAGACTCTCCAAACTAGTCGCTAGTATCACTATAGGACTTTCTTAGCTTGTAACATAGGCTCAGGGTCAGGTAGGTTCATTTGGGTACTTTTTAGTGACTATCTGCCCTCCTTGACTTTACGCTAGCTTTTTACCTCTTTTCTCAACCAATTCTTGACATCTTTAACTTTTCTGCCCTTTCCCTTGACTTTCTTTCGCAGAGATGTGACTTTTGACTTTATAGCTCTTATTTTTAACTGTCTTCTTTTTCTTTCACTTTATTTTTCTTCGTTTCTTTGAATGCTTTTGTCATTCATATTTTTGCTTCTTTTGAACAAAGTCACATATTCTTCCTTTTTTTTTCTTTTCTCATTCTTTGTTTTACACAAACTCTTTTCATACCCATTTCATTCGGTTTCCTATTTCATAACCACTCTCAACATATGTATTTTGCATGAGTTGAGGTGCACAATATTCGATGTCGGACCAGAGCCAAGATCAAGGTAACTTTTTGAATTAGCCACCCTCAACTTAGGCTATTGGCCTAAGTCAAGGTGCACAATATCCACAAGGGACCAATGCCAAAACAGATTTTTCACACTTTTCTTTATTCTTCATACATCAAGCACTTTCACCCTTTTTTCACTTCTAACAATATTTTCAACTTTTCTTCTCAACATAGTACATTAAGGATTTCTTTTTGGCTCAAATAGAATTATGGTATCAGTAAAAAGGGATTCGGCTCGATCATGTGGTTTATAACAAAAATATAGGCTGAAAAGGGTTAACTAGTAATATAATATAGAAAAAGGTTAAAATTTACAAGACAAATCAAGGAAAGCCTATTATCATCACCTAAACAAGGCAACACTTTTTATTTCACTTCAATAACATGCAGGGCAAGTTCTAAACTAAGATGCAAAACATGGAATAAACAAATTATCACCACTCATGGCACAAGTATCAATCAAGATGGATCAATTCCACTTCTAAGATATGATCATAACAATCTACAAAATAAAATAAGCTATATACAAAGTCACAACCATGAACTTAGGTGTCAAAGAGTCTGTAATTTCCTTATCAATCAAGTATTCACCCCTTACCTTTAGCCCAGATTAGACATCACATCAATGTATGGCTTAGTTTTCACCCTCGCCCCAATTGACATTAAAATATTAGATAGCATCCACTAAATCTCTATTTTTAATTATTTTCTCATTGACTACCTTCTTCGTCCAACAAGTAGCAACAAGGCGAGTTCTAACGCATGAACTCGTTAAAAAGACTTCTAATCGAAAGATTTAACAATACATGCATAAACTCTATTCAAGAATTACTTAATTATTATTCATACTTTGTTAATTGCTCATGATTCACACAACCCTAGTTGTGGATTTAGCTACTCATGCTTGAGAGTTCACAATTTATATTTAAGAAGAAAGAATTCATGAACTTACAATTAGAATAGATAAAACCCGAAATCTTCAATTGAATTTCAAAGTAAAAATCTTATAAAATGAAATCCGGAAATCAAATTGCTAAAGTTTTCAAGTTAATTCCCAAAAACACCAAAAACTAAGAGTTTACAATAATGTCTAACCCCCAAAATTGAGGTTTATAACTCCTATTTATAGAAAAAAATCATAACTAAAACAAGAAACAAAATAAGGAAATAACTGGCAGGACGTGGTTTCAAACAACGCTTCGACCTACAGACCGTTGGTTGACCTACGGTCTGTAGGTCCCCTCCGTGGCTCAACATTTAGAAACTTTCATCAGGTACTAGAACCTTTAACTCTCAGATCATCAATGAAGGATGTGCAGGACAAACCATGGGTCGACCTACGGTCCATCGTCTTGCTCTGTAGTTCCACTTTTGTCAGACTTCCCTGATGTTCCACCTACGATGTACAACCTACAGTACGTGGACTGGGCTATGGTCTATCCTATAAATCCATGGTTTGAGTTACTGAAACTCATCTCCCAGGACAAGACTTACGATTGCCCATCCATGGCCCGTGGCTGGACCTACGGTCCGTGTGTGGCTCTGTGGGTTGTCACTTCTGCATCTTATCAGTTCACATCTTCACCAACAACATTCAAGCCTATTTCCTGCAAACGTTATAGATAAAACATCAGTTCTAATCCAAAATAGCCCAAGACACACACAAAATCTAAGTGAAACGCATCAAAAATATCGTAAACTCACGATATATCAGCTACCTTGTCTTTTGTTACATCATATGTGGCTATAAGGTTTGATATTGTTCTGGATGTGTTGTTAGAGCCTTTTTCTATCTCTACTCTTATTGGTGAATCCATTGTGGCTAAGAGAGTCTATAGATATTATCCCGTCTCTTTATCCGATAGAGTCACTCATGTTGATTTTGTAAAGCTTGATATATTCCATTTTGATGTTATTCTTGGTATGGATTGGTTGCATTCATGTTATGCTTCTATTGATTGTAGAACCCGAGTAGTCAAGTTTTAGTTTCCAAATGAACCCATCCTAGAGTGGAAAGGAGGGAACTCTAGGAAAATGATTTCTAAGGGTTGCATATAGCACCTTATTCAAGTTAGCAATTTGGATTTCGAAACCCCCATCTATGAGTCGGTCCCTGTTGTTAATGAGTTTTCAGAAGTGTTTCCTGATTATTTACATGGTGTTCCTCCCAAAAGGGAAATACACTTCGACATTGACCTTCTCCCTGATACATAACCTATATTTATTCCTCGTATCATATGGCCCAATAGAACTCAAAGAGTTAAAGGAGAAATGGAAATATTTATTGCATAAGGGTTTCATACGACCGAGTATCTCTCCATAGGGTGCTCTAGTTTTGTTTGTTCGAAAGAAAGATGGTTCATTTCGTATATGTATTGACTATTGACAATTGAACAAGAGTACCATTAAGAATAAATATCCTGTTCCAAGGATAGTTGTTTTGTTTGATCAAGTACAAGGAGCAAGTTACTTCTCTAAGATCGACCTCCGGTTAGGTTACCACCAATTGAGGGTGAAAGAAGATGACATTGTGAAGACAGTTTTCGAACTCGCTATGGTCATTATGACTTTTTATTAATGTCATTTGTCTTGACTAATGCTCTCACCACATTTATGGATTTGATGAATAGGGTGTTTAAACAATACCTTGATATGTTTGTGATTGTGTTTATCGATGATACCTTGATTTACTCAAGGAGCGAGGATGAGCATACCGATTATTTGAGGATTGTATTGCAAGTTATCAAGGACCAACAACTCTTTGAAAAGTTTAGCAAATGTGAGTTTTTGTTAAGGTTTGTGGCTCTTCTTGGTCACATTGTTTCCAATAAGGGCATTAATATGGATCTTAAGAAGACGGGTGTGGTTTAGAGTTTGCCTAGACCACTATCCCCTTCAGATATTTGAAGTTTCTTGGGTTTGGCTTCGTTATTATAAAAGGTTTGTTAAAGTGTATTCTTCGATTACCTCTTCACTGACAGCATTGACCTAAAAAGGTTAAGTTTATATGGTCTGAAGCGTGTAAAAAGAGTTTTCAAGAATTGAATGATAGGTTTACCTTTACTCCATTGTTGACTTCACAGAAGGATCCGATGGATTTGTGGTTTATTGTGAAGCTTCAAGAGTTTCTCTAGGGTGTGTTCTTATGGAAAATGGGAAAGTTATTGCTTATGCTTCATAACAAATTAAGATTCACAAGAAAAACTACCCTACCCATAATTTAGAACTAGCGGCAGTTGTTTTTGACTTAAAGATTTGGAGGCATTACTTGTATGGTGTTCATGTTAATGTCTTTACCAACCACAAACATTTGAAATATGCATTTAAACAGAATGTTCTAAATCTTCAACAAAGAAGGTAGCTTGAGTTACTAAAGAAGTATGACATGAGTGTTTCCTATCACCCCCGGTAAAGCAAATGTAGTGGCGGATTCTCTTAGTCGGGTATTCATGGGTATTGTTGCTCATGTTAAGGATGATAAGAAAAAGTGGGCTCGAGATGTAAATTGATTGGCCCGATTGGGTGTTTGGTTTGTTGACTCCACCAAAGGTGGTGCTATGATACATAATGGTTTAGAATCGTCCTTTGTGTCAAATGTGAAAGCCAGCCAAGGTCTTGATCTGAATTTTATTGAAATAAAGGAAGCGGTGCTTAAGAAATATGTTGAGGATTTCTCACAAGGGGGAGATGGTGTACTTTGGTATCAAAATCATTTGGGCGTTCCCAATGTTGATGATTTGAGAGAGAAAATCTTATCAAAAGTTCATAGCTCTCGATATTCCATTCACCCGGGAGCCACCAAGATGTACCATGACTTGCGGGAGGTCTACTGGTGGAATGGGGTGAAGAAAAATATTATAGAATTTGTGGCAAAGTGTCCTAATTATCAACAGGTGAAAGTTGAGCATCAAAAGTTGGAAGATTTGTCCCAAGATATTAGTATTCCTACTTGAAAGTGGAAATATTTGAATATGGACTTTATTTTTGGTTTTCCCCGCACTCAGAGGCAACATGACTCGATTGGGGTTATTATGGATTGTATGATGAAATCAGATCACTTCATTCCAATCAAGGTTTCTTATTAGCGGAAAACTATGCTATGTTATACTTGAGAGAAATGGTTAGGTTGCATGGAGTTCCCTTATCCATTATCTCCTATCGTGGTACCCAATTTACCTCTCAATTTTGGAAATCTTTTCAAAAGGGTCTTGCTACTCGTGTTAAGATTAGTACGGCTATTCATTCGCAAAATGATCGTCTAGTGGAGCGTACTATCCAAACTATCGAAGATATGTTAAGAGCTTGTGTGATTGACTTCAAGATAATTGGGATGATTCTTTGCCTTTGATTGAGTTTTCTTACAATAATCGATATCATTGCAGCATTGGTATGGCTCCATTTGAGGCTCGTTATGGTATGAGGTATAGATCTCTTATAGGTTAGTTTGAAGTTGGTGAAGGTTCTTTGATAAGTCCCGAGTTGGTACATGAGGCTATGGAGAAAGTTCGATTTATTATAGAAATGGTTGAAAACAACTCAAAGTCGACAAAAGTTCGATATCAGAAGGAGAGATCTTGAGTTTTATGTTCATGGTTGGGTCTACTCAAAAATTTAACCCATGAAGGGTGTGATGAGGTTTGGGAAGAAAGGGAAGCTTAGTCCCTGCTATAAGGCCCATATCAGATTGTTGAAGCGTTTTGGTAAAGTTGCTTATGAACTGGACTTGCCTTAATGATTTAGCATCAGTGCATTTGGTTTTCCATGTATCCTTGTTGAATAAATGTGTTGGAGATCCGACGTTCATAGTTTTTTTAGTAGGTTAATTAGGGAGTTAAGAAGAATCTTTCTTACGAATAAGTTCTGGCTGAGATTTTGGATCGGCAAGTTATGAAGTTTAGAAATAAGGAAATTGTTTCCATGAATGTTCTATGGAGGAATCAGTTAGTTGAAGGTGCAACTTGGGAGGGCGAGCCGATATGAAGTCCCGTTATCCTCATCTCTTTCCCGCGGACCCCAATCTATCTTTAGGTTTTAGTTCCTCAAGGTCCATCCTTATGAATTTAGTCATTTCTCATAATTCCTTATGCATGCATGCTCATGAAAACTTGATTTTTGAGGAAATGAATTAAATTGATTGATTTCTATATGTTTATGTGCATTTGAGTAGGAGTTGCATATAGACCTTATGAAATGATGTTCTGAATATGTTTTAGCTTAGAGTTGATTTTCCTCCTCGGATATATGCATTTATGTGATTGAATTCATGCTGGGATATTAAATCTTCTTCCTACCCTCCTTATGCTATCTTGAGTTCCATTTGAGGATAAATGTTTCCAAGGGGAGATATAGTAACACCTCAAATTTGAAAAATGCAATTTTTGGATTGGTGTTTGTATCTACGGGTCCCGCTTATGGACCGTAGAAGCTCATACGGGCCATAGGTGGCAACCGTAGGCAGGGGGATAATGAAATTTTGAAAACAAGTCCCAATACCCTTTTTACAGTTCAACAAGACGGTTCTTCGTTCCTTTTATAAGTCGTAGGTATTCTTTTCTTTAGCTTTCGACAAGTCACATCCTTTCCTCTCTTTTCTTTTTTCCTCTTTTTCAATTTCAAACTCTTTTCATACCCATTTTTCTTTCGGTTTCCTCTTTCATAGACACCCTCAACTTATGGATTTTCCATTGTTTGAGGTGCACAATACCCGTTGTCGGATTAGGGCCAAGATTGAGGTTACTTTTTACGTTATCCACCCTCAACTTAGGCTTTTGGCCTAAGTCCAGGTGCATATGTCCAAGGAGGGACCGGGGCCAACATAGTAGATTATGGGAAGGTGAGTTAGAGGTTTAGAAAGAAATGGTCTAATTTAGGCTCAAAGCATTTGGATCAAAGGGAGCATTTATTTCATTTGGTTGGATTCTTCTTTTAGGCAATTTGTGGACTCATCAGAACAAGGTCCTATGATCACTTCCTAGCCTCTAGAGTAGATTATCTTAGCAAGACTAACTGGGCAAGTTCTAGATTGGCACAAAAACTGTTTGAACAATCAACTATTCTCACACACTCTTGGCACATAGTTTCACTATCATATTATCAGATTACCCAGTTCAAGTTTTAGCTTAAGTCATGCCATCAAGTTGATTCAATGTCATGTCATACTCAGAGCCAACACATTCAACGCATTCTAGCCTACAGATTTTAGCACATATCACAAAAATTTTGGACAGGTATCATTTTTTCACAAAAAACTTTTGCCATCATGCTTCATTCTTTCTCATGCTTCTACACATACAATCCTAACACATGCTGGTTCAACAGAAATTAAGCAGTCTCTTGGGGGAAATTAACACAGGCAAGAAAACTCCAAGAGAGGATTATGAGTTGGGTTACTCAGACTTCACCCTATCACTCACAATCCACTTACCCCACCCCCAACGAAAATAGGTGCAATTGTCCCCAATGCACACAAAAAGCAATAAAAAGTAATAGATTTGGGTGAAACAAACATGTGGCGCATAGCGCCGATGAACCATCAACAAGCGGGTGGGTCCGGTTTCCAGGAACCCCCATCAACAACATTGGGGCTACCCTAAGTAGTGCTATCAATCAATCTAACCGCACCATCAGTGGTGCTCATATCATGAACCACAATATTTGGAACATCCGTAATGGGCATAGAACTTGATGCCCCAACAACACTCTCACTTACCCTCTCCTGGCACAATTGCTCATCTATTATCGAAGCCCTATTAGCCTGCTTCTCTTGCTTGTGCTCCCGCTTCTTGGCTCTTTCATCCTCAGTGGCCTCAGATGAGTATTTAGATTGGTGCCTCTTACCTCGTGCACATGTCGGCTCGGTCTGCTCCTTTGCGTCCCCACTGAATAATGCATCAAGGATTGTATCGTCAGACGAAGCAGTAGATGCGGCCTGTGGCTCAACTGCAGGTGTGGGAAAATGGCATCAACATCAGCTCGGAGACTGGCTAACTCAGATCGGAAAGAGGATGGATCTGTGGTCGGGGCTGGTCGCTCGAGGACTCTCAATTCAAAGGCATTGTGGCACTTATTAATGTCCTGGACCTTCTGGTCCATCATTCTGTCCATCCTTCGCTCCATTCTGGCCTCGAACTCTACTATTGACTTTTGCATCCATGGCCGGACATGGTGGAGCAGCATGACCATCTGATCTCCAATTTATGAACCCTAGCCAATGGTACAACAACAACTCCTAAAGGCAGGGTGGATCTGGACGAGCTAGGAGCCCGACTCGCGGCCTGAGAGGAGGAGGCCTGGACATCATCAGTGAGGGCAAAAAGGGAAGGATCATCACCCTGCATCTGCTCCACAACATCTACTAAGTCAGCTCCCATGGGCAGCATATCGACCTGCGGCTCTCTGCGTGGTATCGCCACATTTGCCTCATCCCAAATGAGGCCTATATCCAGTGTCCCCGTAGGCCAGTGACACGCTCAAATTACACCTCCCTAAAGAACCATAAGGGGTTGTTATCAAGTAAAGAACCCAACTTGTAGGTTGGGGTCGATCCCACAAGGAAAATGGTTTAGACGTTAATTTAACCAACAATTATATTCGATTAGTCAAATTACTTCCACAAACAAGTAATAAAAAGGGGGGGGTTTGTGAAACAAATTGTAAGAATTTAATAAGTAATCAGTAATCAAAACTCAATTTTGGTTGTTATCAGGATGAGAGAAATAACTAAGGTATACGTGCTCCCCACAAGCTCATAACGCAGTAATCCTACTATTAGCAATCCTTTCCTAGTGTACTACATGTAAAGTGATAAGTTAGGTATCTCTAAATCCTTGGTCCGGCATCTACATAATTTCACCCCGCACCTTGGTCTGGCTACATGTGTATAATTTACTGACCCTTACCTTTACCTTATATTAGACATCATAATCAATGTTTGGCTTGGTTATTACTTCGCACCAATCGACACTAGCCTATTAGATAGTATCACACTAAATCTATGTTGGTAATACTATTTATAAAAAACGAATTATCAATGCATGCAAAATACTATTCAAGAATTGCTTATTTACTATTCATACTTCATTAACCGCTCATGGTTCCCACAACTCTAGTTGTGGGGTTTAGATGAAAGAATTATGAACTTACGTAAGAAGAAGAATAAACCCAGAAATTCAACTTGAATTGCAACACCAAAATCTTCAAAACGAACTTAGGAAATTAATAATTGCTAAAGTTGCAAGTTAATCTCCCAAGTCAATAACTAGAATAGAATAATAATGTCTAACCCCCAAAAACGAGGTTTACATGCCCTATTTATAAAAAACAAGTCCTAAATTAAAAGGGAAACAAAATAAGGAAAGTTTGTTACAGGCACGCGTCTTCATTCCACGAGACTGACTCATGGACCATCAATGGATCTACGGTCCGTGAGTCCCTTCCATCAGCCAGGACTTAGAAAATATTTCAACTTCCAAAAATCAGCTTCTCTGAAGCAAACGACGAAACTGCAGTACGGACCATAGATCGATCTATGGTCTGTCAATCCCCTTCCGTAGCTACACACTTGGAATCTTCAAAAATCAGGTACTGGAACCCTCGCAGTATCAATCTACGGATCAACAGTACGGTCTGTAGATCAATCTACGGACCGTCAATGGTCACTGTGGTTCCACACTTGGTCAGATTTCCCTGATTTTTCTTCCATTCCTTGGCTTCTAATCTACGACCACCATCTACGGAGCGTCAATGGACCTACGGCCTGTAGATCACCTCTGTAGATGCCTCTTTCTGCATTTCTTTCATTTGTCTCTTTATTTCCGTGCATGAACATCTTTCCTGCCAAATATGATAAAAAAACACATAAAAAAACCATACAAAAAGGCCCTAGACACACACAACTTGTAAGTGAAATATATTAGAAATACCGTAAACTCACGGTATATCAGTCGGATCAACTTGTCACAATGCCAGATCGGCACTCCAGAGTCCCTATATAACTGGAAAATGAGACAAGAAAAGGGTAAGTGGTGGAGGCTTTGAAATCCCTCTCATGTATCTCCGCAATGAGCATGCGAGCAAAATTGATCTCGAATCCCGCAAACAATGCTGCTACCATAACCACGTAATCCTAAGTTAGCGCGTTGTTAGCCTTTGTGGGAGGAATTTGATTGCGAACCAACAACCAAAAAAATTTAACCACAAATGTGAGAGTGGCCTTCTTGATGCTCACCCCCGGAGTGGTAACCCACTCAGCTCGCTCTCCGACAATAGCAATTTGACTAGCTAGCCAGTTTAATAAAGTCTCTCTTTTCTCGGTGTTACGCTGGAACTGCCCAGCCTATACAATGTCCAATCTGTAGTCAAATTCAGCCGTGCTGAGTGCCCAAGAGTGATCAGGGCCAGGACCATAGAGGAACCGGAGGATGGTGGTCTCAGAGATATCTACAAAAAATCTGCACACTAGTGTAGCTACGAGGGGTGCCTAGGCAGTGTGTCTGGCATTCTTATGGATAGAACCTCGAAGAGTGGCCACATGGAATCATAGAACTCCCTCACAATCTCCTCACTATAGGTGCCTAGTTCTTGAGCCATCCACTAACACTTGTGACATTGAAAGAGCCGGTGGATTTCTGGTACGATGTGTAGGCTCCCAGTGAGGAGTCTGTGCTCCTCTATAATAAGTCGGGCCATCTTCTCTTTGTCATTTTCATCTTGTCATCCCGATAAATTTTCCATTGGCCCTCAACACACCATCTGTTTGGCTCCCCAGCCACGGGATCAAGGTCGTAGCTTCGTGGCACCGGGACTTCTCCCGAACTAGTGTCCTCATCAGACGAGGCAGCTTTGTCATGTGAACCTGAACCTGTGGCAGATCCAGAACCAGAGCTAGAAGCATGGCCAAGCTTAGAGTCAGAAGTAGAACCAGCCTCAAAATCGGAAGTCGAACCAGCCGGTGACCCAATCAGTGTGTTCTCCTCATCAGACTAGAAGACAGTGACTACGTCGGTGACCGCTTGCCAGGATGTATTTCGTGTAGCTCGAGGTGCAGTAGGATATGTCCTCGTGGCCGGTGGAACATATGCTGGATCCTTTTCCGTGTTTGTGTCTTCGTTAATTAGCCTAAAAGAGATGCCACAGATTTTGACTTTCCCCTTTTTGAGTAGGTCACCCGCTTCTTAGGCGCCATGGTACCTGTGGATGTCTAATTAGGACCAAAATAAACTCATGACACACTCGAAAAGATTTTAGAACTAAGAATGAACCAAAACCAAAACGAAGAAAAAATTTCAGGCAGTGGCTCCAGTGGACACCTACGGTGGACATCTATGGTCCGTAGGCTGACCTACGATCCATGGATCCCCTGCGTAGATCAGATGTCCCAAAAAGTTGGTCTCTGATGGGAACCAATCTACGGACCGTAGTCCACCTCCGTGGTTCCATACTTAGTGAAATTCTCATGTGCCACCAACCACGAACCTGATCTACGGTCCGTAGATTGACCTATGGCCCGTAGACGGGGTCTCGTGGATGGAATATGTGTCAGGTCTCACACATGCTTCGATATGAAGGCCACAATTTTTCCATATTCAACAATATCCTAGTCTAATCATGTATTTCAGCATAAATTATGCTAGTTCGTCATTCTAGGGGTTCCAATTACTCAATTTTTACAGGTATTTTCTGCAAGATAAGGAACCCTAAGTCGAAACTTACATTTAGACTTATATTTCATTTACTTTTTTAGATTCAACAAGGCCACACAATCACAAAGTCAAGACCCAATTTCGGACATTCTATAATCAACAAATGAATCAAAATTCAAAGTGAGGGGAAAGTCTATTACCTTACAAGCACCGGGAGTGGGGTGATTATGTGTGACTCAATGCTTTCGATACCACAACTTTTCCTTTACGCACCGAACCCGTACACTGGACTTCTTAGGAAGTTTTGGGGATGAGTGGAGTTTGGAGAGAAAAGGAAATTTGGGATTGTGGGGAAAAAAAAGGGATGATAAATTGGAGAGTTATGGAGTGATTTAAGGGATTGGGAAATTTAGAAACGGTTTGGGAGTAAATGGAGGGAAGTGGGAATGATTTGAAATTGGGGGATTTTAAATAGGAGGGGTCCAGGTCCGGGTCAGGTCAGGCAGAACTAGGGTTTGGACTCAGGAGACACCGTTTACGGTTCGTGGGTCGATCTAATAGATCACTCTTTGACTTAAAAAATTTCAGAGACTTAACTGGGATCTACGAACGCCATTCACGGTCTGTGGGATGAACCACGGACCGTCAATGGGGTCCGTGCACCTCTGCACCAGACTTTTTTTCTGCAGATTCTGCTTTCCACCCCAGCACATGTAGCAACCATTAGCCCTCTTTTGTTTCACATTTTCTAGACACTTTTTTAGACATGGACTCTATGCTATATCTAGGCAACGCTAAAACAAAAACAAAACAATTAGGTAAATGAGTACAAAGAAGCAACTAAACAAAGAAAACTACTAAACGGAAAACAGGAACCTATTGTTGGCTAGATTTTTACATCTTGGGTTGCCTCCCAAGTAGCGCTTGATTTAACGTTGCGGCACGACGCAAGCCTCTTGATTACTCAGACTTCATCAAGATAGTAGGCCTCAACAACTTCTTGCACATTTTCCGCTTTTCCTAGATAGATGTTGATCCTTTGCCCATTTACCATGAACCTTGTTCCTTCATTGTTTTCAAGCTCAACCGCTCCATGGGGAAGCACTTTTGTGAGCAAAAATGGCCTGGTCTATTTGGACTTGAGTTTGCCTAGAAACAAGTGCAACTTAGAGTTGAATAGAAGCATAAGATCACCCACCACAAATTCTTGCTTTTCAATTCTTTGATCATGATACCTCTTCATCTTCTCTTTGTACAAGGCTGAACTTCCATAAGCTTTTAGGCGAAACTCATCAAGCATATTCAAGTCACTCATTCTTTGATTAGATGCGGCTCTCCAATCCAAATTTAGTTTCTTCATTGCCCACATAGCCTTATGCTCTAGCTCTACCGGTAAATGGCAAGAATTCCCATATACAAGTTAGTAGGGGGACATACCTAAGTGAGTCTTGTATGCAATGCGATAGGCCCATAGAGCATCATCAAGCTTCCTTGACCAATCTGTTCTATTAGCATTCACAGTCTTTCCCAAAATCTGTTTGATCTCTCTGTTGGAAACTTCAACTTGCCCACTAGTCTGCGGATGGTAAGGAGTGGCTACATTGTGGCGGACACCATATTTCTCAAATAGCGCCTTGAACAACTTATTACAAAAGTGGGAACCTCCATCACTGATAATCGCCCTAGGTGTACCAAATCTGGAGAAGATATTCTTTTTCAAGAATGCGGTGACACTCTTACCTTCATTGTTGGGGAGCGCAATTGCTTCCACCCATTTTGATACATAATCAACCGCAACAAGAATATACTTCATCCCATGTGAACTCACAAATGGACCCATAAAATCAATACCTCATACATCAAACAACTCTATCACCAATATAGGATTCATAAGAAGCTCTTGCCTCTTTGAAATCCCTCCTTCTCTTTGGCAACAGTCATAAGACTTGACAAAATCATGAGCATCTTGGTGGATGGTAGGCCAGTAGTATCCACACTGCAAAATCTTATGTGCAGTCCAAATACCACTATGATGCCCACCAACAGGCGATGAATGACACGCCTCAAGTACACTGAACATCTCACCCTTGGGCACACAGCGACGAATAATCTCATCAGCACAACTACGATACAGGTAAGGCTCATCCCAAAAGAATTTCTTCACATCATGCATAAACTTTTTCCTTTGGTGAAAAGACAAATCCGAGGGCGCCAAATCGCTTGCTAAATAATTAGCAAAGTCTGCGAACCAAGGAATCAGATCATGAGAAGTAGCCAATACCTGTTCATCTGGAAAGCATCATTAATTTCAGCCCTATCACCAAGCTTTAGCATAGCCTCTTCTTCTAATCTGGACAAGTGATCGGCAACTTGATTTTTCGGTCCCCTTTCATTCTTTTACCACAAAATCAAACTCTTGCAGCAACAATACCCACCTAATCAACCTCGATTTTGCATCTCTCTCCTCTATCAAATTCCTCAATGAAGAATGGTCAGTATGTACTATGACCTTAGTACCAAGCAAGTAGGATCGAAATTTCTCGAATGCGAAAACCACTGCAATAAGTTCTTGTTTAGTCATAGTAAAATTCTTCTGGGCCACATTTAGAGCTTTGTTAGCATAGTAAATAGGATGAAGAAGTTTCTCTCTTCTCTGCCCTAATACTACACCAAGCGCCACTCCACTCGCATCACACATTACCTCAAATGGTTGTCCCCAATACGGTGAAATAATGATAGGTGCAGTAACCAACTTCTCCTTCAACTCTCCAAATGCTCTCAGACAAGCATCATCAAAATCAAACTTATACTCCTTTTCGAGCAGTTTGCACAATGGATGTGCATTTTTTGAGAAGTTCTTGATGAACCTCCTATAGAAACCTGCATGCCCAAGAAAACTTCTAACACCTTTTACAAAGATAATTAAGTGGTGGAAGCTTTTCAACTACCTCTACTTTTTTCTCTATCAACCTTAATGCCCTTCTCAGAAATCCGATGACCCAGAACTATCCCTTATTTCACCATAAAGCGGCACTTCTCCTAATTTAGCACCAGATTACAGTCTTCACAACTTTTAAGCACCTCAGCCAAATGATCCAGACATCGATCAGAAGAGTCACCTACCACAAAGAAATCATCCATAAATACCTTAATAGTGTCCTCCACCATGTCAGAGAATATCGACAACATACAACATTGGAAGGTCGCTGCAGCAATGCACAACCCAAATGGCATCCGTTTGAAGGAGAAAGTCCCATAAAGGCAAGGGAAGGTGGTCTTCCCTTGGTCCTCCGGGGCTATAGAAATCTGATTGTAGCCCGAATAACCATCAAGAAGCAATACCAACCCTTACCTGCAAGTCTATCCAACATCTGATCCATGAATGGCATAGGGAAGCAGTCCTTTTCTGTCCAAGCATTTAGCTTCCAGTAGTCCATACAGACTCTTCATCCAGTCACTGGCCGCATCGAAACAAGCTCGTTTCTCCCAATAGAAACCACAGTAATCCCACCTTTCTTAGGAACACATTGAACAGGACACACCACACTACTATTTGCAATGGGAAAGATAACTCCAGAATCCAACAACTTGATGATCTCCTTTTTAACTACATCTTGCATAGGCGGATTTAATCTTCTCTAGTGCTCAATACTAGGCTTGTTATCTGGCATGAGTTGGATTTTATGAGAACAGATGCCAGGGGGAATCCCAATAATGTCCGCAATAGTCCACCCAATAGCTTGCTTGAACCTCTTTAACACATAAATCAAACACTCTACTTGTCCCCCAGTCAAATCTGCCACAATGATGACCAGTAAAGTCTCATCTTTTCCCAAGAATACGTATCTCAAATGTGATGGTCGAGCCTTAAGCTCCAATTTCGGTGCCTCCTCAACAGATGGTCTTGCGGGTGGGGACTCACAATTTTTCATGACTAACTCCAGCTTCTTTGGTTTCGAACGATATTCGCACTTATCAAGTGCAGCGACTAACTCATCATACTCTTCAATACCATCACTCTCAAAGTTCATCATAACTGCTGCTAGTGCATCAATACCCCGTCTTTCTTCAATTTGCACCTCAGAACCACTCTCAACTCTATATGTTATCGTAGATACTGATTGGAGCTCATTACTCTGCTTCATAAACCTACAAATATTGAAAGTTGCCTCTTCATTGTTCAGTCTGAACTTCATCTGCCCCTTTTCCATATCAACTAAGGTGCGACCAATGGTAAGGAATGGTCTCCCAAGAATGATGGGAACCTCAAAATCGACCTCACAATCAAGAATAACAAAATCTACCGAAAAGATGAACGACTCCACTTTCACTAGTACATCATGGAGCGCACCAATAGGCCTCTTCACAGTTCTATCGGCCATGAGCAACCGCATCGCAGTTAGTTTTAGATCTCCCAGACCCAATTTCTTATAAATAGATAATGGCATCAGATTTATGCTAGCACCAAGATCACACAATGCCATAGCAAAATGCAATAACCCGATAGTACATGGAATAGTGAAGGCACCAGGATCCTTCTTTTTCTGCACAAGGGACTTTGTAGCAATAGCACTACAATGTTGCAATCTATCATCATCTTCAAAGCTCACTACCCTCTTCTTTGTCACCGTGTCCTTCATAAAGTTTGCATACCTAGGCATTTACTCCAAAGCCTTTATCAACGGAACATTGATTGAAAGCTGCTTCAACATGCTAATAAACCTGCGGTATTTGCCTTCTTCAGTCTTCTTCACTAACCTATGTGGGAAGGGAGGTGGAGGTCTAGATCTGGGGACAACTTTCTGAGTTACCTCCACTTCTTTCTCTGTCGCATTCTCAGACTCTCCACTTACCTCGACCGCATCATCATCTTTACTATTCTCAATTTCCACCCCAGACGGCATAGTTGGATCAATGGTTTGCTTACCCCCTTGAGTAGTGACATCCATACAATGCACATCATTCTTTGGATTCTGGATGATGTTGCTAGGAAGAGTGTCAGGTTGACGTGGATTTACTATAGTTGACAACTGAGTCATCTATTGCTCAAGATTCTTGATTGAAACTGCATGGGCATCAACTTTTTGACCAATACAAGACAAGTCATTTCTCATCTCCTTCATATTCTCATCAGTTGCATCAAACCTCCTTATCATCTTCTGCATCATATCCTCAATACATGACATATTACTTCCAGCTTCCCTAGGATCAGATTCCCAATTTTAAGAGGGAACATAAGGTCCAACCCGATCATTTCTATTTCCATAGTTGTTCCGATTGTAGTTGTTGTCTCTATTGAAGTTCCCATCTCGGACATATTGGCCCTCTCGGTTGTAGTTGCCATAGTTCCGACCTTGGTTTCCATGACATTGGCACCAATTATCTGTAGTGGAACCTTGGGCATTTTGTCAGAAACCCCTCGTTTTCTTATTCACCGCATAAGCATCCTCTTCAAAATAATACTCCTCTGTTGGTGGTGGAGTCTTAGTCAAATAGTTCACAACATTTACCTTCTTCGCTCCTCCAGTCACATGCTTTAACACCAACCCTAGTTCAGTTCTCATAGGTGCCATCTCCTCACGAATCTCATCTGCGGGCTGGTTGTTTGTAGCTTGAACGATAAATGTGCTCCTCCCAGTGTCTGACTTTCTAGTGCTCCAAGCTTTATTATTTCGGGATATCTTCTCTATTTTCTTTGTAATTTGTGCAAAAGTGCATTCACCGTACGAACCTCCTGCAATAGTATCGAGCACTGCCTTACCATTATCATCATGTCCTCGGTAGAAGTACTTCTTTAGCGACTCATCATCAATACGGTGATTCAGAACACCCCTCATGAATGTACTAAACCTATCCCAAGAATTACTCACAGACTCTCCAGGTAATGCTACAAAGTTGTTGAGTTTATCCTTCTTTTTCAACTTCTTGGACACTGGAAAGAATCTTGCTAAAAATGCCTCTGTCAACTGCTCCCATGTATAGATTGAGTTGTAGGGGAGTTCATTGAATCACACAGCAGCATCTCCAGTCAATGATAGGGGGAACACAAGCAACCCAATGACGTTCATATCCCAATCTGGCCGACCTATACAACTTTTGCAGACATGATTAAGTTTGGCTATGTGAGCATGTGGATCATCCGCTAGCAATCCTTCAAACAAGCCTCTCACTGTAAGTATCTGCATCAAGCTACTGGTCACCACAAATGTATGCCCCTAAGGTAGAGGTGGTAGGAAAAGAAGTCCATCAGAATCGGCAATACTAAGGTTGATCATGAGATTTTCATGCAGATGTGGTCCTTGTAGTTCTTGTGCCCTCAATGCATCTCCCAATCTATTCTCAACTGGAGCCTGATTATTCGCATCAATTACCCTTGGAGGTTGCAATCCAACACCTTCACCTAACTCTCCCCCGATAGGGTTAACCGGAACTCCTTGATTATTCATTCTCCGCAGAGTTCTATTCAGTTTGGGATCATAGGGAGTAAGTGGTTCGCCTTGGCTCTGTGTACTTGGCATACACTAGAGTAAGACCCTGAGAGAGACAAAAACAAAAGAAAAAGTAAAATTAGGAAATATTTGACTAAAGTTCAATAATGCAATTAAACTTAATCTAAAAGCCAAATTCCCCGGAAGCGGCGCCAAAATTTGATACACTCAAATTACACCTCTTTTCAGAAGCATAAGCGATCGTTATCATGTAAAGAAACCAACTTGTAGGTTGTGGTCGATCCCACTAGGAATATGGTTTAGACTTAAGTTCAATAACGATTATATTCGTTTAGCCAATGTTAGTAAGCAAGATTCAAACTTTTGTTTTTATCAAAATGAGAAGGAAACTAGGGTGTATATGTTCCCCATAAGCTCATAACTTTGTAATCCTATTAATAGCAATTCCTTCCTAGCGTATTACATGCAAAGCGATAAGTTATGTATCTCTAAATCCTAGGTCCGGCATCTAGAAAATTTCACCCCGCACCTTGGTCCGGATACGTGTGTATAATTTACTAACCCTTACCATTACCTCATATTAGACGTCACATCAATGTATGGCTTAGTTTTCACCCTCGCACCAATCGACATTAATTCTATTAGATAGTATCACACTAAATCTATGTTGATAATTCTTTTCTTATTAACTACCTCCTTGGTCCGGCAAGTAGCAACAAGGCGAGTTCTAACATTGCGCACCATTAAAAGGACTTCTAGACGAAAGAAATATCAATACATGCAAAACACTATTCAAGAATTACTTAGTTACTATTCATACTTCGTTAATCACTCATGGTTCCCACAACCCTAGTTGTGGATTTAGTTACCCATGTTAGCAAGAAAACAATTCATAATGCTTGAAGAATAAATCATGAACTTACGTAGTATAGTAGAATAATCCCAGAATTTCAACTTGAATTTCAAAGTAAAAATCACTAAAACGTGCTTAGGAAATTAAGAATTGCTAAAGTTGCAAGTTAATCTCCAAAGCCAAAAACTAGAATAAAAGTAATGAAGTCTAACCCCCAAAAACGAGGTTTACATGCCCTACATATAGAAAAATAAGTCCTAACTAAAAAGGAAACAAATTAAGGAAATAATGTTCCAGGACACGGTTTGGATCGACGATACTGACCTACGGACCATGGATTGATCTACGGTCCGTAGGTCCCTTCCGTGACTCAAGACTTAGCCATTTTTTAACTTCACCAATTGACACCTCCCAGCTTCAATCGACGGATCTGCAGTACGGTCCGTAGATCATTCTACGGTCCATAGATCCTCCTCCATAGCTCCACAATTAGAATTTTCCAAAATCAGGTACTGGAACCCCTCTCAGTTGCATTTGACAGATCAACAGTACGGTCCGTAGATCAATCTACAGTCCGTCGTTTGCAATTGTGGTTCCACACTTGGTCAAGAATTTCCTAATCTTCCTCCATGCCTTGCTAGTCCATCTATGATCATCATCTACAGAACGTGAATTGACCTACGATCCATCAATCACATCCGTAGATGGATTTTTCTGCACATTCTTCAGCTGTGTCTCTTAGTTTTCGCGTCTGAACATATTTACTGCAAACATAATAAAAATACAGAAAAAACCAATACAAAATGGCCCTAGACATACACAACTCTTAAGTGAAATGTATTAAAAATACCATAAACTCACGGTATATCAGTAGGTCTCATAGGTCACCCCCTAGGTTAGTGAAATTTTAGATCCCAAAGTTTGGTTCTACAGATGGCATGTATGGACTGTAGGAAGACCTACGAACCGTACATGGAATCTGTCAAAAGTGGGTCAATTTTAAGGTCACAGAAACCCATCAACAATAGACCAGTATGGTCTGTCTGAGGATCTACGGCAAGTAGGTCTAACCGTCAATGGGCTCCGACAGTTATTTTAAGAGGAGCTTTTGGGTCTTTTTGTAATTATTCTAACCCAATACTATGTCATCTTACCTTCTATCCTAGACCCTATATAAACATTTTTGCCCCAAAATTACCCAATTGAACTCATTCTCCTAAATTCTCAAAGTTGATCAAAGTTCTTCCCAAATATTTATCTCTCTTATGCTTGAAGAAGAAGTCTAGGGTTTCAAGATGAAGTCTCCAAATTCACCATTGATTGTGGAGTTTTTACATCAAGGTATGATAGTATTCACCTATTGAGTCCTTTCCTTCATAGGGTTCGTAAATTCTCATATTTTACAAGTTAAAACCTCCTATTGAAATTAGGGTTTTACTCAATCTCATAGGTTTTTTCCAATTATGATCAAATTGATTGTTTTATGACTTCTTATGCATGAATTGAGATAATAGCATGTTTTTAAGTTGAATTCACTTGAAACCATGCATGATCCATGATTTCTAGATTTGATCATATTATGAAGCATTTGAATTATGAAAGATGAATTTATGAAGATATGCATGTTTCTTTATGAAATTGATCAAAATGATTTAAGGTTGCTTTGAGAGTAAAGCATTAGTGTGTTGTTGTTATTGTGAAAGGATTTCTCACATACTACTCAAAATATGATTGTGAAAGGATTTTCACATAAAGGATTCATGAGGTTAAAAGGTTTTCTCACCTAAAATGAATCGATATTAAAGAGCTATTCCAATGAATTCTAGCTTGGATTGGCTACTTGATGTGCCCTTCCATGGATAATGAGATAAGTTAAGATAAATGACTATTCCGTGGGATTTATGCATAGCACCGAGTGAGCAAGTGGTTATTATCCATGTCCCATAACTATGTGCCACCATAGGTTGTCTTAGATAGACATTATCTAGTGGATCCACCTAAGCTAGAAGTTCATGGTTCTTACCTTGGCAAGTAAGGGCATCTCTTTTCAGTGTGGGATAGACACCAGATTCCAAGTTATATCTCACATGGTATGTCGGTTAAAGGTAAATCTCCCCACAATAATGAACTAAAGTTACTTTCTAAAAGTATCTCAAGTGTGTTTTAAAGATGTTTAGCTTGCATTGAAGATGGTTAGGACTTATGTCTTCTAACATGTTATTGTATGATTTAGCTTAGTCATTGCACATCATATAAAGTCTCTTTTTTCATGATTTCATATCTCTTATGAATTACTATCATACTTGGTACATTCCATGAACTAACACATATTTTTGCCTACATTGTTTCACTAATGTAGGGGTCCGACGCTCCTACCTCTCATACTCGTGGCTAGTGATCCCTTTTAGACAATAAAGATTGGTGAGTCCTCATGTTCTGAGGACCGAGACTCTTTTATCATTTTCATGTATTTCCTTTTTAGATGTCAAATATGATGTAATGACTTTGAGACTTATGTTTAGACTTCTGCTACATTTTATCAAACTCTTTTGTTTCTATTATCTTGTATGATGTATGCTAAGTGGCTTGTGTCGGGCCTCTCGGGGTCTTATACGCCATGTCACGTCTAGGGTGTACTTTTCATTGTGACACTGATATGATGTCTCGATGCCCTCATCTCTTTCCCTCCGACCCCACTATAGCTTGAGGTATTTAGATCATCATGGTCCATCGTTATGTCTTAGTTATTCTCATATTCCTTCATGCATGCATGCTCATGAAAACTTGATTTTTTAGAAAATGAGTTATCTTGATTGATTTCTCCCTATTTATGTGCATTTGAATATGAGTTGCATATAGGCCTTATGAAATGGTGTTTTGGATATGGTTTAGCTTAGAGTCATTTTTTCCTCCACATATATGTGCATTTATGTGATTGCATTCATGTTGGGTTGTTAGATCTTCTTCCTACCCTCCTTATGATGTCTTGAGTTTCGTTCGAGGATGAATATTCCCAAGGGTGAGACATGTAACACCTCAGATTTGGAAAAGAAGGAAAAATGTAGTTTGGGGCTAGTGTATGTGTCTACGGGTCACATCTACAGACAATAGAAGCTTCTACGGGCTTGTACATGACAACAGTAGGAAGTGGGAAAAAAATTCAAAACAAATCCAGTAACCTGTTTACAGTTTACCAGAATGGTCTATCATTCAATGTACGAGTTGTAGATATATTTCATAGGTTACCCTAGACTTAGTTAAATTTTAAAGATTAATATTGGTTTCTACGGTTATCATGCACAGTTCGCAGACAGACCTACGAATCGTACATGGGTTCCATCGAATGTTGACCAAATTAAGAGTTTGATAATTTTTTACGGTTGACCAATATGGTCTATAGAAGGACTTATTGACAGTAGGTCCAAGCTATAGATGATGGGTTGACAGATAACTTTAAGGGCATTTTAGTAATTCCTTACTCGATTAATGGCTAAACTAGATAGTTTTAATCCTAATCATAAGCCCTACATAAGTCTTCTAAGCCTAAAACCTACCCATTCTAAATCACTTTTCTAAAATTCCCAAATCCCTCCAAGATCACCCCCAAATTTTCTCAAGTCTAAGGAAGAAGAATAAAAGTTAGGGTTCAACTTCATGTTTCCAATCCTCCCATCATTGTGGGCTTCTGATATTAAGGTGTGATAGTATTCACCTATAGAGCCCTTTTCTCTATAGGGTTTTTAAATTCTCCAATTTTGCAAGTTATAATTCACCAATTGAAGTTGGGGTTTTATTTAATCACATGGGTTCTTTTCGATTATGATTTAATTGATTATTTTCTATATTTTTATACAGGAATTGAAGTAATTACATGTTTTCAGTTGAATTCACATGAGCCCATGCATGATCCATGATTTCTAAATTTTTATCACATGATGAAGCTTATGAACTATCAAAGATGAATTTATTATGAAATTGATAAATGATTTAAGATTTCTTTGAGAGTAAAGCATTGATGTTGTTGTTGTGAAAGGATTTGTCACATACTACTCAAAACATAATTGTGAAAGGGTTTTCGTACATAAAGGATTCATAACGTTGAAAGATTTTCTCACCTAAGTTGAATCAAGATTAAGGATCTATTCTAAATGAACTCTAGCTTGGATTGACTATTTTCCTTTCCATGGATAATAAGACAAGTTAGGATTAAATACTATTTGGTATATCAAGCACCGATTTGACAAATGGAGATCACCCATGTCCCATAACTGTGTGCCACCATAGGTTTGTCTTAGATAGACATTAGCTAGTGGATTCATTTTAGCTCAAGTTTATGGTTCTTACCTTGGTAAGTAATGGCGTCTCATTTCTATGTGAGATAGAGACCAGATTCTATTTTATTACTCACATGGTCTATGTCGGTTAACGACAAACTTTTCACAATAATAAACTAAGGTCACTTTTTTAAGTATCTCACAAGTGTTTTATAAGATATTTAGCTTCCATTAATTATTATTACGACTTATGTTTTCCAGCATGCTATTTTATGATTTAGCCTGGTCATTGCATGTCATATAAAGTCCTTTAAGCATGATTCGCAACTCTTATGCATTGATGTCATAATTGGCACATTCCATGTACTAATGCATACTTATGCCTACATTGTCTCACTAATGTAGGGTCTAACGCTCCTATTCTCCACACTCGTGTCTAGTGATCCCTCATAGACATTGAAGATTGGTGAGTCCTCATGTTGTGAGGACCGAGGCTTTTTTATTGCTTTTATGTCATTTCCATTTTTAGATTTTTGTATGTGATCTATGAGTTACATCCCAATCACTTCTCGATTTAATAGATGGTTTTGAAACTTATGTTTAAACCTCTGTTTTTCTGTCAAACTCTTTCATATCAAAATCCTACTTTTAAACTCTTCACTTCTATTATTTTGTATGATGTATGCTAAGTGGCTTGTGTAGGGCCTCTCAGGGTCCTATACACCATGTTAAGCCTAGGGTCTACTTGGACCATGACACTAAGCAGGGTTGCATATCGGTCGGTTCAATTTTGAAGTATATCAGTTTGACTTACTGGTTATCGGTTTGTGTCAAACCCCGTTTCTGCACGGCGGAAGGGTTTTACCAATTAAAGTGATGGTATTTATTAGAGATTATTTTAATTTTTCAAAGTCGCCACTTGGAATTGAGTTATGATGTTCCAAGTCACCTTTTTGTTTAATCCCTAATCAAAAGGAAATGACTCTTTATTTGGTCTACAACCTAGAAATTCGGGTAAGGAATTTTGTTGACCGAGGGAAAGATATTAGGCATCCATCGAGTCTCGTGATTCTAGCACGGTCGCTTTTATCGACTTATACTTGAATTACATTATTTTATTTTTATTTTGGATAAATTATGTTGCAGGCCATGATTTGCTCATATTTTTATTTGTTGAACTTTTATTCGCCTCAACTTAGATGCGTAAATGCATTTTTGGTCTTGACATTTAGAGACATAACTGTCTTCTTTGCGTCACACTTAATATTTTGTCTATAAGTCTCTATTTTAAATGTTAATTATATTATTGGACAAGGTGCATCATCACATCCTTGAATTTATTTTAATGCTTCAAGAAAAAGATGTGTAACCACATTCTTAATCAAAAAAGACTTTTGAAACAGGTCATATATTATCTTAATGTTTACCTATTCCTAGATAATTTAGAGGTTTACTAGTGAATTACTTTTTTACTATTTATGTTCATGAATACTATTTAAATAATAAAAGTATAAAATGTTAGACAAATAGAAAGTTATTTCATGTTGAAATTCGATATAGATGCATTTACAAAGAAAAAAGGAAATGTTTCAATATTATTGTGTCAAAATTAAACACACATAAAATTTGAGCAACTTAATAATATAGGACTCAAGTCTTGCACAATCATTACATATAACTAAATAAAAAATAAATAAATTATGTATTACCTCTTGTGAAAATTATTTCACGAGAAGAAAGGACTATATTTAGGAACCACAAACTTGAAACCACGAAAGCGAACCTCGAACTCAACTTTTTTTTATAATTGGAAAAAATATAATGTGAGGCATGATTTTTATTTTTTTTGTTCTACCCGAATGTGTAGGAAGTAGCTTTGGTGTTTTTTTTTTGGGAGGTGGGTAGGAAATAAAAATATTTTTGATCTTGTTTTCTTTTCTGTTTGTTGTTCTCTCGTGTGTGTGTGTTTTTTTTGTTTGTGTTGATTTTTTTTTCTTGGATGCTGATTATTTTCTCTTCTCTTGTGAGTGTGCATTGTTGTGTGTATTATGCAGATGTATATGTATAGGGGTGTTGTGAGTGTGTCTGGTAGGTTGTGTAGTGGTGTGAGTGGGGTAGTGGGGTAGTTTAGGTTATTATATTTTAATAATTAATATAATATAATATCATTTAATTATTTTTAAACAACCAAAAATAAATTATAAATATGAAATACTAGCTTATTTATTAAACTAAAATTAAAATAATTTTTTATTTTTTGTTATTTTCAATTTTTTTGAAATAAACTAACTAAAATAAGATAAAAGAAAAATATTTAATTTATATATAAAAGCAATATTTATATACTAAAAACGGTGTAAGACCTTAAGTTCGGTCAAAAATTACGTGTCTACAATTTGCCCCTCTTTGATTGAAAACACGAAGAGTTTTCAGACAAAGAAGTAGATAACGTGACAATTTCTTACCAAACTTCAATTTGAAGGAAAAATTTGTGCGACCGAGTCTTGGTTTTAGACATCCTATTTATCCCGGGTAATAAGGAATCAGGTCACGTGTAGTTCAAGGAGATGAGGTGATGAGTTGGAAGTTAAGTGAGGTTCCATCGAGGCTCCAGGTCGTGGCTTTTATCCTTACATAAAAAAAAATGAAATCTAATAGTCAAAAGGAAAATAACAGTACAAGGTCCTATCTATACAGCTTCTCTTGAGTCTTCAGTTGAGTCTTAAATTTGCCTTAGTCCCATATCCTAACACAAAACTCGAGAGAGTGAGTGGGGTAAGGAGTAGGATGGTCTTCATGCGGAAAATGGGTGTCCGAGAGGAACACATTTGTAACGGGGTTAGTTGCCCGAGAGGGAACTTATTTCCATTTAAAACTTAGCATAGTCACTATTATTTTACAAATTTCCTTTCAAAAATCATGTACCCAACTACTTATCTCAACTTGTATTGCGGTCACACCCCAAAAAAAATTCCCCATACTTGATTTTCTTGTTAATTTTCGCTATTTTTACTAATTGTGACAAAACCCCCAATTTGATATTTGACACTTTCGTGTCATACATTTTAATCTACCATGTTTTTGTTCGTTAATGTCTTTTGCTACAACTAGTTAGAGCTTAATTTTATTTTTCTATCAATTCTCAAAACCACTTCCTTGGGATATGACCCCAACCTTTAGTTCGGTTACTATACTATCGACGATCGTAGACAGTCATACCGTAGGTTAGTGTCGTTGGTCACGATAGCCATCATAAGTCAAGCTACCCTTGGGAGAGTAAGTATCCTCAATCCTAAACTACCATTCTTGGTCTTTTCTTACCAAGTCAAGCTATACATGAAGAGATCATATTTCACAACTTCAAGCTATTCTAGTCAAACATGCTTTGATTAATTTTAGTGATTAGTTTTTCAACCTAGAATCCTTCTATGTGAGAAGACCTTTCATCTCCTAGCATATTTATGCCTAAGTGTGTAAGTGAGAATACGCTTTCAACAATACACAACAAGATCACCTCATATTAGCTTTACTCTCAAAGACCTAACATTCATTACTACAAGACTTACTATCAAAGCTTTACTTCTTACAATCATCATTCACACCTAGATTTCAAAGTATTCTAATCACATTCTTCATTAGTAGGTGATTCTAGTCATAAATCATCACAAAGGTTCAATTTCAACTTTACTAGTCATGATCCATCATATATAATAAAGTCTAGTTCAATTCATGTCTATATGTTCCTAATCTTGAACAATTACTACACATGACATTAGTTTTAGAAGATCACCTACGAATCCTCAATTTCACCTCTCATGGCATAAACCACATAATATCAATTCTATCAACTAGACTAGGGTTAACCATGGAATACACATAAATTCATCATAATATCGTAATTTAATGCTAAATCAATCATAATTAAGTATTATCCACTTGATTGGAATAATACTTCAACACTACCCACAATGTAGGAAGAAACCCTATATAGAATTGGATTTTGTCTTCACAATTGGGGGAAATCTAGGGGGCTCTATGGGTGGAAGAACCCATAGATAAATAAGCTAACATACCTTGATTCAAAGACTTCACCAAGCTTGCATCAATGGAAGAATTCTGCCTTAGCTTCCTTCTTCTTCTTCTAGAGAGAGAATTTCTTGACGGAATTTGGGTTCTTTGGTGAATCTAAGATAATGATTTGGAAAGCATCTAAGTAAGGGTCTATTACGTATATATAGGTGGCCTAATTACTAATAAACCGACCCTACTCAATAACTAACTAAATCTAGAACCTTCCCTAAACCTCAAACTTGAAACTATTTAACACCAAGCAGACCCAACCCACGAGACCACGACCCACAGACCTTGGATGGGTCTACAAGGGCGTGCTTCACACTTGTGGGTGCTGATCTGCAGCTCCTCAAATGGGGCCTTGACCCACGAACCCTTCCTACGGGGCATGGGTGCACCTATGGGGCTTCAGTCCCAACCGTAGGTGGCCCTTTTTGGGTAGATTTGGGGATTGTTTTAGGGTCCTCCTGAAGGACCCCTTTGGTTGGTCCATGCGGAGTCGTACCATGACGTTCAACCCCTAAACCCCTCATTCTACGTTCGGGAAGTCATATTACGATTCTATCCCTCACCTCAAATTCTAAAAATCCCCCGTAAAGTTCTGGTTTAGTGTACAAGTTTCCAGGGTATTACATTATCTCCCCCTTGGGATCATTCATCCACAAATGATGATTCTAAACACTTCTTAAGGTCACAACTCTAGACTAGCAGCCCATCATACATGCAATATATTTAAATGCACACAACCAAGGAAGAAAACTTCAATTCCAAGCTAAACATATTCAATGCAACACACGGGACTAGGAACTACTTCTACCAACCCAAAATGCATGAAATTCTATATCTACTCATATTCAAGGAGGACTAACATCTCCTAGCTAAAACATGCTCATCATGTACTCATGGAGCCTAAATGAAATTTACTCTCAAAACACATTTAATCATGGAGGAAATCTTTTGACTCAAAACTAAGGCATGCTCATTAATTCATCTCATGAAGTCTATATGCAACTCTACCAAAATACACTACAACATGAGGCAAAACAATGCATATAAGTCATGTCTACCAAGACCTAAACTTTTTCATGAACATGCATATAAGGAAATCATGGCAACACACAAACACACAATAACATTGCTAGATAGGCACACCATCTCCCCATTGGGAGTAATCTTATACAAACTCTTCTAAACATCATTCATACTAAAGACAACATCAAAGTCCAACATAACTAGTCACAAAAGACAAGAAATTTGGAATTTACTAAAGCATAAAACACATACCAGTAGTCACATTAGGAGGTCACTCTTGATCTTTTCTAGATTGGAGAGCATAAAAATATTCTTCTTTTGAGGCTCCGGATCTATACCACTAGTGGCAACTTTCTTACCCTCTCTTTTTTTAGCATTTGCCTTTGGGAAACCTTTCATCTTGTGGCCATTCTCACCACAACTAAAGCAACCCTCTCTACTTGCCAAACACCTACCCTCATATCTCTTACCAAACCTATCACAAGGGGGCCATAGGGACTCATTACCAACCTCTTGTTGCCTAGGGGTAGACACCCTCTCATTCTTATACTTAGAAGCTTTAGAAAAGCCTTGTCAGGAAAACTTTTGTCGATTCCTAGAATGACCATGTCCATCGAACTCATCATGAAAGACTAATCATTATCCATCCTAGACTTCTTTTTATCCCAAAATATTTCCTCTTGGAGTTTATCTTCCTCCATTTGTTGAGCATATACCATAAGACGTGAGATATCCATATCATCATGAAGCATTGTCGTACGACATTCTTTGGCTACTATGTCAGACACCCCCATCAAAAATCTACTCAACATATCTCTTTGACTTCCTACTATAGATGGAGCATACTTAGACATTAGAGTAAATTTCAAGGAATACTCTTTAACACTTATACTACCTTGCATAAGGTTGATGAGTTCTTCCACCTTAGCTTCTCTCAACTCCCGGGGAAAGAACTTATCCAGAAATGCCTTCTTAAACACCTCCCAATCTATGGGACCCACTCCTACCGTCCTACCATCCTTCCATTGATCATACCATATTTAAGCAACATCCTTCAAATGGTAAGCGGCTAGTTCCACCTTTTCTACCATAGTCACCCCCATGATAACTAGCACCATATAAACCTCCTCTATAAACCCATTAGGATCCTCTTCCACTTTCGAGCCATAAAACTCCAGAGGGTTCATCCTCAAAAACTCTCTCACCCTAGAAGAAGCCATCCTTCTTATTGGGTTTGCTAGAGCTACCACCTCCTTATTAACTTGTGCCACCATGGCTTGGGCCAACATTACAAAAGCCGACCTAATCTCCACATTTGACATATCCGAAGGATCAATTGGAGCTTGAGGAGGAGCTTGGTGTGGAACTTGGAGAGGAACCTCTTGCTCCTCATTGCCTTCCTTACCTCTCCTAGCATTTACCCTTATATTAGCCATACCCTGAAAAACCATAGGGCACAGATTAGAAGAAGGACCTACTAGAGCCAAACTCTATGGCACGACTTAGAGAATGGGGAAGTGATATTTCCTAAACATCCAATAGCCTCCTATTCATAAATATGACGCACTTCACACTTATGAACAAGACTCTACTAGACGTGGTTTGAGACAATTCGAGAGCCATTATAAACATTGTGCTATGATTACAGAGTTTGTCACGACCAAGGTGTATACCCTACATGTAACATGGCGTACTTGACACCGAAGGGATATCATACAAGCCCTTAGCATATCTTAACATTAGATAATAGAAAAGTATAGAAATTTTAAAAACTTTTATCCATACAATTGAAGTCTTTCAAAAAAGCAAGCGGAAGTCTTACTACACTTATTCTCAATAATACAACTTTGAATGAAACTCTTGGGACATAGCCCATACAATAGTCTCAAAACATGAAAATAAAAGACATAAAGGAAATAGTGGTTTTGTACTAGAAGCTATGAGGACTAACCAAATCTTCACTCCATTGCTCCTTAGAAACCTAGCTTCAAGATTGGAACTAAAATCTCTGAACCCTACATTTGATGAGAATGTCGGCAAACTATGCGTTAGTACAAAATGTACTAAATATGTTAGCTATTATAACATCATAAGAGCATAAGATAAGGGTTAGTCAACATAAGACATAATCCAATACTTTATGAAACATCAACTATAAGCATAAGAGACAATATCACAATTATAAGCAACGTCTCCATATAAACATGATATAAGCATTATTCAACTCTTAGTCATTCATATCATAATAAGACCACCCTCAAGTAACCTCAAAGCATACTTGTGCAATGCATGAATAGCATCCCATAATACCATTCATACTAAGTATCCCTTTAGGCCATCTTAATCATAATTTATATGCATAGTCAAGTTTTAGGCTTTCATAGCGTAAGAGCACTATACTTCTATGTAACCTCAAAGCATACTTGTGCAATGCATGAATGACATCCCATAATACCACTCACACTAAGCATAACCTTGAAGTCACCATATACATAGCTACCATTCATTTGGTGTCATTCTTAGCTTACTTTATATAGAAAAGGGAACTATCATCTCTAGTTAATTATGTCATGGACGGCAACTATAGCAACAACCCAAGCTAAACATACATCATACAAGAAAACACTTCATAGGTAGCTTCAAGTCATATTTGTGCAATGCATGAATGCCATCCCATACTACCATTCACACAAAGTACCACCTTAGGCTATCATAGTCAAATGATTGCTATTTATCATTCTAGACTACCAAAGAATAGCACCCTATTAGGCAAGACAAGGCTATCATGGAACCATATTGATCATGCAAATCCAAGCTATTCTAGGAAGGGTATAAGTGTTCCATCCTAGCTACCATGAAATAGTCTTAGACCAACTAAGTCATTCTACCCTTACAAGCACACTATGATGTTGATGTATGTTACCCATAGGAGAGTATGATTTCTCAATCCTAAGCTATCATTAGGACAGTATATTTCTTCAATCCTAAGCTACCATGAAATGGTCTTGGCCTAACCAAGTCTTGCAATCATAAAGGTATCCTAAAATGCTAGTGCAGGCTACCCTTAGGAGAGTATGTGTCCTCAATCCTAGGCTACCATGACTACTACTAACTCAAGCTACCATGAAATGCCTCTTACAATGCTAAGTCAAGCTACCCTTAGGAGAGTGTGTTTCTTCAATCCTAAGCTACCATTCTTGGTATTATCTTACCAAGTCACACTATACCTGAAAAGATCATATGTCACAACTTCAAGCTATTCTAGGGTCACATGCTTTAATTCATTTTAGGTGATTAGTTTTTCAACCTAGAATCATTCTATGTGAGAAGACCTTACATCTCCAAGCATATTTATGCCTAAGTGTGTAAGTGAGAATATGCTTACAACAATACACAACAAGATCACCACATATTAGGTTTACTCTAAAAGTACTAACATTCATGACTACAAGCCTTACTCTCAAAGCTTTACTTCTCACAATCATCATTCACACCTAGATTTCAAGGCATTCTAATCACATTCCTCATTAGTAGGTGATTCTTGTCATAATTAATCATAAAGGTTCAATTTCAACTTTACTAGTCATGATCCATTATATAAAATAAATTCTAGTTCAATTCATGTCTATATGTTCCTAATCTTGAACGATTACTACAGATGACATTAATTTTAGAAGATAACCTATGAATCCTCAATTTCACCTCTCATGGCACAAACCCACATAATATCAATTCTATCAAATAGACTAGGGTTAACCATGGAATTCACATAAATGCATCATAATATCATAATTCAATTCTAAATCAATCATTATTAAGTATTATCCACTTGATTGGAATCATACTTCAACACTACCCACAATGCAGGAAGAAACCCTAGCTAGAATTGGGTTTTGTGTTCACAATTGGGGGAAATCTAGGGGGCTCTATGTGTGGAAGCACCCAAGCTTGCATCAATGGAAGAATTCTGCCCTAGCATCCTTTAGAGAGAGAATTTCTTGAGGGAATTTGGGTTCTTTGGTGAATCTAAAATAATGATTTGGAAACCATCTAATTAAGGGTCTATTAGGTATACATGTGAATGCTGGTCTGCAGCTCCTCAAATGGGGCCTTAGCCCATGACCCCTTCCCACGGGGTATGGGTCCACCTACGTGGTTTGAGTCCCAACCGTAGATGGCCCTTTTTGGGAAGATTTGGGGACTCTTTTGGGATCCTCCTCAAGGACCCCTTTGGTTGGTCCTTGGGGAGTTGTACCATGACGTTTAACCTCTAAACCCCTCATTCCAAAATCGGGAGGTCATTTTACGATTCTATCCCTCACCTCAAACTCTAAAACTCCCTGTAAGGCTCCAGTTTAGTCTACTAGTTTCCGGGGTATTACAATATCTCCTAGTTGGGATCATTCATCCTCGAATGACGATTCTAAACACTTTTTAAGGTCACAACTCTAGACTAGCAGCCCGTCATGCATGCAATATATTTGAATGCACACAACCAAGGAAGAAAACTTCAATTCCAAGCTAAACATATTCAATGCAACACAAGGGAGTAGAAACTACATCTACCAACCCAAAATGCATGAAATTCTATATCTACTCATATTCTAGCTAAAATATATCCTAGCTAAAACATGATCATCATGTACTCATAGAGCCTAAATGAAATTTAATCTCAAAAAGCATATATTCATGGAGGAAATCTTTTGAGTCAAAACTAAGGCATGCTCATTAATTCATCTCATGAAGTCTATATGCAACTCTACTAAAATATACTACAAAATGAGGAAAAACAATGCATATAAGTCATTTCTACCAAGAACTAAACTTTTTCATGAACATGCATATAAGGAAATCATAGCAACACATAAACACACAATAACCTTTCTAGATAGGCACACCATCTTCTTCTTGGGAGTAAGCCTATACAAACTCTTCTAAACATCCTTCATACTAAAGACTACTTAAAAGCCCAACATAACAAGTCACAAAAGACAAGAAATCCAGAATTTACTAAAGCATAAAACACATATTGGTAGTCACATTAGGTGGTCACTCTTGATCATCTCTAGATTGGAGAGAATAAAACCTATTCTTCTTTTGAGGCTCCGGATCTATACAACTACTGGCAACTTTCTTACCCTCACTTTTTGTAGCCTTTGCCTTTGGGAAATCTTTCATCTTGTGGACGCTCTCACCACAACTAAAGCAACCCTCTCTACCAGCCAAACACCTACCCTCATGTCTCTGACCACACCAAGCACAATGGGGCCATAGGGACTCATTACCAATCCTTTGTGGTATAGGGGTAGACACCATCTAATCCTTATAATAAGGAGCATTAGAAATGCCTTGTCCAGAAAAGTTTTGTCGATTCCTAGAACGACCATGTCCATCAGACCCATTATGAAAATACTTATCATTATCCATCCTAGACCTCTTTTTCTCCCTAGATTTTTTCCTTATTGGAGTTTACCTTCCTCCATTTGTTGAGCATTTACTATAAGACGTGAGATATCCTTATCTTTATGGAGCATTGTCTTACAACATTCTTTTGCTACTCTGGCAGACACTCCTGTCAAAAACCTACTCATCATATCCCTAGGACTTGCTACCATAGATGGAGCATACTTAGACAATAGTGTAAATTTCAAGGAATACTCTTTAACACTCTTACTACCTTGCTTAAAGTTGATGAATTCTTCCACCTTAGCTTCCCTCAACTCCCAGGGAAAGAACCTATCTAGAAATGCCTTCTTAAATACCTCCCAATCTATGCGACCCACTTCTACCGGTCCACCATCCTTCCATTGATCATACCATAATTGAGCAACATCCTTCAATTCGTAGGCGGCTAGTTCCGTTTTTTCTACCAAAGTCACCCCCATGATAGCTAGAACCTTATGAACCTCCTCTATAAGCTCATTAGGATCCTTTTCATCTTTGGAGCAACAAAACTCCGGAGGGTTCATTCTCAAAAACTCTCTCACCCTAGAAGCAACCATTCCTTTTATTGGGTTTGTCGGAGCTACCACCTCCCTATTCACTTGTTCCATCATGGATGTAGCCAACATTACAAAGGCTGACCTAATCTCAACATTTGAAATATTCGGAGGAACAATTGGAGCTTGAGGTGGAGCTTGGTGTGGAACTTGGAGAGGAACCTTTTTCTTCTCATTGCTTTTCTAACTTCTCCTAGCATTTTACCTTGTATTAGCCATACCCTAAAAATCCATAGGGCACGAATTAGAGAAAAGACCTACTAGAGACAAATTCTATGGCACAACTTAGAGAATAAAGAAGTGAGATTTCCCAAACATCCAATAGCCTCTTATTCATAAATGTGACGTACTTCACACTTATGAACAAGACTCTTCTAGATGTGGTTTGAGACAATTCTAGCACCATTCTAAACCATGTGCTCTCATTACAGAGTTTGTAAAAACCCAGCGGTACACCCTAGATGTAATATGGCGTACTTGGCCCTGAAGGGGTCTCATACAAGCCCTTAGCATATCATATCATAACATAAGATAATAGAAAAGTATGGAAATTTGAAAAACTTTTATCCATACAATCGAAGTCTTTCATAAAAGCAAGCGGAAGTCTTAATACACTTTGTCTCAAACCATCTAATACAACTTTGAATGAAACTTTTGAGATATATCCCATACAATAGTCTCAAAACATGAAAATAAAAGACATAAAGGAAAAAGTTGTTTTGTCCTCGAAGCTATGAGGACTCACCAAATCTTCACTCCTTTGCTCCATAGAAACCTAGGTTCAAGATTGGAACTCAAATCTCCAAACCCTAAATTTGATGAGAATGTAGGTAAAGTGTGTGTTAGTACAAAATGTACTAAATATGTTAGCTAATATAGCATCATAAGAGCATAAGATAATGGTTGGTCAACATAAGACAAAATCCAATACTTCATGAAACAACAACTATAAGCTTAAGAGACAATATCACAATTTTTAGCAAAGTCTCCATATAAGCTTGATACAAGCATTATTCAACTCTTAGCCATTCATATCATAGAAAGAACATCCTCAAGTAACCTCAAAGCATACTTGTGCAATGCATGAATAGCATCCCATAATACCATTCATACAAAGTATCCCTTTAGGCCATCTTAATCATAGTCTATATGCATAGTCATGTCTTAGGCTTTCATATTATAACAACACTATACTCCTAAGTAACCTCAGAGCATACTTGTGTAATGCATGAACGGCATCCCATAATACCACTCACATTAAGCATAACCTTGAAGTCACCATATGCATACCTAACATTCATTTGGCTAATTTTTAGCTTACTTCATATAGAAAAGGGAACTATCACCTCTAGTCAATTATGTCATGGAAGGCCACTATAGCAACAACCCAAGCTAAGCATACATCATACAAGAAAATACCTCTTAAGTAGCTTCAAGTCATACTTGTGCAATGCATGAATGACATCCCATACTACCATTCACTCTAAGTAACACCTTAGGCTATCATACTGAAATGATTACTATTTATCATTCTAGACTACCAAAGAATATCACCCTATTAGGCTAGACTAAGCTATCATGGAAACATATTGATCATGCAAATCCAAGCTATACTAGGATGGGTAAATGTGTTCCATCCTAGCTACCATGAAATAGTATTAGACCAACTAAGTCATGCTACCCTTCCAAGCACACTATGATGTTAATGTAAGCTACCCTTGTGAGAGTAAGATTTATCAATCCTAAGCTACCCTTAGAAGATTATATGTCCTCAGTCCTTAGCTACTATGAAATGGTCTTGGCCTAACCAAGTAATGCTATCATGAAGGCATCCTAAAATGCTAGTTCAAGCTACCCTTAGGACAGTATGTGTCCTCAATCCTAGGCTACAATGAGTACTACTAACTCAAGCTACCATGAAATGCATCTTACAATGATAAGTCAAGCTACCCTTAGGAGAGTGTGTCCTCAATCCTAAGCTACCATTCTTGGTCTTATCTTACCAATTCAAGCTATACATAAACAGATCATATGTCACAACTTCAAGCTATTCTAGTCTTACATGCTTTGATTCATTTTAGGTGATTACTTTTTCAACCTAGAATCATTCTATCATATTTATGTCTAAGTGTGTAGGTGAGAATGTGCTTTCAAAAATACACAACAAGATCACCTCAGATTAGTTTTAATCTCAAAGCCCTAACATTCATGACTACAAGCCTTACTCTCAAAGCTTTACTTCTTATAATCATCATTCACACCTAGATTTCAAGGCATTCTAATCACATTCTTCATTAGTAGGTGATTCTAGTCATAATTCATCATAAAGGTTCAATTTCAACATTACTAGTCATGATCCATCATATATAATAAAGTCTAGTTCAATTCATGTCTATAAGTTCCTAATCTGGAAAAATTACTACACATAACATCAATTTTAGAAGATCACCTATTAATACTCAATTTCACCTCTCATGACATAAACTCAATAACATCAATTCTATCAACTAGACTAGGGTTAACCATGGAATTCACAAAAATTCATTATAATATCATAACTCAATGCTAAATCAATCATAATTAAGTATTATCCACTTGATTGGAATCATACTTCAACGCTACCCACAATATAGGAAGAAACCCTAGCTAGAATTGGGTTTTGTCTTCACAATTGGGGGGAAATCTAGGGGGCTCTATGGGTGGAAGAAACCATAGATGAATAAGTTAACATACCTTGATTAAAAGCCCTCACCAAGCTTGCATCAATGAAATAATTCTGCCCTGGCTTCCTTCTTTTCATCTTCTTCTTCTTCTTCTTTACTTCTAGAGAGAGAATTTTTGAGGGAATTTGGGTTCTTTGGTGAATCTAAAATAATGATTTGGAAACCATCTAACTAAGGGTCTATTAGGCATAAATAGGTGGCCTAATTACTAATAAACCGACCCTACTTAATAACTAACTAACTCTAGAACCTTCCCTAAATCCCCAACTTAAAACTATTTAACACCAAGCAGCCCCAACTCATGAGACCACGACCCACGGACCGTGGATGGGTCTACGTGGAGTGCTGCACACTTGTGGGTGCTGTTCTATAGTTCGTAAAATGCGGCCTTGACCCACGACCCCTTCCCAGAGGGTGTGTGTCCACCTACGGGGCGTGAGTCCCAACCGTAGGTTGCCCTTTTTGGGCAGATTTGGGGACTGTTTTGGGGTCCTCCTCAAGGACCCCTTTGGTTGGTCCTTGGGGAGTTGTACCATGACGTTTAACCCCTAAACTCCTCATTCAAAGTTCGGGAAGTCATTTTATGATTCTATCCATCACCTCAAACTCTAAAACTGCCTTGTAAATTTCTAGTTTAGCCTACTAGTTTCCGGGGTATTACAATATCTCCCCCTTGGGATCATTTTTCCTCGAATGACGATTCTAAACACTTCTTAAGGTCAAAACTCTAGACTAGCAGCCCATCATGCATGCAATACATTTAAATGCACACAACCAAGTTAGAAATCTTCAATTCCAAGCTAAACATATTGAATGCAATCCAAGGGAGTAGGAGCTACATCTACCAACCCAAAATGCATGAAATTTGATATCTACTCATATTCAAGGAGGAACTAACATCTCCTAGCTAAAACATGCTCATTATGTACTCATGGAGCATAAATGAAATTTACTCTCAAAAAGCATTTATTCATGGAGCAAACCTTTCGAATCACAACTAAGACAAGCTTATTAATTCATCTCATGAAGTCTATATGCAACTCTACTCAAATACACTACAACATGAGGCAAAACAATGCATAAAAGTCATTACTACCAAGACCTAAACTTTTTCATGAACATGAATATAAGAAAATCATGGAAACACATAAACACACAATAACCTTCCTAGATAGGCATACCGTCTCCCCTCCAAAAGTTCTCTCTCTAGAAACCTCCATTGGATGTGAAGAGTTCAAGCTTCCGAGGTCAAGACTTCATGTTTTTCAAGGGATTTTCGTGGATTTCATTCATTAAAGGTATGGTAGTCTTCATCCTTGACTTAGTTTATTTCAAGGAGCCAATTTCAAAGTTGATTTCAAGTCTCCAATGTTTTCCCCAAAACCCTAGTTTACAATCTTGGCATGGGTTCAATTCCAAACGAATTTCGAAGGCTTTATTGCATTGAATTGTGAATGTTAAGTAAATTGTGATTTGTGAATGGGAATTGATTGATTATTCAAGTATGTTGAATTGTTGATGTTTATATTGAATTAAGTGATTGAATCATGTCAATTTCCTATTCTATTGTAGTATTGTGGATTTATGGGTTGATGTTAGTTCATTGCCCTAAGGGTAAATTTCATGAAGGATTATGTATGATTATGATGTGAAGTATATATGTGTGACCTCAATGAAAGTGTTATGACCATGTTTAGAATGTAATAGTGTTATGATTGAATGTTATTTCCCAATTAAAACCTATGAATGATGAGGCTATGTTTGAAAGTTTATTTTCACATACATACACATTCATGAATGACTAATAAATAAACTTTCTATGATTATGTTAATGATGATGTGTTGATTGAAAGGCTATTATCAATTGTACTCTAATGCATGATAATGACATGTTGTGAAAGGACTTTTTCACAATATGGGATTTTTAGTTGAAAGGCTATTCTCATCTTTGAATCTATGAGCTATCTATTGAATGAATGTTGGGTTTGAGATGGATGCCCATTCGGGAGTTGAGGCGGGGTATCTAGCAACAATCTCTTATCCCATAATAGTGAATGTTAAGTATTTTGTGGTGAATAATACTAAGCACTGAGAGGATATGAATTGAGATGGATGCTCATTCGGGAGTTAAGGTGAGGTATCTAGTAACAATCTCTTGAAATGGATGCTCATCCGTGAGTTGAGGCGGGGTATCTAGTAGCAATCTCTCTATCCCATAACTATGTGCCCACATAGGTCTAGCTAGTTGATCCACTAAAGCTAAAAACAATGGTCCTACCTTAAGCAAATAGGAATCCTCTATCCGGTGAGGGTGACACCGGGATTCCATGATTTAGCTCCCATGGTCTATGTCGGTTAAGGCTTACCCCCACAAAGAATGTTAATGAACTATGGATTTTCAAGAATGCACTACTTTGTGTGGGTGGTAATATTGGATTCCATCCATGCATTGCACAAGTAGGCTTTGAGAGAGGTTGTGGTGTGTTCCTTTATAATATTAAGTGTAATGAATGTGATCTTATAATGATGTTAATAAGAAGGTTGGTTTAATGAAGGTGTTCTTAATGAAGCTAATGGGGAATGTTGACTTAGGTATTTAATGTAATGATGCATGCTATACTTGGATTGTAGTATGAGTTACTTCCTTGTCATGACTTAATGAATATGAATGTTCCTTGTCTATGGTGGATTCAATGAGTACTTAGTGTGAGTATTAGTATGGGATGCTACTTATAAATTGCACAAGTATGACTTAGAATTGCCCTAGGTGATGATCCTTATGTGTTTGTATGACTTATGTAATGTTTATGCCTCTTATGTATGAGTATTGTGTAAGGATAAAAAGGTTGAATGGTTAGTTCACTTTTGGTGACCTTAAGGTGGTACTTTGGAGTGGATGGCGGTATGGGACGCAATCCATGCATTGCACAAAGTTTGCCTTGAGGGTTACTTGAGGTGAAGGGTTAATGTGAAGGTAATGGTTTATATGATGATTATATTGTAATGTGGTTAAATGACTTGTATGGCGGTTACGGTTCAATATTATGCCTCTTATGCTTATGTTCATGAAGTTTTATCAAAATGGCATATATCATGACTTTCAAACAAATTGTCCATTTTAAGCATGTTTTTGTGTGGCTATCATACTTAGTACTTAATTGTGCTAACCCATAATCTTCTATGTTTACTACAAGTGTAGCTTCCAACATTTGAGTGATTCTCTCTAGTCGAAGCTTGGATTTGAGATTCTCCAAGACTAAGTGGTATGTCCTCATAGATCGAGGACAAGTGTTTAAAAGTTTCCTTTCTTTCATGTAATAGACTTTGCTAAGTTTTTCGTTTGTAAAGGGTCGTGTCCCTACTTTAGTTGTGAAGATGTTGTTTTAGATGGCCATGTGAGACAATAGACTTCCGCTTGTTTTAATGTTTTTGATTGTTGGAATTTTAAAAGAAACATTTTAATTTTGCACTATTTTACTTATATCGAATGTTATGAATGCTATGAGGCTTGTATGAGTCCCTTCGGGGTCAAGTACGTCGTGTCGCTTCCGGAGTGTAGGCTCGGGTCGTGACAAACAAGGTATTAGAGCGTAAAATTGTGGAATGGTTTTTAGGATTGATGTCTCACAAACCACGTCTAGTAGAGTCTTGTTCATCGGTGTGACTCGCGACACATATATGAGCGGGAGGCTATAGGACGTTAGGCAATTACACTTCTTTCATTATTCTTAATGTCGTGCCTTAGAGTTTAGCTATTTAAGTGTTCTTTTCCTAATCCTTCTCTTCTGTTTATAGTATATGAATACAGGGACGCCCACAAGAAGAGTGAAAGAGGAGAATGTGAATGAGGGAGTTCCTCCCTAAGATCCCCAAGGTCCTCAATGTTACCAAATTCCTCGAGACAATCAAGTTTTGGTTGATGCTCGGGCCATGACTAATGAAGAGATTAGGTCGTCTTTTTCAAACTTTAGCCCAAGCTATGACGACCCGAGTTAATAGTGATGTGGGGCTTATAGTTAATGTTAATGTGAGCACTATGGCTTTTAGGTTGAGGGACTTTGTGAGGATGAATCCTCCGATATTTCTAGGTTCCAATGTGGGAGAGGATCCCCAAGAGTTTTTGGATGAGGTGTATAAGATATTCAATACTATGGGGGTGACTTCTAGGGAAAAAGCGAAACTTGCCTCTTATCAATTGAAAGATGTGGCCCAAGTTTGGTTCACCCAATGGAAAAGCAATAGGTCTATTGGAGCAGGTCCTATAGAATGGGAGGAGTTTAAGAGAGCTTTCTTTGGTATGTACTTTTCCCATGAGAAGAGGGAAATTAAGGTGGAGGAATTTATCAACCCTAGGCAAGGGAGCATGAGTGTGGAGGAGTATTCATTAAAGTTTACCATATTGTCTAAGAATGCTCCATCTTTGGTGTCCAACCCAGGGAAAAGATGAGTCGCTTTGTGATTGGTGTATTCGACCTAGTTAAGGAAGAGTTCCGTAAGGAAATGCCTCATGATGATGTGAACATTTCTAGACTCATTGTGTATGCTCAATCTATTGAGGAGTCCAAACTAAAAAGTAAAAGTAGAGAGATGAAGATGTCTAGGTCAGATGAATAAAATCAACCAAGATCCAAAAAGAGATTCTCCAACCAAGATTCCCTTATTGTCAACAATGATAGGGTGCCTAACCCTAAATCCCAAGGAAGGAATGGAAGTGTTTCTTCTTTTGAGAGTTCTAGATATGCCAAGTTTGGGAAGCAACATTTGGGTAAATGCCTTGCCGGGACGGATGGGTGCTTTGGGTGTGGAAAGAAAGGTCATAAGATGAGAGATAGCCCAACACTCTCAGTAAAAGGAAGGGAGGATAAGCAAACTTCTCTTGAAGGCCCGGATACTAATGCTCGAAAGAGAAACCATTTCTATGTGCTTCAAGATAACAAGGACAAAGGAGCTAATATGGATTAAGGCACCGGTATGTGATAGTTCCTTTTGGTTGTGAATGTCTTGTTGAGGTTCCTATGTTGTTTTCATGATAGCCTTAGTTTGGTTTACTCCTATGTGGGGGATAGTATGTTGAATAGTAAGTTTGTTGAGAGTTTTGATATCCTTATCTCTTTCTTTCTATTCTTATTCAAGTTTGAGACCAAGAGTTACTTGTAGCTTGTTTCATGTTTTGGAGTCATGTGTGGATATGTGTTTCCATGGTCTCCTTATGTTTTGCATGTTCTTGATGAGTTTATGTTTGAATGAGAAAATAAGTTTATATGAATTATGTTCCTCTTGTTGATGTACATTTAGTATGAGTTGTCTATATTTTTCAAGAGGTAAATTGTTGAACATGCCTAAATGTGATCATATGAAGAAATTGCATAATGTGCTTAATGATGTTATGACGAGCATGATTTGAGTTGGAGAAGGTAATTCCTCCAATGTAATGAGAAATGTTGAAGATTTGATGCATAATGAGTTCGTAGATGTAGTTCCTACTTTCTTGTGTTGCATTGAGCTTATTGATGTGGAGTTGAGGTTTCCTGGTAGTTTTGTGCATTTGTTTATGATGTTGCATGCATGATGGGCTGCTAGTATTTAGTCCTTAACCCCTTAATGTGTTTTAAGTATCATTTGAGGACGAATGTTGCTAAGTGGGGGATAATGTAACGACCCGTAAAATGAATAAGTGAAACTACAGTCTAACTAGTGTGTCTTTGAGTTGATGTGAGGTTTGAGGGTATTTAATGTAGTCCCGATTGTTGAGGGGTTTAGGGGTTAAACGTCAAGGTAAGACTCCCCAAGGACCACCCTAGCGGTCCTTGAAGAGGACCCTTAGCCTAACCCCGAGGCTGCCTCAAAAGAGAAAAGTTGTCAAAATGAGGGTGACCTACGGAAGGGGTCCACGCCCCGTAGGTCCATACACGCCCCGCGGGTGGCATCCATAGGTCAGGCCCCCAAAATATGAGCTGCATCCATGAACCACGGAAGGCCAGGATGTACCGTGGTCCCACCCATGGTCCGTGGGTGGGTGGTCGTGGTTCGCACTTGTGTGTGCTGGTAAGACTTGGCCTAGCTAGAGGTCATTTGGTAAATTCTTTTTAAGTTTAGTTAAGTTGGGGGACAATTATTTTAGGTTAGTTAAAGTATTTTAAGAGTATTAAAAGTGTTAAATTCTATTTTAGACTTCAATATTTCGAAACACAAAATACAAACCTCCCCTCCCCTCCGAAAGTTCTCTCTAGAAACCTCTATTGGAGGTGAAGACTTCAAGCTTCCAAGGTCAAGACTTCATGTTTTTCAAGGGATTTTAGTGGATTTTATCCATTAATGGTATGGTAGTCTTCATTCTTGACTTAGTTTATTTTAAGTATCCAATTTCAAAGTTGATTTCAGTCTCCAATGTTTTCCCAAAACCCTAGTTTTCAATCTTGGCGTGGGTTCAATTCCAAACAAATTTGAAAGGATTTATTGCATTGACTTATGAATTAATTGTGGTTTTAAAAATTAATTAAGATGATTTCTTCATAGAACCTATGTTTTCCCCCAAATTCCTAAATTGTGATTTGTGAGTGGGAATTGATTGATTATGCAAGTATGTTGAATTGATAATGTTTATATTGAATTAAGTGATTGAATCATGTCCATTTCCTATTCTATTGTAGTAGTGTGGATTTATGGGTTGATGTTGGTTCATAGCCCTGAGGATAAATTTCATGAAGGATTATGTATGATTATGATGTGAAGTATATGTGTGTGACGTCAATGAAAGTGTTATGATCATGTTTAGAATGTAATAGTGTTATGATTGAATGTTATATCTCATTTAACACCTATGAATGATGAGGCTATATTTGAAAGGTTATTCTCACATACATACACATTCATGAATGACTAATAAATAAACTTTGTATGATTATGTTAATGATGATGTGTTGATTGAAAGGCTATTATCAATTGTACTCTAATGAATGATAATGACATGTTGTGAAAGGACTTTTTCACAATATGAGATTTTTAGTTGAAAGGCTATTCTCGTCTTTGAATCTATGAGCTATCTAATGAATGAATGTTCGGTTTGAGATGGATTCCCATTCGGGAGTTGAGGCGGGGTATCTTGCAACAATCTCTTATCCCATAATAATGAATGTTAAGTATTCTTTGGGGAATAATGTTAAGCACCGAGAGGACATGAATTGAGATGGATGCTCATCCGGGAGTTAAGGTGGGGTATCTAGTAACAATCTCTTGAGATGGATGCTCATTCGTGAGTTGAGGCGGGGTATCTAGTAGCAATCTCCCTATTCCATAACTATGTGCCCACATAGGTCTAGCTACTGGATCCACTTAAGCTAAAAATAATGGTCCTGCTTTGGCAAGTAGGAATCCGTTATCCGATGAGGGTGACACCGGGATTCCATGATTTAGCTCCCATGGTCTATGTCGGTTAAGGATTACCCTCATAAAAAATGTTAATGAACTATGGCTTTTTAAGAATGCCCTACTTAGTGTGGGTGGTAGTATGGGATGCCATCCATGCATTGCACAAGTAGGCTTTGAGAGAGGTTGTAGTGTGTTCCTTTATAATGTTAAGTGTAATGAATGTGCTCTTATGATGATGTTAATGAGAATTTTGGCTTGATGAAGGTGTTCTTAATGAAGCTAATGGGGAATGTTGACTTAGGTATTTAATGTAATGATGCATGCTATACTTGGGTTGTAGTATGAGTTATTTCCTTGTCATGACTTAATGGATATGAATGTGCCTTGTCTATGGTGGCTTCAAGGAGTATTTAGTGGTAGTAGTAGTATGGGATGCTACTTATACATTTCACAAGAATGTCTTAGAGTCACCCTAGGTGATGGTCCTTATGTGTTTATATGACTTATGTAATGTTTATGTCTCTTATGTATGTGTATTGTGTATGGATGGAAAGGTTGAATGGTAAGTTCACTTTTGGTGACCTTAAGGAGGTACTTTTGTGTGGATTGTGGTATGGGACGCTATCCATACATTGCACAAAGTATAGCTTGAGTGTTACTTGAGGTGAAGGGTTAATTTGAAAGTAATGGTTTATATGATGATTATGTTCTAATGTGGTTAAATGACATGTATGTTGGTTATGGTTTAATATTATGCCTCTTATGCTTATGTTCATGAAGTTTTATCAAAATAGCATATATCATGACTTTCAAATAAAATCTCAGTTTTAAGCATATTTTTGCATGACTATCATACTTAGTACTTAATGGTGCTAACCCATATTCTTCTATGTTTACTACAAGTGTAGGTTCCGTCATTTGAGTGATTCTCTCTAGTTGAAGCTTGGATTTGAGATTCTCCAAGACTAAGTAGTATGTCCTTCATAGATCGAGGACAAGTGTTTAAATGTTTCCTTTCTTTCATGAAATAGACATTGTTAAGTTTTTCGATTGTAAAGGGTCGTGTCCCTACTTTAGTTGTGAAGTTGTTGTTTTAGATGGCCATGTGAGACAATAGACTTCCGCTTGTTTTAATATTTTCAATTGTTGGAATTTTAAAACAAAATATTTAATTCTGCACCATTTCCCTTACATCGAATGTTATGAATGCTATGAGGCTTGTATGAGGCCCTTCGGGGTCAAGTATGTTGTGTCACTTTCGGGGAGTAGGCTCGGGTCGTGAAAAACATGGTATTAGAGCATAGACATTTGGAATTGTTTTTGGGATTGATATCTCACAAGCCACGTCTAGTAGAATCTTGTTCCTCGTTGTTTGTCGCGACACATCTATGAGCGGGAGGCTATAGGACGTTATGAAGTTACACTTCTTTTATTATTGTTAAAGTCGTGCCTTGCAGTTTAGCTCTTTAAGAGTCCTTTTCCTAATCCTTCCCTTATGTTTATAGGATATGAATACAAGGACGCCCACAAGAAGAGTGGAAGAGGAAAATGTGAATGACGGAGTTCCTCCCCAAGATCCTCAAGGTTAACAAGTTCCTCAAGACAATCAAGTTCCGGTTGATGCTCCGGCCATGACTAATGAAGAGATTAGGTCAGCTTTTTCTAACCTTAGCCCAAGCTATGATGGCACAAGTTAATAGAGATGTGGGGCCTATAGTGAATGCTAATGTGAGAACTATGGCTTCTAGGTTGAGCGACTTTGTAAGGATGAATCCTACGATATTTCTAGGTTCCAAGGTGGGATAAGATTCCCAAGAGTTTTTGGATGAGGTATATAAGATAGTCAATGCTATGTGGGTGACTTCTAGGGAAAAAGCAGAACTTTCCACTTATCAATTGAAAGATATAGCCCAAGTTTGGTTCACTCAATGGAAAAGCAATAGGCCTATTGGAGCGGGTCCTATGGAATGGGAGGAGTTTAAGAGGGATTTCCTTGGTAGGTACTTTCCCCGTGAGAAGAGGGAAGTTAAGGTGGAGGAATTTATCAACTTTAGGCAAGGGAGCATGAGTGTGGAAGAGTATTCCTTGAATTTTACCCTAATGTCTAAGTATGCTCCATCTTTGGTGTCCAACCCTTGGGATGAGATGAGTCACTTTGTGACCGGTTTATCCGACCTAGTTAAGGAACAGTTCCATATGGCAATGCTTCATGATGACATAAACATTTCTAGACACATTGTGTATGCTCAATCTATTGAGGAGTCCAAACTTGACAGAAAGAGTAAAGAGATGAAGAGGTCTAGGTCTGAGGAACAAAGTCAACCAAGATCCAAAAGGAGGTTCTCCAACCAAGATTCCCCTATGGACAACAATGATAGGGTGTCTGACCCTAAATCCCAAGGAGGGAATGAAAGTGTTTCTTCTTTTGAGAGGTCTAGATGTGCCAAGTGTGTGAAGCAACATTTGGGTAAATGCCTTGCCGACACGGATGGGTGCTCTGGCTATGGAAAGAAGGGTCATAAGATGAGAGATAGCCCAACACTCTCAGAAAAAGAAAGGGAGGATAAGCAAGCTTGTCTTGATGACCCGGATCCTAATGCTCCAAAGAGAAGCCATTTCTATGTGCTTCAAGCTAACAAGGAGAAAGGAGATAATATGGATTAAGGCACCGGTATGTGATAGTTCCTTTTGGTTGTGAATGTCTTGTTGAGGTTCCTATGTTGTTTTCATGTTAGCCTTAGTTGGGTTTATTCCTAAGTGGGGGATAGTATGTTGCATAGTAAGGTTGTTGAGTGTTTTGATATCCTTATATCTTTCCTTCTATTCGTATTCAAGCTTGAGACCAAGAGTTACTTGTAGCTTGTTTCATGTTTTGGAGTCATGTGTGGATATGTGTTTCCATGGTCTTCTTATGTTATGTATGTTCTTGATGTGTTCATGTTTGAATGAGAAAATGATTTTATATGAATTATGTTCCTCTTGTTTATGTGCATTTAGTATGAGTTGTCTATATGCTTCACGTGATAAATTGTTGAACATGCCTAAATGTGCTCTTATGAAGAAATTGCATAATGTGCTTAATGATGTTATGATGAGCATGATTTGAGTTAGAGAGGGTAATTCCACCAATGTAATAAGAAATGTTGAAGTTATGATGCATAAAGAGTTTGTAGATGTAGTTCCCACTTTTTTGTACTGCATTGAGCTTATTGACGTGGAGTTGAGGTTTCCTCCTAGTTTTGTGCATTTGTTTATGATGTTGTATGCATGATGGGCTGCTAGTCTTGCGTCGTTAACCCTTTAATGTGTTTTAAGTGTCATTCGAGGATAAATGTTCCTAATTGGGGGATAATGTAATGACCCGTAAAACGAATAAGTGAAACTAGAGCCTAACTAGTGTGTCTTTGAGTTGATGTGAGGTTTGAGAGTGTTTAATGTTGTCCCGAGCTATGGGTGAAGGGTTTAGGGGTTAAACCTCAAGGTACGACTCCCCAACAAACACCCTAGGGTTCTTTGAGGAGGACACTTAGCCTAACCCCAAGGCTACCCCAAAAGAGAAAAGTTTCCAAAATGAGGGTGACCTACGAAAGGGGTCCATGCCCCGTAGGTCCATCCACGCCCCGTGGATGGCCTCCGTAGGTCAGGCCTCCAAAATATGAGTTGCATCTATGAACTACGGAAGGCCAGGACGGCCCATGGTCCCACCCACGGTCCGTGGGTGAGTGGTCGTGGTTCGCACCTATGTGTGCTGTCAAGACTCGGCCCAGCTAGGGGTCATTTGGTAAATTGTTTTTAAGTTGAGTTAAGTTGGAGGACGTTTATTTTAGGTTAATTAAAGTATTATAAGACTTTTAAAAGTGTTAAACTATATTTTAGACTTCATTATTCAAAACCCAAAATACAAACCTCCCCTCCCCTCCTAAAGTTCTCTCTCTATAAACCTCCATTGGAGGTGAAGACTTCCAGCTTCCTAGGTCAAGACTTCAAATTTTTCAAGGGATTTTCATTGATTTCATCCATTAAAGGTGTGTTAGTATTCATCCTTTACTTAGTTTCTTTCAAGGAGCCAATTTCAAAGTTGATTTCAAGTCTCCAATGTTTTCCCCAAAACCCTACTTTTCAATCTTGGCATGGGTTCAATTCCAAACAAATTTCAATGGATTTATTGCATTGAATTATGAATGAATTGTGGTTTTAAAGATAATTAAGATGATTTATTCCTAGAACCCATGTTTTCACCCAAATTCCTAAATTGTGATTTATGAGTGGAATTGATTGATTATGCAAGTTGTTGAATTGTTGATGTTTATATTGAATTAAGTGATTGAATCATGTCAATTTCCTATTCTACTGTAGTAGTGTGGATTTATGGGTTGATGTTGGTTCATATCCCTAATGGTCAATTTCATGAAGGATTATGTATGATTATGATGTGAAGTATATGTGTGTGACCTCAATGAAAGTGTTATGATCATGTTTAAAATGTAATAGTGTTATGATTGAATGTTATTTCTCAATTAACACCTATGAATGATGAGGCTATATGTGAAAGGTTATTCTCACATACACACACACTAATGAATGACTAATGAATGAAGTTACTGTGATTATGCTAATTATGATGGGTTGATTGAAAGGCTATTCTCAATTGTACTCTAATGAATGATAATGACATGTTGTGAAAGGACTTTCTCACAATATGGAATTCTTAGTTGAAAGGCTTTTCCCATCTTTGAATCTATGAGCTATCTAATGAATGAATGTTGGGTTTGAGATGGATGCCCATCCGGGAGTTGAGGTAGGGTATCTAGCAACAGTCGCTTATCCTATAATGATGAATGTTAAGTATTCTGTGGGGAATAATGCTAAGCACCGTGAGGATATGAATTGAGATGGATGGACATTCGGGAGTTGAGGCGGGGTATCTAGTAATAATCTCTTGAGATGGATGCTCATCCCTGAGTTGAGGTGGGGTATCTAGTCGCAATCTCCCTATCCTATAACTATGTGGCCACATAGGTCTAGCAAGTGGATCCACTTAAGCTAAAAACAATGATCGTACCTTAGGCAAGTACGAATCCCTTATCCGGTGAGGGTGACACCGAGATTCCATGATTTAACTCCCATGGTCTATGTCGGTAAAGGCTTACCCCCACAAAGAATGTTAATGAACTATGGCTTTTCACGAATGCACTACTTAGTGTGGGTGATAGTATGGGATGCCATCCATGCATTGCAAAAGTAGGCTTTCAGAAAGGTTGTGGTGTGTTCCTTTATACTGTTAAGTGTAATGAATGTGCTTTTATGATGAAGTTAATGAAAATGTTGGCTTAATGAAGGTGTTCTTAATGAAGTTGTAACACCCCAGAAATTATATGACTTAAGTTTGAGCCTCACCTTATAAATAATGACTTAAAAATAGTTAAAATGATGTTTATAAACCTAAACTAATGTAATTGACTTATTTTGAAAGAGTAAAAGTCTAAACGTCAAGAAACGACCACGACGTCTGAAAACTAGAGAAGAATGTGTTCTAGTGTGTCCTTAGGTTTTGGGCAGGTTTGGGAGTGTCATATGATGGTATAATCTGGTGAAAAGGTTTAAAATAGGTAAATATATGTTCCTAAGGACAAAACATCGAATACGACCCCCTGGGGCCACCCTAAGGGGACCCAAGAAGGACCCCAACCTTAGCCAAGGCAGCTTGCAAATTGCACTTAAAGGGAATAGGGACGCGTCGTGCACTTGCTCCCTCAAGGAGAAAAATGTCAGTTTGCGATGCGGCCGTGTCGCAGACTCTACTGTCTCGAAACTTAATTCCAAATATCTTCGGGGAACAGCTCCGCGTCACGGACTTGTTCCGCGACGAAAATGCAAAAATTCAGAAATCCATTTTTACTTCATTACAGATTCCATTTAAGTGAGGGGTATTTAGGGTAGTTTAGGGGATGTGTATATAATGATTTTTAAGTCAATTTACCTCACTTTTATTACTCAAACACAAAACCCCAAAGATCTAAACCTAAAGTTCTTCTTTCTCTCTACTCTCTCTCTCTTCTCAAGAACTCCATTGAAGAAGATTGGAACTTCAAGAAGAAGACCAACTCTCCAAGGTTTCAACTCGGATTTTCATGGTTAATTCATCTATAAGGTATGGTTGCTTATCACTCTTGGGATGCCTTTCCCGAAGAGGCCCCTTCAAGATGAATTTCAAAATCTCCAATTTCTAGGTTTCAATCCAAAAACGTGTCTTCTTTCTAAAGTGAAATTGATGTTATAAACTGACTTTGTTTGATGTTATATAAACAATTATGGATGAATTTATGTTGTATTGGTGGTTTCTTGACGAATTCCCCATGAGACCCATGTTTCTCCTTCTTTTCCTAATTCTAACCCTAGTTTGTGTTGGATATTGATTGAAGGCTATGAACTGAATGTGATGTTATGTAATTCATTTTTGTCTGATGATTCTACCCTTGGTTATGTATAATTTCTATGAAATTAGGGTTGAGTCTTTGAATGAAGCCTTGAAGGCTATGAAGGGAATATGCCAATTGCTTATATTGATGTTGATTATGTTATTACTTCATGAATTACCTTGTATTATGTATTGGTTATGAATTGCTTGGTAATTGAAGTATGGATGTCCCACGAAGGGCAAGAAGGTATGAAGGTTGGTTCTTCTTTAAACTCAAGTATGAAAGGTGAATTACTTATATTATAGTGATGTTATACCTAATGTGTTATTGTGGTGTTGATGACCTAGTTTCCTCATCCTTAACCCTCTTCACTTTAATTAGCTATGAAGTATGTATGTATGTATGTTATGGTATGATTGCTATATGATTGAAAGGTAGTTCTCATGATTGTAGTGTAATGTAAAGTGAAAGGTTTACTCACTTGCTAAGTGTCTCTAAAGTGAAAGCATTGTTACTCACTTATGAACACATATGAGCTATTATGGTAAGATGTCTACATAAGGGTCTATTAAAGGCTAATGTGAACTTATGTGATGACTAAAGATGATTACAAAAGGGAATCAGATGCTTAGCACCAAAAGGGCATGTAAATGAGATGGGGGTCTCCCGTTTACTAAGTCCGACTCCCCACATGGGTTTTCTCACGTTTAGCAAGTTCGGATTACCTATGGTATGTGTTGTCTAATGAGATGGAAACCCCCACGTTTAGTAAGTTAGGGTTTCTAGAAGCAATCTCTTCTACCCTTAACTATGTGCCCACATAGGACTCTAGCTTAGTGGATCCACCTAGATAGCTATGTACGAATGGTTACACCTTAAGCAAGTGTTAACCCTCTCTTTTCGGTGTGGGAGTAGAACACCGGATTCCATGTAGCTCTCATGGTCTATGTCGGTTATTGCAATATTTCCCTAATGTAAAAGTAAATGAAGGTATGAAAGGTGTGAACTCTTACAAGGGCTTTCTTAAGGGTTTCTACATAGTGTAAGGGAGGGTATGGGACTTCTCTTGCACATTGCACTTGTGGGATCCTAAGAGATGGTTGTAGTAGTGTTCTCTTATGATTTTGATGATTATGACTTATGTATGTTGAAGCTATGTTATGTATGATCATTATGAATATGGTAAGTTATGATGAAATATGATCTTATGAATGTATGCATGAAGTAGGTTACTTAATGTGATACTTGGCTTTGAATAGGGTTATGGGGTTCTATTCTTTGCATTGCACTTGTATTGCCTGGGTTGTCTACATGTTGGGATGATATTATGTTGGTTTGGACTATGATACTTAATTTGTGTGCATATTGGATTTACTTGGCGAAAAGCATGTTTTGAATAAAATGTCCTTTTTTGCATGTTTCAATGGCTTTTATGCATAGTAGCCATACTTAGTACGTGTGTTGTACTAACCCGTATTTTCTCCCTTTTCCCAAACACTTAGGTTCGGGTCGTTGAGGATTCAAGCTTACTTCTCAAGACACTTGGAGTTGCTTCCCCAAGTTGGTGAGTCCTCAAGTCCGAGGACAAGACCCTATGATCTAGCTTCTATGTTTAGGTCTTTGCTTATGTTGAAAGACATTGTTGTACTTCCTATTTTCAAGACTTCTTATTGATGTAAGGGCTAAGTCCCATTTTTGATACTTTTACGTCTAGATGGTGCATTGTGACAAAGTTAGATTATATTTTTCAAATATGAAGTGAAGCTGAACTTCCAAAGTAAAAGTTTTCAATTTTCCTTGATTTTATTCTATAATACATGTTATGACGAATGCTAAGGGCTTGTATAAGACCTCTTCGAGGTCATATACGCGGGTAACGACTAAGGGGTGCTCTCGGGTCGTTACAGAAGCTAATGGGGAATGTTGACTTAGGTATTTAATGTAATGATGCTTGCTATACTTGGATTGTAATATGAGTTACTTCCTTGTCATGACTTAATGCATATGAATGTGCCTTGTCTATGGTTGATTCAAGTAGTACTTAGTGTGAGTAGTAGTATGGGATGCTACTTATACATTGCACAAGTATGACTTAGAGTTGCCCTATGTGATGGTCCTTATTTGTTAATATGACTTATGTAATGTTTATGTCTCTTATGTATGAGTATTGTGTAAGGATGGAAAGGTTGAATGGTAAGTTCACTTTTGGTGACCTTAAGGTGTTACTTTGGTGTGGATGGTGGTATGGGACGCTATCCATACTTTGCACAAAGTATAGCTTGAGGGTTACTTGAGGTGAAGGGTTAATGTGAAGGTAATGGTTTATATGATGATTATGCTCTAATGTGGTTAAATGACTTGTATGTTTGTAATGGTTGAATATTATTCCTCTTATGCTTATGCTCATGAAGTTTTATCAAAATGGCATATATCATGACTTTCAAATAAAATGTGTGTTTTAAGCATGTTTTTGCATGGCTATTGTACTTGGTAATTAATTGTGCTAACCCATATTCTAATATGTTAACTACAAGTGTAGGTTTCAGCAGTTAAGTGATTCTCTCTAGTTGAAGCTTGGATTTGAGACTCTCCAAGACTAACTGGTATGTCCTCATAGATCAAGGATAAGTGTTTAGATGTTTCCTTTCTTTCATGTAATAGACTTTGTTAAGCTATAAAGGGTCGTGTCTCTACTTTACTTTCAAGATGTTGTTTTAGATGGCCATGTGAGACAATATAATTTCGCTTGTTTTAATGTTTTCGATTGTTGGATTTTTAAAAGAAAATTTTTAATTCCGCACCTTTTTCTTTATATTGAATGTTATGAATGCTATGAGGCTTGTATGAGGCCCTTTGGGGTCAAGTACGCCATGTCGCTTCCAGGGTGTAGGCTCGGGTCGTGCCAGTAAGCCTATACAAACTCTTCCAAACATCATTCATACTAAAGACAACTTCAAAGTCCAACATAACAAGTCACAAAAGAGAAGACATCTGGAATTTCCTAAAGCATAAAACAAATACTGATAGTCACATAAGGAGGTCACTCTCAATCTTCTTTAGATTGGAAAGTATAAAACATATTATTCTTTTGAGGCTCTGGATCTATACTACTAGTGGAAACTTGCTTACCCTCTCTTTTTGTAGCCTTTGCCTTTGGGCAATCTTTCACCTTGTGGCCACTCTCACCACAACTAACGAAACCCTCTCTACTGGCCAAACACCTACCCTTATGTCTCTTAGCACACCTAGCACAAGGGGGCCATAGGGACTCATTACCACTCCCTTGTGGCCTAGGGATAGTAACCCTCTCATCCTTATATTTAGGAGCATTTGAAAACCCTTCTCCAGAAAACTTTTGTCGATTCCTACAACGACCATGTCCATCAGACCCATGACGAAAAGACTTATCATTATCCATCATAGACCTCTTTTTATCCCTAGATTTTTCCTCTTGGAGTTTAACTTCCTCCATTTGTTGAGCATACACCATAAGATGTGAGATATCCATATCATCATGAAGCATTGTCGTACAACATTTTCTTGCTACTATGGCGGAAACCCCCATCAAAAACGTAATCATCATACCCTCAGACTTGCTACCGTAGATGGAGCATACTTAGACAACAGAGTAAATTTCAAGGAATAATCTTTAATACTCATACTACCTTGCTTAAGATTAATGAATTCTTCCAACTTAGCTTCCCCCAACTCCCGGGGAAAGAACCTATCTATAAATACCCTCTTAAACACCTCCCAATCTATAGGACCCACTCCTACTGGCCTACCATCCTTATATTGTTCATACCATATTTGAGCAACATCCTTCAACTGGTAAGCGGCTAGTTCCGCTTTTTCTACCAAAGTCACCCCATGATAGCTAGCACCTTCTAAACCTCCTCTATAAACCCATTAGGATCCTCTTCCACTTTGGAGCCACAAAACTCCGGACGGTTCATCCTCAAAAACTATCTCACCCTAGAAGCAGCCATTTCTCTTATTGGGTTTGCCGGAGCCACCACCTCCCTATTCACTTGTGTCGTCATGACTTGGTCCAACATTACAAAGGCCGACCTAATCTCCACATTTGATGTATCCGGAGAATCAATTGGAGCTTGAGGAGGAGCTTGGTGTGGAACTTGGAGAGGAACCTCTTGCTCCTCATTGCCTTCCTCACCTCTCCTAGCATTTGCCCTTGTATTAGCCATACCCTGAAAAACCATAGGGCACATATTAGAAGAAGGACCTACTAGAGCCAAACTCTATGGCACGATTTAGAGAATGATTAAGTGAGATTTCCTAAATATCAAATAGCCTCCTATTCATAAATGTGGCGCATTTCACACTTGTGAACAAGACTCTAGTAGATGTGGTTTGAGACAATCCTAGAACCATTCTAAACCTTGTGCTCTGATTACACAGTTCGTCACAACCCAGGTGTACACCCTAGATGTAACATGGCATACTTGACCCTAAAGGGGTCTCATACAAGCCCTTATAATATCATAACATAAGATAATAGAAAAATACGGAATTTTTAAAAAAATTTAACCATACAATCGAAGTCTTTCATAAAAGAAAGTGGAAGTCTTACTACACTTTGTCTTAGACCATCTAATACAACTTTGAATGAAAATCTTGGGACATAGCCCATACAATAGTATCAAAACATGAAAATAAAAGACATAAATGAAATAATGGTTTTGTCCTCGAAGCTATCAGGACTCACCAAATCTTCACTCCTTTGCTCCTTAGAAACCTAGCTACAAGATTGGAACTCAAATCTCTGAACCCTACATTTGATGAGAATGTAGGTAAAGTCTATGTTTGTACAAAATGTACTAAAATTGTTAACTACCGTAACAATATAAGAGCATAAGATAAGGGTTAGTCAACATAAGACATCATCTAATACTTCATGAAACATCAACTATAAGCATAAGAGACAATATCACAAATATAAGCAAAGTCTCCATATAAGCATGATATTAGCATTATTCAACTCTTAGTCATTCATATCATAATAAGACCACCCTCAGGTAACCTCAAATAATACTTATGCAATGCATGAATAGCGTCCCATAATACCATTCATACTAAGTGTCCCTTTAGGCCATCTTAATCATAGTCTATATGCATAGTCAAGTCCTAGGCTTTCATATCATAAGACCACTATACTCCTAATTAACCTCAAAGCATACTTGTGCAATGCATGAATGACATCCCATAATACCACTCACACTAATCATAACCTTGAAGACACCATATGCATACCTACCAGTCATCTGGTCTCATTCTTTCCTTACTTCATATAGACAAGGGAACTATCACCTCTAGTCAAATATTTCATGGAAGGCAACTATAGCAACAACCCAAGTTAAACATACATCATACAAGAAAACACTTCATAAGTAGCTTCAGGTCATACTTGTGAAATGCATGAATGACATCCCATACTAACATTCACACTAAGTACCACCTTAGGATATTATACTCATATGATTGCTATTTATCATTCTAGACCACCAAAGAATAGCACCCTATTAGGATAGACCAAGCTATCATGGAAACATATTGATCATGCAAATCCAAGCTATTCTAGGAAGGGTACAAGTGTTCCATCCTAGCTACCATGAAATAGTCTTAGACCAACTAAGTCATGCTACCCTTACAAGCACACTATGATGCTAATGTAAGCTACCCTTAGGAGAGTATGATTTCTCAATCCTAAGCTACCCTTAGGAGAGTATATGTCCTCAATCCTAAGCTACCATTAAATGGTCTTGGCCTAACCAAGTCATGGTATCGTGAAGGCATCCTAAAATGCTAGTTCAAGCTACCCTTGGGAGATTATGTGTCCTCAATCCTAGGCTACCATGACTACTACTAACTCAATCTACCATGAAATGCATCTTATAATGCGAAGTTAAGTTACCCTTAGGAGAATATATGTACTCAATCCTAAGCTACCATTCTTGGTCTTATCTTACCAAGTCAAGCTATACATGAAGAGATCATATGTCATAACTGCAAGCTATTCAAGTCTAACATGCTGTGATTCATTTTAGGTGATTATTTTTTCAATCTAGAAGCATTCTATGTGAGAAGACCTTGCATCTCCTAGCATATTTATGCCTAAGTGTGTAAGTGAGGATATTCTTCAACAATACACAACAAGATCACATCATAATAGCTTTACTCTCAAAGACCTAACATTCATGACTACAAGCCTTACTCTCAAAGCTTTACTTCTTAAAATCATCATTCACACCTAGATTTCAAGGCATTCCAATTATATTTTTCATTAGTAGGTGATTCTAGTCATAATTCATCATAAAGGTTCAATTTCAACTCTAATAGTCATGATACATCATATATAATAAATTCTAGTTCAATTCATGTCTATATGTTCCTAATCTTGAACAATTACTACACCTGACATTAATTTTAGAAGATCACCTATGAATCCTCATTTTCACCTCTCATCGCATAAACCCACATAATATCAATTCTATAAACTACACTAGCTTTAACCATGTAATTCACATAAATTCATCATAATATCATAATTCAATGCTAAATCAATCCTAACTAAGTATTATCCACTTGATTGGAATCATACTTCAACACTACCCAAAATGTAGGAAGAAACCCTAGCTAGAATTGGGTTTTGTTTTCACAATTGGGGGAAATCTACGGGGCTCTATGGGTGGAAGAACCCATAGATGAATAAGATAACATACCTTGATTCAAAGCCCTCGCCAAGCTTGCATCAATGGAAGAATTCTTCCCTAGCTTCCTTCTCTTCTTCTTCTTTTTCTTTACTTCTAGAGAGAGAATTTGTTGAGGGAATTTGGGTTCTTTGGTGAATCTAAAATAATTATTTGGAAACCATCTAATTAAGGGACTATTAGGTATATATAGGTGGCCTAATTACTAATAAACCGACCCTACTTAATAACTAACTAAATCTAGAATCTTCCCTAAACCCCCAACTTAAAACTATTTAACACCAAGCATCCCCAACCCACGAGACCACAACCCACGGACCGTGGGTGGGTCTACGGGGCATGCTGTACACTCGTGGGTACTGAAATGCAGCTCCTCAAATGGGTCCTTGACCCACGACCCCTTCCCATGGAGCGTGGGTCCACCTACAGGGCGTGAATCCCAACCGTAGGTCACCCTTTTTGGGCAGATTTGGGGACTGTTTTGGGGTCCTCCTCAAGGGCCCCTTTGGTTGGTCCTTGGGGAGTCGTACCATGACGTTTAACCCCTAAAACCCTCATTATAAGTTCAGGAAGTCATTTTACGATTCTATCCCTCACCTCAAACTCTAAAACTCCCTCGTAAGGCTCTAGTTTAGTCTACTAGTTTCCGGTGTATTACACATTCCTTCTAGCATATTCCTTTTGAGTTTCCATATCCTGAAAAGCATCGGATATGGATTATGAGAGAGACATAGAGAGTTAAACTCTATCACACGACTTTAAGTAATGAAAGAAGTGGAGTTTCTTAAACATCTTATAGCCTCTGATTCATAAATATGGTGCACTTCACTCTCATGAACAATACTCTACTCGACGTAGCTTATGAGACAATAATCCTAGGATCTTTCTAAACCTTGTGCTCTGAATACCAAGTTTATGACAATCCAAAGTACACCCTAGATGTGACATGGCGTATACGACCCCGAGAGGCCTTACACAAGCCACTTAGCATACATCATAAAAGATAATAGAAACAAGAGAGTTTAAAAGTAGCATTTCAAATAAAAGATTTTGATAAAATGAAGCGGAAGTCTAAACATAAGTCTCAAAGCCATCTATTACATCAAATGAGTGATTGAGACGTAACTCATACATCACATACAACATATGAAAATACAAGACAGGAAAGTGATAAAAGAGTCTCTATCCTCGAAACATAAGGACTCACCAATCTTCACTGTCTAAAATGGATCACAAGCCACGAGTATGGGAGGTAGGAGAGCCAAATCCTACATTAATGAAAAAATATAGGCAAGAGTATGCGTTAGTACATGGAATTAATAAGTATGATAGCAATGTGTCACGCCCTAAAATAGGGAGGTGTAACTGGATTTCATAATTGGACATTGAACATCTTGTTTGTAGCTAGTTGTGTCATCTCTCTATTTAAATACTCTATAGCAATCACAAATAGGTAAGGGCACATAGGGTCCCTTGTCTCAACCCCCTCTTAGCTTGGAAAGTATTGGTAATTCCCCCATTCATAATAAGAGAATAAGATACTATAGAGACACATTCCATCACCCATGCAGTAAATTTATGAGGAAACCCTATGTCTATCATCATAGTTTTGAGAAAATACCACTCAAGTGAATCATATGCTTTCCTAAGGCCCACTTTTAATACACATCTAGGAGATATCCATTTTCTAATATACCCTTTGAAGAGTTCACGACTAAGGAGAATATTATCAGTAATGCATCTCCCTCAATAAAAGTTGATTGTGAACTTCCAATGGTGTTATTAATAACCCTCCTAATTCTTTTTGTGAGTATCTTGGAAAAAAATTATATATAGAGTAGTACAACATGCTATAGGCCTAAAATCCTTCTCATTTGATGGTGATGGAACCTTAGGCACTAGAGTGATGGCAGTACAATTCCATGTTCTCATGATCTTACCAGTTCTAAAAAAATTTGCACAGCTGCATATACCTCATCCCTCAACCGATCCCAATGTGTAGTAAAAAAACTCAATAGGATAACCATCAGTTCTAGGGCTTTTGTCTTTAAGAGTGTCTTTAATAGGTGCATCAATTTCCTCTCTATTCACCTCTTGGATCTGATCCAATTGTTGGTCTCTAGTTTGACATGGTCCCCTCTTAGTAACTACAACACTTGGGCACTTCACCTTCTCATTACTAGTTCCCATAAGATTGGTAAAAAATATTATGAATTAATCCTCAACATCCGACGGTTTTGTCAATTTTATACCATTATCAGTATATGTGGAGGAGATACTATTATGATTTGTTATGATCTTCAATTGTGCATGAAAGTATTTTGAGTTTGGATTACCACTATCTATCCAGTAGGCTCTAGATTTTGTCTGAGCACCTTCTCCTCAACCATAATCCCTTTTTGTATCTCCAACATAGTAACCTTCTCCTGATCAGATAAATCTTGATTGAACAAATCTCGAGAGATATCAACTTGTATGACTTCCAGCCTATGCTTAGCTTTGTTTAGCTTTGTAGTATATGAAGCCATAACCTTGTTTAGGTCCTTAAGTTCAACCTTGAGTTGTTTCAATTTTGCCCATATAATAGTCATAGCATCACCCTTTATTGCTCTTCTCCATACTTTCTGGACAATATCTTTGAATCCCTGTTGCTCCATTACTGTAGTATAGAGCCGAAAAGTTTTAGGATGCAAATTGATTCTTTGTTAACAGTTAACTATGATAGGAGAATGATCAGACACCCCTGATTACATGTAGTCTGCTTCAATATGCCCATACTATTGCAACCATATTAAGTTCCCAAATACCTAGTCTATCTTGCTATAAACTCTATTAGTACCTTGTTGTTTATTGCTCCAAGTGAAATAACATTCCTGTACTTTGAGGGGAGTCAGTTGTACCTAATTTAGCATTTCCCTTAGCCGTTGTATTTGTACATCTGTTATTGGTTGCCCAATTCTTTCATTAACAGACAATACATTATTAAAATCACCACTTAGAATCCATGGGCCATGTACAGATGCACTCATATTCTGTAATGTTTGCCACATGATCTCCCTTTTGCTTAGCTTATCCCTTACATACACAATAGTGACATCAGCTGAGAAGTTACTTATTGGACTCTCCACTGGCAGTTTATACACTGTTCATGAATTTGTAGGATTTGGACATTAACATGTTTCCTCCATAATAGCCAAATTCTTCCATTTTTACCACGGGGGTAATTACAGCAATAAATGCATTCTCTAGCGAATTTCATCAAGCTAAGATTGGTTTATCTTTTCTCTCCCTTACTCTAGTCTCCAAACACCAAAATAGCTCTATTTTAATCTTTTTCAGAAAGTGCATCAACTCTTTCTGTTTATAGGGCTTATTTATCCCTCTTATATTCCAGGAACAAATAATCATAGAGGGTCAAAAGAAGAGTACTCCTACTCCTTTAAACTTCTAGCATCAGGTTTAGCTAATAGTTCAAACCTATTTGATCGACTCATCACTATCGCTTGCACAGGTTGTTCCTTTCTCATAGTCTACCCCTCTTGCTTTGTATCCTTTCTTACCGTTATAGGATCAATCTCCAGTTTCTAAGGTTTCTCCTCCACTTCAGGTCTGGCCTGCCACTGTTGAATGACCCTCCTCCTTCTTCTGCCTCTATTCCTTCTCTTTGGTGATTTTATAAATCATTTTTCCTACTGATTCTGTTGTTCTTTCATCCAGCATTCATCATTAGCATGCCCAAATTTTATGGATTACATACAAAATTTAGGTTTCCAATCATACTCAATAGCTTGTTGAATAATGCCATACATGGTATCAATTGTAATCTCAATCTAGTAGGGGTTGAGATATATGCCCACTTCCACCAACACACGGGTATAAGAGATCCTATTCCTATCAGTTGTGAATCTATCAGTGTACAGTAGTGTACCATTTGCACTAGTAACTTTAGTTAGAGCCTCCATTGACCAATACCCCACTTGAAGTCCAGGAAGATTTACCTAGAGCGGAGTTATAGTCATACATTCAGTATCAAATACAAAGTCTATCTCCCAATTCTTTAGAACAAATGGCATCTAATGGTATGTGTACAGTCTTGCATTTAATACATCCTCTTTATTTGCAAGAGATTCAAATCGAAACACATAATAGCCATCAAAATTGTAGAGGATCTGAGGCTTTTTCGCAAAATTCCACACAGCACCTCAAATACCTTGACACAAATTTCATCAAATTCAAACTTCATCTCTTTCTCCTAAAGACTATATATAGGTTTAGCAGTCTTGGAGATGTCCTTGATGAACCTCTTATAGAAATCAGCATGACTAAATAAACATAAAACCCCTTTCACCAAAACCGAAGGTGGAAATTTGTATATAACCACAATTTTGGATATATAAGCCTATAACGCATGCTTTGAAACCTTGTGACCCATAATTATGCCTTTTCAAACCAAGAAGTGACAGTTTTCCTGTTTAGCACTAGATCAAATAGGGCAAGAACCCTATCAATATTATTCAAACATATCTCAAAAGACTTACCACAGACTAAGAAATCATCCATGAATACTTGCACAAATTCCCCCATCATGTCATGAAATATAGACATCATTCATATCTAAATAGTGGTTGGTGCATTGCAAAGCCCAAAAGTCCACGCTTGAAAGTATATGTGCCATAAGGACAAGTGAACGTGGTCTTTTCCTGATCTTTGGACCAATCACAATCTCATAGTACTCATAATACCCATCTTAGAAGCAATAGTAATCCTACCCAGCTACCTGTCTAGCATCTAATGAATGAAGGGGATGGGGCAGTGGTCTTTTTTAGTGGCCTCATTCAACTTATGGAAATCCATGCAAATCTGCCACCCAATGACAGTTCTTGTTAGGATCAATTCATTCTTGTCATTTGTTACCATAGTCATTCCTCACTTTTTTGGCACACACTAAACTAGACTAACCCACTTACTATCTAAGATAGGATACATAATTCCAGCATCAAGCCATTTGATCACCTCTTTTCTCACCACATTTTTTGTCATGGGGTTTAGTCATTGTTGATGTTCTCCACCTGTCTTACGGCCCTCCTCCATATAGATTTTGTGCATAAACAACATTGGGTGAATACCATGCATGTCATACATTTGCCACCCAATGGACTTTTTCCTTCCTTAAGGTATTGCAAAGGCCGCATCAACCTGCTCATTAAATAATGTTGGAGAAAGGATCATATGTAGAGTTTCATTGTTACCGAAAAATGCATATCTTAGGTGAGGGAAGAATTTTTAACTCCATATTAGTGGCTTCTTCAACTGAAGGCTTGGGGAGAGGATTAAAAAACTTGCTTCCATGGTTCTTCATAGCATCTTCGGATACCTTCACTAGCTACATCTAGAATCTGAACTAACTCTCATGCTTTCGGATCACCAAAAATTTCATGACCCACTAACACACTCTCCAATGGATATCTAGAGGAAATGTAGTGAGGTTTTGTAGTAATATCTATCACGGTAATTGCTGAAAATTCCTTATATAATGTTGGGTGATTTTAGGCTTGATACGTATCAAATACTTTCGCTTTATCATGTGCTATCAATGTCAACTATCTGTAGGCTACATATATAAATGTGTGCACTGTATCAAAGAAAGGTCGCCCCAAGATTAATGGTATTTCAAGATTAGTTTCAAAATTTAGTACCAAAAAGTCCACAGGAAATATCGTTTGTACCAATATATCTTCTACAACTCACCCCTTCTGGCCTAGCAATGGATCCATATACATGCTGCAAGATAATAGTGGTTGGTTTAGGACTATCCAAGAAAAACTTTTTGTACAATGATACAAAAATATGATTAATGCTAGCACCAAGATCACAAAACCCTCAAGACATGGATGTTTTCCCTTTTGTAATCTGCACAATGTAAGTATTTGGTGGGTAGTCAGTTTGGGATTCTAGAGTTGCACTCTTTAGTTTGTGCTAGCATTCTCTATCAATCTTCTCTTATTCGCCATGGTTTCCTTCACATACTTGGCATATATTGGAATTCTCTCAAACACATCAACAAGGGGCACATTAATGTGAACTTGCTTAAGTAAAGAGAGAAACTTACCTAAACATTCATTCTCATTTTTTTTCTTCAACTTTTATGTGAATGGAGGAGGTGGTTTCACTTTTGTTCGGTGCACTATATTCATGAGACTTTTTCTCAACCACTATACTTGTATTCTCTTCTATTACCGCCTCTGGAACTTCCACAACCAACTCTTCTATCTGCAGTCCACTTCTTGTACCCAAATCATTGACCTACATTGGGTTTGGATCAGTGTTACCCAAAAAAACTCCATGCAGACATGAGGTTTGTGCACTAGCAAACTGTTCAAACTATTTCTCCAAGTTCTGAGTAACAAACTAGTTGTTTCTAAAGTTTGCTACAGTTATATCCATATTTGCATTCACTTAAGCCTGTTCTGTCATGATGTTCTTTAAAATTTCATCAGCCCTCCTATTCCATTAAGGGGCATTTTAACTATTACCTTTATTTGGTTGTTGATACTGCTGCCCATTGCATTGATGAAAGTATTGATTGTGATTCTATGTATGATTTCTACCCCACGAGTAGTTTGAATGGTTCCTTCAACTTGGATTGCACGCGTTGTCATATTTATGTGCTCCTCCACCTCTTTGTGAATTTCCTATATATTTTACTCAATTTGGATTTGACCCACAACACCTAGTAACATGTTAACTACTACCACACACTCCACACCACCCTTAGGGTAGATGTACTACATTTACTAGAGCCTATCATTTCCCTAGTGGAATTATGCTAAAATTTGTGTTCATCATGTTTTACATGAAGAAATTTGTGTAGTTAAAACAGGTGCCGCATTAACCTCCAATATTTCGGCAGTCTTTTGTATCATGGGTCTTGCACTTCCTCCATTCCATTATGTCTTTCCTTCTAAAATATTATTCAATAGTGCAAACAACTCATCATACGTCTTTTTGAAGGCCTATCAACCTGCTATAGAGTTGGGAAGAACTTTTGAATTTGATTTGAGGCCCTCAATGAAAGTGTGTACTAGCACCTCATTGGCTTGGTGATGATGTGGGGAACTAATCAACAAGGATTTAGATTTGTCCCATACTTGATATATATTCTCTCCCACTCTCTACTTGAAGCTCTAGATTTTACTTCTCAATTTTGCGGTTTTACCATAAGGAAAGAATATGATCAAGAATTTGCAAGCAAGATCATCCAGAGTTGTAATAGAGTTTGATGGCTTTGACAATGGCCTTATTCCCCCAAGAATGAAAATGGAAATAGATTCAATTTCACATAGTCAAAAGATACCCTAGTGGAAATGTAAGTGTCACTGATTTCCAAAAAAAATTGAATGTGCACTTGTGGGTCTTCATGAAGGAGACTAGTGAATTACCCAATAGTGTGAATTTGCTGCACCATGTTATATTTGAGCTTCAATGTACCCCATCTAGTGGTTTCTGAATGTTGAATTAACAATGGTTTTAAGTGGAATTGCCACATAACGCACTAGTCTAGCTTCCATCACTGCTTTGGTTTAGTCAGTTCTACTCGGGGAATAGGGTACTGTAGATACAATTTCCTTCTCGGGTAATGTAAGTATCATTCAAGCTCTGGTAACGGCTCCAAGAGTTCTCCATTCCTATCCAGTGTAGCTTTCTGACTATCTTAGTTTCCTGCAAAGAAGAGCAACTAACATCAAGTTATCAATACTTGACCACTGATATATAGATTTAGAAAAAATAAATAAACACTAATTCTTAAGTCCCCATGAATAAAACAAAAAAAATTGTTGCTCCCAAATGCACACGCAAGTGTACGTGGTCACACAAGTAATATAGTGGCTCTAAAAGGGGCGGATTGTCGAACCCAAAGGAAATTTGATCAATAGTTATACAACTTTCACTAATACCCCCATTGAATGAAAGTTTAACTCAAGAGTTTGATTTTTGTTTATAAACAACAATTCTAAGAAATTCAGAATTAATTTAGGCAATTTCAGGATTGCATTGCACTAAGAATTTATGCTTCACGTCTCTTTCATGGATTTTAGATGGTCATCCAATTACTAATTTATAAACTTAATATTATGATCATGGTCTTCCGACATCTAATCCTACACTAGTTATAGCCTAACTACATCATTGAGTGAAGATAGATTGAATCAACTACAGAGCATTTAAGTGATTGTCTTGTTTTGTAACCAAGAAAGGTAACATGGTATATCCCTATGCTAGAAAAAATTCCATTCAAGTGATATGGAAGAAAAGATAATGCTCTGTGTATCCCATGTTCTATACCTCTATTCCTCTCCCAATTTCAAACATACAAAATAGATTTATTCAAAAGGTTATCAAGCATTAAAATAGTAATATTAGACAACAAATATAATTTATAATGAAAACAAAATTCATCTATATAATAAATGTTAAAAAAATATTCATAGTTGCAGCCCTAAAACAAGGGTTCTTAGCTACTCATGCTAATAAAAAAAACCCAAAGATAATTGTTTTCATGCAATTCAATCACTAAGAAAAAGTAGAAGAAAAGAAACCGAAGATGAACTTTAATTCTTTGCTCTTGCACTTTAAAAAGAATATGTAAACCAATAAAAGAAGCCTATGGTTCTATTTATAGGGTTTGGGAAAACTATCCATTTTCCTTATTGGATTCGGAATCCTGAAAAATCTAGAAAATCATCAAGGCTTTATTGGGGTAGCATGCCACCAGTGCCCCAACACCAGCCGCCAATAGTTGAGCAGCTAGCATGACTGTAACACCTTAGATTTCTTAAACGGAAAAGGGAACATCTTTGGGCTACTATTGTGTTCTACGGGTCCATTCTGGGGGTCATAGAAGCTTCAACAGACCGTAAAAGGCATCCGTAGAAAGTGGGCTAAATAATTTTCAAAATCTAGTCTGGTACCTCTTTCTACGATTCAGTAGGACGACCTGTCAAATGATCTACTGGTCGTAGATGAATCTCAGAGGTAGGTCCCAGACTTAGTGAAATTTTGTGGTCAAAATTGAATTCTACGGTTAGGGTCTACATGCCGTAGGAAGTCTTACGGGTCGTAGACAGGTCTCAGAAAATTGGTCAAAATTTAAGGGTTCTGAACTTTTCTATGGTTAAACAGGATGGTCCATAGAAAGCCCTACGTACCGTAGGTCCAAACAGTAGGATGTTTCGGCAGATAATTTTTAAGGGCTTCTGGGTCTTTTCCGAATTGTTTTATGCATATACAATGCCATTTTTAATTCTACCCTAAGGTTTATATAAAGCTTTTAATTCATTAAACTACCCACTTTAAACCCATTCTCCTAATTCCACAAAATCCAACCAAATTCATTCTTCCAAATTCCCTCCCAACCAAAAGAAGAAAAAGAAGAAGCTAGAGTTTATTCAAGTGCATCAATTCACAATTCATCTTGGGTTTTGAGTAGCAAGGTATGTGGGTATTCAACCCGGTGTCAACATGTTTTGATTTGGATTATTGTGGATCGTATGAAAAGTCGACTCATTTCATTCCCATCAATGTTTCTTTTTTGTTGGAAGATTATGCTAAGTTGTATTTAAGGGAAATTTTTAGTTTGCATGGGGTGCCCCTATCTGTTATCTTCAATCGTGGTACCTAATTCACTTCCCAATTTCAAAAGTCTTTCCAAAAAGGTCTTGGTACCCGAGTTAAGATTAGAATGGCCTTTCATCCTCAAACTGATGGGAAAGCGAAGCATACTATACAAACTTTTGAAGATATGTTGAGAGCTTGTTTGATTAATGATATGCCATTAGTTTACGGTATTTTTGATGCGTTTCACTTAGAGTTTATGTTTATCTTGGGCTATTTTAGACTAGAACTAATGTTTTGTGTATAATGTTTGTAGGAAATAGGCTTGAATGTGGTTGATGAAGATGCGAGCTGAAAAGATGCAGAAGTGACCGCCCACATAGCTACCTACGAACCAAAGGTCCAGCCGATGGGAAGTCATAAGTCTTAACCTAGAAGTTGAGTTCTTGTAACTCAAACAACAAAGTGCCAGGACGGAACATAGTCCAGTCCATGGACTGTGGGCAAGGCATCATAGGTAGAACATCAGGGAAGTCTGACAAGTATGGAACCACGGAGCACGACGACGGACCGTAGGTCGACCCACGGTTCGTCTTATACGTCTGTCATTGATGATCTGAGAATTGAAGGTTCCAAGTACCGGATGAAAGTTTCTAAGTGTTGAGCTACGGATGGGACCTACGAACTGTAGATCGACCCACGATCTGTTGGTCGAAGCATCGTTTGAAACCGCATCCTACGAGTTATTTCTTTATTATGTTTCCTATTTTATTTAGGATTTGTTTTCTATAAATAAGAGTTATAAACCTTTTTTTGGAGGTTAGACATTATTGTAAACTCTTAGTTTTTGGTGTGTTTGGGAATTAACTTGAAAATTTTAGCAATTTGATTTCCGGATTTCATTTTATAAGTTTTCACTTTAAAATTCAATTGAAGATTTTGAGTGTCATCTATTCTAATTGTAAGTTCATGAATTCTTTCTTTTTTATTATGAATTGTGAACTCTCAAGCATGAGTAGCTAAATCCACAACTATGGTTGTGGGAACCATGAGAAATTAACAAAGTATGAATAATTATTAAGTAATTCTTGAATAATATTTATGCATGTATTGTTAATTCTTTTGCTTAGAAGTCTTTTTAATGAGTGCACGTGTTAGAACTCGCCTCGTTGCTACTTGTCAGATCAAGGAGGTAGTTAATGAGAAAAGAATTAACAACGGAGATTTAGTGGATGCTATTTAATAGTCTAATGTCAATTGGAGCGAGGGTGAAAACTAAGCCATACATTGATGTGATGTCTAATATGGGTAATGCTAAGGGTTAGTAAAGCATACATATGTAGCCGGACCAAAGTGCGAGGTGAAATTCCCTACTTGGAGGACCAATCACTTAGGGATACCTAACCTACCAACTTTGCATGTAAAACACTAGGAAAGGATTACTATTATTAGGATTACTGCATTAAGAGCTTGTGGGGAACATACATACCCTAGTTTCTCTCTCATATTGATAAATCAAAGTTGAATCTTGGTTACTTGTTACTAAATCAACAATTTGTTACTTACTTACAAAAACCCCCCTTTATTTTCTTGTTTCGGAAATAGTTTAACTAAACGGATATAATAGTGAGTTAAGTTTAAGTCTGAACCATATTCCTCGTGGGATCGACCCTAACCTAGAAATTGGGTTCTGTATTTGACAACGATCGCTTATACGTCTTTAGTGAGGTGTAATTTGAGTGTATCAATTGACTTCAAGGGTAATTGGGAGGATCATTTGCCTTTGATTGAGTTTTCCTATAATAATAGCTATCACTCGGGTATTGGTATGGATCCATTTGATTCTATTTATGGTAGGAGGTGTAGATTGAGGTTGCTTTGATAGGTCTAGAGTCGGTTCATAAGGATATGGAAAAGGTTCTACTTTTATAGAAAGGTTAAAAATGGCGCAAAGTCGACAAAAGTCCTTTGCCGATGTTAGAAGAAGAGATCGTGATTTTGATGTTAAAGATTGGGTTTACTTGAAAATTTCATCTATAAAGGGTGTAATGAGGTTTGGTAAGAAATGGAAGCTTCTTCTCCGTTATGTTGGTCCCTAACAAGTTTTGAGGCGTATTGCTAAAGTTGCTTACTAAACTCAATTGGCCTAATGATTTGGCATCGGTGCATACGGTTTTCCATGTCTCTTTGTTTAAGAAATGTGTTGGTGATCTGACATATATTGTACCATTGGGGAGTATTGGTATAAAGGATAGACTTTCTTATGAAGAAGTTCCGGTTGAGATTTATGACCGATAAGTTAGAAAGTTGAGGAACAAAGAAGTTGCATCCATAAAGGTCTTTTGGAAGAATCAAATGGTTGAGGGTGCTTCTTGGGAGGCCGAGGCCGATATGATGTCTGAATATCCTCATCTCTTTCCCTCCGATCCTACTCTAGATTGAGATATTTAATTTCTCATGGTTCATTATTGTGGATTCATGTGTCTTAATCATTCCCATGTTTCTATGTGCACGCATATTGTTTTATGAAATGATGTTTGAGTATGTTTTTGTTTGTAGTCGATTTCCTCTTTGATTATGTGCATCAATATGATTGCAATAATGTTGGGTTGTTAGATCTCTTCCCCCTACCCTCTTTATATTGCCTTGAGTCCTATTTGAGGAAGAATGTTCCCAATTGGGAGATATTATAACAATCAGATTTTGGAAAAGGAAAAGGGAATATTTTTGGGCTACTGTTGTGTTCTAAGGGTCCATTTTGTGGGCCATAGAAGCTTCTTCATACCGTAGATGGTTCTACGGACCGTAGAAGGCATATGTAGAAAGTGAGTTAAATAAATTTGAAAATCTTTTCCCAGTACCTCTTTCGACAATTCCCCGCGACGGCCCGTCAAATGATCTACGAGTTGTAGATGAGTGTCGTAAGTAGATCCCACGCTTAGTGAAATTTTGAGGTCAAAGTTGAGTTCTACGGTTAGAGTCTATGGCCTATAGTTCTCTTCAAAATTTGTCAACAGTTAAGGCTTTTGAACTTTTCTACGGTGAACAGGATGGTATATAGAAAGCTCTACGGACCGTAGGTCCAAACCGTAAGAAGTTCCGACAGTTAATTTTTAGGGGCTTTTGAGTCTTTTCCTAATTGTTTTAAACCTATACGATATCGTTTTTATTCTATCCTAAGACTTATGTAAAGCTTTTAAGCCCTAAAAATACCAACTTTAAATCCATTCTCCTAATTCCCTAACATCAAACAAAATTCATTCTCCCAAATTCCCTCCCAACCTAAGGAAGAAGAGGAAGAAGCTAGGGTTCATTCCAGTGCCAAAATTTGCCATTCATCTTGGGCTTTGAGTAGAAATATATGTGGGTATTCACTCATACAGTCCATTCCGTCATGGGGTCCCCAAGGTTTTCAATTGATCAAATTAGGATTCTTCCATATGCTACATGGGTTTCATCAAATTATGATTTTAATTGGAAATTTAGTCTTCTAATGCATGATTTAATGCTAATACATGATATTTAGTTGAAATTATATGGACCCATGCATGATTGATGATTTTCAACTATGAACCTATAAAGAACTCATGAACCTATGAACTATGAATTTTGGAATATTATAAATGTCTTATGAAATTGATGTTTATAATGATGGGGTTATTTTAGATGAAAGTATCAATGTTATTGTGAAAGGTTTTCTCACATATGAATATGATAATGATTGTGAAAGGTATTTCTCACATATGGATTCAGATTGGTGAAAGTGTTTCTCACCTATGCTTGAATTGTAATTTAAGGAGATATTCTATGTTTTGTTCTTTAAAATGGGGATTTGTATTGATTATTGTCTTTCCTATGTTGTAAAGAATACTTGGCTTTTATCTATTCCATTGGAATTTAGATATAGCACCGAGAAGGCTTTGAGGTGGAGGCTCAAAAAGGATAGTAGCAACCTCTAATCCCTAACTACGTGCCCCCATAGGATTGTCTTAAATGACCTAGCTAGTGGATCCACTTTAGCAAAAGATGATGTGTACGGGTTCTACCTTGGAAAGTAGATTCCCCTTCTTTAGATATGAGGGATATACCAGATTCCATGATATAGCTCGCATGGCTTTATTATCGGTTAAAGCTTATATCTCACAAAATGAATATTTTTCTTCAAAGCTTTCTTATGTCTTTTATTTCAAATGCATTGACCATATCTTCTGATTTATATGTAGTTCCTTCTTTAAGCTTTTAAATGTTCAATATTATTCATGCATTACATGTTTTAAGATATTCATGCTACCATGTCTATTTTGTGTTTATTGTCTAATACTTAGTACATTCCATGTACTAATGTATACATGTGCCTACATTTTCTCATTAAGGTAGGATCCACTGCTCCCACTTCTCACACTTGTGGCTAGTGGATCATTCGATCAGTTTCAAGATTTGGTGAGTTCTCAGGTTTCAAGGACTCAGATTATTTTAATTTATTTATGTATTTATTTTCTTTTGGATGATGTACGTGGTGTATGGGTTACGTCCCAACCACTTCTTTCATGTTAGATGACTTGTTGAGACTATGTTAGGTTTATGTTTTCTCAAACTCTTTTTTGATATAAGATAGTTACTTTTGACATCTTTATTTCTATTTTCTCGTATAGTACATGCTAAGTGGCTTGTGTAGGACCTTCAGAGATACTATAGGCCATGTTACGCCAAGGGTATACTTTGGGTCGTGACAGCGTGCCTACAGTGCGCTAGCCTAGGGCATCTAAAGTGTTACCCCTAGTGCAGCACATCAGTACTGCACTTATCCTGAGCATCAGTAATTTGGGGTTTTGGGGTGATGCTCCAGTAGAGCGCCCAAGCCAAAAAATGTCTTTTGTGACTTCTTTTGTGTGCTCCTTTGAGTTTTGTCCACACATTCCTCCTATTCCCTCACTCCCAAGTATTGCTTTCCTTTCGAATTCCCTACATTTCCTAATCATAGATCTTAGTTCATTTTTATCGCAATATCCATCAAAATATAAAAAAATAGAATAAAGAAATATCCTAAAATACAAGGTACATGCGGGGAAAATGTAGTAAATTGATATATAAATAAGCCCAAGATCACGTTGTATCTTACTTTTCATATCAACAATTGGTTGGACCAGTTGTGCAATCACCTTCTGTTCTAAAAGAGAGGATCACTTATAGAAAAATCAGTCAAACCAACATTCTCACTATATCCATTCAAAAGGCTTTGATCAGGGAAGAAATCTTTGGAGACTGTAGACATCGTGGAGTATGGATGTTCAACTAGCTCCTCAACACAAATCACTTGTAATTACCTGATAATATAAAAGAAAAAACAACAAACAAAAAAACTCAAAAGATAAACATGTTAGTCTTCGTAGATGATACATAATACAAAATATCACACATATAGCCGCAAAAACAAGAGTTGTTTTATTTGAAGATAAACTATCCCATAGGTATAGAGAAATGACTAAATAGACAAGAATTTGTATATTTGATTCCAAAATTAGTGAATCAGGATGGTTGACTTGATTTGAGCAAAGGTGTTCTTACATCTTCAAATGTTGTACTTTTGATTTTGGTTGATATGAAACTCTAATCTCCTTGTAAGAGTCAGAAAAAAAAATATCTCAAAGATAGGGACCAAGCTTTGAAAGGTGCTCTACGTATCTCACACATGAGAATTCAGGTCCTACATAGTTCGACTAGGTTAAATCTCTTTTCGATTTAAGATGGTAAATTATCCTTTTTTCTAAGATGAGAGAATGAAATTTAGGATTTGAAACTAAAGTTTGAAATTTTTTTTGAAAACTATAGACATATGGAGTATTTGGACGCTCTTTTGATAGTGACTTACTATTTGTGCTTCGGAGGTGTTAAACATTTATTTAAAATGAATGTGCTAGAATGTCTCCAAATAAAGCAACACATTCACACAAACAGTCATAACATATAACACATAGGTAGTTATTGTGTGTTCTAACAGATATGTGACCTTTTTTGCCAAGGGTAGATCTAACGATTTGAAGATTGTTTAACGTTATTTGAAAATTTTTGTTGCCAAAAACAATATATTATACAAGCTTTATAAATAAACTTAATAGGGACACATAATAAGGTAAACGAGATATAAATAATCAGTCCCCCCCTAGGGTACAATCCTAAACTAAGCCTTGTTGAAAGATCCTTCCTTTTTGGACTTCTTGTCATCTCCAGATACCAACACCTTTTGGTTGACATAGCAGTTTGTGAAGACCCTCCTTTGACTAGAATAATCTAGTAAAATAAACACTAAACCTCGAGGCACAATGATTAGCTAAATGGTGTATACATCTTTCAACTTTAAACACATAAATATGATCGTCCATTTGGGTTGGGGGTCATTTTGGACTCAAAGTAGACTTTCTAATGGACCCGACACACCTTCGGTATTGGGTCATCTTAGGTCAATGCACTAAATTCAGGGATTCGGCATTGCTCTACGCTAGTTGACTAAGAGTAGGCTTTATTTTGAAGTGGACCAGTGACCGAAGTGGACAACGTAGATTGGGGGATGTTAGCAACCATTGACCATCATGTGGTCAACTCATTTCACAAGGGAACCTCTAGTAAACATTTGGATTTCCAATGATTTTGACTCACATAATTGTCGTAAGGCTTTCAATTAAAAAAAGTTTGAATTGGCGGGAGAAATATTATGAATTCAATGATAGTTTACTATTCAGAATTACACACATAAAGCACAAACAGTAAAGTAATTACAAATTAGTACAATCCTTGATCGCTAGTTAGATAGGTAAACAAGTGTATGGTTAGAATCTAACTAAATCTCCAACAGAGTTGACATTTATGTTAATGTGTCAAAAAGAAGCGGTTTAAAAATTAATTTCAACTTTAAGAAAAAACCCAACATTTTAAAAGAGTCGTCTTTTAATTTTTAAGGGAAAATCAAGAAACCTTTAACTAATTTCAGAAATACTTTAACAGAAAAAAAAAATCTTTTGAAATTCCAAAGAAAGGGTACAAGGTTTTTATTTCCGTTTAGAAGGTTTTACGCACTTGTAATGTCCAGTAACATGCGGTTATGTACAATTTAAAACATTATTTGACTAAATTTTGAAAAAATTACTTAAAAGTAAATAAAGAATATTTAAACATTCTTTGAAAATTAAAGAACTTAAACATTTGAAATATTTTTTGGAAAGAAATTAAACTTTGTCTAAATGAGTAAGTAAGGAAATACAATTAAATAAATTATTTAGAAGAATAAACTATTACAAAAATGATTTATCTTTAGGAAATTTAATTAAGTTAAGCTAAGCATTCAAAGTTAGAATTCATATAAAAAAAAATAGTAAGCAAATAACAATAATAAAGTAAAGAACAATCTCAAACTTGGGCTTGGCCACCCAAACTTGTCCTAAAATACTATTCGAATGGCTTGTTGCATCATGTGTGCATGTCTTTGCAAATTTTAGTCCATTTATCATTGTGTATGCAACAGTGTATATCTATTGTTGTATATCCAATGTATATTGATGTATACAACTCAAATCTTGGCTCCCCGGACCTGTATCAGACCCATTTCAACCTTTAATTTAGCTTTCCTTGCATACATATCAACTTCCCTTTCATCCAAACAAGATTAATACCGACTCAATAAAGGATTGAAAGTTGGGTTTCAACCCAACCTTAGATGCAAGAAGAGGAAAGGGAGTCCAATAGACTCAATCGGAGGGAGTTCATGCTAAGAAAAATGATGATAATGATTACTTCTCAGCATATGGAAGACTTCACTTTAAAATAGAATAATGTAAATTGTAGTTATACGAATGCAAACTTATCTAAAAATCACTAAATAGTGAGGTTACAAAGGAACATGAAGTACAAGTGATGAATATTAGATGAATATTAGAGATAAAACAGATTATCCCAAATAAGAAATTACCTCAAGTTATCTAGGCATCATAAGAAAACCATTTGAGTATAATCAGAAGGCTCTTGAAAACCCAACATAAACAATCAATTAGGATTGAAGCAATAAAAAGGATTAGAGAAAGGATTCCTCCAACAAGCAAAAATAATTCATCATATAAGGATAGGATTTTCATAGCCAATACTCCCAAATATTCACATACTACAGCGCACAACCCATTTTATGAAAATAGGACTAATTCTTACAACTCGTTAAAAAATTTATAGATTTTACCAAAACACATCATTAAAAAAATGTCATTTGGAACACAATGAGCATTTGATAAAATAGTAACAATCATTCACCCATAAAGAGATTTAAAAACTATTTAAAAAACCAAAAATCATAAATGAACATGATGCACATGAGTAGAGGAGCAAATGTCTAGACCATAAAAGGATACTTAGTTGATACTACATCAAAGCTACAACATTTTTGTGTTATATTTATGAAGAAGACAACAAAGAAGTAACAAAATACATAGCTTTAATGAAAAATAGTGAACGTAATGAAAAATTTGTAGAAGTAAAAATTCATGGAGGTTTCACAACACTTTTAAGGCATAAACATCAAAATAGGCATTCATGAGAAAATTCGGTTCATAGGAATTAAACCCAAACAAGGAAAAAAGAAAATTTGAGGACATAATAAATTTTTAAATAAAACACCTAGAAAATACAGACATATATTCAAATCAAATTCAAATAAAAAAATAGAGAAGAAACATGCATTATCATTGAAAGAAAATACAACTAATTTAAGAATAGAGAGCTAGTATTTGATCAAGAAAAGAGGCATTGATACAAATCACCTGCTAGACAGTAAACTAAAGCTAAAACATAGAAGAGAACTAATAAACAAGTGAGGAGGTATATATCATTTTTGGAGCAGTGACAGTTGAGAAAACGAATACAAGAGTAACTCCAACAACAACAAGCTCATCCTAGAAACAAAGAGTTGACGTCGAGCTCAAAAGAGATCTAAGCTTCTAGTTTCCGAAGATTTTTAATGGACCTAAAATTCTCCTTAACGACCTTTTCAAAGAAAAAGCTATGTATTTATAGAATAAATGATTGTATTTTAAGGGGATAAAAGTTTCCTCTTATTCGAGGGAAAAATCATCCAGAAATAGGGAAGGGAGAGGTATTTATATAGGGCATAATTGGAATCGATTTGGGGGGAAATTGGTGAGAATTCAAAATGATTGGGGAATTTGAATTTGAAATTCAAACATTCCATGGAAGATAAGTCTAAGCGGGCTATTGTATGAATTTAACTAATTCTCGACGGATTGAGAACAAGAGTCGTCTAATTCTCTGATGAAGGAACGAGTTCAAGAATGTTCTCGTATAGAGAGGATAAGGGAGAGATGAGAGGTGTAACAACTTGAATTTAAAAAATGAAATAGGTTGCATGAATTTTGGCCACCGGTGAAGGTCTTTGAGACCAATCTACAATATGTAGAAATTTCTACGGGTCGTTGACCAGTCTCATAAAATTGGGAAAATAATTTTTGAAAATAAAGTCCCAATACCCCATCCTACGATCAACTAGGATGGTTCGTCAAATGTTCTACGAGTTATATATGTATCTCGTAGGTAGGTCCAAAACTAAGTGAAATTTGAAGGTCCAAGTTGAGTTCTATAGTTAGGGTCTATGGACCGTAGGAAGTCCCACGGACCATATAAGGGTTCCACCAAAAGATGGGTGATTTTCAAGTCTAGTACTTAGTCTACAGTTGACCAGACCATAGAAAGTTCTGTAGTCCTTAGGTCACACCCGTAGACCAATTTTGACAGTTATTTCTTAAGGACTTTTGGTCTTTTCCTAAATATTTTAAACCTATACTATGTCGTTTTGGCCCCTACCATAAGACCAACAAAATTCTTTCTCCCAAATTCCCTCTCAACTTAAGGAAGAAGAAGAATCTAGGGTTCATTAAAGGTCTTACATTAACCATTCATCTTGGGCTTTGAGTAGAAAAGTATATAGGTATTCATCCATGGAGTCCATTCCTCCATGGGGTCCCCAAGGTTTTTCAATTTCAATTGATCAAATTAGAGTTCTTCTTAGTTCTACATGGGTCTCATTCAATTATGATTTTTATTTTTGTTTAAATCTCCTATTATATTATTTAAATGTAATTACATGATATTTAGATGAAATTATATGAACTCAAGCATGATCCATTACTTTTAGTTATGAACTTATGAAAAACTCAGGAACCCATGAACTATGGATTCTGAATGAGAATGCATGTCTTACGAAAATGATGTTTATGATGATAGGGTGCTTTTATGTGAAAGTGTTAATGTTGTTCTGAAAGATTTCCTCACATGCAAACATGATCATGATTGTGAAAGTTATTTTCTCACATATTGGTTCACATTGGTGAAAGGTGTTCTTACCTATGCTTGAATTGTAACTTAAAGAGCTATTATATATTTTGATCTATAAGATGTGGATTTATATTGATCATTGCCTTTTCTATGTTATAATGATATTTGATTTTATCAATTATGTTTGTATTTAGACTTAACACCGACGGGGCTTTAAGGTGGAGGCTCGAATAGGGTAGTCTCTAGTAGCAACCTTTAGTCCCTAACTACATGCCCCCGATGGATTATCTTAAATAACCTAGCTAGTAGATCCAATTTAGCAAAAGATGATATGTACGGATTCTACCTTGGCAAGTAGAATCCTCTTCTTTCGGTCTGAGGGATATATCGAATTCCATGATATAGCACTTATAGTCTTGTTGTCGGTTAAAGTTAAATATCCCGCAAAACCAAAAAGTTTCTTCAAATATTTCCTATGTCTCTTATTTTGAAATGCATTGACCATATCTTATGATTCATACGTTATTGCTTCTTTCAACCTTTAAATGTCTAAATGTTGGTCATATCTCATATGTTCAAACTCTTCATGCTATTATGTCTATTTATGCATAGTTCCCCATACTTACTACATTCCATGTACTAATGCATACTTGTGTGTACATTGTCTCATTAATGTAGAGTCTGACTCTCTTACCACTCACATCATGGCTAGTTGATCATTTATCATATTCAAGAGTTGGCGAGTCCTCATATTCCGAGGACCGAGACACTTTTACTAGCTTTTCATCTTTCTAGTTTTCGGATGATGTATATGGTGTATGGATTACGTCCCAACCACATCTTTTAATGTTTATATGCCTTGTTCAGACTATGTTAGACTTCCGCGTTGTCAAACACTTTTATGATATGTAAATACTTCTTTTGAAATCTTTATTTTTATTTTCTTGTATGATGTATACTAAGTGACTTGTGTAGGGACTTTTGAGGTTCTATACGTCATGTGATGGCTATCATGACCAACGACACTAACCTACAGTATGAGTGTCTACGATCGTCGATAGTATAGTAACCCAACTAAAGGTTGGGGTTGTGTCCCAAGGGAGTGGTTTTGAGAATTGATAGAAAAATAAAATTAAGCTTTAACTAGTCGTAGCTAAAGATATTAACGAACAAAAACATGGTAAATTAAAGTGGGTGAAACGAAAGTGTCAAATATCAAATTGGGGGTTTTGTCACAATTAGTAAAAATAGCGAAAATTAACAACAAAATCAAGTATGGGGAAATGTTCTTGGGGTGTGACCGCAATACAAGTTGAGATAAGTAGGTGGGTACATGCTTTTTGAAAGGAAATTTGCAAACTAATAGTGACTAGGCTAAGCTTTAAATGTAAATAAGTTCCCTCTCGAGCAACTTACCCCGTTTCAAATGTGTTCCTCTCAGACACCTATTTGTCGCATGAAGACCAGCCTATGCCTTACCCCACTCACTCTCTCGAGCTGAGTGTTAGGATATGGGACTAGGGCTCACCCTCTCGGGTTGTGCCTCATGTCGACCCACTCCTTAGGCCATCAGTCTAGTGGTCTTGGTTTCATGACCTCCCTCTCGGGAAAGTCGAAAACATATGGGTGGATTTGTATTTGCAAGTACAAACCCTTTAGATTAAACCACAACCACTAGGTGAAATCACCATTAAACTACATCTAGCCTATCAGCAAGCAAGATCCAACAATAATATCAACACATATTTGCTAAATCACATCCCAAGAATGGGGGTTTTTAGCTACATATCAAGTAATAACAAAATACACCTAAAATGATAGTAAAATCAAATGGGTATAAGAAATTAAACCTTGATTTAAGCAAAGGAAGAAGAATGGAGAAAACCCACTTCCAACTTGGGGTTTCATGCTTGCCTTCAGCGCCTTCACGTTCTGGACCATTAGGCGGTATAGTACTGCTTCGCGTAACTGTTCGGCGAAGCGCCGACTGCTTCTTTCATCACATTTTTATCCTTCTCCTTCAGGGCTTCGCATACTGGAACAAAGGGCGGAGTAAATCCCTTCGGTGAATCGCTAAGTGTGCTTGGCGATGCTCGGGCTTCAGCTTCATTGTTCTTTTCGGCCTTTCTGTTCCTTTTTGCGCCTAAGTGTCTATGCTTACACTAAAACTTCAAATACCTGAAACTTAAGAGTTTTCATCATATATTTAGAAAAAATAAGCATTAGAGGACACTATTTCTATCAAAATAAAGCCCTAAATGAATCCAATTTGTGGACACATCATCATGTCACACCTAGGGTATACTTTACGTCGTGACAAAACAACGCATCGATTTTGTGAAGGTTTTAGGGTTTGGGTCATTTAAGGAAAAAGACATAAGGAAATGGGTTTGTTAGTGCGCGCATTGTTATATGTATGTTGGTGTAGGTTTGATGGGCTCAAAATAGGATAATGGGAATTGGGGATATGTTGATGTGTAGTATTGTGGGTTTACAAAAATGGGTCAAAGTTGGCTGGAAAAAAAAGGTTTATGGGACTTAAAATTCGAGTGGGGAAGTTTTCTAAAATAAAAGTACCAAAATATCCTTAATTAGAGGTAGACAAATGTGTTTCTGCACCTAGAAATAGAAGGCGTGCGCAGCAAGGGTCGTCACAGACCTTGGGGGCGCCCCGCAGGCTCCATTGTGGACCCATATTGTGTTTAGCATTTGAAGTTTAGTTTGGTGTGAAGTGTGGCCCAGACCTCAGTGTAGTGCTTAGTAAAATAAGCATCACTTCTTGATCACATATCAAATTGACAAATGGTTTGTAAAGTTGGAAACGAGACTCACATACCTTTAATTTGATAGGTTAGGACATATGACTTTTCATATTCTAAGAGATATGCTCATTTTAAGTGTACCCTAGTAAGAACTTACAGTGAAACATAATCAGTAAAAAAATTTCCACTCCATTTTGTGCTAGAGGATTCTTATGATCTTAATTCAAACCCAACACGCTTTCCACACTTAGGAATTAACACCTATTTATAAATAGAAATCATCATGTTTGGGCCTATACACATGCGAAGAATAGTTCAAATCTTAGGTTAGAATTTACGGGGTGTTAGAATCTAGCTACAAAATCTGCAAGGAAACCTTTTAGTAAATAAACCAATGAAAAAATTTCGTCCATTCAAACATTTGTAGGCATCTGAATGTTACAGCTAGGCATAGGGAAAGTTCTTTCATTAAATTTATTCATAATCCCACTTTAATTATATCTATTTCATTTCCCAATTATCAGAAGCAATAAATTATTTTAGAACCCTGTATGAGCTTAGTGAAAATTCAATTAGACAATAGATAAAAGCTCTTCGAACTAATAATGGCAAAAAATATTTATCATTTCAATTTAATGAATTATGTGGTGAAAAAAGAATTATTCATCAATTGACTATTTCAAACACTCCATAACAAAATTGTGTTACAGAGATGAGAAACAGAGTGCTCCTAGAAATGGTTAGATCAATGATGAACAAAGTCAGTCTCTCAATTATTTTTTTGGGTGCTACTTTGCTTACAACTCTCTATTTACATAATTGAATGCCTCCAAAATTACTTTCAACCACTTCATAAAAATTATGGACCAATAACCATTAGACATCATGGTCTGAGTATACTAAGACCTTGGGGTTATGGTGTCTATACACATAATTCCTCTCACAAATATGACAAAGTGGGTTTGAGAGGAAAGATAATTATCTTTATAAGGTACTCAGAAACCTCCTAAGGTTGTATGTTTATAGGTGAGAAAAGCAGTAAAAGTATAATTGAATTTGAATCACGAGATGTCACATTCTTAGAAAATGTGTTTCCTAAAAAAAAGGAGAAATGGCTGAAATAGTTCATATTTGAGAAAAGGCATCAAAAAGTTCAAGGATCACTTCTTTAGAGTGGGAGTATTTTAGTAGATGATGAATTAGTTTTTCATCAACAACCTATTCCATCAGCATATGTAATCCTTCGACACACAATGGAAGTGACCAACTAGATATTCTCTCAAGTGACAACAAGTGGTCACCAATCCTCTTTCAAGTGAGAGAGGAATAAATGTCCTTGCTTTGAGTGGGAGTGATTGACGTTTCAAGCACACCTCATCCAATTCTAGGTGCAAAAGATCATTAACTAGTATAATACCCAATGAAAGGTTGGGGTTGAACCCACAGGGAGCGGTACGTGTTCAAATTAAGTTATGAAGTACAAATGTGGTCTATTTAGTTATAGAAATAGAATAAATCGAAAAAGACATGAAAACACGTCTAAGGGGATGACACAAATGTTAGATGGGTGGTTTTGATTTGCAATTATCAGCTGCAAGAGAATCAAACTCTAAGGAAATAACAATATAGAGAGGAATTCTCAAAATGTGATCGATTATAGGCAAATTTCATTATATGGGTAATTGAAACTACTACTAAATACCTAAATATTGGTGCGTAGGCAAGACTATGAGTGAAATAGTTTTCTCTCGAACAACTATCACATTTCAAGTGATTTCTTTCGAACATCAGCAAGCTTAGCAAAAAGGAACAACCCACAACCTTAATACATCCACTCTCTCGAGCTAGATGGGTTAAATTGAGTTGATGATTCACTATCTCGAGCTGAACCCATATCAACCCAATACCTACAAACCATTAATCAAAAGTTTTGGTTCCAAGCCCTCTCTCTCAAGCAAGCAAAGAACTCAAAATTAGAATTGCATTTGCAACAACAATTCATAGATTAAAACACCGCTAATAATCAAACCAACTTCAATATAACATTTAAATCAGTAATTAACAATACCCATAAGCTAATTCAACCTATAATCACATGATCACACCCCAAGAATTGGGGTTTAATCCAAACATCATAAAAATAAAGAAACAATTACCAAATATATTCGACATGATCTGGGTAAAGGTTCCCAAATCTTTACAATGGTCTAAATTGAAGAAATTTAAAAACCCACTTGCTAAACCTCAAAATTAAGCATAGAAATCATCAAAGTCTTCCATAAGAACTGAAATTAAGAGAAACAGTCTAACTCTAGAATGAGAACTGCAATGTCTGGGAGAGAACTGCTCAAAATTCCTTTCAAAATCCAATTTATAGTTACTTGCATTTTGGCCTAAAATTCCACTCGGCGGGATAAGTCGCGCCTTGCTGAGTGGTTTGGTGATCCGTTGTTTTCTCTCTTTCCATCTACATTTTGCATTGGTCTTCAACATTCCAAGTCCTGTAACTTTGGGCGATCCAGTGTATTGTCGCGGAACCGATCGGCGGATCGGCGATTCCCCGACTGCCCATTTTTGTCGCCGACTTGATTTTTCCCCAGGGCTAGCATGTTCTAACTTTGGGCAAGCTAAAGAGCCACTAGGCGGTACGCCGAGTGGTCTTGGCGATCAGCAAGGTCGCTTTTCTTCACTTATTCAGCTTTTTAGTTCCTTTTTGTCCGGTTATGTCCTTGGATTGCTCCTTAGACTCCATATATTCAAATCAACATTTTAACATCAGTTTAGAACATAAAACATGCATTAGAGGACACTTATACTATCAAAACAAAGCCTTAAATGAGTCGAAATATCGGACTCATCAACACCCCCAACTTAAACTCTTGTTTGTTCTCAAGTAGAACTCACGATCAGCAGTTCAACAAGGATGTCTACAAATAGTGTTGCATAAAACTCAACATAAATGCACACAACAAGGTCCAAACTACTTCTACAATGATCAATTGTGCACTCAAAGTTTCATATTGTGACTCACCATCATCAAGTATGCTCAAGCTCACAATGCTTACTTCAAATGTAAGTTCAAGCTCAACAAAAGTATTCAAATGCCCAAACAAATATGATTCCATATTCACACAAAATTTCTCAACAATTTAAAGTACTGGGATAACATACAACTCTCACACTCACAAAGATGAACACATGCATGACTTCACCCATAGGTTTAACCTTATTTTCCAATCAACACTTGTTTCAGTTCACTCAAGATCATAAAGGTCTTTTCAAGGCTTGTAACGAGGCTGAGTGTAAAGGTATGGTCATTTAGGCTTAGTGGCCTCTTCCTTCATGAAGTATGGCCTGAACATCACTTTTCTCCTTTTCTTTAACATTTCAAACATGCTCATAATCCACCCCATTATTCAACTCCATATGAACCACAGGATACCCCATCTCTTTAGCAATTTTCACTACTTTATTTCACAGCTTTTTCTCTTTTTTAGTCATTTTCTTTTCTTTTCTTTTATTTCATTTCCTTTATCTTTTTTTTAACATGGAGGGATTCCATCTTTTTCAAAACAATCAATCAAATGGGGAAATATTCACACTTCTTGACTTTCCTTCTTTTTCACCACTTGGCCTAAGTTGGATATTCAAACAAACCAAAACTTCATGAAGATTATGGGTGAATGGATGAAGAGGTCAAAGTTGTTCAAGTTTCTTTCAATAAAAAGGATAGGCTCAATGGGTACAAAAACAAGATTCACACTTCTCACAAGGGTGGCCATAAAAGAGGTATATTGTTAAATTGGTTCACTCTTCAAAAATTTTGCCTAAGATCATTTCAATTGCTTCCTTCACTTCTATCAATCGGACCAACGGGGCAAATTCTAGGTGTCATCAAATACAATGTTCAAGACGACCTCACCACACAAGGCATTGATACAATCATTAGACAAGACTCCACACTTTTTATCTAGCGTGCAATTTTTATCACAAGAGACTTCATTGACAATCGGCTAGTCACAACAAGATGCTCAAAGTTCACATACTGCCTATGTGACTTTGTTTACCTCATCGTAGTCGCACATTCATTTTGTTCAATTAAGAGCACTATTCAAATTTGTACAAGAACAACCACAATCACACACACAGGAGGTGGTAAAAAATTTTAAATTGATTCAAAACCGCTTTCACATCAAAACAATAGCCCACAAGCTAAGAACATCTGTAATATCACAACCAAGATATATGTAAAATAATAGGCTCAATATTCACAAAATCATCATCAAAACAGAACCCATATTCACAAAATAGTCACAAGAGGTATGTATGGAAATACCTCACCCCACCTAACAAAATACGCAGTTGTCCTCAAATGCAACTAAAACAAAAATAGTATAAAAAGTAACAGAGAGGGAAGGGAAAGGTCATCCTAACAGGATAAGCCTGGGTGAAATATGCATGTCCATCGCTCCGTCTGTCTGGGCATCAGTGTACGGGGTCTCAGCAATCTTAGTTCCACTGGAGCCAACAATGGAAACATCCCTCAAAGAGGCCTGAACAACTGAATCTACCATGGCACTCTCAAGGTCTGCCAAATCATCAAAGACAACATCCTCATGAACACCAAACTGCTCCTCATCAGTCTCAGCCTCGGACTCAAGAGCAGCAAAATCAACTCTAACCTCTTCTCCGATGGTAGCCGTAGGCACCTCAGAATAAGCTGGAATATTTATTCTCGGGTCATCTGGAATCTTCATCGTCCCAAATAGTGAAGTAAAATCTATGGACTTTAGATGGTCCACATCCTTTCTCAACTCAGAAACATCGGCCTTCAAGGTCGTCACCTCCTTAGAAGCACCATGTCCTCTCTCAGATACCTCTACTCTCGTTGTAAAGGCATCAATCAAAGCCTTGAGAGGTATCACTACAGCATCAATGTCTCTCTCGATCATCGTAATAACAACAACCTCTAATCGAGAGGCACACACATCGGCAAATTGGGCAAAATACCCTATCTTATATAACATCGCCTGGGTGATCGGAGGCCTAGAAGCAGAGGAGCAGCAGATCTAGGGGGAGAGGGAGCAGCAGAAGTACTTGAGGCTTTAGAAGGAGTGGAGTTAAAAGTACCCGAAGGCCTAGTGGCTGGAGTAGGAGTTGCCTCTGCAAGTAGCGTATTAATATAAACCTCCGAGGATGTGTCCACCGAGGCTTCCCTCCTCCTATCAGCCTTGTCCCTCGTGTACTCGGCCTCTATACGCCGGATATTGATAGAAGAAATGGGTGTAATCTCAACATCCCTCTTTTTATCTCGTATAACTCTAGCCCGTCGACATAACTCTGTGATCAGTACCTGAAATAAGAGGGACGTCTGGCACTGCCTGGACCTCGTGGACATCTCTTGCTTAATGATCAAGCCTAAATTAAGCCGCTTCCAAGCAATGATACTCCCAAGACAGGCCGCATTTAGGTAGCGGAGGATATACTCGTTGTAGGATGGCATGATCATGCTGCTGATAAACCCAAACCATTACATTGCCACCACATTGAGAACCTTCTTCTCTATTAGCACTCGGGCCTCAATCCACTTCGGGGTTCTATCAAAAAAGAGAGGGGCCAGCCAACTTTTAAGTCATTCAGAGTCTGTGTCTGGCTCATACTCTGGTAGTCATGCATGATGTTATAAATACACCCCAAAATGGTATTTATGTCATCACTTTCGCATTGCACTTTCTTGCCCCCGGACTATCACAGAATCAACTGGTTTGAAGGCACTAACCTTTCTCTTCCCTTTTGGCACCAAGTCTCCGTAAGCCAAGTAGAACTCCCAGACCCAATTAGGAATGTAGGGGCTCCGACGTTTAGTGAAACTCTCAAACTTATGGGACTTGAGAGTGTTCCATATCTCTAGATACCTGTCCACCACACCATCAGTTGGCAATGTCTTCTCCTCAAGAATAGTCTTTTAAGAGACTGGGAGGAGAACCCTGTACTGGTGGCTCCAGGACCATAGTATGTGCTGGAGCTGTAGTTGGAGGACGAGAAGTAGTCTAAGGCACCAGAATCCTAAATGGATCATGCATCGCCTTAGAGTGAAGCTCTACTCTCCAGGCCTGTAGTAGTTGGTCATCCTCAGGCTCAGAGATGGATGTCTAATAATTTTGAGAATCACTCTTGTTATCTAATGAGGTGAGGTGAGTCTCATAGACTCTCTTAGTATCGAAGTTGTACTCCGATGCCTTAGCCACGGGCGCCTTGCCCTTGCCTTTGCCTTTTCCTCCCTTAGTAGGGAGTTGGGCTGCCTTTTCTTGAATGCAGTTGCATCCTCATATATAATCACTTCACGTGCCCGCTTGCGGGGTGGCATGTCTCTTTCAGACACTTTGGGTCTACCATTTCTACAAACAACATAGAAAACGTTAGAAAAAATCCAGAAAAAGTGCAGAAAATATGTTGCAGAAAGACTCGTTGAACCGTTCGGCAAGTCACCATATCACTTTGGCGAGCCAGATCGAGCTCGACGAAAGTACCGGCACAAAAATTTTACAAATTCAAAGTTGGTTGGCGTTGTCCGAGGCCATTCGATGAATCACCGACACCAATCGGTGAGCTAGAAGTAGCTCACCAAAAGTTAGAGTGTATTTTAGGGGTTTAGGGGCACAGAAGGGCGATCAAGAAGGACTTTCGATGAGTTACCGAGTGAACTTGGCGAACTTAGGCATATCGCCAAAAGTTATAGAAAACAACTCAAGAATATGGAAATTAAAGGCGATCTAAGGGGACTTAGGGGAACCGTCGAACCAATCGGCGAGCTCCACCCAGCTCGCCAAATGGCCCTTCGATCTACCCCTTTCTTCAAAATTCAACCCGCAACCGACTAAAACAAAACTAAACACATTCACTATGAAATTCAATCAAGACCCATACTACCCATGCCCTCGAGGTACTCAAACTTCCCTTATTTTTTCCAAAATTGGCCATTTGACGTCTTCTGCCCTTAACAATGATGTCAACCTCTCCATCATTGGGTAAAATCCAACATTAGCACAATCTGAGGTTACTCAGACTTCACCCCGCTAGACCCAACACAAATTTAGCACAACCCAACCACTTCGACTCAATTCTAACAAGCAAAAACATGGGAATCGATCAATTATTAGCAATTAGACACGAATTTAATTCATTACGGGCAATCCAACAATTAAACACAATAAAATCAACTACCCAACAACAATCAACAACACATTACCACTTGCATTCGAGTTCAACCACATATTTAAGTACATGGTTCGGAAAACCAACCTTTATGCCAAAAATTTTAATTGAAATGCTAGGAGGCAAAGTTCCACAATCCCGAGCAAAGATTTCACAAGATATGAGACTAAAAACAACAAAATATGAAAGATCTAATATAGGGTGTGAGAGTAAGAGAGTTAAGAATAGGAGAAGATGAAGGATTTTGAAATTTTAATTTGTTTGTCCTCTAAAACTTTTCAGTTCGCGCTCCATTCAGCGGTAAAAGCCATGCCTGCCGAACCACTCGGTGATGCGCCGAGAGGTATTTTGGTTCGTCGAGTTTTACAGGACTCCCAGAAATTTAGGGGGTTCAAACGGCGGACAAAGTCGGGCTTGCTGACCTGTTAAGCAAGTCACTGACAGAGCCTTTAGTTCTTCGAGTTTTACAGAGTGCCCCATCAATGTGGGTGGTTCCAACGGCGGTCCAAGTCTGGCTTCACCAACCTGTTCGCCGTGTCGCCAACTGGACTTTTGCTCACCAAATTACCTAGTTTCCAACACTTTTCACTTTTCAACCTGCAAAATCAACACCCGTTATTCAAAATCATGGGTTGTCTCCCAAGAAGCGCCTTATTTAACGTAGTGATTTGACATGGATACGCTTTCAAGGATCATTCTTCGGGTTTGACAAGGTATCACTTGGTAGGCACCGTTTTGACCTTGGGTTCAATTGAGAAAAATTTGACCCATTTGCGTTTCCAATTTATTAATTGACACTTAATCGGAGGTGACTGTCTGATTTAAGTGTAGAGACGTCATCTTTCATTTCTTTCAAAACTTTGTTTGACTCTTCTACCTTATTGAGAATGCATGAGAGCATGTCTTCCGTACAGATATTTTCTGACTCCTTTGGCTTTTGACGCTAATGGGGTGGGACACATCTATCCTTGTCACCATCTCTTTCCTTCCATGTAGCATTGTGATCATGCCATTCTCTGTCACGATCTCTCCATCCCTCATCTCTATTTCATCCTGGATTTCCACCCTGCCTTGGATAGTTGGAACGAAAACCTGCTCCTTGGTTTGCAAGGAAGTCACTTTCTCATTGTACAGCGCCTCAAATTGCGCTTTATCGGGGTTCACTCCACCAACACCCACAACATTTACACTCTTCAAGCCACTACCCATCACATTTTTCGCCAAGATATCCAGCTGCGTCATCATTTTGGCCATGTTTTGGTCTCTCTCTTGATCCTTCTCGATCTGCTCTTTTGTCATCATTCTCAAAGAAGAGTGGTCCATTTGGTCATCGTTGCTACAAGACATGCTCCTTTATTCTGCTCTAAACAAGCAACACAAAAACCAAAACTAAAAGTTAGTAGATTTAACTATAACTAACAAGAACGAAATTCAACTTAGCTAAAGATTCTCAACCGACACCACTCCCCGGCAGCGGCGCCATTTTGATTTCATGTATCAGGATACTTCATCCAACACTAAGTGCCAACGATCGTTAGTCAGTAATATAACCCAACTAAATGAGTTGGGGTCCAATCCCACATGGAGTGGTATGTGTTTAAGAATCAAGAGTAAAGTACAAATATGTTCAAGTCAATCATAGGAATAAATATTTACGAATAAAAGTATAATTCAAATTAAAGGGTGACACAAGTGTCAAATAACAGGGGGATTTGATTATAATTATCAACTACAATAGCAGCAAATAACACGAATTAACAAGTAATGAGACGGGTTCTTGGGATGTTATTGGATTATAGGCTAAGGTAGACAAATAGGTAATTGCAACTGATAGTAAATAGTTGTAAATCAGTGAATAAGCTAGACTTTAGTGGAGATAAACTTACTCTCGAACAATTTACCCCGAATCAAGTTGGTTTCTCTCGAACAACAACAAGTAGCAATTAAGAACAGCCTACGCTTTAGTCCATTCACTCTCTCGGGATGAATGTGTGAAAAAGGGTTTAGGATTCACTATCTCGAGCTGAACCCATGACAACTAAATACCCACAGACCATCAATTCAGTAATCTTGGTTTTAAAACCTCTCTCTCAAGCAAGCCAAAAACAAGAAGGTAGAGTTGCATTTGCAACTACAACCCTTTAAACTAAACCACAATTACTGATTGAAATCTCTTTTAAACAGCATTTAAACTATCAATTAGCAATACCCATAAGCTAAATCAATCCATAATCACACCCCAAGAATTGGGGTTTTAGCTAGACATCATAAAAAGATAGAAATCATTAACAAATTGTGTTTCCATCAACTGGGTAAGATTAATTTCTTCTTTACAAAGGTCCAAGTTGAAGAATCTCAAAGACCCACTTCCAATTTCTCAAAAATGGAAAACTTCAATTCTTCAAAGCTAAGGAAAAGTTTGTCTCAAAACTCAGAGTTCCAACTTCAAAACTGAAAATATTCTATATTATGAAAATTGAATCTAAACTAGATATTCAAAAATGTATTTATAGTCGCCACAAATATGATTCGAAGGACCATTCGGCGCAGTAAGTTGGGATCGCCAATCAGTTCGGCGATCCGCCCTTTGGTCAGTTCAATCGCCTTTTTAGTTTGGCCTTCAGCATCTTCAAGTTCTGTAACTTTGGGCGATCCAATCAGTACATCGCGAAACCATTCAACGACACGCCGACTGCTCTTTTCTATGGCTGACTTGGTTTTCTCCTTCAGGGCTTAGCACACTTGAACTTTAGGCGAGGTAATAGCCACTTGGCAATTCGCCCAATAGATTAGGCGATCAACGAGTCAATTCCCTAAATGGTCATCCAAGTTTGGGGAATTGCCTTGAAATATCATTTATGTTTCACTTAGGACCAAAATATCACCCAACTATCACTATTTTCCTTCAAATATACTTAAAACTTTAAAAACTTTACTCTCTCCTAGTTGGTATGCCATGTTATTAAAGTCTTTTTTAAAATAATAGATTTATTCAATTCATCAAACTCATTTAACTAAAATAATAATCTTATTATTTTTAATATATATATAAATATATATATATATATATATATATATATATTTGTTTATTAAGAAGAAAACTTCATACTAAAGAATCTTTTATCATAATTAAACTTTTTTATTTTTTATGCTATGAAAAAATAGGGTTTTAAAATATACTATACTGTCATCAATTTTAACTACTTATAAACACATATTCAAAAAAAAAAAATTGATATACAAATCACTCATGAATGTTAACTTACACCAATTAATCATAAATTGTATAATGAATCAATAATATTAAATGTCAATTAACTATTACAATATAATTAATTGTGTACTTTGAAATTCATGCTTACAATATTTTTTTTAAAAAAATAAATAGGAAGTGACTAATATTATTACTAATTTATTTCCCCCCAAAAAAATATACTATTAATACCTCAAAAGTCTCCTTCTATTCTAGTTGATATGTCATGTCATTAAATCATCATTTAAAAAAAAAGAATAATAGACCTATTTAATTCATTATACTTATGCCTCTACAAAACAAATATATAAATTACGTGAGAATTTATGAAGATTATAAAAAAATACTTTTAAAATATCTAATTCCTTCATATTTTTCTACCAAACAAAATTCAATGAATTTTTTTTGTGTGCAGTTGTTACCTGAGAATTTTTGAAATCTCTAAGTAAATTATTTGAAAATTTTAAGTAATTTTTTTCATAAAAGTATTCAAATAAATTTGTAAGGTTGACAAAATAGTTGGTAAAAAGGAGAAATTTATTATTTAACTTTTGTTTTTAATTTAATTATGATAAGTGATTTATATATCAATATTTTTTGAATATATGTGTTTATAAGCATTCAAAATTGATGACATTATAGTAAGTTTAAAAAAAAAAAAACTATTCTTCATAGCATAAAAAAATAAAAAGTTAATTATGATAAAAGATTTTTAAGAATGAAAATTTCTTCTCAATAAATTTATATATATAAAATTAAAAAACAACAAGATCATTATTTTAGTTAATTGAGTTTGATTAGTTAATAAGTCTATTATTTTTAAAAAAAGGCTTCAATGACATGGCATGCCAACTTGGAGAGAAGGGTTTTTTGAAGTGGTAAGTATATTTGAAGGAAAATAGTGATATTTTGGTCCTAAATGAAACATAAATGATATTTTAAGGCAATTCCATAAACTTGGGTGACCATTTAGGGAATTGACTCGGCGATCAACAGGCCTTCTTTTCTTCGTTCTTTCAGCTGCCTTGTTTCTTTTTGCTCGTTACTGTCCATGCTTTGTTCCTCAATCCAAATACCTGGAAATCAAGGATTTTACATCAGTTATTGGCACAAAATAAGCATTTGAAGACACTAAATCTACCCAAATAAAGCCCTAAATGTGTCCAAATCATTGACTCATCATGGTTCTCATGAAAAGTTTCTCTGCCACCAATTTGACATTAAAGAAGGTGAACTATATTTGATGCTCCTATAAGATGAAAACGAGGCTATAAATGTTTAAGAGGATATATCATACACTTGTATGGATAAATGGACAAAAGAAATAAAATTTGAATTGCAGTCTATGCGAGTCAACAAAGTTTGAAAACTAATTGACCTTTTTGTCGAACTCAAGGCCCTCTGGAGCAAATGGGTTCTCAAAATTAATCTCACGGCTGATGGCATATTTGCGAGATCTAAAATTTGACTAGTAGTGAAAGGTTACACATATCATAAAAGAATAGACTACAAAGAAACTTTCTCACTTGTGTGATTCTCCTCTGTTTGTGTGATGAATCTGAAGACAGTCTTTCTCAATGGAGAATTCGATGAACAATTTATATGAAACAACCTAATTGTTTCATTGAAAAGGTTCACCAACAAAAGATTTGTAGACTTCTAAAGTCTATTTATGGCCTCAATAAATTTTCAAGGAAGTTGTATATATGTTTCATAATATTGTCATATCCAATAATTTTGCTACGATGGATGAAGACCATTGTGTTTATATCAATAGATCAAGAAACAAACTTGTAATTTTAATATTTTGTGGAGATGACATATTTATAGCTAGAAATGATAAGGAATTCATGATCAAGATTAAGTCATGGTTGTCGTCCTAATTTGAGTTGTAAGATATGGGTAAAGCTACATATTTTCTTGGTATCCATATGATATGTTTGTGTGATGAATGTGATCCATATGATCTCTGGTATGATAACGCTCAAATCACCCACCAAAAACCAATTAAAAGAGTGAGCGGTTATAGTAAGTAAAAAACCCAACGAATATTCAGGTCGAATCCCACAGGGAATGGTATATCATGGAGAATTATTTATCGAAAGAGTTGGACTTTAAATCAGCTCACTTAGAATAGTAAGAACAATTGGGTGGATGGTACCACTAACTTAATATAAAGCTTTTTTTCAGTTATCGCCCTCAAACTAAAATCAGAACGAAATCAAGAGTTAACAAGCAATCTAGGGTTGCGGGGATCGGATATCAATGTCACATAGGAGTAATGGTATTGCTCTATAGTGATGTACATACATGAATAATCTAAGTCATCTTCAACCACACTAATCATCTTTTGATCTCAAAGCATCTATGCCTAGAATATCATTTCGGTCTCATCTAATGCCAATTCTAAAAAACCAGTACCTTACCCTATTCTCTCTTTCAAGAATAGGGAAAAATAGATCCGACCCATAACCTCTCTTTCAACCAAGTCATAGACATCAAATCTAAACTACTAGTATTAAACTAATTATCCACTCTAATTAAGTTTCCAACCTTATCCCTTAAGTTAACCCCATGATAATTAGACCAAATTCATGAATTAATAGGAATAAAACATAGTGTAGAACAATAGAAATTACACTAAATTAATGCCCAATCCTATTAGAGCACCCCTAGATCTTAGGGTTTTAGCCACCCATCACAAAAAGTAAATGAAGTGTACCTTTCATGAAAGCAGTTATGGGTACTTAAAATCAAGAAATAAAGAGTAAACTCACTTTGGATTTAACTTCATAAGTAAAACCCCAAGAAGACTAGATAAAGTGTTCTAAAAAGTAAATGCTCTCACTCAAAACTCTCTCAACACTCTATTCTTTGGGCTATTTATATTTTCCCAAAGTTTGGCCCCAAATCTACTTCACAACCAACTCGGTGACATTAGTCGGGCTGACCAAACTCCCTTGGCGAATTGCTCTTTGCTCTTCAGCTTGTGATGCTTAACGTAATCATCAAAACGTTTTACAGTTCAGGTGTCTACAATCGTGCAATAGTATAGTAACCCAACCAAGGGTTCGGGTCGTGTCCCAAGGGAGCGGTGGTGAAAATTAATAGAAAATTAGAATTTCATTATAATTAGTCGTAGCTAAAAAAGTTAATGATTAAAAACATAGTAAATTAACGGGGTGATAGAAAAGTGTCAAATATCAAATGGGGGTTTTGTCACAAGTAAACTAAAATTAGCGAAATCAACACGAAAATCTAAGCAATGAGAGGGGGATTCTTGGGATGTGACCGAAATACGGGTTAATCTAAATTATTGGGTACATGTTTCCGATAGAAAATTTATAGAGTAATAGTTACTAGGCTAAGCTTTATGTGGGAATAAGTTCTCTCCCGAGCAACTTACCCCATTTCAAAATGGGTTCCTCTCGAACACCTACTTGTCGTATGAAGACCAGCCTACACCTTATCCCACTCACTCTCTCGAGCTGAGTCTTAGGATATGGGACTAGAGTTCACTCTCTCGAGCTGAACCTCATGTCGACCCACTCCTTAGGCCATCAATCTAGTAGTCTTGGTTTCGCGACTCCTCTCTCAAGCAAGCCAAAAACACATAAATAAACTTGTACTTGCAACTACAAATTTGTTAAACTACGTCTAATCTATCAGCAACCAAGACCCAACAACAATCTTAACCCATATTCGCTAAATCACACCCCAAGAATGGGAGGTTTTTAGCAATACATCAAGAAATAGAAATTTATACCTTCAATGATGTTGAAATCAAATGGGTATGAAGATTTAAGTCTCAATTTAGGCAAAGAGTGCAGAATCCAAGCGACTCACTAATGCTTATCGTGACCAACGACGCTAACCTACGGTACGAGTGTCTACGATGGTTGATAATATAGTAACCCAATGAAAGGTTGGGGTCGTGTCACAATGGAGTGGTTTTGAAAATTAATAGAAAAATAAAATTAAGTTCTAACTAGTCGTAGCTAAAGACATTAACGATTAAAAACATTGTAAATTAAAAGGGGTAACACAAAGGTGTCAAATATCAAATGGGGGTTTTGTCACAAGTAGTAAACACAACAAAAATAACAAGAAAATCAAGTATGGGGACAAGTTCTTGGGGTGTGACCGCAATACAAGTTGAGATAAATCGTTGGATACATATTTTCGATAGGAAATTTGCAAGATAATAGTGACTAGGCTAAGCTTTAAATGGAAATAAGTTCCCTCTCGGGCAACTTACCCTGTTCCAAATGTGTTCCTCTCGGACACCCATTTGCCGCATGAAGGCCAGCCTACGCCTTACCCAACTCACTCTCTCGAGCTGAGTGTTACGATATGGGACTAGGGCTTACCCTCTCGGGCTGAACCTCATGTCGACCCACTCCTTAGGCCATTAGTCTAGCGGTCTTGGTTTCGCGACCTCCCTCTCGAGCAAGCCGAAAACACATGGGTGGTTTTGTATTTGCAACTACAAACCCATTAAATTAAACCACAACCACTAGGTGAAATTACCATTAAAATACATCTAACATATCAGCAAGCAAGACCCAACAACAATATCAACGCATATTTGCGAAATCACACCTCAAGAATGGGGGTTTTTAGCCACACATCAAGAAATAACAAAATACACCTAAAATGATACTAAAATCAAATGGGTATAAGGAATTAAACCTTGATTTAACCAAAGGAAGAAGAATGGAGAAGACTCACTTCCAACTTGGGGAAGATGAAATCCTTCTTTCTTCAACTCTTCCAAAAACCCTCTCAAAACTTGAGAGAAAATATCCCAAAAAGTAATATTCTACTCTGGAAATTAAAATAAATGTTCCTCTCTCTAAAAATTAATAACATGTTCAGTATTTATATACTTCAGAAAATAGTGTTGGCGATCTTTCGGCGAGGTTAGTCAAAATCACCGATTAACTCAGCGATTCGTCCTTTGGTGTAGTTCGTCGCCGTCTTGCACTAGCCTTCAGCATGGTCATGCTTTGTGTAACACCCCTCAAAATGAAGTAGGATAAAGTAGAGCCTCACATGGGTTTTATTCATTAATAACTTGTTAAATTAATGAAGAATATCCTTTTTAGTCAGTTTAAAGAGTTTGGAAGTCAAACATCATGGGACGACCAAGACGTTCGGAAACTAGTCTTTTATGTTTTGGTGTGTTCTAGTATGTTGTTCATGTTTTTATGTGTCGTTTGGAGTCTAAAATCAGTGGAGGTGACCCTAGTGTCTTAATAAATGTTTTTAGGGTCAAAACGTTCGGATAGGACGCCCCGGGGGCCACCCTAAGGGTCCCCGAGGAGGACCTCAACCTTGGCCAAGCAAGCTGCCAAGGCAGCTTGAAGTTGTGCTTGGAGGGAGCATGTACACTTCGTGGTTTGGTCTGCGTCGCGGACGTGTCGCGGACTCTTCTGTCTCGAAATTTAATTTTCAAAAACTTGTGGGAAAACCTCCGCTCGCGGACTTGTTTCCCGACGAAATCTGTGAAAATAAAACTCAAGTTAGACTTGTTTAAAAAGGTCCAACTAAGTGAGGGGTAGTTTGGGTAATATGTAGGTTATTGTTTTAAGTGTTTTTAAGTATTTTAAAGGTATTTAAACTTGTATATTGTATTTTGGAATTCATTCTTCCAAATCAAACCCCTTCTCTCCCCAAAAGTTCTCTCTAGAACTCCATTGGAGGCTTGGTCAAGTTAAAGCTAGGGTTGAAGGTTTCAAGTGTTTTCTTCTCAAATTTCATGGGATTCATGAAGGTTAAGGTATGGGTATCCTTTATCCTTGATTCCTCTTCCATTCAAGGAGCCAAATCAAAGTGTTTTCAAAGTTCTCCCAAAAACCCTAATTTCAATTCTAGCATGGGTTCTTGCATGAAAACCTTTTAAATGATGTTTTATGTTGTTATTAATGATTATTGATGGTTTTAAGAAAGAAATCTTCATGAACCCATGTCTTCTCAAATTCTCTAAATTTGGTCTAAAGTGGGTCTATTGATTTTGAGTAATTGATGAAGGATTTTTGAGTGGTTTGATGTGGGATATTCTTATATGATCTTAGATATGTTGAATTTTTTGAAATTGTTATTGAATTGTATAATGTGAGGTAGTAGCCTTGAATGGTCATAAATTGGGACTTTGCCTTTATGTTGGTTATTGGATATTGTTTAGCTTAGCTTGTATAGTTGAATGTTGTTATTATCATTGTTATTGTATTGTTAATTTTTGGAATATGAGGATGATGAAGATAGCCATGGAAAGAGGTTAAGTTGACCTAACTTGATGAATATTGTATAAGTGGCATGGAATTGAGTATTGTGCCTTATGGCCTTGGAAAGGTGGTAAGATGGATTGATATCTTAATATTGCTATAATTGCTTCTTAGGTTGGATCCACCTTTGGTGGAAGTGTTTCTTGTTGCTTTTGGATTATGATTGTGGCCATAAAGGGCATTATATGAGTATTGTTGTATTATTGTGTTCATATATAAATGAAGCTATATGTAAAGTTCTATATGAAGTTATATGTAAAGTTCTATATGAAGCTAATATGTAAAGTTCTATATGAAGCTAATATGTAAAGTTCTATATGAAGTTATATGTAAAGTTTTATGTGAAGCTATATGTGAAGATATGATGTGAATGAGTTTATGTGATCTTGAGGTGATCCTATGTAAAGTGGATAGCATTGTGATTTAAAGTATGATTTCTCATGATGTATATATGTGATGATATTGGATTATGAAGTGTCCTCAAATGATAATGTTGTGACTTGATTAGTAGACTAAAGTGTCTCTTCTTGTTACTTAAAGTCTTGAATGTGTGAAGTGGGCTAGAACTAAGAGATGGTGCCCTTTCTATAAATGCTAAAAGAGGAATTCTAGGCCAAAACTTGAATCAGCAGAACTAATAAATGGTGCCCTTTCATAAGTCTATCTTTCCTAAGTAAATGTATAACCTTGAAAGATCGGCCCTAGGGCGATGTTCCCTTCTTGAGTGAAATGATAGGCTTAGAGATGGATGGAGCCGGAACGACATGAGAATCCTTATCTAAGAAAGTTATATGATCTATCCTGATGAACCTTGATTGGCTATGACTAAGAAATAGGGCCTTTCTTAGGAAAAGCTACTATGAGTTGGTTGAACTAGAAAAGGAACCCTCTCTAGTACATATGTGATTGAATATTATATGGGAAACAAGGCTAGCACCGAGTGGGTGTGGTTAGGAAGGTGGCCTAGTTGAGTATGAGATTAGGCACAATGAACTTCCTTGGACATCCCCCAAACCATGTGTCTACATGGGTTGCTTACTAGTTCTACCCTTGGCAAGTAGAACAACCTCCACGGAGTAGGATAGCCTCCGGATTCCATGCCTAGCTAGTATGGTCTATGTCGGTTATGCCTATTCCCATCATGTGGGATGTGCACTATAGTTATTAGATAGGTTCTACAACGTGTAGGTAGTAGTATTGGATGCTATCTACACATGGCACGAGTAGGCTTTGAAGATACTAAAGTGAGTTCCCTAAGTCTAAGGACAATTATGTGAAAGTCCCCTTATGTGCTTGAAGGTCTCCTAAGTGGTTTCTTAAATATGTTGGTCTATTGATGTTATGTTGTTAAGGAAATGTCCTTATCTAAGGTAATCTTAAGGAACACTTAAGTGTGCTTGAAGAGGTTGTATGGGCGGTCACTTCTTGTCTCACTCAAGCGTGTCTTAAGGTTATATTAGGTATAGGTCCTATGATAATGAAATGGCATGTGTTCTTCTAAAGTTAAGCATGGGTTGGATATGGATATGTTGAGTATGTGTATAGTTGGCTATGGTCTTATATGCGAATGTTGACTTGTATTATATGTCTTATATTTGTGAAGTGAAGGTTTTATCAAAAATGATATGAAAGCATATATTCCTTGTAAATGTCTGTTGAAGCATGTTTTTGCATGGTCTCAATACTTAGTACATAATTGTGCTAACCCCTTTCTTTCCCTTTTTGACTAAAGTGTAGGGATTGGGAGATGGTGACATGTCATGGCTACTTGATAAGTTTCTAAGTGTTGACGATGAAGACTTGGTGAGTCCTCATAGATTCGAGGACAACACCCTACATGTTCCTTTTGATGTATTTCTAGTATTGTGTTTAAGTCTTGTATAGGCTTAGTCCCATTGTTGTATTCAAGTATTAGATGGTTTTGAGACATCATGTATCTTCTAGAAAGTCTTCCGCTTGGTATTTTTAATGAAATGTCTTCTTTGTAAGGAAAGTTTTTAAATTCTTAGTGACTTTTATGATCTATGCGATGAATGAATGCTAAGTTTTGTATGAGACCTCTGAGAGGTCGAATACGCATGTAACAGCTAGGGGGTGCTCTTGGGTTGTTACACTCTGTGTCATTGGGCGAGATAGTACTGCTTCGCGGAATTATTTGGCGAAACGCCGACTCCTCCTTTCATCGCCTTTTTTATCCTGCTCCTCCAGGGCTTCGCGTACTGGAACAAAGGGAGGAGTGCGTCCCTTCGGCGAATCGCCAAGTGTGCTTGGTGATGCTCAGGCTTCAGCTTCTTCATTCTTTTCAGCCTTTTTGTTCCTTTTTGCGCCTAAGTGTCCATGCTTCCACTAAAACTTCAAATACCTGAAACTTAAGAGTTTTCATCAGATATTGAGACAAAATAAGCATTTGAGGACACTATTCCTATCAAAATAAATCCCTAAATGAGTCCAATTTGTGGACTTATCATGACCCCCAATTTAAATGTTTGCTTGTCCTCAAGCAAACTCAAATTCAGCCATTCAACAAGGTGTCTCAAATAGTGATACACAAGACTAAATCATGAATGCACACAACCAGACTCAAATTTACTTATGCAAGGATCAATTGTGTACTCAAAGATTCAAGTTATGACACACCATTACCAAAGATTTTCATGCTCGCAATACTTTCTACTTGTGCAATTAAGCTCAACAGGAAGTATCTAAGTGCCCTCACATCAAGAATGATTCCATATTCACACATAGAGGTTAATCAATTCAAGATTAGGAATCAGATGCAATGTTCACACTCAAAAAAAGGAACACAATGCGTGTTTTTACCCATAGGTTTGACCTTACTTTCCAATCGACTTTCGATTCGGCTTACTCAAGATCAAAAAGGTCTTTCTAAGGCTTGTAATGGGGATGAGTACAAAGGTATGGTTATTTAGGCTCAGTGACTTTTTCCTCGTGAGATATGGTATTCTCAAGGCATTCCTTTCTTTTCCTTTATCAATTCTTTTTCTAGTGTTTCTAAGTCATCTTTTCGTTCACCTCCATGGATTGCTTGGAAACCCGATTTCCTTTGTACTTTATTCCATAGAAATTCTATTATTTTTTTATTATATTTTTTTCGAAGGGTTTCCATTGTTCTGCAACACCAGGGGTTACGGGAGACTTTTCTTGCACTTCTTGACTTCTCCTTTTCCTTTTTACCACACCCCCAACTTAGACCTTTGGCCTAAGTTGGCTATTCGCTAAACCACAAATCAAGAGGATTATAGGTAGTGGGTCAAGTAAGGTCTAGGGCATCAAGGTTCTTTCAAAGAAAGGTAAGGCTCAAAGGGTGTTCAAAAGAGTTTCACTCGCTCACGAGTAGGCCACAAAAGAGGTATATGTCAAATTTGTCTCACACTCTTTAAAGTTGCCTAAGATCATTTCAATAGCTCACCTTTCTAAATCAATCAAACTAATAGGGCAAATTCTAGGTTTATTCATGCAAGGTTCAACGCAAGCTAATCCCATAAGGCATCGACACTTAAGCCAAGCAAGACCACACACTTTCGCTAGTGTATAACGGTCATTACAAGAGAATAAATTTGATAATCACAATGAGATGCAAAGAGTTCACATATTGTCTATGCAACTTCAGTTGGTCTCGTTGTAGCCCTACATTCATGTTTGTTCGATTGAGAGCACTACTCAAGTCATCGGTATTGATCGAAACCGAGACTCAAATTTGCAAGAGAACAGCCACTTTAAATCACAAGAGGTGGCAAAAAAATTTGAAAAATAATTTTTTTTCAGAAGGGTCAAATCGCTTTGCAATTTAAAACAAAAAGAAGCCACAAGCTCAAACATTCGCACAAGCACTATAAAACAATTTCAAGCAAAACAGCCCAAATATGTACGCAAGACAACATTCAAAACAACACACAAAGGTGAGCCTCACCCTACCACAAATAAAAACATTTGTCCTCAAATGCAAATGAAAGTATCCAAAAGTAAAGATAGAGAAAAATAGAGAGGGAGGTAAAGAGAGATCCTGTCTAAGCAGTCGCTCCATCTGTCGAGGCTTGAGTACCCGGTGTAGTGCTCTGAATTTGGGCATCAGTGCCTAGAGTAAGCTCAGAAGGACCAGCACACGACAATACGATAAGATCATTGCAAATGAGTACCAAATTTTTGAAAGTAAACTCGGGGTTCAAAAAATTAACCTTTGTGCCAATTAAAGTACTTTGAAATGCTAGGCGGCAATGAAATCCAACTCTGAGCACAAATCAACCACCAAAATACTTATGGAATGCAGAAATATTTAAAATACTAACTAGGTGCGAGATTTGGAAGATTAAAAGCGAGGGAAAGTGAAAGAGTTGGAAGTTTAAACCTTTGGCCTGTTAAGAAACCGTCCAGTTCTCGCCCATTCGGCGATATTAGTCGTGGTCGCCGATCCATTCGGCGACTCGCCGAGTGGATACTTACCTTGTCGAGTTTTACTGGACCTCCAGTTAAACAAGGGGTCCAAACGGCGGACTAGATCGCAATCGTCGACTAGGTCGGCCATTCGCCAATAAGTTCTTGGGAACACCGAGTTTTATAGACTCGACTTTGAAGTTGACTTTAGTCCAATCGACGGTTTAAGTCGAAGTCGACGACTTCTTTGGCGATACGCCGACTGGACCTTTGGCTCACCCATTTGCACTTTTCACTCACTTTCCATACTTTGACCTACACAAACAACACACCATTATTTATTAAAGAAAAAATAAAGCGGTAAAACCTTGGGTTGCCTCCCAAGAAGCACATTATTTAACGTCGTGGCACGATGCAACTCCTCACTCAAGTTCCATTAGTGAGGTTTGCCTCATTTTCATGAGGCCACCCCTCTTTTGGCTATGGGTAGAGAGAAGATAGCACTTGGTCCATTTGGGACCTTTGTCATCATTCACACTCATTCTTCCAGTTTCAACACACAAACAAGAAAAACAAAACTAAAAATTAAGTTAGTAAAACTACAAATATTAAAAAAAAAAATTCTACTTAACTAAGAATTCCCAAATAACACCACTCCCCGGCAGCAGCGCAATTTTGATGCTTATCGTGACCAACGACACTAACCTACGGTATGAGTGTCTACGATCGTCGATAATATAGTAACCCAACTAAAGGTTGGGGTCGTGTCCCAAGGGAGTGGTTTTGAAAATTAATTGAAAAATAAAATTAAGTTCTAATTAGTCGTAGCTAACGACATTAACAATTAAAAATATTGTAAATTAAAAGGGGTAACACAAAGGTGTCAAATATCAAATGGGGGTTTTGTCACAAGTAGTAAAAACAACAAAAATAACAAGAAAATCAAGTATGGGGACAAGTTCTTGGGGTGTGACCGCAATACAAGTTGAGATAAATCGTTCCATACATGCTTTCGATAGGAAATTTGCAAGATAATAGTGACTAGGCTAAGCTTTAGATGGAAATAAGTTCCCTCTCGGGCAACTTACCCCGTTTCAAATGCGTTCCTCTCGAACACCCATTTGCCGCATGAAGGCCAGCCTACGCCTTACCCCACTCACTCTCTCGTGCTGCGTGTTAGGATATGGGACTAGGGCTCACCCTCTCGGGCTGAACCTCAAGTCGACCCACTCCTTAGGCCATCAGTCTAATGGTCTTGGTTTCGCGACATCCCTCTAGGGCAAGAAAAAAACACACGAGTGGTTTTGTATTTTTAATTACAAACCCATTAAATTAAACCACAACCACTAAGTGAAATCACCATTAAAATACATCTAACCTATCAACAAGCAAGACCCAACAACAATATCAACACATATTTGTTAAATCACACCCCAAGAATGGGGTTTTTAGCCACACATCAAGAAATAACAAAATACACCTAAAATGATACTAAAATCAAATAGGTATAAGGAATTAAACCTTGATTTAAGCAAAGGAAGAAGAATGGAGTAGACCCACTTCCAACTTGGGGAAGATGAAATCCTTCTTTCTTCAAGTCTCCCAAAAACCCTCTCCAAACTTGAGAGAAAATATCCCAAAAAGTACTATTCTATTGTGGAAATTAAAAGAAATGTTCCTCTCTCTAAAAATTAATAACATGTTTAGTATTTATAGACTTCAAAAAATAGTGTTGGCGGATCTTTCAGCGAGGTTAGTCGGAATCGCCGATTAACTCGGTGATTCGCCCTTTGGCGTAGTTCATCACCGTCTTGCACTAGCCTTCAGCACGGTTGTTCTCTGTGTCATTGGGCAAGATAGTACTGCTTCGCGGAATTATTCGGCAAAATGCCAATGCTCCTTTCATCACCTTTTTGATCCTGCTCCTTCAGGGCTTCGCATACTAGAACAAAGGGCGGAGTGCGTCCCTTCGGCTAATCGCCAAGTGTGCTTGGTTATGCTCAGGCTTCAGCTTCTTTGTTCTTTTCAGCCGTTTTATTCCTTTTTGTGCCTAAGTGTCCATGCTTCCACTAAAACTTCAAATACCTGAAACTTAAGAGTTTTCATCAGATATTGAGACAAAATAATCATTTGAGGACACTGTTCCTCTCAAAATAAAGCCCTAAACGAGTCCAATTTGTGGACTCATCACCCACTTCCAAATTGAAAGAGAGGAAACCCTCTTCTTCTTCAAGTCTTCAAAACCCTTTCAAACTTAGAGTAAAAATATGAAAAGCTAATATTCTAGATTGAAAATTATAATAATGTTTGACACTAAAACTAAAACTCTAACTAGTATTTATAGTTTTTACAGATTTGTGCTGCAGCAGATCATTCAGCGTCGTTAGTCGGAATCGCCGATCAACTCGGCGATTCACCCCTTACTGTAGTTCATCGCCGTCTTGCACCAGCCCTCAACATCGTCGTGCTCTAGGTTATTGGGTGATATGGTACTGCTTCGCGGAACTTCTCGGCGATGCGCCGACTGCTTCCTTTTTCTGCCAACTTGATCTTTTCGTTCAGGGCTTAGCACACTAGAACAAAAGGCGAAGTAAGACCCTTCAGCAACACGCCAAGTAGACTTGAAGATCCTCAAGCCTTTATTTCTTAGTTCTTTTCGTTCCTTTTTGCGACGTAGTGTCCATGCTTTCCTTAAAACTTCAAATACCTGAAACTTAAGGGTTTTCATCAGATATTGAGATAAAATAAGCATTTGAGGACACCATTTCTATTAAAATATAGCCCTAAATGAGTCCAATTCGTGGACTCATGAACACCCCCAACTTAAACTTTTGCTTGTCCTCAAGCAAACTCAAGTTCAGCCGTTCAAAAAGGTGTCTCAAACAGTGTTATACAAGACTCAATCAAGAATGCACACAACAAGACTCAATTTACTTATGCAAAGATCAGATATGCACTCAAAGATTCAAGTTGTGACTCACCAATATCAACGAATCTTATGCTCACATTACTTGCTTCAAATGCAAGTTCAAGCTCAACTATAGAGTTCAAATGCCCTCACACAAAGAATGATTCCATATTCACACAATGGTTTCATAGTTTAAAGCTTTTGGAATCAGATGCAACGCTCACACTCACAAAGAAGAATATAATGCATAATTTCACCCATAGGTTTGCCCGTATTTTCCAATCAACATTTGTTTCATCTCACTCAAGATTAAAAAGGTCTTTCCAAGGCTTGTAATGGGGCTGAGTGCAAAGGTATGGTCATTTAGGCTTAGTGACTTTCATCCTCATGAGGTGTGGTTCTCACAACACTTCCTTTCCTTTCTCCTTCATCATTTTCCTTAGTGCTTATAAGTCATCCTATTATTTATTTTCCAAGAATTGTTTGGAAACTCCCTTTTCATTTTTCAACTTTATTCCACAACTTTTCTTTTTCATTCTTTTTCTTTTTCTTTTCTGTCTTTTTTTTTATATGGAGGGGTTCCATTTTCCTCAAAACCATGGGTAAGAGGAGACTTTCCTTGCACTTCTTGACTTGCCCCTATCTTTTCACCACACCCCCAACTTAGGCTTTTGGCCTAAGTTGGCTATTCAACTAACCACAACTTCATGAGGATTATGGGTGATGGATAAAGAAAGGTCATTCTTTCCATCAAGTTTCTTCCAAAGAAAGGTAAGGTTCAAAGGGTGTGCAAGAGAGAATCACACGCTCACAAGGTAGGTCACAAAAGAGGTATATGTCAAATTTGCTCACACTCGTAGAAGTTGCCTAAGATCATATCAAGAGATAGCATCACTCATTTGACCGGACCAACGGGGCAAATTCTAGGATCTATCATGCATAGTTCACAAGTAAGCTTATCACACTAGGCATTGACACTATAAGTCAAACAAGACTCCACACTTTCGCTAGTGTGCAATGATCATCACAAGAGACTCAATTCAATACTAGGCTAGTCAACATGAGATGCAAAGAGTTCACATATTGTCTATGCAACTTCATTTGGCCTCATCCCAGCCACGCATTCATGTTCGTTCGATTGAGAGCACTATTCAAGTTATCGGTATTGATAGAGACCGAGACTTAAATTTTGCAAGAGAACAACCACATTCAACAGCATATAAAGGGTGGAGAAAATGTGCGAAAAATTCAAAGATTTTTGGAAAGTTCCAAATCATTTTGCAATTTAAAATAAAATGAGCCAACAAGCTCAATCATCCATAGAAAGCAGTGCAAAACACAATACTATGGCTCACAACCCAAATACACAATCAAAACATGAACATTAATATTCACACAAAAGGTGGGCCTCACCCCACCACAATTAAAAACATTTGTCCTCAAATGCAAATACAGTAAAGTATCCAAAAGTGACAGAAAGTAAGACAGAGAGGGAGGTAAAGAAAGGATCTTGTCTATGCAGTCCCTCCATCTGTCTGGTCCTTAGTGCCCGGTGCAGCAGTCTGTACTTGGGCATCAATGCCCGGAATCACCTCATAAGCATAAAGGATTTCAAAAATCAAGACAAAATAGGCAAGATTCTTGAATTAATATAGGCGTTTGAACAATCTAATCCTATCAGAGAGGCCCAGCACATGACAATACGATAATATTATTTGCATAAGGGAACAAATTACAAACAATAAGTTTGGGGTTCGGAAGACCAACCTTTGATGCCGGTTAAATTACTTTGAAATGCTAGGCGGCAATCTAATCCAAATCTGAGCACAAATCAACGACTACATTACTATAAAAATGCAAAAATATAGAAACTAAAGTGCGGGTGTGAGTTTTTGCAGTTCAAAAGTGAGGAAAAGTGAAAGAGCTGGAAGTTTAAATCTTTGGAGGTTTTAAAAACCGTCCAGTTCTCGCCCATTCGGCAACATTAGTCTTGCTCGCCGACCCATTTGACATTACGTCGAGTGGTCACTTACCTCACCGAGTTTTATAGGACCTTCAAGAAATCTGGGCGTCCAAACGGCGGACTATATTGCGATCGCCGACCTAGTTTGCGATTCGCCAATAATTTCCTGGGGGCACCGAGTTTTACAGACTCCACTTTGAAATTGTCTTGAGTCCAACGGTGGTCTAGGTCTGGGTCACCGACCTTTTCGGTGATACGCTGACTGGACCTTTAGCTCACTCATCTGCACTTTTCAAATACTTTCCACACTTTGTCCTGCACATTCAACACACCATTATTTCAAAATTAAAAACAAAGAAAAATAAAACTTGGGTTGCCTCCCAAGTAGCGCCTTAGTTCACATCGTGGCACGATGCAAGTCCTCATTCAAACTTCATTCTTGGGGTTTTCCATAGTGTCACTAGGCAACCCCCATTGTTGTCTTGGGACCTCAAATATTGCATTCCCATCAGCTGGTGGTAGGCAAATTGCACCCATTTCTCCAGATTGGGTTAGGTTGCAAACACTATTAATATCATCGATACCATCTCGATGACCTGCTATGCTACCATTCACCTCTTCCTCACTCATTTCTTCTGCTTAAAACAACAACACACAAAACAATACTAAAAATAAAGTAAGTATCACTATAATTAACTAGAACAAAATTTAACTTAACTAAAAATTCTCAAGTAACACCACTCCCCGACAACAGCGCCATTTTGATGTTTAACGTAATCAACGACACGTCTTACAGTTCGGGTGTGTACGATCGTGCAATAGTATAGTAACCCAACCAAGGGTTGGGTTGTGACCCAAGGGAGCGGTGGTCAAAATTAATAGAAAATTAGAATTTCATTCTAATTAGTCGTAGCTAAAGAAGTTAACGATTAAAAACATAGTAAATTAAAGGGTGACACAAAAGTGTCAAATATCAAATGGGGTTTTTGTCACAAGTAAACTAAAATTAGCGAAATCAACAAGGAAATCTAAGCAATGAGAGGGGGATTCTTGGGATGTGACCGGAATACGGGTTAATCTAAATTATTGGGTACATGCTTTTGATAGAAAATTTATAAAGTAATAGTGACTAGGCTAAGCTTTATGTGGGAATAAGTTCTCTCTCGAGCAACCTACCCCGTTTCAAATGGGTTCCTCTCGGACACCCACTTGCCGCATGAACACCAGCCTACGCCTTACCCTACTCACTCTCTCAAGCTGAGTGTTAGGATATGGGACTAGGGTTCACTTTCCTGAGCTGAACCTCATGTCGACCCACTCCTTAGGCCATCAATCTAGTAGTCTTGGTTTCGCGACTTCTCTCTCGAGCAAGCTAAAAACACATAAATAAAGTTGTATTTGCAACTACAAATTTGTTAAGCTACATCTAATCTATCAACAAGCAAGACCCAACAACAGTCTTACCCCATATTCGCTAAATCACACTCCAAGAATGGAGGTTTTTAGCCACACATCAAGAAATAGAAATTTATGCCTTCAATGATGTTGAAATCAAATGGGTATGAAGATTTAAGTCTCAATTTTGGCAAAGAGTGAAGAATCCAAGAGACCCACTTCCAAATTGAAAGAGATGAAACCCTCTTCTTCTTCAAGTCTTCAAAACCCTTCCAAACTTAGAGTAAAAATATGAAAAGCTAATATTCTAGACTAAAAATTATAATAATGCTAGACACTAAAACTAAAACTCTAACTAGTATTTATAGTTTTTACATATTTGTGCTGAAGCGGATCATTTGGTGTCATTAGTCAAAATTGCCGATCAACTCGGCGATTCGCCCTTTAGTGTAGTTCATCGATGTCTTGCACCAGCCCTCAACATCGTCGTGCTCTGGGTTATTAGGTGATGTGGTATTGCTTCGTGGAACCTCTCGGCGATGCGCCAACAGCTTCTTTTTTCCGCTGACTTGATCCTTTCCTTCAGGGCTCAGCACACTGGAACAAAAGGCGAAGTAAGACCCTTCTGCGACTCGCCAAGTAGACTCGGCGAACCTCAGGCCTTCATTTCTTTGTTCTTTTCAGTCTTTTCGTTCCTTTTTGCGACGTAGTGTTCATGCTTTCCTTAAAACTTCAAATACCTGAAACTTAAGGGTTTTTATCAGATATTGAGATAATATAAGCATTTGAGGACACCATTTCTATTAAAATATAGCCCTAAATGAGTCCAATTTGTGGACTCATCAGCTTGCCATGTGATGCTCAAGGCTTTAGGTGACCTTAATTGGCGAACTCGAATGATTCAGCCTTTTTCATTCGGTGAATTACCGATACCACCTTAATTCATCGTTCGAGCATTAAGTCTTTGAATACATTGTCACTTCGGGTGATGTGCATTGGGTTTGCCTTCTCATTTGGTGCATTGCATTTTCTACTAGAGTTTGCCTACCCTATTTAGTAGACAAAAGTGCTATGCAATGTTAGTTTGGGTGAAGTCATGCTCAATCGGTGATCTGCCCTTCATACTAGGCAATCAATAATGTTCATTTTGCCCTTCTTTTTGCATTTTTGGCCATTATTTCAAGCTTCAGTCTATGCCTTGTCCAATTACCTTGATAGTTGCAGATCATTAGTATTTGATTAGAAAAGGATAAAGTTAGGCATTGAGGATATTAATTATTAAGCTAAATGGGCCTTAAATAAGTACAAATCTACCACTCATCAACACCCCAAATTAAAATTTTGATTGCCCTTAAGTAAATAAAGAACACAATAAGTTCAATAAGGGTGTCTACAACAGTACTCAATGAGAGCAAACATGCAAAAAACATGTCAAGACTACTCTCAATAGCATGTTACCCTAAATCTGGATAAAAGAGCTTCAAATGATGACTAGCTAGTCTCAACACAAGCTCGAGCTCACTTTTAGCTTCTTGTCTAATGCAAGAACATGTTTCAACAAATACATTCAAGTGCCCTCACATCAAGAATGATTTCATGCTCTCACAAAGCAAATCATCAAAGGTATTGGGAATCAATGCAACTCTCACTCTCACAAAAGAGAAACACATGCAAGCTTTGTCCCATAGGCTTGCCAATATTTTCCAATCATCAAACAAAATTGGGTCATGTAAGATCTCAATGGTCTTCTAGGCTTTTTATGGGGCTAAGGGCTAAGGCATGGTCAATTTGGAGTGGTGACTTATACCTTTTCAAAGCATTGTTGCAATAATCATTACCTCTTATCAAGTTTTTTTTCTTCTTTTTCATTTAAGAACTCAAATACTAACTTGTCACTCAATTTGTTTAGAATTCCCCTTTATTTCATTCACTTCTCTTTTTTCATTCTCATTTTTTTGAGCTTTTTCCATCATTTTTCTACTCTTTCCCAGAAGTCGATGATTATTCATAGCTATTACCTTGACACCAAAGAAGAGTTCGACCCAATGCTTTATTTCTATCCTAGTTGATCCTGACCATGATGATACAACAGACACACATTTTTTTTATAAGGAAGGGCTCCTTCTGTTTGCAAAACTTTCATATTTTGGTCTCATTTCTTCTTCCTTTGCCCTTCACTTGGCTTTCATTCATCCTTCCTTTCTTGTCCCCCAACTTAGGCTTTTGGCCTAAGGTTGCAATTCAAACTCCGCAATGCTACAAAAAGGATTTTTGGTGAGAAGGTAGGGATACTCAGAGGCTTCTTTAGGTTGTCAACAAATAAGTTAGGCTCAATTGGTCCCAACATAGATTCACACCCTCACAAGGTAGTCACAAAAATCTTTATCGAAAATTTGGTTCCCTTATTGAATTTCACCCATGATTATTTCCCACATTCACCAAGATTCAACCAATTGGACTAACAAGGCAAATTCTAGGACCCCACACGCATGTTTTCAAGTAAACCTCACCACAGATGGCACATTGAATTACACTCAATTAGCACATTCTGTAAAAATCAAAAGCTTATGTGTGATGTTCATTGCAAGGATCACATCAAAACATAGCTAGTCAACAAAAGATTCAAAGAGATTGCTCAAAGTATAACATCATCGATTTCATTCTCGCAACACCAGTATTATGCATCATGATCATCATGCGTACTATTCAAGATATCGATATTAAAAAAAATTGATTCTCAAATTGTTATGAATGAAAACATCAAGCATTTCAAGATTTGAACTCATGGGGGGTTGCAACATCAAAGGAGAACGAGATAGAAGTAAAGAACACAATTCCAAAAGAACACTCGATTATAAATAAAATCACTACAATTGTTCAAAATACAAAATAACAAAATACAAGCAAAAGGGGAATATAGGCATGAAGGCTCTCACCCCACCAAAAAGAAAATGCAGTGTCCTTAATGCAAAAAGAAATGAAAGTACTAGAGGCTAAGATAAAGGATCCCCGTGATAGGCTATCATGTGGAGCACTCTCACTTGGAGTCTCGATACGTGCATTCTCAAGAGGGGCATCAATGCCCAGCAATGGGATCACAGTAGGGGGTATAGGAGGTACAATTGGGGCATTAGTGCCCGTATTAGCAACAGAAGGGATGATAGGGTCTAGCGTTACCCCACTAGATCCAACCGCTGAAGTCTCTTAAAGAGATCTCTGTAATGCAACCTAAAGAATGACCTTCTCGGTCTCATGTAGCTCGGTCAGAGTCTTAGCAATTCCTTGTTCCTCAACACTAAGTTCCTTCTAATCTGTCTCCTTGGCTGACTCCTCCTCAGCAGCCTAAACATCTATAGAAACCTCAGGCATAGTGAAGGTAGGCACTGCAACAGGCATCTCAGGCACATCAAGTATGCGAACGTTTCCCCAAAGAGTGTAGATGTTCACGGACTACATCTAGACCACCTCTGCCCTCAAATTAGCCACCTCAACCTTTTGATCCACCTAACCAAAGCCATAGATTTGGAAGTCATTGAAGCATCACACATATGACAGATACTCTTCCAACTCTCACCTACTCTAACCCCTAACCTAGTCCTGGTTTGGTTCTCCAGTGGAAAGATTTGAGATACCTTCTCCTACCCTATAAAGTAAGGGAGACTGACACTATGCTTTATAGAACGTGAAATAGTGATAAAGAGTTGCGGAAAAGTCCCCGAAAAAAAGAAGCGACTTCAGAGTGTATAAAGCACTGAACTACCTTCGGTCTTCTCCCAATTCACAATCCTCATTGTCAGATCATCCAACCTCAAAGAATGGCTCACAATTAACCCCTAACACTTGCCTATCCTCTCAATCACGGGGGCAAAGTCCTTCTTGATGGCCTCATTAATATTCTTGGGAAATTCCTTCTCAACCTGAAAAGCTCTCACATCTGCTAATCAAGCAAGGCTACCCATCTGATATATCAGAGCTTGGGTCAAGAGGGGATGCGAAAAAGAAAATGGGGAGGCCTCACAGTAGTAATGGGGGTAGAAGGCTACACAGGCACATCAGTAGAAGATCTAGCAACATGTGGGAATCTAGAAATACATGTTTGCTCCACAGAATGAGCAGGTGTGCTGGTTTCAGAACTCAAAGTAGCAGGATCTAACCAATGGAGTGGATTCGGTGGTGGTGCCTTTCTTTGAGTCGCATCATCTCTGAAACACTCTACATCTATCCTTTGAATGTCATTAGATGAGGCTAGTATGACTCTCACATCTGTGGCAGCCCAAAAAGGGACTCATCCCCTCATGCATAAATGTATGATCTAAACTGAAAAGGGGAGCAATTCTTGTCCTCATTAGTATCTTGTCAGCTATAATGGTACCAACATGTATGTGCTCATGATCAATGATGGTGCCAACTTATACCGCCTTGTTATGGAAAGAACAGACTCGTTCTGGGATAGCATCAGGTTGCTGCCCATGAAGCCAAAGCGGTATCTATCCATAACATTCAAATCCTTCTTATTGATCCTAGCACCATCAACCATCCAAGAAGGATAAGAATCAAAGATTAAAAGTGCTAGACAACCCTTCAGAGAATCCAAATCATGTCGCATCCAGAGTGAATATAGATCGGATTAAAAGGTTGGCATGTCTAATGCAGTGTTGATGGCTCCAGAGTTACATCAGACTTTCCTTCCCCATACTTCCACTTCTTCAAGTGGTTTCCAAATTGTGCCCTTTCACTTCTTTGGGAAGGCTTGAGCATAAGCCGCATAGAACTCACATACCCAAGAAGGGATGTAGGGGTCCCTTGCCCTTGTAAAGCATTCAAATAGATGGAATTGAATGGTATCCTAAATGGCTGGGTAGTCACTCATCACTCCATCAACAGAGAGTCGTCTCTCTTTAAGAGTAGTCTATTCACCTGTAGCTTTGAGCATATTAAAAGCTCTTAGAGTTATAACCTGAAGGACTATGGAAGTCGGTGTCTGTGCAAACGTAGGTTGCACTAGCTTATATTTTAATTTATGTCTTCTTCCTCACCACCCTAGGTTGTACCCTATCTTGGGTAGATAATTATGGGGTGGTGGTTTGTCGAGGTTGGGAAGTCTATGAAGGTTCATTTAATGTTATCCCCAGATGTCTTTTTAATTGAGGAGGAGGAGGAGAGGGCACTCTATCCTAATCTATGTCTGAAGAAACTATATGCTTGCCTTTAGTTTTAGCCATTACCTACAAAACACACATTCAACCAATGAAATTGTGAAGATTAATTGAATTCAAATAGGAATTGAAACTGTAACACCCCGACTTTTCAAAACGTCTAAATTAACTCGTATCTTCATGGAAAGACAAGGAAGGTGAGTAATAAATTAAATATGATGTGGTATGTCATATTTTAAGTGTTCAAGGGTTGTATCTCAAGTTTTGAAGTTAAGTAAGTGGCTAAATAAAAGTTGGAGAAAGTTATCGTAATTTCCTTTTTAAAGATTTCTCTAAAATTTGGGTCAAATGTCTTGAATATTTTCTCCTGATATATAAAGAGTTAGAAGGCCTGTCACACATTAAATCAAAGGCCTACGAGTCTAGTTTTCAACGCATAAAATCCCGTATCAAACCGACATCAGAATAAAAAGTTATAAGAGTTTTACTAGGGACTGCCGATGCAAAATCCGGGTCGGGTCAAAAATATGGTATTTCGGCTTATTTAACATTTTAAGCCATGAAAACATTTCATTTCAGTTCCAAACCAGAGAGAAAGCTTAAGAGAGGGTTCCTATGGAGTTCTAGCATGATGAAGGTTAGTTTTTGACAATTTCTACCATTAAACATTACCCCCATGCCTAGAAATGTAATCCATACACGTGGCAATCGTTATTCCCTTCTATTAGCTGTGTTTGGAGCTGGTTTTTGAAGATATAAATTTGTAGTTATTAGTGTTTCTTCAAGGTCTACACTTGGTAAACTAAGGTAATCATCTCGGGACCCTTTTATGGTTGCTTTTATGAATTTCTACGGACGCTTCGACAAGTTGGGGAAATATGGTAAATCCACCGATTTAAGATTAATTATGAACTGTTTATAGGTGCATCCAGCTGTGTATATGTAGTGTTTTTGAAATTTAGGACATAAGAAACAACGTTCGTGAAGAAACTACGGTTTTTTGAGCGTTCATTGGAAAGGTATGTTAAGGCTATTCTCTACGTACGACATGTTTCCTTAAAGCTTAGGAGCAATGTAATTGGGTTGTTATCCTTGTTACACTGTAGCCATTATTGTTGATAGTTGGCTGCTCGAGTTGATATAATCCTCCCTTGTCGGGATTCTTATTCAGTTAGTAGTGTCCCTATGTTGGACACAACTTAGAGGCTATTTGTATAGGTTGCTTATAACTAAATTGCTCACTTTTAGCGATTGGATTGTTATTGTTTCCCTTAGGGCTATTGTGGTTAGCTGCAGGAATGTGATCTATGCCTAGAAGGGTTATGTTCTACCTATAGGCCTATATGGATGCCTAAAAGGGCTATGAGTTGCCTACGGGGTTATATTGATGCTTAGAAGGGCTATGAGTTGCCTACAGGTCTATATTGACGCCTAAGGCTATGTGCTTCCTATAGGGCCATGTTGTTGCCTAAGAGGGCTATGAGTTTTCTATAAGCTATGTTGATGCCTAAGAGAGCTATGTGCTGCCTACGGGACTATATTAATCTCTAAGAGGGCTATGTGACTGCCTATGGGGCTAGGGGACTATCGATAGGGGTATATAGGTTGATTGGCACCTTCCAAGCTTATGGGGCCTGAGTACATGGTCTTGTGTGTTGTTTGTACCTATCGAGCTTTTAGGGGATTGGTTAGGTTGTTGTTTTATTATTTTTGATAAGTTTAGATTTAGGAGCAGGTCAGTACGCCTATCTTATCCTTGATTTATTTATCAGATTATTCCAGTATATCAGGATACCTCCTCATAGTCTATTGCCTTTCATACTCTGTACATTATTTTCTACTAACGCCCCATTGCCTTGGGGGAACTGCATTCATGCATGCAGGTCCTGACAGATGACTGAGTAGACCTCATCAGTAGTAGGATTGACTTTTATCCGGTTGGCTAGCCCCTTTCCTCCCGAGCTGCCAGAGTTGGGAGGTTTGTTACCTTTTGTGGTATATATCTTTATGGGTAGGTGGGGCCCTGTCCCGCTAATCTTCACTACTCTTAGAGGTTTGCAAACTAGTGTGTGGGGTGTATAGCTAGGTTATAGCCATACTGGCCTATGTTGTTGGTTTGCTGAAGCTTGTGAGATGTTTGATGTATTGTATTGGTATACACCTGCTTTTAGTTTTGGTATAGATATCATGGTGGCCTCGATAACCAGATATTGCCGGACCTTCTGAAGGGCTCGAAAGTTTGAGAGTTCATGAATTTCTTGCCTTGAATCCTCCACAGTTTACAGGGACAGATCATAGAGAAGACCCTCAGCACTTTATTGATCAGCTTCATAGGATCTTTAGAGTCATGCATGCCTCAACGACTGAGTCAGTTGAGTTAGTAGTATTTTGATTGTGCGGTGCTGCAGTATTGTGGTAAGAGAGTTGGGAGAGATCTAGTCGAAAATATACATCCCTACCTACTAGTGATAGCTTTACAGAAGCTTTTATAGATCACTATTTGCCTCGAGAGATTAAGGATGACCTGGTGGACCATATTCTGAACCTCCGACAGGGCAGCATGAGTGTCTGAGAGTACGGGCTGAGATTTGATTCATTGGCTAGATATGCACCAGCATTTGTTGATACGATGCATGATAAGGTGCATAGATTTGTGGGACGGCTCGACCCAGACTATATTGATGCTTGTTCTACCACTGCACTAAATGATAATATGGAGATCTCGCGAATTCAGGAATTTGCACAAGGCATAGAGGATCGCCGACATTTACAATATATGAGTGAAAGGGTCGAGAGAGAGACAGAAGAAGGCTAGGCCCGCTGGTTTGCATGGAGATTTTCAGGGTCGTCCCAGACCCCGATAATCTATTAGACCACCTAGACCTCCACCACAGTAGTTCCAGGGTAGTACATTTCATCGTCAAGAACAGTTAGGCCCAATTAAGGGTTCACGAGCATCAGGCTCGCAGCAGCAGAGGGGTTCAGGCCAGGATAGGACAGCCCCGCCGCGTTGCGCTATTTGCGGTAGGATGCATTTTGGGAGGTGCAGATAGGGTTCCACAGGTTGTTATTTTTGTGGACATGAGGGGAATGGGTGGAGAAACTGCCCTATCATAGGTCAGGGTGGTATAGGTCAGTCGACCAGGTCAGTAGTAGGTTCCTCCTCATCAGCACAGTCTACAGGGCGTAGACCCCAAACTTCAACACGTAGAGGTAGAGGTGGAGGCAGAGAGGGAGCATCTAATTTTGGTAGTGGACATAACCGTACATATTCATTAACCGGCCAACAGGACTCAGAGTCATCACCAGATGTTGTGACAGGTACATTGATTGTTTTCTCCCATTGTGTTTATGCTTTGATAGATCCTGGATCTACTCTGTCTTATGTTACTCCATTTATTACGGGGAGGTTATGTATAGTAGCAGAATCATTAGATCAACCCTTTATTGTATCTACACCAGTTGGTGAGTCTATTGTTGCCAGGAGAGTCTATCGAGAGGTTGCACGGTAGAAATTATCGACCGTTAGACCTCTGTAGATCTCGTAGAGTTATAGATAGTCGATTTTGACGTCATTATGGGTATGGACTGGTTAGCGTCTTGTTATGCTAATGTTGAGTGCTGGACAAAGATTGTTAGATTCCACTTTCCAGGAGAGGCAGTTCGGGAATGGAAAGGTGATACAGCAACGCTAAAGGGTAGGTTTATTTCCTATCTTAAGGCGAGAAGGATGATTACCAAGGATTATACTTACCATCTTGTTCACGTTCATGATATAGATGCAGAACCATCGACTCTTCAGTCTATTCCGGTAGTTAATGAGTTTCTAGATGTATTTCCAGACGAACTCCCTGGTATCCCTCCAGAACGGGAAATTGATTTTGCTATCGATATGCTAGCAAATACACAACCCATATCTATCACTCCTTATAGAATGGCTCCTGTTGAGCTAAAGGAGTTGAAGGATCAGCTGAAAGACTTGCTGGATAAAGGCTTTATTAGGCCTAGTGCTTCACCATGGGGTGATCCAGTGTTGTTCGTAAGGAAGAAAGTGGCTCACTAAGAATGTGTATCGATTACCGACAGTTGAATAAGGCAACTATAAAGAATAAGTATCCCCTTCTGAGGATAGATGACTTGTTTGATCAGTTACAAGGTGCTAAGTGTTTCTCAAAGATTGATTTAAGATCAGGGTACCACTAGATACGAGTTCGGGAGAAAGATGTTCTAAAGACAGCTTTTAGAACTAGATATGGACACTTTGAGTTCTTGGTAATGTCTTTTGGATTAACTAATTCCCCAGCAGTGTTCATGGACCTGATGAATAGTATATTCAGGCCATATCTAGACTTGTTTGTGATTGTATTTATTGATGATATTTTGGTGTTCAGGTTCAAAAGATGAGCATGCAAATCATATGCGAGCAGTCCTTCAGGTTCTTCGAGACCGAGAACTTTATGCAAAGTTTTCTAAGTGTGAGTTCTGGTTGGACTCTGTAGCTTTCTTAGGCCATATTGTATCAGATGCAGGCATTATGGTTGATACATAAAATATTGAGGCCGTAAAGACTTGGCCCAGACCCATGACTCTGACTGAGGTTTGTAGTTTCTTAGGGTTAGTTGGGTACTATAGAAGGTTTGTAGAGGGGTTTACTTTAATTTTTGCCCCATTAACGAAGCTGACTCAAAAAGCAGCTAAGTTCCAATAGATTGAGGCTGCGAGCAAAGTTTCCAGGAACTGAAGGATAGGTTGACATCAGCACTAGTTCTTGCATTGCCAAACGGTTCAGAAGGCTATACGGTGTATTGTGATGCTTCTGGTGTTGGGTTGGGATGTGTTCTAATGCAACATGGTAAGATTGTCGCATATGCTTCAAGGCAGTTGAGAAAGCATGAGAAGAACTATCCGACCCATGATTTAGAGTTGGCTGCAGTTGTGCATGCGTTAAAGATCTGGAGACACTATTTGTATGGCGTGCATGTTGACATCTTCACAGATCATAAAAGCCGTCAATATATCTTTATACAGAAGGAGTTAAATCTGCGACAACATCGATGGCTTGAGCTACTGAAAGACTACGACATAGACATTTTATATCATCCAGGAAAGGCGAATGTGGTAGCTGATGCCCTCAGTCGAAGATCTATGGGTAGTTTATCATATTTAGGTGTTGAGAAGCGTGAGCTAGCATGAGAGCTTCATAAATTAGCTAGCTTGGGAGTCAGATTGTTAGAGGCGGAAGATAGTGGGGTAACAATTCAGGACATAGTCGTATCATCTCTAGTTGTAGAAGTAAAATCACGGAAACAAGAGGATCCTAGCTTAGAGTAGCTCAGAGCCAAGGCTCAGAATCAACAGACTTTAGCATTTGATATAGCAAGAGATCGAGTCCTTAGATATAGTGGTCGATTGTGTGTTCCGAATGTTGCAGGGCTTCCGCATCAGATTATGGAAGAGGCACATCATTCCCGTTATTCTATTCACCCTGGTTCGATGAAGATGTACCATGATATTAAGGAGATCTATTGGTGGCACGGGATGAAGAAGGACGTTGCTGAATTTGTCGCACAGTGTCCTAACTGCCAATAGGTGAATGTTGAGCACTAAAAGCCCACTGGGCTAGTTCAGGAGATAGTCATTCCTTTGTGGAAGTGGGAAGCAATTAATATGGATGTTATTACAGGGTTACCTCGATCGCATCGTAACTTTGACCCTATTTGGGTAATTGTTGATAGACTAACAAAATCAGCCCACTTCTTACCAGTCAGGGCTACTTTTACGGCCGAAGACTATGCAGAGATTTATATTAGAGAGATTGTTAGGCTACACGGTGTCCCAGTATCTATTATCTCTGATAGAGGAGCACAATTCACCGCCAACTTCTGGAAGTACTTCCAGAAAGGACTGGGGACATAGGTTAATCTTAGTACAGCCTTTCACCCTCAGACAGATGGCCAGGCTGAGCACACAACTTTGACACTCGAGGATATGCTACGGGCGCGTGCGCTAGACTTCAAGGGGAGTTGGGATGACCACTTACCTCTTATAGAGTTCTCATACAATAATAGTTATCATTCTAGCATCGGGATGGCACCTTATGAGGCTTTGTATGGGCGAAAATGTAGATCCCCTATTGGATGGTTCGAGGTAGGTGAGTCAGGGTTGATTGGACCCAACTTAGTACAACAGACAGTAGAGCAGGTCAAGCTCATACGGGAGAGGTTGCTAACAGCTCAAAGCCAACAGAAGTCATACTCATATGTGCGACGAAGGCACTTGGTGTTTTGTGTCGATGACTAGGTATTCTTAAAAGTCTCGCCTATGAAGGGGGTTATGAGATTTGGCCAACAAGTCAAGCTTAGTCCAAGATTCATTAGGCCATACCGGATCCTTCGGAGGGTAGGACAAGTGACTTATGAGTTAGAATTGCCTTCGAGGATAGAATCTGTTCATCCAGTTTTCCATGTATCTATGCTACGGAAGTGCGTAGGAGACCCTTCCCGGGTCGTCCCAGTTGAGGATGTTCAGATCACAGAGGAGTTGTCCTACGAGGAAACTCCAGTTGCCATATTAGATCAGAAAGTCCATAAATTGAGGACTAAAGAGGTGGCTTCAATTAAAGTATTGTGGAGAAACAAGAATAGAGAAGAGGTGACCTGGGAAGCTGAGGATGGCATGACGTCCAAATATCCTCACTTGTTTCATACCCCAACGTGATGGCATATCAGTTTATATTGGTTCAGTGAGGTAAGATACCTATCTGATTTTTTTTATATTGTTTTTTATTATTATTGTTGTTGTCATTGTATATTTGCTCGCATTGTTATTGCGGAGCTATAGTGCTTAGCAATTTATGTCATCATGTCAGACGCCTAGGTTAGACTTTTTGCATTTTAGTTTCCTCGATAGTGACAATTTCAAAAGATACTCGGCCTAAATTTTGGAAACTCCTAAGGACTTAACCTCGTGACTCTGATTTTTTTTTCATTTGAGGACGAATGTTTCTAAGGGGGAAGGATGTAACACCCTAACTTTTCAAAACGTCTAAATTAACTCGTATCTTCGTGGAAAGACAAGGGAGGTGAGTAATAAATTAAAAATGATGTGGTATGTCATATTTTAAGTATTCAAGGGTTGTATCTCAAGTTTTGAAGTTAAGTAAGTGGCAAAATAAAAGTTGGCGAAAGTTATCGTAAGTTCCTTTTTAAAGATTTCTCTAAAATTTGGGTCAAATATCTTGGATGTTTTCTCCCAATATATAAAGAGTTAGAAGCTCTATCACCCATTAAATCGAAGGCCTACGAGTCTAGTTTGCAAAGCACAAAATCCCATATTAAACCGACATCAGAGTAAAGAGTTATGAGGGTTTTACTAGGGACTGCCGGGGCAGAATCTGGGTCGGATCCGGGTCGGGTCAAAAATACGGTATGTCGGTTTATTTAATGTTTTAAGCCATGAAAACATTTCATTTCAGTTCCAAACCAGAGAAAAATCGAAAGAGAGGGTTCCTATGGATTTTTAGCATGATGAAGGTTAGTTTTGACGATTTCTACCATTAAACATTGCCCCTGTGCCTAGAAACGTAATCCCTACACGTGGCAATCCTTTTTCCCTTCTATTAGCTGCGTTTGGAGCTGGCTTTTGAAGATATAAATTTGTAGTTATTGGTGTTTCTTTAAGTTTTACACTTGGTTAACTAAGGTAATCATCTCGAGACCCTTTTATGGTTGTTTTTATGAATTTCTACGGACGTTTCGACAAGTTGGGGAAATATGGCAAATCTGCGGATTTAAGATTAATTATGAACTATTTATAGGTGCGTACCAGTTGTGTATATATAGTTTTTGAGAAGCTTAGGACATAAGAAACAACTTTCGTGAAGGAACTACGGTCTTTCGAGCGTTCATTGGACAGGTATGTTAAGGCTATTCCTTACTTACGGCATGTTTCCTTAAAGCTTAGGAGCAATGTAATTGGGCTGTTATCCTTGTTACACTTCTAGCCATTATTGTTGATTGTTGGCTACTCGAGTTGATATAATCCTCCCTTGTCAGGATTCTTATTCAGTTAGTAGCGTCCCTATGTTGGACATGACTTAGAGGCTATTTGTATAGGTTCCTTATAACTAAATTGCTCGCTTTTAGTGATTGGATTGTTATTATTGCCCTTGGGGCTATCGTGGTTAGCTGCAGAAATGTGATCTATGCCTAGAAGGGCTATATGGATGCCTAAAAGGCCTATGAGTTGCCTACGGGGCTATATTGATGCCTAGAAGGGCTATGAGTTGCCTACAGGGCTATCTTGACGCCTAAGAAGGTTATGTACTTCCTACAGGGCCATGTTGTTGCCTAAGAGGGCTATGCGTTGTCTATAAGCTATGTTGATGCCTAAGAGAGCTATGTGCTGCCTACGGGGCTATATTAATGCCTAAGAGGGCTATGTGACTGCCTATAGGGATAGGGGACTACCGATAGGGATATATAGGCTGATTGGCACCTTCCGGGCTTATAGGGGCTGAGTAGGTGGTCTTGTGTGTTGTTTGTACCTGTCGAGCTTATGGGGGCTTGGTTAGGTTGTTGTTTTATTTTTTTTTATAAGTGTAGATTTAGGAGCAGGTCAGTACACTTATCTTATCCTTGATTTATTTATAAGATTATTCCAGTATATCAGGATACCTCCTCATAGTCTATTGCATTTCATACTCTGTACATTATTTCTACTGACGCCCCATTGCCTTGGGGGTGCTGCATTCATGCATGCAGGTCCTGACAGATGACCGAGTAGACCTCTTCAGCAGCAGGATTGACTTTTATCCGATTGGCTAGCCCCTTTCCTCCGGAGCTGCCAGAGCTGGGAGGTTTGTTACCTTTTGTTGTATATATCTTTATGGGTAGGCTGGGGCCTGTCCCGCTAATCTTTACTACATTCAGAGACTTGCATACTAGTGTGTGGGGTGTATAGCTACGTTATGGCCATACTGGCCTATGTTGATGGTTTGCTGAAGCTTGTGAGTTGTTTGATGTATTGTATTGATATACACTTTCTTTTAGTTTAGGTATAGAAATCATGGTGGCCTCGACAGCCCAATCAGTACTTTTGTGCTAGTTGGCTATTTATTTATATGATCTTCTTGGAGTAGCTGTTTCTTTTATAGATCAGTTGACAGGGGTCTTGCTGGCCGAGGGCTTAGTTTTAAGCCGAAATATACTAGTTTGTTTTCTTGATTGTGTGTGGCTGCCATGCGCTAGTAGCAAATGGTTTAGCAGGGTCGGCTCGGGCCTGAGTTTTGGCATTAGGAGTCAGTTACGCCCCTCAAGTTTGGGGTGTGACCGAAACACATTTCAAAAACACTTCAGAGGCTGCATAATCGGCAAGGAGGATCACCAAACAGGTTCGGTGAACTCTGGTGAATTTCCTGAAATTGATAGTGTCACATTACTCAGGGATTAAGCATAAAGGGCGAAGTCAATGCCAACTTGGTGATTCACCAAGTTGGTTTAAGCGGGCTAAAACAAGTCCACCGAAACTTACTGTGCAAAATGAAAAGATACAAGCATCAAGGGAGACATCCTGTCTCAATCGGCGATTCACCAAATGGGTACGACAGACTAAGACAAACCTGCCGAATAGGACAGTACCCAAGGCCATGCGTATTCTCAAGAAGGTGAGTTAGGTCTTACTTTGTGATTCACCTAACTTCCTTGGTGAGCTAAGACAAGCTCGACGAATAGGAAGTTTCAGCCTAGTGCCAAATTTTATAGAAAAACCAACACACACAACAAATACTAGTTATCCCCCAACATTACAATTCCTCTATATGATTTTCTACCTATGGGTACTTAGATTTCCCCCATTTTATCATAAAGCATTGCACTAATTGACAATTCTCCCTTAAGAAAGTAGTCAGCCTGTCTATCATTGGGCAAAATCGAGCAATTGGGTCAACACTGAGCTACTCGGACTTCACTCACATTAAATTAATCATAGACCCAGTAAGATAATCACTTCAATTCAACAACTAAACCAACACAAGCATGATTCAACAATTCCACTGGCGTTCATGGTCAAGAATATGTTGGCATAGTTCAAACCCAACAATATGATGCAACCAAATGAAATTAAACAATCAATCATAGTTAAGGGGCTTAGACCCACAACCTATATGCATTATAACTTCAAAAATAACAACAAAAAACCGAAACACCAACCTTGAAGCTAAAATAAAACCAAAAATTGAGGGGTCGGGATTGTGTTGACTCGAAATTCAATCAAATGAACTCTTAGAAACTTCAAGACTAGGCTCACAACCTCTCAAAATGCACGAAGAAAAAAGCAAGAAGAAGGAATCAAAAAATCTCTTAGAGTTGAAAGATATTGATTTTTAAATTTGGAAAGACCATTGGCCCTTTTATATTAGGACCGTCTGGTGATCAGGACTAACGCACCAAATGTTTTCGGTGAATCGCCAATTGGAGCTTAAGCTTGCCGAACATGCCTAAATAAACACCAAACTTGAAAGACAATTCGGCGGATCCGATGGAGTCTGCATAATCCACTTTGGTGAATCATTTTTTGGAGTTCTGATTGCTGATCTTGACAATGCACTTTTCCATCTTTTCACGCTCAAAGGGAGAACAAGATGTAGTCCGTGTAATGCCTTCGATTAATCGTCGTTTGTGTTCTTGCATCACTTATGCTTCCCTTTGAAATCTTCCAACCTCCTTTCAACCTGCACTCACAATGCACATTATTTGAAAGAAATAAAAACATAAATAAAGACTTGGGTTGTCTCCCAAGAAGCGCCTTATTTAAAGTCATGGCATGATATATTGCTCAAACTCAAAAATCATTTTTGGGGTTCGGGATGGTGTCACTAGGAAAAGTTTTCTTTTTCCTTGGATTTAGATAAGTGGCAATTTGACCTAGTTGGGTCTCCAGCTGCTTGATCGTAACTGAATGTAAAGTCACCGATTGGGTTAAAGTGGAGAAGTCATTTTTCAAATCCTTCAACAACTTATCGGACCCTTCAACCTTGTTGTATCCTTACAAACATCTCTTTTGTCAGTCTTCCTTCTAGACCAGCTGGACCTTTTGGGTGTGGACGACCATAGGGAGGCACGTATCTATCTTTGTCCATCTCCCTATTCCTCCAATTTCAACCCCGCCAATCTTTCCAACAATTATCTCTATCATTGTTCCAACCTTGGTTCCGACCTTGACATTGATAATGGTTGTGAGAACCCCCTCCCCCCCCCCCCACTTGATTTCCCAAGTATTGAATATCTTCATTGTATAATGCCTCAAATTTGGCATCATCCGGGCACTGCCCACGGTTGGTTCCAACCACATTCACTAACTTAATTCCACTTCCCACAACATTCTTGGACAACGAATCAATTTGGGTAATCATTTTTAGCCATCATTTCATCTTTTTCATGGTCCCTCTCAACTTGTTCTTTGCTCAAGCCCACTTGTAGAAGAGGTGCTTGGTCCTCCCTAGTGTGCCATACTCGGTTGACCTTAGTCATATCATCTAACAACAATGCAGCTACATCATACGGTTGTCTCATCAATCCACCATGGACTAATTGATTAGCCACACTTTTATTGACTGAATTAAGTCTCCAATAAAAGTATTTCAGCAGCAAATTGTCTAGAATGACATGCGTTGGACATTGCAAGAGTTACTTCTTGAACCTCAGCCATGTTCATACAGGAGCTCACCTCCAAAACTTTTGAAATTTTGGATTTGGAGACGAAGTTTAACCATCTTCGAGAGTGTAAAGAATCATTACAAGAACCTCTTTGGTTAGCTCAACCCATGAAGTAATAGAATCATTTGGCAACTCTGCCAACCATCTTGTAGCATCTCCCGTTATAGAGAACGGGAATATTCTGAACCTTATAGACTCTTGGGAGATATTCTTGAACACAAAGAGTTCACACACCTCCTTGAATAAAAATTCCTAAGGTGCTCATGGGGATCCTCATAAACTAGACCCCCAAAAATTCCTTTCATCTGGAGCAATTGGATCATAGTTCCAGTGATGTGAAACACCGTCCTCCCGGTTGTAGGAGGTATCCAAACTGCTCTCGTGGTTTGAATTACATTAATGGGCATGTCATTTAAGTCACTCATATTTTCATTTTGACCATAGTGACTATCATTGTCAATCCCATGGTCACTCATTTTGTCAACCTGCAAATATGCCAACAACACAAAAAAATAACTCTACTACAAATAAAACAAATTAAAAATCTAATTTCCCAATTAGAATTCTCAACCACCATTCCCCGACAGTGGCGCCATATAAGATAACAATCAAACCACCCTCTAAAACCAATTAAAAGAGTGAGCAATCGTAGTACGTAAAAAACCCAACGATGAGTCGGGGTCGAATCCCACAGGGAATGGAATATCATGGAGAATTCTTTATCGAGAGATTTGGACTTTAAATTAGCTCATTTGGAATAGTAAGAACAATTATGTGGATGGTAATACCAACTTAATATAAAGTTTTATTAACAATAATTGCAATCAAACTAAAATCTGAACAAAATCAAGAGTTAACAAGCAATCTAAGGGTTGGGGATTTGATATCAATCTCACATAGGAGTGATTATGTTGCTCTCTAGTGATGTACATACATGAATAATCTAAGTTATCTTCAATTATGCTAATCACCTTCCGATCTCAAAGCATCTATGCCTAGAATCTCATTTCGGTCTCATCTAATGCCATTTCTAAACAACCCATTACCTTACTCTATTCTCTCTTTCAAGAATAGGGCAAATAGAGCCAATCCATAACCTTTCTTTCAAGAAATTCATAGATATCAAACCTAAATTTCAAGTATTGAACTAATTACCCACTCCAATTAATCTCTTTCGAGCATCAACCGGAGCTCAGAAGTAGGAATTAAGTTTGAAACATTAACCCTTAAGTTAAACCGATGATAATTAGACCAAATTCATGCGTGAACAAAAACAAAATAGAGCATAGCACAATACCCACAACATTAAATTAACACCCAACCCCATTAGAGCACCCCCTAGATCTTGGGATTTTAGGCACCTACCACAAAAAGTAAAGAAGGTATACCTTCCATGAAAGCAGCCATGGGTAACTAGTAATCAAGAATTTAAGAGTAAATCCACTTTGGATTTAACTTCATATTATCGAATTCAAGCTTTAAATTGTAAAATCCTCAGAAGACAAGAAAAAGTGTTCTAAAAGTAAAGTGTTCTCACTCAAAACTTTATCCTAAACTCGATAGTTCAACTCTCTAATTGAACTCTCTCAAAACTCTATCCTTTGGGTTATTTATATTTTCCTAAAATTTGGCACAAAATCCACTTTGCAACCAACGCGGTGACATTAGTTGGTGTCGCCTAACTCGCTCGGTGAATCACCCTTCGCTCCTCAGCTCACCTTGTTATGCTCTAGGTTTTAGGTGTTTGAACTTCAATTGGTGAACTCCATTAAGTCATCCTTTCTCGTTCAGCGAATCGCTGAATACCACCCTAATTCATCGTTCGAGCATTAAGTCTTTGCCTTGCACATTGTCACTTTGGGCGATGTGCATCATGTCCGCCTTTCTGATTTGGCATATCGCCTTTTCTATTGGAGTTTGCCGACTCTCTTTGGTAGACAAAAGTATTATGCACTGTCAGTTTCGAAAAGGTCATGCTCAGTCAGTGATCCTCCCTTCATGCGAGGTGATCAACAATGTTCATTGTGCATTTCTTTTTGCATTTTCGGCCATTCTTTTAAGCTTCAGTCCATGCCTTGTCCAATTGCCTTCATAGATGCAAATCATCAGTATTTGATTAGAAACGGATAAAGTTAGGCATTGAGAACATTAATTATTGAGCTTAATGGACCTTAAATGAGTGCAAATCTACCACTCATCATGGAGTTGCATACTTTATGATCTATTGGCATACTTGCACTCGATAGGAGGTTATATACTCCTAAAAGATTTATGGTGCTTACCTCTCATAGTATGTTGGTCACATGGGTCTACTTACCTATATGAATAACTGTGGCAATGAGGAGAGAATTTGTTTCTCAAGTTAGAAAAGCACTCCCATTATGTGTGAGTGAAAGATGTAGGAATTTGAGTCCACCTATAAGAGGTGATTTAAGGATGATTAGGGTAATAAGTCACTCTTAATATTTTTTTATTTAAACACGCATTGCAATTATAATATAGAGAATATAGAAATCATAATATGTTATAGAAGGTTGCTCCAACATATTATGGCAGTCATCATCGACCAGTAAATTTCAATAGTGGTTCATCCTACTCTTCCACTTCCGCTACATGAAGAAAAAGTATGTTTTTTCTTATGGGTTACATAGGTTATCTAATTAGATTTAGATTAATATGATATCTAATCTTACACATAGAATATAAGGATTTTTTACTCTCTTTTGTAGAATAAAAGTATATAATGAAATAAAATGATAGAGGAGCATAAATGAAAATCAGATGCTATACCTATTTTCTAAATAGTTTTGATGTGATATGTATAGGACAAGAGAGTTCAATTTATAGAAAACAATTAAATATTACATTTGGTATCACTAATCAAAAATAGGGAAATCATTTGGAGATTGGTTTCACTAATAAAAACAAGAAAACCATTAGGGATAAATAATTTGAAAATCCACCAAATTAGGTGATTTGATAATCCTTTTTCTGGGTTGTTCATTAATACATAATATGCCTCGTTAAAATCTTATTAGGAAAAATTTAGTGGAAAAAAATCTTCTGAAAGTAAAAGCATACATGTATGTAGTAATACACAGTTTAAGCCACTTCATTAAAATCTTGTCAGGAATATCCAACGAAAAAAATATAATGCGTATTTTATTCTCTTGATGGAGACCACATTCAGTTGTTTATGTCTCTTTCATTTTAAGGAAAAGAGTCATGTTTGTAAAGGATAAATGTACTTTGACTCTAACTAGGATAGATAACTAAAAGTATTATATATTTATGTATCCTTTCTCTTTATGTATTATAGTAATGTTAGGAGACTTGGATCCTCAGGACCCTCTTGTATAAGTATTTGTTTTTATCTTCAATGAGAAAAATACCTTCCAACAAGGATTCTTTTTTCTTTTTTTGTTCTTCATCTCTAAAGCAAAAAAAAATGAGCACTTGAACCATCAATGGGAGACTCTATTCCCCCAAGAACATCAAGCACTCCATTTGTTGCTTCAACCACCCCAATGGAAACTTATTCCCCAACACCTAACCTTTCTCATCAATTGACCTTGAAGCTCACATCATCAAACTTCTTGCTATGGAAGACACATTTTTTTCAACGATTTGTGGGTGTGGTATTAATCACCATATTGATGGTAGTGAACCAGTTCCTAATAAGATTATACCAAATAATCATGAATCTAGACCAACTTATATGTCATGTTGTTGTATGAATAAAAACAACTGAAAAGGGATGAGTCCCTTAATGTGATTTCTCCTTCAGTTCAATAAACTCCAAGTTTTGTTACCACCACACATTGTCGTGGTAGTGGTAGACGTAGAGGTAGAGGTGGTCGAGGTCATGGTCATTCTTCTAATCAAGGATTAACACAATCTTCTCAACACCACAACTTTCAGAGTTATACTCTGTTAACTCAATCTAGAGTCCAATCTTCATAGTTTGTTATATTTGGGATTGTTTGTCATAATTGTGAAGGAAAGGGTCATATTTCACATGTTTTCTCTTCACCCAAAATCAATAGTGGTAATAGGGTCTCTAGCTGACCCTCATCAAATTTAGCTAGCACCTCGACTCAGCCTACGTAGAACTGGTTAATGGATAGTTCCACCACACATCATCTTACAACTAATCTTTACAATCTCGCCATCCATTCGGCATACCAAGGTCCTAAAGAAGTAACCTTATGTACTGGTTCCAAGCTGCCTATCTCTCATATAGGTCCAGGCTAACTTTCTACTTCTAATAAAATATTTACTCTAGATAATATTCTACATGTTCCTACTACCACTCAAAATTTACTATCAATTAGTTCTTTTAATGCATCTAATCCAGTTTTGGTTGAATTTTTTCCTACCTATTTTTTGGTAAAAGATTTCTCAACGAGGGAAATTCTTCATATAGGGCCGAAAACTGATTATTTGTACTCCCTTCCAGTGTTGAAATCACCATCTTCTTCTGCTTCATATGTTGCATCCCTTGGTGTTTGGCATGCACGACTAGCTCATGCATCATATCCTACCGTTCGTAAAGCTTTGATGTCAAGTGTCTTCGTGTCATCTCCTAGTTTATTGATGAGTCCAAGATTTGGACTCATTTAGGACTTTATTTATAATGATTTAGTGTCCTCAAATGTTTATTTTGTGCCAATAACTGATGTAAAACCCTTGATTTCCAGGTATTTGGATTGAGGAACAAAGCAAGGACACTAATTTCCAAAAAGGAACAAAGCAAGTTGAAAGAATGAAGAAATGCAAGTCTGGTGATCACCAAGTTCACTTGGCGAGTCACCGAATGGCTATTTGACTACCTAAAGTTCCAGTTTGCCAAGCCCTGAAGGAGAGAACCAAGTCAGCAAGAGAAAGGAGCAGTCGGAGGATCACCGAGTGGCTCCGCAATGTAGTGTTGGATCGCCCAAAGTTACAGACCTTGAGGATGCTGAAGGCCAAGGCAAAAGGGTGATGGAATTGACCAAAGGGCGGATCACCGAGTAAATCGGTGAGCCCGACTTACTTCACCGAGTGACTCTTCGCAACATATTTTTGGCGACTATAAATATATTTTTAAACATTTAGTTTAGTATCATTTAATCATTATTCATTTTGTATCTGTGTTCAGATTTTGAGAGTTTTCCTTAGCTTTGAAAAAATGATGTTTTTCACTTTCTAGAAACTGGAAGTGGGTCTTTGAGATTCTTCAACTTGAAACATTGTAAAGACAAAATTAATCTTACCCAGTTGATGGAAACTCAATTTGGTAACGATTTTTATCTTTTTATAATGTTTAAACAAAAACCCCAACTCTTAGGGTGTGATTATGTTATTATGGGCTGATTTAGTTTATGGGTATTGCTAATTGTTAGTTTAAATATTGTTTAGAAGTGAGTTCAATCATTAATTGTGGTTTAATTTAAGAATTATAGTTGCAAATGTAGCTCTACCCTTGTGTTTTTGGCTTGCTCGAGAGAGAGGTTTTAAAACTAGATTATTGATTTATGGTCAGTGGGTATTGGATTTTCATGGGTTCATCTCGAGAGAGTGAATCCTAAACCCTTTTCCACACATTCAGCGCGAGAGAGTGAATGGACTATGGTGTGGGTTGTTCTTATTTTGCGTGCTTGTCGATGTTCGAGAGAAATCGACTTGATTCGGGGTAAATTATTTGAGAGAAAGTTTACCTCCTCTATAGTCTAGCTTACTCACTAATAACTAGATATTTTCTAATAGTTGCAATTACCCATTTGTCTACATTAGCCTATAATCGAATCACATCCCAAGAACTCGTCTCATTATTGTTATTTCGTACTATTTGTTGTTGTTGTAGTTGATAATTTCAAACAAAAACCCCCATTTGACATTCGTGTCACCCCCTGATTTGAATTATGTTTTTATTCGATAATGTCTATTCCTATGACTGATTTGACCATGTTGACACTTTCCTATTGAATCTTAAACACGTACCGCTCCCTGTGGAATTCGACCCCAACTCATTTAGTTGGGGTATATACTGATTCACAATTGTTGACACTTAGAATTGAATGAAGTGTCTTTGAAACGTTATTAATCATTTATCTCCTAAATTGTTCTCTACATGTGTTGTTAGCAATAGTCACAAAGTCCCCTTTAGTGAGTCTAGTTTTAAGGCCATATGGCCTCTAGATTTAATTTGTTCAGACATTTGGGGTTCTGCCCTAGTTGTTTATAATGATGGCTATCGTTATTATGGTATCTTCTTTGATCACTTTAGCAAATATACTTGGATATACTCTCTTCAGTATAAATCTGATGTTCTATCCATTTTTATTCAATTTCGTACAATTGTGGAAAAGCTCTTTAGTCACCGAATAAAATGCTTTCAAGTAGACTGGGGTGAATTTCAGGCGTTAACTAGTTACTTGAGAGAAAATGGCATTTTTCAACGTTCATCATGCCCTTATACTCCAGAATAAAACGCTTGTGCTAAGAGGAAACATAGACATAGAGTTGAAACCGGTCGTGCTTTGTTGAATTATTCTAATGTTCCTCAAAAAATTTGGACCACTACTTTTGACACTATTGTTTTTACAATCAACGGATTGCCACTGCACAATTGAATAATTCATCTCCTTTTAGCATTTTATTCAAAACATATCCAAATTATTCCCGTTTGCGAATTTTTGGTTGCCTTTGCTTTCCATGGCTTCGTCCTTACATAAAAGATATGTTATTTCCTCACTCTAAAGATTGTGTTTTTCTTGGTTACAACAAGATTCATAAGGGTTATTAGTGTTTTGATCCTCTAACGTCCTAATTTTATGTCTCTCTTTATGTTGTTTTTTATAAAAGTACTTTTCCTTTCGTTGTTCAGGATGATGTGGTGCCTACTACTTTGGACGATTCTGATAGCACACATGTTACCATTCAGTTGCCAGTTCCAAATATTGTTGCAGCCTCTCCTAATTCGAATATACCCACAAATAGGTGTCAAGATGCTCCTGTGCAATAACTTCTCTCGTCTTCTAACCAACTAACTTCAGCCTATGCATCTGATACAATGGTCTCTATGCAAGCGTCTCTTCCTCAGGTGGTCAGCCTACTACAGATGGTATTTCTTTGTCTAATGATCTCACATGTTGTTAACCCATGCCTAATCACCCACTATCCAACTCTTCCCTACATCCCACACTTCTGAAGTCCCACAAAATGGTGACTTGTGCTCAAAAGGGCTCTTTAAAATCAAAACAACCCATATGACTTTTAGCTGTGACATCGATTTCACCAGACCCAACTTGCTATTCGCAAGCTGAAAAAGACAAGAATTGGCACCAAGCTATGCATGATGAATACAATGCCCTCATACAAAATGGAACTTGGCAGCTAATTACACATTCTCTGTCCCATAATGTGATTGGATGCAACTGGGTCTACAAAACTAAGATGAAGCCAGATGGATCAGTAGAACAGTATAAGGCAACACTTCTAGTCAAGGGTTATCATGTGATACATTCAGCCTGGTAGTTAAATCTTCCACTATTCGACTGCTTTTATCGCTGGTCATTTCTTACCATTGGCATATTACTCAGTTGGACAATTACAATGCCTTTCTTCATGAACATCTAGATGAAGTTGCTATATGTCCCAACCTCTGGGATTCGTTGATCATTCACGACAAGATTATTTGTGCTTACTCAAATGATCACTTTATGGCCTTAAACACACCTCTCGCATGTGGAATAAATGCCTCACTGATGCACTAGTTTCCTTTGGTTTCAAGTGCTCGAAGGTAGATAGTTCATTGTTTTATTTGCATTCTGGTGGTGTCAAAATATTTTGCTTGATTTATATTGATGCTATCTTGGTGATGGGAAATAGGTTTCGTTGCATTAGCTCTCTGATAGCTAAGTTGCAATCACAATTTGCAGTTAAAGATCTGGGAAAATTTTCATATTTTTGGGCATTGAAGCAACCTGGACACCCCCCCCCTCGGCTTGCATTTGTGCCAGCAGAAGTACGTCTCTAACTTACTTAAACGTGCTCAAATGGAGTTCTGCAGCTCGGTGGCTACTCCAGCTTCATCTTCAACCAAATAATCCTCCTTGGATGATCAACCCTTTCATGATCAGACATTGTTTCAAAGTATTGTCGGTGCTTTGCACTATTTAGCATTTACAAGGCCTGACATCGCCTACTCAGTTGACAAAGTATCACAGTTCATGTGTTTACCATTGGATTCTCACTTGATAGAAGTGAAACGAATACTTCGATGTATCAAAGTCACTCCCTCACATGGTATTTTCTTTACACGGCAATCCTCACTGGTTTTACATGGCTATAGTGATGTTGATTAGGGTGGTTCCCTTGATAATTGCAAATCCACTAATGGTTTTTTCCATTTATCTTGGTTCTTATTTGATTTCTTGGGCATCTAGAAAGCAAAATGTTGTGTCCCACTCGAGTACTGAATCGGAGTATAGAGCACTTGTGTGTGCTACCTCTGAACTCACGTGGCTGGAAATGGTCCTTAAAGAGATTGGTTGTCAGCTTGCTTTGCCCGCACCTATTCTTTGGTGTGACAACCTAAGTGCCACATATTTGACTGCAAATCCAATCTTCCACTAACGCAGAAAGCACATGGAAATAGATTTTCATTTTGTCCGTGAGAAGGTCCAAGACAAGGCTTTTATACTTAAGTATATCACCTCTCATGATCAGATAGTTGATGTCCTTACTAAAGCTCTTCCCAAAGCACACTATCAGATGCTGAGAAAAAAGCTGACAGTGTTCCCACATCCTGCTCAACTTGAGGAGGCATGTAAAGGATAAATGTACTTTGACTCTAACAAGGATAGATAACTAGAAGTTTTATATATCTATGTATCCTTTCTCTTTGTGTATTCTAGAAATGTTAGGAGACTTGGATCCTCAGGAGCCTCTTGTATAAGTGTTGGTTTTTATCTTCAATGAGAAAAAGAGAATAAAAGTTTTTTCACTATTACTAAGTTGTTACATGAGCTGCAAGTGGCGGAACCACCAAGTTCCGCACTTGATGTTGACTAATTCTTCAAGTATCAACCAAGTGCAGAACAAACTACATAAATCCCACTAGTTTAGGTCCTAATTACTAAGATTCCTGATAGTTTCAAATATTACTTGTTCTACCATATTTCATGCTTAGGATACACGAGTTGAAATTCGTGAGATACATGTATCTGCCGAATTTTAAAACTGAGATACGTATTTTATTTGTTTAAATTAATTGGTTGTAACTTATTTTCTTAATTAGAGGAGTAATTGAGAATTTTCATAATAATTGGACAATTAATTTTGAAAATTTAAATTAATCAAATCCCTTAATATAAGGCGGAAATCAAAGAGTATATCTATGTTTAATTAATTTCAGTTTATTATTCTTTGAAATAATAAATTCATTAATAATTTTAATAAAAGACAAAAAACATGTATATCTCAGTCATGTAATTTGATTAATAAATCAAATTAATTTGATTTATCTAGCAAACTAAACACTTAGATACATGTACATCCATATGTATCATAGAAGTATCTAGATTTATTTCGTGTATTTGTTATTAATTTCATGTATCTATTTATATAATCTAATTTTAATTTCATGTATCTTTTATATGTATCCATTATTAATTTGATGTATCAAGTATCAATGTCATACATTATATTCAAAAGCATGCATCTCGGATACATAATAAGAATATACATATAATTATGTGTATCTAATATGAAATGTAACTGAAAGACATGATTTTAGGAACAAATCACAATGGTAGAGTATCTGTCTTATCATTAATCCAAAAAAAAGTAAAAAATTTCAAAATTCTTCTTTTTTTAGCATCTGAAATTTTTTTCTCATAGATACATATAATTTTAAATCAGATACATGAACTCTTAACTAAATACATGTACACCTGATGCGTATCCAACATTGCTGCATATCTAATGGTGTATTTGTTCTGTTAATTAAAACTTGATTTAATTCTTCCATCTTGATTGGGTTGTTCCTATAGTTAGATCTATTCTCGTCTTGAATGTTGATGGATGAAGAGTCACTCCCTACAATGAGAAATTCATGAGTAAAAATAACCAAATAAAAGTTGTTTGATTTAGTATAATATTGTTATTGTGTAGTACCTTTAACAGTTAGAATCATCCGATATTGAGAATGGCCAACCATTAAAGTGTGTGAGAAACAAAGAAATCAAAAAATATAAAACCTAATTTGTAAAACTTTTAAAATTGAACTTAAGAACATTATAAATTTTAACTCAGATACGAAATCAAGATACATGAGAATAATAAAACAATAGAAATAAACCTATATGTAAAATACTGGTTTGAACATGCAAACATGTATTGAGAGAATCGAAGGAATAAAAGAGGAAGAAAGTGGGTTGCTGGACATTGGGGTGGGGAACGGCGGCAGATGAGATTAAGGAGTTTAAATTTAAGATAATTATCCAATACCATATTGAAGGGATATGTGTATCTGATTAAATCTTTTAAAATATATGGTATAAATATTAAAAAGTGGTAACGTAACATTCTGGAAACTTGTAAACTAAACTAGTGTCTAACCTAATACTAATAGGCTAAGTCAAAGCTTGACATTAGAATTAGAGCCTTAAAAATACCTCCCCGTGCCTTAAATTTCATGGTTTGGTGTTCGGATGTCAAGTCCTAAACCCCAAGGACCAACCATGGGTCCTTGAGGAAAAGCCTCAAAGAGGCTGACTGGCAGTGACCCACGGAGGGCACCCACGCCTCGTGGGTCAGCCCACGCCCCGTAGAGGGGAATCGTGGGTGAGGCCTGCCAATAACAACTCCCAGAACCTGCCCCAGACCACGACCCATGCTTCACCAGCACGGGTCGTGGGTCCATCGACAGTCCATAGGTATGAGGGGGTCGTAGGTCACACCTGGAAAGTGGTTTTAGGGAGTTAGTTGAGGGGTAGTTTCGGGTTTTCCAATTTAATTAACCATTAAGTGGCGTCATTTTGTATTATTTTAGACTTAGTATATAAGTGTTTAAAGCTCCTAAAACTTAGTCTTCAAAAATCATAACTACCAAAGTTCCCAAATCAAAACCTCTCCAATATTTCTCTCACTAAAACCTCTATCGAAGAAGAAGAAGAAGTCAAGGTCTAGGGTTCAAGGACTGATATTTCCACTCAATTTTGTGAGGAATCGTCATAAGGTATGGTGGTTCTTCATCTATGGGTAGCCTTCTGTAACGACCCTAAAAATGAACTAGTGAAACTAGAGCCTCACATGTGAGTTTGGAGTTGAGAACTTGATGAAATGATGAGAAATGACCGTGACGTCTGGAAACTAGTCATTTGAACTAGTGAGTTGTAAGGGTCAACTTTAAATGGTCATAACTTTTATCTCAAAATGAACTAGGTGGACCTTTACCTATCCAATTAAAGGTCTCTAAGTCCTCTTTCCAACGCCACCGAGTTTGCCCAATTCCGACTTTGGAGTAAAAAGTTATGCCCGAAATAGTGAAGCACTGACCAAAAGGGCGAGCTAAGACGGGAAGGGGCACAATTTTTAAGTCAAGACTTTATGGGTCCTTAGTCCTTTTCTAAAATTGACCCTATGCTATTTTATTCTTTTCCTAGCAACTATAAGACCTTTTTATGACTTAATTCCTTTCATTTAAGTCACTTCTCTTAGAATTAAAAAGAAACTCATCTCCTTTCATATATTTCTTTCAAGTTCAAGGAAGAAGAAGGGTGAAGAACTAGGGTTTCAATTGGAGGCTTGTTTCATCGATTTTCGTGGGCTTTCTCAACATTAAGGTATGGGGACTCTTTATCTTTGATCCCTTTTCAATCAAAGAGCTAATTCAAAGTATTTTCAAAGTTCTTCAAAAATTCTAAAGTCCTAATTTCGATTCTAGCATGGGTTCTTGCATAAAAAGGGTTTTAAATGATGATTTACATTGTTATTAATGATTATTAATGGTGTTTAGAAAGATATCCCCATGAATCCATGTTTTCCCAATTTCTCTAAATTTCACCATAAAGTGGGTGTATTGATTTTGAGTAGATGATTATAAAAATTGTGTTTAGTATGATATGGGTTGTTCATATATGGTATTATATATGTGAATTGTTAAGAATCTTTATTGAATTGAAGGATGTGGGATGTTGGCCTTGAATGGGCAAAAATTGTGAATTTGTCTTCATGTTGATTATGGGCTTACGCTTAGCTTAAATGGTATAGTTGAATACCATGATTACCTATGCTTTCTATTGTGAATTGTTTGATCATGAGAATGGTGAAGGTGGCTTGGAAAGGATGGTAAGTTGACCTACTTTATGAATAATGTTGAATTAGTAGGGAATTGAGTAATGTTGGTTATGGCTTTGGGGAATGGTAAAATGGCTTAATCTCTTAGTATTGGTATAATTGTTATTGATTGGTTTGATCCACCTTTGGTGGAGTTGGTTATTTGTTGTATTATTGTGAATTGAGGCCATGAAGGGCATTATATAAATGTTATTATATTGTTGTATTATTATACACATATGAGGCTATATGTAAAGTCCTATATGAGGCTATATGTAAAGTCCTATATGAAGCTATATGTAAAGTTTTATGTGAAGCTATATGTGAAGGTATGATGTGAATGAGTTTATGTGAAGCTATATGTGAAGGTATGATGTGAATGAGTTTTATGTGAAGCTATATGTGAAGGTATGATGTGAATAAGTTTTATGTGGAGCTATATGTGAAGGTATGGTGTGAATGAGTTTTATGTGATCTTGTGATGATCCTATGTAAGGTGGATAGCATTGTGAGTTAAAGTATGACTTCTCATGATGTATATATGAAATGATGTTGGATTATGAAGTATCCTTAGATGATAATGATGTGACTCGGTTGATAGACTAAAGTGTCTATCTTTGTTACTTAAAAGTCTTGAATGCATGAATGTGTGAAGTGGCTAGAACTAAGAAATGGTGCCCTTTCTATAAATGCTAAAAGAGGAATTCTAGGCCAAGACTTGAATCGGCAAAACTAAGAAATGGTGCCCTTTCATAAGTCTAGCTTTCCTAAGTAAATGTAAAACCATGAAATCGGTAGACCTAATGGTGGTAGCCCTTCTCATGTGTGAAATGATGAACCTTGGACCGGTAGGCTTAAGGCACCCTTAATGAAAAATCGATAGGCCTAAGGCACCCTTCCAGGGGGATTTAATGAGCTATCCTTAATGAACCTTGATCGGTAGATCCTTGTGGTGCCCTTCTTGGTAGATGTGTTATGGGTCGGTAGACCTAATGATGGTGCCCTCTCTAGCACATACATGTGAATGAAATTACTTTATGGGAACTAAGGCTAACCACCGAGTGGATATGGTTAAGATGGTAGCTCTCCCGAGTATGAGGCAAGAGTACAATGAACATCTTTGGATATCCCCTAAACCATGTGCCTACATGGGATGTGTCCTAGTTCTACCCTTGGCAAGTAGAACACCTTCCACGGTGTAGGGTTTTATGACACCGGATTCCATGTCTAGCTCGCATGGTCTATGTCGGTTAATGCCTATTCCCATCATGTGGGATGTGCACTCTAGTTATTGGATAGGTTCTACAACGTGTAGATAGTAGTATGGGATGCTATCTACACATGGCACGAGTAGGCTTTGAAGATACTAAAGTGAGTTCCCTAAGTCTAATGACTATTAAGTGAAAGTCCCCTTATGTGCTTGAATGTCTCCAAAATGGTTTCTTAAAGAATGTTGGTCTATTGATGTTATGTTGTAAAGGAAATGTCCTTATCTAAGGTAATCTTGGGGAACACTTAAGTGTGATTGAAGAGGTTGTATGGGCGGTCACTTCTTGTCTCACTCAAGTGTGTCTTAAGATTATATTAGGTAGAGGTCCTATGGTAATGAAATGACATGTGTTCTTTTAAAGTTAAGCATGGGTTGTATATGGACATATGTTGAGTATATGTATGGTTGGCTATGGTCTTATATGTTAATGTTGACTTGTATTATGTCTCTTATACTTGTAAAGGAAAGGTTTTATCAAATGATATGAAAGCATTTACTTCCTTGAAAATGTCCTTTTTGGCATGTTTTTGCATGGTCTCTATACTTAGTACTTAATTGTGCTAACCCCTTTGTTTCCCTTTTTGGACTAAAGTGTAGGGAGTTGGAGATGATGACATGTCATGGCTATTTGGTAGGTTTCTAAGTGTTGAAGATGAAGACTTGGTGAGTCCTCATATATTCGAGGACAATACCCCATATGTTCTTTTATGTCTTTTTAGTATTGTTTAAGTTGTGTATGGGATTGGTCCCGAATTTTGTACTCTAAAGTATTAGATGGTTTTGAGACATCATGTATAAAGTCTAGAAAGTCTTCCGCTTGCCTCTTCGAGGTCGAGTACGCCGGTTACGACTAGAGGGTGATCCCGGGTCGTGACACCTTCACCCATAGAGTCCCTTCAAAATTGGATTTCAAAGCTTCCAATTTCTTCAAAAGCTAGGGTTTCAATCTAAGTCATGGGTTCTCTTTCAAAACGTTTTCAATGGTTGATTTATGATGGATTATGATTGAATTGGAGATTTATTGTTGTTTTATGATGAAATCCCCTCAAGAACCCATGAATCCCCCATATTACCAAATTGTGATTTCATGATGTGGGTTGATTGATTATAGAAGCATGTCAATTGATTATGTCTATATTGATTGAGTTTATTGAATCATGATATTCTCCATATCTAATGTAGTAATTCTATATGTTTGGATTGAATGTGATTCATGGTCCTTGAAGGGAAAATTATGAGGGTTTGTACATGTTTATGAGAATTGTGTATGAGCTTATGATTCACTTGGAGAGTGAAGATTCTATGACTATGGTGTAATTGTGGTATTGTTGAAAGATCATTATCCCCATACCCTTACACGTGACTATGCATGAAATATTTATGACTATGATAATGTTGTTGTGTTGATTGAAAGGCTATTCTCATGAACACACTAAGAACATGATGTGAAAAGTTTACTCACATGTTAATGATGATTCTAAGGTTGAAAGTTCATTCTCACTCAGTGAATCTATGAGCTACTTTATGAGTTGTGTTGGATGAAGGATAAGATACTCCTTCATGCATGTAATTTCAATTCAAGACTAAACATCTAATTTTGGGAAATAATGCTTAGCACTGAGTGGCTATGGAATATGAGATAAAGGCCCTCCCGTCAATTTAAAAGGCTGGGTCATCTAAAGTAATCTCATGAGATGGAAGCTCCTTCGTCAATACAATAGGTTTGGGGTTTCTAGAAGCAATTTCCCTATCCCATAACTATGTGCCCACATAGGTCTTTAGCTAGTGGATCCACCTAAAAGCTAATACATTTAGTTCTACCTTAGGCAAGTAGGACATCTCTTTTTGGTGTGGGACATGACACCGGATTCCATGTAGCTCACATGGTCTATGTCGGTTAAGGTTATTTCCCTACATGACAAGAATATGAACTATGACATGAACATGAACTATACTTATGACTTCTCAAGGAGCCCTACTTAGTGTGAGTGGGGGGTACGGGACTTCACTTATACATTTGCACAAGTAGGCTTTGAAAGGGATTATGGTGTGGTTTATTTATGCTATGTAGATATATGAATTATGCATGTATGATACGGATTGTTGCTAAGAATGACTTTACTTGCTACAAGCTATGAACATGAACGTTTCCCTGTCTATGAGCATTGGCTATGGATGAGGTCAAGGTATGATATGCATGATTATGGTAGCCTAAAAGTTGTACTTAGTATTAGATAGGATTATGGGATCTTGTCTATGCATTGCACAAGTATGGCTTAGGGTTGCTTATGAAATGGTTAACTTATGTATTTACACTATTGTGCATAATGATTCTTAAAGTTGACAAAGAGCATGGTTTAAACTAAATTGTCCCTTTTAGCATGTTTTAAGGATTTTTATGCATGGCTTCCATACTTAGTGCAATTTTGTGCTAACCCATATTTTCTACATTTTTCTATAAGTGTAGGGCCCGGTTGTTGAGGTGTGCTTCCTTCTTGATCAAAAGTTTCGATTGACTATTCTCCACGCTTTCGGTGAGTCCTCATGGTTCAAGGACAAGAGTTGTTCATTTCTAGTTTCTTCTTACATTTTCGTTTGAGACTATGTTGTAAATGGTTGTTACCCTTATTGATTCTCGATTGTTTTAGATGGTTAATGAGACAATGTCTAGACTTTCATTTTTGATTTTATGAAAAGACTTTGATTGTAAAAAGTTTTAATTCTGCATCATTTCTATTACTTATGTTTATGATATGGTAAGGGCTTGTATAAGACCCATTCGGTGTCGAGTACACCATGTTACATCTAGGGGGTACCCCTGAATCTTGACAGGTAATATGTGTAATTATTTTAAACTAGAGGTAAATATAGTATATGTGATGGTGATGTATGTGTGGTTAGGTAGTTTGTCCATCTTATTATGGTCCTGTTTTTTAGTATTAGTGGAATTAAATTTAACTTGGTCAGTTTCTTTATTGCGTACTTATTGTTTTAGTTATATTAGTAGGACACGTTTTCAGTGTTTTACCCATGTTTAACCATTACTTGTTAGTTCTATTTTTAGCTTTATTTATTACTACCTCCGTCCCATTTTATATATCATCTCTTTCTATAAATAGCTGAACCACAATACTTGTCATTTTATAAAATTTATGCATAAATTACCATATTTTGCCTATTATACTCTTGATAGAGTAGTTACTTAATCTTAATAATGTAATCATCATTTATTATAAAGTTGACTTAAAAAAATATTAAATAAGGGTAGAACATTAAAATTACATTATTTCGTAATACAAGTGCAAAGTAAAAAAAGTGACATATAAAATGGAACGGAGCGAGTAATTTGTATGCCTATAAATGGAACTATATCTGGCTGTTTTAAGAAGCGTGGAATCAAGTAGTGAAAAAATTATTTCTTTCTCATAGTCTGCTTACTTCTTTTACTCTTCTTTTTTCTAACAATTTGGTATCCGAGAAGCCTGGTTTGTTAATCTGGGAGTCAAAGAGAGAGTGAGAAAGAGAGATTGTAAAAAACACGAGAGAAATCCATAAAATTGGTAGTGAACACCAATTCAAACTCTCAGCCTCTTCCAATTTTTAAAGGGGTGAATTATCATTTTTGGAGTCTTAAGATGAAGACTCTTTTTAAGTCTCAAGAGCTATGGAACTTGGTGGAGAATGGATTTCCATTCCTGGATGAAGGCCACTCACAACAACTCCAGGAAAATCGCAGGAAAGATTCGAAGGCGTTGTTCCTATTTCAACAAGCCCTTCATGATGATATCTTCCCCAGAATTTCACCAGCGGAGACGTCCAATGAAACTTGGGAAATTTTGCAACTGGAGTATATGTGAGATAAAAAGGTAATTCCTGTTAAATTGCAAACTTTGGGTCGTGATTTCGAAACTTTGAGTATGAAAAATGGTGAATCTGTGCAAGACTATATGTCTAGAGTCTCTACAATTGTTAATCTCATGAAGTCTTATGGAGAGAAAATTAATGATTAAACTGTTGTAGCAACCAATAAGTTTGAGCATGTGGTTGCTGCTATCGAAGAATCCAAGGATTTATCTAATTATACATTTGATGAATTAATGAGTTCTTTGTTAGCTCATGAAGATAGGACAAACAGGTCACATGAGAAGGTTGAAGAAAAGACTTTCCAGGTGAAAGAGGAGCCATCTTTCTCCAAAGAAAAATCCTCAAATTTCTCTTGTAGAGGTAGAGGTGGATGTCCTGGGAGAGCTCGAGGCAGTAGCAGAGGCAGAGGACAATTTAGTGAGTCACGTCAGCCTAAGAGTAACTTGCAATGTTGGTATTTCAAGAAGTCCGGCCACACTGAAGCATATTGTTGGACCAAGCAAAGAGATGAGCAGAAGCATGCCAATTTCTCTGAGAAAGTTGAGGATGAAAGTAAGTTGTTCATGGCTCATTCTTCAATTACAGACAATACTGATGGTGTTTGGATTATTAATAGTGGATGCTCGAATCATATGTCTGGTACAAAGTCTCTATTTAGAGATCTTGATGAGTCGAAAATAGGTGAAGTTTGAATCGGTGATGACAAGCAAGTATGAGTTGAAGGCAGAGGTACCATAGCCATCAAAACAACGCAGGGTAATTCTAAACTTATCTGTGATGTGCAATTCGTTCCTAATTTGGCTTACAATTTGCTGAGTGTTGGACAATTGATGGTGAATAGTTGTTCTGTTTTGTTTGATAATGACTCGTGTATTGTTAGTGACAAGAAATGTGGTCAAGCTATTGCAATTGTGCCTATGACTCAGAACAATATGTTTCCCCTTAATGTTTCAGATATTGTTAAGAATGTGTTAGTTGCTAAAGGTGTTCATGAAGCTCAACTTTGGCATCTTCAATATGGTCATTTGAATATTAATGGGCTGAAACTGTTGACTAGAAAGAAAATGGTGGTTGGTTTACTAAAAGTGGGTGAGATTGTGTTATGTGAAGGGTGCATATTCAGAAAACAAAGTAGATCTTTCCCTATAGGAATGTCTTGGAGGGCTAGCAGTTGTCTTGAGCTTGTACATGATGACTTGTGTGGACCGATGAAGACTTAGTCACTTGGTGGGAGTCGCTCTTTTCTTCTATTTACTGATGATTATAGCCGTATGAGCTGGGCTTACTTTCTAAAATTCAAATTTGAAGCTTTTGAGAATTTCAGGAAATTCAAGGCTCTCGTAGAGAAGCAAACAGGCTGCAAAATAAAAGCTCTTCGCACAGATCATGGTGGTGAATTTTTATCTAATGATTGTAATCTATTTTGTGATGAGAATGGAATTCACAAGGAGCTTACAACACCGTACTCGCCACAGCAAAATGGAGTCGCCGAGCCAAAAAATCGCGCTGTGGTTGAAATGGCCAGAAGCCTACTTAATGAAAGGGGACTTCCTATTCATTTTTTGGGAGAAGCAGTGGTTTCAACTGTCTACCTATTGAATATTTATCCAACAAAATCTATTTTGGGTCAAACTCCATATGAAACATGGACGGGACATAAACCACGAGTAAGCCACTTGAAAGTCTTTGATTGTATAGCCTATTCTTTGGTTAATATACGTTATAAACTAGATGAAAAATTTGAGATACGCATTTTCATTGGTTATAGTCCTCATTCCAAAGCATATAGACTATATAATCCTACTAGTCGCAAAGTGATTATCAGCAGGAATGTTACATTTAACGAAGAAGCAGCCTGGGAGTGGAATGGCGAGAAAGAAGATTCAGTAGTCCATATTCCGGCTCAATCAGAAGGAGAGCATAGTACGATTCTTGAATCAACAGGTTCTGACCCTTCCTCTCCTTCCAGCAGCGATACTAATCTTTCTTCTCATGGCTGCAGTAGCAATGATTCTAATCCAACAAGATCCGATTCTACATCTTCAGCTTCATCCAGCGAAACGCCACCAATAAAGTTTTAGTCGTTGAAAGATGCTTATGCATCTTGCAGTATTTCCTTATTAGTTGTTGAACCAACATGTTACGAAGAAGCTGCAAAGCAACCTGAATGGCTGAATGCAATGATTGAAGAGATTCAGGGCATTCAGAAAAACCAAACCTGGGAATTGGTTGATTTTCCTAAAGGGAAGAATGTTATCGGGCTAAACTGGATTTTCAAAATGAAGTACAATGTTGATGGAAGTGTCAAAAGGCATAAAGCTTGACTTGTTGCAAAAGGATATTCCCAGCAACAAGGCATCAACTTTGAAGAAACATTCTCACCAGTTGCTCGCTTTGAAATGGTTAGAACTACTCTAGCCTTGGCTGCTCAACTTGGTTGGCCAGTGCACCAATTTGATGTTAAGTCTGTCTTTCTAAATGGCAAGTTACATGAAGAAGTATATGTCTCCCAACCTGAAGGCTTCATCTCTACTAAAGGAAAGAGCAAGGTATACTGATTGAAGAAGGCATTGTATGGTCTAAAGCAAGTTCCACGAGCATGGTATAGCAAAATTGATTCCCTTTTTCAAGAGCTACAGTACAAAAGAAGTTATAATGAACCTACACTTTCTGTGAAGAAATGAGGTAATGGTGATTTTTTGGTTGTCTGTCTCTATGTCAATGATATTATATATATTGGCTCTTGTGAATCTATTATTTCTTAATTTAAGAGTTGCATGATGAGCAAATTTGAGATGTCCGACTTGGGTATGCTGCATTATTTTCTTGGGCTTGAGGTGAGACAAGGTTTGGATGGAATTTTCATTTCGCAAAGAAAATATGCTACTGAACTTTTACAGAGGTTCAACATGCTGAACTGTAATCCATCTCACACACCCATGAATATGAATGAGAAGTTGGTACTGGATGATGGTACAGGTGCAACAAATGTTTCTTATTTTAGGAGCCTAGTTGGTGGTCTAAACTACTTACCACACACAAGTCCCGATATAGCATTCTCCGCCAGTTTAATCTCAAGGTTCATGCATAGTCCTTCAAAGCAACACCTGGGTGCATCCAAATGGATCCTGCGATATGCTAATGACACAACAAGCTACGGAATTTGGTACTCAAAAGTATCAGATTTCAGATGCATTGGTTTCACTGATAGTGATTGGGCAGGTAGCTTGGAGAGTCGAAGGAGCACATCTGGGAATGCTTTTAGTCTTGGTTCTGGAGCAATCTCCTGGAGCTCAAAGAAACAAGATACAGTAGTTTTTTCATCTTCGGAGCCAGAATACATGGCTGCAACTTCAGCAGGTTGTCAAGTTGTCTGGTTAAGGAAATTGTTAGTGGATTTTCAACAAGAGCAGGTTGGTCCAACTGAAATTTGGTGTGACAACAAGGCATCGATTGCTATGACAAAGAAACCTGCTTTTCACCGTAGAACCAAACACATCGACATTAGTTATCACTTCATCCGCAATCTTGTTACTGCTGGAATAATCTCATTGAAATTTTGTGGCACAAATGACCAGGTTGCTGATGTTCTTACGAAACTGCTTCCGTGCAACAAGCATGACTTCTTCAGGCTACAAATGGGAGTATGTGATTTTGAAGAAAGGGGAAGTGTTGACTAATTCTTCAAGAATCAACCAAGTACAGAATCTTATTATGGTCCTGTTTTTTAGTATTAGTGAAATTAAGTTTTACTTGGTCAATTTTTTTTATTTTCTGCTTACTGTTTTAGTTATATTAGTAGGATATGTTTTCAGTGTTTTACCCATGTTTAACCACTACTGGTTAGTTCCTATTTTTTAGTGTATGATCAAGAATTTGCTAAGTCAAATTATTATCTGTAACATGTGATGTACTTTTCATTAGTAAAGCCATCAAAACCTATACAAGTGAGTATTAAAATGATAAAATACAACGTTTTAAAGATGTCGTATTATCTCTATCAAAGATGTGTATGTACCAGTAACTAGGATTAGTATTCCCATTAGTACTATCAACCCTATTATGACCAACTCAAATCCCAGCTTCCTGTAAGTGCCTGAAACCTTCAAGTAGCACAAACATGGTAGCAAAACTGAAGCTGTGACACTAAGAAATGCTCCAACTAGTGACATGAGATAACCAAAGAAGGGTATAGTCAAGGCTACGATTACACTGCTTATTACCAGGGTGATCCTGATGGCGGGGATAAATGATGATTCCTTATTACTGTTAGATTGAAAACGTTCCTCGAGTCTGTTGATCACTGGTGTCATCATTAATGAATACTTGGCTATTGGATTGATCAAGGTAGTGTATATAGCCAATTTTGAGCTAAAATTACCAGTTGGAAGATTCAACGTAATTTGTGATTCAACCTCTGAGCCAAACATGGAGTACCCCATTGCTGCAATTGATGCATACGTTATGGTAGCGAATAAAAAGCATAGGAGCATTACCTGCAATTGATGCATATATGTAGAGGTCAGCAATTTTGATGTGTCGAATGGACAAGTTGGTCAAAATAATTCGTTACCTTGGAGAATTGCTTCTGCTTATTCATTGAAGTGTACAAAGTTGGGAAAACAGGATGGGCACAGTAACAGAAGGCATATAAGCTGAAAGATGTAGGGATTCCTCCCCAATTCACAACTACTCCACTTTTATGAAAGCCAATACCATCATATGTTGCTGCCCAGAAAATTGAACCAATAATCACGAGAGACGCTAAAACTGCAGAGGCTGATACATATGCAAGGATACTCATGTTCTTTAACAATACGGTTGGCAATATGAGGAGAGCAACAATCAAGACAAAGCTTTGTTTCCCACCAATTCCGAGTCCCCAAAATTCAAAGTTCACATCTGGCAACAAATTGTGCAAGTTGTCCCCTGCAAGAATTAGAAAACCGGTTGCTACCAAGTAAAGCTCTAGAGTCATAAATATCGACACTAATATTCTTCCTGATGTTCCGAATGCACGATCTCCAATGTCAGGATAACTTGTTATAGTTGGATCAAAATCCATACATCTCTTTATTAATATTGATGTGTAAAAGGTTGCACATGCAATAAGAAGAAGAAGAATCATGCTTAACCACCCTCCTGAAGATAGAGCATATGGAGTTGACAAAATTCCTACCCCTGAAAACAATATACATATACGTTATATTTACATAAATATATATATTCATCATGTTTATTGGTTGGTTCGTTTGGTTTATCCATTAATGATTTTTAAACATGCTTATTGCTTATCGATCTAATAACAACCCCAATAAAATAATTGTTATCGATTTTTGGTTAATCAATTAGCAATAATTAACGATTTGGTTTTAAGTTAACCGATAAAAAAACTCTACTTTGATCGTTTATCTCATATTTTTATTTATTCATATATACACGGTCTTCGGAGGGTATTTATTGCTCACAAAAAAATAAAAATAGGCAGCATGATGTCATAAAAGAAAATCATGCATCAAAATATAAACTACAAGCCATATGAACAATGATAATTTAAACAAGGAAATGAACCACATGTCCAGCCATCTAAAACAAAAACATACTTTATTTTATGAAGTTAGATAAAAGAGAAAATAGTCAAATGTTTCCCTATTTATATATAAATTTGTCACTATACACTTTAATTTCACGGCTCCTATCCCCCTTCTAAATTATTTAAAATTATAATTATTATACATTCTTACAAAGCAACAACCACATCTATGTTGACTAATGAAGCTCATGCATTTGGCATGTGAATATTTTAGTAAAAACGTTTTTATTAGCTTACTAATTTAAAACTCCATTGAAGGGATCAAAACATTGAAATTTTTCTATGTTTGTCTTGGATCTTGGATTTTAAATTGATTGAATAATGTTGGTTGCTAATTGTTTGAAGCAAAAACACTGGCTTGACTAAGTTCATAAAACTTTGGATATGAAGAACGTTGGAACTCCATAAAAATCGACAAACTTTCATATAAAACTTTTGGATCTAAATTTTTAATTGAGAGCAACAGGGTCAACTCAACAAGATTGGGGGCCTAAAGCAAAATTTAAGAGAGGGACCCTAATATTTTATTTTTTTCATCATATATACTTTTATTTAAAATCTACTTTTCTAATTTTTAGATGTGAAGCCATTACTTCTTGTTGTATAATCGATTTGTTTTAATAATTCCTTTTCAATTGATAATATAGTTAATCCATTCAATATCTCTTGAGATATTGTTGATCTTAAATAAGATTTAATCAATTTTAATTTCGAAAAACTTCTTTCGGCTGAGGCAACGATTACAGTAACTGTTAACATTATCCTATAAGTAATATGTGCATTTGGAAAAGAATCAATTTTTTTTCATTAGATCATTATCTTCTATTTGTATTATTTCTCTTAAAACTTTTCAAATATAAATCTAAATCATTAATATCAGAATAACTATTATGTGTTAAGAAAGTTCAAAGTTAAGACAATATTTTTTTTAAATTCTCATCATGTAATGATCTCAATTTACCACTAAATAAGAAACCAATATTTTCATATGTTTCAATTGATTCAAATCTATTTTGAAGTGAAAAATAGTTTGATCTACTATATATAAGTTGAGGAATATTATTTGGAGCTGAAATTAAATTTATCTACTAAATTGGTTGTCTGAAACTTGAAATAAGATTTGTAAAACTTGTTTGATGGACCTTGAGCTTCAAACCTGAGAGAAATTAGTTAACAAAATGTGCAAGCAATTACAAATAATTTTGCTGGTTATTGAAGAAAATCAATTGAATGTAACTATATTAAGATTATTGAAGCTTAAATTTGCATTGGTTTGAAAGATTTTGGATTCATAGTGTTCTTGATTGTAGAATTGCTCTCTAAAATTTTGGTGTATCGATTGACATGGTAAATTTCAAGATGGTTATTGATGAGGAAATGTGTCTATGTTTGTCTTGGATCTTAGATTTTAAATTGATTGAATAAAATTTTAATGTTTGTTATTGATTTTGCTCTCTCAAAAAAGAGTAAAATACACTTACATTTAACTATTTTCTCTTATATTAAATAAAATATCTAAGAAATTGTATTAATTGATGATGAAGAGGAGAATAAAAATAGAAATCATTGAAGCCAAAATGACTCTAAAATTTGACTGAATAAAGAACCCCAAACCAAGATGGTGGTGCTTTATAGGATTTACATTTTACAATATGTTTTCAATGGTGGAAAACTGTGGAGTACTGAACCCAATATTGTTATTATTACTTTTTAAGTCTCAATTTATATAGCACCTTTAGGATATCAAAATTCAAACAGTCTTCATTGATCATAATTTTTTCATTCATCTTTAAAATATTTTGAATTATCATTTATTATGATATATAGTACTATTTTACATAATTTTAAATCAAATAAATAAATTTTATTTCAAAAAATTTAAAGATTTAATGCTCAAAATCACGATTAAACTTGAGTTATTTTGCTCTCGAAATTTAATTTATGCTATATAAATTGAAACAAAGAAAATATTATTTTCAATCATTCGAAGAACTCCCACCTTTTTGCTCTTCAACCATAGAATAGCGGGTGGAGACTGATTACCATTTAGGCAACCTCTTTTGTCAAACCATTATAATATATTTTGGAATAAATAATTCTTTTTTCAATATTATCTTATTGAATTATCGTTTTGAACATTAACTAAAATTTAAAAATAGAAAATTAAATCGATAGTTAAATGTTTTTGTTGGATAATTGTTTAAAAATCGTTAAATCAATAATTCAAACTAATAAACCAGTAAAGAAAGATTCATTCGATTTATCAATTTTTGTATGTCTTATGACAGCTCTAGTTATATAACGATAAAGACAGATGATGACCTCTTCTACAAAAAGAAAAGATGGAAGATCTAAACAGTAAAAAGACATTAATGAGATAAAGTCGGCATACTTTTTTATGGAAAAATTCTTTTGGCCAGAATGGTATTTTATCTATGTTATTTTATTTTTAAAAATATTTTTATCCTTTTAACTTTAATATTTTTTAATTAAAAAATGAAAAAAAGACCAGTTTATTTTAAATTAAAAAAGATATTATAGACTTTTTAAATTTCTGGCCAAATTTTCTAGCCATTTAGCATTATCCCTTTTTTACCACTCAGTTTGAATGAACTTTTTCTTTTCTTAAACGAAAATAAAATAAATAAGCCAAACGTTTAATGAACAACATAATGAACTTTTTTTTCTCAAAATTTGATTGCATACTTAAACTTTTTTCCTTTTATTTATAATTAATTGAATCTAAAACAATCAATTAAGTTGGTCTGCAAGGTGATTTACTAACAGAATTTATAAACATCATATTCAATCAAACATCATTACATAAATGGAGACGGCCACACAACATTAATCATCTTACAAGATAATACTGGACCACTTATCACTGGAGGGGACAGACTATGAGTGATCCAGTTGGGATGATGGTATTTTGCCAAAGAATGTCCAATGAGTTGTCCAAGCAGGATATATACTCAACAAGATGGATTGAGAGTGTAAAGCCAAATTTTAAGAAAATTATCATTATATATATTTTTCTTTCAAGTTTAGTTTTTTAAATAGGAATCACTAATTTTTTTTTAATGATTTGTTATATATAATTTCAAAGAAAGATTGTCATATTTATAGGTTAAGGTTATGAAGTAAGATTATCAATAATGTAAATTTTTAACGAAAAATATAATATCAAATTATAATAATAAAATTTTGTTCAAAATTTTAATAACTTAATATAATAATTTTAAATTAGTGTTACTGTTCTTCAATATAATGACGAAATCTTAAAAAGATTAAAAAAAAGAATAATTTGTTTTTTTATAAGAAGACAACTGTAGATTTTTCAAAATATTGGATAAAGGGAAAAAAACTTAATCGAACTTTGAATAATGGTGTAAATGAATGAATTTTGTTTCAAACGAAAATAACATCGATAACCCAAATTTTTAAAGAGGGACATAAATAAATCTTTTCTCAAAACTGAAAGCTAGATGCTATATTTGAACTTTTTCCGTTTTATTTTCCAAGAGAGCTATTCAATTTGAAACATTGCTTCCCCATTTACGTGAAACAATTTCCAGTTTACTTAGACAGGAAGAAACTGATATATTTAGTAACAATAATTTTTAATAACACAAGTATTTATGATTTGTTTTAAATACTACAAATCTTGCATTATTTATGAAATTGGGTGTGGAGAGAGGGTTTTTTTGGTGAAGAATAGAGTAAATTTAGAAGGAAATGGGGGAGGAGTTTGGATGAAGAAAAACATTAATTGGGGAAGATGCTAAGATTAATGCATAATTGGAAAGTGAGAAGAAAAGAACCTGATAGAGCATTGAGTCCGTGAAAAGTGGTTTTGATAAAAGAGGTTTTTCCAGTCTGATCAGTTTCATCAGATCCACCCAACAGGAGGGGCAAAGAAACAAAGTTCTCACTCTCGTATTTTCTCTCCATTCGATCTTTTTCCACTACACACTATACAAACAACACCAATACAATTAATTATATGTCACTCTATTTATTTATAATAATAATAGAGTAGCAAATGACACCAACGACTTTAGCAAATGACACGTTCTCAGATTTGACAAAAAGTGAGGAGATAATGAGGTTGGAGGTTCACTACTTAATTAATAAATACTATTATACACGTTTCTTATACATTTATTTAAATCTGATGGTAGCTAGGGGTTAAGTTATTTTTTTATTTTTTTTTAATCGGAAAAAAATATTTTCTAACGATAATGGGATTAAAGGTTAGTAGATTAAGATATATCAAATTCATTTTTTTTAGACTAGAATATCAAAATAATGGGATAATAGAGAAATATAATCTAGAGTAATAAAAGAAAAAGAAGAAAGAAAGTGAGGAGAAGGGTAGAAGTATTCTTCCATCAAAATGCCAAACGAAAGAAGCTCAAAAGACTAATATCCTTGCTTTAATTCTTGGGGATTTCTTTTGACAAAAAATAGGGTAAATGTCTTTGAGAAAATAACCAAAATGGTCATTGGTAATTCTTTATTTTGATCCTTAATATATTTCACTTCATTGAAATGATTGTTAATATATATGACAATATGTGTTCATTTTGATCTTTTAGCCTAACCGAACATATTTATTTCAATAAAATGTATGAAATTTTTCTATGGACCCTACTGGCTAAAAAAAATTACTCGCTCTCTTTGAAATTAATTGAATTGTTGAGGGTTTCACACCCTTTAAGAAAAAAAAGAAAAAAGATTAAGACATAAATTAGACATAACTTTCCATTTTTACCCTTATTAATTATTATCGAATTCCATAGTGTTGGGTTTGTTCATCCACATGCCACTCATGAGTTTCTTTTGCGAATCTATCCATAAATATTGAGCAATTTAATTTCTTGATGATTTCTTGATAAGTGTTCTTGAAGTTTCCTTATCGATTAAGTTTTGATGTAAAATTCTACTTGGGTCAACTTCAAACGATCATATATCTTAGAATATAAAGAGTTACGTGGCCCATAACCTATCAAATTAAAGGTATTTGAATCTACTTTCCAATGCCACAAATTTCGCATCAATCCAATTTCTTATTAAAAAGTTATGACCATTTTAGTAACCTGATACAGTGTTGTTACGAATTAGTCGACGGGAAAACATTAAAAAGGGTCCTTTTTTACTTTTAACCTCCAAGAACCCTAAACGACTTTCTTGACTAATAAAAGGCTCAAAACAATCAGATTTTTATCTTTTAATCCATCATTCTCTTCTCTTTCAAATCCTAGGGCAAAACCCTAAGGAAAAATCAAAGTAGAAGACTCCATTCAAGATTCTTTCAATCTTTTTCAAGATTCTTCTTCAAGGTAAGTCTTTCTCCAAGAATTCCATTCTTTTCAACTCAAATTCCTCCATACAATTATGAATCACTAATGAAAAATCATAATTCTTGGTCATAGAGATTTCAAGAAACTAATTCAAGAATCTCAAGAAAGGTTTTCTTGATCGTTTACCTTCAAGCTAGGGTTTCAAGGCTTCTAATCAAGTTTTTCCTCACGATTTTTCAAGATTCTTCAAGAACCCTGTTCTTCCAGTTCCAGGTATGTAAGGCTATCATAGTGTTCGACTGGTTTGTCCTCACGCCTTACATCTACTTTGAGATCAGTAAAAGAGTAATTTAGGACACTTTCCTTAGATTTGAGTATTCTTGAGATAAGTTGATTTTGAGTTCTTGAGTTCATGTTCATTTTAAAAGTTCTATTCCTAATTATTGAATTGCTATATTGTTATTGAGATCCTTCATATCATGAATCATAACTCTTGAATTCATAATTCAAATTCAAGAAAGAGTTAAGAGTAAAGTTCAAGAAAGTCTTTGAGTTCAACTGTGAATCCTTTGAGATCAACTGTCGATTTGAGCTAAGTTTTGAGGAAGTAAGTATAAGAATGAGAAGAGTCGTATACCTGAGCTCCATAATGTTATTTAGACCCTTAAGTCAAGTCGGTCAACTCCATCAGTTGAGTATCTTTGAGAGGAGTAGTATCTTCAAGTTTTATGTCTTGAGTGTTGAGTTCCTAATCATTTTGGGATTATATTCCTAATCATTGGGACTACTACATGTTACCCATGAAGGTCCTAAAGTTGAGTAGTTCATGCCCATAATTCCGAATGAACCCTATGAGTCGAGCAGTCTTGAGATGAGAAGTATTATTGAGCCCTTGAGTTGAGTAGTTCATGCCCATAATTTCGCATGAACCCTCCGAGTCGAGCATTCTTGAGATGAGTAGTATCATTGACTCCTTGAGTTCTGAAGTTGTTGAGTTCCAAGTATTGAGTTTTATGCATGGTTATTGAAAACTTTGAATTGAGTCGTTCACGTCCATAATTCAGCATGAACCCTATTTTAAGAAGTCTTTTTACAAATTGTTTTAAAACTTGTTTTAAGACTTGATCATATGAGTTTGAGGAAGAGTAGAGCTGAGTTCATTTTCTTTAAAGGATATATGGGAACTAAGTATTCCCAAGAGTAAATGTTTTCACATTTAAGATGAAAGGAAAACACTGATTTCCAAAAGAGTTTTCATGAGCAGTTTTAGTACCATCTCTTTTAAGATAAAGATTTTGAGTAATAATCTCAAACCACAGAAAGAGTTATGTTTTTAAACATATAATCTAATTACATTTTGGGAGTAGTATTGAGCACCGATATGGGGACGAGTTCAAATAACTCAAAGTGTCCATAAACCATGTAGCCAACATGGGTAGAAAGGGTCATACTTTTTAGATGATTCATTAATGTTTTTTAGCATAAACTAGTGGATCCACTTAGTTGAGGAGTTCTATACCCCGACAAGGTATAGAACAGTTCTACAGGGTGGGTGTAATGACCCTAAAGGTCATTTTTGGAAATTTTCATAAAATGACCATTTACCCCTCCCGATAGTTGCCCCGAGTCCTAGTTATTGTATTTTCGAAGTTGGTTTGAAGAAAAATTGATGAAAAGTTGAGTTTTTGGAAAGTTGAGTTTTTTTTAAGAGTTAAAGTTTGGTTAAAAGTGCTATTTCGAGTCATTTGGAGTTTCGAGACTCGAATCGGATTTCCGTCGATTCCAGCAGTTTTAGAATGTCAAAATGGGTCTATGAGAATTTACGGAGTGGAATTTGGAGTTAAAACGAAGATTTGAGGTCCTAAGTTGCTAAAATTGTGAAATTTTGATCAAGAGTTGACGTTGGTCAACAAACGAGGTTCCGGTGCTCGAAATGGAATTCCGAGGGCCCCGTTGGATTCAGGGGGTGATTCTAATTCTAGAATGAGTCTTGGTTGAATTTTTAGAGGCCTCGAGTGCGTTTCGAGTTTTTGAGCCTAAAGTTAATTTCTTGACGCCTTATCGGATATCGGGTCAAGGAGACCTCGAATTCAAGTTCCGACGATTTCATTGAGTCCGAAATGTCATTTTCAAGCTAGTAGCATATTTGGTTTGTGTTCGGGAAGTGCCAAATGAGTTTTGGGTGAGCTTTTAAGCTTCTTGGATGCTTTGACACTATTTCAGCAAATTGTGACAACTAAAGGGTTCATTATTAGTTTTAAAGGTCGAAAAATTATTCCGAAGGTTCTGAAATTTTGAGCATGAATTATAAGACTTATCTGCAAATTTTGGTGCATTTTCGCTAATCCGAGATTGGACTTTTATCGCAAATAAGAAATAATTGTTTACCGAGTAGAAATGATATTTGACTGGGCAAACGAGCATGAAATTGAGCTCCGATTGAACGAGCAGGTCCGTATCATTATTTAAGAAATTTACAAAAAAGAATAGGGTCATTTCACTATCGTATGAGGAAAATATGGCCTTTTTAGTGAAAGATTAACTGTTGTTTTTCTGGTGCATAACAGCCATGTACTGTTATAAAAATCTCAAACTGTGTTCATTTGGTATTTTGAGCATATCGGGAGTTCTAGAGATCGGAATGGAGTGATTCTTATGGGTTTCTTCTTGAATTAATATGAGGGTTAGTATTCAATCTTAAATTCGACATTTTCTCATAATTTCTTTATCTGGTTTTTTTTCCCTATCCGTAAATTTCTTGGGAAAAATTGGGGTTTTATCGATTTGGACTCCCTTTTTGATGAAAAAGGTATATTTACGATCCTTATGTTATGGGTAAACTGATTTTAACATAAAATTATTGATTCATAACCGCGTACAATTTAGACTTTCCCGGTAAAGTTAAAGTTTGATAAATTGAGAATTTCAAGGTCGATCTTAGCTCCGTTTTTGATGAAATTTCATATTTGAACTTATCTAAGCATGGGTAAGATGTTTTTCAAGAAATATTTCATTTTCGAGTCGGGGTTTCAGATCCGAATATTTTAGGCTTCTTCAAGAACATGGATTTTCCTTCAAATTGAGTTTGTAAATTGATTTCAACTTCGTTTTCAAATTGGTTTTCACCATTAGCTTCCAAATACTTTAAGGATCATTTTACATCAAAAATTTCCAGATTTGGGTATCGTTTTCCGGTATGAGACTTTTGGATCGTTTTGCCCTTTTTCCCTAAATTTCTTGATTTTGGTGTCATTGGACTCGAATTGTGATTGTGAATAATTGTTTGAATAGATTATCGTGATCCGGATTATACTCGGAAAGGAAAGGCTCAAGTCAAGTAACTTTTGGAGTTCGTTTTAAGGCAAGTGGCTTCCAAACTTTGTAAAACTCTTAGACTACGCATGACTACTTTCCTAATTGTGTTGGGGAGTAATGGGGATTGAGGATGGGTTTTATTTGTTGATTGAAATTGTTGTAAATGAAAGATGAGGAATAAAACGAGCTAAATGTGTTATATGTGACTTGAATTTGTTGAATAAGTCATGTGATAACTGATATTGACGGGATAGAAGAGCTTGAGTAGGCTATGATTGATACAGACATTGATGTTGAGACAGATGATGTGTAATACTATGATGTGGTCGTGATATGGTTGTGATTGAGACAGGTGATGTGTAATATTATGATGTGGTCATGATATGGATGTGATTGAGACATATGATGTGTAATACTATGATGTGATCGTGATATGATCGTGATTGATGACATGTGCATATTCATTATTCATCTCATGTGTGAACTATCTGTTGCATGAGTTCTGAGACACTGATATGAGGATGGATGGATATGAGACACAGTTGAGACTAACTCCGGCTAGAGATATATGAGATGGACTAGCTCCGGCTAACGATTTGGATGCCGATGGGATCTGGTTCCGGCGGTGATACATGGTCCATGTGTGGCCCCCATGGGTTTTGATTTGAGTATTCACCGCGGACTGATTACGTCAACAGATGTGTATCGTAGGACAGACATGCATCACGACTACATGACATCATTATTGCATTTTGCATCGCATTTGCCTTATCTTTGTCTGTGATGTGTGGATTGTATCGGTTTACCTTTCTTATGTGGAATTTGATCTACTTGCTCTTATTTGTTGATCTGAGGTTGATGAGGATATACTGTTGGTTCTGGCTGCTGAATATGATCTGTTTAGTATAGGTTGGTTGGTTTGCTGTTAGATTGAAGTTTCGGTGGTTCAGTTGGGATTGAAAGGAGTTGTTTGTAGCTGCTAGTTTTGCTTGGTTTAGAGTTACTTGCGAGTACCTGTGGTTTTCGGTACTCACCCTTGCTTCTACACAATTGTGTAGGTTGACAGCTTTCTCTCAGATTCGGCTTAGTATTTTCTTTAGCAGATTGAGCTTCGGGACATACTCGAGAGGTAGCGGTTCATTCCAGACGTGCCCTTGAGTTATCTTTACTTTCAGTTTTGTTCTATTCGAGAACTATACTCTGAGACTTGTATATTTTTATTCGAATTCTGTATTTAGAGGTTTGTACATGTGACAACCAAATTCTGGGTAGTGTTGAGTTTTAATTAAAGTCTTCCGCTTATTTATTATCTTTTATTCTCGTATTTCTACTTCTCTATCGTTGTGGTTGGATTAGACTGACGTGTCTGGTGGGAAATGGATACGTGCCATCACATCCGGATTTGGGGTGTGACAGTGGGTGAGACGTTGTATCATCACATAGCTCATAGTGATGGTTGTCAGTTAAAGAATCTCCCACAGAGTGATATTGTATTTTTATATACAAATTTAGTTGTTATTGTATTCTTCAATACATTGAGTTGCTATCTACTGTTTTAAAAGCTTTCCATACATTGCGTCTTTTATTATTGCTTTATCTTGATTTGAGTATCTAGAGTTGAGTATCTTGAGTTGAGTTGAGTATCTAATCATTGAGTTGAGTATCTTATTCTTGAGTTGAGTTTAGTTGGGTGAGTTGATAAGAGGTAAGTATGTTTCCTTTTTATCAAGTTCAAGCTTATGTTTATGCTTTAGAATTTCACTTTCATGCTCGTACATTCCATGTACTGACCTATTTGGCCTGCATCATTTCATGATGCATATACAGGTATTCAGGATCATCAACAGGCGCTTCGTTGAGGTCATGTTATATTCCAGTCAGCTTTGGTGATCCTTTTTATATTCTAGAGGACTTCACATTTATCTTACAGTTAGTAGTTTTGAGATTTCGTGGGTCTTGTCTCGATATCCTTTTGTAATAGTAGGGGTTTCATAGATAGACAAAGTCGAGTAGTTTTCGGTATGTATCTTTTTTAGGTTATTTTTACAAACTCTAAGTTTATCTATTGAGTAGTTTTCATATCTTTTTAAAGATTGAATATTTGAGTTATTGATCAAAATTCAGTTTTTAAGCTTATGTATGCTTGAGTTAATCTTCCGCTTGTAGCCAGCCAGGATGAGAGTTCGCTCGGGAACCAGCAATGGTTCTCGAGTGCCGGCCACGTCCAAGGTGTAGGCTCGGGTCGTGAGAAACTTGGTATCAGAGATTTGAATTCAAGTGTCCTAGGGTGTCTATGAAGTCGTGTCAGTAAGGTCTTATTTATGGTTGTGAGGGCCCCACTTCTATAAATGAGGGACTACAGACATTTAAGAAAAGTTTTCCTTCATTCATACTCTTAATCGTGCAATAGAGCTATGTCATAGAGACTTATTCTAAATCGTGCGTTCTCATATCCATTCGACTACCCCTCATACTAGCGGTGGTTGAAAAGCAAAGTCAGCTTTTTATTAATGAATTACTTTTAGCAAAATCTTGAGGAAGTCATGAGACTCCAGAGGGGCTTGAGAGAATCCCTAGAGTGAGTTAAGTGTCGAGTTTCAAAGAAATACGCTCATGTTCATATGAATCATGCGTTCAAGCTAAAAGGGAGTTGTACTCTCTTCTCTAAGCCATGTTTCAGCTAAGATCCTCATGAGGAAGTATGTTTAGATCTTGGGTAGTATTCTCATCCAAAAAGGTAGCATGAGTTACGAAATTATGAGCAGTAATAGTGAATGTGCCTAGAGTTAGAGGAAAGTATGTAAAGGTTCAGTAATCTATGAAAGAGAGATAGTGATGGGGAAGATTATGTTATTGCAATCATGCACCCACTTAGTTATAAGTGATGAGTTCCTTTATGAGTGAAATAAGGAATAATAATGTTGTAGAGATTTCTTGATAGAGGGAAGAGGAATAGTTACTAGTCATGATGAGATAGAGTATATTTTAACCATAATAGAGTTGATGTTGATATGCCATCGTGTTAGAGGAGGCTAAATATATGTGTTGAATAGAAGCAGATCATGATGTTCCAAAGGTTATAGAACCGATTAAGTAATGAGGTATAATAAATGAGAAAATAGTACTTAAGTTGTAAAAAGGGGATGTAGACTAGTTTAGAGATGATGGAATAGGTCTATAGCTTCCAAGTGCCAGCTTTAGACCTAAGGGGGAGATGATAAGATGAGAAATCAAGTCAAGTGTTGAGAATAAGATAGTAATGAGCTCAAAGAGTATGAGAGATATTCAGAGATCTTTTAGTAGTAGAGTGATGTTAGAAGAAGAAGGTTAATGTTCTTATCGTGATAATGATGGTGTGATAATTTCATCCAAGGTTATAAATAAGGAGGAAGAGGAGGATGAGGTTTTACTATGAGAAATAGTTAAATGAGAGCCCTTAGTTTGTTTCGAGTAGTAATGCGGGAAATTCTAGTTGGTATGGCAAGGATGATGACAGAATGAGAACTTCTTAGGGAGTTGGTTAGTAAGAGTCCATGGAGTTGTTAGAATACTAAGTTTGAATGTGGTGTTGTTAAACATGAGGTAGTTCTTGATATGATCCCAATGTTGATTAAATAAGGTGGTAAAGAGTAATGTTATTGGGATGAGACTCCCTATAGAGAGGTATAGAACCCGAACCTTAGGATTTGGGTTAAGCTTGAATATAGTAAGAGTGTGTCCTTAGACTCAGGCTTTGGTAAAAGAAGTCATGTACCCTTGAGGGAACTATGAGTTGCAACCAATGAGGTATGGAATAAGGAAAGAAGAGCGTAGTTGAGGAGTGTTGCTAAACTTAATATTTAGTAGTCATATTACCCCAGGCATGGTATTCCTATTCTTACTTTATGCCCAGATTTCCTTTGTTTCAGATAAGGTAACTTCAGATAGAGTGTGACTATATTCACAATAGCATCGTTCTTGATTTAGGTGCTATAGAAAGGTCCCAACTCTTGGTATGAATCAATCCAGCTTGTGTTAGTAGGAAAGTTCATGAGTCAGAAGAGATAGTGAGAGTAACTATGTTCCATAACTAGTCCAACCATCATTTGAGGATGAATGATCCCAAGGGGGAGATAATGTAACACCCCGAATTTTTTTTGAACTAAGACTCAAATCATTCTTTGTTATGAGTAAGATTTTACCGAGGAATTTAAAATTTTCTTAAGTTTTAGGGTCGCTAGATGTAGCACCTTGAGTTCCAAAAAGAACTAAAGAGAATTCCTTTAAGTCACTCCTAGGTTCTTTTAAGTTTTGGGTCAACTTCAAACGATCATAACTTTCAGTACAACATGAGTTAGGAGACCCATAAGATATCAAATGAAAGGTCTTGTAATCCTCTTTCCAACTCCGTTAAGATTGCTAATTTCGACCTCCTATAGGGAGATATGCCCATTTGAATTTGGGTTGTTCAATTAAGGAAAGTTACCCAAAAATATGAGGGGTATTTTGGTCTTTTCCTTACCCAATCAACTTAAAACGAATTTTAGTAATATTTTGGGGACAAATCTGATTTCAGTCAGTTTTCATAAATCCACATACGCTTAGGGTTTTAGAAGAGAGTTCATTCAAGTCATTCCTAAGTTCTTTTAAAGTTTTGGGTCAACTTGAAACGACCATAACTTTTAGCACAAGATGAGTTAGGAAACCTATAAGATATCAAATGAAAGGTCTTGGAATCCTCTTCCGCTTGTAGCCAGCCAGGATGAGGGTTCGCTCGGGGACCAGCAATGGTTCTCGAGTACCAGCCACGTCCAAGGTTTATGCTCGGGTCGTGACAGTCTTCCTCACGCATCAAACAACCTGAAAATACACATGCACCTAACAAGAAGGTACCACTACTAAAAAGAGCTTAAAAACTACAAAGTCAAAAAAGATGGACAACGTCACCTGTTATTTTAATTTTTTAATTTGTTTTAGAAGAAATGACAGACAATGACTCTCTGTTCGTCATTTTCTGGTGCATTTTTACGTCAAATATATACATAATTAATATTTAATTATTTATTATCGGTAGTGATGTCATCCATCGCTTTAAACTAAAAGTTATAATTTATTAATTAATTAAGGGAAAAAGGACAAATATACCCCCGAACTATCGTAAATGGTATGCAAATATCCTCTGTCATACTTTTGGGACATTGGTGCCCCTGCCGTAAAAAAACTAGAGCATATATGCTCTTTACTCTAACAGAAGACTAAATAGGGACACATGGCGCAATCTTATTCGTCAATCCGATATTTAATTAATGTTGGATCGGTGGATAAGATTATGACACGTGTATGTCTGTTAGTATATAGGGTAACGGACAATCCACAAAAACTAACCTAAATGTTGAAAATAATTGAGAAAAATGAGGAATCGGGATTGGGTTGACACAAACTCCAAGCAAATACACACCTCAAACTTTGTAAATACTCACAAAACACTCAAAATATACAAAGCAAGAGAAAGAAATCGAAAGGCTCTCAAATCTCAAAGGTTTTGATTTTTGAATTTTGAGAAGACCCTTTGCCTTTTTATATCCGACTCGTTCGGCGATATCGACTAATGTCGCAAAAATGTTCGGTGAATCGCTAATTGGAGTTTAAGCTCGCAGAACATGCCTGAAGAAACACCAAACCTGAAGGTTGATTCGGCAGACTTACTAATAAAGTCCACGTAGCGAACTTTCACGAATCTCCTTTTGGTGTTCTGATCGCCGATTTTGACAGTATAATTTTTCATCTATTCAAGCTCAAAAGGCGGACAAGAATGAGTCTGCACACTGCCTTCGGTGCATCGCCATTTAGGTCTTGGCATCGCTTATTCTTTCTTTGTCAATCTTTCAACCTCTTCTCAACCTACACTCATAACACACATTATTTGAAAGAAATAAAAACAAAAGTAAAGACTTGGTTTCCTCCCAAGAAGCACCTTATTTAATGTCGTGGCACGACATATTGCTCAAACTTAACAATCATTTTTAGGGTTCGGGATGGTGTCACTAGGCAATGTTCCCTTTTGCCTTGGATTGAGATGAGTGACAATTTGACCCAGTTGGGTCTTCAACTGCTTAATGGAAACTGAGTGAGAAGTCAGTGTCTGCGATAGAGTGGAGAAGTCATTTCTCGATTCCTTCAACACCTTATCATACCCTTCAAATTTGTTGTAGATCTTTCCAAGCATGTCTTCATTCTTGCTTCCTTCTGGCCCAGTAGGTTCCTTTGGGAGTGGACGATCATGGGGAGGCACATACTTATCTTTTTCCATCTCCCTATCTCTCTAATTTCCACCCCGCCAGATTTTCCAACCACCAACTCTATCTTTGTTCCAACCTTGGTTCCCACCTTGTCATTGATATTTGGTTTGAGAACCCCCCCCCCCCACTTGATTTCCTAAGTATTGAACTTCCTTATTGTATAATGCCTCAAAATTTGCATCAATCGATCACTGCCCACTCTTGGTTCCAACCGCATTTACCGACTTGATTTCACTTCCCATGACATGTTAAGAATATAAATAGATTTAGGTTATCATTTTGTCCATGTTTCCATCTCTTTCATGGTCCTTATCGACTTGTTCTTTGGTTAAACCTACTTTTATAATAAGCACTTGGTCCTCTCTTATATGTCATGCTTGGTTAACCTTAGTCATATGATCAAGCAACAAAGCATCTACATCATGCGGTTGTTTGCTTAATCCACCATGAACTAATTGATTAGCTGCACCTTTATTGACTAAATCAAGGCTGCAATAGAAGTACTGCAACACCAAATTGTCTGTAACGCCATGCGTTGGATATTGAAAGAGCAACTTTTAAACCTCAACCATGTATCATACGAAGGCTCACCTCCAATCCGCTTGAAATTTTGGATTTGGAAATGAAGTTTAACTATCTTCGAGGGTGGAAAGAATCTCCCCAAGAAGGCATCATTTAGTTCTTCCCACGAAATGATGGAATCATTTGGCAACTCTGTCATCCATCTTGTAGCCTCTCCCCTTAAGGAGAATGAGAATAACCTTAACCTTATGGATTCTTGAGAGATATTATTGAACACAAATGGTTCACATTACCTCCTTGAAATTCCGAAGGTGTTCATGGGGATCCTCATGAGGTAGACCCCCGAAAATTCCTTTTATCTAGAGCAATTGTATCATAGTTCTGGTGATTTGAAACACACTCTTACCGATTGTAAGAGGTATTCGAATTGCTCCCGTAGTTTTAATGACATTATTGGGCATGTCATTTAAATCACCCATGTTGTCGTTTTAACCATAGAGACTATTATTGTCACTTCCGTGGTCACTCATTTTGTCAACTTGCAAATTAGCCAATAATATCACCAAACAACAAATAGACTACAAATAAACAAGGTTAAAATCTTATTTCTTAATTAGAATTGTCAACCACCACTCCTTGGGAGTAGCACCATTATTGAAAAAACTCAAATCACCCTCCAAAACCAACTAAAAGAGTGAGCAATCGTAGTCAGTAAAATAACCAACGAAGAGTCAGGGTCGAATCCCATAGGGAATGGTATATCATAGAGAATTCCTTATCAAGAAATTTGGATTTTAATTTAGCTCATTTGTAATAGTAAGAACAATTGGGTGGATGATACCACAACTTAATATAAAGTTTTGGTTATCAATTATCGTAATTAAACAAAAAAATTAGATGAAACCAAGAGTGAACAAACAATATAGGGGTGCGGAGATTGGAAATCTATATCACATAAGGGTAATTGTGTTTCTCTATAGTGATGAACATTCATGAATAGTTTAAGTCATCTTCATTGACTCTAATCATCTTTCGATCTCAAAGAATCTATGCATAGAATCTCTTTTCGGTCTCATATATATGTCAATCTTAAACAACCCAATACCTTATTCTATTCTCTCTTTCAAGAAAAAGGCAAATAGATTCGACCCATAACCTCTCTTTCAAGCAAGTTACATGCATCAAACCAAAATTGCTAGTATTGAACTAATTACCCATTCCAATCAAACTCTTTCGAGCATCAACCGAAAATCAAAAGTAGGATTTAAGTTTGCAACTTTAACCCTTGAGTTAACCCCATGGTAATTAGACCAAATTCATGTATGAATAGCAACAAAATAGAGCATAACACAATACTCACTACATTAAATCAACACTCAACCCCATTTGAGTACCCCTAGATCATGGGGTTTTAGCCACCCATCACAAAAAGTAAAGAAATTATACCTTTCATGAAAGTAATCACGGGTAAAATGAAATCAAGCAATTAAGAACAAACCCATTTTAGATTCAACTTCAATTTATCAAATTCAAACTCCAAATTGTAAAATCCTAAAAGCTAGAAAATTGTTCTTCAAAGGTCAAGTGTTCTTAGACTCTCTTCAACTCTCTAAAGAGAACTTCTAATCTATATTTTGAACTCTCTAAAAATTGTATCATTTGGGCTATTTATACTTTAACAAATTTGGCCCAAAATCTACTTTACGATTGACTCGATGACATTAGTCAGGCTCGCCAAACCTGCTCGGTGAAGCACCCTTCTCTCCTCAGCTCGCCTTATCATGCTCTAGGCTTGGGGTATTTGAACCTCAGTTGGCAAACTCGATTGAATCAACCTATCACATTTGGTGAATCGCCGAGTACCACCTGAGTTCACCTTTCAAGCATTAAATTTTTGCTTTGCACACTGTCACTTTGGGCGATATACATCAGGATTGTTGTTCACATTCAGCGCATCGCCGTCTCTACTGGATTCCACCAACCTTCTTTGATAGACACAAGTGTTATGCATTATCAATTAGGGTGATGTCCTACTCAGTTGGCGATCCGCCCTTCGTGTTAGACGATCAACAATGTTTACTTTGCACTTCTTTTTGTATTTTTAGCCATTCTTTCAAACATCAGTCCTTGCCTTGTCCATTTCTATCAGAATAGGAAAAATTTAAGCATTGAGCATACTAATTATTGAGCTAAATGGACCTTAAACGAGTGCAAATCTACTACTTATCACCAATTAGCATGACCTCACCCAAAGTTACAGTGCTGAACACTTGAATTAATTGAGGCAGATCAGCAAAATTAAAGAGGAAAGACAACTCGCCGAACTCAAAGGGCAAACATGATGACCATCACCAAAGACGATAGGACTTGGAGTAAAAGTGAAGGCTTAAAGGGTAAATAAAGGTGGTACTCGGTGATTTGCTGAATGTGAAAGACAAACTCAAATGAGCTCGCCAAATGAGGTTCAAACACATGGAGCCTAAAGCAAGAGAAATGCGAGCTAAGAAGCAAACGATGATCCACCAAATTAGTTTGGTGAGTCTGACTAACGTCGCTGAACTGGTCACATAGTGAATTTTAGGACAAATTTTGAAAAACTATAAATAGCCCAAAGGAGAGAGAAAAAGGGAGTTTCTCAAAGAAGAGTTTCTAGAAGGAAATTTTCAGTTAGTCTTTAGCTAAGAGTTATCCTTTCAAGAGAGATATATATTTTACCTTGTGAAGAACATCTTTAGTTTTGGGGTTTTCAACTTTACTCTTGAAAGTTACAATTTGAAGTTGAAATAAAAGTGAGTGTTGCTTATAATTACTTAATTTCATATCACCCATGGCGGCTACTTTCATGAAAGGTATATTTTTTTTTTACATTTTGTGATGGGTGGCTAAAACCCCAAAGTGTAGGGGTGCAATATGGGATTGAGTGTTGATGTAATGTAGTGGATATTGTGTTTTATTGTGATGGGTTGCTAAATCCCCAAAGTTTTGGGCTAATTAACATGGGGTTAACTCATGGGTTAAGGCTGCAAACTGAATCCTATTTTCGGTCTCTGATTGATGCTCGAAAGAGATTGATTGGAGTGGTAATTAGATTGATACTTGCAATTTAGATTTGATGTGTGTGGTTTGCTTAAAAAAGAGATTATGGGTCGGATCTATTTCCCTAATTCTGCTCAAAAGAGAGAATAGTGTAAGGAACTGGATTGTTTAGTTATGCACATATATGAGACTGAAATGAGATTCTATGAACCGATGTTATTAGGTTGAAAGAAGATTAGTGTCATTGAAGATGACCTAGCCTACCCATGAATGTTTAGCACTATTGAACAACACAATTACCCCTATGTAACATCGATTTTTAATCCTCACATCTCTAAAGCAAAACTAAATGGTCTAAGTCTCATAGTTATATCAACATGTACCTAATTTAGGATCCAAGCAATTACCTCTGCATTATTCAATTTCCAGGTACATATCCAACTCTTTTGAAGTTGTTGGTGGATAAGCAGTGTAGACACGTAATTTTTAACCGAACATAAGGCTTCACACTTGTTTTTATTCCTTAAATATTTATTTTAGGTTAAGTTAGATATTTTGATTTTTGTCTTATTTTAGTAAGTTTATTTTAAAAGATTTGAAAATAACAAAAAGAAAAGATATTTTCAATATATTAAACTTGTTGGACATTTTAAAAAAAATATTTTTTCTTTGATAATAATCTTTTAAAAGTATTTTTACATTATTAATAATTGTGATTAAAACAAAGTAGTATGTGATTTTGCTTTGCTTTAATATCATAAAACATGCAGGAATGAGTCAAAGATTGTTAGAAAAATAAATAAATATATAAAAATCAGTTTCTATTTTTGTGCCTAAGAATTATATGAAGGGATAGAGTTTTAAATTTTAGTTATAATTTTAATATTGTTTTAATTAGTTGATATTTTATTATAATTTATTATTTATTTGTATAGTTAATAAAACTAAAACTAACATAAAAAAAATAACCTAAATAATCTAACAAAACCCACCCCACACTCCCACTCCCTCACATTTTCTTCCACAGTCCACACCCCACACGATACAACCCCCCCCCACTCCTATTTACATGCACACTACAACAACAAAATAGGACCCACCTAGGAAAATATATCCTATATATAGAATACATAGGCAAAAAAGGAAAAAAACACACACAGAGATATATGACTAATCTCAGCAAACAATATATACATCGTACTTTTGCACCTTATGATTGAAGATCTCGAAGTCTATTTTCGCGGTTTTAAGTTCGTGGCTCCTGATTGTTGGTCCTTTCTTTTCGTGACCTAAATTTTACAAGAGGTAACATTAATTTATATTCTATTTTTGTATAATTTTATGTCATGATTGTGCAAGAATTGAATCCCATATATGGAAGTTGTTCAGATTTCATATGTGTTTAACCCATTAATATTATTAATGCTATAATATTGAAATATATTTGAACGCTTATATTGTTAAATTTAGATCGAGTAAAATGTAGTATAACATATAGTTGCTTTTGTTTGGCTAGGATTCACTATTTTTCTTTATTTGTTCTACCTTATTAAGCCAAGACATGACTCAGGAATTCTAATGAATTTAATTGCTTAATTAATATATACTTGTATTATTTGTACGAGCATAACTCAAAATTGATTAAGTAAATCATCCTTCATTAGAAAAAATGCATTTATTGATAGCATTTATTTTTGTCATCCAAAAACAAAAGGTTCCAGTTATTTTATATGACATGGACATAACGCTAGTTTAAATTTAGTATAAATACTGAAGATGATCTTGTATTTTGTTTTTACTTTTATTTATTTATTTATTTTCTCTAAAAAGGAGCCTTTATGAGTTCATTAATTATAATATTACAAAAAAAAGGAAAAAAGGAAACCGATACATACACGGATACTACTCCTAGGCACGACACACATGCACACCAACAGTAAAAGAAAGAACAAGAAAATCAGCAAATAAAAAAAGGCACAACAGACACACGCACAAGCTAAAAATAAATAAATTCACAACATACCCAGCCAACACCAAATACCATTAAATTCCAATTTCCACATATTTATACACCCCTTCATCTGGGCAGCAAACAAATTCAAGAGGAAAAAGAAAAATTACCCTTGCATTATTTTTTTTCTACCACTCACAAACAAATGTTGAATTCGAGGTTTCACCACAAAAAAACTGCTAAATTATGGCGGTTTATTTATAGGGGTCTTAAGAAACCCCCACTACACATTCAATTTGTGGCGTTTGTGTCAATCCCCACAAAATAATTCCTTTTGTGGCGGCTTAAGTGTGGAGGTTGTAAAAGACCCCTACTATACATTCAATTTGTGGCGTTTGTTTCAACCTCTAGAAAATTATTCTTGTTGTGGCGATTTTTTTGTGCAGGTTTTGTACTACAAAAGAATGAAACGATCTCGATAATTTATTTTGAGTATGACGGTGGTTTATAACCACCACAACGAGCTTAAAACGGCGGTTTTTTATGCTGCCAAAATCCCTTCTATTATTAATACTATTATAGCGGTTCAAAAAACCGCCATAAAATGCTACAAGGTTATAATGACTTTTAAAATTTGTATTACGACAGTTTCAAACCGCCATAAAATTCACATTTTATAGAATTATAATTGTATAAAACAATATTTTGGTAGTTTCAACCTATGCAATATTTGGTCATGCAATACAACTTACTAAAATAATTCCTTACACTAAAATAAATCATACACTATAAATTTCTAAACAATGACCTGAAGCAGGGTACGTAATTCCAATATCTAAAATATATGTATCCCAAAATTACATCTAGATTCAAGTAAGAGTTTTAAACTATTCATCAACAATACAAAAAATAGTTTTGATTCTAATGATGAAAGTAACTGGCACTCGCTCTATCTCCAATATTGGTACCTCTATCATAGGATCTTCTTGCGTCCATAATTGGTAAAGAAACTCTTTATAAATCTTGTATCTGTCAAAGAAATTAAAAAATAAGTCGTATAATGATAAATATTATAAAGAAAATTCATTGAAGGAAGATTGTCATGTGTACTCATTGAAATATGCATGTGTACAGAAGAATAACAAAAACATTTACTTCCAATTTCAATCAGTTTCAGCAAAACATTTGTTGCACATTTAAACACCACAACTTCAATTTACAACAAAAAATGACGGGATGTTTCATCCCATTGAGCTCTTCATTCCACACAATAAAAAATAACATTCATAATGAAAGATTCCAACTGATTGAGTTCTTCATTTCAGCACAAACTGGCTACATATTTTAGTTCCAGTCAAAGACAAAATTGCAAAATAATTGATGATTTCAGCACATTGAGCAAACCAATTCAACATAAAATGACTATAGATTTATAGGTAGAGCTAATCGAATTACCTTATGCTTTCTCTAGCTCATCTATTCAACAAAAGAGGGAGCATCATAATACTTCAAATATATAATGAAGATAAAATAAGTACTTGTACTGTAGAGTCGGAAATAAGTGATTAAACACCTGTGGGATATTCCTTATGCTTATTCAATATAAGCTTCTTCTTTTTTTAAAGTTGAAGTCGAATAAATTATGGTTATCGATTTACCGTGTCACAGAAACCTAAACTGAATGTAAAAATCAAACCATATGGAATGGTATAGTATTAATAGCTCAACTATTTGATGTCTCCCAAATCAGAGAACTTAGGAAGAATTTCTACATTGCACTATTTGTCAAAGAGTTTCTGCAATATCTATTTTGCAGTGCAAGGGTGGCGCTTCAACTAGTTGCTCACGTATTTTTGGTGAGATAGAACAGCTTCCACCAGGCCAACGTTTTCAACAAACATGGAAATGAAACAACGCAGGACCATGGCGCTCCTTCAGAGTATCCATTTGATATCTTGTCTCCACTTCTGAAACTTCAAGACGAGATCCAAGAAGACATTGCCACCATTGGAAACATAAAAAACAAGCCATAGTTCACCTAGCTATCAAGACCCTCAACCTTGCTCATTTTACCATGCATAGAAATCCAAAAGTTTGTGAAAGGACAGGAATCTTGTTGATCCTCAACATTTGAGTCACTAGTTGGATACTGAACATCTGAACTTGCAAGTGTTTGTCGTAAGTCTTGGCTAGACTGCCGAAGAGGCATCTTTAATGTAGACTTTTTGGAGTTTTTGCTAGCGAATGCTTTATATGCAGAATCAGTGTGTATCGTCTCCATGACTGAACCAAAAAAGTTTGTCACGGGTACCTCTTCTAGTCGACGAGGGTATAAATCTGTTCGATAATATAATATGCAGATGACATCAGTGTATTTGGGTTATATAAACTGAAAAGATTGCCCAATGAGGCATTATCATACATGTTCACCCTCTCAAAAAATGCAAGAGTATAAAATGTGAATCGATCAATAACTGAGACGCCAACATCAGCATCCAAGTGATGCGAGTATGAATTTTCTCCTTTCATGCTATTCCCAATTGTCAATACGCCAGGTGATTGAATCTGTGAGAAAAGAGTAGCAGCTTGACATGTGTCAACCATTATTAGCAGCTCCTTGAATCTACACTTTTCTTTCATTTGTTTCACTGCATCAGCTAAATCATGACTTTGAAGTTCTTCTGAATCCTGAAATTTTAAAAACTCGTCTCCGCCATACCCTGTCATGTACAGAAGTATGTGGCTTCCTTCATCACTAAGAAGACGTTTTGATCTTGGGACAGCTGTTTCGTGACGTCCAGTCAGCACCATCAGAAAATTTTCAACTTTTACTTCATAACCTCGATAATCTACCTCAACATTATCTCCATAAAGGTTTAGCCTGTGATTTTCATTGTTGAAGACCTGTGCAGGGTATTTATTTCGAGTATTGCAAGGCATATCATCAGCCAACATCAGAATAATTCTTTCATCAGGTATGCCTAATCGTTTTACAGTTCTGTATAAAGACAAAGTGTTAGCCATATGTCTGTAGTTAAACTAGAAACAAGAAGTGCAGACCAAAACAGCCTACTTGTTAGTATGCATCGAATTGGTCGCAGATGAACTTGACGCGACCCCATAGCTCAGATAAGTAGAGAAAAGAAGAAAGCTCAATAGATATGTGGAATTCATAGTGGAATCCATTTTCAAAGAGCTCATTCTTCCATCTCAGATTTTTCAACAAGCTATTCAATATAAGCTTGTTAGCGTATTTAATTGTAATGTCATATATGTCATCTCTTATTTCCATCATAGAGGTGGAGTGTTGGAGCACTATAGATCCCATACAAAAAAAAACGACCATCTTGCCTTGATGTTTGATTGAACGCCACTTTGGACTATGATCATGCCATCAAGTTTCTAGTAAGTCTCCTCACATAAACTGGTGTCATTCACACACCAGATTGTCTAGCCATATGATGAAACTATTCACTAAATAGGGTCATAATAATAATCAGATTTCTATATTGGGGTTGTTGCTGAGATTGCAGCCACCAACATTATAGATGATGTTGGTAGAAGTTTCAGAGGCAAACATCATTACCTCTTCCACTGATCCTGAATTGGCAGATAGAGAAACAGAGGAAGAAAGCAATGTTAAAGTGCGACTTTACAAGTTGAATATCTATTGGTATTCTAGTTCTACTATCTATGAGTAATAGCAAATCAATTTCTTGTTTGCAGTTAGAGCTTCTCAAAGACATCGAGTATATATAGGGATAACATAACTTGCTTTTACTTCTGGATGCATAATAGGAGAAAATGAATCTGGACCTTAGATACAAAAGAAAATTAAATCAACCTAGAGATATTGTACAGTAGGGATCGAAGAGCATTGAAGGAGATTGCAAGTTGATTCAAAGAAATCATGATGATAAATGAGGCAACACCTCTTGATCATAATCATCCAGTACTTTGTCTACAACCTTCTGATGCTCCAGGCACCGTTTTAGTACCAATCAAACTCACAGGGCCAGAAAACTATGACATGTGGAGTAGATCGATGAAATTATCCCGAAAGGTAAACTAGGTTTTGTTGAAGGAACCTGCATCAAAATTAACTATTAGGGAGATTTAGCGGAACAATGGGAAAAATGCAACGCGATAGTTCTTTCATAGATTGGAAGGATACCAGTAATTGTGTACGCAACAAGTGCTAAGACGATCTGGCTAGACTTCACTGAGATATTTGATAGAACAAATTTAACCAGAATCTACAATCTCTGGACAGAAATTGCAACCTTAAGACAAGGAACAGACACGGTGAATACATACTATTCGAGGATGAAGGATCTATGGGATGAAGTTGATGTATCAGTGCCCTTACTAGCTTGTGATTTCTCAGAATCAGCTCCTTACGTTGAACACTTGAAGTCACAACGCCTTTTACGTATTAAGGGTAAATAAATTAAGTATGTCTTACCAAACAAATTATTTCTATTTAAATAATAGTAATAGTAAAAATAAAAGAGAGGAAAAAGTAAGAAAACTTCTATGTTATTTTTTATTTCCCTCCCTTTTAACCTAGTAAATCATATCTGCGGTTTTATTCTCTCCATATTCCCACCTTCAGCGCCATATTCCCACCTTCCCCTCCATGTTTCCACTTTCCCCTGTTCTCCCCTTTTCTTGGTGAAAACTTCCCTTTCCAGAGCTATAAATTCCCATATAGTTCCTTTGGGAGAGATGGAATTCAGATTATCGATCAACATAAGGTAAGATTTTTTGTTGTACTCAAATACTTCTAAGTTTCTGTTTTATCCTCATCTATATGATTGTTGGACAAACGTTTGTGCTTTATAATTTGGATGTAAATGTGTATTTTATTTCATTCATTGTTAAGCTTTATTAGTATTGAGACATAGTTATCAGTATTGAGAGACATACTGTAGTTTTCAATTCTCTGTGCATTATATTACATTCTCTCTGCCAACTACTTGGTTATTACTGTATCATCTCATCATATTCCTTCATATTTGATTCACCTCTCTTTTTTCTAATGAATATGCAGCCATGCCAAAGGTGAAACATTTCAAGAATCCACTAAAGGTTGCTAATGGATGTGCTTCATCATCAACTACTCCAGCGGCACAAGCCCTCCCAGATGTTTCAGCAATTCCCTCGCAAGCTCATGAAGAACAAGCTCCAATTCTCCTACAAGAAGAACAAGCTTCAATTCCACCGCAACAAGAACAAGCTCCAATTTTACCGCAACAAGAACAAGTTCACGTTCTGCCTTCTAATTCAAGTGTACCCCTTATGAACCAACGTATATATTCAAAATATTGGAATGTAGACGCAAGAGGTATGCTTTATAGAATTTTTACTTCAAGATATGGTATCTTAGTTTTTGTTCCTTTTTGGTTGAGTAACTTGTTTTCTTGTTAAAGACTCAAAAAACGCTATCAAGCAAATTCATGTCAAGGGCAATGAGATTAATAACCTAACTATTGGAGAGCGCATTATTGTGAAATTTGATGACTATAACGCAGCATATGGTGAAGCACAAGGATTGCTCGCTGGATATTGTGGATCTTTGGCAATTGATTGTAATTTGTTTCCAATTAGTTTTGAGAGGTGGTCAGGACCATTAGGCATGCCTAAGAAGTACATGGAAGACTGCTTTGAAACAATATTGAAGGTACAAGTGTTTTTAGATATATATTTACTTATTTCACCATGACTATAGTAGACGTGAGAAAACTAACTTTTATTTTTTAAGCCTCGGTTTCTTTTTGAGGTAAGAGAGTCCATTGCATACAAATATTACAATGCTAGTATTTGAAAGAAGTGGGCTACACATAAACAAAGGCTGTGGAATGAATATTTTGACCCAGCCAAAAGCAAAAATGAGATTCTAAGTAATGTACCATCTGGTATAAATAAAGATCAATGGGCTAGTTTTGTTGCTTATCGTATGAAACCATCAACAATGGTAAGATTCAGATTATATTAATAAGTTTCATTTCATTATAGTTAAATAAAGTTAAAAAATTTAAGTTGTACTTATTTTGTTGATAGGAGATTTGTAGAAGAAATAAGGAAATTCAGAAGATGCAAAAAATGCCACATACTGGTGGTTCAAAAGCTAACTCAAGAAGATGACATGAACTAGTATGCGCAATAACTTAATAATTTTTCTTTTACTTTAGTTAAACTATTTTAGGATAACTTTTTTTATAACTTTTCTTTCTTAGTTTCTGGAAACTGGAAAAACTCCCAGTCGGGCAAAAATGTTATTGAAACTCATAAGAGAAGGAATGGATCATTTGTGACTGATGAAGCACGAACTATAGGGGTAAGTACAACAATGGTGCATTTTTTTTATACATTTAACTTCATCTTTACTATCTCATAATCTGCATCTCAAATCTTAATATTGATATCTATATGCTCGTAGGAACAAATTGAACTGAATATGACTCAAGGCGACACCAATGAGATTGAAGTTTCCCCAAATGATACTATTGGGAAGATGCTAGGGGCAGAGCACTCTGGGAGAGTAAGATGTATGGGTATGGGAGCATCTCCTTCAAACACATTCTTGAATACCAAACGACGACTTAGTGAACTGAGCATTTCTTCGTCTAGCTATGGTGCATCGTCCACAAATTCTACCTATTTGCATCAAAAGGTCGCGCGTTTGGAGTCCCAATTAGAAAGAACCTTGACTGCGTTGAAGGATTACATGTTATCAAAGAATGGTGGAGTTCCTGAACAATTTTTTACTCTATTTTTTCCTCAGCCAGAAGTAAGATGTAAAGATTATTTGTACTTCTTCTATTACAGTCAATTCTAATTAGTTTAATAATATTCTACTTCATTATTTCAGCCTGCTGATTCGGAGAATGACCCTGTTTCACCGGTGGATATTAGGGGATCATCGGTCGATAACAACACAAATCAGCAATGAACTGCTTAATGTTTTATTTGTGGACTACTTTAGTTTTTTACGAATCTGAATTTTTAATGATTGTCTAGACTTGTTTTCCATACTTGACATCCGTACTTAAATTTATGACTTGCTATTTTGGGTATTTAAATAGTAATGTATTTATGATTTAACGTATGATGCCTAAGTTGATATCTGATGTGCTCTTTAGTTGATGGGGTTGCGGCAATTTACTCAAGTCGATACTCTATTGCTGTCCAATTCTGAATTCTCTATGCAGATGTGATTTGTGGATTTTCAAAGCTCAAGCAGCACATTAATAGCAGATGTTGATGATCGGAGGAGGTGCTTTCCTTGGTAATCTTGTTACACCCCAGATGTTGTTCATAGAGATCAAAAGCAAGATGAAATATCAAAATCTATTCATATTTGTAGAGAACTTGCACATTTTTGTAGCCTTAAAGAATTGCAGTTCAGTATTGACATTAGATGGAGCAATGGAGAGGTTAAGTTGAAGAGATTTATGGCATGGCTTATCCTTGTCCCTTTTCTAGCTTGTTGCAATTTTTATTTGTTCATTTGTACTAAGATATTCAGTTTGCCATGACAAGTTAGAGCAATTTACTATCTCTAATTAATTGAATCTGTGATTTATTATTTTTGCAAGTGTTTAAGTTCTTTTGGACAGCTTGATCTTGCATAAACAATCTCTTCTTTTTTCCTTATTATGCCACGTAAATTTAGAGTTTAGTGGAAGTTTTTAAATAGAAATAAAACAGAACTTAATAGAAAAGCTACATACTTTGGATTATTTGCATCAAATTAAATGAGTAATAGCTTCCCTCTGTCTATCAACTCATGAGCAATACAAAACTTTAAAAGGATGAAACAGAGAGACCTACTCAAGGGATATGTTTCATATTATAGTATAGATTCCAGTTGCTTCAGATCAGGTCCAATCTCTCAGGTGTTACATCTTTATTATTAGCAAAAAAAAGTGAACCAGACGCAAATTATCCCTTCTAAAACACATCAGCTGGGCCAATTTTAAGAAGATTTTCCAATGCATTTAGGGGAGTAACAATATGTGCCTTCATTGAGTAAATTGAGGCCCTTGGATCCTTTATTGATGCATGCAAAAGCAATGAGTCAAGTTCATCCAACATGACTAAAAGATGATTTACCATTGCCACCCTTATCTACATATTGTGTTACTGCTAGAACATTGACACGAAAAGATGATACAGGACCAAAACGCGTGCTACATATTCTGGCAATCTCCACATTTAGGTTAAAGCAGGACTCCAAGGGCTATGTCGACCAATCGTCTGGACAACATGCACAAGAGTGCAGAAGTTAATTGTCATCTCGTCGGAATGTTTGGCAATGGAGAAGAGTAGAATAGTGTGATAAGACTCTTATCCACTAAGCACTCAATCAAAATGAGAATTTTTTGCTGATAATGGGGTTCAAACCAACAAAGCTAGCGCGGAAAGCACTACCACACCCCTTTTCTTACCACTAAGCACTCAATCAATTTTGATAAAGGGTTTCACAAATTAAAATACATATATATTCATTTAATTTCTTAATCCAAATACAAGGTCCACGGAAATGTTATTTGGTTTTTATACGAGTTTTAGTGTTTGGGAGCTTATGAACCTTGAACGATCATTTTCGATCAAAAGTTCAAGAAGATGACATATGAATCCAATTTTGACAATTCCATCAGCTCCAGAAGAGTCTTTTTAGATTAGTAGCATGGTCGTCATGACTCCCGCAATTTTCAGTATGAGTTGGTGCGATTAGGCGTTTTATCTTTAACGTTTAAGCCTAAGTTTGACTTTAGTCAACATTTTTGAGCAGACGCTCTCACATGAGAATTCAATCAGCACGGTTAACTCCGGAATGTCGATTTTGGTCTAGATTGACCCTTCGTTCGTGTCCCGAGGATTTTGAGATTTTTTCGAGCCCCTTTGTAGTTTTGACTTAAATTGGTGGTTGGGTGTGGGACCCACTTTTTTATCGAAAAGACCTTGAATGGAAATTTTAACTGCGCCATTGAGTCCGGAATATCGAATTTGGTATGGTTGCATATCGTTTGCGTGCACGGGGTTCCGAACGAGTTCGGAGCACCCCGTCGGAGTTTTTAAGTTTTTGGGAAAATGCTGAAAATCTAGTGTATATAATGCAGAAAAACAGCATTTTCCCAAAAACTTAAAAACTCCGACGGGGTGCTCCAAACTCGTTTGGAACCCCTTGTCCGCAAACGAGGTATGCAACCATACCAAATTCGATATTTCGGACTCAATGGCGCAGTAAAAATTTCCATTCGAGGTCTTTTCGATAAAAAAGTGGGTCCCACACCCAACCACCAATTTAAGTCAAAACCACAAAGGGGCTCGAAAAAATCTCGAAATCCTCGGGACATGAACGAAGGTTCAATCCAGACCAAACTCGACATTCCGGAGCTAACCGCGCTGACCGAATTGTCATCCGAGCGCGTCTGCTCAGAATGTTGACTAAAGTCAAACTTAGTCTTAAACTTAAAAGTTAAAACGCCTAATCGCACCAACTCACACTGAAAACCTCAGGAGTCATGTCGACCATGCTACTAGCCTAAAATGACCCTTCCGGAGCTGATGGAATCGTCAGAACTTGATTCAGATGTCATCTTCTTGAACTTTTGATCGAAAATATTGTTCAAGGTTCAGAAGCTCCAAAACACTAAAACTCGCATAAAAACCAAACGAACGACCAAGTGACCGAACTGTAAGTCCCAACAAGTCGTAAATGACTTGGGGTCGCTACAGGAATCTAAATGACACATAACAGGAAAAACAAAGAAATGACCTGAGGGTCATTGCAGTATTTCACTCACGTGATCTTATATACATGATTGTTATAAAGATGCACTTCTACCAATTAAGTTCAAGTGTCTGTCTTACAAAATGTGTCAAGTTTAACGCACAGAGGCAGTATTAAGCGTATTTAGGGTGCATAATCGGATGCTTAGGGCATATACCTCACAAAACTAAGCTCTATGTGTGTTCCTCACATTATTTTGATACTATCCCGCCCATAGGCAAGCTTCTGCCAAAAACCAAAAATACTTTAAGGAAACGTAGTTCAAATATATAATTTGATAATTATAAATTTTTCTACAGTTATCTAATCTTAAAATACTAACCACTCTGAATATAAGATGAATTTTGTAATTGTTTCATAACTTTATCTATACTTCAAGTTGTCGTTATTTTGAATTTATTTTGTCCATACTCTCTTTATTACTTCTTTAGTAGATAAATAAATTGTACTTTAGTATGTCTTGCCAAACAAATTATTTTTATTTTCTATTTTTTTCTATTTAAATAATAGTAATAGTAATAGTAAAAATTAAAGGGAGGGAAAAGTAAGAAAACTTCCATATTAATTTTTATTTCCCTCCGTTTTAACCTAGTAAATCATGTCTGCTGCTTTATTCCCTCCATATTCCCACCTTCAGCGCCATATTCCCACCTTCCCCTCCATGTTTCCACTTTCCCATGTTCTCCCATTTTCTTGGTGATAAACTTCCCTTTTCAGAGCTATAAACTCCAAGGCAGTTCCTTTGGGAGAGATGGAATTCAGATTATCGATCAGCATAAGGTTAGATTTTTTTGCACTCAAATTCTTCTAAGTTTTTGTTTTGTTTTCAATTCTCTGTGCATTCGAGTACATCCTCTCTGCCAACTACTTGTTTATTACTGTATCATCTCATATTCCTTCATATTTGATTCACCTCTCTTTTTTCTTATGAATATGCATCCATGCCAAAGGTGAATCGTTTCAAGAATCCACTGAAGCTTGCTAATGGACATGCTTCATCATCAACTACTCCAGCGGCACAAGCCCTCCCAGATGCTTCAACAATTCCCTTGCAAGCTCATGAAGTCTCACATAAAAAACAAGCTCCAATTCTCCTGCAGGAAGAACAAGCTTCAATTCCACAGCAACAAGAACAAGCTCCACTTCCACTGCAACAAGAACAAGTTCCCATTCTGCCTTCTAATTCAAGTGTACCATTTATGAATCACCTTATATATTCAAAATATTGGAACGTATACACAATAAGTATGCTTTATATAAATTTTTTCTTCAACTTATGCGTATCTTAGTTGTTTTCCTTTTTCTTGAGTAACTAGTTTTCTTGTTAAAGACTCAGAAAACGCTATCAAGCAAATTTGGGTCAATGCCAAAGAGGTTAATAACCTAACTGTCGGAGAGCACATTATTGTGAACTTTGATGACAATATCACAGCATATGGTCAAGCACAAGGATTGCTTGTTGGATATTGTGGATCATTGGCAACTGATTGTAATTTGTTTCTGATTTGTTTTGAGAGGTGGTCAGGACCACTAGGAATGCCTAAGAAGTACATTGGAATCCTTTCCTTTTCGAATACATGTTATTTTATAATTGGACGTGTGTTTGCAATAACTATTCCATGTTTATAAGCAAGATTGTATTTCATCTTGAAAGAGAGTACGTAAGTCTCAGTTTGTGATCCCCATAATCCATTCCCTGTTTTGAATCCTCAACTACATAATAATGGTTCCAACTATGGTATTTATCATAGTTAATTTCTCACTATAGCTTCTGATATTTGTCAACATGGTGAGATACATGATGTGAATGGTGAGAAGGTTGCTGTAATTTATTATGCTGGTGAAAAATAAACCATGGAAGAAGAGAAAGACGAGAAACCAAGCTTCAAGATGTGAAACCATCAATATCTTGCTCCTCTGGATTTTAACTTCCTTAATTTAATGGTGTATTTTTTTTCAAAGGTCGTACTTTAAAGCTCCTTCCTTTGATGTGGTATTTGGGAATAGTGAAGGCTGGTTACTAAGCTGCGGATGATATTGAGGAATCAAGATGTGTTTGAAGGTACAAACATCTTCTAGTATTACTTAATGATAAGAAATCCTTGCTTGACATTTGTTTTTTTAAAACCTAGTCAATCTACCGCATTTTACTTTTAAAAGGCCTCGAGATACTTAATACAAGCAAATAAAGCATAAAACAACCATAGTCAACATCAGGGGAGTTTTATTGAAAGAGAATTCCCATGACGAAGTCTCCAGGCCAGAAAAGAGATCTTGAAAGGAACTGACTTATGACATAACTTGTTTAGGAAATTATCCCTCTGCTGATATTCTGGATAAATACAAAGCTGATTTGTTAGACTAATGATCATGCTCTGTACATTTGCTAATGCATCCCCTTGTTCAACTAGTATAATGTTAATGTTCATATCTTCTTGTACAATACTGATAGGTAAAATACAAGATTGAGTTCATTCATCCCATTTTTCATTCAACATAATGTCTTTGACACATAGTTTAGCAAGCAGTCATCACAAGAAAATAGGAAGAAGAGCCAATGGACCATTGTTTCTCTCACTTTCCCACCAAAATTTGCATTTACCATTGTTGATATTCCAGTTGATATGTTGTTTTGCTTTGTTCCATGACCATACTAAGTTTTTCCAAGCTTGAAAATTGGTAGCGAAATTCCTTGTTGGGTAAGTTTTGATCCGCACAAAAGGCGTAATGATATTACTCGGAATCCATTTATTTTGCACAACATGCTTGTTAGCACAATATTTTCTTTTCAGCCCATTTTTTCCAAGACATAGCTCCCTTTGACTGTAGCAGGCAGTTGGTGGTAAGTGTAAAAATGCTGAGTTTCATCAGTGTTGTGACTGTCTTTTGAGAGGAAATCTGCAGTACTATTAGCCTCTCTAAATGTGTGCTTGCACTGGAAAAACTCAAGTTGGTTGATGAGTCTGTGAATGTCCTTGATCTGCTCTTGCAACTTCCAGGGAGGTTGGCTGCTGTGTGTGATCCATTTTGTAAGTTGCTCTGAGTCAACCTCTAGGATGATTCTTTTGAATCCATGATGTGTGCACCAGTAGAAACCATGAGCTGCTGCCTGAACCTCTGCCAAGTTATTGGTACCAGTTCCTAAGGAAACAGTGTATGCATAAATCGTGTCACCTTGTGAATCTCTTAAGATACCTCCCCCACCTATTTTTCCAGGATTACTCAAGGCACTCTGATCAGTGTTAAGTTGAAAGGTGTTAGGTGGAGGTCTTTCCCAGTTAACTTTCCATACCCTCAACTCATGCCTGCATCTTTCTATAAGCTTGATCAGATCAATCCAAGAACTAGGCCAGCTGATGTATGGATATACAGAGTGGAGTAAGTAAAACATATCTTTAAAAGCGAGGCACTTGACCCTTGCATACCCCCCTCCCAAGGTCAGCAGAAGGTTTCTCAAGGAAGTATGTCTATGGTGAATACCAACCATAAAGAGAATTTGGTCTCAATATCCACCACTTACCGTTAGAAATAGTGTTATACCTGATTTTGGTTCCTTATAGATGAAAACCGTGTTAAGTTGTGCTAGAGATGCTTTATGTTTCTTAAGACGAATGTAATATTTGTGCTAGTGAAACAGTTTGGTAAGTTAGTCATGATAGAGATGTATCAATTCTGCATGTTCCCTGCAAAAGACTAGCTGATATAGAGGATATGCAGACCACATGACTCAATCATCACTATTAAACAAACTATCATAAGTTTTCTTATAAACAGAGTTAAGCTTTGGTATAAAATATCAAAACCTAAGATGTCTACCAGCTGTGGTTAATTGGTGATTTTCAAGTTAGGATATGTTACCTGGTAGTGGTTTAATGTACAATTGCTTTCATTAAAGGCACAATTAGAAGTATATTACAGTTTGATTCTGGAAGTGCTAAAAGTATGTTTCTACTTATCTTTGGTGTTGAACTTGCAGATTAGATCTCCATTCCCATGGAGACACTACTTTCAAAACACACATCGTCTCATCTTTGTGGTTGATAGAAATGACAACGACCATGTTGTTGAGGCAAGGGACAAGCTTCACAGGGTGTTAAATGAGGTAATTTTGATATTACTATATAGTTTTTTTTGGGTATTAATTAAAGAAGATATATATTAACGACCAACTATTACATCCAAGGGCATGTGCCCCAAATTCCAAAGGACAGGCTCAAAAGGTTGCGATACTAGTAGGAGTAGTAGAAGCTGTAACAGCAACAGTATTTACTGGCTCAAAATGGTAGGCACCACACTGCTTATTTCTTGACATATTCAATAAACTATGCAAGTACTTTCTGCTTTATCAGCCCGGGTGCCTCAAGTGTACATTCTGGATCATGTTAAAAAAACTTCCAGTGGAGTAGGTTGTGGGGATTGGGTACCCATGCACACTAACTTGTCAGCCACTGATGGATTATACAGTGAAGTACAAGCACTTGCAATCATTAATAAGATGTGAGTAAAGCTCATTTGGTGTTGTAAGCATATGTATAACATATAAGAAGTCTCCTTCAATTTGTAATGACCTTAGGTGGTAAGACTTGGCATAAAGTCCTTCCAGTAGAGCATGCATTTCAACAATAGTAATGGATTCTTTTAGGATTGTTCCAGCAAGTTGGGAATCCAATCACTCAAAGTTAAATGTTTGTTCAGTCTATTTTGTTAGTTCAATCAGTCATATGTGAATAATCCTATTCCTTTCTTAGATTTTGTTATTTCTTTAACTCTAGACCACTCATAGTCATGTTTAAGTCTCCTCTAGATTATTTGATTTTGTAGCTAAGCTTTGCTAGAATTTTTGAAGACCCCGGAAGTAAGCATACATGTCAGTGGGATTTTGCATAGGTCCTGTACATAAAAAGGATGTCATGAAAGCTAGTGTTAGGCTTGAGAAGAAGAAAGAGTATGCACCCATCTTGGCCTTTGATGCTAAAGTGACACAGGAAGCTCGGGAACTTTTAGATGAACATGAGGATTAGTTTAGAGTCTACATTGACAATATCAAGGAAGAAAAAAAAAGGAAGGAAGTTGATGAAGAAGCAGTCTTTCCCAGATTATACCGAATTGTGTCTTCAACATGAGGGAAAATACATAATTAAATTTTAAATAAAAAGTAATTTTCAGTAGTAACAATATTTGTGGCGGATATAAGCTGCAACTAATTATTTATTTTAATTTATTCTTTCATATAATTAAATTTCAAATGGAAATAAATTTTCAGCAATAAAAATATGAAGGCGAAATGAAACTGCCACTAATTTGTTTTTAAAACATTTAAATCATATTGTAGCGGTCGAAAACTTCCACGTAATGTTTTTTAAAAAAAATTGAAATTATGTTCTGGAGTTTTATAGACTACCACAATTTTTTTTTGGTAACATTAATTTTAGAATCCCCCACAAATTCAAAATTCATTTTGTGGCATACGTCATGGAGGTTGAAATAAACCACCATAGTATGCTCGTGGCAAGGCTAATTGTGGCACTTTTAAAAACCGTCACAACTTGACCAAAAACCCGCAACAATTTAACTGTTTTTTGGTAGTGTTTGCTTTATTGATTTTGAGTTCGTGGTTCCTTATTAGGATTACTTTCTTTTCGTGAATAATTTTCACAAGAGGTAACACTCAATTTAATTTAATTTTGTATAGTTTTATTTCATGATTATATAAGCCTTGACTTCAATGTTATGAAATTGCTCGAACTTTATATGTGTTTAATTTTGATACTGTAATGTTGAAATAGAATTATTTGAATCTTACATATCGCTAAACAATGAAATTTTTTAGAATGTTCAAACTATTTATTCTAATATTTAAGAAAATATTTTTAATGTAGTATATTGACAACCATTATAAGAATAACTCATTAGGTATTAAAAAATATTTTTGTCATCTTTGTTAGTTCATGTAACAATAGTAATTAAATTTCATATCAATTAAGAATGTGGTTCCACATCTTTTTGAGATAGTTAAAAACTCAAGGATGCGGTTACGCACCTTGGCCAAATTATTTTAATAATTAATTTGTCTCAAGGATGCAGTTACGCACCTTGGCCAAATTGTTTTAATAATTAATTTTTATCAATTCAAACCAACAGGTGCAAACTGAGATTATTAGGTGTGAGGTACTCAAGAGAAAAAGACAGTTATGCCTCTAAATGTCAAAACCAAGAATGCGGTTACACATCTAGGTTCAGACTAATAAAATTCAACAAATAAAAAATAAGCAAACCATGGCCTATAATAATGTATCCAAAATAATAATAATAATAATTTAGCATAAATATAAGTCAATAAAAGCGACTGTGCTAGAAGCACGGGACTCGAGGGATGCCTAATACCTTACCCTCGGACAACAGAATTCTTTACCTGAATTTATGGTTCGTAGACCAAAATATAGAGTCATTTCCTTTTGGTTAAGGATTAAAAAGAAAAGGTGACTTGGAACACCATAACTCAATTACAAGTGGTGACTCTGAAAATTAAAAATAATCCCTAGTCAATACCGTCACTTAAAGTGGAAATACCCTTCCGTGCGCAAAAAGGGGTGTGACATCTCTGGCGACTGCGTTGGGGATATAACTAGAATTCGAGCTTTATTATATTGACTTTACTTGATTTTATTATATTATTTCATTGGATATATTGTTTTGATGACCTAAGGTGCTACTTTATGCTCATTTATCACTTTGATATTGTTGAATTGTAAATTATTGTCTTCTCGCGCACCATCTGAGTCTCTAAAAATAGGGTAGTAGGGAATGTAGTTATGCATCCCACCTTCTTTTGAGATAAAGCTGGAGTGTATGGGCACCCAATGAGGGATTTTAGTCACACATGTTAGGCAGGGTTGGACCAGCAATGAAGTCGGAATAGCGCTGCTATCGATAAGTTACCCCTCCCTAGCTCGAGTTGTCCACTCGGGTAAGCCAGTCTAGATACCTATCTCCTTCAAGGTCGAACCTAGTAAAACTGAAACATAAACCTGCGTATCCCTAGTAGGCTCCGCTTATTTGTATAATTTGCATTTGACTTAGTGAGACTCGACACAGGGGTTGGGTCCGTCTAGGATAGGAGACCCTCTTCTTGACCAACATGTGCATTTTATGTGCTATTTGTAAAAAAAAAAAATCATGCGGAAGACCTCGATTGTTGACCGGCTTTAGGTTTCCTCTAAAATAAATTCTTTAATATATATATATATATATATTTATATATAGCTATTTATTTTTCAAAATAAAAGTACCTTATAATATGTAGGAGTGCCTACCAATATATCCCTAATAAGGGTTAGAATGTCCAATAGTTTTTGGCAAAGTCAATTTCAAAAAAATTATTTTTTCTTATTTTACACAAAAATTCTTTGATAAGCCATATATATCCTCGGAGTTTTGTTAAGAGTATGTCCTCTTCAACGTTTCATTGATCTATTTACAAGTAATAATAATTAAACTTCATGATAGTCACTCATAATAATAGATTCAGATGAAATTATTATTTAAACCTTGATTTTAAAGGTGCATTTACTAGAAAATATTTTGCAAATAGACTCATAGAATAAACATTTGCTTAAGGAAATATAAGTTCTTTATCAAAAGAAATTTTTAAATAAATTAGATATTTATTGGCCACATGTGCTCTAAGTCTGATTTTTCAAGTGACAAACATTCAAAATGTATTCAATTTATAAAAACAAGTGCTTATTTCCCCTTTTCTTAAAGTCTTTATTTGGAAAAATACTTTGCGTCATTTTATATAAGTTTAACACATTTTTTCCCCTTTTCCCAAATATAAGAGGTCCATAAATTAAGCATCGTAAATATGAACGTTTCTTAACCCTGCATCTTTTTCCATAGGCACAACATGGTTCATCCCGGTCGTGGAAAGTGTCAGAAAAAGAAAAGAGACTCGAACGTACCATTTCAGGTTGTAGATTGTACTCCCTTGCAGTTGTGGGCATGGTGGAATGACATGGGATTGATAGAACAAGGCATAATATTCAAATATTTGGGTTTCTTGACTAGAATCATGCAAGTGGAACCTAAGAGAGATGTGACCGAAGCACTGTTGTCCTTTTGGGATCCCACCAACAATGTTTTCCGTTTCTCAAATTTCAAAATGCCCCCAACCTTGGAGGAAATAGCTGGCTTTACCGGGTTCGGAGTGAGGTTACACCACCAAATGCTTATAGCCCCAAGGGGCATATCCATCAATAAATTTTTTCAACACTTGAACATTTGCAAAGCGAAGGAAGAATCATTAGACAAAGGTTGGATCTCATTACAGTTTTTGTATGATAGGTATGAAAAAGAAAACGGATTCAAGAAATTTGGAAGGAAACTTAACAATAAGGGAAGTTTTGAAACATGAAAAGAGCATAGACGTTTTGCTTTTATGGTAGCTTTTTTGGGAATAATGGTTTTTCCAAGGAGAGGAGGAAAGATTAACATCTTTTTGATCGGGGTAGTGAATGTATTAATTAAGAAAAATAATTCTACCATCGTCTCCATGATTTTGGCTGATATCTACCGTGCTCTGACTGTCTGCCAGAAAGGGAAACATTTCTTCAAGGGATGCAACATATTGCTTCAACTATGGATAGTAGAACATCTTTACCGACCTCCTACGATAGCAAGGTATATTCAGGATCGAAGCAATTACATTACAAGTCATGCCAAAAGGGTGGAGAAATACAGGTGTCCGAAAGGGGTCAATGCTTGGGTTAAACATTTTCGCTCGCTAACGGAAGATAAGATCACTTGGAATTATCCTTGGTTCTCTTGGGTAGAAGTCATACACATGTCATATGTTCGCCCTTTTTTTTATTGTTGATGGGTATTAGGGGTGTGCAACCATACGTACCTGTGGGTTTTACGTCAGTTAGGCAGGCGCCAAGTTCTACCTATCACAGAGAATATGAAAGATTTTGTGTTCGAAGTTGGACCAGAGGTCCCCCTTCCTGAAGGATTGGCCTAAAAAATTTGGGATGGTTGTTTAGTCATGGGAATTGGAACGATGGTAAAAGAACGACACACATGAGAAACTCACCCAGAATACTCCAATTGGCTTGAGCAACAACCTCTGCTACTAGTTAGGCCAGAGAAATCTGTAAAAGAACTAATAGACCATGAGGCTGAGATGAAGATAAAAATCGAGTTGGCTATGATTGATTACCTTGCTGAAAATCAGGAGTTAAGAGTAAAATTAGAGCTCGCTAGAGCCGCTCTAACCCAACAACAAGCAAAGTTTGAAGAGGAGAGGGCCAAGGAAACTCAGAGAGAAACTTGCTCCGAGAACAAGTTAATCTGGCAACCATTAGGGGAGCACAAGTTGCGGAACTTGCGGTATCTCGACAACAATAATTAAGGACAAGTGATCAGAAAAGTCAGATAGATTTTGATCAAGAGAGACCTCAGTGGATTCGTGGAAGGGGAAGACTTCGAGAGGAAATAGAGTCAATCTCAACTCAAGAAAGACGTGCTAGAGAAATGGTGGCCTCCCGTGATCAACAAATACGAGGATGGAATCAGACTTGCAATTCACTTCGATCAAAAGTCTGTTGTTTAGCTGATCGCACTGCCCAAATGGGTTTACATTATCAAGAGATGAACCATGAACAATTTCTGGCTGAAGTACCGAAATTCGCTGAGTACCTTTTGACGTTGGTGCAAGATATATATCAGAGTGTAGGAGATCGTTTGAGACCACCATCTCCATGAGCGAGCAGATAGGGATGCAACTATGACATTTATGTTTTTGGGATATGAGGGTTGATACAAGCATTTGTTTCATTAGTGTCGTTTTCTTTAGTTTAAGTCCTCATTTATTTGATACTACATTTCTACACTTTGTCTAGGTCGTGTCTGTTTAAGTTATTGACTTTTGTTTGATGATTTTCTCATCGTTTTCCTACTTATGTTCCAAACATTGAAATGATATGTTAAGTTATGATTATGTTTGGTTTCAATTTTCCCATTAGTATGAATGATAAATATTTATATATATGTATATATCTTTTTTTTTAAAAATAATTAATGTATATTCTCGAACTACGCAAAGATCTGATCAACATTATACGTAGGCAACCCAATGGGTTCGATCAAACCTTTTTAACAAGAATAACTAAAGAGGAGAAAATGCCTAGATAAGCCGGGATGAAACATAAGGTCTTCCATATTAGAAGTATATATGTGAATGCAATATGCACGATTCCTTAACACTAATATGTTTGCTACTTCATTTAGAGAGAGAGAGAGAAAGAAAGAGAAACATATTAGCTTAAAGGTGGTTGGTTTGTGGCTAAGCTGGCATCCCACCCCTACAATACAAGGTCAAAAGGGAAAAATAAAATGGCCCACAAAGACGAAAACAAGTCGGACAATGATGAGGTTCGAAACCAGATGACTTCTCAAGAAACAATGTTAATAGAAGAGGTAAGGGTATTAAGGCAGCAAATGGCAGAGATGTGTAAAGCTTGGGTGAGTGGACAAGCTCCACCGTCTTCAATATGTTACTATCTAAATACAAGTCCAATCTATCCACCTGGGTTCGGCCTTTATGCTAACACATTCAACGTCGCTGGAACGTCTACGGTGCGCCCTTTGAGTACAATCATGACGATTAATCCACTCTTCATGACAACTACACCAGCTAATAGCATTCCACAACTAACAATGGGGTCCAAATCCAACAATGATCCTCCATCCCAAGTTCTTCACGACCATGTCTACACCCCTGAAGAGGCCCTTAAAACTTCAAACTCTTATCCCCAGACTCATCAATATACTTCCCCTTTCAAAATTGAGAAGACGGTTAAGAACGAAGAACATGACGAAATGGCTAAGAAAATGAAGAGTTTGGAACAGAGTATAAGAGATATGCAAGGACTAGGTGGCCACAAAGGTGTCTTATTCAGTGATTTATGCATGTTTCCCCACGTCCATTTGCCTGCTGGTTTTAAAACCTCAAAGTTTGAGAAATACGATGGTCATGAAGACCCCATGGCTCATTTGAAGAGATATTATAATCAATTGAGGGGTGCAGAAGGCAAAGAAGAGTTGCTCATAGCCTATTTTAGGGAAAGCCTAGTGGGAATTGCATCTGAATGGTTCATAGATCAGGATATTGCCAACTGGCATACATGGGATGATTTAGCTCGATATTTTGTGCAATAATTCCAATATAATATTGACATTGTGCCAGATCGCTCCTCATTAGCCAACACGAGAAAAAAGACCACAGAAAATTTTTGTGAATATGCCGTCAGATGGAGGGAGCAAGCTGCTAGGGTTAAACCCCCAATGAAGGAGTCGAAGATGATTGACATTTTTATCCAAGCACAAGAACCTGATTACTTTCACTATTTGCTTTCTGTCGTCGAAAAGACATTCGATGAAGTTATTAAGGTTGGGGAAATGGTGGAAAATGATATCAAGTCTAGAAAGATTGTAAGCCAAGTTGCCTTAAAGGCCACAACACAAGTGCTTCAAAATAGTTCTGGAAATATTGGAGGGAAGAAGAGAAGGGAGGATGTAGCCATTGTTGTATCAGCGCCGCGGACCTATGTCCAAGATAATCCCCCGTAACACTATTTTCATTCCCAAACTCTATAATATCCCGTCCCATACTCTCCATATCCCATTTTTAACACCCAACCAATTGTCCCTCCTTCTTATCCGTAATGGTGTGAACCAATTACTCAAAATCATCCACCGCCCGCATAAATTCACCAAAATACCACCAGAATTCCTTCACGTCCTAGACCATAATACAAGAAGGGAAATGGAGCTAAGGATGAGCTCACCCTTATTGGAGAATCATATGCTAGCTTGTTTCAAAAATTAAGGGCGTTGAATGTTTTGATTCCTATTGAAAGAAAGATGTCGAATCCTCCCCCGAGAAGTCTAGATTATTCTCAACACTGTGCCTATTGTTCTGATGCCCCAGGGAATAACATAGAACGGTGTTGGTACTTGAAAAGGGAAATTCAAGATTTGATTAATACTCATCGAATTATAGTTGAAAACCCAACTGGACAAAACATCAATCAAAATCCACTGCACAGGCATACTGAAACAAACATGTTAGAAATGATGAATGGTTGCGAAGAAGTTGCAGTCTCATACAAGCCAATCCTTAAGGTTGGAACTGACATGGAAAATTCGGCGACTGTTATTGACTTGACAAAAACAGTGCTTTCAGGGGTGGAAAGGACGTCGGAAAAGTTAAGCCCATCAAACACACCCATCCTAACTGTGAATGAAGCACTTGAAGATGCTTGGGCACGTCAGAGAGAGGCAAGATTGGTTGTTCCAAGAGGGCCAAACAAGCCTATCTTGATCGTTCAAGGAGCCTATATTCCACCTGTGATCATTAGGCTAGTGTCCCCACTTTCAATGACTAACCCCAAGGCTGTACCTTGGAATTATGAGCCCACCGTCGTGACATGTAAGGGGAAATAAGTAAATGAAGAAGTAGATGAAGTAGGCGGAATGACCCATTCCGGAAGATGCTATGCCCTGGCTGAATTAAGGAAAACTAAAAATGACCAAATGTAAGTTAGGAGTCGAGTCATTGAAGAAGAAGCAGATGAGTTCTTAAGAAAAATGAAATTGTCAAACTATTCCATCGTGGAACAACTAAGGAATATTCCAGACCAAATATCTTTATTGTCTTTGTTGATACATTCAGATGAACATCGTAAAGCTATAATGAAGATTTTGAACGAAGCATGTGCTCCTAATGAAGTTACAGTAAGTCAGTTAGAGAAGATTGCTGGGAGAATTTTTGAGGTAAACCGAATTACCTTTTCAGATGATGAACTACCGATGGAAGGCACGGGACATAACCAAGGCCTCCATATCACTATAAAGTGTGAGCTTTCATATGTCACTCGAGTCCTAATTGATGGAGGATCTGGGGCAAATATTTGTCCTTTGTCAACTCTACAAAGATTGAATGTTAGTGCTGAAAGGGTACGACCCAACAACTTATGTGTTAGAACTTTTGATGGGTCAAAAACAGATGCCATTAGTGAGATAGAGCTCATACTAACAATAGGGCCTGTCGATTTCACTATGAATTTTCAAGTGTTGAATATCAATGCATCCTACAATCTATTGTTGGGGAGACTATGGGTGCATAGGGCTGGGGCAGTCCCCTCTACGTTGCATCAAATGATTAAGTATAAATACGATCGGTAGGAAGTGATTGTTCATGGTGAGGGAGATCTGTCAGTCTACAAAGACTCTTCCCTCCCTTTTGTCAAGGAAAATAATGAGAATGAGGCACTGGTTTATCAAGCTTTTGAGGTAGTGGTTGTTGAGCATATCCTCGAGAGGAATCTCATTTCAAAACCACAATTGCCTATGGCATCCGTGATGATGGTAAATGAGATGCTGAAGCATGGGTTTGAACCGGGTAAAGGCTTGGGGATCTTCTTGCAAGAGAGAGCTTATCCGGTGAGTCCACGAAAGAGCCTTGGTACTTTTGACTTAGGATACGAGCCCACCTATATACAAATCTTTCATCAAAGTCCGCACAACAGAATCTTCTGAGTCACCACTCCAGAGCTAGTTCTGGAGGTTAACGAAGAACTGATCAACTATTTTCAAGATTTATTTGTCGAGGCTGATATGGTTGAACTCGAAGAAGGCACTAGTGACAGAGATGTACAATTCATTGGTCTTGATGTCCAGCTGAACAATTGGGAGGCCACTTCTCTCCCCGTTAAGAATGAGTCTTGTTCTTTCTATGTCGATTCTAGTGATATGACATGCATGCAGAATTTTTCGCCAGATCTTAAAATTCAATCTAATCTTCGACCTAATCCTGAAATAATAAGTCAAGAAATCGAATATGATTAAGACGAAGTATTTGAAGAAGTAAGCAGGGATTTCAAACATTTTGAGATTAAATCAAACCCAAACATGAGTGAAACTGAGATGATAAATTTGAGGGATCATGAAAATATTAAGGAGACTAAGATAAGCGTACATGCTCGACATCAAAAAGAGGATATAATTCAGGTTCTGTTTATATCCCCAGCGCAGTCGCCAGAGATGTCACACCCTTTTTTGCGCACTGAAGGGTATTTACACTTTAAGTGACGGTATTGACTAGGGATTATTTTAAATTTTCAGAGTTGTCACTTATAATTGAATTATGGTGTTCCAAGTCACGTTTTCTTTTTAATCCCTAACCAAAAAGAAATGACTCTATATTTTGGTCTACGAACCAGAAATTCAGGTAAAAAATTCTATGAACCGAGGGTAATATATTAGGCATCCCTCGAGTCTCATTCTTCTAGCATGGTCGATTTTATTAACTTATACTTATGCTAAATTATTATTATTATTTTGGATACATTATTATTGGTCATGGTTTGCTTACTTTTTATTTGTTAAATTTTATTAGTCTGAACCTAAATGCGTAACCTCATTCTTGGTTTTGACATTTAGAGGCATAACTGTCTTTTTCTCTTGAGTACCTCACACCTAATAATCTCATATTGCACCTCTTGGTTTGAATTAACAAAAAATAATTATTAAAACAATTTGGCCAAGGTGCGTAACTGCATCCTTGAGACAAATTAATTATTAGAATAATTTGGCCAAGGTGCGTAACCACATCCTTGAGTTTTTAACTATCTCAAAAAGATGTGGAACCACATTCTTAATTGAGATGAAATTTAATTATTATTGTTACATGAACTAACAAAGATAAAAAAAAATATATTTTTAATACATAATGAGTTATTCTTATAATGGTTGTCAATATACTACATTAAAAATATTTCCTTAAATATTAGAATAAATAGTTTGAACATTCTAAAGATCTTCATTGTTTAGCGATATGTAAGATTCAAATAATTCTATTTCAACATTACATTATCAAAATTAAACACACATAAAGTTCGAACAATTTCATAACATTGAAGTCAAGTCTTATATAATCCTGAAATAAAACTATACAAAATTAAATTAAATTGAGTGTTACCTCTTGTGAAAATTATTCACGAAAAGAAAGTAATCTTAATAAGGAACCACGAACTCAAAATCAAGAAAGCAAACCTCGAATTCAACATTTGTTTGTGAGTGAAGGAAAAAAAATAATGCAAGGGTAATTTTTCTTTTTCTTCTTGAATTCGTTTGCTGCCCAGATGAAGGGGTGTATAAATATGTGGAAATTGGAGTTTAATGGTATTTGGTGTTGTGTGGGTATGTTGTGAATTTATTTTTTTTAGCTTGTGCGTGTGTCTATTGTGCCTTTTTTTATTTGATGATTTTCTTCTTCTTTCTTTTACTGTTGGTGTGCGTGTGTGTCGTGCCTAGGAGTAGTGTCCGTGTATGTATTGGTTTCCTTTTTTTCCTTTTCTTTGTAATATTATAATTAATGAACTAATAAAGGCCCCTTTTTAGAGAAATAAATAAATAAAAGTAAAAACAAAAAACAAGATTATCTTCAGTATTTATACTAAATTTAAACTAGCGTTATGTCCATGTCATATAAAATAACAGGAACATTTTGTTTTTGGATGAAAAAAATAAATGCTATCAATAAATGCATTTTTGTTAATGAAAGATGATTTACTTAATCAATTTTGAGTTATCCTCATACAAATAATACAAGTATATATTAATTAAGCAATTAAATTCATAAGAATTCATGAGTCATGTCTTGGCTTAATAAGGTAGAACGAATAAAGAAAAATATTGGATCCTAGCCAAGCAAAAACAACTATATGTTATACTACGTTTTACTCGATATAAATTTAACAATATAAGCATTCAAATATATTTCAATATTATAGCATTAATAATATTAACGGGTTAAACACATATGAAATCTGAACAACTTCCATATATGGGATTCAATTCTTGCACAATCATGACATAAAATTATACAAAAATAGAATATAAATAAATGTTACCTCTTGTAAAAATTAGGTCACGAAAAGAAAGGACCAACAATCAGGAACCACGAACTTGAAACCGCGAAAATAGACTTCAAGATCTTCAATCACAAGGTGCAAAAGTACGATGAATATACTGTTTGCCGAGATTAGTGCATATATCTCTGTGTGTGTGTTTTTCCTTTTTTGCCTATGTGTTCTATATATAGGATATATTTTCCTAGGTGGGTCCTATTTTGTTGTTGTAGTGTGCATGTAAATAGGAGTGGGGGGGGGGGGGGTTGTATCGTGTGGGGTGTGGACTGTGGAGGAAAATGTGAGGGAGTGGGAGTGTGGGGTGGGTTTTGTTAGATTATTTAGGTTATTTTTTTATGTTAGTTTTAGTTTTATTAACTATACATATAAATAATAAATTATAATAAAATATCAACTAATTAAAACAATATTGAAAATTATAACTGAAATTTAAAACTCTATCCCTTCATATAATTCTTAGGCACAAAAATAGAGACTGATTTTTATATATATATTTATTTTTCTAACAATCTTTGACTCATTCCTGCATGTTTTATGATATTAAAGCAAATTAAAATCACATACTACTTTGTTTTAATCACAATTTTTAATAATGTAAAAATACTTTTAAAAGATTATTATCAAAGAAAGAATATATTTTTTAAAATGTTCAACAAGTTTAATATATTGAAAATATCTTTTCTTTTTGTTATTTTCAAATCTTTTAAAATAAACTTACTAAAATAAGACAAAAATCAAAATATCTAACTTAACCTAAAATAAATATTTAAGGAATAAAAACAAGTGTAAAGCCTTATGTTCGGTCAAAAATTACGTGTCTACACTGCTTATCCACCAACAACTTCAAAAGAGTTGGATATGTACCTGGAAATTGAATAATGCAGAGGTAATTGCTTGGATCCTAATTTAGGTACATGTTGATATAGCTATGAGACTTAGACTATTTAGTTTTGCTTTAGAGATATGAGGATTACATCTCTAAACTGGCATGTCAAGCATGTATGCTTATCTTAGTCTCCTTAATATTCAGCTCGAATCCAGAATTCGAGCTGAATCCTAGGTTCCCTCCAATAAAGCAAAAGTTGAGAAAGCTTAAAACTGACATGAGTGTAATAATTAAAGAGGAAATCACAAAACAACTTGAGGCCAAAGTCATTCGAGTCGCTCAATATCCTTCTTGGTTAGCCAACATCGTACCTGTCCCTAAGAAAGACGGCAAAGATTGAATGTGTGTTGATTATTGTGATTTGAACAAAGCAAATCCAAAAGATGACTTTTCTTTGCCCAACATTCATATTTTGTTGGATAAATGTGCTAAACATGAGATTGCATCTTTTGTGGATTGCTATGCGGGTTACCATCAGATTATTATGGATGTTGAAGATGCAGAAAAAACGTCTTTTATCACTCCATAAGGTACATATTGTTATCAGGTTATGCCTTTTGGGTTAAAAAATGTGGGGGCAACATATATGAGGGCAATGACAACCATGTTTCATAATGTGATGTATAAAGAAATCGAATTTTATGTGGATGATGTGATCATTAAATCAAAAAAGCAGTCGAATCATGTGCAAGACTTAAGAAGATTCTTTGAAAGGCTTCATAGGATAATCTCAAGCTTAATCCTGCAAAATGTATATTTGGAGTACCGTCATGAAAACTTTTGGGGTTTATAGCCAGTCAACGAGGTATCGATTTAGATCCTTCAAAAATAAAATCCATTTAGGAATTGCCACCTCCAAAGAACAAAATTGAGGTTATGAGCCTTCTAAGAAGGTTAAACTACATCAGTAGATTCATTGCTCGACTCACAACAACTTGCGAGCCCATTTTTAAGTTTTTAAAAAAGAATGCCACAGTCGAATGGACCGAAGAATGTCAAGAGGCGTTTGAAAGAATTAAGAATTACTTATTGAATCCCCCTGTGTTGGTTCCTCCCGAATCGGGCGACCATTGATATTATATATGTTAGTGGATAATTAATTTGGATGTGTATTGGGTCAGCATGATGGCACTGGGAAGAAAGAGAAGGCCATTTATTACCTCAACAAGAAATTTACCGTTTATGAATCGAAGTACACCCTTCTTGAAAGAACGTGTTGTGCCCTAACTTGGGTAGCACATAAGTTGAAGCATTATCTTTCATCTTATACTACTTATCTCATTTCTCGTATGGATTCGTTAAAATACATTTTTCAAAAGCCCATGCCCACGGGCAGGCTTGCGAAATGGCAAATATTACTCACAGAGTTTGACATAATCTATGTGACGCGGACCGCAATGAAGGCTCAAGCATTGGCAGATCATTTGGCAGAGAACCCTATTGATGATGAATATAAACCACTTAAGACCTACTTTCCAGACGAAGAGGTGTCATGTATCGATGAAGTTATTAACGATAAGGATCAAGGATAAAAGTTGTTCTTTGACGGTGCCTCTAACAAGAGGAGAGTTGGGAAAGGAGTAGTTCTTATGTCTGAATCAAGGGAATATTTCCCTATAACAACCCAACTTAGATTCTATTGTACCAATAATATGTCAGAGTATGAGGCTTGCATCTTGGGTTTGAGGTTAGCTGCTGACATGGGCATCCAAGAGTTGCTAGTGCTAGGAGACTCAGACTTACTAGTCCATCAAATTCAAGGAGAATGGAAGACTCGTGACCCAAAGCTCACACCATATCAACATTATTTACAAGATCTTTGTCGATAGTTTGTGTCAATAAAGTTTAGACACATTCGTAGAGTTCATAATGAGATTGCTGATGCAGTGGCAACTTTATCTTCGATGCTCCAACATCCTGACGAAGCTCATATCGACCCTTTGTACATACAAATTCGTGATCAACATGCTTATTGCAACATGGTGGAGGAAGAATTTGACGGTAAACCTTGGTTCCATGATATTAAAACATATCTTCAGTCCGGAGAATGTCCTACTAATGCCACTAGTAATTAAAAAAGGACTATTCGGCGACTAGCTAGCGGTTTTTTCTTATGCGGAGGCATATTGTACAAGAAAACTCCTGATTTGGGTCTTCTAAGATGTGTAAATGCTAAAGAGGCTTCAACAATCATGATTGAAGTACACTCAGGAGTTTGTGGACCTCACATGGATATGTTTTGGCAAATAAGATACTTCGAGCAGGTTATTATTGGCTCACCATGGAGCGGGATTCTATACGATTTGTTCGTAAATGTCATGAATGTCAAATACACAATGATTTGATACATTCTCCTCCTTCCGAGTTGCATGCGATGTCTGCTTTATGGCCTTTCGTGGCATGGGGAATGGATGTGATTAGACCAATAGAACCAAAAGCATCGAATGGTCATAGGTTCATCCTGGTGGCCATTGATTATTTTACAAAGTGGGTGGAAGACGTAACTTTCAAGTCAGTGACCAAGAAGGTCGTGGTGGATTTCATTCATTTAAATATCATCTATCGATTCGGTATTCCAAAGGTAATTGTTACCGATAATGCTACAAATCGCAATAGTCGTTTAATGCAAGAGGTATGCCATCAATTTAAGATTGAACATCGAAATTCAACTCTGTATCGCCTAAAAGCAAATGGGGATGTAGAAGTTGCTAACAAACATATAAAAAAGATACTTCGTAAAATGGTGCAAGGTTCTCTACAATGGCATGAAAAGTTGCCTTTTGCTTTGTTGGGTTATCGCACTACAGTTCGTACGTAAGTGGGTGCCACTCCCTATTCGATGGTATATGGGACTGAGGCAGTTATACCTGCAGAAGTTGAGATTCCATCCCTACGGATTGTTGTGGAGGCTGAAATTGATGATGATGAGTGGATCAGAACACAGTTGCATCAATTAACTTTGATTGATGAGAAGCGATTGATATCAGTATCTCATGGACAATTGTATCATAAAAGAATGGCACGAGCATACAACAAAAAGGTGCGTCTCAGACGTTTCGAAGAGGGCCAATTAGTACTGAGATGCATTCTGCCACACCAGGCCGAAGTGAAAGGCAAATTTTCTCCAAATTGGAAAGGACCATTCAATGTAAAGAAGGTATTATCCAATGGTGCTCTTTACTTAGCAGATATAAAAGGCAAATGACAGAAATGGTCATCAATGCTGATGTTGTGAAAACATATTATATATGATTTGATTTCTTGGTATTAGAAACCCTCATGTTTGGACTTGACATTTTGAAGGTTGATGTAATGGAAATTCCTGGTTCTGTGTCTAAGTATTAAGTCACATATTGTTACCCTCGTTGAGATCTAATTTACTTCCTTGGCCCTTCCACTTCTTTGGTTCTTTAAAAAAAACAGAAAAAAAAAAACAAAAAAACAACAACAGTCTATCCTGAGCTACGTTTGACCTGATTCTTCTTTTGGCAAGATACGTAGGCAGCCCTGGTGTTGGGGTTCGGTCCAACCAAATAAAAAATCCAAAATTTCGTATTTGCAAAAACTGGGGCAAAAGTCATTTGTTTTTATTATTCTTTTTTTTTCTATCCCAAAGCAAAAGTCAAACCCATTATTTAAAGTCGTATTTAAGCCTTCATCCAGTCATTTCTTTCTAACCTTGTATAAAAGTCGAGTTTCAAGCAAAGAGAGACCTTTGGGTCAACCTTTGAAATGTTAAGAGTAAGTATGCTAAGGGTACGAACGATGACACCATACTCTTTTTCATGAAAAAAAATGAAATAAAAAATGAGAGAGTGGGCACCGTAAGGCGAAAGTGATCTGTGAAAAAAAAATAAAAAAAAAATGAGAGAGTCTTATTAGTGAAAACCCTAACTGGGCATCATGAGGCGAATGTGAGTTGAGATAAATAAAAATGAGAGAGTTTTGTTGGTGAAAACCCTAACAGGCACCATAAGGCGAATGTGCGTTGAAGGAATCAAAATGAAAGTCTTAGTGGCAAAAACCCTCATGGACATCATAAGGCGAATAAGGGTTTGAAATTGGTTATGACTTCATTAAAGGTTGAGACCCCACATCAAAAATTAGAGGATCAATAATGGTTGATGAATAATTGGATGGACAAATTGGGTAATCAATTCAAATTGCATGTCATGATCAGTAGAGTCGGCTACCACACTCAGATAAGTTTTCTTTCTTCCCTTCTCTAAAAGAGATTCTTCTTCGAATCATTTTCTTCTATTCTTGTGTAGTATATATTTTTCTTCCACTTTTCATCACTTTGCTTCATATGTCCTTGAGTTGAGTTTGTGTCAAGAAGGTGAGAAAGGATTTCAAGACTTGCTACCAACTCTGGATTTGTACAAGGCAAAACATCAGGCAAATGAGTTATCATTTGTCGACAAGTTTTGGATTCAGAAAAAGTCCATGATTTAATGAAGGTTAAACAATGAGTGTCGTGAAATAAAGGTAGATGTTGGATTTAAGTCCCTTAAAATGAGCAAATTTGGGTGAAAATGCAGTCAATCAATAACGAGCACTGGGCGTTAGAAAATAAGTAAAACATGACAAGTACTTGAGCAATCCTCGTCAAAAGGCAGAAACACAAACCAACCACCACATTTTTAAACTCACAAATTTTCTTTGTTGAAGCAGGGGTACAAGTTATTTCAAGATGAAAGATTCGAAAAAAAACCTAGATGTTCAATTTAGTTTACAAAGAGCAAAATGACAACATTGCAATAAAGGTTTGTGAAACCCAATTACAAGGAAATTGGCCAATATATATCAAAATAGCAATTACTTGAGAGATCGAATCTACTTTTCTTTAATATTCCGCAAATAATTTGGATAGCACTCACAAAAATATAAAAATAAAATACTGGGGCAAATGTTTTGTTTGTATTTTTAGTCTGTTGAACGTATTATAGCAGGACCCTCCTGGATAATGGGACTAGCAGGACCCTCCCGGATAATGGGATCAACAGGACCCTCCTGGATAATGGTACTAGCAGGATCCTCCAGGATAATGGGATTAGCAGGATCCTCCTGGATAATGGGATCAACAGGACCCTCCTGGATAATGGGACTAGCAGGACTCTCCTAGATAATGGGATCAACAGGACCCTCCTGGATAATGGGACTAGCAGGAACCTCTTGGATAATGGGATCAGCAGGACCCTCCTAGATAATGGGACTAGCAGGACCCTCCTAGATTAAGGGATCAACAGGACCCTCCTGGATAATGGGACTAGCAGGACCCTCCTGGATAATGGGATCAATAGGACCCTCCTGGATAATGAGACTAGCAGGACCCTCTAGGATAATGGGATTAGTATGATCCTCCTGGATAATGGGATCAACAGGATCCTCCTGGATAATGGGACTAGCAGAACCCTCCTGGATAATGGGATCAACAGGACCCTCCTGGATAATGGGACTAGCACGAACCTCTTGGATAATGGGATCAGCAGGACCCTCATGGATAATGGGACTAGCAGGACCCTCCTAGATAATGGGACTAGACTAATATAATTGAATTTAACCGATTCATCATGAGGTATGGAGTTGGGTAAACACGCATAAGCCCTCTGAAGAGTACATCGCAACAAAGCTCAAGTCGTTCGAAGTCTCGATTCAAAGCTAAGCACCATATTTTATTTCTCTCACAAATTTTCTTTGATTAAACTGGGGCAAAATTTTGTGTTATTTCTTTGTTTATTTTAATTTCAGGAATCCATTGATAGAATGGGGTTAATCAACATTTCAAGCTCAGGATCTTAGATAGAAAAGAGTCTAACTTTCAAGCTCAATTTCAATTGAAGAAGCATGGGCTCATTCTAAAAAACACAATCAATATCCAAGTACGAGTAAAAGGAACCTACCCGGAGAAAGGCATTTACCTTTGAACTCATTTGAGATGAGAATCAATCTCTCAAAATTTGAGAAGCATGAAGATCCCAGTCAAGTTTTAAGAGAAGCTGCATAGATGGGATCTTGCACTTGTATTTTCTTTTAATTCTTGTCTTTCATTTTTCATGTAAAATGGGAGCCGCAAACTGGAGCCTCGAGGGGACCTCACTTGACTTCCAACTTATCACCTCATGTTCTTGAACTACACTTGACCTAATTCCTTTATAACCCGGGATATGTAGGCTGTCCAAAACAAGGACTCGGTCACATATTTTTCCCTCTCTCTCCTCTCAAATAAGTGTCCGGTCAAACTTTGTCGCGTTGTCTACTTCTTTGTCTAGAAACTCTTCGTATTTCCAGTCAAAGAGGGGCAAACTGTAGACACATAATTTTTGACCGAACATAAGGCTTTACACTTGTTTTTATTTCTTAAATATTTATTTTAGGTTAAGTTAGATATTTTGATTTTTGTTTTATTTTAGTAAGTTTATTTTAAAAGATTTGAAAATAACAAAAAGAAAAAATATTTTCAATATATTAAACTTGTTGGACATTTAAAAAAAAATATTTTTTCTTTGATAATAATCTTTTAAAAGTATTTTTACATTATTAATAATTGTGATTAAAACAAAGTAGTATGTGATTATGCTTTGCTTTAATATCATAAAACATGCAGGAATGAGTCAAAGATTGTTAGAAAAATAAATAAATATATAAAAATCAGTTTCTATTTTTGTGCCTAAGAATTATATGAAGGGATAGAGTTTTAAATTTCAGTTATAATTTTTAATATTGTTTTAATTAGTTGATATTTTATTATAATTTATTATTTATATGTATAGTTAATAAAACTAAAACTAACATAAAAAAATAACCTAAATAATCTAACAAAACCCACCCCACACTCCCATTCCCTCACATTTTCCTCCACAGTCCACACCCCACACGATACAACCCCCCCCCCCCCCACTCCTATTTACATGTACACTACAACAACAAAATAGGACCCATCTAGGAAAATATATCCTATATATAGAACACATAGGCAAAAAAGAAAAAACACACACACAGAGATATATGCACTAATCTCAGCAAAAATATATACATCGTACTTTTGCACCTTGTGATTGAAGATCTCGAAGTCTATTTTCATGGTTTCAAGTTCGTGGCTCCTGATTGTTGGTCCTTTCTTTTTGTGACCTAATTTTTACAAGAGGTAACATTTATTTATATTCTATTTTTGTATAATTTTATGTCATGATTGTGCAAGAATTGAATCCCATATATGGAAGTTGTTCAGATTTCATATGTGTTTAACCTGTTAATATTATTAATGCTATAATATTGTAATATATTTGAATGCTTATATTGTTAAATTTAGATCGAGTAAAACGTAGTATAACATATAGTTGATTTTGCTTGGCTAGAATCCAATATTTTTCTTTATTCGTTCTACCTTATTAAGCCAATACATGACTCAGGAATTCTTATGAATTTAATTGCTTAATTAATATATACTTGTATTATTCGTACGAGCATAACTCAAAATTGATTAAGTGAATCATCCTTCATTAGCAAAAATGCATTTATTGATTGCATTTATTTTTTTCATCCAAAAACAAAAGGTTCCAGTTATTTTATATGACATGGACATAACGTTAGTTTAAATTTAGTATAAATACCGAAGATAATCTTGTATTTTATTTTTACTTTTATTTATTTATTTATTTCTCTAAAAAGGGGTCTTTATGAGTTCATTAATTATAATATTACAAAGAAAAGGAAAAAAGGAAACCGATACATACACGGACACTACTCCTAGGCACGACACACACGCACACCAACAGTAAAAGAAAGAAGAAGAAAATCAGCAAATAAAAAAAGGCACAACAGACACACGCACAAGCTAAAAAAAATAATTTCACAACATACCCTCCAACACCAAATACCATTAAACTCCAATTTCCACATATTTATACACCCCTTCATCTGGGCAGCAAATAGATTCAAGAAGAAAAAGAAAAATTACCCTTGCATTATTTTTTTCCTCCACTCACAAACAAATGTTGAATTCGAGGTTTGCTTTCTTGATTTTGAGTTCGTGGTTCTTTATTAGGATTATTTTCTTTTCGTGAATAATTTTCACAAGAGGTAACACTCAATTTAATTTAATTTTGTATAGTTTTATTTCATGATTATATAAGACTTGACTTCAATGTTATGAAATTGCTCGAACTTTATGTGTGTTTAATTTTGATATTATAATGTTGAAATATAATTATTTGAATCTTACATATCTCTAAACAATGAAGATCTTTAGAATGTTCAAACTATTTATTCTAATATTTAAGAAAATATTTTTAATGTAGTATATTGACAACCATTATAAGAATAACTCATTATGTATAAAAAAATATTTTTTTTATCTTTGTTAGTTCATGTAACAATAGTAATTAAATTTCATCTCAATTAAGAATGTGGTTCCACATCTTTTTGAGATAGTTAAAAACTCAAGGATGCGGTTACGCACCTTGGCCAAATTATTTTAATAATTAATTTGTCTCAAGGATGCAGTTACGCACCTTGGCAAAATTGTTTTAATAATTAATTTTTATTAATTCAAACCAACAGGTGCAAACTGAGATTATTAGGTGTGAGGTACTCAAGAGAAAAAGACAATTATGCCTCTAAATGTCAAAACCAAGAATGCGGTTATGCATCTAGGTTCAAACTAATAAAATTCAACAAATAAAAAAATAAGCAAACCATGGCCTATAATAATGTATCCAAAATAATAATAATAATAATTTAGCATAAGTATAAGTCAATAAAAGCGACCGTGCTAGAACCACGGGACTCGAGGGATGCCTAATACCTTCCTCTTGGTCAACAAAATTCCTTACCCAAATTTCTGGTTTGTAGACCAAAATATAGAATCATTTCCTTTTGGTTAGGGATTAAAAAGAAAAGGTGACTTGGAACACCATAACTCAATTCCAAGTGGCGACTCTGAAAATTAAAAATAATCCCTAGTCAATACCGTCACTTAAAGTGGAAATACCCTTCCGTGTGTGAAAAGGGATGTGACAAGCAGAACCATCAAACCACCCAAAAAGGACCTTTCCATGATCCAGTTTTGTGGAGAGCAAATCGTGTGAGGATGATTGTGAATTTATTGAATAGACAAAGTACAACCGAGAAAGAAAAATAAGTTACAGGATACCTGTGCAAAGAAACAAAAAGACAAGAGGAACACAAGAAGGTAACAAGGTAACTGTGTAGAGAAAGCAGAGAGCACGAGAAAAAAAAATTAAACGATGGTTCTTGATACTATGCTAAAGGGACGTAAGATTTTCTGAAATAGTATTCTCTATTAATTTAATGATACAATAGAAAACAAATACGTATAGTTATACAATTGTAAGGTTAGAGTTCTATTCTAGGAAGGAGTATATATTGTTAGATATGTATAATATGTAAAATCAGACCTATTATAGGAAAGAGTATATTTTCTGATCACTATACAATTATAGTTTTGCCTAACAGATATAAATGCATTCAGAGTAATTTTTTATATCCCCGCTCAATGATGTAGGTGTTAGCTCAATCTATATAGACAATTGGAGGCTTGGAAGATGATAATCTTGTTATTAACCCTGTAAATCAACAACTGGATAAATAAACTAGTCGATGAAATCAAATGCTTTACATGATTGTGAAACAAAGTTGTAACCCTGAAATCTCTCTAGAATTGTGATTACAACATTTATTTGTTTTTTAAATTTTACTCATAGAAATAAATAAAATTCAAATTTCTCTCTAGGTTAATTTAATTTTTGTTAAATCACAAGTCTTGGGTAAGATATTCGGACTAAATCAGGCTGTACTACTTGGATGACCGCATACACTTGTGTGTGTGTGTTGGGAGTCGGAGCATTGCCTAGAAAGAAAGAAAAACATTGTTTTCTAAACGGAATAAAACGAAAAGTAAGACGCACAAATTAAAAGGAAGAGAGTAGTTATTAGGACATCTATATAAAAATCAAATCCATGAGAAAAGTAAGTATGTGAAATATTTCACTTACAAATGACTGATAATTTGTAACACAGAAGTGTAAGTACCTACAAGCATAATGGCTATGCCCATTATCACAATCCCCACTATAAATACTTGCTCAAATCCTAGTCTTTGATAAATCCCAGAGATCTTCAAGAAGCACAAACATGGTAGTACTATGGAAGCTGTAACACTCAAAAATGCTCCAACAAGTGACATGAGATATCCAAAAAAGGGGATAGCTAATGCTACAATGACAGTACTAATTACTAAAGCTGTTCTTATAAGTAGGCTGCATACCCTTGCTTTGTAATGAATTGGAAGTTGATTTTCAATACTATTTTCTAGTGGTTTTATCATCAAGCTATACTTTGCAATTGGATTGACTAGTGTGGTGTAAATTGCAACTTTTGAGCTGATTTTATTGGTGGGGAGGTTTAAGGTTATTTGGGAAAGTACACTTGGACCAAACATGAGATATCCAACAATAGCCATTGATGCATAGCTGATGGTGCAAAGTAGAAAGCAAACAAACATCACCTGCAAGTAATGATTTTTAGCAACAAAATTAATTAGTAGGTACTCCTCTGTCCCTAATTACTTGTCCACTTTTGAATTGACACACCTATTATAAAAACAATTATTAACATAGTGAGTTTACCATTTTACCCCTATTAATTATGAAGTAGATAAATTAAAAACTTAAGATTTTCAAAAAAGTTTATCTTTTTCAAAGTAATTAATTGAGGGTATAATAGGTAAAAAAAAATTGTCCTTTCTTAATTTGTCAAAATGGACAAATAATTAAGGACAATTAAAAAAGAAAAAGTGGACAATTAATTAGGAACAGAGGAGTACTACTTAGCATATAAAAAGACAAAAAGTAACAAAGTTTATGTTCGATACATACATTATCACCGAATTGTGGAAATATCTATATTTTTCTTAAACATATAAATAAATATAATATTTTAATTCCAATAATAAGTCATCCGAAAAAAATTTAATTTCCTAGAAGTATAATATTTTAGACTATCAAAGTCACCTAAAAAGATAATTACAAATTACAACATCAGTCTCAATTTATGTAACACACTTTTCTTTTTAATCCGTCTAAAAAAATATTGATTTCTACAATTAAAAACAATTTAACTCTTAATGAAATAGTTTATAGTAACACAAATAATAATATTATAGACCACAAATTTCAATGTCATCAAATTGGCCAGTGCCACATAAATTGAGACGAAAGGGGTAATTTCTATAGTTAGTAAATTTAGTAACATGGTAAATAAAATAAACAACATGCTACAACAAGTTAAACTATGTATGTTATAACATGTCAAATTATAATAAGTAAAATAGACGATATGTTATAACATGTCAAATTATACTAAAAATAGAAAAAAGTGATGTTACCTTTGAGAACTTTTTTGGATTTATCATGGAAGTATATAAGGTTGGGAAAACTGGATGAGCACAATAACAGAAGGCATAAAGGCTAATAGCAGTTGGCATCCCTTTCCAATTAATAAAGTGAGTTTGACTTGTTTGAAACCCAATGCCATCAAATAAAGCAGCCCATAAAATAGATGCAAGTAACACAATAGATGCCAGCACTCCAGTTGCAGATATATAAGAAAGGATGCTCATATTGTTCAACCAAACTGTAGGCAGAATAATAAGACTTATAATAATCACAAAACATTGTTTTCCATCAAGTCCAAATATTTGAAGTTGTATGTGGTCTCCAAATAAGTTTTGCAAGTTATCTCCTTCTAAAATCAAGAAACCTGTTACAACCATATAAAGTTCAACGTTCATCGTCGTGGAGACAAGCATTCTTCCCATAGTTCCAAAGGCGCGTTCCCCGATGTCAGGGTAAATTCTTATGGTTGGATCAATGTCCATGCATCTTTGAATTAATAAGGAAGTGTAATAGGTTGATATAGCGATAATGAAGAGAAATATTAAGCTTAACCATCCTCCTGATGCTAATGCGTAAGGTACTGAAAGTATGCCAACTCCTGACCAAAAAAGCATCTAATTGTTATGTACAAATTATGCCTTTGAAAAACTAAGATTACTATATACTCTCTCTCTCTCTCTCTCCCAATTTATTTAGTAGTGATTAATAGTACGTATGTTAGTCATTCTGACGGAAAAGAAACAATATAATAGTAGTAGTAATATACTAAGAAATGTCTCAATCAGCCAATAATCGAAACCTTGAAAAGACAAATTTATCTTTTGTAATTGTCAAACGGAAAATATAATTGGCAAGACAGATTTTTGGCACGAAATGACACGAGCAACAAAAATCAGGTATTTTCGTAATTTCGGTGAAAAGTTAAGGATGTTTGGGTAAATTTATTTATTTCGTGTACCTAAATTACCCTCAAAAGTAAAACCACTTTTAATACTTTTAAAACCACAACTGTTTAAAACTTAAACCACTTCTGAAACGTCCAAGTTGTAATTATTATTTATTTCACACTGCCCAAGAAACTTTTATTTAATTTCATACTTTATTGAGCTTTTTCGTTTTTTTCGGTAAGGTTTACTTCTATTTCTACCAAGTTTGGGTCTCCATACGTTGTCATTTTAAATAGTGTTTTTTTGTTTCCTTTTCGTTCATAATTTTAATTTGGAATAATAAATCAACGACAAATCCGAGTTGATTTAAACTACCTTTGTTCAAATATATTTGTTTTTTGTCAATTTTTTTCTTCATTCACAAAACCCTATATTTAAATATATCAATCTTCTATATAGGAGTGTACATGGTCGGGTTGGTTCGGGTTTTTCAAATATCAAACCAAACCATTTGTGTCGGATTTTTAAATCTATAAACCAAACCAAACCAATAAAATTCGGGTTTTTCAACCTCGGTTTTTTTCACTAAAGTATTCATACAAACATATAATTTACTTGTACTTCAAATATTTCTCTAATCCTACCAAAATACAACTATTTAAGGTGTTTCTTAAGAATACAACACAAACAATAATATGATTAATGACACTAAAATATTCAAAAATAATAATAATAATGAAATCGCGTAAAACAAATATTGCAAATTAACAAGTCATAATGAAAATGATCATAATTTAAAAGTACTAAATCATTCTAAATAAGTTTAATAAGTATTAGTTACATGACTAAATGTTAAAGAAAATTAAAATTGGATTATGTACTTTAATTGTCTAAACCAATGTAAAACCAAAGAACAAATATTCAATATTATTGTCATTCTTAGTGTTAAATTGATTTTCTTTTTGCATTAGTATTAATTTGATTTTGATTTAAGTTTTATTATAATTACCAACATTTATGGACTATAATCTTTATGGAACTATTCAAAATTCTAAGTTTCAAACTTGAAATAATATATTAAAAGATAAAAACTATAAAAAAGTATAAGAGATATTTAAAAATTATATCAAAGTAAATATTTTTATTTATAAAATAAAATTTTAAAATTATATATATAATGTCGGGTTGGTTTGGTTTTTTTAGTTAAAACCAAACCAACCTAAATATAGTTGGATTTTTTTTTCAACACCAAACCAAGTCAAACCAACCACTAGTCGGGTTTTTTTTTTCCGGTTTGACTCGGTTTGCGATTTGGTTCGATTTCGGTTTGATTTTGTACACCCCTACTTCTACTTATACATATTTAATAATTTTTTTAAATATAAATAAAGAATTTGGATCAGAACTATGGGGATAGGTCGAACCATAATAAATAAACTAGTTCCGCCTATAATTGAATAGAAGAAGAATAGAAACTAGTAAGTGGAGAACCTGACAAAGCATTGAGTCCATTGAAACAAGTTCTTGAAAAAGAAGTTGGTCCTGAAATAGTATTATCTTCAATTCTGCCATCATTGTATAGTAGACGCACTCTTATATTTGAGGAGCCATCATCTGATTTAGGCTCCATAATTAATTAACTCTTCTTCCTATGTTTGTTCTAAAATCAAATCAAATAGAAGAAGAAGAAGAAGTAGTAGTGGAGAGTTAGCACACTTCTTGTGGGTGAAAAGCAACCAGAATTGACTCTTTATGTGATAAGATATGACAATGCGTCTTAAATTACGTGTACTTAATCTGTCAATTCAAACAACAAAAAATAAAGCAGTCTTGTTTTTAGATAATTTTTAAATTTTCAATTTTTCATCCTAGGATAATTGTGTGACGAATATATATATATATTGTGAATTATTAATTGATCAATCTAAAGGAACGAAAGAAAAAATACTACTACCACGTCTGTCTTTTCTTCTTTTGTCCCCACTGCCCTTGTATTTTTGCATGATGGTGCAGAATATAATAGTACAAAATACAGGGCAGAGGCTAACATTATAGACCTCGTGGATTCCATTTTCAGAAGGTCCCCCACACACACTATTAACGTGGCAAACATATCCGCGGTAATCCGTGATTTTACGCAATTCTATCACCCTTAGGGCATCTCCAACCCAATCCTCTATTTTACTCTCCAAATATAGAGTTCTCTATTTTTTCAGACAATCAACTCCAACCCAATTCTCTATTTTACTCTCTAAAAAGGAATCTTTTTCTCTCTCCTCAATTTTATATTATTATTTCTATTTCATTCTTATTTTCTTATTTCATATTATAAATCCTTTATTTCTTTTTTTCCAAATAATTACTTTATATAATTTTTAACGTGATATAAAATTATTTTTTATTCTAAATTTTTAAATAACATAAATTGCAAGAAAATATAATATAATACATAAATTAGGGGACAAATTCAAATAAAAGTGACATACAATTACATAAACACTCAATTTTCAAAATTATTACGTTGCTCCCATAAATGCTCTATTAATGCATTACGGAGTTCAAAATGAGCATTTTTGTATTGATGAGAATCTCATCCAACCGTTTATAATAAGATGAAATCCATCTAATGGTGAATATGAAGATTACATTCTATCTTAATACGGTAAAATCTTATCCACACGGTGTATACATTAAACGCATACAATTTTTATTGTTACGTAATAAAGTAAAACACGAGTTAATTAATTAAAATTGCGTAAAATGAATTATTAATTCAAACACATGAGATGCATGTATTAGATTGTTGTATACATTATGTGCGGATAAATTTTACTCGATTAATATCTACATATAATTTTTTTTTATCTAAAATAACTTTGAGATAACTATGAGAATCTCATCCTACGGTTAAAAATATGGTGAAATTCATCCAATAGTAAAAATCAAAATTACATTCTATCCTATTTATCTACATGCAATTTTATTTTATCTAGAAGTAATTTTTTGAGATAAGGATGAAAATCTCATCCTATGGTTAAAAATATAGTGAAATCCATCCCATGGTGAAAATGAAGATTACACTATCCAATTAATATTTATAGATAATTTTTACTTATCTAAACAAAAATTTGAGATAAGGATGAAAATCTCATCCAATGGTTAAAAATAAAGTGAAATCCATCCCATGGTAAAAAGCAAAACTTACGTTCTATATGTATAATATTATGTTATGTATTGTATTGTTATCTTGTATTTAAATTATCATATCATGTATTGTATTTTTAAATTAAATTTTTTCATCTTGCCATTTTAAATTTGCGTATTCTTTATAATGAAAATTAATAATAAAATAAAATTTTATTATTCACGAAAATTAGAAAAAAAAATTAAAATACTATTAATTTGAAATTAAAATACTATATATTAAATAATGTTTTTAAAAAATATTATATTACATTTAAAAAAGAATTATGAATATTAGATATTTAATTAATGGAATTATATGAAAAATAATATGTTAACTACAAAATAATAGAAAATAATAATAAAATAATGAAAAAGTGAAATAGAGAGGTGAATAGTAGTTCTCCAAATTTGGAGAACTACTATTCACCTCTCTATTTCACTTTTTCATTATTTTATTATTATTTATATTATTTTGTAGTTAACATATTATTTTTCATATAAGACCATTAATTATATCTCTAATATTAGTAATTCATTTTAAATGTAATATAACATTTTTTTTAAAAAATATTTTTTTAATTTTCGTCACTTTAATATAGTTTGATATCATTATTATTTTCACTATGAAGAATGCACAAAATTAAAATGATAAGATGAAAATTTTAATTTAAAAATACAATACATGACATAATAATTTAAATACAAGATAACAATACATAACATAATAATTTTATCACAACGATAATTTAGTAATCCGGTAGGTCATTTTTTAGATTTAACAATATTCGGAAAAAAATAGTGTATGATCCACATAATTAGTGTAGTTGTGATTGCGGTTGTGCTTGTTGATTTCTTTTTTCAATTATTCGTAGTTGTTCTTGTTGAATGAAAATCTCCGATTTGAACATTCTTTAGCTAAACATAAAATGATTAAGGATAAAAATGTTCATTTTGAACTCCGTAATGCATTAATAGAGCATTTATGAGAGCAATGTAATAATCTTGAAAGTAGAGTATTTATGTAATTATAGTTCACTAATAATTTTACTTTTATTTGAATTGTCCATTAATTTGTATATTATATAATATTAACTTGCAATTTATGTTATTTATAAATTTAGGAAAAATATAATTTTATACTAAGTAATGAATTCGAAAAAATAAATTTTTATATTACATGAATATTATATAAATTGATTATTTGGAAAAAAGGAAATAAAGGATGTGTATCATGAAATAAGAAAATAAGAATGAAATAGAAATAATAATATAATATTGAGGAGAGAGAAAATGATTCTTTTTTAGAGAGTAAAATAGAGAATTGGATTGGAGTTGGTTGTCTGAAAAAATAGAGAACTCTATATTTGGAGAGTAAAATAGAGATTAGGGTTGGAGATGCCCTTAGGGATCGCAAAATTTATGATTATCGCTACCAATATAATCTATATATCTTCGGTGTATATAATAAAAAAGAGTAGTTTGCAGTGTAGGTAAGCTAAGTAGCAAGCTATGAAAAAGTCATTTGATAATGTTAAGAAAAAGCTAATAAAAACTTTTAATTGAAAAAGAAAAATTATTTGAATTTTAGACTTTTAGTTGAAAAAAAATCGGTTAGCTTAAAAATAGAAATTTGTGGCCGAAGAGTTCTACATGAGTTTTACTATTTTATAAAACTCATTATTTTCAGATATTACAAAATAAATTTTAATACGATAGTTGGACTTTTCAAATGAATTAATCAGAATGAAAAAATATTACACTTATTAACAAATAATAATAATTTAAACGGAGAAGGGCATAAAATGCCCCTCAAATATTTGAATTGGTATAAAATTACCCTTCATCAACCTATAGACCCTAAAATGCCCCTGACGTCCATCTTTCGGCTTAAAAATACTTTTATGTCTAACAGATCACTCTCATTAGATGGATGAAGGGTAATATTTTACCGAATCTTATAGTTTAAGGGCATTTTAGGCTTTTTTCCATTAAAATAATTTGAAATTACTTAATATATTGTCACGACCCAAAAATGGACGTGATGACACTCGTCTTATCCCACCAAGACAAGTCAGCCTAACACTCACCCAATATAATAAAATGCGGAAATTTCATAATTAACTCAAAAATACCCCCAAAATCTGGTTGTCACGTGTACAAGCCTCTAAAGTATTACAATAGATTTGAAAGAAAACGTAAGTCTCAAATGATGTTGTCTCTAAAATAGAACAATATCATAAATGGGAGTAAGAAGGTCCGCTGAGATGACAAATAACTACCTCACAAATCTCCAAGAAGCCTCGGAAAATAAGAGAATGGAAAGTATCACAAATCCAGGCTCGTACCAACAAAAAATTGTAGAAGCAAGGGGTGAGTACCAAACCACACGGTACTCAGCAAGTACACCTCTAAACACAAGCTAAGGGAATAGAATACGGATACTCCTTACACCCTAACCAAACCTCCACAACTACAACCTGCATAAAACCATCACAACTTAACAGTTCACAGTTTACATAACACTCAGCTCCACAACAATCACTTTAACAAATTACATATCCTCAACAACAAACTCAATATTCATCAATCATAACTTTCACAAAAAGGCACTCACAAATATCAACAACACACAAGATCAAGTTCATCAAATAGAGGTAATCAAACATCAAGTACTTTCCAACCACCAATAAAACACATAATCATCAAGAATGAAGGATGTCATGGGATGCAATGCAATATGACACCATGAAATGATATGCCTCAGAATACCAAGTACTCTCTCAACCGTATATACATGATACTCCTCGGAAATACATCGAGAGTTCATGACCCATGGGGGACTCACGAGGTCCATATACCGACACGAACGATCTCCATGTGTCTGTGCGGACGATCTCAACATACTATCATAAATCAAATAGATTCCGCACGGACGATCTCCACGTGCCCAAATTATAATCTTAACATCTCACCATCCCCAGCACGGACGATCTCCACGTACCCAACTTATACTCAATCTCATGGCAGTGCATGTGCACAATATAATTTCAAATAAAGGGGATGCTGATCTCAATCAAATATCAATATGAAATGTAATCACCTCAGCTATCACAAATATACGGGTTCAATAAAGAACACAATCGCACATAAACAATTGATCACATTGCCTTTTATTACCCCTTTTTCATCATTAGAATTAATCAATGTGGACAAGTCAACCCATCACCAAGTCTCATTATTCCCAAACACATATTACAATGAAATACACGAATTCCATACACTTAACAAGGGTTTAGAAATCTACTTGCCTCAAATAATCGAACAATCACTCCGAGACTTGAACCTTCCCTTTTCGTTGTACTTCCAACTCAAAGCAATCTATTCACATTAATGATTCCAGTAAGATTTCGAAACCAACAACACCCACATTACTATAGGTCTAGCCTAGACCCAAAAACTCACCCCATTTATAATCAAGTTAATTCCTAAGTTTGATGTCAATTAACATGTCAACTCTCATATTTCCAAATTCCAAGTCTAGGGTTAAATCCAATTTTCCCTATTCATGTAATATAGTATACTTAATACTTCATTATATATCTCAATCTTTCTTCCATACCGTAAATATACTCTAAGATTAAAATTTCAATCCACATCTCAACTACAATAATTTTAAGAAAAACAAGATTATAACCCACCATAAAATTTCACTAATTAAATCCGTAACCTCGTTGTTCCCTGTTTTCGTTTCAAAATTGATAAATATAATAGAGAGGAAATTGCAGTACCCGCGATAAATAAAATTATAAAATCATACCGTGACACCTCTTTGTCCTTTACAAATTCATTCTAAAAAATCAATAGAATACTTCCAAACATGATTATTATATACCTCTTTAATAGTTTGTCATTATTCAATGATGACTTCCTCAATTTCTTGTCTCCTAACCCTAAAGGAATACTCACATATATAATAATTTATGATATTAACTACAAACCAACAATTTATTATTATATACAATGGCAAGAGATTAACTTGGTATAGATAAGGTTTATCATTAGCATTTCTTACCCAAAAATCATATAGGGAGGAATCGTCTCCTCTCTGCGTATTTGCGCTCCCAACCGTAGAAGTCTTTATGGAGTTTATGACTCAAACGTGTAACCTCAATTTACTATTAATTTATTCTTTTATATGGGTCAAGAGTATTAAATAAAATATGAGTTTGACCCATTAACCACTTATTAAAATTTAATATTCAAAATTTACCCCTTAATTAAATAATCGTAGTTAAACGAGTAATTCAAAATTCTCTAACCAACTTTTCAAACTGATAAAAATAACTAGGGCAACTATAGAGAAGGGTAAAACGAAAATTTTACAAAGATTTCCAAAAATGACCTTTCCGGTCATTACATATATAATTAAGCTCACATGATTGACTTGATCTTGAATTTTATAATAAATTTAAAATTATAAAATTGTTAGGCATCTACTCTCTAAACTACTCCCTCCCAGGCCCTTCACTTCCTATCTCTTCCATTTTTTTTTTTTCCAATTTGGAACTTGTCCACAATTTTTTTTTAAATTTATGATAAACAAAAGAAAAAAAAAGAGAGGAAAATAATGATGCATTCATATAGAAATAATAAGTTCAATAAAAGATGACTTAATCAAGCAAATATGTACAAATATTACATTTTTTTGTGTACCCAAAATTAAAAATAAAAGAATAAAAATAATCATTTCTTTTATCCCACTCTCATCCCATCATGACAATAATAATAATTCAATATATATATATATATATATATATATATATATCTGTGTGTGTGTGAGAGAGAGAGAGAGAGAGTGAGTTCATGTAAATGTGGGGGATTGGGGGTATTGGGGGGAGGGGATTTGAACTATTTTTTAGGTTACAATGAAGTAATTAGATAATACACAGATTATTACTCTTTATAAATTTTAAACAGAAGAGATGGGAAAAAGGTAATAAAAATTTAAATTATTTTTGACAATCCGGAAAAAGCTATAAAATTCTTCCCCATCCCATTTAACTCTTCCCTCCTAATTTTTTTAAAAATATTTTTTCGTTTGTATTAGATATGTAAATATCTTTTGACCAAAAAAAATTCCGTTGCGTACCGAATATAATAGAAATAAAAGTTTTATGTTAAAAAAGTTTTGTTGCAAGTAAAGAAATACTATTCTAAAAATAAATGTATACATCTAACACAAAACGATGAAAGAAATTGGAAGTGGAGAGTTAGCTGGGATGGGTAGAATTTTTTTATTTTAAAGAGTTAAAATAATATCAAAATTATTTTTTGAAGGGAGGGGGAGGGGGGAGGGCTTTTATGAAAGAAATTTAAAAGAAAATTAAACAATCGGGGAGGGGGAGGGGGAGGGGAAAGGGGGGGGGGGTACGGTTAGGGGAAATGGTGGAGTGAGGTAGGAAAAATATTTTACATTTTATTTTATATAAAAATTTTTTGGGGGGTGGGGGATATTATTACTAATAATTTATTTTATTTTTGTCAAAGTAGAATGTTTTGTCCGTGTGGAGTGTTACGTGACAATTTTTTAAAATAAAAGAGTGAGTATAGTACACACTATGAAGAGAGTGTAATAAAAGAGAGAGATGTGTGTTTGCCAAACTAATAAGTGGTAATCTAGGTATGAAAGTTACATTCACAATAGTTTAGGCCAAAAACTAAAAAAAGGAAATAATTTAAGTATGTTTTGACACTTGTCTCTTATTATTTTGATGGCCAAATTTATTTTTCCACTCATTTTCTTATAAATTAATCATAAATACCCCAATTTTATTTACATACAAAAAAAAACTATAATATAGGCAAAAAATTAATTATAAATTTTTTTCTTACTTTTTTTTCATTTACACTTCTTTTATTTTATTTTTTCATTTTTCACATTAAAGAATAAAAGAGAAAAATAAAATAAGAATAAGAAACTCAAATAATGATAAGTTCTGTAAGAGAGATCATTAAAACTCAAATTAGTTGTTGAATCAAAAGAAGGAAAAAACAATCATGTGTAAGAAGGATCAAATGTACCCTAAACATTGTTAGAAGGATATCAGTCACGACCCAGACCGTCGTGATTGACACCCACATTAACCCTCCGGTGGGAGAACCGTTACTACAACCTAACTAACCAAATAAACGAAAACTAAAGCATTTAAAGATACAAAAGCAGGTTTAAATGTCTAAAGGAAAAATACGGAGTTCCCATAAACTCCGAAGTGTAACAAAACAAATGTGGAAATAATGCCTAGAACCTGAAAGTCAATGTACCAAAACATCTACGAACGACAAGTCTAAGAAAATGGGTGCAACCCCAACTAAACACAAGGAATCTAAAGAACTAGTCTAAGTCCGAATAGAAATGGACTAAACATAACGAGAACTCATGGCAGCCTGGAAGAACTGACTCACCCTTGAATTCGATTAATCGCTGATCTCCTAGATGAGGTCTATCAGTAGCCGCCTGAAGATGCCCTGTACTAAAAAAAGAAAGAGCAAGTGTAGTATCAGTACAGAACCACAGTGTACTGGTAGGATCACGCGGCTATTCCAATAAGTGAAACATATACAAGTACCACAACATTATAAAACAAGCATATACCGAACATTTACATTATTAGTCATCATTTCAGGATCAATGTACAATTCCACATTCTCAATAATAGACATATATGCCAAGTCAATGGTCCTCTCATGGAACCCATACCCAAACTGTCAGTGTGCCGGATCGTGACACCCGTTCCAAGTTAGTGTGTCGGATCGTGACACCCATTCCAATATGTATATCGGTATGTGACATCCGATCCCAGTTAGTGTGTCGGAACGTGACACCCGTTCCATTCAACAAGCCATAATCACAATCAAAATGTACATTCTTATAATCATACAAGCAAGTGTTCATTCATGACATACAATCATTTATTCATACTTATTTACGATTAGTGTGATCAAAAGTGCAACATTCGCATACATACATGCATTATAACGAAGCAATTACTAACATATTTCACACAAACATAAAATCATAACCATTACCTACCTCGAACAAAGCTTGAATCCTCCTAAGAAACTTGATTCTTCCCTTTCCGGATTCTTTGCTCTTGTTCTTGGTCTACAAACAATTAATACAACACGAGGATCAATAAATGAGGCCTAATTACCTGGATTATAACAAACCCAATAACCCAAGATCTAACCCATGATCCCAATACCCAAATTAGGGCTTTTTCCACCATAATCCCCCGATCAAAATCTTCCCCCAACAATAACTACCCAAGAAACTAAGTTTTACGGTTGAAAAATGGATTAGGGGAGTAAAATCCTTACCTTTAGTGCTAGAAGAGGTGGAAAACTATCAAGAACTTGCCCTATTTCGTTCGTTAGCTCTCAAGAATGAAAATTGTAGAATAATGACATTTTTGGGGTTTATTTCCAACTTAAGCCGCGACTAGCACGCTATGGCAAACCCCGTCCTGCCACAGCCGCACCACCCCGACGGGATAATTCCCGCCCTAGCGGCTTACATAGAGACAGAACCTCGGAATTAGAGTTCCAAACCCACATTTCACAACACATCTTTAACCCATGACACTAAAAAACTAGGGATACTTGTCTCGCATGTCTTTCTCGATTTCCCAAGTAGCTTCCTCAACTGGACAATGCTTCCATTGAACTTTCACGGACTTTATCTCTTTGGTCCTAAGCTTCCAGACATGACGTTCAGGAATTGCAATTGGTTCCTCCTCATACTGAAGGTCTTTGTCTAACACAACTGATTCCCATTTTATGATGTAATTCCTATCACCATGATATCTCTTCGACATGGACACATGAAATACTAGATGAACTCCCGATAGGTTAGAAGGTAAAGCCAATCTATACACCACTGCCCTACACGGTCAAGAATTTCAAATGGTCCGATGTATCGAGGACTAATCTTGCCCTTCTTGCCGAATCTCATCACCACTTTCATGGGTGATACCTTAAGAAGAACTTGTTCACCAGTCTGGAATGCCATGTCCCTTACCTTATGATCCGCATACTTTTTCTGTCGACTTTGGGCTGCTAGGAGCTTTTTACCTTCTCTTGAGCATCTTTCACCAAGTCAACCCCCAAATGTTTCACGTCTCCAGCCTCAAACCATCCTATGGGTGATCTACATCCTCTCCCATACAACGCTTCAAATGGTGCCATATCAATGCTTGAGTGGTAACTATTATTGTAGGAGAACTCACACAACGATAGGAACTTATCCCAATGTCCTCCAAAGTCGATCACACATGCTCTCAACATGTCCTCTAATACTTGGATTGTCCTCTCAAACGGCATGTCTGTATGTGGATGGAAAGTTATACTAAAAGTGAGTTGAGTACCTAACTCCTCATGCGATTTTCCCCAAAACTTGGAGGTGAACTGCGTACCACGACCTGAGATAATAGAAAGGGGCACCCTGTGCAACCTTACTATCTCTTTACATACATCTTATCCAATTGCTAAGCATTATCGTCTATTTTGACTGGAATAAAATGGGCTGACTTAGTCAATCTGTTAACAACTACCCAAATAGAATCATACTTTCCCAATGTCGTGGGAAGACCAACCACGAAATCCATAGCTATCTTTTCCCACTTCCATTACGGAATTGGAATTCTTTGAAGAAAACCTACATGCCTTTGGTGCTCAGACTTTACTTGTTGGCAATTTTGACACTTAGCCATAAACTCCGCTATATCTTTCTTCATGCCAGGCCACCGATAAATTTGCTTCAAATCTCGGTACATCTTAGTCACACCCGGATGAATGGAATACCTCGAACCATGAGATTCTGTCAGTAAACTCTGAATCAAGTCTCCCACTCTAGGAACACAACTTCTTCCTTTAAAATTGAGCACGCCCCCGCATCAAGAACCATAACTTGTGCCTTACCAATCACTATCTTCTTTGTAAGCTCATTCAAATTCTCATCCTCAAACTGTTTGGCCTTGATTTGCTCAATGAAGGTGGCTCTAACCTCAATGCTAGCTATCACCCCACCTTTTTTTGAGATGCCCAACTAAATGAACTTAGATTCCAAGGTCTGGATTTCCTTAACCAAAGGTCGCTTGGATACACCCAAGCAAGCTAAACTACCCATACTCACCGCTTTTCGGCTTAGTGCGTCCGCCACTACATTAGCCTTACCCGGATGATACTGGATGGTCACATCATAATCCTTGAGTAACTCCATCCACCTTTGCTATCTCAAATTCAGACCCTTTTGAGTGAATACATGTTGTAGACTGCGATGATCAATAAAAACCTCACACTTGACACCATAGAGGTAATGCCGCCAGATCTTAAGAGAAAACACTACCGCTGCCAGCTCTAAATCATGTGTTGGATTATTCCTCTCATGCACCTTCAACTGCTGCGATGCATAAGCGATGACATTCTTATCCTGCATTAATACAACACCCAAACTTGAATGTGAAACATCACAATAAACAATAAAATCTTTACCTTCCACCAGTAGTGCTAGAATAGGTGTTGTGGTCAAAAGAGTCTTGAGCTTTTGAAAGCTCTCCTCACATTTTTTAGTCCATTCAAATGGTATCTCCGTTTTGGTCAAATTTGTCAAATGTGTGGCAATAGAAGCAAAGTTTTTAACAAATCGACGATAGTAGCTAGCGAGCCTCATAAAACTCCTAACTTCAGTCACAGAACTAGGCCGGACCCAATTCTTACTGCTTCAATCTCTTGGGGATCTACCATTACCTCTTCCTTTGAAACTACACACCCCAAAAAGGCAACCGAAGTCAACCAAAATTCACACTCAGAAAATTTCACATACAACTTTTGTTTCCCAGGAACACCAGAACAATACGAAGATGGTCGGCATGCTCTTCCTTACTTCTCGAATAAACCAAAATGTCATCAATAAAGACTATCACAAACGAATCAAGAAAGGGTCTGAACACACTACAACAAAAACAACTTTTAGCGGTAATAAATATTGACATTAATAAAGAGTGCTAGTGTCTTTACCGGCATTAGTTAAGTGCCATTAGAACCAATGTCGCTAAATGCTTTAGGGACATATACAAAGAGTGCTAATTGCCGCTAAAAATATATATTTAGCGGCAATTAAGAATTAATTGCCACTAATGATCATTTTTGATGTAGTGACACCCCGTTCATCAAGCTCATTAAAGTTGCAGGCGCATTTGTCAACCCGAACGACATAACTAGGAACTCATAGTGCCCGTAGCGAGTCCTAAATGTTGTTTTTGGTATATCCTCAGGCCTAATCTTTAACTAATGGTAGCTAGACCTTAAATCAATCTTAGAAAAAATGATGTACCTTGCAACTGGTAAAAAAGGTCATCTATCCGAGGCAATGGGAACTTGTTTCGAATGGTGACCCTATTCAATTGCCGGTAATCTATATACATCTTCATACTACCATTCTTTTTCTTAACAAACATGACAGGAGCACCCCATGGTGAAACACTAGGATGAATGAATCCTTTATCAAGAAGCTCTTGGATTTGAGCCTTAAGCTCTTTTAACTCTGCCGGAGCCATACAATACGGAGGGATGGAAATAGGGCGGGTACCAGGTTCCAAATCAATGCAGAAATCTATATCTCTATCTTGAGGCATACCATGAAAATCTGTAGGAAACACTTCTCTAAATTTTGAAACCACATGAATAGGCTCAATAAAGGGATACTCAACCTCAACATCTCGATTATGAGCTAAATACGCCAAATAACCCTGCCCCACCAGTTTTCTAGCCCGAATGGAGGATATGATCTTAGTTGTCTTAGGCTTGTACACCCCTTCGCACTCTAACTTTTTCCTACCCGGAATCTCTAGAGTCACAGACTTAGTGTTGCAATTTAACACAACATAATAGGGGGACAACCATGTCATGCCTAAGATTATATCAAAGTCAGTCCTATCCAAAATAACCAAATCAATCCAAGTTTGGAATCCCATAAACATAACAGAACAAGCACAATAAACATGGGTGACTATGACAGACTCTCCAACTGGGGTAGAAACATGGATAGGGTCATCAAGCATATCACAAATCATATAAAATTCTAAGGCAAAATGCACGGACATATAAGAATAAGTAGAACTCGAATCAAATAATACATTAGCCATCCAGTCACATACAAGAATAGTACCTGTGTTTACTGCGTCAGAAGACTCTTCCTCGTTCTTGCCCGAAAAGGCATAACACTGAGCCCTGTCATCTTGATGGGCGACTTCCCTGCATGGTTGCGTCATACCTCTTCCTGCATTACCATTTCCCCTACCTCCACCGCATCGCTGATTTCCTCCTCGCCCACCTTGTGGACGCCCTCGACCATTATTACTATTTCCCGCGGGTACCACTACTCTAGTCTGCTACTGCACGGAATCCAACATATGCGGGTGAGAAAAATCTCTCCTCATATGCACAGGTTCTCCACAATTGTAACAAGTGCGACTGAAAGATGGCCTGCTGCCGGTCGAAGGTGCGATTCCCTGGCTATCCTGAATCAAATTCTGAGGTGGAGTTCCCGAGTAATTACCTGTAGTAGCGGGCATTGCAGATTGAATTAGCTGGGCTTCAAGTGTCGGCCTCCCTGAACCTCTAGTGTAAGAACCCTGAAAGTTACATGTATTCTTAGCTTTCTTAGCCAAAGCCTTATCCTGACCGTCTCGCCTCACCCCCTCCACTTTCTTCACAGAATTTGTTACCTCATTAAAACTTTCCCCCGCAGAAGTCATGTGCATAGTCAATACCTGTAACTCAAAATTTAGTCCCTACAAATAGACGGATCCTCTCTTCTTCAGTAGTCACAAATTGCGTAGCATATCTAGACAAAGCATGGAATTTAGCCTCATAATCGGCCACATACATACCACCTTGCTCAAAAGCCATGAACTCATCTTTCTTACGATCTCTTAAGGTCCGGGGACATACTTTTCCAAGAATAGAGCATGAAACTGGGTCCAAGTGAGTGGGGGTAAAGCTGAAGATCTGCATTCCACATAAGCTCTCCACCACTACTTAGCCTCACCCTGAAGTTGAATGGTCACAAACTATACTCCATACTGATGGACAATTCCCAACTTATGAAGCCTCTCATAACAATCTAGAATGAACTCATAGGCGTCCTCACTTTCGGAACCATGGAACACAGGCGGTTTCAATTTCAAGAACTTAGTTAACATCTCGTGTTCATTACCAGTCATATCCGGACCCAACAAAGGACGAAAGAAAGCATCAGTACCTACAGTTCCACCCACCTTGGGGACAATAAAAGAAATAGGGGGATTGGCGGGAGCTTGAGTTGGTTGAACTGTGGGGCGAACTCCAGGACCAACCAATCCTTTCAGGAACGACATAATCTATTAAGCTAACACTGGGTCTAAGGGAGGAATACCTATAGTCTCAGCCTGTACCTCTTCCTCTTGTCCAACATTCTCCTAATTCTCAACCTCTACATTCTCTCTGGGAGCATTCTCAACTGGTGCTCCATCCCTAGTAGGCGCTACCCTTCCTCGGCCTCTGCCCCTTGCTCTTCCTTTACACCTGCCTCGATCGCGACCTCTTGCTGCAGATTCCTTAGCTGGTGTATTGACGGGAGCTACGAGCCTATCGCCGTTGAACCTAGTGTTAATCATCTGCAGAGAGAAGAGTGAAGGAGATTAGATACCAATTTGGATCACCACATACGAATTGGAACCAAGTTATAGCACGAAACGAGACAAGAGAAAACATAGAGATTTCCTAAAGTCCTATAACCTCTCGAAGAAAAGTACAAATGTCTCTGTACCATTCCGCAAGACTCTACTAGACTCGTTTTGGTACATCGAGATCAACGAACCTAGGGCTCTGATACCACCTTTGTCATGACCCAGACTGTCGTAATTGACACCCACACTAACCCTCCGGTGGGAGAACCGTTACTACAACCCAACTAACCAAATTAACAAAAACTAAAGCATTTAAAGATATGTAAGCCGATTTAAATGTCTAACGGAAAAATAGGGAGTTCTCATAAACTCTGAAGTCTAACAAAACAAATGCGGAAATAATGCCTAGAACCTGAAGGTCAATGTACCAAAACATCTACGAACGACAATTTTAAGAAAATGGATGCAACCCCAACTAAACACAAGGAATCTAAAGCACTAGTCTAAGTTCAAATAGAAATGGACTAAACATAACGAGAACTCATGGTAGCCTCGAAGAAATGGCTCACCCTTGAATTTGGTTGATCACTGATCTCCTAGATGAGGTCTATCATTAGCCGCCTGAAGATGCCCTGTACTCAACAAAGAAAGATCAAGTGCAATATCAGTACATAACCACAATGTACTGGTACGATCACACGACTTTTCCAATAAGTGAAACATATACAAGTAACCACAACATTATAAAACAAGCATATACCGAACATATACAATATTAGTCATCATCTCAGGATTAATGTACAATTCACATTCTCAATAATATACATATATGCCAAGTCAATGGTCCTCTCATTGAACTCATATCCAAACTATTAGTGTGGCGGATCGTGACACCCGTTCCAAGTTAGTGAGTCGGATCGTGACACCTGTTCCAATATGTATGTCGGTATGTGACATCCAATCCTAGTTAGTGTGTCGGATCGTGACACCCATTCCATCAACAAGCCACAATCACAATCAAAATGTACATTCTCATAATCATACAAGCAAGTGTTGATTCATGGGATACAATCATTCATTCATACTTATTTACGATTAGTGTGATCAATAGTGCAACCTTCGCATACATACATGGATTATAACGAAGCAATTACTAACATATTTCACACAAACATAAAATCATAACCATTACCTACCTCGAACAAAGCTTGAATCCTTCTAAGAAACTTTATCTTTCCCTTTCCGAATTCTTTCTGCTTGTTCTTGGTCTACAAATAATTAATATAATGCGAGGATCAATAAACGAGGCCTATTTAACTGGATTATAACAAACTTAATATCCAAGACCTAACACATGATCCCAATACCCAAATTAGGGCTTTTTCCACCATGATCCTCAGTTCAAAATCTTCACCCAATAATAATTACCCAAGAAACTAAATTCTACGTGTCGAAAAATGGATTATAGGAGTAAAATCCTTACCTTTAGTGCTAGAAGAGGTGGAAAACTATCAAGAACTTGCCCTAGTTCGTCCCTTAGCTCTCAAGAATGAAAATTGTAGAATAATGACGTTTTTGGGGTTTATTTCCGACTTAAGTCGTGACTGACCCGCTATGGCGGACCCTGTCCCGCCATAATGGCCCAACCCTGGCGGGATAATTCCTGCCCTAACGGCTTATACAGAGATAGAACCTCAAAATTAGAGTTCCAAACCCCCATTTCATAACACACCTTCAACCCATGACACTCAAAAACTACCTGTTCGCGCTCAGATCAGTTTTGGGAGTTCTACTGGCCCGAATTTGATTCCATAAAGTCGTACGGGTTCCTTAACGTCTTAGCTATCTACTCATGTGATCAAATCATAATTAGATCTCCCATTTGTTACCAGATTTCCCTAGACCTCACTGACTCCGATTTTGTCCAAATCTGGACTGGATTGGGAAATTCTAGTTACTAGCAAAAAAAATTTTGGCCCAAAATTTTTCCCCGTTGGCTTTTCTATAACGACGGGAACAAGTCGTTACATATTCCTACATGGATTTGTTGAAATAAAAAATTTGAAAGAAATAATTCATTTTTTTAAACTTTTGTTAGATGATAAGAGTATAAGTGAGTCATTTTTGTAACGTTAAGGGTATATGTGAGCCAATTTTTAACGAGAGGTTTATCAACTTCTAAATTTTAAAGTTGAGGGTATATGTCAGGATCTAAAAATGAACGTGATGGAACTCTTCTAAACCCACCAAGACAAGTCAGCCTAAAATCTAATAATACAAAAGAAAAATGGAAAATAAATAAACAATAGCATAAGTGTGGAAAACATAATCAATTCATAAACACCCCCAAAATTTGATTGTCACATGTACTAGTCACTAGTGTAGTATCCCATAATTTGAAAGATAAATACAAGTCTTAATGTCTTTGTTTCTAGAATAGAACAAAGCATAAAATAAGGAACATGAGGGCCCGATGGGTTGACAAGAAACTACTTCTTAATATATCCTTAGAAAGCCTCAGAGAAAGATGAAGAAAATGATCACATGAGTTTGGGTTCGGAACCTATCCAAGTGTAGAAGTAAGGAGTGAGTACCAACAACACAGTACTGAGCAAGCAACCCACTAAACAAGGTATAACTAAGCTAGAATACGACTGGAGTACTCCTTTCATCCCAATCGAACCGCCTAAACTACAACCTGCATAGAAATCAACCCAACATAACAGTTTTACAATACACAGTTCACAAGTATTAACGATCATAGTCTAACAGTCACTGTTCAACAATCAACAAGTATCAAGTCAATCAATAAGAAGAATCGAGTATATCAATCATAAGTATCATGTATCTCAGTCACAAGTATCAAGTTAATCAACACTTGCTAGAACGATTTCTTATCAGCATAATATCACTCGTCGGAATCATTTCCTGTCGACATAATAACACTCGCCGAAACCATTATATCTCTCCCAGGAACCATTTTCCATTGGTATAATCACCACATGTCTCATTAGAGTGTACCAACATCAATGCAAATTGGCAATTTCACACCATAAGGAAGAGATAATAAACTCAAGAAATTCAAGTCCACAATAATATCATCAATCAACAAATTAGGATCAACATCAAGGCAATTACAGAACACAACTATCAACACATTGTATTTTTCATTTAATCCTCTTTTATTCATTAATATCAATCAAGTGGAGTAATTGAACCCGTCACCTCATTTCGATTACTCCCCAACACACACAATGAAGGGAAATATAAGATTCTACAAGTTTTATAATGTTTAGAAGTTCATTTGTCACAATTGAATCAAAAATCAATCCAAGACTTGAGCTTTTCCTTAACAAACGATATCCAAAGCCACAAAATCTAATCCAAAAGTAATCATAATGAGATTTCGGAAATAACAACATACATCATACACTTTTAAAAATGGGTCAGATGAACTCAAAAAACAAATTCTGAAAAAGACGTTTCAATCCGAAAATCATTCCTTGAATACATTATCCAACTCGTTTGAAAAGTATTGGTGAAAACTATTTCAAATATGGAGTTGTATTCAACTCATAATCACCATCTTTCTTAAAATCTCATTGTTGACACTCAATTTTGACCCTCCACAATATGAAGTGATCATCGAGCTTCTTTAACTTCAGATAATTTTAAAATATTTCATTTTAAAAAATTCAAAATATTTCTTAATTTATTTTAATGTAATTTAGTCAATCTTTTATGATTTTAAATAATATGTATGCTTTTATATAATCATGTATATAATTAGTACGTTTGATGAATATTCAAAAGTCATTTAAAAAAGATTATATTTTTACTTAAATATTTTGTTAATAAGCTTAGTTAATCAATAGTTAATATTTTTGAATTAATTAGATTATAATTAAGTTAATTATCTTATTTTTCTAAGATTAAGAAACTCAATAGTTAATTATATTAATTCGTCTCATTTAAGCTTTAGCCGAATTCACTAATTAACCCAAATTGGCTATTTAAATCGGCTAGAATTGTAATATCTTGTCAAATCTCAAAATCCTTGCATAAACATTATATTTGGCCACTTCTTGAATCAATCTTCAAAGGAAATCCAGGCACAATTCACTCTTATAACACTCCCAGGAGCTAATTCCTTTTAATATCAAAACACACCCACGATTCCAGTGATACACTGTACACCAATAATACACACAGCCAGACACATATGTGTACAACCCTTTTACACATCTTCTTCCTCGCAACAACCAGCGAATGCGAAACCCAACGAACCCAACGTGAAACCCAAAAAAACTTATAGTACTTCGACTCATTTAAGTTTTATCAAAATTCACTAATTAACATGGATTGGCTATGTTTCAAATTCAATTGACTATTTAAATCAACTAAAATTGTAATTTCTTGTCAAATCTCAAAATCCTTGCATAAACACTATATTTGGCCACTTCTTGTCACACCCCGAGCCTACACCCTAGATATGTCCAACACTTGAGAACCATCTTTGGTCTCCAAGAAAACCCTTGGCCTAGCTGACTACTTAGCCGATGATTTACTCAAAAGAACTAGGAACTTCAATTACATAATTAAACTTAAAATGTCTCAATTATAACTTAACTTAATGAACATCTGGAAACACTTATGAAGTTAACATCAACTGTCTCAAAACACATCAACAAGAAAGGGAAATAAAAGAGACTCCTCAACGTCTAACTATCTACGAAGCCTATAAATATTAAGACAGATGTCGGGAAACGACCCCTGACAATTTCACTAAATAGGAAAATAACTGTGAATTCCTCCTGAAAGCTATGAGGCTCACCAAAGCTAGCTGGAGTGCAAAATGGTATCAATGAAGCACTTGGTTATGACCCTGCACACCTGTATCTGCATCATAAAAAGATGTAGGTCGAATGACGTCAGTACATTTAATGTACGAGCATGTAAGGGAGAAACTGAAAGCATTGACAATTGAAATGATAATGCTGGAAGACATACTCTCCTCAACTCAACTCCAATACAAAATCAACAATGATAGATGCAATATTTAAACATTATAAAACAAGAGATATAAACTCAATGATGTATAAAAATACAATAAGATACTCTTTACTCTTATTTGAGAGATTCTCTAACCGACAACCATCACTTTGAGCTACATAATGATACAACGTCTCGCCCACGCTTCCAGAACTGTCCTATACCTTGCCGGGATATAGAACACTTCAACTAAATGGATTCACTAAGCTATGCTTAAAAGCAATAAGGAGTCGTCTAAAAAGTACGATCCTTTACCCATGTTGGCTACATGTTTTATGAGGAATGTGAGTTGTCTGAAATCATCCCTATATCGGTGCTCAATACTACTCCCAATAATATATAAACTCATGCTCAAATGTATAAAACATAACTCTTTCTCAATTTGAGGTAATTTCTCAAAAGATCCTCTTAAAAGAGGTGATACTATGAAATATCTCTGAACTCATAAACTCATTTAGAAATCAATGTTTCTCTCTTTTTAAATGTAAACGTGTTACATTTGGGAATACTTAGTTCCCTTATATTCTTTTTCAATCATGAATACAACTCTTCTCATGCTCATATTTAAATTCTCAAGACTTAGTTTAAATCCGTTGTTGATTACAAAAGAATCCTCAAAATGACTTAGAAGATCTCTTGAACTTTCCTCTTAAACTTACTTTAGTTTGGAATGTAAATTAAGACATGTGATTAGGACATGTAGGATCTATCAAGGATTAATTGAGACTTTAGAAGCTAATACAAAGAAGATAATGAGTCACGATTCAAAAGAACACGTCCGAAAATAAAGCACTGAAAAAAAAGGATCAAGAGACCATGGCGTACTTAGTGACGCATCGCCCAAGGGCAAGAACTTTAGAAGTCAGGCTTTGGCGCATTGCTGGTGTGTCGCACCATGGCTTGAGCTACTGAAGTTCAGCCTTGGTGCAATGGGTGGCGCACCGCCCCATTCCCCTACCCAGAAAATTGACAATTTTTTCTTCTCAATTTAAGGTCCTAACTAGTTTAGAATTAAATGAATTTTTCTAAACTCTTCTTGATTCTCAAATACAACACAAATTCATAGAATTTCTCATACAAACCTCCTCGAAACATGAATCTTACCAACAATACACAATACAAAAGATTTCAGAATCTCCATTGTTAAACAATTGAACAAAAATCAAGAACTATGCAAGAATCATTTAGATACAATGATTTTGCAAATAAATTAGATGTATCGCGTGAGGACGAACAATTAAATCATTGTGGGAAGACTTACATACCTGGAATGAACAATGTTCTTGGTGAAATCCTTAGTTCTTGAAAGAACGCTTGAAATCCTGCCCTTTTCTCCTCTTGAAACTTTGCTTTGAAACTCTAAGTATTTTGGAATGTGAAAATGTGGTCTAGATCTGATTAGAACCTTACTTAGGGGATGAACAGAACGTGTTAGGCCTTGTGGAAAAAGGAAAAGACCAAAATACCCTTTTCTAAAATGAATGAAATGCCTTAAATAGAGAGGCTTCACTCAAATAGGCATAACTTTTTACTTTGAGCTCGAAATTAAGTAAACTTGGCAGTGCTGGAAAGATGACTCAAAGATCTTTAATTTGATAGGTCATGCCCTACCTAACTCTTTATCTATTAAAATATATGGTAGTTAGAAGTTGACCCAAAACTAAAAAGTAATGGCGACTTGTACGAACCTCTCTTTAGTTCTTTTCGAAAACTAAGGTGTTACACTTCTTGAATCAGTCTTCAAAGGAAATTCGAGCCCGATTTAGTCCTATAGCATTCCTGAAGCCCATTTCTTTTAATACCAAAACACACCCAACAAATCCTAGCAATACACCGTACACACAATCTGACACAAACGACTGTTTACGCGTCTTCTTCCTCGCAACGACCAGTGAGCCTGACACGAAATCCAAAAAAGCCCGACGCAAAATGCAACAAAATTTATATTAATTTGTCTCATTTAAGTTTTAGCCGAATCAGTAGTTAACCCGAATTGGCTATGTTTCAAATTCAATTGGCTATTTTAATCGATTAGAATTGTAATTTCTTGTCAAATCTCATAATCCTTGCATAAACACTATATTTGGCCACTTCTTGAATCAAGTCTCCAAAGAAAATCTAAGCCCAACATTCCAGTAGCCCATTCCTTTTAATACCAAAACACACCCAACGAATCCCAGCAATGCACCGTTTACCAACGATACACACAAGTAGACACATATGCGTATAAACCTTTATGCATCTTCTTCCTCGCAACAACCAGTGAACCCGATGCGAAATCCAACGAACCAAATGCGAAATCTAACAAAACTTATATTAATTAGTCTCATTTTAGTTTTAGCCAAATTAACTAATTAACACAAATTATCTATATTTTAATAAATTGGCTATTTAAATAGGCTAGAATAGCAATTTCTTGTCAAATTTCATAATCCTTGTATAAACACTATATTTGGTCCCTTGTTGAATCAGTTTAAAAGGAAATTCGCCCAATTCACTCTTATAAGAAGCCATTCCTTTTAATACCAAAACACACTCAATAAATCACATTAATACATCGTACACCAAAAATACACACATCTAGACACATACACATACGACCCTTTACGTGTCTTCTTCCTCATAACAACCAACGAACCCGACGTGAAACCCAACAAAACTTATATTAATCGTCTCATTTAAGCTTTAGTAGAATTCACTAATTTACCCGAATTGTCTATGTTTCAAATATAATTGGCTATTTAAATTGGCTAGAGTTTTAATTTCTTGTCATATCTCAGAATCCTTGCATAAACACTATATTTGGCCACTTCTTAAATCAGTTTTCAAAGGAAATTTGAGCTCAATTAACTCCTATAACATTCCCAGAATCCCATTCCTTTTAATACCAAGACACACTCAATAAATCCCGGCAATACGTGGTACACCAACGATACACATATCCAAACACATATGCGTACAGACCTTTACACATCTTCTTCTTCGCAACGACCATCGAATCGATGCGAAACCAAGCAAAACTTATACTAATTCATCTCATTTATGTTTTAGCTGAATCCACTAATTAACCTGAATTTGCTATGTTTCAAATTCAATTGGCTATTTAAATCGGCTAGAATTGTAATTTTTTTGTCAAATATAAAAATACTTGCATAAAAACTATATTTTGCCACTTCTTGAATCAGTCTTCAAAGGAAATTTGAGCCCAATTCACCCCTATAAAATGCACATTCCTTTGAATACCAAAACACACCAATCAAATCCTAGCAATACACCGTACACCAATGATAGACACAGCTAGACGCATACCCGTATGTGATAACGCTCAAATGTCCTCCTTAAAACCGATTAAAAGGGACAATGATCGTAGTCAATAAAATATCCAACAAAGAGCCGGGGTCAAATCCCACAGAGAATGGTATATCGTGGAGAATTCCTATCAAGAGATTTGAATATTAAAATTTGTCATTTGCAATAGTAAGAAAAAGTGGGTGGATACTTCCACCATGTTTATATAAATTTTTGGTTATCAATTATCGCAATTAAAACTAAAATGTTGCATATTTCAAGAGATAACAAGCAATTTAGGGTGTGGGATTGGAAATTGATGTCACATAGGGGTAATTGTGCTACTCTATAGTGATGAACATTCATGAATAGGCAAAGTCATCTTTATTGATGCTAATCATATTTCGATCTCAAAGCACCTATGCATAGAATCTCTCTTTGGTCTCATCCAAATGCCAATCTAAACAACCCAAAACATTAGTGTATTCTCTCTTTCAATAACAGGGAAAATAGTCTCAACCCATAATCTCTATTTTCAAGCAAGTTACATACATCAAACGTAAATTACTAAATTCAGACTAAGAACCCACTCCAATCAGTCTCTTTTGAGCATCAACCGGAGATCTAAAGTAAGAATTTGGTTGCAACCTTAACCCATAAATTAACCCCATGATAATAAAACCAAATTCATGTATGAACAACAGCTAAATAGAACATAGCACAATACCCACTATAATAAAGCAACACCCAACCCCATAATTGCAATCCTAGATCTTGGGGTATTAGCCACCTATCACAAAAAGTAAAGAGATTATATCTTCTATGGAAGCTACCATAGGTAACATGAAATTAGGCTATAACAAGTAAACTCACTTTGGATTCAACTTCAATTTGTCAATTTCAAGCACAAAGTTGTGAAACCCCAAAAGCTAGAAAAGTGTTCTTCAAAGGAAAAACTGTTTTCTCTCTAAACTCTTCACACACTGTAATATTTTCTATTGTCATCTGATATATAATTTTTCTCTCCATTAGGCTATTTATAATTTTCCAAAATTAGGCCCAAAATTCCACTACTTGGCCTTGTCAGCGACATTAGTCAGGGTTGTCGAACTTGTTTGGTGCATCGCCTCTTACTCTTCAGCTCGCCTTTTGATGCTCTAGGCTTCAGGTATTTTGAACCTTAGTTGGTGAACTTGATTGAGTCAGCCTTTCGCGTTCTATGAATTACCTAGTACCACCTTAGTTTGCCTTTTGAGTAGTCAATCTTTTCTTTCTATACTTTGAATTTGGGAGATGCTCATCAAGACCGACTTTCTTATTCGATGCATCGCCTTTTCCACTGGAGTCCTTCAACCTGATTTGGCAGGCACAAGTGCTATGCACTATCATTTTGGGTGAGGTCATACTCGATTGGAGATCCACCTTTCTTGTTAGACTATCCGCAATGTATGCTTTGCACTTCTTTTTGCATTTTGGCCATTCTTTCAAACATCAATCCCTGCCTTATCCAATTTCCTTCATCGCTGCAAATCATCAATATTCAATCAGAATAAGACAATATTAGGCATTTAGGACACTAATTATTGAGCTAACTAGACCTTAAATGAGTGCAAATCTACCACTCATCAACACCCCCAACTTAAACTTTTGCTTCTCCTCAAGTAAATCAAGAACACAAAAAGCTCAATAAGGGTGTCTACAACATTACACAATGAGAGCTAACATGCAAGGGGCATAGGTAGAATACTCTCAATAACATGTTACCCTAAATCATGATTAAAAAGCTTCAAATAATGACTAGACGGTCTCAACACAAGCTCAAGATCACTTTAGCTTCTTGTCTAATGCAAGACCATGTTTCAACAAATGCATTCAAGTGCCCTAACATTATGAACGATTCCATGCTCTCACAAAGAAAATTCAACAAGCTGTATGGAATCACTGCAACTCTCACTATCTCAAAAGAGAAATACATGCAAGCTTTGTCCCATAAATTTGCCCATATTTTCCAATCATCATATAACCTAGTCCGTGCAAGATCTCTAGGGTTTTTTAGGCTTGTAATGGGGTTGAGGATTAAGGTATGATCAATTTAGATTGGTGACTTTATCTTTTCAAAGCATTGTTGCAATCATCATCACATCTTCTCAAGTTCTTTTCCTTAATTTTCATTTGAGACCTCAAACTTTGACTTGTCACTCACTTTATTTGGGATCCTCATTATTAAATTTACTTCTCTTTTTCATTTTAATTTTTCAAAAGCATCTTCATCACAATGACTCTTTGTTATAAGAAGAGGCTCCTTCTTTTTGTAACAACTTTCAACATTGAGTCTCATTTCGTCTTTCTTTTCCTTTCACTTGGCTTTTATTCTTCCTTCCTTTCCACCCCCAACTTAGACTTTTGGCCTAACTTGGCTATCCAAACGTAACAATGCTTCAAAAAGGATTTTTGATGAGGACAATTTCCTTCAAGAGGCTTTCTTTTGTTTTTACCAACAAATAGGTTAGGCTCAATTGGTGCCAAAATGGATGCACACCCTCACAAGGTGAGGATTGTGGAGAATTGGGTTCCATTTCAAATTGTTGCCCAAGATCATGCCTCAAATTCACCAAGATTTAAACAATTAGACTAACTAGGTAAATTCTAGAAGTCCACATACATGCTTTCAAGTAAGACCTCACCACTCATGACACTTCGAAATACACTCATATACCACATCCCAAAAAGATCAAAAGTGTGCATGCGATGTTCATTGCAAGGCTCACATCAAAACGAAACTAGTCAACAAAAGATTTTAAGAAATCGCTCAAAAGTGCAACCACATTGATTTCATTATCACAACACCAACACTATACACCATGCTTATTTTGGGTACTATTCAAGACATTGATATTGAACACAATCGATCCTCAAACTATTATCAATGAAAACTTCAAGCATTTCACGATTTAAAACTCATGGGGGGTTGGAAAATCAAGAGAGAATGAAATATAAACAACATATACACTTTAACCAAAAGAGAACTATAAAAACAAATCTAAAGTACTACAATCATTCAGAACACAAAACAAACTACAATTAAAAGGGGGCTGATGTGAGGCCAAAAATATATTTTATTATCATTGTTTGTCTCACATTTAGTATTTTTATTTGACCTTTTTGAGCATGGATTTTATGGATTGTACTAAATAGTGTATTTTATTTGTAGGAATAAATTGGTGTAAAGTTGAAGAAGTTTGAACTTAAAACGAATTAAAGATGGAAGGTTAAAGAAGGAAATCAAGAAGACAGCTTAATGGATTATTTTCATTATAATAATATATAATATATAAATTACAGTAGATTGCAAGTTGCGAATCAGTTAAGGTCAATTGTGCCATGTGGCAATTTCTGAATGAAGTGGCCAACACAGAGTTGAGGCGGTTGCACAATTCTTTGGTCTCCTAATTTGTTTTGGATTCAGTTATTTTATTTAGGGTTTCTAACTCTGTAAATAGTCCATAACAATAATTATTAGGGGAGATCAATCATAGGGCATCAAATATAAAGTTGTCAATACTCTTTAGGATTCTTTTCTTCTTCTTATTATTATTATTATTATTATTATTATTATTATTATTTTTATTATTAGACATTATTAGCTAAAAACCCTTGTTCTAGGGATGTGGCTATGGGTAATTATTGAACATCGATTGTTTTGAATTAATGTTGGTTATCACTTTGAATTACTTTTGTATTCTTGTTTTAGTATTTCATGCTTGATCACCATAGAAATAAATCTCTTGTCTACTCTTAAACTTGGGAGACGGTAAGGTAGATAGACCAAAGGATACATCAAGCTTGATCTTCAATTAAATTGAGTTGATTTGTGTTTAAGAGTGACGCTCAGACGAACACCTAGCTTTTTTACCAAACAGGATGAAATATAAATGCTCGGCAATTAGGACTTCCTATCCCCGCTCAAAGATGTAGTTAGATAGCTAATTGGAGTAGGCGATTAGAGATGGCGATACCATGATCATAAAATCAACTCTGTAAATCAGTAATTTGATAATCGTAGTTAATTCATGCATGAGATGTGATACATGAAACCCTATACATGCTGCAGCCCTGGAATTTTCCAAATCACTGTAAGTAATTTTATTATGTCATTCATGCATTCTTTTCTTTACAAATAAAATTCAAATTCTTTTGGAACTCTTAAACAAATATTTAGACTAGTATAATTTAATAAATAGTTAATTTGACAAGTCCTTTGGGTTCGATAATCCGGTTCTCTTAAGAGCCACTATATTACTTGCGCGAACATGTACACTTGCTTGTGCAATTGGGAGCAACAAGTTTTTGGTGCCGCTGCAGGGGACTTTAGAATTAAAAGATATTTGATTTGTCTAATTTCTGAAGTTAGAAAGCGAGTGTTGACAACTTGATCTTAGCTATTCATTTTGTAGGTTGTGTTGAATTTTCAAACGGGAAGACAACCAGGACTTGGTGGAGCCTCTAGCTAAACCCGAAATATTTGTTCATTACCAGAGAAGGCAAAGATGGCTCACTTACGTAGTCCCTCTTGTTGCTAGTGAACCAGTAACTCCTGTAGCAAGAGTTGAACAAGAAGAACCTATAGTGATGGCAGAGATGAAAGTGAGAGATGTAGCAATACCACGTAATACTAGTGTTACTTCATGCATCTAGAAACCTGAAGTTGGTGGAAGATTTGAACTGAAGCAGAGCATGGTGCAACTATTGCACAGGAATGGCTAGTTCATTGTTTATCACACGAGGATCCATAAGTTCATATCCAAAATTTCCTCAAAATCAGTGACACTTACATTCCAACGGGAATGAACTCAGATTACGTGAGGCTCACCTTATTTCCCTTTTCTCTGCTAGGGGAAGCAAAACGATGGTTGAATTTTGAGACCACGAACTCCATAACACCATGGGAAGATCTTGCACAGAAGTTCCTTATAAGGTTTTTCCCATATGGGAAAACAACTGAGTTGAGGAGTGACATATTAAGCTTCTAACAAAAAGGAGGAGAAAACTTGTACCAGGCTTGGGACATGTTTAAGTCCATGTTGCTGAGCTGTCTGCACCATCATTAGGCTAACGAGGTGTTGGTCCACACCTTTATTGAAGGGTTAGAGCCCAACACCAAAATTTTACTTGATTCAACTACAGGTGGACAGGCTCTGGAGAAGACATATGTTGAGTTGTTCACCTTGCTGAATGGAATTTCACAAGGTAACCTCGAATGGAATGGAAGAGGATCCAAACCAGTAGTACAAAAGACTGCTGGAATGTTGGAAGTAGATACAGTAACAATGTTAACTACACAAATTGCTGCGATGCAGAATATGATGAATACACACTTCAACAACCTATCGCTAAGATAGAAGCAAGCTCAATAAATGTGGTACAACAACCACCTACATGGTGTGAGATTTGTGGAGGTGGAGACCACAATGCAAAGGTATGTGGGGCAAACCCAGATTCTTTTAACTTTGTAGGAAATGCACAACGTGGAGGAGGTCATCAGAATTATGGTAACTCCTATAATACCAGTTGGCGAAACCATCCAAATTTTTCTTTGGGAGGAAATCAAAATCAGACTCAAGGTCAGAACCAATATAGACCCAGGGGAATGTACATGATTATCAACAACAAGGCCAACAATATCGGCCTAGTAATCGGTATAGTAGCATGAGAAAAGAGGAGATGCTGAAGAAGATCATGGCTGAACAAGCTAACTAGTAAGGACTTCTCCTTATCGAATGGTGTTTGGGAAATCATGTCACCTTCTAGCGGAATTGGAGAATCAAGCATACTGGGCTATAAATAAGTTCAATCTAGACCCTGAATCAGCAAGCAAGAAAAGAATAACACAACTGCATAAGCTAGAGGAATTCAGGCTCCACGCGTACGAAAATGCCAAGCTATACAAAGAGAAGACTAGGAAGTGGCATGACAATCATATTTTGTCACACACATTTGAGCCTGGTCAATTGGTGTTACTATTCAATTCAAGATTGAAGTTGTTCCCAAGAAAACTTTGGTCTAAGTTAAGTGGGCCCTTTGAGGTGGTGAGGATGACCCAATATTGAGCCGTGGAGCTAAGAAAAAAGGAGAAGAACTCCACTTTTCTTGTAAATGGGCAAAGAGTGAAACACTACTTTGGGAATGACATTGATTGTGATCAAGAATTGGTCAGCTTGAATGATGAGTGAGTCATGAGCTAGTCGTGCTGCGACGTTAAATCAAGCGCTACACGGGAGGCAACCCGTGACCCCATATGATAAATAGGATTTCTGGCTTTTCGTTTTGCTATTTAAATTCATAGGAGTTATTTTTGAGTTTAAAAAGAAGAAGTTTGATATATCAAGAAAATACAAAAAAATGAGTCGTGCCACGACTAAAACGAAAGCGCTGGATGTGAGGCAACCCATCGGGTTTGGATTAATGGGTGTTGTGCTTACAACGTGTAGGGAACATGGACTATCACCCATAGCGCGTTGAGAAGAGTGCCCCAAATTTGATTTTGCTAGGAAATAATTAATCGCGCGTAACAGAAACCTCCGTAATGGGTGTGCGTTGCAAAGCAAGGTAAGAATTTCACCTTTCTAGGATTTAATTTTCTAGGGTGAGGCAGAACACTTCGTACTGTGCACACATCGCAGAGTACACCAGGAATTTTGGATTCAACGAGAATTGATTTTTTCATCAAAAATAAGGGAGCTCCGTAATGGAGCTGCATCGCGGAGGATGTCTAGAAATTTGATTTCAATAGGAATTAATTTATTTTTGTGAGGCAGAACACTCCGTAATGGAGCCGCGACACAGAGAAGGTAAGTTTCTTTTGTTTTTCATTAAAAAGGTGGGTCTTAATTGTTTTCCTTCAAAACACATGACCCAAGTCCCTTTTAACCCCAATTTCTGCCCTCAATCCCCCATTTTCTCCCCGATTATTCTTCCATCCCCTTCTCCCCTTGCAAATTTTCAAGGTTCTATCCATAACGCGATGACAATTCCATGTCTCTCTCCTGATTCTCCTCATTTTCAACATTTAAGGTACATATTTTGTCGTCTTTTTGTGCGATAGTTGGGCATTTTTGCATGTTGTTGTTGTGGGTTAGTGTATTTTTTTTCTTGGGAAGTTAGGGGTGTGATTGGTTGTTGTACTTGACCGCTGTTGTGGTAACTAAATGCGATATGTGAATGTATCATAATGATTGTTTGTTTTGGCCTTGAGTTTGCGTGTTACCCATGGGGAAGTCAGAGTTACCCATGCCTTTCCGTGTATTGTTGGTTGTTTTGGGCTGAAATACATTATGTTTGCAGGCAATCATGTCAGGTACTCAGCGACCCAGCAAAGAGGTGGTAACATCTAGCCAAAGGAAACAAGTCCAAATTAAGGGGAATGTCCCTCCCGTACCAACAATCCCACGGGAGCAAACTCGAAGGTTTGTGTAACATCCTACAATTTGAAGTGGCTTTGAAGAAGCTTGAAATTGGAAAGTAGTTATTTTTGGAAAAAAATAATAATTAGAATCTGGAAATTTGGTTAAGTATGGGAATAAGTGAGTTTTTGGCCAAATTTGAGCAGTCATAAATCCTAGATCAGAATGAGTTAGGAGTAGTTCCAGTTATGGTTGCGAAGCTCGTGGAATGATCTTTGCAACGCCACCGAGTTTGCTCGATTCCGAGTTCGTATGAGGGAGTGATCCTCTTTAGAAGTTGGGCAGTTGGAAGGGAAATCCGTCCGGAAATTTAAGGGCATTTTGCTCTTTTCACAAATTATTTCTTTTGAGGTTACATTGTGTGTTAGGCTGATTTTGGATCATTTCTTTTATCCCATTTTAAAGAGAAAGAGTTAGGGTTCTTGAGAGTGAAGAAGAGGAGAAGAAGAGAAGAAGAAGAGAAGAAGAGGAGAAAGGAAATCAACAAGTTTCCGTCGTGGATTATCGTCGGGGGTGATCCCTAATAGGTATGTGAGTTTTTTTGTGTGGGTTGATCCTTTTCCCCACACACCAAGCTCATTCTATTATTTGAGAAAAGATTGAAATTTGTTGTTGAAGTTGTTGAAGTTGTTAGTTGTTGTTGATGTTGTTGGTTGTGTTGTTGAAGTTATTGTTCGTTGTGAGACATGATTGGGTTGTGTATTTAAGTTGAAATCTATTGTATGTTGAGGGAATTATGATTCTAGGAGTTATGACCCTTTGAAGTTGATTCACCATCAATTTTCAGCAAATTTTTGGCTATCGATTCCCATCGACGGGCGCGACCTACGGACCGTAGATTGATTGACGGTCCGTACTGGTCAACCGTCAATCGGGACAGAAGCTGGGCTTTTTGGGGCATCGATCTACGGGCACGACCTACGGTCTATAACCTGACCTACGGACCGTAAGTTCGGGCCGTTTGTCAACACTTAGTCATTTTTTTAACTGAATTCTGGGGAAGTTTCTGACGTGATCTACGGACCTGCAGGACGGACCGTAAGTCCATCTACGGTCCATCGATGGCGTCCGTAAATGCCATCTGTATCACCAGAAATCTGAAATCTCAGCCAAGTTTCCCCCATTCTTTTCTCACTTTCTCATGCATGTTCCTAAGTATTATACCTATGTTTTATAGTTGTTTCCGACACTCCAAAGTACGTCTAAGTATTTAAGAATCCCTCCATAACATGTGATCGAACACCTTGAATTCATAATTCCGATTCAAGGAAAGATAGTTTCCAAGTCAAGTCGAGTTAGAAGTCAAGAGAAGTTAGAAGTCAAGCTTAGAAGTTAAGAAGTTAGTTCAAGCAAGTCCTCCAAGCTTTTCAAGAGTCTTTATTGAACGTTTTAACTTCTTTCTAAGGCTCAAGTTGCAAGTCAAGTAAAGAGTAAAGAGTCAAGAGTTTAAAGTTGAGTTCATTTTTCTCAAAGTTATTAGGGAACTATGTATTCCCAAAAAAGTTTTAAAGAAATGTCTTTACATCTAAACAAGGTTGGAAACTGAGATTTCCAAAAGAGCCTTCGGGCTAGTTTTTGAGTAATTATCTCATATCAGCAGGAAGAAATATGTTTTAAAAACATAAGAGCCAGTACATTTTTGAGAGTAGTATCGAACACCGAATTGGGGGAGCGTTCAAAGAACCCACAGCCCCCATAGAACCATGTTAGCCACCATGGGTAGAAAAGGATCATACTTTTTAGATGAATCCTTTTCAGATTAGACTAGTGGATCCATTAGGCAGTTCAGGTCTTATACTTTTGGCCGGGTATAAGATGCTCTGGCAGCGTGAGGTCGATCGCTGTATCATCACTATAGCTCTTATGTGATGGTTGTCGGTTAGAGAAACTCCCACAGCAGTTATTGTAGTTTCATACACAGAGATTATTGTATTTTATATACATCAGTTCATTGTATTTCTACATACATTTCAGGCTTATTGTATCTTTGTATACACACAGAGTTTATAGCATATTTTAAACAGTCTTTCTTTATATCGCACTTGTTTTAAATTGCCTTATATTGAAAGAAGTCAGCCAGGTTGAGTTGAGTTGAGCCAGGTAAGCTATTCAGTTTCTTCCAGATTTCCTTCTAGCCTTTATTGCTTAGTTTTCCAGCTCGCATACTCGTACATTCCATGTACTGATGCCAGTTGGCCTGCATCGTTTGATGATGCAGATTCAGGTACCCAGGATCAGCATCCAGCACGTCGTTAATCCAGCTGAGCACTCCAGAGTCAGTGGTGAGCCTCCTTGCATTCCAGAGGACTCAATTATTTTGTGTTCTTAGTTTTTGTTTTATTAGGATGTTGTGGGGTCTGTCCCAACATCCATCTCAGTATTTTAGAGGCTTCATAGACAGACAGTCAGTCAGTTAGTTTTGAGTCTCTCATCTAGATATATATGTAAATATTCTATTTTGAGATTCGAGTTGCCTTTATGGCCATATTTTATAAGTTAAGTTATTTTGTAATATTGCATTGCATTGAGTTATTCTATTGGGTTAGGTTTCCGTTGAGTTAAGAAAGCCAGGCCAAGGGTTCGCTTGGGGCCAGAAATGGTCTCCGGGTGCCGGTCCCGCCCAGGGTGTAGGCTCGGGGCGTGACAAACTTGGTATCAGAGCATAGAGTTCAAGAGTCCTAGGGAGTCTATGAAGCCGTGTCTGTAGAGTCCCAGTTATCGGTGTGAAGCGCGCCACATCTATAATTGGGAAACTGCAACATTTAGGAAGATTTCTCACTTCTTTCATACTCAACTTGTGCGTTAAAGTTTATCTCGAAAGAGTTTCCTTCTAATACACTCTTGCGCGTGTTTCAGATAGTCATGCCTCCACGAAGAGTTGGCAGAGGGCGTCTTCCTAGACGTTATGTTGATGAGCAAGAGTTACCTGATGCACCTGGAGTGCAAGATCAAGGGGAAGTTCCTAATGCCGAGTTCAGAGTGGCAATTAGAATGTTGAGTCAAGCTGTAGCAAATCAGATTGGTCAGCAAATGGGAGCTCGACAGGAAGGAGCTGACACTTCTAGGATTCGTGAGTTCTTGGGGATGAATCCTCCGAGTTTCATGGGTTCGAGCACTACTTAGGATCCAGAGGATTTCATTGAGGAGTTGAAGAAGATTTTTGATGTGATGCATGTGGCAGATATTGAGCGGGTTGAACTAGCTGCGTATCAATTGAAGGATGTTGCTAGAATTTGGTTTGACCAGTGGAAAGGGGGCAGAGTTGAGAATACACCACCTGCGAGTTGGGTCTGTTTTGAGGAAGCTTTCTTGGGGCATTTCTTTCCTCGAGAATTGAAAGAGGCTAAGGTACGTGAGTTTCTCACACTTAAACAGGAGTCCTTGAGTATTCATGAGTACAGTCTGAAGTTCACACAACTATCCCGCTATGCTCCAGAGATGGTTGCGGACATGAGGAATAGAATGAGTTTGTTTGTTGCTGGGCTGTCTCGGTTGTCGAGCAAGGAAGGTAGGGCGGCAATGCTTATCGGGGACATGGACATATCAAGGTTGATGGTTTATGTGCAGCAGGTCGAGGAAGAGAAGCTGAGGGACAGAGAAGAGTTCAGAAATAAGAGAGCTAAGACCAGAAACGAGTCCGGGCAGCAGAGAGGTAATTCAAACCGTTCCTCCTTTCAGCAAAGGCAAAAGGGACCTGCTCCATCATCTGCTAGAGCACTTGCATCCAGATACCGAGGTGAATTTAATGGCCAGAATTCGAAGGACTTCAAAGCTAGACCAGCGCAATCTTCGGGTAGTGTGGCGCAAGGGAATAGTAAGCCTCCTGCTTGCGCCAAGTGTGGTAGAAACCACTCAGGTATTTGTCGAGAGGGCTCCATTGGTTGTTTCAAGTGTGGTCAGAATGGACATTTCATGCGAGAGTGTCCAAAGAATAGGCAGGGTAATGGGGGCAATAAAGCACAGTCTTCTTCAGTTGTTCCCCCAGACATGACGGCACCTAGAGGAGCTACTTCTAGTGTAGGTGGAGGAGCAAACCGCCTTTATGCAATCACCAGTCGCCATGAGCAAGAGAATTCTCCGAATGTTGTCACTGGTATGATCAAAGTCTTTGCTTTTGATGTGTATGCTTTGCTAGACCCAGGAGCAAGTTTATCTTTGTAACTCCTTATGTTGCAAATCAGTTTGAGCTTCTTCCTGAAAGACTTTGTGAACCCTTTTGTGTTTCTACACCTGTTGGGGAATCTATTCTAGCAGAAAGAGTCTATCGTGATTGTCCTGTTTCCATCAGTCACAAGAGCACCAAGGCTGATTTGGTTGAGCTAGACATGGTAGATTTTGATGTCATTCTGGGTATGGATTGGCTTCATGCCTGTTATGCATCATTAGACTGTAGAACTCGAGTGGTCAAGTTTCAGTTTCCGAATGAGCCAGTCTTAGAGTGGAGTAGTAGTTCAACAGTGCCTAAGGGTCATTTCATTTCGTACCTTAAGGCAAGAAAGTTAGTTTCGAAGGGTTGTATCTATCACTTAGTCCGAGTTCATGACTCTAGTGTTGAGATACCTCATTTTCAGTCAGTTTCTATAGTAAGAGAGTTTCCAGAAGTTTTTCCTGATGATCTACCCGGAATTCCTCCTGAGAGAGAAATAGATTTCGGCATAGATCTCATTCCAGATACTCGTCCTATCTCTATTCCGCCATATAGAATGGCACCAGCAGAGTTGAAAGAGTTGAAAGAGCAGTTGAAAGATCTCCTAGATAAGGGCTTCATTCGACCAAGTGTCTCGCCTTGGGGTGCTCCGGCCTTGTTTGTGAGAAAGAAAGATGGTTCCCTTAGAATGTGTATAGACTACCGCCAGTTGAATAAGGTTACCATCAAGAACAAGTACCCTCTTCCGAGGATTGATGACCTTTTCGATCAGCTTCAGGGTGCCACTTATTTTTCAAAGATTGACCTCCGATCAGGCTATCATCAGTTAAGGGTAAGGGAATGTGATATCCCAAAAATAGCTTTCAGAACCAAGTATGGTCATTATGAGTTTTTGGTCATGTCCTTTGGTTTGACCAATGCACCGGCAGCTTTCATGGATTTGATGAATAGAGTCTTCAAACCTTATTTAGATATATTTGTTATTGTCTTTATTGATGACATACTAATATATTCAAGGAATGAAGAAGATCATGCTAGTCATCTCAGAACAGTTCTTCAGACTTTGAAGGACAAGGAGTTGTATGCCAAGTTCTCTAAGTGTGAGTTTTGGCTTAAGTCTGTGGCATTCCTAGGCCACATTGTGTCCAGTGATGGAGTTAAAGTTGATACTCGGAAAATTGAGGCAGTGCAGAATTGGCCTAGACCCACATCTCCAACTGAAATTAGGAGTTTCTTGGGATTAGCGGGCTATTATAGAAGATTTGTTGAGGGGTTCTCGTCTATTGCATCTCCTTTGACTAAGTTGACTCAGAAGACAGTGAAATTTCAATGGTCGGAAGCTTGTGAGAACAGCTTTCAGGAATTGAAAAAGAGATTGATTACAGCTCCAGTTTTGACGTTACCAGAAGGTACTCAAGGTTTTGTGGTGTATTGTGATGCATCTAGAGTTGGTCTGGGTTGTGTCTTAATGTAGAATGGCAAGGTTATAGCTTATGCCTCCAGACAGTTGAAGGTTCATGAGAAGAACTACCCAACCCATGACTTAGAGCTAGCTGCGGTAATATTTGCTTTAAAGATATGGCGTCATTACTTGTTTTGTGTGCACGTCGATATATTTACTGATCACAAGAGCCTTCAATATGTGCTTACTCAGAAAGAGCTTAATCTCAGACAGAGGAGGTGGTTAGAATTACTCAAGGACTATGACCTTAGTATTCTTTACCACCCAGGTAAGGCTAACGTCATTGCTGATTCTTTAAGCAGGTTGTCTATGGGTAGCACCGCCCATACCGCCCATATTTTGTGTTCTTAGTTTTTGTTTTATTAGGATGTTGTGGGGTCTGTCCCAACATCCATCTCAGTATTTTAGAGGCTTCATAGACAGACAGTCAGTCAGTTAGTTTTGAGTCTCTCATCTAGATATATATGTAAATATTCTATTTTGAGATTCGAGTTGCCTTTATGGCCATATTTTATAAGTTAAGTTATTTTGTAATATTGCATTGCATTGAGTTATTCTGTTGGGTTAGGTTTCCGCTGAGTTAAGAAAGCCAGGCCAGGGGTTCGCTTGGGGCTAGAAATGGTCTCCGTGTGCCGGTCCCGCCCAGGGTGTAGCCTCGGGGCGTGACAGTGTGGACTACGAGCAGTGGTCAAAGAGGGTAAAGTGTGGTGGAAGAAACACACAGAGGCACGATACTTCCCTGATGTGTGCATTGAAAGAGATAGTCTGGCAAGGGAGTTTCCACGAATCATGAGGCATATCAAAGAACTTCATATGGAGTTCATTTTTGCTGAGCCAACCAAGTGCAACTTACACATGGTCCTAAAATTCTATGCCAACTGGGCGACAGAGTCCTGAATGCATTTTGTGAAGGTCCGTGGAGTTAATGTCACTATCATTCCCGCGGTTCTAAATGATATAGTGGGCATAACACCTGATACTGACCTTTAGGTGATAACGGGGTTGAACATTCGACCACCCTATCGCGCCATCTGACACACACTTTGTGGACCCCAGTCGATTGTTCAGTGGACAAAACAGAGCGCAAATAGGTTCCACCAGTCTCTTCCTTATGCACACATGAGCAAAAAAGCTCGGGTCTGGTTGAAAATAGTCATGAATTGCTTGATACCCAGGCTACACTACACAGACATCACACGTGATAGAGTGTGCTTGGTTTACGCCTTGATGACTAATACTGAGTTAAATATAGAGGCAGTGTTGAAATCTTCCATGAGGAAGGCCCGAGTTCACAAAGGGCGTAGGTATGCTTTTGGAGGTATCATTACTCAGTTGTGTTGTGCTGCAGGTGTACCATATGAAAGCTTGGATTATATGGCACCACTTTTCCCAGTGCTAGTAGATATAACGAAGACAAAAGGGTTTGACAATGAGTTCGGCCCACCACTTACCACTACGAAGCGCCATCGCCGTGATGAGTTGATTATGGCCCATATGTATGGGCTGGAGAAGTTGCGCCACCAAAATGGATGTCGGGCGTCGACTGAGGAGCAATTGGGGAAGGTTGAAAGGAGGTACCCGCTGAATGTGCATGCCAAAGTGTTGCTATGCATCAGTCCTGAGTTCCATGAGCACGTGGATGATGATATATCGATAGACGAGGACAGGCTGTGCACTTGTTCTGATGTGGAATCTGATTCTAACACTGAGGAGGTTGACCCTGCACAGGCCGGTGATGTGGCCGAAGGCGGAGATACCATGGAGGACTGATCAGGAAATGATTCACCTTACCTCTGTTCTTATTTTGTGATTTTGTGTAGCACTGGGGATATTCCTAATATTTCAAGTGTGGGGTGGGGTGTAATTCTCTATGTATTTTATATATTAGTTGAACATGGGTAGTGTCTTTTATCTATCTTTTATTTTAATTTTTTATTTAGGTTCCTTGGAGGTTGTTTTCGGTTCTTTGGCCAAGGAGAGTCCCTTTGAGCCGTACAAAACACAAAAATATTTTGTCTTTCTAGGATCAAGTCAGTCGTCGTATTTGAGTCACATTGCCCTATGATAGATGGATGATGACCATATTAAGGGGAGTTTTCATCACTGAGTCATAGGTATGGTATGTGTGCTGAAACATGAAATTTCGAAAGGAAATTGTATGAAAGCATGTGGACAATATATATATATATATATATATGTATGAATGCATTTGAATTTTTGTACTTGATTGTAATGGCTGCAACTTAAGCTTAAATATAACTTTTGCATGAGCTGATTGTGTTTCCTGTGATTGATCCAACTTGATTAGAACTTGTGCCATGAGCGATGAGGCATTGTATTGTCTGTGTAGTACATCTGAGTCTAGAACTTGCCTGGTGTGTTATTGAAGCAAAATTGAAGTGTTGCTTTGTGTAGGAAATGATAATAGGCCTCCTTTAATATGTTCAAAAAGCTTAGCCTTTCAGATACTATCACTTGTAGCCTTGTCGAGCTTGTAGCCTTTTATTAGCAGACACATTTTCACCTGACATCACTTTATTAAATCTCTAAGTTGTTTGCACCCTGCTTGCCTAAGCATTGTAGCATAGACTGTTGTTGATTTAGTAAAACGGAAAGTGAAGAGGCAACCCGAAATAGACACAAAGTAATAGAAAAAACCCTCAGTAAGAGAATAAAAGTATCATAAAAAAAGTTGGTTCTTGGAATAAAAGAAATGAGGGGCAATTTGAGAAGTATGTAAATCATGTGTGATAGATATGTTGACAGAAGGCTGATAAAAAAAGAAAAGTCTGATGATGTCTTAAAAGTGTGAAGTTCTTAGGTAAGTGTAAGTCACTACTGTATACTTATTCCTACCCGTCCTTTAGCCGACATTACAACCTATAAAATCCCTATTTGATTCTTTGCAAAACACGCTTAAGTAGTGGAGACGTACATAATGGGCAAGCTTATTGTTCTCAGTGTATACATGCGAGATGTTCTTTTTGAGTGAGAGTGTTCTGTGTTGTTAAAGTCCTTAAATTATATTCAATCTGTTGAGTTGAGTGTGCGGACTATTTCTTGGAGTGAGGGGCACTTGTTGTATGAAAGATAGGTGCTATCTAATAGTGAACATGAAGTTTAATGCTTTGGTTGCAAAAATTTGTCGAGTCAGTACTTGAGATGTATGATGTATGAAAGTGGTCAAGGCCACCTGTAAATGAGAACATGCATGTTTGAACTGATAAAAGATCCTTGAAAGGAAGTGGCGGATGCACAAATACCAGTGTTAGGGAGTCTAGGTCTACGACTAGTATGGTTAGTTGTTCGAGGACGAACAAATCTCTAAGTGTGGGGTGGTGATCTTGGGCATATTTGTATGCCTAAGAACCAAATAACACCCACATTTTGGCCAAGTTCAAAATCATTCTTTACTAATTGATAGTAGTGTCGAGTCATTTGAATTCATTTAGACTAACCAACATGACTAGTTGTGTAGGTGAAGTTAAATGAAGAAACGATCACTGAAACAGGCATTGGGAAGCACAAAAGGATCCAAGTAAAAAAACAACAAGAAAGGAGAATGAAAAATGAAGAACAAGTCATGTCCGCGGAGAGAGATTTTTTTTTTTTTTTGCAAAATAGAGTTGGAACAGAACAATTCGTATTGTGCACCCGTCGTGGAGAAGAGAAGATTTCCAAGAACTGGATTTTAGAGACCCCTCCGCGTCGCAGACTTCCTTGCCAGATTTGGTCAATTTCGATTAAATATAAATATACTTAGATTTTTATTTTAGATTTTTTTTTCTTTTTCTGGGTTTGGAAGAATGATGACTTTGGGAGCTTTTTCATCTGTTCTTAGGGTTCATTCCTAAACTCTTCTATTTTTGATCTTTTTATGTTATTTAGACATCGTATAATCGAGATTCTTGATATGAGTAGCTAATTTCCCTAGTTATAGGGCTGTGGCTACTGGATGATTGTATTTTATTGAAGTTTTTATGGATTGAAGTTAATTATCACATGAATCAATCTTATGTTCTTGTTTTCGTATTTTTGTGCTTGATCACCACTGAAATAAACATCTTGTCTGAATTGAACTTGGGAGAGCTATAAGAGGATAGAACGTGGGGCATAAGGAGCATGCTTTTCTTTTAAGAGTTAGAGTTAATTTGTATCTAGGATAGGGATATACCTAGAGACCGTGCTTGGTTATTCGACAGGACAAAATCATAATGCTCGGTAATTAGTCCAGCCTATCCCCACATAACAAAGTAGTTAGGATGCCATTTATCGTAGGCGATTAGAGGTCGGGAGACCATAATAATATAATTAACCCTGTGATCATTGATTCAATAGTTAAGTAATATCCATTTAACAATATAATATGCATGAATCCTGAAGTAAGCTGCAACCCTGGACTTTACCCAATCATTGTTCAAACCCTTTGGAAATTGAATCGCATTAGTTAAGATTTTAATTAGATTTAAGATTATAGAAATATTCATTTCATTGTTCTTGATAAAACTTTCTTCGAATTGAAAGTATTGGAAAGATCGAATTAATCTAATCTTGAGTCCTTGTGGGTACAATACCCGGCTTTTAAAAAAGTCACTTTAATACTTGAACGACCAGTACACTTGCGTGTATAATTGGGCGCAACAAGATTTTGCCAAAAACTTGTTGCTCCCAATTGCACACGTAAGTTTACGTGGTCACGCAAGTAATATAGTGGCTCTTAAAAAAATCGGATTATCGAACCCAAAGGACTTGTCAATTAACTATTTACTAAATCATACTAGTCTAATTATTTATTTAATAGTGCCAAAAAAACTTGAATCTTATTTGTTAAGAAAAAATGCATGAATGAAATAATAAAATTACTTACAGTGATTTGGAAAATTCCAGGGCTGCAACATGTATAGGGTTTCATGTATCACATCTCATGCATGAATTAACCACGGTTATCAAATTACTTATTTACAAGGTTGATTTTATGATCATGGTCTCCCGACCTCAAATCGCCTACTCCAATTAGCTGTCTAACTACATCGTTGAGTGGGGATATGCACTCCTAATAGGCAATCATTTATATTTCATCCTGTTTTGTAACCAAGTTAGGTGTTTGTCCGGGCATCACTCCTAAACACAAATCAACTCAATTTAACGAAAGATCAAGCTTTATGTATCCACTGGTCTATCTACCTTAGCGTCTCCCGAGTTTAAGAGTAGACAAGAGATTTATTTCTATGGTGATCAAACATGAAATACTAAAACAAGAATACAAAAGTAATTCAAAGTGATAATCAACATTAATTAAAAACAATCGATGTTCAACAATTATCCATAGCCACCACCCCAGAACAAGGGTCTTTAGCTATTAATTTCTAAGAAAAGAAGAAGAAAAGAACCCTAAAGAATATTGACAACTTTATATTTGATGTCCTATAATTGATCTCCCCTAATAATGATTTCTTTAGACTATATATAGAGGTAGAAACCCTACATAAAATAACTGAATCCAAAATAAATTAGGAGACCAAAAAATTGTGCAACCGCCTCAACTCTGCGTTGGCCACTGCCTTCAGAAATTGCCACGTGGCACAATTGACCTTAAGTGATTCGCAATTTGCTATCTACTGTACTTTATATATTATATATTATTATATTGAAATTAATCTATTAAGGTGTCAGTTTGATTTCCTTCTTCAACCTTTCATTTTTAATTTATTTTAATTCCAAACTTCTTTAACTTTACGCCAATTTATTCCTACAAATAAAATACACTATTTAGCATAATCCATAAAATTTATGCTCAAAAAGGGCAAATAAAAATACTAAATGTGAGACAAAAAATGATAAGAAAATATATTTTTGGCCTCACTTCAAACACCCCACACTTAAAACTTTTGTTCGCCATCGAGTAAACATTAAAGCCCATCTCAAAAAATAATACTAGGAATGCCATCGCTTTGGTTAATACGAACAATTAGGTCATATACAATTTTCAAAACAGCAAGTACACTTCTCAATCATTATGCAAGACCTTCAAATAAACAACAAACTTCTAACCTCCTACCCTCAAGGAAGGACTTTGCACTCATCAAATTTAAATTTGCTCATCTATTCTCATCAAAGAAAGCTAATAAAATCACCTATCTTCATGAAACACGTGCCCTCACAAAAAGAAATAGTCCATACAGTCAATTTAAAAGATTGAATATAAATTAAAGACTTAACATCAAGGAACAATTCTCACACTCACAAATAAAATTCACATGTATGCACAAAGAACCATAGACTTGCCCATTATGTACATCTCCACTAATTAAGTATGCTTGAATATAATCAAATATGACATTAACGGGTTGTAATGTAGGCTAGGAAACGGGTAGGAAAACTATATAATAGTGACTTACACTTCCTTAAGCACTTTGCAATTTTAGACTTCATCACCCTTTATTTTCTTCTCTTTATTTTTAGCCTTCTCTTCAACAATTATTTCATAATTAATTCTGATCATCTCAAGAATGCTTCAATCATTTTTTTCTCTTTTTTTCAAAGGATTTGTTTTTTCATGTCACATCCTTTTAAAGAGGGCTTTTAAGCACTTTGTAGTTATCATTGAGTACCTTTTCACTCAACTATCCCTTTTTCTTCAGAATTAACAATTAGAATAAGTCTATGCTATAATGCTTAAGGAAGCAAGGTGCCAAAACTAGGGATTCAACAAAATAGTTTATGGCAAAATATGGCTGCCAACAAAAGGCTACAGGCTCAAAAGGGCTAACTAGTGATATAATATCTGAAAAGGCTAAAATTTATCAGACAAATCAAATAAAGCCTATTATCATCTCCTAAACAAAGTAACACTTTTTATTTCGCTTCAATAACATGCAGAACAAGTTCTAAACTAAGATACAAAACATGGAATAAATAAATTCTCACCACACATGGCATAAGCAGCAATCAAGATGGATCAATTCTATTTCTAAAAGATACACGATCACAACAAACTATAAAATAAAATAATCTATATACAAAGTCACAACCATGAGCTTAGGTGTCATAGAGTCTGCAATTTTTTATCAATCAAGCATTCACAAGAAAGTAATACTCAAAAATTGGACCTAAATAGAAAGTATCACACCACTCAAAAGGGTCTTTTCTTTTCTCTAAAAAAATTTAAAAGAAAACTTATTCCTAAAAAAAAATAAAAGACACTCGGTTCAAACGGACTATCCTCAGGAAAAGAACAGAAAATAAAAGCCAAGGAACCCATCCTAAAAAAAAAAGACTCAATAAAATAGTAAAAACTAAGAATTTATTCCTCCACCCACACTTAAAAAGATGCTATGTCCCCAAAGCATCAAATAAAATTTAAAACAAGGGTTCGAAAAACTCCCTGAGGCCTTTAGGCCTAGCTAGTAGCATGTTCTCTTAATTTTCATCAAGGGTCGAATGCACCCCACACTTAAACTCAAACACGCTCCTTCACTTCAAACTTTTGGGTACTGAAACTTCCCCTAATCTGTAAAAACAAGACCACAAGAAAAAAAAGTGACACTAATAAAAATAAAATAAGAAGCACTTACTAATTGGGTTGCCTCCCAATAAGCGCCTAATTTACCGTTGCGGCACGACACAAGTAAGTTCACCACTTTTCTTTCAACTTTGAACTTATGAATTATACTCCTAACTTTGCATCTATGATTTTGCTCCACTCTAGAGGTGGTGGTATAAAGATAAAGGAACCAAGTAATATACGTTGCATCTTGCACTTCTTGGCCCTTATGTGAGGAATGTCGTTTTGTCAACGTGGACTAAAAAAATTTAGGATATAGGGGCCTTGTACCTCATCTATACACGCATCCATTAGTTCAGATGATATAGAAAAGTATTTTGAATGAGATTAAAGTTTCCTCAACTCCAAAGCAACATTATTTACAACATTCTTGCTTTGGTACTCTTTCTCAAACGTGGCATATTCAAGAAAATTATGATTGGATTGTATCTCCTCCCGTTTTAGATCCTCAATTTGACTTCTAAGTGCCTTTTCAGTATCACAAAACTCATAATTGGATTGTTGAGCGTCAAATGCAGCAACCTTTGCATTTAATTCACTGCTTAGGTTCTGAGTATGCAAGAAAAACATATCAGCATCTTTAATGTGCTACAATTTTCTATCTATAGGGTGTGACATCACATATATGACTCTCCTACGACGCTCTTCATATTCCTCTATTAATTTCCAACAAGATTCCATACTATCAAAGTAACAAAGATTATTAACATCATCATGAGAGGGTTTTGGAGTAGGGTAGCAACACACGATACAATCGACCCACAATCCATTACAAAATTTACAGGATAGAGATGGTGCCAACAATTATCCCTGGGGAATATAATGACATTGTTGCCAAAAGTGGGCTCCTTTGCAATAAGAACAAGGTCTTACCACATGAATAATCCTCATTCATCCCAAGAAAGCATTAATTAGTAGAAAAAAATATGTATCAAAATAAATAAATAAATAAATAAAAAGAAGAAGTACAACCTAGAAGAATAGTTAATTTCTAAGTCCCCGGCGCCGCCGCCAAAAAACTTGTTGCACCCAATCGCACATGCAAGTGCGTGGTCGTTCAAGTATTAAAGTAGCTATTTTTAAGAGCCGGATATCATACCCATAGGGACTCAAGATTAGATTTATTCGATCTTTCCAATACTTTCAATTCGAAACAAGTGTTATCAAGAACAATGAAGCGAATATATCTATAATCTAAAATCTAAAATCTAATTAAAAGCTTTAACTAATGCGATTCAATTTCAAAAGGGTTTGAACAATGATTGGGTAAAGTCCAAGGCTGCAACTTACTTCAGGATTGATGCATATTATCTTGTTAAATGGATATTATTTAAGTATCGAATCAATGATCACATGGTTAATTATATGATTATCGTCTCCCGACCTCTAATCGCCTACGATAAATTGCAACCTAACTACATCATTGAGTGGGGATAGGCTGGACCAATTACCGAGCATTACAATTTCATCTTGTCTAATAACCAAGCACGGTCTCTACGTATATCCCTATCCTAGATACAAATTAACTCTAATTTTAAAGAGAAAATCATGCTCCTCATTCCCCACGTTCTATCCTCTTATCTCTCTCCTTAGTTCAATTCAGAAAAGATGTTTATTTCAGTGGTGATCAAGCATGAAGAAAACTAGAACATAAGATTGATTCATGTGATAATTAACTTCAATCCATAAAACTTCAATAAAATACAATCATCCAGTAGCCACAGCCCTAGAACTAGGGAAATTAGCAACTCATATCAAGAATCTCGATTATGCAATGTTTAAATAACATAAAGAGATAAAAAAAAAAATAGAAGAGTTTAGGAATGAACCCTAAGAACAGATGAAAAAGCTCCCAAAGTCATCGTTCTCAAAACCCAGAAAAAGAAAAAAAATTCTAAAATAAAAATCTAAGCCTATTTATATTTAATTGAAATCGGCCAAATCTGGCAAGGAAGCCCGCGATGCGGAGGGGTCTCAAAAATCCAGTTCTTGAAAATCTTCTCTTCTTTGCGACGCTTGCACAATACAAACTATTCTGTCTCCAAATCTATTTCACAAACAAATAACAATATCCCTCTCTGCGTTCTTCATTGCGGAGAGGATATAAACATGCCTTGTTCTTCATTTTTCATTCTCCTTTCTTGCTGCTTTTTACTTGGATCCTTTCATGCTTCTCAATGCCTATTTCAGTGCTCGTTTCTTCATTTAAGCTCACCTACACAACTAATCATGTTGGTTAGTCTAAATGAAAATGACTCGACACTACAATCAATTAGTAAAGAATGACTCCAAACTTGGACAAAATGCGGGTGTTATTTGGTTCTTAACTACAAGAAAGAAAGCATTTCCCAACAAAAAAGTTGTTGCCATATATTGTTGCATGTTGTTGCAAATAATGCCGATGGGAAAAGTTTATGCAACAACAGAAAAATTTGTTGCCAAAACTAACTTAATGCAACAAAAATAATTTGTTGCCTTAAATTATATTTTGTTAGTAAAAATTCGTATAGTTGTAGCTTATGAACTTTTTTGGCAACAAAGATTAATGTTGCGAGAAATTATTTTTCGCCAACAACATTAGTCGTTGTAAAAACTTGGATGAAGGACAGTTGATAATCTCTTATGCAAGCTTTTATAGCAACAATAATTTTTATTGCCATAAATAATATAATTTAAGCACACCATTAGCAATAACTTGTAATCAATTGCTATATACACAATATATATATTTTTAAAACAAATATAACTGATCAATATATAGATTAAAATTTATATATATTTGCAAAGAACAACACATGTAATGATGTACTAAATATATACAACTTCAAAAAACTAAATACTCCTAAACGTATGTATTTTATCGTACAAGACCAACAAAAGAATATAAGCGAGATCTTTACATTCTAATCCAAATAGTAATCTAAAAAACATTCTTTCAATAGCTTTGCATTACATGAATCGAGTCATCAATAATGTTGATTTATGCATATTCATCTTGCAAAGAAAATAAAATTGCAGCCCAAGTTCTAAAAGTTTCAAATCAAGAGAAGTAATGCAAATAGTAATGAATAAACATTAGTTTAAAATCATTCAAAAATTCCTCACAAAAGCTAAATATTTGTCCAAACAAACCTATGCATCAATAACTACTAAACACACCTAGTAGAGAACTTTTCAGAGGAGAACAAACCAATGTCTATTAAGTACCAAAGAATAGTATCTAGTTAGCAAAACAAAGTGTGCCTTGACTGTCCAACTAAGAGTTTGTAGTTAAAATTTTCCCGTATCTTTGAGGGTAGACTTTATCCTCTAAATATAATTTTGAAATTTATTTATCCTTTAAATTTACAAAACGTGAGCAACTTTAATCCAACTAAAAAAATGTGGCTAAATCATTTTAAAGACTAAAGAAACAAATGCTACTCACATGTCAAGATAAAAAGAAAGTTCTAGCTTGGGTCTTCTTCCGTGTCTTACTTGAAACATTGTTACAACGGTAAAAAGGAAAATCTCTTGGCATCCTTATAAATATATATCAAATATGAAGCTCTTATTTTATCTTGTATTTGATATGATATTAACCAATGCATAATCTTAAGCTACACGAGATAGTAGTTAAAACTCGAAACTTACTTAAGTTTGTTTTGTAGAAGATATTATGGCAAGTTTTCTTTGATGTGTTAGCAATAATGTTTTTAAGACTCATAAAACAACAAAATAAAAGCTACCTTGTTTTTATTTCTCGTCGTTGGCTCTTGTAATATTTTTAACACTTAGAAGCTATGTTGTTCGAACTCTTCAATAATGTCAACGGGTGGTGAATCAGACATGAATGCGACATCAAAAATGAAGAGTCCGCACAACTAAGCTTAGAAGCTAATTATACTGTAGTGTGCTTGTTCTAAAGCCTTATCTAGTTATGAAAATAATATGATGTACAATTATAAAAAGAGAAAAAAGCTTTCAATCAACATCCAAACTTCAAATATATAAAGCTATAAACATCTAAAAATGTATTCAAGCTTTAAACTTTTATACCTATACATTGCAGTAGTTATAAATTTGAGGCATCAGATGTAGTTGTTGCCAACTCTTACTATTATTTTTACATTTCTTTAATCACTTAAATTTAGAATTAAAAGATTTTATAATGAACTCAAACCTCTTAGAACCTAGGGTATATGTTCACTTAAAAGAAAACAATTAGGCAAGAGATTCATTTTAAAAATTGTAACTGCAAATATCAAGAAGGCTAGGTAGAAGTGTTTCTGGAAAAACGAGGAAAATTTACTGACTTGAGGGCTGAAGAGAGTTGATTTCTTATTAGGCATTTGGTAGTATGCCTCTAGAAACTAACATAAGTGTGCTCTCAGTTAGCTTCAATAGTCCTTTATGTATATGGGTTGAATTATCTTGGTCCTTTATATATTTCCTCTTACCCAAATAGTCCTTATTGTATACTAAAAGAATATCATTTTGATCCTTAGCTTTAAAAACTAACTGAAAAAATAAAAAGCTTGTTAAACTTAACTGTGAGTCCCACACTTGGTGGACCCTTCTTCCTCCATCATCTTTTTCCGCCATTTCTTCTCCTTCTTCTTCTTTCTGTTGTCATTTCTTTTACAATTTCCACTACCAAATTCTTCTCATATTCACAAAAGTTTTTTTAAATTTCAAAAGAACATTTGTAAGATTTTTATTTTCTATCTCTGTTTGTTCAATATTTACCATTTTATTTTAAAAATAGAATAAAAAAACAATGCTTGAAAAACTTACTAATTTTGAAAAGGTTAAAACGAAAAGATAGCTATATCCCCCATAGATCACTTTAATAAGACAAAATAACTAGTTACAACTTAAAAAGAATTTATTTATGGCGATCTCCTTTGACGGAAAATAGAGACTTTTATCCAATTTACTTAGTTCACATTTATTTTGGTAATCTTGATTTTCTTCTTCTTATTATGTATGAAAATAGAATTTTTAGAGGGAGATGAGAAATGGGTGTAGTGTATATGGAGCATGACCTCAAATGGTGAAAGAAAAAAGTTAAGGAAAAGGGTGTGCTTGTGGTGATGGTGATAGAGCAGATTGAGGAAGAAGGGTCTCAATTCCAAGGGACCCACTGTTAAAGTTAACATATTTTTTAATTTTTTTGGTTAGTTTTAGGGTTAATGACTAAAATGATTATCATTTTGAATACATTAAGGACTATTTAGATAAGATGGTATATATAGAGGATCAAAATAATTTAACCCTTATATATTAAGGACCATTTTGATCATTTTCTCAATAATTTACGATAGAGCAAGATAATACTAGTTAGATGAACATTTACACATACAACCAAGATAAGAATAACTTCGTGACACAAAGCTACAAATTAAGAACGACTTCAACATTTACTACAAAACATACCAAAACTTAATCAAGCAATTAACATACTCATTTATGCATACAACCTATAAAATTATTTTACATGAATTAATTGAAGTTCACTTACCTAATTGTCATCCACAAGACTTGTAGGAGTTGCCTCTTCTGAACTATTTGAATTAGCAAAGATTTTAAAAATTGTAGCAGGAAGTCCATTCTATTAAATATGGTACAACAAAAGTAAAGTATAACACATAGTGATACTACCTGCTTAGCATGCATAAGAATGAAACTCCAAACCTGATAAAAAGTTATATTGGGTGTTAGCTATTTAAGAATTTCGAGTGATATAAGTTATCAACAGCTTGCTAGATCTTGCTTGTTGTAGTTAAATTTTGTTTCTGTTCTTTATTTGTTCACAAACTTAGTTAGGTTCATTAACAAGAGGATCGAATCTCTAGTTTTCTTTTGTAAAAAGTTGTGATAAAGAAATCACAGAAGCAGAACTGAACCACAGTTCAGACCTATTGAATCTGGTAAATTATCAGCAGGTCATTTTTCTAGAGTATTAGATCCTTCTAGTAAGGGTGTGGAACTTGTACAATTAATAAGCGAGCAAGTACCAACCTAATAATATTTAGGAGCATACCATAAAAAGTATGAAAACAATCTAAGTTGTGCAGACTCTTCACTTTCGATGCTGCATCCGTGTCGGATTCTCCAAAAATACTCTTTTAGGCTAATTCAACACGCACCCCTTGACACTTTTGAAGAGTCCAAGCAACATAGAAAAGAACATATTTGTTTTCTCATATAAAGACTGAAGCCCTGGCCCCTGAAATTTAGACAACACATAGACAAAAAGCAAAAGCTATAAATGAAAAGAAGAGGCTAATCTAGCTTCTGATAGACTAAAAAGAGAGTTTTTGTAAGTGCACCATAATTGCAGAGACACTCAAAGTAAGCTAAACGTAAAGAGAGAGAGAGAGAGAGAGGAGGAATGAAGCTAAGAACTATGTGAAGGACAGTATTCCCTCACAAGGTGATTTGAAGAGACCAAATTATCCTTCAGAGTCCTCGTGTCAAAATAAAAGTGAACATAACTCAGATGAGGCTGAATCAGACAACATAGTTCTTACACTATTGAATATGAAGAACCCAACAGTGTGATATGTCTGGGAGGAAATGACTTGGATTAAGCAACCAACGAACCACATATGGCAAGAGATACAAACAATGAGGTTCTTAATTGTCACGACCTGGGGTTACCCACTAGAAGTAACATGGCGTACTTGACCCCGAAGGGGTTTCATACAACCCCTTAGCATAATCATAACATAAGATACAAGAAAAGTAGGGACAATTTAAAACTTTTACAATCGAAGTTATTTTCATAACAAAAGAAGCGGATGTCTTTACTAAACCTTTGTCTCAAATCATCTAACATAATACTTGAATAAAACTCTTGGGATGCAGCCCATACAAACTCTAAAACATAAAGAAATGACATAAAGGAACATGATGGGTTTGTCCTCGAAGCTATGAGGACTCACCAAGTCTTCAAGTCTTCTTGCCTTAGAAACCTAGCCTCCAAAGCAACTCAAGTCTCCAACCCTACATTTTGTTAGAATGTAGGCAATATGCGTTAGTACAAAATGTACCAAGTATGAAAGCTAGCACAACATCATAAGAGCCTCTCAAATGGTTAGTCAACATATGTCACGACGTAGGAGTACCCCCTAGACGTAACATGGCGTAGTTGACCCCAGGGGGTCGCATACAAGCCCTTATCATATTCATAACATAGGATAATAGAAAATCCGGGGAAATTTAAAACTTTCTTTAAAACATAATATCAAAAACATTTCATAAAAGCAGAAGTCTTTCTATCATCTTTGTCTCAAACCATCCATGAATAACATGAATTAAAGTCTTGGGACGCAACCCATAAAAAGTCTAAAACATAAGAAAAGTAATAGGTTCATCCTCGAAACTTTGAGGACTCACCAAATCTTCAATCTTCTTAGCTCCTTAGAAAACCTATCTCCCAAGTAGCACTTAAGTCTCCAAACCCTACATTTGATTAGAATGTAGGCAATATGCGTTAATACAAAATGTACCAAGTATGAAAGCTAACATACCAAGATAAAACATCTCAAATGGTTAGTCAACATAAGACATAGTCATAAGAGATAATAACATAAACTCCAAGAAGATAACATAACATCATAAGTCAACTTAACGCAAGATATAAGAACATAAGAGCTAAATCATACTTATAGCATAGCCTTACTTAACCTTCATAATTACAATAAGCCAACTCTAACATCATAAGTATCATATAAGCATTATTGACTCTTATTCATCTATACCATAATAGTACCATTCTCAAGTAACCTCAAAAGCATACAAGTGCAAAGCAAGAATAACATCCCATAATACTACCCAAGCCATGTATCCCTTCTTAGTCATCTTAATCATAGTCTATATACATGGTTAAATTCTCCAGGCTTCTCTACCATAAGGGCACCCTACTTCTAGGCAACCTCAAAGCATATTTGTGCAATGCATGAAAAACATCCCATAATACCCTTCACACTAAGCATAGCTTTGAAGCCATCCTAGTCATATTCACCCTACTTTGGTCTCACTATTTATTTAATTTCTCATAACTAAGGGAGTCTCTCACCTTTAGTCACTAAAGTAAGGAAGGCAACTATGGCACAATCCTATCTCAACTCATTTTCTTTAGTAACCCTAAATCATACTTGTTCAATGCAATCATATCATCCCATAATACTAATCATGCTAAGTATTACTTCTAGGTCCTCTTACTAATACTTCTTAGTTTGTAACCTAGTTCCTCTCTTTATCTTTAGAACACTATGAGGTACTCTCTTAAGCACATCTTAGTTCACTTATAACTTGAACCCTATGAGATACCACTTTTAGCATGTCTAAGTTCATTACTAGCATGGATACTGGGAGATACTTACTTAAGTATGTCTCATTGTACTATACTTGGAACCCTATGAGATACTCTATAAAGTATGTCTAAGTTCCTTCTTTACATGGACCCTATGAGATGCTATCTTAAACAAGTCTAAGTCCATCTACATCCTAGAACACTATGAGTTACTTCATTAAGTAAGTCTTAGTTTATTATGCTTTGAACACTATGAGATGCTTCTCAAGCATGTCTTAGTTAATTACATATCGAGATTGCTACTAGCAACCTTGACTCAACTATGTGAAGGGTACCATCTCATGAGACCTAACTATGGGAAAACTCACACTCTACTACGTAAGAGTTCTCCCTTGTACTTGGATATTCCTCACATAAACTAGGTGTGGTTCTCCTTTCTACTTGGAGCCGGGACCCTTTCTTATGTGATACTCCTTCTCATTGTGAATATCCACTTGGAGCCAAGCATACACTTCAAGGTTTAATTGTTAAGCTTTGCTTAACATTCATCTCTCATGGAAGGATGTCCTTTGTCCTTGATAATCCATCCCTGCTCAAGTGATTCTATCACTTCATATTTTCAAGCATTCATAAAGTAGACTAGGGCCTTTCACCATAAACCCACCCATTAGATTCTATTCATCACATTGACCCTACTCTCAAGCCCTAGTGATTCAACATTCATGACTACAAACCTTCATCTCAAATATTTACTTCATTCTATCCTTAATCATATCTAGATTACAAGACATCCAAGTAATAGGCTTCTTCTTAAGCAATTCTCATCACAGTCCTCATTACTAGGTGATTCTAGCCATAATTCATCTTAAAGGTTCAATTCCAACTTTACAAGACAAGATCAATCATATTCAATTAGTCTAAGTTCAATTCATGATTATGTGTTCCTAACCTTGAACAATTACTACTCATGACATTGTTACAAGAAGGTCACTCATGAACCTTCAATTTGCCCTTTAATGGCATCAACCCACAAATCATGAAACTCATCAAGAAAACTAGGGTTAAACATTGAAACTACATAATTTCATCATAATATCACACTTAAATGCCAAATTATCCATAAAAAAGTATTACCCAACACTTTGGAATCATACCCAACTACATCCACACATTGGAAATAACCCTAACTTAGATTGGGGTTCTTCTTCACAAATTAGTGGAAATCTTAGGGGACTCTATGGGTGGAAGAACCCATAGATGAAAAGAGAAAATATACCTTAATTCAAAGCCCTACTAAGCTTGCTTCAATGGTGATATTCGACCTAGCCTCGTTCTCTTCTTCTTAGGTTTTCTAGAGAGAGAATTATTTGAGTGGAGAGGATTTTGGGGTTTTGATTTGGGTATAGTGTAAAGTGACCTAGAATTGAGGGGTTAAAGACTTAAAATATTCATAATAGGTGAATAAAACACATATAAAATGACCCCCCACTTAAAACTAGTCCAATAGGATTTTACCCAAATGCCCCTCACTTGGCAGCCCCGTCCCAGGAACCACATCCACTTGGACGGTCCGTCAAGGGCGCCACGGCTCGTGGTCCCTTGACCAGTGCCTCCCCCATCTTTCCAATACCCTAAAACTCCCTAAAACACTAAGGCACCTTCACGGGCACTTTGACGGGCCATGGTCAAGCCAACGGCTCGTGAAGTGCCTCGTGAACTTGGGGAAGTGTCTTGGCCTCAAGGCCTTGACTCCCAAGTGTCTAAGGCATCTTTACGGACCCATCACGGACCATGGTCCACACCATTGGTCGTGAAGGTTGTCGTGAACTCTTAGGAAATAGCTTGCCAAGGTCGGGCAGCCTTGGCTCTTTGGTTTAGGCTTGCCCTTTTGCCTTGGTACTTGTCCTTCCCAAGATCAACCAAACTATCTAAGCTCATCTAGGCTACTAGGTCTAATACATACCTAGACGTTCATCCACAAAACTCCTCATTCTAAGCAAGCAAAGTCTCAACTACGACTCAAATTCTCAACATCACACTCTAGAACCGTAGCTCTTGGCTCTAGTTTAGTCTACTAATTTTACGGGTGTTACAACATAAGACATAAGCATAAGAGACTAACACATTCATAGCATAATCATTATAGTCATAGCATAGTCTCCAACATAAGCTCCATATAAACATGAGTCAACATAAGACATAGTTAATGAGCATAGGAGATAAGTCACAACCACATAAGCATAATTGACCCTAGGTCATCCATACCATAATAGCACCATTCTCAAGTAACCTCAAAAGTATACAAGTGCAAAGTAAGAATAGCATCCCATAATACCACCCAAGACAAGTATCCCCTTTTAGTCATCTTAATCACAGTCTATGTGCATGGTTAAGTCATAAGTCTTTCTACCATAAGCGCACCATACTTCCAAGTAACCTCAAGACACACTTGTGCAATGCATGAAAGACATCCCATACTACCCTTCACAATAAGCATAGCCTTGAAGTCATCTAAGTCATATTCACCATCCTTTTGGTCTTACTATAAGCCTACTTCATATAGACAAGGGAACTACCACCTTAGTCAATCATATCTTGGAAGGAAACTATGGCAACAACCCAAGCTAAGTCATACTACATAAGGGAACCCTTCACAACTAGCCTCAAGTCATAGTTGTGCCATGTATGGATAACATCCCATACTACTACCCACACTAAGTATTTCTATAGACTACCATGAATGTTCACTAGTTGGGGTCTAGTCCCTCTATTCTATTTGCCTATTTTCATATAAGGTACTTCTCTATATAGTACTAGGCAAGTCATAACCCATGAATGGCCTCTATTTCTCAATTCAAGGCTACCAAGGAATAACCCCTAATAGGCTAGACCATGCTATCATCTTACTAACATAACTTGGTTAATCTAAGCTAATTACCTTGGAAGACACACTAACATGCAAGTCCAAGCTACTCTAGGAAAGGTACAAGTGTCCTATCCTAGCTACCATGAAATAGTCCTAAGCCAACTAAGTCATGCTACCCTTATAAGAGTACTAGAATACAAATGCAATTTATCCATAGGTGAGTATGATTATCAACCCTAAGTTATCCTTAGGAGAGTATGAGTCCTCAATCCCAAGCTACCATGACTAGCCTAACTCAAGCTATCCTTGAAATACACCTTACAATGCAAGTCAAGCTACCCTTAGGAGAGTATCGATCCTCAATCCTAAGCTACCCTTAGGAGAGTATAAGTCCTCAATCCTAAATCTACCATGAAATGGTCTTGGCCAAAACAAGTCAAGCTACCATGAATGCATCCTAACAATGCTAGTTCAAGCCACCCATAAGAGAGTGTACATCCTCAATCCTAGGCTACCGTGATTACTACTAACTCATGCTACCATGACATGCATTCTATAATGCTAAGTCAAGCTATCCCTTAGTAGAGTATAGATCCTCCATCCTAAGATATCAACCTTGGTCTGATCCTACTAAGCCAAGCTATACATGAAGGAAACATATTCCTCAACTTCAAGCTATTCTAGACTAACATGATTTGATTCATTTTAGGTTATTAAGTCAACCTAGAATCCTTCTATGTGAGAGAACTTGAATCCCCTAGCATATTCATGACTAAGTGTATAAGAGAAAGAGAATTCACAACAAGATCACATCCTATTGACTTTACCCCCAAAGTTCTAACAATGATGGCTACAAGCCCTACTTTCAAGCTTAACTTCATTCTATCACAATTCATGTCTAAATTACAAGTTATTCAATGACATTCTTTACTACTAAGTGATGCTAGTCATAATTGATTCATAAAGGTTCAATTCTAACTTTACAAGTCAAGATCCTTCCTATTCAATCAAGTCTAGTTCAATTTATGATTAGATGATCCTAACTATGATCAATTAGTATACAAGACATTGATTTAGTAAGATCACCTTTGAACCTTCAACTTTGCCTCTAATGACATAAACCCACAAAGATCACATTCATCAATTTAGATTATGGTTTACCATAGAAATTAGATGAATTCATCATAATATCACTAAACAACACTAAATCAATCATAATTGGGTGATATCCACTAGATTGAAATCACGCCCAAACCCTACCTACAATGCAACACAACCCTAGCTAGAATTGGGTTTTTGATTTCACAAGTGGGGAAACTATGGGGGCTCTATTGGTGGAAGAACTCATAGATGATTAAGCTTCACACACCTTGCTTCAAATACCTAAATAAAGCTTGAATCGATGGAGAAAACTCGACCTAGGTGCTGCCCTCTTCTCTTCTCTTCTTCTTAGCTTGTAGAGAGAGAATTTCTTGAGAGTAATTTGGGGTCTTGGATGAATGAGTTAAGTGATTAGTTTAGGGGTGTATTATACTTATATAGGTGTCTAATTAACTAACTAACTGGCCTCCTTTAACCCCTAATTAATGAATTAATCAATTCCCAAACCCCCAACTTAAAACTAAAACACTTAAAAATAGCAGCACGTACGACCTCACCACCTACGGATCGTAGGTGGATGTAGTGGGTGTGGACCACCTCCGTAGGTGAGGTCTGCAGCTCTAAAAGTGCAGGCCACTGCAGGCTTTGACCCACAACCCCAACCTACGGGGCGTGGGTCCATCTATGGCCAGTAGATGGATTCCGTAGGTCACTAAAATTTCCAGATTTAGGGACTGTTTTGGGGTCCTCCTCAAGGTCCCCTTTGGTTGGTCCTTGGGGGGTCGTACCCGGACGTTTAACCCCTAAAACTCCTATTCTAAGTACGGGAACCATTTTTGCAAGTTTTAACCCTCATACTATACTCCAAAACTCTTACCAAAGGCTCTAGAACCCACTAAATTACGGGGTGTTACATTATCCCCCATTTGGGAACATTCGTCCTCGAATGACACTTTAAACACTTCTTAAAGTAAAGAATCTAACTTAGCTTCCCATTATGCATGCACTACATCTAAATGCACACAATCAACCAAGAGAACTTCAATTCAAATCCAAACTCATTCAATGCAACTCAAGGGAGTGGGAATTATTTCTACCAACCCCAAAATGCATCAAAATCTATATCTACTCTTTTTAAAGGAGGAACTAACATCTCCTAACTAAAATATGCTCTACACATAACTTGGAGCCTAAATGCAAAGTTCATCTCATAAAGCATTTATTCAAGGAGAAATCTTTCAACTCCAAAACTAAGGCATGCTCATATAATCATCTCATGAAGTCTATATGCAAATCTTATTCAAATGTATTACAAAATGAGGAAATCAATGCATAAAAGTCATTTCTATTAAGACTTAAGCATTTCATGATCATGCATCACATAAGAAGATCATGGAAACATACAATTCATACATGACTTCACATAAAAGGCAAATCAAGAGGAACCTATCATCTCAAGCTTGAGTAGGAGTAGAAGGAAAGGATGAGGACATTGGGACATCTCATTGACCCTTGGCCTCCCAAGAAGCACTCTTAACCAAATTCCTTACTAAAGAACACTCCAAACTACTTCATGGAACAACTTCTTTATTCTTCTATTTCTTAACTTGCCGGTCTAAGACCTCTACCGGTACTTCTAACTTAGAGAGGTTTTCATCAAGCAACCTTACTAACACCACTCAAGATCTCACATGATTCTACCACACCGGGACTAAACTCCTCAAACTCACTACACCTCTTAAGGTGAGAGCATCAAGCAAGCCTAACTCATGAACATCAAGGACACTCAATGAGCTTATTATCTAAGCACATTATCCCCCACTTGGGAGTAAGCTTATACAAACTCTTTACAACATCACTTCTTTCAATTCTATCAACATACCTCAAAACTCATTATGACTAATCCGGGTTCTACCAATAACTAAAACTAACAACACAATAACCTTGCTAGGTAGGCACACTATCCTCCCCCCCCCCCCTTGGGAGTAAGCCTACACAAAATCTTCTAACATCTTTCATACTAAAGACAACATCACAATCTATCATCTCAAATCTATCAAGTCACATAGCCATAATTGGCATCACCACCAACCTTTCTCCCTCACTTCTTGAAGAATAAACCCTTCTAATAGTCACATCCTAAAGACCATTGGATAAGGGACAAGAGAGAGAGCTTATAGATCTATGGCATGACTTGGAGAATGAAGAAGTGAGATTTCCTATGCATCCAATAGCCTCCTATTCATAAAAGTGGCGCGTTTCACATTTATGAACAAGACTCTACTAGACGTGGTTTGAGACAATCCTAGAACTATTCTAAACCTTGTGCTCTGATACCAAGTTTGTCACGACCCGGGGTTACCCCTTAGAAGTAACATGACATACTTGACCCCGAAGGGGTCTCATATAAGCCCTTAGCAAAATCATAACATAAGATACTAGAAAAGTAGGGACAATTTAAAACTTTTACAATCGAAGTCATTTTCATAATAAAAGAAGCGGAAGTCTTTACTAAACCTTTGTCTCAAACCATCTAACATAATACTTGAATAAAACTCTTGGGACGCAGCCCATACAAAGTCTAAAACATAAAGAAATGACATAAAGGAACATGATGGGTTTGTCCTCGAAGCTATGAGGACTCACCAAGTCTTCAAGTCTTCTTGCACCTTAGAAAACTAGCCTCCAAAGCAACTCAAGTCTCCAACCCTACATTTGGTTAGAATGTAGGCAATATGCGTTAGAACAAAATGTACCAAGTATGAAAGCTAGCACAACATTATAAGAGCATCTCAAATGGTTAGTCAACATAAGATATAAGCATAAGAGACAATAACATATTCATAGCATAATCATCATAATCATCATAATCATAGCATGGTCTCCAACATAAGATCCATATAAACATGAGTCAACATAGGACACAGTTAATGAACATAGGAGATAAGTCATAACCACATAAGCATAATTGACCCTAGGTCAACCATACCATAATAGCACCATTCTCAAGTAACCTCAAAAGTATACAAGTGCAAAGAAAGAATAACATCCCATAATACCACCCAATCCAAGTATCCCCTTTTAGTCATCTTAATCATAGTCTATGGACATGGTTAGTCATAAGTCTTTCTACCATAAGCGCACCATACTTCTAAGTAACCTCAAGACACACTTGTGCAATGCATGAAAGGCATCCCATACTACCCTTCAGACTAAGCATAGCCTTGAAGTCATCTTAGTCATATTCACCCTCCTTTTGGTCTTACTATAAGCTTACTTCATATAGACAAGGGAACTACCACCTTAGTCAATCATATCTTGAAAGGAAACTATGGCAACAACCCAAGCTAAGTCATACTACATAAGGTAACCCTTCACTACTAGCCTCAAGTCATAGTTGTGCCATGTATGGATAGCATCCAATACTACTACCCACACTAAGTACTTCTTTAGACTACCATGAATGTTCACTAGTTGGGTTCTAGTCCCTCTATTCTATTTGCCTCTTTTCATATAAGGTAATTCTCTATTTAGTACTAGGCAAGTCATAACCCATGAATGAACTCTATTACTCAATTCAAGTCTACCAAGGAATAACCCCCTAATAGGCTAGACCATACTATCATCTTACTATCATAACTAGGTTAAGCTAAGCTAACTACCTTTGAAGACACACTAACATGCAAGTCCAAGCTACTCTAGGAAAGGTACAATTGTCCTAATCTAGTTACCATGAAATAGTCCTAAGCCAACTAAGTCATGCTACCCTTACAAGAGTACTAGAATACAAACTCAAGCTATCCATAGGGGAGTATGATTCTCAACCCTAAGCTATCCTTAGGAGAGTATGAGTCCTCAATCCCAAGCTACCATTACTAACCTAACTAAAGCTATCCTTGAAATGCACTTTACAATGCAAGTCAAGCTACCCTTAGGAGAGTATGAATCCTCAATCCTAAGTTACCCTTAGGAGAGTATAAGTCCTCAATCCTAAAGCTACCATGAAATGGTCTTGGCCAAACCAAGTCAAGATACCATGAATGCATCTAAACAATGCTAGTCCAAGAAACCCATAGGAGAGTGTACATCCTCAATCCTAGGCTACTGTGACTACTACTAACTCATGCTACGATGACATGCATTCTACAATGCTAAGTCAAGATATCCCTTAGGAGAGTATAGATCCGCCATCCCAAGCTATCAACCTTGGTCTTATCCTACTAAGCCAAGCTATACGGGAAGGAAACATATGCCTCAACTTCAAGCTATTCTGGACTAACATGATTTAATTCATTTTAGGTTATTAAGTCAACCTAGAATCCTTCTATGTGAGAGCACTTGAATCCCCTCACATATTCATGTCTAAGTGTATAAGAGAAAGAGAATACACAACACGATCACATCATATTGACTTTAACCCCAAAGTCCTAGCAATGATGGCTACAAGCCCTACTTTCAAGCTTAACTTCATTCTATCATAACGCATGTCTAAATTACAAGCTATTCAATCACATTCTTTACTACTAAGTGATTCTAGTCATAATTGATTCATAAAGGTTCAATTCTAACTTTACAAGTCGAGATCCTTCCTATTCAACCAAGTCTAGTTCAATTCATGATTAAATGATCCTAACTATGATCAATTAGTATACAAGACATTGATTTAGGAAGATCACCTTTGAACCTTCAACTTTGCCTCTAGTGGCATAAACCCGCAAAGATTACATTCATCAATTTAGATTAGGGTTTACAATAGAAATCACATGAATTCATCATAATATCATTAAACAAATCTAAATCAATCATAATTGGGTGATATCCACTAGATTGAAATCACACCCAAACCCTACCCACAATACAAGCACAACCCTAACTAGAATTGGGTTTTTGATTTTACAAGTTGGGAAACTATGGGGGCTCTATGGGTGGAAGAACCCATAGATGATTAAGCTTCACATACCTTGCTTCAAAGACCTAAAGAAAGCTTGAATCCATGGAGAAAAATCGACCTAGGTGCTTCCTTCTTCTCTTCTCTTCTCTTCTGCTTCTTCTTCTTCTTAGCTTCTAGAGAGAGAATTTCTTTAGAGTAATTTGGGGTCTTGGAAGAATGAGTTAAAGTGATTAGTTTAGAGGTGTATTATACTTATATAGGTGGCTAATTAACTAACTAACCGATCTCCTTTAACCCCTAGTTAATTAACTAGTCAATTCCCAAACCCCCAACTTAAAACTAACACTTAAAACTGGCAGCACCTACGACCTCACCATCTACGGATCGTAGGTGGATCTACTGGGCGTGGACCACCTCCGTAGGTGAGGTCTGCAGCTCTAAAAGTGCAGGCTACTGCAGGCCTTTTCCCACGACCCCAACCTACGGGGCGTGGGTCCATCTACGGCCAGTAGATGGCATCCGTAGGTCACTAAAATTTCCAGATTTAGAGACTTTTTTGGGGTCCTCCTCAAGGGCCCCTTTGGTTGGTTGTTGGGGAGTGTTACCCGGATGTTTAACCCCTAAAACCCCTATTCTAAGTATGGGAACCATTTTTACAAGTTTTAACCCTCATACTACACTCCAAAACTCTTACCAAAGGCTCTAGAACTCACTAGTTCAACTCAATAAATTACGGGGTGTTACATTAATTGGGGATGGACAAAATATGTTAAATTCCAACGAAAATATGAAATTGGATGGTTTAAATGATAAATATTTTTTGTGGAGTGTGAAGTAGAGGAAGGCATAAAATCAAAAACCGGATCAAACCGGATTACGCCATTTTTTGGATTTGATTTTCCATTCTTTAGTTGATTTTGGGCTCTTATTGTTTAAAAGCCTGAAAAACCAAATATAGAACCTCTTAAATAATCAAAACAAATTTTCCATTCTCACAGTCTCAACATATTCACTGTATACTACCATAATTGCAATAGTAGGCCTAGTTATTGAAAGAAAGATGACTCTAAGCAAGCCTTTCAACTACCTCTACTATCAAAATTTGTTCTTAAAACCCATGTGCCTAGATTTCAATACTGACTCTAATAAAGACTTTTATAAATGATAAGGTTTGGATATTTTTAAGCATTTCGACAGTTCTATCAAACTTTAACTACCAAAGTTATTATTTCTTCATGCATCCTATTTTAGTATCCCCATTTGGCTTTTCCCAAAAACTTTTTATTGATCCTTTTATGGAATTAAGAGGAAGATAAGAAAAGAACGGGTGACATTTTCATTATATTGGATCATGCACCTAATTAATTAGTGCAGTTTGAAGTTAGAATAGTTGGACTACAATTTAACCTGATATTGTACAACAAACATGTTGTTGGAGTTTGAGGCGGATTCACAATTTACATTGTATGAGTTTAGTCTTAAGGTTATGAATTTTTTTCACAATAAACATCTTATAAGTAGTTCTATCAAAGTCGAACACTACTAAAAAAACAGTGAATACCGACCTATAAATACCGACCTTCGGAGGTCGGTATTCCCTGAAATACCGACCTAAAACCGCCATCCCAGCTTAGGTCGGAAAAAGCTTTGTCGCTATTCAATACCGACCTCTGGAGGTCGGTATTTACTGACCTCTCGAGGTCGGTTTTTATTTTATGTCGGAATATTCATTTTTTTAAATTCCGACCTCTGGAGGTCGGTATTTTTATTTTTGTAATGTTGAAATTCTGACCTCCGGAGGTCGGTATTTTTATTTTTGTAATGTTGAAATTCCGACCTCCGGAGGTCGGTATTTTTATTTTTGTAATGTTGAAATTCTGACCTTCGGAGGTCGGTATTTTTATTTTTGTATTTTTGAAATTCCAACCTCCGGAGGTCGGTATTTTTATTTTTGTAATGTTGAAATTCCGACCTCCGGAGGTCGGTATTTTTATTTTTGTAATGTTGAAATTTCGACCTCTGGAGGTCGGTATTTTTATTTTGTAATGTTGAAATTCCGACCTCCGGAGATCGGTATTTTTATTTTTGTATTTTTGAAATTCCGACCTTCGGAGGTCGGTATTTTTATTTTTATAATGTTGAAATTCTGACCTCCAGAGGTCGGTATTTTTATTTTTGTAATGTTGAAATTCCGACCTCCGGAGGTCGGTATTTTTATTTTGTAATGTTGAAATTCTGACCTCTGGAGGTCGGTATTTTATTTTTGTAATGTTGAAATTCCGACCTCCGGAGGTCGGTATTTTTATTTTTGTAATGTTGAAATTCCGACCTCCGGAGGTCGGTATTTTTATTTTTGTAATGTTGAAATTCTGACCTCCGGAGGTCGGTATTTTTATTTTTGTAATGTTGAAATTCCGACCTTCGGAGGTCGGTATTTTTATTTTTGTAATGTTGAAATTCTGACCTTCGGAGGTCGGTATTTTTATTTTTTATTTTTGAAATTTCAACCTCCGGAGGTCGGTTTTCTGCTGCAAAACAGGCAGCAAATTGCTGCAATTTTTAGTTGCCCACCTGCATATTTATACCAAAACAATCCAAAGCCAAATAAATTTCATCCAACCAAAACAACCCAAAGCCAAATAAAATTCATCCAACCAAAACAACCCAAAGCCAAATAAACTTCATCCAACCAAAACAACACAATATTTTCAACATATACATTAAACTATTTCAAAATAAACTAAAATACGATCAAATTAAACAATTCCAAAAATATAGAAGTCTAAAATGTCAAATAGATACAACAGCTCTTCATCACTCTCACTCTTCTTATCAGACTTATCATTCTCATCACCCTCCTGATCAGACCCATCACTGCTAGCCGGACATGGAGGACAAAATAATGTCACAAAATAATGTCAAATAAATATAAAGATTAAAACAAAGTAGTATAAAATAATGTCACAATGTCGAACAAATATATCAAACAACGTTATCATAACATAAGGCTTAATCCAAATAGTCATTCACAATGTCGAACAAACGTTAAAACTACTAAAATATAAAGTATACTCAAATATGAATATCTAAAAATCCACCAACTTTAACTACATTAGTTTTGACTTAATTCCAACAACTAAATTCACTAACTAAACCGACATTATTTATTATAACTTATTTCAACAACATAACAACTTTTGAACTTTAACTACATTAGTTTTGACTTAATTCCAACAACTAAATTCACTAACTAAACCGATATTATTTATTTTAACTTATTCAAACAACATAACAACTTTTGAACTTTAACTACATTAGTTTTGACTTAATTCCAACAACTAAATTCACTAACTAAACCGACATTATTCATTTTAACTTATTTAAACAACATAACAACTTTTGAACTTTAACTACATTAGTTTTGACTTAATTCCAACAACTAAATTCACTAACTAAACCGACATTATTCATTTTAACTAATTTAAAATACATAACAACTTTTGAACTTTAACTACATTAGTTTTGACTTAATTCCAACAACTAAATTCACTAACTAAACCGACATTATTTATTTTAACTTATTTAAACAACATAACAACTTTTGAACTTTAACTACATTAGTTTTGACTTAATTCCAACAACTAAATTCACTAACTAAACCGACATTATTCATTTTAACTTATTTAAACAACATAACAACTTTTGAACTTTAACTACATTAGTTTTGACTTAATTCCAACAACTAAATTCACTAACTAAACCGACATTATTCATTTTAACTTATTTAAACAACATAACGACTTTTGAACTTTAACTACATTAGTTTTGACTTAATTCCAACAACTAAATTAACTAACTAAACCGACATTATTCATTTTAACTTATTTAAACAACATAACAACTTTTGAAATTTAACTACATTAGTTTTGACTTAATTCCAACAACTAAATTCACTAACTAAACCGACATTATTCATTTTAACTAATTTAAACAACATAACAACTTTTGAACTTTAACTACATTAGTTTTGACTTAATTCCAACAACTAAATTCACTAACTAAACCGACATTATTCATTTTAACTTATTTAAACAACATAACAACTTTTGAACTTTAACTACATTAGTTTTGACTTAATTCCAACAACTAAATTCACTAACTAAACCGACATTATTCATTTTAACTAATTTAAACAACATAACAACTTTTGAACTTTAACTACATTAGTTTTGACTTAATTCCAACAACTAAATTCACTAACTAAACCGACATTATTCATTTTAACTTATTTAAACAACATAACAACTTTTGAACTTTAACTACATTAGTTTTGACTTAATTCCAACAACTAAATTCACTAACTAAACCGACATTATTTATTTTAACTTATTTAAACATAACAACTTTTGAACTTTAACTACATTAGTTTTGACTTAATTCCAACAACTAAATTCACTAACGAAACCGACATTATTCATTTTAACTTATTTTAAACAACATAACAACTTTTGACATTTAACTACATTAGTTTTGACTTAATTCCAACAACTAAATTCACTAACTAAACCGACATTATTCATTTTAACTTATTTAAACAACATAACAATATTTGAACTTTAACTACATTAGTTTTGACTTAATTCCAACAACTAAATTCACTAACTAAACCGACATTATTTATTTTAACTTATATAAACAACATAACAACTTTAACTAGTTTAGTTGTGACTTAATACAACAACTAAATCCACCAACTAAATCACATTATTTATTTTAATTTATCTAAACAACTTAACAAATTTTTAACTTTAACTACATTAGTTTTGACTTAATTCCAACAACTAAATCCATCAACAAAACCACATTATTTAATTTAACTTATTTAAACAACTTAACAACTTTATAACTTTAACAACTTAACAACCTTTTAAAGCTAAGTGTCAACACTAGATGGACACAAATCGATCTTCCAAGAAAATCAATTTTGTCATCTATAGGATCAACTAGTGTTGATACTTATGCTTAACAAACACATTATTCCTAAATTAAAGCTTAATAGCAACACTAGATGGACAAAAATCGATCTTGCATGAAAATCAATTTTGTCATCAATAGGATCAACTAGTGTTGATACTTATGCTTAACAAACACATTATTCCTAAATTAAAGCTTAATAGCAACACTAGATGGACACAAATCGATCTTGCAAGAAAATCAATTTTGTCATCAATAGGATCAACTAGTGTTGATACTTATGCTTAACAAATATATTATTTCTAAATTTAAAGCTAAGTGTCAACACTAGATGGACACAAATCGATCTTGCAAGAAAATCAATTTTGTCATCTATAGGATCAACTAGTGTTGATACTTATGCTTAACAAACACATTATTCCTAAATTAAAGCTTAATAGCAACACTAGATGGACACAAATCGATCTTGCAAGAAAATCAATTTTGTCATCAATAGGATCAACTAGTGTTGGTACTTATGCTTAACAAATATATTATTTCTAAATTTAAAGCTAAGTGTCAACACTAGATGGACACAAATCGATCTTGCAAGAAAATCAATTTTGTCATCTATAGGATCAACTAGTGTTGATACTTATGCTTAACAAACACATTATTCCTAAATTAAAGCTTAATAGCAACACTAGATGGACACAAAGCGATCTTGCAAGATAATCAATTTTGTCATCAATAGGATCAACTAGTGTTGGTACTTATGCTTACCAAATATATTATTTGTAAATTTAAAGCTAAGTATCAATATTAGATGGACACAAACACATTATTGAAAACAATTGTACTTGAACTTTAGAAATTTAGAAGCACCAACCTTATCTCCTACTTTGATGAAAGAAGCAATACAGTCTTATATCAACTTTTTTAGATGTTGAGCTTCCTCAGTTGCCTAGCACGAAAAGTTCTAAAATTAGTTATATATAAACTTCAAATCCAAGAATATTAGTTATATATATATTCAAGTTTTAATAAGTTCAAGTTTTCAATTCAAGTTCATATCTAATTTCTAAAATTAATTAGTTATATATTCAAGCTAATTAGTTCCAAGTTCAAGTTCTAATTTCAAGTTCAAGTCTAAGTTCAACTTCAAATTTTAAGTTCATGTTCTAAGTTCAAGTTCAAGTTCAAGTTCTAAGTTCAAGTTCAAATTCTACTTTCAAGTTCAAGTTCTAAGTTCAAGTTCAAATTCTAAGTTCAAGTTCTAATTTCAAGTTCAAGTTCTAAATTCTAAGTTCAAGTTCAAGTTCAAGTTCAAGTTCTAAATTCAAGTTCAAGTTCTAATTTCGAGTTCAAGTTCTAAGTTCAATTTCAAGTTCAAGCTCAAGTTCTAATTTCAAGTTCAAGTTCAAGTACTAAGTTCAAGTTCAAGTACTAAGTTCAAATTCAAGTTCTAAGTTCCAGTTCAAGTTCAAGTTCTAAATTCATGTTCAAGTTCTAATTTCAAGTTCAAGTTCTAAGTTCAGGTTCAAATTCTAAGTTCAAGATCAAGTTCTAAGTTCAAGTTCTAATTTCAAGTTCAAGTTCTAAGTTTAACTTCAAATTCTAAGTTCAAGTTCGAGTTCTAAGTTCAAATTCAAGTTCTAATTTCAAGTTCAAGTTCCAAGTTCACATTCAAGTTCTAAGTTCAAGTTCAAATTCTAAGTTCAAGTTCAAGTTCTAAGTTCAAATTCTAATTTCAAATTCAAATTCTAAGTTTAACTTCAAATTCTAAGTTCAAGCTCTAAGTTCAAGTTCAAGTTCTAATTTCAAGTTCAAGTTCTAAGTTCAAGTTCAAGTTTTAAGTTCAAGTTCAAGTTCTAACTTCATGTTCAAGTTCTAATTTCAAGTTCAAGTTCTAATTTCAAGTTCAAGTTCTAAGTTCAAGTTCAAGTTATAAGTTCAAGTTCAAGTTCTAAGTTCTAAGTTCAAGTTCAAGTTCTAAGTTCAAGTTCAAGTTTTAATTTCAAGTTCAAGTTCCAAGTTCAAGTTCAAGTTCTAAGTTCAAGTTCAAGTTCTAAATTCATGTTCAAGTTCTAATTTCAAGTTCAAGTTCTAAGTTTAAGTTCAAGTTCAAGTTCTAATTTCAAGTTCAAGTTCTAAGTTCAAGTTCAAATTCTAAGTTCAAGTTCAAGTTCTACGTTCAAGTTCAAGTTCTAATTTCAAGTTCAAGTTCAAGTTCTAACTTCATGTTCAAATTCTAAGTTAAAGTTCAAGTTCTAAGTTCACGTTCAAATTCTAAGTTCAACTTCAAATTCTAAGTTCTAAGTTCAAGTTCAAGTTCAAGTTCTAAGTTCAAGTTCAAGTTCTAAGTTCAAATTCTAAGTTTAACTTCAAATTCTAAGTTCAAGTTCAAGTTCAACTTCTAAGTTCAAGTTCAAGTTTTAATTTCAAGTTCAAGTTCAAGTTCTAAGTTCAAGTTCAAGTTCTAAATTCATGTTCAAGTTCTAATTTCAAGTTCAAGTTCTAAGTTCAAGTTCAATTTCAAGTTCTAAGTTCAAGTTCAAGTTCTAAGTTCAAGTTCAAATTCTAAGTTCAAGCTCAAGTTCTAAGTTCAAGTTCAAGTTCTAATTTCAAGTTCAAGTTCTAAGTTCAAGTTCAAATTCTAAGTTCAAGTTCAAGTTCTAAGTTTAACTTCAAATTCTAAGTTCAAGTTCAAGTTCTAAGTTCACGTTCAAATTCTAAGTTCAACTTCAAATTCTAATTAAGTTCATGACATTCAAACATTCATCTTCTACTCATAGCACTTCAATTATTAATTTCTAACTTTAAATTAACACTTTACTAACTAGTCCTAAAATCAAATCCAAAAAAATCTCAATTTAACCTCAAATTACATATTCTCAAGTTTAAACTAGTTCTAAAATATAAAAATGCTAATTCTTCACAAACTAACAATACCCAATTTAAAAATGCCTAATTTCTTTTTAAAAAAACCTTACAATAAAAATCTTCAATTATCTATACCTAACTAACAATAATCAAATCAAATTAACAATTGAATAACACAACCAACAAACAAAAACAATAATATACTAACAAACAATCAATTATAATTACTAGAATTAGTTAAATATAAACTTCATATCCAAGAATATTAGTTCTATATATATATATATATATATATATATATATATATATATATATATATATATATATATATATAGTCAAGTTTTAATAAGTTCAAGTTTCAATTCAAGTTCATATCTAATTTCTAAACTTAATTAGTTATATATTCAAGCTAATTAGTTCCAAGTTCAAGTTATAATTTAAAGTTCATATTCCTAATTAAGTTCAATTTATAGTAAATTCAAGTTATAATTAATTATAAGTTCTAATTAAGTTGTAATTCAAATCCCTAAAATTCTAAATTCAAACTAGCTAGCTAGTGTCCCAACTTCAAACTATTAAATTAGTCCTAAAATATCAAATATAATTCAAACTATTAGTCCTAAATTCCAAATTCAAACTAGTCTTAAAATCACAAATTGAAAGTACTCCTAGAATTCAAAAATCAAACTATAGTGCTAAAATCCCAAATTCAAACTATTAGTAATCCTTAAATCTCAATAATAATTCAAACTAGTCCTAAATTCAAAATTCAAACTAATCTTAAAATCACAAATTCAAACTAGCCCTAAAATCCCAAAATCTAACTAGTACTAAAATCCTAAATTCAAATTAGCTAGCTATTCCTAATCCCAAATTCAAACTATTAGTCCTAAAATCTCAATAATAATTCAAACTAACTCAAATAATACCCAAGTTCAAAAAACTCCTTAAATACCCTAATTCAATCTAATCTTACAATTCCAAAATCAAACTAATTAACTTAAGAAATACCGAATTTCAAACAAATCCTAAGATACCCTAATTCAAACTAACCCTAACATTAAAATTTTCAATTCACAATCAACAAACACAAACTAACAATCAAATAATCCCTAATTCAAACTAACAATCAAAAACCCTAAATCATTCACTTACTAACTAACAATCAATCAAACTAACAATCAATAAAACTAAGTATATTAGTACTCTAATTTTGAGATACTTCAACTAAATAGAAACAAAAGTAATCTATTCTGGAGGTTCTAAAAATTCACCTTCACTAAGAAGGTCGGGGATGGAGGCGGCGCCGGTCGGGATGGAGGCAGCACCGGTCGGAATGGAGGCGCGCGACCTCCTGCTGCTGGGCGTGACTTCCTCTGCAGCTGCCGCGACCTTCCTCTGCTGCTGCGAAGGTGGCGTGGCGGCAGTCGGGGTTGGCGGCGTGGCGCCGGTCGAGGATGGGTGGGGATGGGCGCCGATGGGGGTGGGTCGGGGATGGGTCGGGGGTGGGGAGTGAAAATGGACTTAGGTTTTGAGAGTTAGTGTTTAGGAGTAAGACTTATATTATCATTCTTTTTTTAAGAGAATTGTTTAATTTACCGACCACGGGATGTCGGTATTTTTTAAAATAATTATCTATATTTAAAAATATTTAATAAATACTGGCATCATGAAGTCGATATTATTTAAATAAAATAATAATTTAAATATACCGACCTCTTTAGGTTGGTATTTATTAATTTATTTTAATATAAACTCACCTCTTGAGGTTGATTTTATATATATATATATATATATATATATATATATATATATATATATATAATTTAACTACACATCAACAAAATTTTAATTTAATAAATTTAAATATATATATGCATATATGTATACATATATATATACATATATGTATATAATTATTTTAATTAAACATATATATAATTATTTTAATATAAACTCACCTCTTGAGGTTGATTTTATTAATTAAACATATATATATAGAATAATATAGAAGTAATACAAGATACAAAACGATAAAAAGAAAAAGAAAACTATGCTCCCTATTTTAATATAGAATATCCCTATTTTATCATTCTAGAAAAACACATTAAAAATAAATAAATAAATATATATATATATAAACTCACCTCTTGAGGTTGATTTTATTAATTAAACATATATAATTTAACTACACATCAACATATAATATATGTATATGTATACATACATATATATACATCTATGTATATATATACATCTATATATATATATATACATATATATACATCTATATAGATGTATATATGTATATATGTATATATACATCTATATATATACATATATACATCTATATATATATACATATATACATATATATATATATGTAAATTTATTAAATTAAACTTCTGTTGATGTGTAGTTAATATATATATATATGTATATATATATATATATATATATATATATATATATATATATATATATATATATTAATATAGACTCACCTCTTCAGGTTGATTTTATTAATTAAACATATATATATATATATCACATTAAATTTTAAGAACACAAAATGGTCCTCCGGAAGACGATTTAAATAAAATTAAATCAAAATAGAAAATAATACCGACATCAAGAGGTCGGTTTTTATTGTAATTCATTTTCTGGGAAACATTCCGACTTCTTGAGGTCGGAATTTGATTTACCCGCAAACCGCAAACCGACCTCCGGATGTCACTTTTAAAAGTAATTAGATGAAATAAAATTACCGACCTACGGATGTCGCTTTAATTAATAGTCAAAATAAAAATACCGACCTCATGAGGTCGGTATTTTAATTACATACTATTTAATTTTTACCGACATTCGGAAGTCGGTATTATGAAATATTTAATTGAGAAAAAATTCCGACCTCATGAGGTCGGAATTTTTAATGAATTACAATAAAAACCGACCTCTTGATGTCGGTATTATTTTCTCAATTAAATATAAAAAATACCGACCTCATGATGTCGGTATTTTATATTAATTTATTTTTACTATTTAATTTTACCGACATACGGAAGTCGGTATTATAATTTTTTTTGTTTTTTATTTTACACAAAACCTATGGAGAAAAAATAAAATATTGTTATTTTTTTTTTTAATACCGACATCAAGAGGTCGGTTTTTATTGTAATTCATTTTTTCCGGGAAAAATTCCGACATCCAGAGGTCGGAATTTGGTTTTCCCGCTTTCCGCAAACCAACCTCGGGATGTCGCTTTTAAAAGTAATTAGATGAAATAAAAATACCGACCTCCGAATGTCGCTTTAATTAATAGTAATTAGATGAAATAAAAATACCGACCTCCGGATGTCGCTTTAATTAATAGTAATTAGATGAAATAAAAATACCGACCTCATGAGGTCGGTATTTTAATTACATACTACCGACATTCGAAAGTCGGAATTATAAAATATTTAATTGAGAAAAAATTCCGACCTCAGGAGGTCGGAATTTTTAATGAATTACAATAAAAACCGACCTCTTGATGTCGGTATTATTTTCTCAATTAAATATAAAAAATACCGACCTCATGAGGTCGGTATTTTTATTGTAATTCATTTTTTCTGGGAAAAATTCCGACCTCCAGAGGTCGGAATTTGGTTTTCCCGCTTTATTTTGCATAAAAACCGACTACTTGTAAATACCGACCTCCATTTGAGGTCGGAAATTTTTAGTCCGGTATTCACTGTTTTTTTAGTAGTGTAATCCAAATACTCATAAACCCAAAATAAAATCAAACTTTTCCTAGTCCAAAAGTTTCGAGCTTTTATCATACAGAGAAGAGAACTTCACAAACACTGAGAAGGAACCATAAATTAAAAAGTACATGATAACTAAATCACAAGCAAGAAACCGCCAAACTAAATTGCAAAGGATAACTCACCAGACATTGGGCTGAACGCAACAATCGAGCAACAAATTTCAAGAGAAGAAATCTAGAGGAGAGATCAGTGAAATAATGAAAAGAGAAATCCTAGCATCCCTTTTGGTGGAAAACTGAAAAGCCGCTAAAAATTGGGGGAAATAAAATTGAGTTTTCCCGCGTTTTCTTTCGGTGGAAAATTAAATAGTATAATTATTTACAGTTTTGCGAAATTAAGTGCATTATTAACATGAAAATATTATTGTAGTCAAATATTTTATGGGATAGCAACAACTGAATTAAGTTGTTCTTATTTATTAAATTAGGCAACAATATTTTAATTGTTGGTAAAAGGTTGTTGCGACTTATTTAAAAGTTATTCTATTAACCGTAGCATATTGCAACAAGATTAAAATGTTTGCCAACAAAAAGAAAATTGTGGATAAAAGTTAAAAGATATAGCAACAGTTAAATCAAGTTATTGCCATTAATCATATTAGCCTACAATAATTTAATTGTTGCTAAAAAGTTATGGCTAATTCTATATTTTCTTGTAGAGGCATACAAATACGCCCAAGATCAGGGACTATTGGCTCAAAGGCCCTCACCCCACCAAAAAATGTAGCCGTGTCCTCAATGTAATATAAACAAAAGTACGGGGAGGCCGAGATAAAATGACCCCCCTAACAGGCTATGTCCGTGGAGCACTGGAGTCTCAACAGTCAGGGACGACTCAACTTGGGCATCAATGCATGTCTTAACAATCAAAGGGATGGGGGAGTCTGAAGTGACTCCACTAAAACCAACCTCTAAAGTCTCCCAAAGGGATCTCTCTAGGGGTACCTGAAGAATGACCTCTTCAATCTCCTACAACTCAGTCAACATCTCTGCAATCCCAAATTCTTCGTCCTGCAACTCCTCCTCATCCTTCTCCTCAGCCAACTCATCCTTGGCCCTCTCACTCTCATCATCCATAACATCAACACTCAGAACAATCCCAAGCTAGTCATTAGAGAGTGTCATAGTGCTCAACATCTCAAGCATGGAGGCAAGTACATTCGATAGGGAACCTCACCCAAAAGAGTGGATATGTCTGTAGAATGCAGCTGGACCACCTCCACTCGCAGGGTATCAAGCTCATCCCTCATGGTGTCTAGTGCACCAGAGCTACCCTCAGCATTCTCCTGAGGCTTTAATCCTGCTGTGAGGTCATCCAACCTTACACTATGACTCTCAACCATCCCTTCACACTTAACCACTCCCTTGATCAGAGGAGCTAAGACCTTTTCAGTGGCCTGATCAATCATCTTGGGCATGTCCGTCTCAACCTGAGTGGCTCTAACATTTGCCGATGGGGAAAGGCTATCCATCTTGTAAATCAATGCTTGGGTCAAGGGGGACTGACATCATGATAGGGGGGAGGTCTCACAACAACATCAACAAATACAGATACAGAGGTTTTAGGGCTAGTATTAGAGAAAGGTGTAGAAATACCTTCATGCTCCATAGAAGGAGCAGGTTTTCTAGCCTCAACTGTAAGTGTAGTGGGATCAACCATGGGCATCAAGTGTGGTGGTAGACGGTTCCTCCATGCCGCATCATCTCGTAAGCACTCAGCCTCAAACCATTTGGAATCACTGGATGAAGGTTGTGTGATCCTCACATCTATAGATGCCCAGAAAGAGACTCTTGCCCTCTCACACAGTTGCATAATCAGTACCAAAAACGGGAGCGACATATGCTCATGCCTAGACCTCATCAATATTTCTTCCTCAATGATGTCACCTACATTGATCTTTTCCTTCACAATGATTGTGCCCACTAGAATTGCCTTTGCGTGCTAGAGTATGGACTCTTTCTGGGAGGACATGATATTGCTGCTAATGAACCTGAACTAGTACCGTGCCATAATGTTTAGGTCCTTCTTCTCTATCTTCGCCCCTTCAGCAATCCAAGAGGGAGAAAACTCATAAGATAATAGAGGGTCCAACAACCCTTTAATGCATTAAGACTTTTATGTATCCGGGTCATGTATTCATCAGCATGGTTGGATGGGGTGCATAAGATTGTGTTGATTTCATTTGCATGCATTGCACCATTTTGCCCCTTACTTCCACTTTGTCTATAGTCTTCCAAACAATGCCCTTTCTCCTCTTTGGCAATGTCTTAGCATAGGTGTCATAGAATTCTCGCACCCACTTTAGCACATAAGGTCTTCTTACACTAGTGAATTGCTCCAACTTGTGAAATTTTATCGCTGCTCATATGTATGGATAGTCACTCATGATTCCATTAGTTGAGAGTCACCGCTCCTCCAAAATAGTTCATTGTCCTTCCACCTTGAGCTTATTCAAATCCCTTGTAGCTATTATCGAGAGAACACGGGAAACAGGGTGAGGATCTTGTGGAGGTGATACCAACTTGTAGGGAATGTTCACCTACTTTATGGAAATATGGTTCCTCACTTTCTTACCCCCGCTGGTAGGGGTCTGAGGATTTGTTTATTAGTCACGAGGGGACTTTGAAGGCTCATTAATAGAGATTCCTTTCAGTTTGTTTAGAGGAGGAGGAGGAGGAGAAGACTCTTTATCTGAGTGTCGGACGAAACAACTTTCTTGCCCTTAGTTCGTGCCATTTCCTGCAAAGACACATTCAAACATAGGATCCGTGAAGGTTTGTTGAAATCAAACACATATTGAATCAAATTTCAAAAACACTCCTAAGGCTCGCCTAACAGGAAGGATGATCGCCAAACAGGATCAACGAGCTCCGGTGAGCTCACCGAATTGGATAGTAGCAATTATCCAAAGATTTAGGCATAAAAGTGGACTCAATGCCAACTCAGTGATTCATCGAGTCGGTTTCAGTGGGCTAAGTCAAGTCCACCAAAAATTATATTGCAAAATGAAAGGACATAGGTATCAAAGGCGATATCCTCTCCTACTTGGCGATTCACCAAACAGGTTCGGTGCACTAAGACAAGCTCGCCAGATGAGAAAGTACCCAAGGTTATATATATGCTAAAGAAGGTGATTTGGGGCTTCTTCAGTGATCTGCATAACCTCCTTGGCAAGCTATGAAAGGCCCACCGAATAGAAAGTGTTCAGCCCAGTGCCTAAGTTTTACAATTACTCCAACATACACAACAAATACGAGTTCCCCCCATCATTACAATCCACCTATATGCTTATCTACCCCTGGGTACTAAGATTTCCCCGATATATTGCTAAGTATTGCACTAATTGACGATTTTCCCTTAAGAAAGTAGTCACCCTTTCTATCATTGGGAGAAATCATGCAATTGGGTCAACACTAGGCTAATCAAACTTCACCCACATCCAATTGGACTTAGACCAAACACATTTACCAACTCTATTTGAAACTTCAACAAACACAAACAAGATTCGCATTTGACAGGCCTACAAAATCACATATCTCATGGGCAAATTTTAAATCATACACTACGATACTACCCATCAAAATCTAACACATACTAGCAGTTAAAGTGCACAAGTCCACATCCCACATGCAATTCAAGGCTCAAAAATCTCAAAAAAGATTAAAAAACCAACCTCAATAGTGGCATCAATTGAGAAAATGAGGGATTGGGGTTGGGTTGACAAGAAATCCAAGAAAAGGCACTCCATGAACTTTGAAAACACTCAACAAAGACTCACCTTCACAAAAAGGAGGCAAAGTAAGAGAAATGAGCAAAAAAGAATTCAAGATCTCAAAGGGTTTGATTTTTCAATTTGAAAAGAACCTAGGTTTTTTCATATCGTGCCCGTTCGGCAATCTCAACTAATATTGCGGAACGTTTTCGCAAATTTTCATTTGGAGCTTAAGCTCGCCGAACACGCCTAAAATACCAAACCTGAAGACTGATTTGGCAGGCCCGATGTAGTGTGAATAGTGCACTTTAGCAGATCGCCTTTTGTAGTTATGGTCGTCAATTTTGATAGTACACTTTTCACCTGTTCAAGCTCAAAAGGCGGACAAGAACGAGTCCGCACAATGACTTCGGTGGATCGCCGTTTGGTATTAACATCGCTTATGCTTCCCTTTTTAACCTTGAAACCTCTTCTCAACCTGCACTCACAATGCACATTATTCTAAAGGAACAAATAAAAAAAACAAAAGTAAAGACTTGAGTTGCCTCCAAATAAGTGCCTTATTTAATGTCGTGAAACAACATAGTTCTCATTCTCAAAAATCATTCTTGGGGTTCAAGATGGTATCACTAGGAAATGTTCCCTTTTGCCTTGGATTGAAATGACTGACAATTTTGCCCAATTGGGTCTCCAGTTGCTTGATAGAAACTGAGTGAGAAGTCACCGTCTGGGATAAAGTGGAGAAGTCATTTTTCAAATCCTTTAACACTTTATCGAACCCTTTAACCTTGTTGTAGATCCTTCCTAGAATGTCTTTAGTCCGGCTTCCTTCAGACCCAGCTGGTTCTTTAGGGCGTGGACGATAATGGGGAGGCACGTACCTATATTTTTCCATCTCCCTATATCTCAAATTTCCACCCCTCCGGTCTTTCCAACCACCATCCCTATCCTTATTCCAACCTTAGTTCCTACCTTGTCGTTGATAATTGGTGTGAGAAACCCCACTTGATTTTCCAAGCCTCATTATATAATGCTTCAAATTTGGCATCATTTTGGCACTGCCTACTATTATTTCAAACAACATTTACCGACTTGGTTCCACCTCCCATGACATGTCTAAACCACCAATCAAGCTGGGTCATCATTTTGAATATATTTTCATCTTTTTCATGGTCCTTTTCAACTTGGACTTTGCTTAAAGTCACTTGTAGAGTAGGCACTTGGTCCTCACTAGTGTGCCATGCTCGGTTAACCTTAGTCATATCATCAAGCAACAATGAAGCCACATCATATAGTTGTCTCATTAATCAACCTTAGACTAATTGATCAGCCACATCTTTATTAACTGAATCAAGGCTGTATTAGAAGTATTGCAACAACAAATTGTCCGGAACGCCATACGTTGGACATTGCAAAAGAACCTTCTTAAACCTCAACCACGTCTCATGTAGAGGCTCACCTCCAATGCATTTGAAATTTTTGATATGGGTTCAAAGTTTAACCATCTTTGAGGGTGGAAAGAATCTCTCCAAGAAGGCATCATTTATCTCTTCCCACGAAGTGATAGAATCATTTGGAAACTCTGCCAACCATTTTGTAGACTCTTCACTTAAAGAGTATGGGAATAACCTCAACCTTACGGACTCTTGAGAGATATTCTTGAACACAAAGTGCCCACATGCCTCCTTGAAATTTTTAATGTGTTCATGGTGATCCTCATGAACTAGGCCCCCAAAAATTACCTTCATCTAGAGAAATTATATCATAGTACCAGTGATGTGAAACATAACTCTCCCGGTTGTGGGAGGTATCCAGATTGTTCCCGTGGTTTGAATGACATTCATCTGCATATCATTCAAATCATCAAGTTTTCATTCTGTCCATAGTGACTATCATTTCCACTTCCATGGTCACTCATTGAACAAACCTGGAAATCAACCAACAACAACACCAAAAAACAATCTACTACAACTAAACAAAATTAAAATATAATTTCTCAATAAAAATTCTCAACTACCATTCCCCGGCAGCGGCACCATTATTGATAATGCTCAAATGTCCGCCTTAAAATCAATTAAAAGGGACAACGATTGTAATCAATAAAATACCCAACGAAGAGTCGGGGTCGAATCCCGTAGAGAATTGTATATCGTGGAGAATTCCTATCAAAAGATTTAGATTATAGGGTCGTTCATTTGCAATAGTAAGAAAAAGTGGGTGGATACTTCTGTTAACGCTCAAATCACCCTCCAAAACCAATTAAAAGAGTGAGCAATCATAGTCAGTAAAAATTAAACAAAGAGTCGAGGTTGAATCCCATAGGGCATGGTATACCGTGGAGAATTCCTTATCAAGAATTTTGGACTTTAAATTAGCTCATTTGAAATAGTAAGAATAATTGGGTGGATGGTAACACCAACTTAAGATAAGCTTTGTTTCTCAATAATCGCAATTAAACTAAAGTATCAAAGAAATCAAGATTTAACAAACAATCTAGGGGTGCGGGGATTGGAAATTGATGTCACATAGGGGTAATTATGCTGCTCTATGGTGATGAACATTCATGAATAAGCTAAGTCATCTTTATTGATGCTAATCATCTTTCGATCTCAAAACATCTCTGCACAGAAAATCCTTTTGATCTCATCTAAATGCCAATCCTAAACAACCCAAAACCTTACTCTAATATCTCTTTCAATAATATGGCTAATAGATTTGACCCGTAACCTCTTTTTCAAGCAAGCTTCAGACATCAAACCTAAATTTCTAGTATTGAACTAATTACCCACTCCAATCAATCTCTTTCGACCATCAACCGGAGATCGGAAATAGATATTAAGTTTGCAACCATAACCCTTTAGTTAACTCCAAACATCAACAATACAGAGCATAACACAATACCCACTGCATTAAATTACCACTTCACCCCATTTGAGAATTTAGCCACCCATCATCAAAATTAAAGAAATTATACCTTCCAAGAAAACAACCATGGGTCACATGAAATCAGGAAATTAAGAGTAAACCAACTTTGGATTCAATCTTTAATTTATCAAATTAAGATTCAAAATTGTAAAACCCCAAAAGCTTGAAAAATGTTCTTAGACTCTCTCTACTCAAAAACTCTCAAAACTCCTAGAAACTCTACTACAAAAACTTTTTATTTTGGGCTATATATATTTTCCCAAAATTTGGCCCAAAAATCCACATGTGCCTGAATCAACGACATTAGTCGAGTCCATCAAATCTACTCAGTGAATCTCCATTCACTCCTCAGCTCGCCTTGTAATGCTCTAGGCTTCAGGTGTTTAAACCTTAGTTGGCGAACTTGATTTTGAGTTACTCTTTCTCATTTGGCGAATCACTAAATACCACCTTAGTTCGCCTTTCGAGGATTCCATTTTCACACTACACATGATCGATTTGGGAAATGTGCATCAGGACCACCATTCTCACTCGGTGCTTCGCCTTCTTTATTGGAATCTGTTGACCTTCTTTAGTAGACAAAAGTGTTATGCACTGTCATTTTGGGTGAGGTCGTACTAAATTGGTGATCTTCCCTTCATGTTAGGCAATCAACAATGTTCAGTTTGCAATTCTTTTCATATTTTTGTCCATTCATTCAAACATCAGTACTTGCCTTGTCCGATTGCCTTCATAGATGCAAATCATCAATATTCGATTAGAAAAGGACAAAGTTAGGCATTGAGGACACTAATTATTTAACAACATTGAACTTCAATGAGTTCAAATCTACCACTCATTAACATCCACCAAGTTTATATAAAGCTTGGTTATTAATTATAATAATTATTTTAAAATGTCAAAGAATTCAAGAGTTAACAAGCAATATAGGGGTGCGGGGATTGGAAATCGATATCATATAGGGATAGTTGTGCTGCTCTATAGGGATGCATATTCATGAATGGGCTAAGTCATCTTCGTTGATGCTAATCATCTTTCGATCTCAAAGCATCTATGCATAGAATCTCCTTTCAGTCTCATCTAAATGCCAATCAAACAACTTAAAACCTTACTCTATCTTATCTTTCAAGAACAGGGCAAATAGATCCGGCCCATAACCTCTATTTACAAGCAAGTTATAGACATCAAACCTAAATTAATAGTATAACACTAATTACCCACTCTACTCAATCTCTTTCGAGCATCAACCAGAGATCGAAAGTAGGAGTTAAGTTTGAAACCTTAATCTAGAAATTAATTAGACCAAATTCATGTATCAATATCAGCAAAACAGAGCATAACAATTTTGGGTTAACTTCAAGCGACCATAACTTTTAGCACATAATGATTTAGGTTTCCCATCAGGTATTAAATCAAAGTTCTTTGAGTCCTCTTTCCAACGCCACAAAGTTTGCAAAATTCCATGCTCAAATGAAGGAGTTATGTATGTTTGAGTACAATCTCTCTAGTTAAGGCATTTCATCCATTTTAAGAAAGGATGTTTTGGTCCTTTTTTACCCCTAAAGGACTACACACGTTTTACCACCCAAGTTAAGGGGTCTAATCATACTAAGTCAGTATTTGACATTCCAAAAGCGTTTAGGGATTTGAGAGTAAGTTCAAGAGGAGAAATGAGAAGGGTTTCAAGCGTTCTTTCAAGCACTTGAGGTTTTCGCCAAGAACAAGTGTTCTTCAAGGTATGTAAGCTTTCATAGTGTTGGGTTTTTATGCCCTCACACCAATCATGTAAATTTCATCCATAAGTTCGTTCTTAAAGTTTATTGATTGAGATTCTTGATGAAGTTCTTGAGGTTTTAGCTTTATTCTCTAATAATGGAGTTTTGTTGAATTCTTCAGGTTAGGATATTGCAAATGAGTGTTGTTCTTGATGGATTTTGTGTGGGTTTCATTGAAAATGTTCTGGGTTTATGAAAATTCTTGAAATTGGGCAATGGAATTGTATTGGTATGAATTGAATCGAGTTTCATAGAGGAAGAAAATGATGGAACAATATTTGCACCCCAGTCCGTGTCGCGGAGGAACTTTAAATTTTTAGTATCCAGTCGACCACCCCCTCTCCACATCGTAGAGAGGATAAAAAGTTTCTGTCTCGAGATTTATTTTGCGACCAAAAATTAAATACCCCTCCGCATCGTGCCATTGCTCTTCAAATTATATATCCGCACTCTTCTTATAACTAATTATCTAAGCCTTTATTAATAATCGAGAAATCCTCTATCCTAATCATAACTCTTAAATTCGCATTTCAAATCAAGGTAAAGTTGAGAGGAAATTTCAAGTGTCTTTTAAGTCATTTTGAGAAGTCTTTTACAAGTATTCATAACTTGTTTAAGACTTGAGTAAATGAGTATGAGAATGAGATTAGTTGATCTTCATGTTTCAAAATGATTATAAGGGGACTAAGTATTCCCAAGAGTAATACTTTTACATTAACGAGAGAAAAGTTGATTTCTAAATAAGTTTATGTTGAGTCTTGAGCATTACCTCTTTAAAGAGGATATTTTGAATAAATATCTCAAATTGAGGAAGAATTATGTTTTTAAACATATGAACATAAGGTATATATTATTGGGACTAGTATTGAACACGGATATGGGGATGAGTTCATACAACTAAAAATCCTCATAAACCATCTATGCCAACATGGGTAAAAGGTCATACTTTTTAGATGATTCCATATTTGTTTAAAGAATAGCTTAGTGGATCCACTTAGTTTAGGTGTACTATACCCCGATAAGGTATAGGACAGTTTTGGCAGCGTGGGTGAGACATTGTATCATCACGTAGCTCATAGTGATGGTTGTCGGTTTGAGTAGCTCCCAAATAAGAGTGAAAGAGTTTATTATTGTATTTTTATAAATTTTAAGTCATTATCTACTGTTTTAAAGGCTTTATAAATTGCATATTATTATTATTTCTTTCATATTAAGTTGAGTTAAGTTCAATTGAGTTGAGTTGAGGTGAGTATGTCTTCCTTTTTTGTTAGTTTAGATATATCTTTAGGTTTTTGTTTTCCCCTTACATGCTTGTACATTTAATGTACTGATACCATTCGGCCTGCATTGTTTCATGATGTAGATACACGTGTTCAGGGTCATCAACCGAAACTTTATTGATCCCTTCGCATTCCAGTTAGCTTTGGTGAGCCCCTTGCTTTTTGGAGTAATTCACATTATGGTTTTGTTTGGTTAGGAAGTCGTGGGTCTTGTCCCGACTTCCCCTCACAGTATTTTGACGCTTCATAGACAGTAGTAGTTAAGGAGTCTTTTCCCATTTCCCTTGTTGATGTTTTAAATACTTTGATTTGAACATTTATGTTTATTTGAGTATTCTAGACAGTTTTGAGTTAAACTATCATAGTAACAAGATATTATGAGTTAATCTTTGCACTTGAGTTTCCTATGTTGTTGCGTAAGTCTTGCGGTGAGTATTGACCCAGGCCAACGGTTTGCTTGGGGACCAGGGATGGTTCTTGAGTGCCGACCACGTCTGGGGTGTAGGCTTGGAGCGGGACAAACTTTGTTTCAGAGCAAGAGTTCAAGAGTCCTAGGGTGTCTATGAAGCCATGTCTGTAGAGTCATATTTGTCAGTGTGAATCGCGCCACATCTATAATTAGGAGTCTACAACGTTTAGGAAACATTTCACGTCCTTCTTACTCTTTTTTGTGCGATAGTGTTCAACTCTATAAAAGTTTCCTTCTTATTCGTGCTTGCGCATTTCTGTAACATTCTGGAAAATTAGTAAACTAAACTAGAGCCTAATGTGCAAACTAGTAGCCTAATTGGGGTTTAACGTCAAGGTTAGAGTCATAAAATAACCTTCAGTATTCAATATAAGTGTTTTTGGGCTTATATGTCATGGTACGACCACCCCCAAGGACCAACCAAGGGTCCTTGAAGAGGACTTTTAGACAGCCCAAAAAGCTGTCAAAAGGCAGCCACCCACGAAGGGCATCCACGATCCGTGGATGGACCCATTTCCCGTAGGTGGGGGTCATTGGTCAAGGCTGGACCTTCCCCTATTTTCTTAGCCGCATACCATCACATACGTTTCACCAGTAAGGTCCGTGGACCCACCCACGGTCCGTGGGTGAGGGCAATTTTTGGTCATTAGTGTTTAAGTTGGGGGTTAAGGGAGAAGCTTGGAATTAATTAATTAATTTAGTAAGGTCATTTAATATTAATTATACTACATATATAAACCTAATAGACCTCTAAATTAAGGGTATTAATTCATTCTTTCAAGACCCCAAAATAAACTCTTTCCCTCCCAAATATTTCTCTCACTAAAACCTCCATCGGAGAAGAAGAAGAAGAAGAAGTTGAAATCTAGGGCTCAAGGACTCATCTTTTCTACCCAAATTCGTGAAGAATCTTCAATAAGGTATGGTAGTCTTCGATTCATGGAATGCTTTCATCCATGAAGTCCTCAAACTCTCAATTTCAAAGTAGAAAATTCTCCAAAACCTAGGGTTTTCACTCCAAATCATGGATTCTTTCTAAAACATTTTCAATGATTTAATTGTCTTATATTATGATTGAATTGCTGTTTTATGGCAGTTTTATGATAATTTCTCCCATGGATCCATGAATTCCCCATAACCCTAATTTATGACTTTGTGATGTGGGTGAATTGTAGTGAGGTGAATTCTATGGAATTGTACTTGTTGTAATTTAGTTATTATAATCATGTTATCACCTATGCTTAAAGAAGTAACCCTAGATGTGGTTGCAAGAATGTGATCCTTGACTCAAGAAGGTTAAGACATGGACTTTAGGCCAAAAATGTGGGCTTCATGTATATGTACTTTATGAACATGATTATAGTGTAATTATTGTGTTAATTGGAAGTTCACTCTCATAAACACATAATGATCATGATGTGAAAGTTCTTCTCACTATCTGATGATTCTAAGGTTGAAAGTTCATTCTCACCTATTGAATCTATGAGCTATTTATGAATTGTGTTGGATGGAGGGATTAGACACTCCTTCATGCATCAACATTCAAATCAAGACTAAGCATGTAATTGTGGGAAGTAGTGCTTAGCACCGAGTGGATATTGAATATGAGATAAAGGCTCTTCCATTAAGAAAGGTCAGGTTTCTAAGGTTAATCTCATAAGATGGAAGCTCCCCCGTTAAGTAAGGTTGGGTTTCTAGTAAAAATCTCCGTATCCCATAACTATGTGCCCTCATATATGTCTTTAGCTAGTGGATCCACCTAAAAGCTAATACATTTAGTTCTACCTTAGGCAAGTAGGATACCTCTTTTCGATGTGGGACATGACACCAGAATCCATGTTAAGCTCACATGGTCTATGTCAGTTAAGGCTTATTCCCAATGTAATTAAAAGGTGAATTATTAACTATGGTTGCTACAGGAGTTTTACTTAGCATGTGTAGGAATATGGGATCTTACTTGTGCATGGCACAGGTAGACTTTGAGGGTATTCATAATGGGTTTCTATTATGATGTGATGACTAATACATTGAATATGTTTATGACTTGTGCTTTTATACCAAATTTCATGAAGATTCTCAAATTTGATAAATTGCATGCTCTTCAACTAAATATTCCCTTTCTAGCATATTTTCATGGTTTTGTGCATGGCTATCATACTTGGTGCATTTTGTACTAACACATATTTCTTCTATATTTTTCCACAAAGTGTAGGTTCCGGCGTTTGAGGTGATCTTCCTTCTTGTTCAAAGCTTGTGGTGAGTCCTCATGGATCTGAGGACGAGTGATGTTTTGTTGTTTCATTCACTTCATTGTATTTGACTTTCCAATTTCTATTGTATGGACTGTGACCCTATTTTGAGACTTCGATTGTAATAGATGGCTAAATGAGACAATGTCTAGATCTCCGCTTTGCTTTTATGAAAACTCTTTGAGACTTGTGAAAAAATTTGTGTTTTACTCTTTATTGTTCTTTACTTATTTGTTGAGATGCTAGGTGGTTTACGTAGTGCCTTTAGGGGCATTATGTGCCTTGTTACGTCTAGGGGGTACCCTTGGGTCGTGATAGTATCTTTTCAGATCATGCATCTACGAAGAGCTTTTCGTGGACGTCTTTCTGGGACAAATATTGATCCTCAGTATCAAAGGGTTACCAATGCACCAAAACTGCTACCCTCTCAAGGAGAGGTCACAAATGTTGACTTTCGAGATGCTATCCAGATGTTGAGTCAAGTTGTCGCAAATAAAGCTAGCTAACAAAGAATGGTTCGCTAGGATGTGGCTGACAATTCCAACATTCGTGAGTTGTTCAGAATGAATCCTCCAAAGATCACAGGGTCAAATGCCACTGAGGATCTGGAGAACTTTGTGGAGGAATTACAAAAGGTGTTTAAGGTTATGTGTGTTACTGATGCTGAGTGTGTAGAGTTAGTTGCAGACCAAGTCAAGGGTGTTTCTAGGATTCGGTACGACAAATTGTAAATTGGGTTACGTTTGAAAGTGCCTTCCTAAGGCGCTTCTTTCCTCATGAGCTAAGGGAAGAAAAAGGTGAGGGAATTTTTGAACTTAAAACAAGAGTCCATGAGTGTGCATGAGTATAGTCTCAAGTTCACCGAGTTGTCCCATTATGCTTTGTAGATGGTGGCAGTTATGAGGAGCAGGATGAGTCTGTTTGTGTCTGGGTTGTCGCGCTTTCAAAGTAAGGATGTAAAGAAACTATGTTGAGAGGAGACATGGACATAACCAGGCTTATGATCCATGTGTGGCAGGTTGAGGAAGACAAGTTGAAAGATAGGGAAGAGTTCTGCAGTAAACAGGCTAAGACAACATCTAAGAGTCTCGACCACAAACGGAAGGAAATACGAGTCAGTCATTTTTTCAGAAAAAGGCAATTGGTCTTGATCTATCGTTATCTAGTGCACCTGCACCAAAGAACAGAGATGAGTTCAAGAATCAGAATTCACAGAACATTAGAGCTCGACCTACTCAATCTCAGGGTAGTGTGGCACAAGGGGCCAACTGGACTCCTACATATGCTAAGTGTGGTAGGAACCACCCAGGAGCCTGTCGTGATGGTTTCACCGGATGTTTCAAGTGTGGTCAGATCAGTCACTTCATGAGAGAGTGCCTTAAGAACAAGTAGGGCAATGGTAATGAGGGCAATAGATTCCAATATTCTTCAATGGCTTCGCCAAATAGAGCTACACCTAGAGGAGCTACTTCAGGGATAGGTGGAGGAGAAAACCGTCTGTATGCTATAATAAGTCGCCAAGAGCAGGAGAATTCACCAAATGTTTTCACTGGTATGATCAAAGTCTTTACTTTTGATGTATATGCATTACTTGATCTAGGTTCGAGTCTGTCTTTTGTGACTCTGTACATAGCTTAGAGGTTTGATATTCTTCCAGAACGACTTCTTGAGCCTTACAGTGTTTCTACACTTATTTTCGAGTCTATTCTAGCCGAGAAAGTTTATCGTGATTGTGTCATCTTTGTCAATCACAAGGACACCATGGATGACTTAGTTGAGCTACACATGGTAGACTTTGATGTTATTCTACGTATGGACTGGATTCATGATTTTTATGCTTGAGTTGATTGTAGAAATCGAGTAGTAAAGTTCCACTTTCCAAATGAGCCTATTCTAGAGTAGAGGATTAGTTCCGCAGTGCCTAATGGTCGTTTCATTTTATATCTTAAGGCCAAAAATTTAGTTTCCAAGGGGTGCATCTACCTCTTAATCCCAGTTAACGACTCTAGTGTTAAGACACTACCTATTGACTCAGTTCCAGTTGTGAGTTAGTTTCTATAGGTCTTTCTTGATGATCTCCCCAGAGTCCTTCCTGGGAGAGAAATCAAATTCTGCATAGACATTCTTCCTGATACTCGACCTATCTCTATTCTGCCATATAGAATGGCTCCAGCTAAGTTGAAAAAGTTAATAGGGAAGTTGAAAGACCTTCTTGATAAGGGTTTCCTTTGACCTAGTGTCTCACCTTGGGGAGCTCCGGTCTTATTTGTGAGGAAGAGAGTTCTCTTAGAATGTGTATTGATTACCACTAGTTGAACAAGGTCACCATAAAGAATAAGTATCCCTTTTCCAGAATTTATTATCTTTTCGATCAACTTTAGGGTGCCACTTGCTTCTCTAAGATAGAACTCAGATCTATCATCTGTTGAGAGTAAGAGAAAGTGACATCCCGAAGACACTATTCAGGACCCGTTATGGTCATTATGAGTTTCTTGTTATGTCATTTGGCTTGACTAGTGCTCTTGCAACGCTCATGGATCGTATGAATAGAGTGTTCAAGTCGTATCTTGACATGTTTGTTATCGTATTCATTGACAACATGCTTGTTTATTTCGAGGCATTATGAGGATCATGCTAGTCATCTGAGAATAGTCCTCCAAACTCTCAAGGATAGTGAGTTGTATGCTAAATTTCTAAGTGTGAGTTTTGGCTTGAGTCCGTGGCATTCTTAGGCCACATTGTATCTGGTGAAGGAGTTCGAGTTGACGCTCTGAAGATTGAATAAGTGTTGAATTGGCCCAGACCCACATCACCAACTGATATAAACAGTTTCTTAGGATTGGTTGGTTACTATAGAAGGTTCGGCGAGGGATTTTCATCTATTTCATCTTCATTGACGAAGTTGACTCAGAAAACAGTTAAGTTTCAATGGTATGAAGCTTGTGAGAAAAGCTTTCAGGGATTGAAAACCCGATTAACTAATGTCCTAGTGTTGACTCTACCGGAGGGTACAAAAGGCTTTGTTGTTTATTGCAATGCGTCCAGAGTCGGCCTTGGTTGTGTATTAATGCATAATGGTAAGGTTATTGCCTATGCCTCTAGACAACTCAAGTTTCATGAGAAGAATTACTCAACTCATGACCTCAAGGTTGCAGCGTAGTATTTGCCTTGAAAATACAACGTCACATTCTCTATAGTGTTCATGTAGATGTGTTCACTGATAACAAGAGTCTCTAGTATGTGTTCAGTAATAAAGAGGTTAATCTCAGACAAAAGAGGTGGTTAGAGTTGCTCAAGGACTATGACATCAGTAGACTCTATCACCCATGTAAGGCAAATGTTTCTACTAATGCTTTGAGTAGGTTGTCCATGGGAAGTACCGCCCATATTGAGGAAGGTAAGAAAGAGTTGACCAAAGATGTGCACATGCTTGCTCGTTTTAGAGTCCAGTTGTTAGATTCCAATGCAGGTGGAGTGGTGGTAATGAATGAGGCTGAATAATCACTAGTGTCTGAAGTAAAGGAGAAACAAGACCAAGATCTTTTTTTGCTTGAGCTAAAGGCAAATGGGCATAAGAAGAAAGTGATGGTTTTTGAACTGGGGGGAGATAGTGTGTTGAGATATCAAGGCAGATTGTGTGTACCAAGGGTGGATGAACTCCAAGATAGGATCATGGAAGAAGCTCATAGTTCTAGATATTCAATCCATCCTGGTTCCACAAAGATGTATCGTGACTTGACAAAAAGTCTATTGGTGGAGTAGAATGAAGAGGTGTATTGCTGATTTTGTGGCTAAGTGTCCAAATTGACAACAAGTCAAGGTAGAGCACCAAAGAATCGGTGATATGGCTCATAATATAGATCTTCCGAAATGGAAGTGGGAGTTGATTAATATGGATTTCATTACTGGCTTGCCGTGATCTCGCAGTCATCATGATTGAATTTAGGTGATTGCAGATCGAATGAGTAAATCAACCAATTTCTTGCCGTTAAAGACTACTTATTCAGCAGAAGATTATGCCAGTTTATATACTCAAGAGATAGTTTGACTTCATGGAGTTCTAGTGTCTATCATCTCAGATAGGGGTGCACAATTCATTGCTTAGTTTTGGAAGTCTTTCCAGAAAGGTTTAGGATCAAAGGTGAACCTTAGTACCAGTTTTCATCATTAGACTGATGGTCAAGAATAATGCACAATTTAGACCTTAAAATATATGTTGAGGGCATGTGTTATAGACTTTAAAGGTATTTGGGATGATCACTTGCCTCTCATAGAGTTTTCTTACAACAACAACAATCACTCTAGTATTCAAATGGATCCTTATGAGGCTCTTTATGGATGAAGATGTAGATCTCCTATTGGTTGGTTCGAGGTTGGTGAAGTTGTGTTGATAGGGTAGGACTTGGTTCATCAAGCTATGGAGAAGGTGAAGATCATTCAGGAGAGGTTGAAAATGTCACAAAGTTGTTAGAAATCCTATACGGATGTTATGAGAAGAGACTTAGAATTTGAGGTTGATGATTAGGTCTACTTGAAGGTTTCACCCATGAAGGATGTTCTGAGTTTTGGTAAGATAGGGAAACTCAGTCCCCGTTACATTGGTCCTTACAGGATATCCAAAATGATTGGCAATGTAGCTTATGATTTGGAACTACCGTAAGAATTAGCAGAAGTTCATTCGGTGTTCCATGTATTGATTCTAAAGAAGTGTTTGAGTGATCCTTCACTCATAGTACCTACTGAAAATATTTGTATTAAGGACAACCTATCTTATGAGGAAGTGCCTGTTCAGATTCTGGATCGTCAGGTTCGCTATTTGAGAACCAAGGGGGTCGCATCAATAAAGGTCTTATGGAGGAATGAATTCATTGAGGAAGCTACTTGGGAGGCTGAGCATGATATGAAAAAGAGATGCCCACATCTCTTTCATTCCGGAGAAATTCCAAAACAAGGTACTAACTCTTTTCTTGGTGCTCTTTAAGTTGATATGTTGAGTGTATGTAAATTGCATTTTGTGTGCTTGAGATAGGGTTGTTAAATGCTTTCCACCCATGTTCTTTTTAGTGTGATCTCATTCGAAGAAGAATGTTCCCAAGGGGGAGATACTGTAATACCTTGAACTTCGGTCAAATTTCAATTTGGGTCAACTTTAAACGATCATAAATTTTAGCACATAATGAGTTAGGTGCCCTATGAAGTATCAAATCAAATGTCTTTGAGTGCTCTTTCTAATGCCGCCGAGTTTGCTAAATTCCGATCTCGGATGAAGGAGTTATGGCCGTTTGAGTATAACCTCTCTAGTTAAGGAATTTCATCCATTTTAAGAAAGGGTATTTTGGTCTTTCCTTACTCCTGAAAGCCTACCCACGTTTTACCTACCAAAGTTAAGGGGTCTAATCAGATTAAGTTAATTTTAGACATTCCAAAAGTGTTTAGGGATTTTAGAGCAATTTTAAGAGGAGAAAAGAGAAGGGTTTCAAGCGTTCTTCCAAGAACTTGAGGTTTTCGCCAAGAACAAGTGTTCTTCAAGGTATGTAAGCTTTCATAGTGTTGGGTATATTTTCCCTTACGTCAATCATGTAACTGTCATCCATAAATTTGTTCGTAAAGTTTATTGATTGAGATTCTTGATAAAGTTCTTGAGAATTTAGCCTCATTCTTTAATAATGGAGTCTTGTTGAATTCTTGAGGTAAGGGTCTTGCGAATGAGTGTTGTTCATGATGGATTTTGTGAGGATTTCATTGAAAACATTTTGGGTTTATGAAAATTTGTGAAATAGGTCAATGAAAATGCATTGGATATGAATTGAATTGAGTTAGAGAGAGGAAGAAAAGGACAAACAAATATTTGTGCCCAGGTCTGCGTCGTTGAGGAGCTTTAAATTTTCTGTATCCAGTCGACCACCCCCTCTCCGTGTGGCGGAGAGGATACCGAGTCCTTTGTCTCGAGATTTATTTCGTGACCAAAAATTAAATCCCTCTCTGTGTCGCGCCAATGCTCTTCAAATTGTGTCTCCTTTAATTTCTATTTTTATTACTAATTAGCTAAGCCTTTATTAATCGAGAGATTTTATATCCTAATCATAGCTCTTAAATTCACATTTCAAATCAAGGTAAAGTTGAGAGGAAAGTTCAAGAGAGTCTTTTAAGTCATTTTGATAAGTATTTTACAATTATTCATCACTTGATTTAAAATTGAGTAAATTTGTATGAGAAGTAGAAGAGTTAACTTTCATATTTCAAAATTAGTATAAGGGGACTAAGTATTCCCAAGAGTAATACTTTTATATTTAAAGCGAGAGAAACATTGATTTTAAAATGAGTTTATGAGGAGTCTTGAGCATTACCTATTTAAAGAGGATCTTTTGAGTAATTATCTCAAATTGAGGAAGAGTTATGTTTTTAAACATCTGAGCATGAATTATATATTATTGGGAGTAGTATTGAGAACCGATATGAGGAAAAGTCAGACAAATCAAAATCCTCATAAACCATATATGCCAACATGAGTAAATGGTCATACTTTTTAGATGATTCCTTATTGCGTAAAGCATAGCTTAGTGGATCCACTTAGTTGAGGTGTTCTATACCCCGGCAAGGTATAGGACAATTCTGGCAGCGTGGGCGAGACTCTGTATCATCACGCACCTCATAATGATTGTTGTCGGTTAGAGAAGCTCTCAAATAAGAGTAAAAGAATTTCTTATTGTATTTTTATACATTTTGAGTAATTATCTACTGTTTTAAAGGCTTTATTAATTGCATCTTATTATTATTGCTTTCATATTGAGTTGAGTTGAGGTGAGTATGTCTTCCCTTTTTATTAGTTCAGCTATATTTTTATGTTTCTGTTTTTCCCTTACATGCTTATATATTTAATGTACTGACTCCATTCGTCCTGCATCATTTCATTATGCAAATATAGGTGTTCAGGGTTATCAATCGGCGCTTCGTTGATACTCTTGCATTCCTGGTAGCTTTGGTGAGCCTCCTTGTTTTTTTGAGGGCTTCAAATTATGGTTTTGTTTGTTTAAGAGGTTGTGTGTCTTGTCTCGGCTTCCCTCACAATATTTAGAGGCTTCATAGACAGTAGTAGTTGAGGAGTCCTTTCCCAATTTTCTTGTTGATGTTTTAAAGACTGTGAGTTGAATATATATGTTTATTTGAGTATTCCAGATAGTTTTTAGTTAAACTATCATAGTAACGAGATTTTATAAGTTAATCTTTGCATTTGATTTTCCTATGTTATTGAGTAAGTCTCCGCTGAGTATTGAGCCAAGTCAAGGTGTACGCCTGAGGACCAATGATGGTTCTCGAGTGCCGGCAACGTCTAGTATGTAGGCTCAGGGCATGACAATACCCACCACATTAATTCAACACCCAACCTCATAGTTGCACCCCTAGATCTTGGGGTTTTATCCACCCATCACAAAAAGTAAAGAGATTCTACCTTCCATGAAAGCAACCATGGGTAACATTAAATTAAGCAATTACAAGTAAACCCACTTTGTATTCAACTTCAATTTGTCAATTTCAAGAACAAAGTTGTTAAACCCAAAAGATAGAAAAGTGTTCTTCAAAGGCATATTTTTTCTCTCTCTAAACTCTTCACAAACTATGATATTTTCTATTCAATGTCATCTGATACCGAATTTCTCTCTCCTTTGGGCTATTTATAATTTCCAAAAATTAGGATAAAAATTCCACTACGTGGCATAGTCGGCGACATTAGTCGGGCACACAAAACTCGTTCTGCGCATTGCCTCTTGCTTCTCATCCCGCCTTTTGATGATATACGCTTCAGGAATTTCAAACCTAAGTTTGTGAAATCGATTGAGTCAGCCTTTCATTTTTGGTGAATCACCTAGTACCACTTTAGTTCCCCTTTTAAGCTGTCAATCTTTTCTTTCCATACTGTCATTTTTGGGTGATGCTCATCAAGACTGCCTTTCTCATTCGGCGCATCACCTTCTGCACTGGAGTCTGTTGACTTGATTTGGTAGATACAAGTGTTATGAACTGTTATTTTGGGAAAGGTCGTGCTCAATTGGCGATCCACTCTTCATGTTAGGCGACCCACAATATACTGCCTGCACTTCTTTTAGCATTTTTTTACCATTCTTTCAAACATCAATCCTTTCCTTGTCCAATTTCTTTTATAGCTGCAAATCATCAATATTTAATTAGAATAGGACAATATTAGGCATTGTGGAAACTAATTATTCAGGTAAATAGACCTTAAATGAGGTCACATCTACCCCTCATCAATACGACCCTTTATGCGTCCTCTTTCTCGCAACGACCAACGAACCTGGCGTGAAACCCAACATAACTTATATTATTGTCTCATTTAAGTTTTAGCCAAATTCACTAATTAACCCAAACTGGCTATGCTTCAAATCTGATTGGCTATTTAAATCAGCTAGAGTTCTAATTTCTTGTCAAATCTCAGAATCCTTGCATAAATATTGTATTTGACCACTTCTTGAATCAGTCTTCAAAGGAAATCTGAGCCCAATTCACTTCTATAATATTCCTAGAAGCCTATTCCCTTTAATACCAAAACACACCCAACAATACACCAATGATAAAGAGAACCAGACACATATGTGTACGACCCTTTACACGTCTTCTTCCTTGAAACTACTTGCGAACCCAACAAAACTTATATTAATTCTTCTGATTTAAGTTTTACCCGAATTCACTAATTAATCTGAATTGTCTATGTTTGAAATTACATAAGAATTACTAGAATTGCAATTTCATGTCAAGTCTTAGAATCCTTGCATAAACACTATATTTGGCCACTTTTTGAATCAATTTTCAAAGGAAATCTAAGCCTAGTTCACTCCTATAAGAAGCCATTCTTTTTAATACAAAAACACACCCAAAAAATCCCAACGATACATTGTACACCAACAGTACACACAGCCAGACACATTTGTGTACCACCCTTAGTTTTTCCTCTCTAATTTGGGCAATTATCCTTTTTATTCCGTTGAAAATTGTACAAGATTTGTACTAATTCCTTGCTGGCCAACCTTATCCTCCAACAAATTTGAATTTTGAATTCAAAGTCTTTTAATTTCCTTTCCCGTTTTCCCCCCAATTTGAACCCTTTTTCTCCCCTATATAATTCCCCTTCTCTTCACTGTTGAAGAGGTTGGTTTTTTAGAAGTCCACTCACTCAAAAAGGATACTCTCTTCAATATATCACTTTTCCTAAATACAAAGTTTCAGAAGACTAGTGTTCAAGATTTCACTCGAGTTTCCTGGGTTTGCTTCTCGTATTGGAAATCAGTGGTCGTGAAAAGCTCTCACGGCTCGTTGTCTCAGTTCCTTACCCTCTAAATGGTAATACTCATTTCAATTCGTGTATCTTTTGTTCCTAATGTGTGGACATGTTCGATTCTCAACTGTTTGAGGGGTTTAAGTGTGTGGATGTTGGAAATATATTACGAACTAATTTTGTGACCTTAACTTGGTATTGTTCTTGTTTTTTGTCCTTCATAGCTCCGTCATGTTTGGTTTCAAACTTTTCTGTTTATATTAGTTTGTTTTAGATTATTTTAGTTCTTGTTTTGTTTCGAATTCATTACCTGCTCCTTTCTTCTGATTGATCTACCTTCAACTTTCTATCATGTTGTTATAAACTAAAATAAGGCTGCTTTGGTTGAATGGTTTTCAGGTTTAAGTAAATGATAAGCATAGAAGTTAGTTGTTGCTTTCTTTATTAGAGGAATCATTCAGTTATATTGGTTGTTTACCTATGATATAGTTAGTTTTTAAGTGTCGTTATTTGAATGAGCTACTAAGCATATTTTTCTGGTGATCTGAATGATATATGGTGTGTGATTAATGCAAAATTTCTTTAGTATTATATTTTAGCCATTAAATTTGTTGACTTGATAGGGTATCTTAAAGAATCTCCGTCTTGTTTTGCTCGCAATGAACTAATGTTCGGTTGATTGTGATTTTGAGTGCACTGGTTGTACAATTTGTTTCTTCATTGGTTAGTCATAATTTTGGCTGTCTTCTCTTTCATTTTTGATTCATTGTTATAGATTCTCATCTATGTTAGTTAAAGTTTGTCTTTTAACTTGATTTACAACTTTGCTGCCAAGTTTTTTTTTTTTTTTTTTTACCTTTGCCTATGTGTAAATAAGCCGAAAGAAGAATTAATTTATTTTGAAACTAGTCATAAGTGTTTCAGAGCTCTTGGTTGTCTTTCTTTTGTCGTCCGAAGCTTGAATCCTCGGCTTGTAATTAGTCACTGCTCTACATTGTTCTTCCTGCAGGCATGGTTATTGCTCTTACTATAATAAGTAGTATGGCTAGTATGAAGAACAATTGTTTTGCTATTGATTTGATTCTTATCTTTGTTTAAATGTGCACTCATTTTGTAGTTCCTGATTACGGATTTTGACCCGATATTATGTCCTAAGTAAAGACTAATTCAAGCCTTTTCTTGCTTTATTTCACTTCCATGAGTGGAGAGTATTATAAGATTATATGTCCCGACTTCAATAGTTTGCTGAAAGTATTCTATTGACCCCTTTAATTTCATTTTCTTCTCCTAGGATTAGATTATAGCATATAAAATTGCTTGATAAACATTATTAATTGTTTTTAGTGTTAAATTATTAGCTTCATGGTTCCTATTAATGTCATCATCAAATTGAGGCTGAATTTGTTTCTTACAGTAGCTTAAGTTAGAGTGATTACTACTTTAGCGTGATTTTGTACATTTTAGTGTAAACTATTCTATCATAATCTTACTTATAGAAAATTATTTTATACATTGTTTCTCTATCGATTTCGGATGCTAATTCTTTTTCTTTTCTTGTCTATGTTTACATCTTCTATTTGAGTCCCTCGGGACTTTCCTATTTCATTTCGATTATGGACCATGGAGGCCCATTGCCTTTCTCTTCGAGTTTACCTCACAACTATAGAGAAAAGTGTGCAAGCGTCGAGTTGGAAGCAGAAGTATAGGGCTGAAAATTGATTTACAAGTGTTCGAAAGCTGAAATGGATTGTATACACTTGGTATACGGTCTGATATATATGGAAGTGGATTGATATACAACCTAAATACAAATATATACATACTAGATAAGGACGATAAAAAAGGACCAACGCCCAATTTTTTTTCCAACAACAGGTCTAAAAGAAAGAAAGGGCTGATGCCCATTTTATGTTAGCAAGCCCACTTTAGAATTAGGACACGATTGGGTCAAAAGCCCAACATATTTGAATTTTGCCTAAAGGACCCAAATTTGACTTATTTATTCCCTTTGCTTTTATTTGCTAATTAATTGTATTAACTCTAACCTTTTTTAAAATTTTGTTTAATTTAATTAAATCTCTAACGATAATGTTTCTTCTTTTTATGTTAACTAAAATCTTTAAGTTTTTATTTAATGACTTATTTACTTAGTTGCTTCATAAAAATCATTTTGTTTCCAAATTATTTTAAATGCTGAAGTTGATTCTTGTTCAAATGACTTTGAATATTATTTTCTTTAAATACTTTTTTCCATAAGTTAGTCAAATAAATCAATTTTCAAGTCGAAAAGAAGCTATTCGACAAATTCAGGAGGCCACTACCGGCGAAGCCCGCTTGCTTCGGAGCGTGCTATTGCGTGAAGCGAAAAGGGACAGCGGAAGACCACACCAGACAGGGAAAACGAGGATTAGATATTTCGTCAACCACCACTTGAGGTTATTCACTTATCTGTTGAAAAGTACCATCTAGATAGTGCGTGTTAGTGGAACTTCAAATACCTTAAAATATTTCTTGAAGTGTAAATGAGAATCCCGTACCCTTTTCTCTAATCTTTTAGGCTTAATTCTGTAAAGTCTGAAAACTTTAATTTTTCTTAATTTTGTAAAAAAATTAAGTGGCGACTATTTAAAATATTGATTTTTCTCTTAAAGTTGAATCAATTTTGAAAACCGGTTATTTCTTTTAAAATGAAAACACTCATATTCATGAAAAACCTTTCACTTTGTGAATCAAAATCTCAACTTTTGATGTTAAATCAACATTTGATAATAAGGAATTGAAGATATTGGGTTATGATTAATAACATTTCAAAGAGACCTCATCCAATTCTAAGCGTCAACGATCGTTAATCAGTATAAAACCAAACTAAGTGAGTTGGGGTCGAATCCCAATGGAGTGGTACGTGTTTCAGATTCAATTGGGAAGTATAAATGCGGTCAAATCAGTCATAGGAATAAAAACTATTGAATAAAGACATCATTCAAATCAGGGGGTGACACGAATGTCAAATGGGAGTTTTGGTTTTGATTATCACCTACAAACAGCAGTCACAGACAATACGAATTAACAATAATGAGACGGGTTCTTGGGATGTGATTGATTATAGGCTAATATAGACATATAACTATTTGGAAATAGCAAGATATTAGTGAGTAGGCTAGGCTATAGTGGAAGTAAATTTTCTCTCGAAGAATTTACCCCGAATCAAGTGATTTCTCTCGAACATCAACAAGCTTGCAAAATAAAAGCAACCCACACCTTAATGCACTCTCTCGTACTGAATGTGTGGGATTGGGTTTAGGACTCACACTCTCGAGCTGAACCCAGGTCAACCCAATACCCGCAAAACATCAATAAATAATTTTAGTTCTAAAACCTCTCTCTCGAGCAAGCAAAGAACGCAAATATATAACTGAATTTGCAACTACAATTCTTAAATTAAACCACAATTAATGATTGAAATCACTTTTAAATAGCATTGAAACTAACAATTAGCAATACCCATAAGCTAAATCAGCCCATAATCACATAATCACACCAACAATATTGGGTTTTAGCTAGACATCATAAAAAGGTAAAAACCATTACCAAATTGATTATCTATCAACTGGGTAAGAGTGATTTCGTCCTTACAATGCTCCAGTTTGAAGATTCTCAAAGATCCACTACCAATTTCTCAAAAGTGAATTTCTTTAATCCTTCAAAGATAAGGAAAAACTAGAGAAAACTGTCTCTCAGATTGACAAAAAATTTAAGATAGATAAAAGATTGATCAAAAGACCCTAAACTAAATGTTCAAAAATGTATTTATAGTCGCTGAAAATAAGCTATGAAAGCTTATTCGGCAAAGTAAGTTGGGCTTGCCGAACCACTCGATGAGCCGCCCTTTGGTCTTTTCACCTTGGCATTCAGCATCCTCAAGGTTTGTAACTTTGGGCGATCTATCTTGGTTTCGCAGAATCACTCTGTAATCCGCCGACTGCTTATTTTCATCGCAAACTTGGTTCTTTCCTTCAGGACTTGGCACACTGGACCTTTAGGCGGTTTGATGAGCTACTCGGCAACACGCCGAGTGATCTTGGCGATCCTCAGGCCCGCCCATCTTCATTTCTTCAGCCTGTTTTGTTTATTTTCATCTTCATATTTTCAGCTTGTTTTATTTCTTTTTTGCCTGTTAGTGTCCTTTCTTTGTTCCTCAATCCATATACCTGAAAATCAAGAGTTTTACATCAGTTATTGGCACAAATTAAGCATTTGAGGACACTAAATCTATTTAAACAACGTCCTAAATGAGTCCAAATCTTGGATTCATCAACACCTCCAACTTAAACTTTTGCTTGTCCTCAAGTAAAACTCAAGTTCATCAGTTCAAAAAGGATGTCTCAAATAGTGCTACAAAAAACTCAACCATGAATGCACACAACAAGACTCAACTTACTCATGCAAGGATCAATTGTGCCCTCAAAGATTCAAGTTGTGACTCACCATTATCAAAGGTACTCAAGTTCACAATACTTGCTTCAAATGCAAGTTCAAGCTTAACAAAGGTACTCAACTGCCCTCACAACAAAGATGATTCCATATTCACACACAATTCTTCAAGAATTTATAGTTTCGAAATCACATACAACTCTGACACTCACAAATATGAACATATGCATGACTTCACCCATAGGTTTGCCCTTATTTTCGAATCAACATTCGTTTCAGCTCACTCAAGATCAAAAAGGTCTTTTCAAGGCTTGTTACGGGGTTGAGTGTAATGGTATGGTCATTTAGGCTCAGTGGCTGCTATCCTCATGAAATGTGGTATGAACATCACTTTTATTCCTTTTCTTTAGCATTTGAATCATGCTCAAAATTCACCCCATTATTCAACTTCCAATGGAATACCGGATACCCCATTTGTTTTGCAACTTTCGCAACCTTATTTCACAACTTTTTCATTCTTTTTCTTTTGGCTTTTTCTTTATTTCTCTTTTTTTTATATGGAGGGGTTCCATCTTTTTCAAATCCATTGCTAGAAGGGAGAACTTTCACATTCTTGATTTACCTTCTCTTTTCACCACACCCCAACTTAGGCTTTTGGCCTAAGTTGGCTATTCACACAAACAACACTTTGAGGATTATGGTGAATGAGTAAAGAGGGGTCTCAATTGCTCAAGTTTCTTTCAAGAAAAGGATAAGGCTCAAAGAGGATTCTAGAAAAGTTCACACATCTAACAAGGTTGGCCACAAAAGAGGTATATTGTCAAATAGTTTCACTCTTCAAAATTGTTGCCTAAGATCATTTCAAGAGCTTGCATCACTTAGTCAATCGGACCAATGGGGCAAATTCTAGGTGTCATCACACAAGGTTCACGATAAGCTCATCACACAAGGCATTGACACCAATATCAAACAAGACTTATTCGAGCTAGTGTGTAATGTTCATCACAAGAAACACCATTCGATAACCGGCTAGTCAGAACGAGATGCAAAAAGTCCACATATTGTCTATGCAACTTCATTTGACCTCATCGTAGCCGCGCATTCATTTTGTTTGATTAAGAGGACTCTTCAAGTCATCGGTATTGATCATAATCGATACTCAAATTTGCACAAGAACAACCATATTCAAACACAACAAGAGGTGGCAATTTTTTTTTCCAGAAGGGTAAAAAACCATTTTCATTTCATAACAAGGAGCAAATAAGCTCAAACATCCACAAGATACAAAACAAACACAATTTAAAACACAAAAACCCAATATATAGACAAGAGGTAGGAATGTAAATACCTCACCCCACCACAAGCAAAAAGGCAGTTGTCCTCAAATGCAACAAAATAATCAAAAGTCAATAAAAATGACAGAGAGAAAGGTAAAGAAGAATCATGTCTAAAGAGTCGCTCCTTCTATCGGGGCATCAATGCCTGGTGCAACATTTTGATCTTGGGCATTAGTGCCTAGTGTAACATCAACACTAGCTCCACTAGAGCCTTTCATGGACGTATCTGCTAATGAAATCTGCACAGCTGACTGCACCATGGCCTCCTCAACCTCTGTAAGGCCATCATAAGTAGTCTTCTCATTGACACTGAGCTGCTCCTCATCAGTCTCAGCCTCGGACTCAGCAGCAGCCACCTCATCAGCTCGAACCTCATCTCCGGTGGTAGCCGGAGGCACATCAGAGTCAGCTGGCATACCGGGGATCTCCACAGTCCCAAAAATCATAGACATATCTATGGACTTTAGCCGGTCCACGTCCTTCCTCAACTCAACAATTGCGGCCTTTAGAGCTGTCACCTCCTCAGTGCCCCCTTAACCTCGCTCACACACCGCTATCCTTGTTGAAAGTGCATCAATAGACACACTAAGAGGTGTCACAACAGTAGTGAGGGCCCTCTCAATCATCCCAAGGACTATTGCCTCAAGCTTGGAGGTATGCTTATCAGCAGAATGGGCTAGATTCCCCATCCGTAGTAACGCAACCTGGGTGAGTGGCGGTCGGGAGGGAGTAGCACTACTAGCAGATCTAGGAGGTAGGGGAGCAGTAGAGGAACTCGAAGTCATGGAAGGGACATCACTAGATATACTTGAATGCCTAGGGGTATGAGTGGGAAATATTGCCTGTAGGTAGTGTCTCAGTGTCAACAGCCGGGGAAGTATACACCGGGGCTGTCTTCTTCTTCTCAGCCTTATCCTTGAGATACTCAGTCTCAATGCGCCGAATGTCAGTAGAAGATGTTGGAATCACTTCCACGTCCTTCTTCGCATCAAAAAGCACTCGGGCTAGTCTGCACAACTCGGTGATCAACAGTGACAAGGGAAGAGACGTTTGGCGCTGCTTGGCCCTCATGACCATTTCCAGTCCCACGATCATGCCTAAATTGAGACTCGTCCCATCAATGATGCACCTAAGACAAGCTGCCTTCGTGTGGAGAAGGATAGACTCATTCTGCGACGGCATGACTGTGCTGCTAATAAACCCAAACAAGTACATTCAAATCCTTCTTCTCTATGGGTACTCCAGCTTTGATCCACCTATGGATACCATTAGATAACAGAAGGGCTAACCATTTTTTCATAGACTCTAGGGATTTGGTCTCGATCAAGTACTGGTAGTCATCTGCGATGTTGCTGGTGCACTCCAAAGGAGCATTGATGTAATCACTGTCACACTTCACTTTCTTGCCTCTGACAACCACACCGTTTATTGGCTTGATAGTGGCGGCCTTCCTCTTTCCTTGTAGCACTAGATCTATGTAGGTAGTTTAAAACTCCCGAACCCAATTAGGAATGTAAGGGCCATGGGGTCTAGTGAAAATCAGGAACTTGTGGGACCTCAAGGTGCGCTAGATCTCTGGATAGCTGTCTATTACTCCATCTGTAGACAACCTCTTTTCCTTAATGATGGTCCTTTGCCCCTCAGTCTTTAATCTGTTCATAGACCGGGGAAGAGGACCCTGTGCAGGTGGTGCTGGGACCACAACCTGGTCTGGGACAGGAGGAGGAGTAGTGGCCTGTGGTACCCGAATCCTAGAAGGATCATGCATCCTCTTGGAGTACAACTCAGCTCTTCGGGCCAATAGCAACTGCTCATCCTCAGTCTCAGAGATGGCAGCCTGAGGGTCCTGGTGCTCTCCCTCACTTTCCTTTGCATTTACCCTTACCACCTATGGTAGGAAGTTTGATGGCCTTTGCTTTGGAAGCAGCTGCATCCTTGTTGATAGTGATTCCCTTTGCCCTCTTGCGGGGCGGCATGTCTCCGTCTGCTACTTTTGGTCTTGCCATATCTGCAAAATATATCGGAAATAGTTAGAAATAGTTCAAAAAAAGTGCAGAATATAGGTTGTAGAAACACTCATTGAATCACTTTGGCGAGCCAGAGTGGGCTCGCAGAAAGGATTGGCCTAAAAATTTTCTAGAAAAATGACAGGTTGGCGATAGGTAGAAAGTTAAAATATGTTTTAGGGGTTAGGGGCACAGAAAGGGCGATCAAGGGAGACTTTCAGCGATTTGCCAAGTGAACTCGACGAGCTTTGATTTCCCCACCAAAAGTTACAGAACCATAATCAACAAAAATACAAAATTAAGGGTGATCTCGGGGGACTTTGGCGAACCGTCGAGTGGTTCGGCGAGCTCTACCAAGCTCGCCAAAATGCCCAACGTGCCAATTTTTGACCCCTCATCCCAAAATCAAGCCTGCATCCTACGAAAACAAAATTAAACAACACACTAAATCAATTAGGCCCAGACCCATACGACCCACGCCACCAGGGTACTCAGACTCCCCCTGGTTTGGCCAAAATTGGCCATTTGATAACTTTTGCCCTTAAGAATGATGTCAAACGCTCCATCATTGGGCAAAGTACGTCATTTAGCACAATTGGGGTTACTCAGACTTCACTTGACTAGACCCAACAACAATTTAACGCATCCCACAAATTTTAATCAATTTTAAAATCAATCTTAGAAAATATCTGATGTCCTAATCTTCAACTGATGATAGTCAGATCTCAAATCAATCTTATAAAACAAAGATTCTCCCTAAAGCTAATCAAATAAGTCATAAATAAAAGGAAGATGATACTTTTTTCTTCATTGTCACTTTGTTCAACTGCCTATATAGTCAATACACATCCTCATGGTTCCATCCCTCTTAATCACAAATAAGACAGGGGTACCCAATGGAGATACATTGGGGTGAATGAACCCCTTACTCAGTAATTCCTACAACTTATCCTTCAACTCTGCTAGGGTCATGCTAAAAGAAGAAATAGAAATGGCCTTGGTTCCTGACTCTAAGTTAATGGAAAAATCAATATCCTTATCTGAAAGAACATTTGGAAGATCAGTAGGGAAAACATCTGAAATATCTTGAACCACAGAAACATAATTGATGGATCGTTCGTCAACACTCGTATCTTAGATAGAGGCCAAATAAGACATATACCCTCTATCAACCATCCTATGAGCAAAAACAAAGGAGATAACCTTGCTAGGATAAGAACTACTATCACTCATCCACTCAACTCTCGAGATACCCAATATTACTAAGGTCATAGTCTTAGCATACTAATTGAGAATAACATGATACGAAGAGAGAAAATTCATAACCAAAATAATATTGAAGTCTACCCAAGTATCATACCAAACTAGACAAACATGACAGGATCAATACACTCAATTCACCACTAAGGACTCACTCAACGGTGTAGAAATAAAAATAGGCACGGCTATGCTATCACACATCATACTAAATTGAACAACAAAATTACTAGACACATATGAAAAGTAGACCCTGGATCAAACAATACAAACACATGTCGATGGCAAATTGGGACGATACCTATAATCATAAGATCAGAAATCTTGGCCTCTAGACTCCCTGGAAATGTATAGCACTATCCCTCTTGACCACCTCTAGTCTTAGTAGAACCCCGACTACTACTATGCTGAGCTATAATACCACCAGAAGCTTTGTTGCCTCTACCGAACTTGCCTCTACCTCGACCTCTAGCTGAACCTTACGACTCTCCTAATTTTTACCGATCTTGGCTACTAGAATAGATTCATGCATGGGCCGACGACATTAGAAAGAGCTACTACCTCTATGGAGCCTTTACCTTCTGATGAGGCACTAGAAAACTGCACGGAAGAACGGGCCCTACTGCGGGACCTAAACTCCTCTCTAACCATCAATAACGTCTCTTAGGTTATGCTCATGATGGACTAGATAGAATCCCCCTCTCAAGTTGCTTTGAACACGTAAGATCTAATGGAGAAAGTGAGTCCCCTCATGAATCAATGGACTCTCTTTTCCTCATCCAAAATAATACACGTCTCATGCTTGGATAACTCACAGAAATGGGCCTCATACTCTGTGACCGACAAGCAACCCTGCTCAGTTCCTCAACTCTTAAACAACTCTCTTTTCTCACGCTCCAAGGAATGATACAATCCTGAAAAGCACTATAGAACACACCCCACTCTACCGATAGAGATCTAACAAGCCTAAACCTCACAAAAGTGAGGCATAGAACACCACCAAAGAATAGACAACTCAAAAGTATTCGAAAGGACTCTGAAGATTTGTACAGAAACATGTACACACAAATCAAATATGTAATTTACTAAACTTGACGTTTTAGAATTAATGGAACCATCGAAATACAAATTAAAGGTTGTCAAGACCAAAAAGTTGAGGTCATGATAGCTTGATACGCCAAAATTACACTTTCCTATATAAGTATAAGCGGTTGTTGTCAAATAAAGAACCAATATGAGGTTACGATCGATCCCATGAGAAATATAGTCTAGACTTACGGCAATTTTTGGTAATTGTACATTTAATCAGATTACTTCCATGAAAAGGGTGAATTCATAAACAAAATAATTGTTTATTGAGTTCTAATAACATGTAACAATTAAGCACGATTCACAATTTGTAATATCAATATGAGATTGAAACTAGGGCATGTGTGTTCCCCACAAGTTTTGAACATAATAACTCTAATAATAACAATTATTTCCTAGTGTTTACCATGCAAAGTTGGTAAGTTAGGTATATCCTAAGTGATTGGTCATCCAAATAGGGAATGTCACCACATAACTTGGTCGATCAACGGGTGTATACTTTACTAAACCTTACCCTTGACCCCATATTAGCCCTCACGTATTTGGTTCAGGCTATTAGATAGTGGATTATCACGCTAAATGTCAATTATTTAATCACTTTCTCATTCATTACTTCCTTGGTCGAGAAAGTAGGAATGAGGTGAGTTCTAATGTTGCCCATCGTTAAAATGCATTCAAAACGAAGAGATTAACAATGCATGCATAAACCCTTAAACAAGAATTACTTAATTATTAATTTTATGTTGTTAATTACTCATGGTTCCCACAATTCTAGTTGTGGATTTAGTTATTCATGCTTGAGAATTCACAATTCGTATTAGGGTTAATAGCATAAATCAGGAACTTACAATTAGCTTATTTAATCTCTGACTTCTCTTTTACTTTTCTCTCTCTAATCAAATTAGCCGTTGTTTAAACCGCTGCAACCCAGGTGACTTCCGGCCGTCGGGCGTATGTCCACCACCGTGGACCTATCGGTCCTCGGTGACCGTCGTAGACTAACCGCTCCTCAAGCTAAAGAGATCTCCTCCAAACTAGATCAGTTTCCCCCCACTTCCCTCTAAGGTTTGGAACAAAGACTTCTTTCAAAATCAACAAAACTTTGTTCCTCCAAACCAGATTCTTCCTGGTCTCTTTCCGGTGAGCAACGTGATGGAAAATCCAAAACCTACATATGCCAACCTTACAACCAATCGAAGTTCCAGAAACTCAAGGATCAGAATACAAACCAAACCTCATGAAATCCAAAATGGAAAATATGTGGTGTCCTTCTCTAAAGAGGAAAGTGAGATGTTGGCTCAAACATGCAAATGGACCATTTTAGGTAAATTCTCTCAAATCCGTCCTTCTATTGATATCATCCGGAGAGAATTTACTAAAATCATTCCGGGTAAAGGTAATATTAAGATTGGAGCCTATGATATGCATCATGTATTCCTAGATTTTTACAACATCGAGGACCACCTCAATGTGCTTTCTAGAAATTTTATACACTTGGGAGGCCTAAATATTATGAAAATTATGAAATGGTCGGCGACATTCAAACCAAATTCCGACCACTCTCTGGCACCAGTGTGGGTGAATCTGCCGGACTTGAAATGACACCTCTTTGAGTGGGATGCCATTTGTCGAATCCTTGAACCGATTGGGACCCCTTTACTGCTTGATCAAGCCACACTAACAAAAACTAGACCCACCATAGGTAAGGGTGGAAATAGATCTGACCAAGCCTCTTATCGACGAAGTGATCTTGGAAATTACTAATAGGGATGGGTTGATTGAGATGAACAACCAAAGAATTGAGTATGAAATCATCCCAACATTCTGCTCACACTGTAAAATGCAAGGTCATAGAGATGAAAATTGCAGAAAGATCCATACTAATTTACAAACCAAGGAGGCGGAGAATACACTCAGTGAGCAAATATCAGTGCAAGATACCACCAATGTGGAAGCTACAACAGATACCACTAATTTGAGGGATAGCACAACTCAAAACTTAAAGGAGAGTCCAGACGAAATCAATGAGGAACAAGAATGGCAAACAGTGACCAACAAGAAAGGAAAATACATCAACAAGAGCAACTCAAATGGAAAGATATCTCAAACAAACCAAGACAGAGGAACAAGTAGCAGCTCAGAAATTAGCAAGATGCGGGTTTTCAGTATCAGTAGTGAAATAGTAAACCTATGTCCGAACCCACCAATAAAGGAACGAAGGAAATGTAAGTTACTACTCACAATGAAATGATACCAATAGAAATGAATTGTTCCAGGAGCAACACTTTGAGAACCCCTACTAAAAGAGAGGAAAAAGAAGCTGAAAGAAAAGAAAGGAAAGCACAACACCTTCAAATCACCAAAAACAACACTATGAAGGTGAAACACAATAAGGAAACTGCTTATTTGGAAGTTAAGTTAGATGATCAGATTACCAGTCAACTTGTTGAGGTGGTTAACTCTGAAAATACAAAGACTCTCAACAAGAAAAAGAAATTTTCCTCCATTGTGCAGATCCCCCCAAATATAGTCTTCGATAACAAAGATTCTGTCTCAGTGGAGATCCACCAACTCAACTTTTGAACTGCTCCCTTTTTTGGACTACATCAAAATTCATTAGTAAATATTACAGGGAGGAAGGTGAAAGAAAAAGAAAAGTTAAGCTTGCCGGATGACCCTAGATCTAGTAACAAGGTTCCTCAAGGCGAAATCATTTCTCCAAACTACAATGAGAGTCATGAAGACTCGACTTTCAAAGATTGTGAAGAAGATTTGTACATGATCAATGTAGAGGAAGAATACTCAATATCCCTCTCTGATGATGTAGCTATCAGAGGGGACAGACCTTCTCTAACTTGTGTAGTTGCTGATCAATCTAACTAGGTGCACCACAAGATAGAATATTACAACAACCTCTCTCCTAGAGGGAGAAAAGATCTTCAAAATAAATTATCCCTTCCCCCCACTATTTCCCATGATTAATACTATATTATGGAATATTAGGGGAATAGGATCCCAAGGTTCTCTCGAGAGACTTAAAACGCTCAAATGTCAACATAAATTTCCGTACATATTCCTACAAGAACCAAAGGTGAACTCGAGGAAAATTGACAAATTTAAAAGGAGATTAAGGTACACTTTCTGTTTTCATAGCTACTCTAACAAGATTTGGATTTTTTGGTCTAAAGACTACATTATCGACATTATTGAGGATCGAGAACAACATGTTCTTATCCATATTTTGCATCAACATAAGCCTGTTAACTTTCACGTATCGGTTATTTATGCTACATATGAGGAGCTCCACAGAATTCCTCTCTGGAAAGAGCTTAAGGACATCTCTAATAGAATCTCTGGCCCCTAGGGGTTGTAGGAGATTTTAATGTTATCACAGGTCCAGAAGAAAAAATAGGAGGTCTGCCTTACAGAATTGAAGAAAGTCTTGATTTTATATCTTATTTGGAAGATTGTGATTTGAAGGATGCCGGATATATTGGGACAAAGTTCACTTGGTGAAACGACCCCAAAAATGCCCGAAAATGTGCTTCGGAAACACCTATAATTGTAATTTCCATATATCTCGAAATCCGTACATGATTTCGGAAATTCGACTTCATATTCTTATTCAAGGGTCAAATTGAGTGGGAAATGGGTCTAACCCGAATTTTAGAGCAACCGTATCAAAATTCGAAAATCGCAAAAATTGCGATTTGGAGGGTCAACTTTAAAGAGGCATATCTCTTAGCACATAAGGAACTGGAAGGGCCGCTACCTAATAAATTAAAGCCCTTCGAGTTAGCTTTCCAATGCAATTGGTTTCACCTCATTCCGAGTTAGGATGAAGGAGTTATGACCATTTTCGTAAAACCTGTCCGGGCAGAATTGCAATTTCCAGAGAGCTTAGTTACTGTAGCGGCTGGACGTTTTTCTTTTATAAAAAAGAGGATTGTCCCATACTTAGTTATATTTCATTCTAGCTTCAAAACACTCAAAAACACTCATTAATCCCTCTCCAAAATTCCACCAAGATCTTCAATCAAATTCAAACATCTCAAGTTCTAATTCCGGATTCAAGACTCAATCTCAAGCATCAATTCTCCATTCCAATCTTCATCAAGGATTCTCCAAAGTTGAGGTATGTGGGTTTGATTGTGGAAACCTTCCTTTCCACAAGTCCAACCATTTATCCTCTATTTTTACTTCAAGTTTATGGGTCATTATGGTTATTTATGAACTCTTGAAATGTGGAATTATTACTACACACCCTATTATGGTCTATTTTGCATATTACAATGAAATGGAATTATTATGTGATGTTTATGGTTTTTATGCTTCCATGATCAAATTATGATGGTTGATATATATATATATATATATGTATGTTGTTGGTGGGCTGATTTATATGGATTTTGGAATTGGTTGGACTTATTACTCTTGAAATACATGATTTCATTTACATGAACAATAGCCCACCATGTGTTTGATAAAATGCTCACTTATAGAATTCTTAGGAAATGGAAGGTTCAATGTACGTCCTATGAGTTGGATGGTCATATAATCATTGAAATGATGATGAAATGGATACATGTATATGATTGTCTCTATATAAATGTTGTGAGTCGACCAAGCCTAGCTCGGGGGGTTGTAGGCCCGGGTAACCGCATCGAGGGGTTGGTACCTTGGTTGCCTAGTACGGGGGGTAGTAGGCCCGTATAACCACATCGAGGGGTTTGTACCTTGGTCCCTAGCTCGGGGGGTGGTAGGCCCGGGTAACCACATTGAGGGGTTTGTACCTCTTTCGCCTCTCCAAGGGGGTGGTAGGCCTTGGAAATACTATATTGATGGTCACTCGCCACACATGTACTACGTCCCACTAAATACGATTTTTGTGTAAGCGTCATTATATATATCATTTCATTAATGTGCTATCTATCGAGTATGATTATGCATTTTTCCTATGATGTCCATCCATTGTAGCATTGCATTGCATCCCATATACTTAGTACATTCAAACGTACTAACGCATACTCTATGCCTACATGATGTCACCATGTAGGGACCGGAGCACCGCTTGACCCTCGTCCTCCGCGTGGCTAATACGATTTTCTATCAAGGTTATTGGTGAGTCCTCCACTCCGGGGACGTTGCTTACGATCTTTTGCTATGTATAAGACTTTTCCTTTTAGTTATGTTTTGACTTTGAGGGTGAGCCCGGTTGTTTGTCTTGGCCCCCGCTAAAGTACCTATGTTTAGAGGTGGTGTTGGACAAGTTGTGTATTATGCTTGAGCTTGACTCATCTATGGTATTTTTGTATCATTCTCTTTTCTCTTGCTCCCTTAGTCCCGATTTCCCCTTGATTATGCTTATCGTTTATGGTCATTTTAATTGCTTCCGCGACCAAGGATGTGTAATGATATGCTATGAGGCTTGTTTGGGGTTCCTTCGGGTTCCCCATTCGCCGGTCACGTCTAGGCCATAGGCTTGGGTCGTGACAAGCTTGGTATCAGAGCACTAGGTTGATAGATCCTCGGAGTCCAACACACCGCGTTGATTAGAGTCCGATTCATGGTTGTGTTGTGCACCACAACTATGAGTAGGAGGCTATGAGACGTTTTAGGAAATGTTTCCTCTTCTCCTTGTTCTAAGTCGTGCTATAGAGTTGAATTAAGTTCTTCCCTAACGGTTGTTCTTTGCTATGCTAGACCATGCCTAATACAAGAGGAAGACGAGCCCGCGCACCCGAGGAACAACCGACCAATGGGGATCTTCGGGATGCCCTTACTTTATTTGCCCAAGCTATGGCTAATCAAGCCAACCACAGGGCCCAAGCTCCTCAGGCTCCTACCCCGGCATCTCGAGTGAGATACTTCGTGCGGATGAATCCCCCGGAATTCTATGGGTCTAAGTTAGATGAAGACCCTCAAGAGTTCATTGATGAAGTTCACAAGATATTAGCTATCATGGGCGTGAGCTTAGAAGATAAGACGGAGTTGGCGGCCTACCAATTAAAAGGGGTGGCCCAAATATGGTACAACCAATGGAAGGAAGAGAAGAGGGCAAACTATGTGGTGCCTTGGGAAGAGTTCAAAACGGTTTTCCTTAATCGATTCTTTCCTCTTGAGCTTAGGGAAGCCAAATTGGTAGAGTTCATGAATTTAAAACAAGGGTCTATGAGTGTGAGGGAGTATGCTCTCAAGTTTAACCAACTTTCAAGATATGCTCCACACTTGGTTGCCGACTCACGATCTAGAATGAACAAATTCGTGATGGGTGTGTCCGACCTAGTGAGTGAGGAATGCCGGTCCGCAATGTTGATTAGTGACATGGACTTGTCCCGCTTGATGGTTTATGCCGAACAAATGGAGGAAGAGAAGTTGAGGAAGAGGAGGGGTCATGAGGCCAAGAGGGCCCGTTTTGAGGGCAAGTTCCAAGGTCGAAGGGGAGGCCGGTTTCATCAAGGCCAAGGGTCTTCTCATGCGCCCCATAAGGGGTTTGCCAATGATGTTCCAAGGGCCCAAGGTGTTGGTGGTATGAGTCCTATTGATGTATGTCCGAAGTGTGGTAAGGGCCATGGTGGCCCGTGCTTGAGAAATACCGGTGCTTGCTATATTTGTGGGGAAATGGGCACAAGGCAATGGATTGTCCTCGAAATCGCAACAAGGGTAAGGATGTCCGTCCACAAGGCGCCAATGCGGTTCCTTTGGGGAGAGGGGGCCGACAAGATGGTGCCCCAAGGCACAATCGATTTTATGCTTTGCATGGGAGGCAAGGGGTCGATGAAGTCCCCGATGTCGTTACCGGTATGTTGAAAATCTTTGACTTTGATGTATATGCTTTAATTGATCCGGGTGCCTCTCTTTCTTTTGTCACCCCCTTTGTTGCCAACAAGTTTCATGTTGAGCCCGACTTGTTGCGTGAGTCATATAAGGTGTCTACTCCTATTGGTGCATATATTGTTGCTAGGAAGGTCTATAGAAATTGTCCTATTTGCATCTTGCATAAAATATTGCCTTGTGATCTTGTTGAGTTGGACATGGTCGATTTTGATGTTGTTCTTGGGATGGATTGGTTGTCATAGTTGTCAACAAGTCAAGGCCGAACATCAAAGGCCGGGTGGTCTAACCCAAGACATAGAGATTTATACTTGGAAGTGGGAAGAAATTAATGTGGATTTTGTAGTTGGTTTACCCAAGACTAGAAAAGGTTTTGATTCTATTTGGGTGGTGGTTGATAGGATGACAAAATCGGCTCATTTTCTACCGGTAAAGACAACATATAGGGCGGAAGATTATGCAAGGTTATATATTCATGATTTGGTAAGGTTGCATGGGATTCCTCTATCCATCATATCGGACCGTGGTACTCAATTTACTTCACACTTTTGGAAGTCCTTTCAAAAGGGTCTAGGTACGAGAGTTAAGCTTACTACGGCCTTTCACCCGCAAACGGATGGACAAGCCGAAAGGACTATCCAAACACTTGAGGATATGCTTAGGGCTTGTGTATTGGAGCTTAAGGGTAGTTGGGATGATCATCTTCCATTGATTGAGTTTGCCTATAACAATAGCTATCATTCTAGCATTGGTATGGCTCCTTTCGAGGCTCTCTATGGGAGGCGTTGTAGATCACCGGTTGGGTGGTTTGAGGTTGGTGAGGTGGCCTTGTTAGGACCAGATCTAGTTATGGAGGCTCTTGAGAAGGTTAGGATGATTAGAGAAAGGTTGAAGACGGCCCAAAGTCGCCAAAAGTCCTATGCCGATGTGAGAAGAAGGGCTCTTGAATTCCGAGTTGGTGATTGGGTCTATTTGAAGGTGTCACCCATGAAGGGTGTGGTTCGTTTTGGTAAGAAGGGCAAGTTGAGCCCAAGATACGTGGGTCCTTATAAGGTGATGAGGAGAATTGGCAAAGTAGCTTATGAGTTGGAATTGCCTAGCGAAATGGATTTGGTTCATTCGGTATTTCATGTGTCTATGTTGAGGAAGTGTGTGGGTGATCCCAATGCCATTGTGCCTCTTGATGTTGTGGGTGTTGTTGAAGATAATTTGACCTATGAAGAGGTTCCGGTCCAGATTTTAGATAGACAAGTGAAGAGGTTGAGAAACAAAGATGTAGCTTCCGTTAAAGTCCTTTGGAGGAATCAACAAGTTGAAAGTGCTACTTGGGAGGCCAAAGCGGACATGCAAAGGCGATATCCTTATCTTTTCCACTCCACTCAAGCTTAAGGTATTGATCTTAGCCCTTTATAAAATCTCAGGTCGTAAGTTCAGCCCTCATGTCATTGCATACATTCATGTTTAAGTTGACAAGTTCATTGTGGTGTTACAACTATGTTGAGGTTTTGAATAAGGTGTAAGTGCATTGTTGTATCCTTATGTGGGCTGAAATTGTCATGTTTGTGTCTCTCATGTATGTTTCTTTAACATTCGGGGACGAATGTTCCCAAGGGGGAGATATTGAAACGACCCCAAAAATGCCCGAAAATGTGCTTCGGAAACACCTATAATTGTAATTTCCATATATCTCAAAATCCGTGCATGATTTCAGAAATTCGACTTCATATTCTTATTCAGGGGGTCAAATTGAGTGGAAAATGGGTCTAACCCGAATTTTAGAGCAACCGTATCAAAATTCGAAAATCGCAAAAATTGCGATTTGGAGGGTCAACTTTAAAGAGGCATATCTCTTAGCACATAAGGAACTGGAAGGGCCGCTACCTAATAAATTAAAGCCCTTCGAGTTAGCTTTCCAATGCAATTGGTTTCACCTCATTCCGAGTTAGGATGAAGGAGTTATGACCATTTTCGTAAAACCTGTCCGGGCAGAATTGCAATTTCCAGAGAGCTTAGTTACTGTAGCGGCTGGACGTTTTTCTTTTATAAAAAAGAGGATTGTCCCATACTTAGTTATATTTCTTTCTAGCTTCAAAACACTCAAAAACACTCACTAATCCCTCTCCAAAATTCCACCAAGATCTTCAATCAAATTCAAACATCTCAAGTTCTAATTCCGGATTCAAGACTCAATCTCAAGCATCAATTCTCCATTCCAATCTTCATCAAGGATTCTCCAAAGTTGAGGTATGTGGGTTTGATTGTGGAAACCTTCCTTTCCACAAGTCCAACCATTTATCCTCTATTTTTACTTCAAGTTTATGGGTCATTATGGTTATTTATGAACTCTTGAAATGTGGAATTATTACTACACACCCTATTATGGTCTATTTTGCATATTACAATGAAATGGAATTATTATGTGATGTTTATGGTTTTTATGCTTCCATGATCAAATTATGATGGTTGATATATATATATATATATATGTATGTTGTTGGTGGGCTGATTTATATGGATTTTGGAATTGGTTGGACTTATTACTCTTGAAATACATGATTTCATTTACATGAACAATAGCCCACCATGTGTTTGATAAAATGCTCACTTATAGAATTCTTAGGAAATGGAAGGTTCAATGTACGTCCTATGAGTTGGATGGTCATATAATCATTGAAATGATGATGAAATGGATACATGTATATGATTGTCTCTATATAAATGTTGTGAGTCGACCAAGCCTAGCTCGGGGGGTTGTAGGCCCGGGTAACCGCATCGAGGGGTTGGTACCTTGGTTGCCTAGTACGGGGGGTAGTAGGCCCGTATAACCACATCGAGGGGTTTGTACCTTGGTCCCTAGCTCGGGGGGTGGTAGGCCCGGGTAACCACATTGAGGGGTTTGTACCTCTTTCGCCTCTCCAAGGGGGTGGTAGGCCTTGGAAATACTATATTGATGGTCACTCGCCACACATGTACTACGTCCCACTAAATACGATTTTTGTGTAAGCGTCATTATATATATCATTTCATTAATGTGCTATCTATCGAGTATGATTATGCATTTTTCCTATGATGTCCATCCATTGTAGCATTGCATTGCATCCCATATACTTAGTACATTCAAACGTACTAACGCATACTCTATGCCTACATGATGTCACCATGTAGGGACCGGAGCACCGCTTGACCCTCGTCCTCCGCGTGGCTAATACGATTTTCTATCAAGGTTATTGGTGAGTCCTCCACTCCGGGGACGTTGCTTACGATCTTTTGCTATGTATAAGACTTTTCCTTTTAGTTATGTTTTGACTTTGAGGGTGAGCCCGGTTGTTTGTCTTGGCCCCCGCTAAAGTACCTATGTTTAGAGGTGGTGTTGGACAAGTTGTGTATTATGCTTGAGCTTGACTCATCTATGGTATTTTTGTATCATTCTCTTTTCTCTTGCTCCCTTAGTCCCGATTTCCCCTTGATTATGCTTATCGTTTATGGTCATTTTAATTGCTTCCGCGACCAAGGATGTGTAATGATATGCTATGAGGCTTGTTTGGGGTTCCTTCGGGTTCCCCATTCGCCGGTCACGTCTAGGCCATAGGCTTGGGTCGTGACAAGCTTGGTATCAGAGCACTAGGTTGATAGATCCTCGGAGTCCAACACACCGCGTTGATTAGAGTCCGATTCATGGTTGTGTTGTGCACCACAACTATGAGTAGGAGGCTATGAGACGTTTTAGGAAATGTTTCCTCTTCTCCTTGTTCTAAGTCGTGCTATAGAGTTGAATTAAGTTCTTCCCTAACGGTTGTTCTTTGCTATGCTAGACCATGCCTAATACAAGAGGAAGACGAGCCCGCGCACCCGAGGAACAACCGACCAATGGGGATCTTCGGGATGCCCTTACTTTATTTGCCCAAGCTATGGCTAATCAAGCCAACCACAGGGCCCAAGCTCCTCAGGCTCCTACCCCGGCATCTCGAGTGAGATACTTCGTGCGGATGAATCCCCCGGAATTCTATGGGTCTAAGTTAGATGAAGACCCTCAAGAGTTCATTGATGAAGTTCACAAGATATTAGCTATCATGGGCGTGAGCTTAGAAGATAAGACGGAGTTGGCGGCCTACCAATTAAAAGGGGTGGCCCAAATATGGTACAACCAATGGAAGGAAGAGAAGAGGGCAAACTATGTGGTGCCTTGGGAAGAGTTCAAAACGGTTTTCCTTAATCGATTCTTTCCTCTTGAGCTTAGGGAAGCCAAATTGGTAGAGTTCATGAATTTAAAACAAGGGTCTATGAGTGTGAGGGAGTATGCTCTCAAGTTTAACCAACTTTCAAGATATGCTCCACACTTGGTTGCCGACTCACGATCTAGAATGAACAAATTCGTGATGGGTGTGTCCGACCTAGTGAGTGAGGAATGCCGGTCCGCAATGTTGATTAGTGACATGGACTTGTCCCGCTTGATGGTTTATGCCGAACAAATGGAGGAAGAGAAGTTGAGGAAGAGGAGGGGTCATGAGGCCAAGAGGGCCCGTTTTGAGGGCAAGTTCCAAGGTCGAAGGGGAGGCCGGTTTCATCAAGGCCAAGGGTCTTCTCATGCGCCCCATAAGGGGTTTGCCAATGATGTTCCAAGGGCCCAAGGTGTTGGTGGTATGAGTCCTATTGATGTATGTCCGAAGTGTGGTAAGGGCCATGGTGGCCCGTGCTTGAGAAATACCGGTGCTTGCTATATTTGTGGGGAAATGGGCACAAGGCAATGGATTGTCCTCGAAATCGCAACAAGGGTAAGGATGTCCGTCCACAAGGCGCCAATGCGGTTCCTTTGGGGAGAGGGGGCCGACAAGATGGTGCCCCAAGGCACAATCGATTTTATGCTTTGCATGGGAGGCAAGGGGTCGATGAAGTCCCCGATGTCGTTACCGGTATGTTGAAAATCTTTGACTTTGATGTATATGCTTTAATTGATCCGGGTGCCTCTCTTTCTTTTGTCACCCCCTTTGTTGCCAACAAGTTTCATGTTGAGCCCGACTTGTTGCGTGAGTCATATAAGGTGTCTACTCCTATTGGTGCATATATTGTTGCTAGGAAGGTCTATAGAAATTGTCCTATTTGCATCTTGCATAAAATATTGCCTTGTGATCTTGTTGAGTTGGACATGGTCGATTTTGATGTTGTTCTTGGGATGGATTGGTTGTCATAGTTGTCAACAAGTCAAGGCCGAACATCAAAGGCCGGGTGGTCTAACCCAAGACATAGAGATTTATACTTGGAAGTGGGAAGAAATTAATGTGGATTTTGTAGTTGGTTTACCCAAGACTAGAAAAGGTTTTGATTCTATTTGGGTGGTGGTTGATAGGATGACAAAATCGGCTCATTTTCTACCGGTAAAGACAACATATAGGGCGGAAGATTATGCAAGGTTATATATTCATGATTTGGTAAGGTTGCATGGGATTCCTCTATCCATCATATCGGACCGTGGTACTCAATTTACTTCACACTTTTGGAAGTCCTTTCAAAAGGGTCTAGGTACGAGAGTTAAGCTTACTACGGCCTTTCACCCGCAAACGGATGGACAAGCCGAAAGGACTATCCAAACACTTGAGGATATGCTTAGGGCTTGTGTATTGGAGCTTAAGGGTAGTTGGGATGATCATCTTCCATTGATTGAGTTTGCCTATAACAATAGCTATCATTCTAGCATTGGTATGGCTCCTTTCGAGGCTCTCTATGGGAGGCGTTGTAGATCACCGGTTGGGTGGTTTGAGGTTGGTGAGGTGGCCTTGTTAGGACCAGATCTAGTTATGGAGGCTCTTGAGAAGGTTAGGATGATTAGAGAAAGGTTGAAGACGGCCCAAAGTCGCCAAAAGTCCTATGCCGATGTGAGAAGAAGGGCTCTTGAATTCCGAGTTGGTGATTGGGTCTATTTGAAGGTGTCACCCATGAAGGGTGTGGTTCGTTTTGGTAAGAAGGGCAAGTTGAGCCCAAGATACGTGGGTCCTTATAAGGTGATGAGGAGAATTGGCAAAGTAGCTTATGAGTTGGAATTGCCTAGCGAAATGGATTTGGTTCATTCGGTATTTCATGTGTCTATGTTGAGGAAGTGTGTGGGTGATCCCAATGCCATTGTGCCTCTTGATGTTGTGGGTGTTGTTGAAGATAATTTGACCTATGAAGAGGTTCCGGTCCAGATTTTAGATAGACAAGTGAAGAGGTTGAGAAACAAAGATGTAGCTTCCGTTAAAGTCCTTTGGAGGAATCAACAAGTTGAAAGTGCTACTTGGGAGGCCAAAGCGGACATGCAAAGGCGATATCCTTATCTTTTCCACTCCACTCAAGCTTAAGGTATTGATCTTAGCCCTTTATAAAATCTCAGGTCGTAAGTTCAGCCCTCATGTCATTGCATACATTCATGTTTAAGTTGACAAGTTCATTGTGGTGTTACAACTATGTTGAGGTTTTGAATAAGGTGTAAGTGCATTGTTGTATCCTTATGTGGGCTGAAATTGTCATGTTTGTGTCTCTCATGTATGTTTCTTTAACATTCGGGGACGAATGTTCCCAAGGGGGAGATATTGAAACGACCCCAAAAATGCCCGAAAATGTGCTTCGGAAACACCTATAATTGTAATTTCCATATATCTCAAAATCCGTGCATGATTTCAGAAATTCGACTTCATATTCTTATTCAGGGGGTCAAATTGAGTGGAAAATGGGTCTAACCCGAATTTTAGAGCAACCGTATCAAAATTCGAAAATCGCAAAAATTGCGATTTGGAGGGTCAACTTTAAAGAGGCATATCTCTTAGCACATAAGGAACTGGAAGGGCCGCTACCTAATAAATTAAAGCCCTTCGAGTTAGCTTTCCAATGCAATTGGTTTCACCTCATTCCGAGTTAGGATGAAGGAGTTATGACCATTTTCGTAAAACCTGTCCGGGCAGAATTGCAATTTCCAGAGAGCTTAGTTACTGTAGCGGCTGGACGTTTTTCTTTTATAAAAAAGAGGATTGTCCCATACTTAGTTATATTTCTTTCTAGCTTCAAAACACTCAAAAACACTCACTAATCCCTCTCCAAAATTCCACCAAGATCTTCAATCAAATTCAAACATCTCAAGTTCTAATTCCGGATTCAAGACTCAATCTCAAGCATCAATTCTCCATTCCAATCTTCATCAAGGATTCTCCAAAGTTGAGGTATGTGGGTTTGATTGTGGAAACCTTCCTTTCCACAAGTCCAACCATTTATCCTCTATTTTTACTTCAAGTTTATGGGTCATTATGGTTATTTATGAACTCTTGAAATGTGGAATTATTACTACACACCCTATTATGGTCTATTTTGGATATTACAATGAAATGGAATTATTATGTGATGTTTATGGTTTTTATGCTTCCATGATCAAATTATGATGGTTGATATATATATATATATATATGTATGTTGTTGGTGGGCTGATTTATATGGATTTTGGAATTTGTTGGACTTATTACTCTTGAAATACATGATTTCATTTACATGAACAATAGCCCACCATGTGTTTGATAAAATGCTCACTTATAGAATTCTTAGGAAATGGAAGGTTCAATGTACGTCCTATGAGTCGGATGGTCATATAATCATTGAAATGATGATGAAATGGATACATGTATATGATTGTCTCTATATAAATGTTGTGAGTCGACCAAGCCTAGCTCGGGGGGTTGTAGGCCCGGGTAACCGCATCGAGGGGTTGGTACCTTGGTTGCCTAGTACGGGGGGTAGTAGGCCCATATAACCACATCGAGGGGTTTGTACCTTGGTCCCTAGCTCGGGGGGTGGTAGGCCCGGGTAACCACATTGAGGGGTTTGTACCTCTTTCGCCTCTCCAAGGGGGTGGTAGGCCTTGGAAATACTATATTGATGGTCACTCGCCACACATGTACTACGTCCCACTAAATACGATTTTTGTGTAAGCGTCATTATATATATCATTTCATTAATGTGCTATCTATCGAGTATGATTATGCATTTTTCCTATGATGTCCATCCATTGTAGCATTGCATTGCATCCCATATACTTAGTACATTCAAACGTACTAACGCATACTCTATGCCTACATGATGTCACCATGTAGGGACCGGAGCACCGCTTGACCCTCGTCCTCCGCGTGGCTAATACGATTTTCTATCAAGGTTATTGGTGAGTCCTCCACTCCGGGGACGTTGCTTACGATCTTTTGCTATGTATAAGACTTTTCCTTTTAGTTATGTTTTGACTTTGAGGGTGAGCCCGGTTGTTTGTCTTGGCCCCCGCTAAAGTACCTATGTTTAGAGGTGGTGTTGGACAAGTTGTGTATTATGCTTGAGCTTGACTCATCTATGGTATTTTTGTATCATTCTCTTTTCTCTTGCTCCCTTAGTCCCGATTTCCCCTTGATTATGCTTATCGTTTATGGTCATTTTAATTGCTTCCGCGACCAAGGATGTGTAATGATATGCTATGAGGCTTGTTTGGGGTTCCTTCGGGTTCCCCATTCACCGGTCACGTCTAGGCCATAGGCTTGGGTCGTGACAAGCTTGGTATCAGAGCACTAGGTTGATAGATCCTCGGAGTCCAACACACCGCGTTGATTAGAGTCCGATTCATGGTTGTGTTGTGCACCACAACTATGAGTAGGAGGCTATGAGACGTTTTAGGAAATGTTTCCTCTTCTCCTTGTTCTAAGTCGTGCTATAGAGTTGAATTAAGTTCTTCCCTAACGGTTGTTCTTTGCTATGCTAGACCATGCCTAATACAAGAGGAAGACGAGCCCGCGCACCCGAGGAACAACCGACCAATGGGGATCTTCGGGATGCCCTTACTTTATTTGCCCAAGCTATGGCTAATCAAGCCAACCACAGGGCCCAAGCTCCTCAGGCTCCTACCCCGGCATCTCGAGTGAGATACTTCGTGCGGATGAATCCCCCGGAATTCTATGGGTCTAAGTTAGATGAAGACCCTCAAGAGTTCATTGATGAAGTTCACAAGATATTAGCTATCATGGGCGTGAGCTTAGAAGATAAGACGGAGTTGGCGGCCTACCAATTAAAAGGGGTGGCCCAAATATGGTACAACCAATGGAAGGAAGAGAAGAGGGCAAACTATGTGGTGCCTTGGGAAGAGTTCAAAACGGTTTTCCTTAATCGATTCTTTCCTCTTGAGCTTAGGGAAGCCAAATTGGTAGAGTTCATGAATTTAAAACAAGGGTCTATGAGTGTGAGGGAGTATGCTCTCAAGTTTAACCAACTTTCAAGATATGCTCCACACTTGGTTGCCGACTCACGATCTAGAATGAACAAATTCGTGATGGGTGTGTCCGACCTAGTGAGTGAGGAATGCCGGTCCGCAATGTTGATTAGTGACATGGACTTGTCCCGCTTGATGGTTTATGCCGAACAAATGGAGGAAGAGAAGTTGAGGAAGAGGAGGGGTCATGAGGCCAAGAGGGCCCGTTTTGAGGGCAAGTTCCAAGGTCGAAGGGGAGGCCGGTTTCATCAAGGCCAAGGGTCTTCTCATGCGCCCCATAAGGGGTTTGCCAATGATGTTCCAAGGGCCCAAGGTGTTGGTGGTATGAGTCCTATTGATGTATGTCCGAAGTGTGGTAAGGGCCATGGTGGCCCGTGCTTGAGAAATACCGGTGCTTGCTATATTTGTGGGGAAATGGGCACAAGGCAATGGATTGTCCTCGAAATCGCAACAAGGGTAAGGATGTCCGTCCACAAGGCGCCAATGCGGTTCCTTTGGGGAGAGGGGGCCGACAAGATGGTGCCCCAAGGCACAATCGATTTTATGCTTTGCATGGGAGGCAAGGGGTCGATGAAGTCCCCGATGTCGTTACCGGTATGTTGAAAATCTTTGACTTTGATGTATATGCTTTAATTGATCCGGGTGCCTCTCTTTCTTTTGTCACCCCCTTTGTTGCCAACAAGTTTCATGTTGAGCCCGACTTGTTGCGTGAGTCATATAAGGTGTCTACTCCTATTGGTGCATATATTGTTGCTAGGAAGGTCTATAGAAATTGTCCTATTTGCATCTTGCATAAAATATTGCCTTGTGATCTTGTTGAGTTGGACATGGTCGATTTTGATGTTGTTCTTGGGATGGATTGGTTGTCATAGTTGTCAACAAGTCAAGGCCGAACATCAAAGGCCGGGTGGTCTAACCCAAGACATAGAGATTTATACTTGGAAGTGGGAAGAAATTAATGTGGATTTTGTAGTTGGTTTACCCAAGACTAGAAAAGGTTTTGATTCTATTTGGGTGGTGGTTGATAGGATGACAAAATCGGCTCATTTTCTACCGGTAAAGACAACATATAGGGCGGAAGATTATGCAAGGTTATATATTCATGATTTGGTAAGGTTGCATGGGATTCCTCTATCCATCATATCGGACCGTGGTACTCAATTTACTTCACACTTTTGGAAGTCCTTTCAAAAGGGTCTAGGTACGAGAGTTAAGCTTACTACGGCCTTTCACCCGCAAACGGATGGACAAGCCGAAAGGACTATCCAAACACTTGAGGATATGCTTAGGGCTTGTGTATTGGAGCTTAAGGGTAGTTGGGATGATCATCTTCCATTGATTGAGTTTGCCTATAACAATAGCTATCATTCTAGCATTGGTATGGCTCCTTTCGAGGCTCTCTATGGGAGGCGTTGTAGATCACCGGTTGGGTGGTTTGAGGTTGGTGAGGTGGCCTTGTTAGGACCAGATCTAGTTATGGAGGCTCTTGAGAAGGTTAGGATGATTAGAGAAAGGTTGAAGACGGCCCAAAGTCGCCAAAAGTCCTATGCCGATGTGAGAAGAAGGGCTCTTGAATTCCGAGTTGGTGATTGGGTCTATTTGAAGGTGTCACCCATGAAGGGTGTGGTTCGTTTTGGTAAGAAGGGCAAGTTGAGCCCAAGATACGTGGGTCCTTATAAGGTGATGAGGAGAATTGGCAAAGTAGCTTATGAGTTGGAATTGCCTAGCGAAATGGATTTGGTTCATTCGGTATTTCATGTGTCTATGTTGAGGAAGTGTGTGGGTGATCCCAATGCCATTGTGCCTCTTGATGTTGTGGGTGTTGTTGAAGATAATTTGACCTATGAAGAGGTTCCGGTCCAGATTTTAGATAGACAAGTGAAGAGGTTGAGAAACAAAGATGTAGCTTCCGTTAAAGTCCTTTGGAGGAATCAACAAGTTGAAAGTGCTACTTGGGAGGCCAAAGCGGACATGCAAAGGCGATATCCTTATCTTTTCCACTCCACTCAAGCTTAAGGTATTGATCTTAGCCCTTTATAAAATCTCAGGTCGTAAGTTCAGCCCTCATGTCATTGCATACATTCATGTTTAAGTTGACAAGTTCATTGTGGTGTTACAACTATGTTGAGGTTTTGAATAAGGTGTAAGTGCATTGTTGTATCCTTATGTGGGCTGAAATTGTCATGTTTGTGTCTCTCATGTATGTTTCTTTAACATTCGGGGACGAATGTTCCCAAGGGGGAGATATTGAAACGACCCCAAAAATGCCCGAAAATGTGCTTCGGAAACACCTATAATTGTAATTTCCATATATCTCAAAATCCGTGCATGATTTCAGAAATTCGACTTCATATTCTTATTCAGGGGGTCAAATTGAGTGGAAAATGGGTCTAACCCGAATTTTAGAGCAACCGTATCAAAATTCGAAAATCGCAAAAATTGCGATTTGGAGGGTCAACTTTAAAGAGGCATATCTCTTAGCACATAAGGAACTGGAAGGGCCGCTACCTAATAAATTAAAGCCCTTCGAGTTAGCTTTCCAATGCAATTGGTTTCACCTCATTCCGAGTTAGGATGAAGGAGTTATGACCATTTTCGTAAAACCTGTCCGGGCAGAATTGCAATTTCCAGAGAGCTTAGTTACTGTAGCGGCTGGACGTTTTTCTTTTATAAAAAAGAGGATTGTCCCATACTTAGTTATATTTCTTTCTAGCTTCAAAACACTCAAAAACACTCACTAATCCCTCTCCAAAATTCCACCAAGATCTTCAATCAAATTCAAATATCTCAAGTTCTAATTCCGGATTCAAGACTCAATCTCAAGCATCAATTCTCCATTCCAATCTTCATCAAGGATTCTCCAAAGTTGAGGTATGTGGGTTTGATTGTGGAAACCTTCCTTTCCACAAGTCCAACCATTTATCCTCTATTTTTACTTCAAGTTTATGGGTCATTATGGTTATTTATGAACTCTTGAAATGTGGAATTATTACTACACACCCTATTATGGTCTATTTTGCATATTACAATGAAATGGAATTATTATGTGATGTTTATGGTTTTTATGCTTCCATGATCAAATTATGATGGTTGATATATATATATATATATATGTATGTTGTTGGTGGGCTGATTTATATGGATTTTGGAATTTGTTGGACTTATTACTCTTGAAATACATGATTTCATTTACATGAACAATAGCCCACCATGTGTTTGATAAAATGCTCACTTATAGAATTCTTAGGAAATGGAAGGTTCAATGTACGTCCTATGAGTCGGATGGTCATATAATCATTGAAATGATGATGAAATGGATACATGTATATGATTGTCTCTATATAAATGTTGTGAGTCGACCAAGCCTAGCTCGGGGGGTTGTAGGCCCGGGTAACCGCATCGAGGGGTTGGTACCTTGGTTGCCTAGTACGGGGGGTAGTAGGCCCATATAACCACATCGAGGGGTTTGTACCTTGGTCCCTAGCTCGGGGGGTGGTAGGCCCGGGTAACCACATTGAGGGGTTTGTACCTCTTTCGCCTCTCCAAGGGGGTGGTAGGCCTTGGAAATACTATATTGATGGTCACTCGCCACACATGTACTACGTCCCACTAAATACGATTTTTGTGTAAGCGTCATTATATATATCATTTCATTAATGTGCTATCTATCGAGTATGATTATGCATTTTTCCTATGATGTCCATCCATTGTAGCATTGCATTGCATCCCATATACTTAGTACATTCAAACGTACTAACGCATACTCTATGCCTACATGATGTCACCATGTAGGGACCGGAGCACCGCTTGACCCTCGTCCTCCGCGTGGCTAATACGATTTTCTATCAAGGTTATTGGTGAGTCCTCCACTCCGGGGACGTTGCTTACGATCTTTTGCTATGTATAAGACTTTTCCTTTTAGTTATGTTTTGACTTTGAGGGTGAGCCCGGTTGTTTGTCTTGGCCCCCGCTAAAGTACCTATGTTTAGAGGTGGTGTTGGACAAGTTGTGTATTATGCTTGAGCTTGACTCATCTATGGTATTTTTGTATCATTCTCTTTTCTCTTGCTCCCTTAGTCCCGATTTCCCCTTGATTATGCTTATCGTTTATGGTCATTTTAATTGCTTCCGCGACCAAGGATGTGTAATGATATGCTATGAGGCTTGTTTGGGGTTCCTTCGGGTTCCCCATTCGCCGGTCACGTCTAGGCCCTAGGCTTGGGTCGTGACACTTGGAGTGACAATAGAGACCCGCCCAATACAATCTGGAAGAGGCTTGATAGACTTGCTTATAACAACCACTGGTTTGATGTTTTTAATGGGACCACGGTTACTCATCTCTCTAGAACTTGCTCTGACGACGCCCCCTCTTAATTAACTGTAGTCCTGTAGATGTTAACTCTATTAAATATTTTAGATTCCTCAATTTTTGGACTGAAAATGATGACTTTCTCGGTGTTGTACAGGAAGCTTGGTCTCAAGATCAAGAAGGAAACGCCCTACAAGTCCTTCATAAAAAACTCAAGGCCACTATCAAAGCTCTTAGTACATGGTCTAGAATAGAATTTAGAGACTTCCATGAAGAACCTAAGAGACTAGAAAATATTATTAATGACCTGGAAGAGAGCTCCATCAAAAATAATACTCCGGAGAACAGGATAAACCTTTATAAGGCTAAGGCTAAATTTACTAGATTCTTGAAAATTCAGGAAAAAGTCCTAAGCCAAAAGGGTAGGATTAAATGGCTTGAAGATGGTGATACTAACTCTGCTTTCTTCCACAGGGTAATCAAGGATAAAAGAAAAAGGCTTTCAATACACAAAATAAAAGATCAAGAGGGTAATTGGGTAGAAGGAACTACTCAAGTTGCTGATGCTGCAGTCAATTTTTTCACCAATCTATTCAAAGCTGAGCCCACCGAGGAAGATAGTAATATTTTTAATCTCGTAGAGAGGTTTGTCACCATTGAAGACAACAACAACCTTAACAGTTTGCCAACCCTCCAAGAGATCAAAGACACTATTTTTTCAATTGACTCAGACAACGCCTCTGGGCCAAATGGACTAAATGGAAAATTCTACCAATCAACCTGGCAAATCATAGCATCGGACCTCCATGCAACCATCATTTCATTCTTTCAAGTTGCTATCCTTCCAAAAAATTTCTCTTACACTTGTATAGTGATGCTTCCTAAAGTTAATTCTCCTCAAGATTTTTTTTTTGAGATTAGGCCTATCAGTCTTTGTAATACTTCGTGCAAGATCATTGCTAAATTGATCAATAATAGGATTTCAAAAATTCTTCCTAATATAATTAGCCCCAACCAAAGTGGTTTTGTTAAAGGGAGAGCTATTACTGAAAATATCCTCCTTGCCCAAACACAAACCTCAGTTCTTTTGCACAAAAACAGTCCAACAAAACTCCACGAGTCAAACCGTAGACCTAGCAGCGTATCAAAGTCCTCAACTTGTACACGAGGATATACAACCTTAAAAAAATGAATTCAATAACTTATTTTCTTTCTAGAAGCTCAATAATGATGATGCAAAATAGGGTTATCATCACAAGTAAGCCTAGCCTCTACAAATATGACTATGCTCCCAAACAGTAAATTCTGGCCATCCTAGTGCATAATGTCACAACTAAGATTTGAAATGGCATATGGCAAAACTGGACTGTATACTCTTCATGAAAGATGTATGTACCTCTATTAAGGTTGCAAACAACCAAGAATCACCCCAAAATGTATTTTGGATAAAAAGATATATTCAAAACACTAACAGTTGTCTATACAGGATTTCAAACTTCAGAATCTGGACAGAACTTGTCATATGATGCATCCCATATTTCGAATTCATAACAGCTAAATTAGAGTTTAACATAAACAGAAGAGTTGTACATATACGAATTATCTTTCCAAATTATATTTATTCATAGTAAACAAAGTTCTATAGAACCCGATATGCTTAATCTACTAAACGCTACCCAGCTAAAAAATAGGTTTTACCACTTACCAAAGAGAAGAGTGTAACTCGATTTCCAGCCAAAAGGACCAAGATTTGGTCTTGTGATCTTGAAGAACAACAGGTTAGATAATGTTCTAAGGGACTTATACTTCAGGTGAGACGAATTTCCTAAGAGGAGGTGTCAAAATATAGTAACACAAGAGGTGCTTATCATATACACAATTGTCTATAAAAGTTGGCTGCCCAAATACTTGTGTGCTGCCCAAATGCATACATATACACCTATATATATATATATATATATATATATCCTTCACCTCCTTTTAAAGCTATACATATTTCTAATTACAACATTACGCAAATACCCCCATACAATACATTAAATTACGATGACAATTATTTTAAGCAAGGTTGCAAATATAACATTATTTCAAGTTCCCAAAATGAGAATTAAACATATTGTAATAATTAAGCAGTGGTTTATCGACATGCGACTCTTGTTAGCATTTTTGGGGTGTTACACCCGTCTTCTTAAGATCTACCTCAATACCCTTGCTTGACACAATATGACCAAGGAAAGCTACGGACCTCAACCAATATTCACACTTGTTAAACTTTGCAAAGAGTTGTTAGTCCTTAAGAGCTTGTAGTACAATCCTCAAATGGTCAATATGCTCATTCTCACTCCTTGAATAGATCAAAATATCATCGATAAACACAATGACAAACATGTCCTGATATTGTTGGAACACTCTATTCATCAAATCCATAAATGTCGCCGGGGAATTTGTCAATCCAAATGAAATAACCACAAATTCATAGTGACCATACCGGGTCATAAAGGCTGTCTTGGGAATATCAACCCCTCTCACCCTTAGTTGGTGGTAACCGGAACGAAGATCAATTTAGGAGAAATAGCTAGTTCCTTGAAGTTGATCAAACAAGTCATCAATTCTTGGAAGGGGATATTTATTCTTGATGGTCACTTTGTTTAATTGACGGTGATTAATGCACATTCTAAGAGAACCATCCTTCTTTCTAATAAAAACCACCGGAGCACCCCATGGAGAGATACTCGGACGAATAAAACCCTTAACTAGTAAATCAATTTCTCTCTCAGGAGGAAACCGGGTAAATCATTAGGAAAAACTTCCGGGAACTCATTCACTACCGGAACTGACTCTAGGGAAGAAGTTTCAAACGCAACATCCATCACCCTAACAAAATGGTAAATGCACCCTTCGGAGATCATTTTCCTAGCTTTAAGGCAAGAAACAAATTGACCTCTATGGATAGAATTTCCACCCGTCCACTCTAAAATAGGCTCATTTGGGAATTAGAACCTAACCACCCGAGTCCTACAATCTATAGAGGAAGAACATGCACGCAACCAATCCATACCCAAAATCACATCAACGACTAACATGTCTAACTCAACCAAATCCACCAAGGTAACTCTATGGGACAACAAATTGGACAACTTCTATAGACTCTTTTAGCCATCACTGATTCACCAAACAGGGTAGAAACTGAAAAAAGCTTTACTAACACTTCGGGGAGTATTTCAAACTTCATGGCCACAAAAGGTGTCACAAAGAACTTAATTAAGTACCACGATCGGAAATAATGGACAAGGGCACTCCATGCAACCTAACCATTTCCCTCAAATACAACTTGGCATAGTCCTCCACCGAATAAGAAATTTTGATGGGAATAAAATGAGTTGATATCATCATCGGATCCACAATAACCCAAATCGAGTCATGTTGTCGCCAGGTGCGTGGTAAACCAACAATAAAATCCATATTCAAATCTTACTTTCATGTAGGAATACCAATATTTTTGGATAAACCTCCCGGTTTCTGATTCTCAACTTTCACTTGTTGACGAATCTCCACAATATCTTTCTTCATTCCATTCCACCAACCCGCTAATCATGGTACATTTTGGAAGCTCCCGGATGAATGGAAAACCGAGAACTATGGGCTTCTAACAAGTTCTTCTCTTGTAAATCATCTACATTGGAAACACACAACCAACCTTGATATCAAAGCACACCATCTCCCCCATGAGAAAAAGTCTCTATGGAATTTTTAAGCACCACTTCCTTCAATTCTACTAGAGTCGGATCAAGACCTTGCTTGGCTTTCACATCTGTCACAAACGATGATTCTAAACCATAACACCACCTTTGCTGGAGTTTACTTACTGCAATCCCAACCGGGCCAATAAATGCACATCTCAAACCAGCTCTTTTTTATCATCATCAATATGAGCAACACTACCTATAGATAATGCATATGCCACCACATTTGCCTTACCGGGGTGATACAGAACACTCATATCGTAATCCATCAGTAACTCAAGCCACCTCCTTTGGCGAAGATTCAGATCATTCCGATTAAACACCTATTACAAACTCTTGAAATTAGTATAGACATCGACATCAATACCATACAAATAATGCCTCCAAATCTTAAGAGCAAGCACAACTGCCGCCAGTTCAAGATCATGGTAGGATAATTCTTCTCATGAAACATAAGTTGCCTTTAGGGATAGGCAATAACCTTCCCATTTTACATAAGGACACATCCTAACTCGATTCTCGAGGTGTCACAATAAACCACAAAACCATCAATCCCTTCTGGTAAAGTTAACACCAGAGCAAAAGTAATTTTATCCTCAATTCCTAAAAATGTTTTTTAACATGATCCGGACAATATGATCATAACCTTATTTTGAGTCAATGTCGTCAATGGAGAGGCAATTGAAGAAAACCCTTCAACAAACCATCTATAGTAACTGGCTAAACCAAAGAAACTTCTGATATCCGAAGGGTATAGAGGTGTAGGCCAACTCTTGACCACATCAGTCTTCTTAGGATCTACCTCAATACCCATTTCGGAAACAAACGGCCAAGAAAAGCCACTGACCTTAACCAAAACTCACACTTTCTAAACTTTGCAAAGAGTTGTTGGTCCTTGAGGATTTGCAACATAATCCTCAAATGAGTGGTATTCTCGTCTTCACTCCTTGATTAGATCAATATATCATCAATGAACACAATCACCAATATATCAAAGTATTGTCTAAACACCCTATTCATTAAATCCATAAATGCGGCTGGAGCATTAGTCAAACAAAATGACAATACCAAAAACTAATAATGACCATACTGAGTTTGAAAAGCCATATTTGGAATGTCATCGTCCTTCACCCTCAATTGGTAATATCCCGACCAAAGGTCAATCTTAGAGAAGTAACTTGCCTATTGAAGTTGATCGAACAAATAATCTATCCTTAGGAGAGGATATTTATTCTTAATAGTAACTTTATTCAATTTTCAGTAGTCAATACACATACGAAGCGAACCATCTTTCTTTCTAACAAACAAAACTGGAGCACCCCATGGAGAGATACTCGGTCAGATGAAACTCTTATCTAACAAATCTTTCAATTGCACTTTTAACTCTGTTAGTTTTGCCAGAGCCGTTAGTAAGGAGGGATAAAAATAGGTTGTGTATCTAGGAGAAGGTCAATACTGAAGTCTATTTCTCTTTCGGGAGGAATACCGGGTAAATCCTGTGAAAACACTTCGGGAAACTCATTCACAATGGGGACCGACTCAAGAGTATGTGTTTCGAAATCCATATCCCTCACCCAAACTAAATGGTAAATGCAACCCTTAGAAATCATCTTCCTAGCTTTAAGACAAGAATCAAACTAACCATTAGGCATAGAATTTCCCCCTTTCCACTCTAGGATGGGTTCATTTGGAAACTGAAACTTGACTACCCAGGTCCTACAATCAATAAAAGAATAACATGAATGCAGCCAATCCATACAAAGAATAACATTTAAATCCAGCATATCAAGCTCTACCAGATCAACATGAATAACTCTATGAGACAAGGACACGGGACACTTTCTATAGACCATCTTAACCACAATAGAATCACAAACTTGAGTAGAGATAGAAAAAGGATCTAGCAATATATCCGGAAGAATATCAAACCTCATGGCCATATATGGCGTCACAAAAGACAAGGTAGCACCAGGATTAAGTAAAGCATAAACATCTAGGTGAAAGACTTTCAACAGACCAGTAACCACATCAGGAGAATACTCTTGCTCATGACGAGTCTGAAGTGCATAGAATCGGTTCTACTTCTGACTCCCACTAGAACCGTATGGAGGATTTGGTTGAGCATTTAGATGATTATCTCTCTCTCTTAGAAACTGAAGTAAAATCTCTTATTTTGTGGTCCATCTTACCAAAACCTAAAAAATCATTTAAACACGCTAGACACATACCCACATGCTTCTTTCCACACTTCGTACAAGTAGGCAATTAAAATCAACAACTATCTCCACTTTGAGTCTTAGGGTTAGACACCCTTTGTTTGTTGAACTTAGAAGGAAAATTAGAGGAACCTTGACCGGAGAACCATTGTCTAAACATAGAACAACCTTGTTCATCGAACCTTTAGTATGAGAAATTACCTCACTAGTGTGGGTGTTCTTTGCCTCCCTAGACCTTTCCTTGAGTTTCTCCTCTTCTATTTAATGAGCATGAACCATGAGACAAGAAATGTCCATATCAATGACAAGCACAGAGGTACGTCATTCCTTAACCACCATCTCGGACACACCCGAAATGAAGTTACTCATTCGTTCCCTAGAATCAAAAACTATAGTAGGAGCATATCGAGACAATTGTGTGAATTTCAAAGCATATTCCTTCACACTCATACTTCCTTGATGAAGTTTGATGAATTCAAGCATTTTTACCTCTCTCATATCAAGAGGAAAGAACCTATCAAGGAAAGCAACCTTAAAATTTTCCCAATCGAGAAGACCCGCATCAACTGCCCTCCCTTTCTTCCATTGGTTGAACCAAACTTGAGCAACACCCTTAAGTTATTAGCGGCCAATTCCGCCTTTTCCATCGGCGTCACTCCCATAATCATCAACACCTCATACACCTTGTCAATGAACTCTTGAGGATCATCCTCAACTTAGAATGGTGAAACTTTGGAGGATTCATCTTAGTCAAATCCCTCACTCTAGATGTCGTCATATCCGTATTCGCGTTCACAGGGGCCACAACCTCCCTATTGACTTGAACCATCATGGATTGAGCCAACACTTGAAATGCAACCCTAAACTCCGCATTAGTCACTTTCTCTGCCAAAGGATCTAGCCGAACTGGAAGATCTTGTGGAGGAGCTTCTCGTTCCGTAATCTCTCGCGAATTCCTTCTAGCGTATGCTCATCGAGTAGCCATATCTTGTAGAGATTTAGATAAGGATTATGAGAGAGACATTATAGAGTTAAACTTTATCGCACGACTTTAGAGTAATGAAAGAAGTGGAGTTTCCTAAACATCCTATAGCCTCTCATTCTTAATTTTTTGTACTTCACACTCATGAACAAGACTCTACTCGACATGGCTTATGAGACATCCTAGGACTATTCTAAACTTTGTGCTCTCATTACCAAGATTGTGACGACCCAAGGTACCTCTTAGGTTTAACATGGCGTATAGGATCCTGAGAGGCCCTACACAAGCCACGTAGCATACATAACAAGATTTTAGAAAATCAAAAGAGGTAAAAAGAAACATTTCAAGTCTAAGAGTTTTATCAAAGTAAAGCAGAAGTCTACAAAAGTCTTATATGACATCTAATACACCAAGAGTGATCGGGAACACTTAACCCTGACATCACATATAAAGTCTGAAAGTAAAAAATGACTCAAAGCTATAAAATTTTGATCCTCAAAGCATGAGGACTCACCACGACTCGGAATCTCTTTAACAACCTCTAGCCATGAAACTGTGAACCCTAAATTTTAGAGCCTACATTTCCCCGAATATGTGTTAGTACAACAATGTACCAAGTATGATTGCCATGCATAAAATCATGTATAAACATGCTAAAAAGGGACAGTTTATAATATGCTAGGAAAAAATTAGAAATACGTGATAAAAGATTCAAAAACATAGTTCATGAATAAGGCCGATGCAAGTAAAGTTATCCTTATGTTCCATATTAGATACTTCTTTAAGTAACCATAAATCATCATAACATGTGGGAAGTAGCCTTAACCGACATTTAAGACCATGTGAGCTAACAATATGGAGTCCAGTGTCTTCCACACTGAAAAGGGTTGTCGTACATACCAAGGTAAGACCATGAACTTCTATCTTACGTGGATCCACTAGCTAATGTCTATCTGGACAGACCATATCTCTAAGAATATGAAGAGTTGCATGATCCATAAACTATTAAATCAAAGGTCTTTAAATTATCTTTCAAACGCCACCAAATTTGTGTCATTCCGAATTAAGGGTACAGAGTAATGATCATTTAACTTAATAATGTAGTGCAATTCCATTTTAGCCACAGGGAAATTCTAAATAAGGTAATTTTCTTCTCCTTATACAACTAGGAAAACCTTAAAACGGAATTTTTTTAACTCTTATAAAGCCCTAAATATTCCTATTTCTATTTTCTTTAATTATTTTGTCTCTTCTCTCAAACCCTAATACAAAATTCTAAGGAAGATCAAAGCATAAAACTAATGAGTCAGAGATTTTGACATATTTAGGGCTTTGTTTTCATAGTTGTATTGTCCTCAGCTATATTGATGTTAAAATATTGATTTGCAGCAATGAAGGCACAGGAACAAGGCAAGGACATTACCAAGAAAAAAGGAGTGAAAAGCTGAAGGAGTTGAAAAAAGGCATTCCTGGTGATCGCTAAGACCACTCGGCGAACCATTGAGTGGCTCTTCAGCTCGCCAAAATTTCTAGCATGCCAGCCTTAGGGAACAAGCCAACTTGGCAATGGGAATGGATAGTCGGTGAACCACCGAATGGATCGGCGACCTCGATCTTGATCGCCTAGAGTTAAAAAAAACTCGGAGGTTGAAGAGGCAAGGATAGACGGCGAGGAAACGTGGCACTTGGCATATCGCCGACCTTGTCAGTGATGCTTGACTAACTCTGCCAATCAGCCCACAAGCTACAATTCTGAAGAGTATAAATGTAATATTTGAAAAGAGTTTTAAGGGTCGTTGGAGAATTTCAAAACTCCTAGATTCTAAACAAGTGTTTTGAGAGTTTTACCTTGAGTTCTTGATCCCCATGACTTTCAATTGGGGTTTATTGGAAGCATTGAAGAAACTTGGGAATCATTACCCAGTTCATGGATAACATAATTTGTAATCGTTTCTCACTTTTTATAATGTGTAGCTAAACCCCCCCCCCCATTATTGGGGGTGTGATCATGTGATTATCTGTTGTAATTAACTTAAGGGTATTGTTGTTTACTGATTTTAAATGTTGTTTTGAAGTGGGTTTGATTGGTAGTTGTGTATTAACATTTGAATTGTAGTTGCAAATGCAATTATAACTTAATGTTCTGGGCTTGCTTGAGAAACAAGTTCTAGAATTAAGCCTATCGATTGATGATTGTAGTGATTAGTTATCGTTGATTCAGCTCAAGCGAGTGAATCTAAACTCGATCATACCAATCTAGCTCGAGAGAGTAGATTAATTGAGGTATTGGGCTGTTTATATTGTTATACTTATCGAGGTTTGAGAGATCTCACTTGAATCGTAATAGTTGTTCGAGAGAAAACCACCACATCTATAGCCTACCCTACCTACTAAACTTTAAAAATTGTTAGTAAACTACAATTACCCATATAGTGAAATTAACATTTAATCGATCACATCCCCGAGAATCCTTCTCTACTTATCTACTCCCCTGTTTTCGTAGTTGTTAATTAACAAACCTAATCCCCCATCCGACACGTGTTGTCAAACCCTTTTAATTTGTGCTGCTTTAATTAGATAATGTTTACTTCTATGAATGACTAGAGCACAACTTTCACTTCTTAATAGAATTCCATACTATACCACTCCTTGTGGGTTAGACCCCAACTCTTTGTTGGGGTTATACTAGATTACGATCACCTATACCTAGAATTGGATGAGGTATAGTTGAGTGTTATCAAAAATGGCATCGCTGCCGAGGAGTGGTGTTATAGAATTCTCTTATTTAAGTTTGGTTTTGATCTTATTATCTTGTAGTTGAACCTATTTACCTTTTGTGTGTTCTTTGTTGCCTTTGAGCAGGTGACAAAATGAGTGCCAATGAAAGCAACGCTAGCTAGCTAGGTCAAAATGATGACATTGGTAACTTGAACAATGTGAATGAAGTACATGTGAACGATATACATTTGGGTGGTGTAGGTGCTATCCAGTTGCCTCCGATCATGGTAAATGAGTTGTTCCACGTGAGAAGAACGATGTTGCAACTCTTGCAATTGAAAGGGTTATTTGGAGGCTTGGCTCATAAGGATCCCCATGACCATAATCGGAATTTTGTGGATGTTTGTGGTCCCTTCTCTTTCAAGAACATATTCCAAGAAACAGTTTGACTTCGATTGTTCCCTTTTTCATTGATGGGAGAGGCTACCAAGTGGATAGCCAACCTACCTAGGGACTTAATTACCACTTAGGATGAAATTACTGTCGTGTTCTACATAATGTTCTTTCCTCATTTGAAGATGATGTCATTAAGGGACATATCCAAGGCTTTAAATTCTTGGATGGTGAGCCAATTCATGAGACGTGGCTGCATTTCCAGAAGTTTCTGCTCCAATGTCCAACTCTTGGACTCCCTAACAACGTCTTACTGCAGCATTTCTATCGGAGTCTAGATTCGGTTAACAAAGGTGTGGCTGACCAACTTGCTCGAGGAGGTATCATGCAACAGCCATTTGAAATTGCATCTAATTTGCCTGATGGTATGACCAAAATCAATCGGGCTTGGTACATGAGAGAGGATCAAGTGTCTCATTTGACCTTTAGGTTGACAAAGGAACAAATTGAAAAGGACCAAGAACGAGATCAAAACATAGCCAAGATGATGACCCAAATGGATTTGTTGTCAAAATGTGTCATGGGTAGTGGTTCTAAGGTTCTGAATATTGTTAGTGTTAGTGGGGTGACCCCCGATGATGCACACTTTGAGGCCATATATATTGAGGAAGTGAGTTTCCTTGCAAACCAAGGTGGAGGTTTTCGTCCGAGCAATCTAAGGCCTGGCGGGAATCAAGGTTGGAATAGAGAGTGAGATGATGCTTGGAGAGACCGTGATAGGTAATGGCGTGATCATGGAAATAATTGGAAGGAGAGAGATGGGGACAAGTAGAGATATGTACTCCCCCATGATCGTCAAAAGCCAAAAGAGCAAAGGGTTAACCCAGAACATTTCCGCACTGATTATATGCTTTCACGCATTCTGAACAAAGTGGAAGAGGCGGACAAGGTGCTAAAAGAAATGGAAGATGACGTCTCAACTCTCAATCAGACAGTTACTTCCCACTCGGTGTCCATTAAACAGTTGGAGATACAAATGGGCGAAATCTCAACTAATTTGAATCCAAGACCAAAAAGAGGATTACTGGGTGACACCATGGAAATCCCAAGAATGAATATTGAATGGGTATCTTCGTCATGCCACAATGTTAAATAAGGTACTTCTTCAGAGGCAACCCAAGTTTCTATGTTTTTGATATTGCATTTGAATAATGGGTGTTGAATGTACAGGTTGAAAACTTGAAATTTTGGGAAAATGAGTAGTTAGGTAAGCGAAAGATCTGATTGGCGGCTCACCAAACAGGTCGACGAGCCCAACTTGGATCACCATTTGAACCACCTAGCTTGCTGGAGGTTCTATAAAAATTTGGCGGGCTAAAATGCTACTCAGCGCATCGCCGAGTGGGTCGGCGATATAACTAAGCGTGACCGACTAGTGCGCGAACAAAAGAGTCAAAAAGTCCAAACCATTTTAAAATTCAAACATCTCCCTCATTTCATACTTTTCAACTTCCTAACTTTCAGAACCGCATATTTTCACACTTTCATACTATTTTTCTTGCATTTTGTGTGGGATCGATAAATCGGGGTAGGATTTTCGGATTCTTTACTTGCCTAGCTTTACAAATTCTCTACGTTTAAGGTTGGTTATCCGAACCCTGTCATTACATTTTTCTAAAATCAAGTGCATTATCATTGTGTGGTTGTTCTCATTAAGTAATTGTGAGTTGTTGAATGTGTGTTTATAATGCCTCGTATTTTGTTTCGTTTGATGTTAATTCGCCTTAAAATGTGAATTCCTATGTTTTAGCATGTTAAATCTTGTGGGTTATGTTGAGTCTATTCGGGGTGAAGTTTGAGTAACCCCAGTTGTGCCAATTGACTGATTTAGCCCAATGATAGAGCGAGTGACGTCATTTTTAAGGGCAAAATACATTGATTGGCCAATTTTGGCCAAATTGGGGGAATTCTGAGTACCCTGAGGGCATGGGTAGTATGGTTTTGGGCTCAATTGGATAGAATTGTGGTTTAATTTTGTTTTCATGGGGTGTGGGTTAGATTTTGTAGGTCAGGGTGAAAATCTGGCAGGTTGGACTATTCGGTGAGCTAGATTGAGCTCGCCGAGTGGTTCGCCGGATCACCTAAAAACCCCTAGATCTCTTTTTTATCCTCCATATTTGTGGTTTGAGTTCTCTAACTTTCAGCGATACACCTGAGCTCGCCGAGTTCACTCGATGACTCACCAAAAGTTTCTTTTGATCGCCCTTTTACGCCCCAAATTTCTGAAATAATTATGTAATATTCGGCGAGCTACTTTAGTTCACCAAATGGTGTCGGAGTCACGCCGAATGTCCTTGGACATTGCCGACCTATGCTTATTTTTTAAAGAATTTATTCTGGAACTTTTGGTGTGAGCTCGACTTGACTCGCTGAACGGTTTGGCAAATTTTCCTGTGCAGTTTTCTAACTTTGAATTTTTTCTTGAATTGCATCTAATGTGTGTTGTTTTGTTTTACAGGGATGGCTAGACAAAAGGTTACGGGAAGAATCAACTGCCCAGAAAGTGGGCAAGAGGCATTGTTATCAACGAGGAGGTTGCAGCCTCCCAAGCCACCGTATCAAAACTTCCTCCTATATGGGGAAAGGGCAATGTCAAGGGGCCTATATTGCGAACACCTGCGGAGGCGAGCTTTAATAGTCAGGGTATTTATGCTACGTACCTCACTCCTTCCGACAGTGAGGGACAATCAGGAGATAAGTCTTCGACTTCCATAGATGAGCTATAGGACGAGCAGTTTCTCCATGCCAAGAGAGAAGAATTATGCTCTAAAGTTATACATGATCCAGCTCGGAACCTGGTACATCATTCGTCTCCTCCACCTCTAATCCAGATAATAGAGAAGGTCCCTCCACTCCGATCACTGAACAAATTAAAGGTCGAGGGTTTGAGGACCATCCTTAAAGAAAAGTGCTTGTCTACTGATGGTGTGGTAGAGCGGTATCTAGAGATGTGGAACACCATAAATTTTTACAAGTTTGAGATCTCTACCAATCCCCGAAGCCCTTACATTCCTACTTGGGTCCTGGAGTTCTACTCCACATATGGGGAGCTGGTGCCAAATATAAAGAGAAAGGCCAGCGCTTTCAAGCCGGTTGACTCTGTGGTTGTTTGGGGAATAGGGTGAAATGCATCAGTATCGATATCAGTGAGGTGTTGGGATGTACGGTAAACGTGATGCACTAGTACATAGATTATATCAAGAGGAAGACCCTTGATGATTTAAAGTGTTGGCTGGCACCATTGATATCTGATACTACTCCACGGAGGATTGAGGTGGGAGTTCTTATTGAGAAGAAGGACATGAACGTGGCAGCTAGGTATTGGTTCGGGTCATCAGTAGCCCATTGATGCCATCCCAAAATGAATCTATTCTCAGGTATCCTAAGGCTGGTTGTTTGGGTTGCATCATGGATTGGCAGAGACTTTATCTGGGTCTATTCATTGAGAAGGAGATGGCAATGAGGGCCTAGCAGAGTCAGACCTCTCTCCCCTTTCCCGTGTTGATTACTAAGTTTTATAGGAGGGCCCGTGTTCCGATGATTACAAATACGGATGTCGAAGTGACTCCCACTTCCTCTACTAATATTCGGTGGATAGAGGCCGACTATATGAGGGATGAGGCTGATCAGAGTAGAGCCACATCGGCAGATACATCCTTGGTAGTTTATGTTGAGATGTTTCTGAACGAGGCAATACTTCCCCCTCTGGCTAGTGAGCCATGTACTCCCGGTACCTCTACTTCTGCCCCTTCTAGCTCGACTATTGTTCCCCCTCCTACTACTGTTGTTGTTGCTGCTTCTTCTTCCAAACCCCTATCACCCAGGCCATGTTGTACAATATGGGCCATCTGGGTCAGTCTGCTGATGTGCATGCCTCCCGAGTAGAGGCCGTTGTGCCTAGGTCGATTGAGCGAGTGATTGTTGCTGCCTTGGACCCAATTAGGGCTGAGATGAGAGAGTACATAGAGTTGACAGATGCTCACATATTTTCAATGCATGCCTTTATAGTGAGGGTAGAGGCTTTTGAGCAGAGTCGTGGTATTTTTGATGTTGTGACAACCTTGAAGTCCGATATTGTTAGGCAGAGGAAAGATGTGGATGATCTAAAATCCATAGACCCATCTATATTATTCGGTACGGTAGAGGTACTCGATGTCGCGGCCAGTTCAGATGTTCCTCCGGCTACTACAATCGGAGATGTTGATTTCGATGATGCAGCTACTGAGTCCGAGGCTGAGACCAATGAGAAGGAGATAGGTGTGCGTGATGCAGCCATGTATGATGATATGGAGGACCTCGAGGGGTCCATGGTTCAGACAATTGTTGAGGCATCACTTAAGGATACTTTGATGGTGGGCTCTAGTGAAGCCAAGGATGATGTTGCACCGGGCACTGATGCCCAAGATGGTGAAGTCATAAAGATGCAGAGTTCACCCTAGGTTTAGCCTGGAAGGAGGATTTTTGTCTCCCTTTCTATTTTTATCTTGTTTTGTTTCTCTATTTCTTTGCATTTGAGGACAACTTCTAGATTATTTTAGCGGGGTGAGGTATTTCCATACCTACCTCTTTTGGGTTCTTTTAAGATTATGTGTTGTTTTTGTGTTGTTGTGAATGTTGGATCTTATTTTGTGTTGATATATATTAAATGTGATCCTTTGAGTTAGTCCATTGTTTTGTGAATGTGGTTTTGACCCTTTTTTAAAAATTGCCACTTCTTGATGTGTGTCAATGTGGTTGTTCTGTTGCAATTTTGAGTGTCTGGTGTAATCAATACCGATGACTTGAATAGTGCTCTTGATTAAACGACAAGTGTGCAAATCCGATTAGGTAAATTGAGTTGCATAAGCCATATGTGAACTCATAGCATCTCATTATGACTATGTCTGTTGTTGAGTGGAACTCTTGTAATGATCGTTAAACGCTAGCAAAAATAGTAGTCTTGTTTGATTATTGTGTTGAATGTCGTGTGTGGTGAGGTTGGTTTGAAATGCATGCTTGATAATACCTAGAACTTGCCTCGTTGGTCTATTTGACTAGTGTGAGCAAATGATAGAGATGATCTTAGGCACAATTTGTGGAGAGTAAGCCGATAATGCCATTATATCTCTTTGTGACCACCTTGTGAGAGTGAATCTAGCTTGACACTATTTGAGCCTATCCTTTTCTTTGGATGAACCTTGAACACAAATGACCCCTTTCTTTCCCACCTAAAATCTTCATGGAGCATTGGTCATTGCGAATAGCCAACTTAGGCCAAAAGCCTAAGTTGGGGGTGTGGCGAAAAAGGAGGAAACCAAAGAGTTTGAGAAAGTCGCCCTTAAAAGATCATGTTGAAAAAGATGGAACCCCTCCATTTAAAAAAAGAGAAAGAAAGAAAAGAAGAAAAAGATATAAAAAATAAAATAATTGTGGAAATAAAGTGTGTATAATGAGCAAATAGAATGGGGTGTCCAATGAATTATGTGTAAAAAGACATAGGGTGGCTTGTGGACATTGAAAAGACTGGGAGAAAGGACAAAAACGAATTAAGTAAAGGCCATGCTTCATGAAGGTAGTAGTTACTTAACCAAAGATGATCATACCTTTACCTTCAACCTCGCTACAAGCTCTAAAGACCTTTATGATCTTGAATGAGTTCAACATCATGTTGATTGGTAAATACGGATAAGCCTATGTGAAAGATCATGCATGTGTTCATCCTTGAGAGAGTGAGAGTTATTTGTGATTCCGACATTCTTAACATTTGTTGATCTTTGTATGAATCTGGAATCATTCTTGTTGTGAGGGCATTCAATTACTCTTGTTGAGCTTGAACTTGCATTTGAAGCAAGCATTGTGAGCTTGAGTCCATTTGATAATGGTTAGTCATAGTTTGAAACTTAGAGTGCCTAATTGAACATTGAATGATTAGTTTGAACCTCTTGTGTGCATTCATGTTGAGTCTTGAGTAGCACTGTTTGTAGACATCCTTATTGAACTGATTGATCTTTAGAATTACTTGAGGACAAGCAAAGGTTTAAGTTTGGGGTGTTGTTGAGTTTGAGGTTTTGACTCATTTAGGAATTTGTTTCCACAGTTTTATTGTCCTCAATGCCTAATTTATGCTCTTAATTGATGTAAAAATGTTGATTTGCAGCAATGAAGGCAAGGACATTACCGGGCAAAAAGGAGCGAAAAAGCTGATGGAGTTAAAGAAAGGCATTCCTGGTGATCGCCATGACCACTCGGCAAACCGTCGAGTGGCTCTTTAGCTCACCAAAAGTTTTGGCATGCTAGCCCTGGGGAACAAGACAACTTGGCAATGGAAATGGATAGTCGATGAGCCGCCGAATGGATCGGTGACCTCGATACTGATCACCTAAAGTGACAGAACTCTGTGGTTTAAGAGGCAAGGCAAGGCAGGGAGAAAGTGTGGTACTTGTCGCATCGCCGACCAAGTCGGCGATGCTCGACCAACTTCGCCGATCAGCCCACAAGTTGCAAATTCTGAAAAGTATAAATGTAAAATTTCGAAAGAGTTTTAAGGGTGGTTGGAGAATTCCGAAATTCCAAGATTCTAAACAAGTGTTCTGAGAGTTTTACCTTGAGTCTTGATCCCCAAGACTAATTTTTAGAGTTTTTAAGGAATTTTCAAATGGGTTTTCAATTGGAGTTTATTGGACACATTGTAGAGACTTGGGAATCGTTACCCACTTCATGGATAACATAATTGTAATCGTTTCTCACTTTTTATAATGTATGGCTAAAACCCCCATTTTTTGGGGGTGTGATCGTGTGATTATATGTTCTAATTAGCTTATGGGTATTGTTGTTTACTGATTTAAATGTTGTTTTGAAGTGGGTTTGATTGGTAGTTGTCTATAAACTTATGAATTGTAGTTGCAAATGCAATTCTAACTTATTATTCTGGGCTTGCTTGAGAAAGAGGTTCTAGAATTAAGTCTATCTATTGATGAATGTAGTGATTGGTTTATCGTTGATTCAACTCGAGAGAGTGAATCTAAACTCGATCTGACCAATCTAGCTCAAGAGAGTTGATTAATTGAGGTATTGGGTTGTTTATAATTTTATTCTTGTCGAGGTTCGAGAGAATTCGCTTGAATCGTAATAATTGTTCAAGAGAAACTATTGCATCTATAGTCTAACCTACCCACTAATCTTCAGCAATTGTTAGGAAACTACAATTACCCATATAGCGAAATTAGCATTTAATCGATCACATCCCCGAGAATCCTTCTCTACTTATCTACTCCCTTGTTTTCGTAGTTGTTAATTGACAAACCTAATCCCCCATTTGTCAAACCCTTTTAATTTGTGTTTCTTTAATTCGATAATGTTTACTTCTACTAATGACTAGAGCACAACATTCACTTCTTAATTGAATTCCATACCGTACCACTCCATGTGGGTTCGACCCCAACTTTTTGTTGGGTTTATACTAGATTACGATTGCCTACACCTATAATTGGATGAGGTGTAGTTGAGCGTTATCAAAGACTTCCAAGCAAGATTCTTTCAAATATTTTTCAAGATTCGTATTCAAGCAATGTTCTTCCAAATCCTTTTCAAGATTCTTCATCAACGTAAGTCCTCCTCCAAGTGTTTCAATCGTTCCAACTCAAATTCATTCTTATAATCATGATCATTAATAGAATTCTTAACCTTTAACCATAGGATTTCAAGAAACTAATTCAAGAATCTTAAGAAAGGATTTCTTGATTGTTCTTCTTCAAAATTACGATTCTTCTTCAAAATTCATGGAGTGTTTAAGGTATGTAAGATTATTAAAATGAGAAACTTTGTTCTTCCTCATGCCCTACTCCTACTATATCTGTTTTTAAAATCAAAGCTAGGGGTTTTACCCAAGATTTAATGATTTTGAATTTCCTTTATCTCTTATCATTGATTCTAGATTTTTATTACCAAAATTATGGTACTTTATGTCATAATGATCTTTGATTTATCTTATCATCCTAACGTATGGGTAATCACCGCTTGCCTAGTCTTTGGAGGACATGGGTAATTGCCACTTGCCTCAATATTAGATTAGCTCCTTATCATTGATTCATTTTAGGTGAGAAAACATTTCAACCTTACTAATCCTTATTATTTGAAAAAACCTTTCACAATCATGCTTTCATTTATATATGAGAAATCCTATCAACAACACAACAATAACATCATTGATACTTCACTATAAAAGCATCCTTACAACATTTACATTAATTTCAGGAGAACATGCATAATTTCATAAATTCACCTTTAATATTTCAAAACCCACATCATACCATCATAACTTGGAAAACATAGGGGCATGCATGGGTTCATGGGGATTCATCATAAAAATCATAGAATTATATAAATTCATGCTTGAAAGATCATAAAATAATCCATTAAATCAATAATTAAGAGAACCCATAACATGGAAGAAAAACCCTAAATCAATTAGGGATTTCTAACTTCGTAAATTGGAGAATTTGGGAACTCTGTGAAGGAAATGGCTCCATGGATGAAAACTATCATACCTCAATGATAATTGCTTGACTTCAATGGAGAATTAAGAGGCTTGATATTAAAACCCATGCTTTCTTCTTCAACTTCTAGAGAGAGAAATATTTGAGAGGAAGACTTGTTCTTCTTTTAAGAATTTGAAAGAATGATTTCAATTGGGGAAATTTGGGAATAAAACACTTATTTAGGGGCTTAGGTGAAGGGAAAACAACATTGTATTAGGCTAGAATAATTAGGAAAAGATCCAAAACCCATAAGAAAATAACTGACGGACCTCACTAACGGCTAGACCTACAGTTCATTGGTCAAACCATGGACCATCTTGATCAGCCGTGGTTGAGATCAGAGGCACCAAATTTAGGAACCTAATCGATGACAATCGTCTATGACTCGTGGGTCCAACGACGGACCATGGACCACGACCGTAGGTCCCAACATTTTTGTCCTGAATTCAACTAAGTCTAGTACTCACCGACGAGACCTATCTACCACTGGTGCATTGGATGATGGACTGTCCCAGTGAACTATTGAAAAATATAGAAAACTTTACAATTGGGAAAAGTTTGACTAGCCAACCACAAGCCTACCTACAGTTCGTGTATCACACAATGGGCCATCGGCGGTGTCCGTTGGTTCTAGCAACAGATCTTGCAACAACTCAAATTTTATGCTTTTTTAATCTGAGGTGTTACACAATCCTTCATCCGGTTATAGTGGGAGTTAGAAGCAAAATAGTTTCTATGCACTTAAGACTTGTCATGAGCAAGAAGGTTCTCCTAATGTGGTTACCGGTATGTTGAAATTATTTTGTCTCGAAGTTTATGCTTTACTTGACCCCAGTGCTACCTTGTCTTTTGTGACGTCATATATGGCTATGAGCTTTGATATTCTTCCGAATGTATTGTGAGATCCCTTTTCTGTCTCTACTCATGTTGGTAATTCTACTGTGGCTAAGAAGGTCTATAAAAAGTTTCCCGTCTCCTTGCCTCATAGAGTCACTTGTGTTGATCTTGCAGAGCTTGATATGCTAGATTCTTATGTTATGTTTGGTTTGGATTGTCTGCATTCATGTTATTCTTTTATGGATTATAGAACCCGTGTAGTCAAGTTTTAGTTTCCAAATGAACTCATCCGAGAGTGGAAAGGGGGAAATTTAATGCCTAAGAGTCAGTTTGTCTCTTTTTCTTAAAGCTAGAATGATGATTTTCTAGGATTGCATTTACCATCTAGTTAGGGTGAGGGATATTGATTTCGAAACCCCTACTCTTGAGTCGGTCCCCGTTGTTAATGAGCCTCCAAAAAATTTCCCTGATGATCTACACGGTATTCCTCCCCAAAGGAAAATAGACTTTGGTATTGACCTTATCCCATATACACAACCTATCTCTATTCCTCCTTATCGAATGGCTCCAATAGAAATTAAGGAATTGAAGGAACAACTGAAAGATTTATTGGATAAGGGTATCGATGATACGTTATTGATCATTCTCCAAAAGCATCATGAGTAAGATAGAATGCTAGAGGCGATGAAGGAGAGCATGGAGGTGTTGAATCTAATGATTAGTTCTCACTCGAGATCAATCAAGGTGATTGAAGACCTATTGGACCACGCACTGCCGCATCTCTGCCCTAGCAGCGAATGAGGGTTGCCTAATGGTATTAGGTCAAACCCCAATAATGAAGCTTGACTGATAGCTCACGTGGAGCCACGATGTTAAATAAGGCACTTCTTGGGAGGCAACCCAAGGTCGTAAAAATTTAGAATTTTACTTTTATAAATAATGGTGTGTTGATATTGCAGATAAACCAAGCAAAGTGTGGAAAATCTCAGGTTGGCGAGCAGAAAGTACTTTCCGTGAGTCACTAAACAGGTCGGCGAGACCGACTGGATCCACTGTTTGGCTCAATACAAGAGTTGTACAGAGCCTATAAAACACGACGAACTTGAAAAGCAGCTCGGCGCATCGCCAACCTGCTTGGCAATCTCGATGCAGACCGTTGATCTCACCCCCAGAAAATTGAAGATTTTTAAGAAAGGGAGGGATAAATGACCACTCAGCGGACCGCTGAGTGGGTCGGCGAGTTGACTAACATCGCATAATGGACAAGAACTGAACGACCATAAAGTGCCAAAAATCTCAAAAATTTTAACTTTTCCAACTCTCCCTCCTTTTAAACTTCTCAACTTCACATCAAGGCAATATTTTCTAGATTATTGCTTGCCTTTACTATTGTAGTCGATAATTAGTGCTTGGGGTTGGATTCCTTTGCTGCCTAGCATTTCAAAAACAATTTGATCGGCATTAAAGGTTAGTCTCTAAAACCCTGAATTTATTTATTTTAAAAAAGCTTTTAACTCGTTTGCAATTGCAGTATCAGGTTGAAGTGTGTTGGGTCTCTATGATAGTCATAGGTTGTCGTGATGCTCTTTTCAAGTCGAAACCTTTGCCTAAATTGTCTTAATAATCGAACGCTTTAGTGCTTGTGTTATGTTTTTGAATGAACTCGAAATGGGTGTTGCATACTCGTTGTTAGGTTGATTGGGTAAAGTCTAAGTAGCCCACATTTGTGCTAAATAACGAAAATTGCTCAATGAGGGAATGGGTGACAACATTCTTAAGGGTAATCGTAGTTAAATGGCCAAAGTTGGCAAAACCGGAAGAAGTCTGAGTAGTCCGGGGTGATGGGAAGTATGGGTTTTGTGTAAATTTCGTGTATGCATGATTTGATTACGTTATCAGGGTTGCGGGGTTGAATTTGTAAGAAATGGGTTGAAAATAGACACGTTGGGTAGTTTGGCGAGCTGAATCAAACTCGCCGAACTGCTCAGTAGTTCGCCTAACGTCCCCATTTCTCCTTTCATTGAATGTTGCATGTATTGATTGATCTGTTACTTTCGACGGTAAGTCTGATGTCGCCAAGCACACTCGGTGACTTGCTGAAAGCCTCCTTATCTACCCCTTTGTTTGCACCTTGTACCATCTATGCATCATTTTCAGCGAAGCACTTAAATGGATGTGCAATTCACCAACTATTTTGGTGAAGCAATTCTACACCCAGGACTCCCCTGCCCCTATTTAAACATTTTCTAACTTTGGCTCGAAGTCTTTTACAGAAATGGCTAGACCAAAGGTCGTAGGAAGAGATGCCACCCCGACATATAAGAGCAAGAGATTTCAAAAGAGACGAAAAGATAGTAGAATTGGCAAAAGAGAGAAGAGAAAGTAAGAAAGCAAGCTCTAGCAAAAGGGTCCCCATTGATCCCACTATTCCTTCATGGAAACGCGGAGTCTACACGGCTATAAACTCCTTTTTGGCAAGCCATGACGGGGACAGAATGGTTGTTGCTAACATCGCTGCAGAAGCTAAGGCAAATGAACACAATGAGAACCACAATGATAACCCGGGGACCATTGTCAAATTTCAGGCTAATGCATCGGGCAACAATACCCCGACAGATGGAGCAAGTGTGTAGACAGGATCCCCTCTTTACGTCTTTCTCTGTTCTTTCTTTACTTTAACTGATGGATACTTATAAATTACATTTAAGGACAAACGCCTTTTATTGTGGTGGGGTGATGCTCACATTTGTTTGCTTGTTATGGATATTTGTGTTTTTGTATACATTTGGGTTGTCTGTTCCTTTTAATTTTAGCTTATACTGCTTTTCGTGGATGCTTGAGTTTATGGCTCCTTTATGATTTTAATTTGCAAAAAGATTTTGACCATACCGAAAATTTTTCATTTTTCAAAAATTTCCGCCACCTCTTGTGTTGAAAGTGGTTTTTCTCGTACAAATTCAAGTATCGATTTTGGTCAAATACCGATTACTTGAATAGTGTTCTCAATCGAACAAACATGAATGTGCGGCTACAATGAGACCAAATGAATTTGCATAAACAATATGTGAACTTTTGCATCTCGTTGTGATTATCCATGTATCAAATTGATTCTTGTGTGATGACCATTGCACACTAGCAAAAGTGTGTAGTCTTGTTTGACTTTAGTGTCGATGCCTTGTATGATGAGCTTATTTTGAACCATGCATGAATAAACCTAGAATTTGCCCCGTTAGTCCGATTGATTAAGTATGGCTTGCTCTTGAGATGATCTTAGGCAACTTTTTAAGAGTGTGAGACAATTTGACATATACTTCTTTTGTGGCCTACCCTATGAGCGTGTGAACCTCTCTTGAGCACCCTTTGAACCTATCCTTCTTTGGAAGAAACTTGATGAAAACTTAGAGCTCTCTTCATCCATTACGTAGAATCCTCTTGAGATGTGTTTAAGTGAATAGCCAACCTAGGCCAAAAGCCTAAGTTGGGGGTGTGGTGAAAAGGAAAAGGAAGAAATCAAGAAGTGCAAGAAGAAGTCTCTCTTAACCCATGGTATTGCAAAACAAAATGGAAACCCTCCATATAAAAAAAAGAAAAAGAAAGAGAAAACAAAAGATATTAAAAAGAAATTTGTGAAATAAAGTGCGAACGAGATTGGGTTTCCAAGCAATCCATGGGACGTGAATAATAAGATGACTATAAAGCACTAGAAAAAAATTGATGAAGGAAGAAAAGAAGAATGTGTTGAGAGCACCACATCTCATGAGGATGAAAGTCACTGAGCCTAAATGACCATACATTTGCACTCTGCCCCATTACAAGCCTTGTAAAGACCTTTTTAATCTTTGGTAAGCCAAACCGAAGGTTGATTGGACAATAAGGGCAAACCTATGGGTGAAAGCATGCATTATGTTCCTCTTTTGAGTGTTAGCGTTGCATCTAATTCCTGAGCTTTAAATGATTAGACCTTTGTGTGTGATTATGGAATCATCATTTGTATGAGAGCATTCAAATTCTTTTGCTAAGCTTGAACTTGCATTAGTAGCAAGTATTGCGAGCTTGAGAATCTTTGATAATGGTGTGTCACAACTTGAATCTTTGAGTATACAATTGATCTTTGCATGAGTAGTTTGAGTCTGGTTGTGTATGTTCATGGTTGAGTCTTGTGTAGGACTGTTTGAGACATCTTATTTGAACGGCTGAACTTGAGTTTTACTTGAGGACACGCAAAAGTTTAAGTTGGAGGTGTTGATGAGTTCTCATATACGACTCATTTAGGGTTTATTTTAATAGAAATAGTGTCCTCAAATGCGTATTTTCTCTCAATATCTGATGAAAACTCTCAAGTTTCAGATATTTGAAGTTTTAATGGAATCATGGACACTTAATTAGGCGCAAAAAGGAACAACAAGACTGAAGAAAATGAAGAAACTGAAGCCTGAGCATCACCAAGCACACTTGGCGAATCGCCGACTGGACATACTTTGCCCCTTGTTCCAGTACGCGAAGCCCTAAAGGAAGAGGATCAAAAAGGTGATGAAAGGAGCATTCGGCGTATCGCCGATCAGTTCCGCGAAGTAGAAATATACCGCCCAATGGTCCAGGATGCAAAGATATTGTAGGCAAGCACAGATGGGTGACGAACCAGACGATGGGAAAATCGCCGAGTCGATCGGAGATACCCACTTACCTCGCCGAACGATCCGCCGCAGCACTATTTTCTAAAACTATAAATACTAGCTCTTTATTAGTTTTAACTGGATCCGAACATTGTTATAATTTTTACTCTCAGAATATTTGGTTTTTTTTTTGGTATTTCTCTCAAGTTTGGAGAGTTTTTGGGAAACTTGAAGAGAGAAAGAGTTCATCTTCCCCAAATTGGAAGTGGGTCTTCTCCATTCTTCTTCCTTTGCTTGTATTAAGGTTTAATTTCTTATACCCATTTGATTTCTCTATCATTTTAGGTATAATTTCTTATTTCTTGATGTGTGGCTAAAAACCCCCATTCTTGGGGTGTGATTTAGCAAATATGTGTTGATATCATTGTTGGGTTTTGCTTGTTGATAGGTTAGATGTATTTTGATGGTGATATCACCTAGTAGTTGTGGTTTAATTTAATGGGTTAGCAGTTGTATATACAAAACCACCCATGTGTTTTCGGCTTGCTCGAGAGAGGTCGCGAAACTAAGACCGCTAGACTAATGGCCTAAGGAGTGGGTCGACATGAGGTTTTACCCGAGAGGGTGAGCCCTAGTCCCATATCCTAACACTTAGCGAGAGAGAGTGAGTGGGGTAAGGCGTAGGCTGGCCTTCATGCAGCAAATGGGTGTTTGAAATAGGGTAAGTTTCCCGAGAGGGAACTTATTTCCATCTAAAGCTTAGCCTAGTCACTATTATCTTGCAAATTTCCTATCGAAAGCATGTACGGATGTACCCAACGATTTATATCAATATATATTGCTGTCACACCCCAAGAACTTGTCCCCATACTTGATTTTCTTGTTGTTTTTACTACTTGTGACAAAACCCCCATTTGATATTTGACACCTTTGTGTCACCCCTTTTAATTTACAATGTTTTTTAATCGTTAATGTCTTTAGCTACGACTAGTTAGAACTTAATTTTATTTTTCTATTAATTCTCAAAAACCACTCCCTTGGGACACGACCCCAACCCTTGGTTGGGTTACTCAAAGTAGACTCTAGCGTAACATCGCATAGAGAATCCTGAGGGGACCTATACAAGCCACTTAGCATACATCATACAAGATAATAGAAGTAAAAAGTTCAGAAGATAACATTTTATACAAAGGAGTTTTGTAATAAGCGGAAGTCTAAACATAAGTCTCAAAGTCATCTATTACATCATAAGGAAAGTAATTGGGATGTAACGCATACATCAAACAAAGTTTAAAATATACAATATATAGAATATATTCTAGAAAATATAAGAGAGATAATTAGACTAATACCCTTGAGAAAAGAATATTATGATAAAGCTTTCAATGTCTAACAATATACTCACAAATTTAAAAAGCGTACTTAAGACAGAATTAATACCTGAAAAGCGCACCCCTCAAAATTAAATTGAAATGAGATAAAAGCAATAAAAGAATCATGGCCCTCGGATCATGAGGACTCCCCAATCTTCAAAAGTGTAAATGCATCAACTAGCCACGAGTATGGGGAATAGGAGTGTCGTACCCTACATTAGTAAAACAATGTAGGTAGAAGTATGCATTAGTACATTAAATGTACCAAGTATGCTAGCGATGCATAAGAGCTATAAAATCATGCAAAAAGGACTTTATATGACATGGAATGATCAAACAAAATCATAAAATAACATGTTAGAAATCATAAGTCATATCATGGTTAATGCAAGCTAAACCTCTTATAAAACACATGTGAGATAATTTAGAAAGTAAACTTAGTTCATTATTGTGGGATGTTTGCCTTTAATCGACATAGACCATTTGAGATATAACATGACATCCACTGCTTATCCCACACAGAAAAAAGATGTCCTTACTTCACAAGGTAAGAACCATAAACTTCTCCTAAAGTGGATCCACTAGTTAATGTTTATCTAAGACAAATCTATGGTGGCACATAGTTATGAGACATGGGTAATCGCCACTAGTCAACTCGGTTCTAAGCATAAATCCAATGAAATAGTTATTAATCTTCAGTTGTCTTATTATCCATGGAAAGGCACAATTAGTAACCAATCCAAGCTAGAGTTCATTCAGAATGACTTCTTAATCTTGATTCAACTTAGGTAAGAAAACCTTTCAACCTTATGAATAATTTATGTGATAAATCCTTTCACAATCATGTTCTTAGTAGTATATGAGAGATCATTTCACAACAACAGCAACAACAATATCAATGCTTTATTCTCAAGGAAACCTTAAATTATTTATCAATTTCATAAAAAGAACATGCATATCTTCATAAATTCACCTTTCATCGGTCATAAGCTTCATCATATGATCATAGTCTATAAATAATGGATCATGCATGGGTTCATCTGAATTTAACTTAAGAACATGTAATTACTTCAATTCATGCAAAAAAGAAGAAGATAAAAAATAGTCAATTGGATCATAATTAAAAGAACTCATGAAGATTGAATAAAGCCTAACTTCAACTGGAGAATCTAACCTGTAAAATTGAGAAATTAGGAACCCTATGTAAGAAAGGACTCCATAGGTGGATACTACCATACCTTGATGTCAAAACCCCACAAAGATTGGAGGATTGGAGACTTGTAGTTGAATCCTAGCTCTTCGTCTTCATTAAACTTGAGAGAATTTAGGATTATGACTTTGGTCAGTTTTAGGGAATTTGGTGAATGAGTTGAAAATTGGTTAGTTTAGGGATTATAAACATTATATAAAGTTTAGAGTAGAAGGTTAAACGACATAGTTTAGGCATTATTTGATTAGAGAAAAGACCAAAAAGCCCTTAAAATAACTACCTACCACCATCTACAGTTTGGACCTAATGGACCATACTGGTCAACCGTATAAAGCGATCAGAGACTCTTAATTTGGCCAAAATTCGATAGAACCCATGTACAACTTGTATGTATTCCTACAAACCATCCATGCTAAGCGTATAAACCAATTTTAAGCTTTAAAATTTCACTAAGCCTAGGGACCTATCTACAACTCATGCAAAGGTTGACAGATCGTCTTGGTGAACTGTAAAAAGGGTACTGGACTTTACTTTAAAATTTTATTTTCCCCAATTCTTATAGTTGCCATCTACGGCCTATAGAAACTTCTACGGTCCCTAGGTGGGACTCGTAGACATTGACACCAGTCCAAAAACTGCATTTTCCTTCCTTTTCAAATTCAAGGTGTTACAAGTTCCATAACATATCCTAATTAATACATGTTTTTGAATTTGAAACCAATTGCAGCTTCTTATTACTGTTATAGTTTGTGTTTAACTTATTATTATTGATTTATTAATGAGTGTTATCATAACACGATAACAATAATAAAATCATTTTGTATTTTGTTAATTGAATAAAAACCCATACAAATTCAATAAAATGATAAGATCCTATAATTTCAAAAAAAAATCATTATATTATTTGATAGATAGATATTATTTTTTGAATATTAGACTTTAACAACAAAATTTTTATAATGTAGTGATTCAAAAATTAATTGAAAGATTGATTTTTTTTATTTAAAATGAAAGACTAAGGTCGGGTTCGCCGTTCCACTTCGTGCCTAGCCAAAGTTCATCCCCCATCGCCAAGTGGTCTGCCTCCATGGAGTGGCTTACAGTAAAATTAGGCGAGCCATGGGCTCACTTGGTGTAACAACCCGGAAAACTAGTAGGTGGAACTAGAGCCTAACGAGTGTGTGATTGATTTTGATATGGGGTTTGAAGTTGTTAAATAATATCCCTAGCTTAGGTTGAGGGTTTTAGGGGTTAAATGTCAAGGTACGACTCCCCAAGGACCAACCAAGGGTCCTTGAGGAGTATCCTAATGCCTAACCCCCAAAGCTGCCAAAAACCAAAATCTATCAAAATGTTGGGGACCTACGAATTGAAACTATGCCTCGTAGGGCCATCCACGCCTCGTGGACTTTATCCGTAGGTCAATGGCCTAAATGACAAGCTCCAGACCCAAACCACGACTTGCCAGCACGGCTTGTGGAGCCACCCACGGTCCGTGGGTGGGGTTTCGTGAGTCACCACCTGTGTCGCTGTCCAATTCGGCCAAAGGTTAGGGCAACTTAGTAAATTTATTTTAAGGTTAGTTAAGTTAGGGGACGGGCTTATGTTGAAAGGAAAGAGAAAGACAATGTGGAGTAAGAGATTCCTCTCCAAGCTCTTCTCCAAGCTCCAATTGACCCTATAGGGGAGAATGTGACTCATATGGAGTTTAGGTCAGCTATCCAATTGTTGGCTTAAGCTTTGACGGTGCAAGTCAAGAAAGAGAATGTAACTCTGGCAAATCCAATAAAGGGGATGGGTGCTTCTAGGGTGAGGGAGTTTTTGGGGTGGTATCCTCTTATGTTTTATGGCTCCATGGTGGGAGAAGATCCTCAAGAGTTTGTGGAGGAGGTCTCTAAGGTGTTAGACCATATGAGAGTAACTCTGATAGAGAAGGTGGAGTTAGCTTCTTGTCAACTGAAAGGGGTTGCACAAATATGGTATGATCAATGGAAGGAAACTAGACCGGTAGGATTGGGCCCTATAGAGTGGGAAGGGTTCAAGAGTGCTTTTCTAGATAGGTTCCTCCCTTTAGAAATAAGAGAAGCTTTGGTGCTTGATTTCATCAACCTTAAACAAGTTGATATGAGTGTTAAGGAATGTGCATGGAGATTCACTTAATTGTCTAAGTATGTCCCAATTCTAGTATCCAATCCCAAATCGGGAATGAGTAAGTTTGTGACGAGATTGTCTGATTTAGAGGTAAAAGAATGCCGTATGGCTATGTTTGATCATACTATGAATGTCCCTCGTCTTGTAGTGTATGCCTTTGAAATTGAGCAAAAGAAACTTGAAGAAAGGTTGAAGGTGAAAAAGATGGTTAGAATGGATGATGAAAATTCTTCTCTTGAGAGGTCCTTTGGACAAGATTCTTCTAAGATTCTCCCAAAGGTTAGTGGAGAGAGGGTGTCTAAACCTAAGCCAAAAAGAGAAAGTAATAGTGAATCGGTGTTACTTAAGCCTACTTACAAAATATGTGGAAAGAAGCATTATGGTAAGTGTTTAGCTGGTATGGAAGGTAGTTATGGTTGTAGTGGAAGTGACCACAAAATAAGAGATTGTCCGGTACTTACCGCTAAAGGAAGAGAGAGGAAGAAAATTAGATCTGATGCTCTTTAAGCTAGAGGTGAAAAAGAGTTCCCTCCTAATGTTGCTCCCGGTATGTGTTTCATGCTTATTTCTATTCCGATAGTACTTGACTTATGTGACTTGATAAGTTGGACATGATGAGCTTTTGTGTTAACCTTAGTAGGGTTTGGGTGCATGGTTGATAGACCTCTATTGTTTTTAGAACCCGGTAAGGTTATAATGAGTCTTGGTAATGCTTTGGGTTTGTTTGGAAGGAGTAGTATTTGAAGTTTTAGTAAAAGGGGCATACTCCCAAAGGGGAGATCATGTGCATAGATAGAAAAATTGATTGAGAGTTCTGATATCCTCATCCCTTTCTTCTATTCCTATTCTAGCTTGAGACCAAGAGTTCCTTTTTGGGCTTGTTTTACGTCTAGGAGTCTTGAGTGTTTTAGAAATGTCCATGATCTCCTTATGATATGCATGTTTTTGAAAGATTTTATTTTGTATAAAATGGGTTTTCATGGTTTTCATATTCCACATGTTGTTGTGCATTTTAGTATAGTGATGGCATATTTGACTTCATGAGATGATGTGATGAACATGCTTTGTTATGCTTTTGATGAAATGGTACAGTGGCTCCATATTGTTGTGTTGAGCTTGCTTTTAGTGGGAAAGTGTAATTCCTCCTATGATTATGTGATTGAAGATGTTTAAAAGAGTTGGTATAGACTCACTCCCAAGGGGGGAAATGGTGTGCCTAGCAAGCAATGTTGTTATGTGCTAATGTGTTGCCATGACTTTCTTATATGATGCATGTTTATGAAAAATTGTGTTTTTTTAAAAGAAAAATTAGTTATGTGAATTGTTTTTCCTCATGTTGTAGTGCTTTCAGTAAGAGGTGCCTATTGTACTTCATGAGAAGAATATGTGAGCAAAAATGCTTTTAAGAAGTGATTGCATGCTTGAGTTTGGAGTTGAGAAATTCCTCCTTGAGTAAAAATGCTTTTAAGAAGTGATTGCATATGAGCTCCATGAGAGTATGTTGACCATATTATGACTAGGAGATAGTAATTCCTCCTTGAACCTGACTAGTTATGAGAATCTCCTGCATAAATGGGATGTTAGATGTAATTCATACTTCCTTGTGTTTCATTGAGTATATTGAGATGGAGTGATGTTTCCTGCTAGTTTATGAGCATTTTGATGTTTCATGCATGATGGGCTGCTAGTCTTAAGTCTTTAGTTCCATAAATGTTTAAAGTGTCATTCGAGGACGAATGTTCTTAAGGGGGAGATAATGTAACAACCCAGAAAACTAGTAGGTGGAACTAGAACCTAATGAGTGTGTGATTGAGTTTGATATGGGGTTTGAAGTTGTTAAATGATGTCTCGATCTTAGGTTGAGGGGTTTAGGGGTTAAACATCAAGGTACGACTCCCCAAGGGTCCTTAAGGAGGATCCTAAAGCCTAACCCCCAAAGCTTCCAAAAACCAATATCTGTCAAAAAGTTGGGGACCTACGGATTGGATCTACTCCCCGTAGGTCCATCCACGCCTCGAGAACTTGCTCCATAGGTCAAGCGCTTAGATGACAAGCTCCAGAACCAAACCACGACTTGCCAGCACAGCTCGTGAACCCACCCACAGTCCGTGGGTGGGGTTTCGTGAGTCACCACCTGTGTTGTTGTCCAATTCGTCCAAAGGTAAGGGCAACTTAGTAAATTCCTTTTAAGGTTAGTTAAGTTAGGGGACGGTTATTATTGATTAATTAAAGGCTTTTAAGGCTTTTAAGGCTTTTAAAAGTATTAAAACACCTTTTTCAATTCATTATTCCCAAACACTCAAATTAGAAACTACCTCTCTTCCAAATATTCTCTCTTTAGAAACCACCATTGGAGAAGAAGGACTCAAGCTTTGAAGCTCAAGATCTTACCTTCCTCACTCAATTTTCGTGGAGTTTCTTCCCTAAAGGTGTGGTAATCTTCATCCTTGATTAAGTTGCATTAAAGGAGCCCTTTCAAAAGATGATTTCAAGTTTCCAAAATCCCCCAAATAGTTAGGGCTTCAACTCAACCCCATGGATTCCTTTCAAGGTTGCTTTTAAAGGTTGAATTATGTTTGTTTATGAATGTATTATTGATTTTATATGATTTTAACTCGAATCCCTCAAGAATCCATGAGTTCCCTTATCCTAGTTATGGTCCTTCTTTACAGTATGAATGTTGTTGCAAGTTGGTCCAATTGATTGGATGTGAGTAGATTATGATGCGATTGCATGAATTTAGTATGATTCTACATGTATACTTGATTAACCTAAGATTCTAGGGTGAAATTGATGTAAGATTCTAGGGTGAAATTGATGTGGCCTAGGACTATGTCATGAAAGAGGCAAATTGAGGGTTTAGATGTGACCTTCTAAGATTGATGAACTTCTTGATGAATTGCCTTAGATTAGATTCCCTAGACATGAATTTCTTATAAGTAAATCTTGTAGACATGAACTAACTTGATTAGGTCTTATATGATGGATCATGGTTGAAGTAGCATTGAGATTTAGTTTACTTGATGTTATATGTCTATAATTGAGTAAGAATGAAGCATGTGGTTAGTTTACATTGAGAATTAGGTTTACATGATGACCATGTGAAGTTTTGCTTGAGATTAATGCTCATAATATGAAGATGACTCCTAGGGCTTTAATGGTAAAAGCTAATATGAATAAGTTAAGGATGTTAAGGCTTAAAGAAGGAAGCAATTATGTATGTTGAATTGTATATGGCATTATTGTGAAAGGACTTCATACACATGATCTATAATATGAGTATATGAGTGTATACATGTAATGAATGTTGTAATTGAGTTATGACTATATCTATGTCTCATGGGGTGAATGTTAAATGTGTTGACTTAACATGATCCTTAAATGCAATATATGAGGGGTATGCATGATTATGATATTATGTGCATGTTTTATGAACACTTAGAGAGTTAAGTGTCTATGATGATAATATTGTTGTTGTGTCATTGAAAGGACAATCACACACACACCATCCCCTCCCCATGCATGAACATGACTACGATGTGACTAAGGTGGTGTTGAAAGAATAATTCTCAAATGCACCACCCTTACACATGACTATGTATGATATGTTATGACTATGGTAGTATTGTTGTGTTGAATTAAAGGCTATCCTCATGAAACATTATGAATAGAATGTGAAAGGTTTACTCACATATTGATGATTCTAAGGTTGAAAGGACATTCTCACCTAATGAATCTATGATCTATTATGATGTTATGTTGGTTTGAGTGCCTAGTGCATTCTTTCATGAACATGAACTTAAGTAAAGACTTAATATGGATTTAAAGGGAATTATGCTTAGCACCGAGTGGATATGAGTATGAGATGGGTTCCTTCACACTAGTAGTGTGGTTCCCAATATGGTTATCTCATGAGATGGAAACCTCCACGTTAGTAGTCCGGGTTTCTAGTAGCAATCTCCTTATCCCATAACTATGTGCCCACATAGGTCTTTAGCTAGTGGATCCACCTAAAATCTAAAATAAATGTTCTACCTTAGGCAAGTAGGACACCTCTTTTTGGTGTGGGGGTAGAACACCGGATTCCATGTAGCTCACATGGTCTATGTCGGTTAAGGCTATTTCCCTATATGATAAGAATATGAATTATTATAAGAACATGAGTTGTGTATTATGGTTGCTCAAGAAGTTCTACTTAGTATGAGTGGGGGTATGGGACTTTACTTATACATTGCACAAGTAGACTTTGAGAGTGGGCATGGTATGTCTCTCTTATGATATGATGATTATGAGTTGAAGGTATGCTTTATATGAATTATGAACATGAACTATACTTATGACTTCTTAATTAGCTTTACTTAGTGTGAGTGGGGGTATGGGACTTCACTTATACATGGCACAAGTAAACTTATAAAGGGGTTATAGTGTGGGTTCCTTATGCTATGAAGATGTATGAACTTATGTTATGCATGATCATGGTGGCCTAGAAGTGATACTTAGTGTAGATAGGATTATGGGGTCCTATCTATGCATTGTACAAGTATGGCTTAGGGTTTCTTATGTGATAGTTATATTATGATGATATGATCTTGGTATTTAATTATGTATGTGAACTATGCCTTGTGAAGATTGGAGTATGCATTATGTTGTGTTGGAGACTATGCTTGTGATTATGATGATATCCTTTATGCAATGATGAATTGTGCATGGTTTGTCTTATGAGCTACATTCTCCAACTATTTCAAAGATGATGTTCAAAAGTGGCATATAGCATCGTTTCAAATAAAATGTCCCTTTTATGCATGTTTTAAGGATTTTTATGCATGGCTTCCATACTTGGTACATTTTTGTGCTAACCCATATTTCTACATTTTCTATAAGTGTAGGGATTGGAGATATCGGATTCTACCCCCTAGCTAGGACCATAGTAGATCAAGAAGAAGAAGAAGATTGGTGAGTCCTCATAGTATTCGAGGGCTTGACCATATGTCATTTATGTCTTTCTTTTATGTTTTAGACTTATGTAAGGGCTATGTCCCTAAGATTGTATTCAATAATTTTAATCCAAGTATTATAGATGGTTTAAGGCATGGTGTTATAGACTCTCTCATTTTATATAAGACTTCGATTGTAAAGAAAAGTTTTAAATTTTCCGCATTTTTTCCTATGCTCTTATGTTATGATATGCTATGAGGCTTGTATGAGGCTTTTCGGAGTCTTGTACGTCGTTTCACGTCTAGGGGGTAGCCTTGGGTCGTGACACTTGGCGAGTCTCCAAGTGCCCTTCGGTGAGCCTCAGCGAGCAAGGTCTGTGGTTTTTAGTCAGGGTCTTTTTTGGATCTTTTCAGATTTATTTTAATTCTCTACTATGTCATTTTACCCAAGCCTAGGACCACTATATAAGAATTTTCCTCCCAAATTTCCCCAACTTAAATCATTCTTCTAAGAACCTAAAAGAAGAACAAAGCTTCCTCCCCAAAATATTTCTCTCTCTAGAAGAAGAAGAAGAAGAAGAAGAAGAAGAAGAAAGGGTTGAAGCTAGGATCAAGGTCAAGTCTCCAATCCTCAAGCAATTGTGGTCTTTGTTAGTACGGTATGACGGATTTTCGTCCATGGATTCCATTCATTCATGGAGCCCCCAAGATTCCCCAATTTAAGTTAGGGTTTCTTCTAAGGTTATGGGTCTTGATGAATGTTGATCCAAATGAGTGGATTATGATTGTTTATAATTGAATTGATAGGATTACATGTTTATAGGGGGAAATTACATGTACCTATGCTTAACCCATGCTTCTAAGATAGAATTGATATAATTGGGTTTGATGTCATGAAAGGAGAATTATGGGGGTATTCTTTTAGGATTGAGATACATTAGAATTGAAGCCTATATGATGATTTATAATTAAAATTTCTTTGGGATTGAGGCTTATGAGATGATTATGAGATGTAGTACTTTCATAGTAAAGCTTATACTATGAATTGTTGATGATTGATGTAATTGTTGTGGAAGGGATAGTTCCCACATACGTTGCTTAAGTATGAATGTATGAATGTAAAAGGCTTTCTCACATTAAATGATTCTAGGTTGAAAATGATGTCTCACCTAAAATGAATCTAAGTTGAAAGATTATGAAATAAATGAGGCAAGAGGTGATCACCCAAGACTTCCACATGAGAAGGATATGAGGTGATCTCTCATATTCCTAATTTAGAAAAACATGAGGTGACTACCCATGTCATATGATGATGAATGTGAGGCGACTACCCTTATTCCATGCTTTCAAAGTAGCAAGACAGGAGGCGACTACCCATTAGCCTTTATGCAAGGCAGGAGGCGACTACCCATTAGCCTTTATGTAAGGCAAGAAGCGACTACTCATTAGCCTTTATAGCAAGGACATGGAGGTGAATACCCATAATCCCCAAATGAAAGATGTGGAGGTGAATACCCATATCTTATAAATAAAATGATGTGGAGGCGAATACCCATGTCATATGGTGTTAGGCATGGATACTAATACCTATGATCCCATAATATGGACATGGAGGCGAGTACCCATGACCATATAGGTTAGGCAAGAGGCGACTACCCATTACCGTTAATGTAAGGCAAGAGGCGACTACACATTAGACTTTATAGGAAGGCAATGAGGTGATTTCCCCATGTTTGTAAAAGATAAACTAAAGATAAGAATGATAGGTGATGAGCTTGGATGATTTCTAAGTCTACCTTCTATGATGAGTAAGACTAGTGGAGGATTATCCATGACTTGGCTAAGTATGCTTTGAGGTTACTTTATGAAGTATTCCTTTTATTTTATGCTGATCTAGTATATGTGTTGATTATGCGTTATGTCTTATGTTGACTAACGCCTATGTTTATAATGATGTTTATGTAAGTTATCATATTTAGTACATGTTTGTACTAACGCATACTCTTGCCTACATTTCTTATCCAAATGTAGGGTCCGGTGATATCGACCTTATGCCCGTGGCTAGGATCATTATAAAGCGATATTTGAAGATTGGTGAGTCCTTATAGCATTTGAGGATTTTACCAGCATTTTCCTTATGTATTTCATTTTATGTTTTGAACACTATTGTATGGGATGTGTCCCAATGATTCTATTGTTTTAGATGGTTTGAGACAAAGGGGATTAGACTTCCGCCATGTTTTTTAAAGACTTTGATTGTGTTTGAAATCTTTTAGATTTCTGCCAATTTCTATTATCTTAAGTTATGAATGCTAAGTGGATTGTATGAGTCCTCTCGGGGTCTTGTATGCCATGTTTCATCAAGGTTGTACCTCTGGGTCTTGAAAAACTTGGTAATCAGAGAACATGGTTCAGAATGGTTCTAGGATGTCTCAAAACCACGTAAAGTAGAGTCTTGTTCATAAATTTGAAGCGCGCGACATTTATGAATGAGAGACTACTAGATGCTTAGGAAACTTCACTTCTTCATTACTATAAGTCGTGCGATAGAGTTTAACTCTATAAGGTCTCTCTCCTAATCCTTATTCGATGGTCTTCATGATATAACTACTCGAAGGGCTTATGCTACAACGAATGAGTGAGAAAATGTTTATCAAGAAGCTCCTCCTCAAGTTCCGATTGACCCATTGGCTGAAAATGTAACAAATGCGGAGTTTAGGGCGGCGTTGCAAGTGTTAGCTCAAGCCATGATGGCCCAAGACAATAGAGAGCTTGTAGTACTCGTGAACCCAAATATGGGTATAGAGGCATGAAGAGTAAGGGACTTCACTAGGATGAATCCCCCGGAATTTTATGGCTCCAAGGTTGAGGAAGATCCTCAAGAGTTTATGGATGAGGTCTATAAGGTGTTGGACATTATGGGAGTGACTTCGGTGGAAAAGGAGGAATTGGTCGCTTATCAACTTAAGGGGGTTGCTCAGATTATGTTCAACCAATGGAAAGAAGCAAGGTCGATAGAAGAGGGTCCCATAGAGTGGGAAAGGTTTAAATCTGATTTTCTTGATAGGTTCATCCCATTTGAGATGAGAGAGGCCAAGGTGCTTGAGTTAATTAATCTTTGGAAAGGAAGTATGAGTGTTAAGGAATACGCTTTGAGGTTCACTCAATTGTCAAAGTATGATCCTTCTATAGTGGCCGAACCTAGGTCAAGAATGAGTAAGTTCGTATCAGGAGTGTCCAATTTGGTGGTGAAATAATGTCGTACGGCTATGCTTGTCCATGACATGGACATCTAATGATTCCTAGATTTGGACTCATTTAGGACTTTGTTTTCATAGCTTTAGTGTCCTCAAATGCCTAATTTACGCTTTAAACTAATGTTAAAGCCTTGATTTTCAGGTTTGTAGATTAAGGAGCAAAGCTAGGACACTAACAGGCAAAAAAAGGAACAAAACAAGCTAAAGAAGTGGAGAAAAGTGAGTCTGGTGATCTCCAAGACCACTCGACGAGTCGTCGAGTGGCTCTTTAGTCCGCCTAAAGTTCCAGTGTGCCAGCCCTTAGGGAAGAAACCAATCGGCGACAGATATGGGCAGTCGGTGAATTGTCGATCGGGTCCGCGATAATAATATGGATCACCCAAAGTTACAGGACTTGAGGATGCAGAAGGACTATGCAAAATGGCAACAAAATAGGGTACTGGACGGATCGCCGATCGGTTCGGCGACGCATGACTTAATACGTCGAGTAGACTTTCTGGCTTAATTTTGGGAAACTATAAATTTGATTTGAAATGTAATTTTGAAAAAAAACTCCCCCAGTCTCTCCCAGATAATACAGTTCCCAATCTAGACTTAGAGTTTTTTTTGGACTTTAGAGTGAGAATTGTACCATTTCGGAGGATTTTGCAAGTGGGTTATTGATTTTCTTAAATTTGGACCATTGTAAAAGCTTGAATACTCTTACCTAGATCATAGCTAATGCATTTGGTAATTGTTTCTATGTTTATATGATATGTGGCTAAAACCCCAATTCTTGGGGTGTGATTATGGGTTGAATTAGCTTATGGGTATTGCTTATTACTAATTTAAATGCTATATTGAAGTGGGTTTAATCATTAGCTGTGTTTTTACTTATGAATTGTAGCTGCAAATATAGTTCTAATTTTGTGTTATTATCTTGCTCGAGAAAGAGGTTTTAGAACCAAAGCTTTTGATTAATGATTTGTGGGTATTGGGTTGATTCGGGTTTAGCTCAAGAGAGTGAATCCTAAACCCAATCCTACCCATCTTGTTCGAGAGAGAAGAGGTATTAAGGTTGTGGGTTATTCTTAGTTATTAAGCTTGTTGATGTTATAGAGAAATCACTTGAATCGATGTAGTTGTTCAAGAGAAAACTATTTCACTCATAGTCTAGCATACCCATTGATGTTTAGCTAATTATTAGTATTTTCAATTACCCATATAGCGAAATTTGCCTCTAATCGATCACATCCCGAGAATTCATCTCCGTACTGTTAATTCAATTCTATGTGATTGCATTGTAGCTAACAATTGCAAACCAAAACCCCTCATTTGACATTTATTGTCACCCCTTTTTGACTTGTTTATATGTCTTTTTCTTGATAATATTATTCCTATAGCTTATTAGATCATGTTTGCACTTCCTAATTGAATTTGAACACGTACCACTCCATGTGGGTTAGACCCCAACTCATTTGTTGGGTTTTATATTGTTTAACGATTGTTTGCACCTAGAATTGGATGAGGTGTTCTTGAAATGTTGAATCAAAATGGCGGCGCTACCGGGGAGTGGTGTTGTTTAAAATTCTTTTAGTGAAGTTAAATTGTGATCTCTTTAGTTTTAGTTGAATCTACTTACTCTAGTATTTGGTTTTGTGTTGCTTGTGTTGAACAGAGGAAGAGATGAGCGTAAACGGAAGTAATGGTAGCCAAGTGGGCCACCAAGACATTGGGAACCTCAATGATGTCAATGACCCAAATGTCAATAACCCAATCCAAGTGGGTGGTGTTGGTGCCATTCGGCTACCACCGACTGAAGGAAACATTGTTTTTCACATCACAAGCACAATGCTTTAGCTCCTACAATTCAAAGGATTATTTAGGGGGCTAGCTCATGGGGATCTCCATGAGCACATTAGGAACTTCGTGGATGTCTGTGGACCGTTCTCATTTTAGAACATATCACAAGAATCGGCCGTCTCAGATTGTTTCCATTCTCTTTAATGGGTGAAGCTACTAAATGGTTGGCTGAGTTATCGAGGGACTCCATCACCTCATGGGATGAGCTGACCACATCATTCCAAGTGAGATTCTTTCCCCCATCGAAGATGATGACGCTAAGAGATGGCATCCAAGGTTTCATATGCTTGGAAGGTGAGCCAATCCATGAGATATGGCTTAGATTTAAGAAGTTGGTTCTTCAGTGCCCAACTCATGGACTTCCAAATAATGTGTTGCTGCAACACTTCTATAGGAGCCTCGATTCGGTAAACAAAGGAGTGGCTGATCAACTTTCTCCAGATGGTATAATGCAACATCTCTATGAAATAGCATCCCAACTTTTGGGTTGCATGACCAAGATCAATAGGGCATAGTACACTCGTAAAAGACCAAGTCTCTCCTCTCACTTTCAAAATGACAAAAGAGCATATCAAAAGGGATCAAGAAAGAGACAAACATGACCAAAATGATGACCCATTTGGAATCTTAGCTAAAAATGTCATGGGTGCTGGTACAAAGAGTGATAATAATGTTGGTGTTGTTGGAGTAAACCCTGATGAAGCACAATTTGAAGATACCCAATCAAGGAGGAAGTTATCATGCAAACTACCCAAGACCGGGTGGAAATCAAAGATGGAGTAGAGATGAGGGTTGGAGAGACCGTGATAGGGATTGGCGTGATCGTAACGCCACTTGGAAGGAAAGAGAGGGGAAGAAAGATAGGTATGTTCCTCCCCATGAGCATCAAAAGCCCAAGGAGTCTGAAGGTGGTCGTACAGAAGATATGCTCTCACGCATTCTCAACAATGTTGAAGAGTCAGACAAAGTGTTGAAAGAGGATGTCTCAACTCTTAATCAGACGGTGACCTCTCACTCGGTCTCTATTCAGCAGCTGGATACGCAAATGGGTCAAATTTCTTCACATTTAAATCCAAGACAACAAGGGGCATTGCCTAATGACACAGTGGTAAACCTTAAAAATGAAGCTTGATTTGGTATCCTCGTTGTGCCACGACGTTAACTAAGGCTCTTCTTGGGAGGCAACCCAAGGTTTTAATGATTTAGGTTTAGATTTTTAATAACGGGTCTTGAGTGTGCAGGTTAAAGGGTGAAAAGTGTTGGAAAATGGCTATATCGCTTCAAAGTCAGCTCACGATTCGGCCTCGCTCAACTCTTCAGCTTTGAGCAACTTTGGGAAAAAATCAATAACTCGGCGTAGGCGCCTCGAAATGATGTGATTCTTTTTCCATTGGAAGCATAACTCATAGAGGTACAACAGACGTAAAAATCACGCCAAAAGCATTCCACATTAGTACATATATATTTTCAAAGTTAGCTCAAATTCTGCCTCGCTCCACTCTTGAGCTTCGAGCAACTTTGGGAGAAATTCAATAACTCGACGTAGGAGCCTTGAAATGATGTGATTCTTGTTCCATTGGAAGCATAACTCATAGACATACAACATATATAAAAATTACGGTCAAAAGCATTCCAGATTAGTTAATATATATTTTCAAAGTTAGCTCAAATTCTGCTTCACTCAAGTCTTGGGCTTCGAGCAACTTTGGGAGAAAATCAATAACTCGGAGTAGGAGTTTCAGTATTACGAGCTTCTTCCTTTATTGCAGACAGGGCTTGAAGAACTTTAATGTGTGTAACAATGATGATCAATATCTTTATTATTTTTCACAAATAGACCTTTGAAATGCTCAGATCAACTCCAAAATATGATGATTTTTTTCCAACTTTGAGCAGCCGTGGAAGAAAATTCATAACTTAGCGTAGAAACCTTTGAATCACGAGCCGATTTGTACGTAGTGAAGTAGACTACAAGAACTGATATATATGTAAAAATAATGGTCAAAACCTTTCTGGATTTTTACAAATGCGCCTTTGAAGTCACCTAAAATGCCTTTCTTAACTTTTCTTCTTTGCTCATCTCTAACGCATTTGATCTCACATGCTAGCTACATAATTTTAAAGAGCTAGTGTGATGATCACGCAATGCCACCAACCCTCTTTTTTTTACTCATGTGACTAAGCTTAGAGTAATTACTCCAAGCTCCTACGTACCTCGGTGAAGAGGATCAAGTCATATCGTAGTTCAAGATGATGAGTTTTTTTGAGCCGTACACAGTTTATACTCTTGCGGGCCTGGTGATATACCGTGAGTTTACGGTATTTCTAATACATTTCACTTACAAGTTGTGTGTGTCTAGGGCCTTTTTGTATTGATTTTTATGTGTTTTTATCATATTTTACAAGAAGGATATTCAGGCGCGGAAGTAACGAGACAGCTGAAAGAAATGCAGAAAAGGTGATCTACGGACCGTAGGTCCATAACTAAGCATCCAGATAAATCAATTCCAAAATGAGCTTAACTCGTACATAGTGTCGAAACTCAAAAACGAACTTTTGAAATAAAAAAAAAAAATTAAAAGCCATTTTTAGGGGAAAAAAAAAGTTCTCCTAAGAATGATAATACTCTTGCTTGTCTGTTTGAGTGCACATCAATCTTTGTGTTGTTTAGCTAAAATTTGCCCCAAAAATTAGCACAACACTAATTTGAATAATGAAATAAATCTGGTCAAATTTACAATATCCAACACTAAGTTGTGAATGAAACAATACAAAAGTATAGATCATAATGGATGAAGGAAGTGGATATCATACCTGTAACATTGAGCACATCTGTAAAGCAAGAAACTTAGTTGCATGAAGAAATTGGAAGCTCATCGGAGGAAGTAGAGACAGTGGATCATCGAAGAGAGCTCAGGGATCATTATCAGCAGATTTAGCTGGGAGCTTTAAGGAGGAGAAGATGAGAGACTCAAAGAAGCTTCCATACATCTATCAGATTTTTTGTGTTTCTTTGTAGAAAAAAAAATTACTTACTTTCCTAATTAGATAGCATACATTTGTTTGGGCCTGGTCTGGGTTTGGGCCAGACCATTTGCTTTTCAACTAAATAAGATTTCAAGCCCAAATTAAAATGTAGGAGAAGTTCACTAATTACCAATGTTTGGTGTGTGTATCTCCTTTTATGAGTCTTCCGTATAATAGTAATTTATTCTAATTTTGGTAATTAGTGTTCTAACTTCTGATTTTGGAATTTGGTTTTTAATAATTGTTTTTGATTTTGTTGTTGTTGCGGTTTTGTATATTATTTAATTGACGTTTGTTACGTATTGTTTCATTATGTATGATATGTATCGTATTGTATTATTTTAATGAATACAATATTTGGATTGTATTATTTTTCGTCGTTACATAATGTCACATATCAACAATTTGAATGATAACCCTACAAGAAAAATAGGGTATGGGGTAGAGCTTCTATAAAAAGTTAGGGTGAAGAATAAAATAGGATATATAAGTAAAGACAAAATGAAAAAAAAAATATTAAAGTAACTATGCGATCAAGCCAAATTGGACGCTAACACAAAATGGGAGTACTTTTCATCATGAAACTATTATTCAAAATGCCTTAAAAGGGTGGTATTTTGATGAGTTAAGGTCAATCAACTGTGATCAATAGTTATAAATAAATGTTTCCGTATGAAAGCAACGTAGAATAAGTGAGGTATAATGTAATCACTAGTATGGTATGTAATTCAAGTAAAATTATATATTATATTAGTTGTAACGACAAGTTTGTTCGTAGCTAATGTATAGAAATTTAACCAAACAAATAGGTCAAATTGTATAACTACGTACAAATTTAATTATATAGGATAAAGTTTGTGGGAATTGGTTAACTAAATTAACTATTATCTTGCTTCTCAAGTACTTTTCATGACAGTTTAGTTTAGTCGCAAGGATTCTAATAGGTTACCATATTCCATCTATATTCAAAAATAAATTTATAATTTTGCATTAAATATGTTTGATGTGTTAAGGGACGTCATCTACCTTTAACATGTTTGATGTTTTCTTCAGCAAGGTGGGAATTTTAAATTGTTCAAAACTTTCAAATTGTAGTATGATGGTTCTTTCTTCAATCTTTGGTGATGCAACAAAGCGCCTATATCATAGAGCTTATGATGTTGTACATTTCTTGTTGTTAACTTTGGCACTAGCATGAATTACACCAATCATCTCTCGAACATCAATGATAATATTTTCATCCATCACTAATGCCATGATTTTTTCACTTTAAAATATTTTTTATGTGGACCGGGATAACGGAGATGTGGTGAAAGTTTCAATAGTTGGGATCACTGATCTTTTTGGCTTCATCTAATCACTTTGATTTAGAAAGCTCAATGACCTTGGGCTATTGTCAAATTATTATATGCTTTGTTTTTTTAAAAAGCACTCAATATTTGGTGTATTCTTAGCACTTTCTCAACAAAGGTATATTCTTTTTATATTAATTTCTTTGACCTTTCTTCTGCTCTTAATAATTTTTGTTCTTTGTTGTTCATCGCTTGCGTTTCCAATCTTGAGACTTTGTTTATATTATCTGACTTATTTTGTTTGGTCATTTTTTCGAATTCTTGCATCTGGTCAATTTCTTTATTTCCTTCTCTATTATTTTAAAAAATTTATACTAATTAGCATAAAATACACGTACAATGCACGTGTCTGAGAACTAGTATGAAAAAACATATGACTTGCCAAAATAATAAAGCTAGTATCGATTTTAAGTTTATAATGTACTCTAAATTGACATTATAATAGGAATATTTAGTATTCACAAAATAGAAAAAAATAGCAACAACCAAAAGAAAGTTTATTAATGACATCTTCAAAAGGATTTAAAAGACCAAAATAAAATGAATTGACTAAATTTGAATTTTATGTGTAGTAAAAAGATCTAAAAGACCAAAATAAACTAAAATAACAAAATTCAGATGTAATAAATAAGGTTTATTTTTAAATTAAAAAATAAATCGAATTGAATTATAAATACCTAATTTATTTGTGTGTCCATACCATAAATGAATAAACAAATTTTAATGTGATTAGCATTTTGTTTCCACATAACATTAGTTACAATTAGGTTCTTATTAAAACTGATACCATAATTTTTTTTTAAAAAATTATTTTAATCTTCTCTGAAAGAAAAAAGGCTACCCCTTTCCTTAGACGTTGCATCTTTTTATCTTCGCCTTCTTGGTTTGTCGCCATCAATTCTCTCCGGTAACTCTCTTGTTTACTTCAATTTAGTTCTCTCCTTAAACTTTGTTGTCCTTTTCCTCTATATTCAATAGAATACTGAGTTTTGATTTATAAAGTGATTTGCCATAAGTAGGGATTAAAATAGGGCAGGGTGGGGGCGGGATGAAACTCAATCTATTAAATAATTTAATGAGGCAGGACAGGTAATGGATCTAAACTTTCAGCAGCAAATAATAAAGCAAAGGTTGCAAGTGTGGGTTTTCTTTCTTGGTGTTTGTTTGCGAGGCTGAACGTTGTTAGCCATTGAAATGTAAAATATTACTACTTTGATGGTATAAATTGTAGTAGTAACTTAATTCAACCTCTTGAAATATACCCCATGATGTACATTCAATATACTCCGTTGTTGGTGTCTACTATGCTCCTGGACCTATTTTGAGGGGTGAGGTCTTTGATGGTATAGACGCAGTCCGTAGGTTGGAGACTTGGTTGATTAAAAACCATGGATTCCAGCCACAATACGCTGTCCCCGAGCTGAGTGGAAGAACTTCCGGAGAATGTTTGATGGAGGCCTGTACGAGCACTGCAGAAGAAAGTACAGAGCCATTGGAACCTTCGTGAGTGTGTACTATAATTCTAAAAAAGGAAAGAAGACCGAGAAAGGGTTGCAGGACGCTGAGCAAGAGACGACTGAACTTGACCCCAAAAGTTGACGAGCCTGCAAATTGATCATAGACTAGTTAGTGTTCATGGCTTTTCTGCCTTTCTTATTTATGTAGTTGTGATTGTCTGAATTCTGTTAGTTTTCTTGGTCTGTTTGTTATTGCGTCTTTGAACAATTTCTAGCCTTGAGATTTTTTATTTCAAAAAAAAAAATAGCAGCCACAAGTGCCGACAAATAGTTTTTTTTTACATTATCCTCAACGGCTGCCAGTTGCCTCTCATTCAGATTTTGCTCCTTCTCGATAGTTGCAGCTTCAAATCTTTTTCATTCTGTTGCGAGTTGTTTAAAATTCCACACTTCAGCAACACTTGATTCATTCCAAATTTGTTTAGAATTACTTGTGTCAATCAAAGATGGTGTAGAATGATCCGAAGTAATTTATTCCTTGCTTATCGTTACATATGGAGAAATATTTGAGGAAGTGCATTTTTCCTAGGCATCTTTGCCAACTACCTGGTCTACATTCGTTTCTCCAGCTTCATTCTTTATCAATTGTCATCCAAAATTTTCATCTCGCAACACATTAAACTATGTACCTTCAGCTACACAGTTACTTCCATCAAAACAAACATGTGCATCATTTTGATGGTGCAACTGGTATTTTGGAGACTTAGAACCACCAGTTTTCCTGTGAGAGGCCACAATCCACTCATCACTAAAATACTGCAATGTTGTTATTTCCTTGTTCATCAAAGAATTGATTCACAGAAATAACATGCTTAGCTGCATTTTTCATACCTTCATCAGCTTCTTTAGGACCAGCAACGACACTGTTTTTCACAGATTCAGTTGCACATTATTGCTGTCCAGATTTATCGAGTTTCGGCAATACAATCATGGCTGGATCAACAATATGAACACCATCTTGATAATCATCTAAAGTTCCAGCCATGACACATTGCTTTGCAACCACGAAAGTAATTGATTGCTGCTCCAAATTATTAACTTGCGACACAACATCCTCTTTTTTCTGTTGTAGAATTTCATTTTGAATTCTCTTTTTCATTGTTAGAACCATTAGTACCTCTTTTTTAGTAAGTGTTTCCCTTGCATCACCTTGCACTTGGTTATTACGTCTTCTACAAGATAACTTATTTCCTTCTGGGAAATCATGTAATAAATTCACCTTTACCTTTACCTTGAGCAACATTTGGCCGAGTTTGATCCTTAGTTGCTTTATCAACAACTATAGGCTTCCCTACGGCTGAAGCTATGGAGAAAACAGAGACAGTATCGAACACACGAGTTTTTTATAGTTGCTAAGTAATATTTAAATTCTCTTTATTTTGTGCAAAACTATTTTTTCATAATTTTACCTGCATTGCTCATTACTAATCTAGTTTATGATACAATTTGAAAATTAGAGAAGTGCTTGTTAGTAACCTGTCTTATGATACAATGGGAGAATCAGAGAAGAAATTCTAACTAAGAACTAAACTAGACTAAATTAAGATAACTAAGAGATATTTTCATTGAGAAGCTCCAAATGAGATAAATGTGAACAGAAATAGCCTTTCTCAGTGAGAAGGCTGAACTGAAAATAAAAAATTACACTTAGAGAAATTATGAAACAGCCAAACTAGTTATTAGAAACTATAGCCGTCTATTTGAAGCTCCGGATGTTATAAACTAATTGTAACTCCTTGACTAACCAAAACAGTTGTATAACCCTCATAGCCATCTGTACAACTTCTTAAGAAACCAAAACTTTGATTAAATTTCAAATCGTATCAGTACACCCCACTAAAAATTTTCCTTATCCTTAAGTAAGGAATGTTGAAACTCGAATCTTAACACATTAGCAACTTTCCTAGTAGCTTGCTCTTCGTGTAGGGATCCATATCTTCAGACTAAATGTATATGAAGGGGATGAAATTGCAGGTTTGCCTCTCTTTTTGTAGCTACTTATCTCTAATATAGTGAATCAACTAACAATTCTAGTGTTATTACCTTGTTTAAAATGGTTTTACTGTGTTTAGCTTTTAGTTTCGGGGCTTCGTTATGGATGAACATGTTTTTTTTTTCTGCATGCATTGCCTCTGATTATCAACTTCTTTTTACAAATTGCATATGTTATTATATGCTTTATGTTGAAATCTTTATATCGCCTCTTGGATTTCAATTACTCATTTGGAGTTTTATCTAAAAAAAAATTGTTGATATCGTTATATTACTAATATCTTAGTTATAGTGTTGTTTTTACCTAAACTTGTTCTGAAGTGATTCAATATAATTGAGATTATTTTTGAAATTTCACGTGGTTTGAAAATATTAACTAAGCTATGTCAATTATGGTAGTCTTGACCCTCTGGAGTTGAATCAAAAACTATTTCTCAGTGATATTTTTTGTAGAAATTCAGTCATATATATGTATATTTTGACTGTATATGATTAAATCTCAAACTAGCTATCTAAATCAGTATACATAGTTATTTACATAGCCTAATCTTAATGTCTAGCTCAATTGATTAAAATAGGAGTTCTTGGAATAGGAGTTGATTTCCATTGGTAGCTCTAACATTGCAAACTAGTTCCCCGACTGTACTCTCTACATACCTGCTCCTCTTTTCGAAAATCCTTAAGTTCCTCTCTATCCAAATGACATTAATTGCTTCAGTGAAAACCATTCTAAAGCTTGATAGTGTGTAATCTCCCTTTTCAATTATGAGTTGCCCAATCTAAATGTAGTTCCCAGGCTTTGGAAGTAACCATTGGTCTTCTAATCCATTGCATGAGTCTTGACGATATGTTAAAATTATAACTGCATGAGAAGAATAAATGGTCTCTGCTTTCACCGGTGATTCTATAAAGGCCGCACTGTGGCTCCACGTTTATTCTCCATTTGATCAATCTGTCAGTTGTTAGCATCCTCCCATGAAAGTGTAACCACGTGGTAACTTAGCTTTTGGCTTTGCATCATTCTGGAACATCATGCATTTCCACCTAACTGTTTCAGTTATGCTCAGTAGTTGAAAATAGATTAGACCAATCATGTTTATGCCTCGTCTTTTGGCTACTGGGCCATCTTTGAGTATCAATCTGGTACCAATAATTTTTTTGACCATCTCAATTGCCTATTGAGGGATGGGCATTGTGAGGATAACTTGATTTTTGATATATTATAAGTGAACCCATCTAATCTTAGTCGATCATGCTTGTTGGCATAGTCCCAACATTTTGTAGCAATTGCACCCTTATTCCACAATGTTAGGCTAGTAAGATTCAGTAAACCACACACCTTAGGTTATTATACCTTCTCCCAAGCCACTAAAGCTTTGGTCATCTTATTTGTCTCTGACACACATAGCTCCTACAATAGGCATCAACAACTTTCATAATGCTTGTTGGTAGGATATAGAGATACGCCCAATGACTTCAGTACATAGGTATGTTTCCTACTCTTAGATTAAGTGTAGGTTTCCTTCTCATTAACAATTTGTCTATTACTGGTAATACAACGTATACGAAACCCACAAGACTCATGTAGAAATCTATAATTTCTCTTTGTATGTCTCCAAGTGTGGTGAGCTTTGTTCCTGATAGCGACCTACTTTCAGATATTTATTTTCTCTAGGTCCTTTACTTCATAACAACAGATAAATAATTGGTCTTGGAATCTCCAAAGCTTAATCCAGCTTGCTGTAGATTTTTACTTCAATATGTTCTGACCACTTCTCTAGATTCTGGAGGAGGGTCTTTTCTACATTGATCATCCCATCACTACATTACCTAGTCAGTTGTGCTTGGATTACCTTCATTTCTGTCCTAGCATTGTCAATTTGTTGCCTCACATTCCTATCCTCCCATGAAAGTGAAACCACGTGGTAACTTAGATTTTGGCTTTGCATCATTCTGTAACATCATGCATTTCCACGTTGCCGTTTTATTTATGTTCAGTAGTTGAAAATAGATTAGACCAATAATGCTTATGCCTCGTCTTCTGGCTACTGGGCCATCTTTGAGTATCTTTCCGGTACCAATAATTTGTTTGACCATCTCAATTGCCTACTTAGGGATGGGCATTGTGAGGATAACTTGATTTTTGATATAGTATGAGTAAACCCATCTAATCTTAATCGATCAGGCTTGTTGGCATAGTCCCAACACTTTGTAGCAATGCACCATTATTCCACAATGTTAGGCTAGTAAGATTCAGTAAACCACACTAATCTAGTATTGGGCTGTCTAATTCTTGGGCCTCTTTGTGGTTTGGCCCCCGGCCCAACAGTTCGGCCAACCTCTGGACTTTACGCGTTCACAACAATATTCCACGCCTCAAAAAGAACCTTGTCCTCAAGGTTCGAGTAATGCATAAATTGTAGTAGTATCTGCTCAGTATTGTTAATAGCAAGTAAGCAATTCATCACAACTTCTTTGCATCTATTTTCAATCATAATAATATAGAAATGAGAATCATCATCTTCCACTGATAAGAGCAATATAGATATATGTGAATTTGCACCCAAAATAATTTACACCAGACGTGATCGTCCAAGCCTATCCACAACAATCACATAGTATGCATTTTCATCTTCATACTTAGACTCTTCTATTAAGTTGAGATACTGTAGTCCATTTTCAAGCTCTAAGAGATATGCTTCCACCTTTTTCTTCCATCCTTCAATATTAGTAGTAGATAAACTAGGTTGATGCCATTTTAGTATGGCTGAACTAGGAATTTCCAACCAGAAACAAATCATCATTAACTTATTGCATATCATGTACATGTCGCAAGTGATCTTGTCTACATACTGGTTGATGTACATCAGCCAACACATCACTATAATTAGATAAGCATTTCCAAAGTAGCACCTAGAATCCAATAAAACCATTTGTACCTCAAAAGGAACTAAGAACGTGTTTACAAGATTGACGAAGTTGTTTAAAGATACATCAGTGTTAACTTGCTCATTATTGTTATGCATTAGATACAGATGACAACCTTTTCCTTTTTCAGTTAATAAGGCTAAAATAACTTCATTTGAATCATATTGCCCAATATCGAACCACTTACACAGGTGCAAGTAATTTTTCAATTTCTTAGATATTGTTTGACCCTTAAAATCAACCAATGACTTCAGTACATAGGTCAGTTTCCTACAATAGGCATCAACAACTTTCATAATGCTTGTTGGTAGGATATAGAGATGCACCCAATGACTTCAGTACATAGGTCAGTTTCCTACTCTTAGATTAAGTGTAGGTTTCCTTCTCATAACCAATTTGTCTATTACTGGTAATACAACGTATACTAAAACCACAAGACTCATGTAGAAATCTATAATTTCTCTTTGTATTTCTCCAGGTGTGGTGAGATTTGTTCTTGATAACGACCTACTTTCAGATATTTGTTTTCTCTAGGTCCTTTCCTTAATAACTACAGAGAAAATACTTGGTGTTGGAATCTCCAAGCTTAATTCATCTTGCTGTAGATTTTTACTTCAATATGTTCTGACCACTTCTCTAGATTCTGGAGGAGGATCTTTTCTGCATTGATCATCACATCACTACATTGCCTAGTCAGTTGTGATTGGATTACCTTCAATTCTGTTCTAGCATTGTCAATTGGTTGCCTCACATTCCTTAATTCTATGTTATTCAACCTTTTGAGTAGTGACTTGAGTTCTCTCAGCTTAAGTCATACATTCTTCATACTCTATTGGTCTCTTTGTTGTCTCTACAAATAATTGACTATAGGGAAAAGTTATTCATGATCAACTTAAACATTGAACAATCTGAACAATCTTGTAAATCTAGGGTGCTGCGAGTAATTTAAGAACCATGGGGTGGCGGTGATGAGAGATCATTGGAAATTCAGTCCTCCTTAGCAATGAGTGAGCTCATTAGTAAATTTTTATTGATTTTATTACCGAATTGTTAATTGAGTTATGCTTATATGAAACAAACAAGACTAATTATTGTTACCATTTCTGAAAAGGGTGTTTATTTCATTATGTTTTATTATTATTATAAAAATCTGTAGTTAATTGTTATTACTGATTGAGCTAGCAACTCACTCTCTACTATATTTTATTACAGAGATCACAAGTGACGTCGATGATGCTTTCTTTAGCTAGAGTGCACGAGTTGACAAATTTTTGGTTAGCGGAAATTGCTTTGTGTGGGCAAGAAGATATTTATTTGATATTGTTCTTTTCTATTTAACTCTTAAAGTCGCTTCATTAGTCAATTCACTATTGTCATATGTATTCTTTTGTCATTATCGACTTGTGACTAGTATTAGACTTCTTTTCGTATTTTGAGATGAATTTAGTATTATTATATTTTGAATAGAATGTTGATGATTATTATGACTTGTTTTTGGCGATATTGGTCGGATATGTTATTGATTTCTAAGACAGGAATATTTTTAGACAAGCCCAAAAACAGGGGAAACTTTGCCCAATTTTATATAAATTATTGTTAAGGCTTGCTTTGAATCCTACTCCTTAGTATCGGTTACGGATCTAAATTTGATAGTCACACAAGTAATTTAGCTAGTGAATGCATATCACTATGGACACAAGAAGATCATTCGCAACTAGTAATCTTATTGAAATTATTAAAGTTTCTTCTAATTTAATTATATATTACGATAATGTAATTCCGCTTAAACATATTAGAATGATTGAACTGAATGTTGTGTTTAAATTTAGTTTGTAAGGCTAATGATACTACTTTATAATGATATACTTGTGTTGTTACAACATGTTAATATTTTTTATTGGTAATATGTATTTTTGTGGTTTGATTATAAAGTCTACATGTTAATTAGTAGAAAATATCTTAAACTTTAATATTTTCCACATATGTAGTAAAAGAAATATACTAACGAATTGCAGAGAGTTTTGATCGCAATTATTTTTTTTATGATTTAATAATAATAATTGTAACTTTTGTTGCAGAGGTTTTGACTATTGGTATTTTTGAAAAGTAATTTTTTTTAATTGATTTAGTCATCAATTCGTTGGGATTAAATTAATTACTGTAAATTAACTATAGTGGTTTATTGCTCACTACAAATTTGTAATATTTTTTTTTTAGTGCATGATGAAAATTTGTGTTCTCTATCGTATTTTATTGTAATACAACTTAGAAGTGAGCATCTGACTTTTGTTAGCTATAATCGCTCCAATGAATTTTACATTTGTATGAGTGTTTGAAAATTTGTTGAAACTCTTGATAGTTTTGGAGCTTTGTTTGTAATTTTTTTATTCAGACTATCTTAATGGTGTTTAGACCATATTTTTTATTATGTGATGTAGTCTATAATGTTTGTCTAGAGTTTGGTCTAATAAATAATTTCCCTAATTTTTTTGTTTAGTTAAAAATGTGTTTATAATTAGTGATTATATAATTAAAACCAAGAATTTTTTTGTAGCCAATAATCGCCCCATTCAACTATGAAATTTTGGTCATAGCCATTCAAACATAAATAGAAATTTTTTGACAAACATTCATTGTGACTAAATTGTAAGTAAATAGAGACAACAATATAAGTGTCACTAATTGTTTGAACTATTATTGACGAAAACTAATGTCACAATTGAATACAAAAAATTATTGTTAAAGTATACCATGATTAACTACAAATTATGCTTTGTTTCTACTCTATCAATATATTTTTTTGCAACAAAGTCTATCATATAAAAATTTAATAAATTTTAGGACAAAAAATGATTCGTCACTAATGTGTCAATATATTTTGTGCGACAAAAGTTTTTTGTATCCAAATATTAGCTAATTTTAGGACAAAAATGATTCGTCACTAATGCATCAATATATTTTTGTAACAAAAATTTTTCGTATTCAATTTAATTGATTTTAGGACAATAATGATTTGTCACTAATGTATAAATATATATTTTTGTTGACAAAAAAATTTCGTATCCAAAATTTAATTAATTTTTAGGATAAAAATGATGCATCACTAATGCATCAAGATATTTTTGTGACAAAAGTTTTTCGTATTCAAAATTTAACATATTTTAGGACAAAAATGGTTTATCACTAATGTATCAATGTATGTTTTTGTGACGAAAAAGTTTTGTATCCAAAATTTAACAAATTTTAGGACAAAAAATAATTTGTCACTAATGAATCAATATATTTTTGAGACAAAAGATTTTCGTATTCAAAATTTTACTCATTTTAGGAAAAAAATGATTTGTCACTAATGTATCAATATATATTTTTGTGACAAAAGTTTTTTGTATCTAAAATTTAATTATATTTTGGACAAAAAATGGTTCATCGCTAATTGGAAACATCATTCGTGACAAAATAATGTGTCACTGACAACTCTAAATTCGTGACTAATAGTATTCAATATTTGGCGCCAATCCTTTTTTTGGTGGGAAACTTTAAAAGACGAAACTTTGCAACGCTTTTCTACATTTCATCACTAAAAGTATGTGTTTCATGTATTTAAGCACGAAATATAATTTTTGTCACTAAAAGTGAATAATTAGTGATGAATTTCATGTCGTAGCTAATAATTTCGTAGCTATATATCACTTTTGTTGTAGTGATCTTAAGGCATGAAAATTTTATTAGTTAGATATATTATAACATTTTTATTGACTAAATAAATAAAATGATAAACCAATTTTATACTATATAATTATATATATAGAGAAAAAGATCAGAAAACTGTCCTCTCTTGTCTCTCTATTCCTATTACTTTTTAGTATTTATTTGCTTATAGATGCAAGGCTTATTTGTTTTATACACTTCCATTATAATAAATATATAAGACACATACAATGCATGTTAAGAAAAAATATTGGCCAAACACATACACAACCCCTCAAACTTGCCCTCATTTTTCATTTTGGCACTCCAACTTAGCCTTGTTCCATTTTAACCCTTTAAACTCCATTTTTTTGTACCATTTAAACACTAATACCATTTTTTATGATTTTTTATTTATTTATGTTCTTCAATTGTAATTTTTTATTTTAAAAAAATAGACGTGTGTCTGTTAATTTTCATAAAAAAATTAAACATTCGCGAACGAACATAAAAAATTTCAAACAATAATATTACTTTTTGAGATTTCTCTGTATTTTTGCATGAAAGTAAATTGACGAAAGTTCTTTGATTTTCTTTCTTAAACATTCAATTAAATTAAATAACACTACTTATTTATTATTTCTTATCATCTAGGCTATCTAAATTTAACGCAAATACTCACTTTTTTATTTTTAATATAAATCAATACGAATAAAAAAAACTCATCTTCAATACGAGTAAAAAAGACTCTTGTTCATTGCTATTAACACTACTAAAAAATGTTAAAACTCGACTGACTTTAAATTGTTAGATTGTCGGTGATTTTTAAGAAAGAAAACTAACACAATTTCGTTGGTTATTTTTCCCATAAAAATACATAAAACTCTTAAAAAGAAATTATTTTTAAAAAAAAAAATTAGTTTTTGTTAAAAAAATTTTAACTAAAAATAATTGACACATGTCGATTTAAAATAAGAAGTTGCAATTGAAGAATATATATAAAAATAAAGAAATCATAAAAATAGTATTTCATGTTAAAATGGTACATAAAAAATGAAGTTTAAGGGTTAAAATGGAACAAATCTAAGTTGAAGTGTCAAAATGAAAAATAAGGGCAAGTTAGAGGGGTTGTATATGTGTTTAGCCAAAAATATTACTACCATATATGTTTTGATTTGACATAGTCAAGATGTAGTTGATGATGAGAATAAGTACAAGGGAGAAGAAAATAATTGAAAATTGTAAAAGGGTAATAAATGATGCAGCAATGAGATTGAGAACTTTGTAAGAATTTGGAAAGCACGTGCAGTGTAGAGGCTATTTGCCTAACTACTAGGAATTTGGACCATGCTATGGTGCGACTTTCAAGGCTTAAACACTTTATTATCGTCCTCGTGTATTTGTTTACTCATTCCACGTTGTGTCATACATATTCAAATAAAATAAGGAATCTTTTCATATTCATGTACACACATAAATGATTATAGTATAAATATAATATACAATTAGCTACTCTCTCCACCTAATTCAATGGCATCACGACATGAATCACAACTCTCTTCTTCATCTTCCCCCCTTACCAAAACCAGGTAATTACTTATAACAATACTCTCATTTTTTTATTTTTAGCGGTAATTACATTTTAATGTTGTTTGTAATGTCACTAAAGCCTATAGCGACATTAAATATTTATTCACGTTTTTTGTTGTAATTGTGGAATTAATTTAGATGTGGTTTTGGAAAATGTAGATGGTGGTCGAAAGAGACAGTGGCAATAGTGACAGGTGGAAACAAAGGCATAGGTTTTGCTTTTGTGAAAAGAATGGCTGAGTTGGGATTAACAGTCATATTAACTGCTAGAGACAATGCAAGAGGAATAGAGGCAGTTGAGTCTCTAAAGAAATTAGGGTTGCATCTCTATTATCACCAGCTTGATGTTTCAGATATTTCATCCATTAAACAATTTACTTCATGGTTCACCAACAATTTCACTGCATTAGATATATTGGTCAGCTTCCTCTATCATCTTTGTTTTTCCTTGTTTTTATATAATTTTTTTGATTTCTTCCGTATTAAAATCCGATTAAATTTAAATTTACATTAAAAAAAAGTCTCACATTAGGTTGGAGGTAAAACCCTACCTAACAAAGTTAGGACGACTCCATTACTCGAGACACTATATCATTAATTAATTAAGTAGTTAAAAATATAAAATACTCATCATTGTTCTCATTAATTTTCCTTTTTCTTTGTTAATAAAAAATGGAGTACTATACATGTCTGTCTATATATGAAAATTGAAAGTTGAGCATATTGTTGGTCATAGATTATGAAGTTAAAATTTGAAAAAAAGAATTGAATTTTTAAAAATTGTGTTTGAATATGTATTTTATTTGATTTTTTTTTTTAAATATTGAGTGAAAATCCGAAAAATTAATCTAAATAAATTTTTGAGAATTTAAAAATAGTTAAAGATCAGATTTTGTGTTATTATATATATATTATATATGATATTTTGTACTTTTAGCTCCTATCGATATAACTAATGTTACGCTATATCTTATTATAAGAAAAGGGTCAAAATTGCTTTTGAATCATGCGAAATAGATTATTTATATCCTATGTTACATTTTGAGATTTAAAAAAATCTCCGTCGTTATCCCAAGAGAACACAGATATCCTCGATGGAGCATTTTTTTATCACAAAATGTAGTAGAAGGTATGAATGATCTAATTTTGCATAGTTCAAGGATAATTTTGACTTTTTTTTCCATATAAATTAAGTAAGTTCATGTAAGTTGTATAAGCCGAATAGTCTTTTCGTTTTATCGATTTAAAAAAAAATCTAGCACTATCTTTTCTCTCTTTTATTTCCAAACGTTATATAGATTTTAGAGTTTTATTGTCAATATAAACAATAATTTAAAATTGATTTTTATAAAGAATAATTTAAAATTGAGTATCGATTGTTAATCTTGAAATATTGATATCAACAAGTTATTCTGATTAATTTGTTTTATTGTTTTATAGGTAGGTAAGTCCATAATATAGATTAAAAGGTAGAAGAACATCGTATAAGAATAAAAAGAGATAAATGGATAATTGAGATAAAAGGAGAAGAATGTGTATAACTATAAGTTGAGGGAGATTTTTAAAGAGAAGAATCAATTAATTTTTATTTTGTTACTCCCTCCGTCCTATTTTATATGTCACATTTTTACTTTGCACTTGCATTAAGAAATGGTGTAACTTTACCCTTTTACCATTATTTAATGTTTTCTTAAGTCAACTTTATTAATAAATGACAAGATTAATTAACTATTCTATTAAGGGTATAATAGGTAAAATATGGTAATTTAACAATAATTTTCATAAAATAACAAATATTATGGTCCAACTATTTATAGAAAGATATGACATATCAAATGGGACGGAGGGAGTAGTAATTTAAAATATCACATGGGTTCAAGTAATGACACAGACACGTCATCTCTTGGGTTGATTGGTGAATAGTCTTGCCCATTGTGAATTATGTGTGTTGTTAATAGGGTTGGGAAATTTTATTAGATTCTATAAGACCAATTTGAGTTGAGATTCTATAAGGTATGATTAATTCTAATTAGAATTTTTGGAGGCTACTCAACCCTAAATTCTAGTTCATGCTTATATAAATGGTATTATATTCCTTTGAAAAGTCATCTCGAATATCTCAAAATATCTCATAAACTCTAAGTTATTTTTAAAGATCAACATTTTGAATATTCTGCAAATTCATGGAATATTCATATAGAGGTCAAAACTAAATCATTCTAGTTTGAGAATACGTCACTAATGACCTTTGAATCATGGATAAATTTTATGAGAGTAGAATCAAGAGAGGAACAGAATTATACCCGCACTATTTTGATGAATAAAATTATGTTTCTTCATATTTTTTTGTGATTGTAATTTAAAAAATGTGAGTGAGTTGTCAGGTAAATAATGCAGCTGTATCATTCAACGATATCGAGGAGAACTCAGTGGAGCATGCAGAGACAGTAATATGCACAAATTTTTATGGTCCCAAACGACTCATACAACAACTCTGGCCCACCTTTCGTTGCTCTTCCACTGTCACTCGAATTCTTAATATTAGCTCCAGACTTGGACTTCTCAGTGTAAGTATATTAGTATTTGTTTCTGTGTTTGTATTATTATTATTATTATTATTATTAATTAATTAATTAATATTGCAGAAGCTGAGAAATGAAGAACTAAAAAGTATGCTATTGGATGAAGAAAACCTATCTGAAAAACAAATTGAAGGATTAGTGAAGTTATTTTTAGAAGATGTTAAAAATGGGACATGGAAAAGCAAAGGTTGGCCAAAATTATGGACTGATTATGCTGTATCAAAGCTTGCATTAAATGCATACTCTAAAGTGCTGGCTAGAAAGTATAAAGGAAAGGGTATTAGTGTCAATTGTTATTGTCCTGGATTTACACAGACTTCTATGACTGGTGGTAAAGGGAAGTACACACCACAAGATACAGCTGAGATAGGAGTAACATTGACTTTGCTACCACCACAACATCTTCCAACAGGAATGTTTTATCTAGGCTCTAATCCTCCAAACATTTACTCTAAGCTTTAACACCATCATGTCATCATTGTATCCAAACCTCTCCACATTACAAATGTCTTTGCCATCTAACTTTTTCTATTAGTAATAATTATTTATTCATTTTGGGCTCTCATTTCTACAAATTGACAACAACCAATATTTCATTTTATGAAATTCCTTCTTGTTGTATCCTGAATTTCCAAACAGACTCAAGTGTATTGTTTAAATGAAAAATCGATAGGTCACAAAACAATTTTTAATTAACTATTTGTTGGGAAAGGCAAACACAAAATAAATGTGCACGACAGGGCTTATAGCGAAAGAAAATCCAAGTCAACTTTTCCTTCTATTTGAACCAAGAGAAAACAAAATAATGCAAGAACAAACTGTTTGGGCAGCAAACAAATCAACACAGGAGATGCCAAATTTAATGTGGAAAACCTTTTCGATGTGAAGAGAAAACCACAAGGCCAAAGCTCCACTAAAATCAACAAGAGTTGCAAAAATGTTCTCCAAACTGGTCACCAACAAAGTGCCAAACAATGAGCAATACAACTACAAGATAGTACAAAAAACTAGAGAAATAAAAGAAGCAAAAACACCAAATCTGCAACTACTGTTCACAAGCTAAAATTTGGAGCTATAAGACTCCAACTCACTCTCTCTCAAGTCCCAATCAAAGATCAAGTTGAAAGGAACAAGCTGTCCAAAAATGAGCTCAATCGTATAAGAAACGAAGCGGAAATCGCGATTTGAAATTGGTTGCTAGTGCTTGTGCGAAAATCTGCACTTTCTCACTTTTCTCTCTATAAGACTGTTCTCAAACTCTTGTGATTCTTCTCAAAATAAGACCTAAAATAAAGTCTTACATATGCACCATAATATTGGGCTTATGAGCAAAGTGGGCTAGTCAAATTTGGGTTAAATTTATCCACAAAGGAAAGAAAGGAAGACCCAAAACCTTGAACTTTTATTTATCCACATAGGAAGAGAAAATGCCCAAAACCCAACAACTCTCCCCCTATCGACTATGTGGAGGAAACCTCCATCCGGCGATCATGCATTCTTCAAACTTCCCTCTTGGCAAAGCTTTAGTCATCATGTCAAAACCATTATCATTGGTATGGGTTTTCTCAAGTTCAAGCAACTTAGAATCCAACACATCTCGAATCCAATGATGCCTCACATCAATGTGTTTAGACCGACCATGAAATGTAGAATTCTTGCCAAGATGAATAGCACTTTGACTGTCGCAATAAAGCACATACCTCTCTTGAGCACAACCAGGTTCCCCCAAAAATCTCTTCATCCAGATCAATTCTTTGCAAGCTTCAACAGTTGCAATAAGCTCAGCCTCTGTAGTAGATAAAGCTACACATTTTTGCAATCTAGATTGCCAAGACACAGTTCCCCCCTGCAAAAGTAATCAAGTAGCCTGAAGTAGACTTACGAGTATCAGCATCACCAGCCATGTCTAAATCAGTGTAACCATAAAGAATAGAATTTCCTGTACCAAAACACAAAATCAGACTAGAAGTACCACAAAAATATCTCATAATCCACTTTACAGCATTCCAATGCTCTCTTCCCGGATTAAAAAGAAAACGGCCAACAATACCAACAACATGAGAAATATCTGGTCTTGTACACACCATTGGCATACATCACACTACCAATAGTTGAAGCATAAGGAACTTTCTTCATTTATTCCTTCTCACCATAATTGGAAGGACAATGTCTACTACTCAATGTGAAGTGCATAGCTAAAGGTGTACTGACAACCTTAGCTCTGTCCATGTTAAATCTACGAATCTGAATGTACTTCTCTTGTGACAACCACAACTTTTTGGCATCACTATCACAGAAAATCTGCATGCCAAGAATCTGTGTTGCTGGTCCCAAGTCTTTCATAGCAAAAGACTTATTCAACTCTTGCTTCAACTTTTTGATCCTACAAGAATTATGACCAACAACAAGCATGTCATCAACATAAAGCAAAACGATAATAAAGTCACCATCATAGAATTTTTGCACAAAAACACAATGGTCTGAAGAAGTCTTCTTGAAGCCCTACTGACTCATAAAAGAACCAAACTTCATGTACCATTGCCTAGGATCTTGTTTTAGACCATACAAGCTCTTATTCAATTTGCAAATATAATTCTCTTTACCCTTGACTTCATAGCCTTCTGGCTGATCCATATAAATTTTTTCATCCAAGTCACCATGGAGAAAAGCATTTTTAACATCCATCTGTTCAACCTCCAAGTCTAGACTTGCAGCAAAGCCTAGAACCACACGGATGGATGACATCTTCACAACTGGAGAGAATATCTCATCAGAATCAATTCCCTTTTTCTGGTTAAAGCCTTTCACAACTAATCTAGCCTTGTACCGTGGAACTGGGTTACCATCTTCATGTTTCACCCGAAAAACCCATCTGCTTTTCAAAGCTTTTTAATCTTTAGGTAACATAAACAAATCAAAGGTTTGATTATTATGTAGGGACTTCATTTCATCATCCATAGCATTAAACCACATTTCTTTTTCTTCACTTAACATGGCCTCATCAAGACTCTCAGGTTCTCCCTCGTCAGTCAAGAGTACGTACTCATTGGGAGAATAACGAGATGATGGTATTTTCTTTCTAGTAGATCTTCTGAGAGAACTCTCTGGAGCATCAATAATAGTTGGTTGTTGACCAACTACATCGTCTTGCACTAGGTCATCAATGGCATTCTAGTCATTCTGAATACGATCACCATCTTCAATATCAACTTGAAGATTTTCACCTGGTGAAATAGTTAAAGGAACTGGATCAACATCAACTAGGCTATCACTACTCTAAGAATCAACTTTCTCAGCTTTGTCAAGATCTTCAATTATTCTGTCTTCAAAGAACACAACATCACGGCTTCTAACAAGTTTTTTCTCAACTGGATCAAAGAAACGATAGTAAAATTCATCTTGACCATAACCAACAAAGATACATTGCCTAGTTTTAACATCCAACTTTGACCTCTCATCCTTAGGAACATGCACAAAGGCTTTACACCCAAAAGCTTTAAGATGATCATAAGAAACATTCTTAGCAGACCAAACTCTTTCAGGAACATCACCATTCAAAGCAACAGTAGGAGATAAATTGATAACATAGGCAGTAGTATTAAGTGTTTCTTCCCAAAAGGAATCTCACAACTTAGCATTTGAAAACATACATCTAACCCTCTCAACAAGAGTTCTATTCATCCTCTCTATTAAACTATTTAGCTGGGGAGTATTCTGAGGAGTTTTCTGATGCCAAATACTGTAATACCCGTAAACTGGTGAACTAAACTAGAGAGTTCTAGAGCCTTGTGCTAGAGTTTTAGAGTTTGATGTGAGGGATAAAATCGTAAAAATGATTCCCGTACTTAGAATGAGGGTTTTAGGGTTAGGGCGTCAAGGTACGACTCCCTAAGGACCAACCAAGGGTCCTTGAGGGGGACCCAAAACAGTCCCTAAAAGCTGCCCAAAAATGGGCCACCTACGGATGGAACTCACGCCCCGTAGGTGGACCCATGCCCCGTAGGTGGGGGTCATGGGTCAAGGCATGCACTTACCTACAACATTTAGCCACACTCTAGCACCTACGAGTGTGCAACACGATTCGTAGACCCACACACGGTCTGTGGGTGGGGGTTTCGTGAGTGGGGCAAATTTTTAGTGAGTTGGTTTTTAGTTGGGGGCTTAGGGGTTAATTAGTAATTAGTTAGGATTTAAGAGAGGTCGGTTAGTTAGTTATTAAACCACCTATATAAGTCTAATAGAGACCTAAACTAATTCAATTAGTTCATTCTTCCAAGACCCCAAATTCTCTCTCTAAATAATTTTCTCTCTAGAAGTGAAGAAGAAGAAGAAGAAGAAGAAGAAGAAGAAGAAGAAGAAGAGAAGGAAGTAGGGCAAATTTTCCTCCATTGTTTCAAGTTTGGTTAGGGTTTTGAATTATGGTATGTTAGCTTAATCATCTATGGGTTATTCCACCCATAGACCCCCCTAGGTTTTTCCCCAATTGTGAAGTCAAAACCCAATTCTAGCTAGGGTTTCTTCTAACATTGTGGATAGTGTTTAGGTATGATTCCAATCTAGTGGATAATACCTAATTATGAATGATTTAGCATTGAATTATGATATTATGATGAATTTATGTGATTTCTATGGTTAACCCTAGTCTAATTGATGAATTTGATATTGTGTGGGTTTATGCCATGAAAGGTGAAATTGAAGAATTAGAATTGATCTTCTAAAATCAATGTCATGTGTAGTAATTATTCAAGGTTAGTAACATATAGACATGAATTGAACTATACTTTATCATATATGATGGATCTTGACTTGTAAAGTTTGAAGTTGAACCTTTATGATGAATTATCACTAGAATCACCTAGTAATGAAGAATGTGATTAGAATACCTTGAAAACTAGGTATGAATGTTAATTGTAGAAGTGAAGCTTTGAGAATAGGGCTTGTATTCATGAATGTTGATCACTAGGGCTTGAGAGTATAGCTAATATGACTAACTATAGATGCCAAGGCTTTGAGAGTAAAATCTACATGTGAATAGAAGGCTAATGAATAGAAGGGTGATGAAAGACCCTTATATACCTAAATCCCCTTATGAATAATAGATGGTAGGAAGTGATAGAATCACTTGAGTCATGATGATATCCTTGTCTAATGTAGAATTCTAAACATGATATTAGGCATGAGTATGAACTTAACATGAAAGGGGTTTTCACAAAGTGATGGTTCTAGGGTTTTGAGGGAAAATCCAATGTGATGAATTATGTATGTTAAGGCTCCAAGAGTGAAGATTATGAGATAATGATAGACTATTAGATAGAATGGTTATGATAAGACCTTACCACCTAATTTACCTCATGAAGGTTTGGATGTATAAAGTGATAGAATCATGGGTTAGGAGGGTATCCATGTCTAGTGCTTGAACCCTAGGTGGGATGATGGAAAGTAAGAATTGAACCTCAAGGAGGTGAAGTATGAGATTTGGCTTGTAGTAATTGAACTACTTGAATTATGAATATATCCATGTCTAATGTAGTCATTCTACATGTGTTAATTTAATATGAATTTTGACCTTAGAAAGGGGCAAGAGTGTGCATGTTGTATGAAGTTTAGTACATGCTTTAGAGACACTTTGAGAGTAAAGTGAATATGCTCATGACCTAGTTGTATTGTTGTTGAAAGGTTAATTCCATATACATACTCATGCATGAATATGATATAATGTGAAAGGTTTGTCACATGTAGTGATTCTAAGGTTGGAAGACTAGTCTCACCTAATTGAATCAAAGGCTCTAGAGCCATCATAAATAGGTCATGGATGGTGATAGTTGCTCACGCATGATCTAATGAGCTATAGTATGAGTTATGTTGGATTGAGTGTTAAGACATTCTTCCACAAATATGAACTTAAGTCAATACTTAATTTGAACTCAATGGGACTTAATGCTTAGCATCTAGCGGATATTGACAATGAGATGGAAGCTCCTCCGTTAGTAGATGATGGGTTTCTAGAAGAAGTCTCATGAGATGGAGGCTCCTTCGTTAGTAGAGGGTGAGTTTCTAGAAGTAATCTCCTTATCCCATAACTATGTGCCCACATAGGTTACTTAGCTATTGGTTTCACCCAAGCTAAGAGTATGGTTCTACCCTCGGCAAATAGAGCAACCCCTTTTCGGTGTGGGGTAGACACCGAATTCCATGTTAGCTCACCTGGTCTATGTCGGTTAAGGCTTATGTCCCAAATAGTGTAGTAGTATAAGTAAGAATATAAGTTGTGAACTATAGGGTTTTAAGAAGCTTTACTTAGTATGGGTAAGAGTATGGGATCTTACTTATGCATTGCACAAGTATGATTTGAAGGTATCTATGTTGTGTTCCTTTTATGTTATAGTGACCTATGAGATAAATATGCTATTGTTTTATGCTTATGGTGTATGTTTGATGGATTGTTTCTGTAGTTACCTTCCATGATATGATTGACTAAAGGTGATAGTTCCCTTGTCTATATCAAGTAAGCTAATAATGAGACCAAAGGAGGGTAAGTATGACTAGGATGACTTCAAGGCTATGCTTAGTGTGAAGGGTATTATGGGATGCCTTTCATGCATTGCACAAGTGTTCTTTGAGGTTACTTAAGAGTATAATGCCCTTATGATAGAAAAGCTTAAGACTTGACTATGCACATATGCTATGATTAAGATGACCAAAAAGGAATACTTGGCGTGGGTGGTATTATGGGATAATATTCATGCATTGCACATGTATGCTTTTAGGTTACTTGAGAGTAGTTCTATTATGGTATAGATGACTAAAGAGTTGGATAATTCTTATATGATGCTTATGTTTGAGACTTTGCTTATTATTATGATATTGTCTCTTATGCTTATAGTTTATGTTTCATGAAGTATTTCATATGATTTTGGATTATGTCTTATATTGACTAACCCTTGTCTTATGTTCTTATGATTATGATAGCAAACATATTTAGTACATTTTGTACTAACGCATACTTTGCCTACATTCTAATCAAATGTAGGGTTTGGAGACTTGAGTTCTATTCTTGCATATAGGTTTCTAAGGAGCAAGGGAGTTGAAGATTTGGTGAGTCCTCATAGCTTCGAGGACAAACCCACTATTTCCTTTATGTCTTTTATTATCATGTCATGAGACTATTGTATGGGCTGTGTCCCAAAGCTTTTAATTCAAGTTGAGTTCAGATGGTTTGAGACAAAGTTTTAGAAAAAGACTTCTGCTTGCATTTTATGAAAAGACTTCGATTGTATGGATAAAAGTTTTTATATTTTTCGTACTTTTCTATTATTTTATGTTATGATATGCTAAGGGGTTGTATGAGACCCCTTCGGGGACAAGTACGCCATGTTACATCTAGGGGTACCCTTGGGTTGTGACAAATACCATGTTCTCGGCAATATCTATCAAAAGAACCAATATACTCACCACAATTATCAGAACGGATGCATTTCAATTTATTCCATGTCTGTCTCTCAACCAAGGCCTGAAAATTCTTGAACACATCAAGTACCTGATCCTTGGAATTCAAAGAGATTACCATGAGTTTGCGCGGATGATCATCAATAAAAGTCACAAAGTAAAGTGCACCACCATGAGACTTTACCTTAAAAGGACCACATAAATCAGAATGTTCCAACTCTAGCAAATTAAGCTTTCTTGAGGGCGGATGACTCTGAAAAGAAACTTTTTTTTGTTTACCGGCTAAGCAATGAACACACTTGTTCAACTTTGCTTGTTTCATTCTAGAAAGTAAATTCTTCTTAGCCAAATTGTCCATCCCCTTCTCGCTCATATGACTCAGTCTTCTATGCCATAACAATGATGACGTATCATTCTCCACCATATTTACGGAACCTATGAGAATGGAGCCCCGAAAAACGTTCAAGTTAGACAATTTGTCACCACGGGCTACAACCATTGAACCTCTAGTAAGTTTCCACTGGCCAGCACCAAGGATATTAACATAACCCTCATCATCAAGGTATCCAACAGGAATCAAATTCAAGCGAACATCTGGAGCATGCTTGACATTATTGAGAACTAGTTTGGAATCATTATTACTTTCCAAACAAACAGTCCCAATACCAAGAACCACAACCTCATGATTATTGCCCATTTTCAACATCCCAAAATTACTTGGAGTATAAGAAGAAAATAATTCCTTCCTGGGGGTGACATGAGAAGTAGCACCAGAATCCACAAATAAACTAGACTCATTGCAAACAAGATTGACGGCATTTTCATCACAAGAAACAAGAAGGTCATCGTTAGGAACAACAGCAACACGATTTTAATTATTGCCTTCTTTATTTTGTTGTTTCATATCTCTCTTGTACTTGAAATAATATTTCTTGATATGCCCATTCTTGTGGCAATAGTCACATGTAACATTCTTGAATCTATACTTTGACTTTCCTCTACTTTTATCTTTGTCATTCTGACCTCTGAACTTGCTTCTCCCCTGTCTTCAGTAACCAAAACATTGGAGTGTGAAGTAGAAGAAGATGAGCCTTGAGATCTTCTTCTCATCTCTTCATTCAAGACACCACTCTTAGCATATTTCATGGTCACAACACCACTGGGAGCAGAATTAGTCAAAGAAACTCAAAGAATTTCAAAAAGAGTTTGGCAGAGTATTAAGAAGCCATAATCCCTGTATTTCTTCATCGAATTTTACTCCTATTCCAGATAGCTGGTCAAGAACACCCTAAAAATCATTAATATGATCAGAAATAGGAGTGCCCTCTTTATACCTGATGTTCATCAATTGTTTCAACAAAAACAATTTATTGTTTCCAGTCTTTAAAGCTTAAAATGTCTCAAGCTTATCCCATAAACTTCTAGTGGGTGTCTCATTAACAATGTGATTTCTCATATTATCTTCAACCCATTGTTTGATATAGCCACAAACCTGTAGATGTTCAAATTCCCAATCCTCATCATTCATAGATTCGGGTTTATTAGAAGCAAACACAGGTAGATGCATTTTCTTGACAAATAGAAGATATTTCATCTTGCCTTTCCAAGTATGATAATTACTACCATTCAAACAAATCATCTTGTTCATATTTTACTCCATCATTCAAAATAGATAATCAACAGCAACCAAATGCTCTGATATTACTTTGTTGGGAAAGTCAAGCACAAAATAAATGTTCAAGACAGGGATATAGCAGAAGAAAACCCAAGTCAAAACTTTCCCTTCTGTTTGAACCAAGAGAACACAAAATAATGCAAGAATAAACTATTTGGGCAGAAAACAAAACTAACCAAGCAAGAAAAATAAATCAACACACAAGATGCCAAATTTTAACGTGGAAAACCTCTTCGATGTGAAGAGTAAAAACCACAAGGCCAAAGCTCCACTAAAATCAACAAGAGTTACAAAAGTGTTCTCCAAAATGGTCACCAACAAAGTGCCAAAGAATGAGCAACAAAACTACAAGATAACACCAAAAACTAGAGAAATAAAATAAGAAAAAACACCAAACCCGCAGCTACTGTTCACGAGCTAAAATCTAGAGCTATAGGGCTCCAATTCACCCTCTCTCAGTTCCCAATCAAAGAACTAGTTGAAAGGAACAATATGTCCAAAAATCAGCTCAATCGGATAAGAAACGAAGCGAGAATTGCTATTTGAAATTAGCTAGGGCATGTGCGAAAATCTGCACTTTCTCACTTTTCTCTCTATATGGGTGCTCTCAAACTCTTGTAATTCTTTTCAAAATAAGGCCTAAAAGAAAGTCTTACATATGCACCATAATATTGGGCTTATGGGCAAAGTGGGCTAGTCAAAATTGGGTTAAGTTTATCCAGAAAGGAAGGGAAGGAAGACCCAAAACCTTGGACTTTTATTTATCCACATAGGAAGGGAAAAATGCCCCCAAACCAAACAATTCTTCCCCTACCGACTATGTGGAGGAAACTGCCATCCCAACGATCATGTAACATTCTTCAAACTTCCATCTAGGCAAAGCTTTAGTCATCATGTCGGAACCATTATCATTGGTATGCATTTTCTCAAGTTCAAGCAACTTAGAATCCAACACATCTCGAATCCAATGATACCTCACATCAATGTGTTTAGACCGAACATGAAATGTAAAATTCTTGCCAAGATGAATAGCACTTTGACTGTCGCAATAAAGCACATACCTCTCTTGAGCACAACCAAGTTCCCCCAAAAATCTCTTCATCCAGATCAATTCTTTGCAAGCTTCAACAGCTACAATAAGCTCAACCTCTGTACTAGATAAAACAACACATTTTTTCAATCTAGATTGCCAAGACACAACTTCCCCTGCAAAAGTAATCAAGTAGCCTGGAGTAGACTTACGAGTATCAACATTACTAGCCATGTCTAAATCAGTGTAACCACAAAGAATAGGATTCCCTATACCAAAACGTAAACTTAGACTAGAGGTACCACAAAGATATCTTATAATCCACTTTACAAGATTCCAATGCTCTCTTCCCAGATTAGAAAGAAAACAACTAATAATACAAACAACATGAACAATATCTAGTCTTGTACACACAATTGCATCCATCAAACTACCAACAACTGAAGCATAAGAAACTTTCTTCATTTCTTCCTTCTCACCGTCATTGGATGGACAATGTCTAGTACTCAATTTGAAGTGCATAGCTAAAGGTGTACTGACAACCTTAGCTTTGTCCATGTTAAATCTACGAAGTACTTTCTTAATGTACTTTTCTTGTGACAACCACAACTACTTGGCATCTCTATCACGGACAATCTGCATGTCAATAATATGCCTTGCTGGTCCTAAGTTTTTTATAGCAAAAGACTTATTCAACTCTTGCTTCAACTTTTTGATCCTGCAAGCATTATGACCAACAACAAGCATGTCAACAACATAAAGCAAAGCGATAATAAAGTCACCATCAAAGAATTTTTGCACAAAAACACAATGGTCTGAAGAAGTCTTCTTGAAGCTCTGCTGACTCATAAAAGATCCAAACTTCCTGTACCATTGCCTTGGAGCTTGTTTTAGACCATACAAGCTCTTCTTCAATTTGCAAACATAATTCTCTTTACCTTTTACTTCATAGCCTTCCGGCTACTCCATCTAAATTTCTTCATCCAAGTCACCATGGAGAAAAGCAGTTTTAACATCCATTTGTTCAACCTCCAAGTCCAGACTTGCAGCCAAGCCTAGAACCACACAGAAGGATGACATCTTCGCAATTGGAGAGAATATCCATCAAAATCAATTCCTTTTTTCTAGTTAAAGCCCTTCACAACTAATCTAGCCTTGTACCATGGAACTGGGTTACCATCTTTATGTTTCACCCGAAAAACCCACTTTTTATTCAAAGCTTTTCGATCTTTAGGTAACATAATCAAATGAAAGGTCTGATTATCATGTAGAGACTTCATTTCATCCTCCATAGCATCAAATCACATTTCTTTTTCTTCACTTTCCATGGCTTCATCAATAATGTCAGGTTCTCCCCCGTAAGTCAAGAGTACGTAGTCATTGGGAGAATAACGAGATGAAGGTATTTTCTCTCTAGTAGATCTTCAGAGAGAACTCTCTGGAGCATCAATAATAGTTGGTTGTTGACCAACTTCATCGTCTTGCTCTGGAGCATCAACGGCATATTGGTCATTCTGAATATTATCACCATCTTCAATATCAACTTTAAGATTTTCACCTGTGGAATAGTCAAAAGAACTGGATCAACATCAACTAGGCTCTCACTACTCTGAGAATCAATATTCTCAAGTTTGTCAAGATCTTCAATTGTTTGGTCTTCAAAGAACACAACAACACGGCTTCTAACAAGTTTCTTCTCAACTAGATCATAGAAACGATAGCCAAATTCATCTTGACCATAACCAACAAAGATACATTGCCTAGTTTTAACATCCAACTTTGACCTCTCATCCTTAGGAACATGCACAAAAGCTTTACAACCAAAAACTTTAAGATGATCATAAGAAACATTCTTACCAGACCAAACCCTTTCAGGAACATCACTATTGAAAGCAACAGTAGGAGATAAATTTATAACATAGGCAACAGTATTAAGTGCTTCGTCCCAAAAGGAATTTGGTAGCTTAGCATCTGAAAGCATACATCTAACCCTCTCAACAAGAGATCTATTCATCCTCTCTCCTAAACCATTTAGCTGAGGAGTCTTCGGAGGAGTTTAGTGATACCGAATACCATTTTCTCTGCAATATCTATCAAAAAGACCAATATACTCACCACCATTATCATAACAGATGCATTTCAATTTATTCCATGTCTGTCTCTCAACCATGACATGTAAATTCTTGAATATATCAAATATCTGATCCTTGGACTTCAGAGAGAATACCCAGAGTTTGCGCGAATGATCATCAATAAAAGTCACAAAGTAAAGTACACCACCATGAGACTTTACCTTAAAATGACCACATAAATCAAAATGTACCAACTCTAGTAAATCAAGCTTTCTTGAAGGCGGATGACTCTAAAAAGAGACTTTTTTCTGTTTACCGGCTAAGCAATGAACACACTTGTTCAACTTTGCTTGTTTTACTCCAGAAAGCAAATTCTTCTTAGTACAAATTGTCCATCCCCTCCTCGCTCATATGACTCAGTATTCTATGTCATAACAATGATGAAGTATCATTCTCCACCACATTTACTGATCCTTTGAGAATGGAGCCCTGAAAAATGCACAAGTTAGACAACTTGTCACCATGGGCTACAACCATTGAACCTCTAGCAAGCTTCCGCTGGCTAGTACCAAGGGTATTAACATAACCCTCATCATCAAGGTGTCCAATATAAATCAAATTCAAGTGAACATCTGGAGCATGCTTGACATTATTGAGAACTAGTTTGAAACTATTTTATTTTCCAAACAAATAGTCCCAATACCAAGAAACGCAACCTCATGATTATTGCCCAATTTCAACATCCCAAAATTACTTGGAGTATAAGAAGAAAATAATTCCTTTCTGGGCGTGACATGAGAAGTAGCACCAGAATCCACAAACCAACTCGACTCATCGCAAACAAGATTGACGACATTTTTATCATAAGAAACAAGAAGGCCATCGTTAGCAACAACAACAACACGATTTTCATTATCGCCTTGTTTCTTTTGTTGTTTCATATCTCTCTTGTACTTGAAATAATATTTCTTGATATGCCCATTCTTGTGGCAGTAGTCACATGTAACATTCTTGAATCTAGACTTTGACTTTCCTCTACTTTTATCTCTGTCATTCTGACCTTTGTACTTGCTTCTCCCCCTGTCTTCAGTAACCAAAACATTAGAGTGTGAAGTAGAAGAAGATGAGCCTTGAGATCTTCTTCTCATCTCTTCATTCAAGACACCACTCTTAGCATATTCCATGGTCACAACACCACTAGTAGAAAAATTAGTCAAAGAAACTCGAAGAGTTTCAAAAAAAGTCTAGCAGAGTATTAAGAAGCTATAGTCCCTGTATTTCTTCATCAAATTTTACACCCATTCTTGATAGCTTGTGAAGAACACCCTGAAAATCATTAATATGATCAGAAATAAGAGTGCCCTCTTTATACTTGATGTTCATCAATTGTTTTAACAAAAACAATTTATTGTTGCTAGTCTTTGAAGCATAAAGTGTCTCTTGTTATCCCATAAGCTTCTAGCGTGTGTCTCACTAACACTGTGATTTCTCACGTTATCTTCAACCCATTGTCTGATATAGCCACAAACCTGTAGATGCTCAAAATCTCAATCTTCATCATTCATAGATTCGGGTTTATTAGAAGCAAACACATGTAGATGCATTTTCTTGACAATTAGAAGATCTTTCATCTATAATTACTCCCATTCAAATAAATCATCTTGCTCATATTTGACTCCATCATTCAAATAGATAATCAACAGCAACCAAATGCTCTGATAACACTTTGTTGGGAAAGGCAAGCACAACATAAATATGCACGACAAGGCTATAGCGGAAGAAAACTCAAGTAAAAAATTTCCCTTCTACTTGAACCAAGAGAAGACAAAATAATGCAAGAAAAAACTGTTTCGGCAGCAAACAAATCAACCAAGCAAGAAAAATAAATCAACACACGAGACGCCAAATTTTAACGTGGAAAACCTCTTCGATGTAAAGAGTAAAAATCACAGGGCCAAAGCTCAACTAAAATCAACAAGAGTTACAAAAGTATTCTCCAAAATGTTCACCTATAAAGTGCCAAACAATGAGCAACACAACTTCAAGATAGCACCAAAAACTAGAGAAATAAAAGAAGCAAAAACACCAAACCTGCAACTACTGTTCACAAGCTAAAATTTGGAGCTATAAGACTCCAACTCACTCTCTCTCAAGTCCCAATCAAAGATCAAGTTGAAAGGAACAAGCTGTCCAAAAATTAGCTCAATCGTATAAGAAACGAAGCGGAAATCGCGATTTGAAATTGGTTGCTAGTGCTTGTGCGAAAATCTGCACTTTCTCACTTTTCTCTCTTTAAGACTGTTCTCAAACTCTTGTAATTCTTCTCAAAATAAGACCTAAAATAAAGTCTTACATATGCACCATAATATTGGGCTTATGAGCAAAATGGGCTAGTCAAATTTGGGTTAAATTTATCCACAAAGGAAAGAAAGGAAGACCCAAAACCTTGGGCTTTTATTTATCCACATAGGAAGGGAAAAAGGCCCAAAACCCAACACTGTTTAACTTTTTTATATTTTATTAGTTCAAGAAAATAAGTTAATATTCTTTTTATATAATTTAATTAAAAACAATTACTAACTTAAACTAACCCATTAACCTTATTAATCTACCCATTTTCACCCAAATTTACCCCACTACCCTTACCCATTATCACACAACACACCCACATTTTCCACTCCCTCACACTATACACTGATATACACAATGAGCAACACCAATCAAACACACCCCCATATATACAATACTTTACACAAAAACACCAACATACATACGCACAGGAAAAGAGAAAACAACATCCAAACATTTTAATTTCCTTCCAACTACTACAACACATGGAAACAAAAATACAACACACATCCACACCAAAAAAAGATTTGTGAGCGTTCTAATCGAGTTTCGGTCAAGATTTTACGGTTCTTATCTCTTCATTTAAGGTTCAACTTTACCTTATTTCTTTAATTTATTTATGGGATTTGATGTAATTATGTGATAAGTTTTCTTATAGTTTTGTTTCATTCATAATTTGATTGAAATGAATATTGACCTCTTGAGTTATATTTATGTTATTTCTTAGTGTAAATCTCTAAAAGATGAATAAATCCTATTATTATGTAAGAATTCTATTTTTTGTTGTTATTCAATTTTGTTATGCCTAAGCCACTATTTTATGTCATTGTTGTGGCTTAATGTCGATGTCAATTGTCCATTTTAATTTATGTATTTTTGGATAAATGGGTCATTACCCAATAAATAAACAAATGGGTTATGTTATTGAACTTAAATTTACTATATTTTGGTTTGGTTGAATCCTTTGATATGTAGATTAATTTAATTAAAAATATAATCAATTAATATAATAATGGAATGAAAAGATTAGTTGTTTAAAATTCACAAAAATAAGAGTAAGCACTTTTAATACTAGATGAGTTTTAGGCACGTTAAAAATATTTGTTTTAATTAAGAATGTGGTTACACATCTTTTTTGAGACATTAAAAAATAAACTCAAGGATGCGGTGACGCACCTTGTCTAATAATATAGTTAACTTTCATTATTTTAAAGTAGAGAATTATAGATAAAATTATTAGGTGCGACATAAGAAGACAATAATGTCTCTAAATGTCAAAACCACGAATGCGGTTACACATCCAGGTTAAGACCAAATAAAAAGTTCAACAATAAAAAATATAATTCACAAAAATAAGAGCAATCACTTTTAATACTAGATGAGTTTTAGACACGTTAAAAATATTTGTTTCAATTAAGAATGTGGTTACACATCTTTTTTGAGACATTAAAAAGTAAACTCAAGGATGCGGTGACGTTTAATAGTATAGTTAACTTTCATTAATTTAAAGTAGAGACTTATAGATAAAATTATTAGGTGCGACATAAAAAGACAATAATGTCTCTAAATGTCAAGACCAAGAATGCAGTTACACATCTAGGTTAAGACCAAATAAAATAAAAGGTTCAACAATAAAAAATGCTAACAAATAATGACTTGTAATAATGTATCCAAAAGAAAATTTTAAGATAAGTATAATTCAATAAACGTGACCGTGCTAGAACCACGGGACTCGAGGGACGCCTAATTCCTTTTCCTCGGTCAACAAAATTCTTTACCTGAATTTCTAGTTCCCAGACCAAAATAAAGAGTCATTTTCTTTTGATTAGGGATAAAAAAGTAAGGTGCCTCTGAAAAAAATAATAATTAAAATAATCCCTATTCAATATTGTCACTTAAATTGGAAAAACCCTTACCGTTGTGCGAAGAAAAGGGTGTGAGAGATAGCGGCTCCGCTGGAGATTAACCAGAATTCAAGCTTTGTTATATTATTTTTTACTTGATTTAATTATTATTATTTTTGGATATATCATGCTTGATGGACTAATGTGCTACTTGCTTCTCATTTATCGCTTTTATATTGTTGAATTGTATTCAATTGTCTTCTCCCGCGCACCCTTTTGAGTCTTTGAAAACACTTCATGCACATTTACAGGAATGAAGTTATGCATCCTACTTTATATTTAGATAAAGCTGAAGTGTCTTGATACCCAATGAAAGATTTTTAGATACACATGTTAGGCGGGGTTGGACCAACAATGAAGTCGGAATATTGTTGCTACCGATAAGTTACCCCTCTCTGGCTCAAGTTTTCCACTCGGACAAGCCAGTCTAGACACATTGTTCTTTTCGGTTTAAAACTAGAAAAATTGAAACATAGACATGGCTATCCCTATTAGGCTCCGCTTATTTGCATGACATGTATTTGACTTAGTGAGACTCGAAACAAGAGTTGAGTCAATCTAGGACATGTACCCCTCTCTTACTTGACCACTTAGATCATTTTATGTGCTACATGAAAATGCATTTATATAGGAAGTCTTTGCAAGTTGACCCATTTTAGTGTGATTAGTTGAATGAGAAAGATTATCTTTCGAAATTTATAAAATACAAAAAAGGAAGAATAACACAAAAGTATTACTTTTTTTTAGAAGTTATTATACATTTATTAAAAAAACGAACTAAAAATTCATGTGTTTCGTCTACTACACAATATATGGAATGATATTTGTTGCACTCACTCCGAACTACTACATTCCTACAGTGTCATGGACACTACTTATTATTTGTTGCAACAAAGATTCAATAGATTTGTTGTGGAAGTAATGATAGTTTTAAAAACTTATGGGTATAAATCATATTTCTTAATAAAGTGAAATATGTTCCCAACTACTATGGCCAAACACGTGGTGAAATTTCATACAAATTTTCACCCAAAAAATATTTGTCAAAAATATTTGGGAATCTATGGCCAAACGAGAACTTAGAGTTGGTGCTAGCTAAAACATTCTTTAGGTAAGGGCATCTCCAACCTTGAACTCTATTTTACTCTTCAATTATGGAGTTCTCTATTTTTTCAAACAACCAATTCCAACCCAATTCTCTATTTTACTCTTTAAAAAGAATCTTTTTATCTTTCCTCAATATTTATATTATTATTTCTATTTCATTCTTATTTCATAATATAAATCTTTTTTTTCTTCCAAATAATTACTTTATAAAATTTTCATGTGGTATAAAAATTTATTTTTTAAAATATTTTATTTAATATAAAATTATATTTTATTTTAAATTTCTAAATAACATAACTATAATTGACAACAATTCTCTGGATCATATCTTAATTCCATTCTTATTTTATTGTTGCATGTGATTACATGCAACAAGAACAACAACAAATAATTGAAAAAAGAAATCGACAATCACAACCACAATCGCAACAATTCTCTGGATCATGCCCTATTTTTTTCGAATAGTGCTGAATCTGGAAACGACCTACCGGATTACTAAATTATTTATGTGATAAATTAATTATCATGTATTGTTATTATATTGTATTGTATCTTGTATTCAAATTATTGTATTGTTTTCATGCATTTAAATTATCATGCTATGTATTGTATTTTTAAATTAATTTTTTCATCTTATGATTTTAATTTTATGTATTCTATATAGTGAAAATTAATAATAAAATCAAATTATATTATTGACGAAAATTAGAAAAAAAATAAAAATACTATTAATATGGGATGAAAGTAGTATATGTTAAATAATATATTTTTTAAAATATTATATTACATTTAAAAAGAATTATGAATATTAGATATTTAATTAATGACATTAAAATAATATGTTAATTAGAAAATAATATAAATAACAATAAAATATTTAAAAAGCGAAATAGAGAGTGTGCATAGTAATTTTGTTCAACTCTCTAAATATGAAGAACGGAAAAGGGTAAAAAATACCCTTGGGCAATTCGAAAAGGTTTAAATATACCCCTCATTCACCTATTGGGCTAAAAATAGCCCTCACTCCACCTTTTTGGTCCATTTTAAGGATAGAAATGGACCAAAAAGGTGGAGTGAGGGCTATTTTTAGCTCAATAGGTGAATGAGGGTATATTTAAACCTTTCTGAATAGTTCAAGACTATTTTTGGCCCTTTTCAGTATGAAGAATAGAGAGTGATATAGAGGGGGGTTGGAGTGCCCATTCTCTATTTTACTCTCCAAATATAGAGAATGGAGTTTAAAATAGAGGTGGGTTGGAGATGGTCTAAGAGATTTTGTACCAACTCTAGTGTATTTTCTTACTCAAATTGAATTCATGGTGTTACTTATGTTCAATTGATGAATATCAAGTTTAGTCACTCTAAAGAATTGAATTCATGGTGTTACTTATGTTCAATTGATGAACATCAAGTTTAGTCACTCTAAAGAATTGAATTCATGGTGTTACTTATGTTCAATTGATGAATATCAAGTTTAGTCCCTCTAAAGAATTGAATTCATGGTGTTACTTATGTTCAATTGACGAATATCAAGTTTAATCCCTCTAATGAATTGAATTAACGGTGTTACTTATGTTCAATTGATGAAAATCAAGTTTAGTTCCTCTAAAGAATTGAATTCATGGTGTTACTTTTGTTCAATTGATGAATATTAAGTTTAGTCACTCTAAATTCTTTCTCAGGGATAAGAAGAAAGAGTTTGCTCCAAACTATGCTGCATTTTATCCTTTTGGGGTTGATGTATTCTTATCACCGCGGAAAATTGATCTTATTCCACGTTTTGTAGAACTTCCAACCGTTGCGTAGTTCCTCACTAGTCATTGCGCATCCTTGTTGTAAATCTTCAGGTATAGACAGATTTTTCTCATACTTGTGTATGTGTATATATCACCATTGTTTTGTTCAAGAAGCTGTGAAAGAATGTTGACTCTATTCCATGGTCAAGCTTTTGGAATTATAGATGTAGCGACATTTTGTCAATTAAATAAAATATCTTCAATCAACTGACATTCTACAAAAGTTGATAATGAAACAAGAAAACAATTAAAAAAAAATAGAGGATGAATCTACCCGATTGGATTTGGTTAGACAATGTATTGTTGGTAAACAAGGACCGACTGTATCGTCAAATATTCAATATGATTCGACAAGATCTAGTTCGTTCAAGTAATGGATTCTAACCAATTGAAATGATTTGATCAATCTAGAGATCATTTGGATTCCATTAGTAACCAGAATTTAGAAGCAGATAAATGTTTTTACGGAGGATGTCTTGGTACAAATGATTGACAGTTTTCTTATTTTAGATATCATTGTACCCACCCACAATCTTCCAAAATGAACATAATGGTGAAGGGATGAGTTTGTTTTCTTCTTCAGGCTTTCAGAAGAACTTCCAGTCCATTTTCAAGAAAGTATCCAGGTATGGCGGTGAATTTCCCTTTAACATCAGTTGATTTTTTTAAAAAAATTACCTTCTCCTTAGTTAGGTTTATTATTGTTAGTATAACTAGTACTGTTTACTTAATGATTTTTTGATAAGGATATTATTGTAAATATAAATTTAAAGAGTTATGTACTTGTAATTGCCTTATAAATAGCACACATTCAGGCCCTTGCTATTCATGCAGGCCTTTATTTATTTTCTCCAATCTCTCGGAAACTTAAACTTCAACTTGGTATCAAGAGCACCATGGTTTCTCAAACTTCTTCCTCAATTCAAAGTCGTCTCCTGTCACTCCTCTTTGGGTCTTCCAAATCCTCCTCCAACTATTTCAAGCATTAAAGGTTTTGTACCTATTGAATTGACATATCTTAATTATCTTACTTGGAAAAAAGGTTTTCTTACCGTTCTAAAAAGCCACTATCTTCTTCCCTTGGTTGATGGATCTATTCCATGCCCATCCTCAACTCAGGATGAGTATCGTTTGAGGATTCAATGCGACACAATTACTCTAAGTTGGATTAATGCCACTCTCTCCCCTCCGGTTCTTGACTCACTTCTCAACTACGCTTGCGACACTTCCAAGAAGGCATGGGATATTCTTGCTTCCCTTTACCTAGATCAGGTTTCATCCTCGTCAATTCATCTGAAATCAAAATTCAGAATTTTAAAAAAGGTTCCCTGTCCATGGAGGATTATCTCCAACAACTGCATTCACTTGCTTGTTCACTTAGAGCAGTTGGAAAACCGGTTACTGATGATGATTTAGTAACCCAAGCATTGCAGGGACTTCCACCTTCTTATCGTACTTTTGTCTCTGGTTTAAATGTGACAGGAACACTCCCGTCCTTTCTCACTTTACGTCCATCTCATGCTAATCAATACCCAAGAGGATCCCATAATGGTCGTGGTCGATCAGGCCGAGGTAAAGGTCGAAATCAATACTCTTCTCGGTCTATTTTTTCTCCTCATTGGGCTGGTTTTCAACCACACTTTCGCCCTTCTTCTTCTGTTGATGGAATTCTTGGGCGACCTCCTTTCACCTCGACTAAACAATGTCAAATCTGCTTCCACTTTAATCATACTGCTTTGGAGTGTAGGAATCATTTCAATCATTCCTATGCTCCCAATTTACTACCAAAGTCATTTGCCGCTATGAATTTGGAGGAGGTACAACCATCAGTATGGTATCCTGATTCTGGTGCTTCTGCACATATGACGAACAATCCATCCCTTTTATCCTCTTCATCTCCTTACAGTGGTTTGTCACAGGTGATGATTGGCAATGGTAATCTTCTTTCTATTTTATCTACTAGCACTTCTTTTCTTCTGACATCTTCTAAGCCTCTTCGATTAAATAATGTTTTATATGTTCCTTCTCTTCAGAAGAATCTAATGCCCGTTCACCACTTGTGTGTCGACAATAATTATTTCATTCAATTCACTGAATCTAGTTTTTTTGTTAAGGACAAGAAGACCAAGCAAGTCTTGCTCCATTGTAAGAATAATGGCTCTCTCTATCCTTTTCGCTCGACCTCCCGTCACTCCTGTCATGTTGCTCTCTCAAGTGCCGTCTCACCTTCATATCTTTGGCACCAACATTTAGGCCATCCAGGGGAACGTTCTCTTGCAGCTTTAGTTCGTAGGAGTTTCATTAATTGTAATTCCTCTTCTGGAAATTCTGGTTGTAATGTTTGTCATCTAGGAAAACAATCTAAGTTACAATTTCCTCTTTCTCCTAATATTGCACCTGCTCCTTTTCTTTTAATTCATTCAGATGTGTGGCAAGATCCTTTTACTTCAAATTCTGGTTTTCGTTATTATATCATATTTCTGGATGATCACACCAAGTACTCTTGGATTTATTTAATGCGAAACAAGTCCGAGGCATTTGCTAAATTTAAAGAATTCTATTACATGGTCGCAAACATTATTCATTCCTCTATTTCTTATTTTCAATCAGATGGTGGCAGCGAGTATAACAATTCTCATTTCCGTTCTTTTTTTAGCGAGCATGGAATTATTCATCGTTTCTCATGTCCATATACCTCTGCTCAAAATGGTCGTGTAGAAAGAAAGCATTGACATCTTAATAATCAGATACGCTGTCTTCTCTTTCAAGCTTCAATGCCTTCTTCATTTTGGGCAGACGCTTCTCTATTTGGAGTTCATTTAATTAATATTACTCCTCTTCCTATTATTAATTTTACGTTACCTTATGAAAAATTGTATGGTAAACCACCTGATTACAATTTGCTTAAGGTCTTTGGGTGTTTATGTTTTCCTTATGTTGCACATTCTTTTGCTCACAAGTTTCTTCCACGATCTAAAGCTTGTTTATTTCTCGGTGTATCTCCGCAGCATAAGGGATTCAAATGTTTGGATCCATCCACTAATCGGATAATTCTGTCTCGTCATGTAAATTTTCAAGAATCCTTTTTCCCGTATAGTTCTATGTTTCCAGCGAATCCTAGTCCTCTTACAGTTCCTTCCTCACAAACTACCCCTCCTATATTTTCTCCAGTTCAGTTCCCTGATATGTGTGCTTCACCAATTACTAACTTTGATTTTATCTCCACGTCTGATACAACTTCTTCCCCTTCTATCTCTATATCTCCTAACAACATGTCTATAACTTCTCCTAGGACTCTAAATTCCACATGTTCAAATAATCAGTTTTCTCAACCAGCTACCCACGTACTCATGTCATGGTTACTCGTTCAATGACCGGGTCACTAAAGCCACGTGTTTTCCCCTCACTCAATGTCTCTGTTTTCCACTGCACCAGGTGGCTTAATGCAATGAGTGAAGAGTTTAATGATCTCGTCCAAAATCATACATGGACATTAGTTCCTCCACCTCCCAATGTGAATATAGTAGGAAATAAATGGGTATATCGGATTAAGTATGGTCCTACTGGCTCTATAGACCGCTTCAAAGTTCGTTTGGTTGCACATGGGTTTTCTCAACTGCCAGGTTTAGATTATACAGAAACTTTTGCTCCTGTTATCAAGTTAAGCACTGTTCATGTAGTGTTATCTTTGGCTCTTCTTAATAATTGGTGTATGCATCAATTGGATGTATCTAATGCCTTTTTACATGGAGAGCTAAATGAAGATGTTTATATGCTGCAGCCCAAAGGTTTTAAACATTCTGATTATCCACAACATGTGTGTAAGCTAAGTCGTGCCATTTATGGATTGAAACAATCGCCTAGAGCGTGGTTTACTCGACTTACAACTTATCTTTTGGACCTTGGTTTTAAGCAATCTACCTCCGATTACAGCATGTTCACTTTTCGGCAAGACAATTCTATTTTGATACTTCTTATTTATGTTGACGACATTGCTGTTTTTGGATCCTCACAGCGGCTTGTTTATGATTTTATCGATTCCAAGAAAGCTGAATTTGCAATGAAAGATCTTGGTTCCCTTCATTACTTTTTAGGTGTGGAGATAGTTCACACTACTGCTGGGGCTCTTCTCCTTCAACGGAAATATATATCGGACCTTTTTCATCGATTTGATTTGGCCGAAGTTAAGCCTGTCCAAACTCCTCTTTATAGTAAGCTTGATTGGCATTCTGTGGATACTCAACTTCTTGATGATCCTTCTCTGTATCATAAGATGGTCGGAAGTCTTCAATATTTATCCTTCACACGATCGGATATACAATATGCTGTAAATATGGCTTCCCAATTTCTGCATCAACCTCGTTTTATTCATCTTCAAGCCGTTAAGCGCATCTTCCGCTATCTTAAAGGCACTCCTGCTCATGGGTTGCAACTGGAAAAAAAATATTTCCAACTCCTTAACTCTATTCTCAGACTCGGACTGGGCGGGATGTACAACAACTCGTCGCTCTACCTCTGGATTTTGCATTTTCCTTGGGAGTAATTTGATATCTTGGTCTACAAAGAAATAACCAACTGTTGCGTGCTCAAGCACCGAAGCTGAATAACGTGCTCTGGCTGTTGCCACTGCCGATGCTATATGGATACAATTTCTTCTCCGTGACTTGGGTATTTATCTATCCACTCCTATTCTTGCCAAATGTGATAATATTGGCGCCATCCATCTTGCACATAATCCGGTCTTTCACTCAAGATCCAAACATGTTGCTTTGGACTATCATTTTATTCGTGAAAAGATTGCCCAAGGTGACCTTTCAGTTTCTCATGTTCCCACTTCACAATAGCTTGCAGATGTCTTTACGAAAGGTGTCTCTGTTACAAAATTCAAGGAGTTTCGGGTCAATCTTCATGTTCGTTCCTCCACTTCAGATTGAGGGTTGGTGATAAGGATATTATTGTAAATATAAATTTAAAGAGTTATGTACTTGTAATTGCCTTATAAATAGAACACGTTCAGGCCCTTGCTATTCACACAGGCTTTTGTTTATTTTCTCCAATCTCTCTGAAACTTAAACTTCAACTTTGTGGTTCTGAATAAGTTGCTGACTAACTATTATTTTTTACTTGATATTTGCAAGAGAGATGTTAATTGGTGATGATAAAAATGTACCCTTCAGAGACCGATTAAAATTCTTGGGTCGAGTAGTAAACCTAGAGGAACTTCATTTAAGTGCAGTTGAGAAGAATGCTTACAATGAAAAGCCTGTGCTCTCACGTCCTCAACATGAATTTTATCTGGTAAAGTTAATCTGACAATATTTTTGGTGGAGAACATATGTTTTCTTCGACGCTCTCTGGATATACGTTAATACTGAGTCCACGAGTAAATTTCTCAAATGGATATCAAACTTGCTATTTTTAATACAAAATCCACTAAACTTGTTTTTGTCACTTGAATTTTTTTGAACTTACGGGTGGTTAACACATATCCTTGAAGTTCATACTGACACCTTTTGTTGCAGGGGGGAAACAATTTTGAGATTGATTTGGACATTCATAGATGGAATCTTTTAAAGGCAGATTACAGAACGTCACCGTTGATTTTGGTCTGACAATTCAGGTAGCCATATATTAGAGATTACAAGGAGGGTTCAGCTTTCTCTCACAGACGGATATAACATTTTTTGTAAATTTGGTGCAAGGAAATAAGGAGAAAATATGTTGTGCTGTATTAGATTGAAAGAGATAGACTAAACCAATTATCAGCAGTTAGGTGGCTTCTGAATAAACTACACAAAAAGTACATGGCTCAACTAGGTGAACCTTATTTTTGTCATAATAATAGCATAGTTTGCACCAGTGGACAATTCTTTTTCGGTCATAGTTTATTCTGGTTTAAGTGCATTGGTATAAAACAAACTGTCAAGAAAGTGAGCATTTACTTGGATGAATTTCTGATATGGAAGAGTCGAGTTGGATTTGTGATATCTTCATAACCAAGTGTAAGGTGCATACAGTTCAACATCTGTAAATCAGTTGTTGCAAGTACTATAATGCGAAGAGGCTCACAGTTGACAAGATCACTTTTCAATATGGGTTCTACAAGTATAATTGTGGATCTATCGATCAAGATGGAAGAATTTACATCATATAGCAGATCTTGATTGTATCCGTTACAGACAAAACACACATACCTTTGTGTGCCTTAACCAGGTGGAATCATTAAAACCGTGATTAGAGTTTTGAGATTTGGAAGTGTTAATGCTGAATGTTGCAGTTACACTCATTCTTGAAAGGGCTAACATTGCTTTGTCTGTGACAAAAAGGAAAGTGAAAACCTCATATGGTAACTATTAGAACAAAAGTCGAGGAAACTGAAAACTGGCTATGCAAATTAAGGATTCATCTTGACATTATTCCAACTAGAATTAAAATCGCAACACCACGTATATCAAGAATCAATAATGGAGGTAGACATCTAGAAATGGTGGAAAATCCATTAGCATTTGCTTGTCGCGAGCCAAGATAGTGTCCACAAATGAATCCATTGCAGGGCAACAAGTGGGTTGTTCAACAGGTTGCATTTCCTCAACTTGGTTTGACAAAAATGTCCCCTGTGTTTGGTGTGTACCTGAGGATGTTAAAGGGTCTTCCAGTATAAAGTCATTCCAAGTAGACGTAGATGTTGACGAAGAAGATGGAAGCTGAGATTGCAGAGAAGAGAAAGAAGAATTTGTTGATGAGACTTCACTAAAACTAAGCGTTTGAAGAGTCTCCCTTGTGTAGATTTGAGTGGAGTAGTTTTGTTGCAAGTGGTGATGTGGAGTACTAGTTTCATTTGAGAAGATAAAGAGTTGGTTATTTTGATTAGTATTGTTGTAGAATTGGATATGATTAGTTGCATTTTGAATTGGGAGACCACTAATTTTTCCATACTCAGCAAAGACCTGAGTAAATGGTTTATGTGTTACAGGATCAATTCCCATGTTGACTAGCTTTTTCTTGAGCTTTGTATTCCAGTAATTTTTGACATCATTGTCTGTTCTTCCAGGTAATTGCTTTGCTATTAAAGACCACCTTAAACATACAAAATAAATCAATATATAATGTATATATGTTGAAAGAAGAAGAATGTGGTAGTAAAAATTAGAAAACTAACCTGCTACCTATGGTTTTGTGAAGCTCAAGGATGCAGTCTTCTTCTTGAGGTGTGAAGTTGTCATGCTTAAGATCAGGACGCAGATAATTGGTCCATCTCAGCCTACAGCTTTTTCCACACCTATTCAGACCTGCACATGAATGATGTTAGAATTGCAATTTTGAGATAGTTGATTAGTATTAGCTACTGATATATACCTGCTTTCTGAGGGACCAAGGTCCAGTTGCCAATTCCATGAGTGGCTACATAAGCAAGAATTTTTGCATCTTCCTCAGCAGTCCAAGGCCCTCTTTTCACATTTGCTTTGTCACAACAAGGAGGACGCCCCATTTCATAAACACAAGACGGATGTAATGAATGCACTTTGGACATGCCACAATATTATAGGCATCAAATGCATGTAATTTGGCTCCCTTTTAGCAACAATTGCATGATCTCCTCATCAACAAAACTTTTTATGCATGCTTCTCTCTCTCTCTCTTCATGCTCTTACTTACACCACTTTTTTCAATGTCTCTAAATTCATTTTTTTAGCAACTCCTTAGTTTTGACATTTCACATTACATGCTTAACACCACAAAGTTTAATAATATTTTAGTACAATTCACATATATTTAATTTAACAACTACAAGATTCAAAAGTCTTCTACTTTCTTAAATTTTGTGCCAAATCAAAATAGAATAAATAAATTTACTTGCCCCCTTCCTTGGTGATTATCGGCTCATGCATCCACCACTTCTTATGTTTAAATTCTTTCTTTGTCTTTACAGGCAATCTTTTGTGTGCTATTCCTTATGCTCTAAAAAAGAATCTCCACTTGGATTCATATCAAGTCTCGAGTTCTTGGTTAGTATTCTTTGTATATGAAGGTCGAATGAGAGCTTTTGATGTCAATTCAAATTGTTGAAACGGAGGGAGTATAATTTAAGAAGTATAACTAGTTTAGTTTTAAAAATATAAAGGTTGAAAGTATGAAGTATAAGTTTTGACTTTTGTCCATGCTCAAAAAAATAGAACTGTATAAGGGTTAACATAAGTTTTTTTTAGGAATCATGTTGAAGCAATATCCTTTGGTCATCTTTGTTACGATCCAGACCGTCATGAGTGACACCAACAGTAAATCACATGGTGAGAGAATTAACTACCAACCCAAATCTTAACCCAATACACCATTGCTTACACCAAGTCATGATATAAAACTAAGAAAAACAGTTTAGAAATAACTAAAGAATTGAGTCTCCATAAACTCAACCAATAACAAAAAAATTGCGGAAATAAAAATCCCTAAGAGTAAAAGTTGTCGTACCAAACTCTGAGTAATTGATAGTGGGGATGCAACCTCGAAACTTAGAAAAATATGAAGTAATAGTCTAGTGTCTTTGCCAGAAAAGATGGACAAGAAAAGATAGAAGAACTCATGACAACATGGAAGAGTAGCTTACCCTTGGATTTGAAGTCACGCTTCTTTCAACTGAGGTCTTGTATCAACAATCTGAATATGCCCTATACTCAATAAGGAAAGAGCAAGTGCAGTATCAATACACTACCATAGTGTACTCGCAAGATCACACAGCTAGTTCCAAACAATGAATGTAAACAGACGACTACAACATAGTAAATGCAAACCAACATATATAACAACAATCACGAATACATAGACTCTCAATCACAATATCATGAATCAATCAATACCAGGAGCATGATCACAATTTCAAGTACCCCGTCCTCTCATGGAACCACAAACACACATACTCGGTTCCACTCATGAAATCCACACACAAACTGTTAGAGTATCGGCATGGTACATGAGCCAATCAGAGATAGTTTTCATACAAGACATGGTACCCGAGACAACCAGAGTTAATTTTTATGCCAGGCATGATATCTGAGCAAGCCATTAGTATTCATGTACCTATGTGATACCCGAGCTTTTCACCAATAACAAACAATCATGCACAATCACAATCTGAATGAACAATAACCCTTGAAAATCACAAGTCACGTAAACATGTTCATTGCATGAGATTATTAACATGATGTTATTTCATCTGCTTCCCTATATTTTCCTCCAACATGCATTGCACAATGATCCTATAAAGCAGTAGACATGCAGACATACATAAATTGAAAAATATACAACTATCACCTACCTCAAATCAAGCCTCTTGCAAACTCTAAAATAACCGAAACTTTCCCCTTATTAAATACCTTGGCTTATTCTTGGTTTAAAACAATAAATAACACAACAATCAATCACAAATGACCTAATAATACTCGGATTATAACCAAATTCTAACCGCAGGCAAATTCATGATCCTTCTACCCAACTAAGGGTTTTTTTACACCATTAAATCAAGTCACCCCCCCCCCCCCTCCCCAAGATTAATATCCTAGATTCTAAAGCTTAAAAATAAATTTACAAGGCAGGAGAGTAATGAACTTACATTTACCAACGAATTTGGTGGAAAAATTAGTGCAACAACCCTAAATAGTCCCACTCAAATCCAAGAACATAAATGTAGAAAATAGGAGGTTTAAATACTTTTGCAGCATAAATCCTGACTTATCTCGCTATAGCGGTCCGACCGGCTACAACGACTATCACCCTGTTATAGCGCCTATACATGCCCGCTATAGCATTCGCCGCCCCTGTAGAGGATTGCACGAAGTACTTCTGCTAGGAAACCACTGAAAAATTCTCTTTTTACAATCTTTCCTTGACGTCCCAAACTATCCCCTTCACGACAAGATCGATTTCAGGAGTTCTACTCACCCATATTTGATTCCATAAGGACCTACAGGTTCCTTAATATAATTAGTAGATTAATTTTTGGTTTAAAAAATTGCATCCTTCCCTGTTTGCATGTTTGATCCAGGTGGGACATAAGTATTACTAGCTCCTCAGGATCGTCTTTAAGTATAGGTTTCAGTCTATTCAGTAAAATAAAGGACATATTCAGAGGTAACATCTCAAAATGTTACTTAATTTTAAAAAATTAATTCATAAAGTCATTAAATTTTATGTTTTATCAATAAAATCATTTTACTTAGAAATTTGTATCAATTTAAATGAATCAACTATTTGACATGACAATCTTTGGGTTCTTTAAACTAAGAATTGCATTGAAATATGATTAAATGGACTTCTGCTCATACAATATTAGTATTTAAATGGCATAACACATAAACATGACCCTTAACTTGATGTCAGCTTGCAACTATGACCTTTACCTTTGGATGTGCACAAGTAGGCACTTAAACTTGTATAAAATTGAACAAATGGACACATTCGTCCTACATGACACCTTACATGGAATTTTTGTGTCCTACGTGGCATCTTACGTGTATTATGCCATGTAGGACATGTGTGTCTACTTGTTTAGTTTTATACAAGTTTAAGTGTCTATTTATGCACACTCAAAGTTGGAGGGCATAGTTGTCCGTTGAAGTCAAGTTAAGGGTCCTGTTTATGTATTATGCCTATTTAAATTGAATCGTAGATACAATATTAATATATAGGAGTATAAATAGATTTCACCTTCTATTTTGTTGGATATATAAGTAGAAAAATAAAGAAGAAAGTGGTGACGATCGATCACTGATTTTTGATGTTATTAGCACTAATTAATTTGTCAGCAACAGAACATGCTATTAGCACGTAGTTTTCGTCAGTAAAAGCATAAGATTAAAGGATAAACCGGTAGACAAAATCTACTTGATTATAAAAACAATTAATATTTCCCTAAGTCATATTTTTTCTTTGTTATACTCTTTCAACATATTTTCTTTTTCTATTCAATTTTAGGATCATATTTGCTCTTGTACTCTCAAAAAGGGTCATATTTACTTCTACAATGTTAAGTCTTCATGTCATCAATATATTTGCCTTATACTCTAAAAATAATCATATTTTTTCTTGTACTCTAAAAAAGGGTCATAGTTACCCCTATGACATTAAATCCACCTTTCCACCTTAATTTTCTCATGTGATTCACCGGACATATTTTTTCTCAGTTAAATCTATTAGCCCATTTATTGAGAAAAATATATTACTCCCTCTGTCCAACAATAGTTGTCCACTATTGACTTGACATACCTATTAAGAAACAATAAACAATAGGGGTAATATTACTATATTATCCTCTGACTTTATTAAATTTAATGTTTTAAAAATGTATTAGATGATAAATAAATATTTAATAGTAAGGGTAAAATAGACACAAAAGTAAATTATCTCCTGATTTTCTTAATTGGACAAGTATTGTTGGACAACTATTTATAGTATAGTGGACAACTATTGTTGGATGGAGGGAGTAGGTCATTTACTAAATAAGTTATTAGCCCATTTTTATTAAATAAGTTAGTAAATTAATTGAGAAAAAAAATGCCCCAAAGGATCAACATGGGAAAATTAAGGTGAAATATGTGGATTTAATGTAACAGAAATAAATATACTTCCTCCGTCTCAATTTATGTGAGTTTGATTTGACGTGGAATTTAAGAAAGAAAGAAAGACTTCAGAAACTTGTGGTCTAAAATAAGTCATAGATGTTTGTGAGTTATAAATAATTTCATTAAAGGTAAAATGAACATTTTAAAGTTAAATTTTTATTAAATATAGAAATGTATAATTTTTATTGGATTGACTTAAAAAGTTAGTCATATAAATTGTGACAGAGGGGATAATTTTTTTTCGAGTACAAGAGTAATATGATCCAAGAGTTAGATGAAGAGGACAATTATCACGACCCAAAGTATACACTAGGCGTAACATGACGTATAGAACCCTTAGCTTTCATAGTTGTAAATCATCAAAATATCATTAGAATATGACATAATTAGGCATTTAGGACACTAATTGTTAAACTAAATATGCCTCAAATGAGTGTAAATCTATCACTTATCAACATCCCAACTTAAACTTTTGCTTGCCCTCAAGTAAATCAAGAACACAATTAGTTCAACAACAGTGTCTACAATAGTTTTCAATGAAAGCTAACATGAAAATGTCACTACAAGACTACTCTCAATAACATGTGCCACTCAATCATGATAAAATTTCTTCAAATGATGACTAGTAGGTATCAAACCAAGCTCAAGCTCACTATAACTTTTTTTCTAATGCAAGATCACGTTTCAACAAATGCATTCAAGTGCTCTTACATCAAGAACGATTCCATACTCTCACAAAGTAAATCAATAAAGAAGTTAGGAATCAATAAAACTCTCACTCTCTCTAAAGAGAAATATATGCAAGCTTCATCACATAGATTTGCCCATATTTTCCAATTATCTCACAACCTAGTTCATGCAAGATTTGAAGGGTCTTTTAGGCTTCTAATGGAGCTAAGGGTTAATGTATGATCAATTTGGCTCAGTGACTTCACCTTTTCAAAACATTGTTGCTATTATCATCACCTCTTCTCAAGTTCTTTCACTCCATTTCATTTGAGAGCTCAAACTTTGACTTGTCAAACATTTTATTGGAAACCCCTATTTATTTCACCAAACTTTATTTTTCATTGCAATTTTCAAAAGGTTGTTCATCACAATCTTTCTATTTTTTTTTATAAGGAGAGGTTTCTTCTTTTTGTAACATACTTCAAAGCTAAATTTACCAAAGCTAAACAATAGTCCCCCTGACAGGCTATGCCTGTGAAGTGCTCGCATCAGGAGTCTCAAGAGGAGTGCCATCATCCTTGGCATCCGTGCCCACCAAAATGATAATTAGAGGCAGCAAAGCCAGTTCAATCGGGGCATCAGTGCCCGACAGATCTATAGGAGGAATGATGGAGTCTAAAGATACTCCACTGGTGTCTCTCCGAAGTAGCATGGACCATCTTCTTCTTAAGATCTTGTAGCTCAATCAATATCAATGCAATTTGCTACTCAGCCTCCTCTCTCCTAAGTTTTTCCTCATCTGTCTCCTTACCCAAATCATCATTGGCCCTATCCTCCTCTCTCTTAGCACCATCACCAACAATCACATCATTCACACTTGGTTGTGCAACCATACTTTGAGGAAGCTCACTACTAGGCATGGATGTAGGTACTGACTCGGGTGCATCGAGTAAAGGAACATCGCCCTACAACATAGATATGTCCGTAGAGCTCAGTTGGTCTACATGAGCATATATCTCAGCCCTTATAAAAGATAGCACATCTTAACTACCCTCAACCTTCTCTTGGGCCTCTAACCGAGAAGTGAGGTTATCCGACATCACACCGTGTGAATCTATAGATGCCTCATACTGAGTCAACCTAACACTCAGTCGTACTAAGGAAACCTCAATCGACGATCAATCATCTTGGTTACATACTTCTCAACCCTCGTACAGAGGCGTATTCATGATATCGAAAGGATTGGTGCACAGTGCACTATTACGAAAAGATGCATCGAAGATATAAATTTGATCGGTTTGACCTTTACATTCTTAACACTGAAATGTTGAATTTTAAAAATTATAGGTCCAACATATATAATGCTACTAGTTTTAAATTTTAATATATACATTTGATGTAATTATATAAAATTTTACTGTGCTACTTTTTTTTAGGAATTTCCAATGTTACACACTTGAAAATTTTGAAAGATTAAAGCAAAAAAGAAAAAGAAAAATTGAGTGAAACACCAAAAGTGTTACCGATAACAACGTGGAGGGGTGTTACTAACAAAAATAAGATAGATATAAGATTTGTATTTTTATATTTTCTTAGAGAGGTGCACCCAATCATCATCTTATTATATGATAATTTTAACGTGGTTCACACCGCTCTATATTTTTTTAAAATAAACATAAAACTACTATAAATAATCTAGAGAGGGGAGCATGGGTTCATGTGAACCCATGAAACCCCTTCTAGATATGCCTCTGCCCTCATAGCAATCACATCGGCAAACCAGAAAAGATTGCCGATTTAATAGATCATGGCTTCAGTTAAGGGGGACGAGAGATAGGAGCGGGGCATGTACAATAGCAGTAGTAGTGGAAGTAGAGGGTACTGAGAAAGGCTGGGGTATACCTGACTTCTCCATAGAAGGAGCGGATGGAGTGACCTTAACAACAAGGGTGGTAGGATCAACCACTAGAGTAGTATCTGGTTGTGGTGGCTTCCTCCGAGCTGCATCACCACATAAGTAATCAACCTCGATTCTCCGGATGTCATTGGAGGAGGCTGGAGTGATCCTCACATCTGTCTTCACCCAAAAGGGAACTCATGTGTCTTCACATAGTTGTGTGATCAAGATCGGGAAGGGAATCAAAGTCTTTTCTTGCCTAACCCTCAACAACATCTCATCCACTATAATTGACCCCACATTAAGTTTCTCCTTGTCAATAGTACCAACTAACACAACCTTTGGGTACCGAAGGATGGACTCATTATGTGAAGGCATAATGTTACTACTTATGAACCCAAACCACTATCGAGCCCCAATATTTATGTTCTTCTTCTCTATTCTTGTACCGTCAGCCATCCAAGGAGGAGAAGAATCAGAGTTAAGTGGTGCCAACCAACCTCTTACAGAATCAAGATCATGATGCACACGAAGTGTAAACATGTCAACCCAATTTGATAGAGTTCCTAGAGCTATGTTGATTGTACCTGCATGGCATTGTACCATCTTACCACGTACCTCAACTTCATCCAAGGGCTTCCAAACTTTACCCTCCTTGTTCTTTGGTAAGGCCTATGCATAGGCCGTGTAAAATTCTCACACCCAAGGTGAAACATATGGATTCTAAGGCTTTGTAAACTCCTCAAACTTGTGGAACTGAATTGGGTCCCATATAGTTGGGTAGTCTCTCATGACACCATCAGTGGAGAGTCATCTCTCATCTAGAATTGTATGTTCTCTAGAAGCCTTGAGCCTATTGAGGGCCCTTGGATCAATAACTGGGAAGCATGAGATGTGGGAGCCTGAGTTGGAGAGGGTTTCACCAACTTGGACCTGATGTTCGTTTTCTTCCTAGCAACCACCTTTTTAGGTTGCTCACTCACACGCGTAGATGAGAGCAGAATGTTTGTTTTTTGCGAGGATCCTTAAATGATTTGTTGATAGATACCCCCCTATGTCTTTTCAACGAAGGAGGAGGAGAGGATTCTCTTTCTGATTCTGTGTCAGATGTGACCACTTGCTTACCCTTTGTTCGAGCCATTTCATGCAAGGCACAATCATAAAAACATAGATGTGGTGAAGGGTAGTTGAAACCAAAACCCAAAAGAAAACATAGTTTCAAAAACTGTTCTGAGGCTTACCTACTGGGAAGGCGGTCCGCCTAGCATGTTAAGCGAGCTCAGGTGAGCTCACCAAAATGGACAGTACATAATTTCAAAGAACTCAGACAAAATGGGCAGACTCAACTCCAACTCGACAATTTTCCTAGGTGGTTTCAACGGGCTAAGACAAGTCTACCAAAAGCGAAAGTGCAAAATCAAAGAGAACATGCATAAAATGTGATGTCCACTCCCACTTGGAAATTTGCCGAGTGGGTTTCGGTGGACTAAGACAAGTCTGCCGAATGGAAAAGTATCCCTATCACATATTTAAACAAGAAAGGCGAGCTGAGACTTATCCAGTGATTCACCTAACTGCCTTGGCGAGCAAAGACAAGCCCACTGAACATGCAGTGTTCAACCTAGTGCCTATTTTTATGAAACCAATCACAATACGCAATAATACCCAATTCCTAATTAACTCTACAATCTACCCACATGCTTTTTCTACCCATGGGTACTCATACTTCCTGCAAATATCACAAAGTATTACTCAAATGATGATTTTCCCTTAAGAAAGTCATCACTCCATCTATCATTGGGCAAAATCAAGCAATCGGAGCACCACTTGGCTAATCAGTTTTCACCCACATGCAATTCAACAAAGACCCAACATATATGAGGGTTCAATTTCATATTTTCACCAAAAATATCGATTTTAGCAATTTTGGGTACAAACTCAAATATCTAAATCATGGACATCGTCTAATACTCTCTATTTAGCACTACCCAATCAAATTAAACAACAATATGCTTCACATGGATTTAAGACCATATCAAATAACAAAAATATAAGAAAAATGACATGATAAACATTGAACACCAACCTCAAGTAGAAACACATCAAAAAATGAAGGAAAATAGGGTTGGGTTGAAAATGTGAGCAATCCAATGCTCTTCGAGGACTCAAAATCACATAAATAGGGGCACTCAAACACTAAAAAAAGGTATTGGGAGCTTAGGAGGGAAAATAAGTACCTTGATATGAAAGGGTTTATTTTTGAACTTAGAAATACTCTTGGCTTTTTTATATCAAGCTCACTCGGTGATCTGCGACTAACGTCGCCTAACGTATTCGACGAATCACCAAAGGAGCTGAAGCTCACTGATGAGGGCTGAATAGATACCAAACCTGAAGGATGATTCAGTGAACTCGATGGAGTCTGCATTGTGTACTTCGGTGGATCACCAATTAGAGCTCAAATTGCCTAACCTGACAATATACTTTTCACTTTTTCCAGCTCAAAAGGCGTTCAAGACTGAGTTCGCACAATGCCTTTGGTGGATCACTGACATGGTCTTGGCATCGCCTAAAGTGCCTTTTGCAACACTTTGACTTCATTCCAACCTGAATTAACGCATATTATTGAAAGCAATAAAATAAAAGTAAAACTTGGGTTACTTCCATGAAGCTTTTTATTTAACATCGTGGCACGAATAGTTCTCAGTTCCTCAATAATCATTCTTGGGATTCGGTATGGTATCATTAGGAAATGTTCCCTTTCTTGGATTAAGATAGGTGAAGATTTATCACATTTGAATTTCCAGCTGTTTGATACACTACGAATGAGAGGTCACTATTTGAGATAAGGTGGAAAAGTCATTTTTCAATTCCTTCAACACTTTGTCGGACCCTTCAACCTTATTGAAGATACTAGTGAGCATTTCCACAGTTCCGTTCCTTCTGGCCCAACTGGTTCGTTTGGTCTTAGATGATCATGGGGAGGAATATACCTATCTTGGTCAATCTCCGTGTCTGTCTAATTTCCATCTCTCCAATCTTTCCAACCACTATCTCTCTCCTTATTCCAACTTTGGTTCTGACCTTGTCATTGGTAGTTTGGGTGAGAACCCACCATTTTGTTTCCCAAGTATTATACTTCCTTATTGTATAATTTCTCAAACTTGGCATCCTTTGGGCACTATCTGTTACTTGTTCCAACTGCATTTACAGATTTCAATCCATCTCCCATAACATGTTTGGACAACAAATCGAGTTGAGTCATCATTTTGACCATGTTTTCATCTCACTCATGCTCCTTCTCAAATTTTTCCTTACTTATGCTCAGTTGTAGGGAAGACACTTGGTTCTCTAGTATGCTATGCTCGGTTTACTTTTATCATGTCATCTAGCAACAACGATGCTACCTCATATTGTTTTTGCATCAGCCCACCTTGGGCAAGTTGATCAGCCACACCTTTGTTGATTGAATCAAGGCTATGATAAAAGTATTGCAACAATAAATGGTCTGGGACACCATGTGTTGGACATTGAAAGCGTAATTTCCAGAACCGCAACCATGCCTCATGTAGAGAGATTCACCTTTAGTTCTCTTGAAGTTTTGGATCCAGTCCCTAAACTTTACCATCTTTGAAGGGGAAAGAATCTCTCTATGAAGGCTTCAGTTAACTCATCCAAGAAGTGATAGAATCATTTGGTAATTCCACCAACCACCTTGTAGCTTCACCCGTCAAAGAGAACGGGAATAACCTCAACCTTATGGACTCTTATGAGATTTTTTAATTTAGAAACGGGCCACATACATCCACAATATTCTGATGTGTTCATGGGGGGTAAAAACCCCAATTCTAGTAGTGCAATTATGGGGTTGAATGATGATTTAATGTAATGGGTATCGTGTTTTGCTCTATCTTATTGTTGTTCATTCATGGATTCAGAAAAATTAGCATGAGGTTAATTCATTGGTTAAGGTTACAAACTTAATCATAGTTACAAACTTAATCCTAGTTGCAAACTTAATCCTAGTTACAAACTTAATCCTAGTTGCAATTTAGTACAAATTAATAGGGGTAATTGTGTTGGTCAATAGTGCTAAGCAATCATGGATAGGTTGGGTCACCTTCAACGACACTAATCTTCTTTTGATCTCATAGTACCAATTCATAGAATCTCTTTTCGACCTTATCTATGTGAATTCCAAATCAACCCATTACCTTACAAAATCTCTCTTTCTAGCAGATTTGGGTAAGTAGATCCTACCCATAAGTTTTCATTCAAGCAAATCATAGACATCAAACCTAAATTGCATGTATTAAACTAATTACCCACTTCAATTGATCTCTTTCGAGCATCAATTGAAGATCAAAACTATGATTAAGTTTGCAACCTTAACCCATGAATTAACTTCATGCTAATTAGTTCAAATCTATGAATGAACATACTAAAACAAAGCAAAACACAATACCCACTACATTAAATCAACACCCAACCCCATAATTGTGCCTAAAAATAAGATTTAGCCAACTATCACAAAAGTAAAGAAATATACCTATCATGAAGGCAGTCATAGATGTGATGAAATCAAGAAATTATAATCAACACCCACTTTGATATCAAACTCAAATTGTCAAATCCAAGAGTTAAGGTTAAAACCCCAAACTAAGAATATTTTCCTAAGAGTGCAAAAGTTTTTCTCTCTAAAACTCTTACAAAGTTAGGAATTGAAAATTCTATTCTAAAATTTAATATCTGATCTCTATTTATTTATCTCTCCTTTGGGCTATTTATATTTTACTAAAATTTGGCCCAAATTTCCGCACGACAATGTTAGTCGGGCTTACCAAGATGATTTGATGAATCGTCGTCTGCTCCTTAGCTCACCTTTCTCTTACTTCATGCTTTAGGTGTTTGAACCTTAACTGGTGAGCTCGTTTGAGTCTGCCTTTCACATTCAAGGGATCACCGAGTACCATATTTGTTCGCCTTTTAAGCTTTCAAATTTCATCCAAGTCTTGTCACCTTTGGTGATGATCATTTAGTTCGCCCATCTCTTCTGTCAAGTCACCATTTTTCTTATTAGTTCGTCGACCTGCCTTGGACATCTTTAATTATGAGCACTGTCATTTTAGGTGAGGTGAAGCCATTTGGGAGACCTACCCTTCTGGTTATGCGACTTCAACCGTGGAGTTTACACTTATTTTCCTGTTTTGGCCGTTCTTTCAATTATTCATTCTTGCCTTGCCCCTTTGCCTTATAGCTGCAGATCTTCAAAATATCATCAGAATAGGAAATAATTAGGCATTGAGGACACTAGTTGTTGAAATAAAAAAACCTTAAATGAGTGTAAATCTACTAGTCACCAACACGCCCAACTTAAACTTTTGTTTGTCCTCATGTAAATCAAGAACACAATTGGTTCAACAAGGTGTCTACAATAGTTTTTAATGAGAGTTAACATGCAAGCACTACTATAAGACTACTTTAAATCAAATGTAGCACTCAATCATGATAAATAAGCTTCAAATGATGACTAAACGGTACCAATTTAAGCTTAAGCTCACTATAACCTATTTTCTCATGCAAAACTATGTTTCACACTCTCTCAAAGCAAATCAACAATGAAGTTAGGAATCAATACAACTCTCATTCTCCGAAAGAGAAATTCATGCAAGTTTCATCCCATAGGTTTGCCCATATTTTACAATTATCACACAACCTAGTTTATGCAAGATCTTAAGGGTCTTTAGGCTTGTAATGGGGATGAGGGTAAAGGTATGGTCAATTTGGCTCAATGACTTTACCTTTTCAAAGCATTATTGAAATCATCTTCACCTCTTCTCAAGTTCTTTCTATTAGTTTCTCTTGGACACTAAAACTTCAATTTGTCATTCAATTTATTAGATACCCTTTTTGTTTCATCACACTTTGTTTTTCATTTCACTTGTCGAATTTTTTCTCATCACTTTTTTTTATAAGGAGGGGTTCTTCGTTTTATAATATACTTCCAAGTTGAGTCTCACTTTTCTTTCTTTACCTCGCACTTGGCTTTCTTTCCTTCTTCATCTCTACACTCCAAGTTAGGCTTTGGGACTAAGTTGAATATACAAATAAATCAATGCTTCAAAAAGGATTATGTCTTTTATAGTAGCTTTGTACTAGCATCCACCATGTATTGGAATGGATCTTTGTATATTGTCCTCATTATAGAAATGTGTGTGTGTGTGTATATATATATAACACCTTAGATTCAAAAGATAAGAAATTCCAGTCTAAAAATCTGGTGCCAGCACAGATGGAGCCACCGACGAACCGTTGGTGGGACCACATTCCATAGGTCGGTCCATCGTTGGCAACTCCGAAGATTAGTTGAAATGTCTAGTTCTAGTACTTTTTAAAGGTCCACTAAGATAGCCCGTTGACCTGTCCACGAGTCATAGGTAGGTCTCGTAGGTGAGTCTTTGACTTAGTGGAATTTTAAGAAATCTCAATGGAAACCACGGAGGCCATGCACAGACTATAGGTTAACCAACAGACAGTACATGGGTCCCGCTAGTCGAAGGTCCAAAAATATTTTTGAACCCATCGATGGTCGACTGGAATGGTCCATAGGTGGATCCACATACCGTAGGTCCCCACCTTCGACGGGGTCGACAATTATTTTAAGAAGGGCTTTAGGGTCTTTTCCTAATTATTTTAATTTTATACCCTGTCGTTTTACCCTTTACCCAAAGCCCTATATAAATGTTTTTACCCCTAAAATCACCAAATTGAAGTCATTCTCTCAATTTCCAAAAGAAGAACAAGTTCATCCTCCCCAAAATATTTCTCTCTCTAGAAGAAGAAAAAGGAGTCAACTTAGGGTTTCAAGATCAAGTCTCTAATTCACCATTGTTTGTGGGCTTTGAACACTAAGGTATGATAGTCTTCATCTGTGGAGCCCTTTCCTCCATAGAGTTCATAAATTCCCCAATTTTAAAGTTAGAAATTCCCCATTGAAGTTAGGATTCTCTTCTATGTTATGGTTTCCTTTTAATATTGATATAATTGATTGTTTTATGAAGTATTATGCATGAATTGAGGAGATTCCATGTTTTTAAGATTAACGCCCATGAATCCATGCTTAACCCATGTTTTCTAGATTTTCATGATTGAAAGTGAGTTTTGAACTATGAAAGGTGATTATGGAAATATTCACGTTCTTATGAAATTGATGAACTATGATGTAAGTTGCTTTGAGAGTAAAGCATGTATGATGTTGTCATTGTTAATTGTTGTGAAAGGATTTCTCACATAATTACTCAATGCATGAATGTGAAAGGTTTTCTCACATAAAGGATTCTTAGGTTAAAAGGTCTTCTCACCTAAAATAAATCAAAACTAAGGAGCTATTCTAGTGATGAGGCAAGAGGCGATTACCCATGTCCTCTAATGAAAAGATAAGATGAAATTACCCATGTCCCCATAGTAATAGACAAGAGTAGATTACCCATGTCCCTTAAAGATAAGACGAATATGATTGATGACTATTCCGTGGGAATTAATATTTGTACCAAGTGGACAAGTGGTGATTACCTGTGTCCCGTAAACTATGTGCCAACATAGGTTGTCTAGGTAGACATTAGCTAGTGGATCCACATAAGCTAGAAGTTCATGATTCTTACCTTGACAAGTGAGAACACCTCTTTTCAGTGTGGGGTAAACACCGGATTCCATTTTATAGCTCACATGGTATCTATGTTGGTTAAGGCTAATTTCCCACAAACAAATATAATGAAGAACTAAGGTCACTTCAAGAATTATTTTCACAAGTAATCAAAGGATGATATTTACTTGCATTTGACCATGAGTATTATGATGTTTTCTAACCTTTTCTTATGGTTTTAACTTGGTCTTTGCATGACATGAAAGGTCCATTTTAGCATGATTTAATATCTCCATGCATTGCTATCATACTTGGTACATCTTTGTACTAACACATACTTTTGCCTACATTGTTTCTCATATGTAGGGTCCGACGTTCTAGTTTATCATCCCCATGACTAGAAGTCACTTCGACTTTATTTAGCAGTGGTGAGTCCTTATATTTCGAGGACCAATCCTTTTAATCACTTTCATTCTTTACTTTCAGATATTGTACGTGATGCCAGGGTTATGTCCCATTCACTCTTGATGTAATAGATGGCTATTGAGACTATATAGACTTCCGCTTAGTGTTTACAAATTCTTTATGATATGAATTGTATTTTAAATCTCTTTATTTTCTATAATCTTGTTTATTCATGCTAAGTGGCTTGTGTAGGGCCTCTCGGGGTCCTATACGCCATGTTACTGCACGGGTGTACATATATATATTATCTATTTTTTTTGGTGTTTTCTCTTCAAATATTTCTTTTTATGCTTTTGCTTATTTCTTCCGCTCTCGAGGCCCATTATCGTTGCTTCAGGGCTAAGGCTTGGCTTTCCTATTTATGGGTTTTAGTAGGTGTCATCATGACCCTAGTTTATGGGCTGTGACACATTTCTCAATGATAGATTGAGATGTGAATTTTTTCAATGTCATGTTATAGAGTTTTTTTGTCCCTATTGGAGTTAAGCATAAATTTTCAACGCTTTATCATCCACAGACAAGTGGGAAGGTTGAAGTATGAAATTGAGAAATCAAGGGAATTCTGGTAAAAATAGTCAATGCAAATCTGATTGACTGGTCTTGAAAGTTAGATGATGCTCTCTGGGCTTACCGCACCGCTTTCAAGACTCCAATTGGCATGTCGCTATAGCAATTAGTATTTGGAAATTCTTGTTACCTACCAATTGAGCTTGAACACAAGGCATTGTAGGAATTAAATGCATTAAACTTGAATTGGAGGGGCGCTTCAAAAGGTAGATTCAATCAACTCCATGAGTTGGAAGAGTTCCGACTGCGGGTGTATGAGAGTTCAACCCTTTACAAGGAGAAAATGAAGAAGTGTCATGATACTAAAATCCTTCAGCAATATTTTAAAGTTGGTAATCTTGTTTTTGCTTTATAACTCTCGTTTGAGACTCTTCCCAGGTAAACTCAAATTGAAGTGGTCAGGCCCGTTCAAAGTAACTCGAGTGTTCGCGAATGGGGCAATTGAAGTTGAATGTCAAGAAGGATCGTCATTCAAAGTAAATGGGAAACGCTTGAAGCTCTATTTTGGAGAATGTCTGGATATCCCAGTAATTGAAGTTGTGTATTTGGAAGATGCTTGAAAAGATTTCCACTCATGCCACGACGTTAAATAAGGCGCTTCTTGGGAGGCAACCCAAGTTTTAGTTGTTTTTGAATAACGTTTGCTTAATGTGTAGGTTGAAGCCCTCATTTTGAAAGAATGGCAATTGGGTGATGGACTGATCCTTTCGGCAATCGCCAATTGCCCCCAGATCATGCAAGTACATCGCCCTTCATTAGGACAAATTGGAGACTCATTCTGGAAAATTTGGTGAGATGAAATACTTTCAGCGCTCTACCGAACTAAATTGGCGAGAACGATAATTATCGCCGTTTTTCTCCAACTGAAGGGCCGACTCTCTATAAATTTTGACGATCTAAATTCCACTCGGCGGCTCGCCGAATGGTTCAGCGTCTCTGGACATGGTTCACTGCTTGGGTGTGAAGCGAAGAGTCTTTCCTACTCTAATCCTTTCATTCACTGATCCTTCCTTTCCCATTTTGCTAGTTATATTTGTTGCATTTGCATTGAGGGCACTGTATAGTTTAAGTTGGGGGTGTGGTATGTGATGTGAAGGTGTGTGTGAAGGCCTAAGCATTGTTGGTTTTTAATCCCATTAATCCGCCTTCTAATTTCTTTATTTGTAAATGTTGTGGTTGTTCTCTTGCATATTTGAGTATCGGTTGCAATAAATACTAATGACTTGAATAGTCCTCTTGATTGAACGATATGTTTATGCAAGTCCAATGAGGAAAATTTGAGTTTCATAAGTTATGTGTGGACTCTTAGCAACTCACTGTCACTAGTCAATTGCTGAAATGAGTCTTGTGATGATCATTGCACACAAGCTTAAATTTTAGAGTTGTGATCGATGATTGTGTTGAATGCCTTGTGTGGTAAGATTTTTATGAAATACGTGTTTGGTGATACCTAGAGCTTCCCCCATTGGTCCAAATGACTAACGTTGATGAATGAAAGAAATGATCTTAGGCACAAGTTTTTGAGAGTGAACCAAAAATGTTGTTATACCTCTTTGTAACCACCTTGTGAGAGTGTGAACCTAGCTTTGCACCATTTGAGTCTAACCTTTTCTTTGGATGAAACATGAACATAGCCTTTTTCCTACCCACCTAAATCCTTCATGAAGCTTCGGTCCGTTTGAATAGCCAACTTAGGCCAAAAGCCTAAGTTGGGGGTGTGGTGAAAAATGAGGAAAGAAATTGAGCAAGAAGTTTGTGAAATTCACCCTTGAAAAATTGTGTTAAAAAATGGAAACCCTCCATAAAAAAAAGAGAAAAGAAGAAAATGAAAGAAGAGCAAAAGAAAAAGAAAGAAAAAGAATTTTGCAATTTGTGCATGGATGGAAAGAAAAGGGGTATCCAATGAGCCATACAAGAATTTGTGTGCTTGAAAATATTTAGGGTGGATTGTGAAAATGAAAAGAATGGAAGAAACGGAGAAAAACTGAAATGCAAACCATGTTTCATGAAGGTAGAAGTCACTAAGCAAAAACAATCATACCTTTACCCTCAGCCCTGCTACAGGCCGTGAAAGACCTTGGTGATCTTTATTGAGCCAAAGGATTTGTTGATTGGAAAATACAGACAATCATATAGGTAGAATCATGCATGTGTTATCTTTGAGAGTGTGAGGGTTGATTTTGATTCCTTGATTCTTAATCTTTGATGAGCTTTGTGTGGGCATGTAATAAATCTTGATGTGAGGGCATTCGAATACTCTTGTTGAGCTTGAATTTGCATTTGAAGCAAGCATTGCGAGCTTGACTTCTATTTGATGATGGCTAGTCACAGTTTGAAACTTCTAGTGCACAATTGAATATTTCATGGGTAGATTGAACCTCGTGTGCATTCGTGTTGAGTCTCAAGTAGTACTATTTGTAGACATACATGTTGACCTGATTGATCTTGTGCTTTACTTGAGGACAAGGAGAAGTTTAAGTTGTGGGTGTTGATGAGTCAGGGATTTCGACTCATTTAGGGCTTAGTATTTAGGGATTTAGTGTCCTCGATGCATATTTTATGCTCATAATTGATGTTAAAATGTTAATATGCAACAATAAAGGTAAAAGAGCAAGACAAGGACATTACGAGGCAAATAGGAGCGATAAAACTGAAAAAGTTGAAGGAAAGCAAAGATGGTACTCGCCAAAGCCACTCAACAAGTAGTTGAGTGGACCTTCAGCTTGCCTAAAGATCCAACATGCCAACCCATGGACAAAACCAACTTGGTGGTCAAATGAGCAATTCGGTGACACGCCGAATGGATCGACAATGCCGATCTAGCTCGCCGAAAGTTACAGAACAAATTGGTGAGAAGACATGTCAAAAAGGCGAGAAGAGGAACACTTGGCATATCACCGACCAGTACGGTGAGCCTGACTTACTTTGTCAAGTGGACTCCACACTGAAATTCTGGGAACGTATAAATGCTATTTTGAAAAGAAGAGAGAGAGTTCCCACATTGTTCACTTTTGGGTTTTTGAGTTTATACATTCTAGAACACTGCTTTTACATTTTTGAGTAGGGATTTACAAATTGTGAGACCTTTAGCCTAATTTCCAGCATTTGAAGACTTTTGGATCGTTCTCAAACCTGATGAAAAACTTCGTTGGTAACAATTTCTCGTTCTTTACTATGTTTGGCTAAAAACCCCATTCTTAGGGGTGTGATTATGTAGTTGAATGCTCTAATTAGCTAATGGGTATTGTTAGTTACTGATTTTATTGTTTCAAAGTGGATTCAATGAAATGTTCATGTTTAAATTGAGAAATTGTAGTTGAAAATACAAATCTAGATTAGTACTCGATACTTACTTGAGAAAGAGGTGTTAGAGTCGAATTATTAGTTGAAGATTGTATTGATTGGATGATTATGAATCTAGCTTGAGAATGTGGGTTTGATAGCAATCTTGCAAATCTAGCTTGAAAAAATGGATTGAATAAGGTAATGGGTTGTTCGATTGTGTTTTGCCTGTTGAGGTTCGAAAGAACTCACTTGAATCGCAATAGTTGATTGAGAAATGACTATTGCACTCAAAACCTAGCCTACCCTCCAAGATTCGACATATTGAAGTAACTAGTAATTACCCATTACGCAAAAGTAGCATTCAACTTGTCACACTCCCAAGAAGCCTTCTCTACTGGTTTACTCCTAGTTTTACTAGTCATAAATTGGTTACCTGAATCCCCCCATTTGACATTGATTGTCAATGCTTTGAGATTTATATTAATGTTGTGAAACTTCTACCTCTACAAATGATTAGGACACATTTTTACTTCTTAATCAAATTCTTTATTGTATCACTCCCTATGGGATCGACTCCAACTCTTAGTTGGGTTTATACTTGTTAGTGACCGCCTACACTTAGAATTAAATGAAGTGTAGTTGAGCGTTATCACGTTTCACCATGTGTACTCAAAGTTAACCCCAACAGAAGTGTTTAAACTCGAGATAGTAAGGTGGTAATTGAGCTTAAAGTTCACACTTAAGTGCTAAGTTAAAGAAAAAGGGGTTAGTATTTAGGGAATGGAGTAAAATAGTGAGCTGAGCTGCTTGCTTGGCTTAATAAGCTACTAGGTGGATCACCTATTTGAGCTATATGGATCTAGTTAAAGGTCCCAAGGTTAATGGATTATATTTAGGCGCATGTTAATGGACTTACTTAAGGCCCAATCGAAGTAAAAAAAAAGTAAAAATAGAAAAAAAAACCCAACAGCCAAATCTTTCAAGGCCCAATGTAGTTAATCCCAACTAAGAAAAGGCAAGTACGTGCATCACCTAGTTTTAACTTTTGAGCAGCTTGATGTACATAAGCAGGTGCATCAACTGCTTGACCAATTAGTGGCTGAAAATAAAGCTAAAAAGGGAGGTTCTAGAGGATTGTTTTTAATGGTCAAGAAGGCTCCAAATAAATCCAATATAAGCTGGTCTTTTTACTTATTTTAACACTTAAAAAAATCATATTTAACTCTAGCTCTCTTTCTTTCTCTCACGGCTTAAAACAACAGCCTTAAAATTCCTTCTAGAGTTCTTGAAGAAACCCTCATATCTTCAAACCAAGGTTAGAGAACCACTTATGGATTTAGCTTAATTCTCCCTGGAAGACTAGAAAAACATGTTATTCATGCTTAAGTATAAGTACAAGGCAGAATGTTTTCTCAAGCTATTGCTTATTTTTCTTGGTTATTAAATGACTTTTATCTTCTTATTTGCTTTAAGTATGAAGGGAAATTGAAGTTCTAGAAGAGTTCAAGTTATAAGGAGAAGTTGCAAAAATTTGATGTAAGGTGATTGCTCCATATGTGTGAGTTTGAGTAACAAATTATGGGTGTCATGTCATTAAGAACTCAAGGGATGCTGAGTTCAATATTTGGTTGCTAAGATAAATAATATTTGGTGCTATTTTATTTGTATTGTTGTTGGGGGCAGCTTGGGTAATCTTGGGAAAGGATATATAAGTTCTTTACGGGACATAGAAAGAGGGTGTGGTGATACACATTTGTTTAAGGGTTGTATGGACTCATGTCCGTCAAAGTTAGCTACTATTTTACGAGGCGCATAATGTGATAGCTTCTTGTTTTAGTTTATCATGACTTATATTATAGATTAACACCTAAAAGGGAGACTTAATCATGATAGTTGTATTGGTCAGAAAATATGGTATGTAAGGCTAAGCGATTCCATATTCCTTGGCATGAAAACTGATAATTTCAATTAATATCAATGAAGTGAATTTCCTAAGCTCTATTACTAGTAAAGGAAACATAGTGGAAGCATCCCATCTCCAATATACCTGCCGATATTTTTGCCTCTCCCTAGTGTGTCGAATTACTTCATTATATGTTCATTACAATATATTTGTATAATTATCCTTCTATGTGCTATATAGAAATGGTAATCACAACAACAAGCTTGGTGAATTCTCATCTTAGTCAACTGTGCCATTTAAGCTCATAAGTAATTTATTGATGTTACATAGATCCTTATGTCATTGTTACTGCCTTAAAGTTGTCATTCTCATGTCTTCTACTATTGGTCCATAGTTCCATATCTCAAAAATGATTATGACCACCAAAACAACTATTCTTAAAGATTAAAGAAACTAAGTGAAGAAATATGTATATTTATGGGTTGAAGCCCAGGGGAAAATACGTAGCACGGGTCGATCCTAATTGGTATAGAAGGGTGGCAGCTCTGGGGAGAAAGCCTAGCATGGGCCGATCTCAAGTTATGTAATTATAAAAATAGAATCCAAGTGGTTAAAATTCCTAGCATGGGTCATCCTCTTCTACCACTGATTAGCATGTCATTTGTATCACATGCCTTACAAAGATTATAACACATAGAAAAGTAAAGAAAATAATGTAACATACATGATCCCACAAGAGTAAACAAAGGTGGTCTTCTATTCTGATCTATGCACTTATATATTGATACTTGATTTTATTTTAGCCCTAGTTTTACATATGCTATTGCCTTACATATTCAATACATTTTTCGTACTGAAGTCCCTCGCAACGACGCTGCATTTCATGCTGCAGGCATAGGTACTCTAGCTAGTAGACCTTTTTAGAAGGAGCACAAGTACACAACTGTTATTAGTGAAGCTCTAGGTTGATTCGGGGCTTACCATGTCTTGGGCACCTATTTTGTTACTAGAAGGTGGGGCCTTGTCCCGTCCTAAACTAAGGTTTTCTATCTTTTAGAGGCTTTGTAAACTAATGTATATAGATCAGTTGCATCTTAACTTTTTAAAGTTGTGGCCTCAACGGCCCAACCTTATATATAAGTTTTGGATTTACCTAAGTTGATTCTTACCGCTGTATCTTATATGAACTTGTCACAACTTTAAAATTGTCATAGTTATATGTATAGTAAACATAGGTTATAAGTTGGTTCTCTCGGGCCCTTAGGGCATCGGGTGTCTGTCAGTATTAATAGGAATTGAGGCATGACAATATCAAAAAATTAGTATTGTCATTGAAGATGACCCAGCCTATTAATGTGAGTTCAACACTATAAAGCAACACAACTACCCCTATGTGACATCGATTTCCAATCCCCACACCCCTAGATTACTTATTACTTATTTGAATTTTTAAAATCTTAGTTTAATTGTGCCTCTGAATACAAAAAATCCTTTTTCATAAATTTGGTGGAATCATCCACCTATTTTTGTATTGCTACAAATATATTGATCTACATTTTAAGTTTCTTGATAGAATTCTCTGCACTATATCATTCTATGTGGGATTCAACCTTGACTCTTAGTTCATTATTTTTTATTGACAGCGATCGCTTAATCTTTGGATTTGTTTTATAGAGTATTTTGAGCGTTATCACCAGGCTCACTGTGTCTTTGTGTATTTTAGCTAAAACATGTCCATGTGGTATGGGCCCACTTTTTCCAAGACTACCTACAATGGAAGTGTTGATGGTTTTGTTGTGTCTGGAATATCTAATTTTGGTAGGGTAGCATTGTTTGTTTGCGCCCATGGGTCAAGGATGAATCTGGAGCACCCAATTGAAATTGGACCTCTTTAGTAAGAGCTCAGGTACACAACTGTTGTTGGTGATGCTCCAGGTTGATTCGGGGATTACCACGTCTTTGGCACATATAATGTTACTATATTATAGTTAAAGGTAAGGTGGGGCCTTGTTCCATCTTGAAATAAGGTTTTCTATATTTTAGAGGCTTTATAGACTAATATATAGTTTAGTTGCGTCTTTTCTCTTTACTGTTTTGGCTTCAACAACCAAGCCTTGTATATAAGTTTGGGGTTTACCTACGCTGATTCTTATCAGTGCATCCTATATGAACCTGTCACAACTTTAAAATTGTCATAGTTATTGCATAGTAAGCATAAGTTATATGCTCGTTCTCTCGGGCCTTTAGAGCATCAGGTGCCTGTCCGTCTTAATGGGAATTGGGGCATAACAAAAGTGGTATCAGAGCAAGTCATCATAGGGAGTCTACAAAGACGTATATTTGTAGAGTCTGGCTTATGGATGTGTTGTGCACCACATTTATAAACAGGATGCTACTAGACATGCATGAGTTCTGTCTTTTCTTTCTTTTCATAGATCGTGAGATATAGCCAGTGTTGTAGGTGGATTATTTCTAACTTATAATTTTTTTTATTATAGCAAAGATCTCGGTTACGAGAAGGAGTAAAAAAGTAGGTAAGCAAGTAGACGTGGCTGCTAAAGAAGGGACAATCCAACCACCACTTAGTAGAGCTGATAAAAGTGAGGCTTAAGATGAGTTTCTATCACAGACTTTCTTGACCCCTCCATCTCCAGAAGATCTAAGAAGTTAAGCAGCACCGCCAGAACCCCTTATTAATGCTATAGAGCAAGATTTGAAGAACGCAGTCCAATTATTAACTCGTATAGTTATTGGCCAGGGCCAAAGGCAATAAGGTCAACCTGCAGGTACTAGTGGTGTAGATAGGGCAACTAGCACGTGGATACATGATTTTCTTAATTTGGACCCTCCATCGTTCACTGGATCAGATCCTAATGAAGATCCACAAAACTTTATAGATAATATCCAACACACATTGGATGTTATGCTTGTATATGGTAAAGAAGAACTTGAGCTAGCAACATATAGATTAAAGGGTGTGGCTATATTGTGGTACAACGCTTGGAAGAAATCTAGAGGACATATGCACCTTCAACTATTTAGAAAGAGTTCAAAAAGGATTTCCTTGGAAATTATCTTTCATTGGAGATCCAAGAGTCCCATGCAGATCAATTCTTAAATCTCCACCAAGGGAATATGACCGTGAGAGAGGACAATCTCAAATTTAATTCATTGGCCAAGTATGCTCCTAATGTAGTAGCTACTATAGAGGATAGAGTTCATCGATACATGGATAGATTAGATTCATATCTAGTTAGAGATTGTACCATTGCTTTCTTGAATAAATACATGGATATAAAAATGGTGCAAGCTTTTGCAGAAAAGTTGGAGGATCACAGGCAAAGAAGGACACAAGAGTAAAAAATAGGGCATTACAAAAGGGCGAGATCCATAGGGCAGTTTACATCATCCTAAAGTGAGTTTAGGCCTCGATTCTTTTCACAGACTGCCTAGGCCATCATCTTCCTACTCTACAAGCTAGTGTTCCACCCCTATTTCAATAGTTTAGGGGATTACTTTGGACAAAGAAGTGAAAGCCAAGGTTCACAAATACCAGGTTATCAAGAGCGGAAGTACAAGATAATCAAGCCCTCCCCAACAGGCCTATAAACAATGTGGAAAAAATCATATAGGTGCATGTAGGTTTGGGACATATGTTTGTTTTTGGTGTGGTACACTGTGACATATGATGAGAAAATGCCTTCATAGGGGCACAAATTGTGTAGTACAACCTACTAGATCAATTGTTGAATCGTCATCATCAACACCTTTTTTTGGTAGAGGAATACAGATGCTTACTTGTCACGACTCAAGCCTAGGGCCTAGACGTGACATGGCGAATGAGGAACCCGAAGGAACCCCAAACAAGCCTCTCAAACTTGTCATCACACTTCATCGGTCGCGGAAGTACATTCAACATTAATTAACGGGAAATAGGGACTAAGGGCAAACCATTTCAAAATGACATCATAGAACAAGAGTCAAGCTCATTAACAAAATACTTGTCCAACGCACACCTCTACATACATAGATAGGACGGGGGCCATGACATACTACCGGCTCCCCTCATAGTCAAAATACAATTGCAAGCTAAAGTCTCAAAACATAGGAGTAGGAAACATAACATAGCCCTCGAATCATTGAGGACTGACCAACAAACTCGGATAAGCACCGTACTAGCCACGTGAATGGAGAGAAGGATCAAGAGTAGCTCCGGTCCCTACATGGTGACATCATGTAGGCAAAATATGCGTTAGTACTTGGAATGTACTAAGTATGCGGGGTGCAATACAACAATAGACAAGGACACAATCGAAATGCAAGAAATAGTTTCATAGGCATAATGAATAACAATATGAGGATGCATGATCAAAGTGAAGTCAAAACATGTTTAAGTAAATCTATACTAATAGTAGATATCATATGTGTATGCATGATCCAACCAATCTATAACCCCAACTTAGGATGGGGGATGCCGTTCACACCCGGACACCCTGGTGGCAAGGTATAAACCCCTCACATGGTGGATGTTGGTCACACCCCAAGCATCCTAGGTGGTGAGATATAAACCTCTCACATGATTGATGTTGGTCACACCCCAAGCATCCTAGGTGGTAAGATATAAACCTCTCACATGGTTGTCCGGTTCTTTTCCCCCGGACCGGGCATGGTCATGCAACACTTTATATAGGAAATTCCCATTAGGCTCTAATGCAATCTCATGTATGGAATGAACATATACACAAGCTTAGTTTGTCATCAACACATCTCTGGAATGCCATACATCTCATAACTCAAGCTTTAAAGCATCAATTCACCAATTCTCGATAGTTGGACATTTTGTCAAACACCTTGAAGACATGTAATGGAATCAAAGAGCATGGAAAATAGGGTAGTAATTATGCAGCCAAACCAGTGAACAACCTACAACAACACCTTTTAACACCCACAAGACCACATGAAAATCTCCACATCTATTCCAAATTTAGATTCAAGTTCTAGAGTCACAACATGCTCAAAACATTCACTTTTCATGTTTAAAATTCAATGTGCAAGAAATTATTAGAAAGAACAAGACTAATTTATGAATCTTAACTTAAACCATGAATTAATGAGTAGAATAGAGTCTAGGCACTATGGGTGGAAGGACCCATGAGTTCAACACCACATACCTTGAGTTTTTATGAAGGTCTTGAGAGTGTCTTCAATGGAAGCTTGGAACTTGGAGCAAGAGTCTCTTCAATCTTGAGGAAGGTTTTGGAATAGGGTCCTTGAGAGAACTTGAGAGAAAATATGTCTAAGTATGAGAGAGTTGTTTTGAGAAATGTTTTAGAGATGGGAATTGAACTAATGGTATATAGGAAATAACATATGCCCTTTGGAAAAATGGTCCAACACTTAGAAAAAAAAATGAGGCGGGTGAACAGTAAAAACGCTCACTGGAAATTGCATTTCCTGCCAGACAGATTTTACGAAAATGGGCATAACTTCTTCGTCCGAACTCCGAATGAGGTGAAATGATGTGCGTTAGGTAGCGAACTCAAAGGGATTTCCATGGATATGTTATGGGCTACCCAATTATTTGTGTGCTAGGAGATATGACCCTCCAAAGTAGACCCTCGAAAAAAGCTTCACTTGGAAATTTCGGATTTTGATACGGTTGATCTAAAATTTGGGTTAAACCCATTTCCCACTCAATTTGACCCCCTAAACATGAATATGAAGTCGGATTTTCGAAAAACGAAACGAATTTTTAGATATAGCTAAAACAAGTTTCCGGTAACTTCCGAAGCACATTTTTAGGAACTTTTTTTTTTTTTTTGGGTCATTTCAATATCTCCCCCTTGGGAACATTCGTCCCCGAATGTGGAAGAGACGTACAAGGCAAGACTTAGTAAGAACATATCAGCCCCAACATGAATGCAAAATTTTTATTTAAACAACACTTCAAGATTTCAAAACTTAGTGTAATGCATCCTTAACTCATCAATTTAAACATATATGCACATGAATGATTCAGGGCTGAAATGTAAGACTCTATGGAGTACAAAGGACTTGATTTAATACCTTAGGCTTGAGTGGAGTTGAATAGATAAGGATAACGTCTTTGCATGTCCGCTTCGGCCTCCCAAGTAGCACTCTCCACTTGTTGATTTCTCCAAAGCACCTTAACGGACGCCACTTCTTTGTTCCTCAACCTTTTAACTTGTCTATCTAAGACCTGAACCGGGACTTCTTCATACGTCAAATTATCTTCTAAAACACCCACAACCTCAAGAGGTACAACAGCGTTAGGATCACCAACACATTTCCTCAACATCGATACATGGAATACCGGATGAACTAATTCCATCTCCTTGGGCAACCCCAACTCATAGGCTACTTTACCAACCCTTCTTATTATCTCATAAGGACCGACATACCTAGGACTTAATTTCCCCTTCTTACCAAAACGAACCACACCTTTCATTGGAGAAACTTTCAAATAAACCCAATCACCCACTTTGAATTCAAGATCCCGTCTCCTCACATCGGCATAAGACTTTTGACAACTTTGGGCTGTTTTCAACCTCTCCCTAATCATCCTTACCTTCTCAAGAGCATCCATAACCAGATCCGGACCCAACAAGGCCACCTCTCCAACTTTAAACCACCCAACCGGTGACCTACACCGTCTACCATAAAGTGCCTCAAAAGGAGCCATACCGATACTAGAGTGATAACTATTGTTGTATGCAAATTCAATCAAAGGAAGATGATCATCCCAACTACCTTTCAACTCCAAGACACAAGCTCTAAGCATATCCTCCAAGGTTTGAATTGTTCTTTCGGCTTGGCCATCCGTTTGAGGGTGGAAGGCCGTGCTAAGCTTTACCTTTGTACCAAGACCCCTTTGGAATGACTTCCAAAAGTGAGAAGTGAATTGGGCACCACGATCCGAGATGATAGACAAAGGAATCCCATGCAACCTTACCAATTCATGAATGTACAACTTGGCATACTCTTCAGCCCCGTAAGTAGTTTTAACCGGTAGGAAATGAGCCGACTTTGTCATCCGATCAACCACCACCCAAACCGAATCAAAGCCTCTTCTAGCCTTGGGTAAGCCCACTACAAAATCCATGTTGATTTCTTCCCACTTCCAAGTAGGTATCTCAATGTCTTGAGTTAGGCCACCCGGCCTTTGATGTTCGGCCTTGACTTGTTGACAACTATGCTAACCCGAAACAAATTTTGCAATGTCCTTCTTCATACCGCCCCACCAATACACATCCCTCAAGTCTCTATACATCTTTGTTGACCCCGGATGAATAGAATAAAAAGAATTATGAGCCTCATCAAGGATTCTTTCCCTCACACCATCCACACAAGGAACACATAATCTACCTTGGTACCTAAGGGCACCATCTCCCCCTTGGGAGAAAACCTCCACCTTACCACTACTCACCGAAGCCTTTAATTCTACCAAAGAAGGATCAAGATCTTGCTTGACTATCACCTCATCAACCAAGGAAGACCTTGAACCATCAACAACAACTACTCCTCCACTATCCACCCCTTCTAACCTAACTCCCAATTTGGCCAACCGATGGACCTCCTTAGCCAACTCTTTACTACCTTCCTCCACATGAGCCAAGCTACCCATGGACACTCTACTCAATGCATCCGCCACCACATTAGCTTTCCCCGGATGATAGTGAACACTCATATCATAATCCTTAAGGAATTCTAACCACCTCCTTTGTCTCAAGTTAAGATCTTTTTGCGTGAACACATATTGGAGATTCTTATGGTCGGTGAAGATATCAACATGCACCCCATACAAATAATGATGCCAAATCTTTAAAGCAAAAACCACGGCGGCCAATTCAAGATCATGGGTTGGGTAATTTTTTTCATGAACCTTAAGTTGCCTAGAAGCATAGGCTATAACCTTACCACTTTGCATCAACACACAACCCAAACCAATACGGGAAGCATCACAATAAACAACAAAACCTTCTAACCCATCCGGAAGTGACAAAATAGGAGCGGACACAAGCCTTTCTTTCAAAGTTTGGAAGCTTTCCTCACACTCATCCGACCACACAAATTTAGCCTTCTTTTGAGTCAACTTAGTCATAGGAGAAGCAAGAGAAGAAAACCCTTCCACAAATCTCCTATAATAACCCGCTAAACCCAAGAAACTCCTTATATCCGACGGGGTCAAAGGTCTAGGCCAATTCCTAATAACATCGGTCTTCTTAGGATCCACCTTAATACCATCCCCCGACACCACATGGCCTAGGAAAGCAACTTCCTTCAACCAAAACTCACACTTTTCATATTTAGCGTACAACTTCTCTTCCCTCAATCTTTGGAGTACAACCCTCAAGTGACCCTTGTGCTCTTCCTCACCCCGAGAATAGATCAAGATGTCATCTATAAACACCACCACAAAAGAATCAAGGTAGGGTTTGAAAACCCTATTCATCAAATTCATAAAGATAGCCGGAGCATTAGTCAACCCGAAAGACATCACCACAAACTGATAGTGTCCATACCTAGTACGAAAGGCCGTCTTGAGAATATCACACTCCCTCACCTTCACTTGATGATACCCTGACCGAAGATCAGTTTTAGAGAAGTGACTAGCCCCATGCAATTGGTCAAATAAATCGTCAATCCTTGGAAGAGGATACCTATTCTTGACGGTGACCCTATTAAGTTGTCGATAATCAATACACATTCTAAGAGACCCATCTTTCTTCTTCACAAACAAAACCGGAGCACCCCAGGGAGAATGACTAGGTCTAATAAACCCCTTCTCTAACAAATCTTTTAATTTCTCTTTCAACTCTTTCAACTCCGCCGAGGCCATACGGTAAGGGGGGATAGAAATAGGTTGAGTATCGGGAAGGAGGTCTATACCAAGATCTATCTCCCTTTCGGGAGGGACACCGGGAAGGTCTTTTGGGAAGACATCTAGAAACTCATTAACAACCGGAATAGACTCAATAGGAGGGACTTTAGACTCCACATCATTGACTCTCACAATATGGTACAAGCACCCTTTGGAAATCAACCTATGGGCTTTAATGCAAGAAATGAATTTCCCCTTCACCACTGTCACGCCCTGAGCTACCCCTGAGACGCGGACACGGGACCTAGGACCACAAGTGATCCCAAGCTAACCCTGCTGGCATGATCATGAGCATACTAAAGATAATAAACTGATGCGGAAGCTAAATCATAAATAAATCTGAAAAAGATGGGGAATACCCATATACTATAACTAAATATATCAAATCTGAGAGTTTAATACAAAAGAAATATCAAACTCAAGTACTAAGCTGAATCTAACTATGTCTGAAATAAGCCTCTAAACTGACTAGAAATGTTGGGACATGCCCCAACTAGATCTAGCAAAACTGAAACTAAAGACTAAAAATACTGAAAAGAAACTCATGACTATTGTCCTCGGAGAATGAGGACTCACCACTGATTCTGTTGAACTGGAGATCGGGAATCGATCTAAGCGTGATCTGGATGCTGAGAACCTGAACCTACATCACGAGAAGATGTAGCGCACGTATGCGTCAGTACTTGAAGGGTACTGAGCATGCAGGATAGAGTAAAGCTGAAATAACATATAACTGAACAAAGCATACTGAGCAATGATATAATCTGAACATGGTATAGATACTGAATACTGAGCTAACTGAATGCAATGACCAATTTATAACATGCTGAGACTGAATACTGGATGTACTGATAAATGGTCAATGCAATAGAATCTGACTGAACTGTGGGAGCTACTAATAACCGACATAAAACCACATGAGCTAAATGTGGAGTCCGATGTATACGCCCCATCGAGAGGACCCAATATACCCTGCCAGAGGTATAGAGGCATGCTGGCGTGATCACTAAACTGATGTTGCCCACAGAGGGGACTTACACCTACGTGGCTCGTAGTTCTGGGACTATATGGGTACGCTGAAACCCTAGTCCAACTCGGTATTATGCTACTCCCAATGAATTAAGTGGTTAACTGGTTATGACTGAATTTCTGTAAATAATGAATAGCTCGAAACTGAACATGCAAACTGAGAATGCAACAATTAATCTGATAATGATGCATTCATAAACTGAGGTATGTATAACTGAACATATTATGACTGGAATACTGAATAGTTCAAAATACTGACATGTAGATAATCATACTTGAAAACTTCTTTTTTGAAAACAATTCAACATCATATTATACTATGATCATTGATGACTTGGGAAGTCATACTGCATAAACATTGATGGTATATCTAGATACCATACTATTCATACATTGATGGCCTACTCAATTGTCATACTAATCATGTTTTTGAAACTCTTTCTCAAAACTCATCTTAGCTTTCTCTAAAACTCAGTTTAAAACTCAAAATAGGGTTTATACTAAAATATACTGATAATGTGGCATAAAACTGGAGCATGTATATCTGAATAACTGAAATATCTGACCTAGCATGTGTAATTCAAGAACTAATGAAATACATAGCTAGGGTTCTGAAATTTATGTAAGAAACTGAGCAATAACATGGTAATCTGATTTGGAACATTTAAATAACTAATTCATGATGATCTGTTGAAATTCTAGAAACCCTAGGTCTGTTCATAATCATGGAATCAAGAATCTGACTGAATTCTAGGGACCTAATGGGCGAAAGGAACCCACTAGTGAAATCCCACATACCTGGTGACGAATTCCACAGAGAAATCTTTTGATTTCGGGGCTGGAACTGAAGAAACCTCGTTGCGTTCTTGAACTAGGGTTCTTGACCTTTTTCTCCTTTCTTGCTTCTAATTCTTCTAAGTTTGATTAATGATTTGACTTAGGTAAGTTCTAGTTATGTTTCTAGGTTTAAACTGATTAAAACCTCATGATTTAGGGTTTAAACGACGTATCTTAGGGGTTAAACGAAATAGGAAAAGACCAAAAGAGCCCTGAATTAACTGCTGTCGGAGTGATCGACGGAATGGACCTACGGTCCATCAATCAATCCACGGACCGTCGATTGGGTCCGTAGGTCGAGTCTGCCCGACAGGGCTTCACTAAAACGGGCATAACTTTTTACCCGGAGGTCGGAATTTAGCAAATTCAGTGGCGTTGGAAAGATAATTCAATTATATATCTAAACATAGGTAATGGGACACATAATTCATTTTGTGCTAAGAGTTATGACCATCTGAAGTTGACCTATCAATAATTTTTCACCTAACTGGCTGTTGACCTTCATCTACGGTCAGACCTACGGACCGTGGATCTATTGACGGTCCGTGCTGGTCGACCGTAGTTTGTGTCAGAGGTTGGGTAGGGGAAGTCTCGATCCACGGACACAGACCACGGACCGTGGTCTGATCTACGGACCGTGGGTCTGTCCGTGAGTCGGGACTTAGCCAAATTTTCTGAGCTGGTTTGGGGAGGGGTTGCAGTGGTGAACCACGGACCACCAGCACGGGCCGTGGTCTGACCTAAGGTCCGTGGATGGTGACTGTAAGTTGCACCTGCAACTTCTCCAGAATCTGCATTTTTGGTTCGTTTTGGATACGGGGTGTTACAACCACAACATCCCGGCTCTCCCACTCAAGGACGGGTTCATTAGGAAATCGGAACTTGACTTTACGAGTCCTACAATCAATAGAAGCATAATATGCATGCAACCAATCCATCCCAAGAATAACATCAAAATCCACCATGTTCAACTCAACAAGATCACAAGGCAACAACTTATTCAATATGCAAACCGGACAATTTCTATACACTTTTCTAGCAACAATAGAGACACCAATGGGAGTAGATACTTCATATGACTCATGCAACAATTCCGACTCGACATGAAATTTTCTAGCAACTAAGGGGGTAACAAAGGAAAAGGTGGCACCCGGATCAATCAAAGTATAAACATCAAGATCAAAGATTTGCAACATACCGGTCACCACATCCGGAGTCTCATTAACACCTTGTCTACCATGCAAAGCATAAAATCGATTGTCCCTTGGGGCACCACTTTGAGAAGCACCTCTACCCAAAGGAGTAGTGTTAGCACTTTGGACCTTGTTGCGGATCTTGGGACACTCAAACCTCTTATGACCCACTTCTCCACATTCAAAGCAAGCACCCGAACCCTTCATGCAGGGACCACCATCCTTCCTCCCACACTTAGGGCATACATCCATAGAACCCACTTCACCTCCCCCTTGAGGTCTAGGAACATTGATAGCAAATCCCCGGTTGACATGAGGGTTTCCTCGGCCTTGATGAAATCTAGCACCCTTAGGGAACCTATTCTCCAATCGGGCCCTCTTGGCCTCGTGCCCCCTTCTCTTCCTCAATTTCTCCTCCTCCATTTGCTCGGCATAAGTCATCAACCGAGACAAATCCATATCTCCAATGAGCATAGCGGACCGACACTCCTCACTAACCAAGTCGGATACACCCATCACAAATTTGTTCATCCTCGACCTAGAGTCGGCCACCAAGTGAGGTTCATACTTGGAGAGTTGGACAAATTTGAGGGCATACTCCCTCACAATCATAGCTCCTTGCTTCAAGTTCATGAACTCCACCAACTTTGCCTCCCTAAGCTCAAGAGGGAAGAACCTATTAAGGAAAGCAAGTTTAAACTCCTCCCACAACACCACATAGCCATTACCTTTCTCACCCTTCCATTGATCAAACCAAATTTGAGCAACCCCCTTGAGTTGGTAGGCCGACAATTCCGCCTTCTCACAAGCACCAACATCCATAATGGTCAAGATTTTGCATACCTCATCGATGAACTCTTGCGGGTCCTCATCCACCTTTGAACCATGGAAGACCAAAGGGTTCATCCTCATGAAATCTCTCACCCTTTCCCCCGGGGTGGTAGTTCGAGGAGCTTGGGCTCCTTGTTGCACTTGGTTAGCTACCACTTGTGCAAGCATGGTGAGTACATCACGGAGCTCACCATTGGTGCGTGGCTCTTCCGGTGATCAGGCCCGTCTTCCCCTCATGTTTGGCATGATGATCTAGCAATCCTAAGAACAAGCGTTAGGGATGAATCACCTTATCGCACTCTAAGCACGACATAGAACATGAAGAAGGGAAACCTTTCCTAAAACGTTTTGTAGCCTCCCATTCATAGTCGTGGCGCGCTTCACAACCATGATTAGGACTCTACTCAACGCGGTGTGTTGGACTCCGAGGATTTAACAACCTAGTGCTCTGATACCAAGCTTGTCACAACCCAAGCCTAGGGCCTAGACGTGACATGGCGAATGAGGAACCCGAAGGAACCCCAAATAAGCCTCTCAAACTTGTCATCACACTTCATCGGTCGCGGAAGTACATTCAACAATAATTAACGGGAAATAGGGACTAAGGGCAAACCATTTCAAAATGACATCATAGAACAAGAGTCAAGCTCATTTACAAAATACTTGTCCAACGCACACCTCTACATACATAGATAGGACGGGGGCCATGGCATACTACCGGCTCCCCTCATAGTCAAAATACAATTGCAAGCTAAAGTCTCAAAACATAGGAGTAGGAAACATAACATAGCCCTCGAATCATTGAGGACTGACCAACAAACTCGGATAAGCACCGTACTAGCCACGTGAATGGAGAGAAGGATCAAGAGTAGCTCCGGTCCCTACATGGTGACATCATGTAGGCAAAATATGCGTTAGTACTTGGAATGTACTAAGTATGCGGGGTGCAATACAACAATAGACAAGGACACAATCGAAATGCAAGAAATAGTTTCATAGGCATAATGAATAACAATATGAGGATGCATGATCAAAGTGAAGTCAAAACATGTTTAAGTAAATCTATACTAATAGTAGATATCATATGTGTATGCATGATCCAACCAATCTATAACCCCAACTTAGGATGGGGGATGCCGTTCACACCCGGACACCCTGGTGGCAAGGTATAAACCCCTCACATGGTGGATGTTGGTCACACCCCAAGCATCCTAGGTGGTGAGATATAAACCTCTCACATGATTGATGTTGGTCACACCCCAAGCATCCTAGGTGGTAAGATATAAACCTCTCACATGGTTGTCCGGTTCTTTTCCCCCGGACCGGGCATGGTCATGCAACACTTTATATAGGAAATTCCCATTAGGCTCTAATGCAATCTCATGTATGGAATGAACATATACACAAGCTTAGTTTGTCATCAACACATCTCTGGAATGCCATACATCTCATAACTCAAGCTTTAAAGCATCAATTCACCAATTCTCGATAGTTGGACATTTTGTCAAACACCTTGAAGACATGTAATGGAATCAAAGAGCATGGAAAATAGAGTAGTAATTATGCAGCCAAACCAGTGAACAACCTACAACAACACCTTTTAACACCCACAAGACCACATGAAAATCTCCACATCCATTCCAAATTTAGATTCAAGTTCTAGAGTCACAACATGCTCAAAACATTCACTTTTCATGTTTAAAATTCAATGTGAAGGAAATTATTAGAAAGAACAAGACTAATTTATGAATCTTAACTTAAACCATGAATTAGTGAGTAGAATAGAGTCTAGGCACTATGGGTGGAAGGACCCATGAGTTCAACACCACATACCTTGAGTTTTTATGAAGGTCTTGAGAGTGTCTTCAATGGAAGCTTGGAGCAAGAGTCTCTTCAATCTTGAGGAAGGTTTTGGATTAGGGTTCTTGAGAGAACTTGAGAGAAAATATGTCTAAGTATGGGAGAGTTGTTTTCAGAAATGTTTTAGAGATGGGAATTGAACTAATGGTATATAGGAAATAACATATGCCCTTTGGAAAAATGGTCCAATCCTTAGAAAAAAAAATGAGGCGGGTGAACAGTAAAAACGCTCACTGGAAATTGCATTTCCTGCCGGACAGATTTTACGAAAATGGACATAACTTCTTCGTCCGAACTCCGAATGAGGTGAAACGAAGTGCGTTAGGTAGCTAACTCAAAGGGATTTCATGGATATGTTATGGGCCACCCAATTATTTGTGTGCTAGGAGATATGACCCTCCAAAGTAGACCCTCGAAAAAAGCTTCACTTGGAAATTTCGGATTTTGATACGGTTGCTCTAAAATTTGGGTTAGACCCATTTCCCACTCAATTTGACCCCCTAAACAAGAATATGAAGTCGGATTTTCGAAAAACGAAACGGATTTTTAGATATAGCTAAAACAAGTTTCCGGTAACTTCCGTAGCACATTTTTAGGAACTTTTTTTTTTTTTGGGTCATTTCATTACTGGTCATGGTAGAGGAGTCAGATGAGCAACTAGTTCTAGTGAAGCGCAAAATCATACATACGCTCTAGGGGATCGACAAAATTTGGAAGCTTCACCGGATGTGATTATAGGTACATTATCCATCTTTTCACATATTGTATATGCATTAATTGATCTGAGGCCTACATTATCATATTTCACTCTATTGATTGTTAAGTAGTTAAAAAAACACAAAATATATTGGTTCAACCATCTAAAATGTCTACGTCGATTGGCGAGTCTATTATTTCTATAAGGGTTTATCATATTACATTGTAACTATTTTTGACCATGATACATTGGCTGACCTTGTTGAGCTAGAAATGGTAGATTTTGATGTTATAAAGGGTATTGATTGGCTAGCTTCTTGCTATGCCACGATAGATTACCGAACCAATATAGTGCATTTCAATTTGTTAAAGGAGGTGGTCCTTGAATGAAAATTTAATATTGGGGCACCCAGAGGTAGGTTTATTACTTTTATTAAGGAAAAGAAGATGATGTCCAAAGGATACATATGTCATCTGGTGAGAGTGAAAAATATAGATTCGAAGCCACCAACTCGTCAGTCTATTCGGGTGGTAAATGAATTTCCCGATGTATATCTTTAAGAACTTTCGGGTTTGCTCCAGAACGAGAAGTAGAGTTTGGTATTAATCTGATTCCACATACTCAACCTATGTCCATACCTCCATATTGAATGGCCCCGAAAGAATTACGGGAGTTGAAGGAGCAATTAAAATACTTGTTAGAAAAAGGATTCATAAGGCCTAGTATGTCCCATGGGGAGCCCCGATTTTATTTGCACGCAAGAAAGATGGCTCATTAAGAATGTGCATTGACTACCGACAACTGAATAAGGTAACGATTAAGAACAAATATCCCTTCCTGGAATTGATGATTCGTTTGATTAGTTACAAGGTGCTAAGTGTTTTTCAAAAATCGACTTAAGGTTGGGTTATCACGAAGTGAGGGTCAAAGATCAATATACAGCTTTCCGAACATGGTTTGGTCATTTTGAGTTTCTAGTCATGTCATTCAGGCTAACAAATGCACCATCAACTTTTATGGATTTGATTAATAGGGTGTTCAAGTCATTTGTAGATGTGCTCTTGATAGTATTCATAGATGACATTTTGATGTATTCAAGCTCGGAAGAGGACAATGCTAATCAGTTGAGGAAGGAGTACAAATTCTTCATGATTGTAAGTTGTATGGAAAGTTCTCTAAATGTTAGATTTGGTTGAAATCTCTGGTATTCTTAGGTCATATTGTATCTGATGAAGAAATAAAGGTTGGTGCTCAAATGATAGAAGTTGTGAAGAACTCGCAAAGACCTACGACTCCTATGAAGGTTCGTAGTCCCCTAGGATTGACAGGTTATTATAAAAGGTTTGTTGAAGGATTTTCTTGAATTTCTTCTCCCTTAACAAAGCTAACACACAAAACAACCAAGCTCCAATGGTATGATGCATGTGAAGGAAGCTTCCAAGAGCTGAAGAATAAATTGACTTGTACACCTGTATTAGTACTTCCAGAAAGTACTGAAGGTTGTGCAGTGTATTATGATGGTTCGAGAGTGGCTTAGGATGTGTGTTGATGTAGCATGATAAAGTGATAACTTATTCCTTAAGACAGTTGTGGCCACATGAGAAAAATTATCCAACCCATGATCTAGAGTTAACATCAATTGTATTTGCTCTTAAGATATGGCGCCACCACTTGTATGGAGTTCATGTTCACATATATACTAATCACAAGAGCTTTCAATATATCTTTAAGCATAAGGACCTAAATCTGAGGTAGCAAAGATGGATTAAGATATTAAAAGATTATGACATTGATATCTTGTATCATCTTGGGAAAGAAAATGTAGTAGATGATGCTTTAAGTCGTAAAATAATTGCAAGAACTTATGGGCACTTTGTGGAAAGATAAAGAATAATTAAGGATCTATACAAACTAGCTAGCATGGGGTTTCACCTTTTTGAATCTCCAGACTAAAGGGTTATTGTGCAACATGCGGCACAATCCTCGTTAGTAGTTGAAGTGAAAGAGAAGTAGTACACTGATTATATTCTATTACATCTTAAGGAGAATGTATAACATTGTATGACAAAGGCATTTGAGCTTACACAAGAGGGAGCACTTTGGTGTCAAAACCGATTGTGTGTACCTAATGTATATGAACTAAGAAAGAGGATTATGATGGAAGCACATCATTCAAGATATTATGTCCATCAAGGGTCACCTAAAATGTACCATGACTTGAAATAAATGTATTGGTGGGTGACATGAAGAACATTGCGGAATTTGTGGCTCAATGTCCAAATTGTTAACAAGTAAAAGTAGAGCACTAAAAGGCCTGATGTTATATGCAGCATATAGAACTTCAAATTTGGAAGTGGGACATAATCAAAAAGGATTTTTTCATTGGTTAGCCTCACTCATTTCGGAAGTTTGATTCCATGTGGGTAATAGTTGACAGACTCACCAAATCAGTGCACTTCTTACCAGTGAAGACTACTTATACAGTTGAAAAGTATGCAAAGTTGTATATTAAATAGATAGTTTGGCTATATGGAGTGCCAATCTCTATTATATATGATAGGGGAGCTCAATTCACTGCAAATTTTTGGAAGTCATTTCAGAAAAGTTTAGGAACACAAGTGACTTTAAGTACATCCTTTCACCATTAAACAGACGGTCATGCAGAGCGTATAATTCAAAAACTTTAGGATATGATGTGAGCTTGTATATTAGACTTCAAAGGTAGTTGGGATGGTTATTTGCCACTGATCGAGTTTGCATATAACAATAGCTACCATTCAAGTATTAAAGTTGTAGCTTATGAAGCTTTATATGGTAGAAAATGTAGATCACCAATTGACTGGTTTGAAGTGGGTGAAACTGCCTTATTAGGGTCAGATCTTGTTCATGAAGCTATGGAAAAATTAAAGGTGATACAACAATGGGTAGAAACAGCTCAAAGCCGACCTAAGTGATATGCATATGTTAGAAAAAGATGACTAGAATTTTCCATAGGAGATTGGCTATTCTTGAAGGTGTTTTGAATGAAAGGGGTGATGAGGTTTGGTAAAAAGGGGAAGTTGAGTCCCCGCTATATAGGTGTAACACCTAGAATTTCGAGAAGGGAAAATATTCGCTTCTTATTCGACTTGGCGATCTGTCGAGTATAGCTCCTCATTTTTTTTTCTTGATTCCAGCATCCATCGTTCTGGAACTTTAGGCAAGCTAGGTCGAGCTCACTGTTCCGTTCGGTGTGCCTCCAAAGTCAACTCCCCATCGCCTAAGTTGACTTAGCCCCCAAGTCGACTCACTGTAAAATTCGGTGAGCTAAAGGCTCACTTGGTGAGTCGCCAAGTGGCCTTTGGTGAGCAGGAGCGTGGGTTGTCTTCAGTTTTAAGTTATGGTGTTAAAAGTCTTTTCATAATATTTTAATTCTATAGTACATCGTTTTACCCTTCATCTAAAAGACCTATATAAGTATTCTACTCTCAAATTTCCCCAATTTAAGACCAATTCTCTCAAGAATCTAAAAGAAGATCAATTCTCCTCTCCAAAATATTTCTCTCTCTAGAAACTTGAAGAAGAAGAAGGATTCAACCTAGGGTTTCAAGTCAAGTCTCAATTCCTCCATTGAAGATAAACATTTTTCTTTGAGGTATGATAGTTTTCATCCATGGATTCCTTCCATCCATGGAATTCCTAAATTCTCCTATTTTTAAAGTTAGAAATCCCCAATTGAGTTAGTGTTTTCATTAATTGTCATGGGTTCTTTTGATTATTGATTTAAATTATTGAATTATGATATCTTATGCATGAATTAATGAAATACTATGATTTTATGATGATTTCCCCCATGAACCCATGTAATCCCAATGTTTTCAAGTTATGAATCATATGATGTGGGATTTTGATTGTAAAGGAAGAGTTTTATGAATTTAAGCGTTTATTTCTAAGTTTACATGAATTTATGATGAAATCCTTATCTAACCCATGTTTTCTAAGTCTTGATGATTGAAAGTGGGTTTAGAACCTTGAAAGGTAAATTATGGATTTATGCATTTTCTTATGAAATCTATGCAAATGTTTTAAGGATGCTTTGAGAGTAAAGTATCAATGCTGATGATTATGATGTGTTATTGAAAGTATTTTCTCATATACACATAAAAGCAAGATTTTAAAGGGTTTCTCACATAATAAGGATTCTAATGTTGAAAGGCTTTCTCACTTAATTGAATCAAATATTAAGAGCTATCCTAATGAACCTAGCTTGGATTGGTTATTGAAAGATACATTTCCATGGATGATGACTTATTTTGGATTGGCAAGATGACGTGCCTTTCTGATACTTATCGTGACCAACGACACTAACCTACAGTACGAGTGTATACGATCGTCGATAATATAGTAACCCAACCAAGGGTTGGGGTCGTGTCCCAAGGGAGTGCTTTTGCGAATTAGTAGAAAAATAAAATTTAGTCCAAACTAGTCATAGCTAAAGACATTAACAATTAAACACATTGTAAATAAAAAGAGGGTGACACAAAAGTGTCAATTAACAAATGGGGGTTTTGTCACAAGTGTAATAAAAACAACAAAATTAAGGAAAATCAAGTATGGGGAGAAGTTCTTGGGGTGTAATCGCAATACAAGTTGAGATAAATCGTTGGGTACATGCATTCGATAGGAAATTTGCACGATAATAGTGACTAGGCTACGCTTTAGATGGAAATAAGTTCCCTCTCGAGCAACTTACCCCGTTTTAAATGTGTTCCTCTCGGACACCCACTTGCCGCATGAAGGCCAACCTACCCCTTACCCCACTCACTCTCTTGAGCTGAATGTTAGGATATGGGACTAGGGCTCAACCTCTCGGGATGAACTTCATGTCGACCCACTCCTTAGGCCATCAGTCTAGTGGTCTTGGTTTCGTGACTTCCCTCTCGGGCAAGCCGAAAACACATGGGTGGTTTTGTATTTTCAACTAAAAACCCATTAAATTAAACCACAACCACAAGGTGAAATCACCATTAAAATACATCTATCCTATCAGTAAGGAAGACCCAATAACAATATCAACACATACTTGCTAAATCACACCCCAAGAATGGGGGGTTTTTAGCCACACATCAAGAAATAACAAAATACACCTAAAATGATACTAAAATCAAATGAGTATAAGGAATTAAACCTTGATTTAAGAAAAGGAAGAAGAATGGAGAAAACCCACTTCCAACTTGGGGAAGATGAAATCCTTCTTTTTTCAAGTCTCCCAAAAACCCTCTCCAAACTTGAGAGAAAATATCCAAAAAAGTACTATTCTATTCTGGAAATTAAAATAAATGTTCGACTTTTTAAAAATTAATAACAAGTTTAGCATTTATAGACTTCAGAAAATTGTGCTGGCGGATCTTTCGGTTAGGTTAGTCGAAATCGCCGATTAACTCGGTGATTCGCCCTTTGGTGTAGTTCGTCGCCGTCTTGCGCTAGCCTTCAGCATGGTCGTGCTCTGTGTCATTGGGCGAGATAGTACTGCTTCGCGGAATTATTGGGTGAAACATTGACTGCTCCTTTCATCGTCTTTTTGATCCTGCTCCTTCAGGGCTTCGCGTACTGGAACAAAGGGCAGAGTGCGTCCCTTAGGCGAATCGCCAAATGTGCTTGGCGATGCTCAGGCTTCAGCTTCTTCGTTCTTTTTAGCCTTTTTGTTCCTTTTTGCGCCTAAGTGTCCATGCTTCCACTAAAACTTCAAATACCTGAAACTTAAGAGTTTTCATCAGATATTGAAAGAAAATAAGTGCTACACAAGACTAAATCATGAATGCACACAACCAAACTCAGATTTACTTTTGGAAGGATCAATTGTGTACTCAAAGATTCAAGTTATGACACACCATTACCAAAGATTCTGATGATCGCAATACTTGCTACTTGTGCAATCAAGCTCAACAGGAAGTATCTAAGTTCCCTCACATAAAGAATGATTCCATATTCACACACAGAGGTTAATCAATTCAAGATCAGGAATCAGATGCAACGCTCACACTCAAAAAGAGGAACACAATGCATGTTTTTACCCATAGGTTTGCCCTTATTTTCCAATCGACTTCCGATTCGGCCTACTCAAGATCAAAAAGGTCTTTCTAAGGCTTGTAATGGGGATGAGTGCAAAGGTATTGTTATTTAGGCTCATTGACTTTTAATCCTCGTGAGATGTGGTGTTCTCAAGGCATTCCCTTCTTTTTCTTTATCAATTCTTTTTCTAGTTCTTCTAAGTCATCTTTTTATTCACTTCCATGGATTGCTTGTAAACCCAATTTCTTTGGTACTTTATTCCAGAAATTTATTTATTTATTTATTTTTTTCGAGAAGGGTTTCCATTGTTTTGTAACACCAGGGGTTAAGGGAGACTTTTCTTGCACTTCTTGACTTCTCCTTTTCCTTTTTACCACACCCCAACTTAGGCTTTTGGCCTAAGTTGGCTATTCGCTAAACCACAAATCAAGAGGATTATAGGTAGTGGGTCAAGTAAGGTCTAGGGTTCATCAAGGTTTTTTCAAAGAAAGGTAACGCTCAAAGGGTGTTCAAAAGAGTTTCACACACTCACATGTAGACCATAAAAGAGGTATATGTCAAATTTGGTTCACACTCTTTAAATCTTCCTAAGATCATTTCAAGAGCACACCTTTATAAATCAATCAGACTAACATGGTAGATTCTAGGTTTATTCATGCAAGGTTAAAGACAAGCTAATCACACAAGACATCGACACTTTAGTCAAACAAGACCACACACTTTCTCGAGTGTGCAACGGTCATTTCAAGAGAATCAATTCGATACATGGCTAATCACAACGAGATGCGAAGAGTTCACATATTCTCTATGTAACTTCATTTGGTCTCATCGTAGCTGTACATTCATGTTCGTTCGATTGAGAGCACTATTCAAGTCATCGCTATTGATCGAAATCGAGACTCAAATTTTTGTAAAAGAACAGCCACATCAACTCACGAGGGGTGGCAAAAATGTGAAAAAAATTCAAAAATTTTCAGAAGGGTCAAAATCATTTTGCAAATATAAATAAACGGAGCCACAAGCTCAAACAATCACAAAGCAGTTTTTTAAAAACACAATTAAAAATAGACAACCCAAATGTACACCAAATCAAAAGTATCTGAAACAAGCAAAACAAGGTGGGCCTCACCCCATCACAAATAAGAGCATTTGTCCTCAAATGCATATAATACAGAATCCAAAAGGCAAAGTAAAGAAACACAGGGAGGGGGTGAAGAAAGGTCTTGTCTATGCAGTCTCTCTCTCTGTCTGGGTCTCAGTACTTGGAGTGACTCCCTCAAGTGGAACAATGGTCCCCGGAGTATTGTTGTTTTGGTCCTTACTGTTTGCCTCTAACTTGGCCTCTGCAGCAAGATTAGCTACAATCATCTGATCTATCTCATGAGCTGCTCTAAAGGCCTGTATAACATTAACTGAACTTCGAGCCCATGGAGGCACATTAGGGTCGATGGGAATTCATCTCTTTTCCCTGGATTCCTCGGTATATTTCCTTTGTCTGGCTAGATCTGCTTTCTTTTCATCTCTCTTAAACTCTCGTGCTCTTACATGTTGGGGTGGCATGTCCCTTCCGACAACTTTTGGTCTAGCCATTTCTGCAAAAGGCTTCGAGGAAAGTTAGACAATATTTTAAGCGAGGGTACGGGAATTCTGGGTGTAGAATAGCTTCACCAAACCAGTTGGTGAAGGACTCATCCATTTAGGCCATTCACTGAAAATGATGCACAGAAGGTGCAGGGGTGCAGGCAAAGGGTGAACAAGAAATCTTTCGGCGAGTCGCTGAGTGAGCTTAGCAGCATCAGGCTCATGACGAACGTTACAAATCGATTAGTGGATGTAGTATTCTGTTAAAGAAAGAATGGGGGCATTAGGCGAACCACCGAGTAATTCAGCGAGTTTGTTCATCTCGCCGAACAGCCAAACGTGTCTATTTTCAACCCATTTCTTTCAAATTTCACCCCGCAACCCAGATAATGCAATTTAGGCTCAAATGAAACAATTTCAACGATAACCCATAGAAGTTTCACCTTTTCACCCACGTAAAAAATAATATTTTTTCAACTCAAAGCATAGTTGAATGGGAGTACCTTAAATCACGCGAAAGCTACTCAATCATAATCCATAATACATGCAATCCCAGCAACTCAAAGACTCAGCAGAGATTTTATACTATCAATCACCATGTAAATGAGTACAAATTTTGATAAAATAACCGAGGGGTTCTATTACCAACCTTGGTGCTGAATTAGATTGTACTGAAGTGCTAGGCAGCAATGCGATCCAAATCCGTGCACAATTTGATGCTTAAAATACTTTAAAAATGCAAGAAATAAAAGGGTAGAGTGCGGGTGTGAGATTGATAGGATGAATCAGGGAGAGAAAGTGAATGAAATAGAACGTTTAAACCTATGGTTTGTGAAAACCGTCCAATCTCTGCTCAATTGGCGATGTTAGTCAAGTTCGCCCATTCACTTGTCGAACCGCCAAGTGTCTAGTTTCTTCGCCAACTATAATAGGCTCTGCAACTCATGTGAGGATTCTATTAGATGATTTTCATCGAGATCACTGACATGGTCGGCGATGCGCCACTAATTTTCTTCAGACCGCCGAGTTTTACAAGATCCAAGCTAACAATGCCTTGAGTCAGACGGCGGAAAGAATCGTGGTCGCCGATCTTGTCGGCGATTTGCCAACTGGACCTACTGCTTGCCTCCATATACTATTTCAATCACCTCCCTTACTTTAACCTGTACAAACAACACACCATTATTCTACTAGTAATTAGGAAATACTTAAAGGGTTTTGGGTTGCCTCCCAAATAGTGCCTTAGTTAACGTCGTGGCATGATGCAAGTCCACCTTCAGACCTCACTCTTGGGGTTAGCCATAGTATCACTAGGTAAGCCCCCTTGTTGTCTTGGATTGAGGTGAGACGAGATATGACCCATTTGGGTTTCTAATTGCTTGATCGAAACTGAATGAGAGGTGACAGTCTGGCTGAGGGTAGACATGTGTTCTTTCATGCCTTTTAGTATTTTGTCTGACCCTTCAACTTTGTTTAGGATACGCGAGAGCATATCCTTGGACCTACTACCTTCCGAATCCTTGGGCTTCTGACGCTCGTGGGGTGGCACATATCTATCCTTCTCCCCATCTTTCCAATTTGGATTACGGTCCTTCCATTCACGATCTCGATCCTTCTAGCCTTCGTCTCTAACCCATCCATGATTACCACCTTGCCTTGGGTAGTTCGAACGATAGCCCCTGTGTTGGTTAGCTAGAAAATTACTTCTCGTCATACATGGCTTCAAACTTAATTTCCTTAGGATTTGCACCCCTGACTCCCACAACATTGACAGTATGAGCACCAGCCCCCATGACATATTTGGATAAAATGTTAAGCTGTATCATGATCTTGGCCATGTTTTGGTCTCTCTCATTGTCCTTTTCAACCTGCTCCTTAGATAGCTGAAATGTGACAGGTGAAACTTGGTCTTTGCGGGTGTACCATGCCCTGTTGATAGTTGTCATGCCATCAAGAAGCTGAGCTGCTACTACATATGGTTGCTGCATTAATCCTCCGGCCGAGAGTTGGTCAGCTACACCTTTGTTTAATGATTCTAGACTCCGGTAGAAGTATTGAAGGAGCACATTATCAGGTAGACCATGGGTTGGGCATTGTAGCACCAATTTCTTAAATCGGAGCCAAGTTTCATGTAGAGGCTCTCCATTCAGACGCTTAAAGCTTTGGATGCTAACTCAAATAGTCATCATCTTCGAGGGAGGGAAGAATTGCACATTAAATGCGGTGACCAAATCCTCCCACGAAGTGATCGAGTTACGTGGCAACTCAGCTAGCCACTTGCACGCTTCCCCCATCAATGAGAAATGGAATAGTCTTAATCGAACTGATTCCTCAGATATGTTCTTGAACGAGAAAGGTCCACACACATCTACGAAGTTTCGAAGATGCACGTGCGGGTCCTCATGAGCTAATCCACTGAAAAGTTCCTTTAAATGCAAAAGTTGTAACATGGTGCTTGTTATGTGGAACACCACATTTCCCTCTGCTAGAGGTAGACGGATGGCTCCAACACCTCCCATGAGATATAGATCATTGATGTTGGGCTCTTGGACATAGTTGATGTTCCCAATGTCGTCCTGATGGCCCACTTGGATCCCGTTACTACCGTTAACACTCATGCCTTCTGAAATGTTTACACAATCAACAGAACAAAACTAAAAATTAAATTAGTAAACTACCACTAATAAGAACATAAACTCTATTAAATGAAAAATTCTCAAACAACACTACTCTCCGGCAGCGGTGCCATCTTGATGCTTATCGTGAGCAACGAAACTAACCTACAGTACGAGTGTCTATGATCGTCGATAATATAGTAACCCAACCAAGGGTTGGGGTCGTGTCACAAGGGAGTGGTTTTGCGAATTCGTAGAAAAATTAAATTTAGTTCAAATTAGTCGTAGCTAAAGACATTAACGATTAAACACATTGTAAATAAAAAGAGGGTGACACAAAAGTGTCAATTAACAAATGGGGGTTTTGTCACAAGTGTAATAAAAACAACAAAATTAAGGAAAATCAAGTATGGGGAGAAGTTCTTGGGGTGTGACCGCAATACAAGTTGAGATAAATAGTTGGGTACATGCATTCGATAGGAAATTTGCAAGATAATAGTGACTAGGCTAAGCTTTAGATGGAAATAAGTTCCCTCTCGGGCAACTTACCTTGTTTCAAATGCGTTCCTCTCGGACACCCATTTGCCGCATGAAGGCCAGCCTACATCTTACCCCACTCACTCTCTCGAGCTGAGTGTTAGGATATGTGACTAGGGCTCACCCTCTCGGGATGAACCTCATGTCGACCCACTCCTTAGGCCATCAGTCTAGTGGTCTTGGTTTCGCGACCTCTTTCTCGAGCAAGCCAAAAACACATGGGTGGTTTTGTATTTTCAACTAAAAACCCATTAAATTAAACCACAACCACTAGGTGAAATCACCATTTAAATACATCTATCCTATCAACAAGACCCAACAATAATATCAACACATACTTGCTAAATCACATCGAAAAAAATGGGGGGTTTTTAGCCACACATCACGAAATAACAAAATACACCTAAAATGATACTAAAATTAAATGGGTATAAGGAATTAAACCTTGATTTAAGCAAAAGAAGTAGAATGGAGAAGACCCACTTCCAACTTGGGAAAGATGAAATCCTTCTTTCTTCAAGTCTCCCAAAAACACTCTCCAAACTTGAGAGAAAATATCCAAAAAGTACTATTCTATTCTAGAAATAAAAATAAATGTTTGACTCTTTAAAAATTAATAACAAGTTTAGCATTTATAGACTTCAGAAAATAGTGTTGGCGGATATTTCAGTTAGGTTAGGCGGAATCACCGATTAACTCGGCGATTCCCCCTTTGGTGTAGTTCATCACCATCTTGCACTAGCCTTCAACATGGTCGTTCTCTATGTCATTGGGCGAGATGGTACTGCTTCACAGAATTATTCGATGAAACGCCGATTGCTCATTTCATCACCTTTTTTATCCTTCTCCTGCAGGGTTTCGCGTACTAGAACAAAGGGCGGAGTGCGTCCCTTCGGTGAATCGCCAAGTGTGCTTGGCGATGCTCAGGCTTCAGCTTCTTCGTTCTTTACAGCCTTTTTGCGCCTAAGTGTCCATGCTTTCACTAAAACTTCAAATACCTAAAACTTAAGAGTTTTCATCAAATATTGAGACAAAATAAGCATTTGAGGACACTATTCCTATCAAAATAAATCCCCAAATGAGTCCAATTTGTGGACTCATCACTTTCCATGGATAATAAGAAGAAGAAGAATTGACTATTCCGTGGGATTTATGCTTAGTGCCGAGAGAATATTGAGATGGAAGATCTCTTGTGAGTAGAGGCTGGGTTTTTAGAAGCAATCTCCTTATCCCTTACCTATGTGCCCCCATAGGATGATTGTCTAGATAAATAAAGAATTAGCTAGTGGATCCACTTTAGCTCAGATTTATGGTCCTTACCTTGGCAAGTAGGACAACCCTTTTCGGTGTGGGAGACACCAGGGGATCATGTTATAGCTCGCATGGTCTCTATGTCAGTTAAAGCTAATCCCCCACATTCAAAGGAACTAAAGTTACTTCAAGAAGTATCTCATATGTGTTCAAAGACTTTAAGGATGATTAGATTACATTGACCATGGTTTTATGACTTATGTTTTCTAACTCTCTTATATGATGTTTCAGCTTGGCTAGTTGCATGTGATGAAATTAAATGTCCCCTTTTAGCATGATTTAAGTGTTTTATGCATAGCTATCACACTTGGTACATTGTTTTTACTAACACATACTCTTGCCTATATTTCCCTAAATGTAGGGTTTAACAGTCAGGTTCATTAATTTCGTAGCTAGTGGTTGAGTTCGAGATTCCTGAGCTTTGGTGAGTCCTTATGCTTCGAGGATGGAGTTTTATTACTTCACTTTATTTCATTTGTTTCTCTTTTAGTCTTGATGTATGGGCTTGGCCCAATTTTATTCTATTGTACTAGATGGCTATATATTGAGACCAGTGTTTTAGACTTCCACTTTTCTATTATAAAAACTATTGGACTTGGACTATTGTTTTACTCTTATTGTTCTATTTCTTATGTTATGAGAGCTAAGTGACTTGTATGGGGTCCTTCGGGGTTCTATACGTCATGTTACATCTAGGGGGTACCCCTAGGTCGTGACAAACTTGGTAATCGGAGCACAAGCTTTAGAATGATCCTATAATGTCTCATAAGCCACGTCTAATAGAGTCTTGTTCATAAGTGTGAAGCGCAGCACATTTATGAATGAGAGGCAATAAGATGATTAGGAAACTCCACTTCTTTCATTACTCTAAAGTCGTGCGATAGATTTTAACTCTATAAGGTCTCTCTATTGATCATTATCCGATGATCTGTACAAGATATAGCTACTCGAAGAGCTTATTCTAGAAGGAATGTGAGGGAGAATAAAGAACAAAAAGCTCCTCCCTTAGCTCCTCAAGTTTTGGTCGATCATTTGGTCTAACAAGTGACTAATGCGGAGTTTAGGGCTGCGTTTGAAGTGTTTGCTCAAGTCGTGACGGCCCAAGCCAATAAGGAGGTTGCGGTTCCCGTTAACCCAAATATGGGCACTATAGCTTCTAGAGTGAGGGACTTCACCAAGATGAATCCTCCGGTGTTTCATGGTTATAAGGTTGAGGAAGATCCTCTAGAGTTCATTGATGAGGTTTATAAGGTTTTGATGACCATGGGAGTTACGCTGGTAGAAAAAGCGGAGTTGGCTACTTATCAACTAAAGAGTGTGGCTCAATATTGGTTAACCAAATTGAAGGAAGGGAGATCAGAAGATGCAGGTCCTCTTGATTGGGAGAATTTTAAGGCCACTTTCCTTGATAGGTTCTTTCCCCTTGAGAAGAGGGAAGCTAAGGTGCTTGAGTTTATCAACCTTCGACAAGGAAGTATGAGTATGAGGGAATATGCTCTAAAGTTCACACAATTGTCTAAGTATGCTCCATCAATGATTGCCAATTCAAGCGCAAGGATGAGTAAGTTTGTTTCGAATGTGTATGAAATAGTGGTTAAAGAGTGCCGTACCACCATGCTCATTAATGACATAGACATCTCTTGTCTTATGCGCAAAAAATTGAGGAGGAGAAACTTAAGGAAATGTCTAAAGAGATAAAGAGGGCTAAGACCGGTGATGGTATTTTATTTGATGCAAGGTTCGATGGACATGGTCGTCCTAGGTTTCGATAAAAAATTTCTGGTCAAGGTTCCTCCAATGCTCCTCCTAAGTTCAACTAATATAGGGTGTCTAACTCTAAGCCTCAAAGAGGTAATGGTAGTGGATCTCCATTTCCCATGTCTACTTGTACTAGCTGTGGAAGAAAGCACGAGGGTAAGTGCCTAGCATACACAAATGGTTGTGGTAAAAGTGGTCACAAAATGTTGGATTGCCCGATGCTTACTGCTAAAGAAAGAGAGGGAAAGCAAGCTCTTCCTAGTTGTTCGGGTCCCAATGCGCCTAAGCAAAACTAATTCTATGCACTCCAGACTCATGGTGAATAAGAGGGTTCTCCCGATGTGGTTATCGGTATGTTGAAAGTTTTTCAAATTGATGTTTATACTGTACTTAATCCGGTGCTACCTTGTCTTTTGTGACGCCATATGTGGCTATGAGATTTGATGTGCTCCTTGATGTGTTATTAAATCCTTTTTCTGTCTCTACTCTTGTTGGTGATTTTACTGTGGCTAAGAGGGTTTATAGAAAGTATCTCGTTTCCTTGTCCTATAGAGTTACTCTTGTTGACTTGGTAGAGCTTGATACGTTAAATTTTGATGTTATTCTTTGTATGGATTGGCTTCACTCATGTTATGCTTCTATTGATTGTAAAACTCGTGTAGTCAAGTTTCAGTTCCCAAATGAGCCTGTCCTAGAGTGAAAAGGGGGAAATTATATGCCTAAGGGTCAATTTGTCTCTTGTCTTAAAACTAGAAAGATGATTTCTAAGGGTTGCATTTACCATATAGTTAGGGTGAGGGATGTAGATTCCGAAACCCCCATTCTCGAGTCGATCCATATTGTTAATGAGTTTTTGAAAGTTTTCCCAGATGATTTACCCGGTATTCCTCCCGAGAGGGAAATAGACTTCGATATTGACCTTCTCCCAGATATGCAATCTATTTCTATTCCTCCTTACCGTATGGCTCTGATAGAACTGATGGAGTTGAAAGAACAATTAGAATATTTGTTGGATAAAGGTTTCAACCGACCGAGTATCTCTCCATTGGGTGCTCCAGTTTTATTTGGTAGAAAGAAGGATGGTTCTCTTCGTATGTGTATTGACTATCGTCAGTTGAATAAGGTGACCATAAAGAATAAGTATCCTCTCCCAAGGATAGATGATTTATTTGACCAACTTCAAGCAGCAAGTTACTTTTCTAAGATTGACCTTTGGTCATCTATCACCAATTGAGGATGAAGGAAGATGACAATCCTAAGATGGGTTTTTGAACTCTTATGGTCATTATGAATTTTCGATAATGTCGTTTGGGGTTACTAATGTTCCGGCGACCTTTATGGACTTGATGAATAGGGTGTTTAGACAACACGTTGACATGTTGTGATTGTGTTCAATTATGATATATTGATCTATTCAAGGAGTAAGAATGAGCATATTGATCATTTGAGGATCGTGTTGCAAATTCTTAAGGACCAACAACTCTTCGCAACGTTTAGCAAGTATGAATTTTGGTTAAGATCCGTAGCTTTTCTTGGTCAAATTATTTCAAGTAAGGGTATTGAGGTAGATCCTAAGAAGATGGATGCGGTCAAGAGTTGGCCTAGGCCTCTAACTTTATAGGATATTAGAAGTTTCTTGGGTTTAGCCGGTTACTATAGAAGGTTTGTTGATGGATTCTCTTCAATTGCCTCTCCTTTGACAAGTTTGACTCAAAAGAAGGCAAAGTTCATATGGTCCGAATTATGTGAAAAGAGTTTCCAGGAGTTGAAAGATAGACTTACTTCCACTCCGGTGTTGACTTTACCGGAAGGGATTGGTGGCTTTGTTGTTTATTGTGATACCTCAAGAATTGGGTTAGGGTGTGTGCTTATGCAAAATGGGAAAGTTATTGCCAATTCCTTAAGGCAACTTAAGGTTCATGAAAAGAATTATCCTACTCATGACCTCGAACTAGCGGCGGTTGTTTTTGCCTTAAATATTTGGAGGCACTATTTTTATGGAGTTCATGTAGATGTGTTTATGTAATGACTCGGAAAATGATAGAATGAACTAGAGCCTTGACGTTTGGGTTAGTGGGAGCTTAGGTTGATGTTTATGCTGTTTTAGAACTTAAATGGAGCTAGGTAGCATCCTAGGGTGCAAGCAAGGGCCTAGGCTAGCGAGTTAGGGTGAAAGAAGCCTTGTCCTTGGAAGGACTGTTTGGCGATAGGGCTACTAGATTGCCTAAGGGGTTGGCGAGTCGCCCTTATGCCCTATGGTCGCCTAGTGGACTGCCCATTTGACCACCCTTTGAGTGATCCCCCTGGAATAGATGGGCAAAGGGCAAATTTTTAAAGTTACAACTTTTAGGGTCAACTTCAAATGATGATATCTTTTAGCTCAAAACTAATTAGGTGGACCATTACCTATCCAATTAAAGGTATCTGAGTCCTCTTTCCAACGCCATCGATTTTACCCTTTTCCGATCTCGGAGTAAAAAGTTATGCCCAAAATAGTGAAGCACTGTCAAAAAGGACGAGCTTAGACGGATTTAGTGAAAACTTTTAAGTTTAACTTTGTGGGTCCTTAATTCTTTTCCTAAGTTGAGTCCCTATTATTCTTTACCTTTCCTAGCAATTATAAAACCCTTTTAGACCAAAATTCTTCCATTTAAGTCACTCCAATTAGAATAAAAAAGAAACCCACCTCCTCTCAAAAATTTCTCTCTCTACTAACCTTCATTGAAGAAGGTCAAGAACTTGGAGCTAGGGCTTGGATTGAAGGTGGTTTCTTCATCAAATTTCTTGGGGAATCTTAGCAAAGGTATGGTGACCCTTGATCCTTGATTGTCTTTCCTTCAAGGAGTCCATTAAAAAGGGTTTCAAAAGTCTTCAAAGAACAAAACTTCTATTTTCTATTCTAGGTATGGGTTCATGGGTAAAATGTTTTCAAAGTCATTATATTGGTGAATTGAAGTTCTATTTATGATTTTAAGATGATTTTATATGAAACTTCTTCAAGAACCCATGTTTTCATTAAAAGCCTAGAATTTGCTTATGAAGTGGGTTTAATGCCTATGATTTAATGTTGATGAAATTGTGTTTAAATCAGATTTTATTGTTGATTTATATGGTTTTCTATATCTATTTATGATGAATTGTTGGTATATGGATGAATTGAGGATTGTGGCATTATGGGCAAGTTATGGGTGAATCACCTTGTGGTGATAGAATTGTTGGGAATTGAGTAATGGTGATTATGGCTTTGGAGGATGGTAAGTTGACTTAATCTCATATTATTAGTAGAATTGTTCTTGATGATGATCCACTTGAAAGGTGGAGGTGTTTACTTATTTTGTACATTGTGACCATGGCCTTGAAGGCATAGTATGAGAAATTTAAGTGTTACATGACATTTTATGAATGGACATTCAATGGAGCTAATGTGATCATGTTATGAACGTAAATGTGTTATTATTGAAAGGCTTTTTCTCAATTTGACACTCATGAATGTTGATGATAGAATATGAAGGATTCTCCAATGTATTGCATATCTCGAATTGGTAGAGCTTGTGCATCCTTTTCTTGTTTAAATGATTATATTGTTGGTTGTTGAATCCTCGGATCGGTAGGCTAGTAGCACCCTTCCACTCATGATAATAATGAACCTTGGAATCGGTAGGCTTATGGCACCCTTCCATTAATGATCGTAATGAACCTTGGATTAGGTAGGCCTATGGCACCTTTCCATGAAGGTTAATGATGAGACTTGAACCGGTAGGCCCATGGCACCCTTTCAAGAGGAGTTAATGAGCTTTCCTAAATGAACCTTGAAACGGTAGGCTTAAAGCACCCTTTTATGTGTTAATGAATGTAATTTGGAGTTGGTAGGCCAATGACACCTCTCATATGTGATAATGTCAAGGTAACAAAATATTCTATGGGAATGTAGGCTAAGCACCGAGTGGATTTGGTTAGATGGAAACTCCCCCAATAGTTAAGCATGAGTTTCAATGATCGTCTACCTTATCCCATAAACTATGTGCCCACATAGGTAGCTAGTGGATCCATTAAGCTATATGTACCGGTCTTCCTTAGGCAAGTAGACCACCTCTTTACGGTGTGGGGACTTATGACACCGGATTCCATGACAAGCTCTCATGGTCTATGTCGGTTAAATGCTTACTTCCCATCATGTGAGATTTCATTATGGTTTCTTGTTAGGTTCTACAAAGTGTAGGTAGTAGTATGGGATGCTACCTATATATTGCACGAGTAGGCTTGGAGAGGATCATAGTGAGTTTCTCTAAAATCCTTATGTCTGTGACATAAATATGCCCTAAATGAGGTTATTAAAGAATGTTGGCTCTCAAGTGCTTAATATGAGGTGCATGCTATACTTGGGTTATATTATGAGTTATTTTCCCTTGTCATGTCTTAATTAATGATATACCTCTTATGTATGAATATTGTTCACGTATTGATTCACTTGAGTTGCTTTCAGTCATTGAATTTAGTTATTTGTTTACTTAGCCATATTACATACTCGTACATTCCTTGTACTGATGTCGTTCGACCTGCATCCATTTATGATAGAGATATAGGTGTTCATGATTATCAAAAGACACTTTGTTGAGATCATTCTACACTCTAGTTAGCTTTGGTGAGCCTTCTTGTATTCCGGAGGACTTCATAAAAACTTTCCCCTTAGTAGTTTTGAGGTGTCGTGGGTCTTGTCCCGACACTCATCTTTATACAGTAAAGGCTTCATAGATAGACAATTTTGGAGAGTCTTTCAGTTTCAGATATTTTATTTAAAACTTATGTTTCATACTCAGTATATTCAGCGAAGTTTTGAGATTCAGTAAACTATTTTTAAGACATTTATTTCAATTTGTTGCTTATGTATGCTTGAGTTAGTCTTCCGCTTGTAGTCAGCCAGGATGAGGCTTCGCTTGAGAGCCATCAACGGTTCTCAAGTTTCGGCCACGTCCAGGGTGTAGGCTCGGGTCGTGACAAACTTGGTATCAGAGCACAGAGTTCAAGTGTCCTAGGGTGTGTATGAAATCGTATCAGTAGGGTATTGTTTATGGTTGGGATGGCCCCACTTTTATAAACGAGGGACTACAAACATTTAGGAAAAGTTTGCCTTATTTCATACTCTAAATCGTGCAATAGAGTTGTGTCATAAGGAACTTATTCAAGCACGTGTGTTTCTCATATTCATTCCACTACTCCTCATAGTTAAGGTAGTTTAAAAGCAAAGCCAAATCCTTATCAATGAATTACTCTCAGCAAAAGTCTTGACAAAGTCATGAGACTTCATAGGGGCTTGAGAAAATCCCGTGAGTGAATTAAGTGTTGAGTTTCGAAATAATGCACTCTTATTCATATGAAACATGCATTCAAGCTAGAAGTGAGATATATTCCCAAACTCTTTTCCCTAAACGTTGTTCCAATTGAGACCCATATAAGGAAGTATGTTTTAAAGCTTGGGTAGTAATTGCACCCAAAATGATTGTATGAGTAATGATGTTATAAGCAGCAGCAGCAGCAGCAGCAGTAGTAGTAGTAGTAGTAGTAAAAGTTCCCAAAGTTAGAAGAATGCATGCAGATGTATAGTAATTTAAGAAGGGAGAGAGTGATGAGGTAAAGTAGGTTGTTGCATTTATGCAATTTTGTATATTAATGAAGAGTTTTCCTTTATGAGTAGACTAAGGAATAGTAATTTTGTATAGAGTTCATGATAGAAGGTAGATTAATAGTTACTAGTCAAGATGAGTTAGAGTATACATTAACTAGAAGGGAGTTTATGTCAATGTTATTGTGTTAGTGAAGGCCAAGTATATGTGTGGAATAAAAGTGTAGAGTGTTCATGAGGTGATAGCTCTAAACTAGGCTTGTGATTCTAAGGGGAAGCCTAGAATATTCAGAGGGTTACAAAACTAATTAGGCAATAATGCATAGCGAATGGGTAAATAGTACTTAAGTTGTTAAATGAAGGGTGGCGGTAAATTGTAAGCATGAAGACGGAAAGATAAAGATTGAGTACTTGTCATGAGGTTTTAGTGGGCGAGTGTTTCTTAATTTGTATTTAGTATTTGTAAGTTAGCATAGTAAGTGAGCAATCATATTGATATCCGAGTTAAGTAATAAACATTAAGCTTGAATTTGAGATGAGCTTTGTGATCAAAAGAATGACAACACGAGGGTTATAATGTTAGTCTTGATATCTAATCTTGTAGAATGACATAGAGTAGGTGAGGAATTGAGATATTAGCTACAATGAATATGAGTTGTACAAGTGAGATATCCTAACTTTTAGATAAGAGTAGTGAAGTGTGGCTAAGTCATAAGAGTAACAAGAGCATTAAGAGGTGTACCTGAGATTGTATGTAATCAGACGAGGTTCCAATTAAGTTAATGATTTTCCATGTGTGCCTAGATAGTATATTTAAGCTGTCAATGTGGAATAGGCTGATGTAAGCATATTTTTTTTTCCTTAAGTGTTAGATGAAACGGCCTTATAAGCCAATGAGAAGAGGTTAAGATAAGTATCTTAGAATGAGGTCTTAGAAGGAGTCTTAGTACCTACATATGGAGAGTTTAGTAGCCATGAGATAAGCCTTTCCCCGATTATTAGAGTAAAGGGAATGTAGACCAGCTTAGACATACATTAATAGATCCATAGTTTATGAGTGTTATCTTTAGACCCAAGGGGGAGATGATAAGATGAGAAATGAAGTCAAGTGTAGAGAATGAGATAGTGATGTCTTCGAAAAGAGTTTTGGAGATATATTAATCCGTTCATAATCTTGTGTATTCCTCAAGTTCAGTTATTACAACATGATGATGGTATATTAGAATTGAGTCTATGACCTATGCTCATACACTTCAGAGAGATTCACATCTATGCTCAATTTTCAGAATGAGGGGCAAAGACTTTAGCCCATTAATCTCAAGGTTAATCCATGAAGTTATGAATATCAACCCCCTGCTATGAACCTATTCATATAAGAAATCATGTCTCATAGTATGTTGAGTCTCACAAGTTCATCATTTACTCTCAATGGCTAGAAACATAATTTTATGCCATGCATATTCTTATATCAGACACCTCGAATGAATCATGTTTATGATCTTTCATCCTAAAGCTCTTTTAGTGATCTTTTTCAGTTTTAATAGTGATGTTGTCGATAGTAGTTGAGTAATGATAGAAGGAGAGGGTTTGCGTTTCTTATTGTGGTAGTGGTGGTCTTCTTCTTCCATCCAAGGTTATAAATGTGGAGGAAGAAGGGGATGAGGTTTTACCATGACTAATAGTTAAATGAGAGCAAGTTTCTGATAGTAATGTGTGAAATTTCAATTGGTCGAGATGATGAGAAATTTTAAGATGGATTGGTTAGGAGGATTCCATGGAATGGTTATAGTGTTAGGCTTGAATGTGGTCTTGTTAACATGTGGACAAATGCATGATGCATTAGGTGTTTCTTGATATGGGCTCAAGGTTGGTTGAAGGTAGCTATAAGGAGAAATATTCTTGGGATGAGATTCCCTACAGAGGTATAGAACCTGAATCTTGTGGTTTAGATAAGTATAACCAGATCATGTTTAGTACCTTGTGAATTCGAGATTAGACTTGAACACAGTAAGAGCAAGTGGATTGATCTAGACGTTTGTAAGAGTAGTCATATACTTTAGTGGGAGTTAGGAGGTGCAACTAATGAAGTGTAGTAAGCACAAAGAAGAGAATAGTTGAGAAGTGTTTCCAAGCTTGAAAGCTACCAATCATATCACTCAAGGCATATTATTCTTATTTTTACTTCGTGCCCAGATATCCTAGCTTTATATCAAATAATTTCAGATAGAGTGTGACTATGTTCAAACTCATATCGTTCATGACTTATGTGCTCTAGTATAGTTTCAAAACTATTAGTATCAATCAGTTCAGCCTATGTTAGTAGGCAAGCTCAGAAGTCAAGAGAGGTAGTGATAGTAACTATTTTCCCCTCCATTCTCAGTTTAACCATCATTCGAGGACGATGATCCCAAGGGGGAGATATTGTAACACCCGAAAAATTTCTAAGCTAAGACCCGAACCATTCTTCATTTACTTGTAGGGTCATATCGTCTAATTCTTAAATTGCCCATATCTGTAAAGATAAATTCTTTAGTGTGGAAATGATTTTGGATAGCAATTAAGGTCACTAGAAACTCTTAGTACAAAGTAGAGTTAAAAGTTTCCTTATCAATTAAGTTTTGATGTAAGATTCTATTTGTGTAAACTTCAAACGACTATATCTCTTAGAATATAAAGATTTACGTGGCCCATAACCTATCTAATTAAAGGTAGTTGAATCTACTTTCTGACGCCACCAATTTTGCACCAATCCAATTTTTGAGTAAAAAGTTATGACCATTTTAGTAATTGATATAGTGTAGTGACGAATTAGTCGACGTGAAAACATTAAAAAGGGTCTTTTTGTCTTTTTACCTCCAAGAAAACCCTAAACGAATTTCTTGACTAATAAAAGGCTCAAACCAATCAGATTTTCATTTTTTAATCCATCATTCTCTTCTCTCTATAACCCTAGGGTAAAACCCTAAGAAAAATCAAAGTAGAAGACTTCATTCAAGATTCTTTCAATCTTTTTCAAGATTCTTCTTCAAGGTAAGTCCTTCTCCAAGAATTTTATTCTTTCCAACTCAACTTCCTCCATACAATTATGAATCACTAATGAAAATCATAATTCTTGGTCATAGAGATTTCAAGAAACTAAATCAAGAATCTCAAGAAAGTTTTTTTTTATTGTTCTCCTTCAAGGTAGGGTTTGAAGGCTTCTAATCAAGTTCTTTTTCAAGATTTTTCAAGAACCTTGTTCTTCCAGGTATGTAAGGCTATCATAGTGTTGGACTAGTTCGTCCTCACGCCCTACATCTACTTTCAAATCAGTAAAAGAGTAATCTAGGATTCTACCCCTAGATTTGAGTATTCTTGAGATGAGTTAATTTTGAGTTCCCGAGTTCTTATTTCTTTTTGAAATTCTACTCCTAATTATTGATTTTTTATATGTTATGCATTAACATTCTTGATTTGACTCGTTCATGTCCATAATTTTGCATGAACCCTATGAATTGAGTTATAAATTTTGAGAAGCTTTTTAAAGCCAACACTTGAGTTTTAAATTGAGTTTTTTGAGGAAGTAAAGATGAGTTTTGAGAAAGAGTTGTATTCATGAGTTTCTATATGGTTATTGAGGTCCTCAAGTGAGTCGTTCATGTCTATAATTTTACATGAACCCTACAAATTGAGTTATATGTCTTGAGAGTCTTTGGAAGCCAATCATTGTGTTTCAAATTGAGTTTTGAGAAAAAAGATGAAAGGTTTGATTTCATAAATACTGAAGAGTTTCTAATGTTATTTTATTCATACATATACATATGTATCTATGTTGATTATTGGACTTGAAAGATAAGTTCATAAGTGCATACTTTCAAGAAGGTAAACATGTCTCATGTTTTGAAAAGTATTCTAAGTAATGTAAGAAGTCCATTCTTTGTAATGGGTGAATTGAGCACAAAGTTATTTTAATTATTTTGGGAGTAGTATCGAGCACTGAGTTGGGTTACATTCTTTTATGATTCGGAAGTCCAACAAAACTACGTCGCCAGTGTAGGATAGGATAGCATTGATTCATAATGTGAATCCTCAACTGCCTTTAAGAAGGCCAATTAGATGGATCCATAGTCACGATATCATCCTATACCCTGAAAAGGTATAGGATGGGCCCTTGCACTGTGAGGCAGGACGTTGTATCATTGCTAGGCTCATTGTAATGGTTGTCGGTTAGAAAAACTCTCCACAAGTTAAAGTATATTATTTTCATAATGCTTTTATTGCATATCTTATTGTAAAGATTAAATGGTTTTCACTTCATGTTCATGTATTGATTCAATTGAGTTGCTTTCAGTCATTCAGTTCAGTTATTTGTTTACTCAGCCATATTACATACTCGTACAATCTTTGTACTGATGTCATTCGACATCTATCCTTTTATGATGCAGATACATGTGTTCAGAATTGTCAACATACACTTCGTTGAGATCACTCTACACTCTAGTTAGCTTTGGTGAGCCTTCTTGTATTCTAGAGGACATCACAGTTACTTTCAAGTTAGTAGTTTTGAGGTGTCGTGGGTCTTGTCCCGGCACTCATCTTTATACAGTAAAGGCTTCATAAATAGATAGTTTTGGAGAGTCTTTCAATTTCAGATATTTTATTTAAAACTTATGTTTCATACTTGGTATATTTAGTGCAGTTTTGAGATTCAGTAAACTATTTTTTAAAACGTTTATTTCAATTTGATGCTTATGTATGCTTGAGTTAGTCTTCCGCTTATAGTCAGCCATGATGAAGTTTCGCTTGAGGGTCAACAATGGTTCTCGAGTGTCGGCCACGCCCTTGTGTAGGCTCGGGTCATGACATATTAAATCCTTTTTATTTGTAATACTACCAAATGAAAGGAATTAGTTATACATCTTAGGGAAAAAGGTCGAATATACCCTTTAACTTTGTAATTTAGAGCACATATATCCCTCATTTTGAAAGCGGCTTATTTATATTCCTATTGTTACACAAATGACTCACATATACCCTTTTCCTCTAACGAAACTGAAGGAAAGAATTTTAAATTAATTTTTATTAATTTTTTATTTAAAAATATAATCCATATAGGGATATATTTTTATCCTGCTCACATTGATTTTTTACCTTTTTAATTCAATGTATAATTTGAATTTATTATTTTTATGGTCAAATTTATTCTTTTCACTTATTTTCCTATAATCTTTACTATAGATATCCTAAAAAATTATAGCTATAAATACTAAATTAATTACAATAGCAAAAAATGTAGTTTTAATTCTCTTTTCTCTTTTTTTTTTTAATTTACATTTTTTTCTTTTTATTTCTCTTGTTTTACACTAAAGAATGAAAGAGAAATTGGAATAAAAATAAGAAACTCAAATCATAATAATCAAAGAAGTTAAAAAATAATTTATGTTTGAAAAATATCAAATACATAATTTTTTTAATTAATAAAAAATAAAAAAATTCCAATTAATTTTATCACCTTTGTAATAGCAGGGGTATATGTGAGCAACTTTTCTAAAGGTGCGGGGCTTATGTGTGCCAATTTTGTAACGGTAGGGGCATATATGAGCCACTTTTGTAATGAGAGGCATATCAGCTCTAAATGACATAGTTGAGCGGTATATCATGACCTTTTTCCCTATATCTTATAATACCGTGTAGGGTGTATAACTAATCTATAGATTTATTATACATAGGCCAAAATTTCTACAAAACATAATACTAAATAATACCATAATTAATTAATAGACTATTTCATCTAATACTTCCTACCGAACGAGCCCTTATATGTATACTCACCCTTATTTTTCTACACCATTTTATTTGCATATTACTAAAGTATTTCTGTTTTTTAATATTTGGAAAACATCAGGTGCAGTCCGAGGGAGAAGTGACAATTGAGTTATCTTAGTACCTGATGAGTCTCCAGACTGCAGTTCAACGTGAGCTGCTTAGTGGTTTAGCTCACAACAACTGACAATCTAAAAATGCCAAATAAAAATCAAATGTTATTTCAGTATAATTTTCATGTTATTATTTATTGATATACACATTTTATTTTATAAGCTAAAACTTTCAAAAAGATTTAAATTATCACAATTTAATTTATTTTTTTCATATGCATCCAAATGATTTATATAATAGAACAAAGAGTAAGAGAAACTCACTGTCGAGTTTCAGAAATTCGGACGAAAGAGTGGAGCTAGAAAGAACTAGTTAGAAGAAGAAATATATTACTCCCTCATCCTAATTAGAACACCTTTGAAATTTATTAATAAATTTTAAATATTTGTGTGACTATAAACTATTTCATTAAGGTAAAAATAATAATTTATAGTCTAAAATAAATCTTAAATATTTGCGTGACTATAAATTATTTCATTAAGGTAAAAATAATAATTTAAAACTAGGTTATTTTTAATAATAAAAATATTACATATTTTAAAATAGACTAGAAAGAAAAATGTGTCACATAAATTCTTGCTTAAAATAGAAACGGAAGAAAAAGAAAATCAATAAAAATTACAACAAAAGAATGTTAGCAAATTTCATGTCTATATTTATATTATAACATAAAAATGTAAAAAAGGATACCATGTAGATTATTTATGGCCTAATAATTACGGAAATGCAGCACTAAAATTTTACATAAAAAATATTGGAATTGAACCCGCAACATTGATGTTTCAAAACTTGACCTTTCACCACTGGCACCAGGCCCCTACTTGTTTCTCGGGGTGGAAAGTTTAATATATATTGTCTATGTTATATTCACACACAAACACACACACATATATATATACACGGAGTTTCACTGGATGTCGTGGCACACCTCCCTTACACATAGATCTGCCCCTGCTCATATCAAATATTTTGTACGTGAATACGGTGGGAATGTTGGGTGCACTCATGACCAAATGATATTTTGGGTTGTGACATGCTTAGAGAATTTATTATTTTTAAAATATAATATTTCGCTAAATAAAATTTGTGACGAATTTTATTATTTAACTACATAAATTGGCGGTCACTAATGTTTGTTCTTTAATAGCGTTTGCTACAGACGACCCACTTCTCCTGAGAACAAGAATTATAATTCTCCACTCTAATATTTCATGATTCGATATTAGAGTCTATAATAAATATTAGTCTGTACTTGATAAAATGACATCTAAATAAATAAAAGTTTGTTTTTGTATCATCAATATACACTACATTTTTAGTGGTAATTCTAGTTTATTTAGTAGGTTATTAATCCTAATTACTTTTAATCTTGTAGGCTTAAACATGTAATGTGGAAGCAGACATATGTGTTGCCAAAAAAAAAAGAAAGGGATCATTCTTTTTGAACCATACTAAAAAAAAGTAGGTCATTCTTTTTTCGTAGATTAAATTACACTGACGATATAAAAACGTAAACATAGATAGTATGTGAGATGGTAAAGGAGGACTAACTTTTAGATGGTGCGGGCAGTACAATGAGATGCATAGTTGCATTGTTGGGAGGTAATTCTAATTGAAGAGGATATAGTTTTCCATTTAATTTGTTGCGCAAACACAAGGTAACATTATTGAGCCCTGTTTCTTTCTCCAATTTTTGTGTCAATTCCTTTAACCCTTGCTTTTTGAACTGAAATGAAAGCTCTTCCAATATGTCATTCACATTTCCCTTCTCGTCTGCTACATAGTAATTAACTAATCGACCTTCCGATTTCGACTTCGAACCATCAACTCTTGACTACACATTAATTAAATCATTTGGTTAAGAATATATCAATTGGAATTCAAAGATTAATATTTGTTTTATGCATGTAGTATTATTTACACAATTAAGAAACAACGAAACAACTTAGTTTTATGCAAGTAAAAACAAATGTTTGCCAAACACTTTTGCTAATGCCGGATTTTGTTCAAATATTATTATTTATACATACATACAACATGCATGTTGTTATTCTATTTTTCAGATGTATTGTTAATAATGCATAAAACCTAACGTCAACGTTATTTAGCACATACATTTTACTTTATTTTTGCATTAGACTATATAGAAAAAACTAACCTCAAAATTGGAAGACCTCGAAAATGTGAAACGGAAAGAGGAATTCGAAGTATCATGATCTAATGATCCAGTTTGCTGTGAAATACTTTTGGGTGGTTCGAAATGAACATGTAATGATTGTGGTTGTTGTGAAATATTATTGGGAGGTTTTATATCATTATGTATTATTGATTCTGGTTGATGCAATAATTCAATAATATCAACTTCCCATAAGATCCAATCTTGATGTCTAAAAGGTACATCGTGAGTAACTGAATTTCTAAAAGGAGGTAATCCACCATTTGCCCGTAGATATTTCCCATAGCTTGTTTTGAATTTCACTAATGATGAAACTTTAATAGGTTCCCATTCAATTGATGAATCCAATTTCATGGGCAAATTTTGAACAACTTTAAGACCCGTTACTCCAAGAAGAAACTGTTCATTTGTTGCCATCAGGTATTTACTATACCAACTTTTCAAACGTACAACATTATCCATTCCCTCACCAAATTCAATTCCCCATTTTGCACTCTTACAACTTCCATCACGATGTTGGAATACCGTTTTTTCATCTGAGTTAGCATGCAAGAATTTCCCATGGTGGCTTCTTAGCCTCACATATTTCGCTTTATATAATAATTCCATCCTTCAATTCTATAACTACTAAATACAAACGACGAAATTTCAAGAACAATGTTTGATACACGTTACACTTAAAATTCTGAATCAGAAAAGAAAAACAAGGTCAAATTGATTAAACAATCAATATGTCCTACAAATAACTTAATCTTTTAATGTATAATTTTGCATGGTAGATCTTTACCCTAACATATTTGACTTACCAAAAGAATTCCATCATGGATTCCTATAAATATAAAAGATAAATAGTAAAGATAAAGTTTCAAAACCATTTGAAAAACACACATGACACTACAAATTCGAATTAGAAGAGATCAAATAAAAAAAAAAATGACAAATCCGTTCGGTGATCAATTTTCTAAAAAGAAATCTAATTTTTAAAGGAATTTTGTTTGTTACCTTACTTGGTATCCACTATATTGTTATACGTAAATGAATCATATTTGGATAGGGGAGAAATTTTAGCAAAATTGTGGACGCGAGGAAGGGAATATAGAGGAAGTTGTGGATCAATGACTTATTAGAGGTTGTGAGGAAATAAATGAAGGATAGCGAGATAGGATCATATAATAAATGTTGGCTCAGATGAGTCATTTACTTTAAGCGTTAAAAGAAAAAGTACTACTACAAAATAAAATATCTCTTTACTTTTAATTGAAGTTCTCTTTCGAGTTTGTTCCTCTCTATTTATCTTCTATTCATTTTCTCCAAATTCTTATTTGGGTAGGGACTGTTACAATCCGATTTCTCAAGACATGATGACACCTATTACATCGCACCAGAAGTAAGCCAAACTCATAGCCCAAAATTAGAAGTAACAGGATATCATGCGGTAGAAAACATAAGGTGAATGGGGAATAAAATAGAAATAGAAGAAGAAAAAGAACAAGAAATGAACAGATAAATACATAGCAAGACAAGCCCAAGATCTTACATCAGTTGGAAATCAAGCATCTAGTAAAAAAAGGACTACAAAGGCTTTCAAAATACAAATAAGTACAGAGCTGTCTCCAAAAGCTAAATAAAAACCTGTCCTAGCCAAGACATATGAATATCGGCAACTCAGAACATCAAGAGCTCACCTGAGTCTCTTAACCCAAAAGCTGCTCCACATGAGATCCAAATCAACGAGGACCACTCATACTATGATCGGTATGGTGCAGAAAAGTAGAATGAGTACCAACAAACAATACTCAGTAGGCATACGCTTTGCCTAGTTCTTAACAACTTCTATCTTTTGAGCATCAACCTTTATTCCTTCATCAGATATAGTATAACCTTGGAATGCCACAGATTTCAACCAAAACTGACATTTAGAGAACTTTGCATACAACCTACATAATGAAGAATTCATAACATCTGCCGCAAGTGATTATCATGGTCGTTTTCCGATCTTGAATACATCAAAATGTCATTTATGAATACTATCACAAACACATCTAGAAATGGCTTGAACACCTATTCATCAAATCCAATAAATTTGTTGGTGCATTTGTTAGCTCGGATGACATGACTAAACACTCAAAATGACCATACCGTGTACGGAAAGTTGTCTTTGGTATATTTTGAACTTTGACCCTAACTTGGTGATAAGCCGGCCTCAAGTTGATCTTTTAAAAATACGTAGCACCCTGCAATTGATAAAAAAAATCATCAATTCTAGGAAAGGGATATTTGTTCTTAATCGTTATCTTATTCAACTGTCGGTAGTCAATGCATATTCTCAACGAACCATCTTTCTTGCATCCAAATAAAACTGATGCTCCCAATAGGAACATACCAGGCCTAATGCATCATTTTTCTAACAAGTCTTTTCATTTCTCCTTCAACTCCCATAATTAATCGAGGTCATTCTACATGGAGGGATGAAGATAGTTTGAGTATCTGGAATTACATCAATACCAAACTCTACTTCTCGTTTAGGAGGCAAACCCGTAAGATCTTCAGGAAATACATTTGGAAATTTATTTACCATATGAATGGATTGAAGAGTTGGTGGCTCTGCATCTATAGTTTACACTCTCACCAGATGACATATGTATCCTTTGGACATCATCTTCTTTTCCTTAAGATAAGAAATAAACTTACCTCTGGGCAACCCAATATTACATTTCCATTTGAGGATTTTCTTTTTTAGAAAATGGAAATTAATATCTTAGGTCGGCAATTTACCATGACATAACAAGAAGCTAACCAATCCATACCCTTTATAACATCAAAATCTACCATTACTAGCTCAACAAGGTCAACCAATGTATCACGATCACAAACATTTACATTGAAATTACGATAAACCTTTCTAGCTATAATAGACTTACCAATCAACATATGCAGTTCAAATGGTTTAACCAATAATTTTTGTGTTTTTAACTTCCAGCAATAAATGGAGCGACATATGATACTGTAGACACCAGATCTATTGATGCAGTACAATATGTGAAAACATGGACAATCTACCTGTAACCACATCCGGTGAAGCTTCCAAATTATGTCAATCCCCTAGGGCATATGTGCTGTTCTAAACTTCACTAGAACTAGATGCTCCTCTACCACGACCTGTAGGCATCTGCAGCCCCCTACCAAAAGTAGGTATTGATGATGACGAATCAAAAACTGATCTAGTAGGCCGTACTACACCAGTCATGCCCCTATGGGTGTAGTATCTCATCATATGTCACAGTTTACAACACCAAAAACAAACATCTCTCCCAAACCTACATTCATGTGGATGATTTTTTCTAAATTCTTCACAAGGTTGTCGAGAAGGTCTTGATTGGCTCATATTTCCCTTCTCTTGATGACCTTCTATTTGTGAACCTTGGCTTGAACTTCTTTGACAAAATTAATTGCCCATAAAACCTTGATACCGGGTTGGAGCACTAGTTGTAGAGTAGGAAGATGATGGCCTAGTCGACCTATTAAAGATTCGAGGCCTACACTCACCTTAGGATGGTGTAAACTGCCCTATGGATCTGACCCTCTTGGAATGCCCTATTTCTGAATCTTGTGTTCTCATTTTCCTTTGATCCTCCAACTTTTACACAAATGCTTTCATCCTTGCTATATTCATGTCTTTATTCAACGAAGAAATGGTTATATCTCTAACCAGATAAGAATATAATCTATCCACGTATCGATGAACTCTCTCCTCCATAATAGCTACTACATTAGTAGCATACCTGGGCAATGAATTAAATTTGAGACTATACTCTAAAGCTTATATTCCCTTGCTGGAGATTGAAGAATTGATCTGCATGGGCCTTTCGGATCTCCAATGGAATATAATAGTCAAGGAAAGCCTTTTTGAACTCTTTCCAAATAGTTGAAGGTGCATTTGTCCCCCTAGATTGCTTCCAAGCTTGTACCACAATATAGCCACATCCCTTAATCTATATGTTGCTATCTCAAGTGCTTCTTTACCACTTACATGCATAACATCCAAAGTGTGTTGGATCTGATCTATAAAGTCTTGTGGATCTTCATTAGGATCTCGTCTAGTGAACGGTGGAGGGTACAAATTAAGAAAATCATGTATCTGCATGCTAGCTGTCCTATCTATACCACTAGTGCCTGCAAATTGACCTTCTTGGCCTTGGTCGTGGCCAGCAACTATACGAGTCAATAATTGGATTGCGTTCTTCAAATCATGCTCTCTAGCATTAATAGGAGGTTATAGCAATGATGCTTTGCTCCTTAGATCTTCCGGAGATTGAGGGGTCGGGGAAGTATGTTATAGAGACTCATCTTAAGCCTCACATTAATCAACTTGATGAGGTGGTGGTTGGCTGGTCCCTTCTTGAGTAGCCACATCTACTTGGTTACCTGTACTTTTACTCCTTCTCGTAACCGGTATCTTTGAAATAAAAAATAATAATTTAGAACTTAGATATAATCCATCTACAACAATGTCACTATCGCATGATCTAAGAAATGAAAGAAAAGAGACAACTCTTACATGTCTCGTAACCTCCTATTTATAAATGTGGTGCATAACACATCCATAAGAAAAACGGTATACAATCACAACTTTGTACATTCCCTAGGATGACGTGGTCTGATACCACTTTTGTCATGCCTCAATTCCTATTAAGACAGAAAGGAACTCAATGACCTAAAGGCTTGAGAGAACCAACATATAACGTGTGCTTACTATGCATATAACTATGACAATTTTAAAGTTGTGAAAAGTTCATATAGGATGTAGAGATAAGAATCAACATATGTAAACCCAAGACTTATATACAAGGCTTGGTCGTTGATTCCGCAACTATAAAGATACAAGACACAATAAACTATATCTATTAGTCTACAAAACCTCTAAAAAATTGAAAGCCTTAGTTTAGGATGGGACAAGGCCTTGTCTTACCCTTAACTATCATATAGTAACAAAATAGGTGAAAAAGACTTGGTAAGTCCTGAATCAACCTGGAGTGTCACCAATAATAGTTGTGTATCTATTCTACTACTAAAGAGGTCTGATGTTCAATTGGGTGCTCCAGATTTATCCTGGACCCATGGGTGCAAACAAATTATGCTACCCCTCCAAAAGTCGATATTCCAGACACAACAAAACCATCAAAACTTTTATTGTATGTAGTCTTGGAAAAAGTGGACCCACACCACATGGACCTATTTTATCTAAAATGCACAAAGATGCAATGAGCGTTGTGATAACACTCAAAATATTCTCTAAAAGAAATCCAAAGAATAAGTGGTCGTTGTCAATAAAAAATACCCCACTAAGATTTGAGGTTGAATCCCACAAAGAGTGATATCGTGAAAGGAATTCTATCAAGAAATTTAAAATGTAAATCAATTTACTTGTAGCAGTAAAAACAATGGGTGAATAATTCCCGCAAATCTATGAAAATGATTTTTTATATCAAGAGTAACAATTAAACTAAAATTTCAAAAATTCAAAGAAGAGTAATCTAGGGGTGCGGAATATGAAATTGATGTCACATAAGAGTGGTTGTGTTGCTCTATAGTCCTGAACTCTCATGGATAGGCTAGGGCATCTTCAACGAAACTACTCATCTTTCCATCCTGTCATGCCTCAATTCTCGTTAAGACGGACACACACCCGATTCCCTAAAGGCTCAAGAGAACCAACATATAACATGTGCTTACTATGCATATAACTATGAAAATTATAAAATTGTGACAAATGCATCTATGATGTAGCTATAAGAATCAACATAAGTAAACCCAAAACATATATACAAGGCTTGGTTGTTGAGGCCACAACTGTAAACAGACAACTGAACTATATACATTAATCTACAAAGCTTCTAAAAGATAGAAAACCTTAGTTTAGGACGGGACAAGGCCTCACCTTATACCCTTAACTTTACAGTAACAAAATAGATGCCAAAGACTTGTTAAGCCCCGAATAAACCCGGAGCTTCATCAATAACAGTTGTGTATCTTGATCCTTCTAAAGAGGTCTACTAGCTGGAGTACATGTGCTTGTGGCATGTAATGCAGCGTCCCGGCGAGGGACATTAGTACGAAAAATGTATTGAATATGTAAGGCAATAGCATATGTAAAAATGGGGCTCAAATGAAATCAAGTATCAATATATATGTGCAAATATCATAATAGAAGACCACATTTGCTTACTCTTGTGGGATCATGCATGTTACATTCTTTTCTTTACCCTTTTGTGCATTGTAATCTTTGTAAGGCATGTGATATAAATGACCACTTGATGAGTGGTAGAACAAGATGACCCATGCTAGGAATTTTAACTCCTGGGATTTTGTCCTCATAATTACATAACTTGGGATCGGCCCATGCTAGGCTTTCGCCCTTGAGCTGCCACCCTTGTATACCAATTGGGATCAACCCAAGCTAGGCATTTTCCCCTGGGCTGCCACCAATAAATAAACAGATTGCTTCACTTAGTTTCTTTAATCTTTAAGATTGTTGTTTTGGTGGTCATAATAATTTTTGAGATTTGGAACTATGGACAAATAGTAGAAGATATGAGAATAATAACTTTAAGGCAATAACAATGAGATAAGGACTTATGTAACATCAATATATTACTTATGAGCTTAAATGACACAATTAACTTCAATTGACTAAGAGGAAAATTCACCAAGCTTGTTGTCGTGAATATCATTTCTATACTAGCACATCAAAGGATAATTATACAAATGTAGATTAATGAACATATAATGAATTAATTCGACACACTAGGGAGAGGGGAAAATAGTGTCAGCTACATTGGAGATTGTACGTTGCAACTATGTTTCCCTTACTAGTAATAGAGCTTAGGAAATTCACTATGTTGATATTAATTGCAAATATCCGATTTCATGCCAAGGAATATGGAATCGGTTAGTCATGCATACCATATTCTCTTACCAATAAAACTTTCATGATTCAACATCCCTTTTAGGTGTTAATATATATTATAAGTCATGATAAACTAAAATTAGAAGCTATTACATTGTGGTCCTCATAAAATAGTAGCTAACTTTGACGAACAATGAGCCCATACAACCCTTAAACAAATCTGTATCACCACACCCTCTTTCTATGTCCAGTACAAACCTTATATATATTTTACCAAGATTACTCAAGTTTCCTCCAACAACAATACACATAAAATATTCCCAAATATTCTTTATCATAGCAACCAAATATTGAACTCACCATCCCTTGAGTTTTTAATGACAACACACTAGTAATTTCTTACTCAAACTCACACATAAGGAGGACAAAAATGGAGCAGTCACTTTACCTCAATTTTTGCAACTTCTCTTTATAACTTGAACTCTTCTCTTTATAACTTGAATACCTTGAACTCTTCTCCTTATAACTTGAACTCTTCTAGTACTTCAACTTCCCTTCACACCTAAACCAAAGTAGAAGATAAAAGTCTTTTAATAGCTAAGAAAAATGAGTAGTAGCTTGTGGAATCATTCTACCTTGTACTTATACTTAAGCAAGAATAACATGTTTTCCTAGTCTTCCATGGGAGAGTTAAGCTAAATCCATAAGTGTTTCTCTTACCTTGGTTTGCAGATATAAGGGTATCTTCAGGAACGCTCGAAAGAATTTTAAGGCTGTTGTATTAAGCCTTGAGAGAAAAGACAGAGAACTGGAGTTAAATATTATTTTTTGAAGTGTTAAAATGAGGGAAAAGACCATCTTATATTGGATTTATATGGACCCTTCTTGACCATTAAAAAATCCTCTAGAACTGAAATGACCCAAGTTCCTAAAAATGTGCTTCGGAAGTTACCGGAAACTTGTTTTAGCTATATCTAAAAATTCGTTTCATTTTTCGAAAATCCGACTTCGTATTCTTGTTTAGGGGGTTAAATTGAGTGGGAAATGGGTCTAACCCAAATTTTAGATCAACTGTATCAAAATCCGAAATTTCCAAGTGAAGCTTTTTTCGAGGGTATACTTTGGAGGGTCATATCTCCTAGCACACAAATAATTGGGTGTCCCATAACATATCCATGGAAATACCTTTGAGTTAGCTACCTAACGCACTTCGTTTCACCTCATTCGGAGTTCGGACGAAGAAGTTATGCCCATTTTCGTAAAATCTGTCCGGCAGGAAATGCAATTTCCAGTGAGCGTTTTTACTGTTCACCCGCCTCATTTTTTTTTCTAAGTGTTGGACCATTTTTCCAAAGGGCATATGTTATTTCCTATGTACCATTAGTTCAATTCCCATCTCTAAAACATTTCCCAAAACACCTCTCCCATACTTAGACACATTTTCTCTCAAGTTCTCTCAAGAACCCTAATCCAAAACCTTCCTCAAGATTGAAGAGACTCTTGCTCCAAGTTTCAAGCTTCCATTGAAGACACTCTCAAGACCTTCATAAGAACTCAAGGTATGTGGTGTTGAACTCATGGGTCCTTCCACCCATAGTGCCTAGACTCTATTCTACTCACTAATTCATGGTTTAAGTTAAGATTCATAAATTAGTCTTGTTCTTTGTAATAATTTCCTGCACATTGAATTTTAAACATGAAAAGTGAATGTTTTGAGCATGTTGTGACTCTAGAACTTGAATCTAAATTTGGAATGGATGTGGAGATTTTCATGTGGTCTTGTGGGTGTTAAAAGGTGTTGTTGTAGGTTGTTCACTGGTTTGGCTGCATAATTACTACCCTATTTTCCATGCTCTTTGATTCCATTACATGCCTTCAAGGTGTTTGACAAAATGTCCAACTATGGTGAATTGGTGAATTGATGCTTTAAAGCTTGAGTTATGAGATGTATGGCATTCCAGAGATGTGTTGATGACAAACTAAGCTTGTGTATATGTTCATTCCATACATGAGATTGCATTAGAGCCTAATGGAAATTTCCTATATAAAGTGTTGCATGACCATGCCCGGTCCGGGGGAAAAGAACCGGACAACCATGTGAGAGGTTTATATCTCACCACCTAGGATGCTTGGGGTGTGACCAACATCAACCATGTGAGAGGTTTATATCTCACCACCTAGGATGCTTGGGGTGTGATCAACATCAACCATGTGAGAGGTTTATATCTCACCACCTAGGATGCTTGGGGTGTGACCAACATCAACCATGTGAGGGGTTTATACCTTGCCACCAGGGTGTCCGGGTGTGAACGGCATCCCCCATCCTAAGTTGGGGTTATAGATTGGTTGGATCATGCATACACATATGATATCTACTATTAGTATAGATTTACTTAAACATGTTTTGACTTCACTTTGATCATGCATCCTCATATTGTTATTCATAATGCCTATGAAACTACTTCTTATATTTTGATTGTGTCCTTGTCTATTGTTGTGTTGCACCCCGCATACTTAGTACATTCCAAGTACTAACGCATATTTTGCCTACATGATGTCACCATGTAGGGACCGGAGCTACTCTTGATCCTTCTCTCCATTCACGTGGCTAGTACGGTGCTTATCCGAGTTTGTTGGTGAGTCCTCAATGATTCGAGGGCTATGTTATGTTTCCTACTCCTATGTTTTGAGACTTTAGCTTGCAATTGTATTTTGACTATGAGGGGAGCCGGTAGTATGTCATGGCCCCCGTCCTATCTATGTATGTAGAGGTGTGCGTTTGACAAGTATTTTGTAAATGAGCTTGACTCTTGTTCTATGATGTCATTTTGAAATGGTTTGCCCTTAGTCCCTATTTCCCGTTAATTAATGTTGAATGTACTTCCGCGACCGATGAAGTGTGATGACAGGTTTGAGAGGCTTGTTTGGGGTTCCTTCGGGTTCCTCATTCGCCATGTCACGTCTAGGCCCTAGGCTTGGGTCGTGACAAGAACCTCCCTTTTTAGCTCCATTTTCAGCCACTAATTGCTCAAGTAGGTGATGCACCTTCTTATGCACATCAATCTGCTCAAAAGGTCAACTAGGTGATGCATCTACTTTCCTTTTCTTAATTGGGCTTAACTACATTCGTCCTTTCTAGATTTGGCTGTTGGTTTTTTTTTTTCATTTATTTATTTATTTTTACTTAGTTTGGGCCTTACGTAAGTCTAGTAACATAGGTCTAAATCTGATCGATTGACCTTACGACCTTTAACTAGATCCATATATCTCAAGTAGGTGATGCATCTAGTAGCTTAATTAAGCAAAGCAAGTAGCTTACTATTTTATTCCATTCTCTAAATATTAATCCCTTTTACTTTAACTTAGGACTTAACTTTGAACTTTAAGCTCAATTACGACCTTACTATCTCTACTTCAAATACTTTCATTGGGGTTAACTTGGAGTACACATGTCAAGTATCATATGAATAAAATAACATATTCATAATAGAGGGTATTACAAATCTCAAAGCATCACTTCATAGAAACTCTTTTTGGTCTCTGATGAGTCGGCGCTTTTGTCTCATTTAGGAATTAATATCTAGTATTTTAGTATCCTCAATGCCTATTTTATGCTCTAAACTAATGTTTAATTGCTAATTTGCAACAATGAAGGCAAAAGAGCAATGCAAGAACATTACCGGGCAAAAAAGAGTGAAAACGCTGAAGAAAAGAAAGATTGATAATCACCAAAGCCACTCGGCGACACACCGAGTGGCTCTTTAGCTCGCAAAAAGTTCCAGCAGGCCAGCCCTTAGACAAAGACAACTCGGCGATGGAAAGGATGAATCGGCGAACCGCCGACTGGATCAGCGAAGTAAGTTTTGATCGCCCAAAGAGAATGAAAGTGTGGAAAAGCCAAGACAATAAGGTGATGGAAGGGAGAACTCGGTGAGTCGCTGACTTGGTCGGCAAAGCTCGACTTACTTAACCGAGTGGTTCCAAAACTGAAAATCTGAAAGAGTATAAATGCGATTTTAAAAAGAGAGTTGAAGAGTTCTGAAGTTTATGAGGCGATAGTTCTAAGTTTTTGAGAGTTCCTACATTAGGTTTTTGATCCCTAACAATGTTCTTCTAACACCCCGTATCCAAAAAAACTGAATGAAGCAATTTTGGGAAAATTACAAGTGCAAGCCACGAGGGTCACCCATAGCCTGTGGATGGGACCACAGACCGTAAGTGTGGTTCGTGGGTAGGCACCAAGTTAAGGGTTCAAAGAGTTAGAACCACGGCCAAAACCAACGGACCGTTGCTGGGATCTTGGTCTGTAGTCGAGGGTCTGTGGTCCATACCCTCAGAGGTGACTTTCTAATGACCAACGACGGTCCACCAGGACGTGTCGTAGGTCAGACCATGGTCTGTCAACTTGGGTCCGTTGGTGTGCAGCTGACAGTTATTTTTATGGGGCAGTTAGGTCTTTTCCTAATCATTTAGTTCCTATACTACGTCGTTTTAACCTTCATTAAGACCCCTATATAAGTATTTTCACCCTCCCCCCCCCCAAATTAGCTCATTCACTTCATTCTTCCAAACTCACAAAAAAAGATCAATTCTTCTCTCCAAAATATTTCTCTCAAGAAACTTGAAAAAGAAGAAGGATTCTACCTAGGGTCTCAAGTCAACTCCCAATTCCTCCATCGAAGGATAGCATTTGGATTCAAGGTATGATAGTTTTCATCCATGGATTCCTTCCATTCATGGAGTTCCCAAAGTCCTCTATTTCTAAAGGTTGAATTCCCCAATTTAGTTAGGATTTCTTCAAATATAATGGGTTATTTTCATTGTTGATTTGAATGATTTAATTATGATCGCTTATGTATGAATTGATAAAATTGTAACACCTCAGAATCAACTAGACTAAACTATGGCTAAATGTGAGGGCAAGATCCAAGGAAGAGGGCAAGAGCCAAGGAAGAGGGCTAGGGCAGCCCACTATTCCATAGACATTGCCCACCTTCCCACCACCACCACCAGGGCTCATGGTGAGGACCACGGCTCATGGTGTGGCTCGTGATGGTGAGGTAGTAGCTACCCCAAAAAAACCTCCTCCACACGGGGAGCCTTGACGGATCGTGGTGGTCACCACAGATCATAGTGCCACTCGTGGAGGTGAGGCAGTGGCTATGTCAAGCTGCCCCAATGAGGATCCTCCTTACAAGCCACTTGACGACTCATGAAGGCCACCACGGCCGTGGGAGGTGTCCTGGTGATGCCTTCGATAAATAGGGGTTAAGGGAAGGGATGCTTAGCTACTGGTCCAAGGACCACAGAGGGCACCGCGGCTCGGTAAGGACCAAGGATCACGGGACCTCATGTGGTCATAATGTAGACCACTGTAAGTTAAGGGTTAAATGGTCTTTTCCGGTTATAATTTGACTAAAGCTATGTCGTTTTGCCTAAGCCTATGACCCATATATAAGTCATTTTTACTCTAAAACTCACCCATTCAAGTCATTATTTCCAAAACTCAAAAAGAAAATCAAAGATCTTCCTCTCCAAAATATTTCTCTCTCTAGAAACTTGAAGAAGAAGAAGTAGAAGATTCAACCTAGGGTTTCAAGCTAAGGGTCCAATTCCTCCATTGAAGGCTAGCATTTGGAGTAAAGGTATGATAGTTTTCATCCATGGATTTCTTTCATCCATGTACTTCCCAAATTCCTCAATTTCAAAGATTAGAATTCCCCAATTGAGTTAAGGTTTTCTTCAATTATCATGGGTTCTCTAAATTGTTGATTTAAATGATTGAATTATGATCTTCTATGCATGAATTGATGAATTACAATGATTTTTATGATGATTACCCCCATGAACCCATGTAATCCCCATGTTTTCAAGTTATGAATTATATGTTGTGGGAATTTGATCTTCAAGGATGAGTTTTATGAAATTAAGCATGTATTACTAGTTTTACATGAATTTATGATGAAATCCATATCTAACCCATGTTTTCAAAGTGTTGATGATTAAAAGTGGGTTTCGATCTCAAGGAGGTGAATTATGGACTTATACATTTTCTTATGAAATCTATGCAAATGTTTTAGGGGTGCTTTGAGAGTAGAGTACCAATGATGATGATCATGATGTGTTATTGAAAGGTTTTCTCATGTACACATAAGAGTAAGATGTGAAAGGTTTTATCACATAGTAAGGATTCCTAGGTTGAAAGACTTTCTCACCTAATTGAATCAAATATTAAAACTGATCATAGATAGTGAAAGGTTTTCTGACGTATGGTCTAAGGAGCTATCCTAATGAACTTAGTTTGGATTGGTTATTCATGGCACATTTTCATGAGTAATGAAGTCAATTAAGAAATGACTATTCGGTGGGAATCTATGCTTAGCACCACGTGGATATTGAATATGAGATGGAAGCTCTCATGCAGTAGAGTTAGGGTTTCCAACGTAATCTCATGAGATAGGATCCCTTACGTAGTAGAGTATGGGTTTCTAATATCAATCTCATTATCCCATAACTATGTGCCCACATAGACTGATTAGCTAGTGGATCCACTTAAGCTAAAAGTTTGAGGTTCTACCTTAGGCAAATAGAACCAACCCTTTTTGGTGTGGGAGACACCGGGAGATCATGTTATAGCTGACATGGTATCTTGTTGGTTAAGGCTATGTTTCCACAAGTAATGATGAACCAAGGTTACTCAAGGGGTATCACATATGAATTTAAAAGATTTAAAGAAGAAGTTAATTTGCATTGACCATGATTTATCACTTCTGTTTTATAACTCTTTCATATGATGTTTAACTTGTTCAATTGCATGTCATGAATTAAATGTCCCTTTTAGCATGATTTCAAATGTTTTATGCATAGCTTTCATACTTGGTACAGTGTTTTGTACTAACGCATATTCTTGCCTACATTTTTCCCAAATGTAGGGTCCGATATTTAGGGTGTTCAATTTCGTGTCTATAAGTTGGTGATTTGATTGATTCCCGAACTTTGGTGAGTCCCCATGCTTCGAGGATGGACTCAATTGTCTAGTTTCTTTCATGTATTTTCTATTTTGAACATGATGTATGGGCGAGACCCAATTTCATTCTATTGTATTAGATGGCTATGATGAGACAAATGTATTAGACTTCCGCATTGCTTTTATAAAAATGTTTTGGACTTGGACTATTTTTACTCTTATTTTTCTATTTTTTATGTTATGAGAGCTAAGTAGCTTGTATGGAATCCTTCGGGGTCCTATACGCCATGTTACATCTAGGGTGTTCCCCTGGGTCGTGACAAACTTGGTAATCAGAGCACAAAGTTTAGAATGGTCGTAGGATGTCTCATAAGCCACGTCTAGTGGAGGTTTGTTCATGAGTGTGAAGCACACCACATTTATGAATGAGAGGCTACAAGATGATAAGTAAACTCCACTTCTTTCATTACTCTAAAGTCATGCGATATGAGTTTAACTCTACAGGGTCTCTCTCCTAATTCGTGTCCTATGTTCTTCATGATATGGATCCCAAGGAGCTTCCACTAAAGGGAATGTGGGGGACAATGTTGATCAAGAAGCTCCTCCCCAATCCCCTCAAGCTTTGGTCAACCCTGTGGTCGAGAATGTGGCTAATTCAGAGGTTAGGATTGATTTTCAAGTGTTGTCTCAATCCGTGATGGCCCAATCCAATAGGGAAGTTGTGAACCCCGTGAACCCAAATGTGGGTATGGCGACATTTACAGCGAGGAACTTCACTAGGATGAATCCTTGAGAAATATATGATTCTAAGGTTGAGGAAGGTCCTCAAGAGTTCATTGATGAGGTTGACAAAATGTTGACTATTATGGGAGTGACTCCGGAGGAAAATGCGGAATTGGTCGCTTATCAACTAATATGTGCTGCTCAAAGTTGGATCAACCAAGGGGAGGAAGCAAGACCGAAAGATGTGGGTCCTCTTGATTGGGAGAAATTTAAGGTTGTTTTTGTTGATAGGTTCTTTCCTTTTAAAGATGAGAGAGGCTAAAGTTCTTGAGTTTATTAATCTTTAACAGGGGAATATGAGTGTGAAGGAATATGCTTTGAGGTTTACTCAATTGTCAAAATATGATCCTTCGATAGTTGCCGATTCTAGGGCAAGGATGAACACGTTCGTTTTGGGTGTATCCGACTTGGTAGTGAAATAGTGCCATACGACTATGCTTGCTCCTAACATGGATATTTCCTGTCTTATGATTTATGCCCAACAAATTGAAGAGGCGAAACTTAAAGAGAGGTTTAGGGATACAAAGAGGTCTAGGACTGAGGATTCTAATTTCTCTCATGCTAGGTTCGATGGACATGGTCGTCTTAAGTTTCGACAAAGGTTTTTTGGGTAAGGTTCCTCCAATACTCCTGGGTATAACGAATATAGGGCGTCTAACCCAAAACCGCAAGGAATTAGTAGTGGATCCCTATTTCCTACTTGTGCTAGGTATGGAAGGAGGCAAGAGGGTAAGTGTCTAGCCAGCATAAAGGGTTTCTTTAGTTGTGGTGAAACTGGTCACAAAATAAGGGATTGTCCAATGATTAAGGCTAAGAGAAGAGAAGGTAAGCAAGATCCTCCCAGTGGTTCGGGTACTAGTGCTCCCAAACAAGTAGATTCTATGCTCTCCAAACCCGAGGTGAACAAGAGACTTCTCTAGACGTGGTCACTGGTATGTTAAAAGTTTTCCAAATAGATGTATATGCTTTGCTTGATCCCGGTGCTACTCTATCTTTTGTGACGCCATATGTGGCGATGAGATTTGATGTGCTCCCTGATGTGTTATTAGATCCCTTTTATGTCTCTATCCTTGTTGGTGATTCTGCGATGGCATAGATGGTCTATAGAAGATGTCCCGTCTCCTTATCCCATAGAGTTACTCTTGGTCGATTTGGTAGAGCTAGATATGCTAGGTTTTGATGTCATCCTTAGGATAGGTAGGTTGCACTCTTGTTATGCTCCTACTGATTGTAGAACTTGTGAAATCAAATTTTAGTTCCCAAATGAGCCTATCCAATACTGGAAAGGGGGAAAATCTATGCCAAAAATTTGGGTTATTTCTTTTCTTAAGGCTAAGAAGATGACTTTTAAGGGTTGCATGTATCACCTAGTAAGGGTGAGGGAAATATATTCTAGTGTTGACCAACTACTAGGAGCTAGTTACGTTTCTAAGATTGACCTTAGGTCGGGTTAGCACCAAATGAGGTTGAAAGATGATGATATTCTGAAAATGGTTTTAGAACCTGATATGGTCATTATGAGAATTAGTGATGTCGTTTGGTCTGACTAATGTTCCGATAATATTTATGGATTAGATGAATAGGGTATTTAGACAATACCTTAATATGCTTAGTACTAGACCCTACCAAGGGTAGTGTTATGGTTTAAGATGGCTCCAAATTGTCTTTTGTTTTAGAAGTAAAAGAAAAGTAATGTCTTGACCTGACCTTAGTAGAATGGAAAGAAGCGGTACTTGGAAAGTCTGTTGAGGCTTTCTTGCAAGGGGGAGATGGTGTACTTAGATATGTTAAGGGCTTGTATGATTGATTTTAAGGGTAATTGGGATGACCCTTTCCATTGATTGAGTTTGCTTATAATATTAGCTATCACTCGAGTATCGATACAACACAATTAGAGGCCTTATATGGTAGGAGGTGTAGATCACCCATAGGTTGGTTGAGGTGGGTGAAGTTTCCCTAATAAGTCCCGAATTGGTACAAGAGGCCATGGTGAAAGTTTGACTTCTAAGGAAAAAGTTTAAAATGGCTTAAAGTCGACAAGTCATGTGCCGATGTTATAAGAAGGGATCTTGAATTCGAGGGTCATGATTGGGTTTACTTGAAAATTTCACCTATGAAGGGTGTAATGAGGTTTGGTAAGAAAGGGAAGCTTAGTCCCCGTTTTGTAGGCCCATATGAGATTTTGAGACGTGTTGGTAAGGTTGCTTATGAACTTGATTTGCCTAATGAGTTGGCATTGGTGCATCCTGTTTTCCATGTCTCTATGCTTAAGAAGTGTGTTGGAGATCCGACATCCATAGTTCCCTTAGAAGGGTTGGGAGTTGATGAAAAATTTTCATATGAGGAAGTTTCGGTTGAGATTTTAGACCGGTAAGTGAAGAAGTTGAGATATAAAGAAGTAGCTTCCGTAAAAGGGTTGTGGAAGAACAACTTAGTTGAGGGTACTACTTGGGAGGCCGAGGCCGATATGATGTCCCGATATCCTCATCTTTTTCCTTCTACTCCTATTCTAGCTTGAGGTAATGAGTTGCTCTTGAGTTGTTAATGTTTTGGGAGTCATGTGTTTTTATGTGTTTCCGTGATTTCCTTATGTAATGCATGTTCATGAAAACTTGTGTTTTGAAAGAAAATGAGTTTATAGGATTGATTTTCCTCATGTTGTGTGCATTGAATATGAGTTGCCAATAGACTTCATGAGATGAATTGATGACCATGCTTTAGCTATGCTTTTTGAGAGTAAATTGCATATAGGCTCCATGAGATTGTGTTGAGCATGCATTTAGCTTGGAGAAGGTAGTTCCTCCTTAAACATGAGAAATGTTGAAATTTCATGCATAATGGGTTGTTAGATGTAGTTCCTACTTCCTTGTGATGCATTGACTGTGTCTAGCTTGGAGATGAAGTTCCTCTTTTGGTTGTGTGCATTTAGATGAGATGCATGCATGTTGGGCTGTTAGTATTGAGTCTTTACTTCCGTAAGGTTTCAATAAACGTCATTCGAGGACGAATGTTCCGAAGGGGTAGATAATGTAACACCTCGGAATCTAGTAGACTAAACTAGGGCTAAGTGTGAGGGCTAAAGCCAAGGAAGAGGGCAAGAGCCAAGGAAGAGGGCTAGGGCAATCCACTCTTCCATAGACACTGCCAACCTTCCCACGACCACCACCACGACTCGTGGTGTGGCTCATGATGGTGAGGCAGTAGCTACCCTAAGGGTGCCCAAAATAGCCTCATCCACACGAGAGCCTTGACGGTTCGTGGTGGTCACAACGGATCGTGGTGCCATCCGTGGAGGTGATGGACTGGCTATGTCAAGGTGCCCCAAATGAGGACCCTCCCCACGAGCCACATGATGGCTCGTGAAGGCCACCACGGCCATTGGAGGTATCATTGTGATATCTTAGATTTATACGGGTTAAGGGAGGAGCTTCCTAGCTACTGGCCAAGGACTGCAGAGGGAACCACGGCTCGTGGGACCTCACATGGTCATGATGCCGACCACTATAAGTTGAGGGTTAAATGGTATTTTCCAGTTTTAATTAGACTAAAGCTATGTCATTTTGGCTAAGCCTAGGACCCCTATATAAGTCATTTTTACTTTAAAACTCACCCATTCAAGTCATTATTTGAAAAACCCAAAAGAAAATCAAAGATCTTCCTCTCAAAAATATTTCTCTCTCTAGAAAGTTGAAGAAGAAGAAGAAGATTCAACCTAGGGTTTCAAGATAAGGGTCCAATTCCTCCATTGAAGGCTAGCATTTGGAGTCAAGGTATAATAGTTTTCATCCATGGATTCCTTTCATCCATGGAGTTCCCAAATTTCTCAATTTCAAAGATTAGAATTCCCCAATTGAGTTAGGGTTTTATTCAATTATCATGGATTCTCTAAATTATTGATTTAAGTGATTGAATTATGATCTTCTACACATGAATTAATGAATTACAATGATTTTTATATTGATTACCCCCATTAACCCATGTAATCCCCATGTTATCAAGTTATGAACTATATGTTGTGGGATTTTTATCTTCAAAGAAGAGTTTTATAAAATTAAGCATGTATTACTAGGTTTACATGAATTTATGATGAAATCTGTATCTAACCCATGTTTTCTAAGAGTTGATGATTGAAAGTGGGTTTTGACTTCAAGGAGGTGAATTATGGACTTATGCATTTTCTTATCAAATCTATGCAAATGTTTTAAGAGTTCCTTGAGAGTAATGTACCAATGATGATGATAATGATGTGTTATTTAAGGGTTTTCTCATGTACACATAAGAGTAAGATGTGAAAGGTTTTTTGACATAGTAAGGATTCTTAGGTTGAAAGGCTTTCTCACCTAATTGAATCAGAGATTAAAAGTGATCATGGATGAGATAGGTTTTCTCATACATGGCCTAAGGAGCTGTCATTATGAACTTAGTTTGGATTGGTTGTCCAAGGGCACCTTTTCATGAGTAATGTAGTCAAGTAAGAAATTACTATTCCATGGGTTCGGCTATGGCTTTGGAAAATGATCGATCGAGTGATTTTTTTTGGAAAAAGTTTGTTTTAATTATTTATTTATTTAAATTAAATTAAATGGCCAAAATAATTCAATTATTTAGTTAATTGATCAAAACATTCTGACCCATCTCGGATCCGCGCGAACCATTTTATTTAAAATACTTTCTTGTTTTATTTGAATTCCTTGCCATTAGAGATGACTGTTCTGAAAGGTTGCAACTTTCAGGAACAACCATGACCGTTTGAAAGGTTGCAAACTTTCATGAATAGTCGTGCGGATTCTGAAAGGTTGCAACCTTTTGAAACCAGTTCCTCTTGGCTATAAATACCAGTGTTTCTTCAGACTTTTTACTTATGACAATTTCTGGTTTCTTCTTCTTTTGCACAAATTTTATTTGTGTACTTTACTGTCGTTGAGTGGCTCGCTGGCACCATAATTTTGGGTACCAATACACTAGTGATTGGGATCATTCTATCCTGGGAGGACATATTCCAAATCAAACTTTGGATACTAGAGCGGAATAATTTCCTTCTGGGGCCATTGTACATTCAGTGGACTTGATCTTCTTTCCATTCTGTTTTTACAAATTTTGGTATGATTTACAGATTTTAGTTTTTATTAATTAGTTTATGTTCTTCACTGTGTGATTTAAACTTTCTTAACCTAGTGTTTCTGCAAAGTTTTCTTATCATCGGTATTGTTTAGAATATAGTTTGCCAACAATCTTAAGGAAATTTTATCCTTTAAATCTGCATTTGTGGTGGAGACAAAAACCTTTGTGGTTTTATACTCCTATTAAGTTTGCAATTTCAGTTGTTGCTTACTAAGCCGTTTCTATCAAATTCTATTTATTAAAGATTCTAATTCTGAAATGGCAAATGATAATGTTACGGTGGTTGTTGTTGCATCAACCCAAACTGCTGTACCACCAGCAGAGAAACCGAGAAAATTCTCTGGTGTGAATTTCAAATAATGGCAGCAATGGATATTTTTCTAGCTTACCACTCTTGGTCTACAGAAATTTACCAATGAAGAAACTCCAGTGCCTTGTACTAATATGTCAGGCAGAGAAAATTCATCATTATTGAAGCATATAAACAGACAGACTTTCTATGTAAGGGCTACATTCTTAGTGCTTTAGATGATGACTTATATAATGTCTATAGTGCAATGTCAACTTCGAAAGAATTGTGGAATTCACTTGAGAAGAAATATAAGATGGAAAATGCATGTTTGAAAAAGTTTGTGGTCGCAAAGTTTTTAGACTATAAAATGTCAGATAGTAAAACTGTTAGATCACATGTGCAGGAACTTTAACTTATTTTCCATGATCTGATTGCTGAGGATATGGTAGTAAATGAACTGTGGCTGCAATGATCGAGAAGTTACCTCCTTCGTGGAACGACTTAAAGAATTATTTAAAGCACAAACACAAGGAAATGAAGCTTAAAGATCTTGTGATTCAGCTCAAGATCGAGGAAGATAACAAGACCGACGGAAAGAAGTCTCGTGGCAATTCGACAATAATGGGAGTTAATATTATTGAAGAATCTCCTGCCAAAGGCAAGAAGAGAAAGAAGTCCAATGGACAGAAGTCAAAACAGGCCAAGAAGAAATTCAAGGGAACCTGTTCAAACTGGTGGTAAGGCTGGTCACAAGTGATGCAATCTAAAATGCCTCAAGGCTATCCATTCACGAACTTCAATGCTTTGATGGAGTAATCACAAGGATGGAGGCCGTTTGGCATACGGGGATGATGGGACGGGGGTTCCATGCCTTGCATGTGAACATATGCACCTTGAAGGATCTCCAAGGTCGGAAACATCATGCTTGGATGATAGCTTGAAGCATGGGAAGCCTAACGAAGCAAGGAAAAGCAAATAAATACGTTGCTCCATTCGGCGAGCTGACCTCTACTTCGGCGGCTCGCCAAGCTATGTTGGCGAGGGTTCTTACATTGCCTAAGGTCCCAAGGAGCTACAACTGGAAGTTCCTCATTCAACGAGTTGAAGAGCAATCGACGCATCGCCCAATGGCTTGGGTGATGACCACCAGATCACTTAATGTCCAAACAGGCATCAGGATCATGGTCCATCACCTAGTGAATAGGAGGCCCATCGGTGCATCGCCCAATGGACCCCAAAACCGCCAAAAGTTATAGCAAGCTTTTAAGGGAGAAGCCAAGTAGCAGGGTTCTCGCCGAACCCATTGGGTTCATCGCCAATCTATTTGGCGAGCCCGACTTGGCTTACCCATTAGCCCATTTCGGGTCACTTTTGGGCCCATTTATGTAATAATGCCTAAAACTATAAATAGACCTTTACGGGTTCATTTTAGGGTTAGACTTGTTTGAATATTGTGGTTATAAACCTGAACTCCTTGTGTGAGTATTTGAAAGCTTGGTATAAGCTTTTGTTGATTCTTGTTTAGAAACATCGGTTGCTTTGGATAATGATTCCCTCGAGGCTGTCATAAGAGTTAGGTGCTTCTTGTTGGATTAACGAATTGAGGTCTTTGTGTTTAATATACCCTTAGGTTGCTCTTTGTTTCCTCGTTTTGTGCCTATCTATTTATCCTTTATTTCTTGTATTTTTGAATTCTGATATTTTTGTTATTCTTCTTGTGAGAATCATATCATTTGGTATCAAAGCCGAGCTTAGTATCATTCCTACGATTCTTGTCTTGGTTTTGTTGATACAAAAAAAAACTGTTCAAAACATTTTTGTCAAAATTACTGAAATGGGTTTGATGATTTTTGTCTTGTTTGAAGTGTCCAAGGTTGGATTAGTGTTCCCTAACCTTATTTGAGTCTAGGGCTGAGATTTGAAAGGGTTTGGTTCACTATTGAAGAATCAACCATTGATGGTTGAAAAAGCTTTGAAGAAGACAAAGTGGGTTTTGAAATCTGGAAGATTTGGCAAGGAATTGAGTGCTAAAAAGTATTGGGGTTTGTTCCCTATATCTAAGAGAGATTGTATCTCGAATTTCATGAAATTCCGAGCTAAAAATCTTCGGGATTTATATTTGAGTCTTCATAGTTGTTCTTGAAGTTCTTGAAGAACATTCAAATCTTCAAGGAGGGAATCTTCAAAAGAGAAAGAGTTTGATCCAAAAAGGAAGAAAGAGAAACTTCAAAAGAGTTTGTATAAAGGGAATTTACCTAAAAGGGTAAATAGTAAAGGACAAAGGAAGTGGGGGACCACAACAGGTCAATTTTCAGAATTGTGCAAGTGCAGCTTGAGGAATTTGGGCGAATCCCAACTTGGATCACCCATTCTACTTGGTGCCTCACCCTTTGGGCAGCTAGGTCGCCGAGGTGGACCTCATTTTGGTGATGGCACTTGAAATTTCGGCTAGCTAAACCCTAGTCGCGGAATCCATTCAGCGTACCACCGAACTTCCACCTAGATCGCCGAGTTTCCTTGTCCTTTGTAGAGTTTGGCAAGTGAATCTTCAAGTTGGCCAGCTGAACATCACGATAGGCGAAGAAAACAGTGCATTTGGCGATCGGAAGCTCATCTTATGACCCTTTCTTTGTAGGTCCTAAGTCTAGTTTCTTTTCTTTTGTTTCTAGTTTGTTGTCAAGAATCCTAAACTGATATTCAACTCGTAACTACTCTACTTGTTGACTATTGGTTATTGAATTCACTTCTTTGTTAGTGCCTTTTCTTTGTGTGCTTTTATTCGTTTTTACTTCGTAGTTAACTTCTTCATTCAAGTCCTTTTGCTTAAATCGAGTTGTCTGTCTTTTCTTGAAACAAAAATCCACTCCGGCCAAGAGTAGAAATTGAGACCTTGTGATCAACCAAGTATAAACAATCTTCAACATTAGCCGCACCAATTTGAGAGGCAATCAAAGGTGTGCAAACACGAGTGACTATGAGTTCATTTTACTAATGCTAACATTGTGTGCTATTTTGTTAAGTTGTCTTAATTGTTAGGTACCATGGAAACCGGAAGTGAGACCCTACCACTTAAGGGGAAGGTTACCTGGGAATTCGTAATAGAGGCAATTGCTGATGTGAGTTGGAGAATGGCGAACATAAAAGAGCGAATGGCCTCCGTGGAGGGTAGGCTGTCAGGAACGGAGGAGAGGTTAAACATCCCTTAGAACAGGGTACCACAATCTCAACCTAACCCTGTTGTTTATCCTTCATTTTGTAAGGATTCTTATGTAGGTACAAGCATGATTAATAGAGGAACACATGTTCCATCCAAAGAGCCTACAGTCGAAGGTGTGATGGACACACTTATGGGTTGTCCAAACATCCAAGGTAAAGAAAATCTTTCTTATGGGCGTCAAGGTACAATAGCTAATCTTAACACTTTTACCATTGCAAATGAACAAAGTGTGAATGTTAGCTTGTCTTTATGTGAGCCTATTATTGATTCTTTACCATGTGTTGATAATGTGCTTGTTGAGAGTGTGGATACACTACTTGATCCTATTGATAATGAATTGATTCTTCTAGCAAGATCAATTTGTGTCCACCTAGTGTTGACACCCGTGCTTTGAATGAAAGTTCATTATCTTATGATAATTGTATTGATCAACCTGATTGTGAGTGTAGTTCACTGGTTGAGGGTTCTTGTAATGTGATTAAGAAACCTCAAATTAGTGGTCCTAATGATAATGTTGATCAATTAAATGGGAGTGACTCTATGAGAATGTCTTTTGTGGAAGATCTGATTTCTTGCTTTGCTCATAGAGATCTTGTGCTCGAAAATGCGTAGAAAGATGATATGCGTCTTTTTTAGGGTGAACTTGCATGTTTTGATTCTTCCCTAGTGGTTGATCATTCCATCTTTAAGTACAATATCCTTTTTGAAGATGATGAAATCACTCCTAGTGATGTACCTAGTGGTATGAAGCTTAAGAGCAGTATAGTTCTTGATAGTTATACTTGTTATAGTAACTCACTATGGTGTGAGGCTTTCCCTCCCAAAGATGGAAATCTCTTCTTGGAAGATGAGAGTACTCTTGTGGGGAAGGAATGTAATGAGGAGGAAGGTGGTGTGTGTTTTTTCGTTACTTCTTCTTCTTGGTGTGTTTCACTCCTCGATAGTATGACCAATGCTTTTGAGCCTATTGGTAGTCATACACATGAAAACACCCTAGAGGAGGTTGATTTGCGAGACACCTTTCTCTATTACTTGTTTACATATGATGAAGCTCATGTTGTTGAGTGGAGTATGTTGTTTAAAGGAAAGAGTGCCAACCTAGTAAATGGATGTGCACTTGATCCTAGTAGATGGCTTGTCTTTCCATTTCACCCCAGTAGTGAGCTGAATTGTAGCATTTGTGTGGGAATGTTTGGTCGAAATGGCAGGCAAATGGTGGTTGATGTTGTCAATTCCTTTCCCTATGTAGGAAAGCTCTTCTTGAGGTTTTACCATCCACATGAAGAGCCTACATTGTGTGTGGGGAAGGATAGCTTCCTAGACTCCCTTTTTATTTCTTACCCTGAGTATGATTTTGTTGACTGTGTATTTTATGGGAGTGGGAGATATTTTCCAGTAGAAGGTGAAGCATGTACCTTCATTTACTATCTCGTTGCATATGATGAAATCCCTAGTTGGATTAAATGTGCATTACATGTGGATCAAGTTATCCTTGAGGTCTAGACTTGTTGGTATGACACTGTTTTGTGGACCCCTATCCGTTTTAATCTCGGTGGATGCTTGAAGGCATTTGAACTAGTGGCAGTATCATCTTTTGGGTGGTATTCCCTTGTTGTTGAGAAGAATGACCACTGTCCTTGTTGTCCATTAGTGGGCTTAATAGCCATGACAATAGAGTATGTTTGGTTGTTCTTTGAGTTTGAGTCTCCTCAGTTAATTTCTTTTAATTCTAACCTTTGTACTACCCCTCATGCTAAGAGGATAAGCTTCTTGGTTATGATTTATATGGTTTTACAAGGTTTAGATTCGAGGACTCAACTTTACCTACTTGCATATGATGATACTCATGCTTGTTTGAGTAGCATACTTTATGTTAGTAGTGGTATAAATAGAGAAAATGAGAATCTCCTTAACTCGATGCTTTGCAATCCATTTCGATTTGACCCCGGTGTCAATTTTAGGTGTGCTGAGTGTGGTAGTAACACCATCTGTTCTTTGCATGATTCTTCTTTGGTGTTATTACTTGATCCAATATGCTTGAATTAGGTATTTTTACCAATTTGGGTGGGGAATACTTTTGTACTTAAACTTGCTCATGAATTGGGAATAATTACTTTCTTGAAGTTCACTAGTGCATTGGATGGAGTCTTAACTTGGGTCAACACTACTTATGCCTTTGCCCTTAGGTATGGGAGTGTTCTTTTGATGTTTGACATAAAGTAGGCCTTATGCTTGTTTGGATATGGAACCAATGAGGGCTTACATATGACTTTGTTTAAGTGTATTGGTTCCTTCGCTCTACCCCTTCGTCAATGTTTATTGCTTAGCCAAGTATCTCTTGCTTTGATGGGTTACAGACCCTTTGTTGATCATTTTGATGCTTGTTATATGTTAAGTTTGTGCATCATTGGCATGGTGATGAAATTTCTATTGCTAACGCTAACCCTCATGCCATGATGATCTTGTTCTTGTTTTCTCTCCTTATGGCTTTGCAAGGTATGTATTCAAGGACAAATCCTTTTCAAGAAGGAGAGAATGATGAAATCTAGATTGCCTCAAGGCTATCCATTCACGAAATTCAATGCTTTGATGGAGTATTCACAAGGATGGAGGCTGTTTGGCATACAGTGATGATGAGAAGGGGGTTCCATGCCTTGCATGGGAACATATGCACCTTGAAAAAGGTCCCAGGTGGGCAACACCATGCTTGGATGATAGCTTGGAGCATGGTAAGCTTAATGAAGCAAGGAGGAGCAAATGAATATGTTGCTCCATTTGGTGAGCTGACCTCCACTTCGGCGACTCGCTGAGCTACCTTGGGGAGGGTCCTAACATCGCCTAAGGTCCCAAGGAGCTACACCTGGAAGTTCCTCACTCGGCGAGCTGAAGAGCAATCGGAGAATCGCCCAATGGCTTGAGCGATGACCACTAGATCGCCTAATTTCCAAACAGGCATCAGGAGCAGGGTTCATTGCCAAGTGGATAGGAGGCCGATCGGCGCAACGCCCAATGAACCCCAAGACCGCCAGAACTTACAGCAATCCTTCAAGGGAGAAGCCAAGGAGTATGGTTCTCACCAAACCCATTGGGCGCATCGCCAAGACATTTGGCGAGCCCAACTTGGCTCACCCATTGGCTCATTTCGGGTCACTTTTGGGCCCATCTATGTGATTATGCCTAAAACTATAAATAGGCCTTTAGGGGTTCATTTTAGGGTTAGACTTGTTTGAATATTGTGGTTACAAACCTGTACTCCTTGTGTGAGTGTTTGAAAGCTTTGTATAAGCTTTTGTTGATTCTTGTTCAGAAATGTCAGTTGCTTGGGATATTGATTCCCTCGAGGTCATCGTAGGAGTTAGATGCTTCTTGTTGGATTAACGAATTGAGGTCTTTGGGTTTAATATACCCTTAGGTTGCTCTTTGTTTCCTCTTTTTGTGTCTATCTATTAATCTTTTATTTCTTGTATTTTCGGTATCCAATGTTTTTGTAATTGTTCTTGTGAGAATCGTATCAACAACTCTTCTGACTGTCGTGCTCCTAGAAAGGACAAGGACAAAGGCAAAAGTTCAACAAACATCGTGGAAAAGATGGAAATGCTGATGACCTCTGTTCAATGATCACATAGTGCAACTTAGTTGGAAATCCCAATGAGTGGTTTCTCGAATTAGGTGCCACTCGACATATTTTCTCTGTAAAAGAAGCCTTTGCAACGTATACTCCTGTTGAGTTCCATGAAGATCTATTCATGGTTGCATAGCAACAACAATGATTGCAGGAACTGGAAAAGTAAAGTTGGAAATGACATCCCGCAAAGTGTTGACTTTGAACAACGTTCTGGACGTTCCTACTATTAGGAAGAATTTAGTTTCTTTTGCACAGCTCGTTAAGAACAGGTTTAAGTGTGTCCTAGTTAGTAACAAAGTTGTAATAAGTAAGAATTAGATGTTCTTAGGAAAGGGCTACTTCACTGAGGGCCTCTTCAAACTGAATGTAATGGTTGTTGACAATATTAATATGAATTTTGCTTCTGTTTATTTATTGGAGTCCAATGATTTATGGCCAGCCCGTTTGGGACATGTAAATTACAAAGCCTTGCGAGAATTGATTACTTTAGAAGTATTGCCTAATTTCTAATATGATAAATTGAAATGTGAAATTTGTGTGGAATGTATGTTTGTTAGACATCCTTATATGTCTGTTGATAGGAATTCTAAACCTTTACTCACACAGATATATGCAATATGAAGTCAATACCATCTCGCGGTGGGAAAAAGTATTTTGTAACTTTTATTAACGATTGCACTCGATTTTGTTTGTATATTTGCTTAATAGCAAGGATGAAGCAATTGATACATTTAAACAATACAAAAATGAAGTGGAAAATCAATTGAATCTAAAGATAAAAATGATTCAGAGTGATAGGGGTGGAGAATACAAATATCCTTTTGCACTGATATGTTTGGAATATGGTATTATTAATCAAACTACTAAACCCTATACACAACAATCAAATACTTTGGTGGAATGGAAGAACAGATCATTGAAGGAAATGATGAATACCTTGGTAATCAGTTATGGTTCACCGCGAAACCTGTTGGGGGAAGCCATCCTTACGGCTAACAAGATACTCAATAGGGTACCCCGTAGTTAACCATAATCGATTCCATATGAGTTATGGAAAGGAAGGATATCCAACTTGAAATATTTCAAAGTGTGGGGTGTTTAGCCAAGGTAGAGGTTCCTTTACCCAAGAGGGTGAAAATTGGACCCAAAACAGTGGATTGTGTATTTATTGGATATGCTGTGAACAGTAAGGCCTGTCGGTTTTTAGTTCACAAATTTGAGAAACTTGAAATTCATGCTAATATGGTAATTGAGTCAGATAACATTGAGTTCTTTGAACACATTTATGCGTATAAAACTAATTGTGAGTCTACATGTGACCTAAACAACCACAGGAAGAATCAACGAAAAATACACTACCTAACGACGATCCTATGGGTATTAATCGCCAATTGAAAATGAGCCTCAAACATTTAAAACAGCTATGTCTTAATCTGAGTCAACGTATTGGAAAGAAGCAGTCAATAGTGATATCGAATCAATTTTAAGTAACCATACTTGGGAATTGGTTGATCTTCCTCCATGAAATAACCCTTTAGGATCAAAGTGGATCTTTAAAAGGAAAATGAAAGTCGATGGGACTATTGACAAATATAAGGCTAGACTTGTAGTCAAAGGATACAGACAAAAGGAAGGTCTGGACTACTTTGATACATACTATCTAGTAACAAGGATAACATCAATTAGGTTGTTAATAGCACTAACGGCAGTGCATGATCTTAAAATCAACCAAATGGATGTCAAGACAACCTTTTTAAATTGAGAATTGGAGGAAGAAATTTACATGGAACAACCTGAAGGGTTTGTAGTTCTTGGTAAAGAAGAGAAAGTGTGTAGGCTTCTGAAGTCACTTTATCGGCTGAAACAAGCACCCAAACAATGGAATGCTAAATTTGACAAACCAATGTTGGCAAATGGATTCAAGATTAACGAATGTGATAAGTGTGTTTAAATTAAAAACGGTTCAAATCATGAAGTCATTGTTTGTCTTTATGTTGATGACATGTTAATAATGAGTAAAGATATTGACGATATAAATTCTACTAAGCGCATGTTGTCCAACAAGTTCAATATGAAGGACTTAGGAGTTGCTGATTTGATCTTAGGGATCAGGATTCTCAAAACTCCTTAGGGACTAGAATTATCTCAATCTCATTATATTGAAATAGTATTGGATAAGTTTAAGTACTTGAATTTCAACAATGTCAAAACTCCAATTGATTTAAGCTTTACATTTCAAAAGAATGAAGGTGAAAGTGACTCCCAATTGGAACATGCCAGGTGTTGAGAAGTTTGATGTATATCATGAATTGTACGCGACCAGATATAGCATGTACTATTAGCAAACTGAGTCGGTTAACTAGTAATCCTAATTAAACTCACAGGATAGCAATGAAATGTGTATTTGGGTATCTGAAACATACACAACATTATGCTTTGCATTATAATAAATATCATGTCGTGACTGAAGGATATAGTGATGCAAATTGGATCACCGGGTCAAATGAAGTAAAATCCACAAGTGGTTATGTGTTTACACTTGATGGAGGATCAGCCTCTTGGAAATCATCCAAACAAACATGTATCACTCACTCCACAATGTAATTTGAATTTATTGCCTTAGATATGGCCAGTGAAGAAGTTGAATGGCTCCAAAATTTCTTAGAGGATATTCCATTCTGGCCCAAACTTGTGGTTGGCTCCCTAAAGAAGCATAAGCGATCGTTATCAAGTAAAGAACCCAACTTGTAGGTTGGGGTTGAATCCACGAGAAAAATGGTTTAGACTGAACTTTAACCAACAATTATATTTGTTTAGTTAACTTCCTTCCAGAAACAAGTAATTAAAAGGGGGGGGGGGGGTTATGAAACAAATTGTAAGAATTCAGTAAGTAATCAGTAAACAAAAGTCAATTTTGGTTGTTATCAAGATGAGAGAATTAACTAGGGTATACGTGTTCCCCACAAGCTCATAATGCAGTAATCCTAGTAATAGCAATCCCTTTCTAGTGTACTACATGCAAAGTGATAAGCTAGGTATCTCTAAATCCTTGGTCCGGCATCTACAGAATTTATCCACACAGCTTGGTCCGGCTACGTGTGTATAATTTACTAAACCTTACCTTTACCCCATATTATAAATCACATCGATGTTTGACTTAGTTATTACTTCTCACCAATCGACACTAGACTAATAGATAGTATCACACTAAATCTATGTTGATAATTCTTTTCTTGTTGATTACCTCCTTGGTCTGGCAAATATCAACAAGGCGAGTTCTAACGTTGCGCACCGTTAAAAAGACTTTTAAACAAAAGCATTATCAATGCATTCAAAACACTATTCAAGAATTATTTATTTACTATTCATACTTTGTTAATCACTCATGGTCCCTACAACCCTAGTTGTAGAGTTTAGTTACCCATAATCATATGAACACAATTCATTGTTTTAGATGAAAGAATTATTAACTTACGTAATTGAGAATAACAAACCCGGAATTTCAACTTGAATTTCAATACCAAAATTTTCAAGACCAAGTTAGGAAATCAAGAATTGCTAGGTTTGCAAAAATAAATTCCAAAGTCACAAAGTAGAACTAGAGTAATAAAGTCAAACCACCTAAAATGAGGTTTACATACCCTATTTATAGAAAAATAAGTCCTAACTAAAAAGGAAACGAAATAAGGAAATAAAGTTTCAGGACGCGTCTTCCATCTACGACACTGACCTACGGTCCGTAAGTCTATCTAAGGTCCGTAGGTCCCTTCCGTGGCTCAGGACTTGGGAAAATTTTCAATCTTCAAAATCTTCCAAACTTCTGTCACATTTGACGGTTCAACAGTACGGACCATAAGTCAATCTATGGTCCATAACTCCTCTCTATAGCTCCCTACTTAGACTTTTCAGCATTAGGTGCTGGAACCAAATTTCTGTCACATTTTACGAAGCAATAGTACGGTCCGTAGATCAATCTACGGTTCGTAAGTTGCAATCGTGGTTCCACACTTAGTCGAGAATTTCCTGATCTTAAGCCATGCCTTGCCTGCCCATTGACGTCCATCATCTACGGTGCGTAACTGGACCTACGGTCCGTAGATGCCCTTTTTCTGCACGTCTTTCAGCTGTGTCTTCAAACCTCCGTGTTTGAACTTATTTCCTGAAAACATGAGAGAAACACGTAAGAACTAATACAAAATGGCCCTCGGCACACACAACTCTCAAGTGAAATGTATTAACAATACCGTAAACTCATGGTATATCACTTAGGACAAGTCAGCATAGAGGTAACTCTATCTAGCAGACTGGAGATCCCAAGAGTTAGATTCAAGGAGAAAAACTAATTTGTGATTGACGGTTCGACATTGTCAATCAACTCAATCCATTCTCATGATGAATACAATGTTCAGAAATGAGCTGATTAAAACATTAAGGCTTGTTAATGAGTTAATAAAGCTTAAAGTTTTTAATGATTTGCTAAGTTTGGCAGATTTGACCAAATATTGTATCTACGAGATGATACAGTTAGAAATCACCTATGTGAGTGTGAAGTGTAAGCCGCTTCAAAGAGAACTTTTTGTCAAAAGCCTATTCTCTATAAACGCATAAAACCAGGAGGTGTTCATGGCTGAAATGAACACAACCGTAAGAACCATAAATGGTAAAGGGTTAATTGTGTGACATATGGTTGTATAGGTATACACCAAAGCTCAACGATTCAAAGATATCGCATGTACCGATTGATCAAGTATATTCGACATATGTTCACTACAGAAAGTCCAAAGGGAAACCTACTTATCCAGATGCAATTGATCCTTGCTTGTAAAATACACACTCGTCCGTGCATTCCTTCATGTTATGAATATTCCCCATTAATGTGGAGGTAATAGGAAATGGAGGGAAGATGAAAAGTTGAATTGAAAATGATTATCTTATGCTTTAAAAAGAGACATTTCTCCCTCATTGGTGGTGGAAAGAAAAATTGAAGTGTTTAAATAGAGAAACACTTCTATTAGTTGTTAAAAGGGTTGGAAAGAGGGACCACCTTCACGCCATCGTCGTCGCTTGCTCGCTCGTCTCAGCTTTGGCTTTGGCTTTGGCTTTGGCTTAGGCTTTTGAAAATGATTGAGAGAGGACAAAGTTTGTTTTAATTATTTAATTAAATATTCATTTAATTAATTAAATTAAATTAAATGGCCAAAACATTTCAATTATTTAGTTAATTAACTGAAATGTTCCGACCCGACTCGAATCTGGGCAAACCAATTTATTCACAATAATATCCCATTTTATTTGAATTTCCTGCAGTTGGAGATGACTTTTTTGAAATGTTGCAACTTTCAGGAACAACCTTGACCATTTGAAAGGTTGCAAACTTTCATGAATAGTCGTGTGGATTCTGAAAGGTTACAACCTTTCGGAACCACTTCCTCTTGTCTATAAATACCATTGATTCTTTAGACTCTTTACTTACAAAAATTTCTAATTTCTTTTTCTTCTACTGCACAAATTTCATTCGTGTACTTTACTTTAGTTGAGTGGCTCGCTGACACCAGAGTTTTGGGTAACAATACATTATTGATTGAGATCATTCTATCTTGGGAGGACATATTCCAAATCAAACCTCAGAACTAGAGGGGGATAATTTCCTTAAGGGGACACTATGCATTCAGTGGGCTTGATCTTTTTTCCATTCTGTTTTTACAGATTCTGATATGCTATACAGATTTTAGTTTTTATTAATTAGTTTCTGTTCTTCACTGTGTGATTTAAACTTTTGTAACTTAGTGTTTCTTCAATGCTTTCTTATCATCAATATTGTTTAGAATACAGATTGCCAACAAACATTATACTCATAATTAGGAGTGACAAACAATTGAGTCGAGTCGAATATGGCTCGATCGAAAATTAGTTAAATAAAAATGGATAAAGCACTCCACTCGACCCACATTTTAAATAGGTAAAAATGAGTTACCCAATGGATAATATAGGTAAATATGGGTATCCATATCATAGTAAAGATCTTGTTAATATCTTTAAAAATAAAATCTTCTTAAATTTTTTATCACTCCACCCTCCCTACCAGCCTCCCTAACCCCTATCCCAAAAGAATGTACAAAAAAAATAGTTTGTTTTTTGATAAAAAAACGTCAATTTTAAAAAAAGTTATTTTTTTCACCCAATCCCCCTACTACCCCACCCCCCCCCCTTCGCCCCCAATTTAAAAAAAAATCTAATTTTTTTTATATAAAAAAAAGGTTATTTAAAAAAATTAAAATTTTTTATTAAAAAATACTAATATTTTTTACCACCCCACCCCCTACCCCCCATCACAAAAAAGGTAAAAAGAATTTAAATTTTTTCACTTAAAAAAATATGAAAAAAGTCTTTTTTTAACACCCCACCCCTAGCCCCCCCCCCCAAACCCACATCCCCAAAAAAAGTGAAACTATTTTTAATTAAAAGGACATTAAAAAAAATTTACAACTCCACCCCTACCTGCCCCCTCCCCCTATCCCAAAAAATGTAAAAATAAATAAAAATTAATAAAAATTTATAGAAAAAAATAATTTAAAAAGCTTTTTTAAACACCCACCCCTAATTACTTTTCTTTCTTTTATGAATGAATACTTTTTACCCATATTATCCATTTAACTACCCACTTTTAAATGGTAAATATGAGTATTATTCGGTTTTAATTATTTTTAAATGAGTTGGGTACCGAATCCATTTAAAATGAGTAAATACGAGTGGATACCCATATAAATTACCTATTCTGCCACCTCTACTCATAATTGATAGAATAAATGGAACTCTTGTGCATATTATAGAAGTTGTGGACTTCCAGGAGTGCTTGGAAGGATACTGGTCTTGGGCAGATTAGTAAGAAATGATGCAAATATTCTTGGTGTGATAAAAGAGATGTGAACATAAGGATTTATAGCCTTATTGATTGGGAATTTGAGAATCCCTAATGGTTTACATTTGGAGATTTAGATGCCTTCTATGTTGATCCTAATTGCTCCAACCACTCCCCTATTATAGTCATAACAAACATCACAAGGCAGTGCCTGCCTAAACCGTTCAGACAATTAAACACATCCCTTCAATAGGGAGAAGTTAAAAAGGCTGTACAACGATGCAATAAATCCAAGTCTATGTTATCTACTTGATAAGGATGAAGTTGGAACTGATTGCAGCTACCACAGAGAACATTCACAAAGAAGCCTCATCGCTAGATAAAAAGATTGAAGAATTACATGAAAACTGAGAAGAATTCAAGAATCATTGCAACAAGATTTGTTTAATTCATGTTGGATCTAGGAGGAAAGAAATAATTCGTTGCAACTAGAGAAGTATTTGACACTACATGAAAAGGTTCTACGACAAAGGTCCAGAGCCACTTGGATTACATATGGAGACATTATACAAAGTTTTTCTTTGCATACCTAAAAGCTAGACATGCTAGGAAAAAAATCTCCTCTATTTGTATGGAACAGGGTGAAAAACTAATTGATCTGAATCAAGTACATCAAGAACTTTTGAGCTTGTTTAAGGCCTTACGAGGGACTAGGGCAAAAGAGTTTCCATGTTTGAACTCTTATATAGTGAGGGTTGTCCCTTTCGTGAATAGACATTAACAATAATTATTGGAAAAGTAGGTAAACACTGATATGATCACACAAGTACAGAAGGAGATGCAAAATGAAAAAGCTATTCATGATGGGTTTAGTGTGGAGTTTTCTATACATTAATGGGAGCTGATAGGAGACAAGGGTTCTCCAAATCTTTGAAGTGTCCAACCCCACCTTCATCAAAGAGCATAGGCCAATGGTTTGTTTCAACACGAGGTATAAATTAATATCAAGATAATCACCTAAAGACTTAAGATGGTTGTTGATTACTTGGTAGGCCCATATCTGTCATCCTTTTTAGATGACAGGAATATATTCGACAATGTGATTGTGGCACATGAGCTAGTACAAGGCTATACAAATAAAGAGTATCACTAAGGTGCCCGACCAAGGTACACATCAAGAAGGCCTATGATCAGTAGAATGGGACTTTCTGAAGGAGGTGCTGCTTAAATTTTGACCCCCATTTAAGTTCGTGAATTTGATCATGACATGTGTAACGACCCCAAAACAAACTAGTGAAACTAGAGCCTCGCATGTGAGTTTGGAGTTGAAAACTTAATGAAATGATGAGAAATGACTGTGACGTCCAGAAACTAGTCATTTGAACTATCACTACTAAAAAACTGCTAAAAAACGACGGAAGAAAAAGCGACGGACAGCGTCGCTCCTAAAAAGCGACGGACTACATCTCTTAGTCCGTCGCTTTTTATTAAAAATAATTATTTACAAATTAAACAATAACCACGCTGTCCGTCGTTTAAATTTATTTTATTTTATTAATTAATTTTTAAAAAAAGCGACGGACGGCATCTCTTAGTCCGTCGCTTTTTGGTCAAAATATCTAGTCAAACATTTTTAAAAAGCGACGGACAGCGTCTCTTAGTCCGTCGCTTTTTAATTAATTTTTTTTAAAATTTTTTTTGTTAAAAGCGACGGACGGCATCACTTAGTCCGTCGCTTTTTTTTCGGGTATTTTTTGCTAATTAATTATTTTATATAGATAGTGATGGAGTCCGTCGGTTTTTATTAAAAATAATTATTTATTATTTTAAAAAAGGTCACGCCGTCCGTCGCTTTTTATTAATTTTAATTGTTTAATTATTTTTTAAATTAGCGACGGACAACATCTTTATGTCCTTCGCTTCTTGGTCAAAATATCTGGCAAAGCAACGGACAATGTCTCTTAGTCTGTCGCTTTTTGGTCAAAATGTTGGCCAAACATTTTTTTTTAAAAAGCGACGGACATAGAGACGTTGTCCGTCGCTTTTTTAAAAATATATGCACTAGCAGGCGTGATTTTCTCCATTTCTCCATAAAAAAATAACAAAATTGAGAAATATTTTGATTTAATTTTATTTAAATCGTCTTCCGGATAATGGTTTTGTGTAAAATAAAAAACAAAAAAATTATAATACCGACTTTCAGATGTCGGTAAAATTAAATTGTATGTAATAAATTAATATTTTCAATTAACTTTAAATAAATCGTTCTCCGAATGACGGTTTTATATAAGTTAAAAATTAATTTAGTATAAAATACCGACCTCCCGATGTCAATATTATTTAATTAACATGATTAATTTTTATTTATCTTAAAATTTAATGTGATACCGACCTCATGAGGTCGGTATTTTTTATTATATCTAATTACTTTTAATAAAAGCGACATCCGGAGGTCGGTATGTTTAAAATATTTCTATTAATCATAATTTTGCTATTAATGTGCATAATATTAAATTTTCATTTTACACCTACGATTAATTGTTCAAAAAGTGTAACAATTTTGTATACTTTTACAAATAAAATGTTAGAATTCGTGAAATAAATAAAAAAAAATATCTATAATCCATATTTAGAGTATGAAACTACGTTGATATGAATTAGGAGATAATTATACTTATATTTATAGAGTAATGTACAAATCCTATCAGTCCGTCGTCTAATCATAAACTTAATATCTCATGTCATGATGTAGTAGAGGTGAAGAGCTAACATATAATTCATTCCAATATGAAATGCGAGATAGTATTATTATATACGTTCGATCTTGAGTGGATGTCAAGTGTAGTGATCACCTCCTAATTATGATGACATGTAAGGGATACTTCATCGTAGTATGAAATACGTTGATTAATTATATATTTATATTCCTCGAGTAGTTTAACAAATAAATTCAGATATGAAATACATTATCAATTAAAGAAATATCGATGATCAATTAAAGGAGATTTATATATTAAACTTGATATTGATAAACTTTTGTTGATCAATAAAATTAAATTTATATAATTAGAAGGTATATAATTTAAATTTATAAAATTAACTTGATCGATATATATATATATATATATATATATATATATATATATATATATATAATTTAACTACACATCAACAAAAATTTAATTTAATAAATTTAATTTATCGATCAAGTTAATTTTATAAATTTAAATTATATACCTTCTAATTCTATATATGGCCAAACACATATACAACCCTTCTAACTTGTCCACATTTTTCATTTTGGCACTTTATCTTAGCCTTGTTCCATTTTAACCCTTGAACTCCATTTTTTATGTTCCATTTTAACACAAAATACTATTTTTATGATTTATTTATTTTTATATATATTCTTCAATTGCAACTTCTTATTTTAAATCGACATGTGTCATTTAATTTTAGTTAAAAATTAAAAATTAACAAAAAGTAATTCTTTTTAAAAAATAATAATTTCTTTTTAAGAGTGTTATGTATTTTTGTGTGAAAAATAACCGACGAAATTGTGTTGATTTTCTTTCTTTAAAATCACTGACAACCTTATAACAAAGTCAGTCGAGTTGTAACATTGTTTAGTAGTGTTATTAGCAATGAACAAGAGTCTTTTTTTAGTAGTGTTATTAACTAAGTCAATCGAGTCTTTTTGAAGATGGGTTTTTTTATTCGTATTGATTTATATTAAAAATTAAAAGTGAGTATTTGCATTAAATTTAGATAGCCTAGATGATAAGAAAAAATAAATAAGTAGTGTTATTTAATTTGATTGAATGTTTAAGAAAGAAAATCAAAGAACTTTGGTCAATTTATTTTCATGCAAAAATACAGAGAAATATAAAAAAATAATATTATTATTTGAAAATTTTTATGTTCGTTCACAAATGTTTAATTTTTTTAATTAATAGGTACACGTCTATATGTGTTTGGTGTATATATATATATATATATATATATATATATATATATGTATGTATGTGTGTATGTATATAATTTTAATTAATAAAATCAACCTCAAAAGGTGAGTTTATATTAAAATAAATTAATATATACCGACCTAAAGAGGTCGGTATATTTAAATAATTATTTTATTTAGATAATATTGACTTCACGATGTCGGTATGTTGACACCCAATTTTGACAGACCTATAACCCTTTTGAAAGTGCTATTTGGTTAAATACGTGTTTTTTTTAAAATATTCCGAGTTTAAATTTTTAATCGATTTTGTCTAAATAATATATATTTTAGTTTGAATGCTTTATAAAATTATCGTAAATATTTTTAAAATTATAAGTAAAACTCGGAATAATTATTTTATTCAAATGTTTTAAAATTTAAGTGATTTTTATTATATAAAATGTTATAATATTTGTAGTATTTTAATTGGATAACATTTCTTTAATTTTTCTCGAAATCATTTAATTTTTAGCCCATTCTAATCTAATTCCTTTCAATTTTAGCTTTTCCCTTATTCAATTCATTGCAATTCTAGCCACCTCAATCCAATTTCGTTTTTCAATTATAGCCTCTTATATCAATTTTAGTTGCAATTTTAGCCATCCATTCATTGAAATTATAACCCTTTTGTCCAAATTTTGAAACATTAGTTTAAATCTTAACCGTCCATCCTTTAAGTGAATCTTAGATCAAATCCTAGCCGTTCATCTTAACTAATCCAATGGCTCAAGTTAAATCTACTAACCTTCCTATTTTTGACCTAACAAAGACCAAACCCTCTAATCCCTCTAATCTCTCTTCTCTCTAGCAGCCCTAGCTCCTCCGAGCCTCCCGTCGCCCTCCCCCGCCGCCGTCCTCCCGCCGCCGTCCTCCCGCCGCCCTCCTCTTCTCATCTCTTCTCTCCTTCCCTCCCGTCTCTTCTCACCGGCGAGACAAATCGGCATATCTCTCGTCTCTCCAATCAACATCAACAGCCGGCGAGGAGAGCAACATCTCCGGCCAACTCCGACGTCGATCCACTGCCCTTCTCCTTTAATTGAAGGTTAGGGTTTCATAATATCATTTTTAATTTCTTTCAATGTGAGTATTGAATTTGTTAATTAGTGTATTGAGTGTGTTTGGTATGAATCAAAGTATTTCTCAATTTTTTTTTTACAATAAACTACTTAATTCAAATGTTGCCATAAAATGACTTGTTTAATTTATGGAAATTTTATTTTGTAGTTCAAATATGCATTTAATTAGTGTGTCTTTCACTTCACTAATTAATATGGCCCTATCTACATTATTGGCTTCCACATTTTTTGCTCATTCAAATTTTGAATCTATATTTATTAAGGAAAGTATACATAGTGAGGTGACTACTATATAATTATTATTAGGGGTTTTTGATGGTTAGTTTGAATTAGGGATTATTTGATTGTTAGTTTGTGTTTGTTGATTGTGAAATGAAAATTTTAATGTTGGGGTTTGTTTGAATTAGGGTGTCTTAGGATTTGTTTGAAATTTGCTATTTCTTGAGTTAATTAGTTCGATTTTGAAATTGTAAGATTAGATTGAATTAGGGTATTTAAGGAGTTGTTTGAATTTAGGATTTTAGCACTAGTTAGATTTTGGGATTTTAGGACTAGTTTGAATTTGTGATTTCAAGACTAGTTTGAATTTTGAATTTAGGACTAGTTTGAATTATTATTGAAGTTAAACTTAGAATTTGAACATGAACTTGAACTTGAACTTAGAATTTGAAGTTAAACTTAGAACTTGAACTTGAAATTAGAACTTGAACTTGAACTTAGAATTTGAACTTGAAATTAGAACTTGATGTTGAAATTTGAACTTGAACTTAGAATTAGAACTTGAACTTGAATTTAGAAATTGAAGTTGAAATTAGAACTTGAAATTTGAATATTGAATTTGTTAATTAGTGTATTGAATTAGAACTTGAACTTGAACTTAGAATTTGAAGTTAAACTTAGAACTTGAACTTGAACTAGAACTTAAACTTAGAACTTGAACATAAACTTAGTTATTGAAGTTGAACTTAGAATTTGAACATGAACTTGAACTTAGAATTAGAACTTGAACTTGAAATTATAAATTGAACTTGAACTTAGAACTTAAAATTAGAACTTGAACTTGAAATTAGAATTTGAACTTGAACTTGAAATTATAGATTGAACTTGAACTTAGAACTTAAAATTAGAACTTGAACTTAGAACTTGAACTTGAAATTAGAATTTGAACTTGAACTTAGTATTAGAACTTGAACTTGAAATTATAGATTGAACTTGAACTTAGAACTTGAAATTAGAACTTGAACTTAGAACTTGAACTTGAAATTAGAATTAGAATTTGAACTTGAACTTAAATTTTGACTTGAACTTGAACTTAGAATTTGAAGTTAAACTTAGAACTTGAACTTGAAATTAGAATTTGAACTTGAACTTAGAATTTGAACTTGAACTTGAAATTATAGATTGAACTTGAACTTAGAACTTGAAATTAGAACTTGAACTTAGAACTTGAACTTGAAATTAGAATTAGAATTTGAACTTGAACTTAGATTTTGACTTGAACTTGAACTTAGAATTTGAAGTTAAACTTAGAACTTGAACTTGAAATTAGAATTTGAACTTGAACTTGAAATTATAGATTGAACTTGAACTTAGAACTTGAAATTAGAACTTGAACTTGAAATTAGAATTAGAATTTGAACTTGAACTTAGAACTTGAACTTAGATTTTGACTTGAACTTGAACTTAGAATTTGAAGTTAAACTTAGAACTTGAACTTGAAATTAGAATTTGAACTTGAACTTGAAATTATAGATTGAACTTAGATTTTGACTTGAACTTAGAACTTGAACTTGAAATTAGAACTTGAACTTGAACTTAGAATTTGAAGTTAAACTTAGAACTTGATGTTGAAATTAGAACTTGAACTTGAACTTGAAATTAGAATTAGAACTTGAAATTAGAATTTGAACTTAGAACGACTTGAACTTGAGTATTGAATTTGTTAATTAGTGTATTGAATTAGAACTTGAACTTGAACTTAGAATTTGAAACTTAGAACTTGAACTTGAACTAGAACTTGAACTTAAACTTAGTTATTGAAGTTGAACTTAGAATTTAAACAAGAACTTGAAATTAGAATTAGAACTTAAACTTGAAATTTAACTAATTTTAGAACTTTTCATGCTAGGCAACTGAGGAAGCTCAACATCTAAAAAAGTTGATACAAGACTATATTGCTTCTTTCATCAAAGTAGGAGATAAGGTTGGTGCTTCTAAATTTCTAAAGTTCAAGTACAATTGTTTTCAATAATGTGTTTGTGTCCATCTAGTATTGATATTTAGCTTTAATTTTATGATAATATTTTTGTGTCCATCGATTGTTTGTTAAGCATAAGTACCAACACTAGTTGATCCTATTGATGAAAAAATTGATTTTCTTGGAAGATCGATTTGTGTCCATCTAGTGTTGACACTTAGCTTTAAATTTAGAAATAATATATTTGTTAAGCATGAGTACCAACACTAGTTGATCCTATTGATGACAAAATTGATTTTCTTGCAAGATCGATTTGTGTCCATCTAGTGTTGACACTTTGCTTTAAATTTAGAAATAAGTTAAATTAAAAAATATGGTTTTGTTGATGGATTTAGTTGTTGGAATTAAGTCAAAACTAAACTAGTTAAAGAGTTAAAGTTGTTTAAATAAGTTAAATTAATTAATGTGATTTAGTTGGTGGATTTAGTGTTGTATTAAGTCAAACTAAACTAGTTAAAGAGTTAAAGTTGTTTAAATAAGTTAAATTAATTAATGTGATTTAGTTGGTGGATTTAGTGTTGTATTAAGTCAAATCTAAACTAGTTAAAGAGTTAAAGTTGTTTAAATAAGTTAAATTAATTAATGTGATTTAGTTGGTGGATTTAGTGTTGTATTAAGTCAAACTAAACTAGTTAAAGAGTTAAAGTTGTTTAAATAAGTTAAATTAATTAATGTGATTTAGTTGGTGGATTTGGTGTTGTATTAAGTCAAAACTAAACTAGCTAAAGAGTTAAAGTTGTTTAAATAAGTTAAATTAATTAATGTGATTTAATTGGTGGATTTAGTGTTGTATTAAGTCAAACTAAACTAGTTAAAGAGTTAAAGTTGTTTAAATAAGTTAAATTAATTAATGTGATTTAGTTGGTGGATTTAGTGTTGTATTAAGTCAAATCTAAACTAGTTAAAGAGTTAAAGTTGTTTAAATAAGTTAAATTAATTAATGTGATTTAGTTGGTGGATTTAGTGTTGTATTAAGTCAAATCTAAACTAGTTAAAGAGTTAAAGTTGTTTAAATAAGTTAAATTAATTAATGTGATTTAGTTGGTGGATTTGGTGTTGTATTAAGTCAATACTAAACTAGTTAAAGAGTTAAAGTTGTTTAAATAAGTTAAATTAATTAATGTGATTTAGTTGGTGGATTTAGTGTTGTATTAAGTCAAAACTAAACTAGTTAAAGAGTTAAAGTTGTTTAAATAAGTTAAATTAATTAATGTGATGTAGTTGGTGGATTTAGTGTTGTATTAAGTCAAATCTAAACTAGTTAAAGAGTTAAAGTTGTTTAAATAAGTTAAATTAATTAATGTGATTTAGTTGGTGGATTTAGTGTTGTATTAAGTCAAAACTAAACAAGTTAAAAAGTTAAAGTTGTTTAAATAAGTTAAATTAATTAATGTGATTTAGTTGGTGGATTTGGTGTTGTATTAAGTCAATACTAAACTAGTTAAAGAGTTAAAGTTGTTTAAATAAGTTAAATTAATTAATGTGATTTAGTTGGTGGATTTAGTGTTGTATTAAGTCAAAACTAAACTAGTTAAAGAGTTAAAGTTGTTTAAATAAGTTAAATTAATTAATGTGACTTAGTTGGTGGATTTAGTGTTGTATTAAGTCAAATCTAAACTAGTTAAAGAGTTAAAGTTGTTTAAATAAGCTAAATTAATAAATGTGATTTAGTTGGTGGATTTAGTGTTGTATTAAGTCAAATCTAAACTAGTTAAAGAGTTAAAGTTGTTTAAATAAGTTAAATTAATTTATGTGATTTAGTTGGTGGATTTGGTGTTGTATTAAGTCAAATCTAAACTAGTTAAAGAGTTAAAGTTGTTTAAATAAGTTAAATTAATTAATGTGATTTAGTTGGTGGATTTGGTGTTGTATTAAGTCAATACTAAACTAGTTAAATAGTTAAAGTTGTTTAAATAAGTTAAAATAATTAATGTGATTTAATTGGTGGATTTAGTGTTGTATTAAGTCAAAACTAAACTAGTTAAAGAGTTAAAGTTGTTTAAATAAGTTAAATTAATTAATGTGATTTAGTTGGTGGATTTGGTGTTGTATTAAGTCAAAACTAAACTAGTTAAAGAGTTAAAGTTGTTTAAATAAGTTAAATTAATTAATGTGATTTAGTTGGTGGATTTAGTGTTGTATTAAGTCAAAACTAAACTAGTTAAAGAGTTAAAGTTGTTTAAATAAGTTAAATTAATTAATGTGATTTAGTTGGTGGATTTGGTGTTGTATTAAGTCAATACTAAACTAGTTAAAGAGTTAAAGTTGTTTAAATAAGTTAAATTAATTAATGTGATTTAGTTGGTGGATTTAGTGTTGTATTAAGTCAAAACTAAACTAGTTAAAGAGTTAAAGTTGTTTAAATAAGTTAAATTAATTAATGTGATTTAGTTGGTGGATTTGGTGTTGTATTAAGTCAATACTAAACTAGTTAAAGAGTTAAAGTTGTTTAAATAAGTTAAATTAATTAATGTGATTTAGTTGGTGGATTTAGTGTTGTATTAAGTCAAAACTAAACTAGTTAAAGAGTTAAAGTTGTTTAAATAAGTTAAATTAATTAATGTGATTTAGTTGGTGGATTTAGTGTTGTATTAAGTCAAATCTAAACTAGTTAAAGAGTTAAAGTTGTTTAAATAAGCTAAATTAATAAATGTGATTTAGTTGGTGGATTTAGTGTTGTATTAAGTCAAATCTAAACTAGTTAAAGAGTTAAAGTTGTTTAAATAAGCTAAATTAATTAATGTGATTTAGCTGGTGGATTTGGTGTTGTATTAAGTCAAATCTAAACTAGTTAAAGAGTTAAAGTTGTTTAAATAAGTTAAATTAATTAATGTGATTTAGTTGGTGGATTTGGTGTTGTATTAAGTCAATACTAAACTAGTTAAAGAGTTAAAGTTGTTTAAATAAGTTAAATTAATTAATGTGATTTAGTTGGTGGATTTAGTGTTGTATTAAGTCAAAACTAAACTAGTTAAAGAGTTAAAGTTGTTTAAATAAGTTAAATTAATTAATGTGATTTTGTTGGTGGATTTAGTGTTGTATTAAGTCAAATCTAAACTAGTTAAAGAGTTAAAGTTGTTTAAATAAGTTAAAATAATTAATGTGATTTAGTTGGTGGATTTAGTGTTGTATTAAGTCAAAACTAAACTAGTTAAAGAGTTAAAGTTGTTTAAATAAGTTAAATTAATTAATGTGATTTAGTTGGTGGATTTGGTGTTGTATTAAGTCAATACTAATCTAGTTAAAGAGTTAAAGTTGTTTAAATAAGTTAAATTAATTAATGTGATTTAGTTGGTGGATTTAGTGTTGTATTAAGTCAAAACTAAACTAGTTAAAGAGTTAAAGTTGTTTAAATAAGTTAAATTAATTAATGTTATTTAGTTGGTGGATTTAGTGTTGTATTAAGTCAAAACTAAACTAGTTAAAGAGTTAAAGTTGTTTAAATAAGTTAAATTAATTAATGTGATTTAGTTGGTGGATTTAGTGTTGTATTAAGTTAAAACTAAACTAGTTAAAGAGTTAAAGTTGTTTAAATAAGTTAAATTAATTAATGTGATTTAGTTGGTGGATTTAGTGTTGTATTAAGTCAAAACTAAACTAGTTAAAGAGTTAAAGTTGTTTAAATAAGTTAAATTAATTAATGTGATTTAGTTGGTGGATTTGGTGTTGTATTAAGTCAAAACTAAACTAGTTAAAGAGTTAAAGTTGTTTAAATAAGTTAAATTAATTAATGTGATTTAGTTGGTGGATTTAGTGTTGTATTAAGTCAAAACTAAACTAGTTAAAGAGTTAAAGTTGTTTAAATAAGTTAAATTAATTAATGTGATGTAGTTGGTGGATTTAGTGTTGTATTAAGTCAAATCTAAACTAGTTAAAGAGTTAAAGTTGTTTAAATAAGTTAAATTAATTAATGTGATTTAGTTGGTGGATTTAGTGTTGTATTAAGTCAAAACTAAACTAGTTAAAGAGTTAAAGTTGTTTAAATAAGTTAAATTAATTAATGTGATTTAGTTGGTGGATTTAGTGTTGTATTAAGTCAATACTAATCTAGTTAAAGAGTTAAAGTTGTTTAAATAAGTTAAATTAATTAATGTGATTTAGTTGGTGGATTTAGTGTTGTATTAAGTCAAAACTAAACTAGTTAAAGAGTTAAAGTTGTTTAAATAAGTTAAATTAATTAATGTTATTTAGTTGGTGGATTTAGTGTTGTATTAAGTCAAAACTAAACTAGTTAAAGAGTTAAAGTTGTTTAAATAAGTTAAATTAATTAATGTGATTTAGTTGGTGGATTTAGTGTTGTATTAAGTCAAAACTAAACTAGTTAAAGAGTTAAAGTTGTTTAAATAAGTTAAATTAATTAATGTGATTTAGTTGCTGGATTTGGTGTTGTATTAAGTCAAAACTAAACTAGTTAAAGAGTTTAAGTTGTTTAAATAAGTTAAATTAATTAATGTGATTTAGTTGGTGGATTTAGTGTTGTAGTAAGTCAAAACTAAACTAGTTAAAGAGTTAAAGTTGTTTAAATAAGTTAAATTAATTAATGTGATGTAGTTGGTGGATTTAGTGTTGTATTAAGTCAAATCTAAACTAGTTAAAGAGTTAAAGTTGTTTAAATAAGTTAAATTAATTAATGTGATTTAGTTGGTGGATTTAGTGTTGTATTAAGTCAAAACTAAACTAGTTAAAGAGTTAAAGTTGTTTAAATAAGTTAAAATAATTAATGTGATTTAGTTGGTGGATTTAGTGTTGTATTAAGTCAAATCTAAACTAGTTAAAGAGTTAAAGTTGTTTAAATAAGTTAAATTAATTAATGTGATTTAGTTGGTGGATTTGGTGTTGTATTAAGTCAATACTAAACTAGTTAAAGAGTTAAAGTTGTTTAAATAAGTTAAATTAATTAATGTGATTTAGTTGGTGGATTTAGTGTTGTATTAAGTCAAAACTAAACTAGTTAAAGAGTTAAAGTTGTTTAAATAAGTTAAATTAATTAATGTGATTTAGTTGGTGGATTTAGTGTTGTATTAAGTCAAAACTAAACTAGTTAAAGAGTTAAAGTTGTTTAAATAAGTTAAATTAATTAATGTGATTTAGTCAATACTAAATTAGTTTTAGGACTACTACTAGTAAAATTATTATTAAATTTTATTTATAATATAATTGAGTATTTATATTTTTTTAGATGGATCATCGTTTGTGGATGTATACTATGCATTATGAAACTGGTGCTGGTTTGAAACCTGTGTTTATTGACGGTGTTAGAAATTTTATTGAACATACAATGACACTTGACATTTTCAAGATTAATGGATTGGTTAGGTGTCCTTGTAGTGTATGTAAGTGCTTAAAATTTTTCAATCCAGATAGAGTTATGGTTCATTTGTACCGTAATGGATTTAAGCCTAGATATTTTGTATGGAGTGATCATGGAGAAAGTGATGGATTGGATGGTATCTTTTATAATTTGATGCCTGTTGATGTATATAATATGGTTGCACCACATGGCCAAATTAGGGTTGAACAAGTTAGAGTTGAACATGATAGGGTTGAACATGATAGAGTTCATGAAATGATTAATGATGCTTTCGGGGTTCAAGGTGGGATGGAACCGGAACAATATTTTGATGAAGCTCCTAATGAAGAAGCAAGACACTTTTATGATCAATTAGAAGAGTCTAGTCGTCCACTATGTGAAGGGAGTTCGCATTCTGCCTTGTCAGTTGCGGTTAGATTAATGAATATTAAATCAGATTGGAATGTTCCTAATGCTGCTATGGACTCAATGGTTGATCTTTTGGGTGAACTAGTTAATCCGGAGTTTAACATACCAAAGAACTTCTATCAGGCAAAGCGTTTGGTGTCCAAGTTAGGATTGACGTATAATAGAATTCATTGTTGTGTTAATGGATGCATGTTGTTTTACAAGACTGATAGTGAATTAGAAAATTGTAAGTTTTGTGGACATACTCGTTATAAGAGGACTCCGGCTGGAAAGATGGTCCCAGTTCAGGCGATGCATTATCTACCTCTCATTCCTAGATTAAAGAGGTTGTATGCATCGATGAGGTCTGCCCCACATATGAGATGGCATCGTGAATATAGAAGGCCGCCGGGTGTCTTGTCTCATCCATCTGATGGTGAAGCATGGAAGCATTTTGATAATGTATATCCTGATTTTGCTAGTGAACCAAGAAATGTTAGATTGGGGTTGTGTTCAGATGGCTTCACACCATTCTCTAATAATGCTTCGCCTTATTCATGTTGGCCGGTATTTCTTACTCCGTATAATCTTCCTCCTGAAATGTGCATGACCAGTCCCTACATCTTTCTAAGTTGTGTTATTCCAGGTCCCCGGAATCCAAAAAGTTTGATTGATGTCTATCTACAACCATTGATAGATGAGCTCAAACAATTGTGGTTTGAAGGCGTTTTGACTTATGATATATCAACTAAGCAGAATTTTATCATGCGTGCTTCTTTAATGTGGACTATTAATGATTTTCCTGCATACGGGATGTTGTCTGGTTGGATGACAGCTGGAAAGCTAGCATGTCCGTATTGCATGGAAAATAGTAAGGCATTCACTTTAAAGCATGGCAGAAAAAATACATGGTTTGATTGTCATCGCCAGTTCTTGCCAATGGACCATGAGTTTAGAAAGATGAAAAATGCATTTAGGAAAAATAAGGTTGAAAGTGACCCCCCACCTCCATTACTCACAGGGCATTAAATTTGGGAGAGAATTTCTCAATTACCTTAAGTTACAGAAGCTTCACCTTCTAGACTTCCTGGATATGGTGTTGAACATAATTGGACCAAACAAAGCATATTTTGGGAGTTGCCGTATTGGAAGGACAATCTGCTACGACATAATCTAGATGTGATGCACATTGAAAAAAATTACTTTGACAATTTATTTAACACAGTGATGGATGTTAAGGGTAAGACAAAAGACAATCCAAAAGCTAGAATGGACATAAAGGAGTATTGTAGGAGAAAAGAGTTATGGCTGCAGGAATTACATAATGGTAAAATAGTTAAGCCCAAAGCCAGCTTTTCATTCACATTGGATGAGAAACGTGAAATTATTAAGTGGGTTAAAAATTTGAGGATGCCAGAGGGCTATGCTTCGAATTTAGGAAAGCGGGCAGATATGAATGAAGAAAAATTGATAGGTATGAAAAGTCATGATTGTCATGTGTTCATGGAAACTTTAATTCCTATCGCTTTTAGCCATCTACCCGAAAGGATATGGAAACCAATCACAGAGATAAGTCTTTTTTTTAAAGATTTGTGTTCTGGAAAGTTGTTGGAGAGTAGTTTAGATAGGATGGAGGAAAATATTTTTGTCACTACTACTAAGTTGGAGAAGATATTTCCATGTGGTTTTTTTGATGTGATGGAGCATCTTCCAATTCACCTTGTACAAGAGGCTCGCCTCGGAGGTCCGGTTCAAAAAAGATGGATGTATCCATTTGAGAGGTATCCATTTGAAATATTCACTAAGTTATATATTTTCGCCAAGTCTTTTATATATTAACATATATATACATATATGCATGCAGAAAAATTGGTAGTTCGAAGCAAACGATTAAGCAAAGGGGAAGGATCGAAGGATCATTTGTTCAAGGTCATATTGGGAGAGAAACATGTGATTTTTATTCTTATTACTTTGGTCATGATGTGCCATGTAGGAGAAACAGGCCCAATCGCAATGATGAAGGCGATATTGTTCCTTTATTTCCACCAATATCATTTTTTAATCAAAATGGTCGAGGATCTAAAAAGCGTAGAAAGCGAGGCTTCACTGATATGGAAATGCAATCAGCTGTGACACATATTTTGCTTAATTGTCCAGAGATTCAATCATATGTCAAGTAAGTGTTAAAAATATGTTATTAAATTACATACTAATAAGTGATCATTAACTAACTAAATACTTGAATGTAAAATGATCAGCTTGTTCGTAAATACATGGGGTAATGAAGCCATCTATACAGAATTTTCCAAATGGCTGAGGAACTATGTAAGTGTGCAATCACTAAGTATTTAATAATATATTCATGTTATACTAAATTATATTACTTGAAATAACAATCGCATAGGTTTATGATGAATACTCAAGTGTCCAACATTTGCAATTAGTGAAAGAAGTAGCCCTTGGACCTCAATCTGAAGTACTGGCAATGAATAAGTATTGTGTCAATGGTTTTAAGTTTCAAACTGAAGAGGTATCTAGGAACAAGAAAACAAATAATAGCGGTGTCTATATACAAGGTGATGTTGATGGTACTGGTCAAACTATTGAATATTATGGTGTCATTCAAGAGATTATTGAAGTGAGGTATTCAGGTTGGCCTAATAAGAAGATTGTATTGTTTCGGTGTGAGTGGTTTGAACCATCACATAGAGGTACAAAGGTGGACCATCAACATAATATAATTGAAGTTAAGCACACCAGAAAATACAGAAGTTATGATCCTTTTATTATTGCACAACATGCTAAACAAGTGTATTACGCTTCATATCCATTGCGTAGAGACAAAGCTGATTGGTGGGTTGTTATAAAAAGTAAGCCTATGGGAAGAATTGAAATTGACAATGTCTTAGATGTGGCGTATCAAAATGATGTTGCAATTGTTCAACAACAAGTTGATGTTGAATTGGAAACCACACTACAACATCCTCAACACATATTAGAAGAAGTATCTGATGATGAGATATTGAATGTTGAGGAAGAAATATCCGAGAATGAGGAAAATGAATCATTTGATGATGAAGAATGGGATGATAATGAAAATGAAATAACTGAGGAGGAAGAATGGGAGAATGATAGAATTGAAACAAACGAGGAGGAATAGTGTAGAATGAAAGCTAGCTAGTACATATGTAAGTGTATTTTACTAATTTTATTTAATTTATGATTTTTATATATATTATACATGTAAATTTGCTTACAGATGTCATCAGGCGGTGACGGTGATAGATATCGCGAGCATCATGGAGTTGGCCAGACTAAACAGGCTAAAAAGAAGAAGTCTAGGAGACCGATAGATCCTGAGGATATTGCAGGATCTATTTCTTCTACGCCAGAGCGCATCAGCCATAATACTCATTTATTTGCTGTTCCGTTTGGTACGGCGGATCCTCGACAATATTATCCTAATTATCGTCGACCAGTCGGTGCTTCATCTACTTCACAGGCATTGCCTTCACGACGCTACGAGGACCTACCTTTACAGGCTATTCGTCGAGCACGACCCTTATCGGCAGGTACTCCATCTCCCACAGGTACATCTCCTCAGTTATCTGCCATGAGGCTTGGAGATTCTAGTAGCGAGCATTCAGATGCTATGGCCGGTACGCCTCCATTGACTCAGCGTTTTGTGCATCCTGATGTATCACCCTCGTCTACAGCTACACCTAGTGATACACCACATGATACGATGTCTGCTCTAGCTCCTGGCCAGAAGGACAGACTTGGTAGAGTCATGATTGAGCCGGATGGATCATCGTTAGTTTGTTTTGTTATCTATTTGTTACTTTATTTTATTTATTTCTTATACTTTAATATATTATTCATGAACTAATATATTTATTATGTGTTTTGCAGGTGGCATCCTGCAAAGGATGCTGCCCAGGCTTTAAAAGAGAGTGTTAGAAAACTCTATACACAAACTTATCACTCTTGGAGCGAGATTCCAAACAGTATACGCCAGGCGATGTTTAATAACTTTAAGGTATATATGTTTTAGTTAAGTTTAGTATACTTTACTTTTTTTTACTATCGATTTAATTAACATTATTCAAATTTTTTTCAGACTATGTGTACTTGGGAGTCGAGGTACAATTTGGTCATTGGGACCACATTTGAGAGGAAGGCATCCACCAGACTGTCTAACTGGCTAAAGAGCGTTCGGGATAGTGGTGTACGTCCCAGTTGGATGTTGCCTCATGTTTTTGCTGAATTGGGTCAGTATTGGAAAACAGACAAGTTTAAGGCAATATCAGATCAAGCCAAAATGGCTAGAGGCAGTCTTAAAGGTGGCTCGTTGCACACCGGAGGTGCAAAGACGGTTGGAACAATTGCACGAGAGATGGTAAGTTCTAATTCAAACTTTTAAATAAATAATTAGTTAATACATATATATCGTTATAAATTTCAGTTTTTATTTATAGGAAAAAGAATTGGGACGCACTCCCATTGAACCAGAGGTTTTCAAAAAGACTCATGTCAGGAAGAAAGAAAATGAGTCAGATCCGGATGTGTGGGTGGAGGAAAGGGCCGAACGAACTTTTGTAAGTTATTTAATATGAAAAATATATATCAATACTGAATATATTTATGATATGTATATATATTGATGTCAATATTTATATTTAATATGCAGAATAACTTTAATAAGTACGTTGCTGAGAATCTAGATAGTTCGGTTCAATTGACACCTGAACTGTCCACTCAGATTTGGAAAGAAAAAGTGGTAGGGGGGACACACAAGGGTAGATGCTATAGTCTAGGCTCTTGCAACGATGTTATACGCCTTCAGTCAGGCTTAGAAGGTATTGGATCGTCACGTCAAGCTGAGGCACTTGACGGTGTTCAGATTGCTGCTATGTCGGATCAAATAACTAAACTTACAGCGGCACTAGCAGAGTCGGAGCGAAAAAGAGTAGCTGAACAACAAAGCATGAGTGAGACCGTTCAGCAAATCAAAGAACAAGTGATGAACCTCGCTCGTCGACCTACTACTTCGGCTCCCGATGACACCGACGACGAGACTGATGAGGATGATTATGTAGATCTCACTCCCTAGTTTAGATCTCTGGACATTTATGAACTTTTTGAAATTTTAAAACGAATTTTAAAAGACTTTATAAGTCTTTAATTTAGGATTTAAATACTTTTGAATGTTATTTTAAGTTTGTTATTTTATGTTTTGTTTAGACTATTTATAATTGTGTGTTTGATTGGGCTGAATAGTGTAGAATTAAATTGAATTGAATTTGCAAGTGGGCAGCAGAAGCTGAGTACTGCTACTGGCAAAAATATTGCAGAAAAAGCGACGGACAGCGTGGTTTAGTCCGTCGCTTTTTTGAGTTTTAATTTTTTTAAAAACCCAGAAAAGCGACGGACAACGTGGTTTTTTCCGTCGCTTTTTTAGGTTTTTTTTTAAAAATTCCATAAAAGCGACGGACAGCGTGGATTTTTCCGTCGCTTTTTTGGGTTTTTAAGAATAGAATTTCCAGAAAAGCGACGGACAGTGTCCTTTTATCCGTCGCTTTTCTGGGATTTTCTAAAAATAGATTTCCAGAAAAGCGACGGACTGCGTCGCTCTGTAGAAATTAAAAAAAATGAAAATTAAAATAAAGCGACGGACTCCGTCGCTTTTTAAAAAAAATTCAAAAAAAAAATAGTCGAAAAGCGACTCAGTCCGTCGCTAAAAGAGACGCAGTCCGTCTCTAAAAGCGACGCAGTCCGTCGCTTTTTGAAAAACGACGCAGTCCGTCGCTTTTTGAAAAGCGACGAGCTAAAAAGCGACGGAAGTGACTGCGTCGCTTTTCCGTCAATTTTGACCAAAAAAGCGACGCAGTCCGTCGCTTTTGGCCGTCGTTTTTTGACATTTTTTTAGTAGTGTATTGAGTTGTAAGGGTCAACTTTAAATGGTCATATCTTTTAGCTCAAAACGAATTAGGTGGACCATTACCTATCTAATTAAGGGTCTCTGAGTCCTCTTTCCAACGCCACCGAGTTTTCCCTTTTCCGATCTCGGAGTAAAAAGTTATGCCCAAAATAGTGAAGCACTGTTAAAAAGGACGAGCTTAGCCGGGTTTTAGTGAAAACTTTTAAGTTTAAATTTGTGGGCCCTTAATTCTTTTCCTAAGTTGAGTCCCTAGTATTCTTTGCCTTTCCTAGCAATTATAAAACCCTTTTTGACCAAAATTATTCCATTTAAATCACTCCAATTAGAAAAAGAAAAGGTTTTTTCTAGAACCCCATGGAAGCTCAAGGTGAAAGATGGAGCTAGGGTTGATGGTGGCTACTGATTTCTTCTTCAATTTCGTTTGGTTCTTGATGATTAAGGTATGGGGATCCTTTATCCTTGATTCCTCTTCCATTCAAGGAGCCAATCAAGTGTTTTGAAAGTTCTTCAAAAACTCAATAAAGTCCTAATTTCGGTTCTAGCATGGGTTCTTGCATTAAATGATTTTTAATGATGATTTATGTTATTATTGATGTTTATTGCTGGTTTTAAGAAAGAAAAGTCCATGAACCCATGTCTTTCCAAGTCCATGAACCCATGGAAATATGCTTAGGTTGAGTTGAGTAGTTGATTTCTATTATTATCTATGTTTATCTATTGAGAATTGTTGAAGAATTGAGGAATGCTGATTGTGGCTTTGGAAAAGGGTAAGTTGTCCTAACTTCATTGTTAATGTAGAATTGATATAGAATTGTGATAGATTGATGTATGATCCACTTATGGTGGAGGTGGTTACTTATTGAATGTATTATGATTATGGCCTTGAAGGCATTATATGAGGAATTGAAGTGTTGACATGATAGCACATATGTGAATGTGATGTAAAGGAGTTGAATGAGAATCTAATGAAGTAAAGGTAATCATGTTGTGATAATGGCTAACTTGCTTAACATATTGTGATCGTAATTTAAGGGATTGTGATGGGGTGTTTAGGTAATATTCTAATTGGAATTATGTATTAACTTTAAAATGAGATGAGGGATATATATATACTAGTTTTTTGACACGTGAACTGCGCGTGATTACTAATTCAAAAAAATATGTTATAGTAAATAGTATTGCTTATTTTAGTGAAGGTTTGAATAATAAGCTTAACAAAATAATATTACAGATTCTTTTGTGAATGTTCAATGTGGATCGTCATATATATTTCTTTTTCACACTAACCTATGAATATGGTGAATGAAAAGTTTTATTAGTTAAATGCAATAATGTAGTATATATTTATTTAATTTTGAAAAAAAAGATATTCAGAAGCATGTATCTACATCACAAGAGAAACTGTTAATAAAAACAAATGAGTTTAGACTACATCATGTTAACTTCATATATTGAAACATTACATACTAATGTATATATTAAGCAACAAATAATTATTATATCATCAAAATTATTTTCCTCAAGTACTCGAGATTATGGAAGGATAGAACGATTTAGTTGATCAGAATAGTGGTACCTGATATTCCGCTAAGCTTCGAACCCACTCAACGACAATAAATCACACAAATTTTTTAGAATTCAAGAAGAAGAAGAGTAGAAGATTAATAAAATTTGTGGTTGAAAAATGAGAGGAATCCCTTCTATTTGTGTCTTATCTGAAAAGTCATGACCTTTCCGAGAAGTAACAACCCTTTGGAAAAGTAACAACTTATTGAAAAAGACACAACTACTTGGAAATCTCACAACTCATCGAAAATCACAACCCTTTGAAAAAAGTACAACTTATCACAAAAGTCACAACTCATTAAAAAAGTCACAACCTAAGTTAGAGATATAATAGTAATTTAACATTCAAGTTAGGAGTTCATGCTTTTAAAGTAATATAGATAGGTGTATATGTATGCATTTTGGGCAGCACACAAATTTTTGGGCAGCACCTTTGAAGGACAGCTGCCTAAGAGATAAATATCACTTGTTTGACTATATATTTTCACCCCTCCTTTAGTAATTTCGTTTTCCTTAAGCCTTAGAACCTTAGAAACAAATCTAAATAGATTGTTCTTCAAAATCACAAGAGAAAACTTGGTTCTTTTGGCTGGAATTCGAGAGACACACTTCGTTTTGGTAAGTGACAAAATCTGTTTCTAAGCTGGGTAGTGTTTGGTATTTTATGCATATCTCTCGATCTAGAACTTAGTTTGCAGTGAATAATTATGATTTGGAAAGCTAACTCATATACCTACAACTTTTATGTTTATGTAAAACTCTGATTTAGCTATTATGGAATTGACATGTGGGATGCAACATAGGGCAAGTTCTGCCCAGATTTCGGGAATTGAAATCCTGGATGATTAGCTGTTAGTGTTTTGAATATATCTTTTTGTACAAAATGTATTTTTCGGTGATTCTTGTTTTTTTTCAACCTTAAGAGATGTAGTTACATCTTTCATGAAGGTTATAAAGTCTAGTTTTACCATTTTCCTGTTAAAATCTAACTTGCGACTTGGGGTACCAGGCTGGACAAATTCACTGTTTTGGGAGCATATTTGTATTTGTACATGCTAGACTTACTTGCGATGATGATCCTATTTTACGTCGACATTACTGAGCTAATAGAAGTTAAATAAGTTATGTAATTGTATTTTTAAGGTTATATATACTTGTGTACAAGCTGAGAACCTTGATACGTTGGTCGGGCTACGGTTTGAATTCTTGATGTTTTGTCGGACTGTTTCTATGCTAAAGCTCGAGGTTTGTGTATAAACTTGTAGTTGCACTCTTTTAGCTGCTAGTATATCTGGAATTTGATCTTGGTACCTTGGTTACTTTTGTCGCTTTGCATTGTTGTATTGGTATCTTTTGAGAAGTTAAAGACGCTTGTGTTACTCGCCCACTTGTATGGATTGTTTGATCACCTGGCACTCTTGTTGGGACTTTGTCCTTCTTGTGGCTGTGACTTTGTCACTCTTGACATGCCTCTTGATTCGGATCATTTGCCATCTTGGCTCTGGATTTTTAGTTCATCCTAAGTATGGAAGTTGTCCATTTTAAGTACGAATTAGAAAGCCATTTTTAATATGGTTCTTTGTTCTCTTGGTTATTGGGCTTTGACCGTTCTTGATACAGGGCGTTAGCCCTTCTTGATACTCGCTTGTGCTTGGTGTGACGACATGATGTATATATTGGGCGAGCCTTGTTATTGAAGCTCTTGCAAATTGGTGCTATGAGCATTCTTGACACTTGGATCTTTAAGTGTAGAACTTGATACCCTTAATGTGAACTCTAGTTACTTGATATGTTCTACACCGTGTAGGTAGTAGTATGGGATGCTATCTAAACATGGCACGAGTAGGCTTTGAAGGTGCTAAAGTGAGTTCTCTAATTTTATATGACTAAAGTGTGAAGTCCCCTAAATGCATGAATGTGTCCTAAATGACTTTAAAGAAAAATGTTGAATTATTGTCTAAATGATTTGTTGAATGAATAGCTTATGTTAATGAAGTCAGTTAGTTGGTATGTTACCTTGAAGCATGACGGTTCTTGTCTATAGTAGCCTTGAGGAGCACTTAGGTGTGTATGAAGAGGTTGTATGGGCGGCCATTTCATGTCCATCTCAAGTGTGTCTTAGGGTAACTTTAGATAAGGGTCCTTGGATGATGAAATGAGTTACGTGGTGAAAATGTTGAGTATGTCTATAATGTGGTTAATGTCTTATATGTTGGTTATGTTCTATAATTTGTCAATGTTCGTGAAGGTTTACTAAAATGGCATAAAAGCATGTTTTTTCTCAATAAATGTCCTTTTTAGCATGTTTTTTTGCATGGTTTCTATACTTAGTACTTAATTGTGCTAACCCCTTTCTTTCCCTTTTGACTAAAGTGTAGGGATTTGGAGATGTTGATATTCCATGGTTGATGGATAGGTTTATAAGGTGTTTGAAGAAGATAACTTAGTGAGTCCTCATAGAATCGAGGACAATAACCTACATGTTCCTTTTTGTCTTGTAGTTTTGTTAGAATTTTGAGTGGGCTTAGTCTCAATGTTGTATTCAAGTATTAGATGGTTTTGAGACGTCTTGGATAAAGTCTAGAAAGTCTTCCGCTTGCAATTTAATGAAAGTATCTTCGTGTGTGAAGAAAGTTTTAAATTCTCCTTTTTTTTTAAGTATCGTATGCAATGAATGATCCATGAGGCTTGTATTTGACCTCTTCGAGGTCGAATATGCCGGTTACCACTAGTAGGTGCTCTCGGGTCGTGACAATCTTGGTATCAAAGCATAAGGTTTTGGAATGGTCTTAGGTTGTCTCAAACCACATCTAGTAGAGTGTTGTTCATAATGTGAAGCGCGCCACGTTATGAATAGGAGTCTATTAGTTGCTAAGAAAGTTTCACTTCTTCATTCTTTAAGTAGTGCCATAGAGTTTCCCTCTATAATGTCTTTCCCTTGTTTCTTATATGATGGTCCTTAGAGTGTGACTTTCCTTGAGAGGTTTGTGTTGCAAGGGTTGAGGGAGAGGAAAGGTTGGTTGTGATGCCAACTATGGTTTAGTGACTTGATAGATGTGAGGGGGAAGATGGTGATGTTGACTTGAGATTGAAGGAGATGATGAAATGTGATGTTTTAGAAATGTATAGGTGTGGTGAGTATGAATGTTCAGTGTGTCTTGCTCCGACCTTGGAATGGGAAGGAGTGAAGTTTGAAAGAGCTAGTATGAGTTTTCTCCTAAGTGTGGGATCATGTGACTAGATGGTAAAGCCCTTAAGTGTCTTTGATATTCATGAGTTAGGCTTGATTGATGTTTTATTTTAAAAGGTGTAGTGAGTTGAGGAGTTTTGACCCGATGGGGTAGACTTATATGAGACCTTTGAGTGGTGTTGGTAAAGTTGAGATGAGAAAGACTTGCTTAATGAGGACCTTCTTAGTTTAAAAGCTCCGGTATGTTGATGGTTTCTTGAATGTTGGGAATGTCTTGATTGAGGTTCCTGGGTTATATCATGTTGACCTTAGTTGGGTTTATCCTCAAGTGGGGAATGGTATGTTGAGTAGTAAAGTTGTGGAGAGGTGTTTCTATCCTTACCTCCTTCTTTATGTGCATATTCAAGCCTAAGACAAAGAGTTCCTAGTAGCTTGTTTTATGTTTTGGAGTCTTGTGTAAAAAATGAATTTCCATATGTTCTCCTTATGTTATGCATGTTCTAGTTGAATTCTTGTTAAATGAGAAAATGAGTTTTCATGAATTGTGTTCCTCTTGGTGATGTGCATCTAGTATGAATTGTTTATTTGCTTCATGAGGTGAAATGGTGAACATGCTTAAATGTTGAATGAGATGATTTATTGGGCCTGCCTAAATGTGTTCTTGAAAATGTTGCATAATGTGCTTAATAATTTTGGGATGAGTGTGGTATGAATTGGAGAAGGAAGTTCCTCCAATGAAATGAGAAATGGTAAAGATTGATGCATAAGGAGTTGGTAGATGTACTCCTACTTTCTTGAATTGCATGAAGTTGTTTGAGCCCCATTGATGTGGAGTTGATATTTCCTCCTATATTTATTCATTTGTATTGATGTTGTATGCATGTTGATGGGTTGCTTACTTGAGTCGTTACCCCTTATCTGTTTAAAGTGTCATTCGAGGACGAATGTTCTCAAGTGGGGGATAATGTAACGACCCTAAAAACAAACTAGTTAAACTAGAGTCTCGCATGTGAGTTTGGAGTTGAAAACTTGATGAAATGTTGAGAAATGACCGTGATGTCCGGAAACTAGTCATTTGAACTAGTGAGTTGTAAGGGTCTACTTTAAATGGTCATGTCTTTTAGCTCAAAACGAATTAGGTGGACCATTACCTATCCAATTAAGGGTCTCTGAGTCCTCTTTCCAACGCCATCGAGTTTGCCCTTTTCCGATCTCAGAGTAAAAAGTTATGCTCAAAATAGTGAAGCACTGTTAAAAAAGACGAGCTTAGACGGGTTTTAGTGAAAACTTTTAAGTTTAACTTTGTGGGCCCTTAATTCTTTTCTTAAGTTGAGTCCCTAGTATTCTTTGCCTTTCCTAGCAATTATAAAACTCTTTTTGACCAAAATTCTTCCATTTAAATCACTCCAATTAGAAAAAAAAAAGGTTCTCTCTAGAACCCCATGGAAGCTTAAGGTGAAAGATGGAGCTAGGGTTGATGGTGGCTACTGATTTCTTCTTCAATTTCATTTGGTTCTTGATGATTAAGGTATGGGGATCCTTTATCCTTGATTCCTCTTCCATTCAAGGAGCCAAATCAAGTGTTTTGAAAGTTCTTCAAAAACTCAATAAAGTCCTAATTTCGGTTCTAGCATGGGTTCTTGCATTAAAAGATTTTTAATGATGATTTATGTTATTATTGATGTTCATTGATGGTTTTAAGAAAGAAAAGTCCATAAACCCATGTCTTTCCAAGTTCCCTAAATTTGGCTTATGAAGTGGGTTGAATGTTTATGATTGAATGATGATGGAAATATGCTTAGGTTGAGTTGAGTAGTTCATTTCTATTATTATCTATATTTATCTATTGAGAATTGTTGAAGAATTGAGAAATGCTGATTGTGGCTTTGGAAAAGGGTAAGTTGTCCTAACTTCATTGTTAATGTAGAATTGATATAAAATTGTGATAGATTGATGTGTGATCCACTTATGGTGGAGGTGGTTACTTATTGAATGTATTATGATTATGGTCTTGAAGGAATTATATGAGGAATTGAAGTGTTGACATGATAGCACATATGTGAATGTGATGTAAAGGAATTGAATGAGAATCTAATGAAGTAAAGGTAATCATGTTGTGATAATGGCTAACTTGCTTAACATATTGTGATCGTAATTTAAGGGATTGTGATGGGGTGTTTAGGTAATATTCTAATTGGAATTATGTATAACTTTAAAATGAGATGAGGGATATATATATAGGTGTATATGTATGCATTTTGGGCAGCACACAAATTTTTGGGCAGCACCTTTGAAGGACAGCTGTCCAAGGGATAAACATCACTTGTTTGACTATATATTTTCACCCCTCCTTTAGTAATTTTTTTTCCTTAAGCCTTAGAACCTTAGAAACATATCTAAATAGATTGTTCTTCAAAATCACAAGAGAAAATTTGGTTCTTTTGGCTGGAATTCGAGACACACACTTCTTTTTGGTACGTGACAAAATCTGTTTCTGAGCTGGGTAGTGTTTTGTATTTTATGCATATCCCTCGATCTAGAACTTCGTTTGCAGTGAATAAATATGATTTGGAAAGCTAACGCATATACCTACAACTTTTATGTTTATGTAAAACTCTTCTATAGCTGTTATGGAATCGAAATGTGGGAGGCAACATAAGGCAAGTTCTGCCCAGATTTCGGAAATTGAAATCCTGGATGATCAGCTGTTAGTGTTTGAATATATCTTTTTGTACAAAATGTATTTTTCGGTGATTCTTGTTTGTTTTCAACCTTAAGAGATGTAGTTACATCTTTCATGAAGGTTATAAAGTCTAGTTTTACCGTTTTCCTGTTAAAATCTAACTTGCGACTTGGGGTACCAGGCTGGACAGATTCACTGTTTTGGGAGCATAGTTGTATTTGTACATGCTAGACTTACTTGCGACGATGATCCTATTTTACGTCGACATTACTGAGCTAATAGAAGTTAAATAATTTATGTAATTGTATTTTTAAGGTTATATATAATTGTGTACAAGCTGAGAACCTTGATACGTTGGTCGGGCTACGGTTTGAATTCTTGATGTTTTGTCGGACTGTTTCTATGCTAAAGCCCGAGGTTTTTGTATAAACTTGTATTTGCACACTTTTAACTGCTAGTATATCTGAAATTTGATCTTAGTACCTTGGTTACTCTTGTTGCTTTGCATTGTTGTATTGGTATCCTTTGAGAACTTAAAGACGCTTCTGTTACTCGCCCACTTGTATGGATTGTTTGATCACCTGGCACTCTTGTTGGGACCTTTTTCTTCTTATGGTGGTGACTTTGTCACTCTTGGCATGCCTCTTGATTCAGATCATTTGCCATCTTGACTCTGGATTTTAGTTCGTCTTAAGTATGGAAGTTGTCCGTTTTAAGTACAAATTAGAACGCCATTTTTATTATGGTTCTTGATTCTCTTAGTTATTGGGCATTAACCCTTCTTGATACAGGGCGTTAGCCCTTCTTGATACATGCTTGTGCTTGGTGTGACGACATGATGTATATATTGGGCGAGCCTTGTTATTGAAGCTCTTGCAAATTGGTGCTATAAGCATTCTTGACACTTGGATCTTTAAGTGTAGAACTTGATGCCCTTAATGTGAACTCTAGTTACTTGATAGGTTCTACACCGTGTAGGTAGTAGTATGGGATGCTATCTACACATGGATCGAGTAGCCTATGAAGGTGCTAAAGTGAGTTCTCTAAGTCTATATGACTAAAGTGTGAAGTCCCCTAAATGCATGAATGTGTCCTAAATGACTTTAAAGAAGAATGTTGAATTATTGTCTAAATGATTTGTTGAATGAATAACTTATGTTAATGAAGTCAGTTACTCGGTATGTTACCTTGAAGCATGATGGTTCTTGTCTATAGTAGTCTTGAGGAACAGTTAGGTGTGTATGAAGAGGTTGTATGGGCGGCCATTTCATGTCTCTCTCAAGTGTGTCTTAGGGTAACTTTAAATAAGGGTCCTTGGATGATCAAATGAGTTACGTGGTGAAAATGTTGAGTATGTCTATAATGTGGTTAATGTCTTATATGTTGGTTATGTTCTATAATTTGTCAATGTTCGTGAAGTTTTACTAAAATGGCATAAAAACATGTTTTTTTCAATAAATGTCCTTTTTAGCATGTTTTTGCATGGTTTCCATACTTAGTACTTAATTGTGCTAACCCCTTTCTTTCCCTTTTGACTAAAGTGTAGGGATTTGGAGATGTTGATATTCCATGGTTGATGGATAGTTTCTAAGGTGTTTGAAGATGAAGACTTGGTGAGTCCTCATAAATACGAGGACAATAACCAACATGTTCCTTTATGTGTTGTAGTTTTGTTATAGTTTTGAGTGGGCTTAGTCCCAAATGTTGTATTCAAGTATTAGATGGTTTTGAGACGTCTTGGATAAAGTCTAGAAAGTCTTCCGCTTGCAATTTAATGAAAGTATCTTCGTGTGTGAAGAAAGTTTTAAATTCTCCTTTTTTTTTAAGTATCGTATGCAATGAATGATCCATGAGTCTTGTATTTGACCTCTTCGAGGTCGAATATGCCGGTTACCACTAGGGGGTGCTCTCGGGTCGTGACAACATGTGTTACTATGGTGAGTTATTCTTTACTAATTAGTAGAGGCCTAACCCCACATTTTGAGGCTTAGAAAGGATTGAGGCAAGGTGATCCCATGTCTCCATACCTCTTTATATTTATAATGGAATATATTCAAGTAGTTGAGACATAACCCCTTATTCATGTACCATTCTAAATGTGGGAAGCATAGAGTGATACATATATGTTTCGCAAATGACCTGATCATGTTTTGTAGAGCTGACAAATCATCAATTCAGTTGATGCTTCAAGCAATTAATCATTTCTTAGAGGTTTCAAGGCTAATGACAACTCTAGAGAAAAGCTCAATATACATTACAAGTACTACACATGGATTCAAAGATAAAATATTATGGGATATGTACTTCGCCTTCAGAGAGCTAACTTTTAAATATCTTGGAGTCCCATTATACTAAAGAAATATCACATTGGAATAATGCATGACACAAGTAAATAAAATGACTGTGAGAATCGGATGCTAGACTTCGTACTAAGTTATTATCATACAGTCGCAGAGTTCAACCGATCAAAAGTATCCTATTTGAACTGCAAACATATTGAGAAAAAAAAATTCCTTATCTGAGAAGTTCATAGAGCTAATAACTAACATTGCTCTGGACTGGCAGCACCGGAATATAAAGAAGGGCTTTGTTATCTTGGGATACGCTATGTAAACCCAGAGGTGCAAGAGATCTGAATATCATTGATTTTCAAGTGTAGAACAAGGCAGCTATTAGCAAGCTTCTATGGGTTGTATCCTTCAGAAAGGATACTATTTGGGTTAAATGGATACATAATTTCCTCATAAAGAGAAAATATTTAAACATAATGGAGACTCCAAAATAGGTCTGCTCGATGGTGAGGATGATTGTTGATGCTAGAACTTGGTTTAAGTAGAACACATTGCTCACAGGCCTACACCATTTTTCTAAAAAAGGGAAGTACAACATATAAGAAGCTTACGAGTTCTTTCAACCTAATTTTCAAAAATTTAATTGGAAAAGCTTAAAAATGATCCAATGGACAATTCCAAGACGCCAGTTCATTCTTTGGCTAACACTTCAAGGAAGATTAGCTACATTTGACATATTGGTGGGAAATACAAGTACCACAAGATTGCATGCTATGTAACATATAGGGGAAGTAGAATCTCTCTCACACATATTTTTTGGATATGTGTATACGAAGAACCTATGGAGGATGATGCTGGACTGGTTGGGAATACAATTAGAAATTCTAAACTGCGAGGTTGAGATCTAATGGTTGACACTCAATGTGAAACAAAATAAGGAGGAATCACATGTGCTAGGCTGGTTGTTTCAATACTTGCATTTACCATGTCTAAATGTAGCAGAATGCTAAAAGATTTCAACAATACTAACAGGAATACAAGCATAGAGCCAGAGAAATCATCCTCCAACTCCACACAAAAGGATAACACCAAATTCAAGGAACTGCTTCAAAGATTAGATAATTTTCCTAGTTAGAGTTGTAGAGTTACTTTAATATATACAAGATAGAATAGCTAACTTAATAAGGTTTTTATTGAATTGAGGAATTAGCTAAGAGTCCAAATATCTAACTTGTGTACAAAGTGTCACGACCCAGACCATCGTGATTGGCACCCACACTAACCCTCCGTTGGGAGAACCATTACTCAATCCAAACTAAATAACTCAACCAAAAACTAAGGCATTTAATTTAAAGATACGAAAGAAGGTTTAAATGTCTAAGAAAAGGAAAATATGGAGTTCCCATAAACTCCAACAAAGTCTAACAACCAATTGCGAAAATAATGCCTAGAACCTAAAAGGCAATGTACCAAAACTCTAACAAGGATCATAAGTCTAAGGAAATGGGTACACCCCAAATTAAACAAGAAAATAACTAAAATACTAATCTATTTTTGAATAAGATGGACTAAGCAAAAGGAGAACTCATGGCCTTGTAGAAGAACTGGCTCACCCTTGAATTCAATTGTTCACTGATCTTCTAGACGAGGTTTATTAGTAGCCAACTGAAGATGCCCTGTACTGAACAATGAAATAGCAAGTGCAGTATCAGTACACAACCACAGTGTACTGGTAGGATCACGAGGCTAACCTAATAGGTGAAACATATATAAGTCATTACAACAATAATAAGCATGCATACACCAAATATATACAATATCAATTATCACTTATGAACAATGTACAATTTCACAATCTCAAAGATATACAAAATGCCAAGTCATTGGTCCTCTCACAGAACCGATACCCAAACTTTTAGTGTACCGGTATATGGTACCCAATCTAAGTTAGTGTGCCAGATTTGACACTCGATCCCAAATATGCACCGGAATGTGGCACCCGATCCAAGTTAGTGTGTCGGAATGTAACACTTGATCCATTCAACACGCCACAATCACAATCACAATGTACATTCTCATGATCATACAATCAAGTCATGATTCATGGTATACAATTATTCAATCATGCTCATTTACGATTGGTGTGATCAATAATGCAACATTCGCATACATACATGCATTATAATAAAGCAATTACAAATATATATCACACCAATATGAAATCACAACCATCACCTACCTAGAACAAAGCTTGAAACCCCTAAGAAACTTGATTTGTCCGTTTCAAGATTATTTTCTCTTGTTCTTGGTCTACAAACAATCAATATAACGCGAGGATCAATAAACAACACCTAATTACCTGGATCATAATCAATAACATCAACCCTAGGTCGAACTCTTTATCCCCATACTGAGATTAGGGTTTTTTCCACCATAATTTCCAAATCAAAACCCTCCCCTATCGATAATTACCCAAGAAACCAAGTTCTACGGATTGAAAAATGGATTCAGGGACTTGAAAACCTTACTGTTGGTGCTAGAAGAGGTGGAAAACCTTCAAGAAATACCCCTAGGTCATTCCTTATCTCTCAAGGTCAAAAATTGCAAAATAAAACATATGTGTGGTTTATTTCAGACATAAGTCGCGTCTGTCCCTCCACAACGATCCTCACCCCGCTACAGCAGCCCCGCCCTGGCAGGAAAATCCTGCCTTAGTGGCTTGCACGGAAACAATGAGAAAATTTAAGAGTTTCTAATCCCCATTTCACAACACACCTTCTTCCCATGACCCTAAAAAAAACTCATTCACGCTAAGATCAGTTTCGGGAGTTCTACTCGCCCGAATTTGATTCCCTAAAGTCGTATGGGTTCCTTAACATCTTAGCTATCTACTCAGGTACTCAAATTCATAATTAGGTCTCCCATTTGTTACCAGATTCCCCTAGACCTCACTGACTCAGATTTCGTCCAAATCTGGACTAGGTTAGGAAATTTCAAGATAGTACCAAAAACTTTCCGTCCCAAAAATTTTCCCCATTGGGTTTTCTTTAATGACAGAAACAGGTCTTTACAATAGAGACAATTTACCCATCAGTCTTCCCTGAGTGACAAACTTAGGAAAACATGCTAAAGTAAGGGTAGAGTATTACCTAAATCGATGAACAAATGGGGATACTTGTCTCGCATGTCCTTTACGGTTTCCCAAGTATCTTTCTCTACTGGACGATGTTTCCATTGAAATTTCACGAACCTAGTCTCTTTGGTCCTCAGCTTCCGTACATCACGATTCAGAATTGCAATCGGTTTTTCCTCATACTGAATGTCTTTGTCTAACATAACTGAGTCTCATTTTATGATATAATCCCCATCTCCATGATATATCTCCAACATTGACACATGAAATACCGGATGAACTCTCGATAAGTTAGTAGGTAAAGCCAATCTATCAGCCATTGGCCCTACACAGTCAAGATCCTCAAAGGGACCAATGTATCGCAGACTGAACTTTCCCTTCTAGCCAAATCTCATCGTCCCTTTCATGGGTGATACTTTAAGAAGAATCTTCTCACCAGTCTGAAATGCCATGTCCCTTTCATGTCTTTGTAACTACAAGCCCCAAAAGGGTAACCGAAGTCAACCAAAATTCACACTCAAAAAACTTCACATACAACTTTTGTTTTCCAAGAACACCCAACACAATACTACGATGGTCGACATGCTCTTCCTTACTTCTCAAATAAACCAGAATGTCGTCAATAAACACTATCACAAACAATCAAGAAAGTGTTAGACCGCCCCATTCATCAAACTCATGAAAGTTGTTGGCGCATCAGTCAATCCAAACGACATAACTAGAAACTTGTACTGCCCATAAAGGGTCCTAAATGCCGTCTTGGGCACATCCTCAGGCCTAATATTTAAATGATGGTAGCCACACCTTAAATCAATCTTAGAGAAAACTGGTGCACCTTGCAACTGGTCAAAAATATCATCTATCTGAGGCAATGTATACTTATTTTGAATGGTGAACCTATTCAGTTGACGGTAGTCTATACACATTGTCATACTACCATCATTTTTCTTAACAAACAAGACCGGAGCACCCTGGGTGAATCACTAGGACGGATGAAACTTTTATCAAGAAGTTCTTGGATTTGAGCCTTATGCTCTCTTAATTCTATAGAAGCCATATGATACAGAGGGATGGAAATGGGACGAGTACCAGGTTCTAAATCAATGCAGAAATCTATATACCTATCCGGAGGCATACCAGGCAAATTGGTAGGAAACACTTCTCTAAATTCTAACACCACAGGGATAGACTCAATAGGGGGAGACTCAACCTCAACATCTTGAATATGGGCCAAATAAGCCAAACAACCCTGTCCTACCAGTTTCCTAGCACGAATAGAGGATATAATTTTAGCTAGCTTAGGATTGTACACCCTTTCCCACTCTAATTTTTCCCTTCCGGGGATCTCTAAAGTTACATATTTTGTATTACAATTTAACACATCATAATAGGCGGAAAACCAAGTCATGCCTAAGATTATATCAAGGTCAGTCATATCCAAAATCACCAAATCGGCCAAAGTCTGAACACTTATAAATAAGATAGGACAAGCACGATAGACATGGGTGACTTTGACAGACTCTACAACGGGGGTAGAAACGTGGATGGGGGCATCAAGTATATCACAAATCATATCAAATTTTGAGGCAAATCGCACAGACACATAAGGATAAGTTGAACCTGGATCAAATAACACATTAGTCATCCGGTCACAAAAAAGAATAGTACATGTGATCACTGCATCAGAAGAATCTGCCTCATTCCTACTCAGAAAGGCATATCACTAAGCCATGCCATCACTATGGGCAACTTCTATGCCTTGCTGAACTGTACCTCTGCTTGCGTAACCATTTCCCCTACCTCTGCGGCCTCGCTCGTTTCCCTCTCACCCAACTTGTTGATGCCCTCGACCATTATTACCATTTCCCGTGGGTACCACTGCTTGAGTCACTGTTGTGCAGAATCCATCATGCGTGGGTGGGGACAATCTCTCCTCATATGCCCAGGTTCTCCACAGTTATAACAAGTACGATCAAACGATGGTTTGTTGCCCGCCAAAGGTGCGGCTCCCTAGCTATTCTGAATCAAATTCTGAGGTGGAGTTCCAGAGTAACTACTTGTGCAAGCAGGAATAGAAGACTGAATTGGCCGGGCTACAAGTGTCGGCCACCTTGAACCTCTGGAGTAAGAACCCTGAAAGTTGCATGAATTCTTGGCTTTCTTAGCCAATGCCTTAGATTGACCGTCTCGCCTCACCCATTCCACTTTCTTCACAAAATTTGTTACCTAGTTGAAGCTTTTTCCTGCAGAGGTCATATGAACAGATAATACCTGCAACTCAGAATTTAGTCCATTAACAAATAGGCAGATCCTCTCTTCCCCAGTAGTTACCAACTACGTAGCATATCTCGACAAAGCAGGGAACTTAGCCTCATAAGAACCCACAGACATATTGATGCTTATCGTGACCAACGACACTATCCTACAGTATGAGTGTCTACGATCGTCGATAATATATTAACCCAACCAAGGGTTGGGGTCGTGTCCCAAGGGAGCGGATTTGAGAATTGATAGAAAAATAGAATTTACATTCTAACTAGTCGTAGCTAAAGACATTTGCGATAAAAGACATTGTAAATTAAAGGGGGCGATTTAAAAGTGTCAAATATCAAAGGGGTTTTTTTAACAACTACTGAAACATGCAAAATAAATAAGAAAATCAAGTATGGGAAAAGGTTCTTGGGATGTGACCGCAATATAAGTTGATAAAAATTGTTGGGTACATGATTTCGATAGAAAATTTGTAAAATAATAGTGACTAAGCTAAGATTTAAATGGAAATAAGTTCCCTCTCGAGCAACTTACCCCGTTTCAAATGCGTTCCTCTTGGACACCCGTTTGCCGCGTGAAGACCAGCCTACGCCTTACCTTACTCACTCTCTCGAGCTGAGTGCTAGGATATTGGACTAGGGCTCAGCCTCTCGGGCTGAACCTCATGTCGACCCACTCCTTAGGTCATCAGTCTAGTGGTTTTGGTTTAGCGATCTCCTTCTCGAGCAAGCTGAAAACACTTGGGTGGCTTTGTATTTGCAACTACAAACCCTTTAGATTAAACCACAACCAGTAGATGAAATCACCATTAAAATACATCTAACCTATCAGCAAGCAAGACCCAACAAGAATATCAACCCATATTTGCTAAATCACACCCCAAGAATGGGGGTTTTTAGCCACTAATCATGAAATAAGATATTATACCTAACATGATAATGAAATCAACTGGGTATAAGAAATTAAACCTTAAATTAAGCAAAGGAAAATGAATAGAGTAGACCCACTTCAAACTTGGGGAAGAAGACCTCCTTTCTTCAAGTCTCCACAAAACCCTCTCCAAACTTGAGAGAAAAATATCAGCTAAAGTATGTTCTAAAGTGAAAAGAATAATAATAATTGTTCCACACTGAGACTACAATTCTAACTAGTATTTATAGTTTTCACAGATTGTGTTGCGGAGGATTGTTCAGCGACATTAGTCGAGATCACCGATGAACTCGGTGATCCGCCTTTTGGTCAACTCATCGCCTTCAGTGTCTTGCTTTTAGCATCCTCGCATTCTGGATCATTGGGCGGTACAGTACTGCTTCACGAAACTGATCAGCGACTCGCCAACTGCTCCTTTCCTTGCCTTTTGATCCACTTCCTTCAAGGCTTCGCGTGCTGGAACGAAGGTTGGTGCATGTCGTTTCGGTGACTCGCTAAGTTGAACTCGGCAATCCGCAAGATTCCATTTCTTATTCTTTTCAGCCCTATTTGCTCTGTTTTGTGACTAAGTGTCCATGCTTCCACTAACACTTCAAATACCTGAAACTTCAGTATTTTAATCAGGTATTGAGATACAACAAGCATGCAAGGACACTATTTCCATTAAAATAAAGCCCTAAATAAGTCCAATTTGTGGACTCATCAACACCCCAACTTAAACTTTTGCTTGTCCTCAAGCAAACTCAAGTTCAACAGTTCAAATAGGATGCCTTAAAAGTGCTACACAAGACTAAATCATGAATGTACACAACAATGCTCAATTTACTTATGCAATGATCACTTGTGTACTCAAAGATTCAAATTGTGACACATCATCACCAAAGATTCTCATGCTCGCACTACTTGCTACTTGTGCAAGTTCAAGCTCAATAAAAATAGCTAAATGCCCTCGCACAAAGAATGATTCCATACTCACACACAGATATGAGTCAATATAAGATCAGGAATCAGATACAACGCTCACACTAAAAAAAAAGAACACAATGCATGTTTCACCCATAGGTTTTCCCTTATTTTCCAATTGACTTTCGATCCGGCTTACTCAAGATCAAAAAGGTCTTTCTAAGGCTTGTAATGGGGCTAAGTGCAAAGGTATGGTCATTTAGGCTTAATGACTTTTTCCTCGTGATGTGGTATTCTCAAAGCATTCCCTTCTTTTCCTTTATCACTTCTTTTTCTAGTGCTTTTAAGTCATCCTTTTATTCACTCCCCATGAATTGCTTGGAACCCCAATATCCTTTGTACTTTATTTCTCAAATTTCTTTTTCAATCTTTTTTTTGGAGGGCTCCATTGTTCTACAACATGGGTAAAGGGGGACTTCTTATAGCACTTCTTGACTTCTCCTTTTCTTTTTTTCACCACACCCCCAACTTAGGCTTTTTGTCCTAAGTTGGCTATTCACTAAACCACAAATCAAGAGGATTATAGGTAGTGGATCAAGTAAGGTCTAGGGTTTATCAAGGTTCTTCCAAAGAAAGGTAAGGCTCATAGGTGTTCAAAAGAGTTTCGCAGGCTCACAGGTAGGTCACAAAAAGAGGTATATGTCAAATTGGCTCACACTCTTTAAAATTGCCTAAGATCATCTCAAGAGTACACCTTTCTAAATCAATCAGACTAACATGGAAAATTCTAGGTTTGTTCATGCAAGGTTCAAAGTAAGCTAAACACACAAGGTATTGATACTTCAGTCAAGCAAGACTACACACGTTTGCTAGTGTGCAACGGTCATCACAAGAGAATCAATTTGATAAATGGCTAGTCTTAACGAGATCCAAAGAGTGCACATATTGTCTATGTAACTTCATTTGTCTCCTCGTAGCCGTGCATTCATGTTTGTTCAGTTGGGAGCACTATTCAAGTCATCGGTACTGATCAAAACTGAGACTTAAATTTTTGCAAAAGAACAACCACTTTCTACACAAGAGGTGGTGAATTTTTTTTGAAAGGATCAAACTTACTTTGCAAGTAAAACAACAGGAGCCATAAGCTCAAGCATCCACAACAACGCAGTATTTAAAATATAAATTAAAGTAGACAACCCAAATATCCAAATATCACACAAAGGTAGGATAAAAGCATTTGTCCTCAAATGGAAATAACAACGAATCTGAAAGGTAGAGTAAAGAAAAACAGAGAGGGAGATAAAGAGGTGATCCTCGCTACTTGATCAACTCATATGTCTGGGGTTCAATGCTGGGGTTAACCTCCAGAAGGACCGGCGCCATTGAATCCAGTGGCAGGAGCTTTGGCCAAGGAAGCCTACACAACAACATCTATCATGATTTCCTCAATCTCTGTTATGTCGTCTGCTGCAGCTCCTTCGAACATCTCTTCATCAGTCTCTGCTTCTGCTTCAGGATCTTCTGTCTGCTTCACTCTATCCCCATATCCAATAGTAGTCTGAGGCCTCTCGAGTATTGCTGGAATTTCCACTGTTCCATAGACCATGGACACATTGGTGGCCTTGAAGTGGTTCACATCTTTTTACAGTTCATCAATAGCCGATTTTAGAGCTACTATCTAGCTAGTGGACCCTTGATTGTGCTCAAACACCGCTATTCTAGCCGCTAGGGCATCAATGGTAGTGTTTAGGGGTGTCACAACATCAGTGGGAGCCTTTTGGATCATGCCTGGAATAGATGCTTCTAAATAAGCAGCCCGGTGATCGGCATATAGTGCCATTTGTCCTATCTGGATTAGGGAAGCATGGGTAAGTAGAGGCCTGGAAACAGCGGTAGAAAAGCTTGTAGCATTAGTGAGAGTAGTAGTGGCAATGTATATACCTGAAGGTCTAGGAGCTAGACTAAGCGGCAGTCCCTTTGCAGGTGTAGATCCAGTGGTCACTGCTTCCTTCTACTTCTTGTCTGCTTGGTCCTTGAGATATTTGGCTTCGATCTTTCGGATGTTGGTAGAGGTTGTGGGCATCACTTCTACATCCTACTTGCAATTCAGAGGTACTCAGGCATTTCTGCAAAATGCAGTGATTAGTACCGGAAGAGGGAGAAATGTCAAGCTTTGCTTTGAACGCATATGGATTTCAGAAGCAATGATAGTTCCCAGATTTATCCTGGTTTTCTCTATGATGCATCTAAGTCAGGATGCTTTAGCGAGGCGAAGGATTGATTCGTTCTATGATGGCATGACGGAACTGCTGAAAAACCCAAACCAGTATCTTGCAGCTACGTTCAGATCTTTCTTTTCAAATGGGGTTCCTTTTGCTAGCCATTTCAGAGTGTTATCATCTAAGATTAGTGGGACCAACCACTGTTTCATCGTATCCAGTTGCTTTGTTCTGATCAAGTGCTGACATTGATCATCAATCATAGTGGACATGCCCAAGGCTATGTTGATAGCCTCACTGTCACACACTACTTTCCTTCTTATGATAACCACGTAGTCAGCTGCTTTGAAACACACGACTACTTTCTTACTCTGAGGTACCAATGCACTATATGCACTATAAAACTCTCTGACCCAGCTTGGTATATAAGAGTCACGTGGTTTTGTGAAAACTTAAAATTTGTGATATTTCAGCTTGGTAGGACAGTGTCGTTTCTCTTCAATGATCGTTCTTGATTCATCAGAATTTAATCTATTCGATGATCTAGGTGGGGGGCCTTGTACTAGAGGTGCCAGTACCATTGCCTATTCTGAAGCTAGAGGAGTTTAAGCGGTGGATGAGGATTTCTGATCCGCAATGGGTCATTAATCTGTTTGGATCGTAACTCATTCCTCTGTGCTTCTCTCAATTAGTCTTCGCCTGAACTCATACTCTAACTATCATATGTTGTTGGGTCGTTGGTGTAAAAACCAGCGCTATCGGAGTTTGCATCTGATAGCTCAACGGTTTTGTCCTTGCCCTTGCCTTTTCTGCTAGTGTCAAAACGTTGTGCAACTTTGCTTTTGGATGCAGTCACATCCTCGTTAAATGTTATCCCTTTCTTCTTACTTTGAGTTGGCTTGGTTCTTCTTATAACTTTGGGTCTGGCCATGTCTACAGTCAATAAGGAGTAAGTTAGAAATAAGTAAATCAGTGATGCAGATCTTTAGTAGCAGATAGATGCGCCGAAATTATCGACGAATTGCCAAATCTTTTTGGCGAGTCGGGTCGGGCTTGCCTACGATTTTCCCCTAATAGCTTTCACTAGTCGGCGATGAGAAAGTTCCATCCGCGAATCGCCGACTACTATCGGCAATAAAAGGTTTGTTCGCTGAAAGTTACAGTGCAATGAAGATTCAGGAATGCAGATAGAGGGCGATTGAAGTCACTTTAGGTGAGCCACGTAGATGGTTGACGAACCCGACCTAGTTCGCTAAACAACCTAACGTGCCTTCCTTCAATTCGAATTCGACCTCGCAAATTCCCAAAATACAATTAACAGTTGCAATAGTGATATTAAATTAAGACCCATGACATTCATCCACCCAAAGCTTAAATAATTTCATGCACAGGCAAAGAGGGATTCCAAAAATTGATATCAATTAGGCACGATTCTCAGATCGAATCAGGCATTTAGACAAGATGGGTTTATCAGAGAGAGGCCTAGCATATGTTAACCCAACCAGTTTTAATTTAATAAGAGAACAAGATTTTAGTAGTTTTGGGATTTGGGAGAACCCAACCTTTTATGATGCTTTAACTATGTTGAAATGCTAGGAAGCAATGTAATCCCACGCTTTAGCACTAATCGAAAACTAAAATACCAGGAGTGTAGAGATAATGAAAATTACTTACTAGGTGCAGTTTTTTTTTACAGTAGAAATTGAGTGGAAAATGAACATTTTTCCATTTTTGAAACTATTGGCCTTTAAAAACTGTTCAGTTGTTGCTCATTCGGCAATATTAGTTTTTACCACTGAATGATTCAGCGTTATGCCAAGTGATTGCCCTCGCCGCCGATTATTACAGACTGTCGCTTGGATCTTGACTCTGTCGACGGTCTAGATTGGAGTCGCCGAATAGTTCAGTTACTCGCCGAATGGGACTATCAATTACCAATCCACAATTTTCATTCATTCTCCACGTTTTCTCCTGCGAAATTAATACACCATTATTTCGAGAATAAAACTAAAGCTCGTAAAGGTTGTGGGTTGCCTCCCAAACAGCACCTTAGTTAACGTCGTGGCACGATGCCAGTTAGTACTCAAACTTCATTTTTGGGGTTAGCCATGTCATTACTAGGCAATCCCCTGTTTTGTTGCAGATGGAGATCGTGCGTCGCATAGCCCATGAGGTTCTCGAACAGCTGGACAACTCTGGAATGTGACCAAATCATCCCCTTCATTCCTTCAATGTCTTCCTTCATTCCTTTCAGCTCTCTATCTTTCTCAGTCACCATGTGGAGAATGATTGAGAGCATTCCCTCAAGGCGTTTAACCTCATTGTCCTTGAGACTTCTTCTCTCATGAGGAGGGATGTATTTATCATGCTTTTTACATTGGATTTCAATCTTCACCATCTTTTTAGCCAACTCATCCATCTAAGCCGTTAGGGCGGCCAACATGAAGTCCTTTTCCACTTCTTGGATCGTTTCAACAATTCGACTAAGTAGTTGAGCTGCTATCACATATGGATGTTTCACAATGCCTCCCGGAATGAGTTGGTCGACCAACCTCTTGTTTCCAGGACCAAGACTTCTATAGAAACAGTCAAGAAGGGCTATGTCGGGAATGTCATGATTTGGGCATTGATTGATCAGCTCATTAAACCTTGACCATGAGTTGTGGATCCGTTCACCCTCCAATATCTTGAAGGTGATGATACGCTCCCGAAATATCATTACCTCTAATGGAAGAAACTCCATTAGCTCCCAAGTGCTGGTCATCATACTCACTTCCTCTGCTTACATAAAGACATGAAAACAAAACTACAAGTTAAGTTAGTAAAGTACGACTAAGAAGAACAAAAAATAAAATTCTACTAATCTAAAAATTTCCCAATAACACCACTTCCGGCAGCGGCTCCATTTTGATGCTTATCGTGACCAACGACACTATCCTACTGTACAAGTGTTTACGATCGTCGATAATATAGTATCCCAACAAAGGGTTGGGGTCGTGTCCCAAGGGAGCGGTTTTGAGAATTGATAGAAAAATAGAATTTACATTCTAACTAGTCGTAGCTAAAGACATTTGTGATAAAAGACATTGTAAATTAAAGGGGTCGACACAAAAGTGTCAAATATCAAAGGGGGTTTTGTAACAAGTACTCAAACATGTAAAATAAACAAGAAAATCAAGTATGGGGAATGGTTCTTAGGATGTGACCACAATATAAGTTGAGATAAATGGTTGGGTACATGCTTTCGATAGGAAATTTGCAAAATAATAGTGACTAGGCTAAGCTTTAAATGGAAATAAGTTCCCTCTCGGACAACTTGCCCCGTTTGAAATGTGTTTCTCTCAGAAACCCATTTGACGCATGAAGATCAGCCTATGCCTTAACCCACCCACTCTCTTGAGCTAAGTGTTAGGATATGGGACTAGGGTTCACCCTCTCGAGCAGAAACTCATGTCGACCTACTCCTTAGGCCATCAGTCTAGTGGTTTTGGTTTCGCGACTTCCCTCTCGGGCAAGCCGAAAACACATGGGTGGCTTTGTATTTGCAACTACAAACCCTTTAGATTAAACCACAACCACTAGGTGAAATCACCATTAAAATACATCTAACCTATCAGCAAGCAAGACCCAACAAGAATATCAACCCATATTTGCTAAATCACACCCCAAGAATGGGGGTTTTTAGCCAGTCATCAAGAAATAGGAAATTATACCTTACATGGTAATGAAATCAACTGGGTATAAGAAATTAAACCTTAAATTATGCAAAGGAAAATGAATAGAGAAGACCCACTTCCAACTTGGGGAAGAAGAACTCCTTTCTTCAAGTTTCCACAAAACCCTTTCCAAACTTGAGAGAATAATATCAACCGAAGTATGTTCTAAAGTGAAAATAATAATAATAATAATTGTTCCACACTAAGACTACAATTCTAACTAGTATTTATATTTTTCACAGATTGTGCCGTGGAGGATTGTTTGGCGACATTATTCTTGATAGCCGATGAACTCGACGATCCGCCTTTTGGTCAGCTCATCTCCTTCAGTGTCTTACCTTTAGCATTCTCGCATTTTGGATCATTGGGCGGTACAGTACTGCTTCATGGAACTGATTGGCAACTCGCCGGCTGCTCCTTTCCTCGCCTTTTGAGCCACTTCCTTAAGTCTTCGCGTACTAGAACGAATGGCGGTTCATATCATTTCAGTGACTTGCCAAGTTGAACTCGGTGATCTGTAAGATTCCATTTCTTGTTCTTTTCATCCCTATTTGCTCCGTTTTGCGCCTAAGTGTCCATACTTCCACTAACACTTCAATTACCTGAAACTTCAGTATTTTAATCAGGTATTGAGATAAAACAAGCATCCAAGGACACTATTTTCATTAAAATAAAGCCTTAAATGAGTCAAATTTGTGGATTCATCACATACCACCTTTCTCCAAAGCCATGAACTCATCCATCCTATGATCTCTCAAAGTCCGGGGCACATACTTCTCCAAGAACAGAGCATGAAACTGGGTCCAAGTGAGTAGGGGTGAAGTTGAAGATCTGCATTTCACATAAGATCTCCATCACTGCTTAGCCTCTCCCTGAAGTTGGAAGGTCACAAACTCTACTCCATGTTGATGGACAATTCCTAACTTGTGAAGCCTCTCATAGCAATCTAGGAAGAACTCATAGGCGTCCTCACTCTCAGAACCATGGAACACCATCGGTTTAAATTCCAAGAACTTAGTGAACATCTCATGCTCATTACCAGTCATAACAAGACCCAACAAAGGACAGAAGAAAGTATCATTACCTACAGTTCCTCCCACCTGTGATAGGAATAGGGGGATTGGCGGGAACTTGAATTGCTTGAACAGAGGGAAGCACTCCAAGACCAACAAATACTTTCAGGAACAACATAATTTGTTGAGCTAAAATTGGTTCTAAGGAAGGAATACCTGTAGTCTCAACCTGCACCTCTTCCTCTTGTCCAAAATTCTCATCATCCTCAACCTCTACATTCTCTTCTATCTCTTCTTGATGCGCAGGAGGATTCACATTTCTAAGAGCGTTCTTAATCGGAGCTCCATACCTAGTATGTGCTAACCTTCCTCGGCCTCGGCTCCTTGCTCTTCTTCTAACCCTGCCTCGACCACGACCTCTTGCGGCAGATTCCTCAACTGGTGCATTGACAGGAGCTACGGGCCTGACATCGTTTAACCTAGTGTTAACCATCTGCGGACAAAGGAGTGAAGGAGATTAGATACCAATTTGGATCACCACATACCAATTGGAATAAAGTCATAGCAAGAAAGGAGAGAAAAGAAAATAAAGGGATTTCCTAAAGTCTCATAGCCTCTTGAAGGAAAGTACAAACATATATGTACCGTTCCGCAAGACTCTACTAGACTCATTTTGGTACATTGAGATCAACGAACCTAGGGCTCTGATACCAACTTTGTCACGACTGAGACTGTCGTGATTGGTACCCATACAAACCCTTCGGTGGTAGAACCATTACTACAACCCAAACTAAACAACTCAACAAAAAACCAAGGCATTTAAAGATACGGAAGAAGATTTAAATGTCTAAGAAAAGGAAAAAAGGGAGTTCCTATAAACTACAACAAAGTCTAACAACCAAATGCGGAAATAATGCCTAGAACCTGAAAGTCAATCTACCAAAACTGTAACAAGGATCATAAGTCGAAGGAAATGGATACAACCCAAATTAAACAAGAGAAAACTAAAATACTAATCTAACTCCGAATAAGATGGACTGAGCAAAAGGAGAACTCATGGCAAGCTGAAAGAACTGGCTCACCGTTGAATTCAATTGATCATTAATCTTTGAGACGACGTTTGTCAGTAGTTGCCGCTACTCAACAAAGAAAGAGCAAGTGCAGTATCAGTACACAACCACGGTGTACTGGTAGGATCACGCAACTATCCCAATAGGTGAAACAGATAAAACTTATCACAACAATAATAAGCATGCATACACCGAACATATACCATATTAATTATTACTTATGAACAACGTACAATTTCACAATCTCAAAGATATGCAAAATCCCAAGTCATTGGTCCTCTCACAGAACCCATACCCAAACTGTTAGTGTACCGGTACGTGGTACTCGATTCAAGTTAGTGTTCCGGATGTGACACCCGATCCCATATATGCATCGGAACGTGGCACCCAATCCAAGTTAAAGTTTCGAAATGTAACACACGATCCATTCTACAAGCGACAATCACAATCACAATGTACATTTTTATAATCATACAATCAAGTCATGATTTATGACATAAAATTATTCAATCATCCTCATTTACGATTAGTATGATCAATAATGCAACATTTGCACACATACATGCATTATAATGAAGCAATTACAAATATATATCACACCAACATGTTATCACAATCATCACTTACCTCGAACAAAGCTTGAATCCCCTAAGAAACTTGATTCTTCCCTTTTCGTATACTTTCCGCTTGTTCTTGGTCTACAAACAATCAATATAATGCAAGGATCGATAAACAAGACATGGATCATAATCAATAATATCAACCTTAGGTCAAAGCCTTGATCCCCATACCCAGATTAGGGCTTTTTCCACCATAATTTCCAGATCAAAACATTCCCCCATCGATCATTACCGAAGAAACTAAGTTCTACGGTTTGAAAAATGGATTCGGGTAGTAAAAACCTTACCTTTGGTGCTAGACGGGGTGGAAAACCTTCATGAAATACCCTGGGTCGTTCCTTAACTCTTAAGGTTGAAAATTGCTGAACAAAACGTTTTTGGGGTTTATTTCCGACTTAAGTTGCGTCTGTCCCGCCACAACGATCCTCACCACGCTACAGCAGCCCTGTCTTGGCGGAAAATTCCCTCCTTAGCAGCTTGCACGAAAACACTGAGAAAATTTAAGAGTTTCAAACCCCTATTTCACAACACACCTTCTTCCCATGACCCTCAGAAAATACCCGTTCACTCTAAGTTTAGTTTCGGGAGTTCTACTCGCCCAAATTCGATTCCGTAAAGTCGTACGGGTTCCTTAACATCTTAGATATCTGTTCATGTGCTCAAATTCGTAATTAGATCTCCCATTTGTTACCAGATTTCCCTAGTCCTCACTGACTCTGATTTCATCCAAATCTAGACTATGTTGGAAAATTTCAAGATACTACCAAAAAGTTTTCTGGCCCAAATTTTTTCTCCGTTGGCTTTTCTATAACGGCGGGAACATGTCATTACAAAAAGTTTATACTGGTTGAATAAAAGTCAAGCCTTCAATAAAAAAACATGCTTATCAAGTTTTTCCATAAAACAAGCACATGGACTCAATTTTTTTCAAATTAAATCAATTAATAGTACAAGACATCTGCCACAAAGAAAATATATTTTAATTAACTAAAAGAAAAGACCCTTTAATAATCGCTACTCCATTTAATAGACACAATTTACCAAATTAGATTTAAAGGGCACTATCCTTTTCACTTCAACTTCTCCATTCCCATTCAACTTTTTATCGTCTTCTAAGGAAAAAATATAAAAGAACAGAACAAAGAAAAAAATACTTAGATTCCTATGAACCTTCCTTCTTCTCTATCAAAAGAATAGTGGAATATATTCAGATCTTCTTTAGTTTCATCAATCAAATAAGAGAATCTTCCTAAAGAACTAGAAAAGGAAAAATTCAAATTTTCTCGTCCAAAGAAAAAGAGTATTCTAAGGCATGTTTTAAATTTATAACCAGATTCATTTTTGTTTCTAATAGACGAGTTCAAATATTCCATCATTTATTTCAAAAGAAATTTTTATACTTATTTTGAATTAAAAAAATTTCTTGACACAAGTTGTTGCAAAATATATAGGCAGTAGTTAAATTTCAAGAAATGCTATTCCAAAGTCATGCAATTAACCACGACTCTAATACTAATGTAATAAATAAACAAGGTACAATACAAGATTCATATACCTTATTGTTGCACCATATTAAAATCACGAGTTGAAAGTATTGCTCAATATTCCTTCTTTGAATCACTATGAAACAAAGACAATGATTATCACAAACTAAATGCTTTTGGTATTAATATTAAATGAAGAAACCAAAAAATATTTTTTCCTCTGGTTCTTTTGTTACTGTTTTTCGTCACTTGTTCTTACCAAGGAAGAAGCACTCCCTTCATAGAGGGTGTGCTTTAATAAAAAGTTAATGCGTAACTATTCTCCATCAATTTTTAAATCAGATAACTTTCTTTTCTTATCCTCTTATTTTTCAGAGAAAATGAAAAGGGTCAGATCTGGATCGATTCACATGGGCGATTCATGATCTGTGATATTTGACACACGAAATCTAACTATCTGATCAAAAGTCCTTCTATTTCAATTTATGCGACACTTTTCGGACTTCAAGATTCAAATAAGATTTTCTTTGATCGTAAACTTTTCATACATCTTTTAAGTATCTTAAATTATCAATTATGACTTATTTTATTTTTGATGTATTTTATAAATATGTAAATTTTATTTCAAAAAATTAAATATTTCATCTCCAAATTCATTGTCTAAATTAAACTACTTGATTCTCAAGATTGGAACGGTGCCACTTAAATTAAAAACATGTCAAGACCCTAGACTACCCCTTAGTCATAACACGCTACTTAGAGAAACAAGTGACCCCAAACTAACCTATGACCTAGCATGCCACTAAGATTAACATAGATAATGAACGAAAATATTGATGTAGAAGCTAAAATTTAAGATATGTAAGAATCCTAAATTATAAAACTAAATACATCAAATGAGTTCATCTAAACATGAAATAAAGTTGATTCTACTATTTGACTATCTGAAAAGCCTCTACTATGATGCATTGGGGGGACAAGCCCCCAATTAATTCGAATTATTTAAAAATAAAAAAGAAAACAAATGACCAAGATAAATACAAGGGTTGTCCTCAAATGACAAGGACACACCAATATTTTTATCGTAATAATTGAAAGTTGAATATTGAGTGTCAGAACCTATATTATAAAATAATATGACACAAGAGTATGCCGTCAATACTTTAAATATACTGAGTATGTGAGATATGAATGATAAGTCTAGAACACAGAGCATAATAAAATATGAATTAATTCAGCTGAATTACCTAAACTAATGAATTGACCAAGTAAGAACGTGCATTGATAAATACCGAGCTAAAATAAGTACATATAAGGTAAATGTAATCACTTAAAAACTAAATGTATATCTTATTTACTTTCGTTCTCCATATTTACTTATCATTTGTCATACTGACCTGTAGGTTAGTCAACTTCCATACCTGAGTAGTCAACTAAAAAGAATTTTATTAACTCACCCCATACTATTTTAACTGTCAAATTGGTATTAAAGCAAGCCTTACTAAAGTATTTAACTACATGTGAGTAAAAATTCATGGGAAACTATCAAATTTCTGTTGTTATTCTACAAGATTGTCACTCCTCAAATTGACCATCATACTTCAACGGTAAACACCATCATACTTCAACGGTGAACACACAATTTCCATTGAAACGACATATTCTAAATATTTATTTAATCAAGTGATTTCTAAACTTGACTTGTGATCAATAAAGGACCACAACCCATTTCAAGAATCACTAGAAAGGAATTCAGTAACAAAATAGATCTAGAAACCTTTTTGATGTAACAAAGGAAAAATTAAAGGTAATTCAAACTAACACTAGAGCTATCAGTTTAATATACTGTATAGTTAATGGAGTAAAATACAACCTAATATCTACATGCAAGACTGCAAAGAAATGTGGGATAACCTTAAAGTTACCTATGAAGAAACTACCGTAGTGAATGAAGCTCAAATCGATGCTCATCCAATTTTGATTCAATTGGATACTCATATGCTGATTTTCAGGTGATAAAAGTGATAAAAAAGCACCAATGGTACTTGTTAAATTCTAGGACAAGCTCTAATCTCTAGGCAAAGTAAAAAGAAAACCTCTGTGGTACTATCCACTGTAGAATTTGAATGTCTAGTAGTTGGAAGTTGTGGTACTTAATTATCATGGATGATGCATCAATTACTAATACTACAATTTATCTTATGAAGTTGTCCCTATTTTATATGACACTACTAGTGCTATTAGTTTATGTGAATAAACTATGCTCTAGAGAAAATAGTATAGATATCAAACATCATTTTTTTTAGAGATCATGTTGAAAATTGAGATTTTGTGCTTGTATGTGTTGATATTGAAAATCAAGTAGTTGATATTCTTACTAAATTTTTGCTAGAATAAACATATATTTTCTTTAGAATTAACTTTGGTATTACTACATTTAAATCAAATTTGATTTCATGTTCTTATTAATTAATTTTATGCTCTTATTCTCTTTCCTTTGTAGAATTATTTGTCTTACTTCTTTAAATTCCTATACTTGAATTTGTCTCTTTAATTAAAGCCTTACTTTATCATTTATTTCTTCTAGATGATCTCTTCACCTCCTCTGTCTTTTCAGTCATTCAACCTTGGCCCTTTTTCCTTCCTTATTCATAAAGCCTTTCCTAAAACCTTCATCCTCCCTACTATTTACTCCCCACTCTCTTCCTTTATTCCCTCATTCTTTCACTATGAACATAATAAGATTTATGGAGTCTCTAAAAAATATTGTTGACTGCTCCATTGAAACTCTCGATTATAACATTCTTTCCCTCTCCCCTGAATCTTCAAAGGATATTTCTCACTTTCCTTCATATTTCTCCATAAAGAATTCCCCCTCCATGAATAAGAAGGACAACAAGAAATTGCATCCTGATATGCTAGGTCTCTCTCAAGAGGAAGTGCAAGATTAAGAGGTGTTGACTAGAAGAAAAAGCATGAAGCTTTCAAAAATGGACTTGTCATTCCTGGTCGGGATGTCCATTTGTATTAGTTGAAGGACTCTCACTTTCTTGTAAATACTTTTCTTAAGCCTTTAAATTTATCTTTATTCTTTAGTCTCTGTAAACTTCAGTTTTATGAGGATTTTGTTTATTTTTTTTACGCTACTAATCAAATCTATAAATATATTGGTGAGTTAGAAACTCTAGTTATGAGAATTCGTATTAATGTGAATGAACACCTGTTTGAGGATGTGTTTGCTAAAAAAAATTGTAGAATTATTCTGTACATAAATGGTATCTGTCTTGAGTATTTTGAAGTTTTTTCAGAAGTATCCAAAGTAATTGTTGTAGAAACTGGCTCTTATCTCTCACCATTTTGTCCTCTACCTCTTGGCTTCGAGAATCACATATTGGCCCACATTACTGCTACCATTCTAGTTCTCCCCCATATGGGTCTCTCAGTAGAATCTCAATCCGCAAAGTATTTGTTCTTTATTACCTGCTCAAGAAATATAAGATAAGTTGGGATGTTTGATTTAAGTAATGAATGATACTGAGTGGAAAGGACATAAATCCGACTACTAGCCTATAAAATGGTCTTCTCATTTGTCATATTTTGGTGGACCTCTTGATCGATCTTTCTAAGTTTAAACATGTTAAGTCTCTGAAACCTATTCCACTCGTACTTTTTCGAGAATAGGATGTGTCTTAGTTGGTCAGAATTGTCATAAAAGGACCCTGTGAAAGCAAAGGCAAAATCTGTCAAAGTGAAAAGGATCTCTACTGACTCTGTCACTCAGCTAGTCAAGGACGTATAACACATCAAAGCTAGGTTGCTTGCTGTGGAAATTGGACTGAAGGTTCCACATGAAAATACAGAGAAGATTCTTCATTTACATAAGGACACCAACACCAATGTAGAAAAATTTCACATTCCAATGGATGAGCTGAAACAAGAAGGGGTTTTCATAGTGAACAATGTGATTAAACAAGTTGACTCCTCCAAAACTTAGCTTCTTCTTTCTGTCTAGACTTCCTCCTCTAGCTTCTCTAAGAATGTGAAACGTTAAGCTTGTTCATTTTTTTATTTTTAGTCTATGCTTAAGAAAATATTCTCTTTGGGGGTCTATCTCTATATTTATTGCGTTGTAATTGATGGTTTATTTTTCCCCTTGAACTTCTCTACTACTTGCTTATTTTAGCTATCTAACCTACTATCTATATATTATATATGTTTTTTCTTAATGGGTTTATTTGTTCTTCTTTTCTCTACATAGATGTTTCTTTTTCATTTGGCCAAAGAGGGAGAAATCAACACAAATTCAGATCACATTGTAAAAAGGGGCTCACTCAGATAGAGGGAGCTTCACAGTTAAAAAGGGAAGCCTCTATAGAACTTTAGCCTCTTTCATTTCTATATTAATTGTCATTATCAAAAAGGAAGAGATTGTTTGCCCTATGTGATTTGTATTAGTTTTAATAACTACAATTTACCTAAAATGTCTCCACAAGAAAAGAAGCACGGAAGATACAAGGATGGTTCCAAATAATATGAAGCAGGCTAGATACAAGGATGGTTATAAAGGAAAGAAAATAAATCACAAATTATTAAAATAGCATGAATCCAATTAGGGAAGCAACTCATGGACTAAGCAAATCAGCCAAAGATCAATTGATCCATCAAGATTAGTAAATCACAAATGATCAATCAAGATGAGTAAATAACAGGAAAAGCAAGGGACTATCAAGGAAGCAATTATTCTAATTTCATCATTAAATCTGCAAATGAAGATTAAAGTAGAAGATCATCAAATCATGGCACAAGAAAGGAAATGCCATAGCGGGAAAGAAGAAAAAGATATGTAAGAAGATTTAACTAGAATATCAAGAAAGATAAAAGCTTATTGCATGCATGAACATATCTGATATGAACATGCAATAAACAATCTTTCTCAATAAAGGAATCATTACAAATCATTGATTAATTGAAACATCCTAGAGTTTTCCATTTATGGCAAAGAGCAATTTATATGAACTAGGATTAGCATTAGAAGAAGTCAGTGTACTTCACTTGAACTTATGTACTATATTTCTTTTACCTTTCATATAGCATTTTACTCTTTCAGTCTACATTTGAAAAAAGGAGAAATAAGTGACAAATTTGAATTATAAAGCTAGAGGTTCTGTTTAAGAAGTATATAATATACAAGTCAATAACCACAAATATTATATTGACAAGTCTAGAGAAGCTCTAAAGGAAACCCTTGTTACCCAATGGGACTAGACTAGGCCCCATACTGGTGATCCGAACTAGTATAAATATCTATGTTTTATTTACTTTCGTACACCGTATTTTCTTATTATTTATTATACGAACCTACAAGAATGTCAGCTTCATTCCTTGAGTAGTCGACTAAGGAAGAATTGTTTAATTCAGTTTCCCTTCTTAACTTTCAGATATGATTGTGTAAACCTTGCAATATTAAATAAAATTACCCTGAGCTCAAAATTACTATAGAAGGTTTTTTGAAGGGTTTTATTGGATTGCTTCTCCATTAAAGACATTGACCCAAATGAAGGTTAAGTTAGTATGGTGTTGACACCATCAATAAGGGTGTGGCTGACCAACTTATTCGGGATGGGATCATGAGACAACCATTTGACATAGCGTCGACCTTAGTTGATAAGATGACCAAAATCTGTCACGCCCCGAGGCTACTCCCTGGACTCAGACACGGGACCTAGAATCACGAGTGACCCCAAGCTAACCCTGCTGACATATCATAAGCATACTAAATAAACTGAAGTAAGAAATACTATGCGGAAGCTAAATCATAAGATAAACTGCAATGATTGGGAATACCCATAAACTATCTGAATATTTATATAACTGAGAGTTTAACAATAACTGAAAGGTCAAACTCAAATGCTAAAGCTGAATCTAACTATGTTTGAAAATAAGCCTCTAATTGACTAGAAGTGTAGGGACATGCCCCAACTAAATCTAGCAAAAACTGAAACTAAAGTCTAAAAGTAGAAAAGAAACATGTCTGTCATTCTCGGAGAATGAGGACTCACCACTGATACTGCTGAGCTGAAGATCGGGAATCGATCTGTGCGTGATCTTGAAGCTAAGGACCTGAACCTACATCACAAGAAGATGTAGCGCAGAGTATGCGTCACTACATGAAAGGTACTGAGCATGCATGATAGAGTAAAGCTAAACAACATATATAAATGAAAAAAAAACATATAACTGAATAATGATATGTAATAAGCAAGATACTATATTGAATATGTTGAACATGATTTAACTGAATACAATGACCAAGTTTATAACACGCTTAGACTGAAATCTAACTATAACTGATAACCTAGTCAATGCAATAGAATCTGACTGTAAAGGAGCTACTAATAACCAACATAAAACCACATGAGCTAAATGTGCAGTCCGATGTATACGCCCCATCGAGAGGACCCAATATACCCTGCCAGAGGTATAGAGGCATGACTGACGTGATCACTAAATTGATGGCCACAGAGGGGAGTTACGACCTACATGGGCACGTAGTTCTGGAACTTGAGGGTGACTGACCCTAGTCCACTCAGTATTAAGCTACTCCCAATTGATTATGTAATTAACAATTTATGACTAAATTTCTATAATATTGGATAGCTCAAAATATTGATATGTTAATTGAAAAATGCAACATTAATGTACTAATAATGAAACACTCAAATCTGATGCATGTATATTTGAAATAACTTACCTAGCATGTGTAATTCATGAACTAAAAGAACTACATAGCTAGGGATCTGAATTTATGAAAGAATCTATTCAAAACAATAGTAAAAAAATCATGATAATCTGATTAGGAACATTAAAGTATCTAATTCATAATGATCTGCTGAAATTCTAGAAACCCTAGGTCTAGATAATATGAAGGGAATCAAGAATCAGAACAAACTCTAGGGACTTAATGGGTGAAAGGAATCTACTAGTGAAATGCCACATACATGGTGATGAATTTCACAGAGAAACTTTTCGATTTCGGGGCTGAAATTGAAGAAAACATGCTGCATTGTTGGAGTAGTTTGGGTCTCCTTTTTTGTTCTAAGTTTGATGAATTTTTATTTAATAAAGGTTTTGGTTATGTTCGGACTAGGTTATTAGGCTTAATTTGAGTAAAACAACGTAGTTTAGGGTTAAACGACGGAGTTTAGAAGCCCAACGCATAAGGGAAACGACCAAAACGACCCTAACATAATTCTAACAAAGCCCATCCATGGAGGGACCTACGGTCCGTCGTTTGACCTACATGCCGTCGTTTGGGTTCGTCGGTCAAGTCTTCCAGACAGAGCTTCACTAAAATGAGCATAACTTTTTACACTAAGATCAGATTTTAGCAAACTAGGCGGCGTTGGAAAGAGGATTCAATTATCTATCATTAGGTAGGTCATGGGCTACCTAATTCCTCTTGTGCTAAGTGTTCCGACCCTTTGAAGTTTACCCATTAGCAATTTCCCTTTAACTTGCTACTGACCCTAACTTACGGTCAGACCTAAAGTCTGTAGGTCCAAGAAAGGTCTATGGGTGTATCCGTTGGTACTGGCACCAACTTTTCTGAAAACTAGGATTTTCTTCTTTTTGAGATCCGAGGTGTTACAATATCTCCCCCTTGGGAACATTCATCCTCGAATGAAGTCTAAACTAGCTGGGTATGGAGGGAAAAAGCTGCAAACCCCACCACTAAGTACTAGAAACTGATTTCTGACTGAAGTAAATTCCAAGAACATGCAAATACACTGAAAATGCAAGCACAATCTGAAGGAATGTGATACTAATACTGAAGCTACGCATAAATGACTGAAAAATTGGAGAGGAACTATTACAAGCTGGAATGGAATCGGAAGGAAAGAGTTGAGGGTACTTGGCCTTCATGGCTGCTTCTGGTAACCAAGTAGCTCCCTATACGGACTAACTCCTCCACAAAACCTTAACTAAAGAGACTTCTTTGTTTCTCAACCTTCGAACCTGATGATCAAGATTTCAACTGGGACCTCTTCATAAGTGAGACTATCCTTCACAGCCACAATTTCTAAGGGTACGAAAGATGTTGGATCACCCACACACTTTTTCAACAACAAAATATGAAAAACCAGATGCACTCCTGCTATATCTGCTGGCAACTCTAACTCATAAGCCACCCTGACAATTCATTTCAAGATCTTGTAAGGGCCTACATATCTAGGACTGATCTTCCCTTTCTTGCAAAATCTTATCATCCCCTTCATAGGTGAAACTTTCAGGAAAACTCAATCTTCAACTTGGAACTCTTATTCCCTTCTCCTTACATCCACATATTACTTCTGGCAATTCTGGGCTGTCTTAAGTCTATCTCAAATGATATGAACCTTTTCCATAGCGTCATGAACCAAATCTGGCCCTATCAAAGCTGCTTCACCTACTTCAAACCAACCAACTGGAGATCTGCATCTATGCCCATATAATACCTCATAAGGGGCTATCTGACTGCTGGAATGGTAGTTATTATTGTAGGTGAACTCTATATGAGGAAGGTGATAAATCGTAACTACCCTTGAAAATGATTACGCAATCTTTAAACATATCCTCTAAGTTCTAAATGGTACGCTCTGCCTGACCATCCGTCTGTGGATGAAATGTTGTGCTAAGATTTACATGAGTCCCAAGACCTTTCCCAAAGGATTTCCAGAAATGAGAGGTAAACTAAGGACCTCTATGTGAGATGATTGACAAAGGAATCCCATGCAACCTGACTATCTCGTTAATTTAAAGCTTGGCGTAGTCCTCCGCTGAGTCTATAGTCTTAACCCCCAAAAAGAGCGCAAACTTAGTAACTCTGTCAACTATCACCCAAATGGAGCCATGCTGTCTGCGAGTACGACATAGACGTGTCATGAAGTCCATGTTGATCACTTCCCACTTCCAATTAGGAATGTTTATCTCTTGACTTATACCTCCAGGTTTCTGATGTTCTACCTTCACTTTCTCAAAATTAGGACACTTAACCACAAAATCCGATATATCCATTTTCATACCATTCCACTAAAAGACTAACCGCAGATCATGGTACATCTTAATGGCACCTGGATGAATAAAATACCTAGAGTTATGGGCGTCATCAAGAATCTACAGTCTCAACTCACCCACCTTAGAAACACATAATCGACCCTGATAACAAAGAACACCATCTCCCCTTTGGGATAAAATCTCAACTCTCGGCTGATGGACTGTACCCCTTAGTTAAAGCTTTATCAGCTCACTGTGTTGCTTTTCCTTAATCTCCGCTACTAACGAAGATTCTAGCCCAATCTGAACTGTTACACCACCATCTGATATTCTCATAAGGCGAACTCCTAAACGAGCACGCCTGTGAAAATCTTTTGTTAGTTCCTTTCTTTATTCCTCAACATGTGTTACACTACCCATAGATAGTCTACTAAGGGCATCTGCTACTATATTGGCCTTACCAAGATGGTAATGCACACTCATATCATAATCATTAAGGAACTCAACCCATCTTCTTTGGCAAAGATTCAAATCTTTCTGGGTAAAGACATACTGAAGGCTCTTATGGTTTGTGAACACATCTACGTGGACACCATACAAGTAATGTCTCCAAACCTTAAGTGCAAACACTAATGCTGCAAGCTCGAGGTCAAGAGTCAGATAAATCTTTTCGTGCACCTTATGCTATCTAGAAGCATAAGTTATAACCTTCCCTTGTTGCATCAACACACAACCTAGGCCAAATCTAGATGCATCACTGTAGATCACATAACCGTCTAAACCATTTAGTAGAGTCAAAACATGAGTTGTGGTCAACCTATTTTTTAGTTCTGTGAAGCTTTTCTCACAATCATCTGACCACTGGAACTTAACCTTTTTCTAAGTTAACTTAGTCAATGGAGAAGCTATAGATGAAAATCCTTCTACGAACCTTCTGTTATAGCCAGCCAAACTTAAGAAACTTTTGATATCTGTAGGGAGGGTAGGTCTGGGATATTGTTTCACAGCTTCTATTTTGTGAGAATCCACTCGGATCCCTTCGCTAGACACAATATACCCAAGGAAAGCAACATATTGCAACCAAAACTCACATTTGCTAAACTTAGCAAATAACTGGCGATCTTTGAGAGTTTACAGGGCAACCCTCAAATGATTGCATGTTCTTCCTCATTCCTAGAGTATAAGAGGATATCATAAATAAAGGCGATAACAAATAAGTCTAAATACTGCTTGAACACTTTGTTCATCAAATCCATGAAAGTTGCAGAAGTATTGGTTAGTCCAAATGACATAACTACAAAGTCATAATGACCATACCGAGTTCTGAAGGCTATTTTTGGGATGTCACTATTTCTGACTCTGAGCTGATGATAATCGAATCTGAGGTCTATCTTCGAGAAATGACTAGGATCCTGAAGTTGGTCGAACAAGTCATTAATCCTGGGGATGGGATACTTATTCTTGATTGTGACTCTGTTCAACTACATATAGTCAATGCACATTCTGAGAGAATCTTCTTTCTTTTTCACGAACAACACTGGTGCACCCCAAAGGGAAATACTAGGTTTGATGAAGCACTTATCTAGAAGGGCTTTCAACTGCTCTTTCAATTCCTTAAGCTCATGTGTAGCCATTATGTAAGGGGGAATAGAAATAGGCTGGGTATCTGGAAGGAGATCAATTCCAAAGTGAATTTCCCATTCGGGAGGAACTCCGAGAAGATCTTTGGGAAACACTTCTGGGAACTCATTAACTACTGGAATTGACTCAAAAGTTGGGGTTTTGGAGCTTTAATATTTAACCCAAACAAGATGCTAGAGATAATTGTTAGAGATCATCTTTCTGGCCTTAAGGTAAGAAATGAATCAATTCATAGGCGTTAAGCTACTACCCTTCCATTCTAAGATGGGTTCGTCTGGAAAGTTATAACGAACAATCCTAGTTCTACATTTGACTGAGGCATAACAGTAATGTAACCAATCCATGCCTAGAATGATATTGAAATCTACCATTTCTAAATCTAAAAGATCTGCTGAGGTAAATTTCTAGGAGACTGTTATAGGGTTCTGAGAGAGTTTCTGGACTAATATTGAAGTTTACTACTATATAAAGAGTTACAAAAGACAAAGTAGCCCATGCTGTATTTCCACTAAGTGAACCATATGTGACCTACATCCTTAAGCTGGTAGGATGCTAATTCCACCCTATTACCACACGTCACTTGCATCACTCCAACGATTTTCTTAACCTCATCAATGAAATTATGTGGGTCCTCACAAACCTGTGACCCTAAAAACACAGGCGGATTCATCGTAACAAAATCTCAAACTCTAGGTACCACTGATGCACCATTTCTGTTAGTAAGAACTGGAACATGCTGATTGTTCTTGTTGGTCATACTCTGAGCCAAAAGCTAAATCACATTCCAAAACTATGCGTTCAAAACCTTATGGTCTGGGACTAGAGGACTTGTGATAGAATTGTGTGCATTGGCATTCCATGTGTAAGCTCTTTCAGGAGGAATGATCTGTAATGCATAACGAAGGATTAGAATGAGGAAGTTAGATCATACCTCTCACACGAAAAGAGTAACAAAGAGAGTGATGTTTTCCTCAAACACTTCGTAGTCTCCCTCTCATTAGATGTGGTGAACTTCATACCCATGAGTCTACCCCTGGATGCGGACACTGGACCTAGGATCAAGAGTGACCCCAAGCTAACCCTGCTGGCATATCATAACCATACTAAACAAACTGAAGTAAGGAAATACTATGTGAAAGCTAAATCATAAGATAAACTGCAATGATGGGGAATACCCATAAACTATCTCAATATATATATATATATAACTGAGAGTTTAAAAACAATTGAAAGGTCAAACTGAAATGCTAAAGCTGAATCTAACAATGTCTAAAAATAAGCCTCTAATTTATTAGAAGTGCTAACTAAATTTAGAAAAAACATAAACTAAAGACTAAAAGTAGAAAAGAAACATGTATGTCGTCCTCGGAGAATGAGGTCTCACCACTGATACTGCTGAGCTGAAGATCGGTAACCGATCTATCCGTGATCTAGAGGCTGGGGACCTGAACCTACATCACGAGAAGATGTTGCACAGAGTGTGCGTCAGTACTTGAAAGGTACTGAGCATGCATGATAGAGTAAAGTTGAACAACATATATAACTGAACAAAGCATATAACTGAACAATGATATGCAATAAGCAAGATACTTTACTGAGTATGCTTAACATGATTTAACTGAATATAATGACAAAGTTTATAACAGGCTGAGACTGAAATTTTACTACAACTGATAACCTAGTCAATGCAATTAAATCTGACTGTAAGGGAGATACTAATAACTGACATAAACCACATGAGCTAAATGTGGAGTCAGATGTATATGCCACATCCAGAGGACCCAATATACATTGCCAGAAGAATAGAGGCATGACTGGCATGATCACTAAATTGATGCCCAAAGAAGGACTTACAACCTACGGCGGCACATAGTTCTGGGACTTGAGGGTGACTGATCCTAGTCCACTCGGTATTAAGCTACTCCCAATTGTTCATGTAATTAACAATTTATGACTGAATTTATGTAACACTGGATAGCTCAAAATACTGACTTGTTAACTTAAAATGCAACATTAATGTACTAATAATGAAACATTCAAATCTAAGGCATGTATATATGAAATAACTGACCTAGCATGTGTAATTTATGAACTAAAAGAACTACATAGCTAGGGTTCTGAATTTATGAAATAATCTAAGTAAAACAATTCTAAAAATCATGATAATCTGATTGGGAACATTAAAGTAACTAATTCATAATGATCTGCTGAAATTATAGAAACCCTAGGTCGAGATAATATGAAGGGAATCAAGAATCTGACTGAATTATAGGGACCTAATGGGTGAAAGGAACCCACTAGTGAAATCCCACATACCTGGTGACGAATTTCACGGAGAAATCATTTGATTTTGGGGTTGGAACTGAAGAAAACTGGCTTCATTCTTGGAAGGGTTTGGGTCACCTTTTTTCTCCTCTTTTGTTCTAAGTTTGATGAATTTTGAATGAATAAAGGTTTTGGTTATGTTTTGACAAGGTTATTAGGCTAAATCTGAGTAAAACGACGTAGTTTAGGTGCCTAAAGCATAAGGGAAAGGACCAAAACGACCCTAACTTAATTTTGATGAAGCCCATCCACGGAGGGACGTACGGTCCATCGTTTGACCTACCGGCCGTCGTTTGGCTTCATCGGTCAAGTCTGCCCAATAGGGCTTCACTAAAACAGCATAATTCTTTACTCCGAGATCAGATTTTAGAAAACTCGGTGGAGTTGGAAAGAGGATTCAATTATCTAACATTAAGTAGGTCATAGGCCACCTAATTTCTTTTGTGCTAAGGGTTATGACCCTTTGAAGTTTACCCATCAGCAATTTCCCTCTAACCGGCTACTGACCCTCACCTACGGTCCCTAGTTCCAACCACAGACCGTACTGGTCCACCGTGGGTGGGATCATAGACTATTAAGACTTGGTCCTTAACAACGGAGCCGTACTTATGGTCCGTTATCCTACCTACGGTCTGTAGGTAGTTTCGTTGTTACTTGCACTAGCTTTTCTGAAAACTAGGATTTTCTTCAGTTTGAGATCTGAGGTGCTACAAAATCTATCGTGCATGGTGCACAAGGAAAGATCAAGTGTCGCTTTTGAATCTTGGTCTGACAACATAATAATGGGAAAAAAACCAAGAACGTGATATAAACATGGCCAAGATAATGACCCAAATAGATCTATTGATGAAACATGTCATGGGAGGTGGTTATAAAGATGTGAATGCGGTTTGTGCTAATATTGGTGTGAGTCATGATCATGTGTGATTTGAGGTCACGTACAATGAACAAGTACAAATATTTTCAAACCAAAAAGAGGGTTCTCGTCTGAGTTATACAAGACCGGGTGGGAATCAAGGTTGAAATAGAGATCATGATGATGGTTGGAAAGATCGAGACTAAGATTGGTGCGATCGGGGTGCAAACTGGAGAGATAGAGATGGTGATAAATATCGTTATGTACCCCCTCATGAAAGTCCAAAGTCAAAGGGACAAAAAGCTTATCCCAAAAATATTCGGACTGAGCATATGCTTGCACGCATCCCAAATAAGGTGGAAGGATAGGATAAGGTACTCAACGAGATGAAGGATACTATAACCTGAAACTCAATTTTCATAAAGCAGCTTGAGACTCAAATGGTTGAAATCTCAGCTCACCTAAATCAAAGACCGAAATGGGGTCTTTCTACTGATACCCTAGTCAATTCGAAGAATGAGGCTTAAATGCATGGCCATTTCATGCCACGACGTTAAATAAGATGCTTCGTGGGAGAAAAAAAGTTTATTTATGATATTTGAATAATATTTGTTGGGTATGCAGGTTGAAATTCAAATTTTGGAGGAAAAGGCAATTGGGCGAGTTAAAGTCCACTTGGCGAGCCCGATATATCTCTCCTTTTGAAACAACTAAAAGTTTGGATTTTTGTTAAATTCGGCGTGATAAAGTTCACTTGGCGACTCGCCGAGTGCTTCGGCGATGTTAATAGACCTCATTGATCAAGGCGCGAAATAAAGGGTCAAGGGCCTTTCAACCATTTTAAATTCAAATCCTTTCCTTATTTTAAACTTTTCGACTGTTGCACTCTTACAATCAATCCTTAGACGATATTTTTAGTTTTAATTTTGTCGGTGTCTTCGTGTGTGGTCGTATTCTGAAGTGTTTCCTACCTTTTCCTTTTTGCCTAAGCCACGGCGTGTCTACAATTGGAGGTTGGTTTTCCGTATTTGTTTTAATTGCATATTTTGTCTTGAGCATGTGTATGAGTAATTAATGGATCTATTATTTTCCTTTATTGTGTGAAATATTACTCGTTGAAATCTAATTTGAAATCAAGCATGGATAGTTTGTTTAGCCTAAATTTGTTTGAGTTTCGTGTTTGAATTTTCAGAATTGTGGGTTTGCATGTTGGGTTTTGTACGGGTGAAGTCTGAGTAACCCAAATTCCACCAAACAACTTGAATTATCCCAATGATGGATTGGGTGACGTCGTTCTTAAGGGAAAAATCATTGGTCGGTTGAATTTAGATGAATTAGAGGGGAAGTCTGAGCACCCCGACATAGATAATCATTGTGGGTAGGATTCAATTGCATAGAATTGTACTTGAATGTGGTTGTCTTAGGTTGTTCATTGAGAATTAGAATTTGGGCTGGGAATCTAACACGTCGGGCCATTTGGCGAGCTTACCGAGTGATTCGATGTTTGGCCAATTGACCTCCTTATCACCTTTTGACTTGCAATATTGGTGAATTAATATGTAACTTTCGGCGATATGCTTGTGCGCTCCGAAAGGGTTTAGTCTCACCTTTATTGCTTCCTTTTTGGCTGCTTATGTAACAACCTGAGAGCACCCCCTAGCCGTTACATGCGTATTCGACCTCTCGGAGGTCTAATACAAGCCTTAGAATTCATTCATCGCATAGATCACAAAAATCACTAAGAATTTTAAACTTTTATTCAATAAAACCATAAGACTTCAAGAGTCAACCAGATTTGAAAACATCAATACGCAAGCGGAACTACTAAGTCTCTTTAGGCAATCTTAGACAAGAACTTAAATAGTACTAAGGGACACGGCCCTTCACAAATGAAATGAAACTTAAGTGTCTATTACAATGACTAAGAAACTTCTAAACATAGTCCTCGAATCTTGAGGACATACCGAAGACTTTGAAGAGTGAAGCAATCCAAGCAACTGCAAAGCACAATCTCCTCCTAGTTACCACAACCTACACTTGTAGTAAAATAGAAGAAAGGGGTACAACACAAGTACTAAGTATGAGTATATGCAAAACATGCTAAAAAGGACATTTGTTAGGAAGTTATGCTTTCGTGCCATTTTGATAAAATCTCATGAACATCAGAATAATAGCACCTTGCAAGTCAAAACCAACAATACAAAGTCATCTGTGTCACAATACCTCATAAACATACATAACCCATTTACCTTTACCTTCTTGCCTTGGACCTCCACCTTAAGTAACCCTTAAGCAATACCTTGGTGCAATATATGGGCAACGCCCTATACCATCACCCAAACTAAGGCACTACCTTAACATCATACAAAGTACACTTACCATGCATACCTCAACCTTCACCAATTAATCACATAATACATATAAGCACGTAAGCCAACAAGTCACTTCATAAAGCTAGAACACTCATCAAATGTCATCCCAAGACTCACCTAAGTAAGACATGGTGAAGCAGCCCATAATACCTCTCCATACCACACCCAAGTGATCCTTAAGGCTACACAAGATAAGCTCCCTTCATATCTCAACATAAATCGTTGATTCAACTAAATGCATTTACACAACTTCATTCACTAATGACATAAGATCATCACATACATTCAATTCAACATAAGCACTTATATTCAATTAATTATGACTCACTTTCACCTTAGCATGCTCAGAGATCAACGCTTTCACTAATTAGCCCAAAGAGACTCATTCATTCATTATCATTACTAAGACACACCAAGATCTCCATTAAATGTCTACTTGTGCACTGTCTAGATGATGTCCCATTCCACCACCTATCCTAAGTAGTACATCCTTAAGAGACCCTAGTTCATTCATTCATTAATGTTGGGGAAGAGCCTTAACCGACATAGACCATGGAGCTTGACATTGAATCCCGGTAGTACCCTTACCGGATGAGGGATCCCCACTTGCCTAAGGTAGGGTCATTCTTTTAGCCTTTACGTGGTAGAGACCACTAGCTAGTCCTATGTGGGCACATAGTTAAGGGATAGAAGAATAGCTTCTAAGTACTCTCATCTCAATTAACGAAGGAGTACCAATCTTAAGGATTGCTACTAAATACTCCCACCTCAACTAACGAAGAAATATCCACCCATCTTCATATCCTCTCAGTGCTAGACATTACTCCCCCATAGAGTTAGGACATTTATTTCATTCATTCATTTAGGGATAAGGATTGCTACCAAGTACTCTCATCTCAACTCACGAAGGAGTACCCATCCTAGCCCAACATTTATTCATTTAGGGATAAGGATTGCTACTAAGTACTCTCATCTCAACTCACGAAGGTGTACCCATCCTAGCCCACATTCATTCAACTAGGAAGCTCTTGGATTCAAAGATGAGAAAACCTTTCATCTAGGAACCCCATTCATTTAAAGGAGTACATTATGAGACTATCCTTACAATAGACCCAACTTTCATTCATTAGCATTAACACCCATTCTTTTCATTCATTCACACATTCTTTCATTTATTCTTCACTAGGTGTGAGAGTAGGTAAATCTAGTCTATCCTAACCTCACCTTCATTATAAGTCATTCAAAGAAGACAACAACCACACATAACAAATAAAGTCTCTACACAAGGTCACCTTTCATGCTCTTAGACCATACACAAATTCACATCATATCACATTACCTTCATATAACCAACATCAATCAAAAAGACAATCATCCAAATTCACCTACAAGGCCATGATCACAACAAGTTTATAAAGTAAACACCTCCCCACTTTCAAAGGATCAAACCTCACAATTCTAACTTCTACAACATATACACATACATATTAAATACTAGAATCAATAATCTATTCACAACTTCTTCATCATCATAAACCTTAGGTCACAATTGCCCATTCAAGGCCATCATCCAATATAACACATTTGACCATCAATTCCTCATAATTCAATATAGAACAATACATAAATCAATAGCCCATAACAATCTACACATTAATATCACATTATTAGCTCATAATCAATAGACCCACTTTAGACCCAAAAATTAGAATTTCAAGGTATGCACGGGTTCATGGAGTTGCTGATCTTAAAACCATCAATATTAACATAAATCATCATTTGAAATACTCTCATGCAGGAACCCAAACTTAGAATTGAAATTGGGGTTTTTAGTGTTTTTGAAAAACATTGAAATCAATTTGATTTGGCTCTTTGATTGAAAGGAGAATCAAAGATAAAATCCCCATACCTTTATGATTAATTTCCTAGGAATTTGAAGGAGAAATCAGTAGGAACCCATCCCCTAGCTTGAAGCTTCATCAATGTCTTCCATGGAGTTCTAGAGAGAGAATTTATTTGAGAGGGAAGGTTCAATTTGGATAATGAGGTCTAATTCTAGGTCTTGGGGTTCTAACCACTTAAAATACCCTAAAATAGGTAGAATAACCGTTTATAATAATTCCCTCAATTACCCAAACTACCCTTCACTTAGTTGGACCTTTTAAACAAGCCAAACTTGAGTTTTATTTTCACAGATTTCATCCGAAAACAAGTCCGCGACGCGGAGGTGTTCCCACAAGTTTCTAAAAATTAAATTTTGAGGCAGAAGAGTCCGCGAATGCCTGCGATGCGGACCAAACTTTTGGCTCTTGGTGGAGCTAGTCCGCGATGCGGACATGCTCCCTTCATGAGTAACTTCAAGCTCCCTTGGCAGCTTGTTTGGCCAAGGTTTGGGGTCCTCCTCAGTGACCCTTAGGGTGGTTGCGGGGAGTCGTACCCGAACATTTTGACCCTAAAAACATTTATTAAGACACTAGGGTCACCTCCATGATTTTAGATTCCAAAAAACACATAAAAACATGAACAACATGCTAGAACACACCAATACATAAAAGACTAGTTTCCGAACGTCTTGGTCGTCCCTTGAAGTTTGACTTCCAAACTCTTTAAAACTGACTAAAAAGGCTATTCTTCATTATTTTAACAAGCTATTAATGAATGAAACTCATGTGAGGCTCTAATTTATCCTACTTCATTTTGAGGGGTGTTATAGCTTATTACTGTAACATTAGGCGAAGCACCATCTGAGCGCCCAGTGAGCTCGCCGACTGGCCAAATGGACTTTGGTCTCGCTCTTTTGTGTAGAATTTTTGTTAATTTGTTATGTAACATTTGGTGAGCCCTCTATTGCTCTACGAATGGTCTCGGTGACTGACCGAGTGATTTGGCGAGTTTTTTTGCAATGTTTTTGAAAATGTTATTTCACTAATCCTTTGCAACCTCATGTGTGTTATTTATGTTTTTCTATAGATATGGCTAGACAAAAGCTTCTTGTAAGAGGTCCAACACCCCCAAAAAAGGCAAAAGGGGTTGTAATCACATTAGAGGTCATACCTCCCCGAGCCACTCATCCTAAACCTCTACAGGGAAATGTGAAAGGAAAAGGGAAGAAGAAGGTGGTAGCAAGTTCCAGTTCCTGTTCAAGTTCATCGGAGAACATGGGCATCAACTCCATTCATCTCACCTCCTCTGAGTCTTAGAGGGAAGAAGCTCCGGGGTTTAGGACTTCAATACATACACTGGCAACTGAGGGATAGTTGCTCAAATGGAAGAGCTCAGACCATCAATCTAACGCAGTTCAAGATCCTTTTGCCAGACTTGCAGCATTTGTGATGCCTCCAGTACCTATAGCTGCACAGGAAGCTCAAGTTCCCCCGGCCCCAGCACTTCTTCCTAGGTCTATGAATCAACTAAAAGTTGCAAGCTTGCGGACCATATTAAAGAAGAAGCATCTGTCTACTAATGGTGTTGGGGACAGGTATCTCGGTGTGTGGGAGACAATTCGTTTCCACAAGTTCCAAATGTTCACCAAGCCCCAAAATCCATATGTTCCTTCTTGGGTTTGGGAGTTTTATGAATGTTATGCAAGGTTGATCCCAAAAGGGAGGAAGAAAACTGGTTTGATGGCACCGCTTGACTTTGTAGAGGTGCGGGGGTAAGAAGGTAATAAGCGATGAAACTGATACGAATGATTTGTTGGATTGAACTACATGCAATATCCATTCTTTGGTCGACAATGTTTAAACAAAAACTCTAGGGGATTTTAAGGGGTGGCTTGCCCCGTTGCTGAGTGATATCACACTTTCTTAGCTAGTGACATGAGCTATGATTGAAAAAAGGGATCTAAATATTGTAGCCCGATATTCGTTTGGGTTTATTAACAACACCCTGATGCCATCACAAACGAGCCCATCATCTGGTATCTAAAAGTTGCACTGCTGGGTTGTATTGTCTATCTCGAGCGACTAAATCTTAGGGTGATAATATCTCAGAAGATGGTGATGAGGGCAAATCTAAACCAAACCTCATTGCCATTTCCAATGCTTATTATTTATCTGTGTCACCGAGCTGGTGTTCCCGTTGTGGTGAAGACATATTCTGTAGTGACTCCGGCATTGTCTACTGATATTCAAGGATCGAAGCTTAGTACACAAAAGATGATGCTGACATAAGGAAGAAGTCTTCTTATGGTAGATGTAGAGGAAATGGACGCCGACACTACTCTGTCTACTCCGACACTTGAGCCGACAAGTATAACTATCTCCTCCATGTCTACTGCACCTGCTCCTACTAGCACTTTACTCCCCTCTTTGACACAGAACATGATATACAAAATAGGTAACCTTCCCTATTAGACCGATGTGAGGGCATAGAGGGTTTAGGCCGTTGTGCCTTCTATGATCGACCGAGTGATATCTACGACATCGGCTCTAATTCGAGAGGAGTTTAATGTACAGTGAAAAATGATCATGGCCCACGGGGAAGCATTGGATGCTCTCACTGCCCGAGTTAAGGTATGCGAGATATTAGATCGTGTCTCTGCAGACGTGAAAACCTTGAAGGATGATATTAACGGTCTACGACGTGATGTGGATGAGTTGAAGTCCACCGATATCTTTATGTTATGGGGCAGTGTAGATGTTCCCAAGGACCCCATGCCGAATGGCCAACTATTTTTGAGATCCCTTCGGCTACTGTGACCGGATATTGTCACGCCCCGAGCTACCCCCTAGACACGGACACGGGACCTAGGACCACAAGTAATCCTAAGCTAACCCTGCTGGCATGATCATGGGCATACTAAAGATAATGAACTGATGCGGAAGCTAATTCATAAATAAATCTGAAAAGATGGGGAATACCTATATACTATAACTGAATATATCAAATCTTAGAGTTTAATACAAAAGAAATATCAAACTCAAGTACTAAGCAGAATCTAACTATGTCTGAAATAAGCCTCTAAACTGACTAGAAATACTGGGACATGCCCCAACTAGATCTAGCAAAACTGAAACTAAAGACTAAAAGCGATAAAGATAAACATGTCACTAGTCCTCGAAGAATGAGGACTCACCACTGATGCTGCTGAACTGAAGATCGGGAATCGATCTAAGCGTAATCTGGATGCTGAGAACCTGAACCTAGATCACGAGAAGATGTAGCGCACGTATGCATCAGTACTTGAAAGGTACTGAGCATGCAGGATAGAGTAAAGCTGAAATAACATATAACTGAACAATGCAATAAAGCAATGAAATAATCTGAACATGATATAGATACTGAATATACTGAATACTGAGCTAACTGATGCAATGACCAATTTATAACATGCTGAGACTGAATACTGAATATATTGATAAATGGTCAATGCAATAAAGTCTGATTGAACTGTAGGAGCTACTAATAACCGACATAAAACCACATGAGCTAAATGTGGAGTCCGATGTATACGCCCCATCGAGAGGACCCAATATACCCTGCCAGAGGTATAGAGGCATGCTGGCGTGATCACTAAACTGATGTTGCCCACAGAGGGGACTTACACCTACGTGGCTCGTAGTTCTGGGACTATATGGGTACGCTAAACCCTAGTCCAACTCGGTATTATGCTACTCCCAATGAATTAAGTGGTTAACTGGTTATGATTGAATTTCTGTAAATACTGGATAGCTCGAAACTGAACATGCAAACTGAGAATGCAACAATTAATCTGATAATGATGCATTCATAAACTGAGGCATGTAAAACTGAATACTGAAATATCTGACCTAGCATGCGTAATTCAAGAACTAAAGAAATACATACCTAGGGTTCTGAAATTCATGCGATAAACTGAGCAATAACATGATAATTTGATTTGGAACATTTAAATAACTAAGTCATGATGATCTACTGTAATTCTAGAAACCCTAGGTCTGTTCATGATCATGGAATCAAGAATCTGAATGAATTCTAGGGACCTAATGGGCGAAAGGAACCCACTAGTGAAATCCTACATACCTAATGACGAATTTCACGGAGAAATCTTTCGATTTCGGGGCTGGAACTGAAGAAAACTTGCTGTGTTCTTGAACTAGGGTTCTTGACCTCTCTTCTCCTTTTAGCGTTCTAATTCTTCTAAGTTTGATTAATGATTTGACTTAGGTAAGTTCTAGTTATGTTTCTAGGCTTAAACTGATTAAAACCTCATGATTTATGGTCTAAACGACGTATTTTAGGGGTTAAACGAAATAGGAAAAGACTAAAAGACCCCTGAATTAACTGCTGTCGGAGTGACTGACGGAATGGAGTAAAGGTCCGTCAATCAATCGACGGTCCGTCGATTGGGTCCGTAGGTGGAGCCTGCTCGACTGGCTTTCACTAAAACAAGCATAACATTTTACTCGGAGGTCGGATTTTACCAAACTCGGTGGCGTTGGAAAGATAATTCAATTATCTATCTAACCATAGTTCATGGGACACCTAATTCATTTTGTGCTAAAATTTATAACCATCTGAAGTTGATCTATCAACAATTTTTCCAGCTAACTGGTTGTTGACCTTCATCTACGGTCAGACCTACGGACCGTGGATCGAATGACGGTCCGTGCTGGTTGACCATAGTTTGGGACTGAAGCTGGGCTTTTGGGCATCGATCCACGGACACGAACTACGGTCCGTGACCTGACCTACGGACCGTAAGTCCGGCCGTGGGTCAACACTTAGCCAAATTTTCTGAGCTTGGCTGGGGAGGGGTTGCAGTGGTGAACCACGGACCACCAGCACAGGCCGTGGTCTGACCTATGGTCCGTGGATGGTGACTGTAAGTTGCACCTGCAACTTCTCAAAATCTGCATTTTTGTCTGTTTCGAATACGGAGTGTTACATTATCTCCTCCTTGGGACCATTCGTCCTCGAATGAAGAATAAACTAGCTGAAATGGAGGGAGAGGGCTGCAATCCCTACCACTAAACATTGAGAACTGAATTTCTGACTGAACTGAGTTCCAAGATTATGCAAATACGCTGAAAATGCAAGTACAACTGAAGGAACATGATTCTAAGACTGAATTTATGCATGAATGACTGAAAAACTGAAGAGGAACTATTACCTCAAGCTGGAATGGAATCGGAAGGAAAGAGGTGAGGATACTTGGACTTCATGGCTGCTTCTGCTTCCCAAGTAGCTCCCTCTACTGACTGACTCCTCCACAAAACCTTTACTGAAACGACTTCTTTATTTCTCAACCTTCTAACCTGACGATCGAGAATCTCAACTGGTACATCCTCATAAGAAAGACTATCTTTTACAGCCACAGTCTCTAATGGAACTATTGATGCTGGATCACCCACACACTTCTTCAAAAGAGAAATGTGAAAGACTGGATGCACTGCTGCTAAATCTGTTGGCAACTCTAACTCATAAGCCACTTTACCAATCCTTTTCAAGATCCAATAAGGGCCTACATATCTGGGACTGAGCTTCCCTTTCTTGCCAAATCTCATCACCCCCTTCATAGGTGACACTTTCAGGAAAACCCAATCATCAACTTGGAACTCTAGTTCCCTTCTTCTCACATCTGCATAAGACTTCTGGCGACTGTGAGCAGTCTTAAGTCTATCTCTAATGAGTTGCACTTTCTCCATAGCATCAAGGACTGAATCTGGTCCTATTAAGGCTACTTCCCCTACTTCAAACCAGCCAACTGGAGATCTACATCTACGCCCATACAATGCTTCATAAGGGGCCATCTGAATACTGGAATGGTAACTATTATTGTAGGCGAACTCAATAAGAGGAAGGTGATCATCCCAACTACCCTTAAAGTCGATCACACAAGCTCTCAACATGTCTTCTAAGGTCTGAATGGTACGCTCTGCCTGACCATCCGTCTGTGAAAGAAATGCAGTGCTAAGGTTAACTTGAGTACCAAGACCTTTCTGAAATGACTTCCAGAAATGAAAGGTAAACTGAGGACCTCTATCTGAGATGATAGACAAAGGAACCCCATGCAACCTCACAATCTCATTAATGTAAAGCTTGGCGTAATCCTCCGCCGAATCTGTAGTCTGGACCGCCAAAAAGCGAGAAGACTTAGTAACCCTATCAACAATCACCCAAATGGAGTCATGCTGTCTGCGAGTACGAGGTAAACCTGTGATGAAGTCCATGTTGATCACTTCCCACTTTCAAGTAGGAATGTCAATCTCTTGAGTCATACCTCCTGGTTTCTGATGTTCTACCTTGACTTGCTGGCAATTGGGGCACTTAGCCACAAAATCTGCTATATCTCTTTTCATACCATTCCACCAGTAGACTTCCCGCAGATCACGGTACATCTTAGTGGCGCCTGGATGAATAGAATATCTGGAATTGTGGGCTTCTGCGAGAATATGTTGTCTCAATTCACCCACATCAGGAACACACAATCTACCCTAATAGCGAAGTACACCATCTCCCCCTTGGGAGAAAACCTCCATCCTCTGATTGTGGACTGCACCCTTAAGTTCAAGCAACATTGGATCACTATCTTGCTTTTCCTTAACCTCAACTACCAAAGAAGATTCTGCCCCATTCTGAACCGTTACACCACCATCTGATATGCTCATAAGACGAACTCCTAGGCGAGCAAGTCTGTGAACATCCTTTGCTAGCTCTCTCTTTTCTTCCTCAACATGTGCTACACTACCCATGGATAATCTGCTAAGAGCATCTGCTACTACATTCACCTTACCCGGATGGTAATGCACACTCATATCATAATCTTTGAGGAACACAAGACACCTTCTCTGGTGAAGATTCAACTCTTTCTAGGTGAATACATACTGAAGGCTCTTATGGTCTGTGAACACATCTACATGAACACCATACAAGTAATGTCTCCAAATCTTAAGTGCAAACACCACTGCTGCTAGCTCGAGGTCATGAGTTGGGTAGTTCTTCTCATGCACCTTAAGTTGTCTAGAAGCATAAGCTATAACCTTACCTCGCTGCATCAACACACAACCTAGGCCGACTCTGGATGCATCACAATAGATCACATAACCATCTGAACCCTCTGGTAGAGTCAAGACAGGAGCTGTAGTCAACCTAGTTTTCAATTCTGTAAAGCTTTTCTCACAATCATCTGACCACTGTAACTTAACCTTTTTCTGAGTTAATTTAGTCAATGGAGAGGCTATGGATGAAAATCCTTCCACAAACCGTCTGTAATAACCTACTAGACCCAAGAAACTTCTAATATCTGTAGCAGAGATAGGTCTGGGCCATTGTTTCACTGCTTCTACCTTCTGGGAATCTACTTGAATTCCTTCACTAGACACAATATGCCCAAGGAAGGCACCTGATTGTAACCAAAACTCGCACTTGTCAAATTTTGCAAATAACTGACGATCTTTGAGAGTTTGCAAAACAACTCTCAAATGACTCGCATGTTCTTCCTCATTCCTAGAGTAAATAAGGATATCATCAATAAAGACGATAACGAAAAAGTCCAAGTACTGCTTGAACACTCTGTTCATCCAATCCATGAAAGCTGCAGGAGCATTGGTTAGTCCAAATGACATAACTACAAATTCATAATGACCATACTGAGTTCTGAAGGCTGTCTTCGGAATGTCACTATCTCTGACTTTAAGCTAATGATAACCTGATCTAAGGTTTATCTTTGAGAAATGACTAGCACCCTGAAGTTGGTCAAACAAGTCATCAATCCTGGGGATAGGATACTCATTCTTGATTGTGACTTTGTTCAACTTCCTATAGTGAATACACATTCTGAGAGAACCATCTTTCTTCTTCACGAACAACACTGGTGCACCCCATGGCGAAATACTAGGTCTGATGAAGCCTTTAACTAGAAGGTCTTTCAACTGTTCTTTCAATTCCTTAAGCTCAGCTGGAGCCATTCTGTAAGGAGGGATAGAGATAGGCTGGGTATCTGGAAGGAGATCTATTCCAAAGTCAATTTTCCTTTCGGGAGGAACTCCAGGAAGATCTTCTGGGAACACTTCTGGAAACTCACTAACTACAGGAACGGACTCAAGAGTTGGGGATTCGGAGCTAGAATCCTTAACCTGAACTAGATGATAGAGATAACCCTTAGAGATCTTCTTTCTGGCCTTAAGGTAAGAAATGAATCGACCCATAGGCGCTAAGCTACTACCCTTCCATTCTAGGATTGGTTCGTCTGGAAACTGAAAACGAACAATCCTAGTTCTACTATCGACTGAGGCATAACAGGAATGTAACCAATCCATGCCTAGAATGACATCGAAGTCTAGCATTTCTAACTCTACAAGATCTGCCGAGGTGACTTTCTGAGAGACTGTGACAGGGCAATTTCTGTATACCCGTCTAGCTATAACTGGGTCACGACTGGAGTGGAGACTGAGAAGGGTTCTGAAAGAGTTTCTGGACTAATACTGAATTGGACTGCTATATAAGGAGTTACAAAAGACAAACTAGCCCCTGGATCTAACAGTGCATAAACATCAAGATCAAAGACTCGTAACATACCAGTGACTACATCAGGAGAATCTTCTTGATCTTGACGAGCCTGAAGTGCATAAAGCCTGTTTTGGAGCTGTCCGCCACCAGTACCAAAAGAGTTACCCTGCTGAGTCGGGCGACCTGCTGGTGCTGCTGAAGTTGTAAACTGAGCTCTACCATTATTTCCTCTTTGACCCTGTCTAGAAGGACAATCCTTCAATCTATGACCAAACTGACCATACCCAAAGCATCCTTCCTTACATGCAAGGCACTCACCCGGATGGTTCTTACTACACTTCGGGCAGGTTGGGTAGGTTTTGGTGCCTGAAACACTACCTTGAGACTTAGTGCCTGACGCCCTACCTTTCTGATCATTACGAAACCTGGGGGATGGAACACTAGCTGATGAAGGGGCTAGAGTCGAAGACTTCTGCTGAAACCGCGAGTGATTTCCACTACCTATTTTCTGTTGGGAATACTCGTAGTTACCTGTTCTAGCTTTCTTAGTCTCCTTAGCTCGTTCCCTAAGCTTATCACCCTCAACCTGCTGAGCATGAGTCATGAGCCTAGAGATGTTCATGTCTCCCAACAACATAGCATTCCTGCACTCTGTTTTCACTAAGTCTGACACTCCATACAGAAACTTATTCATCTGAGCCCTGGAATTAACAACCATGTGAGGAGCATACCTGGAGAGTTGGTTAAACTTGAGCCCATACTCTTGGACAGTCATGTTACCCTGCCTCAAGTTCGTAAATTCTTGGGCCCTTGCGTCTCTCAACTCTATGGGGAAAAACCTGTCCAGAAAGGTTTCGCTGAAACAATCCCAAGTAATAGGAGCGGTATCTGTTCCCTTGTTCTCCTTCCACTGAGTATACCAGATATGAGCCACATCTTTCAGTTGGTAAGATGCTAACTCAACCCGATCGTTCCCAGTGACCTGCATCACCTCAAAGATCTTCTTGATCTCATCCAAGAAATTTTGGGGATCTTCTCCAATCTGCGATCCTAAGAACTCAGGAGGATTCATCCTAACAAAGTCTCGCACCCTGGCTACAGCTTACCCAATATTGGCATTCGCAGGAGCTTGAACACGCTGATTGTTCTTGTTAGCGACACTTTGAGCCAACATCTGAATGGCATTCCTGAATTCAGCATTTGAGACTTCCTGATCCGGAACTGGAGGAGCTGCATTTGCGTTCCTGGCATTCGCATTCCTGACATAAGCTTTGCGAGGAGGCATGATCACTGAAACGTAGAACGTCGAGTTAGAATGGAATTAGATCATACCTTACGCACGATAAGAGTAACAAGAAAATGAAGATTTTTCCTAAGACATTTTGTACCCTCCCTCTCATTAGGTGTGGTGCGCACTACACACCCATGAAAATGACTCTACCTAGTGCGGCTTTTCAGACATCCTAGGACACTTAAACCTAGTGCTTTGGTACCAAGTTTGTCACGCCCCGAGCTACCCCTAAGACGCGAACACGGGACCTAGGACCACAAGTGATCCTAAGCTAACCCTGCTGGCATGATCATGAGAATACTAAAGATAATGAACTGATGCGGAAGATAATTCATAAATAAATCTGAAAAGATGGGGAATACCCATATACTATAACTGAATATATCAAATCTGAGAGTTTAATACAAAAGAAATATCAAACTCAAGTACTAAGCAGAATCAAACTATGTCTGAAATAAGCCTCTAAACTGACTAGAAATACTGGGACATGCCCCAACTAGATCTAGCAAAACTGAAACTAAAGACTAAAAGCGATAAAGATAAACATGTCACTAGTCCTCGAAGAATGAGTACTCACCACTGATGCTGCTGAACTGAAGATCGGGAATCAATCTAAGCGTGATCTGGATGCTGAGAACCTGAACCTAGATCACGAGAAGATGTAGCGTACGTATGCGTCAGTACTTGAAAGGTACTTAGCATGCAGAATAGAGTAAAGCTGAAATAACATATAACTGAACAATGCATTAAAGCACTGAAATAATCTGAACATGATATAGATACTGAATATACTGAATACTGAGCTAACTGATGCAATGACCAATTTATAACATGCTGAGACTGAATACTGAATATACTGATAAATGGTCAATGCAATAAAGTCTGACTGAACTGTGGGAGCTACTAATAACCGACATAAAACCACATGAGCTAAATGTGGAGTCTGATGTATACGCCCCATCGAGAGGACCCAATATACCCTGCCAGAGGTATAGAGGCATGCTGGCGTGATCACTAAACTGATGTTGCCCACAGAGGGGACTTACACTTACGTGGCTCGTAGTTCTTGGACTATATAGGTACGCTGAACCCTAGTCCAACTCGGTATTATCCTACTCCCAATGAATTAAGTGGTTAACTGGTTATGACTGAATTTCTTTAAATACTGGATAGCTCGAAAATGAACATGCAAATTGAGAATGCAACAATTAATCTGATAATAAAGCATTCATAAACTGAGGCATGTAAAACTGAATACTAAAATATCTGACCTAGCATGTGTAATTCAAGAACTAAAGAAATACATAGCTAGGGTTCTGAAATTCATGCGATAAACTGAGCAATAACATGATAATTTGATTTGGAACATTTAAATAACTAAGTCATGATGATCTACTGTAATTCTAGAAACCCTAGGTCTGTTCATGATCATGGAATCAAGAATCTGACTGAATTCTAGGGACCTAATGGGCGAAAAGAACCCACTAGTGAAATCCCACATACCTGGTGACGAATTTCACGGAGAAATCTTTCAATTTCGGGGCTGGAACTGAAGAAAACTTGCTGTGTTCTTGAACTAGGGTTCTTGACCTCTCTTCTCCTTTTAGCGTTCTAATTCTTCTAAGTTTTATTAATGATTTGACTTAGGTAAGTTCTAGTTATGTTTCTAGGCTTAAACTGATTAAAACCTCATGATTTAGTGTCTAAACAACGTATCTTAGGGGTTAAACGAAATAGGAAAAGACTAAAAGACCCATGAATTAACTGCTATCGTAGTGACTGACGGAATGGTCTGATGGTCCGTCAATCAATCGACGGTTCGTCGATTGGGTCCGTAGGTGGAGCCTGCTCGACTGGCTTTCACTAAAACGAGCATAACGTTTTACTCGGTGGCGTTGGAAAGATAATTAAATTATCTATCTAACCATAGGTCATGTGTCACCTAATTCATTTTGTGCTAAAAGTTATGACCATCTGAAGTTGATCTATCAACAATTTTTCAGCTAACTGGTTGTTGACCTTCATCTACGGTCAGACCTACGGACTGTGGATCGAATGACAGTCCGTTCTGGTTGACCGTAGTTTGGGAGTGAAGCTGGGCTTTTGGGCATCGATCCACGGACACGAACTACGGTCTGTGACCTGACCTACGGATCGTAAGTCCGGCCGTGGGTCAACACATAGCCAAATTTTCTGAGCTTTGGTAGGGAGGGGTTGCAGTGGTGTACCACGGACCACCAGCACGGGCCGTGGTCTGACCTAAGGTCCGTGGATGGTGACCGTAAGTTGCACCTGCAACTTCTCAAAATCTGCATTTTTGTCTGTTTCGAATACGGGGTGTTATAGATATGCTGTTACAAAAGATGATGATAGAGAGTCTGACACACCCGAGATAGATTAGGAGGAGCTAGAGGCTCGTGCTAAGGCACTGTTTGATGATCTAGAGGACTTGGAGGGTGATTTTGTACGGGTCGCTACAAAGGCCTCACTTTGTGACACTTCCATGATTGGCTCGAGCGGGGCTCAGTCCACATAGGAGATAGTTGCACAGATATCAAGAGCCGGAGTTGAGCCAGGTGTTAATTCCCAGATTGAGGCCACCGAGATGTGAAGTTTTCACCTAAGGACTAGCCTGATAAGGGGATTTTTACTCTCCCTCCATTTTCCTTCTCTTGATACATTCAAGTTTTATTGCGCATTGAGGACCTTGTGTAGTTGTTTTTATGGGGTGAATGTATTTATCCTAGCTTTTTGGTTGTATTTTTCTTTTATTGTGTCTTTTGGATAATTTTTTTATTTTTTTTGTTTAAACTTCTTCTTGTTACTTGAATGTGAATGGATGTTGGCTTTATTTCATTGGTTTCTCTCTTGATTGCTTGATAGTGTCTGATTGTGGTTCTTTTGTACATCTGAGTGTCGGTTGCGATCAATATTGATGACTTTTATAGTGCTCATGATGAATAATATGTTTGTACAAGTCCAACGAGGAAATTTGAGTTGCATAAATCTTTTGTGAACTCGTAGCATCTCATTGTGACTAGTCAGATTGTCGACCTGAGTCTTGTAATGATCGTTGCACGCAAGCTCAACTTGTAGATTCATGATTGATGATTGTGTTGAATGTTTTGTGTGGTGAGATTTAATTAAAATTGGTGCATGGTGATACCTAGAATTTGCCCCGTTAGTCCAATTGATTTATTTTGGTGAATGAAGGAAATGATCTTAGGTATAAATTTTTGAGAGTAAACCTAATTGCTATACCTTTGTGTGACCACCTTGTGAGTGTGTGAACCAGACTTTGCACCATTTGAGCCTAACCTTTTCTTTGGATGAAACATGAACACAAATGGCCTTGTCCTCCCCACCTAAAACCTCCTTGAAACATTGGTTTGTTTGAACAACTAATTGTCACGACCCAGGGGTACCCCCTAGATGTAACAAGGCACATAGAACCCCTAAAGGCTCCATGTAAGCCACTTAACATATCACAACATAAGATAATAAAAAAGTGCAGAAAATTTAAAACATTTTTCAATACAATCGAAGACTCATAAAACAAAGCGGAAGTCTATTACATTTGTCTCAAACCATCTAATACTTGGAAAGAGTGAGGGACACAGTCCATAGAAAATCTAAACATAAAAGGAAAGGGTGATCAAGTCCTCGATGCTATGAGGACTCACCAAAACTTCTCTTCTTGATCTACTATGAACCTAGCCACGAGGATGGAAGTCAATATGACCGAACCCTACATTTGATAAGAATGTAGGCAAACATATGCATTAGTAAAATAATGTACTAAATATGATGGCTAGAATAAGTCATCAACATAAACATATAAGAGGCATTAGTCAACATAGTACCTATACCATACTCCTAAGAAACAATAACATGAGTCATAAGCATAAGAGACATCATCATAAGAAATATGATATAAACATAAGAGATAACAACATAATCATAGGTATAATCAATGCATCTAGTTTAACATAATATAAGAGAAACACTTCATAAGTCACCTCAAGGCAAGCTTGTGCAATGTATGGATAAGACCCCATAATCCCACCCATGCTAAGCAAGTCACTTTAGGTCCTCATTCATATTTATCATATTTTCATCTCATCCTTAGCATATTTCTCATAGACAAGGGAACATTCACCTTAGTCACACATGTATTGGTAAGCAATTATAGAAACAACCAAACTAGGCATACATCATAATCATAAGTCATAAACATATACATTACATAGATCATCATAACATAAGATGAACATATCATAGCTACCTTCAAAACATACTTGTGCAATGCATGAATAAGATCCCATAATTTCACCCACAATAAATAAAGGTTCTTGAGTAGCCATGGTTCATAATTCATATTCTTGTTCATTTATTGTCATAGTGGGAATAAGCCTTAACCGACATAGACCATGTGAGCTTAACATCGAATCCAGTGTTACCCACACCCAAAAGGGTTGTCCTACTTGCGTAGATAAAACCATCATTTGTTAGCTTTAGGTGGATCCAATAGCCAAGTAACGTACGAGGGCACGCAATTTATGAGATAAGGAGATTGCTACTAGAAACCCGGCCTTTCTCACTGTAACACCTGGAAAATTGATAGGTGAAACTAGAGCCTAACGTATGAACCTTATAAGTTTATGTATAAATTGGAGATATAAAAGGGTCCAAAAATTTGGCTAAGTATAAGTTTAAGGGAGGATTCAGGGAAGGGGAAAGGATTCACCTTCCTTACAAGCTTCCTTGAACCAAATGCTTTAGCCAATTTTGACCAAGTATATTTTCAAGAGAGGGTTCAAGGAAGGTAAAAGCCTTCACCACCCTTAGAAGCTTCCTTGAACCAATGCCTTAGTTTTTTTAAGGCAACCATCGTGAAGGTTTAAGGATCAAGTGGGGTGGACACCACGCGTGGGGGCTGCCTTACCACATGAGCAGTGGACGTGTGCAAGTAGGGGCCCACTGCCGTGTACTCCCTTGTAGACTTAAGCCTTACCTTTAAAAAGCTAAAGGCAAGTCAAAGGGAGGGTTTAAGGATGGTACATCAATTCAAGGGCCTTAAAAGCTCCCTTGGTAATTGCCTTAGTTTTATTTGGGCAATCCAAGGGAGGCATAAAAAGGGGTAATTTCATAATTTCCTTTTTAGTCCAAATTAAATGGGTATAGTCTATATTACTTATAAGTAAATATATATATGGTATAAGTAGGCCATTTGAATACTCCCAGGGATATGCCTTATCTTTAAAAAGCCAAAGGCAAAGTCCAAGGGAGGGTCCAAGGCTAGTGGACCACTTCAAGGACCTTAAATGCTTCCTTAAACATTTCCTTAGTTTTTTGGCTAAGTCCATATGTGCAGGGGTGTTTTCATAAATATTATTTTAAAGTTAAATTAGAAAGTGGGTATATTTTATATTGTTTCTCAATAACTATATAAGGTATTTTATATTAAAATATCCCCAAAATTAATCACCTTCCCACTTCAAAATAAAAAGTTCATCTCTTCTCCAATATTTCTCTCTCTACAAGTTCCTCGATTGAAGAACACCAAAAGCATCAAGATTAGGGTTCAAGCTCCAAAGTTTTCACTCCAATTACATGGCGAATATTCAATTAAGGTATGGGAACCATCATTCATAGAATTTATTTCTCCATGAAGACTTTCAACACTAATTTTCGAAATTGGGAATTTGTTCAAAAACTAGGGTTTTGATTTTAGCCATGGGTTCTTCTTGAAAACGATTTCTTTATGTTAATTATCCTATATTATGATGAATTTGATATTTATGGAGGGGTTTTATTGTGAAATTCCCCATGAACCCATGTGTTTCCCCAAGACCCCAACTTTATGAAATTGAGATGGGATTGTTCATGTAATGTGAATGCTTAGAATAGTATCTATGTTAATTTAGTCAATTAGTCTTGTTTTATTCATGCTTAAAGTAGTAATTTTAAGTGTGATTGCAAAACATGATATAAGACCCTTGAGGGGAAATTGTAAGTGTTGAAACTTGAAGTATAGCGTTGAAGGCAATGTATGAAGGTACTCTATGTTTGAGATTCTTATATATGAATGGATTGATACACTTGAAAGGTGGAGGTGCTTACTTTTCATGTATTTATGTATGAAGTTATGTTCCACTTGAATAGTTAAGATCCAATGACTAATGTGTGAATTATGGTATTGTTGAAAGACTAGTTTCCTTTACTACTACACATGATTATGAATGAATTTTCATGGATGATTATATGATGATTATAAGCTGAAAGGTAGTTCTCACCATGTTGAATCAATTAGCTATGTTATGAGTTGGGTTGAATGAGGGGTAATGTACTCCTTCACATATGAAATTGTAATTCACCTTAACTATGTATAAGTTGGAGGATAGTGCTTAGCACCGAGCGGATATGGAAAATGAGGTAGAGACTCTCATGCAAGTTTTATACCAGGTTTTCTACATATGCTCTCATGAGATGGAAACTCTCCCGCTAGTAAAATAGGTCAAGTTTCTAGAAGCAATCTCCCTATCCCATAACTATGTGCCCGCATAGGTATTAGCTAGTGGATACACATTATAGCTATATATGTCTAGTTCTACCTTAGGCAAGTAGGACGCCTTTTTTGGTGTGGGGTTATATGACACCGGATTCCATGTAGCTCACATGGTCTATGTCGGTTAATGCACTTCTCCCTATGTAATAAGATAATGACTATAACTTGAACTATACTTGTGATTTCTTGATAAGTTTACTTAGTAGGAGTGGGAGTATGAGACTTTATTTTTACATTGCACAAGTAAAATTTGAAAGGTATAGTGGGTTGGTTCGTTATGCTATGGTAACACATGAAGGTATGATATATGTTGATTGGATTGCTATTATGGTATTACTCTCCTTATGTATATGTAATGAGTATTATTATCCCTATATGATAAGTATATGAATTATGATAAGAACATGAGTTAGGTACTATGGTTCCTCCAGAAGTTCTACTTAGTATGGATGGGAGTATGGGATATCATTTATGCATTGCACAAGTAGATTTTGAGAGTGGGCATGGTATGTCTCTCCTATGATATGATGATTATGAATGTATGCTTTATTATGAATATGAACATGGACTATACTAATGACTTCCTAATGAGCTTTACTTAGTGTGAGTCCCTGTATGGGACTTCACTAGTACATTGCACAAGTAGACTTATAAAGGGGTTATAGTGTGGTTTCCTTATGCTATGTTGATATATGAATTATGTATGCATGATATTGATTGTTTCTATGAGTGTCTTTATTTATAAGATATGAGCATGAATGTCTCCTTGTTTATGAATGTTGGATATGAATAAGGTCAAGGTATGTTAGGCATGTTTATGGTGGTCTAGAAGTAATACTTAGTGGATAGGATTATGGGATCCTATCTATCCAATGCACAAGTAGACTTCAACGCTACTTATGTGATGGTTTTATTATGATGATAAGATCTTGGCATTGAAATATATATGTAAACTATGTCTTGTAAAGATTGGAGTATGCATTATGTTGTGTTGGAGACTATACTTGTAAGTATGATGATATCCTCTATTTTTGATGAAGTGTGTATGGTTTGTCTTTTGAGATACATTCTCTAACTATTTCAAAGATGATGTTCAAAAATGGCATATAGCATGGTTTCAAACAAAATGTCCCTTTTAAGCATGTTTTAAATGTTTTTATGCATGGCCACCATACTTAGTACATTTTGTGCTAACCCATATTTCTATGTTTTCTACAAATGTAGGGATTGGTCCTTGGTGGTGGTACTCTTGGTTCAAGCTTGGATTAGTTAGTTTCCCCAAGTTTAGTTGGTGAGTCCTCAAGCTTCGAGGACAAGTATTTTACTTTGAATTTCTTTTGGTATTTCAATTTAGAAACTATTGTAAGGGCATTGTCCCTATTCGATTGTATTAGATGGTCAAATGAGATAATTTCTAAACTCCCGTTTGTTATATAAAATGACTTCGATTGTAAACAAAACATTTTAATTTTTCCGCATTATTCTAGGTCTTTATGTGATGATTATGCTAAGGGCTTGTACGAGACCCCTTCGGAGATCAAGTACGCCGTGTTACTTCAAGGTGGCAACCCCAGGTCGTGATAAACTTGGTATCAGAGCATAAGATTTTGGGATAATTTTAGGTTGTTGTCTCATAGACCACGTCAAGTAGAGTCTTGTTCATGGGTGTGAAGCGCACCACACTTACGAATGAGAGGTTATAAGATGCTTAGGATTTCGCTTCTTCATTACTCTTGAATCGTTCCATAGAACCTAACTCTATAAGATCTCTCTCTTATCCCTTGTCCGATGGTCTTCAAGATGTGACTACTCAAAAGGGTAAATGCTACATAGATTGAGGGAGAAAAGGTTTGTGGTGATGTCAATTGTGACAATATGACTAGGTAGGAATTGATATGGTGGATTTGGATGCAATCCTTTGGTAAAGATAGGTTGCTTTATAGTTATGGGTGATGTTGGTAAAAAGTCATGATGAGATTTGAAGTATGTTGAAAGATTTGATGAATAGGGTATTTAGGAAATACCTAGATGTGTGAAGTTAGTAGACTCCTCTAAGAAGTGTAGAAGTGGAATTCACTTTGGTTTGGAATCATCTTGGGTGATGAGTGTGAAGGTTTAAGTGATGACTTGCTCCGACCTTAGAATAAAAAGAAGTGATGCTTATGAGAGGTTATATAGGCTTGCTCTTAAGGGGGAGATGAAGTCCTTAGATAACAAGGTTGGTGAGTGTTCTCCATGTCACGATTTAGGTTGACTTGAATTTTCACCTTATGAGGTATAGTAAGTTTGAAGAGTTTAGACCCGGTTTGGTAGACTCATATGAGATTATGAGTGATGTCCTAGTAAGGGTCTTAGTAAAGGATGCTACTAAAGTTGACTAAGAAGACTCTCTAGATGAAGCTACCGGTATGTTGGTAATTTCATGTAAGTGTAAGTGTTATGTGGTATTCCGGTACTACCTTATCTTGTATGATGCCTTTTGAGGCTATGAGGTTTAATGTTTCCCCGGACGAGTTATTAGAACCTTTTTCGGTTTTTACCCCGGTTAATGATTTAAATTTAGCAAATGGGTTTATGGAAGATGCCCCATTACCTTACCCCCTAGAGTTACAGTTATAGACTTGGTAGAACTTGACATATTAGGTTTTTTAGGTGACTCTTGGTATGGATGGGTTGCATGCATGGTATGTTTATTGATGATAGGACCTGGATGGTTAGGTCCCAAGTTCCTTATGAGCCAATGACTAGGGTGAAAGATGTTGAATTCAAAACCCCTCCTCTACAGTCTGTGCCGGTAGTGAATGAGTTTCTGGAAGTTTTGCTCGATGGTTTGCCGGTATTCCTTCCAAGAGAGAAATATATTCTTAGTTGGTATTGACCTTAGCTCGGATATGCAACTTTTCTCCATTTCCTCATTATAGAATGGTTCCAAAGGGCTCAAAAGAGTTGAAGGAGAAACTAAGGGAATTGATAAATAATGTAGCATCTCTTTATGGGGTGCTCCGATATTGGTGGTTAAAAAGAATATGGGTCTCTTGAAATGTGCATTAGTTATCACCTATTGAGTAAGATGACGATTTTGTACAAATATCTCCTTTTTAGGATTTGGTACCTAATTTTGTCATGAGAGGGTGATATTGCAAGTTGTTGATACCATTGACTTTTGCGAGGATAGCAAAAGTGAGTTTGGTCATGTCGTTGGGATTGCTTGAACGAAGTGTTACTTGAGAACTTTAGTAAAGGCTTTCCTCCCAAGGGGGAGATGATGTGCTTAGAAAGAGTGATTGTTGAGATCCCGTTATCATCATCCCTTTCTTCTATTCATATTCTAGTTTGAGACCAAGAGTTCCTAGTTGGGCTTATTTTATGTTTTGGGAGTCATGTGTGATTTATGTGTTTACATGGTCTCCTTACGATATGCATGCTTTTGAGAATTCATGTTTAAGGGGTAAAAATGTCCTTTTATGATTTTTGTTCCTCATGTTGATATGCATTTAGTATGTGTTTCCTATATGATTCATGAGGTGAAAGGTTGAAAAAGCCTAAATGTGCTTTTTTAGAAGTAATTGCATAATTGGCTTCAAGATGTTATGATGAGTATGTTTTGAGTTGGAGAACGTAATTCCTCCAATGTAAATGAGAAATGTTGAAGTTTTCATGCATAATGAGTTCGTAGATGTAGTTCCTACTTTCCTGTGTTGCATGGAGTATGTTTGAGATGTAGTTGATATTTTCTCCTAGTTTGTGCATTGTATTATAATGTTGCATACTTGACTTGATGATGAAAATTGACAAACATTCTTAGGAGAGTTCTTTATGTTATGGCATGTTAGCTTCATATTGAGGTCTTAAACTTGTTTTAAGTTGGAGAAGATAGTTCCTCCCATGTTTATGCGAATTGATGAGTTTTGTGAATATTTGTGAAAACTTGTGCTCTTAGAAGAAGATGAGTATTTCCATTTAGAAACTATTGTAAGGGCATTGGCCCTATTCGATTGTATTAGATGGTCAAATGTGACAATGTCTAGACTCCCGTTTGTTTTATAAAATGACTTCGATTGTAAAGAAAACGTTTTAATTTTTCCGCATTATTCAATGTCTTTATGTGATGATTATGCTAAGGGCTTGTACGAGACCCCTTCGGGGTCAAGTACGCCGTGTTACTTCTAGTGGGTAACCCTGGGTCGTGACACTCACGGAAGAGCTTCCATCTCAAGAGATTGCTTCAAGGAATCCGGCCTTTCTGTCAAAAGAGATTCCTTCTAGAAACCTAGCCTTTCTGTCTGGAAAGTTTCCATCTCACATCAATATCCACTCGGTGCTAAGCACAATTCCCACGGACTACTTATTAAATCATAACTTGTTTCATTAGGATAGCTCATTAGATCTTGCGTCGAGAATACCCTTTCACCATCCATGTCGACATATAACATTAAATTCAATTATGTGAGAAATCCTTTCAACCTAGAATCTTCATTATGTGAGAAAACCGTTTATATCATGTTTATTATGTGTTCATGAGAGTAGCCTTTCCATCAACACAACAACATCATCATAATCATGGACACTTCACTCTCATAGTGTTATTAAAGCATATACATAAATCTCATAATCATGTATAATTCTCGTACTTTGCCCTTCAAGGACCAAATATCATATTTAATTAACACATATAGAATTCATTACCTTATACCTGGATATAATCATAATTAAAGTAATAAAATCACTACATGGATAATCTAATATACTCACAATATACGTCATGTGGGTAAAGTCCTTCCACAATAATACCATATATAAAGCAACATAAATAATAGCTTTATTCTCATAGCCTTAACATTCCTAGTTCATTCATATTAGCTTTTACCCTCAAGGCCCTAGAAACCACATTCACACTACAAGCCTTACACTCAAAGAATTCTTCACATGGTCAACATATATGCCTAATTCTCAAGACAATCTAACCACATGCTTCATTCTTAAGCAATTCTAGTCATATATCATCATATTAACTCAATCTCAACACTACTAATCATGATTCATCATATAAGCCCTAATCTAATCAATACACGTCTCCAAGATTTACTTTTAAGCAATTCATATTTAGGTGCTCTAATCTCAAGCAATTCAGAAAGTAATTTATCAATCTTAGAATATCACATCTAAGACCTCAATTTCCTCTTTCATGGCATAAAACCAAACTATATCAATTTCACCCTAGATTCTTAGATTAATCAAGAATACATGTATAATCATACTAAAAATATGTAATTTCATCATAAACAATCATAATCCACTATACTGGATCATAATCACTACATTAGAAGAAACCCTAGTTTGACTTGGTGAAATCTTCTTCTAAATTAGGGAAAACATGGTAGCTTCATGGATGAAAGGAGTCCATGAATGAATAAGCCATTATACCTTGATTATAAAGCCTAGAAAGCTTGAAACAATGGATTATTGACTTGACCTAGCTTCAACCTCTTCTTCTTCTTCTTCTTCTTCTTCTTCTTCACTTTCTAGAGAGAGAATATATGAGAGGCATTTGCGTTTGTTTTGGGGGTTTAGAAATAATGATTTGGATGACTTAATTTAGGGGTCTAAAGTCTTTATATAGGTGTCCTCAAATAGGCTAAACCGTCATCACTTAACATTAATTAAAACCAGAAAACCCCAAAGTACCCCTAGACTTAACCCTTAAAACCGCCTCCAGGCCACCACCCACGAGCACCCACCCATGGGGCATGGTTGGACCCACGTGATGTGTTAGTGAACGTGGTTTGGGTTACTGATTAATAATGTTTCAAAAATACTTCATCCATTTCTAAGCATCAACAATCGTTAATCGTTATAAAACCCAACTAAAGAAGTTGGGGTCGAATCCTAGAGGGAGCGGTATGTGTTTACGATTCAATAGGAAAGTGTGAACATGATCAAATCAGTAATAGGAATAAACATTATCGAATAAAGACATTATTCAAATCAGGGGGTGACACGAATGTCAAATGGGGGTTTTGGTTTTACATTATCAACTACAAACAACAATAAACAATACGAAATAACAATAATGAGATGAGTTCTTGGGATGTGATCCAATTAAAGGCTAATATAGGAAAATGAGTAATTGCAAATATTAGAGAATAGCGAAATATTAGTGAGTAAGCTAGACTACAGAGGAGGTAACTTTCTCTCGAACAATTTACCCCGAATCAAGTTGATTTCTCTCAAACATCAACAAGTATGAAAAATAAGAACAACCCACACCTTAGTCCATTCAATCTCTCGAGCTGAATGTGTGGAATTGGGTTTAGGATTCACTCTTTCGAGCCGAACCCATGACAACCCAATACCCACACACCATCAATAAATAATCATTGTTTTAAAACCTCTCTCTCGAGCAAGCCAAAAACACAAGGGTAGAACTGCATTTGCAACTATAATTCTTAAATTAAATCACAATTAATGATTGAACTCTTCTAAATAGCATTTAAACTAACAATTAGCACTACCCATAAACTAAATCAACCCATAATCACATAATCACACCCCAAGAATTGGGGTTTTGGTTAAACATCATAAAAAGATAAAAATCGTTACCAAATTGAGTTTCCATCAACTGGATACGATTGATTTCATCTTTATAATGGTCCAATTCGAAGAATCTCAAATGCCCACTTTCAATTTCTCAAAAGTGAAAAACTTCAAAGCTAAGGAACACTAGAGAAAACTTGTCTCCCAATTCAAACCTTAATAATAGACTAAGATATTTTCATATCAGTTACTAAACTAAATGTTCAAAAATGTATTTATAGTCCCAAAAAATGTGCTGCGAAGAGTCACTAGGCGAAATAAGTTGGGCTCGCCAAACCACTTTGCGATCCGTCCTTTGGTCATTTCCATCGCCCTTCTACCTTGGCTTTCAGCAACCTCAAGGTCTATAAATTTGGGAGATCTAACTTTGCATCACAGAATTACTCGACGTTCTGCCGACTAGTCCTTGCTCTCGCCAACTTTGTTCTTTCCTTCAGGGCTTGGCACCCTGAAACTTTAGGCAGTCAAGTAGCAATTCGACGACTTGCCAAGTGGATTTGGCGATCACCAGGCTTGCATTTCTTCATTCTTTCAGCCTGTTTTGTTCCTTTTTGCAAATTAGTGTTCTTGCTTGATTCCTTAATCCATATACCGTGAAATCAAGGGGTTTACATCAGTTATTGGCACAAAATAAGCATTTGAGGACACTAAGTCTATATAAATAAATCCATAAATAAGTCCAAATCTCAGACTCATCAACATCCCCAACTTAAACTTTTGCTTGTCCTCAAGTAAAACTCAAGTTCAATAGTTTAAAAAGGATGTCTCAAATAGTGCTACAAAAGACTCAATCATGAATGCACCCAACAAGACTCAACTTACTCATGCAAGGATCAATTGTGCACACAAAGATTCAAGTTGTGACTCACCATTATCAAATATTTTCAAGTTCACAATACTTTCTTCAAATGCAAGTTCAAGCTCAAGAAAGGTGCTCAAATGCCCTCACAATAAAGATGATTCCATATTCACACACAATCGTTCAACACTTTATAGCTCCGTAATCACATAGAACTCTCACACTCACAAATATGAACTCATGCATTACTTCACCCATAGATTTGCCCTTATTTTACAATCAACAATCGCTTCAGCTCACTCAACATCAAAAAGGTCTTTTCAAGGCATTTAACAGGGCTGAGTGTAAAGGTATTGTCATTTTAGGATCAATGGTTGTTATCCTCATGAAATGTGGTATGAACATCAATTTCTTTCGTTTTTATCATCATTTCCATTCATGCTCAAAATTCACCCCATTATTCACTTCTTATGGAATACCGGACACCCCATTACTTTTTGGAACTTTCACAACTTTATCATTCTTTTTCTTTTTCATTCTTCTTCTCTCATTTTCTTAATTTAGGGGTTCCATATTTTTCACAACCATGAATCAAGGGGGATTTCTTCACACTTCGTGATTTACCTTCTCTTTTCACCACACCCCCAACTTAGGCTTTTGGTCTAAGTTGGCTATTCAAACAAACCACACTTCATGAGGATTAGGGGTGAATGGATAAATATAGGCCTCAATTGCATCAAATTTCTTCCAATAAAAGGTTAAGGCTCAAAGGGGGTTCAAGCAAGGTTCACACACTCACAAGGTTGGCCACAAATAAGGTATATTGCCAAATTGTTTCACTTTTCAAAATTGTTGCCTAAGATCATTTGAAGAGCTTGTCTCACCTAGTCAATCGGACCAATGAGTCAAATTCTAGATGTCATCACACAAGGTTCACAGTAAGCTCATCACACAAGGCATTGGCAGCAATATCAAACAAGAATCCATAGTTTCGCTAGTGTGCAATGTTCATCACAATAGGCTCATTCGATAATCGGATAGTCACAACGAGATGCAAAAAGTTCACATATTATCTTTGCAACTTTATTTTGCCTCATCGTAGCTGCACATTCATTTTTTTTATTAAGAGTACTATTCAAGTCATCAGTATTGATCATAACCGATATTCAAATTTTCACAAGAACAACCACAATCAAACACAACAAGACGTGGCAATTTTTTTTTAGAAAGGTTCAAAATCATTTACATTCAAAACAAGGAGCCATAAGCTCAAACATCCACAAAACAATGTCAAAATACAATTTTCAGTTTTTCCCCAATTTGGCCAAAATTGGTCATTTGACGACTTTAGCCCTTAAGAATGACTACTCCCCGGTAGCGGCGCCATTTTTATTAATAATGTTTCAAAGACACTTCATCCAATTCTAAGCATCAACGGTAGTTAATCAACATAAAATCCAACTAAATGAGTTGGGGTTGAATCCCAGAGGGAGCAGTACGTGTTTATGGTTCAATAGGAAAGTGTGAACATGATCAAATCAGTCATAGGAATAAAAATTATCAAATAAAGACATTATTCAAATGAAGGGTGACACGAATATCAAATAGGGGTTATGGTTTGAAATTATCAACTACAGACAACAATAAACAATACGAAATAACAATAATCAGACGGGTTGTTGGGATGTGATTCGATTATACGCTAATATAGGCAAATGGGTAATTGCAATTATTAGGGAATAGCTAAATATTAGTGAGTAAGCTAGACTATAGAGGAGGTAAACTTTCTCTAGAACAATTTACCCCGAATGAAGTTGATTTCTTTCGTACATCAACAAGCATGTAAAATAAGAACATCCCACACCTTAGTCCATTCAGTCTCTCAAGCTGAATGTGCGGAATTGGGTGTCAGATTCACTCTCCCTAGTTGAACCCATGACAACCCAATACCCATAGATCATCAATTAGTAATCTTAGTCTTAAAACCTCTATCTCGAGCAAGCCAAAAACACAAGAGTAGAACTGTATTTGCAACTATAATTTTTAAATTAAACAACATTTAATGATTGTACTCACTTGTAAATAGTATTTAAACTAACAATTAGCAATATCCATAGACTAAATCAACCCATAATCACACCCCAAGAATTGGGGTTTTAGCTAGACATCATAAAAAGATAAAAATCGTTATCAAATTGAATTTCCATCAATTGGGTAAGATTAATTTTGTCTTTATAATTGTCCAATTCGAAGAATCTCAAAGACCTTTCAATTTCTCAAAAGCGAAAAACTTCAACTCTTCAAATCTAAGGAAAACTTCTCTCCCAGTCCAAAACATAATAATAGACTAAGATATTATGAAATCAGATACAAAACTAAATGTTCAAAAATGTATTTATAGTCACCAAAAAGGTACAGCGAAGAGTCAGTCGATGAAGTAACTCGAACCCGCCAAACCACTTGGCGATATGCCCTTTGGTCATTTCCATTGCCCTTCTTCCTTGGCATTCAGCAACCTCAAGGTCTATACCTTTGGGGGATCTAACTTTGCATCGCGCAACCACTCGGCGATCCACCGACAACTCCTTTCTCTCGTCAACTTGGTTCTTTTCTTCGGGGTTTAGCACACTGAACATTAGGCGGTCAAGTAGCCATTCAGCGACTTACCAAGTGGACTTGGGGATCACCAGGCTTGCATTTCTTCATTCTTTTAGTCTATTTTGTTCCTTTTTGCAAATTAGTGTCCTTGCTTTTTTCCTCAATCCATATACGTGGAAATCAAGGGTTTTACATTACTTATTGGCACAAAAAAAGAATTTGAGGATATTATGTCTGTATAAATAAAGCCCTAAATTAGTCCAAATCATGGATTCATCAGTTAGTGGGACTTTGTAGATTGGGTCCTTGACCCATGACCCTTTTCCCATGGACAATGGACCCATCCACGAGGTGTGGGTCCTAGTCTCGTGGGTAACTGCCTCAAATAGCCTCCATGGTGTCCATCTACGGGCTAACCCATATGGCATGGACCCAGCAACGGGGCATGGATCCTGCCGTTGCTCACTGCCCATGAAGCCTCTAGGGGTCCTCCTCAAGGGCCCATGGATGGTCCTTGATGGGTTGTATCTTGACGTCCCAACAAGAAAATCTATATTTTAAGGTACGGGGAGGTACATTCATGACTCTAACCCTCATGTCAACCTCTAATTTAGCCTACTAGTTTCCGGGGTGTTACAATATCTCCCCCTTGGGAACATTCATCCTTGCATGATGATCTAGACACCTTACCGAAGTAAAAGAGTCAAGAGTAGCAGTCCATCATTCATGCAACATCAAAATAATGCACAATTCAAAGAAGGAAACACCAACTCCAACGTAAACAATATCAATGAATCACAAGGAAGTAGGAACTACTTCTAACAACCCATTATGCATGAAATTTCAACATTTCTCATGTTCTAAGGAGGAAATACCTTCTCTAAGCTGTATTGAATACTCAACAATTATCATGGAGTCTAAATGCAATTTACTATAAAAAATCATATCAAAACATGTTCGTCGATTCATCTCATGAAGTCAAATAGGCAACTCATGCTCAATGCACAGCAACACGAGAAAATCAAGCATGAAAACTCCTTTTCTTTCAAAACACAAGTTTTTCATGAACATGCACCATATGAGGAAATCATGGAAACACATAAATCACACATGACTCCCAAAACCTCAAGATGAACTATTCGTTTCAAGCTAGAGTAATAGTTGAATGAAAGAAGCGAGGATAAAGGGACATCTTATTGGCCCTCGGCCTCCCAAGTAGCACCCTCAAATAAAGCCCTCACTAAAAGGCCACTCCTTAACACTTTCATGGAAGAAACATCTTGCTCTTCTATTTCTTAACTTTCCGGTCTATGACCTCTACCGGTATTTCTAAATTAGAGAAATTCTCATTAAATCCCTACTCTTCTTAAGGAATTTATAAATGTCGGATCTCCAACACCCTTTTATATGCTAGAGAAATGGAAAATCAGATACACCGATACCACTCATTGCAACTCTAGTTCACAAACAACCTTACCAACTCCACTCAAGATTTCATATGAGCCTACAAAACCGAGACTAAACTTCCCAAACTCACTACACCTCTCAAGGTGAGAATTCCAAGCCAACCCATATCATGAACATCAAGAACACTCAACGACCTTGCTATCTAAGCACATCATCTCCCCCTTGGGAGTTAGACTATATGGACTCTTTTAAGCATCATTTCATTCAATTCTAAGGTAGGAGCAAGTCATCATTAAGGTTTCACATCCATCACACAAGATGATTGTAAACCATCATGAATTTCACTTCTACCCTTTTTAGAAGAGTCTACTCACTCAACACATCTAGGCATTACTTATACATTCTATTCATCAAATCTATCCACATACCCCAAAACACATCATGTATAACTCTAGTTCTACCATCAAATGCACATAACCATAATGCGACCCATTTATACCAAAGACAACATCAAAGTCAATCAGGTCACAAAATACAAGCAAAACCGGAATCTAATAAAGCATAAAACACATAACAGAAGCAACATTTGGAGGACACTGTTGTTAACCTTTAGCTTGGAGAGCATAGAACCTAATTCTCTTTGTAGAATTAGGATCCGGACCACTAAGAGAAGCTTTCTTGGCCTCTCTCTTTCTTACCACAACCATAACAACCCTCCATGTAGGCTAGGCATATACCCTTATGTCTTTTGCCACATCTATCACAAGTAGGAAATAGGGGTCTACTATTCTTTCCTTGACACTTAAGGGTTGGACACCCTTTCTAGGTTATATTTTGGGGGAAATCTAGAAGGACCCTGTCCGGAGAACCTTTCAAGAGGAGAATTATCATCATCAATCCTAAACCTCTTTTTCTCTCTTAACCTTTCTTCAAGTTTCTCTTCCTCAATTTGATGAGCATAAATCATATGGCCAGAAATATTCATATCATGATCAAACATGGTCGTACAATATTGTTTTACTACTAAATCAGACACTCCCGACACAAACTTCCTCATTCCCGATCTAGGAACGGACACTAGAATTGAAGCATACTTAGACAACTGGGTTAAACTACATGCATATTCTTTAACACTCATATGACCTTGTCTAAGGTTAATAAGCTCAAGCACTAAAGCTTCTCTCATCTCTAACGAGAAAAGCACTCTTAAACCCTTCCCACTCTATGGGACCCCTTCCTACCGGTCTAGCCACTTTCCATTGATTAAACAAAACTTGAGCAACCCCTTTGCGTTGATGAGAAGCCAACACTGCCTTCTCTACCGGAGTCACTCGCACAAGGTCCAACACCTTAGAGACCTCATCTATAAACTCCTGAGGATCTTCTTCCATCTTGGAGACATAAAACTCTGGGGGTTCTTCCTTGGAAAATCCCTCACTCTTGAAGCGGCCGTACCCAAAATTGGGTTCACGGGGGCTACCACCTCTTGATTGGCTTGCGCCGTCATGGCTTGAGCCAACAGTTGAAAAGCCGACCTAATCTCCGCATTTGATTTATTCTCATCCAAAGGATCAATCGGAGCTTGAGGAGAAGCTTAGGGAGGAACCTCTTGATCCTTATTGTCTTCCTCATTCCTTCTAGCATTGGCCCTTATAGTAGTCATATCCTGAAAAACATAGGGCATGGATTAGGAGGATGACCTATAGAGTTAAACTATATGGAACGACTTACAGAATGAAGAAGTAAATTTTCCTAACCGTCCAATAGCCTCCTATTCATAAATGTGGCATGCTTCACATTTATGAACAAGACTCTAGTAGACGTGGTTTGAGAGATCCTATAACCATTCTAAACCGTGTGCTCTGATTGCCAAGTTATTTTTATCTCTTGTATTTAGATGAGCAAACTAGAAATGATAAAAGATGAAAAGAAAAAGAAAAGTACTATTCAAGTCCACAGTACCCACTGTGTGTCCTTAAGAAATTTAATCCCCTCAAGTACCAGAGGTTATAGATTAATTCCTCCCAAGATAAAATGGCTTAACCATTAAACAAGTAGCGGTACCTCAAATTTCAATCATTTCAACGTACTCAAAATGACAGCAATGAATCACACACCCAGATATGCTTCATTGATTTTGTTTTGTAAGAAATGTATGCAAGAGAAGGGAAGAATTCGATGAAGACAAATGAGAGAAAGCCTCTCTATTTATACCCAACAAAGAGTAAAGGTCATAAGTTTTTGGAAAAAAGACAATCTTTCAGAAAGGTCACAACCATTTGGAAAAGGCACAACCTTTCAAATGGCCACAACACTTTAGAAAAGACACAACATTTCATTAAGGTCACAACCCTTCGGCAAAGTCACAACCGTTCAAGAGAGTCACGACCCTTCATTTCCTATTCACACCTTTAAAACCAAACAATTCCTCACATCTATAGGGAACGGTTAATCTTAAAATATATGCATGAAAAACTACGTGATTCGTAAGTAAGGATTGATTGCATCTGTCTAAGTGGGTTTCCCTTTGAACTTTCCATAGTGAACATATATCGGATATACTCGGTCAATAGGTAGATTTGATATCTTTGAACTGTCGAGCTTTGGTGTATACCTACACAACATAAGTTACACATTCAACCCTTGAACTATTTTTGGTTCTCATTTTTATGTTCGTTTCAGCCATGAACACATATTGGTTTATAAGTGCATAGAGAACTTGCCTTACATGATTCTCTTTGAAGAGGTTTACACTGCACACTTACATAGGTGAGATCTAAATGTGTTATCTCGTAGATACACCATTTAATATACCCTGTATCAAACTTAGAAACCATTAAAAACTCCTAATGCCTTTATCCTTGTTACTGAACATTGTCTTATCATGAGAATGGACTATAAAAAATATTTTGACAATGTTGAACCGTCATCAATGAGTTTGTTTGATCTCCTTGAACCTAGGTCTTGGGATCTCCAGTCTTTTAGGTAGAGTTACCGCCCCAATGACTTGTCCTCAGCCATAGTCCCATTCCCTTTGATAATCTATCAACTCCCTCTCTAGTTAGGTCTTCTGTAAGTGGATCTGACACATTATCCTTTGACTTTACATAGTCAATTATGATAATTCCACTAGAGAGTAGTTCTCTAACGATATTATGTCCACGTCATATATGATGAGACTTTCTGTTATACAGCATGCTCCATGGCCTACCTATTGCAAATTAACTCTCACAGTGTATGCATACTAGAGGTAAAGGTTTGGGCCAAAAATCTTTCAAGAAATTTTGGAGTCATTCATCTTCTTCACCGGTCATATCAAGAATGATAAACTCATATTTCATTATAGAGCGAGCGATACATATATGTTTGGAATATTTTCGAAACACTGCTCCTTCACTAATAGTAAATACATATCCACTCGTGGATTTTACTTCATTGACCTGGTGATTCAATTTGCATCACTATATTCTTCCAATACTTTTGAATATTAGTTATAATTCAAAGTTATGTTTTTTAAAGTATGTTTTAATACTCAAAAAATCTTTTCATTATCATCTAATTTGTTTGATTAAGATTACTCGTGAACATACTCAGTTTACTAATAGCACATGCTATATCTGATTGCGTACACTTCATGATATCTATCATACTTCTCAATACTCTAGTATAATTCAATTATGAGTCACTTTTTCCTTCATTCTTTTGAAGTACAAAGCTCACATTTATTGGAGTCTTGACAGTATTGAAATCCAAATACTTGAACTTGTCAAGTACCTTTTCAATCACATTAGTAACTTCAATGTCTTTCATATCAAAGTTTCTTTATAGCATGTGTTCAGTAGAATTTATGTAAGAAATGTCTCTTTTGATGACCAACATCTCATCAACATAAAAACAAACAATGACCGAGTGATTTGATGTGTCTTTAATGATAAAACATTTCACATTCATTAATGTTGAATTCATTTGCCAACATAGTTTGGTCAAACTTCGCATGTCATTATTTGGAAGCTTGTTTTTAGTCTACAAAATGACTTAACAAGTTTACATAGTTTCTTTTCTTTACCAGGAACCACAAAGCTGATGGGTTGTTCCATATAAATTTCTTCTTCCAATTCTCCATCTAAAAAAAAATTAAATTTCACATATATTTTGATGAATTTGAAGGCAATATACCGCAAGTAGCGCAATTAACATCTGAATTGATGTAATCCTAGTTAGTGGCTATTACGTGTCATAATAATCAACGCTTTATTATTGTCTAAAGCCTATGACAACAAGTCTTTCTTTGTATTTGTCAATAGTTTCATCAACTTTTTTTCCTTTTGTAGTTCCACTTAGAACCCAAAGGTTTATTTCCTGGAGGAAGATAAACCAACACTCAAATATGGTTGCTCAAGATTGAATCTATCTTACTATTGAAAAACTCTTTTCAAGAAGAATGAGTCCACAAAGGGCATAGCTTCTTTGAATTTATGAGACTCATTTCCAAGAAGAAATGTTACAAAATCAAACTCGAAGGAAGTAATTTGTCCATTTACATTTACTACGCCTCTGAATCTCTTTATTAAGTACATTCTCCTTTGGTTCATTCCAAGGTCGTTTAAACCCTTCACTTGACTATCTGACGGTTTTGACTTATGAACCATAAATCGACATGCTTTACTAGTTGTATCATATCCAATGAACATACAATTCACAGTCTTAGGTCCTATTTTGACCCGTTTGGGAATAGTTCCCTCATTTCCATTTCTCATATGGAATCGATTGTATTTGAAATTGTTAGATCACTATCTTTCAAGAGTTATTGCTTGTATATACTTTAAGGGACGACAAGCAATTCTCTATCAGGATACTAAAAAGTCTGAACAAACAAAACTTTTTGTCGCTCCCTTTCTTAACAATTTTATTTATTTGTTACTCCCTTTACTAACAAACAAAATTTTTTTTTTCTCTCTGAACAGAAAAACTTTTTGTTGATATATTTTGTTATAATGATAGTACCCCCACAAAATTTGTGGTAAACCTGAACTTATAAGTAGGACATTGAACATTTCCTTCAAAGCTTGGTTTTTTCCTGTCAACAATTTCATTAGATTGGGGTGAGTATGTAAAGTATTTCGATTGATGATACCATTTTCCAATTATATTTCTACAAAAGCAAATTCATATTCTTAATACCTACCACTTCTAATCATGAAAATGATTTTGAAATTTTATTTTATACTGTCTAGATGTTTCTATCGCTTCATCCTTACCATTCAGAAAATAGACATAATAATATCTAGTGCAATTGTCAATAAAATTTATGAAACACTTTTTCTCACCACGAGATGGTGTTGATTTCATATCACAAATGTCAGGGTATATCAAAACTAAGGTATTAAAATTCATTTCAACAAATTTATAAGTATGCTTAACATACTAAGATTCAAGACATACTTGACATTTTGATTAATCAGACTAGAAGTTAGGCAAAACTTCTAAGTTGACAATTTTTTTGCAAGATTTTGACTTGACCCATAACATTAGAATAAACCCTAGTTTGAATTGGGGAAATCTTTTTTTAAATTGGGAAAAACATGGGGGCATCATGGATGAAAGGAGTCCATGAATAAATTAGCCATCATACCTTGACGTAGCTTGATCCTTTTCTTCTTCTTCTTCAATTTCTAGAGAGAGAGAATATTTGAGATGGATTTGGGTTTGTTTAGGGGGTTTAGAAATAATTATTTGGATGACTTAATTTAGGGGTCTAAAGTCTTTATATAGGTGTCCTATATTAGGCTAAAACGTCATCACCTAACATTAATTAAAATTGAAAAACCCCAAAGTACCCCTAGACTTAATCCTTAAAAGTGTCTTGAGGCCACCACCCATGAACACCCACCCACGGGGCATGGTTGGACCTACGTGGCATGTTGGTGAATGTGGTTTGAATTATCAGGACTTAGAAGATTGGTTCATTGACCTAGGACCCTCTTCCCACGAATTGTGGACTAATCCACGAGGCGTGGGTCCTTGTCTCATGGGTCACTGCCTCAAGAAGCCTCCATGGTTTCCATCTATGGGCTGACCCACGTGGCGTGGGCCCACCAACGGGGCATGGGTCCTGTAGTTGGTCATTGCCCAGGTAGCCTGTAGGGGTCCTCCTCAAGGGCCCATGGTTGGTCCTTGAGGGGTTGTACCTTGACGTCCTAACACGAAAACCTATATTTTAAGGTACAGGGAGGTATATTCATGACTCTAACGCTCACGTCAAGCTCTAGTTTAGCCTACTAGTTTCCGGGGTGTTACACCAACTTTGGCCAAAAGCCTAAGTTGGGGTTGTGGTAAGAATGAGGAAAGAAATAGAGCAAGAATTTAATGAAATTCATCCTTTAGCACTTGTGTTGAAGAAAAAGATAGAACCCCTCCATATTAAAGAAGATGAAAAAGGTTACAAGAGAAAATGAAATGATAAATGTATCCATTGAGAAATGTTGTTGAAATAAAAGGGTTTTCCGATGAGCTATGCCAAAAAATTTGTGTGCTTTGAATATGCCAAGAATGAGTGTGAAGATGAAAAGAATGAAATAAAATGAGAAGAAGTGAAATTTCAAACATGCTTCATGAAGGCATATGTCACGAAGCCAAAATGATCATACTTGTACCCTCAACCCAATTACAAGCTTTGAAAGACCTCTTTGATCTTGCATGAACCGATTGATGTGTTGGTTGTAAAATACGGGCAAGCCTATGGGTAAAATAGTGCATGTTTTTCTCATTGGGAGTGTGCGAGTTGATTTTAATTCCTAAATTGTATTCCTTGATTGGTTTTGTGAGAGAATAGAATCATTCCTTATGTGAGGGCATTCGAAGTGAACTTTGTGACCTTAAGCTCTATTTGATTATGGCTAGTGACAGTTTGAAACTTTTTGTGCACAATTGAGCAGTGCATGTGTGAATTGAACGTTGTGTGCATTCATGTTGAGTCTCAAGGAGCACTATTAGTAGAAAATCCCTATTGGCCTGATTTATCTTGTATTTTACTTGAGGATAGGCAAAAAATTATGTTGGGGGTGTTAATGAGTTGGGAATTTTTACTTATTTAGGGCTTATTATTCAATTAATTAGTGTCCCCAATGCCTACTTTGTGCCGATAACTTATGTTAATGTGTTGATATGAGGTAATGAAGGTTTAAGAACAAGGAAAGGACATTATGATGTGAAAATGAGCGAAAAAGTTAGAAAGCTGAAGAAAAAAAAAGTTGGAGCTCGCAAAAGCTACTCAGTGACTCTCTTAGTGAGCCTCAAGCTCGCCAAAATATCCAATGAAGTAGCCCATGTATCAAGCCATCTCGGCTAGCAAAAGGTGATTCAGGGATACGCCAAATGGATCGGCGATAAAGATCCAGCTCTCTTAATCTTCCAGAGCTATTAGATATAAGAGCCACATCAAAAGGGTTAGATGAAGTGCAACTAGGCGGATCACTGAATCGTTCGACGATCCCGACTAACCTCGCCAATTGCTTTGTGTTAAGTTTATGGGAACATATAAATTTCATTTTTTGAAAAGAGAAAAGGAGTTCCCACACAGTGTATTCCCCAATCTTTGAGAGTTTTCACAATTTTACATTGTTGAACATTCTTGGAGAAGATTTGTATCTCAGATTTGAGGTTTTAAGATTCTAGCTTAAATTTTAGTATTTGATATTGTAGATTGTTAACAATTCAGATGGATAATCTTTTTGGTAACAATTTCTTACTTTTTCTATGTTTGGATAAGTATCCTTACCTTAGGGGTATGATCATGTTGTCGAAAGCATTAATTAGTTTATGGGTATTGTTAATTACTGAATTTAAAGTTGTTTTGAAATAGGTTCAATTGTTTGTTCATGTTTTAATAGATGAACTGAAGTTCCAAATTCGGTTCTAGCTTAGATCTCTATGTTTGCTTTAGAAAGAGGTATAGGGTAGAATTAGTGATCAATACTTGTATTGATTTGCATCTTTACGACCCAACTTGAAAAAGTGGGTTAATTAAGGAACTGGTTTGTTTGGTAATACTGACCTTGTTGAAGTTCGAGAGACCTCACTGGAAACATGATAGTTGATCGATAGATGGCTATTATATTCAAAACCTATCCTACCCATTGAGATGCAACAACTTAAAGCAATTTGTAATCAGCCATTAAGCAAATTTAGCATTCGATTGATCACATTCCTAAGTTTCTCTATAATCGTTCAAATCACGTGTTAATTGTTATTGTTAGAACTTGGTTACTAATTTCCCCACTCTTGATATTGATAATTGAACCTTCATGAATTCTTTACTGTACCACTCTCTATGGGATCGACCCCAACTCATCATTGAATTCATACTTCTTAGATATCGCCTACACTTTCAATCAGAAGAAGTATAGTTGAGCGTTATGAAAAATGGCACCGTTGTTGGGGAGTGGTGTTTAGAATTCTTTTATTGAATTGTTTTAGTGAACTAATTTTGTTATACTAGAATTTTCTTATTGTGTCTCTTTGTTGATTGCTCTATATAGGTGAACATATGAGTGTGAACGGGATCAATGCAAGTCAAATTGGGAGAAATAATGACATAACAATACTAGATGATGTAAATGAGGATCAATTGGGAAATGTTGGTGCTATTCGATTGCCTCCAACTATGGGCAATGTGGTTTATCATGTGACCAGTACTATGTTGCAGCTATTGCAAATGGAAGGTATTTTTGGGGACTCTCTCATGCGGACCCTCATGACAACATTCACAATGATGTGGATGTGTGTGGACCATTTTCCTTCAACAACATCACTCAAGAGTCAGTTCGATTCTGTTTATTTCCTTTTTCTCTAATGGGGGAAGCAACAGAGTGGTTGATGGAACTACCAAGGGAATATATCACTTCTTGGGAAGTGTTTACGGAAGTATTTTATGAAATATTTTTCCCTCCCCCAAAGATGGTTAGGTTGAGGGATAACATTCAAAACTTCAATTGGATTGGTGGTGAGACCATCCATGAAATGTGGTTGAGGTTTCAAAAGTTTCTTCTACAATGTCCTACCAATGGGTTGCTGGACAATGTGCTCTTGTAATATTTTTATCGGAGTCTTGACACCGTTTGCAAGGGTGTCAATGACCAACTTATTCGAGGTGGGATCATTAGACAACCATTTGACATAACGTTGGCCTTGCTTGATGAGATGACCAAAATAAATCGTGTGAGGTATACAAGGGAATATTTGGTGTCTCCTTTGAATCTAGGGCTGACAAAAGAACAATTGGAAAAGAACGAAGAATGTGATGAAAACATAGCCAAGATAATGACCCAAATGGACCTATTGACGAAACATGTCATGGGCTATGGTTACAAGGCTGTGAATGTGGTTGGTGCTAATAGTGGTGTGAGTCCCAGTGATGAGAAATTTCAGTCCATGTACAATGAAGAAGTACAATTAATGTTAAACCAAGTAGGGAGTAGTTATCCAGACTATCCAAGGCCGGGTGGGAATCAATGTGGGAATAGAGATCTTGATGATGGTTGAAGAGATCGAGATATTGGGGTGCAAATTGGAGAGATAGAGATGGTGATAATGATCGATACGTGCCGCTCATGAACTTCCAAAGCCAAGGGAACAAAAAGTCGATCCCAAAAGTTTTAATGACCGAGGATATGCTTGCCAGAATCATAAAAAAGATGGAAGGATTGGATAAGGTACTCAAGGAGTTGAAGGATGATGTCTCGTCTATAAATCAAACTATAACCTCACACACGATTTTCATAAAGCATCTTGAGCCTCAAATGGGTCAAATCTGAGCTCACCTAAATCCAAGACCGAAATGGGGTCTACCTAGTGATACCATAGTCAATCTTAAGAATGAGGCTCGAATCCATGGCCATATCGTGCCACGACGTTAAATAATACGCTTCTTGGGAGGCGACCCAAGCTTTATTTTTAAAATTTGAATAATGTTTTTTGGATGTGTAGGTTGAAATTCAAATTTTGAAGGAAAAGGCAATTGAGCGAGTTAAAGTGCACTTAGAGAATCGCCGATTGACTCGGCGAGCCTGGTATGGCTCGCCTTTTGAACCCGTTGAAAGGATGCTTTTTAGTTTAATTCAGCAGGCTAAAGTCCACTCGGCGAGGCGACTCGCCGAGTGGATCAGCAGCCTTAATAGACCTCGTGGATCAAGGCACGAACTGAAGGGTCAATGGCCTTTCAACCATTTTAAATTCAAATCCTTTCCTTATTTTGAACTTTTAGACTGTTGCACTCTTACAATCAATCCTTAGAATATATTTTTAGCGTTAATTTTTTCCGTGTCTTCGTGTGTGGTCGGATTGTGATGTATTGCCCATCTTTTCTTCTTTGCTTAAGTTCCTCCGTGCTACAATTTGAGGTTGGCTTTCCATATTTGTTTTAATTGCATTATTTGTGTTTAGCATGTGTATGAGTAGTTAATGGATCTATTATTTGCCTTGATTGTGTGGAAAATTGCTTGTTGAAATCTAATTTGAAATCAAGCATTGATATATTGTTTAGCCTAAATTGGTTTGAGTTTCACATTTGAATTACTTTAACTTTGGGTATGCATGTGGGGTTCTGTGCGTTTGAAGTCCTAGTAACTCAAATTCCACAAAACAACTTGAATTTACCCATGATGGATTGGGTGACGTCGTTCTTAAGGGCAAAATCGTTGTTCGGTTGAATTTAGATCAATTGAGGGGAAGTTTGAGTACCCCGGCATAGATAAACATTGTGGGTAGGCTGGAATTGCGTCGAATTGTACTTGAAATTGGGTTTTCTAGGTTGTTCATTGAAAGTTGGAATTTGGGTTGGGAATCTGGCATGTCAGGCCATTTGGAGAGCTGAATTGAGCTTGCTGAGTGACTCGACGGTTCACCATTTGGCCCCCTTATCACCTTTTTTACCTGCAACGTTGGTGAATTTTTTTTTAACTTTCGGCGATATGCTCACCGAATGGCTTTAGTCTCGACTTTATGACATTGTTTTTGGCTTTTTATTTTTGAAACATTCGGTGAAGCGCCCGTTTATCGCCAATTGGAAACAGCGACTCACCGATTGGTCTTTAGTCTTGCCTATTTGGCTTGAATTTTTGTTAATTTATTTTGTTTCATTTGTGTCTTTCTACAAATATGGCTAGACCATGGCATCTGGTATGAGGTCCAGCACCCCAGAAGAAAGAAAAAGAGGTTGTAATCGCAGTGGAGATCACACCTCCATGAGCCGCTCGTCCTAAACCTCTTCAGACGAATGTGAAAGTCAAAGAGAAGAAGCAGGTGGTAGCAAGTTCCAGTTCGAGTTCAACTTCATCATACATCATGGGTGTCGACTCCACTTATCTCACCTCCTCTAAGTCTGAGTGGGAGGAAGCTGCAGGGTCTAAGACTCCAATACATACACTGGCAACTGAGGGAGAATTGCTCAAATTAAAGCACTCAGAACTACGATCTTAGGCAGTTCATGATCCTTTTGCAAGACTTCTACAACTCCTGACTCCTCCAGTACCTACAATCACACATGCACCTAAAGTGTCCCCGGCCCTAGCATATGCACCTCGGTTTATGAATCGATTGAAAGTAGCTGGCTTGTGGACTATCTTACAAGAGAAGCGATTGTCTACTATTGGAGTTGTGGATAAGTATATCGGTGTATAGGAGACACTTTGTTTCCACAAGATCCAATAGTTCAACAAACCCCAAAATCCATATGTTCCTTCATGAGTTTGGGAGTTTTATGCAGGTTAGCGAGTTTTATCTCGAAAGGGAAGAAGAAAATGGGTTAATGGCACCAGTTTACTATGTAGTGGTGCGGGTAAATAAGGTAATGTGCAGTGAAACTGATATCAGTGATTTGTTTGACTGTAGTACACGCTATCCATCCTTTTGCTGACAACGTCAAAACCAAGATGCTAGAGGAATTGAAGGGGTGTCTTGCCCTGTTGCTAAGTGATATCACACCTCCTTGGCTAGAGAAACGAGTTATGATTGAAATAAGGATCTGAATATCGCAGCCTGATATTGATTTGGGTTTATTAGCAGCACCCTGATGCGATAACAAAACGAATCCATCATCTGGCATCCAAAAGCTGCACTGTTGAGTTGTATTGTTTATTGGGAGTGACTCAATCTCAGGGAGATAATTTTTCAGGATATAGTGATATTGGCAAAACAAAACTAAACCTCATTTCCATTTCCAGTGCTTATTAGTGATCTGTGTCGCGGAGCTAGTGTTCCCTTTAGGGCGAAGACAGATACTGAGGTGACTCCGACATCACCTACTCATATTCAGAGGATTGAGTTGAGTACACAAAATATGAAGCTAAAAGAAGTAAAAAGGCTCCAGTAAACACTTTTCAGATGCTCGATGAAGAGACCATAGAGGCCGACACTACTCAGTGTACTCTATTAGTTGAGCCGACATGTATACCTAGCTCCTCCACTTCTACTACAATGAAGATTTTCCCTAGGAGCCCAGTAACGATATGTTAGTTTTTTCTGAGATCCCTTTGCCTACTATGGTTAGAGATTCTATTACAACTGATGATGATGGAGAGTCCGACATATCTGAAACAGATGAGGAGGAGCTACTGGCTCGTGATGATGTAGTGTTCGAGAATCTATAGGACTTTGAGGGTTATTTGGCAAGGGTGTCTATTGAGGCCTCACTGCGCGACACATTAATTATTGGCTAAAACATGTCTCAGCCCATAGAGAAGATAGTTACAAAAACCTCCCGAGCTGGGCACTGATTCCCACATTGAGGTCACCCCAGATGTGCAAAGTTCACCTCAGGCCTAGCTTGACAGGGGGTTTCCCCCCCCCCCCACTATTTTCCTTTCTGTTGATAAATTTAGTTTTTGTTGCACATTGAGGACGTTGTGTAGTCGTTTTGGTAGGGAGAAGGTATTTTTATACCTAACTTTTTCGTTGTATTTTGCTTTTATTTTGTCTTCTAGATATTTTGTTGATTTATTATTTTTGTTCAAAGTGCTCCTTGTTGCTTGAATGTGAATGGATGTTAGCTTTATTTCATTGGTTTCTCGCTTGATTGCGTGATTGTGTGTGATTTTTGTTCTCTTGTATATTTGAGTGTCGGTGATGAGTCCATAAATTGGACTCATTTAGGGCTATATTTTAGTAAAAATTATGTCCTCAAATGCTTATTTTAACTCAATATCTGATGAAAACCCTTAGGTTTTAGGTATGTGAAGTTTTTAGGAAAGCATGGACACTACATCGCAAAAAGGAATGAAAAGGCTGAACAAAACAAAGAAATGAACGCCTGAGGATCGCCAAGTCCACTTGGCGAGTCACCGAAGGGTCTCACTTCGCCTTTTGTTCCAGTGTGCTGAGCCTTAAAGGAAAGGATTAGGTCGGCGGAAAAATGGAGTAGTCGGCGTATCGCCTAGAAGTTCAGCGAAGCAGTACTATTTCACCCAATGACCCAGAGTACGACGATGCCAAAGGATGGTGCAAAATGGCGATGAACTACACCAAAGGATGAATCGCCAAGTTGATCGGTGATTTCGACTAATGTTGCCGAACTGTTCGCTGCAGCACAAATTTTTTGAAAACTATAAATACTCGTTGAGAGTTATAGCTAAGTATCAGATTTTTAGTGTGAAAAATAATTATTATAATTTTCATATAGAATAGTACTTTTTATTTTTGCTTTGAGTTTGATAGGGTTTTGAATACTTGAAGAAGAAGAAGAGGGTTTAATCTCCAAGGATTTGGACTTGGGTCTCTTGATTTATTCATTCTTCGCCTGTAACAAGACATAAATGTTCATACCCATTTGAATGCAAGCTCATTTAGGTATAAATTTCTATCTCTTGATGTGTTGCTAAAAACCCCCATTCTTGGGGTGTGACTTGGCGAATATGGGTTAATATTGTTTTTGGGTCTTGCTTGTTAATAGATTAAATGTGGTTTAATGGTGATTTCACCTAGTAGTTGTGGTTGAATTTAAAGGGTTTGTAGTTGCAAATACAAGTCCATCCATGTGTTTTCGGCTTGCTCGAGATAGAGATCGTGAAACCAAGAATGCTAGACCGATGTCCTAAGGAGTGGGTCGACATGAGGTTCAGCCCGAAAGGGTGAACCCTAGTCCCATATCCTAACACTCAGCTAGAAAGAGTGAGTGGGGTAAGGCGTAGGCTGGTCTTCATGTGGCAAGTGGGTGTCCGAGAGGAACTCATTTGAAACGGGATATGTTGCTCGATAGAAAATTTTTTCCCATGTATAGCTTAGCCTAGTCACTATTACTCTATAAATTCTCTATCGAAAACATGTATCCAATAATTTAGATTAATCCGTATTCCGGTCACATCCCAAGAATCCCCCTCTCATTGTTAGCCTTTGCTTGTTGATTTATCTAATTTTAGCTTACTTGTGACAAAAACCCCAAATCGATATTTAACACTTTTGTGTCCCCCTTTATTTACAATGCTTTTAATCGTTAATATCTTTAGCTACGAATAGTTAGAACTAACTTTTATTTTTCTATTAATTTTCAAAACCACTCCCTTGGGACGATCCCTACCCTCGATTGGGTTACTCTATTACCGACGATCTTAGACAGTTGAATCGGAAGTAGTGTCGTTGGTCACGATAAGCATCAAAATGGTGTGTCTTCCATGGATCTGTGTTATTTGAGAATTTTTAGATTAGTAAATTTTTTTGTTCTTCTTAGTTGTAGTTTACTCACTTAATTTTTAGTTTTTGTTTTGTTGGTTTGTCTGTATCCAAATAGAGAAAGCGAGCATGTCGAGCAGTATTCGAGAGCTAATGGAGTTTCCTCCATTAGAGGTAATGATGTTCCAGGATAGTATTCTCACCTCCAAGAAATTGAAAGGTGAATAGATCCACAAGTCATGGGCAAGGTTTAATGACCTGATCACTCAATGCCCAACTCATAACATTCCTGACATGGCACTCCTAGACTGCTTCTACAGAAGCCTTGGTTCCAAAACCAAAAGGTTGGTCGACCAACTCATTCCGGGAGGCCTTGCAAAATAGTTATATGTGAAAGCAGCCCAACTGCTTAATCAAATGGCTGAAACGCACCAAGATGTAGAAAAAGACTTCATGTTATCCACCCTAATGACTCAAATTGATGAATTAGCCAAAAAGATGATGAAGATCGAAGTGTAGTACAAAAGGAAGGATAAATACATCCCTCCTAATGAGCAAAGAAGTCCTAGGAACAATGAGGTTAAACAGCTTGAGGGTATGCTCTCAGTCATTCTCCACAAGGTAACTGAGCAAGATAAAAAGCTGGAAGAAATGAAGGAAGACATTGAAGGAATGAAGTGATTGATTTGGTCTCAATATAGAGCTGTCTAGCTTTTTGAGAACCTTATGAGTCATGCGTAGCCTGATCTACACTCGAAACAAAAAAGGGATTTCCTATTGATACTACGGCTAACCCTAAAAATGGAATTTAACAGCTGACATGTGTCGTGCCACGACGTTAACTAAGGCGATGTTTGGGAGGCAACCCAAATTTTTTTTAAATGCTCTATTATTATTTTAAAAATAACGGTGTGTTGAATGTACAGGTTAAAGTGTGGAGAATGGGTGGAAATTGCGTTTGGCGAGTTAATAGTTTCATTCAGCGAATCGCTGAATAGGTTAGCGATAACGCTGAAGACCGCCGTTAGGACACTCACTTGACTAAAGGTTCTGTAAAACTCGGTGAGCCAAATGACAACTCGGTGTGTCACCGATGGGATCAGCAAGTGTAACTAATGTCGCCAAATGGGCACGAACTGGATGGTTTATAATAGCCAAAAGTCCTAGAAATTTGAAATCCTTTACTTTCCATCGCTCTTAGTCTTCATAAACTCACACCAAGGTAGTATTTTCCCTATTTTAGCATTATAATAGTATTTTGGTTAGTTGACTTGTGCTCAGAATTAGATTTCTTTGATGCCTAGCTTTTCAATCACATTTTAATCGGCACAAAAGTTTAGTTCTCCGAATCCCAAGTTTATTTTCGAATAGTTTATACTCTTTTGCAATGATCATATCCTATTGATGTGTGCTAAGCCTCTATGCTAGAATTAGAATGTGTGCATGCCTATTTAAATTTGAAAATTTTGCCTATAGTTCTATGATCGTCAAATGCCTGTATTTGTTGTGGTTATAATTGAATGAAATCTCATTGGTTTGTGATTACTTGAGTGAATTCTAAGAAGTCCACGTTTGCGCTAAATGTAGAAAATTTGCGCAATGATAGAGCGGGAGACACCACTCTTAATAAAAAATATCGTCAAAATGGCCAAATTCGGCAAACCCGGGAGTAGTATAAGTATTCCAGGGTGATGGGTAGTATGGGTCTATTTAAAGTTTCGTGAGTGCGTGCTTTGATTTCAATTTTGGGGTTTGCGGAGTTTAATTCGAAAAGATGGGTTGAAAATAGGCATGTTGGGTCGATTGGCGAGCTAGGTCGAGCTCTCCGAACGACTCGGTGGTGCACCTAATGTCCCTATGTCATCGATAATTTGGTGCCTTGATTGATAGTTGATACTGTAACTTTCGGTGAGAAGTCTGAGGGGCGCCGAAAGCACTCAACGACTCACCGAAAGTATTCTTGGCGCCCTTTATTTGCATCCTTGAGATCCTTATTCACTGTAACTTTAGGCGGACAAACCCTTGCTCGCCTAAAGTGGTCATCGATTTGCCGAAAATACCTTCCCATCACCAGCTTACTATGATTTGAATCAAACCCTTGCGGTGAGCTCGAGTTAGCTCGCCAAAGAGGTTCAGCGACTCGCCAATCCATTTGGCGAGTTTTCCTACAGAAGATTGCCTGTGTTTCTACTTTTTTTTACACCAATGACCCAACAACATATAACATTGAGAGTATGGGTTCAGATGAAGATGAACTGATAGAGGCACTAAGGAATAAACTACGATCTATAAAAGTAAACGACCCATCATGGATAAGAAGTCCTTGATCCGCCACTCCGACTCCTCTAGATCTAGAGAAGGCAAGAGTACTGGCACCTCTAGTGCAAGGCCCCTCCATCTAAATCAACGAATAGATTAAAGTCTGAAGGGTTGAAAATAATCATTGAGGAAAAATGGTTGTCCATAGATGGGGTGATCCATAGGTATCTTGAAATAATAGAGTGCCTAAAATATCACAAATTCTAAATCTTCACCAAACCCCGTGGCTCGTATATACCAAGCTGAGTCAGAGAATTCCACAATGCATAGAGTGCATTGGTACATCAAAGGAAGAGGCTGGTATCCTCGTTCAAAGTAGTTGACTACGTGGTTATCAGAGGAAGGAAGGTAGCTTGCGACAGTGAGGCTATCAACATAGTCTTGGGCATGTCCGATAACATTAATGATCACTGGCAGCACTTGATCAGAACAGAGAAGCTGGATGCGATGAAAAAGTGGTTAGCCCCGCTAATCTCAGATGATAATGCTCCGAAATGGCTGTTACAAGGTGTTTCGATTGAAAAGAAAGATCTGAACATAGCTGCGAGATATTGGTTCAGGTTCATTAGCAACACAATTATGCCATCACTGAATGAACTAATCTTTCTCCTTCCCAAGGCAGCTTGTCTTGGATGCATCATAGAGAAGACCAGGATAAATATAGGGATGATCATTGCTTTCGAGATTCATATCCGTCCAAAGCAAAGCTAGACATCTCTCCCTTTTCCAATATTAATCACTGCATTGTGCAAAAGAGCTAGAGTGTTTAGAGATGCAATGAAGGATGTGGAATTGGTTACCACCGCCTTTACCATTATCCGAAATATCAAAGCTGAATATCTTAAGGATCAAGCGGAAAAGAAACAGAAGAAAACTGGATCTATACCAGCCGAGGGATCTTTAACTACTCCGGCCCCTGGTCCTTTAGGTATATCTGATGTCATGGCCACTCCTGCTAACCCTCCAGGTCCCTCTGTTGCCTCATTACCACCCAGACCTACTATTGTCGTTGCCTCTTGTGGGCCGATCACTCAGTCATCCTTGATCTGAATGGGACAACTTGCCCAATCTGCTAATTGGCGAACTGCAAACATAGAAAGCTCAATTCCAGGCATGATTTAGGCTGCCCTTGATGATGTTGTGAAACCACTGAGCACTACTATTGATGCTCTAGCAGCCAGGATAGCAGTGTGTGAGCGCGACCCCTTAAATCCGCCATTGCTGTGTTGAAGAAAGATGTGGACTGCGTAAAGTTCACTGTTATGTTCATGATCTTTGGAACAGTGGAAATTCCAGATGTGCTCGAAATGCCTCAAACTACCACAGGACACGGAGATGGAATAGAGGATACAACCGATCCTGAATCAGAGGCAGGGACTGACAAAGAGATGTTTGAGGAAGTTGCATTGGACGACATATCCGAGACTGAAGAAATAATGATAGATGTTGTTGTGCAGGCTTCCTTGGTAAAAGCTCCTTCTGCTGGATTTAATGAAGCTGGTCCTTCTGAAGGTCACTCTGGGTACTGAAACCCAGACAAATAGAACAACCGATTAGCCAGGATCACCTCTTTACCTCCCTATCTGTCATTCTTTATTTTACATTTTGTATTCTATTCATTGCATTTGAGGACAATTAATTTTATTTGTCGTGGGGTGAGGCTACGTTTTGTGTGCTATTTGTGACTCTTGTTTTTGCTTATGTATTTGGGCTTTGAGCTATCATTGTGTTTTATCTATTTTTGTGGATGTTTGGGCTTGTGGCTCATTTTATTTTAAATTGCAAAACGATTTTGGTCCTTCCGATTTTTTTTGAATTTTTTGCACATTTGCCACTCCTCGTGTGTTGAATGTGGCCGTTCTGTTGCGAAAAAAATTGAGTTTCGATTCCAATCAATACCAATGACTTGAATAGTGCTCTCACTCGAACGAACATGAATGCGCGATTAAGATTAGGTGAAAAGAAGTTGCATAGACAATATGTGAACTCTTTGCATCTCGGTATGACTAGCCTTGTATCAAATTGATTCTCTTGTGATGATCATTGCACACTAGTGAAAGTGTGGAGTCTTGTTTAACTTTTATAGTGTCAAGGCCTAGTGTGATGAGCTTACATGTGAACTATGCATGATAGATCCTAGAATTTGCCCTGTTGGTCCGGTCAACTAACTGATACTATCTCTTGATATGATCTTACAGAACTTCTACGAGTGTGATCCAATTTAACATATACCTCTTTTGTGACCTACCTTGTGAGTGTGTGATTCTCTCTTGAATCCCCCTTGAGCCTTACTTTTCTTTAGAAGAAACTTGATGAAAACTAGACCTTTCTTAATCCATCATCTATAATCCACATGAAGTTGTGGTTAGTTTGAATATCCAGCTTAGGTATGGTGAAAAGAGAAGGAAAATCTGGAAGTGTAGGAAAGCCTCTCTTACCCATGGTATTGAGGAAAATGGAACCCCTCCATATAAAAAAGAAGAGACAGAAAAGAAAAGGAAAAAGAATGAAAAGGAAAAGTTGTGTAATAAACTTGAAAAATGAAAGGGGATTCCCAAACAATCTATGTAAAGTGAATAATAGGACGACTTATGAGCACTGAAGAGAATGATGAAGGAAAAGGAAAGGAAATGTTGCGAGCACCACAACCCATGAGGATGAAAGTCACTAAGCCTAAATTACCATACCTTGGCACTCAGCCCTATTACAAGCCTTAAAAAGACCTTTTTGATCTTGAGTGAGGTGAAACAAATGTTGATTGGAAAATATGAGCAAACCTATGGGTGAAAGCATGAATTGTGTTCTTCCTTGTGAGAGTGAGTGTTGCACCTGATTCTGAAGCTTTTAACTGTGAACCAATGTGTGAATATGGAATCATCCTTTACGTGAGGGCATTTGAACACTATAGTTGTGCTAGAACTTGCATTTGAAGCAAGTATTGTGAGCATTAGAATCTTTGGTAATGGTGTGTCACAGGTTGAATCTTTGAGTACACAATTGATCCTTGCATAAGTAAATTGAGTCTCGTTGTGTGCATTCATGATTGAGTCTTGTGTAGCATTGTTTGAGACACCCTTTCTGAACGGCTGAACTTGAGTTTGTTTGAGGACAAGCAAAAGTTTAATTCGAGGGTGTTGATGAGACCACAAATTGGATTCATTTAGGGCTATATTTTAATAGAAATTGTGTCCTCAAATGCTTATTTTATCTCAATATCTGATGAAAACCCTTAAGGTTCAGGTATGTGAAGCTTTTAGGAAAGCATGGACACTACACCATAAAAAGGAACGAAAAGGTTGAAAAGAACGAAGAAATGAATGCCTGAGAATTGCCGAGTTCACTTGGCAAGTCATCGAAGGGTCTCACTTCGCCTTTTGTTCCATTGTGCCGAGCCCTGAAGGAAAGGATCAAGTCGGCGGAAAAAAGAAGCAATCGGCGCATCGCGGAAAAGTTCTGTGAAGTAGTACTATGAGGCCCAATGACCCACAACACGACGATGCCAAAGGACGGTGCAAAATGGCGATGAACAACATGAAAGGGCAAATCACTGAGTTGATCGGTGATTCCGACTAATGTCGCCAAATGGTCAGCTGCAGCACATATTTTTTGAAAACTATAAATACTCGTTGAGAGTTATAGCTAAGTATCATATTTTCAGTGTGAAAAACAATTATTATAATTTTCATAGAGAATAGTAGTTTTTATTTTGGCTTTTAGTTTGAGAGGGTTTTGAAAAGTTGAAGAAGAAGAGGGTTTCATCTCCAAGGATTTGGACTTGGGTTCTTGATTTCTTCATTCTTGGCCTATAACAAGATTTAAATCTTCATACCCATTTGAATGGAAGCTCATTTAGGTATAAATTTCTATCTCTTGATGTGTGGCTAAAAACCCCATTCTTGGGGTGTAACTTAGCGAATATGGGTTAATATTGTTGTTAGGTCATGCTTGTTGATAGATTAAATGTAGTTTAATGGTTATTTCACCTAGTAGTTATGGTTGAATTTAATGGGTTCATATTTGGAAATACAAGTGCACTCATGTGTTTTCGGCTTGCTCGAGAGAGAGGTCGTGAAACCAAGACTGCTAGAGTTATGGCCTAAGAAGTTGGTCGACATACCCGAGAGGTGAACCCTAGTCCCATATCCTAACATTCAGCTCGAGAGAGTGAGTAGGGTAAGCCATAGGCTGGTCTATATGTGGAATGTGGGTGTCCGAGAGGAACCCATTTGAAATGGGGTAAGTTGCTCGAGAGAGAATTTATTCCCACATATAGCTTAGCCTAGTCACTATTACTCTATAAATTCTCTATTGAAAGCATGTACCCAATAATTTAGATTAACACGTATTTCAATCACATCCCAAGAATCCCCCTCTCATTGTTAGATTTTCTTGTTGATTTCGCTAATTTTATCTTACTTGTGACAAAAACCCCAAATAGATATTTGACACTTTTCTGTCCCCTTTAATTTACAATGTTTTTAATCGTTAATATATTTAGCTGCGACTAGTTAGAACTAAATTTTATTTTTCTATAAATTCTAAAAACCACCCCCTTGGGACAATCCCAACCCTTGGTTGAGTTACTATATTATCGACGATCGTAGACACATGAATCAGAAGTAGTGTCGTTGATCGCGATAAGCATCATTCGGTTGTGATCCATATCTATGAATTGAATAGTGCTCTTGATGAACAATATATTTGTTCAAGGTAACACAGAAATTTGAGTTTCATAAATCTTTTGTGAACTCTTAGCATCTCATTGTGATTAGTCCGATTGTCGAAGTGAGTATTGTAACTTCTAAAGTTATGATCGATGATTGTGTTGAATGCTTTGTTTTGTGAGATTTACTTCAAATATGTGCATGGTTATACCTAGAACATGCCATGTTAGTCCAATTGACTAATTATGGTGAGTAAAGGAAATTATATTAGGCATACAGTTATGAGAGTGAACCTAATTGCTATACCTTTGTGTGACCACCTTGTGAGTGTGTTAACCTAGCTTCACACCACTTCAGCCTAACCTTTTTTTTATGAAACATGAGCACAAATGGCCTTGTCAACTACACCTAAAACCTTTGTGAAACATTAGTGTTTTTGAATAGTGAACTTAGGCCAAAAGCCTAAGCTGGGCATGCGGTAATAATGAGGAAAGAAATCGAGCAAGAAGTTCATGAAATTCATCCTTGAGAACTTGTGCTGAAGAAAAAGATGGAACACCTGCATATAAAAAAAAAGGCAAAAAGAGAAAAAGAAATGAGAAAATTGTATCCATTGAGCAATGTTGTGGAAATAAAAAAGGTGTCAGAGGAGCTATACCATAAATTTTATGTGGTTTGAATATGCCAAGGATTAGTTGTGAAGTTTAAACAAATAAAAGAAAAGGAGAAGAAGTGAAATTTGAGCCATGCTTCATGAAGTAAGATATCACTAAGCCAAAATGATCATACCTGTACCATTAGCCCAATTACAAATCGGGTAAAATCATGTATATTTTTCTCATTTGGAGTTTGAGAATTGATTTTGATTCCTAAATTATATTCCTCAATTAACTTTATGAGAGCATGGAATCATTCTTGATGTGAGGGAATTCGAATACTCTTATTGAGCAGAAATTTGCATTTGAAGTGACCATTGTGATCTTGAACTCTATTTGATGATGGCTAGTCACAATTTGAAACTTTTAGCGACAATTGAGCATTGTGTATGTGAATTGAACCTTCTGTGAATTTATGTTAAGTCTCAAGAAGCACTATTTAGAGACATCCCTGTCGGCCTAACTAATCTTGTGTTTTACTTGAGGACAAGCAAAAGTTTAATTTGGTGGTGTTGATGATTCAAGAATTTTGACTCATTTAGGGCTTATTATTCAACAAAATAATGTCCTCAATGCCTACTTTGTGCTCATAACTGATGTTAATGTGTTGATATGCATCAACAAAGGTTTAAGAACAAGGCCAGGACATTACGATGTGAAAAGGAGTGAAAAAGTTGGAAAATTTGAAGTTCCCACAGTGTATTGCTTGGTTTTTGAGATTTTTCACATTTTTACATTGTTGAACATTCTTGGAGAAGATTTGTATCTCAGATTTGACATTTTAGGATTTTAGCCTTGGGTATTGTAGATTGTTAACAATTTAGATGGATAATCTTTTTGGTAACAATTTCTTACTTTTTGCTATGTTTGCCTAAAACCCCTTACCATAGGGTTGTGATTATGTAGTCGAATGCATTAATTATCTTATGAGTATTGTTAATTGCTGAATTTAATGTTGTTTGGTAATGGGTTTAGTTTTTTTTTCATGTTTTAACTGATTAACTGAAGTTGCAGATTTGGTTCTAGCTTAGCTCTCTATTCTTGCTTGAGAAAGAGGTATATGGTAGAATGAATAATTGATAGTTGTATTGAGTTGCATCTTTATAACCCAGCCTGAGAAAGTGGGATAATTAAGTAATTAGGTTGGTTGGTAATGTTAAGCTTGTTGAGGTTCGAGAGAACTCACTAGAAACATGATAGTTGATCGAGAGATGTCTATTACATTCAAAACCTATCCGACCCATTGAGATTCAACAACTTAAAGCAATTAGTAATAACCCATTAAGCGAAATTAACATTCAATTGATCACATTTCTAAGGTTCTCTCTCTAATCATTCAAATCCCGTGTTAATTGAGTTGTTAGAACTTTGTTACTAATTCCCCCATCTTGATATTGATTATTGAATCTTTGTGATTTATTTGATGTTGCTTACCCTTTTACTTCTACAAAAGATTAGAACACATACTCACTTTGTAATTTGATACTTTACCGTACAACTCCTTCTGGGATCGACCCCAACTCATTGTTGGGTTTATAGTTGTTAGCAATCCCCTACATCTTTGAATAAGAAGAAGTGTAGTTGAGCATTTATCAGATTCATCCTAGTGAAGTTCCTTATCCTTTCCTCCATTGTACCCACATTTAGGTTCACAGGAAAATTAGCCTTTCTATTGGCTTCAGCCGTCATAACTTGAGCAAAAACTTGTAAAGCGGCTAAAAATTCGGCATGAGTCATTTTCTGGGCCAATGGATTAACTTGAACTTGAGGAACTCTCACCCGCATTCCATCTTACATAAGCTCTTCGAGGGGCCATATCTCGAAAAGGATCAAAAATAATTTAGGATAAGGGTCTTTAAAGAGATAGACTCTACGACACAACTTTAGTGTAATGAAATAAGTGAGTTTCCTAAATACTTTGTAGCCTCCTACTCATAAATGTAGAACACTTCAAACTTTAGAAAAAAAGTCTATTCAACGTGGCTTGTCAAACTTCCTAGGACCTTTTTCTAAAACCATGTGTTCTGAATACCAAGTTTGTCATGATCTAAAGTACACCCTAGACGTGACATGACGTATAAGACACCGAGAGGCCCTACACAAGCCACTTAACATACAGATACACAACATAATAGAGAGAAGAAAGAAATCTCATAAGAAGTAAAGAGTTTGACAGATAAGCAGAACTACATCTAAGTCTTGACAAGCCATCCATTACATCAAAAGAGTAATCGGAACATAACCCATACACCATATACAAATCTGAAAATTAAAAATATAATGAAAGCAAATAAAGTTGATTTTATCCTCGGATCATGAGGACTTACCAACTCAACGAAATCCAATGATCACCAACTAGCCACAAGAAGAGGTAGAGGAAGCATCACATCCTACATTATTGAAATAATGTAGACACAAGTATGTACTAGTACATAGAATGTACTAAGTATGAGATAATGTAATAAAACATGAAATATGATCACAAGAGGACTAAATAAAAAACATGATATGCATGACCAAGCTAACATAATAGAATTAGTTTGGAAGAATCATAAATCATGAACATGTTCAATGCATCTTAAATATTCGCAAGTACTTAGTTCATTTTATGGTATATTAGTTTTAACTGACATTAGACCATGCGAGCCATAACATGAAATAGAATGTAACTCCCACATTGAGGAGGGAGAGCATACTTGCCAAGGTAGAACTCTGTGTCATATCATGTGTTGTATAGTTTGGAAATAGAGGATTCTACTATAGACCACCCAATTTGAGCCTCCTCCTTAAAGTTCTTTCGGTGCTATGTTAAATCCCAACGGAATAGTCATTTTCATAAAGTCATCATCATAGATGAAAAAACATAATTCAGATTCTAATTCAAGCTTAAACATCATAGAGAAACTCATTAAATCTTTAATCAGGTCTAAGTGACAAAACCTTTCACCAAGCCATGATCCCTTAATATGTGAGAAAACCTTTGACAAATTCATTGATGCTCATCTTCTGGAAACCTAAATCATAAAACCTTTGTTTTCACAAATCATGCATAACTTCATAAAATTTCATTCATAGATTCATGCTTATTCATAAATTCATGTAAATTGGAGTTCATTGTCAAAATCCAGATTAATGCATGGGTTTGTATGAAATTGATTTGAAAGCACGTAATTGAATGTCATAGACAGAATATGGTCAAAATCAATAATTTAAATCCATACAAATAGAACAATGAGGAATTGAATAAAAACCTATCTAATTTTATTGTAATTGAATTGGAGAATTGAAAATCTTTAGTAGCCCTATGAGGAAATGGAACCAATTAATGAACTGCTTGCATACGTTGAACTTGAAGCCCTTAGTAATTGATGAAGAATGGAGACTTGACTTGAAGAACCCTAGCTTGTTCATCCTTGATCTAGAGAGAATTTTTTTGGAGAAAACGTTGGAGAGAATTTGAAAATTGTAGGGAATAAAAGAGTTGTGGAAAAATTAGTAGTAGATGGGTAGTTATAGGACTTAGAATTAGTTTAAAATGATGTGATATAGGAATTAGGAGTATAGGAAAAGATCCAAATACCCTTTAAAATGACTGCCGGACAATCCTACGATTATGACCTATGGTCCATAAAAATTTTGACGGTCCATCCAAGTCAACAGAAAAACCATATTGAGAAACTCAAATGTTTAATCATTTGTCATGAGACCATTCTATGGTCCGTAGACCTCCTCTAAAGAAAGAAATTTTCACTCTAAAATTTCACTAAGTTTGGAACTTTTCTAGGGAACATTCCTATGGTCCATAGGAACTTGTATGACCCGTCATTTCCTTCCACTTACTTGAGGTCCTAAGTTAAATCTCTGAATCAATCCTATAACCTAGTCATACGACTCGTCAAACATTTTATGTTTCGTGTTACCAAGTCGTAGGTCCACTCTTCATAAATGTAATTTTTCCAAAACTGAACTATGGGTGTACGACTTTCTTCCTACAGCCCGTAGTATTCCCTATGGGGTATAGGGGTGACTCATAGAACCTTGCTTCACTCAATTTCTCTGCATTTTATTTCTTTTTTGGCTTTCCAATTTCTTAGGTGTTACACAATATTAACCCATGAATTAACTCCATTCTAGTTAGTCCAATTCTATGAATGAACAATAATAAAATAGAGTAAAACACAACACTCAGAATATTAAATCAACACTCAACCCTATAATTGCATCCCTAGGGTTGGGATTTTAGTCACACATTATAAAGAGTAAAGAAATTATACCTATCATGAGTGAAGCCATGAATATGATGAAATTAAGAAATTATAATCAAAACCCACATTGATTTCAAGTTCAAATTGTCAAATCCAAGTGTGAAATTTAAAACCATAAAACTAAGAATATTTATCTCAAACTCATACAAAGTTAAGAGTTGAAATTCTATTCCAAAATCTCATACATTATCTCTCTCTCTTGGGCTATTAATTGTTTCCCGAAAATTTGGCCCAAAATTCATTGTCTGACCAATTTAACAACATTAGTCGGGCTCACCAAGCGGGTTTGGCAGATCGTCATCTGTTCCGTAGCTCAATTTTCTCTTGCATATCGATAAACTTGTTTGAGTCTGCCTTTCACATTCAGTGGATTACTGAGTACCACCTTTGTTCTCCTTTTAAGCCTTAATATTTCATCGAAGTCCTGTTACCTTTGGCAATGGTCATTCAATTCGCCTATCTCTTTTGGTGAATCACTAATTTTCTCATTAGCTCACCAAACTTGATTGAACATCTTCAATTTTGAGCACTGTCAGTTTAGGAGAGGTCAGACCATTTGGGTGATTCGCCCTTCTGGTTAGGCACGGGGCAGTTAGAGTTTACACTTCTTTCCCATTTTGTTGGCCATTTTTTCAAGGGATTCATCCTTGCCTTGTCCTTTAGACTCATAGCTACAAATCATCAAAATATCATTAGAATTGGCCAAAATTAGGCATTGCGGACACTATTTGCTGAACTAAAAGCCCTCAAATGAGTGTAAATCAACCACACATCAACATCCCAAACTTAAACAAGTGATTCTAATCACATTTTTCATTAACAAGTGATTCTAGTCATAATTCATCATAAGGGTTCAACTTCAAGCTTTACTAGTCATGATCCATCGTATATATAGCATAATATAATTCAATTCAAGTTTACATGCTTCTATTCTTGAACATTTTCTACTCATAGCATCGATTTTTAGAAGATCATCTCTAAGTCTTCAATTTCACCTTTCATGGAATCAACCGACATATTATCAATTTCATTAATTAGACTAGGGTTAACCATGGAAAACATTTAATTTCATCATAATAACATACTTCAATGCTAAATTAATCATAAAAAAAGTATTATCCACTCAATTGGAATCATACACAACACTACCCACCATATAGGAAGAAACCCTAGCTAGAATTGGGGGTTTGTCTTCACAATTGGGGGAAATCTAGGGGGCTCTATGGATGGAAGAATCCATAGATCAATAAGCTAACATACCTTGATTATAAATCCCTCACAAAAGCTTGCAACAATGGAGGAGTTTGACCTAGCTTTCTTCTCTTCTTTTTCCTCTTCACTTTCTAAAGAGAGAATTTCTTGGAGGGAATTGGGTTTGTTTTTGGGTCTTGGAAAAATGACCTAATTGATTTAGTTTAGGGGTCTATTAGGTTTATATAGGTGGTGTAATTACTAATAAAATTACCCTACTTAATAACTAACTAATTATGGACTAACCCCCTAAGTCCCCAACTTAAACAAATTAAAGACTTCACTGCCTTAACTCACGAGACCCCTCCCACGGACCGTGGGTGGGTCTATGGACCGTACTGGTCCTTTGTGGGTGAGGTCCTGGGAGTGTAATTTAGGGGTCTTGACCCACGAGTCCCATTCACGAGTGGTGGACCCCCTACGGGCATAGGTCCCCTCGTGGGTGGACTGTTTTGGGCAGTTTCAAAGCGGATTTTAGGGTCCTCCTCAAGGACCCTTGGTTGGTCCTTAGGGAGTCGTACCTTCACGTTTTTACCCCAAACCCTTTGTTCTAAGTACGGGAAGTCAATTCTAAAATCCTAACCCCCACGTAAAGCTCTAGAACTCTTACATTAGACTTTAGTTAAGTCTACAGATTTCCAAGATGTTACAATAACTCCCCCTTGGAATCATTTGTCCTCGATGACGATTCTAAAGACTTCTTAAAGGAAATGAATCTAGACTAGCAGCCCATCTTGCATGCAACTCATCTAAGGCACATAAACAAGGGAGGAAAACTTCAACTCCAAACTAAACATACTCAATGCAACACAAGGGAGTAGGAACTACATCTAAGAACCCAAAAGGCATGAAATTATATATCTACTCATATTCAAGGAGGAACTACCATCTCCTAACTAAAGCATGCTCAACATACACTTCTGGAGCCTAAATACAATTTACACTCAAAAAGCATTTATTCAACGAGGAATCTCTCCACTCCAAAATAAGGGATGCTCATATATTCATCTCATGAAGTCAAATAGGCAACTATACTCAATGCACTACGACATAAGGAAAATTTAATCATGCAAACTCATTTTCTTTTAAATCACAAGCTCTTATGAACATGCATTATATAAGGAAATAATGGCCTCATCTAATTAACACATGACTCCACATAAAGAACAAATAATGAGGAACTCATCATCTTAATGCTAAAGGAGGAATATAAGGAAAAAGGATGAGGATATGGGGACTTCTTATTGGCCCTTGGCCTCCCAAGTAGCACCCTCAACTAAACCCTTACTAAAAAATCACTCCTCAATATTTCATGGAAACTACTTCCTCGTTCTTCTATTTCTTAACTTGCTGGTCAAAGATCTAAACTGGTACTTCTAGATTAGAGAGGTTCTCATTAAGCAACTCTAGCTCACAAGCAACCTTACCAACATTTACTCAAGATCTCATATGAGCCTACAAAACCGGACTAAACATCCCAAAACTTACTACACCTCTCAAGGTGAGAATTTCAAGCCAACCCAAATCATGGACATCAAGAACACTCAACAACCTTGCTATCTAAGCAAATCATCTCCCACTTGGGAGTAAGCCTATACAGACTCTTGAAATGTATTGGGAAAATTGCCTATGAATTAGACTTGCCAAATGAATTAGATCTGTTTCACTCTGTATTCCATGTTTCTATGCTCAAGAAGTGCATTGGTGATCCGGTAATTATCATTCCTTTAGAGGGTTTGGGAGTTGATGAGAGCCTTTCCTATAAAGAGATTTAGATAGAGAGTCTAGACCGGCAAGTTAAGAGTTTGATAAACAAAGAAGTACCTTTTGTAAAGGTTTTATGGAGGAACCACTTAGTTGAGGGTGCTACATGGGGGGTCGAGGCCGATATGAACGTAACACGCTGGAAATTCTATGACTTAACTTAGAGCCTCATCTTATGAATAATGAATTAAAAATAGTAAAAAATGATGTTTCTAAACCTAAATTAATGCAATTGATGTGGTTTGGAATAGTAAAAGTCTAAACGTCAAGAAATGACCACGATGTCCGGAAAGTAGAGATGCATGTGTTCTTGTGTGTCCTTAGGTTTTGGGTAGGTTTGAGAGTGTCGTATGATGGTATAATTTTGTAAAAAGGTTTAAATTAGGTAAATATATGGCTTTAGGGTCAAAACGTTTGAATACGATTCCCCGGAGCCACGCTAAGGGCTCCCCGAGAAGCACCCAACCTTGGCAAAGCAAGCCGCCAAGGCAGCTTGCAAATTGCACTTGGTGGGAATAGCTTAGCGTCGCGGACTAGCTCCCCCAAGTAGCAAAAAGTTAGTTCGCGACGCGGTCGTGTCGCGGACTCTATTGTCTTGAAATATAATTCCAAATATCTTCAGGGAACAACTCCACGTCGCGGACTTGTTCTTTGACAAAAATGCAGAAATTTAGAAATGGACTTTTACTTCATTAAAGAGTCCAACTAAGTGAGCGGTATTTAGATTACTTTAGGGGACGTGGATATAATGATTTTTAAGTCAATTTACCTCACTTTTATCACTCACACACAAAACCCCAAAGATCAAAACCTAAAGTTCCTCTTCTCTACTCTCTCTCTCCTCAAGAACTCCTTTGAAGAAGATTGGACCTTCAATAGGAAGACCAACTCTCCAAGGTTTCAACTTGGATTTTCGTGGTTAATTGGTCCATAAGGTATGGTTGCTTATCACTCTTGTGATTCCTTTCCCCAAGAGGCCCCTTCAAGATGAATTTCAAAATATCCAATTTCTAGGTTTCAATACAAAAATATGGGTCTTCTTTCTAAAGAGAAATTGATGTTATAAAATGACTTTGATAGATGTTATATGAATAATTATGGATGAATCTATGTTGTATTGGTGGTTTCCTGACGAATTCCCCATGAGACCCATGTTTCTCCTTCTTTTCCTAATTCTAACCCTAGTTTATGTTGGATATCTATTGAAGGCTATGAATTGAATGTGATATTATTTAATTCATGTTTGTATGATGATTTTACCCTAGGTTTTGTATAATTTCTATGAAATTAGGGTTGAGTCTTTGAATAAAACCTTGAAGGCTATGAAGGGAATATGTCAATTGCTTATATTGATGTTGATTATGTTATTACTTCATGAATTATCTTGTATTATGTATTGGTTATGAATTAATTGGTAATTGAAGTATGGATGTCCGAAGAAGGGCAAGAAGTTATGAAGGTTGGTTCTTCTTTGAACTCAGGTATGTAAGGTGAATTACTTAGATTGTAATGATGCTATACCTATTGTGTTGCTGTAGTGCTGATGACTTAGTTTCCTTATCCTTAACCCTCTACACGTGAATTAGCTATGGAGCATGTATGTATGTTATGGTATGATTGCTATATGATTGAAAGGTACTCCTCATGATTATAGTGTAATTTAAAGTAAAATGTTTACTCACTTGCTAAGTGTTTCTAAAGTGAAGGTATTGTTAGTCACTTATGAACATTTATAAGCTATTATGGTAAGATGTCTACATAAGAGTCTAGTAAAGGCTAATGTAAACTTATGTGATGACTAAAGATGATTACAAAAGTGAATTAGGTTGTTAGCACCGAAAGGATATGTAAATGAGATGGGGGTCTCACATTTAGTAAGTCCGGCTCCATACATGGGTCTCCTTATGTTTAGCAAATCCGGATTACCCACGGTATGTGTTGTCTAATGAGATGGAAACCCCCACGTTTAGTAAGTTAGGGTTTCTAGAAGCAATCTCCTTGACCCTTAACTATGTGCCCCCATAGGACTCTAGCTTAGTGGATCCACCTGGATAGCTATGTACGAATGGTTACACCTAGGCAAGTGTTAACCCTCTCTTTTCGGTGTGGGAGTAGAACACCAGATTCCATGTAGCTCTCTTGGTCTATGTCGGTTATTGCAATATTTCCCTAATGTAAAAGTAAATGAAGGTATGAAAGGTGTGAACTCTTACTAGGGCTTTCTTAAGGATTTCTACATAATGTGATGGAGGGTATGGGACTTCTCTTGCACATTGCACTTGTGGGATACTAAGAGATGGTTGTAGTAGTGTTTTCTTATGATTATGATGATTATGATTTCTGTATGTTGAAGCTATGTTATGTATGATCATTATGAATATGGTAAGTTATGATTAGATACAATCTTATGAATGCATGCATGAAGTAGTTTGCTTAATGTGGTACTTGGTTTTGGATAGTGTTATGGGGTTCTATTCTTTGCATTGCACTAGTATTGCTTGGGCTGTCTACATGTTGGGATGATATTATGTTGGATTGGACTACGATGCTTACTTTGTGTGCATATTGGATTTACTTGGTAAAAAGCAAGTTTTGACTAAATGTCCTTTTATGCATGTTTCAATGGTTTTTATGCATAGTAGCCATACTTAGTATGTGTGTTGTAGTAACCCATATTTTCTCCCTTTTCCCCAAACATTTAGGTTTGGGCCGTTGAGGATTCAAGCTTACTTCTGAAGACACTTGGAGTTGCTTCCCCAAGTTGGTGAGTCCTCAAGTTCGAGGACAAGACCCTATGATCTAGCTTCTATGTTTAGTTCTTTTCTTATGTTGAAAAACATTGTTGTACTTTCCTATTTCAGGACTTCTTATTGATGTAAGGGCTAAGTCCAATTTTCGATACTTCTATGTCTAAATAGTATATTGTCCTAAATGAAGTGAAGCTGAACTTCTAAATTAAAAGTTTTAAATTTTCTGTGATTTTATTCTATGATACATGCTATGACGAATGCTAAGGGCTTGTATAAGACCTCTTTGAGGTCGAATACACCGGTAACGACTAGGGGTTGCTCTCGGGCCGTTACAAACTTGGTATCAGAGCATAAGGTTGGAAATAATGTAGGATTTATGTCACATAATACCACGTCAAGTAGAGTCTTGTTCATTAGTGTGAAGCGCCACACTTATGAATGAGAGGCTATGATATGCTTAGGAACTTTCACTCTTTTGTTATTCCATAGTCGTGCCTAAGAATCTTAACTCTATTTATTCCTTTTCTTCTAATCCTTCTCTTCTGCTAATAGGCAATGAATACAAGAAGGAACAATGCAAGGAGGGTGGGTGAGGATAATGTGAATTAGGCGGTTCCCCCTCAAGCTCCTCAAATCCCTCAAGTTCCTATTGAAAAATGGCCTAGTCTAATGTCGAGATGAGGTCTGCTATTCATAATTTGACTCAAGTGTTGGCCACTCAAGTTGCTAGAGATGCTAGGGTGCAAGTGAACCCCAATACTAGCACTACCGCTTCTAGGATAAGGGATTTCACCAGGACGAATCCCCCTACTTTCTTTGGCTCCAAAGTGGAAGAAGATCCACAAGGATTCATTGATGAAGTGTTTAAGATTCTAGAGGCTATGTGAGTGTCTTGTCAAGAAAAGGCGGAGTTAGCCACCTATCAACTCAAAAATGTGGCACAAGTGTTTTATGAACAGGAAGGAGGGGAGACCTATTAGAGAGGGTTCGATAAGTTGGGCTACATTCAAGACAACTTTTCTTGATAGGTTTTTCCCCTTGGAACTAAGGGAGAGGAAAATAAAAGAATTCATCAACCTCTGTCAAGGGGGTATGAATGTGATGGAGTATGGCCTCAATTTCACTCAATTGTCCAAGCATGCTCTTACTTTGGTGTCAGACTCTAGAGCTACGATGAACAAATTTGTTATGGGGGTATCCGATCTTGTGGTGAATGAATGTAGGTCGGCTATGCTAATCCCAAGCATGGACATATCTCGTCTTATGGTTCATGCTGAATAAATTGAGGAGCAAAAGCTTAAGCAAGTTGGTAGAGAATTGAAGAGGTCAAGGGCCGATGATGGAAATTCTTCTAAGGTTAGGTTTGAAATCCAAGATAAGCGAAAGTTCAAAAAGTGATTTTCCAACCAACGTCCTACTAACACTTCAAGGGTCAACAAAGGTAAAGTTCTACCCCCAAGCCTCATTAAGGAAGTGGTGGTGGTCCTTATGTTGAGAAGCCTATTTGTACAAATTGTGGTCGAAAACATGAAGGCAAGTGCCTAGTTGGCACGGGTAATTGCTATGGTTGTGGTAAGAGTGGCCACATGAGGAGGGACTGCCCTATGCTAAAGGCTCAAGGAAGGGAAAATGCTCAAGCACAAGCAAGTGCCCCAAATCCCGATGCTCCTAAAAAGAATCGCTTCTAGGCTCTCCAATCCCAAGATGATCAAGAGAGCTTTCCGGATGTTTTGACTGGTATGCTACAAGTATTTTCAATTAATGTTTATGCATTGTTGGATCCCGGTGCCACTTTGTCTTTTGTAACCCCTTTAGTGGCTCTGAAGTTTGATATGCTTCCCGATGTCTTAGATAATCCCTTTTCGGTTTCTACCCTGGTGGGCGATTCCATAGTTGCTAAAAGAGTTTATAGGGGTTGTCCCATATCATTGCCCAATAGAGTCACTTTGGTTGATATGGTGGCACTTGATATGTTAGACTTTGATGTTAGATTGGGGATGGATTGGCTTCATGCTTGTTTTGCATCCATAGATTGTAGGACCCGAATTGTGAAGTTTCAATTTCCTAATGAACCCATTTTAGAATGGAAGGGAGGAAATTCCGTTCCTAGGGGAAGGATCATTTCATGTCTAAAAGCATGTAAGTTGATTTCTAAGGTTTGTCTCTATCATATTGTGAGGGTCAAGGAACTTGAGTCCAAGATTCCTCTTTTGGAGTCAGTCCCCGTAATGAATGACTTTCCAGAAGTCTTTCTCGATGACTTACCCAGAATTCCTCCCGAACGGGAAATAGATTTCAGCATAGATTTATTACCGGATACGTAACCCATTTTAATCCCTCCTTACCGGATGGCCCCGGCGGAGTTGAAGGAATTAAAAGCTCAACTCAAAGATTTGTTGGATAAGGGTTTCATCCACCCTAGTATATCTCCTTGGGGTGCACCAGTGTTATTTGTGAAGAAGAAGGATGAATCTCTTCGTATGTGTATTGATTACCGACAATTAAATAAGGTAACCGTTAAGAACAAGTATCCATTCCCTAGGATTGATGACTTATTTAATCAACTTAAAGGAGTGTATTACTTTTCAAAAAATGATTTGAGGTCGGGTTATCACCAACTTAGGGTTCGAGGTGCTGATGTTTCGAAAAGAGCCTTCCGAACAAGATATGGTCATTTTGAGTTCTTAGTGATGTCCTTTGATCTTACAAATGCCCCGGCGGATTTCATGGACCTTATGAATCGTGTGTTTAGAAATTATCTAGACTCATTTGTTATTGTCTTTATTGATGACATCTTGTTATACTCTAAAAGTGAGGGTGATCACATGAATCATTTGAGGATAGTATTGCAAGTCCTCAAAGATCACCAACTCTATGCTAAGTTTAGCAAGTGCAAGTTTTGGCTAAGATTGGTTGCTTTCCTTAGCCACATTGTTTCTAGTGAGGGTATAGAAGTTGATCCAAAGAAAAATGATGCGGTCAAAAGTTGGCCTAGACCTTTGAGTCCTTCCGACATTCGAAGCTTTTTGGGTTTGGCTGGTTACTATCGGAGGTTTGTTGAGAGATTTTCATCTATTGCATCTCCATTAATGGCCTTAACTCAAAAGAAGTCCAAGTTTGAATGGTCGGAATCTTGTGAAAAGAGGTTCCAATTGTTGAAAGATAAGCTCACCTCCGCTCCGGTTTTGACCTTATCGGAGGGCACCGAAGGGTTTGTAGTATATTGTGACGCTTCCCGAGTGGGTTTGGGTTGTGTCCTCATGTAGCATGCTAAGGTTATAGCTTATTCATCAAGACAACTCAAGGCACATGAGAAGAATGATCCAACTCATGACCTTGAGATAGCGGCCGTAGTCTTTGCTTAAAAGATTTGGAGACATTATCTCTATATGGTACATGTGGATGTGTTTACCGACCACAAGAGTCTTCAATATGTTTTTAGCCAAAAAGATTTGAATCTCCAACAAAGAAGGTGATTGGAACTCTTAAAAGATTATGATATTAGTGTCCTTTACAACCCCGGAAAAGCAAATGTGATTGTAGATGCTTTGAGTCGTGTATCTATGGGTAGTGTTCCACATGTGGAAGAAGAGAAAGGGGAGTTAGCCCGGGATGTACATAGGATATCTCGGTTGGGTGTCTGACTTGAAGATTCCCCAAAAGGAGGTGTCATGGTCCGTCATAATTTTGAATCATCGGTTGTTGTTGATGTGAAGTCTAAGCACATCTTGACCCTATTGTGATGGACCTAAAGGAGTCGGTTCTCAACAAAGCAATAGAAACTTTCTCTCAAGGAGAGGATGGGGTGCTTAGGCACCAAAGGAGGTTATGTGTGCTGGATGTGGATGGCCTAAGAGAGACAATCTTAGAGGAGGCCCATAGGTCCCGATACTCCATCCATCCGGGAGCCACCAAAATGTATCGTAACTTACGTGAGATTTATTGGTGGAACGGAATGGAAAGAGACATAACAAATTTTGTGGCTAGGTGCTCAAATTGCCAACAAGTCAAAGCCAAGCACCAATGATCAGGAGGTCTAACTTAAGATATTGATACCCCCACTTGGAAGTGGGAAGAGGTCAATATGGACTTCATGGTAGGTTTTCCTCGAACCCGTAGGCAACATGACTCCATTTGGGACATTCTGGATATATTGACTAAATAAGCCCATTTCCTTCCCATCAATGTTTCTTATTCGGCGGAAGATTATGCTAAGTGGTACATTAAGGAGATTGTGAAGTTGCATGGCCCCATTGTCAATTATTTCGGATAGAGGTGCCCAATTTACTTCCAATTTTTGGAGGTCTTTCCAAAGTGGGCTTGGTACTCAAGCGAAACTTAGTACCACATTTCACCCTCAAACGGATGGTCAAGTGGAAAGCACCATTCAAACCCCAGAGGACATGTTGAGAGTGTGTCATTGACTTCAAAGGTAATTGGGAAGACCACCTACCTTGATAGAATATTCGTACAACAATAGCTACCACTAGAGTATTGCTATGGCATCCTTTGAAGCACTTTATGGTAGAAGGTGTCGATCTCTGGTTGGGTGGTTTAAAGTAGGTGAATTTTCTCTTCTTGGTCCCGAGGTAGTCTATGAGGCTACGGAAAAAGTTCGACTTATAAGGGATAGGTTGAAAACGGCTCATAGTCGGCAAAAGTCTTATGCCGATAATAGAAAGAGGGATCTTGAATTTGAAGTAGGTGATTGGGTCTACTTGAAGATCTCACCCATGAAAGGGGTGATGAGGTTTGGTAAGAAGGGGAAGCTTAACCCCCGGTATGTTGGGCCTTATGAGATCTTGAAGCGTGTCAGAAAGGTTTCTTATGAATTGAAATTGCCCATTGAATTGGCCCCGGTTCACCCGGTGTTCCATATTTCTATGTTAAAGAAGTGTATAGGTGACCCGATGTCCATTCTCCTTCTAGAAGGTTTAGGGGTGAATGAGAACCTTTCTTATGAAGAGGTTCCAGTCGAAATCTTAGATCATCAAGTTAAGAAGTTGAGGAATAAAGAGGTGGCCTCCTTAAAAGTCCTATGGAGAAACCACCTAGTTGAGGGTGCAACATGGGAGGCCGAGGCCGACATGAAGTCCCGCTACCCTCATTTTTTTCCTCCTAATCCTAGCCAAAGTTGAGGTTTGTAGTCTCTCTTAATTTGGTATAAATTGAAAATCATGTGTCTTGATGATTATGACATGCTTTCCTTGAATGTGCATATTTTTGTGAAAATTCATGCTTAAATTGTATTTTGAGTTTTCATGAATTTTGTTTCTCATGGTTGAAATTGCATTCATAGATGTTGTGTGATGTTCTCTTCATGAGAGCTGTAATGAGCATACTTGATGTTGTCTTGTTAAATAAATGTCTTGTTGATTGCTTAATAAATATATATGTTGATGCTCATTGAGTATGGAGAAGGTAGTTCCTCTTATACTTATGTGAAGTAAAGAGTTTTGAGCATAGTGATGTTGTGGATTAAATTCCTATATAACAAGATGATATGATGTTGTTGATATGATTGGTTGTTGTGCTGCTAGTTTGAGTCATTGTCTCCCTAGAAAGAAGTCCAAGTGACATTCGGGGACGAATGTTCCTAAGGGGGATATTGTTACACCCCAAAAATTCTATGACTTAAGTTAGAGCCTCACCTTATGAATAATGACTTAAAAATAGTAAAAAATGATGTTTCTAAACCTAAATTAATGCAATTGACGTGGTTTGGAAGAGTAAAAGTCTAAACGTCAAGAAACAACCACGACGTACGGAAACTAGAAAAGAATGTGTTCTAGTGTGTCCTTAGGTTTTGGGAAGGTTTGGGAGTGTTGTATGATGGTATAATCTTGTAAAAAGGTTTAAATTAGGTAAATATATGTTTTTAGGGTCAAAATGTTTAAATACGATGCCCCGGGGCCACGCTAAAGGGTCCCTGAGGAGGACCCCAACCTTGGCCAAGCAAGCTGCCAAGGCAGCTTGCAAATTGCACTTGGTGGGAATAGCTCCGCGTTGCGGACTAGCTCCCCCAAGGAGCAAAAAATTAGTTCACGACGCAGTCGTGTCGCGGACTCTACTGTCTCCAAATTTAATTCCAAATATCTTCAGGGAACAGCTCCAAGTCCGCGACGAAAATGCAGAAATCCAGAAATCGATTTTTACTTCATTAAAGAGTCCAACTAAGTGAGAGGTATTTAGGTTACTTTAGGGGACGTGTATATAATGATTTTTAAGTCAATTTACCTCAGTTTTATCACTCAAACACAAAACCCCAAAGATCAAAACCTAAAGTTCCTCATTTTCTCTACTCTCTCTCTCTCCTCAAGAACACCATTGAAGAAGATTGGAGCTTCAAGAAGAAGACCAACTCTCCAAGGTTTCAACTCGGATTTTCGTGGTTTATTAGTCAATAGTGTATGGTATCTTATCACTCTTGGGATTCCTTTCCAAAAGAGGCCCCTTCAAGATGAATTTCAAAATCTCCAATTTCTAGGTTTCAATCCAAAAACGTAGGTCTTCTTTCTAAAGTGAAATTGATGTTATAAACTGCCTTTGATTGATGTTATATGAATAATTCTGGATGAATTTATGTTGTATTGGTGGTTTCTTGAAGGATTCCCCATGAGACCTATGTTTCTCCTTCTTTTCCTAATTATAACCCTAGTTTGGGTTGGATATCGATTGAAGGCTATGAATTGAATGGGATGTTATGTAATTCATATTTGTATGATGATTCTACCCTAGGTCATGTATAATTTCTATGAAATTAGGGTTGAGTCTTTGAATGAAGCCTTGAAGGCTATGAAGGGAGTATGTCAATTTCTTATATTAATATTGATTATGATATTACTTCATGAATTACCTTGTATTATGTATTGGTTATGAATTAATTGGTAATTGAAGTATGGATGTCCCAATAAGGGCAAGAAGGTATGAAGTTTGGTTCTTCTTTGAACTCATGTATGAAAGGTGTATTACTTAGATTTTAATGATGTTATACCTAATGTGTTGTTGTAGTGTTGATGACTTAGTTTCCCCATCCTTAACCCTCTTCACTTGAATTAGCTACGAAGTATGTATGTATGTTATGGTATGATTGTTATATGATTGAAAGGTAGTCCTCATGATTATAGTGTATTGTAAAGTGAAAGATTTACTCACTTGCTAAGTGTTTCTAAAGTGAAAGGATTGTTACTCACTTATGAACGCATATGAGCTATTCTGGTAAGATGTCTACATAAGAGTCTAGTAAAGACTAATGTAAACTTATGTGATGACTAAAGATGATTACAAAAGGGAATTAGATGCTTAGCACCGAAAGAACATGTAAATGAGATGGGGGTCTCACGTTTAGTAAGACAGGCTCCCCACAAGGATTTCCTCACGTTTAGCAAGTCCGAATTACCCACGGTATGTGTTGTTTAATAAGATGGAAACCCTCACGTTTAGTAAGTTAGGGTTTCTAGAAGCAATATCCTTCACCTTTAACTATGTTCCCACATACGACACTAGCTTAGTGGATCCAACTAGATGGCTATGTACGAATGGTTACACCTTAGGCAAGTGTTAACCCTTTCTTTTTCGGTATGGGAGTAGAACACTGGATTCCATGTAGTTCTCATGGTCTATGTCGGTTATTGCAATATTTCCCAAATGTAAAAGTAAATGAAGGTATGAAAGGTGTGAACTCTTACTAGGGCTTTCTTAAGGGTTTCTACATAGTGTGAGGGAGGGTATGGGACTTCTCTAGCACATTGCACTTGTAGGATCCTAAGAGATGGTTGTAGTTGTGTTCTCTTATGAATATGATGATTATGACTTATGTTTGTTGAAGCTACGTTATGTATGATCATTATGAATATGGTAAGTTATGATGAGATATGATCTTATGAATGTATGCATGAAGTAGGTTGCTTAATATGATACTTGGCTTTGGATAGGGTTATGGGGTTCTATTCATTGCATTGCACTAGTATTGCTTGGGTTGTCTACATGTTGGGATGATATTATCTTGGATTGGACTACGATGCTTACTTTGTGTGCATATTTGATTTACTTGGTAAAAAGCATGTTTTGACTAAATGTCCTTTTATGCATGTTTCAATAGATTTTATGCATAGTAGCCATACTTAGTATGTGTGTTGTACTAACCCATATTTTATCCCTTTTCCCCAAACATTTAGGTTTGGGCCGTTGAGGATTCAAGCTTACTTCGCAAGACACCTCCAAGTTGGTGAGTCCTCAAGTCCGAGGACAAGACCTTATGATCTAGCTTTTATGTTTAGTTCTTTGCTTATGTTGAAAGACATTATTGTACTTTTCTATTTCAAGACTTCTTATTGATATACGGGTTATGTCCCATTTTCGATACTTCTATGTCTAGATGCTACATTGTGACGAAGTTAGATTCTGTTTTTCATATATGAAGTGAAGTTGAACTTCCAAAGTAAAAGTTTAAAATTTTCCATGATTTTATTCTATGATACATGCTATGACGAATGCTAAAGGCTTGTATAAGAACTCTTCGAGGTCGAATATGCCGGTAACGAATAGGGGGTTCTCTTGGGTCGTTACAATGATGTCCCGCTATCCTCATCTTTTTCCTTCTACTCCCAACTTGAGGTAAGTAGTTTCTATTAAGTTTTGTGTTTTGGAAGTCATATGTACTATGAGTGTTCTTAATGATTTCCTTATGATATGCATGTTCAGGTGAAAATTTATATTTAGCATAAATTGAGTTTTCTTGATATATGTGTTCCTAATGTTGATTTGCATTTTAATATGATAATTGCATATCTGACGTCATGAGATGATTAGATGAACATGCTTAGTTAGGCTTTTGATGAAATGCATATTGGCTCCATATTGTTTTGTTGAGCTTGCTTTGAGTTGGAGAACGTAGTTCCTCCTATGATAATATGGAATGATGAGTTTGGTGCATAATAGGTTGTAGATGTTGATCCTACTTCCTTGTGATTGCATAGTTATGTATTGAGAGTGGAGTTGAAGTTTCCTCCTTTGCTTTTCACATTATTTTTTACATTGCTTGATTGATGGGCTGCTAGTCTTGAGTCTTGTTTCCGTAATGTGTTTAGATCGCCATTCGAGGACGAATGTTCCAAAGGGGGAGATAATGTAACACTCCATAAATGTGCAGACTTAATTAGTGCTAAAAAGCATGGGGTAAGAGTCTATGATGAGTGTAAGGACCTAATATATCTACGAAAAGTAAAGGAAAACGATTTTTCTTTTTGGTCCATTCGACGAGGGGCAATAGCATCGCCCAAGTGCATTGGCGATTAGCCAAATGGACTCTCCTCGCCTAGTGGGCAACCCCCTTAGACCTAGCTACTGTAATTTCAGGAAAGCTAGGTCGGGGCTTGCCAACCCCCTTGGCGAATCGCCCAAATGAATGTCTCCTTTAAGGAGCATTCTGTAATTTTAGGCGAGCCAAGGGTCCATTAGGTGTGTTGCCTAGTGCCCTTGGCGAACCAAGGGGTCCATTGGACGAGCAAAGATGTGAAGGGAGGGAAAAATTAAGTCGTAACTAAAAGGGTCCGTAGTTTTATTCCAAAATTAAAACCACTTTGTTCTACTACTCTTTTACCAATAAGTATATAACCTTTTTACACTAGAAATTCCTTCAATTAAGTCACTTTCAAAAGAAATAAAAGAAGACCCATATCCTCTCCAATATTACTCTCACTAGAAATCCTCCATTGAAGAAGAACAAGAACTTGAAGATTAGTGCTCAAGAATCAACCTTTTCAACTCTAATTCAAGATGGAATGTTAAATCAAGGTATTGGAGTCTTGATTCACGGAAATCTTCCTTCCATGAAGCCCTTCAACTCTTAATTTCAAATTGATAAATTCTTCAAAACCTAGGGTTTTCAATCTAGACATGGTTTCTTCCTAAAATCGATTTCAATTGGTTAATTTCCCTATATTATGATTATATTGTTGATTAATAGTGATTTTTATAGTAGAATCCCCGATGAAACCATGAATCTCCTTATGACCCCAATTTCATGAATTGTGATGGGTGTGTTGAGGTAAGTTGAATACTATGAATTGTTTCTATGGTATTGTAGTTAGTGAATATTGTTTTATACATGCCTAATGTAGTATTTTTAGGTGTGATTGCGAGACATTATTCATGACCCTTGAGGGGTAACTTATGAAGGTTTGTATATGTTGATGAAAGTTGTGGATGAACTTATGAGCCACTTAGAAATTGAAGATCCTATGACTATTGTATAAATTTAGGTATTGTTAAAAGGTCATTCTTCTCTCACCCATACACATGATTATGCATGAATTGTCTAGGATGATGATAATGTTGTTGTGTTGATTGAAACGCTATTCTCATGAAACACTATGAACATGATGTGAAAGGTTTACTCACATGTTAATTTTGATTCTAAGGTTGAAAGTCCATTCCCACCTAAATGAATGTGTGAGCTATTTATGAGTTGTATTGAATGAGGAATAAAAAGATATTCCTTAACACATGTAAACACAATTCAAGATTAATTATGTATAATTTGGGGAATAATGCTTAGCACCGAGTGGATATGGTCAATGAGGTAGAGGCCCTCCCGTCAATACAATAGGCCGGGTCATCTAAATTATTCTCATGATATTGAAGCTCCTCCACCAATACAATTGGTTGGGTTTCTAGAAGAAATCTCCCTATCTCATAACTATGTGCCCACATAGGTCTTTAGCTAGTCGATCCACCTAAAAGCTAATACATGTAGTTCTACCTTAGGCAAGTAGGATGTCACGACCCGAGAGTACCCCCTAGTCGTAACATGGCGTATTCGACCCCGAAGGGGTCTTATACGAGCCACATAGTCATTCATTGCATTCAATAATGAAAATAGTGCGGAATAAAAAAAACTTATTTACATCCACACATTTAAACTTCATTAAAACAACTTTAAAAACACACAGCGGAAGTCTAAGTCTCACATGGCCATCTTAGACACAGTCACAAAACATAAGTAGGGACACAGCCCTTTACAATCAAAAGAAGTCTATTAAGTCTATTACATGAACAAAAGAACTTAAAAGTCTTATCCTCGAATCCATGAGGACATACCAAGTCTTGGAGGAAAGCAATCCAACACTTCAAACTAGCTAGGAGGGATCACTTGCCGGAACCTACACTTATAGTAAAAATATGAAGAATATGGGTTAGTACACAAAATGTACTAAGTATGATGACCATGCAAAACATGCTTTAAAAGGGACATTTTGGTTAGAAACCATGCATTATGCCACTTTTTGAAGTACCATGAATAGTTGCATAAAAGACATACAATACAAGCATAAACATCAAGTAAGTCATAATATTACCTTTAAACAATTTCAACATGAAAACCTTTACCTTGGATCTTCACCTCAAGAAACCCTTATGCTATACATCGTGCAATGTATGGATGGCGTCACATACCACCATCCATACTAAGGCACAACATTAAGGTCACTTAAGGTAACTTATCATTCCTTTCTTTCACCTTTGCACCATATTCATACATAAGAGGTATATCATTAATTAAGACATGACAAGGGAAAATAACTCGTAATATAACCCAAGTATAGCATGCATCTCATATTAAGCATTTGAGAGCCAACATTCTTTAATAACCTCATTTAGGCCACAATTGTGTCACATACATTAGGATTTAGAGAAACTCACTATGACCCTCTCCAAGCCTACTCGTGCAATGTATAGGTAGCATCCCATACTACTACCTACACTTTGTAGAACCTATCAAGAAACCATAATGAAATCTCGCATGATGGGAAGTAAGCGTTTAACCAACATAGACCATGAGAGCTTGTCATGGAATCCGGTGTCATAAGTCCCCACACCGTAAAGAGGTGGTCTACTTGCCTAAGGAAGACCGGTATATAGCTTAATGGATCCACTAGCTACCTATGCGGGCACATAGTTTATGGGATAAGGTAGACGATCATTGAAACTCATGCCTAACCATTGGGGGAGTTTCCATCTAACCAAATTCACTCGGTGCTTAGCTTACATTCCCATAGAATAGTTCGTTACCTTGACATTATCACATATGAGAGGTGCCATTGGCCTACCAACACCAATTACATTCATTAACACGTGAAAGGGTGCTTTAAGCCTACCGTTTCAAGGTTCATTTAGGAAAGCTCATTAACTCCTCTTGAAAGGGTGCCATGGGCCTACCGGTTCAAATCTCATCATTAACCTTCATGGAAAGGTGCCATAGGCCTACCGACTCCAAGGTTCATTACTATCATTAATGGAAGGGTGCGATAAGCCTACCGATTCCAAGGTTCATTATTATCATGAGTGGAAGGGTGCTACTAGCCTACCGATCCGAGGATTCAACAACCAATAATATAATCATTTAAACAAGAAAATGATGCACAAGCTCTACCAATTCGAGATATGCAATAAATTGGAGAATCCTTCATATTCTATCAACATTCATGAGTGTCAAATTGAGAAAAATCCTTTCAATAATAACACATTTACGTTCATAACATGATCACATTAGCTCCATTAAATGTCCATTCATAAAAATGTCATGTAACACTTATATTTCTCATACTATACCTTCAAGGCCATGGTCACAATACATTCTATAATTAAACACCTCCACCATAGGTGGATCAAACCAAGCAAGAACAATTTTTTTTATCCATAATATGAGATTAAGCTAACTTACCATCCTCCAAAGCCATAATCAACAACACTCAAGTCCCAACCATTTTTCTTACCACAAGAGAATTCTTCCATAACTTGTCCATAAGGCCACAATCCTCAATTATCCATATACCAACAATTCATCATAAATAGGTATAGAAAACCATATAAATCAACAATACATTCCAATCTAAACACAATTTCATCAACATTAAATCATAGGCATTAAACCCACTTCATTAGCAAATTCTAGGCTTTTAATGAAAACATGGGTTCTTGAAGAAGTTTCATATAAAAATCATAAATAGAACTTCAATTCACCAATATAATGACTTTGAAAACAATTTACCCATGAACCCATACCTAGAATAGAAAATAGAAGTTTTGTTCTTTGAAGACTTTTGAAACCCTTTTGAATGGACTCCTTGAAGGAAAGATAATCAAGGATCAAGGGTCACCATACCTTTGCTATGATCTCCCACGAAATTTGATGAAGAAAGCCTTGAATCCAAAGCCCTAGCTCCCACTTCTTCTTCTTCTTAATGGAGGATTGTAGAGAGGGAAATGTTTTAGGGATGGGAATTGAACTAATGGTATCTAGGAAATAATATATGTCCTTTGGAAGAATGGTCCAACACTTAGAAAAAAAATGAGGCGGGTGAACAGTAACCACGCCTACTGGAAATTGCCTTTTCCTGCCGAACAGATTTTACGAAAATGGGCATAACTTCTTCGTCCGAACTCTAAATGAGATGAAACGAAGTGCGTTAGGTAGCTAAGTCAAAGGGATTTCCATGGATATATTATTGGCCACCCAAATAATTTGTGTGCTAGGAGATATGACCCTCCAAAGTAGACCCTCGAAAAAGGCTTCACTTGGAAATTTCGGATTTTGATACGGTTGCTCTAAAATTTGGGTTAGACCCATCTCCCACTCAATTTGACCCCCTAAACAAGAATCTGAAGTCGGATTTTTGAAAAACGAAATGGATCTTTTTATATACAGCTAAACAAGTTTCCGGTAACTTCCGAAGAACATTTTTAAGAACTTTTTGGGTCAAATTCAAATATAATCATTTCATTAAGTTCTCGACTCCAAACTCACATGTGAGGCTCTAGTTTCACTCTATCATTTTCCGGGTCGTTACATAGGAAACCTTCATTCTTTGTGGGGTAACATGACACCGGATTCCATGTAGCTCACATGGTCTATGTCGGTTAAGGCTATTTTCCCTACATGACAAGATAATGAATATGACGTGAACTATACTTATGACTTCTTGATGAGCTTTACTTAGTAGGAGTGGGGGTATTGGACTTCACTTTTACATTGCACAGGTAGACTTTCAAAAGGATTATGGGATGTTACCTTATGCTATGATAAGACATTAATGTATGCATGTATATTGAATGGATTGTTTGTATGAATGACTTTCCTTATGTTCAAGTAATGCACATGACTATTTCCTTATCTATGACTATTGACTATGATGAGGTTTAAAGATGAAATGTATGACTAAGTTGGCTTCAAAGAAGTACTTAGTATTGTTGGTATTATGGGATGCCAATCATACATTGGACAAGTATACCTTAGGGTTGCTAAGGTAGTGGTTCTACTATGTTATAAGGATTTATGTGATGAATATGTTATGACTTGTGTTTTACATTAAAAGTGCATTGTGATTCTCTAACTTAGCAAATGCATACTTTCCAACAAAAATGTCCTTTTTTTATCATATTTCAAGGATTTTTATGCATGCTTCCAAAGTTAGTACATATTTGTGCTAACCCCTATTTCTTCTACATTTTTTATAAGTGTAGGTTCTGGCTAGGTGAGGTATACTTCCTTTCTTGACAAAGGCTTGGAATGCTTATCTCCAAGACTTGTGGTGAGTCCTCATGATTCGAGGATAAGATGTCATTCACTTCTAGTTACTTCCTTATATTCTACTTTTGAGACTTTTTCGATTCTAAAGAGATGTGACCCTATTGACAATCTATTGTAGTAGATGGATTATAAGACAATGTCTAGATTCTTTTCGGTTTATGAAAGAAAGACTTTGATTGTAAAATTTTAAATTCCGCATAATTTCCATTTCCTATGTTTATGTTTGCTAAGGACTTGTATGAGACAACTTTGGGGTCAATTAAACCGTGTTACATCTAGGGGGTACCACTGGGTCGTGACAGGTGCTCCATGTGCAGCGGGGTTATCCTCACTCTTTGGACCCTCTCGTGGACTCCCCTCTTGCCAAATTTGACTAAGGCAAAGTGCATGAGGGACTTGTATGGCCAGTGGAGGCCTTCCATGGGCCTTGAAGCCTCATGTGAACAAAGCAACTTGCTCACACGTCTAAGGCAAAGTCCATGAAGGACTTCCAAGGGTGGTAGAGCCTTCCACGCCCCTTGAACCCTCAAGTGAAATTGCCTTCTTGCCTAGCTAAGGCATGGTTCAAGGAGGATTCTAATGGTGGTGAAGGCTTTAACCTTCCTTGAAGCCTCCCTTGAACAATGCCTTTTGGCCACATGGCTAAGGCAAAGTTCAAGAGTGCTTCTAAGGGTAGTGAAGCCTTTTGCCTTCCTTGAACCCTCTCTTAAATTTATAGTTCGTCAATTTTTGAACTATTTGATAACTCCAATGTATGCATAAACTTTTAAGATTCATACGTTAGGCTCTAGTTTCACCTATCAATTTTTCAGCTGCAAACAGGAAGTCAGAACTACATCTATTAACAAATATGCATGAACTTCTCGTAGGTAGTCATGTTAAAGGAAGAACTACCATCTCCTAGTCATAAAATGCTCAACATACTCTCATGGAGCTCATATGCAATTTACTCTTAAAAAGCATTTTTTTCAAGGAGGAATCTCTCAACTCCAACTAAAGCTTACTCATATATTCTTCTCATGAAGTACAATAGGCAACTCATACTCAATGCTCTACAACATGAGGAAAATAATTCACATAAACTCATTTTCTTTAAGAAAACAAGTTTTCATGAACATGCATTATATATGGAAGGCATGGCAACACATAAACACATAACAACCTTGCTAGCTAGGCACACCATCTCCCCCTTTGGAGTAAGCCTATAGAAACTCTTCTAAACATCAACTATAACATACTCATAGGAGGAACTACCTTCTTCATCTATAAGCAAGCTCAACACAACATTATGGAGCCAATATGCCATTTCATCAAAAGCATAACAAAGCATGTTCATCAAATAATCTCATGAAGTCAAATTTGTCATCATCATACTAAAATGCACAACAACATGAGGAACATGTAAATCATGAAACTCATTTTATGCAAAACAAGAATTCTCTAAAGAACATGCATAACATAAGGATATCATGGAAATTTTCTACATCACACATGACTCCAAAATAGAAAGCAAGCCCAAAAGGAACTCTTCGTCTCAAGTTAGACTAGGAATAGAAGAAAGGGACGAGAATATCGGGACTCTCAATCAATCTTGCTATCTAAGCATACCATCTCCCCATTGGGAGTAAGCCCATACTAAGACCTCAAATACTACTGCTTTGAAACTCTCCCAAAGCATGAACAACACTCAAAATAACCTTACCGGGTTCTAAAAATAATAGAGATCTAAAAACCGTGCATCCAAACCTTACCAAGGTTAACAAGAGTAACTCTATGGGACAAGGAAATTATGGGACACATATCACATCCAAGACTCCACAATCATGAAACAAGTCAAGGAGGACTCATCATCTTAAGCTAGAGGAGGAATAGAGGGGAATATAAGGATATCGGGACATCTCATTGGCCCTTGGCCTCCCAAGTAGCACCCTCAACTAAAACCACTGACTAAAATACCACTCCTCAACATTCTCATGGAAGCATTTCCTTACTCTTTTATTTCTTAAATTGCCGGTCTAAGATCCTAATCGGTACTTCTGAATTAGAGAGGTTATTATTAAGCAACTCTAGCTCACAAGCAACCTTACCAACATTACCTAAGGTCTCATATTACCTTACCAAACCGGGACTAAACTTCTCAAACTCACTACACCTCCTCAGGTGAGAATTTCAAGCCAATTTGAATAATGAACATCTAGAATACTTAACGACCTTGCTATTTAAGAACATTATCTCCCTATTGGGGGTAAACCTACACAGACTTTTCTAAGCAATATATATTTCCACTTATATGGTTGGAGGAAGTCATCACTCAACTTTTCACATCCATCACACAAGGTGTTTCAAAACCAAGGATAATTACACATCTATCCTCTTTTAAAGGAGCCTACTCACTCAACATCTCTCGGTATCACTTAAACACCACCATTCATCAAATCCTCCCAACAAAACATATAACCATAAAGCAACCCATCTATACCAAAGGACATCATCTAATACTATCATATCAAGACTCATCTAGTCACATAGCCATAATTGACATTCTACTAACCCTCTTCTCCCTCGATCCTTGTAGCGTGAGCCTTCAGGTGGTCATATCCTAAAGACCATCGGATAGGGAATAGGAGAGAGACCTTATAGAGTTAAACTCTATGGCACGACATGAAGAATGAAGAAGTGAGATTTTTCTAACATCCAATAGACTCCTATTCATAAATGTTGCTCACTTCACACTATGAACAAGACTCTACTAGATGTGGTTTGAGACATCCTAAAACCATCCCAAAATTTTGTGCTTTGATACCATGTTTGTCACGACCCAAGGCTACCCCCTAGATGTGACACAATGTACAAGACTCCGAAAAGTCTCATACAAGCCTCCTAGCATATCATAACATAGGAATATAGGGAAAAAGTGTGGAAATTTTAAACTTTTCTTTACAATCGAAGTCCTTCATAAGAACAAGAGGATATCTATAACACTATGACTCATACCATCTATAACTCTTGAATACAATCTTAGGGACATGGCCCTTACAAAAGTTTAATACATAAAAGAAAGACCTAAAGGACTTAATGGTCAAGTCCTCGAATACTATGAGGACTAACCAAATCTTCAACTTCTTGCTCCTTAGAAACCTATCTTCCAAGAGTAGAACACAAATCTCCAAACCCTACACTTATAGAAAAAATAGAAAATATGGGTTAGCACATAAAGTACTAAGTATGATAGCCATGCATAAAAATCCTTAAAACATGCTAAAATGGACATTTTAGTTCAAACCATGTTATCTGCCAATTTCAAAACATCATCTTTGAAATAATTCGGGAATGTATCCCATAAGACAACTCATGTACCATTCATCATAACATAAAGGATATCAAGATAATGACAAACACAGTCTCCAACATAATGCATACACCAATCATCATAAGACATAGTTCACATACATAATTTAATACCAAGATCATCTCATCATAATAGAACATCACATAAGTAACCCTAGGTTATAATTGTGCAATACATAGATAGGATCCCATAATCCTATTTACACTAAGTAACACTTTGATGCCACCATGCTCATACTTATCGTGCTTTGATCTCATCCATAGTCAATAATCTTAGACAAGGAAATATTCATGTTCATAGCTTATAACAAGTAAAGTCACTATTAGCAATACTCCATATCATACATGCATAAATTCATATATCTTCATGGAATAAGGAAACCACACCATAACCCCTTTCAAAGTCTACTTGTGCAATGTATAAGTGAAGTCCCATACCCCCACTCACACCAAGTAAAGCTCATTAAGAAGTCATAAATATAGTTCATGTGAATATTCATAATTCATATAAAGCATGCATTAACTCATAAATCACCATGTCATAAGAGAAACATACCATGACAACTCTCAAGGCCTACTTGTGCAATGCATGAATGAAGTCCCATACCCCCACTCGTACTAAGTAGAACCTCTTGAAGAACCATTATACATAACTCATCTTTTTATCATAATTCATATTCTTAACATATAGGGAAATAGCCTTAACCGACATAGACCATGTGAGCTACAAAGAATCCGGTGTCTTACTCTCACACCGAAAAGAGATGTCCTACTTGCCTAAGGTAGGACTAAAATATTTAGCTTTTAGGTGGATCCACTAGCTAAAGACCTATGTGGGCACATAATTATGGGATAAGGAGATTGCTACTAGAAACCTGGACTAACTAACGTGAAGGTTTCCATCTCATGAGATAACTACCTTGGGAACCCGGACTAATTAGCGTGAAGGAACACATTGGGAAGCCGGACTAACTAGCGTGAACCTTCCATCTCATTTTCATAGCCTCTGGGTGATAAGCATGATTCCCTTTAAGTTCATGTTATAGAAAACTGCACTAGGCACTCTAACTAACATAATATCATAATAGCTCATAGATTCATTAGGTGAGTCCTTTCAACCTTAGAATCGTTAATATGTTAGTAAACCTTTCACATCATATTCATAGTGTGTTCATGAGAATAGTCTTTCATTCGACACAACAAGATCATCATAGTCATACATAATTCATGCATCATAATGTGTAAGGGTATAGGGAGGAATGAACTTTCCAATCAATACAACAATTACACTATAGTCATAAGATCTTCACTTTCTAAGTGAATCATAAGCTTATAGAAAATTCCTATCAACATGTACAAACCCTCATAATTTTCCCTTCAAGGGCTATGAATCATACTCAACCCAAACATCTAGAATTACTAGATTAGTTAAGGGGAATATCATGATTCAATAACTCAATCAACACCTTAGTCAGATCATAGTCATGTTCATTCATGGGGTGTGTGTGTGTGTGATTGTCCTTTCAATGACACAACAAGAACTTTATCATCATAGACACTTCACTCTCAAGTGTTCATAAAACATGCACATAATATCATAATCATTCATACCCCTCATATCTTGTATTCAAAGATCATATTAAGTCAACACATCTAGCATTCACTACATGAGACGTAGATATAGTCATAACTCAAGTACAACACTCATTCCATGCATAAACTCATATACTCATATTATAGGTCATGTGGGTGAAGCTCTTTCACAATAAATACATATACAACCTACCATACATAATAGCTTCCTTCTTAAAGCCTTAACATCCTTACCTTATTCATTTTGGCTTTTACCCATAAAGCCCTATAATTCATATTCATGTTACAAGTATTACTCTCAAGAAATGCATCATATCATCATCATGTATACCTAATTCTCAACGTAATCGAACCACATGCCTCATTTTGATCAATTATAGTCATATAGCATTATATAAACTCAATCTCAATACTACTCAACCATGATCCATCATATATGCCCTAGTTTAAGCAATTCATGTCTAGAATCTTTACTTTTAAGAAATTCATATCTAGGTCATCTAATCTAAGGCAAATCATAAAAGAAGTTCATCAATCTTAGAAGGTCATATATAAACCCTCAATTTGCCTCTTTCATGGCATAACCCTTGACCATATAAATTTCATCCTAGAATCCTAGGTTAATCAATAAAACATGCATAAACATACTAAAATAGTGTAATTACACTAGAAACAATAATTATATACTCAATTGAGCCAATAAACAACAATACCTACACTTCAACATCTAACTTTGAAAAATTGGGGATTTCATGGGTTCTTGTGGGGATTTCACCAAGATTCAACCATAAATCATAAATTCAATCATAACCCCACATAATTCAACCATTGAAATCATTTTTAAATTGAACCCATGTTTCCGAATCAAAACCCTTGATTTGGGGAAATTTAAAATTTTGAAAATCAAGTTTTGAAGGGGCTCTTTGTGTTGAATCTACTCAAAGATGAAAAATACCATACCTTGATGATCAATCCTTGAAGAATTTGCTGAAAAAGCCTTGAAATCCTACAGCCCAAGCTTCAATTTTACTCTTCTTCTTCTTGGGTTTATATAGACAGAAATTTTGTGAGAAAGATGAACATTTTGATTTTGATTTTGATTTTGGGTCTTTGTGAAAATGTCTTTGATTGGGTGTTCAATAACTAAAAATACTATATATATTTATTTAAAACCAATATAAAATATACCCATTTTAAAATAGGACTTAAAAGTAATATTTACAAAATTTCTCCTTGCCCACATGGACTTGCCAAATAAATCTAAGGCAATGTCTAAGGGAGCTTTTAAGGGACTTGGAATGGTCTACCAGCCGTGGACCCTCCCTTGGACTTATGCCTTAAGCTTTTTAAAGCCAAGGCATGTCTATGAGCGTCTACACGGGTAGTGAGCTTTGTCCACTTGCCGTGGACCCTTACTTGCAGACACGCACACTGCCTAGGCGAACTAAGGCAAGCCCCACGTGGGGTGCTCCATGTGCAGCGGGGTCCTCAATACTCCTTAAACCCTCACGTGGACTGCCCTATTGCAAAATTTGGCTAAGGAAAAGTCCACCAAGGTCTTGTACGACCAGTTGAGGGCTTTCGCAGCCCTTGAATCCTCACGTGAACAAGGCCTCTTGCACACACCGCTAAGGCAAAGTCCACGAGGGACTTCCAAGTGTGGTTGAACCTTCCACGCCCCTTCAACCCTCAAGTGAACTTGCCCTCATGCCTATACGGCTAAGGCATGGTTCAAGGAGGCTTCTAAGGGTGGTGAAGGGTTTCACCTTCATTGAAGCCTCCCTTGAACAATGCCTTTTACCCACACGGCGAAGCCAAGGTTCAATAGTGCTTCTATGGGTAGTGAAGTCCTTCGGCTACCTTGAAACCTCCCTTAAACTTATACTTACTCAAATTTTTGGACTATTTCATAACACCAATTTATGTACAAACTTTTAAGATTCATATGTCAGGCTCTAGTTTCAGCTATCAATTTCTTGGGTATTACACTATCATACCTTGAGTCCAAATTCTAACGTTCAATGAAGGAAATGGAACCTTAGCTTGAAACCCTAGGTGAATCCTTATTCTTCTTCTTCCTCTTCTTCTTCAAATATTTAGGAAGAGAATATTTGGAGAGAAATTGGGTTTCTTTTGTGAATTTGGAAGAATGAACTAAATGGGGTGAATTTGGTGGCTTAAAGGCTTATATAGGGGTCCTAATCATAGGCAAAACGACATAGTATATGAATTAATTAGTTAGGAAAAGACCCACCAGCCCCTGAAAGATTAACTAATAGATGCTAATTAGACCCAGTAGATGGACTGTGGTCATACCCACGGCCTGTCTTTGAAGGATGACGTTTGGTGTCAGAAAGGGTAATCTTGGGTCCTCGAACGATGAACCCTGACCACGGACCGTGGTCTGACCTACGGTTCGGTTGTCAGGCCATGGACCTAGACCCTCAGACCTCACCTTGGCAGGCCAACCACGGACCACACCTACCATCCATTGTCCATTCAACGGGCCGTGGGTAGCCGGCATGGTCTGACACCTGCAACATCAGGAAAATTTGTTATTTTGGTTTTATTGAATACAGAGTATTACAATATCTCCCCCTTGGGACAATTCGACGTCGAATGAGTTTCAAATTGGTTCGAAAAGAGCAGGAAAGGAACTAACAACCCAACCCACAATGCAATGCATACGACTAAGGAGGAACTATCGACTCCAAGCTAGGACATTATCAAAACATCGTAAGAGAAGTGAAACTACTCTATCAGCCTACTATGTATGCAATGCACATATTTAGGGACGAAAAATAAACTCCAGGCTCAACATACTCAAATGCATCATATGGAAGTAGGAACTGCATCTATCAACCCAATATGCATGGAATTTCAACATTACTCATTTTTAAGGAGGAACTAACTTCTCCAAGCTAAAAGCATGGTCAACACAATCTCATGTAGTTCATCTGCATTTCACTCTCAAAAAGCATATCTAAGGAAACTCATACTCATTGCAAAACAACATGAGGAAAATCAATCATATAATCTCATTTTATTTCAAAACACCAGCTTTCATGAACATGCATCACATAAGGAAATCATGGTAAAACACATGACTCCCATAAAAAGGACAAACCAAGAGAAACTGATTATCTCAAGTTAGAATAGGAGTAGAAGGAAAAAGATAGGGATATAGGGACATCATATCAACCTCAGCCTCCCAAGTAGCACCCTCAACTAATTGATTCCTCTACAATACCTTCACAGAAGTTATTTCCTTGTTTCTCAATTTCTTGACTTGCCGGTCTAAAACCTCAACTGACACATCCTCATAAAAAAATACTCTAATCAACTCCCAACCCTTCTGGGGGAACTATGGATGTCGGATATCCAACAAACTTCTTAAGCATGGATACTGATATACCATGAGTTTACGGTATTTTTTCATACATTTCACTTATGATTTTTGTGTGTTTAGGGCCATTTTGTATTAGAAATAATGATTTATGTGTCATGTTTGCAACATATAGGCTTGGACACGGCTGAGTGAGATGACATCTAAAATTATGCAGAAGGAGCAACCCACAAATGTGATCCAGGGACTGTAGGTCATTTGACGGTTCATCGATGGGCAAGCGTAGATGGAGCATCAGGGAATTCTAACCAATTGCAGAACTACAAAGCAATCCATGGACCGTAGGTCGACCTACGGGCCATCCTGCACATCCGACGTTGAATTTAGAGAGTTGAAGTTCCAGTACCTGATGAAAAATACCAAGTGTGGAGCCACAGAAGAGGAACCATGGACCGTAGGTCCACCCACGGTCCATCGTGCATGTTCGTCGTTGATGATCTAAGAATGAAGGTTTAAGTTCCTACTGAAAGAGTCCTAAGTGTTGGACCACAGAGGGTGACCTACGAACTGTAGGTCGACCCATAATCTGTAGGTCGAGCCGTCGATTGATGCCGCATTGCAGAAGATTATTTTCTTATTTTGTTTCAATTTTGTTTAGGACATTTTTTTTCTATAATTAGGGTATAAAACCTCATTTTTGGAGCTTAGACATTATTGTTTACTTTTAGTTCTTGGTATTTTGTGGAATTAACTTGCAACTTTAGCATTTTGATTTCCAGATTTCGTTTTACAAGATTTTGACTTTGAAATTCAATTGGAGATTTTAGGTTTCTTCTAGTCTATTCGTAAGTTAATGAATTCTTCTTATCAAAACATGAATTGTGTTCTTTCAAGCATGAGTAGCTAAATCCACAACTAGGGTAGTGGGAACCATGAGAAATTAACAACGTACGAATAATAATTAATTCATTCTTGAATAGTGTTGATGCATATATTGGTAATTATTTCGCTTAGAAGTTTTTTTAACGGTGGCCAACGTTAGAACTTGCCTCCTTGCTACTTGCTGGAACATGGAGGTATTTAATGAGAAAATAATTAACAACAGAGATTTAGTGGATGCTATGTACTAGTCTAATGTCAATTGGTGCGAGGGTAAAAACTAAGCCATACATTGATGTGATGTCTAATCTGAGGTAAAGGTAAGGGTTAGTAAAGTATACACTCGTAGCAAGACCAAGGTTTGTAGTGAAAATCCTTATTTGGAGGACCAATCACCTAGGGATACCTATCTTACCAACTTTGCATGTAACACACTAGGAAAGCATTTGTACTATTCGGATTACTGCATTTAAAGCTTCTGGTGGAACACATATACCCTAGTTTCTCTCTCATATAGATAACTTTAAGTTTGAATCCTACTCACTTGTTACTTAAACAACAATCGATCATTTGCTTACAACCCCCTCCCCCTCTTTAGTTACTAGTTTCTAAAATAGTTTGACTAAACAGATATAATAGTGAGTTATGTTTAAGTCTGAACCATATTCTCATGGGATCGACCTCAACCTACCAGTTGGGTTCTTTATTTGATGATGACCTCTAATACTTCTTTAATAGAGGTGTAATTTGAGCGTATCAAATTTTGGCGCCACTGCCGGGAAATAAGGCTTTTAGATTAAGTTTAACTACAATATTGATGTTTAGTAGATTATTTCCTGATTTTACATTTTCTTTTGTTTTTGTACTCTACTGGTTTCTACTCCAGTGTTTGCCAAGTACACGGAGTCGAGGTGAACCATTGACCCCATACGACCCTAAACTAAGAAAGACTTTGAGAAATATAGAAAATATAAGGGGAAATAATAATGTAGTTATACAAGAGCATGAGCAGGGAGTGAATAATGAGAATGATCAGGTTCCTGGTGGTAATCTACTCGGAGATGCATGGAGGGTGCAGAATCAGCCAGAACCAACGCTGCGAGATAACAACAGGGTAGATTTTAACACAATTGAATCAAAAGGACCTATTGTTCTCCCTCCTCTACCTCCGGGGGATACATATGTGGCAACGAGTAGTCTGATACAACTGCTCATAGTAGGAGGGTTGTTTTCTTGTCTAGCTTCAAAAGATTCGCATGGTCACATGGCTAGATTCAGAAGTGTCTGCAAGAGTTATGTGGGACGACCAAAGTTGGATATGAATGTCATAAGTTTGAGAGTCTTCCCTTTATCATTGACCGGAGATGTTGCGGTGTGGTTTTCTATTCTTTCATATAACTCTATTAGTACAACAACTGCACAATGTGTTAATGGAAAAGTATTTCCCATTGTCAAAGAAGTTCAATCACAAGGACAAACTGAACAACTTCATAGCACTACCAGGAGAGTCTGTAAGTAGTTCTTGGGATAAGTTCGTTGCATTCATAAGAAGTGTTCTGAATCAACGCATAGCTGGTAAGTCACTGAAGGAGTACTTCTAGAGAGGTCAGGATGACAATGGAAAGGCTGTGCTTGATACTATCACTAGAGGATCATATGGTGAGTGCGCTTCTGAGGAGATCGCTTACAAACTAGAGAAGATTTCCTAAAATAATAAGGCATTGAGCACTAGAAAGTCAGGCACTAGTAGAAGCACATTTGTAGTTCAAGCAACACCTAGTCAATCCTGTGATGATATTCGTGAAGAGATTACTCAAATGAGGATAGAACTGGGTTTGGTATTGTATCATGTGCCCGGAGGTGTAGAGAAGGTGAATGTGGTAAACTATCAGACTTGAATTCCGCCACCACCAGTTGAGGAATGCTACTATGAGAAGGATGCATATTTTGTGAATGATCAGATGGGGGATTTCTAAATCAACGCCCAAGGTTCAAACTCAGATAATTGGCGCCAAGGTCAGAACTTTGGAAATTATAATCGAGAAGGAAACTAGGTGTGGGATAGGAACTATAATCTTGATAACAACTACAATCGGAACAACTATTGTAATAGGAATGAGAGAGTTGGGCCCTATGTTACACCTGGGAATATGGAATCTGGTAATAGAGTAGTTGCGGGTAGTATGACGCGCGTTAAGGATATGATGCAAAAGATGATAAAAAGGTTTGATGCTACAGTTCAGAATGCCAATGAGATGTGCACGGAGTTGTCCAGATTGGTCAGAAAGTCGATAAAGCATCTTGAGCAACAGTTTAGTCAATTGGCTGCTACTGTGAATACACGACAATTGGGCACACTTCCCAACAACACTATCCAAAATCCAAAAAAATAATGCGCATTATATGGCAATCACGACTCGTGGAGGAAAGAAGAATATAGATCCCATCATGCCCTCTGATGTGAAAAAAGTGGTAGAAGAAGATGATGATAAGATTCAGGTAACTGAAGAGACGAAAGATGCCACAGAAAATGAGGTTGAGTTGACCCAGAAGGTTGTTCCCATGCCTAGCCCTCCACCTCCTTTCCCACATAGGCCAGTGCATAAGATTGAAGAAGGAAAATACCGTAGGTTCATTACTATGTTGAAACAACTTTCCATGAATGTCCTGTTGATAGAAGCCTTGGAGCAAATGCTTGAGTATGCAAAATTCAACAAAGACTTGGAAACCAAAAGGAGAGAAGTTTAGTTTTGAAAGTGATGAAAGGTTGCATTGTAGTGCTATATCCACAAGGTCATTGGAGTTTTCACTATTCCTTGCAACATCGGTAAGAAGCACTTTGCAAAGGCCTTATGTGATTTAGGAGCCAGTATTAATCTGATGCCATTGTCTATCTATAAGAATTTTGGTTTAGGGCTATAAAACCGACTGCGATGCGATTATTCATGTCTGACAGAACTTTGAAGAAGTCCATTGGTGTTCTCCAAGATGTCCTTGTGAAGGTGGGGTCATTCATTTTTTCTGTGGACTTTGTGATACTTCATTGCGAGGTTGACTGTGACGTCATCATCATCCTAGGGAGACCATTCCTTGCGACTAGACGTGCCTTAGTTGATATGGAGAGAGGGCAGATGAAGGTACGACTGAATAAGGAGGAGGTGACCTTTAACATTTATAGGTCTATGAAGCAGGAGAATGATGTCACATCGGTGTTTGTGGTTAGTCACATTGCGGGACAAGGTACTGAATTGTCTAGTAAAGTGAAATTACATGCATCCCTGTTCAATGAAAGAAAACACCACGATCAAGAGACAAAAAAATGCAAACTATGGTGTTGTTGTTTAGCTTAAGGTTGCGCTGGTTTCCTGGCAGATTCAAGTCCTAGTGGACTGGACAATTCAAAGTGACTCAAGTGTCCCAACATAGAGTGGTTGAGCTCGAGAAAAGAAGCGGAAAAAGGTTCAAGGTCGACCACCGGATGATAAAAAGCTACATGGGAGATTTTTAGAATGTAAATACATTCATAAAGGCATTGCACCTTGATGAAGTCTGAGTAATCAAGGGATTTGCGTCGTGGAGCGACGTTAAATCAAGTGTTGTTTGGGAGGCTACCCAAGATATACAAACTAGCACACTCTAGGTTTTTCGTTTCGATATAGGAGTTTTCTTCTTTTATTTTAATTTTTGTAGCACTTTAGATAGGTGTTTTGTTTTTGTATTAGTGTTGGATAGATATAGAATAAGGTATGTGTCAAAAAATAGTCCGGAAATTGTAAAAAGAGGGTCCTAATGGTTACTATGTGTGCAGGGACAAACGGCAAAATCTGTAGAAAAATAGTTATTCAGTGATCTACGGACCCCATCAAGGTTCCGTTGGTCCATCCACACACGGTGTATGGCATCTGTAGACCCTACGTAAGTTTTCTAAATTTGCTAAGTGTCAGAGTGACCTACGGACCAGACGTATGGTCCGTAATTTGACCCTCGGACCGTTGACGGGGTCTCATGGGTCCAAAATTAAGGTTTGCCTGACCCGACTAGAACGCCCCCTTAATATAACCTCTCATTTTCAAAATATTTCCCCACTTTCAAAATTCCCTCCCAACCATTTTCCAACCCTCCAATTACCCAAAATCCTCAATGAATCCCCCATATCACTCCCAAATTCATTTACCCAAATCCCATAAATTGACTTTTCTCTCCAAAATCATCCCCTCTTCCACTCTTTTTCCCCAAAAGATTCCATAGATCGGGTTTGGTGTCGGAAGGCTACCAAAGGGTCACGAATTTCTCTGCAACACACACTCCTCATCGGTGATTACTTGTAAGGTAACCAGATTTCTCCCAAAATTTGAATCATTTTATTATTTCAATTCAAATCGCATCGATGAACTTGACCTTAGGGTTATTCGTTTCATGATTGAATGTTAAAGTATAGGTTAGAAAAACCCTTGGTATGATGGTATGTGAGTGTGTAGTTAATTAAAACCAACCAACTCAAATAAAATGTCTAAATGGATGTTTTGACTTAGCGTTTGTATGTTTCAATTTGTTAAAAAGTTGAATTATGTGTAATCAGAACCCTAAGTATGATAAACTACCATATATTGTTATTAGATCTAGGTTAAGTAAATAATTGTTGAAAATATGGGTTGAGGTTTAACCAAGTTCTGAAACTTGGCACAGAACTTACCCAAGTCACCTCGTCCACGGACCGTATTTCATCCTACGAACTGTAGGTCCAGTCCTTGTGTCATTTGCACACAGAGTTTTCATCAAGTGTCGAACCACGCTGTGGACTACGGTCCATCGTTCCATCGACGGACCGTTCTGCACATCCGTGATTCCCATTTCAGAGACCCAATTTTGGGTACTCTGACCTACGGAAGGGACTCATAGACCATCGTTCTATCGATGGACCATCGGTACCCACTGTTGGTCAACAGTTCAACTATTGTCCAGAAATTTTTTGAGTTGGTGTTTTCGTCCGACACTTGTTCTAAAATTCTACCATGCGTATTATTGCACTATTTTGGTACTAACTAAGATTCCATAGGTACCATGGCCTCAAAGCAAGCTCCAACCTTTGCCGCTAAGGGAAAATCTAAATTTGTCACTCCTTCGCGACATATGATCATTGAGGAGAACACTGAGTATATTCCTCCCAACATCGGGACCTCCCCTACAACCCCTCGCACTACGGGGAATCGAACCCAGCTGGTGAGTTCCAACGTGGTCACTTCCCCCGTAGTCTAAATATGGGCTAACACTGATCGGCTCACCGGTTATCTCAGAGTCAAAATTCGGCTCCTACTCTAGCAGTAGCACCGCCTCGTCTTCTAAGGTTGATAATACGGGCGATATTCCAGTGGCTTCAAGTTCTGAGTCTGCATCAATTGCTATGTAGCCTAATATATGGTTTGTGGAGGGCCAAGATAAAATTTATGTTGATGCTCTCATGCTTAATTAGCATGATAAGATGGCCAGATTAGTCACCAACGAGCGTAAGGTTCTCTCAAGTAGCCTCCACACCACTATAGTCATTGAGGAGTTCTTTCGGAGACACAGGAGTGAGTGGATGGCACAGACCCCATGCACATACATCGAGGAGATAGCCTGTGAGTTCAACGATTCTTATACTGCCACCATCAGAGGGTCAATCTGCAACAGGCCAAGACCGCATCTGAGCCTCCACTTGAAGCTACACTAGTATGGGGTTTCCCTGTAGACATCTCTGAAACCACGCTCCATAGGTTTATCAATGGCCCAGATCACACTCTGCCCATCAATACTGTATATTTTGACTATTGGATGGGCATCATTCATAGCGGGGCATTTCAGGAAAATGTAGAGAAGAGAGAGTTACTTATTAAGTGGCTAGCACGCTATCATGCTACGGATGGATGATTTCACGTATCAGGACACTTCATGCAATACTAAGTGTCAATGATGGTTCAATAGTAATATATCCCAACTATGTGAGTTGGGGTCAAGTCCCGGTGGAGTGGTTTGCAATTGAGAATCAATAGGTAAGTAAGAATATGCTCAAGTCAATCATAGCTAAAAACATTTACGAATAAAAGCATGGTTAAAATTTGAGGTGACACATGTGTCAAATATCGGGGGGATTTGTTTCTACTATTAGCTACAAAGACAAATAGTACGAAAATAACAAGTATTTGGGATGTGATTGGATTATGGGCTAAGGTAGACAACCGGGTAATTGCAATTAATAGGGAATAACTGTAAATCAGTAAATAAGTTAGATTTAATGGGGGTAAATTTTCTCTCGAATATTCTACCTCGAATCAAATTGGTTTCTCTCGAACACCAATAATCAGTAATGAAGAACAACCTTTGCTTTAATCCATTCTCTCTCTCGAGCTAAATATGTGGAAAAGGGTTTAGAGTTCACTTTCTCGAGCTGAACACATGACAACCCAATACCCACAGACCATCCATTCAGAAATTTTTGTTTTAAAACCTCTCTCTCGAGCAAGCCAAAAACACGAAATTAGGATTGTATTTGCAACTACTACCCATTAATTTCAGCCACAACTATTGAATGAAATCACTTTTAAACAACATTTACACTACCAATTAACAATACCTATCAGCTAAATCAACCCATAATCACATAATCACACCCCAAGAATTGGAGTTTTAGCTAGACATCATAAAAAGGTAAAAATTGTTACCAAGTTGTGTTTCCATCAACTGGGTACGATTGATATAGTCTTTACAAAGGTCTAAGATAAAGAATCATCAACACCCACTTCCAATTTTTAAGAAATGGAAATCTTTAAATCTTCAAAGCTAAGGAAAAATGTCTCCAAAAAACTGAGTTCTAAGCTCTCAACTTGAGAACTCAATGTTAGATTCTAAACTACATACTAAACTAAGAATTTCAAAACATATTTATAGTTGTCAAAAATGTCGCCAATCCACTCAGCGATCCGCCCTTTGCTCAATTTCATCGCCTTTTTACACTGGCCTTCAGCAACTTCAAGCTCTGTAACTTTGGGCTATATGGCACTGCATCGTGGAACCATAGGGCGACTCGCCGACTGCACCTTTCTATCCCCGACTTGATTTTATCCTTCAGGACTTGGCATACTTAAACATTAGGTGAGACATTAGCCATTCGGCGATTCGCCTAATGGATTAGGCGATTCGCCTAATGGATTAGGCGATTCGCCTAATGGATTAGGCGATCCTCAGGCCTTCTTATATTGATGTCCATGCTTTGCTCGTCAATCAAAATACCTAAAATTCAAGGATTTACATCAGTTATTGGCACAAAATATGCATTTGAGGACACTAAATTTATTAAAATGAACCTATAATGAGTCCAAATCGTGGACTCATCAACACACCCAACTTGAAATTTTGTTTGTCCTCAAGTAAAACTAATGTTCAGCAGTTCAAAAAAGATGTCTCAAATAGTGCTACACAAGACTCAATCATGATTGCACACAAGAAATCTCAATTTACTCATGCAAAGATAAATTGTGTACTCAAAGATTCAAGTTGTGACTTACCGTTATCAAAGGTCTCAAGCTCACAATAGTTTCTTCAAATGCAAGTTCAAGGTACTCAAATGCCCTCACACAAAGAATGATTCCATATTCACAGACAATGGTTCACAATTTTAAAGCTTCGGAATCAAATGCAACACTCACACTAACAAATATGAACACAATGCATGACTTCACCCATAGGTTTGCCCATATTTTCCAATCAACCTTATTTCGGCTCACTAAAGATCAAAAAGGTCTTTTTAAGGCTTCTAATGGGGCTGATTGCAAAGGCAAGGTCATTTAGGCTTAGGGACTTCTATCCTCATGAAATGTGGTGTGAACAACACTTCCTTTCCTTTTCTTCATCATTTTCATCCGTACTCAAAAGTCATCCCATTATTTATTTTCCATGGGTTGTTCGAATCCATTTTTTCTTTGTATTTTCTTAACATTATTCCATCACTTTTTCATTCTTTTTATTCTTTTTCTCTCTTTTTTCTGTATGGAGGGGTTCCATTTTATCTCAAAACCATGGGTCAAAGGGGACTTTCTTGAGATTCTTGATTTACCTTCTCTTTTCACCACACCCCCAACTTAGGCTTTTGGCCTAAGATGACTATTCAAATAAACCACAAATCATGAGAATTATGGGAAATGGGTCAAGAAAGGTCACAATGTCATCATGTTTTTTCCAAGAAAAGGTTAAGGCTCAGAGGGTGCTCAAATGGGGTTCACACACTCACAAGGTAGGCCACAAAAGAGGTATACAATCAAATTGTTTCACACTCTTCAAAGTTGCCTAAGATCATGCCAAGACATTGCCTCACTTAGTCAACCGGACCAACAGGGAAAATTCTAGGTGTCATCACACATGGTTCACGGTAAGCTCATCACACAAGGCATAAACAACAATGTCAAACAACACTCTACACTTTCACTAGTGTGCAATGCTCATCATAAGAGACTCAGTTCAATACTTGGCTAGTGACAACGAGATGCAAAGAGTTCACATATTGCCTATGCAACTTCATTTGGCCTCATTGTAGCCGCACATTCATTTTTGTTCAATTATGAGCACTATTCAAGTCATCGGTATTGATCAAAACTGATACTCAAATTTGAAAGAGAACAACCACATTTTACACAAACAACAAGAGGCACAATTTTTTGGAAGGGTCCAAAAAATCATTTATCATTTTAAAATAAGGAGCCACAAGCTGAATCATCCACCAAACCAATGTAAAACACAATTATAACTCAAAAACCAAATATATAAACAAAACAAGAGAGTCACAAAAGGGTAACAAAAGGTGGGCCTCACCCCACCACAAATAAAATCATTTGTCTTCAAATTCAAATAAAAATATCCAAGGGTCAAAATAAAGTAAGATAGAGAGGGAGGTAATGAAAGGATCATGTCTACGCAATCACTCCATCTGTCTGGGCATCAATGCCTAGAGAAGTGCTCTGGTCTCGACCCTCAGTACCCGAAGTCAGCTCAGAAGGACCAGCTCCACTGGATCCACCTATGGATGGCTTTGTCAATGATGTCTGGATCATCCACTGCACAATGGTATCCTCAAGATTCAGCAAGTCTCCATATATGCTCTCCTCCCGTATCTCTATCTGCTCTTCATCGGTCTCGGCGTCCGACTTATCAACTGCTGCCTTACCCCTATGCACATCTCCAGTGGTGGCTGAAGGAATATTTGAAGTGTCAGGAGCGTCCAAATCATCAGCAACCTCCAGTACTGAAGCGAAGTTTGTAGACTTCAGATAGTCTACATCCTTCCACAGATCAGCAACTTCATCTTTCAAAGTCATAACCTTAGAGGACTCCCCCTGCCTGCTCTAACAAGCCTAAACTCTTGTGGTGAGAGTGTCAATAGAAATCTGAAGAGGGGTCAGTGCAGCAATGATGGCACTCTATCATACATGAGATCTCTCTCTCAAATCTAGTAGCTTTCATGTCAGCTGAATGCGCCAGGTGCCCCATCTTAAGGAGCATAGCATTAGTGATCTTGATCTGCTGGAAGGAAGTGGATATGCCTGGAGCCCGTGAAGAGGAAGGAGGGCCAGACGTACCTGAAGGTCCAGAGGCCGGAGTAGGCGAACATGCCTCTGCAGGTATCAAATCTAAATCCAGCTATGGTGATGTGTTCACCGGAGGTGCCCTCCTCCTCTCAGCCTCCTCTCTAATATACTTGACCTTAATATGCCTGATGTCAGTGGAGGAGGATGGGGCAACATCAAAATATCCAGTAGCATCCCGGGGAACTCCACCACCCCGACACAGCTCCGTGATTAGTGCTAGGAATGGCAAAGAAGTCTACCTCTGATTGGCCCTCATGGCCATCTCCTGCTCAATAAGGATTCCTAGGTCAATGCTCATTCGGGATATGATAGATCCAAGGCAGATTTCCTTAGGATGACAAAGGATGGACTCGTTAATGGAGGGCATTATAATGTTGCTAATGAAGCCAAATCATAAACGAGCAGCAATACTCAAATACCTCTTCTCTATGGAGACCCCTTCCTCGATCCACCTCGGGGTGGTATTCAAAATCAGTGGGGCCAACCATCCCTTCAATTCATCTAAGGACCAAGCAACATGCAATCCATCATAAGGACGTGCTCAATGTAGAGCTCTTCCCAAAATATTGTTGATGTGCTCACTGTTAAACCAAACTTCCTTACCCCGGACTATGACCGACTTAACTGGTTTGAACCTGCTATCTTTATTCTTACTCTTCGACACTAAATTACCATAATCTGTATAGAACTCCCGAACCCATGAAGGAACATAGAGGCCTCAGGGCCCGGTGAACTGCTCGAATCTGTGGAAGTGAAGGGTGTCCTTCACAGCTGAGTACTTGCCTTCCAGGCCTTCAGTCAATAATAGCGTTTCCTCCAGAATCGTGTGCAATCTATTCCCTTTCAATCTTTTGAAAAGCCTAGAAGGAGGGATGACTTGTAGCACAGGAACCAAAGGAGGTGCCGGAGCTGGCACTGAGTCTGCTGGTTTAGGAGCTGGAGGGACTGTGGCTGAGTCAGGGTGAATTCTTGCCCGGATATCATACCGCCGGGATTGCAAAGGCTGTCCATTCTCAGTCTCAAATAAAGAAGCCTGGGTACCAGTAGTCACCCTGTCAAAAATGGGCCTCTTGCCCCTCCTCTAACCTCCAATTGGAGGCTCTTGCTTTCCTCTTTTTGGAGGATTTGATCCTCATTCGTTAATTGTGATGCCCCGTACTCTTTTCCAGGTTGGCATGTCTATGTTGGTCCCGACCATGCCTGCAAAATATCGAAAAAAGTTTGAAACATTTCAATCAGAGGTACAGAAAAATAATTACAAACAGACTCACCGAACAGGTCGTTGAATCGCTTCGGCGAGATAGATCGAGCTCGCAGAAAAGATTGGCCTTAAATTTTTTGCATGCAGGCGATGGGAAGGCCTTTCTGCGAGCAAGGATTAGCTCGCCAAAAGTTATGGTGCAATTTAAGCTACAGGGGTATAGACAAAAGGAGATCAAGAAGACTTTTGGCAAGTAGCCAAGTGCCATCGGCGACATCAAACTTCTCGCCAAAAGTTACATAACAAAACTAGTCATCTAGCATGAAATTAAAGGCGAGATGGGGACCTTCGGTGAACCGCCAAGTGGTTCGGCAATCTAAACCCAGCTCCCCAAACGACCCAACGTGCCTTCTTTCAAGCCAACTTCTCGAATTCAACACCGCAACCCCAGAAAACAAAATCAAAGCATGCACTAATCAAATTAAACTAAGACCCATTACCCCGGGATACTCAGACTTCTCCCGATTTTGCCAACTTTGACTATTTGATGTCTTTTTCCCTTGAGAATGACGTCACCCACTCTATCATTGGTCAAATTACGTCATTTGGCATAATTACGGGTTACTTATAATTTACCCGATTAGACCCCATAACATGCAAACACAACCCCACAAGATTTAACAAATTTTAAGGCACAAAACTATGCGATTTCAACATATAAACATTATGGGCAAGATGATCAAATTAAATTAGGTGTTGATACAACAATTAAGATCAGAGAGGCCCAACACACATCACTTATGATAAGATCATTGCAAATGAGTACAAAATTCTAAAAAAAAACTTCGGTGTTGGGAATACCAACCTTTAATACCGATTAAAGAATGATTGAAATGCTAGGCGGCAAAGTAATCCCAATCCAAACACAAATCAACGACTAAAATACTCTAAAAATGCAAAAAAATTGAAACTGAAGTGTGCATGTGAGTTTGTGAAGATGGAAAGTGAGGGAAAGTGGAGAGTTAAAAAATTTAAACCTTTGGCCTTATTAAAACCATCCAGTTCTCGCCCATTTGGGGATATTAGTCATTCTCGCTGAACCACTCGGCGACACACTGAGTGGTCACTTACCTGGGCGAGTTTTACATGACCTCTAGTTAATGTGGGGGTCCAAATGGCGAACTAAATCGCACTCGCCGAACTGGTTGGCGGCTCGCCAATAATATCCTGGGCTCGCCGTGTTTTACAGACTCCAATGTAAAATTTGCTTGAGTCCAACGGCAGTCTGGGTCGGGTCACCGACCTCTTTGGCGAAGCGCCGATTGGACCTTTAGCTCGCCAACTTGCGCTATTCAACCACTTTCCACACTTTGACCTGCACATTCAACACACAATTATTTTTTAAAGCAAAACTAAAGCGATAAAACCTTAGGTTGGCTTCCAAGAAACGCCTTAGTTAACATCATGGCACGACGTAAGTCCCTACTTAAGTTCCATTCGTGAAGTTTGCCTCATTTTTCATAAGGAAAAATACCTTTAGATTCTGGGTAGAGGTCATTCAGAACTTGGTCCATTTGGGACCCTAGTAGCTGAATGAACATGGATTGTTAGGTCGTCACTTGGTTCAGTATCAAGACATTTTCTTTTATGTCCTCCAACACTCTGTCGAGTCCTTCGACTTTGTGTCGAATGAGAAAGAGGACCTCTTCAATTTTCTGCCCTCTAACTTCATCATCTTTCGACTCTTATGAGAGGGCATGTACTTGTCCGTCTTTTTAGACCGTACATCCAAGTCCTTGACTTTTTTGGCCAAGGCATCTATCTGACCTAACAATGTGGCCAAGTTCTGGTTCTTCTCAGTCTCCTTGTTGGTGTTGGCCACACAATCAAGGAGTTTGGCTGCCGTCTCATTGGAGTGTCGCATCAAGCAGCCCGAAGAGAGTTAGTTAGCCATTATTCTATTTTCGAGGCTAATACCTCGGTAGAAACATTCAAGAAGTAGTCTAACGGAATCTCATGAGTTGGGCATTGCTGCAATAGGATTTTAAACCTTTACCACAACTCATACATCACCGTCCAATTGCTTCAAATTTCTGATGTTGTCCCTAAACATCATCAATCTCGAAGGAGGGTGATCCATTGGGTTACTCGTGCTACCAAATATGCTCCAAGTCTCTTCTTAAAACAACAACACACAAACCAAAACTAAAAATTAAGTAAGTTTCACTATAACTAACAAGAGGAAAATTCAACTTAACTAAAAATTCTCAACTAACACCACTCCCTAGCAGCAGCGCCATTTTGATTTCACGTATCAGCACACTTGCTCCAATACCAAGTGTCAACAATCATTCAATAGTAATATAACCCAACTATGTGAGTTGGGGTCGAGTCCCAACGGAGTGGTTTGTAATTGACAATCAATAGGTAAGTAAGAATATGCTCAACTCAATCATAGCTAAAAACATTTACAAATAAAAGCATGGTTCAAATTTGGGGTGACACAAGTGTCAAATATCAGGGGGATTTGGTTTCTACTATCAACTACAACAACAAATAATACGAAAATAACAAGTATAAAGACGAGTTCTTGGGATGTGATTGGATTATGGGCTAAGGTAGACAACTGGGTAACTGCAATTAATAGTGAATAAGTTGGACTTTGATGGGGGTAAAGTTTCTCTCGAACAATCTACCCCGAATCAAATTAGTGTCTCTCAAACACCAATAAGCAACAATTAAGCACAGTGTTCGCTTTAGTCCATTCACCCTCTCAAGCAGAATGTGTGAAAAATGGTTTAGGATTCACTCTCTTGAGCTGAACCCATGACAACCCAATACTCATAGACCATCGATTTAGAAATTTTGGTTTTAAAACCTCTCTCTCGAGCAAGCCAAAAACACAAAATTAGGATTGTATTTGCAAGTATAACCCATTAATTTCAACCACAACTATTGAATGAAATCACTTTTAAACAACGTTTACACTACCAATTAACAATACCCAACAGCTAAATCAACCCATAATCACATAATCACACCCCAAAAATTGGGGTTTTAGCTAGACATCATAAAAAAGTAAAAATCGTTACCAAGTTGTCTTTTCATCAACTGGGTACCATTGATATTATTTTTACAAATTTCTAAGATGAAGAATCTTCAACACCCATTTTCAGTTTCTCATAAATGGAAATCTTCAAAGCTAAGGAAAAATGTCTCCAAAAAACTCATTTCTGAGCTCTCAATTTGAAAACTGAATGTTAGATTCTAAACTGCATACTAAACTAAGAATTTTAAAACGTATCTATAGTTGTCAAAAATGTGTTGTGAAGGACCATTCGGCGCAGTAAGTTGGGATCGTTGATCCAATCAGCGATCCGTCCTTTGGTCAATTCCATCACATTTTTGCTTTGGCCTTCAACAATTTCAAGCTCTGTAACGTTGGGAGATATGGAACTGCATCGCGGAACCGTTCACTGACTAACCGACTTCTCCTCTTCTATCGCTGACTTGATTTTCTCCATCAGGACTTGGCACACTGGAACATTAGGCGATACATTAGTCATTCGGTGATTCGTTCAATGGATTAGGCGATCCTCAGGCCTTCTTTTCTTCGTCCTTTCAGTTGCCTTGTTCATTTTTTCTCATTAGTGTCCATGATTTGCTCTTCAATCCAAATACCTGAAATTCAAGGATTTACATCAGTTATTGGCACAAAATATGCATTTGAAGACACTAAATCTATTAAAATAAAGCCCTAAATTGGTCCAAATCGTGGACTCATCAATGGAGAGCGCACGGAATGGGTTAGTACCCCTAGTCTGGGCATTAGGAAAGCTACATTGAACTTTGCTACAAAGTTCTTTAGGCTGCTGGTGTGGAATCCACTATCCCCTACTTAGACAATGTGGTCACATGGGACCGAGTAGTGATGGTTGCAGTTATGGTAGCGGGCTTGAGGTAGACTTTGCCTGCATATTGATTTCGGAGATCCATGAGAGGGCCTTCAAGGCCACCACCACCTTTCCATTCCCGTGCCTCATCTTCCACCCATGTAGGGATTCGTCTGTACCGATATGGCATTGTTAAAGGTTGCTTCATGCAACCAAGACTCTAGAAATTGGCCTCATTCGGGATGATTCCAACCTCACTGCACCGTGGAGAGAGTCACAGGTTGAGGTTCCATCTCATGGTGATGATTTGGTTACCGATGTTGAGCAAATGCAGGCCGATGACTCCACCATTCCAGCCACTACAACACCCACTTAGGCTCCATCATGTTCGGCCGCCAGTCAGTCTCCTAGCTCATCCACAACCAAGCCCTCTTTAGGGTCCACCGCCATCCCTCTAGCATGATTCCAGAAGCTGAAGACACAGATGGCCACCTTGCTTCAGCATATGAAGCCACAGATGTAGCGGTCCATAGCAGAGTCCGAGGCTAGGATGGATATGTCACCACCCAACCCTAATAGTGACACGGCGTACTTGACCCTGAAGGGGTCTCGTACAAGCCCTTAGCATATCATCATTACATAAGACATAGAATAATGCGGTAAAATTAAAACTTTTACAATAGAAGTTCAACTTCCTTCACATATGAAAACTAGGAATCTAGGCTTGTCTCGTTAGACCATCAAAACATAGGAATATGAAAGTTGGGACTTAGCCCTTACATCAATACAAAGTCTTATCAAAGAAAGTACAACATAGTCTTTAACAAATAAAGTAAGCTAGAACTAGAATTAATAGCATCTCGTCCTCGGACTTGAGGGCTCACCAAAACATGGAGGTGGCAACCCAAGTTTCTTGAAGAATAGACTAAATGAACCTCAACGGCTCGACCTACACTCATAGGAGATGTAGAAGAGAACTGGTTAGTACAAAATCACTAAGTATGGAAACATGCATAAAAATCCTTAAATATGATAAAAAGGACATTTTTTTGTGTAAATCATGCATTTATCAAGTTATAAGACCATTTATGCACATAAAGACATAAAACAAGTTATAACAACATTATCACATAATTCTTCATAACATAGTAGAACCATCACCTTAGCAACTCTAAAAGCATACTTGTGCAATGTATAGTTGGCATCCCATAATACCAACTATACACATTATCCATTTAGAATCACCTTAGTGACACATATCAACTTTAGATCTCATCATAATCCATAATCATACAAAAGGAATAATCATACTCATTACATATACATAAGGAGAGTCATACCATAGCAACAATCCAATCAACATATATCATACCTTCATGTCTTACCATAGCATAATGAACCAACCCACAAGCCCTTTCAAAGCTTACTTGTGCAATATAAAAGTGAAGTCTCATACCCCCACTTCTACAAAGTAAACTTATCAAGAAATCACAAGTATAGTTCAAGTCATATTCATTATCTTATTAAATATGGAGAAGTGCATTAACCGACATAGACCATGTAAGCTACATGGAATCCGGTGTCATATAACCCCATACAGAAAAAAGGCGTCCTACTTGCCTAAAGTAGAACTAGACATATATAACTTTAATGTGGACTCACTAGCTAATACCTATGCGGGCACATAGTTATGGGATAGGGAGATTGTTTCTAGAAACCCGGCCTATTTTACTAGCGGGAGAGTTTAAATCTCATGAGAGCATATGTAGAAGACCCGGCCTAAAACTAGCGGGAGAGTCTCTACCTCGTTAGCCATATCCGCTCGGTGCTAAGCATTATTATCATAGTTATACATAGTTAAGGTGAATTACAATTTCATATGTGAAGGAGTACATTACCCTTCACCAACCCAACTCATAACATAGCTCATTTATTCAACATGGTGAGAACTACCTTTCACCTTAGAATCATCATATAATCATCCAAGACAATTCATACATAATGTTCTGTAGTAGTAAAGGAAACTAGTCTTTCAACAATACCATAATTCCCACATTAGTCATTGGATCTTCAACATTCAAGTGGAACATAACTTCATACATAAATACATGAAAAGTAAGCACCTCCACCTTTCAAGTGGATCAATCAACTCATATATAAGAATCTTAAACATAGAGTACCTTCATACATTGCCTTCAAGGCAATACATCAAGATTCAACACTTACAATTTACCCTTCAAGGTCCATAGATCATGTCTTGCAATCACACTTAGAATTACTATTTTAAGTATGAATCAAACAAGACTAATTGACTAAATTAACATAGATACTATTCTAAGTATTCACATTGCATGAACAAACCCATCTCAATTTTATAAAGTTGGGGTCATGGGGAAGCACATGGGTTCATGGAGAATTTCACAATAAAAACCCTAAATAAATATCAAATTTATCATAATATAGGATAATTAACAGAAGGAAATCGTTTTCTAGAAAAATCGATGGCTAGAATCAAAGCCCTAGATTTTGAAAAAATTCCCAATTTCAAAAATTAGTGTTGAAGGGCTTCATGGAGAAATAAATTTCATGAATGAAGGTTGCCATACCTTAATTGAAGCGTTGCCACGAAATTGGAGTGAAAACCTTGGAGCTTGAACCCTAATCTTGAAGCTTTTGGTGTTCTTCAATGGAGGAACTTGAAAAGAGAGAAATATTGGAGAAGAGATGAACTTTTTTATTTTGAAGTGGGTGTTTGTGATAGGTGATTAATTTTGGGGATATTTTAATATAAAATCCCTTGTATAGTTATTTAGAATTAATATAAAATATACCCACTTTCTAATTTAACTTAAAAATTTTATTTACGAAAATGCCTCTGCACATATGGACTTAGCCAAAAAAACTAAAGAAATGTCTAAAGGAGCATTTAAGGTCCTTGAAGTGGTCCACCAGCCTTGGACCTTTCCTTGGGCATTGCCTTTGGCTTTTTAAAGCGAAGGAATATCCATGGGAGTATCAAAAGGCCTCTTTATATTTATTTAAAAATAATATAGACTATACCCATTTAATTTGGACTAAAAAGGAAATTATGAAATTACCCCTTTTTATGCCTCTCTTGGATTGCCCAAATAAAACTAAGGCAAATACCGAGGGAGCTTGTAAGGCCCTTGAATTGATGTACCTTCCTTAAATCCTCCCTTGGACTTGCCTTTAGCTTTTTAAAGCTAAGGCATAAGTTTGCAAGGGAGTACACGACATTGTGCCCCCACATACACACGTGCACTGCCTAGTGAACTAAGGCAGCCCCCACGGGTGGTGGTCCCCATTCAGTGGGGCCCTCTTTTTTCCTTATCCACTCACTTTTAAAGCCCCTAAAATAAAAAACTAAGTAATAGTGTAAGGGACCTTTTAAGGTCCATGGACTCCTTCAAGTCCCTTGAACCCATGCGTGAACTGCCAACTTGCCCAAATTGGCTTCGACAAAGTTCACGAGGCCCTTCAATGACAGTGAACTTTTTCACCTCCCTTGAACGCTCTCTTGAAAATGTACTTAGTCAAAATTTGTACTATTTTAGAAATCTACATTTCTGAATAAACTTTTAAGATTGATACATTAAGCTCTAATTTGACCTAGTATGTTTTGGAGTGTTAAAGGAGTGGATGATGAACCAGAAGGTTCAGGTTGTTCATAAGCGCTGGATACTAATATACCGTGAGTTTACAGTATTTTTAATACATTTCACTTAAGAGTTGTGTGTGTCTAGGGCCATTTTGTATTAGAATTAATGTTTTTGTGTTATATTTGTAGGAAATAGGCTTGGACGAGGTCCAGAAATATGACAGCGAAAAATCTACAGAAGGACCCCCCTACAGAAGTGACCTATGGACGTAAGTCCAGTCACGCTTTGTAGATGGGTGGCGTATATGGCGCATCAGGGATGTCTTGACCAATTATTAAAATACGGAAGCAATCATGGAGCGTAGGTGGACTCACGGGCCATCCTGCACCTCCATTGTTTGTATCAGAGATTTGGAGTTCCAGTACCTAAAGAAAAATTCTAAGTGTGGAGCCACTTAAAGACCTATTGTCCGTACTGCCCGTGTCTGTCGTTTGTGTCTGAATGTTGAAGGTTCCAGCTTCTGTGAAAAAGTCTAAGTCTTGAATTACCGAAGGGACCTATGGACTCTAGGTCGATCCACGGTTCGTAGGTCAGTCTCATCGATCGAAGTCGCGTCCAGTAGTTTATTTCCTTATTTCATTTTCTTTTTGTTTAGGACAAGTTATTCTATAAATATAGGGTATGTAAACCTCGTTTTTTGGGAGTTAGACATTATTGTTAACTTTTAGATCTTGGTATTTTCTTGGGAATTAACTTGCGAAATTTTGGAAATTTGATTTCCTAAATTCGGTTTATAAGATTTTTTCTTTGAATTTCAATTGGAGATTATGGGTTTCTTCTACTCAATACGTCAGTTCATGAATTCTTCTTCTACAAATATGAATTGTGTTCTTACAAGCTTGAGTAGCTAAATCCACAACTAGGGTTGTGGGAACCATTAGCAATTAACAACGTATGAATAATAACTAAGTAATTCTTGACTAGTGTTGATTCATGTACTGTTAATTCTTTTTTTTAGAAGTCTTTTTAATGAGTGTACGCATTAGAAATCGCCTTGTTGCTACTTGTCGGACCAATGAGGTAGTTAATAAGAAAAGAATTATCAACAGAGATTTAGTGTGATATTATCTAATACTCTAATGTCAATTGGTGCGAGGGTGAAAACTAAGTCATACATTGATGTTATGTCTAATGAGGTAAAGGTAAGGGTTAGTAAATTATACACACGTAGCTGGACCATGGTGCAGGGTGAAATTTTCTATTTGGCGGACCAAGCACTTATGGATACATAACTTACCACTTTGCATGTGATACACTAGGAAATGATTTCTATTAATAGGATTACCGCGTTAAGAGTTTATGGGAAACATATACACCCTAGTTTCTCTCTCTCATTGATAACAACAAAGTTCGAATCTTGCACAGTTGTTACTTAACTAATCAGTTAATTGTTACACAACCCCCCCTTCTTTACTTGTCTCGGAAATAAGTTGACTAAACGGATATAATAGTGAGTTAAGTTTAAGTCTAAACCATATTCCTCGTTGGATCAACCCCAACCTACAAGTTGGGTTCTTAATTTGACAACGATCGCTTATACTTCTTTAGGGAGGTTTAATTTCAGCGTATCAAATTTTGGAGCCGCTACCAGATAATAAGGCTTTTAGGTTAAGTTTAACTACATTATTGAACTTTAGTCAGTTATTTCCTATTTTTACTTTTATTTTTTGTTTTTGTTTTCTACAGGTTTCTACTCTAGTGTATGCCAAGTATATGGATTCGAGACGAACCATTGACCCCATACGATCCAGAGTTAAGCAGACCTTTGAGAAGAATGAATAATCGAGGGGTCCAAGTAAACCCAATCATTGTGAATCTAAGTGATGGAGTTGATTTGCAGCCTCCAGGGTTGTCAATGAGAATGCTCAGGCTTAGGGCGATAATCTACTTGGAGATGCATTGAGGGTGCAAATTCCGCCAGAACCACGGTTGCAAGATAACTACAGGGTCGAGTTTAATACTGTTGAATTTGAAGGACCCATTTTTCTCCCTCCACTACCTCTGGGTCATACATTCTTGGTGACTAGTAGTTTGATGCAGATGCTTACATAGAGTGGTTCTTTATTGGTATGGCTTACGAAGATCTGCATGGGTATATGGCCAGGTCGAGGAGTGTTTGTAAGGGTTGTGTGGGGCGACCAGAGTTGGATATGAACGTCATAGGGTTGAGAGTCTTCCCTCTATCAATGACAGGAAATGCTGATGTATGGTTTTCTAAGCTCCCATACAATTCCAGGCATACAGGGGACCAATTGCACAAGGTGTTCATGGCAAAGTACTTTCTGTTGTCAAAAAAACTGAACAACAAAGATAAACTCAACAACTTCGTTGCACTACCTAAAGAGTTTGTCAGTAGTTCATGGGACAGGTTAACTGCATTCATTAGAATTGTTCTGAACCACAAAATTGATGATGAGTCACTAATGAAGTATTTCTACAAAGGTCAAGTTGACACCGTTAAGGCTATGCTTGATACTATTGCTGGAGGATCATATGGCGAGTAATCTTTTAAGGAGATCATTGAGAAACTGGAGAAAATTTCCCAAAACAATAAAGCATGGAGCAGTAGAAAATCTGACACTAAAAGAAGCACCATTGCATTTCAAGTTGCACCTAGTCAACCGGCTGATGATACTCATTAGGAGATCGCACAGATAAGGGCAGAACTTGGGTTGGTAATGAAGCATGTAAGCGGAGGTCCAGAAAAGATAAATGTAGTGAACTACTTGATTAAGACTCCACCATCACCGGAGGATGAATGTTACTATGAGGAGGATGCTTATTTGGTGAATGATCAGACGAGGGGTTTCCGAGCTAACGCCTAAGGTTCCCATTTGGATAATCAATTCTTCAAAACTTAGGAAAAACTAGAGAAAACTATTTCACCAGTTCAAAACTCAATAATACACTAAAAATATATGAGCTAAGATACTAAACTAAATGTTCAATAATGTATTAATAGTCACCAAAAATATGTTGCGAAGATTCACTCAACGAAGTAAGTTGGGCTCACCGAACTACTCGGCGAGCCACCCTTTGGTCATTTCCATCGCCCTTTTGCCTTAGCATTCAGTATCCTCAAGGTCTGTAACATTGGGCGATCCAACACTGCATTGCAGAACCACTCGGCGATCCACCGACTTGTTCTTTTTCTCGCCAACTTGGTTCTTTCCTTCAAGGCTTGTCACACTTGAACTTTAGGCAATCAAGTACCCATTTGGCGACTCACCAAGTGAACTTGGCGATCACCAGGCTTACTTTTCTTCATTCTTTCAGCTTGCTTTGTTCCATTTCGCAAATTAGTATCCTTGCTTTGTTCCTCAATCCATATACCTAGAAATCAAGGGTTTTACATTAGTTATTGGCAAAAATTAAATAAAGCCCTAAATGAGTCCAAATCTTGAATCCATCACCCATCAGGCCTAACATTGGAGAAGTTCCTATCACCGGTCCTAGCTCTTTTCACCTTCCTATTCTTTTTCTTGAGTTTTTCTTCCTCTATACACCATAAGGCGTGAGATATTTATATCATGATGGAGCATTGCCGAACAACATTCTTTTACTACCAAGCCGGACACACCCGTCAAAAACCTACTCATCTCATCCCTAGAATATTCCACCATAGATGGAGCATACTTGGATAGTTGGGTAAATTTCAAGGCATAATCCTTAAAGCTCTTGCTACCTTTCCTAAGTTTAATAAATTCTTCCACCTTAGCTTCCCTCAACTCTCGGGGAAAGAACCTATCAAGGAACACTGATTTGAATACTTCCCATTTTATGGGACCCGCTACTACCGGCCTATTATTCTTCAATTGATTATACCATACTTGTGCGACACTTTTCAGTTGGTAAGCGGCCAACTCCACTTTTTCTACCGAAATCACCCCAATAATAGCAAGTTTTTTATAAACCTCTTCCACAAATTCTTGAGTGTGCTCTTCCACTTTGGAGTCATGAAATTTGGGAGGGTTCATTCAACTAAAATCCCTAACCCTTGAAGCAGCTGAACTCACATTAGGATTCGCATGAGTCATAACATCTCTATTGGCTTGAACTGTCACTGCTTGGGCTTGAGTAGTTAAAGCTTGGGCCAACATTTGAAAAGCCGACTTAACCTCCACATCCGACGGTAACGACCCGAGAGCACTCCCTAATCGTTACATGCGTATTCGATCTCTCGGAGGTCTTACACAAGCCTTAGCATTCATACATCACATAGATCATAAAAATCACTAAGAATTTTGAACTTTAATTCAATAAAACCGTAAGACTTCAAGAGTCATCAACATTTGAAAACATCAATATGCAAGCAGAACTACTAAGTCTCTTTAGCCAATCTTAGACAAGAACTTAAAACGTACTAAGGGACACGACCCTTTACAAATGAAATGAAACTTAAGTGTTTATTACAGTGACTAAGAAACTTCTAAATATAGTCCTCGAATCATGAGGACATACCAAAGACTTGGAATAATGAAGCAATCCAACCAATTCCAAAGCACAATCTCCTCTTAGTTACCATAACCTATACTTGTAGTAAAATATAAGAAAGGGGTTAGTACGACACACGTACTAAGTATGAGGATATGCAAAACATGCTAAAAAGGACATTTGTTTGATAATTATGCTTTCATGCCATTTTGATAAAATCTAATGAACATCAACATAATAGGCACCTTACAAGTCACAACCAACAATACAAAGTCATATGCTTCACAATACCTCATAAACATACATAACGCATTTACCTTTACCTTCTTGCCTTGGACCTCCACCTTAAGTAACCCTTAAGCAATACCTTTGTGCAATGTATGGGCAATGTCACATACCATCACCCACACTAAGGCACCACCTTAAGGTCACAAACAGTGCACTTACCATGCATACCTTGACCATCACCAATTAATCACATAAGACATATAAGCACATAAGTCAACAAGTCACTTCATAAAGCTAGAACACTCATCAAATGTCATCCCAAGACTCACCTAAGTAAGACATGGTGACTCAGCCCCGTTACAAGCCTTGAAAAGACCTTTTTGATCTTGAGTAAGCTGAAACAAGTGTTGATTGGAAAACAAGGGCAAACTTATGGGTGAAGTCATGTATGTGTTCATCTTTGTTAGTGTGAGAGTTGTATTTGATTCTAGAACTATAAAGGGTTGAACGATTGTGCGTGAATATGGAATCATTCTTTCTGTGAGGGCATTTGAGTACTTGTGTTGAGCATGAAATTGCATTTGAAGCAAGTATTGTGAGCTTGAGAATCTTTGATAACGGTGAGTCACAACTTGAATCTTTGAGTGCACAATTGATCCTTGCATGAGTAAGTTGAATCTTGTCGTGTGTATTCATGATTAAGTCTTGTGTAACACTGTTTCAAACATATTTTTTGAACAGCTGAACTTGGGTTTTACTTGAGGACAAGTAAAAGTTTAAGTTGGGGGTGTTGAGTCTAAGATTTGGATTCATTTAGGGCTTATTTTGTGCCAATAACTGATGTAAAATCCTTGATTTCCAGGTATTTGGACTAAGTAACAAAGCATGGACACTAATTTGAAAAAAGGAACAAAGCGAGCTGAAAGAAGGAAGAAAAGAGAGACTGGTGATCAACAAGTCCATTTGGCAAGTCGCCGAGTAGCCATTTGACTGCTTAAAGTTCTAGTGTGCCAAGCCCTGAAGGAGAAAATCAAGTTCGCAAGAGAAAAGAGCAATCGGTGGATCATCGAGTGGTTCCGCGATGCAGAGTTAGATCGCCTAAAGTTACAGACTTGTAGGATGCTAAAGGCCAAGGCAAAAAGGAGATGGAATTGACCAAAGGGCGGCGCGCCCGACCTACTGTGCTATATTGCCCTTCGCAACACATTTTTGGTGACTATAAATACATTTTCAAACATTAAGTTTAGTATCAAGTTTTATTCTGAACAATCTTTAAAATTAATTTTGAGTTTGCACTTTGAGTATTGAGACAAGTTTTTCTTAACTTTGAAGAATTGAAGTTTTTCACTTTTGAGAAATTGGAAGTGGGTCTTTGAGATTCTTCAATTTTTACCTTTGTCGAAGAAAGTAATCTTACCAAGTTGATGGAAACACAATTTGGTAACAATTTTTATGATGTCTAGCTAAAACACCCATTCTTGGAGTGTGATTATGGGCTGATTTAGTTTATGGGTATTGCTAATTGTTAGTTTAAATGCTGTTTAGAATGATTGCAATCATCAATTATGGTTTAACTTAAAGAATTGTAGTTGCAAATGCAGTTCTACCTTCGTGTTTCTAGCTTGCGAGAGAGAGAGGTTTTAAAACCAAGATTATTGATTTATGGTCTGTGAGTATTGGGTTGTCATGTGTTCAGCTCGAGAGAGTGAATTCTAAACCCTTTTCCACACATTCAGCTCGAGAGAATGAATGGACTAAGGCATAGGTTGTTCTTATTTTGTATGCTTATCAATGTTCGAGAGAAATTGACTTGATTCGAGGTAAATTGTTCGAGAGAAAGTTTACTTCCTCTATAGTCTAGCTTATTCACTAATATTCAGCTATTTCTTAACAGCTGCAATTACCCATTTGTTTACATTAGCCTATAATCGAATCACATCCCAAGAACCCGTCACATTATTGTTATTAATGTGTTATTTGCTGATTGTTGTAGCTGATAATTTCAAACCAAAAACCATGTTATTTGACATCCATGTCACTCCCTAATTTGAATTATGTTTTTATTCGTAAATGTCTATTCCTTTGGCTGACTTGAACATATTTGTACTTTTCTATTAATTATTAAACACGTACCACTCCTTGTGGAATTTGATCCCAACTCATTTAGTTGGGTTATATACTAACTAACTATCGTTGACGCTTAGAATTGGATAAAGTGTCTTTGATAATGTTATTCAATCATCTGGCCACCCTCATAATCTTTGGGCTTTTGACGCTCATGGGGAAGAACATACCTATCCTTCTCCCCTTATTTTTCATTCCAGGTGGCGTTAAGATCATGCCACTCCCTATCACGGTCTCTCCAGCCCTCATCTTTATTCCAAACTTGGTTTCCACCCGGTCTACGGTAGTTAGCATGATAACCTTCTTCTTTGTTGGCTAGGAAGTTTACTTCCTCATGGTACATCGCTTCAAACATGGCCTCATCTGGGTTTACACAACCAACACCCACAACATTATCACTCCTCGTACCAGTATCCATGGCGTTCTTGGCCAAGATGTCCAGGTGGGTCATCATCTTAGCCATGTTTTGGTCTCTCTCGTGATCTTTTTCAATTTGCTCGTTTGCCAACTTGTAAGTAAGAGGAGAGAACTGATCTTCACGGGTGTATCATGCCCGGTTAATCTTGGTCATGCCATCAAGGAGTTGGGCTGCTATCACATAAGGTTGTTGCATTAAACCTCCCGGAGAAAGTTGATCAGCCACTTCTTTGCTCACCCAATCAAGGATTCTGTAAAAGTATTACAACAGAACGTTATCAGGCAATCCATGAATTGGGCATTGCAGCACCAACTTCTTAAACCTTAGCCAAGTCTCATGGATTGGCTCACCCTCCAAACGCTTGAAGATTTGATATTGTCCCTAAGTGTCATCATCTTTGAAGGAGGGAAAAATTGAACTTGGAATGTGACTTCACGTATTAAGACACACTTCGGTTCAAGTGCCAACGATCGTGTGTAGTGATATAACCCAACCAAGGGTTGGGATCGTTACCACAGGGAGTGGTTTTGAGAATTAATAGAAAAGTAAAATCAAGTTCTAATCAATCATAGCAGTAAATATTAACGAATAAAAACATAATACATCTAAGGGGTGATGCAGGCGCCAATTATCAATAGAGATTTGTATTAGCTAATTCAAGAAAAAGACAAAAATATAAGGAAATGAGATAAGAAGACGAGATTCTTGGGATGGGATAGGAATATGGGATAAAGATACTATCGGGTAAATGCTATTGATAGTACATCGCTGAATATCTGTAACTAGGCTAGACTTTAGTGGGGAAAATTCTCTCTGGAGCAACTTACCCCGAATCAACTTGATTTCTCTCGAACACCAAATTTCCGCATTAAAGCACAACCTCTTCCTTAGCCCATTCACTATCTCAAGCTAAAAGTGAGGGAGAGGGCCTAGGATTCATTCTCTCGGGCTGAACCCACGACGACCCAATAACCACCGGCTATCGATTTAGTAGTCTTAGTTCTAAAACCTCTCTCTTGAGCAAGCTAAAAACACTACGATGAAATCGTATTTGCAACTACAATCACATTAACTTCAAACACAACTACTAAACGAAACCACATTTAAATAGTGAATATACCAACAATAAGCAACACCCAATAATAAATTTAACTCATATTCACAAAATCACACCCTAAGAATTGGGGTTTTAGCTAGACATAGAAAAAGGGAAGAAAATGATATCAAATCGAAGTAACATCAACTGGGTATGATTTATATTCACTTTAAACGAGTTTAGGATGAAGAATTTCCAACACCCACTTCCAATTTCTTGTAATTGGAAATCTTCGAGCTCAATGTCTCAAAAAATTCTAAGAACTAAAACTGAAAATTTTTTAAGTCTCCCAAAAAAAATTTCTCTCTAAATTCTGATACTAAGCTTACAATTTAAACAAGTATTTATAGTGTTCGAAAATTTGTGCTGCGAAGGACCATTCGGCGCAGTTAGTCGGGATCACTGACGCACTCGGCGATCTGCCCTTCAGTTTGGTTTGTCACCTTTCTGCTTTTGCCTTCAGCATTCTCGAGTTTTGAGGAATTGGGCGATAGAGTGCTGCTTCACGGAACTTCTTGGTGACACACCGACTAATCCTTTTCATCGCAGACTTGACATTCTCCTTGAGGGCTCAGCACACTGGAACATTCGGTGGGATTTAGTACCTTTCAGTGACTCGCCTAATAGTTTAGGCAATCCTCAGGAAGTCTTTCCTCTGTTCTTTCACCCGCTTTGTTCCTTTTTTTCTTGATAGCTTCCAACCTTTATCTCTCAATCCAAATAACTGAAACTTAAGGGTTTACATTAGTTATTGAGACAAAATATACATTTGAGGACACTAATTCTATTAAAATATAGCCCTAAATGAGTCCAAATTGTGAACTCATCAACACTCCCAACTTAAACTTTTGTTTATCCTCTAGTAAAACTCAAGTTCAGCAGTTCAAAATGGATGTCTCAAACAGTGCAACACAAGACTCTATCATGAATGTACACAACAAGGCTTAACTTACTCATGCAAGGATCAAATGTATACTCAAATACTCAAGTTGTAACACACCATTATCAAAGATTCTCAAGCTCACTATACTTGCTTCAAATGCAAGTTCAAGCTCAACAAAGGTATTCAAATGCCCTCACACCAACACAATGATTCCATATTCACACACAATTTTTAATCATTTAAAGTTTCGGAATCAAATGCAACACTCACTCTCACAAAAAAGAACACAATACATGCTTTCACACAAGGTTTGCCCATATTTTCCAATCAACAATTGTTTCAGCTCACTCAAGATCAAAAAGGTCTTTTCAAGGCTTGTAATGGATTGAGTGCAAAGGTATGGTCATTAAGGCTCAGTGACTTTTATCCTCATGAAATGTGGTGCTCACAACACTTCCTTTTCTCTTCTTTCATCATTTTCTTTACTGCTCAGATGTCATCCATTATTCACTTTTTGTGCATTGTTCGAGAACCCAATTTCTTTTGTACTTTATTCCATAATTTTTTCATTCATTTTTTTTCTTTTTAATTTTATATGGAGGGGTTCCATTTTTCTCAAAACCATGGGTTAAAGGAGACTTTTCTTGCACTTCTTGACTTGCTTTCTTTTTTCACCACACCTCCAACTTAGGCTTTGGGCCTAAGTTGGCTATTCAATCAATTCACAAATCAAGAGGATTATAGGTAGTGGATTAAGGGAGGTCATGTTTTCATCAAGTTTCTTCCAAAGAAAGGTAAGGCTCAAGGGATGTTCAAAAGAGGGTCACACACTCACAAGGTAGGCCACAAAAGAGGTTTATGTCAAATTGGCTCACACTCTTCGAAGTTGCCTAAGATCATATCAAGAGATAGCCTTACTTAGTCGACCGGACAAACAGGGAAGGTGTTATCATGCATGGTTCACAGCAAGCTCATCACACAAGGCATCGACACCAAAGTTAAACAAGACTCTACACTTTCGCTAGTGTGCAACGTTCATCACAAGAGAATCAATTCGATAATTGGCTAGTCACAACGAGATGCAAAGAGTTCACATATTGACTATGTAACTTCACTTGGTCTCATCGTAGCCGCACATTCATGTTAGTTCGATTATGAGCACTATTCGAGTCCTCGGTAGTGATCAAAACCGGTACTCAAATTTGCAAGAGAACAACTACATTCAACACATGCAAGAGGTGGCAAAAAGTTTTTCGGAAGGGTCAAAAATAATTTACAATTAAAATCAAGAAGCGACAAGTTCAAACATTCCGCAAAAAGTAGTGTATAACACGAATTTAGTTGAAAGCCCAACATATAAACAAATCTAATATGCACAAAGTTTGGCCTCACCCCACCACAAACAAAAATCATTTGTCCTCAAATGCAAACGAAAATATCCGAAAGTAAAATCAAGTAAGACAGAGAGGGAGGTAAAGAGGGGATCTTGTCTACGCAGTCACTCCACTTGTTTGCGCATTAATACCCGGTGCATCTGTCTGGTCTCGGGTCTCAGTACCCGGAGTCACCTCAGCACGAACAGTAATAGCACTAGGAGCAACTAAGAAGGTCACCAGCATCCTTCAGTAATGAAGTGAAGTCCGTAGACTTCAGATAGTCTACGTCCATCCTCAAGTTTGCTACCTTGTCCTACTAATCCGTAACCTCAGAGGCCTCTCCCCGTCTGCTCACACAAGTTGTGACTCTCACAGCCAATTCATCAAAAGAAGTCTGGAGGGGGGTAAGTACAGTAAGGATGGCACTCTCGATCATTCTTGAGATGGATCTCTCAAGTTGGGTTGCCCTCACATCAGTTGAATAGGCCAAGTGCCCCATCTTCAGAATCATGGCCTGAGTAATCTTGATTGACTGGGACGAGGTGGAGATGCCCGTAACCTGTGAAGAAGTAGAATGGGCAGAAGGCCCGAAGGTTGAAGTACACGAAGATGCCTCTACAGGTATCGAATCGATATCCACCTCCGGGGATGTGTCCACCAAAGCTACCCTTCTTCTGTTAGTCTCCTCTCTAGTATATTCATCCTCAATGCGATGGATGTCAGTGGAGGAGGATGGGATAATATTGAGATCTCTAGCAGCATCCCGTGGCATTCCAGCACGCCAGTACAAATCTGTGATCAGTACGGGGAAGGGCACAGAGGTCTGCTTCTTCTTGGCTCTCATGGCCATCTCCTGCTCTATGATAAGGGCCAAGTTGAGCCGCCTCTTTGATAAAATAGACCCCAGGAAGATTGCTTTTGCATGTCCGAGGATGGATTTGTTCTGTGAAGGCATAAGTGAAGTACTGTTGAATCCAAACCAATAATGGGAAGCTATATTCAAATCATTCTTTTCGATCTCGACTCCCATCTCAATCCACCTAGGAGTGGTATGAGAAATAAGGGGGCAAGTCAACCCTTTAGATCCTCGAAAGTTTGTGCCATAGGCAGACCGTCATATCAGAGTTAAGACCCTAGAGGCCTATCTAATACAACATTAATGTACTCCTCACTGCAATTCACTTCTACACCTCGATCAGTGATCGACTTAACCGATCTGAACTCGCTGGCCTTCTTTTTACTCTTTGGCACTAGTTCACCATATGTTGTGTAACACTCATAGACCTATGAAGGAATATACGGACCTTGGGGTGGGATCTGGTGAAAATCTGGAACTAGTGCCATTGTAATAACTCCGCTACACTGGGGTACTTGCCTTCTAGACACTCGGTAGATAGAAGTTTCTCCTTAAGGATGTTGCGCAAAGCATCTCCTTTCAACCTGTTGAGAAATCTAGGTACAGGAACGACTGGTGGCACGGGAGCGACTGGAGGTGCCGGAGTTGGCAGTGATTCTACTGGTGTGGATGCATGAGGAACTTTGGTAGACGTGGGGTGAGATTTAGCCCGAAGCTCATTACTTTGGGAAATCAAAGATTGTTTGTCTTTAGGCTCAAACAAATCAACCCAGCTGTCAACATTCACTCTCTCAAACGTGTGCTTCTTTCTTTTGCCTTTTTCTCCAAGTGGGAGTTCTTGCCTTCTCTTCTTTGAAGGATTTGATCCCCCTTCATTTATAGTAATGCCCGTGCTTTTTGCTGGGGTAGCCTATCTAGATTTGCTCATACCATATTTGCAATACATCAGAGAAAAGTTAGTAAATACTAATATCAAAGAACCAAAAATTAACTATAGACAGACTCGCCGATCTAGTCGGCGAAATGCTAAATCTCTTTAGCGAGCTGGATCAAGCTCGCCGAAGGGATTGGTTCAAAATTCTCAGCATGTCGGTGAAGGGAGGTCCCGTTCGGGGAGCAAGGGCTAGCCCGCCGAAAGTTCCAATGCAAAAAGAGTTCAGGGGCTCAGACAAAGGGCAATCAAGAATACCTTCGACGAGTCGCCTAGTGCTTTCGGTGACCTCAGGCTTCTCGTCAAAAGTTACAGAATTCAACTACTCATTAAGCATGAAATTGAAGGCGATATGGGGACATTAGGTAAACCGTCGAGTGCTTCGGCGACCTCGACCTAACTTGCCAAATGGCCCAACGTCCCTATTTTCAACCCAATTTCTCGAATTCAACCCCATAACCCCTCAAAAAAAATCAAAGCATGCACTAGTTAAATTAAGCTCAGACCCATAACACCGATCACCCCGGGATACTCACACTTCTCCCGGTTTTGCCAAATTTGACCATTTGATGACTTCTGCCCTTCAGAATGGTAAAACCCACTCTATCATTATGCAATTTATGCCATTTAGCACAGATATGGGCTACTCAGACTTCACCCAACCAATCTAACCAATATGCAAGCACAACCCACAAAATTTAATTTATTTTAAGGCACAAATTTACGGGCATTCGATGATCAAAATAATACGGGTAAGATTATCAAATAAAAATCAGCATTCAAACATTATAATCGTATCAGAGAGGCCCAACGCACTTTACTAGGATAAGATCATTGCAAATGAGTACAAATTTAATAAAATAAACTAGGGGTTTGGAAAACCAACCTTTTATGCCAATTATAGTAATTTGAAATGCTAGGCGGCAATGTAATCCAAAGTCTGAGCACCAATAAAAACCCAAAATACTTATGGAATGCAAAAATATTGAAAATACTAACTAGGTGACAGTTTGCGAAGTTTGAAAGCGAGGGAAAGTGAAGAGTTTGAAACTTTGAACATTGTCCTTTTAAAACCGTCTAATTCTCGCCCATTCGGTGACATTAGTCGGGCTCATCGACCCACTCGGCGACACGCCGAATATTCACTTACCTCGTCGAGTTTTACAGACCCTCCAGTTAATGTGGGGGTCCAAACGACGGTCTACGTCGGGATCGCCGACCTGGTCGGCAACTCGCCAATAATTACCTGGGCTCGCCGAGTTTTACAGACTCTATTTTGAAGATGTCTTGAGTCAAATGGCGGATTAGGGCGGGTGCGCCGACCTATTATGCAATGCACCGACCTGACGTTTTAGCTCCCCAACCTGCAATTTCCAAACACTCTCTACACTTTAACCTGCAAAATCAACACACCATTATTTCTAAAACAAAAACAAAGCAATAAAGTGTTTTGGGTTGCCTCCCAAATAGAGCCTTAGTTAACGTCATGGCACGACGCAAGTCACCATTCAAACGTCACTAGGTAACCCCCATTTATGTTGTGAGTAGAGACATGATAGCACTTGGCCTATTTGGGCATCTTGTGGCTGAATAATCATGGAATGGGAGGTCGTCATCTGATTTAGCATTTCAACTTTCTCTTTTGTCTCATTCAACACTCTATCATGTTCCTCGATTTTGGGTAGAATGAGTGAGAGGACCTCTCCATTTTGTCCACCCTCATGCTGCTTCATCTTTTTACACTTGCGAGGGGGAAGGTACTTGCTCTTCTTTCCAAACCTTGCTTCCCACTTCATTACCTTCTTGGAGATATCATCCAGCTGAATCAACAGTGCAGCCCATTCGTTGTCCTTTTCTACTTCCATGTTGGCTTTAACCATCCCATCAAGGCGTTGGGCTACTAATCCATATGGTTGTCGTATCAAACAACCTGCAAAAAGTTGATCAACAACGCTTCTGTTTTTGGGACCAAGGCCTCTATAGAAGCATTCTAGCAGCAATTTGTCAGGCATTCCATGATTTGGGCACTGCTGTAGCAAAGCCTTAAATCTCGGCTACATATCATGGATAGTCTCACTTTCCAATTGCTGGAACGTTAGGAGGTTATCCCTAAAGTTCAATAACCTAAACATGGGGTGATCTATTAGGTTAAAGTTTTCACCTTTTATACTCATTTTTCCTATTTCAACACACAAATGAGCAAAACAAAACTAAAAATTAAGTAAGTAGAGCTATCACTAACAAGAACAAAATCCAACTTAACTAAAAATTCTCAATTAGCACCACTCCCCAGCAGTGGCGCCATTTTGACTTCACGTATCAGGACACTACTTCGGTTCAAGTGCCAACAATCGTGTGTAGTGACATAACCCAACCAAGGGATCGTTCCCACAGGGTGTGGTTTCGAGAATTAATGGAAAAGAAAAATCAAGTTCTAATCAATCATAGCTGTAAATATTAACTAATAAAAACATACTAAATCTATGGGGTGACGCAATTATCAATGGGGGTTTGTATTAGCTAATTAACAAAAAATACAAAAATATAAGGAAACAAGATAGGGGAGACGGGATTTTTGAGATGGGATATGAATATGGGATAAAAGACACTATTAGGTAAATGTTATTGATAGTATATCGCTGAATATTTTTAACTAGGCTAGATTTTCGTGGGGGTAAATTCTCTCTTGAGCAACTTACCTCGAATCTACTCGATTTCTCTCGATTACCGAGTTGTTGCATTTAAGCACAACCTCCGACATAGCCCATTCACTCTCTCGATCTAAAAGTGTGAGAGAGGGCCTAGGATTCACTCTCTCTAGCTAAACCCATGATGACCCAATAACCACTGGCTATCGATTTGGTATTCTTAGTTCTAAAACCTCTCTCTCGATCAAGCCAAAAACACTAAGATGAAATCATATTTGAAACTACAATCTCATTAAGTTCAAACACAACTACTAAACGAAATCACATTTAAACAACGAATATACCAACAATAAGCTACACCCAAGAGTAAATTTAACCCATATTCAGAAAATCACACCCCAAGAATTAGGGTTTTAGCTAGACATAGAAAAAAAGAAGAAAATGATACCAAATCGAACTAACATCAACTAGGTATGATTTATATTCACTTCAAACGAGTCTAGGATGAAGAATTTCCAACACCCACTTCTAATTTCTTTGAATTTGAAGTCTTCAAGCCTTCAAGCTGAATGTCTCCAAAAACTCTAACAATTAAAACTGAAAATATTCTAAGTCTCCCAAATAAAATTTCTCTCTAAAGTCTCATACTAAGCTAACAATTTAAACAAGTATTTATAGTGTTCAAAATTTTTGCTACGAAAGACCATTCGGTGCAGTTAGTCAGGATCGCCGACACACTCGGTGATTCGCCCTTTGGTCTGGTTCATCGCCTTTCTGCTTTTGCCTTCAGTATTTTCACATTTTAAGGCATTGGGCGATAGAGTGCTGCTTCGCGGGACTGCTCGGCGATGCGCTGACTTCTCTTTTTCATCATAGACTTGACCTTCTCCTTCCGGGCTCAGCACACTAGAACATTCGGCGGGATTTAGGACCTTTCGGTGACTCGCCTAATAGTTTAGGCGATCCTCAGGAAGTCTTTTCTCCGTTCTTTCAGCCACTTTGTTCCTTTTTTCTTGATAGCGTCCAAACTTTGTCTCTCAATCCAAATACCTGAAACTTAAGGGTTTACATTAGTTATTGAGACAAAATATGTATTTGAGGACACTAATTCTATTAAAATATATCCCTAAATGAGTCCAAATTGTGGACTCATCAGAATACGGTGATAAGATCTGTCCCATGAAGTGATAGATTCCCTTGGCAACTCAGCCAACCACTTGCATGCTTCTCCCATTAGAGAAAATGGGATCAACCTCAACCGGACCAACTTTTGAGATATGTTCTTAAAGGAGAATGGTCTCGAAACATCAACAAAGTTTCTTATATGCTCATGGGGATCCTCATGAGCCAACCCACCAAACAAACCCTTCAGTTGTAAGAGATGCAACATGGTGCTTGTAATGTGGAACACATCATTCCCTTTAGTTGGAGGCAAACGAATGACACCAACTCCACCCACTAGATTTGGGTCATTGACATTCGGTTCATTGACATCATTGAGATTCCCGATGTCATCTTGGTGGCCCACTTCGCTACCATTCCTTCCGTTGACACTTATTTCCTATATTTTAGCAAGCAACACAGAACCAAAACTAAAAGTAAGTTGATTCAACTATGACTAACAAGAATACAATTCAACTTCACTAAAAGAATTTCAAACAACAACACTCCCCGGCAGCGGCACCATTTTGATTTTAACGTTTCAAGCACACCTCATCCAATTCTAGGGGTTCAACAATCGTAAATCAATATAAAACCCAACTAAATGAGTTGGGGTTGAATCCCATAGGGAGCGGTACTTGTTTTAGATTCAATTGGGAAGTATAAAAGTGGTCAAATCAGTCATATGAATAAAAATTATTGAATGAAAACATCATTCAGATTCAGGGGTGACAAGAACGTCAAATGGGGGTTTTGGTTTTGATTATCAACTACAAATAGTCACAAACAATTTGAATCAAAAATAATGAGACGGGTTCTTGGGATGTGATCAATTATAGGCTAAATTAGACATATGGGTAATTGCAACTATTAGTACATAGCTAGATATTAGTGAGTAGGCTAGGCTATAAGGAAGATTGTTTTCTCTTGAACAATTTACCCCGTATCAAGTGATTTTTCTCGAACATCAACAAGCATGCAAATTAAGAACAACCCACACCTTAATACTTTTACTCTTTTGAGCTAAATGTGTGGGAAAGGGTGTAGGATTCACTCTCTCAAGCTGAACCCAGATCAACACAATACACACAAACTATCAATAAAAAACCTTAGTTCTAAAACTTCTCTCTTGAACAAGCCAAAACACAAACATAGAACTGCATTTGCAACTACATTTCTTTGGTTAAACCACAATTAATGATTGAACTCACTTTGAAATAGTATTTAAACTAACAATTAGCAATACCCATAAGCTATATCAATCCATAATCATATAATCACAGCCTAAGAAATGGGGCTTTAGCTAAACATCATAAAAAAGTAAAAACCGTAATCAAATTGATTATCCATCAACTGGGCAAGAGTGATTTCGTCCTTACAATGCTCCAATTTGAAGATTCTCAAAGACCCACTTCCAAATTCTCAAAAGTGAACTTCTTCAATCCTTTAAAGCTAAGGAAAAACTAGAGAAAACTGTCTCCAGATGCTCAAAACTTAGAAATATTTTCTTCTAAAGATTGTTTGATGAAAAGATAAATGTTTAAAAATATATTTATAGTCGCCAAAAATAAGCCACAAAAGCTCATTCGGTGAAAAAAGTCGGGCTTACCGAACCACTTGGTGAGCCGCCCTTTGGTCTCTTCCATTGCCCTTCTGCCTTGGCATTCAGCATCCTCAAGGTCTGTAACTTTGGGCGATCTATCTTGGCTTTGCGGAATCACTCGGCGATCCACCGACGACTCCTCTGCATCGCCAAATTTGGTTCTTTCCTTCAAGGCTTGGCACACTGGAACTTTAGGTGGTCTGATGAGCCACTCGGCGTGCTCTTGGCGATCTTCAGGCTCGCCAATCTTCATTTCTTCAGCTTTTTTTGGTCCTTTTTTCCTGTTAATGTCCTTGCTTTGTTCCTCAATCCATATTCCTAAAAATCAAGCCTTAATCATCAGTTATTGGCACAAAATAAGCATTTGAGGATAGTAATTTTATATAAATAAAGCTCTAAATAAGTTAAAATCTTGGACTCATCAAGAAACCAAGTTTTATTTAGTGTTATCTGAATAACAATTGTTGGATGCACAGGTGGGAAATTCAAATTTTTGGAGGAAAAGGCAAATGGTCAAGCACACATCTCACTTGACGATCTATCTCGCTTTTCTAGACTAATGGAAGGGCCAATGCTCTGCTAATTTCAGCAGGCCCAGATCCAGTTGGAAACTCATCGAGTGGACCGGTGAAGTTAGTGACCATCGCCGATCAAGGAGCAAACTAAAGTGTCATGTCCTTTCAATCATTTTAAAATCAAAATCTTTTATTATTTCGAACTTTTCGACTCCTGTGCTCTCTCAAACAAACTCTAGAATACATTTTTAGTTTAATGATGTTAAATTCCTCACATGTGATAAGAATCTGAAGTGTCAATTTGCACTTCCTCATTGCCTTAGTTCTTCTTTGTGTGCTTATGAGGTTGGTGTCTCGAATTCGCCTTAAATTTCATGATTTGCTCTGAGCATGTTATTGAGTAGTTAATGGATCTATTGTATACTTAGATGTATACCTAGTTTCTCTTTAAAAGCTTATTGTAATAGAGCATGTTAGATAATTAGATTAGCCTAAATTAGTTGATATTTCAGTTTTAATTGCTTAAATTGTGGTTGTTGCATGTTTTGGTTTTAGTGGTTGAAGTCTGAGTAACCTAAATTCAAGCAAACAAGTTGATTTTTCCCAATGATGGATTGAGTGACATCACTTTTAAGGGTGAAATCGTTGTTTGGTAGAATTTCGATCGATTAGGGGAAGTCTGAGTACCCCGGCTTAAATGTGTGTAGTGGGTTGTCTTGAATTGCATAGAATTGGGTTTGAAATTTATTATCATGGGCTGCTAGTTGAATATTGAAAATTAGGTTGGAAATATGGTACGTTGCGCCATTTGTCAAGCATAGCCAAGTCACTCGGTGGTCCCAATCACGTACCTGACTTGAATTATTGCTGAATTATTCTGTAATTTTTGGCGATATGCATTTGCTTGCCGAGTTGACTCGGTGACTCGCCGAATAACCTTAACCTCGCCTTCTTGAAGCTCAGTTTTTGTTAAATTATTTTGTGATTTTTGGGGAGCCATCTTTGCTTCGCTAATCAAGTTCGGTGCCTCGCTGAATGACATTTTGCCTCATCGATTTGTGCTAAATTGTGGATGTTTGTTCTGTGACTTTCGGCGAACCATTTCATGCTCGCTAAATGATATCGGCAACCTGTCGAGTTAATTGGTGAGTTTTTCTTTAAATTTTTAAGAATTGATATTTTGCTAACTCTTTGCAACTGCATGTGTTTTGTTTATGTTTATCTACATATATGGCTAGACCAAAGCTTCAGTGAGAGGACCTGCACCCCGAAAGAAGGCAAAAGGGGTAGGTATTGCATCGAAGGTCACACCTCCCAGTGTTACATGAGCAAAACCTCCCCCTGCTAATGTAAAGGATAAAGGGAAGAAGAAAGTGGTGTTCCAGCTCATCAGACAGCATAGCCATTAATTCTACTCACGTCACCACTTCGGAGTCTGAGATGGAAGAGGATGCAGGGTCCAATACCCCTATTCACACACCGGATGCAGAAAGGGAGTGTAACACCTCATAATCTTGTAGTCTAAGCTAAGGTCTAAGTGCTAAGGCATGGGCTAGAGATTTGGACCTTGACAGCCTCCATGAAAGTCCCCACGAATCGTGATGATGCCCATACACCTTAGGTAGTGGATAGTCAAGGGAGGAAAACCTCCCACGAGCATCATGACGCCCCATGAATGGAACCAGAACTCGTGGTGGTGCGCGTAAAAGTCTAGGTAGTGTGCACCTTAGGCAGCCTTCTTCACATGAGCCAATTCACGGCTCGTGAGGACCTTGATGGGCCGTGGTAGGGGTCATGGTGAGGAGTGAGTTTTTAGGGGTTAGTGGGTGGTTTTCCATGCCACTGGTTCATGAACACGGAAAGCACCACGCCTCGTGGAGCCTCACATGAAGATTAGGCAACCCCCTATAAGTTAGGGGCTAATTGCGTCTTTTCTGATTTTCATTAGATTAATACTATGTCATTTTAACCAAGCCTAGGACCCCTATATAAGTCATTTTAACCCCAAAGCTCACCCATTCAAGTCATTATTTCCAAAACCCAAAAGAAATCCCAAACTCTTCTTCTCAAATATTTCTCTCCCTAGAACTTGAAGAAGAAGAAAGAGTTCAAGCTAGGAATAAGGGTTTTAGTTGAGGAGGACAAGGTCATTTGTGTTCATGTTTCATCCAAAGAAAAGGGTAGGCTCAAATTGTAGTTTCCAAATGAACCCATCCTAGAGTGGAAATAGGGAAATTATATGCCTAAGGGTCAGTTTTATCTCTTTTCTCAATGCTGGAAAGATTATTTCTAAGGGTTGCATTTACCATCTAGTTAGGGTTATTGATTTAGATTTTGAGATCAAAACTCTTGAGTCGGTCCCCGTTGTTAGTGAGTTTTCGGAAGTGTACCCAGTATTTCTCCCGACAAGGAAATAGACTTCGATATTGACCTTCTCCCTGATACGCAAATTATCTCTATTCCTTGTTATCGTATGGCTCCGGTAGAACTAAAAGAATTAAATGAGAAATTGAAATATTTATTGGATAAGGGTTTCATCCGGCCAAGTATCTCTTCATGGTGTGCTCCTATTTTGTTTGTTAGAAAGAAAGATGGTTTGCTCCATATCTGTATTGAATACCGACAATTGAACAAGGTTACCATTAAGAATCAGTATAGTCTCCCAAGTATAGATGATTTGTTTGACCAACTTCAAGGAGCAAGACACTTTTCTAAGATTGACCTTCGGTCGGGTTACCATCAATTGATGGTGAAAGAAGATGACATTCTGAAGATGGTTTTTTGAACTCGGTATGGTCATTATGAGTTTTTAGTGATGTTTGTTTGACTAATATGCTGGCGACATTTATGGATTTGATGAATAGGGTGTTTAGACAATACCTTGATATGTTTGTGATTGTGTTCATTGATGATATATTGGTCTATTCAAGGAGTGAAGACGAGCATGAAAATTATTTGAAGAATGTGTTGTAAGTCCTCAAGGACCAATAACTCTTTGTAAAGCTTAGTAAATGTGAGTGTTGGCTAAGGTCTGTGACTTTTCTTGGGCATATTGTTTCTGGTGAAGGTATTTAGGTAGATCCTAAGAAGACGGATGCAGTCAAAAGTTGGCCTAGACCTCTAACTCCTTCGGGTATTAGGAGTTTTTTGGGTTTAGCCGGTTACTATAGAAGGTTTGTTGAAGTATTTTCTTTAATTGATTCTCTATTGACTCAAAAAAAAGTTAATTTCACATGGTCCAAAGTGTGTGAAACGAGTTTTCAAGAATTGAAAGATAGACTTACTTCTGCTCTGATGTTGAGTTTACTAGAAGGGATAAATGGTTTTGTTGTTTATTGTGATGACTCAAGAATTGGGTTACGTTGTGTTCTTATGCAAATTGGTAAATTCATTTTCTATACTTCAAGGTAACTTAAGATTCATGAAAAGAATTATCCAACCCATGACCTTGAACTAGCTGCGGTTATTTTGCCTAAAAGATTTGGAGGCATTATTTTTATGGTGTTTATATAGATGTATTTACCAACCATAAGAGTTACCAACATGTGTTTAATTAGAAGGATCAAAATCTTCGCTAAAGGACGTTGCTTGAGTTCTTGAAGGATTATGACATGAGTATTCTCTATCACCTCGATAAGGCGTATGTGATGGCGGATGCTCTTAATCGATTGTCGATGGTAGTGTTGCTCATTTTGAGAAAAATAAAAGAGATTTAGTTCGAGATATTAATAGATTGACCTGATTGGGTGTTCGGTTTGACTCTACCAAAGGTGGTATTATGGTTCAGAATCATCTTTTGTAACTGATGTGAAAGATAAGCCAGGTCTTGATCCAACTTTGGTGGAATTGAAGGAAGCGGTGCTTAAAAAGTATGTAGAGTCCTTCTCCTAATGTACATGACTTGAGAGAACATGTATTGTCAGAAGCCCATGGTTCTCGATATTCCATTCATTTGGGGGCTACCAAGATGTACCGTTACTTGCGGGAGGTTTATTGGTGGAAAGGGATGAAGAATGATATTGTGGAATTTTGGGCTAAGTGTCCTAATTGTCAACAAGTGAAAGTTGAGCATCAAAATATGGGAGGGTTATACCAAGATATTAGCATTCCTACTTGGAAGTGAGAAGATTGGAACATGGAATTCATTGTGGATTTACCTCGCACCCAACGACACCATGACTCGATTTGGGTTATTTTAGATCAAATGACGAAATTGGCGCATATCATTCCCGTTAATGTTTCTTATTCGGTAGAGGACTATGCCTAGTTGTATTTGAAGAAAATAATGAGGTTGCATGGGCTGACCTTATCCATTATCTCCGATCGTGGTACCCAATTCACTTTTCAATTTTGAAAATGTTTCCAAAAGGGTCTTGGTATTCGTGTTAAGCTTAGTACGACCTTTCACCCACAAAATGATGGGCAAGCAGAGCGTACAATCCAAACTTCTGATGATATGTTGAGAGAATGTGTAATTGACTTCAAGGGTGATTGGGATGACCATTTTCTTTGATTTAGTTTGTGTATAACAATAGCTATCATTCAAGTATTGGTATGGCTCCATTTAAGGACCTTTACGGTAGGAGGTGTAGGTCTCCTATAGGTTGGTTTGAGGTAGGTGAGATTGCTTTGATAGGTCCCGAGTTGGTACATCATGCTATGGAGAAAGTTTGACTTATTAGAGAAAGGTTGAAAATGTCTCAACGTCGACAAAATTCCTACGGCGATGTTAGAAAAAGAGATCTTGATTTTGATGTTAATGATTGGGTATATTTGAAAATTTCACCCATGAAAGGTGTAATGATTTTGGGAAGAAAGGGAAACTTAGTCCTCGTAATGTGGGTCCATATTAGATTTCGTGACGGATTGGAAAGGTTGCTTATGAGCTTAATTTGCCTATTGACTTGGCATCGGTGCATCCCATTTCCCATGTCTCCTTGTTGAAAAAATGTGTTAGAGATCCGACATCCATAGTTCCCAAGAAGGTTTGGGAATTGATGAGAATCTTTCTTATGAGGAAGTTCCAGTTGAGATTATAGATTGGCAAGTTAGGAGGTTAAGAAATAAAGAAGTTTTTTTCGTGAAATTTCTTTGGGGGAATCAGTTTGTTGAGGGTGTTACTTGGGAGGCCGAGACCTATATGATGTCCTGTTAACATCATATTTTTCCCTTCGTCCCTACTAAAGCTTGAGGTATTAAGTTCTTCATGGTTTACCCTTTTGGTGTTATGTGTTATATATTACCGTGATTTCCTCAATATGCATGATTCATGAAAGGCTTATGTTCTGTGAAAATGAAATTACATGATTGATTTTTACATGTTTACATGCATTTGAGTATGAGTTGCATATCGACTTCGTGATACAATTTTTTGAACATGTTTTAGCTTGGAGTTGATGTTTCCTCCTCAGATATGTACATTTATGTAATTGCATGCATGTTTGGCTATTAGATAAAGTTTTACATCCTTATGATGTCTTAAATATTATTCTAGGATGAATGTTCCTAAGAGGGCAATAATGTAACACCTCAGAATCTAGAGGGCTAGAAAAGGGGCCAAACAGGAAGTCACTAGCCCCAAAATGGGCCATGGGACTCCCTACGGATCCCTTGACAGGCTGTGAAGGGGACCACGGCTCGTGATGGTGCTCGTGAAGAGCTTCCAAAACCTAACCAAGATGGGTTCCCCTACCACAAAACCCTAGACGGCCCGTGGTGAGCAACACAGACTGCTTAGTTGGTAATAAAGAGGGTAAGGACCGTAGGGGTTCTCCCCTATCCTCTGGTCAAGGACCATGACGGCTCGTAGAGTCCCTGATGGGCCGTGACGGCCACTTTGTTAGTGGTCACTTTAGTTTTAAGTCAGGGTCTTTTGGGTCTTTTCCTTATTATTCCATCCTAATACTATGTTGTTAAACCCTTACCTAGAAGTCCTATATAAGTGTTTTTAACCCCAAATTGCCCCAATGAAAATTATTCTCTCAAATTCCCAAAAGAAGAACAAGTCTTTCTCTCAAATATTTCATTCTCTAGAAGTTGAATAAGAAGGCTAAGGTTTTCAAGTCAAGTCTCCAATTCCACTATTGAATTCAAGGTTTTGGAATTGATGTATGATAGATTTTATCCATGGAGTTCTTAAATTCTCCAATTTACAAAGTTAGAATTCCCCAATTGAATTAAGGTTTCCTTCCATATCATGAGTTCCTTTAAATGTTGATTTATTTGACTGAATTATGATCTCTTATGACTAAATTGAGTTAATTTCATGATTTTAAGATGAATCCCCATGAACCCATGTCTAACCTATGTTTTCTAGATATTGATGATTGAAAGTGGGGTTTGAACCGTGAAGGGTGCATTATGGAATTACGCATGTCCGCACAAATTTGATATAATTGTTATAAGGATGCATTGAGAGTGAAGTATCAATGATGTTGTTGTTTTTGTGTTGTTGAAAGGATTTTCCACATACACATGAAAGTGTGATTCTGAAAGGATAATCTTAGATTAAAAGGTGTTCTTAAGGTTGAAAGACTTTCTAACCTAAAATGAACCAACGTTAAGGAGCTATTCTAATGTTGAGGCTAGAGGCGATTACCCATGCTCTCTATTGAAGGACAAGAAGCGATTACCCATATCAAAAGATGTAAGGACAAGTGGTAATTACTCATGTTCTTTTAAACATAAGACTACTATGATTAAGAATGATTCTGTGGAAGTTAAGGCTAGTACCGAGTGGACAAGTGGCGATTACCCGTGTCCCATAAACTATGTACCAACAAAGAATCATCTATATAGACATTAGCTAGTGGATCCACATAAGCTAGAAATTCATGGTCTTTACCTTTGCAAGTGGGACAACCATTTTCGATGTGCAAGACACCAGATTCCATGCTAATAGCTGACATGGTCTTACTTGTCGATTAAGGCTACTTCCCACAAGAAGGCTATGATGAACTAATGTTACTTCAAGGAAGTATCTCATACATGTTTAAGATGATGACTTTGTGCATTGACCATGTTTTATTAATCATGTTTTCTAACTCTTTATCTCATGTTTTAACTTGGTCATTTCATCTCATGAAGGAATCTCTTTGAAGTATGTTTTCAAATGTTTTATGTATGGCTATCATACTTGATACATGTTGGTACTAATGCATACTCTTTCCTACATTTTCCCCAAATGTTGGGTCCAACCTTACAGATTCACACTTCCGTGGCTAGGGATCTCATATAGAGTATTGAATTGTTTGTGAGTCCTCATATTCTGAGGACCGAGCTTAGTTTCCCTTTTTTGGTCTTTGCTTTAAGTTTTGAGGACATGATGTATGGGCTACGCCCCAATAAATTCTTATGTGATAGATGGCTTTGAGCCGATGTTTAGATTTCAGCTTTTCTCTATAAAACCTCTATATGTTGAAACGGTCTTTTAAATCTCTTATGTTCTATTATATTGTATGACGGAAGCTAAGTAGCTTGTATAGGGCCTCTCGAGGTCTTATACGCCATGTTATGCCAAGGTCTACCTTGGGTCATGACAGTAATAAAGATCCACTACATTTACTCCTTGAGGCTTAGAGTTAGACACCCTCTCTTTGTTGAACATAGGAGGAGCATTGGACGAACCTTGGCCGAAAAACCTTTGTCGGAAGTTCAAACGACCATGTCCCCCGAACCTTGAGTAAAAGAAGTTACCATCACCGATCTTAGCCCTCTTTGCCTCCCTAGACCATTCCCTAAGTTTCTCATCTTCAATTTGTTTGGCATGAACCATGAGACGAGAAATATCCATATTATTGACAAGCATAGTGGTACGACATTCCTTAAACACCATTTCAAATACTCCCGAAATGAACTTACTCATCATCTCCCGAGGATCGACAACCATAGTTGAAGCATATCAAGACAATTGTTTAAACTTCATAGCGTGTTCCTTCCCTCTCATATTTCCGTCACGAAGGTTGATGAATTCAAGCACCTTTGCCTCCCTCATCTCAAGGGAAAAGAACCTATCAAGGAAAGCAACTTTGAACTTTTCCCAATCGAGAGGACTCACATCAACTATTATACCTTATTTCCATTAATTGAACCATATTTAAGAAACTCCCTTAAGTTTGTAAGGGGACAATTCCACCTTTTCCACTGGAATCACTCCCATGATCATCAACACCTTGTAAACCTAATCAATGAACTCTTGATGGTCTTTCTCAATCTTAGAACCATGAAACTTGGGAAGATTCATTCTAGTGAAGTCTTTCACTCTAGTTGTCAGCGTTCCCGCATGCGGGTTCATAGGAGCCACAACATCCATATCGGCTTGGGCCATCATGGCTTGATCCAACACTTGAAAAACATCTCTAAACTCCGCATTAGTCACTGGCTCGGAAAAAGGATCTATCGGAACTTTAGGAGCTTGAGGAGGAGCCTCTTGATTCACATTCCTTCAAGCATATGCCCTTCGGGTTTCCATATCTTGTAGAGCATTGAATAAGGATTAGGAGAGAGACATTATAGAGTAAAACTCTATCGCATGACTTTAGAGTAATAAAAGAAGTGGTGTTTCTAAACATCTTGTAGCCTCTTATTCGTAAATGTGGCGCGCTTCAAGATTATGAACAAGACTCTACTCAACGTATCTTATGAGACTTCCTAGGACCTTTCTAAACCTTGTGCTCAGATTACTAAGTTTGTCATGACCCAAGGTAGCCCCTAGGCGTAACATGGCGTATAAGGCCCATACAAGCCACTTAGTTTTCCTTATTCAAGATAATTGAATAAAATGATTTAAAAAAAGTTTCAACATAGAAAAGCTTTATAGAGTAAAGCGGAAGTCTAAATATATTCTCAAAAGATAACTAGCACATATGATTTATCGGGATGCAGCCCATACATTAAGTTCAGAAACTGAAAGTAAAAATAAAAGGAAATCATGCCCGGTCCTCGGGTGATAAGGGCTCGCCAATCTTCATTCTTCTATATGAGATCACAAGCAACAAAAGTGTAATATTTAAGATCGGATCCTACATTTGGGAATTGTAGGCAAGAGTATGCGTTAGTACAAACATGTACCAAGTATGATAGACATGCATAAAACATTTTGAAACATGCTTAAAGAGGGATATCTTTCATGGTATGCAATGACCAAGCTAAAACATGATATATAAGGGTTAGAAGACATATGTCATAAAACATGGTCAATGCAAGTAACCACCATCTTAAAGACATGTGACATACTTCTTGAAATAACCTTGGTTCATTAATGTGGGAAAATTACCTTTAACCGATATGTAAGACCATGTTAGCTATTAACATGGAATCTAGTGTCTCCGACACTGAAAAGAGGTCTCCTACTTTGCAAGGTAAGACCATGAACTTTCTAGCTTATGTGGATCCACTAGCTAATTTCTACTAGACAATCCTATGTTGGCACATAGTTTATGGGACATGGGTAATCACCACTTGTCCACTCAGTGCTAAGCATAACTTCTACAGAATATCTTTATTCTTATTCATTTTTTCTTCAAGGGACTTAGGTAATCGCCTCTTGTCCTTACATCATTTGGCAAGGGCAATCACCTCTTGTCTTTCATTAGAGGTCGTGGGTAATCACTGCTTGCCTCATTCTTAGAATAGCTCCTTAATTTTGATTCATTTTAAGTGAGAAGACCTTTCACATTCATACATGAAGTACTTATGTTAGAAACCCTTTCAGAACAATTAATCACAATAACAATATATATACTTTTAATCTCAAACAATCTACATGATATCTCATCAATTTCATAAGAACATGCAAAATTACATAACTCACCTTTCATAGTTAAAAATCCACTTTAAATCATCAATATCTATAAAACATAGGCTAAACATGGGTTCATGGGAAATAATTTTATATCAATTCATGCATAATAATCCATAAACGAATCAAATAAATAAATATTTAAAAGAACTCATGACATGGAAGAAAACCCTAACTCAATTGGGGAATTCTAACTAAATAAATTGGAGAATTTGAGAACACCATGGTGTAAAGGGCTCCATGGATGAACACTATCATACCTCAATGCCAAAAGCATGACTTAAATGGAGGAATTAGAGGCTTGACTTGAAACCCTAGGTTGATCCCTTTTTCTTCAAGCTTTCTAGAGAGAAATATTTTAGGAGAAGAAGACTTGTTCTTCTTTTAGGAAATTGGGAGAATGATTTCAATTGGGGAAATTTGGGGGTTAAAAACACTTATATAGGACTTCCAGGTAAGGGTAAAATGACATATTGTTGGGATATAATAATTAGAAAAAGACCCAAAACCCTTGACTTAAAGCTGACGCAACCCCCTGATAGTGCCCTTCATGAGCCGTCAAGGACCTCACAGGCCATTGTGGAAGTCGTGGTCCTTGACCACTGGCCTTGGGAGAGGTCCCTTATTGCTTTTCTCTTTGACAACCATCCTGATGTGTCGTTTGGCTCTTCACGGCCTGTTTAGGCTCTCGTGGGAAGAGGCCAACTCTTGGGTTGGTTCTCCCTCCCCCACATGGGCGTCATAACGATCCGTCCACCTCCACACATTGTTAATGCCCTCACTGGAGGAGTCCTTGCTTAGCCTACTTTGGGGGCCTTGCCACAGGCCACCACACGAACCCTAGTCCTCTTTACAGCCCATCTTAGTCTCCATATAGGGTCCATGGTTAAGGTGCTTTCCTGTGAGTTCTTCCACATTACCCCTTTCTAGTACATTCTCGAATTCGAGGTGTTACATCAACAAACCCCTTCACAAGCCAACAATAATAACTAGTTAACCTCATGAATTTGTGAATCGCTACAATTGACGTTGACCTAGCCCAATTCTGAACTGCTTCTATCTCCTATGGATGAACCATAACTTATTCTTTAGAAACCATACTCCATATAACATACACTAAATTTAGCACATAAGTTGTTCTCTTTTAGACAAACCCAACATAATCCTTAGGTGATTGTAATGCTCTTTCTAACTCTTAAAATATACCAAAACCTCTTTAATAGATACAATAATGAAAACATCAAGATATGATTTGAAAATTCTATTAATCAATCTTATTAAAGCTGTAGGAAAATTAGTATGTTTGAAAGACATAATCAAAAACATATAATGTCGATACCTAGCTCAAAAAATTTTCTTGCGAATATCCTCAGCCCAAATCTTATGATGTTGATACTTGACGTTAAGTCAATCTTAGAAAAGACTAATGCACCCCACAACTAAATAAATAAGTCATCTATTAAGGTAATGTGATACTTATTTCGAATAGTAACCTTGATCAATTTCCTATAGTCAATACACATGTGCATACTTCGATTCTTTTTCTTTACAAACAATATAAGAGCACCCTAGGGAGATACACTCAGATGAATAAACCTCTTACTGATCAAATTCTACAAATGAACTTTCAACTCTACAGGTGTTGTCTGATACGGAAAAATAGAAATGGGATGAGTGCTCATCATTAAGTTAATGATAAAATCAATATCCTTATCTCATGTCATCCTAGGTATGCTAGCAGAAAACACCTATAGGAAGTCACATTTGATCTAAAAATGTTAAGCACCCTTTTGTCTAGTATTTTCATAGCATGAATATAGGTTATGATCTTATTAGTAGAAGGATTATAATTCCCCCTCCAACTCTATTCTAGACATCTCAGGCATAGAAACAGATTTAGTCTAAGCATGACAATCAATAATTGAATGATACAGAGATAACCAACTGATCCCTATGATAACTTCAAAATCTACCATGTCTAGGATCACTAAATTCACTCAGGTTATCTAAACAACAATGAGTAACCTCACATGAATGTGAGACTGCATCAACTATCATAAAATCTCCTACTAGAGTAGAAAATTGCATAGGAATATAAAAAAAAAACTCAAAAATCATACTCAAACCAATATAAAAGATTGTAGATCAAGAGAAAAAGGTTGAACTAGGATCAAATAATGGTGTAGTCATCCCGTCACAAATAAGAATGGTACATATGATCACTGTATCACACATGTCCATCTCAGGTCTACTTGAAAAGAATAGAAATGATCCCTACACCCTATCTATACACCGCCTCTATCGGGTAGAGTACTACCTCTACCTTCCGAACAATCATTTATATTAGGTTAAGTGCCATGTTTACCAATCATCTAGCTACCTCACTCAAGTTGTGGACAATCTCTGCTAAACAAAGTTCCATCTCTATCTCATGAAACAATAGCTTGAGAAGTATGATACCACAGAGCTATCTTCTCATATGTTTTAATTTGGGATACATTTACAAATGTTCTTTGGCTGACCACACATATAGAAATTCCACTCAAAATTCAACCTTTGTCCTGAAGTTAGAAGGGTTGAATGTCCCCTCTACCCTTATGGCTTCTAATAGGTCCTAAATGGATCCCTAGATGACACTTGCATAGATTATATAATAGATAGTCTCGAATACCTCTAAGAAGCTAATTCTAAATAAAATTGTCCATCCAAAATGGCCCACTTAATGCGCCACCCTTTTTAGTATTCTTGTCCACACATACTTAGCATAAAAGTCCTACTTCACACCCTTTACATTCTTAGCATTCACAACGAATTTCTAAAAGGACTTTCTAGAAGATAAAATTTGAGAAGTTGGAAGCTTTTATCCCACATTCAAACATTTAACAAACCGCCTGATCTTCTCATTATCTTAAGGTAGAAGCTAGGAAAAAATCATAGTGAATACTTGAACAAGAAGTGAAAATGAGTCTCATAATAGACTCCCCTACTTTATACTAGTGAACTCATTGCATCTCTTATCTCGAAGAGTATGAGGAACATACTTCTTTAACAAGATGTAGTAAAACACGGCCTAAGTAAAAGGAACTGAACCAGATAGTCTACACTCAACATATGCCAACCTCCATCACCTAGAAAGTTATGCAATTTATCCATATCTCTCCATTGCCTATATCTAATAGAGACATTTGTGATAGTCAATGATAAAATCATAAGTGTTCTTAGACTCAGTGCCAGAAAAAATGCTTCATCTTAGTGAACCTTTATAATAGGTCGTGCTTCTCTGTAGTTATCACTGTTCCAGTCATCGACCTCAAAAAAATACCAAACAATGAAATCTCATCCGTCCATAGGGTTATAACAATGTCATGTTTAAATCCTTGGTAGATGAGTGGTAGATTTACACATATTTGAGGATAATTTAGTTCAACAATTATTTTCCTCATTGCCTAATTATTTCCTATTCTCACTATATTTTGATGATTTGGAGCTATGGAGTTTAAGGGAAAAGGCAAAGGCGTATGTTGGAAAGAATGGCCAAAAATAAGAAAAGAAGTGTAAACTCCACATTATTGATCACCTAACAAGAAGGGCGGATCACCTAAGTGGCATGACCTCACTCATATTGATAGTACACAACAAATGTATCAATTGAAGCAGGTTGACAGACTCAAACAGGAACGACAATTCACCAAATTTAAAGGGAGAACAAGATGACCATCGTTGAAGGTGACAGTGCTTTGAGAAAAATTGAAGGATTAAAAGGTAAAAAAAGTTGGTGCTCGACAATACATCGAATGTGAAAGGTAGACTTGAACGAGCTCTTAGAGTGTTGACTGAGGTTCAAATACTCGAGGCCAAAAGTAAGAGAAAGATAAGATAAGGAGCTATTTGGTGATTCACCTAATGTGCTCGGCGAGTCTGACTAACGTTGGTGAATGGGTCTTGCATTGAGTATTGGGCTATATTTTGGCAAAGAATAAATAGCCTAAAAAGAGAGAGAATTTAGAGTTTGAAAGTTATTAGAGAGTTTTGAATCTTTTAGAGAGAAAAACACATTTTTTTGTGAATAACACTTTTAGTTTTGGGGGATTTCAACTATGCTCTTGAAATTAACAATTTGAAGTTGAATTCAAAGTGGGTATCGGTTGTAGTTACTTAATTTTATGTTACCCATGGTTGTTCTAATGCAAGTTATAATTTCTTTACAATTTGTGATGGGTGGCTAAAACCCTAAAGTCTAGGGGTGAAATTATGGGGTGGAGTGTTGATTTAATGTAGTGGCTATTGTGTTATGCTCTGTTTTGTTGCTGTTAATCAATGGATTTTGGCTAGTAAGAATGAGGTAAATTTATGGGTTAAGGTTGTACAATTAATTCCTACTTCCAATGTAACACCTAGGATTCAGAAAACAAGGAAAAATGTAGTTTTGGGCTATATCTCTATCTACAGATCCCATTTATGGAAAATAGAAGCTTCTATGGGCCGTAGGTGGCAACCATAGATGCGGGGAAAATAAAATTGTAAAAACAAGTCCTAGTACCGTTTTTACAATTGTTCCTTTGACGCGTCGTAGATATGTCTCATAGGTGACCCCAGACTTTGTAAAATTTTAAAACCATAAAGTTCGCTCCTATGGTTTGCAGGAAAACCTACGAGCCATACATGGGTTCCGTTGGTTGTTGGCAAAATTTAGAGTGTCAGGTTTCGTTCTATGATTGACCAGTACGGTTCGTAGGTCTAACCGTAGGCAGTGGTCGACAATTATTTTAAAAGGGTTTTGGGGTCTTTTTCCTAATTGTTTTAACCATGTACTATGTCATTTTACTCCTAGATCTAAGCCTTATAAATACTTTTCACCCTTAGAAATTAACCCCAATTTATTCATTCTCCTAAATTCCATAAACCTTTCCAAAAATCTACTCTCTAGATCAAGGAAGAAGACGCTAGGGTTCGTCAACTTCAAGTATCATTTATTTATCATTTCTTAGGGCTTCAATCAAGTGTGTGTAGTAAGTTCACCAATGGGTTCCAATTACCGATTGAGTCCCCAAAGTTTCTTCAATACTCCAATTCAATTTCCCAGAATTGATTAGGTTTTCACTCAATTCCTCATGAGTTCTATTTGTATGGATTCAATCTTATTATGATAATTTGGACTTATTTGCATTCTTTTTAACTAATTCCATGTGAACCCATGCATTGATATATGAAGATTGACTATGAACCCTAACTTACATGAATTTATGTATAAGCTTGAATCTATGAATGTACTTTTATGAAGTCATGCATATTTTCATGAAATAAATGTGTATGCATTATGTAAGCTTATATATGGAGGTATCTATATGTTCTATAAAGCTTGGACACATGACATGACTGACATCTAGATTTTCCCTCAATTCTTTTCAGTCTATATTTCTAATTTAGGTCTTGATTAGTATGGTATCCAGATATCATCAATGATTATAGAACACGCTTTCAAAACTATTTCCATTAGTAGTAGGGCATTCTTAGCATCAAGTTAATGACTATGGGCCTTAAAAATCTATTTTGAAAAGATCACAAATGGTGAAAGGTTTTCTCACTCATGGTCTAAGGAGCTATCCACGATGTTTCTAGCTTAGATTAGTATCTTATTGTACTTTTACATGGATGATATAATAAGTATGATTAACAACTATTCCATGAAATTTATGCTTAACACTGAGTTGACTAGCGGCGAATACCCATGTCCCCTAAACTATGTGCCACCATAGGATGATTGTCTCAGATAGACATTAGCTAGTAGATCCACTTTACCCTAAGATTATGGTTCTTACCTATGAAAGTAAGTAAAACCATTTTCCATGTAGGGCAGACAATAGATTCCATGTTATAGCTCGCATGGTCTATATGTTGGTTAATGGTAAACTTCCCACAAAATAAACTAAATTAATTACCAAGGTTTTATGAAGATTCCTTTATGATTTATAGATGCATTGACCATGTTCATGATTTTTGAGTATTCTTAAATGATTTTACTACGTGTTAACTTGGTCATGCATTTCATGATTTCTTATGTCTCCTTATGATCACGTTTCATATTTTATTGCATTCCCCTTATATATAGTACAATCCATGTACTAATGCATACTTGTGCCCACATTATTTCACTCATGTAGGGCTTGACGACTCTTCTCCTTTCGTTTGTGGCTAGTTGATTGTACTAGAGACTTTGAAGATTGATGAATCATCATGTTTCGAGGACCGAGACTCTTTTATATCTTTATGCCATTTTTATTTCATATTTTTATGTGATGTATGGGTTACGTCCCAATGACTTCTTTGATATATTCGATGACTTTGAGACTTATGTCTACACTTTCTCTTATGTCAAACTCGTATCACTTCTTCGATGTATTAGATGACTTTGAGACTTATGTTTAGACTTTTGCTTATTTCAAAGTCTTTTATATGAATGTACTTTTAAACATTTTGTTTCTATTATCTTGTATGTTGTGTCTATGTGAGTTGTGTAAGGCCTCTCAGTGTCTTATACACCATGTCATGTCTAGGGTGTACTTTGGGTCGTGACATATTATCTCCGATTGATACTCGGAAGAGGTTAATCAGAGTAGTTCCATACTTGCAATGCAGGTTTGATGTACGTAATTTCCTTGAAAATACAGATTACACGTTGGATCTATTGGGCCTATTTCTGCATCAAAAGAGAGAATATAGTAAGGTATTGGGTTGTTTAGTTATGCTCATAGATAAGACTGAAAGGAGAATCTATGAACTGATGCTATGAGATCGAAAATGGATTAATGTTATTGAAGATGACCTAGCCTATCCATGAATGTTTAGCACTATAGATCAACACAATTAACCTTATGTGATAGCAATTTCCAATCCCCACATGCCTAGATTTCTTGTTAATTATTTGAATTTCTAAAATCATTGTTTAATTGTGGCTAGTGATAAAAAAAACCTTTTCGTATATTTGGTTGAATCATCTACCCAATGTTCTTATTGCTACGAATGAATTAATTTACATTCAAAATTTCTTGATAGAATTCTTTGCGCTATATCATTATTTGTGAGGGCAGTTTTTCATGTAACTAAAATAATGCTACAACTTCTTCAATTAAGAGGAATGTTTGGGGGGTTTAGATCATTAAGACTCCCATAAATAACTTCAAAACTATGTGGATGTGTGTGGACCATTTGTGTTTGAAAAGCTCTAACAAGAGTCCATAAGGTTGAGGTTATTCTCGTTCTCTTTAATGAGTGAAACTACGAGGTGGTTTGCAGAATTGGAAAATAATTCTTCATTACTTGGGAGGAGTTTAATCAAGGCTTTTTGGGACCGAACCAAAACTTCAAGATAATTGAAGGTTAACCTCTACATGAAACATGGTTGCGGTTCCCAAAATTATTCTTGCAATCCCCAACACATGGTTTCCTAGACCATTTGTTAGTGTAGTACTTCTATTGTAGAGTTGATTTAATCAACAAAGGTGTGGTTGATCAACTTGCCCAATGTGGGCTGATGCAACAACCATATGAGGTAGCATCATTGTTGTTTGATGAAATGACCAAGGTAAACCGTACATGGAATACTAGAGAGGACCACGTGTCTTCATTACAACTGAGCATAAGTAAGGAAAAAATTTAGAAAGAGCATGAGCGAGATGATAACATGGCCAAAATGATGACTAAAATCAATTTGTTGTCCAAGCATGTCATGGGAGGTGGATTAAAATCGGTGAATGTGGTTGGATAAAGGATTTAGAAGTGTCCGGAAGATGCCAAGTTTTAGGCATTTATACAATGAGAAAGTACAATATTTGAGAAACCAAATGGGGTGTTCTCACCTAAACTACCAACACCAAGGTGGGAACCTAGGTTGGAACAAGGAAATAGATAGTTGTTGGAAAAATTGGAGAGATAGGGAGGTTGAGATAGATAGGTATATTCTTCTCCATGATCGTCCATGACCAAAAGAATCAGCTAATCCAGAAGGGAACCGAACCCAGTACAGGCTTACAAGGATATTCAGCATGTTGAAGAATCTGACAAGATAATGAAGAAATTGAAAAATGACTTCTCCACCTTATCTCAAACTGTGACCTCTCATTTTGTGTCTATCAACAGTTGGAGATTCAAATGTGCCCAATATACACCCATCTCAATCCAAGGAAAAAAGGAATATTGCCTAGTGATACCATACAAAACCCCAAGAATGATTGTTGAGAAATTGAAAGCTTTGTCGTGCTACAACGTTTAATATGTTGCTTCATGAGAAGCAACCCAAGTTTTTATTTTTATTTTATTTCGTTCTATAATGTGTGTTGTCAATGCAGATTAAAAGGAAGTAAGAGTGTTGCGATGGAAAAAGTTGTTAATGCCAAAACAATATCGGTGATCCACCGAAGGCATTATGTGTTCTCATTCTTGTCCACCCTTTGAAGTGGAAAATGTGAACAAGTGAACTGTCAAATTAGGTTATTTGAGCTCTAAATGGCAATCCACCAAAGTACACTATGCAGACTCCATCGAATTTGCCAAATAGGTTTGGTATTCATTCAGGCTTCTTTGGTGAGCTTCGACTCCTTCAACTATTCACAAAATGCATTTGACGACATTAGTCGTAGAACACCAAATGCACCTGACATAAAAATGCCATGGGCCATTTCATTTCCAAAAAGAAACCTTTTGATATCTTTAACTCTTTTTCTTCCCTAAGCTTTCAATGCCATATTTTAGTAAGAGAGTTCCTCACATGCATTATTTTGAGTAGTTAGAGTACATTTGTATTGCTTGCATTGCAACCCAACCCTGCATTCCCTCATTTTCTATAATTTGTCTACTTGAGTTTGATGTTTGCATCTCAACTTGTTGTTTGTGCTTAAAATTATGTTTTTAGATATGGGCTACAAGCCATTTGAAGTATATTGTAGGTTGATTTGATTGGGTAATGCTACATAGATTATATTGAACTGTCCCCATAAGTTAGATAGTTGAAACCTTGCCTAATCTTGCCAAAATTGATTGTGTTGGTTAAATGTTAAAATTGAGTCCTCATATGTACTGGCTCTTGGATGAATTTCATCTGGGTGAAGTGTGATTAGCCTAATGATGCTTTGATTGAATTTTTTTGCCCAATGATAGATGAAATGATGACTTTCTTAAGGGTAAAACCATCAATTGGAACGATAATTGTGTTATTAGGGGAATGTCTAAGTACCCTTGGGTAGAAAATTCATGTGGGTAAATTGTATAGTTGTTGGGGCGTTGGGTACTGTTGCATGTTGTGATTTGTTTTGTGAAAATACACATTGGGCTAAACATTGCCTATTCGATGGGCTTTTCTTAGCCCGCCAAGGAAGTTAGGAAAATTGCCGAGTTGGAATTAACTCCACCGATCATGCCCGATTTCTTAAAAATTATATATTGTCCATTTTGAAGAGCTCACCTAACATGTCAGGTGGACTGCGTTCCTAGTAAGCGAGCCTCAAAATATTTTTGAAATGTGTTTGGATTTGGATTTTGATTTCAAATAACATTAATTGATTTGATGTTTGTATGATTATGCTTTGCAGGATATGGTTTAAACTAAGGGAAAACAGGTGGTGACTTCTGATATGGTGTAAGACATAGACTCTTCTCCTCTTCTTTTTCCTTTGAAAAGGCACATGGGTATTATGATCAATGAGCCATCTGAGGCTCCTTTCCCATAACCAACCATTCTACACTCTACTAAACGTGTGAGTAAGCAACCTAAAAAGGTTGTTGCTAGAAAAGAGAATGGTCGTCAGGTTCAAGTTGGTGTAACCCTCTTCTACTGAGGAACCCATTTCTCGTGTTCTCTAGGTGATTGCTTGTCACGACCCAAGCCTAGGGCCTAGACGTGACATGGCGAATGAAGAACCCGAAGGAACCCCAAACAAGCCTCTCAAACCTGTCATCACACTTCATCGGTCACGGAAGTACATTCAACATTAATTAACGGGAAATAGGGACTAAGGGCAAACCATTTCAAAATGACATCGTAGAACAAGAGTCAAGCTCATTTACAAAATACTTGTCCAACGCACACCTCTACATACATAGATAGGACGGGGGCCATGACATACTACCGGCTCCCCTCATAGTCAAAATACAATTGCAAGCTAAAGTCTCAAAACATAGGAGTAGGAACATAACATAGCCCTCGAATCATTGAGGACTCACCAACAAACTCGGATAAGCACCGTACTAGCCACGTGAATGGAGAGAAGGATCATGAGTAGCTCCGGTCCCTACATGGTGACATCATGTAGGCAAAATATGCGTTAGTACTTGGAATCTACTAAGTATGCGGGGTGCAACACAACAATAGACAAGGACACAATCGAAATACAAGAAATAGTTTCATAGGCATTATGAATAACAATATGAGGATGCATGATCAAAGTGAAGTCAAAACAAGTTTAAGTAAATCTATACTAATAGTAGATATCATATGTGTATGCATGATCCAACCAATCTATAACCCCAACTTAGGATGGGGGATGCCGTTCACACCCGGACATCCTGGTGGCAAGGTATAAACCCCTCACATGGTTGATGTTGGTCACACCCCAAGCATCCTAGGTGGTGAGATATAAACCTCTCACATGGTTGATGTTGGTCACACCCCAAGCATCCTAGGTGGTGAGATATAAACCTCTCACATGGTTGATGTTGGTGACACCCCAAGCATCCTAGGTGGTGAGATATAAACCTCTCACATGGTTGTCCGGTTCTTTTCCCCCGGACCGGGCATGGTCATGCAACACTTTATATAGGAAATTCCCATTAGGCTCTAATGCAATCTCATGTATGGAATGAACATATACACAAGCTTAGTTTGTCATCAACACATCTCTGGAATGCCATACATCTCATAACTCAAGCTTTAAAGCGTCAATTCACTAATTCTCCATCGTTGGACATTTTGTCACACACCTTGAAGGCATGTAATGGAATCAAAGAGCATGGAAAATAGGGTAGTAATTATGCAGCCAAACCAGTGAACAACCTACAACAACACCTTTTTAACACCCACAATACCACATGAAAATCTCCACATCCATTCCAAATTTAGATTCAAGTTCTAGAGTCACAACATGCTCAAAACATTCACTTTTCATGTTTAAAATTCAATGTGCAGGAAATTATTACAAAGAACAAGACTAATTTATGAATTTTAACTTAAACCATGAATTAGTGAGTAGAATAGAGTCTAGGCACTATGGGTGGAAGGACCCATGAATTCAACACCACATACCTTGAGTTTTTATGAAGGTCTTGAGAGTGTCTTCAATGGAAGCTTGGAACTTGGAGCAAGAGTCTCTTCAATCTTATGGAAGGTTTTGGATTAGGAATCTTGAGAGAACTTGAGAGAAAATGTGTCTAAGTATGGGAGAGGTGTTTTGGGAAATGTTTTAGAGATGGGAATTGAACTAATGGTATATAGGAAATAACATATGCCCTTTGGAAAAATGGTCCAACACTTAGAAAAAAAAATGAGGCGGGTGAACAGTAAAAACGCTCACTGGAAATTACATTTCCTGCCGGACAGATTTTACAACAATGGGCATAACTTCTTCGTCCGAACTCCGAATGAGGTGAAACGAAGTGCGTTAGGTAGCTAATTCAAAGGGCTTGCCACCCAATTATTTGTGTGCTAGGAGATATGACCCTCCAAAGTAGACCCTCGAAAAAGGCTTCACTTGGAAATTTCGGATTTTGATACGGTTGCTCTAAAATTTGGGTTAGACCTATTTCCCACTCAATTTGACCCGTTAAACAAGAATATGAAGTCGGATTTTCGAAAAACGAAACGGATTTTTAGATATAGCTAAAACAAGTTTCCGGTAACTTCCGAAGCACATTTTTAGGAACTTTTTTGGGTCATTTCAATATCTCCCCCTTGGGAACATTCGTCCCCGAATGTGGAAGAGACGTACAAGGCAAGACTTAGTAAGAACATATCAGCCCCAACATGAATGCAAAAATTTTATTTAAACATCACTTTAAGATTTCAAAACTTAGTGTAAAGCATCCATAACTCATCAATTTAAACATATATGCACATTAATGATTCAGGGGCTGAAATGTAAGAATCAATGGAGTACAAAGGACTTGATTTAATACCTTAGGCTTGAGTGGAGTTGAATAGATAAGGATAACGCCTTTGCATGTCCGCTTCAGCCTCCCAAGTAGCACTCTCCACTTGTTGATTTCTCCAAAGCACCTTACGGACGCCACTTCTTTGTTCCTCAACCTCTTAACTTGTCTATCTAAGATCTGAACCGGGACTTCTTCATACGTCAAGTTATTTTCTACAACACCCACAACCTCAAGAGGTACAATAGCGTTAGGATCACCAACACATTTCCTCAACATCGATACATGGAATACCAAAGGAAGATGATCATCCCAACTAACTTTCAACTCCAAGACACAAGCTCTAAGCATATCCTCCAAGGTTTGAATTGTTCTTTCAGCTTGGCCATCCGTTTGAGGGTGGAAGGTTGTGCTAAGCTTTACCTTTGTACCAAGACCCCTTTGGAATGACTTCCAAAAGTGAGAAGTGAATTGGGCACCACGATCCGAGATGATAGACAAAGGAATCCCATGCAACCTTACCAATTCATGAATGTACAACTTGGCATACTCTTCAGCCCCGTAAGTAGTTTTAACCGGTAGGATATGAGCCGACTTTGTCATCCGATCAACCACCACCCAAACCGAATCAAAGCCTCTTCTAGCCTTGGGTAAGCCCACTACAAAATCCATGTTGATTTCTTCCCACTTCCAAGTAGGTATCTCAATGTCTTGAGTTAGGCTACCCGGCCTTTGATGTTTGGCCTTGACTTGTTGACAACTATGGCAACCCGAAACAAATTTTGCAATGTCCTTCTTCATACCGCCCCACCAATACACATCCCTCAAGTCTCTATACATCTTTGTTGACCCCGGATGAATAGAATAAAAAGAATTATGAGCCTCATCAAGGATTCTTTCCCTCACACCATCCACACAAGGAACACATAATCTACCTTGGTACCTAAGGGCACCATCTCCCCCTTGGGAGAAAACCTCCACCTTACCACTACTCACCGAAGCCTTTAATTCTACCAAAGAAGAATCAAGATCTTGCTTGACTATCACCTCATCAACCAAGGAAGACCTTGAACCATCAACAACAACTACTCCTCCACTATCCACCCCTTCTAACCTAACTCCCAATTTGGCCAACCGATGGACCTCCTTAGCCAACTCTTTACTACCTTCCTCCACATGAGCCAAGCTACCCATGGACACTCTACTCAATGCATCCGCCACCACATTAGCTTTCCCCGGATGATAGTGAACACTCATATCATAATCCTTAAGGAAGTCTAACCACCTCCTTTGTCTCAAGTTAAGATCTTTTTGCGTGAACACATATTGGAGATTCTTATGGTCGGTGAAGATATCAACATGCACCCCATACAAATAATGACGCCAAATCTTTAAAGCAAAAACCACGGCGGCCAATTCAAGATCATGGGTTGGGTAATTTTTTTCATGAACCTTAAGTTGCCTAGAAGCATAGGCTATAACCTTACCACTTTGCATCAACACACAACCCAAACCAATATGGGAATCATCACAATAAACAACAAAACCTTCTAACCCATCCAGAAGTGACAAAATAGGAGCGGACACAAGCCTTTCTTTCAAAGTTTGGAAGTTTTCCTCACACTCATCCGACCACACAAATTTAGCCTTCTTTTGAGTCAACTTAGTCATAGGAGAAGCAAGAGAAGAAAACCCTTCCACAAATCTCCTATAATAACCCGCTAAACCCAAGAAACTCCTTATATCCGACGGGGTCAAAGGTCTAGGCCAATTCCTAATAACATCGGTCTTCTTAGGATCCACCTTAATACCATCCCCCGACACCACATGGCCTAGGAAAGCAACTTCCTTCAACCTAAACTCACACTTTTCATATTTAGCGTACAACTTCTCTTCCCTCAATCTTTGGAGTACAACCCTCAAGTGACCCTTGTGCTCTTCCTCACCCCGAGAATAGATCAAGATGTCATCTATAAACACCACCACAAAAGAATCAAGGTAGGGTTTGAAAACCCTATTCATCAAATCCATAAAGATAGCCGGAGCATTAGTCAACCCGAAAGACATCACCACAAACTCATAGTGCCCATACCTAGTACGAAAGGCCGTCTTGAGAATATCACACTCCCTCACCTTCACTTGATGATACCCTGACCGAAGATCAATCTTAGAGAAGTGACTAGCCCCATGCAATTGGTCAAATAAATCGTCAATCCTTGGAAGAGGATACCTATTCTTGACGGTGACCCTATTAAGTTGTCGATAATCAATACACATTCTAAGAGACCCATCTTTCTTCTTCACAAATAAAACCGGAGCACCCCAGGGAGAATGACTAGGTCTAATAAACCCCTTCTCTAACAAATCTTTTAATTGCTCTTTCAACTCTTTCAACTCCGCCGGGGCCATACGGTAAGGGGGGATAGAAATAGGTTGAGTATCGGGAAGGAGGTCTATACCAAGATCTATCTCCCTTTCGGGAGGGACACCAGGAAGGTCTTCTGGGAAGACATCTAGAAACTCATTAACAACCGGAATAGACTCAATAGGAGGGACTTTAGACTCCACATCATTGACTCTAACAATATGGTACAAGCACCCTTTGGAAATCAACCTATGGGCTTTAATGCAAGAAATGAATTTCCCCTTCACCACAACATCCCGGCTCTCCCACTCAAGGACGGGTTCATTAGGAAATCGGAACTTGACTTTACGAGTCCTACAATCAATAGAAGCATAATATGTATGCAACCAATCCATCCCAAGAATAACATCAAAATCCACCATGTTCAACTCAATAAGATCACAAGGCAACAACTTATTCAATATGCAAACCGGACAATTTCTATACACTTTTCTAGCAACAATAGAGACACCAATGGGAGTAGATACTTCATATGATTCATGCAACAATTCCGACTCGACATGAAATTTTCTAGCAACTAAGGGGGTAACAATGGAAAGGGTGGCACCCGGAACAATCAAAGTATAAACATCAAGATCAAAGATTTGCAACATACCGGTCACCACATCCGGAGTCTCATTAACACCTTGTCTACCATGCAAAGCATAAAATCGATTGTCCCTTGGGGCACCACTTTGAGAAGCACCTCTACCCAAAGGAGTAGTGTTAGCACTTCGGACCTTGTTGCGGGTCTTGGGACACTCAAACCTCTTGTGACCCACTTCTCCACATTCAAAGCAAGCACCCGAACCCTTCATGCAAGGACCACCATGCTTCCTCTCACACTTAGGGCATACATCCATAGAACCCACTTCACCTCCCCCTTGAGGTCTAGGAACATTGATAGCAAATCCCCAGTTGACATGGGGGTTTCCTCGGCCTTGATGAAATCTAGCACCCTTACGGAACCTATTCTCCAATCGGGCCCTCTAGGCCTCGTGCCCCCTTCTCTTCCTCAATTTCTCCTCCTCCATTTGCTCGGCATAAGTCATCAACCGAGACAAATCCATATCTCCAATGAGCATAGCGGACCGACACTCCTCACTAACCAAGTCAGATACACCCATCACAAATTTGTTCATCCTCGACCTAGAGTTGGCCACCAAGTGAGGTGCATACTTGGAGAGTTGGACAAATTTGAGGGCATACTCCCTCACACTCATAGCTCCTTGCTTCAAGTTCATGAACTCCACCAACTTTGCCTCCCTAAGCTCAAGAGGGAAGAACCTATTAAGGAAAGCAAGTTTAAACTCCTCCCACAACACCACATAGCCATTACCTTTCTCACCCTTCCATTGATCAAACCAAATTTGAGCAACCCCCTTGAGTTGGTAGGCCGCCAATTCCGCCTTCTCACAAGCACCAACATCCATAATGGTCAAGACTTTGCATACCTCATCGATGAACTCTTGCGGGTCCTCATCCACCTTTGAACCATGGAAGACCGGAGGGTTCATCCTCATGAAATCTCTCATCCTTTCCCCCGGGGTGGTAGTTCGAGGAGCTTGGGCTCCTTGTTGCACTTGGTTAGCTACAACTTGTGCAAGCATGGTGAGTGCATCACGGAGCTCACCATTGGTGGGTGGCTCTTCCGGTGATCGGGCCCGTCTTCCCCTCATGTTTGGCATGATGATCTAGCAATCCAAAGAACAAGCGTTAGGGAGGAATCACCTTATCGCACTCTAAGCATGACATAGAACATGAAGAAGGCAAACCTTTCCTAAAATGTTTTGTAGCCTCCCATTCATAGTCGTGGCGCGCTTCACAACCATGATTAGGACTCTACTCAACGCGGTGTGTTGGACTCCGAGGATTTAACAACCTAGTGCTCTGATACCAAGCTTGTCACGACCTAAGCCTAGGGCCTAGACGTGACATGGTGAATGAGGAACCCGAAGGAACCCCAAACAAGCCTCTCAAACCTGTCATCACACTTCATCGGTCGCGGAAGTACATTCAACATTAATTAACGGGAAATAGGGACTAAGGGCAAACCATTTCAAAATGACATCGTAGAACAAGAGTCAAGCTCATTTACAAAATACTTGTCCAACGCACACCTCTACATACATAGATAGGACGGGGGCCATGACATACTACCGGCTCCCCTCATAGTCAAAATACAATTGCAAGCTAAAGTCTCAAAACATAGGAGTAGGAACATAACATAGCCCTCGAATCATTGAGGACTCACCAACAAACTCGGATAAGCACCGTACTAGCCACGTGAATGGAGAGAAGGATCAAGAGTAGCTCCGGTCCCTACATGGTGACATCATGTAGGCAAAATATGCGTTAGTACTTGGAATGTACTAAGTATGCGGGGTGCAACACAACAATAGACAAGGACACAATCGAAATACAAGAAATAGTTTCATAGGCATTATGAATAACAATATGAGGATGCATGATCAAAGTGAAGTCAAAACATGTTTAAGTAAATCTATACTAATAGTAGATATCATATGTGTATGCATGATCCAACCAATCTATAACCCCAACTTAGAATGGGGGATGCCGTTCACACCCAGACACCCTGGTGGCAAGATATAAGCCCCTCACATGGTTGATGTTGGTCACACCCCAAGCATCCTAGGTGGTGAGATATAAACCTCTCACATGGTTGATGTTGGTCACACCCCAAGCATCCTAGGTGGTGAGATATAAACCTCTCACATGGTTGATGTTGGTCACACCCCAAGCATCCTAGGTGGTGAGATATAAAACTCTCACATGGTTGATGTTGGTCACACCCCAAGCATCCTAGGTGGTGAGATATAAACCTCTCACATGGTTGTCCGGTTCTTTTCCACCGGACCGGGTATGGTCATGCAACACTTTATATAGGAAATTCCCATTAGGCTCTAATGCAATCTCATGTATGGAATGAACATACACACAAGCTTAGTTTGTCATCAACACATCTCTGGAATGCCATACATCTCATAACTCAAGCTTTAAAGCGTCAATTCACCAATTCTCCATAGTTGGACATTTTGTCAAACACCTTGAAGGCATGTAATGGAATCAAAGAGCATGGAAAATAGGGTAGTAATTATGCAGCCAAACCAGTGAACAACCTACAACAACACCTTTTTAACACCCACAATACCACATGAAAATCTCCACATTCATTCCAAATTTAGATTCAAGTTCTAGAGTCACAACATGCTCAAAACATTCACTTTTCATGTTTAAAATTCAATGTGCAGGAAATTATTACAAAGAACAAGACTAATTTATGAATTTTAATTTAAACCATGAATTAGTGAGTAGAATAGAGTCTAGGCACTATGGGTGGAAGGACCCATGAGTTCAACACCACATACCTTGAGTTTTTATGAAGGTCTTGAGAGTGTCTTCAATGGAAGCTTGGAACTTGGAGCAAGAGTCTCTTCAATCTTGAGGAAGGTTTTGGATTAGGGTTCTTAAGAGAACTTGAGAGAAAATGTGTCTAAGTATGGGAGAGGTGTTTTGGGAAATGTTTTAGAGATGGGAATTGAACTAATGGTATATAGGAAATAACATATGCCCTTTGGAAAAATGGTCCAACACTTGGAAAAAAAATGAGGCGGGTGAACAGTAAAAACTCTCACTGGAAATTGCATTTCCTGCCGGACAGATTTTACGAAAATGGGCATAACTTCTTCGTCCGAACTCCGAATGAGGTGAAACGAAGTGGGTTAGGTAGCTAACTTAAAGGGCTTTCCATGGATATGTTATGGGCCACCCAATTATTTGTGTGCTAGGATATATGACCCTCCAAAGTAGACCCTCGAAAAAGGCTTCACTTGGAAATTTCGGATTTTGATACGGTTGCTCTAAAATTTGGGTTAGACCCATTTCCCACTCAATTTGACCCGCTAAACAAGAATATGAAGTCGGATTTTCAAAAAACGAAACGAATTTTAAGATATAGCTAAAACAAGTTTCCGGTAACTTCCGAAGCACATTTTTAGGAACTTTTTTGGGTCATTTCATTGCTCCAAGAGCCCTCAATAGGCTCAAGGATGCTCGTGAGCATACTATTGTTTAGAAGAGGTGACTCTTCATAGATATTGTCATGAGTGACTACCTGGTGATATGGGACACTACCCAATTTTACAGGATTGAGGGGTTTACCAAACCTCAAAATCCTTATGTTCTAGCCTGGGTAAAATAATTTTACACTTCTTACGAACAAGCATTACCTAAGAAGAGAAAGGGTACAATGTGGATGCCCTTAAAAAAGGTTGAAGTGCGTGGAAAGATGATTAATGTCACGTGGTGCCATCAACATTGATTTAGGCACCCTATTAAACTAGACTGACATGTTTACATTGCACATGCATCATGACCTTGCCTCTCTCAAGTGATGGTTGGCACCACTCATCTTCGGCATTTCTCCACCTTGGATGACTGACAGTGCGAGAATAGAAATGATGGAGTTGAATGTTTGGGCATGGTACTGGTTTGGGTTTATTAGCAATAATATAATGCCATTACAAATTGAGTCCATCCTTCGGCATCCAAAGGTTGTCTTTGCGGCTACTATAATTTTTAGAGAAAATAGGAATATGGGGAAAATAATTGTTGAAGAGATACTATTGATAGCCAAGCGAGAGAAAACCTCTCATCCTTTTTTGGTCTTGATTACACAACTGTGTGAAGATGCAAGAGTTCCCTTTGTGGAGAAGACTGATGTGAGGATCACCTCGGCCTCCTCCAGTGATATCCAAAGGATTCATGGTTATTATCTATGGGATGATGCAGCTCGGAAGAAGCCACACCAGTGAGAAACTACGCCTGTGGTTGATCCTACCACTTTTGTTGCCGAGGCCACTCCATGCACTCCTTTTGTAGAACAATCAGTTATACCCCAGCCTTCCTCAGTACCTTTGACTTCCGCTGGTATTGTTGCACCTACCCCCACTCCTATCTCCTTCCACTTGATCCAGGCCATGATTTTTTAAATTGTCAATCTTGCTCGGTTTACGAATGTGAGGGTTGCGACGGTTGAGAAGGACTTGCCCTAGAAGATTTATAGGGTTATTGAGGTTGTCTTAGCCGTTTTGAGAGTTAGGTTGGCTTAGTGAGAGGCCATTATTAAGGCACATGGTGTGTGATTGTATAACCTTAGGGCGAGAATGGAAAAGTGAGAGAAGGTAGAGGGTAGTTAAGCTACCTTGGCTGAGATGAGGGCTGCTATTGGTAGTCTAAGGGGTTGATGTAGACTAGTTGTTGTCTATGGACATCTCTAGGCTGTGAGGGAGGGTTCCTTTTCCTGATCCGCCCATGAATGTACCTACTCCTATGCCTAGTGTTGATGTTCCTTCTGGTGTTGCTAAACAGTCAAGTGTTGATGATACCGTAGTTATTTACACTTGTGATGAGAGAGAGGATGATAGAGCTGATGATGATTTGGTTGAAGAGACTGATGAGGAAAAGTTGAGGAGAGAGTAGGATGAGCAGAGGATTGTAGTGACACTGATAGAGTTGTAGGACATTGAAGAAATGATGGTCCACGCGACATTGGAGAGATCTCTAGAGGATACCTCCGTAATTGGCACCAATAGAGTTAGAGTCTCTTATAACTCTACCATTACTCCTACTGATATGCCGGGCATGCATTCGTTGAGCCTCCATTGCTTTCTCTAGTGATTATATTGCCAGGATCTGATGCCCCAAATGATGCCACTCCGCGTGAGACTATTTCACATAGATGATACCGACATGAGATTCTATGAACTCATTCTATGAGATCGAAAGATAATGAGTGTCATTGAAGATGACCCAGCCTATCCATGAATTGTTAGCACTATAGAGCAACACGATTAGCCCTATTTGATATCAATTTCTACTCCCCACATTGCTAGATTTCTTATTGCTTATTTGAATTTCTAAAATATTTGTTTAATTGTGACCATTCATTACAAAACCATTTTCATAAATTTGGTGGAATCATCCACCAAAATAATATTATTGTTATAAATGAATTAATTTACATTGCAAATTTCTTGATAGAATTTTTTGCACTATATCATTCTTTATGGGATTTGACCCCAAACTCTTACTTGTGTATTATTTGTTGACTATGACCTCATACTCTTTGGATTTGTTTTAAAGAGTAGCTTTAGCATTATCAATGGACTAAGGGGTAGTCCCATTAACTTCCAAGATGCCCAGTGAAGTGATCACCTGAGCTGTCACCTATGAAGAAGCTAGAGCAGGTGTAACTGTCTCTTAAATTTGTACCTCTGCCTCATTAGTGGGGTTGAACCTGATCTCACACTTGGTCAGTAGTTGGAACTGTAGGTGTGACTCTTTTTCTTCTCTTGCCTCAAACTCCACATCTAGATGTAATAGCAATCGGTTTGGTAACCTAGGCTCTAGCCTCACCTGAACGTGTTCTCACTTTTTGAGGAGAAAATATTTAAAGAGTCAATACCAAGTAGGATCACCAAATATCAATTGAAATCAAGAAATAGCACAAAGGATAGAAAGAAGTGAGTTTTCCTGATATCTTGTAGACTCTTCAAAACAAGTTTAGAGGTCTGTGTAGCATTATGCAAGACTCTACTAGAAATATTTTAGTATGATGAGTTCAACAAATTAAGCATTGTGATATCAAACTTGGTACAACCCAAGCGTCGTGACTTACATCCACACCTAACATGTCGTGACTGATATCTACACCTAACCCTTAATGGACAGAAAAATATTAAATATCTGAACTCATGCAACATTAATGGAATCTAGGAGGAAATATAAAATCATAAAAAGAATGAAGTCTAAGTCTTTGAATTAATTAAGTTGTAGAAATCTAAATAAATATGCTTAGAATTCAAAAGTCATCATTCGGAAACATCTAACTAAAATGTTGAAGAGTAGCAATAAATAAAGAATAACTAGTGCCAATGTCTCGAAAGAAAAACATCAGAAATAAGAGGGTCCAACAGCCAAACAGAAGTATCTCACCTTCAGATCCGAAAAACATGGCTAAGTACAGGGTCTAGTAGATTCCACTTGATCATAGTCTGCACTAAAAAGAAAGTGCACAAGTAGCATCATTAAAAAGAAAATTGTACTGGTAAGCATTATAGGGTGACTAAGATTAGTAATAGATATATAATTATAGTTAAATCAAGTAGACAATTAATTCCACATAGTCAATACGCAAGTCATAAGAATCATTACAAGTACAAATATCTCAAGGTATAAGTGGAATGAATCGCTACTCATTATCATCCTTTGAAGATAATATAACCATCACCCACTAAATGACCAGGTACACAATATTCAAATACGCACTTAGAAAATCAATAGTGTCATGAAAATCATATCCATCATGGCCTTGTAGTTATATATGCATTGCATCTGGCAAAAATCACCAACATATATCTCAAAATCATAAGTCTCACTCTTATTGTATACATATGCTAAAGGGTCTTAATCTTTCTCAGCTAGTACTGACCTACAAGGAATACTAGGCATCCATGTATCGTACCAACATAGTACCCGATCTAATCACACACGTAACCACTCATTTCAAAGCTCATATTGGACTTGAGCTACTCACTCTGAACATTAAGTGTATTCTCCTTGTATATACATATCTCAGTATGCTAACCTTGCCATTTATCTCTAAGGATAACCATCAAGTAGAGGATAATTGATAATGCTTAACTAAATTTCATCTGATTGTAAGTGTAGGCAGTCACAAGCAAGTATAAACGCAATTAAGAGTTGGCGTCGATCCCATAGGGAGTGATACGGTAAAAAAACCGATTATGAAGTGAATGGAGTGTTATAATCGCTTGTAGAAGTAGACATTTTCTAAACAATTAAAGTAAGTGGAAGGGGTTTGACAATTAACATTAATTTAGGGGGAGAGGGGGGGATTTGAGTGAACAATTAACAACTATGAACAAACGGGGGTAACCAAGTAGAGAGGGATCCATTGGAGTGTAATTGAGTGAACGCCAATTTCGCTAAATGGGTGATTATTACTTACTAAAAATCACTGAATCTTAGTGGGAAGGCAAGAGTTTAGGTGTAATAGTCATTTCTCAATCAACTATCACGAATCAAGCGAGTTCTCTCGAACCTTGACAAGCATGACAAATGTAAACAACCCAATATCTCAATTAATCTACTCTTTCAAGCTAGATTGGTAAGATTTAATTTAGACCCACTTTGTCAAGCTAAATCTACAATAACCCAATCAGTAGAATTATCAACTGATAGTTTTAACTCTAAAACCTCTTTCTCATCCAAGCTTAGAATACTAGGCTAGAATTGTATTTGCAACTACAATTCATCAATTAAAACTCAACTATTAATTGAACCCACTTTAAATCAACATCAAAATTAGTAAATACTAACACTCATAAGCTAATTGAAGAATTCAATCACATAATCACACCCCCAAGAACGTGGGTTTTAGCCAGACATGAAAAAGAGCAAGAAATAGTTACCAACTATGTTTTCCATCAGCTTGGGTAACAATCTATAAGTCTTCAAAATGCACAAATTGAGTTCCAAATAAAATAAACCCTAAGTCTCTCTACGCAGAAAGTGAAAGAACAGTGTTAGGGATAAAAAACCCAAAAATAGACAATATGGATATTTTCCAAAACCTTCAGAACTCTAGAACTCTCTTTTTAAAATCTATTTTATATGCTTCCAGATTTTTAGTTTTGGAGCCACTCGGCAGAGTAAGTCAAGCTTCACCGACGTAGTCGGAAACTCGCCGAGTGCTCCTTTCCATCGCCTTCTTGGCTTGGCTTTTTGACACTTCCCTTTTGTGACTTTAGGTGATCAAAACTTCTATCTGATCCAGTTGGCACTTCAAGAATTACACTTTCCATTGCCCAGTTGTCTTTGTCCATGGGTTGGCCTGCTGGAACTTTTGGTGATATGAAGAGTCACTCGGTGATTCATCGAGTGGCTTTGGTGATCATCAACCTTGCTTTTCTTCAGCTTTTTCAACTTTTTCACTCCTTTCTACCCAGTAATGTGTAACGACCCAAGGGTACCCCTGAGATGTAACATGGCGTATAGAACCACGAAGGACTCTATAAAAGCCACTTAGCTCTCATGACATAAAGTAGTAGACCAATAAAGAGTAAAACAAAATTTAAGTCCAAAACAACTTTGTAGAAAAAACGGAAGTCTAACTCATGTCTCAACATAGTAATATATTACAATTGAATGAAAAGTGGACCTAGCCCCTAAATCAAATTCAAAAGGAAATACAAAAGTGAAACTACAATAAGCAAAGTCCGTCCTTGAACCATGAGGACTCACCAAGCTCGAAAAGAGATCAAAGTTCAAGTTTTAGCCACTAGAATTGAAACCTTGCCTGTCGGACCCTACATTTGGGATAAATGTAGGAAAGGGTATGTGTTAGTACAAAAATGCACTAAGTATGATAGCTATGCATAAAAAAATTTAAAACACTCTAAGAAGGACATTTCGTTTCATGACATGCATTTTACCAATTAAAACTTGATATAAGAGGGTTAGAAAACATAAGTCATAACATCATGGTCAATGCAACCTAAATCATCTTTAAGCCTCTGAACACATATGATATACTTCTTTAAGTAACCTTAGTTCATTAGTCATCTTGTTGCGGGAGAATTAGCCTTAACCGACATAGAGACCATTTGAGCTAAAACAGGATCACCTGGTGTCTCCCACACTGAAAAGGGGTGTTCTACTTGCCTAACGTAGAGCTATGAACATTCTAGATTAAGTGGATCCACTACATAATCAACCTATGGGGGTACACAGTTCTAGGATAATGGTATTACTACTAGAAACCCGACCTCTACTAACGAGAGAGCTTCCATCTCACGAGACTTCTTCTAGAAACCTGACCCTTACTAACGGGAGAGCTTCCATCTCAATGTCAATGTCCACTCAGTGCTAAGCATAATTCCCATGGAATATTATTTTCTTACTTATTATCATCATCCATGGAAAGAAATGTCATCTTGTCAATCCAAGCTAGTTCATTAGGATAACTCTTATTCATTGATTCAATTAGGTGATATTAGCCTTTCAACCTAAGAATCCTTTCTATGTGAGAAAACCATTCACATCATGGTTGTAAGTGTTTAATGAGAATAACCTTTCATCAACACAACAACAACAACAACATTGGGACTTTACTCTAAAAGCATTCTTAAGACATCCACATAGGTTTCATAAGATCATGCATAACTTCATATTTTGCCCATTCAAGGTTCAAAGCTACTCTCAATCACAAAATCTAGAATTCTAGCATTAGATAGGGATTTTATCATAATTTCATGTAATTCTATTACTTTATGCTTAAGATTATAAAACTCATCTTTCATAATCAACATCCCAACTCTATGAGACCACAATTTGGAAAACATGGGGGTTTGCATGGGTTCATAGGAGAAACATCATAAAAGCATTGTAAATCATCAATTCATACATATTTAAATATAATTAAACCATTAAGATCAATAATCAAAAGAACCCATGATGTTTGAGGAAAACCTTAGCTAATTGGGGGAATTCTACCTTTTGAAATAGAGGAATTTGGGAACTCCATGGGTGGAAGGAACCCATGGATGAAAGCTACCAGACCTAAAGTCCAATTGCCTATCTTCAATGGAGAATTTGGATCCTTTGCTTCAAACCCTACCTGAATCTTCTTCTTCTTCTTCTTCAAGTTCTAGAGAGAGAATATTTGAAAAGTGGTTTTGGTTTTCTTTTGGGATTTAGGAAAATGAATTAAGTGGGGGTAAATTTAGGTTTAAAAAGGCTTATATAGGGGGGTTCTATACATACGAAAAATGACATATTATAGGAACTAATAAATTAGGTAAAGACCAAAATGCCCCCGAAATATTAACTGACATCAGTGACCCACAGACCCCAATTGACGGACCGTGGCCTGACCTATGGTCCGTCCTAGTGGACCGTTGATCATGGTCAGAAAGGTGATATTGGGATCTCAAACCACGGACCCTGACCACAGACCGTGGTCTGACCTACGGTCCATGGGTGGCGTCGTGGCCCTTGACCCTCAAACCCTTCCTAGGTAGCTCAACCTCGCACCACACCTACGGTCCATGGTCCACTCCATGGGCCGTGGGTGGCCGACGTGGTCTAGAACCTACAACTTTCTAGAAATATGTTATTTTGGTCTTTTTGAATATGGGATGTTACAGTATCTCCCCCTTGGGAACATTCGTCCTCGAATGAGATTTAAACTGGTTCTAAAAGAGTATGAGAGGAACTAACAACCCAACCTATGATGCAATGCATACAACCAAGGAGGGACTATCGACTCCAAGCTAAGACATTCTCAAAACATCATAAGAAGGGTGAACTAACTCTATCAACCCATTATGCATGTAATGCACATAATTAAGGAGAAAAAACCAACTCCAAACTCATCATACTCAAATGCATCAAAAAAGAAGTAGGAACTACATCTAGCAACCCAATATGCAGGAGATTCAAAAAAATTCATATCAAAGGAGGAACTACCTTCTCTCACTAAAAGCATGCTCAACACAATCTCATGGAGCCTTTATGCAATTCATTCTCAAAGATCATAACTAATGCATGTTCAACAATCATCTCATGAAGTCTATAGGCAACTCATATTCAATGTACCACAACATGAGGAAAATAAATAATAAAATTCATTCTTTCAAAATTTAAGCTTTCACAAGAACATGCATAATCATAAGGAAATCATGGAAACACATAAATTACACATGACTCCCATTACTAAAAACTAACCAAGAGGAACTCATTAACTCAAGCTAGAGTAGGAGTAGAAGGAAAAAGATGAGGATATCGGGACTTCATATCGGCCTCAGCCTCCTAATTAGCACCCTCAACTAAATGATTCCTCCACAACACCTACACAGAGGCAACTTCCTTGTTTCTCAACTTTTTGACTTGCCGGACTAAAATCTCAACCGATACCTCCGGATAAGCAAAATTCTCTTTAACCTCCAAACCCTCTAAGGAAACTATGGATGTTGGATCCCCAACAAATTTCTTCAACATAGAGACATGGAAAACCGGATGCACCGATGCAAACTCATTTGGCAAAATCTAGCTCATATGGAACCTTGCCAACACATCTCTAAATCTCGTATGGGCCTACAAAATGGGGACTAAGCTTCCCTTTCTTTCCAAACCTCATAACACCCTTCATGGGTGATATTTTCAAATAAACTCAATCGTGAACCTCAAATTCAAGATCTCTCTTTCTACCATCGACATAAGACTTTTGCCAACTTTGGGCCATTCTCAACCTCTTTCTAATATGCCGAATCTTCTTTGTGGCCTCATGCACCAATTCCGGACCTATGAGAGCAACTTCCCCCACCTCAAACAATCCTATAGGATATCTACACCTCCAACCATAGAGAGACTCAATTGGGGCCATATCAATACTTGAGTGATAATTTTTACTGTAAGCAAACTCAATTAACTGCAAATGGTCATCCCAATTACTCTTAAAATCTATCTCACAATCCCTCAACATTTCTTCCAAAGTCTAAATAGTGCACTTCACTTGCCCATCAGTTTGGGGGTGAAAAGTTGTGCTAAACTTAACCTTTTTTACCAAGACCCTTTTGGAATGACATCTAAAACTATGAAGTAAATTGGGTACCTCGATTGGAAATTATTGACAAGGATACTCCACGTAACCTTACCATCTCCTTCAAATACAAGTTAGCATAATTTCCACCGAATAGGAAACCTTGACGGGGATGAAATGAGCAGATTTAGTCATCCAATCAACTATTACCCAAATTGAGTCATGTTATCACCGAGTATGTGGCAACCGTACAATAAAGTCCATATTCATGTATTCCCAGTTCCAAGTAGGAATACCAATGTCTCGGGATAAACCTCCTGGTTTCTGATGTTCAACCTTCACTTGTTAACAATTTGGGCACTTATCCACAAATCCCACAATGTCCTTCTTCATCCCATTCCACCAATAGATCTCCCGCAAATTTTGGTATATCTTGGTGGCTCTCGGGTTAATAGAATATTGAGAACTATGAGCCTCTACCAAGATCTGTTCTCTCAGTTCATCAATATTCAGTACACATAACCGACCTTGATACCTAAGTACGCCATCTTCTCCTTGGGAGAAAGCCTCAATGGACTTTTTAAGTAGTGCCTTTTTCAATTCTACTAAAATTGGATCCACACCTTGGTTAGTGTTCACATCCCTAACAAAAGATGATTTACCTGATATTAGTGGGTGTTATGGCTGTGGGAAGAATGATCACCAAGTGAGAAAATGTTCTACTCTTACGGCTAGGGGAAGGGAGGCAAAGCAAGCTTCTCTAAATGGTCCTAATTTTGATTCCCCAATGAAGAACTATTTCTATGCTCTTCAAGCTAACAAGGACAATGGAGCTAACCCGGATAAAGGTACAGGTAAGTTATAGTTCCTTTTGTTGTTTCATGATAGCCTTAGCTGGGTTTTCTCCTAAGTGGGGGATGGTATGTTGAATAGAAAGGTTGTTGAGAATGTTGATGTCCTTATCTCTTTTCTTTTATTCTTATTCAAGCTTAAGATTTAGAGTTCCTTGAAGCTTGTTTCATGTTTTGGAGTCATGTGTGATATTGAGTTTCCATAGTCTCCTTATGTTATGCATGTTGTAATTGAATTCTTATTTAGTTGAGAAAAATGAGTTTTCATAATTGTGTTCCTCATGTTTATATGCATCTATGATGAGTTGCTTAAATATTTCATTAGTTAACTTGTTGAGCATGCCAAATGTGTTCTTGAAATGATTGCATAATGTGATTTTATGAGAAAATTGCTTTAATGTGCTTAATGCTATTGTAATGAGCATGATGTGAATTGGAGAAGACAGTTCCTCCAATGAAATGAAGAATTTGAATTTTTTATGCCTAATGAGTTTGTAGATGTAGTTCCTACCTTCTTGTTGTAGTTTGAGCTTATCGATGTGGAGTTGATGTTTCCTCCTATGTTTATGCATTTGTATTGATGTTTCATGCATGATTGCGGAATGTTAGTCTTGAGTCGTTACCCCTTAATGTGTTTTAAGTGTCATTCGAGGACGAATGTTCCTAACTGGGGCATAATTAACGATCCTAAAAATGAACTAGTGAAACTAGAGCCTAATGTGTGTGCATTTGTGTTTTTCATGAGGTTTTATTGTGTTTCATGTCTTCCCGAGTCATGGTTGAACAACTTAGGTGTTAAACGTTAAGATACGACTATTACGCCCGAAAACTAGTAAGTTGAACTAGTGTGTTGTAGAGTCTTGTAGTGGAATTTTGGCGTGTCGTATGAGGGTTAAAATCAAGATAAATGGTTCTCGTACTTAGAATGACATGTTTAGGGGTTAAACGTCAAGATAAGACTCCCCAAGGACCACCCATGGGGTCCTTGAGGAGGACCCCAACACTGCCCAAAAAGCTATCAAAACAGGTTGACCTACGTCCATGATTCATGCCCCTTAGATTGACCTACGCCGCGTAGGTCATGGGTGTAGGTCAGACCTGCAACACCCTGCAAGTTTGGGCCTCAGGTCAAAACAACAGACACAAACCACGCCCCTTAGACCAATCCACGGTCCGTTGATGGTCAAGTCGTAGGTTCTACCAGTTTTTCAGTTTTTGTTTTTAAGTTAGGTGTTTAGGATTTAGTTAGTCAATTAATTAAGGGCTTAGGGGGCTAGTTAAGTGGTTAAATAACTTCCTATAAATAGTTAATATATACCTAAACTAATGACTTTAACTCATTTAGACGTCATTTCTCAAATCAAAACCCTCCCTCTCAAACTACTTTCTCTCTAAGAACTCTATTGAAGACTTCAAGTTTCCAAGGTCAATTTCATCAAGATTTTCAAAGCTTTTTCAAGGGGATTTCGTGGATTCTTATCCAATAGGTATGGTGATTCTTTATCTAGGGTTAGATTTCACCCTAGAGTCAATTTGAAAGATGTTTTCAAGGTTTTCAAGTTTCACCAAAAACCTAGATTTCACTCAAACTCATGGGTTCTTGCATAAAACGTTTTCAAAGGATAAACAATGATTATATTTATGCTTAATTGATGATTTAAAGATGAAAAATTCTATGAACCCGTGATTTCTTTCAATTCCTAAATTTGGACTTATGAAGTGGGTTCATTAATTATGAATGAATGATGATGGATTTACGTGTAGATTGATTTATATTATTGATTTGTATCATTAGATATGTCTAATTAAGGTTAATTATTGATGAATTGAGGATTTGTGATCATAGCCTTGAAAGGGCAAGTTTGACCTAATTTCATGTTATTGTAGAATGGAGCTTCAATTTTTGATCAACTTGAAAGGTGGACGTGTTTACTTACTATGTACATTGTGATCATAGCCTTGAAGGAATATTGTGAAGGATTTAATTATTATCATAATGTTGTAATTGTGAATGTATAATGTGAAGGATTTACATGTGATTTTCATGGATAGAATGATGATCTTGTATAGAATGTGAAAGTGTTGTGATCGAAAGCATATTCTCACTAAACATTCATGTTGTTGATAATGGAAGGTAAGGGGTTTTCTATTGTAAAGTTGTATATATTGAATTGGTAGACTAATACATACTTTTCTTGTATTGTTGAATGTGATCTCTTGACTTGCTAGGCTTAGGCATCCTCCTCTTGAATAATGAATGTATCTTGAATTAATGTCTTAATGTCTTGGATTGGTAGACCTATTGTTGGTAGCCTTTCTATAAATGCCTAATGAAGTATTCTAGGCTAAACCTTGGATTGGTAGAGTTAATGTTAGTGGCCTTTCATGAGGACTCTAGTTACTAATGTGAATGAAATACCTTGGTTGGTAGACCTAATGTTAGTGGCTTCTCCTTGTGTGTGTGTAAAACCTTGAAGCGGTAGACCTAATGGTGGTGGCCTCCTTCTTGTGTGAAATGATGGACTAAAAGATGGTAGACCTAAAGGTGGTAGCTCTCTCTAAGTAAGTCAAGAGCTATCATTAAAGTACCTTGAAACGGTAGGCCTATTGGTGGTGGCCCTTTCTTGGGAAAGTACTTTGAGACGGTAGGCCTAATGTTGGTGGCCCTCTCTAGTACACAATGCAAGAAAATACTATATGGGAATGGAGGCGAAGCACCGAGAAGATATGGTAAGATGGAAACTCTCCCAATGTTAGGCTAGGGTTCTATTGAACATCTTTCTATCCGATAACTATGTGCCCACATAGTATATTAGCCCATGGATTCAATGCAAATCCAAGCTAATCTTACCGGTCTTCCTTAGGCAAGGAGATCACCTCTTTCGGTGTGGGGAAGACAACGGATTCCACATCTAGCTTGCATTGTCTATGTCGGTTAAACACTTATTCCTATCACGTGGGATGTTCACTCTTGTTACTTGATAGGTACTACAACGTGTAGGTAGTAGTATGGAATGCTATCTACACATGGCACGAGTAGGCTTTGAAAGGGCTTGAGTGAGTTCCCTAAATCTTAATGACTAATGTGTGAAGTCCTCTAAATGCATGAATGTGTCCTAAATGAACCTAATGAAGATTGTTGACTCCTAAATGCTTAATGTAGAGATGCATGCTATACTTGTGTTGTATAATAAATGATTTTCGTGTTTTGACTTATTGATTGTAAATGTGCCTTATCTAGGGTGACTCCAAAGGAATACTTGGTGTGACTAGTAGTATGGGATGCTACTTGCACATTGCACAAGTAGGACTTAAGGGTTATCTTCGGTGATGGTCCATAAGTGATAATCTTGTCTTATGTAATGCTTATATCTCTTATGTGTGACTAATTGTGTAAGGATGGAAAGGTTGTATAATGAGTTCACCTTTGGTGACCGTAGGGTGATGTTTTGGTGTGGATAGTGGTATGGTACGTTATCCATACATTACACAAAGCGTTACTTGAGGGTTGCTTAGGGTGAAGTATTTTTTTTAATAGAATGACCCTTGGGTGGGTCAGGGGCTGAGCAACACCCCCAGGCCTTATCATATATAAAAACAAAATATACAAGGAGGGGGACATATACCATACCTCCAATCCTATGGTTGGGCAAGAGTCAACCTACCTACTAAGGTTAGTCAACTCCACCCTATACAATAAGAATTATTATTAAACTTAGTACCTAGAGAGGACTCCTCCCTTAATACAAAGTTACTAATAATACATAAATAAGGGAGACTCTCCCCTTACAAGAAATAATAAACTAGGACTAAACAAATAACTATGCCTAAGACAGAGTAATTCGGTTAGTATGTATCTCATGAAACAATTAAGACGTTGTAATATGTCTTAATCATATTTAAAGGAATGTTGTTATACTTTGACAAGCAATTTTGTAAAGAAAATCCTTTGAAATTGACTGTCTTCTCGGAAAATGTCTCATACTTCTTCAAGGAGGTTGTTTAATTCTTCTCAACTTCTTACGTCTGAAATTTTGAACTCCCAATTTCTCCAATAGATAGCTTCCTTTAATTGTCTAAGGTAATTGATGATGAGTGTAGTAATTTTGTACAATGTCTTGTTGATGACTATGTTTGGCCAAGAGATCAGCTGTACCATTTGCCTCCTTGTATGTGTGCACACATTGAAAAGACACACATTGGTTAGTTAAAATAAGCAGTTCCTGTATATACTTGTGTATCCTCCAAGGGGGATTAATGACCAGCAAAAACCACTTAGTCAATAATTTAGAATCAACCTCTAAGATAATACTAGTATAACCATGTTGTATACACCAATTTAAGCCAAAAATTGCAGCCTGAATCTCAGCCTGATTATTAGTCCCTTCACCAAGAGGTACTGCAAAGGCAAATACCATACTCCCTTGATCATCTCTTAAAATGCCTCCCCCTCCAATTTTCCCCGGATTAGGTATAGCACTACCATCCGTATTCAACTTGTATCTATTGTAAGTAGGAGTCTTCCACATAACTAAAGTAACTCTTAAATCATGTTTGCATTTTTCAATGTAAGTCACGACTTCTGGCCATATTATAGGCAGATGAAGTAAGGAAAACCAGAATTAAGCATTAAAAGCATGTCTTTAATAATCAAATATTTAACTTTGTGGATACTTGATGTTTTCCCTCCATAATTGACTGAACATCTGTTTTTCTAGAGGTTCCAGCAAATTTCTATAGGAAGTGTTTGAACGATTGTCTTGTATGTTATGTTCCCTGCAATACCACTCCAACACATTAGCTGGTTAGTTAAAGAAATCTGTTGAAAATTGAGACCCAAACTCGCTGCAAAGAACTTCCAGAAATTGCCTACAAAATGTCCTTGAATGAAGATATGATCAACCTCATCCCAACCTTGCTGAATGCAGCAATAGCATTTAACAGGTTCCACTCCAAAATAAGCTAATGTTTCATTGGTTGGCAATTTATATCTTATTGCTCTCCATAGGAGAAAGGACATTTTGAAAGGAATATTTCGATGCCAAAGTGGAGAATTAAAAATAGCAGTATCCTTCTTCTTTCTGCAAATTCCCCAAGCTGATTTACAGGTGAACTTTCCATCTTCAGTTATTTTCTAGACTGCACTATCTTGAAGTCCCTGCACTAGCTACACTTAGTATTTATAATAGAAGGGATAAGGAGAGAAGGAACCTGTTGTCGCAATTTCCTTTCATTCCATTTTCCATTTAATAGAAAGTGTGCAATGGTAGCCTTGTTAAGACTTGATATATCAGTAGTATAATTAGCTAGGGCACCCCCTCCTAGCCAATCATCCCACCAAAAGAAGCAGCTGCCAGAGTTAATTTTCCAGCCTATATTCTCTTCAACTTTAATTTTGTTTTTCATCATGTATCTCCACATCAGTGAATTTCCAGTATCCACCTTTTTTGCAACTGGATGAGCTCTTTGTAAATATTTGGCTTTAAGAAATTGACTCCATAAGGTTAGTTTTGTTCTAAAATTCCACCATTGTTTGTACTGTAAGGATGTGCAAATGTCTGATAGTCTTCTGATCCCTACCCCTCCTTCATTATATAGTAAACTCATTGTGTCAAGAGAAGCCCAATGATATTTCCTTTTATCTTGATCCCTTCCCCAATAAAAATCAGCAATAATGGCCTCAATGTATTTGATAGTAGTACTAGGTGGAGAAATTGCAGCCATAGTATCTATAGGTATAGATTGCAAGGCATGTTTTATCAAAGTAATTCTGCCCCCAAAACTAAGTACCCTTGCCTGCCAGCCACATACTTTTTTGGAGACTTTCTGAACTAAATGTGAATAATAGATAATCCTCTGTCGACGAATATACAGAGGGCATCCTAGATAAGTAATAGGGCTACTTTTCTGGGAAAAAGTAGTAACTTCTTGAATGGTATGGATAGTGTCCTGTGATGTATTGTCTGGAACCATAAAATGACTTTTTTCTTTGTTAATCAACTGGCCAGAAGTATGTTCATACGCCCCTAAATTGTCCATAATGAGTTTTAGGGAATGTCTGTCAGTAGAAGCAAAAATAATAACATCATCTGCAAAACTCAAGTGGTTGATTTGGGGTCCTTTAGGTTCCATAAATAAGCCTCTATAGCTTGGATGCTGATGTAAGGAATTAAGCAACTTGGTCAGTACCTCTGCTCCTAAAATAAATAGGGCAGGGGATAAAGGGTCACCTTGCTTAAGTCCTCTAGTGGAATGAAAGAAACCATGCCTATGACCATTAATTATAATAGAATACCAATTGTTACTCATAATTCTCCAAACTAAATCAATAAATATCTCCCCAAAACCAAATTTCCTTAAGACCAAACAGGTAAATGCCCAAGACACTCTATCATATGCCTTGGTCATATGAAGTATCAGGGTAAAGGAAATGGGTTATATGTGTTGAACATGTTTCTAGTGTGTATAATGACTTGTATGTTGGTTGTGTTGATTATTATGCCTATATTATCATGAATATGAGGTTTTATAAAAAAATGGCATATTAGCATGACTTTACATCAAAATGTCCCTTTTAAAGCATGTTTTTGCATGGTCATCATACTTAGTACATTTTTGTGTGATAATCCAAATTCTTTTATTATTACTACAACTGTAGGTTCCGGCAAGTGATCGATTCTAGCTAGGTTTGAAGCTTGGGATTAGAGTTCTCTCAAGACCTCTTTTGGTATGTCCTCATATGTCGAGGAGAAAGACTTTTATTATTCTAGTTCTTTCTTATTTTTAGACTATTGTTAAGACTTCGATTGAAAAGTGTTGTGACCCAATCTTTTATAGTTTTTATAAGATGGCCATGTGAGACTTAGTAATTTCGGTGCTTTATGAAGTGTATTTTGATGTTGGATTTATTAAAGAAAAGTTTTAAATTTTGCACTATTTCTATGTATCGACTGTTATGAATGCTAAGAGGCTTGTATTAGACCCCTTCGGGGTCGAGTACGTCGTGTTACGACTAAGGGGTGCTCTTGGGTCATGACAAAATTGGTATAAGAGCATAGATTTTGGAAATGGTTTTTAGGTTTAATGTCTCACAAGCCACGTCTAGTAGAGTCTTGTTCATCGGTGTAAGTTGCGACACATCTATGAGTGAGAGGCTATAGGACAATAGAAAGTTACACTTCTTTCATATTTTTGAAGTCGTGCCTTAGAGTGATGTTCTATAAGTGTCCTTTTCCTAATCCTTCTCTTGTGGTTATAGGAAATGAATACAAGGGATAACCCAAGAAGGGCAGAACAGGAGATAGTGAATGAGGGAGTTCCCCCTCAAGGTGATCAAGGCCTTTATGGAGACCAAGTTCCTATAGGCTATCAAGGAATCAAGTTCCGGTGCTTCCCTCCGGACATGACCAATGAACATATTAGGTCGTCTTTTATAACCTTTGCCCGAGCCATGATGGGTCAAATTAACCGAGATGTGGGGCCTAGGGTGAATGCTAATGAGAGTAACATGACCTTAAGATTGAGAGACTTTGTGAGGATAAATCCTCCTACTTTTCTTGGCTCTAAAATGGGAGAAGATCCCCAAGAATTCTTGGATGAAGTTTATAAGATTGTAGATGCTATGAGAATAACTTCTAGGGAGAAGGCGGAGTTAGCTTCCTACCAATTGAAAGATGTGGCCCAAGTGTGGTTCACTCAATGGAAAGCCAATAGGCCGGTTTATGCGGCTCTTTTAAATGGGAGAGGTTTAAGAGAGCTTTCATTGGTAAGTATTATCCCCGTGAGAAGAGGGAGTGTAAGGTTGAGGAGTTTATAAACCTTAGGCAAGGTAATATAAGTGTGGAGGAGTATTCCTTGAAGTTTACCCTATTGTCTAAGTATGCTCCATCCTTGGTGTCTATCCCTATAGATGAGATGAGTAGGTCTGTTACCGGTGTATCCGACCTAGTCAAGGAAGAGTGACATACGGCAATGCTCCATGATGACATGAATATTTCTAGGCTTATGGTGTATGATCAATCTATTGAGAAATCCAAACTTGAGAGGATTAATAGGGGTTTGAAGAGGGGTAAATCCGATGAGTAAGGTCAACCTAGGTTCAAGAAGAGGATCCTAACCAAGATTCTTCAAGTGCTCCTAATGCCAACCAAGAGAGAGGTAGCGGATCTCAATTTGCTAAGCCTACTTTTCACAATTGTGGGAAGAAGCATCATGGGAAATGCATACCCGATACTAGTGGGTGCTATGGTTGTGGGAATAATGATCACCAAGTGAAATTTGTCCTACACTTACGACTAGGGGAAGGGAGGCAAAGCAAGCTTCTCTAAATGGCCCTAATCTTGATGCCCCAAAGAAGAACCGTCTCTATGGTCTTCAAGCTAACAAGGAAAATGGAGCTAATCCGGATGAAGGTACTGGTAAGTTATAGTTCCTTTTGTTGTTTCATGATAGCCTTACTTGGGTTTTCTTTTAAGTGGGGGATGGAATGTTGAATAGAAAGGTTTTTGAGAGTGTTGATGTCCTTATCCATTTCCATTTATTCTTATTCAAGCTTGAGACTTAGAGTTCCTTGAAGCTTGTTTCATGTTTCTGAGTCATATGTGATATTGAGTTTCCATAGTCTCCTTATGTTATGCATGTTGTAATTCAATTCTTATTTAGTTGAGAAAAATGAGTTCTCATAATTGTGTTCCTCATGTTTATATGCATCTATGGTGAGTTGCTTAAATATTTCATGAGTTGACTTGTTGAGCATGCCAAATGTGTTCTTGAGATGATTGTATAATGTGCTTTTATGAGAAAATTGTTTTAATGTGCTTAATGATGTTGTAATGAGCATGATGTGAATTGGAGAAGAAAGTTCCTCCAATGAAATGAAGAATGTGAAGTTTTGATGCATAATGAGCTTGTAGATGTAGTTCCTACCTTCTTGTTGTGGTTTGACCTTCTTGATATGGAGTTGATGTTTCCTCCCATATTTATGCATTTGTATTCATGTCGCATGCATGATTGCGGGCTGTTAGTCTTGAGTCGTTACCCCTAAATGTGTTTTAAGTGTCATTCGAGGACGAATGTTCCTAAGTGGGGCATAATTAACGACCCTAAAAATGAACTAGTGAAACTAGAGCCTAATGTGTGTGTGTGTGTGTTTATGTTTTTCATGAGGTTTGATGGTGTTTTATGTCGTCCCGAGTCATGGTTGAACAACTTAGGGGTCAAATGTCAAGATACGACTATAACGCCCAGACACTAGTAAGTTGAACTATTGTGTTGTAGAGTCTTGTAGTGGTGTTTTGCTATGTCGTATGAGGGTTAAAATCAAGATTTATGGTTCTCGTAATTTGAATGACATGTGTAGGTGTTAAACGTTCGGGTAAGACTCCCCAAGGACCACCCAAGGGGTCCTTGAAGAGGACCCCAACACTGCCCAGAAAGCTGTCAAAATAGCTTTATGTACGCCCATGATTCACGCCCCTTAGATTGACCTATGACGCGTAGGTCATGAGCATAGGTCAGGCCCGCAACGGCCTGCAAGGTTTGAGCCTCAGTTCCAAACGACGGACGCAAACCACTCCCCTTAGAACAATCCACGGTCCGTGGATGGTTAAGTTGTAAGTTCTACCAATTTTTCAGTTTTTGTTTTTTAGTTAGGTGTTTGGGATTTAGTTAGTTAATTAATTAATGTCTTAGGGGGATGGTTAAATAACTTCCTATAAATAGTTAGTAGAACCCTAAACTAATGACTTTAACTCATTTAGACGTCATCTCTCAAATCAAAACCCTCCCTCTCAAACTACTTTCTCTCTAAGAACTCCATTGAAAACTTCAATTTTTCAAGGTCAATTTCATCAAGATTTTCCAAGATTTTTCAAGGGTATTTCTTCTATTCTCATCCAATAGGTATGGTGATCCTTCATCTAGGGTTAGATTTCACCCTAGAATCAATTTCAAATATTTTTTCAAGGTTTTCAAGTTTCACCAAAAACCTAGATTTCACTCAAACTCATGGGTTCTTGCATAAAACGTTTTCAAAGGATAAACAATGATTATATTTATGCTTAATTGATGATTTAAAGATGAAAAATTCTATGAACCCGTGATTTCTTTCAATTCCTAAATTTGGACTTATGAAGTGGGTTCATTAATTATGAATGAATGATGATGGATTTACGTGTAGATTGATTTAGATTATTGATTTGTATCATTATATATGTCTAATTAAGGTTAATTATAAATGTCTAATGAAGTATTCTAGGCTAAACCTTGGATTGGTAGACTTAATGCTAATTTCCTTTCATGAGGACTCTACTTACTAATGTGAATGGAACACCTTGGTTTGGTAGACCTAATGTTGGTGGCTTGTCCTTGTGTGTGTAAAACCTTGAAGCGGTAGACCTAATGGTGGTGGCCTCCTTCTTGTGTGAAATGATGGAATGAGAGATGGTAGACCTAAGGTGGTAGCTCTCTCTAAGGAAGTCAAGAGCTATCTTTAAAGTATCTTGAAATGGTAGGCCTATTGGTGGTGGCCCTTTCTCTGGAAAGTACTTTGGAACGGTAGGACTAATGTTGGTGGTCCTCTCTAAGACACTAATGCAATAAAATACTCTATGGGAATGTAGGCTAAGCACTGAGCAGATATGGTAAGATGGAAACTCTCCCAACGTTAGGCTAGGGTTCCAATGAACATCTTCCTATCCCATAACTATGTGCCCACATAGGATATTAGCCAGTGGATTCAATGCAAATCCAAGCTAATCTTTCTGATCTTCCTTAGGCAAGGAGATCACCTCTTTCGGTGTGGGGAAGACAAATGATTTCATGTCTACCTTGCATGGTCTATGTTGGTTAAACGCTTATTCCCATCACGTGGGATGTGCACTCTAGTTACTTGATAGGTACTACAATGTGTAGGTAGTAGTATGAGATGCTATCTACATATGGCATGAGTAGGCTTAGAAAGAGCTTGAGTGAGTTCCCTAAGTCTTAATAACTAATGTATGAAGTCCTCTAAATACATGAATATGTCCTAAATGAACCTAATGAAGATTGTTGACTCCTAAATGCTTAATTAAGAAATGCATGCTATACTTGTATTGTATAATGAATGACTTCCTTGTTATGACTTATTGATTGTAAATGTACCTTGTCTAGAGTGACTCAAAGTAACACTTGGTGTGAGTAGTAGTATGGGATGCTACTTGCACATTGAACAAGTAGGACTTAAGGGTTATCTTAGGTGATGGTCCATCTCTGATAATCATGTCCTATGTAATGTTTATATCTCTTATGTGTGACGAATTGTGTAAGGATGGAAAGGTTGTATAATGAGTTCACCTTTGGTCACCTTAGGGTAATGCTTTGGTGTGGATAGTGGTATGGGACGCTATCCATACATTGCGCAGTGTTACTTGAGGGTTTCTTAGGGTGAAGTATCAAGGTAAAGAAAATGAGTTATATGTGTTGAACATGTTTCTAATGTGGATAATGACTTGTATGTTGGTTGTGTTGATTATTATGCTACTATTATCATGAATATGAAGTTTTACAAAAAATGGCATATTAGCATGACTTTACAACAAAATATCCCTTTTAAAGCATGTTTTTGCATGGTCATCACATTTAGTACATTTTTTTTGTGCTAACCCATATTCTCTTATTTTTACCACAAGTGTAGGTTCAGTCAAGTGCTCGATTCTAGATAGGTTTGAAGCTTGGGATTAGAGTTCTCTCAAGACCTCTTTTCGTATGTCCTCATATGTCTAGCAGAAAAACTTTTATTGTTCTAGCTCTTTCTTATTTTGAAACTATTATTAAGACTTCGATTGAAAAGTGTTGTGACCCTATCTTGTAAAGTTTTTCTAAGATGGCCATGTGAGACTTAGTATTTCCGCTGCTTTATGAAATGTCTTTTGATTCTGGGTTTATTAAAGAAAAGTTTTAAATTCCACACAATTTCTATGTATCGAATGTTATGAATGCTAAGAGGCTTGTATTAGACCCCTTCGGGGTCGAGTATGTCGTGTTACGACTAGGGGGTGCTCTCGGGTCGTGACAAACTTGGTATCAGAGCATAAGATTTTGGAAATGGTTTTTAGGTTCAATGTCTCACAAGCAATTCAAGCTAACAAGGACTAGAAAGCTAATCCGGATGAAGGTACCGGTAAGTTATACTTCCTTTTGTTGTTTCATGATAGCCTTAGTTGGGTTTTCTCCTAAGTGGGGGATGGTATGTTGAATAGAAAGGTTGTTGAGAGTGTTAATGTCCTTATCTCTTTCCTTTTATTCTTATTCAATCTTGAGACTTAGAGTTCCTTGAAGCTTGTTTCATGTTTTGGAGTCATGTGTGATATTTAGTTTCCATAGTCTCCTTATGTTATGCATGTTGTAATTGAATTCTTATTTAGTTGAGAAAAATGAGTTTTCATAATTGTGTTCCTCATGTTTATATGCATCTATGATGAGTTGATTAAATATTCCATGAGTTAACTTGTTGAGCATGCCAAATGTGTTCTTGAGATGATTGCATATTGTGCTTTTATGAAAAAATTGCTTTAATGTTATTAATGATGTTGTATTGAGCATGATGTGAATTGGAGAAGAAAGTTCCTCCAATGAAATGAAGAATGTGAAGTTTTGATGCATAATGAGTTTGTAGATGTAGTTCCTACCTTCTTGTCGTGGTTTGAGCTTATCAATGTGGAGTTGATGTTTCCTCCTATGTTTATGCATTTGTATTGATGTTTCATGCATGATTGCGGGATGTTAGTCTTGAGTCGTTACCCCTTAATGTGTTTTAAGTGTCATTCGAGGACGAATGTTCCTAAGTGGGGCACAATTAACGACCCTAAAAATGAACTAGTGAAACTAGAGCCTAATGTGTGTGTGTTTGTGTTTGTCATGAGGTTTGATGGTGTTTCATTTCGTCCCGAGTCATGGTTGAACAACTTAGGGGTTAAACGTCAAGATACGACTATAATGCCCGAAAACTAGTAAGTTGAACTAGTGTGTTGTAGAATCTTGTAGTGGAGTTTTGCTGTGTCGTATGAGGGTTAAAATCAAGATAAATGGTTCTCGTACTTAGAATGGAATGTTTAGGGGTTAAACGTCCGGTTACGACTCCCCAAGGACCACCCAAGGGGTCCTTAAGGAGGACCCCAACACTGCCCAAAAATCTGTCAAAACAGCTTGATCTACGCACATGATTCACGCCCCTTAGATTGACCTATGCCGTGTAGGTCATGGGCGTAGGTCAGGCCTGCAACACCCTGCAAGTTTTGAGTCTCAGGTCCAAACGACTGACCCAAACAACGCCCCTTAGACCGATCCACGGTCCGTGGATGGTCAAGTCGTAGGTGCTGCCAGAACCTCATTATCCTCAAAAGGCAGGGTTAAGACTTTGTTCATATCACCCTTTTCAAACTTCACTTTTAGGATTACAATGAATATGTTATTGTTGTTGTAATAATTTCATCATATTTGTTTCAACTAAATATGACGAGCCATTAGTTTTATCAAATTTTATTAATTCACATAATAAATTAATCGCTTTGTCTACATTTCCTGATGAATTTTTTTGATCTTCATTATTTTAGTGTTAAATTTAGTCATATTAAATATTTATTTGTCTATTTTCATAAATATAAATTTACATATATAATGCGATCTAGCACCATCATATATGATCTTCTTTTTAACAATAAACTTTATCATCTTTCTATTAATATATCAACTATTGTGATCAAATAACATTTTCCAATTAAACATTTTTTGGGTTAACTTTTTCTTTAGTAAATTTTTTGGACTCCATATGATTTTTTATAAAACTTTAAGAGATTATATGAAAAATTTAAAAGAATTTAATTTTGTATCCAAACGAACCTACTTTTCTAATTCAAAAATAATGAAAAAAATGATAATTTCATAGTAATAAAGAAGAATTATTTGTTTATTCTCTCGAGAAATATTATGTCACGACCCAAGCCTAGGGCCTAGACGTGACCGGCGAATGGGGAACCCGAAGGAACCCCAAACAAGCCTCATAGCATATCATTACACATCCTTGGTCGCGGAAGCAATTAAAATGACCATAAACGATAAGCATAATCAAGGGGAAATCGGGACTAAGGGAGCAAGAGAAAAGAGAATGATACAAAAATACCATAGATGAGTCAAGCTCAAGCATAATACACAACTTGTCCAACACCACCTCTAAACATAGGTACTTTAGCGGGGGCCAAGACAAACAACCGGGCTCACCCTCAAAGTCAAAACATAACTAAAAGGAAAAGTCTTATACATAGCAAAATATCGTAAGCAACGTCCCCGGAGTGGAGGACTCACCAATAACCTTGATAGAAAATCGTATTAGCCACGCGGAGGACGAGGGTCAAGCGGTGCTGCGGTCCCTACATGGTGACATCATGTAGGCATAGAGTATGCGTTAGTACGTTTGAATGTACTAAGTATATGGGATGCAATGCAATGCTACAATGGATGGACATCATAGGAAAAATGCATAATCATACTCGATAGATAGCACATTAATGAAATGATATATATAATGACGCTTACACAAAAATCGTATTTAGTGGGACGTAGTACATGTGTGGCGAGTGACCATCAATATAGTATTTCCAAGGCCTACCACCCCCTTGGAGAGGCGAAAGAGGTACAAACCCCTCAATGTGGTTACCCGAGCCTACCACCCCCCGAGCTAGGGACCAAGGTACAAACCCCTAGATGTGGTTATACGGGCCTACTACCCCCCGTAATAGGCAACCAAGGTACCAACCCCTCTATGCGGTTACCCGGGCCTACAACCCCCCGAGCTAGGCTTGGTCGACTCACAACATTTATATAGAGACAATCATATACATGTATCCATTTCATCATCATTTCAATGATTATATGACCATCCGACTCATAGGACGTACATTGAACCTTCCATTTCCTAAGAATTCTATAAGTGAGCATTTTATCAAACACATGGTGGGCTATTGTTCATGTAAATGAAATCATGTATTTCAAGAGTAATAAGTCCAACCAATTCCAAAATTCATATAAATCAGCCCACCAACAACATACATATATATATATATATATATATATATATCAACCTTCATAATTTGATCATGGAAGCATAAAAACCATAAACATCACATAATAATTCCATTTCATTGTAATATGCAAAATAGACCATAATAGGGTGTGTAGTAATAATTCCACATTTCAAGAGTTCATAAATAACCATAATGACCCATAAACTTGAAGTAAAAATAGAGGATAAATGGTTGGACTTGTGGAAAGGAAGGTTTCCACAATCAAACCCACATACCTCAACTTTGGAGAATCCTTGATGAAGATTGGAATGGAGAATTGATGCTTGAAATTGAGTCTTGAATCCGGAATTAGAACTTGAGATGTTTGAATTTGATTGAAGATCTTGGTAGAATTTTGGAGAGGGATTAGTGAGTGTTTTTGAGTGTTTTGAAGCTAGAAAGAAATATAACTAAGTATGGGACAATCCTCTTTTTTATAAAAGAAAAACGTCCAGCCGCTACAGTAACTAAGCTCTCTGGAAATTGCAATTCTGCCCGGACAGGTTTTACGAAAATGGTCATAACTCCTTCATCCTAACTCGGAATGAGGTGAAACCAATTGCATTGGAAAGCTAACTCGAAGGGCTTTAATTTATTAGGTAGCGGCCCTTCCAGTTCCTTATGTGCTAAGAGATATGCCTCTTTAAAGTTGACCCTCCAAATCGCAATTTTTGCGATTTTCGAATTTTGATACGGTTGCTCTAAAATTCGGGTTAGACCCATTTTCCACTCAATTTGACCCCCTGAATAAGAATATGAAGTCGAATTTCCGAAATCATGCACGGATTTTGAGATATATGGAAATTACAATTATAGGTGTTTCCGAAGCACATTTTCGGGCATTTTTGGGGTCGTTTCAATATCTCCCCCTTGGGAACATTCGTCCCCGAATGTTAAAGAAACATACATGAGAGACACAAACATGGCAATTTCAGCCCACATAAGGATACAACAATGCACTTACACCTTATTCAAAACCTCAACATAGTTGTAACACCACAATGAACTTGTCAACTTAAACATGAATGTATGCAATGACATGAGGGCTGAACTTACGACCTGAGATTTTATAAAGGGCTAAGATCAATACCTTAAGCTTGAGTGGAGTGGAAAAGATAAGGATATCGCCTTTGCATGTCCGCTTTGGCCTCCCAAGTAGCACTTTCAACTTGTTGATTCCTCCAAAGGACTTTAACGGAAGCTACATCTTTGTTTCTCAACCTCTTCACTTGTCTATCTAAAATCTGGACCGGAACCTCTTCATAGGTCAAATTATCTTCAACAACACCCACAACATCAAGAGGCACAATGGCATTGGGATCACCCACACACTTCCTCAACATAGACACATGAAATACCGAATGAACCAAATCCATTTCGCTAGGCAATTCCAACTCATAAGCTACTTTGCCAATTCTCCTCATCACCTTATAAGGACCCACGTATCTTGGGCTCAACTTTCCCTTCTTACCAAAACGAACCACACCCTTCATGGGTGACACCTTCAAATAGACCCAATCACCAACTCGGAATTCAAGAGCCCTTCTTCTCACATCGGCATAGGACTTTTGGCGACTTTGGGCCGTCTTCAACCTTTCTCTAATCATCCTAACCTTCTCAAGAGCCTCCATAACTAGATCTGGTCCTAACAAGGCCACCTCACCAACCTCAAACCACCCAACCGGTGATCTACAACGCCTCCCATAGAGAGCCTCGAAAGGAACCATACCAATGCTAGAATGATAGCTATTGTTATAGGCAAACTCAATCAATGGAAGATGATCATCCCAACTACCCTTAAGCTCCAATACACAAGCCCTAAGCATATCCTCAAGTGTTTGGATAGTCCTTTCGGCTTGTCCATCCGTTTGCGGGTGAAAGGCCGTAGTAAGCTTAACTCTCGTACCTAGACCCTTTTGAAAGGACTTCCAAAAGTGTGAAGTAAATTGAGTACCACGGTCCGATATGATGGATAGAGGAATCCCATGCAACCTTACCAAATCATGAATATATAACCTTGCATAATCTTCCGCCCTATATGTTGTCTTTACCGGTAGAAAATGAGCCGATTTTGTCATCCTATCAACCACCACCCAAATAGAATCAAAACCTTTTCTAGTCTTGGGTAAACCAACTACAAAATCCACATTAATTTCTTCCCACTTCCAAGTAGAAATCTCTATGTCTTGGGTTAGACCACCCGGCCTTTGATGTTCGGCCTTGACTTGTTGACAACTATGACAACCGGAGACGAATTTGGCAATGTCCTTCTTCATGCCTCCCCACCAATACACATCCCTCAAATCTCTATACATTTTGGTGGAACCGGGGTGAATGGAGTAGGAAGAATTATGAGCCTCCTCAAGAATTTTCTCCCTCAAACCATCAACACAAGGCACACACAACCTACCTTGGTACCTAAGGGCACCATCTCCCCCTTGGGAGAAAACTTCCACCTTGCCCTCTTTCACCAAGGCCTTCAATTCTAACAAGGAAGAGTCAAGATCTTGTTTTGCTTTCACCTCATCAACCAAGGAAGACCTAGCACCATCAACAACGACCACACCACCATTACCAACCTCTTCCAACCTAACTCCCAACCTAGCCAACCGATGCACCTCCCTAGCCATTTCCCTATCACCAATATCAACATGAGCTAGGCTACCCATAGACACCCTACTCAAAGCATCCGCCACCACATTAGCTTTACCGGGATGATAATGCACACTCATATCATAATCTTTAAGAAATTCTAGCCACCTTCTTTGTCTCAAGTTGAGATCTTTTTGAGTGAAGACATATTGGAGGCTCTTATGATCGGTGAACACATCAACATGTACCCCATACAAGTAATGACGCCAAATCTTTAAAGCAAACACCACCGCGGCTAATTCAAGATCATGCGTAGGATAGTTCTTTTCATGTACTTTGAGTTGTCTAGAAGCATAGACTATCACCTTACCATTTTGCATTAGGACACAACCCAAGCCAACTCTAGAAGCATCACAATACACAACAAATCCCTCAAGCCCATCCGGTAGTGACAATATAGGAGCGGACACAAGTTTATCTTTCAAGGTTTGAAAACTCCTTTCGCACTCGTCGGTCCACTCAAACTTAGCCTTCTTTTGTGTCAACTTAGTCATGGAAGAAGCAATAGAAGAAAACCCATTCACAAATTTCCGATAGTAACCCGCTAAGCCCAAGAAGCTCCTAATATCCGACGGGGTCAATGGCCTAGGCCAATTTCTAATCACATCGGTCTTCTTAGGGTCCACCTTAATACCATCCCCCGACACCACATGACCTAGGAAGGCAACCTCCCTCAACCAAAATTCACACTTTTCATACTTGGCATACAACTTCTCCTCTCTCAATCTTTGCAACACAACCCTCAAGTGACCCATATGTTCTTCCTCGCTATGCGAATAGATTAAAATATCATCAATGAAGACCACAACAAAGGAATCAAGGTAGGGTTTAAAGACCCTATTCATTAGGTCCATGAAGATAGCCGGTGCATTGGTCAACCCAAAGGACATGACCACAAATTCATAATGCCCATACCTAGTCCGGAAGGCCGTCTTAGGAATGTCACACTCCCTCACCTTCACTTGATGATACCCGTACCGAATATCAATCTTAGAGAAGTGGCTAGCCCCTTGCAATTGGTCGAACAAGTCATCAATCCTAGGAAGAGGATATTTATTCTTGACGGTGGCCCTATTGAGTTGCCGGTAATCAATGCACATCCTAAGGGACCCATCTTTCTTCTTCACAAACAACACCGGTGCACCCCATGGTGATTGGCTAGGCCTAATAAAACCCTTCTCCAACAAGTCCCTCAATTGTTCCTTCAACTCCTTTAACTCCGCCGGGGCCATACGGTAAGGGGGAATAGAAATGGGTTGAGTATCGGGGAGGAGGTCTATGCCAAAATCTATTTCCCTTTCGGGAGGAACACCGGGAAAGTCATTAGGAAAGACATCAAGGAATTCATTTACGATCGGAACCGACTCTATAGGAAGGGTTTTGGACTCCACATCCCTAACCCTCACAAGGTGATAGAGACACCCCTTAGAGATCAACTTACGGGTTTTAATGCAAGAGATGAACCTACCCTTGACTACCACATTTTGGCTTTCCCACTCAAGAATGGGTTCACTTGGAAATTGGAACTTGACCCTACGGGTTCTACAATCAATGGAAGCATAGTATGCATGCAACCAATCCATCCCAAGAACAACATCAAAATCGACCATGTCCAACTCAACAAGATCACAAGGCAATATTTTATGCAAGATGCAAATAGGACAATTTCTATAGACCTTCCTAGCAACAATATATGCACCAATAGGAGTAGACACCTTATATGACTCACGCAACAAGTCGGGCTCAACATGAAACTTGTTGGCAACAAAGGGGGTGACAAAAGAAAGAGAGGCACCCGGATCAATTAAAGCATATACATCAAAGTCAAAGATTTTCAACATACCGGTAACGACATCGGGGACTTCATCGACCCCTTGCCTCCCATGCAAAGCATAAAATCGATTGTGCCTTGGGGCACCATCTTGTCGGCCCCCTCTCCCCAAAGGAACCGCATTGGCACCTTGTGGACGGACATCCTTACCCTTGTTGCGATTTCGAGGACAATCCATTGCCTTGTGCCCATTTCCCCACAACTATAGCAAGCACCGGTATTTCTCAAGCACGGGCCACAATGGCCCTTACCACACTTCGGACATACATCAATAGGACTCATACCACCAACACCTTGGGCCCTTGGAACATCATTGGCAAACCCCTTATGGGGCGCATGAGAAGACCCTTGGCCTTGATGAAACCGGCCTCCCCTTCGACCTTGGAACTTGCCCTCAAAACGGGCCCTCTTGGCCTCATGACCCCTCCTCTTCCTCAACTTCTCTTCCTCCATTTGTTCGGCATAAACCATCAAGCGGGACAAGTCCATGTCACTAATCAACATTGCGGACCGGCATTCTTCACTCACTAGGTCGGACACACCCATCACGAATTTGTTCATTCTAGATCGTGAGTCGGCAACCAAGTGTGGAGCATATCTTGAATGTTGGTTAAACTTGAGAGCATACTCCCTCACACTCATAGACCCTTGTTTTAAATTCATGAACTCCACCAATTTGGCTTCCCTAAGCTCAAGAGGAAAGAATCGATTAAGGAAAACCGTTTTGAACTCTTCCCAAGGCACCACATAGTTTGCCCCCTTCTCTTCCTTCCATTGGTTGTACCATATTTGGGCCACCCCTTTTAATTGGTAGGCCGCCAACTCCGTCTTATCTTCTGAGCTCACGCCCATGATAGCTAATATCTTGTGAACTTCATCAATGAACTCTTGAGGGTCTTCATCTAACTTAGACCCATAGAATTCCGGGGGATTCATCTGCACGAAGTCTCTCACTCGAGATGCCGGGGTAGGAGCCTGAGGAGCTTGGGCCCCGTGGTTGGCTTGATTAGCCATAGCTTGGGCAAATAAAGTAAGGGCATCCCGAAGATCCCCATTGGTCGGTTGTTCCTCGGGTGCGCGGGCTCGTCTTCCTCTTGTATTAGGCATGGTCTAGCATAGCAAAGAACAACCGTTAGGGAAGAACTTAATTCAACTCTATAGCACGACTTAGAACAAGGAGAAGAGGAAACATTTCCTAAAACGTCTCATAGCCTCCTACTCATAGTTGTGGTGCACAACACAACCATGAATGGGACTCTAATCAACGCGGTGTGTTGGACTCCGAGGATCTATCAACCTAGTGCTCTGATACCAAGCTTGTCACGACCCAAGCCTAGGGCCTAGACGTGACCGGCGAATGGGGAACCCGAAGGAACCCCAAACAAGCCTCATAGCATATCATTACACATCCTTGGTCGCGGAAGCAATTAAAATGACCATAAACGATAAGCATAATCAAGGGGAAATCGGGACTAAGGGAGCAAGAGAAAAGAGAATGATACAAAAATACCATAGATGAGTCAAGCTCAAGCATAATACACAACTTGTCCAACACCACCTCTAAGCATAGGTACTTTAGCGGGGGCCAAGACAAACAACCGGGCTCACCCTCAAAGTCAAAACATAACTAAAAGGAAAAGTCTTATACATAGCAAAATATCGTAAGCAACGTCCCCGGAGTGGAGGACTCACCAATAACCTTGATAGAAAATCGTATTAGCCACGCGGAGGACGAGGGTCAAGCGGTGCTGCGGTCCCTACATGGTGACATCATGTAGGCATAGAGTATGCGTTAGTACGTTTGAATGTACTAAGTATATGGGATGCAATGCAATGCTACAATGGATGGACATCATAGGAAAAATGCATAATCATACTCGATAGATAGCACATTAATGAAATGATATATATAATGATGCTTACACAAAAATCGTATTTAGTGGGACGTAGTACATGTGTGGCGAGTGACCATCAATATAGTATTTCCAAGGCCTACCACCCCCTTGGAGAGGTGAAAGAGGTACAAACCCCTCAATGTGGTTACCCGGGCCTACCACCCCCCGAGCTAGGGACCAAGGTACAAACCCCTCGATGTGGTTATACGGGCCTACTACCCCCCGTACTAGGCAACCAAGGTACCAACCCCTCGATGCGGTTACCCGGGCCGACAACCCCCCGAGCTAGGCTTGGTCGACTCACAACATTTATATAGAGACAATCATATACATGTATCCATTTTATCATCATTTCAATGATTATATGACCATCCGACTCATAGGACGTACATTGAACCTTCCATTTCCTAAGAATTCTATAAGTGAGCATTTTATCAAACACATGGTGGGCTATTGTTCATGTAAATGAAATCATGTATTTCAAGAGTAATAAGTTCAACCAATTCCAAAATCCATATAAATCAGCCCACCAACAACATACATATATATATATATATATATATATATCAACCTTCATAATTTGATCATGGAAGCATAAAAACCATAAACATCACATAATAATTCCATTTCATTGTAATATGCAAAATAGACCATAATAGGGTGTGTAGTAATAATTCCACATTTCAAGAGTTCATAAATAACCATAATGACCCATAAACTTGAAGTAAAAATAGAGGATAAATGGTTGGACTTGTGGAAAGGAAGGTTTCCACAATCAAACCCACATACCTTAACTTTGGAGAATCCTTGATGAAGATTGGAATGGAGAATTGATGCTTGAGATTGAGTCTTGAATCCGGAATTAGAACTTGAGATGTTTGAATTTGATTGAAGATCTTGGTGAAATTTTGGAGAGGGATTAGTGAGTGTTTTTTAGTGTTTTGAAGCTAGAAAGAAATATAACTAAGTATGGGACAATCTTCTTTTTTATAAAAGAAAAACGTCCAGCCGCTACAGTAACTAAGCTCTCTGGAAATTGCAATTCTGCCCGGACAGGTTTTACGAAAATGGTCATAACTCCTTCATCCTAACTCGGAATGAGGTGAAACCATTTGCATTGGAAAGCTAACTCGAAGGGATTTAATTTATTAGGTAGCGGCCTTTCCAGTTTCTTATGTGCTAAGAGATATGCCTCTTTAAAGTTGACCCTCCAAATCGCAATTTTTGCGATTTTCGAATTTTTATACGATTGCTCTAAAATTCGGGTTAGACCCATTTCCCACTCAATTTGACCCCCTGAATAAGAATATGAAGTCAAATTTCCGAAATCATGCACGGATTTTGAGATATATGGAAATTACAATTATAGGTGTTTCCGAAGCACATTTTCGGGCATTTTTGGGGTCGTTTCATATTAAGTAAGATAAATTTTTAACATAGATCAAGGATAGTACATCTTAACAATAAAAAGTGCAATTACAATCGTCACCTAAACAAGTTCCTCCAGGAAGTGTTCCGTAATACAAGGAGGATCAGGCTTATTTTGGTACTTGTCAAAACATTGGGTATTGCATTTTTCTGGATCACAAGGTTGGACAGCTCCTAGAAGTGGATAATTACATTCTTTTGAAGCTTCAAGATGGATTCCTCTCATCTTGATGCCTTAATTTGTTTAGACATACAACAAATAGAAAAATGAAACATTATGAGAAGCAATATTGAGCAATTATTCAAAGACTGTGTAATTAGTATGTGGTCTTTATATGCATATACAACTTTATTAGATTAAGGCATACTAAGTATAAGATTCCCATAAAAAAAAGTAAGTAAATCAAAATGTCACTTACAGAGAACAATGATAAGGACAGGTAGACAGACAACCAGGCTTGAGAGGTTCTTCATGATTCCTAATCAAATTAAACCTATGAAAGTTTTGATGGTAGGAGTAAAGAGTTGTGAACTATATATAGGACCAAATATGATATGATATGCTATGACAAAAAAAATTGATTAGAAGGTAAATAAAATGATTTACTTTCCAAGATAATAAATATAAAAGAAGTAAGTTACAAAAATCATAAATATTTTTTTACCTAAATTTGGGATATAAAATGAATTATGGGTATCTAGATAGATTTCACATATATCGACTCTCATATGGAAATAAAATTATAGCATGTAATTTAATATAGCAAGACAAATGTGTAACAATCTATTAGAAATAAAAAATTTATGGTAATGATGACATCTACAATATTCCTCCGGTAAGTAAGTCAATCTATCACAACCCAATTTCGACCCTAGGTGCAACATGGCGAATAGAACCCCGAGAGTCCCTATACAAACCACTTAGCATATATCATACGCTACTAGATAATAGAAGTAAAGAGTTCAAATGATAGTATTCCATACAAAAGAGTTTGAGCAAAGCGGAAAACCAAACATAGGTCATAAAACCATCAATTACATCATAAGGAAAGTGATTGGGACGTAACACATATATCATATACAAAATCTGAAAACGGAAATGACATAAAAGCAATAAAAGAATCTTAACCCTTGGATCATAAGGACTCACCAATCTTCAAAGGCTCAAAAAAATCAACTAGCCACGAAGATGGGGAATAGGAGTGTCAGACCCTATTAGTTAAATAATATAGGCACAAATATATATTAGTACATGAAATGTAACAAGTATGATAGAAATGCACAAGAATTACGAGATCATGCAAAAAGACTTTATATGACATTCAATGACAAAGAGAAATCATAAAATGAAATGTTAGAAAACACAAGTCATAATCATGGTCAATGCAAGCTAATCATCTTATAAAACACTTCTGAGATACTTTAGACAGTAACTTTAGTTGATCGTTGTGGGAAGTTTACCTTTAACCGGCATAGACCATGTGAGCTATAACATGAATCAGTGACTATCCCACACCAAAAAGAGATGTCTTTACATGCAAAGGTGAGAATCATAAACTTTAGTTAAAGTGGATCAAATAGCTAATGCCTATCTAAGGCTGGCAACGGAACCGGGAGGTACCGGTATCGGTTCCGGTCCGTTTCGGTCCATTACCGGTTCCATCTCGGTTCCAGATAGTACTGGTTAGATCCGGTATTGTGCCGGTCTGGGAGGGGTAACGGGACGGAAATTGGGATTTACCAGTCCATCCTGGTCCGGTTAGTCCCGGTCTGGTCCGGTTCCGGTCCGGTTCGTTCAGTTTTTTTTTTTTTTTTAATCTGAAATTTCAAATTATAGCCGTTGGGCAACGGGTTTTGGGCCCCACCAACGGCTCTTTCACCCCCATAACTCACCTTTACACCTCCCTACCTCCCAAACTTTTTTTAATACCCCAAACTTCTTAAAACTACATTTTCATCCTTTTTTTTAACTATAAATACCCCTAATCTTTCATTCTTTTCACTCACAAAAATATCTTCTAATCTCTCTACTCTCTACTCTCTAAATTCTCTTATTCTTGTTAAAATTACGAATTTGGTCTTTGGAAATTGGAGCTTCAAAATTCAACTTTCAATTTTCGGCTTCTGGTCATACACGTCTACTTAAAAAAGTAGACGTTTGGTACATTCGTTCCAACTTTCAACTCACTTTTCATTTAGTTATTTATTTGTTTGCATTTAATTATTTATTTTGTGAGTAATTAATCTCTAGTCTCTACTTATTTAGTTATTTATTTGTTTAAAACTTTGCTAATCATTTTCGTATTATATATAATTTACTCACTTTCTATTTTTTAATATGGATTTCGGAAAAAGCATTATTGAAAAGGGTAAAACAACCATAGTTAATTCGTTCACTAACTTATCTACCTCAAAATACAAGAAAAATAAAAAAAATCGGTAGTACTTCTCAATCTAAAACTAAAAAACTTCTGAATTAAGAATAAATACGGATGATTATACGCATGTTGATGAAACTGTTTTTAATATTGATAGTAATAGTGGATTAGATCCTTATCATGAACATTTTCAAAGAAGATTTGGTAATTTTGAAGAGGAATTACCTGAAGATGATGAACATGATGATGTTAATGCTTATGTTGATATTTTTTATAATAATGTTGATGAATATGATGATGATGAAACTGAGCCACCGTCGGCTACTAGTCCCTCTCCCAATCCCTCTTCCCCGGCTCCCGCTCCCTTTCGTTGTCCTGCTCCCGTTCCCCCGTGCATCCTAGGACTAAGGTAGAACGCGCTAAAAAATCAGTTGTGTGGCAATTTATGACTCAGAATGAAGATAAAACACAAGCTATTTGTAATAAATGTAAACATAGAATGAATCATAAAACTATAGGAAAACAAGGTGGGACCGGACATTTGAGTAATCATTTAATGTCATGTCGTAAAAATGAATTTTTGCATGCTAAAGCTGTAGCCGAAGCTAAAAAAAATGGTACCACCCTTCCTGAAAATGTAGGAGTAGAGGGCTCTAATATGGTTCAAACACAATTAAATCCTTCTAATGTTTCTGGTTCTAGTATACAACGGTCATATAGTAGAGAAAAAGATCTTGAAGAATTAGCTAAAATGATTGTTGTTATGGGTTTACCATTTAGTTTTGCTGAAAATCCCGGTTTTATTCATTATATTCAAATTGTGTATAATCCACATTTTAAAGGTTTTACTAGAAATACAATTAAAAAGGCTATCTTTGATTATCAAGCTCAACATTTTCAATATCTTCGTTGTTTATTTTATTATAACCATTGTAAAATAGCTATTACTTCTGATATGGGCCGTAGTGTAAATGGTAATGATTATTTCACTATTACTGCGCATTGGATTGATGAAAATTGGACTTTGCAAAAAAGAATTTTATGTTATAAATATTGTGAAATGCATAAAACCGGTAGTTATATAGCTCAAACAATTATAGATGTTTTGCAAACTATGGAATTTGTGATAAAATAAGTAGTGTCACATTAGATAATGCTTCTAATAATAGAACTGCTGTTGAAATACTAAAACCATCTCTTTGCCCTATTTATATTGATGATTTTCATATTAGGTGTGCTGCACACATATATAATTTGATTGTTGGAGATGGTATAGCAATGTATGATGATGGTTGCACAAAATTTGAAACTGCATGTCATTTTATTTTTAAATGTCAAGTTAAGTCTAGACGTAGAGATTTTGAAAATCGTTGTCGTGAATTTAATCTTCCACCTAGAAAAATTCCAAAATCAGTGTGTACTAGATGGAATTCTTTATTTGAAATGCTTGAAGTTGCTTATGAATATAGGAAACCTTTACAAATGGTTTGGAATGCTCATAATTCAAATATGACATATAGACTAGATGATAATGATTGGAATGACATAAAAGAACTTATAGAATTCTTAAAAGTTTTTTATTTAACTACAAAAAAAATATCTGCACTTTATTATCCAACTATTTGCTCTGTTTTACCTAATATTTGTGTTATTTCTAGTAAATTTTATAAATTCAAAAATAAACCAAGATTTGAAGAATCTGTTAAGAAAATGATTGAAAAAATTAAAAATATTTTATTCCTATCCCTCAAATTTATTTAACTGCTTGTTTGTAAAACCCACATTACAAAGATGAAGGTGCATCACGAATGGTTGATAAAATATATTTTAATTTGGGTATTGATAGTGAAGATGATGAAACACCTAGTTGTCAAGATGTTAAAGATAGTATAAAAATTGAAGCTAGAAAATTGTACGACTTGTATAATTCTAATATAAGGAATGTAGTACATAACGAAGAGCCTCAAAGTTGTAGGAGTAGATATAATAATGAAGATGATATTGATGATATGATAGATAGTATTATTGAACTTTCTCATAATGATAGAAATGATTTTGATGCATATATTAATCAAAATATAGAACCTACTACTATTGATCTTCTAGAATGGTGGAGCAATCGCGGCCAAGGATTTCCAAAACTTCAACCGGTTGCTCGAGATGTGTTAGCTATTCAAGCATCTTCAGTAGCTTCGGAAGGCGCTTTTAGTGCAGCAAGATTTCAAATTGGAGAGCATAGATATTCATTAGCAGCAAATAGCTTGGAGATATCCGTACTATTTAGAGATTGGATTAATGGCGAGAGAAGGAGTTATGGTCGTCCACCTTTACCAACCAAATTTGAAAATGACGTTGATGAAATAATGCAAGATTTTAGTGATGACGACATTGATGCAATGGAAGAACTAGCTAATCAACCAATTCCAGAGCATGTTACTAGACAAATGTTAAATGATTTAAAAAAAGATTTCCTTGGTAGCATGAACTATTAAATTTAAATGTCTATTAGTATGAGGATAATAATTTGAGGTCTAATTCAAACAAAACCCTTCCTAGAAGGTGGCTGTGTAGATTAGATTTTTTAATACTCTACTAATATTTTGTAACTCAACTTGTACTATTTAATTAATATTAATAAAAGTATAGGCTATTCGCCTTAATTTTTTTTTATTATTGTCTTCAAAAGTTCAAATTTAACTTTTAAAGTGTGAAATTTAAACTTTTATAGTTTTAAAGTTTTAAATTTTCAAACTTTTAAAGTGTGAAATTTAAACTTTATAGTTTTAAAGTTTGAATTTAAATTTTCAAACTTTTAAAATTTAAAGTGTGAAATTTAAACTTTTATAGTTTTATAGTTTTAAAGTTTGAATTTAAATTTTCAAACTTTTAAAATTTAAAGTGTGAAATTTAAACTTTTATAGTTTTATAGTTTTAAAGTTTGAAATTTAAATTTAAATTTTCAAACTTTTAAAGTGTGAAATTTAAATTTTTTATAGTTTTAAAGTTTGAACTTTGAATTTAAATTTTCAAACTTTTAAAGGGTGAAATTTAAACTTTTATAGTTTTAAAGTTTGAATTTAAATTTTCAAACTTTTATAGTTTTAAAGTTTGAATTTAAATTTTCAAAGTTTTAAATTGTGAAATTTAAACTTTTATACTTTTAAAGTTTGAAAGTTTGTATTTAAAACTTTAAAAGTATAATTTTTTTTGCTTCTAACAAAATTATAAGAGTTTTAATATTATTTGTGTAATGTTCCTAATTTTTAAATTTTAATAAAAAAAAAATTTAATTATAACAGTTGAGACCCGGTTTCCGGTCCGGGACGGGTACACTGATTTTTTTCCGGAATTACCGGTACCGGTCCAACCCGGTTCCGGTTCGGGTCCGTCCCGTGGTACCCGGTTCCGGTCCGTCCTGGTCCAGTAGTCCCGGTTCCGGTCCCGTTGCCAGCCATATGCCTATCTAAGATAAACCTATGGTGGGACATAGTTATGGAACATGGGTAATCACTGCTCGTCCACTCGGTGCTAATCATAAATCCCATGGAACTATCACTAATCATATTTATCTTTATTATCCATGGAAAGACACAATTAAGTAGCCAATCCAAGCTAGAGCTCATTTAGAATAGCTCCTTACTCTTGATTCAGCTTAGGTGAGAAAACCTTTCAACCTTATGAATCCTTTTTGTGAGAAAACTCTTTCACAATCATGTTTGAGTAGTATGTAAAACATCCTTTCACAAGAACAACAACAACATTGATGCTTCACTCTACAAGCAACCTTAGATCATCTATCAATATATAAAAGGAGAAGAAAAATGACACATGTCACTGCCACAATTTTTTAGAATTTTTAATTTTAAATAATTTTAAATAATCAATAATCAATAATTATTTAAATAAAATAGACACATGTCAAAAATTACGACTAGACCCATTTATGTAATTCTACGGTAGTAACACAACATTTTAAATAAACAAAAAAAATATTATTAAATTATTTTAAATTGTAAAATATCAATAATCACTAATCATTAATTAATGAAATAAATTTAGACACATATCAATACGTAGATTTAGATCCATTTAATTCTACGATAACTAAATTTAATTTTAAATAATCAATAAATTAGACCCATTTATTAAATTCCACGGTAGTTACACTATTTTAAATAAACAAATATATATTATTATTATATCATTTTAAATTATAATAATCAATAATCACTAATCACTATATATATATATATATATATATATATATATGTTACACCAAGAGGAATTATATGTTTTTATTTCCTATAGGTATTAAGTATTTCTTTCTATGTTTAAGTAAGCATATAACATGATATAGTATGCTTGTAAAAATAGCAACATGTAATAAAAAGTTTGCGTGTATACGTTCCTTCTTTTTTGTCGATGAACAGTCCTTATCACTACCGCAATAGTTCTCCCTTTAGGTGGTGAACAGTGTTTCGCCCTAACGACCTCAGTCTTGGCTACTTTGTTACTGTTCCTCCTTAAGGCTGAAGATCGCAACAATCACTTAAGACTATTAATGAAATTTTAATTTTAAGTTGAGTAATTCTCTAATTTGAATTTTAAATTCAATTTTGTCGTCTTCGTTGTAGAGCATGGGTATAACTCTATTAATTATGCTAGGGTCTTTTAAAGTTAAAGTTGCCCTTTCATGATTTTGTTCCCATTTTTCTAATGGATTTTCTCCATAAGAATTTTGTAAATTTTCTTTAATCTTTTCTAGATTAACACACTTACAAGTAATTTTTCTTAGATTTTCTAAGTATTTTCTTTTAAAATTTTCATTATCTTTTTCAAGATTATAGGGATTTTGTTTTCTTGGGACTTTTACGAAATGTCCACAAGGAGTTTTAAGGCTTATCATGTATAATGTTTGATGATAATTCTGAAATTGTTGTAGAAAATCATTTCCTAATAATAAATATGTTTCCAGTTTATCATAAGCAAACAATTTATTTATAGAAATAATTTTTGATACTAAAATTCGGTTAATCAAGCAGTAAATGTTCTATAATTTTTTAAGATTGATAGAGCATTTTTGTATTCAAAATATTCTTGTATTCTATAAATTTTTATTTCATGTATTGAAAATATTATTGCATCATATCTATGACTAGTATGCATATATACTTGTTCCATTTCTGAAATTGCTTTATCCATGTGGAATAAAACTTTTTTATGCTTCCAAGCTCTTTTTCTTATGCTATGCACCGATCTTTGAAGAAATTTCATTTTTATGCTGACAGCATGGATATAAACATGGATATCTTATTCATTCTAATGTAAAATTATATGTTTTTATTTCCTATAGGTATTAAGTATTTCTTTCTATGTTTAAGTAAGCATATAACATGATATAGTATGCTTGTAAAAATAGCAACATGTAATAAAAAGTTTGCGTGTATACCTTCCTTCTTTTTTGTCGATGAACAGTCCTTATCACTACCGCAGTAGTTCTCCCTTTAGGTGGTGAACAGTGTTTCGCCCTAACGACCTCAGTCTTGGCTACTTTGTTACTGTTCCTCCTTAAGGCTGAAGATCGCAACAATCACTTAAGACTATTAATGGAATTTTAATTTTAAGTTGAGTAATTCTCTAATTTGAATTTTAAATTCAATTTTGTCGTCTTCGTTGTAGAGCATGGGTATAACTCTATTAATTATGCTAGGGTCTTTTAAAGTTAAAGTTGCCCTTTCATGATTTTGTTCCCATTTTTCTAATGGATTTTCTCCATAAGATTTTTGTAAATTTTCTTTAATCTTTTCTAGATTAACACACTTACAAGTAATTTTTCTTAGATTTTCTAAGTATTTTCTTTTAAAATTTTCATTATCTTTTTCAAGATTATAGGGATTTTGTTTTCTTGGGACTTTTACGAAATGTCCACAAGGAGTTTTAAGGCTTATCATGTATAATGTTTGATGATAATTCTGAAATTGTTGTAGAAAATCATTTCCTAATAATAAATATGTTTCCAGTTTATCATAAGCAAACAATTTATTTATAGAAATAATTTTTGATACTAAAATTCGGTTAATCAAGCAGTAAATGTTCTATAATTTTTTAAGATTGATAGAGCATTTTTGTATTCAAAATATTCTTGTATTCTATAAATTTTTATTTCATGTATTGAAAATATTATTGCATCATATCTATGACTAGTATGCATATATACTTGTTCCATTTCTGAAATTGCTTTATCCATGTGGAATAAAACTTTTTTATGCTTCCAAGCTCTTTTTCTTATGCTATGCACCGATCTTTGAAGAAATTTCATTTTTATGCTGACAGCATGGATATAAACATGGATATCTTATTCATTCTAATGTAAAATTATATGTTTTTATTTCCTATAGGTATTAAGTATTTCTTTCTATGTTTAAGTAAGCATATAACATGATATAGTATGCTTGTAAAAATAGCAACATGTAATAAAAAGTTTGCGTGTATACCTTCCTTCTTTTTTGTCGATGAACAGTCCTTATCACTACCGCAGTAGTTCTCCCTTTAGGTGGTGAACAGTGTTTCGCCCTAACGACCTCAGTCTTGGCTACTTTGTTACTGTTCCTCCTTAAGGCTGAAGATCGCAGCAATCACTTAAGACTATTAATGGAATTTTAATTTTAAGTTGAGTAATTCTCTAATTTGAATTTTAAATTCAATTTTGTCGTCTTCGTTGTAGAGCATGGGTATAACTCTATTAATTATGCTAGGGTCTTTTAAAGTTAAAGTTGCCCTTTCATGATTTTGTTCCCATTTTTCTAATGGATTTTCTCCATAAGATTTTTGTAAATTTTCTTTAATCTTTTCTAGGTTAACACACTTACAAGTAATTTTTCTTAGATTTTCTAAGTATTTTCTTTTAAAATTTTCATTATCTTTTTCAAGATTATAGGGATTTTGTTTTCTTGGGACTTTTACGAAATGTCCACAAGGAGTTTTAAGGCTTATCATGTATAATGTTTGATGATAATTCTGAAATTGTTGTAGAAAATCATTTCCTAATAATAAATATGTTTCCAGTTTATCATAAGCAAACAATTTATTTATAGAAATAATTTTTGATACTAAAATTCGGTTAATCAAGCAGTAAATGTTCTATAATTTTTTAAGATTGATAGAGCATTTTTGTATTCAAAATATTCTTGTATTCTATAAATTTTTATTTCATGTATTGAAAATATTATTGCATCATATCTATGACTAGTATGCATATATACTTGTTCCATTTCTGAAATTGCTTTATCCATGTGGAATAAAACTTTTTTATGCTTCCAAGCTCTTTTTCTTATGCTATGCACCGATCTTTGAAGAAATTTCATTTTTATGCTGACAGCATGGATATAAACATGGATATCTTATTCATTCTAATGTAAAATTATATGTTTTTATTTCCTATAGGTATTAAGTATTTCTTTCTATGTTTAAGTAAGCATATAACATGATATAGTATGCTTGTAAAAATAGCAACATGTAATAAAAAGTTTGCGTGTATACCTTCCTTCTTTTTTGTCGATGAACAGTCCTTATCACTACCGCAGTAGTTCTCCCTTTAGGTGGTGAACAGTGTTTCGCCCTAACGACCTCAGTCTTGGCTACTTTGTTACTGTTCCTCCTTAAGGCTGAAGATCGCAACAATCACTTAAGACTATTAATGGAATTTTAATTTTAAGTTGAGTAATTCTCTAATTTGAATTTTAAATTCAATTTTGTCGTCTTCGTTGTAGAGCATGGGTATAACTCTATTAATTATGCTAGGGTCTTTTAAAGTTAAAGTTGCCCTTTCATGATTTTGTTCCCATTTTTCTAATGGATTTTCTCCATAAGATTTTTGTAAATTTTCTTTAATCTTTTCTAGATTAACACACTTACAAGTAATTTTTCTTAGATTTTCTAAGTATTTTCTTTTAAAATTTTCATTATCTTTTTCAAGATTAAAGGGATTTTGTTTTCTTGGGACTTTTACGAATTGTCCACAAGGAGTTTTAAGGCTTATCATGTATCATGTTTGATGATAATTCTGAAATTGTTGTAGAAAATCATTTCCTAATAATAAATATGTTTCCAGTTTATCATAAGCAAACAATTTATTTATAGAAATAATTTTTGATACTAAAATTCGGTTAATCAAGCAGTAAATGTTCTATAATTTTTTTAAGATTGATAGAGCATTTTTGTATTCAAAATATTCTTGTATTCTATAAATTTTTATTTCATGTATTGAAAATATTATTGCATCATATCTATGACTAGTATGCATATATACTTGTTCCATTTCAGAAATTGCTTTATCCATGTGGAATAAAGCTTTTTTATGCTTCCAAGCTCTTTTTCTTATGCTATGCACCGATCTTTGAAGAAATTTCATTTTTATGCTGACAGCATGGATATAAACATGGATATCTTATTCATTCTAATGTAAAATTATATGTTTTTATTTCCTATAGGTACTACGTATTTCTTTCTATGTTTAAGTAAGCATATAACATGATATAGTATGCTTGTAAAAATAGCAACATGTAATAAAAAGTTTGCGTGTATACCTTCCTTCTTATTTGTCGATGAACAGTCCTTATCACTACCGCAGTAGTTCTCCCTTTAGGTGGTGAACAGTGTTTCGCCCTAACGACCTCAGTCTTGGCTACTTTGTTACTGTTCCTCCTTAAGGCTGAAGATCGCAACATTCACTTAAGACTATTAATTGAATTTTAATTTTAAGTTGAGTAATTCTCTAATTTGAATTTTAAATTCAATTTTGTCGTCTTCGTTGTTGAGCATGGGTATAACTCTATTAATTATGCTAGGGTCTTTTAAAGTTAAAGTTGCCCTTTCATGATTTTGTTCCCATTTTTCTAATGGATTTTCTCCATAAGATTTTTTTAAATTTTCTTTAATCTTTTCTAGATTAACACACTTACAAGTAATTTTTCTTAGATTTTCTAAGTATTTTCTTTTAAAATTTTCATTATCTTTTTCAAGATTATAGGAATTTTGTTTTCTTGGGACTTTTATGAAATGTCCACAAGGAGTTTTAAGGCTTATCATGTATAATGTTTGATGATAATTCTAAAATTGTTGTAGAAAATCATTTCCTAATAATAAATCTGTTTCCTGTTTATCATAAGCAAACAATTTATTTATAGAAATAATTTTTGATACTAAAATTCGGTTACTCAAGCAGTAAATGTTCTATAATTTTTTAAGATTGATAGAGCATTTTTGTATTCAAAATATTCTTGTATTCTATAAATTTTTATTTCATGTATTGAAAATATTATTGCATCATATCTATGACTAGTATGCATATATACTTGTTCCATTTCTGAAATGGCTTTATCCATGTGGAATAAAACTTTTTTATGCTTCCAAGCACTTTTTCTTATACTATGCACCGATCTTTGAAGAAATTTCATTTTTATGCTGACAGCATGGATATAAACATGGATATCTTATTCATTCTAATGTAAAATTATATGTTTTTATTTCCTATAGGTACTACGTATTTCTTTCTATGTTTAAGTAAGCATATAACATGATATAGTATGCTTGTAAAAATAGCAACATGCAATAAAAAGTTTGCGTGTATACCTTCCTTCTTTTTTGTCGATGAACAGTCCTTATCACTACCGCAGTAGTTCTCCCTTTAGGTGGTGAACAGTGTTTCGCCCTAACGACCTCAGTCTTGGCTACTTTGTTACTGTTCCTCCTTAAGGCTGAAGATCGCAACATTCACTTAAGACTATTAATGGAATTTTAATTTTAAGTTGAGTAATTCTCTAATTTGAATTTTAAATTCAATTTTGTCGTCTTCGTTGTAGAGCATGGGTATAACTCTATTAATTATGCTAGGGTCTTTTAAAGTTAAAGTTGCCCTTTCATGATTTTGTTCCCATTTTTCTAATGGATTTTTCCATAAGATTTTTGTAAATTTTCTTTAATCTTTTCTAGATTAACACACTTACAAGTAATTTTTCTTAGATTTTCTAAGTATTTTCTTTTAAAATTTTCATTATCTTTTTCAAGATTATAGGGATTTTGTTTTCTTGGGACTTTTATGAAATGTCCACAAGGAGTTTTAAGGCTTATCATGTATAATGTTTGATGATAATTCTGAAATTGCTGTAGAAAATCATTGCCTAATAATAAATATGTTTCCAGTTTATCATAAGCAAACAATTTATTTATAGAAATAATTTTTGATACTAAAATTCGGTTAATCAAGCAGTAAATGTTCTATAATTTTTTTAAGATTGATAGAGCATTTTTGTATTCAAAATATTCTTGTATTCTATAAATTTTTATTTCATGTATTGAAAATATTATTGCATCATATCTATGACTAGTATGCATATATACTTGTTCCATTTCTGAAATTGCTTTATCCATGTGGAATAAAGCTTTTGTATGCTTCCAAGCTCTTTTTCTTATGCTATGCACCGATCTTTGAAGAAATTTCATTTTTATGCTGACAGCATGGATATAAACATGGATATCTTATTCATTCTAATGTAAAATTATATGTTTTTATTTCCTATAGGTACTACGTATTTCTTTCTATGTTTAAGTAAGCATATAACATGATATAGTATGCTTGTAAAAATAGCAACATGTAATAAAAAGTTTGCGTGTATACCTTCCTTCTTTTTTGTCGATGAACAGTCCTTATCACTACCGCAGTAGTTCTCCCTTTAGGTGGTGAACAGTGTTTCGCCCTAACGACCTCAGTCTTGGCTACTTTGTTACTGTTCTTCCTTAAGGCTGAAGATCGCAACAATCACTTAAGACTATTAATAAAATTTTAATTTTAAGTTGAGTAATTCTCTAATTTTAAATTTTAAATTCAATTTTGTCGTCTTCGTTGTAGAGCATGGGTATAACTCTATTAATTATGCTAGGGTCTTTTAAAGTTAAAGTTGCCCTTTCATGATTTTGTTCCCATTTTTCTAATGGATTTTCTCCATAAGATTTTTGTAAATTTTCTTTAATCTTTTCTAGATTAACACACTTACAAGTAATTTTTCTTAGATTTTCTAAGTATTTTCTTTTAAAATTTCCATTATCTTTTTCAAGATTATAGGGATTTTGTTTTCTTGGGACTTTTATGAAATGTCCACAAGGAGTTTTAAGGCTTATCATGTATAATGTTTGATGATAATTCTGAAATTGTTGTAGAAAATCATTTCCTAATAATAAATCTGTTTCCTGTTTATCATAAGCAAACAATTTATTTATAGAAATAATTTTTGATACTAAAATTCGGTTATTCAAGAAGTAAATGTTCTATAATTTTTTAAGATTGATAGAGCATTTTTGTATTCAAAATATTCTTGTATTCTATAAATTTTTATTTCATGTATTGAAAATATTATTGCATCATATCTATGACTAGTATGCATATATACTTGTTCCATTTTTGAAATGGCTTTATCCTTGTGGAATAAAACTTTTTTATGCTTCCAAGCTCTTTTTCTTATGCTATGCACCGATCTTTGAAGAAATTTCATTTTTATGCTGACAGCATGGATATAAACATGGATATCTTATTCATTCTAATGTAAAATTATATGTTTTTATTTCCTATAGGTACTAAGTATTTCTTTCTATGTTTAAGTAAGTATATAACATGATATAGTATTCTTGTAAAAATAGCAACATGTCATAAAAAGTTTGCGTGTATACCTTCCTTCTTTTTTGTCGATGAATAGTCCTTATCACTACCGCAGTAGTTCTCCCTTTAGGCCATGAACAATGTTTCACCCTAACGACCTCAGTCTTGGCTACTTTGTTACTGTTCCTCCTTAAGGCTGAAGATCGCAACATTCACTTAAGACAATTAGTGGAATTTTAATTTTAAGTTGAGTAATTCTCTAATTTGAATTTTAAATTCAATTTTGTCGCCTTTGTTGTAGAGCATGGGTCTGACTTTAATAATTATGCTAGGGTCTTTTAAAGTTAAAGTTGCCGTTGCATGATTTTGTTCCCAGTTTTCTAATAGATTTTCTCCATATGATTTTGGTAAATTTTCTTTAATCTTCTCTAGATTAAGACACTTACAAGTAATTTTTCTTAGATTTTCTAAGTATTTTCTTTTAAAATTTCCATTATTTTTTTCAAGATTATAGGGATTTTGTTTTCTTGGGACTTTTATGAAATGTCCACAAGGAGTTTTAAGGCTTATCATGTATAATGTTTGATGATAATTCTGAAATTGTTGTAGAAAATCATTTCCTAATAATAAATCTGTTTCCTGTTTATCATAACCAAACAATTTATTTATAGAAATAATTTTTGATCCTAAAATTCTGTTAATCAAGCAGTAAATGTTCTATAATTTTTTTAAGATTCATAGAGCATTTTTGTATTCAAAATATTCTTGTATTCTATAAATTTTTATTTCATGTATTGAAAATATTATTACATCATATCTATGACTAGTATGCATATATACTTGTTCCATTTCTGAAATTGTTTTATCCATGTGGAATAAAGCTTTTTTATGCTTCCAAGCTCTTTTTCTTATGCTATGCACCGATCTTTGAAGAAATTTCATTTTTATGCTGACAGCATGGATATAAACATGGATATCTTATTCATTTTAATGTAAAATTATATGTTTTTATTCCCTATAGGTACTAAGTATTTCTTTCTATGTTTAAGTAAGCATATAACATGATATAGTATGCTTGTAAAAATAGCAACATGTAATAAAAAGTTTGCGTGTATACCTTTCTTCTTTTTTGTCGATGAACAGTCTTTATCACTACCGCAGTAGTTCTCCCTTTAGGCCATGAACAATGTTTTACCCTAACGACCTCAGTCTTGGCTACTTTGTTACTGTTCCTCCTTAAGGCTGAAGATCGCAACCTTCACTTAAGACTATTAATGGAATTTTAAGAAGAGAAGTATAAAAACCAATTTTTTATTTCATATTATAATTTTTACCATCACACCATACATATTATACTTATACTCACAACATATTTAGAAAATGCCTTTTCCTGGCGGGAGAAGTTACTACTCACTACTCATACTTTCGAGGGTACCTAACATTTTTCTTTCAAGTGTTTTTCTCTCCGAAAATGTAGTCTGCCCCTAAAGTATGAAGTTCCTCTCCTTTTATAGATGGAAGGAGGGACTTATTACAAAATATATGTTTTTAGGGACCTCCCTAAATTTCTACATATTTCTTCTTTTGTCCTTCACTAATTGAAGATTCTTTCTCGATAAGATAAGGACTTGTCCGTCTTCTTTTGTTAATGGCCGACAAGATGTGACCTTTCTTTTTGACTTTGAGAAAAAGAAAAGATTCCTTTCGTTTTTGTTGAATGCTTCATGACCTAAGTGCTTACGTCTCCTGTTTTATCTTTCACTTGGACAACTATTCTGCTCCTGGATGAATATGGTCTAGCATTTTACATGATAGCTTCCAAGTCTCTTCAGTTGCTCCTAATCGATGAAGCTCTATATCAAGAATTCTGTCTTTTAATTCTTTTGACTTTGATTTTCCTTTGGTTATTAAGACCCAATCTTGATCTTGATCGATGACTCGACAATCTTCATTATAAAATCCTTTAAGAATAAAATATAACACTTTTATTCCTAAAGCTCTTCTAGTCTGGATTCATTTCTTGTTGAGATGGGGAAGTTTTTTGTCTACGCCTGTGGCTTTGACATTAAAATCTTTTATTTTCTCAACTGATATGTAGTTGAGAGTTGGATAATAGGCCTGCAAATCTTTGCATTCCATGGCAATGCTGTAGAATCTGCAATAGACGCCATCTCCTTGAGCATAATTTTTAACTCAATTAAACAGTTTTGTTGGTAACTGAGATATTTCTTTTAGATCTTGTTTTGCATATACACGATCTAAATATCCAAACTCAAATAATTGAGCTGTGAAGCCCGGTGATCCGTTAGGAAATATTGATATTCTTGGGAACAAGCTTGTTGTTCCTAGAACACCAAATGTTTCTCCGCTTTCTTCAGGGATATTGTATATGTATCTTGTGAATGCAAGATACTCTTCCTCTTTAGGATGCTGCTTGCCAACCTGAAAAGAAGAAAACACTTTTGTTCCTGATGGAACTTGGTTAGTTCTGCTTTCTGGTTTTCCAGATATAATTCTTTCAGCTTTTGCTGAGGGAGAGCTTGTTCCTTCTTTCGAAGTAGAAGCTTCAATTGTTGCTCGGCTTTTTCCTTCATCTTGCGATATAGGAATATGCATATCCGTTCTTACCTTTGAGATGTTTTGGGCACTAGGTGCTAGCGGGACATCTCCTGCCACTTTGTTGGGATTAATATTCCCTTTTAGAATTGAATTATGTTTTGGATATGTATCCAAATGTTCACACAAGAGTAAAAATTCTCTCATGTTTTCAGCTTGTGTAGCACTGAGTTGATTTATTTCGAATTGTAAAATCCGAGCTTATTCAGACAACTTTGATAGTTCATCTCTAATTTTGAATAGTCTCTGGCTTTTATTGTCTATGGATTCATCCACAATTTCCATTTTTTCATATATCCTGTTTATTAGGATTTTTGTCTGATTGTCCATATTGGACATTTCTGGAGATGAAATCTGCAAGAAAATTGTCACTTCCTTTAATGTATTCTATTGTAAATGAATAAAAGGATAATAACACTTGCCATCGATGCAATCTTCTGTATTGAGGTTCAGAAGGAAGCTTGTTAAATATTATTCCTGACACCTGTGTACTATCAGTTCTAATAACGAATTGCTTTGGCAAAAGGAAAGTAGAAAATTTTCTGATTCCTCTAACAATGGCCAATAATTCCTTTTCATTTGTGGAATATCTTATTTCTGCATCATTAAAAGTACCACTTGTGTACCTGCAAATTTCATTCAAATCGGTTTGCAATAACGCTCCCCAATGATAGTCAGATGCATTAGTTTGTAAAACTAGATTATCATTATCTTCTGGTAATCTAAGTTTTGGTAACTTTGCACATTCTTCTTTTAGACTTTTAATACACTGTGTGTGTTCTTCTGTCCATCCAAGTCTATTGGATTTTCTTATTAATTTTTGTAGTATATTCCATTTTTTGGCTAAATCCGGAATAAATTCTCCTGCGTAATTTAAACAACCTAGAAATCTTTGGATTTCTTGCTTTGTTGTTAATTTATCAGGAAATTCTATGATCTTTTTTGAGATGTGTGATTGGAGTTCAATCCCCATTTTTGGAAATAATCATTCCTAAGAACTCTATTTCATTTTTATTGATATCAGCTTTTTTCTGACTTAACACAATTCCGTTTTTTAAACAAATTTTCGAAAATTCTTTCAGATGTCTTAAATGTTCTTCATATGTTTTAGAACATATTAGGATGTCATCTATATAGACAATTAAAAATTCTTTTTCTGAGAATATTTTATCCATTTTTCCTTGGAATATTTGTGGTGATTTTTTTAACCCAAAGGCATGACCAACCACTCATACTGTCCGTTAGGCGTGGTGAAAGCAGTTAACTGAATAGAGTTTTCTGCCAATTTTATTTGCCAAAATCCACTTTTATAGTCAAATTTTGAGAAATATGTTTTTCCTTTTGCAAGGTTAATCAAATTATTTTTATTTGGGATAAAATATCCATCAAATAAGCAATTTTTATTTAGCTCTTTATAGTTAATTACCATACGAGCTTTTCCTCTTTTTATTTCAGCATGATTTCTTACCATAAATGCTGGGCTACTATGAAGACTTTTACTCATTCTTATTAATTTTAAGTTGAGTAATTCTCTAATTTGAATTTTAAATTCAATGTTGTCGTCTTCGTTGTAGAGCATGGGTCTAACTCTAATAATTATGCTAGGGTCTTTTAAAGTTTAAATTGCCCTTTCATGATTTTGTTCCCATTTTTCTAATGGATTTTCTCCATAAGATTTTTGTAAATTTTCTTTAATCTTTTCTAGATTAAGACACTGACAAGTAATTTTTTTTAGATTTTCTAAGTATTTTCTTTAAAAATTTCCATTATCTTTTTCAAGATTACATGGATTTTGTTTTCTTGAGACTTCTATGAAATGTCCACATGGAGTTTTAAGGCTTATCATGTATAATGTTTGATGATAATCCTGAAATTGTTGTAGAGAATCATTTCCTAATAATAAATTTGTTTCCAGTTTATCATAAGCAAACAATTTATTTATAGAAACAATTTTTTATCCTAAAATTATTTCTACCTTTTCTTTAGACTTAGAAAGTCTTTCTTTATCTCCTGTGATTCCATTCATTGATATATTCTTTTTATTTATGTTCCAATCTTTAATTAAAAAAGATTTTGCTAGACTTGCTTCAGAACCATTGTCTATTTGACAACAGGTTGTTATTTTTGTATCATAGAAGGTTATTTCTATGAAAACTGAGACTTTAAAAATAGTTTCTTTTGGCATTTATATTTTTGGTATGAAACATGTTTCACCCTTATATAACATTTCTATGCCATTTTTTTCTATACTATAGTCTTCTAATTTGTTTAGGAAAAGATTTCCTAGAATTAAATCCTGATCACTTTCATGATTTGTAATATAACATGGAACAATTATTCTTATTGTATCTAGTTGTATAGGTAGATCTATCATATTTTTACAACTAAAGTTATTTCCTTCGAAGGTTTTATAAGTATATTGCGTACCTTCGTATATTGATATTCCATCTAGTAGAATACCTTTTACATGGTTGGTTGTTGCTCCTGTTTGTATCAAGATTTCTTGATGTTTCCTTTCAATTCCATTAAAAATTCTTCCTTTTATCTTAATGATGTTTGAAGTTTCTAAAACTTTTATAGGATATCTGTTAGATATGCTTTTTCTAATGGAATTTCTTCCATATTCTATTAAAAGTCTAGGGTTACTAGTACTTCCTATTTCTTGTGTTTTTCCAAATTGAATCTCATATTCATCTGTAATTTGAGCTTGCTGAACTTCTTCTTCGACAATTCTTGCTATCCCTGCAAATTCTTGATCTATTTCGATAATTTCTTTATTTTTATACACTTTACCATAATTTGAATTTGTAACTGTGTACAAAGCTTGGTAATAGATACTCATTATATGATTACCTGGTTTAAATAGATCTCTTCTTTTGATCTAAAAATGTAGACTCAATGCGTCATTGAAATCAACATCTTTGAGTGAAATACAATATTTAGGATAATATGTAAAGAGGAGTTTTGTATAGGCTAGGTTTCCCTCTACTATACCAAGATTTCTTTCTCTTGCATTAATGAATCTTTCGTCTGATAGATTTATAACTATTGGACAATTGATTCCTTCTTTAAAAGTCAATTTGACTAATATCTGAATTCCTCCTAAATGAACATAATTCATTTTTTCCTTTTCTTTTCAGGAATTTTCCTAAGAATTTGGTCTATCATAGGTTTTGTTAACAGGTTTAATTTATGTTTTCCTGTTGTTTGGGTAATTTCTATTACTTTTTCTATTTCCTGATATTCATGATAGGAAATTTTATCTCTTGCAAACATTCTTTGCATTCTACTAAGTAGATTATCTTCTGTTTTAAGATTTAGTTTTAATCCTTGGATTTTTCTGAATGTCTCTCCATCAAAGGTTGCTTTCAAAGCATATCCTCTGTGATCTTCTTCAGTTTCTAAAATTTTAACTGAATCTTCTTTTTCTTGAATTTCTTTACACATTTAGTTAGAATCTTCTGAACTGGTAGAGTATTCTTCATAGATTTCATTAAAGAAGTCTTCACTTTCTATTGATTTTATAGATTCTAGATCTGAATCAATATCTATTCTGTCGATTTTTGAAATTCTTACTCTTTTCTTGTTACATTCGTAACTTTTATGGCCTTCTTCTCCACAATTGTAACATTTGCATTTTTCTGCAGGTTTTGTTCTTGTAAATTCTTTTTTCTTCTTATAGTATTTTTTCCTAGGCACATAATTTTGTCTAGAAAAGTTTTTTCTTTTTATTAAAACTTTTTTGAGTTTTCTTTTTTTATAAGGTTTTTCGTTGCATCCCCACTGGGTGGCTGCATTTGTATCAAGACAGTATATATGTGTATTAATCCTTTTGGCTTTTCTTTTTATATTATGTGACATACATAATTGGCCAAGTCTATTTTTTAAGAAGCTTATTCGTTGACCAAGAGTATCTCCTTTTTTATTTTCTTTTTCATATTCTTCTCTGAAATATTTTGCCCAAAAGCCTGGTAATTTTTTATAGTATTTTTCAAGATACTTGTTTCCGGATCTCTCTTACAATCTAAATCTAGAAATTGAGTTCCAATATCTCTTGTTGGGAGTCTATTAGGAAAAGGAAGTTATACCGATGAAGAAAAATACATCATCATGATAAACACTTTCATAGGAAAAGTAAATGACTAGTTCTCTGGATTAACAGAAGATTCAGAAAAAATAATAAAAAATGATACTTTAGAAGGACTAAAAAGGTCATTACAAGAAGGTATTATGAACTTAAAGCAATATATTGCAAATGAATTCTTTGGTGGACAAGGAAGTCCCCCAGATAACAGAGAAAAAGCTAGAACAATTGCTAAGGAGCAACTAGAAAAATTACAAATTTGTAAAATGAGCTATATTCAAGAATACACTTGTGAATTCAAAGAATATTACTACAAAATCTTTGATAGTGGTAAAGAAATGGTACCATATCTTGAAAAATACTATAAAAAATTACCAGGCTTTTGGGCAATATATTTCAGAGAACAATATGAAAAAGAAAATAAAAAAGGAGATACTCTTGGTCAACGAATAAGCTTCTTAAAAATAGACTTGGTCAATTATGTATGTCACATAATATACAAAGAAAAGCCAAAAGGATTAATACACATATATACTGTCTGGATACAAATGCAGCCACCCAGTGGGGATGCAACGAAAAACCTTATAAAAAAAGAAAACTCAAAAAAGGTTTAATAAAAAGAAAAAACTTTTCTAGACAAAATTATGTACCTAGGAAAAAATACTATAAGAAGAAAAAAGAATTTACAAGAACAAAACCTGCAGAAAAATGCAAATGTTACAATTGTGGAGAAGAAGGCCATAAAAGTTACGAATGGAACAAGAAAAGAGTAAGAATTTCAATAATCGACAGAATAGATATTGATTCAGATCTAGAATCTATAAAATCAATAGAAAGTGAAGACTTCTTTAATGAAATCTATGAAGAATACTCTACCAGTTTAGAAGATTCTAACTAAATAAGTAAAGAAATTCAAGAAAAAGAAAATTCAGTTAAAATTTTAGAAACTGAAGAAGATCACAGAGGATATGCTTTAAAAGCAACCTTTGATGGAGGGACATTTAGAAAAGTCCAAGGATTAAAACTAAATCTTAAAACATAAGATAATCTACTTAGTAGAATGCAAAGAATGTGTGCAAGAGATAAAATTTCCTATCATGAATATCAGGAAATAGAAAAAGTAATAGAAATTACCCAAACAACAGGAAAACATAAATTAAACCTGTTAACAAAACCTATGATAGACCAAATTCTTAGGAAAATTCCTGAAAAGAAAAGGAAAAAAATGAATTATGTTCATTTAGGAGGAATCCAGATATTAGTCAAATCGACTTTTAAAGAAGGAATCAATTGTCCAATAGTTATAAATCTATCAGATGAAAGATTCATTAATGCAAGAGAAGGAAATCTTGGTATAGTAGAGGGAAACCTAGCCTATACAAAACTCCTCTTTACATATTATCCTAAATATTGTATTTCACTCAAAGATACTGATTTCAATGACGCATTGAGTCTACATTTTCAGATCAAAAGAAAATATCTATTTAAACTAGGTAATCATATAATGAGTATCTATTACCAAGCTTTGTACACAGTTACAAATTCAAACTATGGTAAAGTGTATAAAAATAAAGAAATGATCGAAATAGATCAAGAATGTGCAGGGATAGCAAAAATTGTCGAAGCAGAAGTTCAGCAATCACAAATTACAAATGAATATGAGATTCAATTTGGAAAAACACAAGAAATAGGAAGTACTAGTAAGCCTAGACTTTCAATAGAATATGGAAGAAATTCCATTAGAAAAAGCATATCTAACAGATATCCTATAAAAGTTTAGAAACTTCAAACATCACTAAGATAAAAGGAAGAATTTTTAATGGAATTGAATGGAAACATCAAGAAATCTTGATACAAACAGGAGAAACAGCCAATCATGTAAAAGGTATTCTAGTAGATGGAATATCAATATACGAAGATACGCAATATACTTATAAAACCTTCGAAGGAAATAACTTTAGTTGTAAAAATATGGTAGATCTACCTATACAACTAGATACAATAAGAATTACTGTTCCATGTTATATTACAAATCATAAAAGTGATCAGGATTTAATTCTAGGAAATCTTTTCCTAAACAAATTAGAAGACTATAGTATAGAAAAAAATGGCATAGAAATGTTATATAAGGGTGAAACATGTTTCATACCAAAAATATAAATGCCAAAAGAAACTATTTTTAAAGTCTCAGTTTTCATAGAAATAACCTTCTATGATACAAAAATAACAACCTGTTGTCAAATAGACAATGGTTCTGAAGCAAGTCTAGCAAAATCTTTTTTAATAAAAGATTGGGACATAAATAAAAATAATATATCAATATTTGGAATCACCGGAGATAAAGAAAGACTTTCTAAGTCTAAAGAAAAGGTAGAAATAATTTTAGGATCAAAAATTGTTTCTATAAATAAATTGTTTGCTTATGATAAACTGGAAACAAATTTATTATTAGAAAATGATTTTCTACAACAATTTCAGGATTATCATCAAACATTATACATGATAAGCCTTAAAACTCCTTGTGGACATTTCATAAAAGTCCCAAGAAAACAAAATCCCTATAATCTTGAAAAAGATAATGGAAATTTTAAAAGAAAATACTTAGAAAATCTAAGAAAAATTACTTGTCAATGTCTTAATCTAGAAAAGATTAAAGAAAATTTATAAAAATCTTATGGAGAAAATCCATTAGAAAAATGGGAACAAAATCATGAAAGGACAACTTTAACTTTAAAAGACCCTAGCATAATTATTAGAGTTAGACCCATGCTCTACAACGAAGACGATAAAATTGAATTTAAAATTCAAATTAGAGAATTACTCAACTTAAAATTAATAAGAATGAGTAAAAGTCCTCGTAGTAGCCCAGCATTTATGGTAAGAAATCATGCTGAAATAAAAAGAGGAAAAGCTCGTATAGTAATTAACTATAAAGAGCTAAATAAAAATTGCTTATTTGATGGATATTTTATCCCAAATAAAAATAATTTGATTAACCTTGCATAAGGAAAAACATATTTCTCAAAATTTGACTGTAAAAGTGGATTTTGGCAAATAAAATTGGCAGAAAACTCTATTCAGTTAACTGCTTTCAGCACGCCTAACGGACATTATGAGTGGTTGGTCATGCTTTTTGGGTTAAAAAATGCACCACAAATATTCCAAAGAAAAATGGGTAAAATATTCTCAGAAAAAGAATTTTTAATTGTCTATATAGATGACATCCTAATATGTTCTAAAACATATGAAGAACATTTAAGACATCTGAAAGAATTTTCAGAAATTTGTTTAAACAACGGAATTGTGTTAAGTCAGAAAAAAGCTGATATCAATAAAAATGAAATAGAGTTCTTAGGAATGATTATTTCAAAAAATGGGATTGAACTCCAATCACGCATCTCAAAAAAGATCATAGAATTTCCTGATAAATTAACAACAAAGCAAGAAATCCAAAGATTTCTAGGTTGTTTAAATTACGCAGGAGAATTTAGTCAAAAAATGGAATATACTACAAAAATTAATAAGAAAATCCGATAGACTTGGATGGACAGAAGAACACACACAGTGCATTAAAAGTCTAAAAGAAGAATGTGCAAAGTTACCAAAACTTAGATTACCAGAAGATAATGATAATCTAGTTTTAAAAACTGATGCATCTGACTATCATTGGGGAGCATTATTGCAAACCGATTTGAATGAAATTTGCAGGTACACAAGTGGTACTTTTAATGCTGCAGAAATTAGATATTCCACAAATGAAAAGGAATTATTGGCCATTGTTAGAGGAATTAGAAAATTTTCTACTTTCCTTTTGTTAAAGCAATTCTTTATTAGAACTGATAATACACAGGTGTCAGGACTAATATTTAACAAGCTTCCTTCTGAACCTCAATACAGAAGATTGCATCGATGGCAAGTGTTATTATCCTTTTATTCTTTTACGATAGAATACATTAAAGAAAGTGACAATTTTCTTGCAGATTTCATCTCCAGAAATGTCCAATATGGACAATCAGACAAAAATCCTGGTAAACAGGATATATGAAAAAATGGAAACTGTGGATGAATCCATAGACAATAAAAGCCAGAGACTATTCAAAATCAGAGATGAACTATCAAAGTTGTCTGAACAAGCTCGGATTTTACAATTCGAAATAAATCAACTCAGTGCTACACAAGCTGAAAACATGAGAGAATTTTTACTCTTGTGTGAACATTTGGATACATATCCAAAATAGAATTCAATTCTAAAGGGGAATATTAATCCCAACAAAGTGGCAGAAGATGTCCCACTAGCACCTAGTTCCCAAAACATCTCAAAGGTAAGCACATATATGCCTATTCCTATATCGCAAGATGAAGGAAAAAGCCGACCAACAATTGAAGCTTCTACTTCGAAAGAAGGAACAAGCTCTCCCTCAGCAAAAGCTGAAAGAATTATATCTGGAAAACCAAAAAGCAGAACTAACCAAGTTCCATCAGGAACAAAAGTGTTTTCTTCTTTTCAGGTTGGCAAGCAGCATCCTAAAGAGGAAGAGTATCTTGCATTCACAAGATACATATACAATATCCATGAAGAAAGCAGAGAAACATTTGGTGTTCTAGGAACAACAAGCTTGTTTCCAAGAATATCAATATTTCCTAACGAATCACCGGGCTTCACAGCTCAATTATTTGAGTTTGGATATTTAGATCGTGTATATGCAAAGCAAGATCTAAAAGAAATATCTCAGTTACCAACAAAACTATTTAATTCAGTTAAAAATTATGCTCAAGGAGATGGTGTCTATTGCAGATTCTACAGCATTGCCATGGAATGCAAAGATTTGCAGGCCTATTATCCAACACTCAACTACATATCAGTTGAGAAAATAAAAGATTTTAATGTCAAAGCCACAGGCGTAGACAAAAAACTTTCCCATCTCAACAAGAAATGGATCCAGACTGAAGAGCTTTAGGAATAAAAGTGTTATATTTTATTCTTAAAGGATTTTATAATGAAGACTGCCGAGTCATTGATCAAGATCAAGATTGGGTCTTAATAACCAAAGGAAAATCAAAGTCAAAAGAATTAAAAGACAGAATTCTTGATATAGAGCTTCATCGATTAGGAGTAACTGAAGAGACATGGAAGCTAGCATGTAAAATGCTAGACCATATTCATCCAGGAGCAGAATAGTTGTCCAAGTGAAAGACAAAACAGGAGACGTAAGCACTTACGTCATGAAGCATTCAACAAAAAAGAAAGGAATCTTTTCTTTTTCTCAAAGTCAAAAAGAAAGGTCACATCTTGTCGGCCATCAACAAAAGAAGACGGACAAGTCCTTATCTTATCAACAAGGAATTTTCAATTAGTGAAAGACTAAAGAAGAAATATGTAGAAATTTAGGGAGATCCCTAAAAACATATATTTTGTAATAAGTCCCTCCTTCCATCTATAAAAGGAGAGGAACTTCATACTTTAGGGGCAGACTACATTTTCGGAGAGAAAAACACTTGAAAGAAAAATGTTAGGTACCCTCGAGAGTATGAGTAGTGAGTAGTAACTTCTCCCGCCAGGGAAAGGTTTTTTCTAAATATGTTGCGAGTATAAGTATAATATGTATGGTGTGATGGCAAAAATTATAATATGAAATAAAAAGTTGGTTTTTATACTTCTCTTCTTAAAATTTCATTAATAGTCTTAAGTGAAAGTTGCGATCTTCAGCCTTAAGGAGGAACAGTAACAAAGTAGCCAAGACTGAGGTCGTTAGGGCGAAACATTGTTCACGGCCTAAAGGGAGAACTACTGCGGTAGTGATAAGGACTGTTCATCGACAAAAAAGAAGGAAGGTATACACGCAAACTTTTTATTACATGTTGCTATTTTTACAAGCATACTATATCATGTTATATGCTTACTTAAACATAGAAAGAAATACTTCGTACGTATAGGGAATAAAAACATATAATTTTACATTAAAATGAATAAGATATCCATGTTTATATCCATGCTGTCAGCATAAAAATGAAATTTCTTCAAAGATCAGTGCATAGCATAAGAAAAAGAGCTTGGAAGCATAAAAAAGCTTTATTCCACATGGATAAAGCAATTTCAGAAATGGAACAAGTATATATGCATACTAGTCATAGATATGATGCAATAATATTTTCAATACATGAAATGAAAATGTATAGAATACAAGAATATTTTGAATACAGAAATGCTCTATCAATCTTAAAAAATTGTAGAACATTTACTGCTTGATTAACCGCAACCCTGTTTTCAAACAGCAAGAACATATATATATATAGATAGATTCTCACGTTTAAAAAAAATACATATATAACTACCCCAATAATGGTCTGCTAAAATTTAGGAATAAAAAATCTATGTTTCTATTTACATAAATTTTAAAAAACAAATCAATTTAGTCTATTGTTATGTAAACTATATTTTCACAAAATATCTCGTAGATAATTGCATGTACAAATAATGATGCTATAATTTAGGAATTTAAAATATATTGCATGTACACATAATAATGCTATGATTTAGAAATTAAAATATATTTATATAAAATTAAATAAGTTAGCACCACAAAAATTCTTAAATTTTTGGATTTAAAAAATATTAAATATTAAATATTACATCTATTCATCTTTTTAATTATTGTTCAAAGTCATATATAACGTATTAAATGCTCCAATCTATTATTTGATATATTTATATATATAATAAAAGTCTAAAACAAATTATTTTGGAAACGTGGGTGATGAGTTTGTAGGGACTAGGGAGGAAAATAAGCTAATATTGCTATTTTTGTTTATTCTAATTATATAAAATATTATCAAAATTTCCTAAATATTTAATTTGAAATTTAAATTTTAACAAACAAGTAACAAATCTTATCCTTATCCTTGAAAGCACCTCTTTATTAAATATTAAATCTACTCATCTTTTTAATTATAGTTCAATGTCATATATAACGTATTAAATGCTTCAATCTATTATTTGATATATTTATATTTATATATATAATAATAGTCTAAAACAAATAACTTTGGAAACGTGGATGATGAGTTGTGTAGGGAGAAAAACAAGTTAATATTGTTATTTTTGTTTATGCTAATTATATAAAATATTATCAAAATTATCTAAATAATTAATTTGAAATTTAAATTTTAAAAAGCAAGTAACTAATCTTATCCTTATCCTTGAAAGGACCTCTTTTTTTAATACTAAAACGTAGTTTTTTGCTCTTCTTTTTTCTTTATTTTCTATTTATATTTAAATAATTATTTCTTTAGGATTTTGAATTTAAAAAGAATTATAATTCAGTTTTTCATTATTCTTAATTTAAATTAATTATGTTGATAATTACAATTTAAGTAGGCAGTTTTAAAACCTCCACTACCTTGCTATTTCTGAACAATTTTTTTAATCAGTTTGTAAAAAGTGTAAATCTTTTCATTAAAAAATATATTATAAATCTATATTTCACAAATATCATTCAAAAAAGATAATAGAGTATCCAATTATATAATTTCCTTTATCAGTTTTTCTAACAACACATTTATTGTTATTCACTTAAAAAAAGAGTTTTAAAACATTCGACTACACTCTCTATTTTAAATAAATTGATTATTCTTTTTTAAGGCATTGTATATTTTTATTAGAAAAATGCTATACATTTCCTTTATCAATTTTTCGTAAGAAATAAATAAAATAGATTAAATAATAAAATAAACAATCCGTTTTTCAATAAAATTAAAACTATCAAGTAGCAAAGGAGCAAACAATCGAATATAAAATTAGAATTTAATTTTAAAAATATAGTGATATACAATTTATTAAAGAACCATAAAAATCTAAAATATCCGTGTTACAAATTAATGGTTGTATTTAGTAAGATTATATTTATCTTTAAATCAATTTTCTGTTATATTTTTTACAAAAATTTAACATGGTAAAGAATATTTTGAATCTTTTTATTTTGAATAAAACACACACACATATAATATATATATATATATATATATATATATATATATATATATATATATATATATATATATATATATATATATATATAGAATGTTTGAATTAATAAATTATTAACATACTTTTTTTAATTCAAATGACATAAAAAGAATAAAGTACAAATACGAAAAAATATTTGAAGTCTGATGTTTGATCAAAGATAAAATAATTATACAATTAATAGTATCCTTAGAAATTTCCTAATATAATATTTTTTAAAAGAAACCTAAAAGCTTAGCTGACATAGCTATATGTATTATTTTAAAAAAAAAAAAACTAAAAGCTTAGCTGGTAGCCTATAGGTATAATATTCCAATAAAATAATTTAAATTCTGTTTAATAATATTAATTTAATGTGCCCAAATAAATAAGTTAATGATTTGTATTATTATTATTATAAATTAAATTTATTATTAAGTGCATGATATATTTTATTAGTTATTTTTAATTATAAAACTATTACATTTTAAATTATCCGCGCAACGCGCAGGGATGTATACTAGTTTATATAAATTTCATCAAGAAACATGCATATCTTCATCTTTCATAAGGCACAAGCTTCATCGTATGATCATAGTCTAGAAATCATGGATCATGCATGGGTTCATGTGAATTAACTTAAAACATGTAATTACTTTAATTCATGTATAAAAAAGCAATCAATTGAATCATAATTGAAAATAACCCATGAAGATTGAATTAAACCCTAACTTCAATTGGAGAATCTAACTTGTCAAATTGGATAATTTAAGAACCCTACGGAGGAAAGGACTCCATAGGTGAATACTTGTAACGACCTATTTCCGTCGTTATAGAAAATCCAACGGAAAATTTTTTTGTGTCAGAAAACTTTTTTGTAGTAACTTGAAATTTTCTAGCCTAGTCTAGATTTGGACGAAATTGAAGTCAGTGAGGTCTAGGGAAATCTGGTAACAAATGAGATATCTAATAATGAATTTGATCGCATGAGTGGATAGTTAAGACGTTAAGGAAATTGTACGACTTTACATAATTGAATTCGGGTGAGTAGAACTTCCGAAATTGATCTTAGCGCGAGAGGGTAGTTTCTGAGTGTCATGGGATGAAGGGGTGTTGTGAAATAGGGGTTTGAAACTCTTAATCCACCCCATTGGTTCCATGCAAGCTGCCGGGGCGATGCCACTGTGGCGGAATAGGGGCCGTCATAGCGGGCCAATCGCGAATTAAGTCAACAATAATCACCAAAAACGCCATTATTCTGCAAATTTCGTTCTTAAGAGTTAGGAGACGAACCATGGCAACTTCTTGGCAGTTTTTCACCATTCTTGAGGCTAAAGATAAGGTTTTTACTTCCCAAATTCATTTTCGATCCGTAGAATGTAAATTCATGGGTAATTATTGATGGGGAAGTGTTTTGGAGCTGTTTGGATGGTGGAAAAAGTCCTAATTTGGGTATTGAGATCATGGGTTTGGCCTAGGGTTGATAGTGTTGATTGTAATCCAGGCAATTAGCCTTCGTTTATTGATCCCCGCATTATATTGATTGTTTGTAGATTGGAACAAGCAGAAAGAATCCGGAAAGGGAATTAAGTTTCATAGGAGATTCAAGCTTTGATCGAGGTAGGTGATGATTGTGATTTTATGTTGGAGTGATATATGTTGGTAATTACTTCATTATAATGAATGTATGTATGCAAATGTTGCATTATTAATCACACTAATCGTAGATGAGGATGATTGAATAATTGTATGCCATGAATCATGACTTGATTGTATGATTATGAGAGTGTACATTGTGATTCTGATTGTGGCTTGTTGAATGGATCAGGTGTTACGTTCCAATACACTAACTTGGATCGGGTGCCATGTTCTGGCGCATAGATGGGATCAGGTGTCACTTCCGACACACAAACTTAGATCGGGTACCACGTACCGGTACACTAACAACTTGTATATGGGTTCTATGAGAAGACCAATGACTTGTCATATCTGTATATCTTTGTGATTGTGAAATTATATGTTGTTCGTAAGCGATAATTGATATTGTATATTCTAGGTGTATGCATTTTATTTATTGATTGTAATGACTTATATATATTTCACCTATTGGGATAGCCGCGTGATCCTACTAGTACACTGTGGTTGTGTACTGATACTGCACTTGCTCTTTCTTTGTTGAGTACAGGGCATCTTCAGGTGGCTACTAACATACCTCATTTAGAAAACTAGTGATCGACTCGAATTTTAGGGTGGGTCAGTTCTTTCGGGCTGCCATGAGTTCTCTTTGTGTTTATGTCCACATATTCGAACTTAGACTACTACTTTAGATTTTCTTATGTTTAATCGGGTTGTACCCATTTATTTTTGACTTATGATCCTTGTTATAGTTTTGGTACATTGACTTTAAGGTTCTAGGGATTAACTTCCGCATTTATTTGTTAGACTTCCGGAGTTTATGGGAACTCCCTATTTCCTTTTCTTTAGACATTTAAACCTACTTCCGTATCTTTAAATGGTTTAGTTTTGTTTATTTGGTTATTTGGGTTGTAGTAACGGTTCTCCCACCGGAGGGTTAGTGTGGGTGCCAATCACGATAGTCTGGGTCATGAAAAAGTTGGTATCAGAACCCTAGGTTAGTTGATCTCAGTGTACCAAAACGAGTCTAGTAGAGTCTTGTGGAACTGTACGGAGACATCTGTACTTTTCTTCGAGAGGCTATAGGACTTTAGGAAATCTCTATGTTTTCCCTTGTCTCTTTTCGTGCTATAACATGGTTCCAATTGGTATCTGGTGGTCCAAATTGGTATATAATCTCCTCCACTCTTTTGTCCGCAGATGGTTAACACTAGGTTCAACGGCGTCAGGCCCGTAACTGCTGTCAATGCGCCAGCTGAGGAATCCGCAGCAAGAGGTCGCGGTCGAAGCAGGGGTAGAGGAAGAGCAAGGGGAAGAAGCCGAAGAAGGGTAGAACCTACTAGGGTTGGAGCTTCGGTTGAGAATACTCCCAGAAATGAGAATCCTCCTGCGCATCATTAAGAGATAGAGAAGAATGTTGAGGTTGAGGATGAGGAGAATGTTGGACAAGAGGAAGAAGTGCAGGCTGAGCCTACATGTATTCCTCCCCTAGACCCAGTGTTAGCTTAATAAATTATGTTGTTCCTGAAAGGATTGGTTGGTCCTAGAGTGCTTCCCTCAGTTCAAGCAACTCAAGCTCTCGTCAACCCGCCTATTGCTATCACTGTCCTGAAGGTGGGTGGAATTGTAGGTACTGACACTTTCTTCCGTCCTTTGTTGGGTCTTGTTATGACTGATAATGAACATGAGATGTTGACTAAGTTCTTGAAATTGAAACTACATGTGTTCCATGGTTCCGAGAGCGAGGAAGCTTATGAGTTCATCCTAGATTGTTATGAAAGGCTTCATAAGTTAGAAATTGTCCATCTACATGGAGTAGAGTTTGTGACCTTCCAACTTCAGGGAAAGGCTAAGTAGTGGTGGAGAGCTTATGTGGAATGCAGATCTTCAGCTTATCCCCCACTCACTTGGACACAGTTTCATGCTCTGTTCTTGAAAAAGTATGAGCCCTAGAACTTGAGAGATCGCAAGAAAGATGAATTCATGGTTTTGGAGCAAGGTGGTATGTCTGTGGTTGGTTATGAGGATAAGTTCCATGCTTTGTCGAGATATGCTACGTAATTGGTGACTATCGAGGAAGAGAGGATCCGCCTATTTGTTAAGGGATTGAATTTTGAGTTGCAAGTATAGTCTGTTCATATGACCTTTGCAGGAAAAAGCTTCAATGAGGTAACAAATTTTGTGAAGAAAGTAGAAGGGGTAAGGCGAGACAGTCAGGCAAAGGCATTGGCTAAGAAAGCCAAGAATTCAGGTAGCATTCAGGGTTCTTACTCTAGAGGTTCAGTGAGGCTGACACTTGCAGCCGGGCCAATTCAGTCTGATATGCTTGCTTCTATAGGTAATTACTCGGGAACTCCACCTCAGAATTTGATTCAGGATAGCCAGGGAGCCGCACCATCGGCAGGCAGCAGGCCATCTTTTGATCGCACTTGTTATAACTGTGGAGAACCTGAGCATATGAGGAGAGATTGTACCTACCCGTGCATGATGGATTCTATGCAGCAGTAGTTTGGAGCAGTGGTACCTGCGGGAAATGATAATAATGGTCGAGGGGGAAATCAACGAGGCCGTGGAGGTAGGGGTAATGGTAACGCAGGCAGAGGTACACTGCAACTAGGCAGGAAAGTCGACCGTCATGATGAAAGGGCTCAGTGTTATGCCTTTCTGGGCAAGACCGAGATGGAGGTGTCTGACGCAGTTATCACAAGTACTATTCTTATCTGTGCCTGGATGGCTCATGTGTTATTTGATCCGGGTTCTACTTAATCTTATGTGTCCATGCGATTTGCCTCAGAGTTTGATATTAATTGTGATATACTTGATTCCCCCATCCTTGCTTCTACACCTGTTAAACAAAAAGGACAAAGGAAAAAGAATCGAATCTCACTCATTTTCAGGTAAGGAGAGTCTGCCATAGTAACCTATGTCTATCGTGCTTGTCCTATCTTGTTTATGGGTTTTCAAATTTGGGATGATTTGGTTATTTTGGATATGACTGACTTTGATATAATCTTAGGCATGACTTGGTTGTCCCCCTATTATGTTGTCTTGAATTGTAACACTAACTCTGTGACTCTAGAGATTTCGAGTAGGAAAAAGTTAGAGTGGAAGGGTGTACAAGCCTAAGCCAACTAAGATGATATCCTTCATTCGGGCTAGGAAACTGGTAGGGCAGGGTTGTTTGGCTTATTTCGCTCATATTAGGAATGTTGAACCTGAATCTCCCTCTATTGAATCTATCCCTGTGGTGTCGGAAGTGTTTTCTACTTATTTGCCTGGTATGCCTCCGGATAGAGATATAGACTTTTGCATTGATTTAGAACCTGGTACTCGCCCCATTTCCATCCCTCCGTATCGCATGGCTCCGGTAGAGTTGAGAGAGCTTAAGGCTCAAATCCAAGAACTACTTGATAAAGGTTTCATCTGTCCTAGTGCTTCCCCGTGTGGTGCTCTTGTCTTGTTTGTTAAAAAAAAAAATGGATGTATGAGGATGTGTATAGATTACTGGCAATTGAATAGGGTCACCATTCGAAAGAAGTACCCATTGCCTCGAATATATGATCTTTTTAATAAATTGCAAGGCGCATCAATTTTCTCTAAGATTTATCTAAGGTCTTGTTTCAATCAATTAAAGATTAGGCTTGAGGATGTGCCCAAGACGGCGTTTAGAACACGCTATGGCCACTACGAGTCTGTAGTTATGTCGTTTGGGTTGACTAATGCGCTTGCAGCTTTCATGAGTTTGATGAATGGTGTGTTCAAGCCATTTCTTGATTCATTTTTTATAGTATTTATTGATGGCATTTTGGTTTACTTGAAAAGTGAGAAAGAGCATGCCGACCAGCTTCGTGTTGTTCAGGATGTTTTTCGGAAACAAAAGTTGTATGCGAAATTTTCTAATTGTGAATTTTGGTTGAATTCGGTTGCCTTTTTGGGGAAAGTAGTTTCAAAAGAAGGGGTAATGTTAGATCCCCAAAAGATTAAAAAAGTTAAGAATTGGGTTCGACCAAGCTTTGTAACTGAAGTTAGGAGTTTTGTGGGGCTCGCTAGATACTATCATCGATTTGTGAAGAACTTTGCTTCTATTGCCACACATCTGACTAGATTGACCAATAAAGAGGTACCCTTTGAGTGGACTGAAAAGTGTGATGAGAGATTTTAAAAGCTCATGACTTTTTTCACCACAACACCTATTCTAGCACTACCGGTGAAAGGTAAGGATTTTATTATTTATTGTGATGTTCCATTCGGGTCTGCGTGTTGTGTTAATGCAGGATAAGAATGTTATAGCTTATGCATCGCAACAGTTGAAGGTGCATGAGAGGAATTACCCCACACATGATTTAGAGATGGCAGCGGTAGTGTTATCTGGTGGCATTACCTCTATGGTGTCAAGGGTGAGGTGTTCACTGATCATTGTAGCTTGTAGTATGTTTTCACTCAAAAGGATTTGAATTTGAGACAACGAAGGTGGATGGAGTTACTTAAGGATTATGACGTGACCATACAGTATCATTCAGGCAAGGCTAATATGGTGGCAGAAGCGTTAAGTTGAAAAGCAGTGAGTATGTGTAGTCTAGCTTTCTTGAGTGCATCCAAGCAACCTTTGGCTAAGGAAATTCAAACCTTGAAATCTAAGTTCATGGAATTGGGAATCTCAAATAAAGGTGGGGTGTTAGCTAGCATTGTGGTAAGGGTCACGTTCATTGAAGAGATCCAGGTCAAACAGTTTGAGGATGAGCATTTGAAAGAGCTCAGAAATAAAACAGTGTTTGGCAAGGCACAAGAGACCACTCTTGATGCGGGAGGTGTACTCAGTTTTATAGGAAGGACTTGTGTTCTTGGAGTGGGCGACTTGATTCTAACTTATTGGCAGAATCCCATGTTTCGTAGTATTCCATTTATCCGGGTGTGACCAAGATGTACCGAGAGTTGAAGCGACTATATTGGTGGTCGGGCATGAAGAAAGATATAGCGGAGTTTGTGGCTAAGTGTCAAAATTGCCAACAAGTAAAATATGAGCATCAAAGACCGGCAGGGTTCCTTCAGAGAATGCCAATTCCGGAATGTTTGATTCTATTTGGGTAGTGGTTGACAGATTGACTAAGCGGTGTCACCATTAAAGGGACAAGAATGACTCAAAAAGAAAATCAATGAAGGTTTTGCTTTAGGCCTCCAAAAATTTGAGGTTCTATTAATAGTGAAGTTTATGAAAAAATATTTTTCTTCAAAATATAAAATTTTGATTAATTTTAAAAAAAAACTACAAAATTGTCTACTCTTTTAATTAGATAATATATTTAAATTTTAAATTAAATCATTCACATCTTCATATTATTAAATAAAGTTTTATACAACATTATTCAACATGAAATTGTATTGCAAATAAATGATTATAATCTTAAAAAAAAATGAATTAAGGAACGTATGACCTTGTTGGAATGGACCTTGTTGAAGATATGATCTCCTTATTGCATCGTGATTTGATATTTTCGAATAGATAATCTTTCCATCAATTGGCAATGAACTTAAATCAATTCCTTCACTTCGTAGATATTTTTTTTGACTCATTAGCTTGTTCGTCCAAGTCGTTGTAGATATTTTTTTTGACTCATTAGCTTGTTCTTCCAAGTCAGTTGAAACTTGAGTCGTTAAAATTGGCTTTGAACGATTGTATTTTTTTAGAATAATACCTCTCTATTAAATTTAGACTTAGACTTATATGATGTAATCTGCACATTAGTAATTGAGGATCAAATAATAGAGGATTGCAGACAATTTTAATCAATAAATTCTATTTTTTTTCATTGTAACAAGCAAATAATTAAAAATAAAATTATTATTATGAACAAATAAAAATTAAAATTCAAGCACATAATAATAAATATAGAATAGCAAAAAAAATACTAACATGATATGGAGATTCAAGATGCAAAATTACAATGATTGATCAACAAGATCAGAGAGAAAATTGAACAAACTCACAAGTCAGAAATATACAAATACAAGGATCTAAAGAGTCAACACTATTTTTATTTAATTATAATTCTAATTGATAAAGGACTCAAAGAATTTGAGTTTTATTTTAATTTTAAAAAATAATAATTAGATTTTGAATGAATTAGAGTGGGTCGGTAGGTTTTTAATGAAGGGGACCTATTATTTTAAATTTTAAACAAAAATTTAATAAATTTAAGAAAAATAAAAAAATAAAACTTGAAAAAACAAAAAAAACATGTATAAAAATGGAGTAAAAAAGAATTACTCCCGTAGGTGATTGAACTCGAGACCTTGCACCATAGCTGCATCGTCTTTGCCATCTAAGCTAGGAGCATTTTGATATAATTAGTGTCCTTTTAATTGTTTTAATGCTTAATTATTTATTTAATTTATATAGGTATATTCCGTAAAATTTTTTGACAAAGCCGTGTCACGTGACACACCTTAGGTATAGGTAAATCCTCCCTTGGCTATGAGTTCTCTTTGTGTTTATGTCCAAATCTTCGAACTTAGACTAGTACTTTACATTTTCTTATGTTTAATCGGGTTGTACCCATTTCCTTTAGACTTACGATCCTTGTTAGAGTTTTGGTACATGGACTTTCAGGTTCTAGGGATTAACTTCCGCATTTGTTTGTTAGACTTTCGGAGTATATGGGAACTCCCTATTTCCTTTTCTTTAGACATTTAAACCTGCTTCCGTATCTTTAAATGCTTTAGTTTTGTTTATATGGTTAGTTGGGTTGTAGTAATGGTTCTTCCACCGGAGGGTTAGTGTGGGTGCCAATCACGATAGTCTAGGTCGTGAAAATACTATCATAAAATGATGTTAAAAACCCATAAAGATTGTAGGATTGGAGATTTGTAGTTGAACCCTAGCTCTTTTTCTTCTTCCTTAAACTTGAGAGAATTTTAGGAGGAGGAATTTGGTTAGTTTTAGGGAAAGTGGTTAATTTGGGTATTAAAAACATTATATAGGGTTCAGGGTATAAGGAAAAATGACATAGTTTAGGTATTAATCAATTGGGAAGAGACTAAAACTCCCTTTAAAATAAATGCCAACCGATTCCTACGGTTTGGACCTACGATCCATAGGTCCTTCTACGTACCATCCTGGTAAATTGTAGAACTGAATCAGGGATCTTAATTTGGCGAATATTTAACTGAACCCATGTACAACTTGTAGGTCTTCCTACCATCCATACATGCAAACCATAAAAACAAACTTTAAGCTTTAAAATTTTACGAAATCTGGGGGTAACCTACGAGACCTATCTCAAAGGTTGATGGACTGTCTTGGTGAACCGTAGAAAGTGCAATGGGACTTTATTTCAAATATTTATTTTCCGTAGTTCCTACAGTTGTCATGTACGACCCTTAGAAGCTTCTACGGTCTGTAGATGGGACCCATAGGCACATACACCAGCCCAAAAGCTGCATTTTCCTTCCTTTCCAAATCTGAGGTATTACAATATCTCCCCTTGAAAATATTCATCCTTGAGTGGAACTCAAGACATCATAAGGAGGGTAGGAAGAAGATCTAAAAACCCAATCATGAAGCCAATCCCATAAATGCAAATATCTGAGGTAGAAAAATCAACTCCAAGCTAAAGCATATCCAAAACATCATTTCATAAGGCCTATATGCAACTCATACTCAAATGCACATAAACATTAAAAAATAAATCAAACTAACTCAGTTTCTCAAAAATTAAGTTTTAATAAGCATGTACGCCAGAGGAAACATGAAAAGGACTAAGACATACAGATGGACCATGAAGAACTAAATACCTCAAGCTAGAGTTGGGTTGGAGGGAAAGAGATGGGGGTATATGAACATCATACAGTCTCGGCCTCCCAAGTTGCAACCTCACCTTACTGATTACTCCTAAGAACCTTTACCGAAGTAACTTTCTTATTTCTTAACTTTTTTAACTTGCCGGTCAAAAATCTCAACCGAAGCTTTTTCATAAGAATGATCCTCTTTAACTCCCAAATATTCCAAGGGATTAATGGACGTTTGTAACACCCCGTATCTGAAAAAGGGAAAAGGATGTGATTTTGGGAACTTGGAGGTGCCAGCCATGGAGGCCAATCACAGCTCGTGGGTTGAACCACAGACCGTAGGTGGGTTAGTGAGTTGGCCACCTTGGCTAAGTTGTAGAGGCCCAGGACCACTGCTTGACCTATGGACCGTACTCCAGACCATGGTCCGTGGTTCAATGGCCCAAAAACCATCTTCTGACCACCAACCACGGTCCACCAGGATGGGCCGTGGGTCAGACCATGGCCCGTCGACTGGGTCCGTGGGTTGAAGGTCGGTCGTCAATTTGCAGTTAAATTCAGGGGTAGTTGGGTCTTTTCTTAATTAATTAGTTCATACACTACGTCATTTTATCCTTTACTATGACCCTTAAATAAGCTTTTCACCCTTAAATTTCCCAGTAGAACTCAGTTTCTCTATACTCACCACAAAGAAGAGCTCTCAAATAATTCTCTCTCTAGAAACATGAAGAAGAAGAAGAAGAAGAAGAAGAAGAAGAAGAAGGATTCATCTAAGGTATATATTTCTCCATTGAAGGCTAGCATTTGGATTCAAGGTATGATAGTTTTTATCCATGGATTCCTTCCATCCATGGAGTTCCCAAATTCCGCTCTCCAAAAGGTAGAATTCCCCAATTGAGTTAGGGGTTTCTTCAATTATCATGGGTTCTTTTCATTATTGTTTAAAATGATTGAATTATGATCTCTTATGCATGAATTGATGAAATATGATGATTTTATGATGATGTCCCTATCAACCCATGTAATACCATGTTTTCAAGTTATGAATCATATGATGTGGGATTTTGATATTAAAGGAAGAGTTTTATGAAATTAAGCATGTATTGCAAGATTTACATGATTTTATGATGAAATCCATATCTAACCCATGTTTTCTAAGCATTGATGATTGAAAGTGGGTTTTGACCCTCAAGAGGTAGGTTAGTAGAGGTCGGATTTCTAGTAGCAATCTCCTTATGCCATAACTATTTTCCACCATAGGATATTGTCTTAGATAGACATTAGCTAGTGGATCCACAATAGCTAGAAGTTCATGGTCTTACTTTGGAAAGTAGGACAACTCTTTTCGATGTGGGGTAGACACCAAATTCCATGTTATAGCTCACATGGTCTTACATGTTGGTTAAGGCTATTCCCCACACGTAAAAATGAACTAAGGTTACTTCAGGAAGTATTGCATATGAGTTCAAAGGTTTTAAAGATGAAGTTAGCTTGCATTGACCATGATTTTATGATTTATGTTTTATAACTCTTTCATATCATGTTTTAGCTTGGTCAATTGTATGTCATGGAATGAAATGTCCCTTTTTAGCATGATTTAAATGTTTTATGAATGGCTATCATACTTGGTACTTTGTTTTGTACTAACACATACTCTTCCCTACATTTCCCCAAATGTAAGGTCCGACAGTCAGGGTACTCAGTTTTGTGGCTAGAGGCTGGCTTGATATATTCCTAGCTTTGGTGAATTCTAATTCTTTAAGGATGAAGTTTATTGTTTAGTTCCATTTCTTGTATTTCTGTTTTGAACATGATGCTTCAATCTATTGTATTAGATGACTATGGTTAGACAAGTGTATTAGACTTCTGTTTTACTTTTATTAAATGTTTTAGACTTGGATTATTGTTTTATTTCTTATGTTATGAGAGCTAAGTGGCTTGTAAAGAGTCCTTTGGGGTTCTATACGCCATGTTACATCTAAGGGGTACCTCTGGGTCGTGACAAACTTGGTCATCAGAGCACTATGTTTAGAATGGTCCTAGGATGTCTCATAAGCCATGTCTAGTAAAGTCTTGTTCATGAGTGTGAAGCACGCCACATTTATGAATGAGAGGTTACAAGATGATTAGGAAACTTCACTTTTTTCATTACTCTTAAGTCGTGCGATAGAGTTTAACTCTATAAGGTCTCTCTCTCTTAATCCTTATCCTATATTCTTCAGGATATGGCTTCACGAAGAGCTTACACTATAAGAAATGTGAGGGAGAATGTGGAACAAGAAGCTCCTTCCCAAGCTCCTCAAGTTTCGGTCAATCCTTTGGCCGAACAAGTTTCTAATGCAAAGTTTAGAGTGACTTTTCATGTATTGGCTCAAGCTATGACAGCCCAAGTCAATAGGGAGGTAGTGGTTCCCGTGAACCCAATCGTGGGTACGGTGGCTTCAAGAGTAAGGGACTTCACAAGGATGAATTCTCTGGAGTTTCATGGTTTCAAAGTTTAGGAAGATCCAGGTGTCACCCACGAAGGGCCTACCACGTCCCGTAGGTGGGCATGTAGATGACCACCCTATAAATCTACCTAAGGCAGTAACCACGGGTAGGACCCATGCCCTGTAGATGGGTCCACGCCTCGTGCTTGGGGGTCGTAGGTCCAACCCCTTTTTTCCAACTCCTAGAAGCCAAATAATGGTTGACTAGGACAGACCATGGGTCCATCCAGGACCCATCAACGTGGTCTCGTCGGTTAGCTTGGGCAGTTAAGTTTAAGGGTTTAATGGGTCTTTCCGGATTTCATTAGACATTAAGTGATGTCATTTTAACCTAGTCGAAACCACCTATATTAGTACTTTAGACCCCAATCTATGTCATTTAAGTCATTCTATCAAACACACCAAAAGAATTGGGTTCTTCTCAAATATTCTCTCTCTAGAAAGTGAAGAAGAAGAGGAAGAGGGTCAAGCTAGGTCAAGTCAAGTCTCCATTATTCCAAGCTTTGTGAGGGATTTGTAATCAAGGTATGATGTCTTATTCATCCATGGAGTCCCCTAAATTTCCACAGTTTGAAGAAGAATTCCTCAAGTCAAGTTAGGGTTTTTTCCAATGTTGTGGGTTATGATGAATGTTGATCCAATTGAGTAGATTATAGTTATTTATCATTGTTTATGTTAGAATTGCATGATTATACGGTGAATTTACATGTACCCATGCCTAACCCTTGTTTCTAACCTAGAACTGATGAAATTGGGTTTGATGCCATGAATGGAAAAATTGAGGATTTAGAGATAATCTTCTAGGAATGATGTATATAGATATGAATTGCTTGAGAGTAAATCTTATGGACATGAATTGATTAAGATCAAGTATGTATGATAAACTATGATTTAGTAATGCTTGAGATTGATCCTATATGATGATATATGATTAGAATTGCTTAGGAATGAAGCATGTGATTAGAATGTCTAGAGATCTAGACATATGTGATGATTATGAGAAGTAATGCTTTGAGAGTAAGGCTTGTAATTATGAATGTTGATTTCTAGGGCTTTGAGAGTAAACCTAAGATGATGAACTATTAATGTTAAGGCTTTGAGAGTGAAGCTTATATGCTTGAATGAATTGTAGATAGGATTGTTGTGGAAGGACTTTACCCACATGACCTATATTATGAATGTATGAGATTATGCATGTCTTATAGAATCTATGTAAATGCTTTAAGAACACTTTGATAGTAAAGTGTTAATGATTATGATATTGATGTTGTGTTGATTGAAAGGACATTCTCATGAACACATAATGAACATGATGTGAAAGGTTTGCTCAAATAAAAAATTCTAGGTTGAAAGGCTTGTTCACCTAAAATGAATCAAATCATGTATAAACTATTATAAGTTGAAGTAGTGATGTGATATCCCTTCATGAATAGTTTGACTTGGTAAGACAAGACCATGCATGGTAGCTTGAGATAGTAGACCTCATGGATAGCCTTGGATTGAGAAATTGTACCCTTCTAATATAGCTTGATCTAGCATGAGAGGATGCTTTCATGATAGCTTGACTTGGTGAGGCCACACCACTTCATGATTGCTTGGATTGAGCAATAGTACCCTTCCTTGAGTAGCTTGGATTTGCATGAGAATATGCTTTCCATGATAGCTTGGTCTAGCATGATGAGGTGCTTTTCCTAGTTAGCCTTAAAGTTGTAAATCATAACCATTCATGTGTGATGATGTGTCTTTGACTATTATAGATGTACTCTTCCATGACTAGTAAGAATAACTAAAGAGGGACAAATCCCTAATCAAGTAGCATATTTATGATGAAACATGATTACTTCAAGGAAGCATTGTAAGTATGTTTTGATATGAGGTTTACTTTTCTGATGTTAGATTGGCTTGGGTTGTTGCTTGAGTTTCCTTCCTTGATATTTATGTTTAGAGGTGGATCGCCCATGCAATGAGTAAGAACAAGTTGAGGTTACTTGAGAAGTGTTCCTCTTATGATATGATGATTTATGTGCATTGAATATGCTTATGACTTATGTTGATGTCTCTTATGATTATGGTAAATGTATTATGTTAACTAATTCCTATCTTATACTATGTTGATGATTTATGCTAGCCAACATATTTATTACATTTTTGTACTAACGCATACTCTTGCCTACATTCTTATCAAACATAGGGTCCATCGATATTGACTTCCATCCTCGTGGCTAGGTTCATAGTAGAGCAAGCAAGTGAAGATTTGGTGAGTCCTCATAGCATCAAGGATTCGATCACCTTTCCTTTATGTATTTCTTTTATGTTAGAACTTTTTGTATAGGCTGTGTCCCAAGACTATTCAAGTATTAGATGGTTTGAGACAAGTGTTAAAGACTTCCGCCTCGTTTTAGGAACTTTGATTGTATTGGAAAATGTTTTAAATTTCCGCACCATTTTCTATTACTTTATGTTATGATATGCTAAGTGTTTTGTATAAGGCCTCTCGAGGTCTTATACACCTTGTTACATCTAAGGGGGGAGGTACCCCTAGGTTGTGACATATGAACAATGTGAACTATGCTATGAAGAATGAATAGATTGGATTGTTGCTTGAGATGCCTTCCATGAGGTAAGTTGACTAGAGGCGGATGACCGAAGTCTTGACTAAGGATAAGTAAGGTTTCTTGAGAAGTGTTCCTTATTGTGATAATGAGTTATGTGCATTGATTATGCTTATGGTTAATATTGGCTAACCTTTATGCTTATGTTGTCTATGCTAGCTCATATTTAGTACATGTTTGTACTAACACATACTCTTGCCTACATTTCTTATCAAAATGTAGGGTCCAACAATATTGATTGTTGATATACCGTGAGTTTACGGTAATTATAATACATTTCACTTACAAGTTGTGTGTGTCTAGGGCCTTTTTGGATTGGTTTTTATGTGTTTTTATCATAATTTTCAGGAAAGACGTTCAGGCGAGAAAGTAAAGGGACAAGTGAAATAACTGTAGAAAGGGCATCTACGGAGGTGATCGATGGATTGTAGGTCCCGTGACGCTCCATAGGTGATGGCCGTAGATCAACAGGCAAGGCATGGAAGGAAAATCAGGGAAATCTGACAGAGTGTGGAACCACGGTGGCCATTGATGGTCCGTAGATTGATCTACAGACCGTACTGTTGATCCGTAGATTGATACTGTAAGGGTTCCGGTACCTAATTTTTGAAGATTACAAGTGTGGAGCTACGGAAGAGGATTGACGGACCGTAGATCGATCTACAGTCTGTACTGCAGGTCCGTCGTTTGCTTCAGAGAAGTTGATTTTTGGAGGCTGAAATATTTCTAAGTCCTGGCTGACGGAAGGGACTCACGGACCGTAGATCCATTGACGGTCCGTGAGTCAGTCTCGTGGAATGAAGACGCATTCTTGAACACACTTTCCTTAATTTGTTTCCCTTTTAATTTAGGACTTGTTTTCTATAAATAGGGCATGCAAACCTCATTTTTAGGGGTTGGATATTATTACTTTTGTTTTACTTTGTGACTAGGGAATTAATTTTTACTACCGGAGTAATTCTTGATTTCCAAAGGTTAATTTTGAAGATTTGGTTTGAAATTTGAGTTGAAATTCTGGGTTTATTTTTCTGAACTACGTAAGTTCATAATTCTTTCATCTAAAACAATGAATTGTGTTCATATGATTATGGGTAACTAAACTCCACAACTAGGGTTGTGGGATCCACGAGCGATTAACGAAGTATGAATAGTAAATAAGCAATTCTTGAATAGTGTTTTGAATGCATTGATAATTCTTTAGTTCAAAAGTCTTTTTAACGAGTGCAGGCGTTAGAACTCTCCTTGTTGCTACTTGCCGGACCAAGGAGGTAATCAACAAGAAAACAATTATCAACATAGATTTAGTGTGATACTATCTAATAGGCTAGTGTCGATTGGTGCAAAGTAATAACTAAGCCAAACATCGATTACGATGTCTAATATGAGGTAAAGGTAATGGTTAGTAATTTATACACACGTAGCCAGACTAAGGTGCTGGGTGAAATTCTCTACTGAATCTTAAACACGTACCACTACCTTTGGGATTCGACCCCAACTCATTTAGTTGGGTTATATACTGACTAGCAATCGTTCACACATAGAACTGGATGAAGTATCTTTGAAACATTAAATCAAAATGGTGCCGCTGCCGAGGAGTGGTGTTGGTTAAGATTCATTAGTTAAGTTGAATTTTGTTCTTGTTAGTCATAGTTGAACTTACTTAATTTTAGTTTTATTTTGCTTGTTTGTGTTTGGAAACATGAAGTATGAGTGTGAATGGAAGCAATGTTAGCCAAGTAGGCCACCAAGATGACATCGGAAACCTCAATGATGTCAACGAGCCTAATGCTAATGACCCCACCTTATGGGTGGAATTGGTACAATTTGCTTGCCTCCAGCGAAAGGGAACGTGGTGTTCCATATCACAAGTACTATGTTGCAGCTCTTGCAATTGAAGGGGCTGTTCGGTGGTTTGGCTCATGAGGATCCCCATGAGCATATTAGAACTTCGTGGATGTTTGCGGACCGTTCTCCTTCAAAAGCATATCCCAAGAGTTGGTCCGATTGAGGTTGTTCACGTTCTCTTTGATGGGAGAAGCATGTAAGTGGCTGGCTGAATTGCCAAGCGAATCAATCACTTCGTGGGAGGAGCTGGTCACCGCATTTCAAGTGCAATTTTTCCCTCTTTCGAAGATGATGACTCTTCAAAATAGCATTCAGGGCCTTAAGCGTCTGAAAGGCGAGCCAATTCATGAAACTTGGCTACGATTCAAGAAGTTGGTGCTCCAATGTCAAACTCATGGCTTTCCTGACAACGTGTTGTTGCAGTATTTTACCGAAGTCTTGATTCGCTAAACAAGGGTGTTGCTGACCAACTCTCTCCTGGAGGTTTTATGCAGCAACCTTCTGTGATAGCAACTCAGCTCTTGGATGGCATGACCATAATCAATCGGGCTTGGTACACCTGTATAGATCAGGTCTCCACTCTCACGTTTAAATTAACCAATGAGCAGATGGAGAAAGACCAAGAGAGGGACCAGAACATGGCCAAGATCTTGACACAACTTGACATTTTGTCCAAAAATGTCATGGGAGCTGGTGCTCGAAGTGTCAATGCATTGTAGCGCTATTGCCACAAGGTCTCTTGTGCAAAAGAAGGAGGATCCTGGTGCCTTCACGATTCCATGTACAATCGGATTGTTACACTTTACTAAGGTATTGTGTGATCTTGGTGCTAGCATCAACCTCATGCCATTGTCTATTTACAAGAAGTTGGGTCTAGGGGACCCAAAGCCCACTACAATGTGGTTACTGATGGCCGATCGGACTGTGAAAAGGCCCATTGGTGTACTCCATGATGTGCTAGTAAAAGTGGAATCTTTCATTTTTCTGGCAGATTTTGTGATTCTTGACTGTGAGGTTGATTTTGAGGTTCCCATCATCCTTGGGAGACCATTTCTTGCCACACGGCGTGCATTGGTTGATATGGAAAAGGGACAGATGAAGTTCAGACTGAATAATAAAGAAGCAACTTTCAATATTTGTAGGTCCAAGAAGCAGAGTGGTGAACTCCAAACAGTATTTGCTATAACTTACAGAGTGGAGAGTGGGACAGAAGTGCAAATTGCAGAGCGACTAGGTGTTGAGGCACTAGGAGCAGTTATGATGAATTTCGATAGTGATGGTATTGAAGAGTATGAAGAGTTGGTAGCCGCACTCGATAGGTGTGAATATCGGTCCAAACCAAAGAAGTATGAGTTAGACATGAAAAATTGTGAGTCCCCACCCGTAAGACCATCTATTGTGGAGGCACCGAAAGTATAACTTAAGGCTCTACCACCACATTTGAGGTATGTATACTTGGGCAGAGAGAATACTTTGCCGGTCATTATTGCGGCAGATTTGAATGCGAGACAAGTAGAGTGCTTGGTGACTGTGTTAAAGAGGTTCAAGTGAGCTATTGGGTGGACTATTACAGATATTATTGGGATTCTTCCCGGTATTTGCTCTCATAAAATCCAACTCATGCCAGATCATTAGCCCAGTATCGAGCACCAGAGAAGATTAAATCCACCTATACAAGAGGTAGTTAAAAAGGAAATCATCAAGTGGCTAGATGTGGGAGTTATTTATCCCATTGCAGATAGTAGTTGGGTGTGTCCTGTGCAGTGTGTGCCTAAAAAGGGTGGCATTATTGTGGTTCCAAATGAAAGAAATGAGCTTATTCCAATGAGGCTTGTGACTGGATGGAGAGTTTGTATGGATTATCGGAAGTTGAATGCGTGGACAGGAAAGGACCACGTTCCTATGCCATTCATGGACCAGATGTTGGATAGACTTGCAGGAAAGGGCTGGTATTATTTTCTCGATGGGTATTCGGGCTACAATCAAATTTCTATAGCTCCAGAAGACCAAGAGAAGACCACCTTCACTTGCCCTTATGGGACTTTTGCTTTCAAACGAAAGTCATTTGGGTTGTGCAATGCTCCAACAACTTTCCAGCGCTATATGATGTCAATATTTTCAGATATGCTGGAGGAAACTATTGAAGTGTTCATGGATGATTTTTTAGTTGTAGGTGATTCTTTTGATCATTGTCTGGATCATTTGGCCGAGGTGCTTAAGAGGTGTGAAGACTGCAACTTGGTGCTGAATTGGGAGAAAAGTCATTTCATGGTTAAAAAAGGTATAGTGTTGGGTCATCAAATTTCAGAGAAAGGTATTGAGGTTGATAGAGCTAAAGTTGAGGTAATAGAAAAGCTTCCGCCACCTATAGGAGGTTCATAAAAGACTTTTCAAAAATTGCACACCCATTGTGCAAACTGCTCGAAAAGAAGTATAAGTTTGACTTTGATGAGGCTTGTCTGAGAGCATTTAGAGAGTTGAATGAGAAGTTGGTCACTGCACCTATCATTATTTCACCTGATTGGGGACAACCGTTTGAGGTAATGCGTGATGCAAGTGGAGTGGCGCTTGGTGTGGTACTAGGACAGAGGAAAGAGAAAATTCTTCACCCTATTTACTATGCTAGCAAAGCTCTAAATGTGGCCTAGAAGAATTATACAGTGACCGAACAAGAACTTCTTGCGGTGGTTTTTGCATTCGAGAAATTTTGATCTTACTTGCTTGGTACTAAGGTCATAGTGCATACTGACCATTCTGCATTGAGGTATTTGATGGCGAAAAAGGATGCAAAACAAAGATTAATTAGATGGGTATTGTTGCTGCAAGAGTTTGATTTTCTGGTAAAAGATAGAAAGGGTACCGAAAATCAAGTTGCCGATCACTTGTTCAGATTAGAGGAAGAGGCTATGCTAAAGCTTGGAGATAGGGCTGAAATTAATGATGCTTTTGTAGATGAACAGGTATTGCTGCTTCTCATGATTTGATTCCATGGTTCGTAGACTTTGCTAATTATTTGGCAAGCGATTTGGTGCCCCAAGACTTGTCTTTTCACCAGAGGAGAAAGTTTATGCATGATGTGAAAAAATTCTTTTGGGATGAACCTTACTTGTATCGTAGTTGTGCTGATGAGATTATTCGTCACTGTGTGCCCGAGGTTGAGATGCTGAGTGTACTTGAAGCATGCCATTCCTCGCCTATTGGTGGGCATCATAGTGGTATTCAGACTGCGCATAAGATTTTGCAGTGTGGGTACTACTGGCCTACCATCCACCAAGATGCTCATGATTTCGCCAAGTATTGTGATCGTTGCCAAAGAGAAGGAGGGATTTGAAAGAGGCAAGAGGTCCCTATGAATCCGATATTGGTGATAAAGTTGTTTGATGTATAGGGCATTGATTTTATGGGTCCATTTGTGAGCTCATACGGGATAAAGTATATTCTTGTTGCCGTTGATTATGTATCGAAGTGGGTGGAAGCAGTTGCGCTCCCCAACAATGAAGGTAAAAGTGTCACCGCATTCTTGAAAAAGAACATCTTCTCCAGATTCAGTACACCGAGGGCGATTATAAACGACGGAGGTTCTCAGTTTTGTAATAAGTTGTTCAAGGCACTACTTGAGAAATATGGTGTCCGCTACAATGTAGCCACTCCTTACCATCCGTAGACTAGTGGGCAAGTTGAACTGTCCAACAGAAAAATTAAACAGATCTTAGCGAAGACTGGGAATGCTAATAAAACGGATTGGTCAAGGAAGCTTGATGATGCTCTATGGGCCTATTGCACTGCATACAAGACTCCCATAGGTATGTCTCCTTACCAACTTGTATATGGGAAATCTTGTCATTTACCAAAAGAGCTAGAGCATAAGGCGATGTGGGCAATGAAGAAGCTAAATTTGGATTTGGGCGCCGCATCGAATCAAAGAATGAATGACTTGAATATGCTTGAAGAGTTTCGCCTGAAAGCTTATGAAAGTTTAGCCTTGTACAAAGAGAAGATGAAGCGGTATCATGATCAAAGAATTGAAACGCGAGAATGTGTGGTTAATGATCTTGTGCTTTTATTCAACTCTAGGTTGCGTTTGTTTCCAGGTCAACTCAAGTCCAAATGGACTGGGCCATTTTTTCTCACAAAAGTGCTCCCCCATGGAGTGGTTGAGCTTGAGAATAGTGAAGGAACAAGGTTCATGGTAAACGGGCAAAGGATCAAGATCTATCTGGGAAATGCTTAAAGTGTGCAAGAAGTGGTTGAGGCCTACAATCTTGATGAAGTCTGAGTAATCAAGAAACTTGTGTCGTGCAGCGACGTTAAGTCAAGCGCTGCTTGGGAGGCAACCCAAGATGTACAATCTAGCCAACGATAGGTTTCTGTTTCCCATTTAGTAGTTTATTTGTTTAATTGCGTCTCTGTATCAATTTAGATAGGTGGTTTAGTGTTGGCTAGAATTAGCATAGGGTCTGTGTCTAAAAAATGTAAAAAGAAAAGCCTAATGGTTGCTACATGTGTAGGTACGCTATGAAAAATCTACAGAAAATTGTCTGGTGCAGAGGTCTACGGACCCCATCGACGGTCCGTCGTTGTATCCACGGACCGTGGATGGTGTCCGTAGATCCCAGGTAAGCTCCAAAATTTTTCCAAGTGTAAGAGTGATCTACGGTCCCAATCTACGGACCGTAGATCGACCCACGGACCATAAACAGGGTCTCGTGGGTCCAAAACCCTAAATCCGTCTGACCCGACTCGGACCCCCTTATTTAAAACTCCCTCAATTTCAAATAATTTCCACTTCCCTCCATTCACTCTCCAACCATTTCAAACACCCTCAACTCCCCTAAATCACGCCATAACTCCCCCTTAAATTCATCCCTTCCATTCCCCCATCATTCCCACAACTCCTTTCCATTTCGAATACAACTCATTCCATATTCCACAAAAAGGGTCCGGTTCCGTGGTTGAAGAAAATCAAGGGAAACAAGTAAAACGGTAGGATGGCAAAAATAAGGCAAAAAGAGGTTGAAAGCCTAGTGTAATGTCAAGGAGGGAAGAAAGTCACTAAGAAGTACCCAAATGTACCACACCTGACCCTAAGACTACGTTACAAGCCAAGAAAGTCCTATACTGATCCTAGAGTCTAGTTTGGAGAGTCTAAGCAGCGAAAATAAGGGCAAGCCTATGGTACTGAGCACTAACTGTACTTGAAGTTATTTCTGAGTGTGAGTGTTGAATGAATCCTTGTACTCAAATTCATAAGTCATTGTGCGAAAGAAAAGGCATTTCGTTTGAAGTAAGGGCACTTAGTACATTGTCGGAGAGTTGGTACCTTGGTGATAGTGAAACTGTGTATGTTGTGTGTTGGTTGGTCAATCGGTGTCATGGTTTGATTCGCATGAATTAGCTTATCAAGTCTAAGAGAACAAATTTTGTACCCACAAAGAGAGTGGGGTAGAAAGCCATGTGATTGCTTGTGTTTGAAATGCTTGCTTCTATACAAGTGTCGTTTAGAGTCTTAGTGCGTTGCTTGAGGACAAACAACGAATTTAAGTTGAGGGTGTTGATAAACCGTGACTTTACGGTATTTCTAATACATTTCACTTACAAGTTATGTGTGTCTAGGGCTTTTCTGGATTGATTTTTATGTGTTTTTATCATATTTTTCAGGAAAGTTGTTTATGGCGCGGAAGTAAAGGGACAACTGAAATAACTGCAGAAAGGGCATCTACGGAGGTGATCTATGGACTGTAGGTCCAGTGACGCTCTGTAGGTGATGGACGTCGATTAGCAGGCAAGGCATGGAAGGCAAATCAGGGAAATCTGACAGAGTGTGGAACCACGATGGCCATTGACAGTCCGTAGATTGATCTATGGACCGTACTGTTGATCCGTAGATTGATACCGTGAGGGTTCCAATACTTGATTTTTGAAGATTCCAAGTGTGGAGCTACGGATGGGGATTGACGGACCATAGATCGATCTACGGTCCATACTGCAAGTCCGTCGTTTGCTTCAGAAAAGCTAATTTTTGGAGGCTGAAATATTTTCTAAGTCCTGGCTGACGGAAGGGACTCACGGACCGTAGATCCATTGACGGTCCGTGAGTCAGTCTCGTGGATGAAGAGGCGTGCCTGAACACATTTTCTTTAATTTGTTTCTCGTTTAATTTAGGACTTGTTTTCTACAAATAGAGCATGTAAACCTCATTTTTAGGGGTTGAATATTATTACTTTTGTTTTACTTTGTGACTAGGGATTTAATTTTTACTACCGGAGCAATTCTTGATTTCCAAAGGTTAATTTTGAAGATTTGGTTTGAAATTCGAGTTGAAATTCTGGGTTTATTTTTCTCAATTACGTAAGTTCATAATTCTTTCATCTAAAACAATGAATTGTGTTCATATGATTATGGGTAACTAAACTCCACAACTAGGGTTGTGGGATCCACGAGCGATTAACGAAGTATGAATAATAAATAAGCAATTCTTGAATAGTGTTTTGAATGCATTGATAATTCTTTCGTTCAGAAGTCTTTTTAACGAGTGCACACGTTAGAACTCGCCTTGTTGCTACTTGCCGGGCCAAGGAGGTAATCAACAAGAAAAGAATTATCAACATAGATTTAGTGTGATACTATCTAATAGGCTAGTGTCGATTGGTGCGGAGTAATAACTAAGCCAAACATCGATTACGATGTCTAATATGAGGTAAAGGTAAGGGTTAGTAATTTATACACACGTAGACAGACCAATGTGCGGGGTGAAATTCTCTAGATGCCGGACCAAGGATTTAGAGATACCTAACTTATCACTTTGCATGTAATACACTAGGAAAGGACTGCTATTCCTAGGATTACTGAGTTGTGAGCTTGTGGTGAACACGTATACCCTAGTTAATTTTCTCATCTTAATAACAACAAAAATTGACTTTTGTTTACTGATTACTTACTGAATTCTTACAATTTGTTTCACAAATCCCCCCTTTTTTATTACTTGTTTCTGGAATTACTTTGACTAAACGAATATAAGTGTAAGTTAAAGTTAAGTCTAAACCAGTTTCCTCGTGGGATCGACCCCAACTTACAAGTTGGGTTATTTACTTGATAACGATCGCTTATGCTTCTTTAGGGAGGTGTAATTTGAGTGTATCAATTGTCACACTCGTGGCTAGGTTCATAGTTGATCAAGGAGTGAAGATTTGGTGAGTCCTCATAGCATTCGAGGATTGGACCACCCTTTTTCCTTTGTGCCTTTCTTTTGTGTTTGGACTATTGTATGGGCTGTGTCCCAAGATTTATTCATGTTGGTTAGATGGTTTGAGACAATTTTATTAGACTTTCGTTTATTTTATAAAGACTTTGATTGTTTTGAGATGTTTTAAATTTTCGCACCATTTCTATTACTTTATGTTATGATATGCTCAGTGACTTGTATGAGGCCTCTCGGGGTCTTGTATGCCTTGTTACATCTAGGGTGTACCCATGAGTCGTGACATGCATTGGTGGATTTAACCTCTCTGGTTCTCTATGCTCAGACTGTAATCCTCCTCTAGTTGGATTTTGTGAGTACAAATACTCGGAGGTATCCCAATGATATCAACAATAATCCATCCGATAGCCTTTTTGTACCTTGTCAAGACTCTTACCACAACTTGCACTACAAGAAAAAGCCTTATTTAAGACCAACATTTAGGGATGAGGTAATAATCTCGTCTCTAACAGTACATGTATTGGGACGAGATTTTATTCTAGTCCTTAAATCCATATTTTATTGAGAAGGTACTAAATCTGGTCCAAAATGAATTAATAACTGGTCCTAAATTAAAATTTGTGGGTCTTAAAGCGGGAGAAAGTGTGGAAAAATCTAATATTAAAATATTAAAAAATAAAAAGTGTTGTTTTGACTAAATCTTAGGCACCAAATTATACTAAAGTAATAAATTCTAAAAAGAAAACACAAAAATCTCTCTTTCTCGACCCATCGTCCCAAACAAAACACATAGTTCGTAATTTGCCCTAGCTGCTAGTATCGATCTGCAAAGCAATTCCTAAAACTCTCTGTGTTTTCATCAGGTCGCAAACAAAAGATATCTACTCTGCCCTAGCTGCTAGTATCGATCTGCAAAGCAATTCCTAAAACTTTCTGTGTTTTCATCAGGTCGCAAACAAAAGATATGTACTCTGCCCTAGCTACTAGTGTCGATCTACATCACAACTATCAGAACTCTCAACGTTTTGATTTATGCTTTCTCAAAACAGAGAAAACACAGGTCATAGGTCATCGAAGTTCTGCTCTAATCATTCTCTTCTATCTACTTGAATCTCAGATATGCCTCTCTTCTGCCAATTTTTTTTTTTTTAGAGATTCCTGTTTGTTTTGTTTGAGTTACTCTTGTTCTTTTGCACAATCTGGACATTTTTCTTTATTTTTGAACTTAGAAGTATATTCAAGGTTCTAGTGTATCATGTGTCTAAAGAATCATACTTTAATAATCATGTTGTATACATAGTGCATATCGATTTTTATAAAGCTAATTATTTATGGATAGTATATTTGTTTATATCTTCAATGCTGAAATTTTGGGACTGAAGTAGAAATACAAGTGAATGAAGGTACTGTAAACGGTAGTGGATACTTTTCTTGTCACTATAGATTGAACTCATTGTGAACCTTTTACTCGTGAAGTAGCTCTTTTACTTTACAGAAATAGGATACCTGCCAACTTTTCCTCTTTTCTAAATCATAAGAAGCATTTGCGAGTGTCAAATCTGAATAAAAACTAACTAAAATTTTCTTAGAAACATAAAGTATGAGTTCATTAAGAGTCCTTGTAGATCTGTTGAATGGCTTGAAACTGTGAACTCCCAGTCTACCAGCTAGTTCTCAGATGGTAAATTACCATACACTAAAGTTTTAATAAACACAAAAGAAATGATAAACCAGCAGAGAAGTTCGATGTATAGAGCAACATATTTTCCATTCCATTCTTCTTCTTTTTGTTTTGGAGTCGGGTAGGGGGCATTTGTTTCTCTAGAGGTCTCTTTATATGTTCTTGGGCAATCCTTGCCTTTTGAGTTAGCTTTTGTAATTAAGTTAGACCGAAGATAAATTTCTTAAATAGACCACACAAGACAACTAGTGGGCAAACTCCCCAAACTAAGAAGGTGCATCAGTATTGCTTAGTAATTTCTATGTTTATAGACCAACACAAAAGTTTTACAGCATTGCAGCTTCTTCCAACGTTTAAATATAATTTCACACCTATACATTTTTCTTTCTGTAACAACAACAAGCTCTCAAGATGATCCACTTCATGCTCATTCCTTAAGGTATATCTATTTGTTACTATTTACATCTAGTCTTAATTCTATTCAACTGATACAACCTATATTTGAGGGAACATTTGTTGTCCTTATTTGTCATTTTGTTAAAAACAAAACCTTCAGCATTATTACAATTTTTGTCTTTGATCATTTATTTTGATAAATAGTTAAGTTACTTCTAGGACAAATTTCAAGAGATTGTTTACTCCCCATAGAAATCAATCCAGACACCATAAAGATCAATCTGCCAGCACATTAGAAGTTAAAATATATAGAAAATTATAATGAGAAACACTTACACAAAAACCACTTCCAAGAAGGAACTTCACGCATCCAGCTCTTCAATAGGGTAACCTCGATATCTAAGGATCCTAGAATCACCATCTATATAACATATTGATGACCTAAGGTTCCATGCTAAGATAACTTGGATCATAAAGCTTGAGACCCTTGTCGTTTGGTCCTGTTGTTATCTTCAGAAAATAATATCAGAATTTTTTTTCCAGGAAAAGAGACTAAGCTTGTAGAGTTAATGAGTTAGAGTTCTTATCACCAACCAGTGAGTATAATAAGTGATTTTTCAGTTGCATTTATTTGCTAATCTTGTACTTTACTTTTAGAGCAGTAGGGGAAAACTTTTTTTGCAGATAATCCTTTAGATCTTTAGCTTGTCCTAGGTGTCATAATTTGTACAAAAACTAATTGGATCTAACAGAATTTACACACTCCCAATGGAAATTGATAAGTATCGTTCGAATTCAAAATATAAGAGTCGTTTAAATTCAAAACTACTAATATCTCCTCTTTAATACCTTAGTTGTTTGCATGTTCAGCTATACACTTCATTACCTCTGTTGTTTGCATGGTCAGCTATACACTTCATTTTTGCATTCTAGGGAAGTCATGTTGAGCTTACTGTTCCAAAAATACAGAAGAGAAGCAAAAAGATGTAAAGAATGATTCAATTCATGTATAATAAAACACCAACACTCCATTCAAAATTAGAAATGGTTCAAATAGGGTATGTTTTAAGCATAGCAATATGAATGAATAACTTAGGCACCATGTTTTCTTGATAATAAATTTCATGTATAACAACCGAAATAGACTTTATTGAATATGATGAGTCTTGACTTGTGAATATGGAATTGAACCTTTATGAGTAAATATGACTAGAATCACCTAGTAATGAAGAATGTGATTGAATGTCTTGTAATCTAGACATGTGATAGAATGAAGTTTAGGCTTGTAGCTAGCAATGTTAGGGCTTTGGGGGCAAAGTCAATATGATGAGATCTTTTTGTGTATTCTTACACACACTTAGGCATGAATATGCTAGGAGATCCAAGGTTCTCTCACACAGAATGATTCTAGGTTGACCTAATAACCTAAAATGAATCAAAGTATGATTAGACTAGAATAGCTTGAAGTTGTAATATATGATCCCTTCATGTGTAGCTTGACTTGGTAAGACAAGACCATTTCATGGTAGCCTAGGATTGAAGATCTATACTCTCCTATGGATAGCTTGAACTAGCATTGTAAAATGCATTTCATGGTAGCTTGATTTGGTTAGGCCAAGACCATTTCATGGTAGCTTTAGGATTGAGGACATATACCCTCCTAATGGTAGCTTGGGATTTAGAATCATACTCTCCTAAGGATAGCTTACATTAGCATCTTGGTATGCTTGTAAGGATAGGTTGAGTTAGTAGTACTCATAGTAGCTTGGGATTGAGAATCATACTCTCCTAAGGATAGCTTGCATTAGCATTATGGGATATGTTGCATGGTAGTTAGGATGGTACATTTATAACCTTCCTTAAATAGCTTGGACTTGCATTATAGTATGCCCTCCATGGTAGTATGACTTAACATAATGTAGACATGTTAGTTAGACGATTAGCTTGGTCTAGCCTAGTAGGGTGCTATTACTTGGTAGCCTTGAATTGATGTCTTGTGCTCATTCATGTGTGATGTCTTGCCTTGTATTAAGAAGAGAAGTACCTTAAGTGCATAGAGGCAAATAGTCAAGAGGGACTAATCCCCAACTAGTGAGCATTCATGATAGCCTAAAGGAGTACTTGGTGTGGATAGTAGTATGGGCTATTCATACATTGCACAAGTATGACTTAAGGCTAGGTATGAAGGGTTCCTTCACATAGTATAGTTTAGCTTGGGTTGTTGCTATAGTTGCCTTCCAAGAAGTGTTTAACTAAAGGTGATAGTTCCCTTGTCTACATGTAGTAAGCCTATAGTAAGACCAAAGGCATTGCAATCATGTAAACATTAGCACCTCGATTCTAATTCAAGGGCATTTGAGCTACCCAAGGAACTCAACTCCTAACTCAAGGGCATTAGAGCTACCCGTGTAACTCAACTCCTAATTCAAGGGCTTATGGTTTCATCTATTGCGTTATACCTTAAGATTAGGCTTAAGTATACTGATTTAGATAGTTAAATTGTGATTTAACTATGTCATGGAATTGTAATGAACTTACTCGTGTTTAATAAAGATATTTAGTTGCTGAAAAAAAAGAAGTGGAGAGATGTATTTTATCGATATATTAGATTAAAATTACTGTCATGTCAAACATTTATCAAGATATTTGCTTCTTATTTGCTTAGGTAGCCTTACTGTGTTGAATAAATTAAAATAATTTAAGGAAGAAAAAGGCGAGAGAAGGCAAGAGGCGTGAAGAATGCGATGGGGTGAGATACTGATGCGTCACCATTTCTTTTAAAAGACACAACATTTTAAACTTAATACATTAATTTCTAAATTTTCCACAGTTACGCAACTTCTTCCTTTGGTTCCGATATTACCACGAATGCACACCTTCCTCCATTTTTGATATTAACCATTGTTGCACAACTCCTCATCCTCTGTTTTTTTTAAAAAAATTTGCTGCACAACTTCTTCTTCCTATAGTTTTTACACACCTTCTGCACAGCTGCACACAACCTTTTCTGCCTTTTGTTTTTAATTTTCTGCATAGTTGCTCAACTTCTGTTTTTTTTTTAAAAATCCCAATTTTTACTTCTGCTTATGTTTTGTTTTTAGAAACAGATGATAAACTCTTGGTTAATGCATCTCAAAGCTTTTCTAATTAATTTTTCTTATATTTTGCAGCTTTGTTGATGTATCTGGATAATACTTGATGAAATTTAAACTACTTTTTGGGTGAGTCGTATACCTGACCTAGTGTTAGATTTACACGTACTATACAAATAGTAACTTATCGTCTTTTAATTTTTTTGAAGATTTTGAAGGTTGAAGTTCAAGTCAAGATGGAATATTAGAAGATGCACAACCTCATCATTATTTTGCTACAAATGTCATGCAAAACTTTATATCATAGTCTAGCTTCGAATGTTAGTTAAGTATTTTTTAAAGCAAGTGTTGAAACCAACATCATGGAATGTAAACTGATTATTGTGCTTAATCAGATCTCTCTTTCTCGACATATATATCATGTTTTTGTATCTGTATCTTCAATAGCAATTTATATTTATTGATGAAATGTATTATATTGTGATATCAAGCTCTAGGACCATTGGTGGTCAATTAGAGATTGGGTAGTTGCTCGTCTCTAATGATTAATCTATTGCCAGGTAGTTGTTAGTCTCTAATGATTATCTAGGACCAAGTAATTGCTCGTCTCTAATGATCAAACAAGGACAAGCTATTGCTTGTCTCTAAAGTATAATCTAGGACCAGGTATTTACTAGTCTCTAAAGGTATAATCTAGGACCAGTTAGTTGTTCGTCGCGAAAAAGGTTTAGCGACCATAAAATAAATACTTCTCTTAATCTAGAATGTCTATTTGAGACGAGTTATGTCGTCTCGAAATGTATTGTAACGACTAGTTTTTTTTGCTGTCCCTATTGATGTTTAACGACCAGAAGTTTGAACCCGTCGTTGTTAAGCTTTTGCGACGGAAGCTATTGGACGGGTTGCGACCAGCATTCTCCCGTCGCTAATTCTCAATTGGGACTAGATTTGAACTTTGAAGGACCATATTTCCCTTCCTTAGAGGCTGTTTTTCTTGTAGTGTTGCACCTGTTCGTCATTCATATCTGCAGCCAAAATGACTGGCAAAGTGTTATTAGTAACCAAAAAGATATACCTTAGATGAATGGGTAACTATTTCAATTCAAGTATACGCGGTTCCTCAATTGATGCCTTTGCTAGAAGACTTGGCCTGTTTTTCAGGTCCATATCTAATTTCTTTGGACCATAAAAATGTTACCCCATGCTCTGTAGAGCATTCATAGTCTCCACATAATCCTTCCGGAAGTCTTCTTCAAAATTCATTAGCACGACTGCCAATGTTTCAACAACAAACCTTTCCTCAAAGGAAGCTTCTGGCTCCCTTTCATAAAAGACCTCTATCAGAGACACCATATTCATGTCTTGTGGTTGCTTCATAGACCTATATATCTTAAACTTTAATTTGCCTCCTCATTGTTGAGCCCGAATTTAAGCTCTCCACTCTAAACATCAACCAAAGCTCGACCTGTTGCAAAAAATGGCCTTCCAAAAATTATGGGAACCTCAAAGTCTATTTCGCAATCCAAAATCACGAAGTCTGCCGGAAAAATGAAACTATCCACTTTTATGAGGACATCACCTACAATACCTACAGGCCGCTTCACTGACCAATCTTCCTTCATCAACCTCATCGTGATGGGTTTGGAAACTCCAAGCCCAATTGCTTGTAAATGGCTAGCGGCATCAGATTTATACTTTCACCTAAATCGCATAGGGCCTTGCAAACTTGAAGAGTCCACGATTTGGACTCATTTAGGGCTTTATTTGGATAGATTTAGTTTCCTGAAATGCTTGTTTATGCCAATAACTGATGTAACATCCTTGATTTCCAGGTATTTGGATTGAGGAACAAATCATGGACACTAATGGGCAAAAAGGAACAAGGCAGCTGAAAGAACGAAGAAAAGAAGGCATGTTAATCGCCTAATCCATTGAGTGAGTCATCGAGTGGATATTACCACACCTAAAGTTTCAGTGTGCCAAGCCCTGAAGGAGAAAATCAAGTCGGCGAGAGAGGAGTAGTCGGCGTGTCGTCGAACGGTTCCGCGATGCAGTGTTGGATTGCCCAAAAGTACAAAACTTGAGAATGTTGAAGGCCAAAGCAAAAAGGCGATGGAACTGGCCAAAGGAAGATCGCCGAGTTGATCGGGGATCCCGACTTACTGCATCGAATGGTGCTTCGCAGCATATTTTTGGCGACTATAAATAAGATTTTGAACATTTCGTTTAGTATCAGTGATCATTTTATCAGTTTTCTGAATATAGAATTTTAGTTTGACAAACTTTTCCTTAGCTTTGAAGAATTGAAGTTTTCCATTTTTGAGAAATTGGAAGTGGGTCTTTTAGTTCTTCAACTTGGACTTTTATAAAGACAAAACTAATCTTACCCAGTTGATGGAAACACAATTTGGTAACGATTTATATATTTTTATGATGTCTAGCTAAAACCCAATTCTTGGGGTGCGAGTACGTGATTATGGGTTGATTTAGCTTATGGGTATTGTTAATTGATAATTTAAATGCTGTTTAGAAGTGATTGCAATTAGTAAATGTTGTTTAATTTAAAGGGTTGTAGTTGCAAATGCAACTCCACCTTCGTGTTTTTGGCTTGCTCGAGAGAGATTTTTAAACCAAGATTACTGAATTGATGGTCTGTAGGTATTGGGTTGTCATGAGTTTAGATCGAGAGAGTGAATGGACTAAAGTGTAGGTTGTTCTTAATTGATGCTTGTTGGTGTTCAAGAGAAACCAACTTGATTCGGGGTAAATTGTTCGAGAGAAAGTTTATCCCCACTAAAGTCTAGGTTATTCACTGATTTACAACTATTTACAAACAATTGCAATTACCCATTTGTCTACCTTAGCCTATAATCCAATCACATCCCAAGAACCCGTCTCATTACTTGTTAATTCGTGTTATTTGCTGCTGTTGTAGTTGATAATTACAATCAACACCCCCTGTTATTTGACACTTGTGTCACCCTTTAATTTGAATTATGTTTTTATTCGTAAATACCTATTCCTATGATTGACTTGAACATATTCGTACTTTGCTATTGAATCTTAAACACGTACCACTACCTTTGGGATTTGACCCCAACTCATTTAGTTGGGTTATATACTGACTAGCAATCGTTCACACTTAGAACTGGATGAAGTATCTTTGAAACATTAAATCAAAATGGTGCCGCTGTCGGGGAGTGATGTTGGTTAAGATTCATTAGTTAAGTTGAATTTTGTTCTTGTTAGTCATAGTTGAACTTACTTAATTTTAGTTTTATTTTGCTTGTTTGTGTTTGGAAACAGAAAGTATGAGTGTGAATGGAAGCAATGTTAGCCAAGTAGGCCACCAAGATGACATCGGAAACCTCAATGATGTCAACGAGCCTAATGCTAATGACCTCATCTTATGGGTGGAATTGGTACAATTCACTTGCCTCCAGCGAAAGGGAACGTGGTGTTCTATATCACAAGTACTATGTTGCAGCTCTTGCAATTGAAGGGGCTGTTCGGTGGTTTGGCTCATGAGGATCCCCATGAGCATATTAGAACTTCGTGGATGTTTGCGGACCGTTCTCCTTCAAAAGCATATTCCAAAAGTTGGTCCGATTGAGGTTGTTCACGTTCTCTTTGATGGGAGAAGCATGTAAGTGGCTGGCTGAATTGCCAAACGAATCAATCACTTCGTGGGAGGAGCTGGTCACCGCATTTCAAGTGCGATTTTTCCCTCCTTCGAAGATGATGACTCTTCGAAATAGCATTCAGGGCCTTAAGCGTCTGTAGGGCGAGCTAATTCATGAAACTTGGCTACGATTCAAGAAGTTGGTGCTCCAATGTCAAACTCATGGCTTTCCTGACAACGTGTTGTTGCAGTATTTTACCGAAGTCTTGATTCGCTAAACAAGGGTGTTGCTGACCAACTCTCTCCTGGAGGTTTTATGCAGCAACCTTCTGTGATAGCAACTCAGCTCTTGGATGGCATGACCATAATCAATCGGGCTTGGTACACCCGTATAGATCAGGTCTCCACTCTCACGTTTAAATTAACCAATGAGCAGATGGAGAAAGACCAAGAGAGGGACCAGAACATGGCCAAGATCATGACACAACTTGACATTTTGTCCAAAAATGTCATGGGAGCTGGTGCTCGAAGTGTCAATGCTGTGGGTGTCGGGTGTGTTAATCTTGATGAGGCAGAGTATGAGGCTTTGTACAATGAAGAGCCAACCATGGTGGTGGTTATCGTGCAAACTACCCGAGGTAGGGTGGTAACCAAGGTTGGAGCAGGAATGAAGGTTGGAAGGATCGTGATTGAGACTGGAGAAGGATATATATGTTCCTCCCTATGAGTGCCAAAAGACAACGGATTCTGAGGGAGGTCGGTCGGAGGATAAGCTTTCCTGTATCCTCAACAAAGTTGAGGGGTCGGACACGATTTTGAAAGAAATGAAAGAAGATGTGTCGACCCTTAGCCAGACGGTTACCTCCTATTCAGTATCGATCAAATAGTTGGAAACCCAAATGGGTCATATCTCGTTTCATTTAAATCCGAGACAGCAAGGGGGTTTTCCTAGTGATACTATGGCCAACCCCAAGAATGAGGTTTGAGCGTGGACTTGCGTCATGCTGCGACGTTAATTAAGGTGCTACTTGGGATGCAACCCAAGTTTTATTTTCTTTCTTTTTAAGTTTGAAATAATGGTATGTTGATTGTGCAGGTCAAAGTGTGAAAGGTGTTTGAAAAGTGCAGCTTGGCGAGCTAAAAGTCCGGTCGGTGACTCGCCAAAGAGGTTGGCAAGCCCGACTTGGACCGCCGTTGCACTCAAGACATTTTCAAATTAGAGTCTATAAAACTCGGCGAGCCTAGGAGCATATTGGCGAATCGCCAACCAGGTCGGCGATCATGAAGTTGTCCGCCGTTTGGACCCCCATATTAACTGGAGGTCCTGTAAAACTCGGCTAGGTAAGTGCCCAATCGGCGTGTCGCCGAGTGGGTCGGCGAGAAAAACTTATGTCACCGAATGGGCGAGAACTGGATGGTTTTTAAAGGTCAAAGGTTTAAAATTTCGAACTCTTTCACTTTCCCTCACTTTCAAACTTCCCAAACTCACACCCGCACAATATTTTCCATACTTCTTGCATTTTTATCGCATTTTAGTCATCGGATTTTTGTTTGAAGTTGGATTTCTTTGCCACCTAGTGATTCAAAGTATCTATTCAGCTTCTAAGGTTGGTTTTCGGAACCTTAAATCTTTATTTAGCGATTTTGACTTATTTGCAATTGATTTTGTCTTAGTGATGTGTGCTGGACCTCTCTGATCATAATTGTGTATGTGTGTGCCTATGATAATTTGAATATCGTGCCTACAATGTTGATTTCCTGAGGTTTTATGCCTTAAGATTGATTAAAACTACGGGGTTGAATTGGGGAGTTGGGGTTGAAAGTAGGAACGTTTGGATATTTTGCGAGCTGGGTCGAGCTCGCCGAACCAGTCGGTGGGTCACCGAATCCCCCCATATCGCCTTTAACTTCATGCTTAATTGTGAGTTAGGTCCTATAACTTTTAGCGAGAAGCTTGAGTTTGTCAAGTGCACTCGGCGACTCACCGAAGGTCTTCCTACATCGCCATTTTCTGCTCTCCAAATCCCTAAAATGCACTGTAACTTTCGCCGGGCTAATCCTTGCTCGCCGAATGCTATCGACGATTCACCGAAAAGGCCTTCCCATCCCCGACATGCCATTTGTCTGAGAAAATTTTGAGCCAATCCTTTCGGCAAGCCCGATCTGGCACGCCATAGAGTTTCGGCGACTCACTGACTTGTTCGGCGAGTCTGTCTGCACCTACTTTTCTCTGTTGTTGCTTGAATTGTTTCTAACTCTTTATTATGTTTTTGCAGACATGGCGAGACCAAAGGTTGCTGGTAAGGACATGCCGCCCCACAAGAGGGCCAAAGGGATAAGAATCAATAAGGATGCAGCTGCATCCAGGGCCAAGGCCACAAAACTTCCCACAACTGGTGGGAAGGGGAAGGGCAAATGAAAGGCACCTGTGTCACCAGAGGCTAGCTCCAATAGTGACAGTATCTACGCTGCTCACCTCACCACTTCTGAGAGTGAGGGTGAGAACCAAGAGCATCAGGCTGCAACTTTTGAGCTTGAAGAGGATGAGCCACTAGCAGCACAGAGGGCAGAGCTGCGTTCCAAGAAGAAGAATGATTCGTCTAAGATCAGGACTCCCCAGGCTACCACTACTACTCCTCCTGCTCCAGCACAAGCCATGGTCCTAGCACCACCGGTATAGGGTCCTTCTCCTCGGTCTGTGACTGAGGGGCTGAAGACAATTATAGAGGATAAGCGGCTGTCGACAAATGGTGTCATTGTCAGGTATCCAGAAATTATGAGTTGCTTAAAGTCACACAAGTTCCAGTTGTTCACTTGACCCCGAGGTCCTTATATTCCAAACTGGGTCCAGGAGTTCTACACCATTACAGAGCCTTGGTGCCGCGAAAAAAGAAGCTTGCTGCCAAATTCAAGCCGGTCGATTATGTTGTTGTTCAGGTCACGAAAGTGTTGTGTGATAGTACTAGTATAAAGGAGGTATTGGAGTGCACCAACAACATTGCTGACGCCCACCAGTACAGGGTAAAGACTAAGTCCTTGGAGTGCATAAAAAGTTGGCTATCCCCTCTCATATGTGATGGTACTCCGAGGTGGTTAGAGGCAGGGTCTCCAATAGAAAAGAAGGATCTACATGTAGCTGCAAGATACTGGTTTGATTTTATTAGCAGCACTATCATACCATCCCAGAATGAGTCCGTCCTACGCCATACAAAGGTGGCTTGTCTTGCCTAGATCATTGCACGAAAGCGCATAAATTTGGGTATGATCGTTGCGTAGGAGATGGCCATAAGGGCCAAATAGCGCCAAACTTTTCTCCCCTTTCTGGTGGTGATGGCCATGCAGTGGTGTCCATATTTCTTGGGATTCTAAATAGTGTCACTTGGTAGTGACCCATTCTTTCTCTGGTTCAGTGTTACTGATAGTTGTCCCAACTGTTGCTCTATATGCTTAATCGAAGTAGTGTGAAAATCTACTAGTTGACTCATACAGGAGAAATCACCCTTAATTTCTTTCACACCTGCATCAGTAGACTCAACCTTTTGCAACACATTGGCTAACATATCTTCTTTTTCAACTTTTCTACGCAAGTGAGAACCTGTCTAGACATTTAACAAACACAACAAATCTTACATAAATACACTCGATTCTAGCACTAACCCTTAGTTTTGAGCATCAAATGTGCCAAGATTTCACGGCATATCAATGACGAACCTTCTAGATGAGTCGTAAAAAGGTTACTGGAACTTGACTTTAAGAATTATCTTTCTCACCACCTACGATTTCTATCTATGGCTCATACGAGCACCTATGATCCGTAGATTAGTATCGTAGACAAAGACTACAGCTAAAAATCTACATTTTCTAAATCTGAGGTGTTACAGAAAAGAATTCAAAAGATTTTTTATACCATTTTTATAGAACAAAATAATAAAAAATAAAGTTGAGTTTTTCGATAAATTGCTAATCTTTTGAAATTTTTTTTTGGTTGTCCATACTAGATCAATTACGCACACGTGATTCTCACTCAATGAGATACGTAGGCAATGTTTTTGGGTTCTACGATATTTATTAAACAAAAGTTTAATTTTCATATTCAATAATTATAAAAAAGAGTAGTTTTGATCCTTATTCAACAAATATTTTTAAGTCTACATAACAAAAAGATAAAGGCTCTATCCTTATTAAAGGTAATTTTGAATCTTTTCGACTTTCCCATTCGAACAAATAAAACGTCACAACAAATTTTCTTTGTTTATTTTTAGTGTTCATTTTGGTAGAACGTTCAAAGATCAAAACTAGAATTCTCTTAATTTTTTTTTAGTAATTAAAGAAAATAAAATATTTTAACTCAAAGTTATAAGAAAAGAAGTAACTTTCTTTGTTAGCTTTGGTAAAAAATATTGAATTATGCCAATTGTATTCATGTTCTCAAGTGTATTATGTATGCAACACAAACGGGTTTGATCAATGCATTTTGAAATCCACTTTATTTTTTTTTTGATAAATAAATGGATACAAATGAGCAAGTAATGATTAAAAATTAGGTTCTTTAAGTTCTTTCCATAAATAAAAAGACATTGGTATGCGTGGCAAGCAATATGTGGTTGTAACTAAAGAATCGCTAACCCTAACAAACTTTATTGTCCATGTTCATAGTTAAATTTAAAAGTGATTGGTTGGTTTTGTGGCTAACGGGCATCTCATTGATACAATATACAGTTGAATGTAAAATGAAAAATCACTTGTAAAGATGGATAAGAGTCAGATAATGAGGAAATTCAACACGAGGTTGCTCAACATGAACTAGAATTATAGGAGGAAGTAGAGATGATGAGATAATGAATGACTGAAATATATCAAGCCTGGATGAAGGGAAAAGCTCCACTATCTTCAATCACTGGATTTATGAATGTATCCAATATCATAGGAACGTCCACAGTGCACCCTCTAAATGCACCCTTAATAAGTAATCCACTTTTCATTCTCACTAAGTAGAGTAATCTAGTGCCTCAAATAACGTTGTTAAAGAAATCTATCAATCATTCTCAATAAAACATTCTCCATGATTGTTCTCCTATAGATATTGAGAAAATTACTAAGAATGAGGAACATGAAGAAATGAAAAGTTTGGAGCAGTGTGCTTGAGAAATACAAGGATTTGGAGGTCACAAAAGTATCTCATCCAATGATTTATGCATGTTTCCCCACATTTATATACCCATCGGTTTTAAAACTTCAAAATTTGAGAAATATGATGGTAATAGGGATCCTCTAGCTCATTTATAGAGGTACTGTTATCAACTAAGATGGTGTGGGAGAAAACAAGAATCGTTCATGGCTTATTTTCTCCTAGGATTAACACTTCCTAATCCTAGACGCTCATTTTTCATTTTCTCCTAGATAAACACTTCCTAGACTGAGATATTTATTTTTTATTTTCTCCTTTGATAAACACTTCCTAGTCTGAGACCATTATTTTTTAAAAAAATTCCTAGGATAAACACTTTCTAGTCTGAGATATTTTTTTAAAAAAATTCTCCTAGGATAAACACTTCCTTGTCTAAGATATTTATTTTTTATTTTCTCCAAGGATAAATACTTCTTAGTTTGAGAAATATATTTTTTATTTCCTCCTAGTATAAACACTTTCTAGTCTTAGACATTTATTTTTCTTGTATCTTAAAGATAGACACTTCCTTGTTTAAGACGTTTATTTTTTTCCTAGGATAAACATATCTTAGTCCGAGACATTTATTTTTCATATTCTACTAGGATAAATACTTTCTTATTTGAGATAATTATTTTTTGTATTCTCCTAGGATATACACTTCCTAGTTTGAGACATTTATATTTTTGAAATTTACCATTGCTAGTAATGCACAAAGTATTTTCTGGTTCAAACTAGGAAAAAAAAGTTGTGGTGATTCTATATGATGATTCTATTTAGGAAGATCTTCCTTGACAATGATAATTAGTGTAGAAAAACTCTCACGGGCAATGAGACTTAGTATAAAAGGACCCTCCTGGACAATGGGACTTAGTGTAGCAGGACCCTCCTAGACAATGGGACTTAGTGTAGCATTACCCTACTAGACAATGACACTTAGTATAGCTCCTCGATATTGAGACTTATTATAGAAGGACCCTCTGGGACAATGAGACTTAGTGTAGCAGGACCTTCCTGGACAATGTTACTTAGTATAGTGGGACCCTCCTTGACAATGAAACTTAATGTAGCAGAACCCTCCTGGACAATGAGACTCAGGGTAGTAGGATCCTCTAGGACAATGAGACTTAGTATAGCAAGACGATTTTGGACAATGAAAGTTAGTATAGTAGGACCCTCCCGGACAATGGGACTTTGTGTAGTAGGATGATTTAACTTTTCAAGTACACCTCATCTATTTCTAGGTGTCAACGATCATAAATCAGTATAAAACACGACTAAATGAGTTGGGGTCGAATCCCACAGGGAGCGGTATATGTTTTAAATTTAAATAGGAAGTGCAAACGTGGTCTAATCAGCCATAGGAATAGAAATTATCAAAAAAGACATTAATCAAATTAAAGGGGTGACAGGAATGTCAGATGGGGGTTTTGGTTCGTAATTATCAATTAGTAACAGTCACAACCAATTCGAAATAACAATAGGGAGAATGATTCTCGAGATGTGATCGATTATAGGCAAATATAGGTATATGGGTAATTGAAACTACTAGTAAACAACTAAAAATCAGTGAGTAGGCTAGACTATAAGAGAGATAGCTTTCGCTCAGACAACTACCCTGAATTAGGTGATTTCTTTCGAACATCAACAACCATGACAATGAAGAACAACCCACACCTTAATTTATCCACTCTTTTGAGCTAGATGGGTAGGATTGGGTTTAGGATCCACTCTCTCAAGCTAAACCCAGCTCAACCCAATACCTACATATCATTAATCAATAATTTTAGTTCTAAAACTTCTCTCTCGAGCAAGCCAAGAACACAAAGATAGAACTGCATTTACAACTACAATTCATAAATTAAACCTCAATTAATAATTAACCTCATTTCAAAAAATCATTTAAAATAGTAATTAACAATACTAATAAACTAATTCAACCCATAATCACATGATCACACCTCAAAAATTAGGGTTTTAGCCAAACATCATCAAAGGGTAAAAACGATTACTGAATCGATTATCCATCAACTGGGTAAGAGAGATTTAGGCTTTACAATGCTCAATTTGCTAAATATTCGGAACCCACTTCAAAAATCTTCAAATTGAATCACTAAGGTTCTTCAAACACTACGAAAAACTCAAGAGAAAACTCTTCTAAACTAATTCAGTCTTATTCACACTAAGTTCTCCAAAAAACTCCCTAAATAAAATGTTCAAAATCTAATTTATAGTCGCCGAAAATAAGCCACGAAGGGCCATTTGGCGAAGTAAGTCAGGCTCGCCGAACCACTCGGTGAGCCGCTCTTTGACCTCTTCCATCACCTTTTTGCCTTGGCATTCAATATCCCTGAGTTCTGTAACTTTGGCGATCTATCTTTGCTTCGCGGAACTGCTTGGCGATTCATCGATTGCTCCTTTTTGTCATCGACTTGGTGTCTTTCCTCAAGACTGGCACATTGGAACTTTAGGCGGTTTGCTTAGCCACTTGGCGACACGCCAAGTGCTCTTGGCGATCCTCAGGCTCGCCCTTCTTCATTCCTTCAGCTTGTTTCGTTCCTTTTTGCATGTTAGTGTCCTAGCTTTGTTCGTCAATCCATTTACCTGAAAATCAAGGATTAAACATCATTTTATGGCACACATTAAGCATTTGAGAACACTAAATCTATATAAGCAAGGTCCCAAATGAGTCCAAATCTCGGACTCATCAACATCCCAACATAAACTTTTGCTTTTCCTCAAGTAAAATTCAAGTTCAGCAATTCAAAATGGATGTCTCAAACAGTGCTGCATAAGACTCAACAAGAATGCACACAATAAGATTCAACTTACTCATGCAATGATCAGTTGTGCACTCAAAGATTCAACTTGTGACTCACCATTATCAAAGATGCTTAAGTTCACAATACTTGCTTCAAATGCACGTTCAAGCTCAACAAAGGTACTCAAATTCCCTCACAACAAAGATGATTCCCTATTCACACAAACTTCTTCAACAATTTATAGTTCCGGAATCACATACAACTCTCACACTCCCAAAGATGAGCACATGGATGACTTCACCCACATGTTTGCCCTTATTTTCCAATCATCATTTGTTTCAGCTCACTCAAGATCACGAAGGTCTTTTCAAGGCTTGTAACATGGGTGAGTGTAAATGTACGGTCATTTAGGCTCAGTCTCTTATACCCTCATGATGTGTGTTTGAACATCACTTTCTTCGTTTTCTTCAACATTTTGATCATGCTCATAATTCACCTTATTATTCACTTTCAAATGAACTTCCAGATACCCCATTTCTTTGCAACTTACACTAATTTTTTTATTTTGCTTTCATTTTTTTTTACTTCACCTTTTTTTTTTATATATATATGGAGGGGTTCCATCTTTTTCAAAACCATTGCTCAAAGGGGAATTTCTCGCACTTTTTGAGTTTCTGTCTCTTTTCACCACACCCCCAACTTAGGATTTTGGCCTAAGTTGTCTATTCAAACAATCCACATTTCATGAGAGTTATGGGTGAATGGATAAAGAGGGGTCAGATTTGTTCAAATTTCTTCCAAGAAAGGGATAAGGCACAAAGGGGTTCAAATAAGGTTCACACATCTCACAAGGTTGGCCACAAAAGTGGTGTGATGTCAATTTGTTTCACTCATCAAAATTGTTGCCTAAGATCATTTCAAGAGCTTGCGTCACATAGTCAACCGGGCCAACTGGGCAAATTCAAGGTGTCATCACACACAATATTCAAGGTAAGCTCATCACACAAGGCATTGACACCAATATCAAACAAGACTCCACACTTGCTAGCTAGTGTGCAATGTTCATCACAAGAGACTCATTCGATAACCGGCTAGTCACAACGAGATGCAAAAAGTCCACACATTTTCTATGAAACATCATTTGGCCTCAGCGTAGCCACACATTCATTTTGTTCAATTAAGAGAACTATTCAAGTCATCGGTATTGATCATAACCGATACTCAAATTCGCACAAAGAACATCCACAATCACAAACAATAGAGGTGGAACAAATTTTCAAAAGTAGGTCAAAACCTATCTCCATTCAAAACAAGGGGCCACAAACGCAAACATCCACAAGATAAGATCAAAACACAAAAATAGATCACAAAACCCAATATATACAAACAAAATGTAATCATAAGAGGTAGGTATGGAAGTACCTCACCCCACCCATAAAAGAAAAGTAGTTGTCTGCAAATGCAACTAAAACACCAAAAATCAATAAAAACAATAGAGAGGGAGGTAAAGATATCATCCTGCCAGGCTAGGCCTGGGGTGAAGTCTGTATCGCAGTCACTCCGTCTGTCGGGGCATTAATGCCCAGAGTCACACTCTGGTCTTGGGCATCAGTGCCTGGGGTAACATCAACACTGGCTACACAAGAGCCTGCCATGGAATTCTCTCTTAACGAAGTCTGAATGGTTAAATGCACCATAGCCTCCTCAACCTCATTGAGGCCCTCATATGTAGTTTTCTCATGAACACCGAACAGATCCTCATCAGTCTCAGCCTTAGACTCTCAGCCACATTATCATCTCTAACCTCTTCTCCGGTGGTAGCCGGAGGCATATCAGATTAGGCTGGAATATCTATGTGTAGGTTATCATGGATCTCCAAGGTCCCAAATATCATTGACATAGATCAGTGGATTTCAACTGGTCCACATCCTTTCTCAACTCTGTGTTTGTAGCCTTTAAAGCCGTGACCTCATGATTAGCTCCCTGACCTCTCTTACACACCTCTATCCTTGTCATTAGGGCATCAATAAACTCACTAAGAGGTGTCAAAGCAACGGTGAGAGCTCTCTCAATCATTCCAAGAATTGTAGCCTCTAGCTTGGAGGCACGTACATCATTAGAATGGGCTAGGTGCCCCATCCGTAGTAGCATGGCCTGGGTGAGTGGAGGCCGGGAAGCAGTACTACCAGTAGACCTAGGAGGCAGGGCAGCAGTAGAAGAACTCGGAGTCATAGAAGGGGCGGAGCTAGACATACCTGAAGGCCCAAAGGCCGGAGTAGGCAATATTGCTTCCCCAGGTAGTGTCTCAATATCAATAGTTGGGGATGTATCCATCGGGGGTGCCCTCTTCTTCTTAACCTCATTCTTAAAATACTTGGCCTCAATGCACCGAATGTCGGTAGAGGAGGTTGGAATAACTTCCATGCCTGTCTTCTTATCACGTGGCACCCAGGCTCGTCTGCACAATTCGGTGATCAACACTGAGAATGTGAGATATTTCTGGAGCTGCCTAGCCCTCATGGCCTTATCTTGTTCAATGATCATACCTAAATTGACGTATTTCCTTGAAATGATGGATCTAAGATAGGCCGCCTTCGTGTGGCGGAGGATAGACTCATTTTAGGACAACACTAATAAAGCCGAACCAATACCTCACTGCCACATTGTGGTCTTTCTTCTCAATTTGCACTCCGAGCTCAATCCACCAAGGAGTACCATCAGATAAAAGAGCGGCCAACCATCCTTTCATATCCTCCAAGGATGCTCTCTAGTTCATGTTCTGATAGTCATCTATAATGTTGGCAGTCCATTCTAAAACAACATTTATATCATCACTATCGCACTTTACCTTCCTTCCCCTGACAACTACATGGTCTACTGGCTTGAAGGTAGAAGCCTTCCTCTTTCCCTGTGGCACTAGAGCTCTATAGATAGTGTAAAACTCCCGGACCCAGTTAGGAATGTAAGGGACCCTGGGTTTAGTAAAGATATAGAATTTGAGGGATTTAAATGTGCTTTAGATCTCTGGTTATCTGTCCACCACACCATTTTTGGACAATCTCTTCTCCTCGATGATAGTTGTCAGTTCCTCGGTCTTTAGTATGTTGAGAGACCGGGGAGAAGGACCTTGTTCTGGTGGTGCTGGGACCACAGTCTGATCTGGAACTAGAGAAGGAGTAGTGGTCTGAGGCACCCGGATCCTGGAAGGATCATGCATCCTCTTGGAGAACATTTCTGCTCTCCGGGCCAATAGCAGCAGGTCGTCCTTAGGCTCAGAGATGACAGGCTGAGGATCTTGGTGCTCTCCCTCTCTTTCAGAGGTGGTGAGGTGAGTCACGTAGACTCTCTAGCTATCGGAACTGACCTCTAGTGACTCAGCTGTGGGTGCCTTACCTTTTCCTTTGCCTTTCCTACCCTTGGTAGGATGTCTGGTACTTTGGGTGTAGCCATATGTGCAAAACATAGCAAAAAGAGTTAGAAATCATTCCAAGAAAGTTGTAGAATTCAAGTTCTAGAAAGACTCGCCAAACCAGTCGGTGAGTCATCGAGACAATTAGGCGAGCAAGATTAGTCTCGCCGAAAGGATTGGCTTGAAAATTATCCAGAAATAAAGATAGTCGGCGATGTTTAAGGCCCTTTGGTGAATCAGTGACATCACTCGATGAACTGAGACTAGCCCGTCGAATATTACAGTGTGATTTAGGTGTTAAGGGCACAGAAGGGCGATCAAAGGGACCTTTCGGCGAATCACCGAGTGAACTTGGCGAGCTCGGGCTTCCCGCCGAAAGTTACAGACTCAAACTAACTCAAATTAAGATATTAAGGGCGATTAAGAGGGATGTTGATGAACCGCCAAACTGTTCGGCGAGCTAGACCTATCTCGCCAAATTACCCAACGTGCCATGTTTCTACCCCATTTCCCAAAATCAAGCCCGCAGCCCCCAAAATCAGAATCAAACACACATATTACTAAATTCATACAAGACCCATAAGAACCATGCCTTCGGGGTACTTAGACTTCCCAGCAATTTGGCAAAAATTGGCCATTTGACGACTTTTGCCCTTAAGAATGATGTCATCTATTCTATCATTGTGAAAATTACGTCATTTGGCTCAATTTAGGGTTACTCAAACTTCACCCAACTAGACCCAACATAAAATAACTGCAACCCAACAATTTAGAATCAATTTTTACGCATTAAACATGGGAATTCAACATTTTAAGCAATTCAGAAAAAGTTTGAAACATGAAATAGGAAAACCAACACACCAATCACAATTTAAACACAAACCCAACACAAAACAACACAAATTTATCAAAGGCATTCGAGTTCAACCACTAATCGATAGTTTAGAAAATAAACTTGATTGCAAAATTGAGAATTTGATAAGCTAGGCGGTAAAGGAATTCAAAATCCAAGAAAAAGATCAAACATAAAAAAGGATAAAAATGGGAAAATATGAAGAATCTAAAGTGCGGGTGAGAGTGTGCGGGGTTAAAAATGGGAGAATATGAAGGATTTTGAAATTTTAAATCGTTTGGTCTTTAAAACCTTTCAGTTTGTGGCCCCTTCGGTGTATTAGTCGACCACATCGAACCACTCGGTGATGCGCCGAGTGGTGACTTACCTCGTCGAGTTTTATAGAACCTCCAATTAAGTTGGGGGTCCAAATAGCGGATAAAATCGGGCACACTGACCTATTCGGCAAGTCACTGATTCAGCCATTGGCTCGCTGAGTTTTACAGACTTCTACTTCATCATTTGTGGGTCCAACGACGGTCCAACTTGATGAGCCCATGATTTGGACACTTTTAGGGCTTTATTTTAATAGATTTAGTGTCCTCAAATGCATATTTTGTCTTAATAACTGATGAAATTCCTTGAGTTTCAGGTATTTAGAGTTAGAGACTAAGCATGGACACTATTGGGCAGAAAGGCACAAGGCAGCTGAAAAGAACGAAGAAAAGACGGCATGAGAATCGCCTAAACTATTAGGCGAATTGCCGAATGTCTATGGTCTCACCTAATGTTCCAGTGTGCCAAGCTCTGAGGGAGAAAATCAAGTCGGCAAGATAAAAGAGCAGTTGGCGAGTCACAGAACAATGCCATGATGCTATACTCCATCGCCCAATGTTACAGAACATGAATACGCTGAAGGCCAATGCAGAAAGGCGATGAACCATACCAAAGGGAGGATCACCAAGTTGATCGGCGATCTCGAGTAACTGTGTCGAGTGGTCCTTCGCAGCACACTTTTTGACGACTATAAATACTTGTTTAAATTTTTAGCTTAGTATTAAATTTTGTACGCAATCAGTATCAAACATTATTTTTAGTTTTTAGAACTTAGAGTTTTGGTGACTCTGTTCTTTAGCTTTGAAGATTTGAAGATTTCCATTTCTAAGCAATTGGAAGTAGGTATTGAAGATTCTTTATCTTTGACATGTGTAAAGACAATATCTATCATACCCATTTGATGGAAACATTTTTTGGTTTCGATTTCTATCTCTTTAATATGTCTAGCTAAAACCCCAATTCTTGGGGTGTCAATACGTGAATATAGGTTGAATTTACTACTGGGTATTGCTAATAGATAGGTAATTTTTTGTTTAAAGGTGATTTCGTTTAGTAGTTATGTTTGAATTTAATGGGGTTGTAGTTGCAAATACAATTTTATCTTCGTGTTTTTTACTTGCTCGAGAAAGAGGTTTTAAAACCAAAACTACCGAATCGATTGTGTGTGGTCATTGAGCTGTCATGGGTTCACCTCGAGAGAGTGAATTCTAAACCCTCTCCAACAGATTCAGCTCGAGAGAGCGAATGGACTAAGGCGAAGGCTGTGCTTCATTGCCGCTTATTGGTGTTCGAGAGAAACCAATTTGATTTGGGGTAAATTGTACGAGAGAAAATTTACCCCCACTAAAGTCTAGCTTAGTTACTAATTTACAACGATTTACTATCGATATGATTTACCCGGTTGTTCATTTTAGCCCATATTCCTACAACATCCCAAGAATCCCGTCTCCATATTTGCATATTTTTGTTTAGTTGTCATTTTAATTGATAATTGATTACGAAATCCCTTTCGATAATTGACACTCGTGTCACCCTTTATTTTGATATGTTTTTCTTCGTAAATGCTTATAGTTATAATTGACTTGAACACATTTATGCTTTTATCTTACTTCTCAATCACGAACCATTCCCTTGGGACTTGACCCTAACTCACTAGTTGGGTTATATTACTATTGAACAACTGTGGATGCTTTATATTGGATGAAGCACCCGAATACGTCAAGTCAAAATGGAGCCGCTGCCAGGGAAAGGTGGTAATTGAGAATTTTTAGTTAAGTTGAATTTTGTTCTTATTATTTATAGTTCTACTTACTTAATTCTTAGTTCTGTTTTGCTTGTTTGTGTGTTGAGAACAAGAAGTATGAGCGTAAACGACAGTAATGGTAGCCAAGCAGGCCATCAAGACGACATCAGAAACCTCAACGATGTCAACGAGCCTCATGCTAATGACCCCCATCTCATGGGCGGTATTGGTGCCATTCGCTTGCCTCCGGCCGAAGGGAATGTGGTAATTCACATCATGAGTACTCTGTTGCAACTCTTGTAACTAAAGGGGCTTTTTAGTGGTTTGGCTCATGATGATCCCCATGATCACATTAAAAAATTCATGGATGTATGCGGACCATTCTCCTTTAATAATATCTCCCAAGAATTGGTCTGGTTGAGGTTGCTCCCGTTCTCTTTGATGGGAGAAGCGTGCAAGTTCCTGGCTGAATTGCCATGTGAATCAATCACTTCGTGGGAGGAGTTGGTCACCGCATTTCAAGTGCAATTTTTCCTTCCCTCGAATATGATGACTCTTCGGGACAGGATTCAGAGCTTTAAGCTTCTAGAAGGCGAGCCAAATTATGAAACTTGGCTGCAATTCAAGAAGTTGATGCTTCAATGCCCAACCCATGTCTTGCCTAATAACGTGTTGTTGCATTATTTTTACCGAAGTCTTGATTCGGTAAATAAGGGTGTTGCTGACCAATTTTCTCCAAGAGGTTTGATGGAGAAACCTTAGGTGATAGCAACTCAGCTCTTGGATGACATGACTATCATAAACAGGGCGTGGTATACCTGTGAAGACCAGGTCTCCTCTCTCACGTTCAAGTTGACTAAAGAACAGATGGAGAAGGACCAAGAGAGGGACCAAAACATGGCGAAGATCATGAAGCAACTTGATATCTTGTCTAAAAATGTCATCGGAGCTGGTGCTCGAAGTGTCAATGTCGTGGGTGTCGGGTGTGCTAATCTGGATGAGTCCAAGTTTGAAGCTTTGTAGAATGAAGAGGTAAATTTCCTAGCCAACTACGGCGGTGGCTATCGTTCAAAATACCCAAGGCAGGGTGGTAACCAAGGTTGGGCTAGGCATGAAGGTTGGAAAGATTGAGATCGTCAATGGAGGGGCCGTAATCCAAATTGGATAGATGGAGAGAAGGATAGATATGTACCTCCCCATGAGCGCCAAAAGCCAAAGGATTCAGAAGGTGGTAGATCTAAGTATATGCTCTATCGTATCCTCAACAAATTTTAAGGGTCTGACAAGATTTTAAAAGAAATGAAAGAAGATGTGTCTACCCTTAAACAGACCATCACCTCCCACTCATTGTCAATCAAGCAGTTGGAGACTCAAATGGGTCATACATCGTCTTATCTAAACTCGATATAGCAGGGGGGTTTGCCTAGTGATACTATGGCTAACCCAAAGAATGAGGTTTGAAGGTGGACTTGTGTCGTGCCGCGATATTAACTAAGACATTGCTTAGGAGGCAACCCAAGTTTTCTTGTTTGTTTACCTTTCTTTGTTTAGAATAATGGTATGTTGGTTGTGCAGGTTAAAGTGTGGAAAGTGTTCGGAAAAAGTGAAGTTGGTGAAAAAAAGGTCCAGTCGGCGCTTCGCCGAAAGGGTCGACGACCCCGACTAAGATCATTATTGGACTCAAGGCAAATTTAACTTGGAGTCTGTTACTTTCGGTGAAAACCAGGAAATTATTGGTGAGTCACCGACCCCCAATATAGTTTACCGTTTGGACCTCCAAATCAACTGAAAGTCTTGTAAAATTCAGCGAGGTAAGTGCCTACTCGGCGCTTCATCGAGCGAATTGGTGAGTAAGACTAATGTCGCCGAACGGGCAAAAATTGGACAATTTTTAAGGCCAAAAGGTTATATTTCTTAAGCTCCTTCATTTTCCCTCGCTTTAACGCTTCACAAACTCACACATGCACGTTATTTTCTATATATTTGCTTTATCTAAGTGTTTTAGTCATCGATTTGTGCTCGGTATTCAGATTACATTGCTGTCTAGAAATTCAATCTTAAATTAATCAGCAATAAAGGTTGGTTTTCCTATCCCCGAGTTTGTTTTTGACATTTTAAACTCTTGTGCAAATGATTTTACCGTGTTGCTGTGTGTTGGGCCTCTCTGATAGGATTAGTATGCTTAATTACTAGTTTTAAATTGAATATATTACATGTAGTGTTGTGATTGTTGAAATCTCGTAGCTTGGTGCATTAAAATAGATTAAAATTATGTGGGGTAGTGCTTGTATGTTATGGGTCTTGTTTGAATTTGAGTTGTGCATGTTTTGATTTTGTTTACGGGGGTTGCAGGGTTGTATTCGAAAAGTTGGGTTGAAAATAGGTACGTTGGGTCGAGCTCGCTGAACCACTCGGCGGTTCTCCTAATGTCCCCATCTCACCTAAAATTTCATTCTTTATGTGTTGTTAGATTCTATAACTTTTGGCGAGAAGCCTGAGGTCACCGAAGGAACTAGGCGACTTGCCAAAAGACTTCTTAATTGCCATTCGTCTGCACCTCTTAAACCTTTTTGCACTGTAACTCTTGGTGAGATGAACCTTGCTCGCCGAATGTAGTCAAGGATTCATCGAAGAGCCTTTCACATCGCCAACCTGCCAAAACTTTTAAACCAATCCTTTCGGCGCGCCCGATCCAGCTCACCAAAGCGAGACGGCGACTCGCCGACAAGTTCGGCGAGTCTGTGCGCAATTGCTTTCTGTGCTTTTGTTTGTAGATTTTCTTAACTTTTTCTCGATGCTTTGCAGAGATGGTTAGACCAAAAGTTGTTGGGAGAATCATGCCACCCCGAGAGATAAGAGCACGGTATTACACAATAAATAAAGGGAGATCAAAACCCCCTTTGACGGGATGACAAGAACCTCGACCTGGAGATAAAGGCAAAGGCAAGAGGTCAAATTCTGATAGGAAGACTACTCCTAGAGACGCCTTTATTCCTTCATGGGACCGGGGATTCTATGAAGCTGTGCGGACCTTTTTGACACATACACATGTGGAAACTCCTGGTGGGTCTAGCACTATTGTTCCTTGTGAGGTAACTCCGGGCACTGATGTCCAGGTCTAGACTGATGCACTGGGCAATGATACCCAGGTAGATGAAGAGACTGCGTAGTTAGGATCCCCTCTTTACCTCTCTCTATCTTACTTTCATGTTGCTTTTGGATAATTTTGTTTCCATTTGAGGAAAAATGATTTTATTTGACATTCGTAATTCTTGTTGTGTTTATATTTGGTCTTTGATCTAAAAATTGTGTTTTTACACTGCTTTTGTGGATGCTTGAGCTTGTGGCTCCTCGTTTTTAATTGTAAATGATTTATGACCCTTCCAAAAAAATTTGCCACCTCTTGTATGTGTTGAATGTGGCTGTTCTCTTGCAAATTTGAATACCAATTTTGATGATGACTCGAATAGTACTCATAATCGAACAAAAATGAATGTGCGGCTATGATGAGGCCAATTGAAGTTGCGTAGACAATATGTGAACTTTTTATATCTCGTTGTGACTAACTAGTATCGAATTGAGTCTCTTGTGATGAACATTGCACACTAGCGAAATGTGAAGTCTTGTTTGACATTGGTGTCAATGCCTTGTGTGATGAGTTTTCCATGAACCATGTGTGTTGACACCTAGAATTTGCCCCGTTGGTCCGGTTGACTAAGTGATGCAATTTCTTGAGATGATCTTAGGCAACTTTAAAGAGTGTGAACTAATTTGACATTATACTTCTTTTGTGGCTTACCTTGTGAGTGTGTGAACCTCTATTGAGGACCCTTTGAGCCTTAACCTTTTCTTGGAAGAAACTTGATAACATTGCTACCTTTTATTGACCAATTACCCATAATCCTCATGATCTGTGGTTTGCTTGAATAACCAACTTAGGCCAAAAGCCTAAGTTCGGGGTGTGGTGAAAAGAGAAGGTATATCAAGAAAATGCAAAGAAGTCCTATTTGCCCATGTTTTGAGAAAAAAAATGGAACCCCTCCATATATAAAAAAAGAGAGAAGAAAAGATTGAGAAAATGGAGAAAGAAAAAGTTGTGGAAATACAAAGAAAATGGGGTTTCCAATGACTCATGGAAGATGAAAAAGAGGTAACTTTTCAGCTTGAATGGAAATGATAAAGAGAAGGAAAGAAGGTGTTATTCACATCACATTTCATAAGGATTTTCAGCCTATAAGCCTAAATGACCATACCATTATACTCAGCCCTTTTACAGACCTTGAAAAGACTCTTTTGATCTTGAATGAGCTAAAGCAAAAGTCGATTGGAAAATAAGGGCAAACCTATGGGTGAAATCATACATTATGTTTATCTTTGTGAGTGAGAGTGTTGATCTTGATTCCAGAACTTTAAATGATTGAACCATTGAGTAAATATGGAATCATTCTTTTTATGAGGGCATTTGAATACCTTTGTTGGGCTTGAACTTGCATTTGAAGCAAGTATAGTGAGCTTGAGATTCTTTGGTAATGGTGAGTCACAACTGGAATCTTTGAGTGCACAATTGATCCTTGCACGAGTAAGTAGAGGCTTTTTGTGTGCAATCATGATTGAGACTTGTGTAGCAATATTTGAGACATCCTTTTTGAACTGTTGAACTTGAGTTTTACTTGAGGACAAACAAAAGTTTAAGTTGGGGGTGTTGATGAGTCCCCGATTTGGACTCTTTTAGGGCTTTATTTTGATAAATTTAGTGTCCTCAAATGCATATTTTTTCTATATAACTTATAAAAATCCTTGAGTTTCAGGTATTTGGATTTATAGACTAAGCATGGACACTATTGGGCAGAAAGGCACAAGGCAGCTGAAAAGAACGAAGAAAAGACGGCTTGAGGATCGCCTAAACCATAGGCGAGTCGCCGAATGGCTATGGTCTCGCCTAATATTCCAGTGTGCCAAGCTCTGAGGGATAAAGTCTACTCGGTGAGATAAATGAGCAGTCGGTGAGTCGCTGAACGATTCCGCGATGCATTACTCCATCGCCTAATCTTACTGAACTTGAATTTGCTGAAGGCCAATGCAGAAAGGCGATGAACTAGACCAAAGGGCGGATCGCCGAGTGGATCGGCGATCCCGACTAACTGCGTCGAGTGGTCCTTTGCAGCACACTTCTTGACAACTATAAATACTTGTTTAAATTTTTAGCTTAGTATTAGATTTTGTATGCAATCAGTATCAAATATTATTTTCAGTTTTTAGAACTTAGAGTTTTGGAGACTTTGTTCTTTAGCTTTGAAGATTTCCATTTCTAAGCATTTGGAAGTGGGTATTGAAGATTCTTCATCTTTGACGTGTGTAATGACAATATTTATCATACCCATTTGATGGAAACACTTTTCGGTATCGATTTGTATCTCTTTACTATGTCTAGCTAAAACCCCAATTCTTGGGGTGTCAATATGTGAATATGGGTTGAATTTACTGCTGGGTATTGCTAATAGATAGTTAATTTGTTGTTGTTTAAAGGTGATTTCGTTTAGTAGTTGTGTTTTAATTTAATGGAGTTTTAGTTGCAAATACAATTTTATCTTCGTGTTTTTGACTTGTTCGAGAGAGGTTTTAAAAACAAAACTACTGAATCGATAGTTTGTGATTATTGGGTTGTCGTGGGTTCAGCTCGAGAGAGTGAATCTTAAACCCTCTCCCACACATTCAGCTCGAGAGAGTGATGGAATATGGCATAGGTTGTGCTTCATTGCCGCTTATTGGTGTTCGAGAGAAACCAATTTGATTCAGGGTAAATTGTTAGAGAGAAAATTTACCCCACTAAAGTCTAGCTTAGTTACCAATTTACAGTTATTTACTATCAATAGTATTTACCCGATTGTTTATTTTAGCCCATATTCCTTTCACATCCCAAGAATCTCGTCTCCATAATTGCATTTTCGTGTTTAGTTGTCATTTTAATTGATAATTGATTACAAAATCCCATTCCATAATTGACACTTGTGTTACGCTTTAATTTTATATGTTTTTCTTCATAAATGTTTATAGCTATAATTGACTTGAACACATTATGCTTTTCTCTTAATTCTCAATCACAAACCGCTTCCTTGGGACTCGACCCCAACTCACTGGTTGGGTTATATTACTATTGAACGACCATGGACGCTTAGTATTGGATGAAGCGCCAGGATACGTCAAGTCAAAAGTCGGGCTCGCCGACCTCTTCGGTGAGTCACCGACTAGACTCTTTGCTCTCCAAAATGCACATGTTCAAATACACTCCACTTTTCAACCTGCACAATCAACACCCATTATTCAAAATCAAACTTAAAACATTAAAAATTTGGGTTGCCTCCCAAGAAGCGCCTTGGTTAACGTCGTGGCACGACGCAAGTACCCATTCAAGCTTCGTTCTTGGGGTTTGCCATAGTATCACTAGGCAACCCCCCTTGTTGTCTTGGGTTCAGATGAGACGAAAGTTGACCCATTTGGGTCTCCAACTGCTTAACTGAGACTGAGTGAGAAGTCACTATCTTGTTGAGAGTCGAAACATCCTATTTCATTTCTTTTAAAACTTTATTGGACCCTTCAACCTTTTCGAGAATTCGTGCAACCATATCTTCCATACGGCTAACCTCAGAATCTTTGGGCTTTTGACGCTCATAGGGAGAAACATACCTATCCTTCTCTCCTTCTCTCCTTCTCTGTCCTTCCAAGTGGCATTACGATCACGCCAATCTCTATCCCGATTTCTCCAACCCTCATCTCTATTCCAACTTTGATTTCCACCCGGTCTTGGGGAGTTAGCACGATAACCTCATCCTTGGTTTGCTAGGAAGTTCACCTCCTCATTGTACATCGCTTCAAATTGGGCTTCATCGGGGTTCACTCCACCTATACGACAACATTAACACTCTTCGTACCAACACCCATGACATTTTTAGCCAAGATATGTAGTTGTGTCATCATTATTGCCATGTTTTGGTCTCTTTCTTGATCCTTCTCAATCTGGTCTTTTGTCATTCTAAAGTTGAGAGGAGAGACTTGGTCCTCACGAGTGTACCATGCCCTATTGATCTTGGTCATGCAATCAAGGAGTTCGGAGCCTACTTCATAGGTTGTTGCATTATAACACTGGGAACAAGTTGATGAACAACTCCTTTGTTCACCGAGTCAAGACTCGTATAAAAGTATTGCAGCAGAAAGTTGTTGGGCAATCCCTGAGTTGGGTATTGCAACACGAACTTCTTAAACCTCAGCCACGTCTCATGGAATGGCTCACCCTCCAAATGCTTGAAGCTTTGGATATTATCCCTAAGTGTCATCATCTTAGATGGAGGGAAAAATCGCACTTGGGACATTGTGACCAGCCCCATCCAAGAAGTGATAGAATCTCTTGGCAACTCAGCCAACAACTTGCTTGCCTCACCCATCAGAGAAAATGGGAACAACCTCAACCAGACCGATTCTTACGATATGTTCTTAAATGAGAACGGTCCACATACATCAGCAAAATTTATGAGATGCTCATGGAGATTATCATGAGCTAGCCCCCCAAATAAACTATTCAATTGTAGGAGCTGAAGCATGGTGCTTGTGATGTGGAAAACAATGTTTCCTTCAGCTGGAGGTAAATGAATGGCCCCAACACCACGCATTTAGACTGGGTCATTGATGTTTTGGTCATTAACATCGTTGAGGTTTCCTACATCATCTTGGTGTCCCACTTGGCTACCATTACTTCCGTTAACGCTCATCTCCTCCTATGTATTAACACAAGAAGAACACAATTTAACTTCACCAAAAGAATTTCAAACAACTCCACTCCCCAACAGTGGCGCCATTTTGACTTAATGTTTCAAGCACACCTCATCCAATTCTAGATGTCAACGATCGTAAATCAGTATAAAGCCTAACTAAATGAGTTGGGGTCGAATCCCACAGGGAGCGGTACGTGTTTTAAATTCAAATAGGAAGTACAAATGTGGTCTAATCAGCCATAGGAATAGAAATTATCAAAAAAGACATTAATCAAATTAAAGGGGTGACACGAATGTCAGATGGGGGTTTTGGTTTGTAATTATCAACTACTAACACTCACAACTAATTCGAAATAACAATAGGGAGAAGGATTCTCAGGGTGTGATCAATTGTAGGGAAATATAGGTATATGGGTAATTGAAACTACTAGTAAACAACTAAAAATCAGTGAGTAGGCTAGACTATAAGGTATGTAGCTTTCTAACGAACAACTGCCTCGAATCAAGTATCATTCGCAACTACAATTGATAAATTAAACCTCAATTAATGATTAAACTCACTTCAAAAGAGCATTTAAACTAGTAATTAACAATACCCATAAACTAATTCAATCCATAATCACATGATCACACCCCAAGAATTGGGGATTTAGACAAACATCATAAAATGATAAAAATTATTACTGAATCGATTATCCATCAACTGGGTAAGAGGGATTTAGTCTTTACAATGCTCAATTTGCAGAATATTCGAAACCCACTTCAAAAATCGCCAAATTGAATCTCTAAGGTTCTTCAATGACTATGAATAACTCAAGAAAAAACTCTTCTAAACTAATTCAGTCTTCTTCACACTAAGTTTTCCAAAAAAATGCCCTAAATAAAATGTTCAAAATCTAATATATAGTCACCGAACATAAGCCACGAAGGGCCGTTTGGCGAAGTAAGTCAAGCTCGCCAAACCACTCGGTGAGCTTCCCTTTGACCTCTTCCATCGCCTTTTTGCCTTGGCATTTAGCATCCTTGACTTCTGTAACTTTGGGTGATCTATCTTTGCTTCGCGAAACTGCTCAGCGATTCGACGACTGATCCTTTTCATTGCTAACTTGGTTTCTTTCCTCAGAGCTGGCACACTGGAACTTTAGGTGATCTGCTTAGCCACCTCGGTGACACACCAAGTGCTATTGGCGATCCACAGGCTCTCCCTTTTTCATTCCTTCAACTTGTTTCGTTCCTTTTTGTATGTTAGTTTCCTAGTTTTGTTCCTCAATCCATATACCTAAAAATCAAGGATTTAACATCAGTTTATGGCACAAAATAAGCATTTGAGGACACTAAATCTATATAAGCAAAGCCCCAAATGATTTCAAATCTCGGACTCATCATAGGACCTTCTTGGACAGTGCGAGTTAATATAATAGGACCCTCTTGTACAGTGAGACTTAGTATAGCAGGATCCGCCTGGATAATGGGGCTTAGTATAGCTGGACTCTCTTAGAAAATGATAATTAGTATAGAAAGACCTTCATGGACAATGAGACTTAGTGTAGTAGCACACTGTTGGACAAATGGGACTTCGTATAGTAGGAGCCTCTTGGATAATGAGACCCTGAGACTACTTACAGATTGCATGTAGTACCCCGAGAGACCCTACACATACCACTTAACATACATAATGCATAAGGAATGACAAAAAAAAGAGAGGATAGGAAAAACCATCTCACATCATAAAGGAATGTTTTTAACAGAAAAGCGGAATCATAACTATTCTTGAGAAGCCACTATAAACAAAGTAAGAGTGGTTGGAATGTAACGCATACAACACGTATCAGGTCTCAAAGAAAATAAAGAAAGAAATAAAATGGTTTTCATGGTATTGGCCTCGGAGTATGAAGACTAATCAATCCAAATCAATGGAGGAATAGTTCGATCTACCCACAAGTAGAAGGAAATATGTCAGACCCAATATTATAAAATAATATAAGCAAAAGTATGCATTAGTAAATGGAATGTTCTAAGTATGGGGAAATTAATAGAATGACATAAACATGATCATATTAGGATTTAAACATAATGAAAGGTTTGATGAAACATTTGAAGGTAACATAATTTATTTTGTGAGATATTTACCATTAACTGACGCTAGGACCATGCGAGTTATAATATGGAATCTTATGTAACCCTCACATTAAAAAGGGAATTCTACTGGCCAAGGTTGTCTCCGTAACATCCATTCATATGCTATTTGTGGATCCACTAGCTAGGTCATTTAAGATAATACTAAAGTAGAACGTACTTTGGAACAATTAAATTTCTTCTAGAGACCCGACCTTCGCTAACGGGAGATCCTCCATCTCAAAGTCCTCTGGGTCTTAAGTAAATTAGACTCATGAAGATTGCATAAAAAATAATCAAATTAGGTAAAATTGAATTTGACACTTGAGATTCCTTTGGGACCCAATGGATGAATTGAAATCCATTGATTAGTTGTCAAATACTTCTATAATCAATGCCTAGCAAGCTAGAGAGAAGGGGAGACTTGAAGCTTGGAATCCTAACTTTCTTCCCTGAGCTTGAGAGAGAATTAGAGAGGATGATCTTGTATGGAAATTGGGGATTTGAGCGAATGAGATTGTTTTAGCTAGTTTTAGGAGTTTAAATGTAGTTATAGGTCTTCAAATTAGGGTAAAAAAAATATAGTATATACATTAAATGCATAGGAAAAGACGTAGGTACCCTTAAGAATAACTATTAGAAAAAACTATGGTTGGGGTCTACGGTCCATATGGGAAGACTGTGGTTCTTCCTGACAAACTGTATATCAACAACTAGAGCTTAAAAATCTAATCAAATGCTACGAGCCCCCTTACGATTCGTCGTCTAGTGTACAAACTGTATCCCTAACCCTTAGTCCACATGTTACCCAAAAAACTCGAAAGTCTGAAAACCATTTCATGATTAAACTCTATGACCCGTAGAGAATATCACGACTCATAGGTCCTACCCATAGATCACAAATCCATCTAATTCACGAAGTGTAGAACCTTTCTATGGATGTCATCTACAACTTGTCATCCATTGTACGAACCGTCCCCATCAATACGTATATCATATATCAAATACTTGTCAATTTCAAAAAATCATAGCCAAAGTCTATGAGACTCTCGCTAGGATCAGTAGAAATATATACGACCTGAACGTCAATCCGTAGCATGAAATTTTGCAATATTTTTCTGAACTTTCCTATCGAAACTCCACTCAGCTTTTTGAGGTGTTACAATATCTCTCCCTTGGGAATGCTTGTCCCCAAATAGGACACAAAATAGCATAAATAGAGTAGGAGAGAAACTAACAACCTCATGAATGCAAGTATCATCATAATGCATATCAACAAGGAGAAATCACACCAAGATAAATCATAGAATAAAAGTCATGTTTTTCATAAACATGCATGCATATGAATACATGAAAATTACTAAGACACATGACTCTCGAAAAATAAATCATGAAGGACTAATACCTCAAGCTAGAATAAGAGCGCATGGAAATATATGAGGATACTTGGACATCATATAAATTTCGGCCTCCCAAGTAGCATGAACCGATTTCGGCCTCCCAAGTAGCATCCTAAACTAATTGATTTCTTTAAAGAACATTCACGGAAGCAACCTATTTATTTCTCAACTTTTGAACTTGATACTCTAAAATCTCAACCGAAACCTCTACATACGAAAAACATTCTCTAACTTCCAAGCTTTCTAAAGGCACAATGGACATCTAATCTCCAACAAACTTCTTCAATAAAGAGACCTGGAGTATTAGATGGACCGATGCTAAATCATTAGGTAACTACAATTCATAAGCAGCTTTCCTAATACGTCTCCAACATGTAATTTGGGCCAACATATTTGGGACTAAGCTTCCTTTTCTTCCCAAACCTCATCACACCCTTCATAGGTGAGATTTTCAAATAAACTCAATTTATCAATATCAAATTCAATAACTCTTCTTCTAATATTGGTATAATACTTTTGTCGACTTTCAGCCGTTATTAGCTTTTCATAAATAAGTCAAACATTTTCCATAGAGTCATGCACCAACTCGGATCTTATCAAAGTGACAACACTAACTTCAAATAAACAAATAAGAGAGCTACACCTCCTTAAATAGAGAGCTTTAAATGCATCCATTTTGATACTTTAGTGATAACTATTATTATAAGCAAACTCGATTCAAGGAAAATGGTCGTCCCAATTACCCTGAAAATCAATCACGCAAGCTCTCAACATATCTTCTACAGTTTGGATCGATGCTCGACTTTTCCATCAGTCTGTGGATAAAAAGCCATGGTGAGCTTCACTTGGGTATCAAGACCTTTCTGAAATAACTTATTCCAAAACTGAGATGTAAACTGAGTACTAGGATCGGAGATAATGGACAAGGACACTCCATGCAACCTTACCATTTCCCTAAATATAAATATTAGCATACTCTTCTGCTGAAAGTGAAGTCTTTAGGGAAGAAAGTAAGTCTATTGCATCATTCGGTCCACAATAACTAAAATCGAGTTGAACTGACGACGGGTACAAGGTAAACCCCTAATGAGGTTCATATTCAAATCTTCCTACCTCCATGTAGGAATACTAATATCTTGAGTCAAACCATTGAGTTTCTGATAGTTAACTTTCACTTGTTTACAATTTGGATATTTAGCCACAAATTTTGCAATATAATTGTTCATCCCATTCTACCAATAGATCTCTTGCAATTCGTGATACATCCTGGTGGCTCCAAGGTGAATAGATTATCGAGAATTGTGAGCTTCTTTCAAATTCTGATTTCTCAACTTATCAACATTTGGAACAAATAACCCTCTTTCTTAATTAGTTATTTTTACCTAATTCTTAATAAGGTATTTATTTAATTCTTTGCACCTTCTCTTAGTTTATATTTTCTATATGTGAAAGTCATATTTTTGTCATACTAATATATAAAATTCTATGTATAACTATTTTTTAAGTAATATGTGAGTCTCAATTATTTTATAAAGGTCAATAGTTCTAATTACTACTCTTCCCTTTTTCACTTTTTATGCCTAAATTTTTTTTAAAAAAATAATTAAGTAAATAAGACTGATATAATATCAAGCATTGCTTTCGTGAGCTATTGAATTACTTTATTCCATTTCTATATTGATTAAAAATACATTGTTACATCTATATGGAAGTGGAAGGAAACAATGCAAAATAGTAACTTTTTCTTAAGATTAAAAAACTGAAAAACAATACTCGTACTAAATTTCTTCATATAAACAACCTCATTACCCTCAAAAGGCAGGGCTAAGACTTTGTTCATATCACCCTTTTCAAATTTCACTTTTAGTATTAAAATGAATATGTTATTGTTGTTGTAATAATTTCATCATATTTATTTCAACTAAATACGACGAGCCATTAAGTTCATCAAATTTTAATAATTCACATATTAAATGAATCGCTTTGTCTACATTTCTTGATGACTTTTTTTATCTTCATTATTTTAGTGTTACATTTAGACATATTAAATATTAATTTGTTGATTTTCATAAATATAAATTTACATATATAATGTGATCTAGAACCCTCATATATGATCTTCTTTTTTAACAATAAATTTTATCATCTTATTATTAGCATATCAACTATTGTGATCAAATAACATTTTCCAATTGAGCATTTTCTAGGTTAACCTTTTCTTTAGTATATTTTTCAGATTACATATGTTTATTTAAAAAAAATTAAGAGATTATATGAAAATTTTAATTTTGCATCCAAACGATCCTACTTTTCTAATTCAAAAATAATGAAAACATGATAAGTTCATAGTAATAAAGAAGAATTATTAGTTTATTTTCTCGAGAAATATTAAGTACAATAACTTTTAAACATAGATCAAGAATAGTACATCTTAACTATAAATGATGCAATTACAATCGTCACCTAAACAAGTTCCTCCAAGAAGTGTTCCTGTAATACCAGGAGGATCAGGCTTATTTTGGTACTTGTCAAAACATTGGGTATTGCATTTTTCTAGATCACAAGGTTTGACAGCTCCTGGAAGTGGATAATTACATTCTTTTGAAGCTTCAAGATGGATTCCTCTTGTCTTGGTGCCTTAATTTGTTTAGACATACAAAAAATAGAAAAATAAAACATTATGAGAAACAATATTGATCAATTATTCAAAGACTGTGAAATTAGTATGTGGTCTTTATATTCATATACAATTTTATAAGATTAAGACATACTAAGTATAAGATTCCCATCAACAAAAAAATTAAATAAATCAAAATGCCACTTACAGAGAACAATGAAAAGGACAGATAGACAGACAACTAGGCTTGAAAGGTTCTTCATGATTCCTAATCAAATTGAACCTATGAAAGTTTTGATGGTAGGAGTAAAGAGTTATGAACTATATATTGGACCATATTAGTGAAACAATGTAGGCACAAATATGTATTACTACATGAGATGTACCAATTATGATAGAAATGCACAAGAATTGTGAGATCGTGCAAAAAGACTTTATATGACATTCAATGACAAAGAGAAATCAAAAAATGAAATGTTAGAAAACATAAGTCATCATAATGGTCAATGCAAGCTAATCATCTTATAAAACACTTATGAGATACTTTAGAAAGTAACTTAGTTCATTATTGTGGGAAGTTTACATTTATCCGACATAGATCGTGTGAGCTATAACATGGAATCAGTGACTATCCCACACCAAAAAGAGATGTCTTTACTTGGAAAGTTAAGAACCATAAACTTTAGTTAACGTGGATCAAATAGCTAATGTATATCTAAGATAAACCTATGGTGGGACATAGTTATGGAACATGGGTAATCACCGCTTGTCCACTCGGTGCTAATCATAAATCTCATGGAACTATCATTAATCATATTTATCTTTATTATCCATGGAAAGACACAGTTAAGTAGTCAATCCAAGATACAGCTCTTTAAGAATATGTCCCGACCCAGACTGTCGTGATTGCCACCCATACTAACCCTTTGGTGGGAGAACCACTACAACAACTCAAACCAATCAACTAAAGCAAAAGCTAATGCATTTAAGGATACAAAAGCAAGTTAAATACTAAGGAAATAAATAGGGAGTTCCTATAAACTTCAAACAAGAGTATATCAACTAAACAATTGTGGAAGTAACACCTAGAACCTGAAAGTCAATGTAGCAAAGTATCTAACAACGAACTAAGTATAAACAAGAAGGGATACAACCCCAACTAATGTACTAATAACTAATACAACTGTCTAAGTCCGAAATATGGACAAAGAGGAAGGAAAACTCATGGCTTCCCGGAAGAATTGGCTCACAATTGAATTCGAACGACGATCACTGATCTTCTAAGCGAGGTCTGCTAATAGCCGCCGGAAAATGCCTTGTACTCAACAAAAATAAGAGCAAGTGCAGTATCAATACACAACCTCAGTGTACTGGTAGGATCACACGGCTATCCCACTAGGTGTAACTTAAGTAAGTCAATACAACATTATAAACATGCAAAATACCGAACATATATAATATCGATTATCACATGCTCAACAATAAACACAATTAAGACAAGTAATTGGTCCTCTCATGGATCCCAAACCCAAACAGTTAGCATACCGGAACGTGGTGTTCAATCCAATGTTTATACCAGAAAGCGGCAGCCGATCCCATAATTATGCCGAAACATGGCAACCAATCCCAATTAGTTATGCCGGAACGTGGCAACCGATCCATTCAACACGCCACAATCACAATCACAAGTTTTTTCTCTAGTTCATACAAACAAGTCATGATTCATGGCATTCATCATTCATCCATCTCATTTACAACAACTATGATCAACAATGAAACATTCACATACATGCAAGTATCATAATGAAGCAAGAACAAACATACATCACACAATCACAGAATCACAACCATCACCTACCTCGAAACAATCTTGAAACCCTAAGAAACTAGACCCTTCCCTTTCCGGATTCGTTTCGCTTGTTCTTGGTCTACAAACAATCAATATAATACGGGAATCAATAAACATTAACTAATTATCCGAATTACTAACAATTCTATGAACCCTAGATCAAACCCATGATCCCAAGTATCTAAAATAGGGATGTTTCCACCATAGAATGTAGATCAAAACTCTCCCCCATCGATAATTACCCATTATATTACGTTCTATGGATCGAAAAACGAATTCTGTGAGTGAAAAGATTAACTTTAGCCTCAAGAATGGTGGAAAACTGTTAAGAGTCGCTTGGGGTTCGTTCCTTAGCTCTAAAAATCATAAAGTAAAGAATTAGGCCATTTAGGGATTTATTTATGACCTTAAGTCGCGTTGAACCCGCCATAGCGGCCCTCACCCCGCTGCAGCAGCCCTTACCCCGTTGCAGTGGCGCCGCCCTGGCGGCTAATATCCCACCCCAGCGGTTTGTACGAAACCAGTGAGCTATTTTAATAAATCCAAGACCCCCATTTCACAATACACCTCTAACCAACTACATTCAGAAAATACCCTTCACGCTAAGATCAATTTCGGGAGTTCTACTCGCCCGAATTTAATTCTGTAAAGTCATATGGATTCCCTAAAGAGTTATCTAACTACTCATGTAATGAAAATCAGAATTAACTCAACCAATTGTTACTAGATTTACCTACACCTTAATGACTCCGATTTCTTCCAAATCTGGACTAGGCTGTGAAATTTCAAGTTACTACGAAAAGGTTTTCGGACCCAAAATTTTTCCCAGTTGGCTTTTCTATAACGACGAAACCCGGTTGTCACAATAGATACAATTTGCCCATCACTCATCCCCGAGTGACAACTTAGGAAAAATAGGCTAAATTAAAGATGAAGTAGTACCTGAATCGATGAACAATTGGGGATACTTCTCTCACATGTCCCTCTCAGTCTGCCAAGTAGCTTCTTCAACTCGGCGATGCTTCCATTGAACTTTCACATACTTAAACTCCTTGGTTCTCAACTTGCGCACATCACGATCAAGAATTGCAATCGGTTCCTTGTGTCCCAATTAATGATATAATCCCCGTCACCATGATACCTCTTCAACATGGACACATGAAATACCAGATGAACACCCGATAGATTGGGAGGTAAAGCCAATCTATACACTATCGATCTCACACATTCAAGAATCTCAAATGGACCAATGTATCTAGGACTTAGCTTACCTTTCTTACCAAATCTTATCACCCCTTTCATGGGTAATACCTTAAGAAGAACATTTTCACCGGTTTGAAAAGTCATATCTCTCACCTTATGATCCGCATACTTCTTTTGTCTACTCTGGGCTACTAAAACTTTAGAATGAATACTCCTCACCTTATCTTGAGCATCCTTCACTATATCAACCCCCAAAGGTTTCACATCCCCACACTCGAACCATCTTATTGGTGATCTACTTCCCCTCCCATAGAGTGCCTCAAATGGTGCCATATCTATGCTGGAGTGATAACTATTATTATAGAAGAATTCACATTAAAGTAGGAACTTATCCCAATGCCCTCCAAAATCAAATACACATTCCCTCAACATGTCCTGTAACACTCGGATAATCCTCTCTGATTGCCCGTCCATCTGTGGTTGGAAGACTGTACTAAAAGTGAGTTTTGTACCCAATTCATCATGTAATTTCCTCCAAAATTTGGATGTGAATTGGGTACCACGGTCTGAGATGATAGAGTTGGGCACCCCATGTAACCTCACTATCTCTTTAACATAAACTTTAGACAATTGTTCAGCATTATAAATTATTCTTACCAGAATAAAATGGGCTCACTTGGTCAATCTATCAACCACTACCCAAATAGAATCAAACTTTCCCAAAGTCTTGGGAAGACCAACCACAAAATCCATGGCTATCCTTTCCCACTTCCATTTCGGAATTGGCAATTTTTGAAGCAAACCTGCAGGCCTTTGATGTTCATACTTCACATGTTGACAATTTTGACACTTCGCCACAAACTCCACTTTATCCTTCTTCATGCCCTGCCACCAATAAATTCGCTTCAAATCTCGATACATCTTGGTCACACCCGGATGAATAGAATATCGCGAACCATGAGACTCTGCCAACAATTTCTCAATCAAGTCATCTACTCTAGGAACACATATTCTCCATATAAAATTGAGCACACCATCCGCATCAAGAGTGGTCTCTTGTGCCTTACCATTCACAGTCTTCTTTCTAAGCTCCTCTAAATTCTCATCCTCAAATTGTTTGGCCATGATCTCCTCAATGAATGTGGCCCTTACTTCAATTCTATCTAACAACCCGCTTCTTTCTGAGATGTCCAACTGCATGAACTTAGACTCTAAGGTCTGAATTTCCTTAGCCAAAGGTCACTTGGATGCACTCAAGCGAGCTAAACTACCCATACTCACCGCTTTTCAACTCAAAGTGTTAGCCACCACATTAACCTTGCCCGGATGGTATTGAATGGTTACATCATAATCCTTTAGTAGATCCATCCACCTTCGTTGTCTCAAATTTATATCCTTTTGAGTTAACACATGCTGCAAACTAGGATGATCGGTAAACACTTCACACTTAACACCATAAAGGTAATGCCGCCAGATCTTAAGAGTAAACACTGCCGCTGCCAACTCCAAATTATGTGTTGGATAATTCCTCTCATGCACCTTAAATTGACGCGAGGCATAAGCCATAACATTCTTATCCTGCCTCAACACAGCACCCAAACTAGAATGTGAAGCATCACAATAAAAAATAAAATTTCTACCTTCAACCGGTAATGCTAGAATAGGTGCGGTGGTCAAAGGAGTCTTGAGCCTTCAGAAGCTCTACTCACATTTTTCAGTCCATTCAAATGGTATCTCCTTTTTGGTCAAATTAGTCAAGGGAGTCGCAATAGAACCAAAGTTCTTCACAAATCAATGATAATAGATAGAGAGCCCAACAAAACTCCTAACTTTCGTCACAGAGCTAGGCCGAACCCAATTCTTAACCGCCTCAATCTTTTGAGGATTTACCATTACGCCTTCTTTTGAGCCTACATGTCCAAAAAATGCAACCGATGTCAACCAAAATTCACATTTCAAAAATTTAGAATACAACCTTTGTTTCCCAAGAACACCCAAAACAATGCGAAGATGGTCATCATTCTCTTCCTCACTTTTCTAATAGACCAAAATATCATCAATAAAGACTAGCGAAAGAATCAAGAAATGGCTTGAACACTCCATTCATTAAACTCATAAAAGTTGCGGGTGCATTAGTCAAACCAAAAGACATAACCAAAAACTCAAAGTGCCCATAGAGAGTTCTAAACGCCGTTTTGGGCACATCCTCAGGCTTAATTTTCAATTGATGGTAGCCAGACCTTGAATCTATCTTAGAGAAAACTGATGCACCTTGAAATTGGTCACGAAGATCATCTATTCGAGGCAAGGGATACTTATTTTCAATAGTGACCCTATTCAATTGTCGGTAGTCTATACACATTCTCATACTACCATCCTTTTTCTTAACAAACAAAACTAGAGCACCCCATGGGGAAACACTAGGAAGAATAAATCCCTTGTCAAGAAGCTCTTGGATTTGACCCTTAAGCTCTCTTAATTCTGCCGGAGCCATGCGATATGGAGGGATGGAAATGGGATGAGTACCAAGCTCTAAATCAATGCAAAAATCTATATCTCTATCCTAAGGCATACCAGACAAGTCATTAGGAAACACTTCTCTAAATTCTGACACCACAGGAATAGACCCAATGGATGGAGCCTCAATCTCAACATCCCTAATATGGGCCTAATACGCCAAACAACCCTGCACTATCAATTTCTTAGCCCGAATGAAGGATATGATCTTAGTTTGATTAGGGTTGTACACCCCTTCCCACTCTAATTTTTCCCTTCCCGGAATTTCTAGAGTTACAGACTTAGTATTACAATGAAGCACGACATAATAGGGGGACAACCAAGTCATGCCTAAGATTATATCAAAGTCAGTCATATCCCAAATCACCAAATCACCCTAAGTCTCAAAACCCATAAACTAAATAGGACAAGCATGATAGACAGGGGTAACTATGACTGACTCTCCAACTGGGGTGGAAACATGGATAGGGGCATCAAGTACATCACAAATCGTATCAAATTCTAAGGCAAATAATACGGATACATTAGAATAAGTAGAACCCAGATCAAATAACACATTAGTCATCCGGTCACAGAAAAGAATAGTACTTGTGATCACTGCGTCAGACGCCTCTGCCTCATTATTTCCTGAAAATTCATAACATTGAGCCCTATCATCTTGACGAGCCACTTTCCTGCCTGGTTGCACGTTACCCCTGCATGCACTACCATTTCCTCTACATCCACGGCCTTACTGATTACCTCCTCACCCACCTTGTGAACGTCCTCTACCATTATTACCATTCCCCGCAAGTACCACTACTCTAGACTGCTGCTGCGCGAAATCTCACACACGTGGGTGGGGACAATCTCTCCTCATATGCCTAGGTTCACCAGAGTTGTCATATGTACAATCAAAAGATGGCCTGCTACCACTAAAGGTGCGACTCCCTAGCTATCCTGAATCAAATTATTAGGTGGAGTTCCCAAGTAAATACATGTAGAGGCGGGCATAACGTACTGAATTGGTTTGGCTGCAAGCGTTTTTCTTCCGGACCCCTTGGAATAAGAACCTTGAAAGTTACCCGAGTTTTTAGCCCTTTTTGCCCATGCCTTAGCATGACTGTCTCACCTCACCCTCTCCACTTTCTTAACATAGTTTTTTACCTCATTAAAGCTACTCCAGCAGAAGTCATATGAACAGATAATACTTGCAACTCATAATTTAGTCCCCTAATAAGTAATCAGATTCTCTCTTTCTCAGTAGTCACCAATTGAGTAGCGTATCTAGACAAAACATGAAACTTGGCATCATATGTAGCCACAGTCATACCACCTTGCTCCAAAGCCATGGACTCATCCTTCTTGCGATCCCTCAAAGTCCTAGGAACATATTTCTCCAAAAATAGAGCATGAAATCGGGTCTAAGTAAGTGGGTGTAAAGTAGAAGATCTGCAGTCCATATAAGCTCTCCACAACTCCTTAGCCTGACCTTGAAGTTGAAAGGACACAAACTCAACCCCATGCTGATTGACAATTCCCAACTTATGAAGCCTCTCATAGCAATCTAAGATGAACTCATAATCATCCTCATTCTCAGAACCAAGAAACACATGAGTCTTTAAATTCAAAAACTTAGTCAACATTTCATACTCATTACCAGTCATAACAGAACCCAACAAAGGACGGAAGAAACCATCATTACCTCCAGTCCCACCCACCTTGGGCGCAGCGCTAGCAACAAGGGGATTAGTAGGATCTTGAGTTTCTTGAGCAGAAGGAAGCACTCCAGGACCAACCAACCCTTTCAAGAATGACATGAACACCGGTAGTCTCAGCCTGCACTTCTTCCTATTGTCCAACATCCTCAACATTCTCAACCTCAATATCTTCTTCAATCTCTTCATGATGCACATGAGGGTTCTCATTCATAAGAGCTCCATTCCCAGCAGGCGCTACTCTTCCACGGCCTCTACCCTTAGCTCTTTCTCTACCCCTACGTCGATCGCGACCTCTCGCTGTATATTCCTCAGTGGAGCATTAACAGGAGCTACGGGCATGACGCCGTAGTATCTAGTATTAACCATCTGCAGACAAAAGAGTAAAGGAGGTTAGATACCAATTTGAATAGACAGATACCCATTTGAATCAGGTCATAGCACGAAAGGAGACAAGAGAAAATAGAGAGATTTCCTAAAGTCCTATAGCCTCTCGAAGAATAGTAAAGGCGTCCCAGTACCGTTCCGCAAGACTCTACTAGACTCGTTTTGATACATTGAGATAAACAAACCTCGGCTCTGATATCAACTTTTTCACGACCCAGACCGTCATGATTGACACCCACACTAACCCTCTGGTGGGAGAACCACTACTACAACCCAAACCAAGCAACTAAAGCAAAAAACTAAGGCATTTAAGGATACGAAAGTAAGTTAAATACTAAGGAAAGAAATATGGAGTTCCCATAAAATCTAAACAAGAGTCTATCAACGAAACAAATGCGGAAGTAACACCTAGAACCTGAAAGTTTAGGCACCAAAACATCTATCAATAAACCAAGTCTAAACAAGAAGGGATACAACCCCAACTAATGTACTAATAACTAATAGAACTGTCTAAGTCCGAAATGTGGACAAAGATGAAGTAGAACTCATGTCAGCCCGGAAGAATTGGCTCACCCTTGAATTCGAACAACGATCACTGATATTCTAAGCGAGGTCTGCCAATAGTCCCTGAAAAATGCCCTGTACTCAACAAAAATAAGAGCAAGTGCAGTATCAGTACACAACCATAGTGTACTGGTAGGATCACGCGACTATCCCACTAGGTGTAACATAAGCAAGTCAATACAACATTATAAACAGGATAAATACCAAACATATACAATATCGACTATCACATGATCAACAATATACACAATTAAGACAAGTAATTGGTCCTCTCATGGAACTCAAACCCAAGCAGTTAGCATACTAGAACGTGGTACCCGATTAATGTTTATGCCGAAATGTGGCAACTGATCCCATAATTACGCCGGAACGTGACAACCGATCCCATAATTACGCCGGAACGTGGCAACCGATCCCATAATTACGCCTAAACGTGGCAACCGATCCCAATTAGTTATGCCGAAACGTGGTAACCGATCCCAATTAGTTATGCCAAAACGTGGCAACCGATCCATTCAACACACCACAATCACAATCAGAAGTATCTTCTCAAGTTCATACAAACAAGTCATGATTCATGGCATTCATCATTCATCCATCTCATTTACAAAAAGTGTGATCAACAATGCAACATTCGCATACATGCAAGAATCATAATGAAGCAAGAACAAACATACATTACACAATAATAGAATCACAACCATCAACTACCTCGAAACAATCTTGAAACCCTAAGAAACTTGATCTTTCCTTTTCCGGATTTGTTCCGCTTGTTCTTGGTCTACAAACAATCAATATATTATGGGAATCAATAAACAAACACTAATTACCCGAATTACTAACAATTCTATGAACCCTAGATCAAACCCATGATCCCAAGTATCCGAAATAGGGATGTTTCCACCATATAATCTAGATAAAAACCCTCCCCCATTGATAATTACCCATTCTATTACGTTCTACGGAACGAAAAATGGATTTGGGGAGTGAAAAGCTTACCTTTAGCCTCAATAATGGTGGAAAACTGTCAAGACTCGGCCGGGGTTCGTTCCCTAGCTTTAAAAATTGAAAAGTGCAGAATGAGGTCGTTTAGGGGCTTATTTACAACCTTAAGTTGCGTCAAGCCCACCACAACGACCCTCACCCCGCTGCAGCGGCCCCGCCCTGGAGGCAAATATCCCGCTCTAGCGGCTTGCACGGAACCAGTGAGCTATTTTAATAAGTCCAAGGCCCCTATTTCACAGCACACCTCTAACCAACTACGTTTAGAAAATACCTTTCACGCTAAGATCGATTTCGGGAGTTCTACTCGCCCGAATTCAATTATGTAAAGTCGTACGGATTCCTTAACGAGTTATCTAAGTACTTACGTAATCAAAATCATAATTAATTCACCCGATTGTTACTAGATTTACCTACACCTTAATGACTTCGATTTCGTCCAAATCTGGACTATCTTGGGAAATTTCAAGTCACTACGAAAAAAAATTCCGACCCAAAATTTTTCCCCGTTGGCTTTTCTATAATGACGGAAGCCGGTCATTACAGAATAGCTCCTTACTCTTGATTCAGGTTAGGTGAGAAAACCTTTCAACCTTATGAATCCTTTTTGTGAGAAAACCTTTTCACAAACATGTTTGAGTAGTATGTAAAACATCCTTTTACAAGAACAACAACAACATTGATGCTTCACTCTACAAGCGACCTTAGATCATCTATATATATATAAAAGGAGAAGAAAAAAAGATACATATCACTACCACAATTTTTTAGAATTTTTAATTTAAATAATTTTAAATAATCAATATTCAATAATTATTTAAATAAAATAGACACATGTCAAAAATTACAACTAGACCCATTTATGTAATTCTACGGTAGTGACACAACATTTTAAATAAACAAAAATAAATTATTATTAAATAATTTATATTTTAAAGAATCAATAATCACTAATTAATTAAACTAATATAGACACATATCAATACTTAGATTTAGATCCATTTAATTCTATGGTAACTAAATTTAATTTTAAATAATCAATAAATAGACCCATTTATGTAATTCCACGGTTGTTACACAATATTTTAAATAAACAATAATAAATTATTATTACATAATTTTAAATTTTAAATAATCAATAATCCCTAATTAATTTATATATATATATATATATATGTTACACCAAAAAGAAAAGAAAATCAGAAAAGGAGCAAAACAAATATTAACTACTCCATGCGAAGGAGTGTTTTTAAACATAATTTATATTGAACTAATGAAGTTAATTTAAAATCAGAAATTAAAAATTAAAAATTTTAAAAAAAATAATTCTTAAAAATCTTTTTAAGGAGAAGAATATGTATGCACGATTGAGTCTTTTTTTACAAACATAATTCATATTGAATTAATTCTCTTTATTTAAGAAATTAAAAATAATTAAATTTTAAATCTGAGAATTTATTTAAATCTAAAAATATTTTAATTTTAAACAAAGAAAAGAAAAATATAATTGTACCATTTAATATATATATATATATATATATATATATATATATATATATATATATATATATATATATATATATATATATATATATTCTCACGTTTAAAAAAATACATATATAACTACCTGTCACGACCCAGACCGTCGTGAGTGGCACTCACACTAACTCTTCGGTGGGAGAACCAAAACTACAGCCCAACTAATCAACTTAACCAAAGTAATACACATTTAAAGCTACGAAAGTGGGTTTAAATAACAATTAAAATGGAGTCCCCATAAAGTCCAAAGTTTTAAACAAATAACTAACCCAACTAATGCGGAAATTCAATGCCTAGGACATAAAAGTCATTGTACCCAAACTCTACTAACGACAAGTCTAAGAAAAAGGGGTACAACCTCGAAACTAAACAACAGCTTAAACAAAAATCTGAGTCCGAAAAGAGTGGACTTAAACAAGAAACATTCATGGCAGCCTAGAAGAACTGGCTCACCCTTGAATCCGGTCACACTCTTTAATCACCTAGCAGAGGCCTATCAATAGCCACCCGAAGATGCCCTGTACTAAACAAAGAAAGAGCAAGTGCAGTATCAGTACACAACTACAGTGTACTGGTAGGATCACGCAGAGATCCCAAAGGTGAAAGTAAAACTCACATATACAATATTAGTCATCACTTACAAAGAACGCACAATTTCACAAGTCTCAAGAGATACAATTATCCTTTTAGAGAAACATACAGTCTTCCAATATCAATCATCATTAGATATGAACGTAATCATCACAAGTATATACATAGCACAATTCAATGGTCTTCTCTGGGAACCCAATTCAATGGTCCTCTCATAGAACCTAAACCCAAACTGTTAGCATACCAGTTCGTGGTATCCAATCCAAGTTAGTGTGCCAGAACATGGCAGCCGATCTCATGTTTATGTCGGAGCGTGGCAACCGATCCCATGTTTACGCCAGAACATGCAACTGATCCCATGTTTATGCCGGAAGTGGTAACCGATCCATTCAACAAGCCACAATCACAATCACAATGTGCATTCTCATAATCATACAATCAAGTGTTGATTCATGGCATACAATCATTTGTTCATACTCAATTACATTAGGTGTGATCAATAGGTTTCATTCATACATACATGCAATACAATGAAGCAATTACAAACATATATCACACCAACATGAAATCACAACCATCACCTACCTCGAATCCAAGCTTGAATCCCCTAAGGCACTTGAATCTTCCATTTCCGGATTTTTTTCACTTGTTCTATGTCTACAAACAATAATTTATACGCAAGGATCAACAATCAAGACCCAATTACCCGGATCATAATCAATTATATCAATCCTAGGTCAAACTCTTGATCCCCATACCTAGATTAGGGCTTTTTCCCACCATCCAAACCATTCCAAAACCCTTCCCCAACAATAATCACCGAAGAAACTAAGTTCTACAGATCGAAAAATGGATTCTGAGAGTGAAAACCTTACCTTTGGCCTCAAGAATGGTGAAAAACTGTCAAGAAAACCCATGAGGTCGTTCCTTAGCTCTAAAAATTGAAAAGTGCAGAATAAAGTCATTTTGGGGTTTATTTACGACTCTAGGTCACGTCAGACCCGCCACAGCGGCTTTCGCCCTGCTACAGCAACTCCGCCAGAGCGACCAAAATCACTGCCCAAGCGGCTTGCACAAAATAGTGAGTTATTTTAATAATTGCAAGACCCCCATTTCACAACACACCTTTAACCAACAACGCTCAAAAAATATTGTTCACGCTAAGATCGATTTCGGGAGTTCTACTCACCCAAATTCAAATCCGTAAAGTGGTACAGATTCCTTATTGACTTATCTAACTACTAATGTAATCAAAATCATAATTAGGTCACCCGATTGCTACTAGATTTCCCTACACCTCAAAGACTGCGATTTTGTCCAAATCTAGACTAGGTTGGGAAATTTCAAGTTACTACGAAAATGTTTTCCGACTCAAAATTTTTCCCCATTGGCTTTTTACCTAACGAGGGAATTAGGTCATTACAATAGATACCAATTTACCCATCACTCATCCCCGAGTGATCAACTAGGAAAGACTAGCTAAAGTAAGGGTAGAGTAGTATCTGTATCGTCGAATTACTGGGGATACTTGTCTCGCATGCCCTTCTTATCGTATCTCATTACCCTCTAAGGGATTCACATCTCCAACCTCAAACCAACCAATCGAATACCTACATCCTCCCTTACAATGCCTCAATGAAGTCATCTCAATACTTGAGTGATAAATATTGTTATATGTAAACTTAACTAACAACAAAAATGATTCCCAACAACCACCAAAGTTGATCGTACACACGTTTATAGCATGTTATCAAGGACCTTGACACAATCATTCGGATGAATCCTTTAGAACTTAAGCATGATAAAATTCCAAGTCAATACTTGCTACAAAAAGAAGTGAACCTGAATCAACAAACACACACTCACAATACCCAAACAATCTTAGTTCTTAACAATATCTCTATCCCACAATATGAATTCCCATGAGCTTAAGTTATAACAAATTTGATCTTTAAAAATCAAATACTTATCGAGGGATATGTCCATGCATACAACCCCTCCAATAACACTATCAAAATGCAAGATTTAGTAATTGTAGATTACCTCTTAAGAACAGTAGAATTGGACCTAATGATCCCCATATTCAACCATACATACTCGATACATGACCTCGTCGACTAGAGGAATATTAAGATTGCCGAACAACAACAAATACGCATGGTAGCTCATCTATAAATTCTCATAAGCAAGGTGGTACATGTAGAACCACTAAAATACTTGAATAACGCCAAGACAACACCAATTATGTCTTTCGAAATAACCAAATCTTCCCAATCTTTCCACTCAACCAAGAGAACATCGCAGGATTTGGTACCCCTGATCCACTATTAGGGATCCACCCACAAAAGTGAAAACACACTAGAGCATAGCTAGTGAATCATACTCACAACACTAACAACCATCATAAACACTCCGACATTTTACCTTATTATAAACCAACACTTTTAAAAGGGAAACCTTTCTTAGGTACCTAACAATCAATAGTAGTAAACTTACGAATCACTCCATGTGTAAGTCCTTTCAAATGCTCAATACCGAATACAATTGATCATTCCTCACCTTGCCCATTCATAACTTGATAAAATACATCACCACGAATGTAGACTCATAATGAAAAATTTGAATTGTAATTTCCACCATATAACACCATCCCTTTCTCTATCAACATTAGCTTGAATGTTGAAGATTTTTTTATGAAATCATGGATCGCCACTTATCATCGATCGTATCTCAATTGATCTTACAATATCCTTCGCTAAAAATTCAATCGTACTCATTACTAAACTCAGAAACAAAAACAAAGCACTTATCATCACGCTCAAGTTACACTCTGCACAATCCTTTCTCAAGTGTTTTTCAATAGTTTTTAACCCATCTGATGGACCTATCAAACTATTACCATAGCCACAACAAAACAATGAAATCACGCGTCTCTGTACCCAATTATCTACCCCTCTGAAGATACATGTTTAGCCTTAAGAATCCAATGAAATATTCTTGTTCTCGCCTCTCTCTAAAGGTTGTACTACATTCTACTATATTTTCCTTTCTTATACCTCTAGCTCTTTAACATTCTATTCGAGTGGTGTCCTACCATCTCTTATAATTTTCCATACAACCACGTTACTCACCAAGTATTAGAAAACCACAACCTTAAATACTTGCAAGTCGTAATTACTATACAAAAATTCACTTAACCAACAATTTTATTATATAGTTGCCTCCCGTCTAAATCCATCATGAACTCTTGTTACCATTACGCTCAGTCATCCTTGACTATCACTACGAAGCCAACATTTCATCAACACGACACCTCAAACTCAGGTAAACTCATCAAATTCAAAGGACTAACACCATTTTATACGTACCTTCTTGCTAAATATTTCAATTTCCTTCACCCAGGAATACACAATGGGACTTTCTTTATCCATAAGCTGGTCTTTTCGGTATCAATGCACTTCTTTATGGTTTAAGATAAATTCACCAGTCCTCATACCACCCTCCTTCTTATTAACAAACAAGACTGGAGCACCCCACTTGAAAACACTAGGATGGATAAACCCTTTATCAAGAAGCTCCTGGATTTGAGGTTTAAGCTCTCTCAATTCGGACACCACATGAATAGACTCAATAGAGGGGGATTCGACTGAATATGAGCCAGTCACGCCAAACAACCCTGCCCCACCAGTTTCCTACCCCATACGAAAGGCATGACCTTAGCTGACTTAGGCTTGTACCTCTTTCCCATTCTAACCTTTCCCTACTCGGGATCTTTAGAGTTACCGACTTAGAATTACCATTAAGCATAACATAATAGGGGGAGAACCAAGTCATGCCTAAGATTATATCAAGTCAGTCATTTCCAACATAAGCAAATCAGCCGAAATCTAAAAATCCATAATAGAACAGGACCACACGATATACATGGGTCACTACAACTGACTGTTCAACTAGGGTAGAAACATGGATGGGGGACATCAAGTATATCACAAATCATATCAAATTGTTAGGAAAATCACACGGACACATAAGAATAAGTAGAACCCGGATCAAACAAAATAATAGTCATTTGGGCACAGACAAGAGTAGCTCTTGTGACCACTGTATCACACCCTCAAACTCGATCTTACCCCGAAAAACATAAAATTGAGCTACGTCCTCTTGATGGGCAACCTTCTTGCCTGGCTGCACTACTCCTCTTCCTGCATTACCATTTCCACGGTCTCCACAGCCTCGCTGATTTCCTCCTCATATGCCCAGGTTCTCCATAATTTTAACACACCGTATAACTTATATTCGATTGTTGAACAGTTAATTAGATTGTGGAGGTTAGTTCGGGTACGATTCGGGGTCCATGACTAAGGGAAAACACGGGAGACAGGGCTAAGATTCTGTCTCTCCCTATCCTACTCTGGCGGAAGAAATCCCGCTTTGGCGGCCTCGCCTTTTGGCGGGAAAATCTTGCCCCAACGGCCTCAACAGAAACATAACCCCTGTCAACAATTTTTTGAGGTTCTTTTCTTTTCTAAATTCCCCAACGGTGTCCAGCTATAACATATGCAGTATTAGAGTAATTCTCTTACCTAGGACTATCATTGTCTACCCTCTGGTCAACCCAATGAAGTACGCACTTTAGAATCCCTTTACATCGTTTCAACACTACCACACACATATCCCCAGGATGCATTCAAACTCTCACACAGTTATCTATTGGTCGCAATGTACGTCCAAAGTTCTTGCTTATGAACCACATCGTAATTTATCTAGACCCCTGAACCTAATCTCGTGATGACCATCTTTTCACAACAAGTTTCACGACACTCAAACAATTACAACTTGCAGACAAGTCCAAATTCTTTATTTAGTTTGTTCCATAGATGACCATTACTGATCATTTATGCCTTATTCGACCCATAAGGCCAGATACCAATTGGACCCTTCTCAGTGCCAATTAACTTGCTTGTGTCCCTGCAGCCGGGACTACGACATCTAGTTCACTTTGTTGAGAAACCGATGAGTCCACATATTGGACTCATTTAGGGCTTTATTTTGATAGAAATAGTGTCCACAAATGTTTATTTTGTCTCAATATCTAATGAAAATTCTTATGTTTCATGTATTTGAAGTTTTAGTGGAAGCATGGATACTTAGGCGCAAAAAGGAACAAAAAGGCAGAAAAGAACAAAGAAGCTAAAGCCTGAGCATCTCTAATCACACTTGGCGATTCGTCAAAGGGACGCACTCCGCCCTTTGTTCCAGTACGCGATGCCTTGAAGGAGCGGGATCAAAAAGGCGATGAAAGGAGCAATCAGCGTTTCACCGAATAATTTCGCAAAGCAGTACAAGGTCACCCAATGACACAGAGCACGACGATGTTGAAGGCTAGTGCAAGACGGCGATAAACTACACCAAAGGGTGAATCACCGAGTTTATCGGCGATTCCGACTAACCTCACCGAAATATCCACCAGCACTATTTTCTGGAGTCTATAAATATTAATCTTGTTATTAATTTTTAAAAAGTTGAACATTTATTTTGATTTTCACAATAGAATAGTACTTTTTGGGATATTTTCTCTCAAGTTTGGAGAGGATTTTTGGGAGACTTGAAGAAAGAAGGATTTCATCTTCCCCAAGTTGGAAGTGGGTCTTCTCCATTCTTCTTCCTTTGCTTAAATCAAGGTTTAATTCCTTATACCCATTTGATTCTAGTATCATTTTATGTGTATTTTTTTATTTCTTGATGTGTGGCTAAAAACCCCCATTATTGGGGTGTGATTTAGCAAATATATGTTGATATTGTTGTTGGGTCTTGATTGGTGATAGGATTGATGTATTTTAATGGTGATTTCACCAAGTGGTTGTGGTTTAATTTAATGGGTTTGCATTTGCAAATACAAAACCACAAATGGGTTTTCGGCTTGCCCGAGAGGGAGGTCGCGAAACCAAGACCGCTAGACTGATGGCCTAAGGAGTGGGTCGACATGAGGTTCAACCCGAGATGGTAAGCCCTAGTCCCATATCCTAATACTCAGCTCGAGAGAGTGAGTGGGGTAAGGCATAGGCTGGCCTTCATGCGCAAATGGGTCTCCGATTGAAACGCATTTGGAACGGGGTAAGTTGCCCAAGGGGGAACTTATTTCCATCTATAGCTTAGCCTAGTCACTATTATCTTGCAAATTTTCTACCGAAAGCATGTACCCAACGATTTATCTGAACTTGTATTGCGATCACACCCCAAGAACTAGTCCCCATACTTGATTTTCTTGTAATATTTGTTGTTTTTTACTACTCGTGACAAATCCCCATTTGATATTTGATACCTTTGTGTCACCCCTTTTATTTTACAATATTTTTAATCGTTAATGTCTTTAGCTACGACTAGTTTGAACTTAATATTATTTTTCTACTAATTCTCAAAACCACTCCCTTGGGACACGACCCCAACCCTTGGTTCGGTTACTATATTATCGGTGATCGTAAATACTCGTACTATAGGTTAGTGTCGTTGGTCACAATAAGCATCAAAATGGCGCCGCTGTCGGGGAGTGGTGTTGTTTGAGAATTTTTATTTTAATAGAGTTTTTGTTTTTATTAGTGGTAGTTTACTAATTTAATTTTTAGTTTTGTTCTGTTGATTGTGTAAATATTTCAGAAAGCATGAGTGTTAATGGTAGTAGCGGGAGCCGTGTGGGGCCATTAGGACGACATTGGCAACCTCAACGATGTCCAAGAGCCCAACATCAATGATCTACATCTCAAGGGAGGTATTGCAGCCATCTGTCTACCTCCAACAGAGGGAAATGCGGTGTTCCACATAACAAGCACCATGTTGCAACTTTTGCAACTAAAGGGACTCTTCTGTGGATTAGCTCATGAGGACCCACTTGAGCATGTTCGAAACTTCGTAGATGTGTGTGGACCTTTCTGATTCAAGAACATCTCTCAGGAATCAGTTCATTTAAGACTATTCCCTTTCTCATTGATGGGGGAAGCGTGCAAGGGGCTAGCTGAGTTGCCATGTAACTCGATCACTTCGTGAGAGGAGTTGGTCACTGCATTTAATGTGTGATTTTTCCCTCCCTCGAAGATGATGACTATTCAGGATAACATCCAAAGTTTTAAGCGTCTAAAAGGAGAGACTCTATACAAAACATGGCTCCGGTTTAAGAAATTGGTGCTACAATGCCCAACCCATGGTCTACCTGATAATGTTCTCCTTCAATACTTATACCGGAGTCTAAACTCGGTAAACAAAAGTGTAGCTGACCAACTCTCACCCGGAGGATTAATGCAGCAACCATATGCAGTAGCAGCTCAACTTCTCGATGGCATGAAAACCATCAACAGGACGTGGTACACCTGCGAAAACCAGGTCTCACCGGTCACATTTCAGCTAGCCAAGGAGCAAGTTGAGAAAGATAATGAGAGAGACCAAAACATGGCAAAGATCATGACACAGCTTGACATTTTATCCAAAAATATCATGGAGGCTGGTACGCGTGGTGTCAATGTTGTGGGAATCGGGGGTGCGAATCCTGAGGAGATGAAGTTTGAAGCCATGTATGACGAGGAAGTAAATTTTCTAGCTAACCAAGGCGGAGGCTATCGTTCAAACTACCCAAGGCAGGGTGGTAACTAAGGATGGGTTAGGGACGACGGCTTTTAGGATCCAGATCATGAATGGAGGGACCATAATCCAATTTGGAAGGATGGGGAGAAGGATAGATATGTGCCTCCCCACGAGCGTCAGAGGCCCAAGGATTCGGACGTGTCTACCCTCAGCCAAACTTTCACCTCTCATTAAGTGTCAATCAAGCAGTTAGAGACTCAAATGGGTTATATCGCATCTCATCTCAATCCAAGACAACAAGGGGATTTGCCTAGTAATACTTTGGTTAACCCCAAGACTGAGGTCTGAAGGTGGACTTGCGCATGCCACGACGTTAACTAAGGTGCTATTTAGGAGACAAACCAGAACCCTTTAAGTATTTCCTAATTACTAGTAGAATAATGATGTGTTGTTTGTACAGGTTAAAGTAAGGGACGTGATTGAAATAGTATATGGAAGCACGCAACAGGTACAGTTGGCAGATCACCGACAAGATCGGAAAACACGATTCTTTTCGCTGTTTGACTCAAGGAACTGTCAGCTTGGATCTTGTAAAACTCAGCGGTCTAAAGAAAATTAGTGACACATCACCGACCATGTAAGCAATCTCGATGATAACCATCGATTGGAATCCTCACATGAGTTGCAGAGCCTGTTACAGTTGGCGAAGAAATTAGACAGTTGGCGGTTCACCGAGTAAATGGGTGAACTTGACTAACATCACCAAATGAGCGGGAACTGAATAGGTTTTACAAGCAACTGGTTTAAAAGTACTATTTTATTCACTTTCTCTCCCTGCTTCGTCCTATCAAACTCACACCCGCACTCTAGCCTTTTATTTCTTGAATTTTTAATGTACTTTAAGTGTCAAATTGTGCACGGATTTGGATCGCATTGCTGCCTAGCACGTCAGTACAATCTAATTCAGCACCAGGTTGGTAATCGAACCCCTCAGTTATTTTATCAAAATTTGTACTTATTTGCATGGTGATTGATAGTATAAAATATTTGTTGAGTCTTTCAGTTGCAAAGACTGCATGTATTATGGGTTATGATTGAGTAGATTTCACGTGATTTGTGGGACTCCCATTCGATTGTGCTTTGCGTTAAAAAAAATTTTACGTGGGGAAAAATGTGAAACTTCTATGGGTTATTGTTGCAAATGTGAAACTTCTATAAGCATCGTCAAAACTTCGTAGATGTGTGTGGACCTTTCTCGTTCAAGAACACCCTTCAGGAATTAGTTCGATTAAGACTATTCCCTTTTCTCATTGATGGGGGAAGCATGCAAGTGGTTAGCTGAGTTGCCACGTAACTCGATCACTTCGTCAGAGGAAGTTGGTCATCGCATTTAATGTGCGATTTTTCCCTCCCTCGAAGATGATGACTATTCGGGATAGCATCCAAAGCTTTAAGTGACTTAATGGAGAGCCTCTGGAAGAAACTTGGCTTCGGTTTAAGAAATTGGTGCTACAATGCCCAACCCATGGTCTATATGATAATGTGCTCATTCAATACTTATATCAGAGTCTAGACTCGGTAAACAAAAGTGTAGCTGACAAACTCTCACCCGGAGGATTAATGTAGAAGCCATATGCAGTAGCAGCTCAACATCTCGATGGCATGACTACCATCAACATAGCGTGGTACACCCGCGAAGACCAGGTCTCACCGGTCACATTTCAACTATCTAAGGAGCAGGTTGAGAAAGATAATGAGAGAGACCAAAACATAGCCAAGATGATGATGCAACTTGATATTTTATCCAAAAATGTCATGGGGGCTGGTACCTGTGGTGTCAATGCTATGGGAGTCGGGGGTGCGAATCCTGAGGAGATGAAGTTTGAAGCCATGTATGACGAGGAAGTAAGTTGTCTAGCTAACCAAGGTGGGGGCTATTGTTCAAACTACCCAAGGAAGGGTGGTAAACAAGGATGGGTTAGAGACGACGGCTGGAAAGATCGAGATCGCGAATGGAGGGACCATAATTCAAATTGGAAAGAGGGGGAGAAAGATAGATATGTGCCTCTACAGGAGCGTCAAAAGCCCAAGGATTCAAACGTGTCTACCCTCAGCCAGACTGTCACCTCTCATTATGTTTCGATCAAGTAGTTAGAGACCCAAATAGGTCAAATTTTATCTCATCTCAATCCAAGACAACAAGGGGGTTTTCCAAGTGATACTATGGCTAACCCCAAGAGTGAGGTCTGAAGGTGGACTTGCGTCGTGCCACGACGTTAACTAAGGCGCTATTTGGGAGGTAGCCCAAAACCCTTTAAGTATTTTCTAATTACTAGTAGAATAATGGTGTGTTGTTTGTACATGTTAAAGTAAGGGAGGTGATTAAAATAGTATATAGAGGCAAGCAACAGGTCCAGTTGGTGGATCATCGACAAGATCGGCGAACATGATTCTTTTCGTAGTCTGACTGAAGGCACTGTCTGCTTGGATCCTGTAAAACTCAGTGGTCTGAATAAAATTAGTGGCACAATGCTGACCATATTGAAGATCTCGATGAAAACCATCGATAGGAATCCTCACATGAGTTGCACAGCCTATTACAGTTGGCGAAGAAACTAGACACTTTGCGGTTCGCCGAGTGAATGGGCAAACTTGACCAACATCGCCGAATGAGCGGAAACTAGATAATTTTTACAAGCCACTGGTTTAAAAGTACTATTTCATTCACTTTCTCTCCCTACTTCTTCCTATAAAACTCACACCCGCACTCTAGCCTTTTATTTCTTACATTTCAAAAGTATTTTACGTGTCAAATTGTGCACAAATTTGGATCGTAGTGCTGCCTAGCACGCCAGTACAATCTAATTCAGCACAAAGGTTGGTAATCGAACACCTCAGTTATTTTATCAAAATTTGTACTCATTTGCATGGTGATTGATTGTATAAAATCTATGCGGAGTCTTTGAGTTGCTGGGAATGCATGTTTTATGGATTATGATTGAGTAACTTTCGCGTGATTTGAGGGACTCCCATTCGACTATGCTTTGAGTTAAATATTATTTTGCGTGGGGGAAAATGTGAAACTTCTATGGTTTATTTTTGAAAATGTGAAACTTCTATGAGCATCGTCGAAACTTCGTAGATGTCTGTGGACCTTTCTCGTTTAAGAACATGTCTGAGTAATCTGCTTGATTAAGACTATTCCATTTCTCATTGATGGGGGAAGCGTGCAAGTGGTTAGCTGAGTTGCCACGTAACTTGATCACTTCGTGAGAGGAGTTGGTCACCGTATTTAATGTGCAAATTATCCCTCCCTCGACTATGATGACTATTCGGGATAACATCCAAAGCTTTAAGCGTCATAATGGAGAGCATCTGCACAAAATTTGGCTACAGGTTTAAGATATTGGTGCTACAATGCCCAACCCATGGTCTACCTGATAATGTACTCATTCAATAATTTTACCTAAGTCTAGACTCGGTAAACAAAAGTGTATCTGACAAACTCTCACCCCGAGGAATAATGTAGGAACCATATGCAATAGCAGCTCAACTTCTCGATGGCATGACAATCATTAAAATGGCATGGTACACCCGCGAAGACCAGGTCTCCCCAGTCACATTTCAACTATCCAAGGAGAAGGTTGAGAAAGATAATGAGAGAGACCAAAACATGGCCAAGATCATGACGCAGCTTGACATTTTATCCAAAAAGTCATGGGGCTGGTACCCTTGGTGTCAATGCTATGGTAGTCGGGGGTGCTAATCCTGAGGAGATGAAGTTTGAAGCCATGTATGACGAGAAAGTAAATTTTCTAGCTAAACAAGGCGGGGGCTATCGCTCAAACTACCCAAGGAAGGGGGGTAACCAAGGATGGGTTAGAGACTATGGCAAGAAGGATCGAGATCATGAATGGAGGGACCATAATCCAAATTGGAAGAATGGGGAGAAGGATAGATATGTGCCTCCCCATGAGCGTCAGAAGCCCAAGGATTCGGACGTGTCTACCCTCAGCCAGACTATCACCTCTCATTAAGTTTCGACCAAGCAGTTAGAGACCCAAATGGGTCATATCTCGTCTCATTTCAATCCAAGACAATAAGGGGGTTTTCCTAGTGATAATGTGGCTAACCCCAAGAGTGAGGTCTGAAGGTGGACTTGCGACGTGCCACGACATTAACTAAGTCGCTGTTTGGGAGGCAACCCAAAACCCTTTAGGTATTTGCTTATTACTTGTAGAAAAATGGTGTTTTTTTGTACAGGTTAAAGTAAGGGAGGTGATTGAAATAGTATATAGAGGCAAGCAACATGTCCAGTTGGCGGATACCCGATAAGATCGGTGAACACAATTCTTTTTGTTGTGTGACTCAAGGCACTATCAGCTTGGATCCTGTAAAACTCGGCGGTCTGAAGAAAATTAGTGGCACAATGATGACCATGTCGGTGATCTCGATGAAAACCATCGATTGGAATCCTCACATGAGCTGCAGAGCCTGTTATAGTTGGCAAAGAAACTAGACACTTGGTGGTTCGCTGAGTGAATGGGCAAACTTGACTACCATTGCAGAATGAGAGGGAACTGGATGGTTTTTACAAACCACAGTTTTAAAAGTTCTATTTCATTCACTTTCTCTCCCTGCTTCGTCTTATCAAACTCACACCTGCACTCTAACCTTTTATTTCTTGCATTTTAAAAGTATTTTAAGTGTCAAAATTCGTACTCATTTGCATGATGATTGATAGTATAAAATCTCTGCTGAGTCTTCGAGTTATTGGGATTACATGTATTATGGATTATGATTGAGTAGCTTTCGCGTGATTTGAAACACTCCCATTTGACTGTGCTTTGAGTTAAAAAAAAATTACGTTGAGGAAAATGTGAAACTTCTATGGGTTATCATTAAAATTGTGTCATTTAAGCCTAAATTGCATTATTTAGGTTGCAGGGTGAAATTTGAAAGAAATGGGTTGAAAATAGATACATTTTGTTGTTCGGCAAGATGAATAAACTTGTCGAATTGCTCGGTGGTTCGTCTAACGCCCCCATTCCACCTTTTACTGAATGCTACATGCACTAATCGATCTGTAACTTTCAGCGGTGAGCCTACTGCCACTAAGCACACTTAGCGACCTCGTCGAAAGACTCCTTGTTCGCCCTTTGCATGCACCCCTACACCTTCCGTACACCGTTTTCAGCAAATGGCCTAATGGGATGAGTACTTTGCCAACTAATTTGGTGAAGCTATTCTACACCCAGAATTCTCCTACACCTGCTTAAAATATTGTCTAACTTTTCTCGAAGTCTTTTGCAGAAATGGCTAGACTAAAAGTTGTGGGAAGGGACATGCCACCCCGACATGTAAGAGCACGACAGTTAAAAAGAGATGAAAATAAAGTAGAGCTAGCCAGACAAAGGAAATATATCAAGGAAGCCAGGGCAAAGAGACGAATTCCCATCGACCCTAATGTGCCTCCATGGGATCGAACTTCTATTAATGCAATATGGGCCTTCGGAGCAGCTCATGTGATATATCAGATGATTGCAGTTAATCTTGTTGCAGAGGCCAAGGCAAAGGCAAACAATGAGGACCAAAACAACAATATTCCGGAGACCATTGTTTTACTTCAGGGAAATGCATTGGGAACTGATGCACCGGCAGATATAGAGACTGCATAGACAGGACCCTTCTTTACCTCTTTCTATGTCTTATCTTTCTTCAAATTTTGGATTATGTATTATTTGCATTTGAGGATAAACACTCTTATTTGTGGTGGAGTGAGGCCCACCTTGTTTTGCTTGTTTCAGATACTTTTGTTTTGGTGTACATTTGGGTTGTTTGTTTTTTAATTGTGTTTTTAAAATTACTTTGTGATTGTTTGAGCTTGTGGCTCTATTTAATTTTTATTGCAAAATAATTTTAACCCTATTTTGACCCTCCCAATTTTTTTTGAATTTTTCGCACATTTCTGCCACCTCTAATGTGTTGAAAGTGGCTGTTCTTTTGCAAAAATTTGAGTCTCAATTTCGATCAATACCGATGACTTCAGTAGTGCTTACAATTGAACAAACATGAATGTACAACTACGATGAGGCCAAATGAAGTTGAATAGACAATATGTGAACTCTTTGCATCTCGTTGTGATTAGCCATTTATAGAATTGATTCTCTTGTAAAGACTGTTGCACACTAACGAAAGTGTATAGTCTTGTTTGACTTAAGTGTCGATGCCGTGTGTGATGAGCTTACTTTGAACCTTACATGAATAAACCTAGAATTTACCATGTTAGTCTAATTGATTTAGAAAAGTGTGCTCTTGAAATGATCTTAGGCAACTTTAAAAAGTGTGAGCCAAATTTGACATATACCTTTTTTGTGGCCTACCCGTGAGTGTGTGAAACTCTTTTGAACACCCTTTGGGCCTTACCTTTCTTTGAAAGAACCTTGATGAACCCTAGACCTTACTTCACACACTACATATAATCCTCTTGATTTGTGGTTTAGTGACTAGTCAACTTAGGCCAAAAGCCTAAGTTGGGGGTGTGGTAAAAAGGAAAAGGAGAAGTCAAGAAGTGCAAGAAAAGTTCCCCTTAACCCCTGGTGTTGTAGAAGAATGGGAACCCTTCGAAAAAAAACATATTTGTGGAATAAAGTACCAAAGAAATCGGGTTTCCAAGCAATCCGTGGAGGTGAATAAAAAGATGACTTAGAAGCACTAGAAAAAGAATTGATAAAGAAAAAGAATGGAATGCCTTGAGAACACCACATCTCACTAGGATGAAAAGTTACTGAGCCTAAATGACCATACCATTACACTCAGCCCCATTATAAGCCTTAGAAAGACCTTTTTGATCTTGAGTGAGCTGAACCGAAGATCAATTGGAAAATAAGGGCAAACCTATGGGTAAAAACATGCATTGTGTTCCTCTTTTTTAGTGTGAGCATTGCATCTGATTCATGATCTTGAATTGATTAACCTCTGTGTGTGAATATTTAATCATTCTTCATGTGAGGGCATTTGGATACTTTTTCTTGAGCTTGAACTTGCACAAGTAGCAAGTATTGCGAGCATGAGAATATTTGGTAATGGTGTGTCACAACTTGACTCTTTGAGTACATAGTTGATCTTTGCATGAGTAATTTGAGTCTTGTTGTGTGTATTCATGATTGAATCTTGTGTAGCACTGTTTGAGACATTCCTTTTGAACGGCTAAACTTAAGCTTGCTTGAGGACAAGCAAAAGTTTAAGTTGGGGGTGTTGATGAGTCCACAAATTGGACTCATTTAGGGCTTTATTTTGATAGAAATAGTGTCCTCAAATGTTTATTTTGTCTCAACATCTGATGAAAACTCTTAAGTTTCAGGTATTTGAAGTTTTAGTGGAAGCATGGACACTTAGGCGCAGAAAAGAACAAAAAGACTGAAAAGAACAAATAAGCTGAAGCTTGAGCATAGCCAATCACACTTGGCGATTTGCCGAAGGGACGCACTCCGCCCTTTGTTCCAGTACGCGAAGCCTTGAAGGAGCACGATCAAAAAGGCGATGAAAAGAGTATTCAACATTTTGCCGAATAATTCCATGAAGCAGTACTAGTTCGCCCAATGACACAGAGCACAACGATGCTAAAGACTAGTGCAAGATGGCAACGAACTACACCAAAGGGCGAATCTGCCATTCCGACTAACCACGCCAAAAGTTCCACTAGCACTATTTTTCTGGAGTCTATAAATACTAAACTTGTTAATAATTTTTAAAAAGTCAAACATTTATTTTAATTTTCACAATAGAATAGTACTTTTTGGGATATTTTCTCTCAAGTTTGGAGAGGGTTTTTGGGAGACTTGAAGAAAGAATAATTTCATCTTCCCCAAGTTGGAAGTGGGTCTTCTCCATTCTTCTTCCTTTGCTTAAATCAAGGTTTAATTCCTTATACCCATTTGATTTTAGTATCATTTTAGGTGTATTTTGTTATTTCTTGATGTGTGGCTGAAAACCCCCATTCTTGGGTGTGATTTAGCAAATATGTGTTGATATTGTTGTTGGGTCTTGCTTGCTGACATGATAGATGTATTTTAATGGTGATTTCACCTAGTGGTTGTGGTTTAACTTAATGGGTTTGTAGTTGTAAATAAAAAATCAGCCATGTGTTTTCGGCTTTCCCGAGAGGGACGTCGCGAAATCAAGATCGCTAGACTGATGGCCTAAGGAGTGGGTCACACGAGGTTCAGCCCAAGAAGGTGAGCCCTAGTCCCATATTCTAACACTCAACTCGAGAGAGTGAGTGGGGTAAGGCATAGGTTGGCCTTCATGCGGCAAATGGGTGTCTGATAGGAACACATTTGAAACGGGGTAAGTTGCCTGAGAGGGAACATATTTCCATCTAAAGCTTAGCCTACTCACTATTATCTTGCAAATTTCCTATCGAAAGAATATACCCAACAATTTATCTCAACTTGTATTGCAGTTACACCCCAAGAACTTGTCCCCATACTTGATTTTCTTGTTATTTTTGTTGTTTTTTACTACTTGTGAAAACACCCCCATTTGATATTTGACACCTTTGTGTCACCCCTTTTAATTTACAATGTTTTTAATCGTTAATGTCTTTAGCTACGACTAATTTGAACTTACTTTTATTTTACTACTAATTCTGAAAACCTCTCCCTTGGGACACGATACCAACCCTTGGTTGGGTTACTATATTATCGACGATCGTAGACACTCGTACTGTAAGTTAGTGTCGTTGGTCAAGATAAGCATCAGATACCAATTGGACTCAACTCATATAATAAGAGAAAATACTAGCTAGTGAGCCCCTACAACACTGCTAATTTCAATCACAGAACTTGGTCGAACCCAATTCTTAACCGTCTCAATCTTTAACTGATGGTAACCAGACCTTAAATCAATCTTAGAGAAAATCGATGCACCTTGCAATTGGTCAAAAATGTCATCTATTTGGGGCAATGGATACTTGTTCTGAATGGTGACCCTATTCAATTGTTGGTAGTCTATACACATCCTCTCTTGCAAGTGATGGTGTTACCACTTTTATTGCTCTAGTTCGAACCATAAAGTGAAGGAGGAAGGATACAAATTTGTATCAACCAGATACCAATTGGATACAAGTCATAGCACGAAGTAGTAGAAAGAAGTGAGTTTTTCCTAAAATCCTATAGCCACTCGAAGAAAAGTACAGACGTCATCGTACCGTTCCGCTAGACTCTACTAGACTCGTTCTGGTACAATGAGATCAACGAACCTAGGGCTCTGATACCAACTTTGTCACGACCCAAACCATCGTGAGTGGCACCCACACTAACCCTCCAGTGGGAAAACTACAACCCAACTAATCAACTTAACTAAAGTAATACAAATTTAAAGCTACGGAAGTAGGTTTAAATAACAATAAAAATGGAGTCCCCATAAACTCTAAAGTTTTAAACAAATAACTAACCCAACTAATGTGGAAATTCAACCCCTAGAACTTGAAAGTCATTGTACCAAAACTGTACTAACGACAAGTCTAAGAACAAGGGATACAACCCCGAAACTAAACAACACCTTAAACAAAAGTATGAGTCCGAAAAGAGTTGACTTAAACAAGAAAGATCCAAGGCATCCTGAAAGAACTGGCTCACCCTTGAATCCAATCATGCTCATTAGTAACCTAGCTGAGGTCTATCAATAGCCACCTGAAGATGCACCTTGCTCAACAAAGAAAGAGCAAGTGAAGTATCAGTACACAACCACAGTGTACTGGTAGGATCATGCGGCTATCCCAAAGGTGAAATATACATAAGCAGTCAAAATAAAGTAAAACAAGCATATACAATATTAGTCTTCACTTAAAAATAATGCACAATTTCACAAGTCTTAGGAGATACAATTGTCCTTTTAGAGCAACATACAGTCTTCCAATATCAATCATCTTTAGATATGAACGTAATCATCACAAGTATATACACAACACAATTCAATGGTCCTCTCAGGGAATCCAATTCAATGGTTCTCTCATGAAACCCAAACCCAAACTGTTAACATACCGATTCGTGGTACCCGATCCAAGTTAGTATGCCGGAACGTGGCAGCCGATCCCATGTTTATTCCGGAACGTGGCAACCGATCCCATGTTTATGCTGGAACGTGGCAACCGATCCCATGTTTATGCCGGAACGTGGCAACCGATCCATTCAACAAGCCATAATCTCAATCACAATGTACATTCTCATAATCATACAATTAAGTGTTGATTCATGGCATACAATCATTCATTCATACTCAATTACATTAGGTGTGATCCATAAGTTTCATTCAAATATACTTTCATTACAATGAAGCAATTACAAACATATATCAAACCAACATGAAATCACAACCATCACCTACCTCAAATCCAAGTTTAAATCCCCTAAGGCACTTGAATCTTCCCTTTCCAGAATCTTTTCGCTTGTTCTAGGTCTACAAACAACAATTTATACGTACGGATCAACAGTCAAGACCTAATTACCCGAATAATAATCAATAATATCAACCCTAGGTCAAACTCTTGATCTCTATACCTAGATTAGGGCTTTTTCCCACCATCCAAATAGTTCCAAAACCCTTCCCCAACAAGAATCACCCAAGATTCTAAGTTCTACGGATCAAAAAATGGATTTGGGGAGTGAAAACCTTACCTTTAGCCTCAAGAATGGTGGAAAACTGTCAATAAAACCCTTGGGATCGTTCGTGAACTCTAAAAATAAAAAAGTACAGAATAAAGTCATTTTGGGGTTTATTTACGACTTTAAGTCACGTCTGACCTGCCACAGCGGCCCTCACCCCGCTACAGCACCCCCCTAGAGCGACCAAAATCACTGCCCAAGCGGCTTGCACGAAACAATGACCTATTTTAATAATTCCAAGACCCCCATTTCACAACACACCTTTAACCAATGACGCTCAGAAAATACCGTTCACGCACGCTAAGACCGATTTCGGGAGTTCTACTCACCCGAATTCAATTCCGTAAAGTCGTACAGATTCCTTAACGACTTATCTAACTACTCATGTAATCAAAATCATAATTAGTTCACCCGATTGCTACCAGATTTCCCTACACCTCAAAGACTCCGATTTAATCCAAATCTGTACTAGGTTGGAAAATTTCAAGTTACTACGAAAAAGTTTTCCGACCCAAAAATTTTCCCCATTGGCTTTTCCCTAACGATGGAATCAGGTCGTTACACTACCCCAATAAAGCTCTGCTAAAATTTAGGAATTAAAAAATCTATGTTTATATTTAGATAAATTTTAAAAAACAAATCAATTTAGCCTATTGTTATGTAAACTATATTTTCACAAAATATCTGGTAAATAATTGCATGTACAAATAATGATGCTATAATTTAGGAATTTAATATATATTGTATGTACGCATAATAATGCTATGATTTAGGAATTAAAATATATTTATATAAAATTAAATATTGAATATAAAATTAAATATGTTAACACCACAGAAATTCTTAAATTTTCGGATTTTAAAAAATATAAAATTTTACGTCTACTCATCTTTTTAGTTATAGTTCAATGTCATCTATAACGTATTAAATGCTCCAATCTATTATTTGATATGTTTATGTATATAATAAAAGTCTACAACAAATAATTTTGGAAACGTTGGTGATGAGTTGTGTAGGGAGAAAAACAAGCTAATATTGTTATTTTTGTTTATGATAATTATATAAAATATTATCAAAATTGCCTAAATAATTAATTTGAAATTTATATTATAAAAAACAAGTAACTAATATTATCCTTATCTTTGAAAGCACCTCTTTTAAATACTAAAACGTAGGTTTTTGCTCTTCTTTTTTCTTTATTTTCTATTTATATTTAATCGTTATTCCTTTAGTATTTTGAATTTAAAAAGAATTATAATTCAGTTTTTTTATTATTCTTAATTTATATTAACTATGTTCATAATTACAATTTAAATAGATAATTTTAAAACCTCCACTACCTTGCTATTTCTGAACAATTTTTTTAATCAAATTTTTAAAAGTTTAAATCTGTTCATTACAAAATATATTATAAATCTATATTTCAAAAATATCATGCAAAAAAGATAATTGAGTTTCCAACTATATAATTCCCTTTATCAGTTTTTCTAACAACACATTTATTGTTATTCACTTAAAATAAGTGTTTTGAAACTTTCGAGTACACTCTCTATTTTAAATAAATTGTAAAGTTTTTCATTTATTGATTATTATTTTTTAAGAAAAATAACAATAACTCAGAGGCATTGCATATTTTTATTAGAAAAATGCTATACATTTCCTTTATCAATTTTCGTAAGAAATAAATAAAATAGATTAAATAATAAAATAAACAATCTGTTTTCAATAAAATTAAAACTATCAAGTAGCAAAAGAGCAAACAATCAAATATAAAATAAGAATTTAATTTTAAAAAAAATATATAGTGATATACTATTTATTAAAGAACAATAAAAATATAAAATATTCGTGTTGCAAATTAATGGTTGTATTCATTAAGATTATATTTATCTTTAAATCAATTTTCTGTTATATGGTAAAGAATATTTTGAATAAAAGATATATAAAATGTATTAACATGTCATTTAATATATATATATATATATATATATATATATATATATATAATGGAATGTTTGAATTAATAAATTATTAACATAATTTTTTTATAATTCAGATGACATAAAAAGAATAAAGTACAAATACGAAAAAATATTGGAAGTCTGATGTTTGATCAAAGATAAAATAATTATACAATTAATAGTATTCTTAGGAATTTCTTAATATAATATATTATTAAAAAAACCTAAAAGCTTAGCTGACATAGCTATATGTATTATTTTAAAAAAAAACTAAAAGCTTAGCTGGTAGCCTATAGGTATAATATTCTAATAAAATAATTTAAATTGTGTTTAATAATATTTATTTAATGTACTCAAATAAATAAGTTAATGATTTGTATTATTATTATTATTATTATTATTATTATTATAAATTAAATATATTATTAACTGCATAATATATTTTATTAAATAGTTTTACTATAAAATTATTACATTTTAAATTATCCGCGCAACGCGTGGACACCTTTACTACTTTATAATAAAAATTCATCAAGAAACATAAATATCTTTATAAATTCATCTTTCGTAGTGCACAAGCTTCATCCTATGATTATAGTCTAGAAATCATGGATCATGCATGGGTTCATGTGCATTAACCTAAAACATGTAATTACTTCAATTCATGCATAAAAAAGCAATCAATTGAATCATAATTGAAAATAACCCATGAAGATTGAATTAAACCCTAACTTCAATTGGAGAATCTAACTTGTCAAATTGGATAATTTAAAAACCCTACGGAGGAAAGGACTTCGTAGGTGAATACTATCATAAAATGATGTTAAAAACCCACAAAGATTGTAGGATTGGAGACTTGTAGTTGAACCCTAGCTCTTTTTCTTCTTCCTTAGACTTGAGAGAATTTTGGAGGAGGAATTTGGTTAGTTTTAGGGAAAGTGGTTAATTTGGGTCTTAAAAACATTATATAGGGTTCAGGATATAAGGAAAAATGACATAGTTTAGGTATTAACCAATTGGGAAAAGACTAAAACTCCTTTTAAAATAAATGCCAACCGATTCCTACAGTCCATAGGTCCTTCTACGTACCGTCCTGGTCAATTGTAGAACCGGATCAGGGAGTCTTAATTTGTCCAACATTTGACGGAACCCATGTACAACTTGTAGGTCTTCCTACCGTCCGTACATGCCAACCATAAAAACAAACTTTAAGCTTTAAAATTTTACGAAGTCTAGGGTAACCTACGAGATCTATCTACAACTCATACAAAGGTTGATGGACCATCCTGGTGAACTGTAAAAAGTGCAATGGGACTTGATTTGAAATATTAATTTTCCCTAATTCCTACAGTTGCACGGTCTATAGATGTGACCCATAGGCACATACACCAGCCCAAAAGCTGCATTTTCCTTCCATTCCAAATCCATGGTATTACATTATATCCCCTTGGAAATATTCGTCCTCGAATGGAACTCAAGACATCATAAGGAGGGTAGGAGAAGATCTAAAAACCCAATCACAAAGTCAATCCCATAAATGCAAATATCCGAGGAATAAAAATCAACTCCAAGCTAAAGCATATCCAAAACATCATTTCATAAGGCCTATATGCAACGCATACTCAAATGCACATAAAAATGAAAAGATTAATCAAACTAACTCAGTTTCTCAAATATTAAGTTTTCATTAGCATGTACGCCGGAGGAAACATGAGACGGACTAGTACATAAGGACGTACCATAAGGAACTAAATACCTCAAGCTAGAGTTGGGTTGGAGGGAAAGAGATGGGGGTACATGGACATCATATCACTCTCGGCCTCCCAAGTTGCAACCTCAACTAACTAATTCCTCTTATGAACCTTTACCGAAGTAACTTCCTTATTTCATAACTTTTTTAACTTGCCGGTCAAATATCTCAACCAAAACTTCTTCATAATAAAGATCCTCTTTAACTCCCAAAGATTCCAAGGGAACAATGGATGTTTGTAACACCCCGTATCCAAAAAAGGGAAAAGGATAAGATTTTGGGATGTTGGAGGTGCTAGCCAGGGAGGCCAACCACGTTCCATGGGTTGAACCACAGACCGTAGGTGGGTTCTTTGGTTGGCCACCTTGGCTAAGCTCTACAGGCCCAGGACCACGGCCTGACCTACGTACTGTAGGCCAGATCATGGTCCGTAGTTCGACGGCCCAAAAACCATCTTCTGACCACCAACCACAGTCTACCAGGATGGGCCGTGGGTCAGGCCACGGTCCGTCGACTGGGTCCGTGGGTGGAAGGTCGGTGGTCACTTGGCAGTTAAGTTCAAGGGTAGCTGGGTATTTTCCTAATTAATTGGTTCCTATGCTACGTCATTTTATCATTCACTAAGACCCCTATATAAGCTTTTTACCCTCAAATTTCCCAATAGAAATCATTTTCTCTATACTCGCCAAAAAGAAGAGCTCTCAAATAATTCTCTCTCTAGAAACTTGAAGAAGAAGAAAAAGAAGGATTCATCTAGGGTTTCAAGTTAAGGTCTCAATTTCTCCATTGAAGGCTAGCATTTGGATTTAAGGTATGACAGTTTTCATCCATGGAATTCCCAAATTCCTCTATTTCAAAAGGTATAATTCTCCAATTGAGTTAGGATTTTCTTAAATTATCACGGGTTCTTTTCATTATTATTTTAAATGATTGAATTATGATCTCTTATGCATGAATTGATGAAATATGATGATTTTATGATGATGTCCACATGAACCCATGTAATACCCATGTTTTCAAGTTATGAATAATATGATGTGGGATTTTGATCTTCAAGGAAGAGTTTTATGAAATTAAGAGTGTATTGCAAGATTTACATGATTTTATGATGAAATCTATATCTAGCCCATGTTTTCTAAACATTGATGATTGAAAGGGGGTTTTGAGCCTCAAGAGGTAAATTAGGGACTTATACATTGCTTCATGATATCCATGCAAATGTTTTATGGGTGCTTTGAGAGTAAAGTACAAATAATGATGTTGTGTTGTTAAAGAATATTCTCATAAACACATACTAGCTTGTGTAAAAGATTTTCTCACATAGAAATGATTCTTAGGTTGAAAGGCTTTCTCACCTAATTGAACCAAAGAGTAAGAGCTATCCTAATGAACTAGCTTGGTTTGGTTGTACAAGGGCACCTTTCCATTATTAATGAAGTCATGTAAGAAATGACTATTCAGTGGGATTTATGCTTAGCACCGAGTGGACATTGAAGAAAAAATGGAAGCTCTCCTGTTAGTAGAGGCCGAGTTTCTAGAAGCAATCTAATAAGATGGAAGCTCCCCTGGTAGTAGAGGTCGGGTTTCTAGTAGCAATCTCCTAATCCCATAACTATTTGCCACCATAGGATACTGTCTTAGAGAGACATTAGCTAGTGAATCCACAATAGCTAGAAGTTCATGGTCTTACCTTCGCAAGTCCTTTCGGTGTGGGGTAGACACCAGATTCCATGTTAATAGCTCACATGGTCTTACATGTCGGTTAAGGCTAAATCCCTACAAGTAATAATGAACTAAGGGGTCGTTTGGTGTGATGGATAAAAGAACTTAATCCCGGGATAACTTTTAAGTGGCCTTATATTCGTTGTTTGGTTGCAAAAGTTGGGATAACTTATCCCAGGATTAACAATTAGTCCTGGGATAAGTTATCCTTACCTGGGGTGGAATAGTAATCCCAGGATAGCTTATCCTGGGATAAAGTAGGTAAAATAATAAAAATAGCCCCCCTTAAGCTCTCTTATTTACACCACTTTACATTCATGTATATTAACATAATTTTTCACAACATTTATAATAACATTCACAACCTTAAATATTAGTTGTTCTTATGATAATATATTTTTCCATTAAAAAATTATATTTTATAAATACAATTTTATATATGAATATATTATAAGTTGAATTTATTTGCCTAATTTTTATGTTTATATTTATTTTGATTTCTCTTAAAATACTCACTCCACTACTAAATTGCATATTTTTCATCAAATAATTTACTAGTCACTTAAAAGTTATATTTTATATATCAATTATAATGTAAATAACTTTAATGATACAATTTCTATTACTTTAATAAATTTAAAATGAAAGTTTTAGTTTTAAGCTAAATAAGATGAATGTTTAGTTTTAAACTAAATACGACGAAAGTTTTGTTTTAAAGCTAAATAAGATTAACATTTTATTTTTAAGCTAAATAAAATAGAAGTTTTATTTTTAAGTTAAATAAGATGAAAGTTTATTTTAAAAACACACGGTACAATCATGGAAATGCACACACAAAATATTTAAGCTAAATAAGATGGAAATTTTATTTTTAAAAAAAAGAATAACTAATTAAAGCTTGCAAAGTAAATGTAATAAATAAATTAATAAGGTGGAGTATATTATAGTAAACAAACAACTTATTCTTAGAAATCATGCAATGAATATAAGTTTGAATATGACAAACCAAACAAGAAATAAAAACTAATCCCATCATAACTAATCTCAACATAACTTATCCCAACATAACTTATCCCAGTATAACTTATCCAGTATAACTTATCCCAATGCATTCAAACCAAACAACCCCTAAGGTTACTTAAAGAAGTATCACATATGAGTTCAAAGGTTTTAAAGATGAATTTAGCTTGCATTGACCATGATTTTATGAATTATGTTTTATAACTCTTTCATATCATGTTTTAGTTTGTTTAATTGCATGTCATGAAATGAAATGTCCCTTTTTAGCATAATTTAAATGTTTTATGCATGGCTATCATACTTGGTATATTATTTTGTACTAACACATACTCTTCACTACATTTCCTTAAATGTAGGATTCGACAGTCAGGGTAGTCAGTTTCGTGGCTAGAGGCTAGCGTAATATATTCCTAGTTTTGGTGAGTTCTTATGCTTCAAGGACGGAGTTTATTGTTTAGTTCCATTTCATGTATTTCTGTTTTGAAAAGTATGTTTGGGCTAGGCCCAGTTTCATTCTATTGTATTAGATGGCTATGATGAGACAAGCATATTAGACTTCCGCTTTGCTTTTATAAAATGATTGGGACTTGGATTATTGTTTTACTCTTATTGTTCTATTTCTTATGTTATTAGAGCTAAATGGCTTGGATGGAGTCCTTTGGGGTTCTATACACCATGTTACATCTAAGGGGTACCCCTGGGTGGTGACAAACTTGGTAATCAGAGCACAAGGTTTAGAATAGTCTTAGGATGTCTCATAAGCCATGTCAGTAGAGTCTTGTTCATCAGTGTGAAGCGCGCCACATTTATGAATGAGAGGCTACAAGATGATTAGGAAACTCTACTTCTTTCATTACTCTTAAGTCATGTGATAGATTTTAACTCTATAAGGTCTCTCTCTCCTAATCTGTATCCTATGTTCTTCAGAATATGGCTTCAGAAAGAGCTTATACAAGAAGAAATGCAAGGGATAATGCCGAACAAGAAGCTCCTCCCGAAGCTCCTCAAGTTTCGATTGATCTTTTGGCCGAACAAGTTTATAATGCGGAGTTTAGATCTTCTTTTTAAGTATTGGCTCAAGCCATAACAGCCCAAGCCAATAGGGAGGTAGTGGTTCCCGTGAAGCCAATTGTGGGTACGACGGCTTCAAGAGTAAGAGACTTCACAAGGATGAATCCTCCGGAGTTTCATGGTTCCAAAGTTGAGGAAGATCCAGGTGTCACCCACGAGGGGCCAACCACGCCCAGTGGTTGAAGCAATGACCCATAGGTGGGATCGTGTATGACCACCCTAGAAATCTTCCTAAGGCAGTAATCACGGGTAGAACCCAAGCCCCGTGGATGGGTCCACACCTCGTGGTTGAGGGTCGTAGGTCCACACTTCTTTTTGCCAACTCCCAGAAGCCAAACCACGGTTGACCAGGATAGACCGTGGGTCCATCCACGGCCTGTCAACGTGGACTCGTGGGTCAGCTTGGACATTTAAGTTTAAGAACTTAATGGGCCTTTTCGGATTTAAGTAGGTATTAAGTGGTGTCATTTTACCCTGGTATAAACCACCTATATAAGTACTTTAGACCCCTAATCTAGGTCATTCAAGTCATTCTCTCAAAGTCACCAAATGAATTGGGTTCCTCTCAAATATTCTCTCTGTAGATAGTGAAGAAGAAGAGGAAGAGGGTCAAGCTAGGTCAAGTCAAGTTTCCATTCTTCCAAGCTTTGTGAGGGCTTTGTAGTCAAGGTATGATGTCTTATTCATCCATGGAATCCTTTCATCCATGGTGTCCTCTTGAATTCCACAATTTGAAGAAGAATTCCCCAAGCCAAGTTAGAGTTTCTTCCAATGTTGTGGGTTATGATGAATGTTGATCCAATTGAGTGGATTATAGTTGTTTATGATTTTTTATGGTAGAATTGCATGATTATTGGATGAATTTGCATGTACCCATTCCTAACCCTTGTTTCTAACCTAGAATTGATGAAATTGGGTTTGATGCCGTGAAAGGGGAAATTGAGGGTTTAGAGATAATCTTCTAGGAATGATGTGTATAGATATGATTGCTTGAGTGTCACAACCCAAGGCTACCCTTAGATGTGACACAGCGTATATGACTCTGAAAAGCCTCATACAAGCCTCATATCATATCATAACATAAGAACATAGGAAAAAGTGCGGAAATTTAAAACCTTTCTTTATAATCGAAGTCTCTTATAAAAACCAAATGGGAGTCTACAACACTATTTCTCAAACCATCTATTACACTTGAATACAATCTTAGGGACACAACCCTTACAAAAGTCTAAAACATAATAAAAGACAAAAAGGACATAATGGTTAAGCCCTCGAATACTATGAGGACTCACCAAGCTTCTTCTTCTTGATCTACTGTGATCCTAGCCACGAAGATGGAAGTCGATATCGCCGAACCCTACACTTGTGAAAAATGTACAAGAAAATGGGTTAGCACATAAAGTACGAAGTATGATATCCATGCATGAAAACCTTTGAAAACATGCAAAAAGGGACATCTTTGTTAAATGCATGCACTTTGTTAGTTTAAACCATCATTTAGAAAGTAGTAAGAAAACACAAATCATAAGCATAAGAGATACCATATTAAAACATAGGCTATAACATGATAGGTAACAATAACAACTAGTGAGTATAAGATACACGATTATAAACATACACACGGTCATTACAATCTAGTTCTAATATAATAAGAGAGCAACAATTTATGAGCTACCTCAAGGCAAGCTTGTGCAATGTATAGGAAAGACCCCATAATCCCACCCATACTAGGAAAGTTACTTTAGATCCTCATTCATGTTTACCATCTTTTCAACTCACCCTTAGCCTATTTCTCATAGACAATGAACACTCACTTTTAGTCAACTATATCAAACAAAGCAACCCATGGCAACAATATAAATTAGCATATAACATTACAAGTAGCCTTGGCATCTAATGCAATTACCATCTAGTCACAAGTACATTCACTACATGAATAATCATGACATAAGAAGTTACCATAAATACCCCCAAAGCTTATTTGTGCAATGCATGAATGAAGTCCCATACCCTCACCCACACTAAGTAGTACTTCTTGAATAGCCATAGTTCATCCTAAACTTGACCTTGTGGGAATTAGCTATAACCAACATAGACCATGAGAGCTTATTCATGGAATCAGGTGTCTACCCCACACCGTAAAGGGGTAGTTACCTATGGTAGAAGAATATGTATTAGCTTGGAAATGAATCCAATGGCTAAATAACCTACGGGGTCACAGAGTTATGGGACAAGGAGATTGCTTCTTGAAACCCGGACTCAACTATGGTAGAATGTTTCCATCTCATGAGACAACTACTTTGGAAACTCGGACTCAACTAGTGTAAAAGGAACCCATTTGGGAAGCCGGACTCAACTAGTGTAAAAGCTTCCATCTCATAATCATATACTCTCGGTGCTAAGCATACATTTCCATTGAGTTTATATTAAGTCTTGACTTAAATTGATAATTTCGGAAGAATGTCTTGATAGTCAATCCAACAACTCATTCTAAAGGTCCTAGATTCATTAGGGGAGACTAGTCTTCAACCCTTAGAATCACCACATGTGACAAACCTTTCACATTGTATGGTATACATATCTAAGTGTGCAAGTAAGGATAATCATCCAATCAACACAACAATTAGATTATCATGTATTCACTTTACTCTCAAAGCAATCTAATTGAATACACACAAGTATCATACATATAGCTAATTCTAATGGTTTTGTCCTTCAAGGGCTATAGATCACAATCAACTAATTCAATCTAGAATTACTTCATTAGATATAGGTGGTGACATGATTCAATTAACTAGACTACTACAAGAAAGTCTCACACTATTCAACTCACCCACATCACATAGTCTCAAATTGGGGACATGGGGGTTCATGGGATCTTGGACACAATTCAACATCAAAACAATAGAAATTCCCTTAACTAATATATAATTCAGGTAATCAATCCATTATATTCATAATTCTATAACATTCTTACTAATACCAATCAACATTACTTTCATTTACACAAGAAGAGGATGCCCTAAGCCTACCAATCCAAGATGTAACATTACATTGAAGAAACCTTTCACATATATCATCATCATTCATAAGTGTATAATTGATAATAACCTTTCCATAATAACACAATTTCATTGTAAACATGATCACATTACTTTCATTGAATTCACATGCATATACCTAATATCATGATCATACATTAATCCTTCATGCTTTTCCCTTCAAGGCCATGAATCACAATTCACCAACATACCTAGAATACTACATATTTAGGCATGAATAATGACATAATTCAATAAATTAATCAATATAGACGTAATCTCTTCACATGCTTCCATAATCAATCAATCCCAAATCACCATTCACAATTTAGTATTTTGGGGGAATCATGGGTTCATAGGAAATTACATCTTAAAAAAATATTAATTCATGAATTCAATCACAATTCACCATAATTCAAAATTTGAAAATGTTTAGAAATTGAACCCATGACTAAGATTCAAACCCTAACTTTTGGGGGATTTCGAAAACTTTGAAATCATCTTTTGAAGGGGCTCCTTGGATGGAAACTAACCACGCATGAAAACTACCATACCTTGATTGAAGAAACTCCACGAAATTGAGTGATAAAGATGAACTCTTGAGCTCCGAACCTTGGTTTGTTCTTCTCCAATGAAGGTTTCTAGAGAGAGAATATTTGGAGAGGAGGTAGTTTCTATATTTGAGTTTTGGGAAAATAATGAATTGTAAAAAGGGTGCTTAATACTTTATAAAGCATTAATTAACTCTAATTAATCAAAATAAACCGACCCCTAACTAATCTAACCACCCTAGGAATTTACCACTTTGCCCCTAACTTGGACGAACCTAGGCAGCTTCCAGTGGTGACCTACGCCCCTAGACCTACGAACCATAGGTGGGCTCACGCCCCATCCTGCAGGTCCGTGGTTTGGGTCATCAAGTCACCATTTGAGGCCCTTGACCTACGAACCGCCCCCACAAGGCGTGGATGGACCTACGGGGTGTAGGTCCCATCGTAGGTCCTTGGGTTTTTGACAGCTTTTGGTTTTTGGCAGCTTTGGGGGTTAGACTTTAGGGTCCTCCTCAAGGACCCTTGGTTGGTACTTGGGGAGTAGTACCTTGACTTTTAACCCATAAATCCCTCAACTTAAACTCGGGAATTTATTTTACAACATAAAACCCCACATCAACTCAACAACACACTCGTAAAGCTCTAGTTTCACCTATTCATTTTTCCGAGGTGTTACATTGAGAGTAAAGCTTATGGACATGAATTTAATATTATCAAGTATGTATGATGAACTATGATTTATTATTGCTTGAGATTCAACCTATATGATGATATATGATTAGAATTTCTTAAGAATGAAGCATGTGATTAAAATGTCTTGAGATCGAGGCATATGTGATGATTATGAGAAGTAATTCTTTGAGAGTAAGGCTTGTAATTATTAATGTTGATTTCTAGGGCTTTGAGAGTAAAGCTAAAATGATGAACTATGAATGTTAAGGCTTTGAGAGTGAAGCTTATATGATTGAATGAAGTGTAGATAGGATTGTTGTGGAGGGACTTTACCCACATGGCCTATATTATGAATGTATGAGATTATGCATGTCTTATAAGATCTATGTAAATGCTTTAAGAACACTTCGAGAGTAAAGTGTCAATGTTTATGATATTTATGTTGTGCTGCTTGAAAGGACATTCTCATGAACACATAATGAACAAGATGTGAAAGGTTGGTTCACATAAATAATTTTAGGTTGAAAGGCTTGCTCACCTAAAATGAATCAAAGCATGTATGAACTATTATAGGTGAAGTAGTGATGTGATATCCCTTCATATATAGCTTGACTTGGTAAGACAAGACCATGCATGGTAGCTAGACATAGTAGAACTCAAGGATAGCCTTGGATTGAGAAATCGTACCTTTCAAATATAGCTTGATCTAGAATGAGAGGATGCTTTCATGATAGCTTGATCTGGTGAGGACACACCACTTCATGATAGCTTAGATTGAGCAATAGTACCTTTCGTTGAGTAACTTGGATTTGCATGAGAATATGCTTTCCATGATAGCTTGGTCTAGCATGATCAGGTGCTTTTCCTTGACAGCCTTGAAGTGGTAAATCTTAACCATTCATGTGTGATGATGTGTCTTGGACTAGTAGAGAGGTACTCTTCCATGACTAGTAAGAATGACTAAAGAGGGACAAATCCCTAATCAAGTAACATGTTTATGATGAAACAAGATTACTTCAACGAAGTATTATAAGTATGTTTTGATATGAGGTTTACTTGTATGATGTTAGATTAGCTTCTGTTGTTGCTTGAGTTGCCTTTCTTGATATTGACGGTTAGAGGTGGATGACCCATGCAAAGAATAATACCAAGTTAAGGTTACTTGAGAAGTGTTCCTCTTATGATATGATGATTGCATTGAATATGCCTATGACTTTTGTTGATGTCTCTTATGATTATGGTATATGTCTTATGTTAAGTAATTCCCATCTTATGCTATGTTGATCATTTATGCTAGCCATAATATTTAGTACATTTTTGTACTAACACATACTCTTGCCTACATTCTTATCAAATGTAGGGTCCGACAATATTGACTTCCATCCTCGTGGCTAGGTTCATCATAGAGCAAGCAAGTGAAGATTTGGTGAGTCCTCATAGCATCGAGGATTTGATCACCTTTCCTTCATGTATTTCTTTTATGTTAGAACTTTTGTATGTGCTGTGCTGCAACACAATTCAAATATTAGATGGTTTGAGACAAGTGTTAAAGATTTCCGCTTTGTTTTATGAATTTTGATTGTATTGGAAAATGTATTAAATTTCTGCACCATTTTCTATTACTTTATGTTATGATATGCTAAGTGGCATGTATGAGGCCTCTCGGGGTCTTATACGCCTTGTTACATCTAGGGGGTACTCTTGAGTCATGACATATGAACAATGTGAACTATGTTATGAAAAATGAATAGCTTGGATTGTTGCATGAGATGCCTTCCATAAGGTAAGTTGACTAGAGGTGGATGACCAAAGTTTTTACTAAGGATAAGTAAGATTGCTTGAGAAGTGTTCCTTCCTTATTACGATGATGAGTTATGTGCATTGATTATGCTTATGGTTTATATTGGCTAACATTTATGCTTATGTTGTCTATGCTAGCTATCATATTTAGTACATGTTTGTACTAACACATACTCTTACCTACATTTCTTATCAAAATGTAGGGTCCAGCGACATTGATTGTCACACTCGTGGCAAGGTTCATAGTTGATGAAAGAGTGAAGATTTGGTGAGTCCTCATAGCATTCGAGGATTGGAACACCATTTTTCCTTTATGGCTTTCTTTTATGTTTGGACTATTGTATGGGATATGTCCCAAGATTTAGTTATGTTGGTTAGATTGTTTGAGACAATTCTATTAGACTTCCGCTCATTTTATAAAGACTTTGATTGTTTTGAGATGTTTTAAATTTTCGCACCATTTTCTATTACTTTATGTTATGATATGCTAAGTGGCTAGTATGAGCCCTCTCGGGGTTTTTGCACGCCTTGTTAAAAATAGGAGGTACCCCTGGGTCGTGACATACATTGGTGGATTTAACCTCCTCTAGTGCTTTATGCGCAGGCTGCAATCCTCCTCGAGTTGGATTTTGTGAGTACAGATACCCGGAGGTATCCCAATGATATCTATAATGGTCCATCCAATAGCCTTTTTGTACCTTGTCAAGACTCTTACCACAACTTGCACCTGTTCATCATTCAGATCTGCAGCCAAAATGACTAGAAAAGTGTTATAGTAACAAAAAAGTTATACCTTAGATGACTGGGTAACTATTTCAGTTCAAGTATAGGCGGTTTCTCAATGCATGGCTTTACCGGAGAAGTTGGCCTGTTTTTCAGGTCCAGGTCTTATTTCATTGGAGCATAAAAATGTTACCCCATGCCCTACAAAGCATTCACAGTCTCCACATAATCCTTCTGGAAGTCTTCTTTAAAATTCATTAGCACGGCTGCCAATGTTTCAGCAGCAAACCTTTCCTCAATAGAAGCTCCCGACTCCCCTTCATGAAAGACATCTATCGTAGACACCACATTCATGTCTTGTGGTTGCTGCATAGACCTGCATATCTTAAACTTTACCTCCTCATTATTGAGTCTGAATTTCAACTCTCCACTCTACACATCAACAAAAGCTCGACCTGTTGCCAAAAATGGCCTTCCAAAAATTATGGGAACCTCAAAGTCTACTTCGCAATCCAAAATCACGAAGTCTGCCGAAAAAATGAAACTATCCACTTTGATGAGCACATCACATAAAATACCTACATGCCGCTTCATTGACCTATCTTCCATCATCAACCTCATTGTGGTGGGCTTTGGTGCCTCCAAGCCCAATTGCTTGTAAATGGCTAGCGGCATCAGATTTATACTTTCACCTAAATCACATAGGGCCTTTGTAAAATCATATGATCTGATGGTGCATGGTATAATGAATGCACCTGGATCCTTCTTTTTCTGCACCAGAGATCTTGCAGCAATAACATTATAATGATGAATATTTTCAGTTAATACAAAACTTACAACTCTTTTCTTTGTGACTAGGTACGTCATAAACTTAGCATATCCTGGCATCTGCTCCAGAGCTTTCACCAATGGGATATTCACTAATAGTTGTCTCAACATGGGTATGAATTTTGCAAATTTCCCATCCTCAGCTTTCTTCTTGAGTCTTTGAGGGAAAGGAGGAGGCGGTATCGATATCTGATGTAAAGGCAAAGTAGCCTCTACTTCTGTTTTTGTTACCTTAGCCAACTTTTCTGTTGGTTGGGCTTCTTTTGTATCATCTAAATGTTCAGCTTCAACCTCTTATTCTTCATTTCTCCCTATACCCTATAGCTGCTCAGTACCTGTAGATATTGGCTCATTAAGGGTCTTACTGCTTTTGGTGGTGATGGCCATGGAGTGTACATCTTTCTTGGGATTCTAAATAGTATCACTTGGTAGTGACCCATTCTTCCTCTGGTTCAGTGTTACTGATAATTGTCCCAACTATTGCTCTATCTGCTTGATCAAAGTAGTGTGAGAATCTACCAGTTGACTGATACAAGAGAAATCACCCTTTATTTCTTTCACACCTGCATTAGTAGACTACACCTTTCGCAACACTTTGGCTAGCATATCTTCAATTTTCGACCCGCTGGAGCTACCACTTGTTTGATCTCTATTACCCGGGGGTACATAAACACCACTGCAGCATCTCTTGAGTGCCATGCTCTATTTTTCATTATAAATTCATTCATTAGCTGTACAATTTCTGGAAATGGTTTCCTAATAAATGAACCTCCACACACTGCATCAACAACATGTGTAGTGACATAATTCAAAGATCTATAAAATACCTATTTTAAATGTCTATTCGTAAGCCCATGGTTCAGACACCTTTTCACCTTTTAGCTGAACCTCCATGACATATCATGCGTTGCTTCTCCTGGTAGTTGTTTGTGTGCCACCTATCTCATCCTTCATCTGTAGTTCTTTTGATTCCTGGTACAACCTTTCCAAGAAGGCTCCTCTCAGTTTAGTCCAAGTCTTGACTGAATCACCTGGCAGTTCATTCAGCCAGTTGGTTGCCTCCTAAGTGAAAGACAACGGGAAAAGTCTCAGCCTCATAACAATCTAACTAACCCTAGGAATTTCCTGGGATTTGCACATTGACACCAAATTCATCAAGTGCTGGTTAGCATCATCACCAGGTGCACCTCTGAACATTCCTTTCAAGTTCAACAGTTGAATCATCGTGCTAGTGACCGTAAATTTCACACCTGGGGTAATGTAGGTAGCACTCTTGCTTCTGTGACTCCAGCTCCATCTAAATCTAAGTCATCTTCTTCTAACACCATAAGAGTTGGTTGTTATGCTCGACCCCTTGGAGCTAATGGTTGACTGTGGGGAGGAGATATTTCTTCCACTCCATCATGTTCCCCAACCCCCCTAGGTGGGTCATACAAAACATTTCGCTGAGCAACTCCCGCAATTGCCTCAGACTCAAATCGAAGCTTCTGCTTCTGAGCCTCGAGTTCCGGTGTATTCACCATCTTGCGAATAGTTTTTCTCAATTTTGGGTCGTAAGAAATCAATGGAGCACCCTTACTTCTGGTATTTGGCATGCACTGGTGAACTTATCTGTCAGAGACACAGACAAAGAGCAAGAGGTAAAATTAGGAAATATAACTACAATTCAAATAAATGCTAGTAATATATTTCTGAAATGAAATTCCCTGACAGCGGCGCCAATATTTGATTTGTCCAAACTTACACTTCGATTAAAGAAGTATAAATAGTCGATGTTAGTTTATAGAACTCAACGTGAGTGGAGGTCGATCCCACATAGAATTTACTCACAAAAATAGTTTCACTATCGTTTTTACTCAAATGTTGTTGTTATTTCCAAAAGAAAGTAATTGTGTAATGTAAATTGAGTTTGGTTGTAAGGTTGAGGTAACCAATATTGTTAAAATCTTCAGTTTCACACAATTAAGAGAATGTTAACTCCAAGGTTTGGATGATGAATTAATGAGATCAGGGTTGTGTTTCCCAACGTTACATCTAGTGTTGATTCATGAATGAGTTTTAGGTAATTCATTCTTTGAAAATTATAGGTGAGTTAGCTGTATCTAACACATTTTGCTCTTGTTAGATAACTTTCCACTCAAATCCTCTCGGTCTTATAGTGTTATTCGATTTGACCCTCCCATAGTGTAGTGTCAAAGTTCTCTTATCTCGAACTTGAACTTTCACTCCAATTCATTAAGTTAACCCAACTTTTTACTAACTATCGATTTTATCTCAAACAATTGATAGATAAATGCAAGTTCTAAAGCGTGCACTCATTAGACAGAATGAATAACGAAAGTTAAGTTAAGTTCTGCAAATATGAATCACATTCTGCTCATTTTACGAATCTAAACTCTGATGTTAGTCATAGTTCCCACAACCCTAGTTGTGGTGTTTAGTCACTCATGCTTTCAACTGATTAAGCAAAGATACGTAATGAATGCACTAAGAGAAATCACTTACGAAGATTTACAAATTCAACGGATACTTGATATTTAGAAAACCAAAAGCAAACTTCAAATCTCGATTCAATGTTAATCGAAGAAAACAAAAGTAGAGAATAATAGGAAAGTAGTCGCTCGTTCCAGATATGATGAGATAATTCAAAAATTAAACCTAAATAATTTAAATATTCTGTCTAAACAAAGTTCTAATCGAAGAAGATAAGAATTGTCGCGGCTTTTCACGGACATAAAGATGACCCATCAAGGGCTTCATGGTTCATGAAACCCTCTGTGGTCCTTACTTGTCGATATCAAAAAGTGTTTCTTCAAAGCATGTCTACTGGAAATTCTTCATAACTTCCATCACGAATTGTTGTGAGGACCACAGTCCTTCTAGGCTCCCGTGGTCCTTACTTGGCCATGCCAAACTTAACTCTTCTTTGCCTATCTCCTAGAGGTTCTTCACGACCTCCATCACGATCCGTCATGTGGAGCACAGACCGTCTAGAGCTCTATGGTCTTCACTTGGACTTTGGTTATCAACATCAAGATTTCAAGCTCACTGCTTCATTGACATAGGCGTTATGATGGCCCGTCATGATGACCAGGGCCCGTACTGGGCTCCGTGGTGTTTCCTTCATTCCAATCATTTTATGCTTGTTTTTCAACTTTTCCACGCAAGTGAGAACCTTTTTAGACATTCAACAACCACATCAAATCTTACATAAATACACTTGATTCTAGAACTAACCCTTAGTTTTGAGCATCAAATGTGCCAAGATTTCACGACACATCAATGATGAACCTTCCATATGAGTCATAAAAAGGTTATTGCAAGTTGATTTTAAGAATTATCTTTCCCACCACCTATGGTTTCTTTCTATGGCTCATATGAGCACCTACAGTCCATAGATTGGATCGGTAGACAAAGACTCCAGCTAAAAATCTACATTTTCTAAATTTGAGGTGTTACAAAAAAGAATTCAAAAGTTTTTTTGTACCATTTTTTATAGAATAAAATAATGAAAAATAAAATTGAGTTTTTCGATAATTGCTAATCTTTTGGAAAAAAATTTGGCCGTCTATACGGGACAAAATACGCACACGTTATTCTTACTCAATGAGATACGTAGGCAACGTATTTGGGTTCGACGATACTTACTCAAAAATTAAAAAAAAGATTAATTTTCATATTCATATATTATAAAAAAGAGTAGTTTTGATCCTTATTTAAAAAATATTTTAAAGTCTACATACCAAAAAGATAAAGGCTTTATCCTTATTAAAGGTAATTTGAATATTTTCCACTTTCTCATTCGAATGAATAAAACGTCACAACAAATTTTCTTTGTTTATTTTTAGTGTTCATTTTGGTAGAACATTCAAAGATCAAAAATAGAATTCTCTTGATTTTCTTTTAGTAATTAAAGAAAATAAAAGATTTTGTCTCAAAGTTATAGGAAAAAAAGAAACTTTCTTTGTTAGCTTTAGTAAAAAAATTGAATTATACAAAGTGTATTCATGTTGTCAAGTGATTTACATACGCAACCCAAACGGGTTTGATCAATGCATTTTGAAATCCAATGTTTTTTCTTTTGATAAATAAATGGATACAAATGAGCAAGTGATGATTAAAAATTAGGTTCTTTAAGTTCTCTCCATAAAAAAAACATTGGTATGCTTGGCGAACAACATGTGGTTGTAACAAAAGAATATCTAACCCTAACAAAATTTACTATCCGTGTACAAATTTAAATTTTAAAAGTGATTGGTTGGTTTGTGGCTAACAGGCATCTCATTCATACAATATATATTTGAAGGGAAAACGAAAAATGACTCGTAAAGATGGATAAGAGTCTGATAATGAAGAAATTCAACACGAGGTTGCTCAACATGAACTAGAATTAGAGGAGGAAGTAAAGATGATGAGACAATGAATGACTGAAATATATCAAGCCTGGATGAAGGGACAAGCTCCACTATTTTCAATCACTGGATTCCCACTAGGTAGAGTAATCTAGTTCCTCAACAAACGTTGTTAAAGAAATCTATCAATCATTCTCAATAAAGATTTTTCCATGATTGTTCTCCTATACATATTGAGAAAACTACTAAGAACGAGGAATACGAAGAAATTAAAAGTTTGAAGCAGTGTGTTTGAGAAATACAAGGATTTGGAGGTCTCAAAAGTGTCTCATCCAATGATTTGTCCATATTTCCCTACGTTTATTTACCCATCGGTTTTAAAACTCCAAAATTTGAGAAATATGATGGTAATTGGGATCCTATAGCTCATTTAAAGGCGTAATGTTATCAACAAAGATGGTCTGGGAGTAAAGAAAAAGCATTCATGGCTTATTTTGGGAAAAACTTGGTTGGAATTGCGTTAGAATGGTTCATAGATTAATATATTTCTAATTGACATACATGAGATTATTTGGTTTGATGTTTTGTTCAACATTTCCAATATATCATTGACATAGTGTCAAATCTTACTTCACTTACCAATATGAGTAATATAACCATTGAAATTTTTTGTGACTATGTTATTAGGTGGAGGGAGCAAGCTATTAGGATTAAGCAACAAATGAAGGAGCCTGAAATGATTGATGTTTTTCTCTAGGGGCAAGAAGCCGACTACTTTCATTATTTACTCTTTGTTGTTGGAAAAACATTTTTGATGTTATTAAGTTTGGCGAGATGGTGAAAAATGGAATTGAGTATGAAAAGATTATAAGTCAAGATGATTTGAGAGCCACAACACAAGTTATTAAAAATAGATCGGGATGCCTCGGGACAATAAAAATGAAAGAAGATGCAGCAATTGTTGTGTCAGACACACAAAGAGTTCCAAAATATAAACTTTATCAATATGCACCATCTCAATCCCATCACTATCATCCAAGGCAAGACACACAATACTCTATCATCCCACTTTGATATATAGTCGATAGTGCACAATGATAAGCACATTCACTAAACTATCCTCACTGGCGAGCGCCAACACATCAACATGTTCGTCCTCCTTCTCAAAATTTTTGAGCATCTTATAATCCTCACCAAAGACAAGAATTTGGAGGGGATCAGAGGCCTAGGAACAATTTCCTACCGACTATAGAGTCTTACATAAGTTTATTTAAGAAATTTAAACACTTGAATATGATAGAGCCGATTCTTTAAAAGTATGCATATCTACATGCAAAAGATTTCAATCCTGCAACATGATGTGCATACAATTTTGATGCTCGAAGACACAAAACTAAAAAATTGCCGAACATTGAAAAATGAGGTGTAAAAGATGATCTAAATAAAGATGATTGTGGTCCATAATGATGACCTCCACCACAAATGTTACTCTGAATCGTCTGTCGGCACCTAGTGACATCCACTCTATAAAGATGATATGTGATAACAAAAAGTATTACAATTCACTCAATTCTCAAGAAAATACAATTGAAATTGGTTGAACTTTCAAAAAGGATAATGTGCAAACTAGTGGCTAAGATGTCAAGCTTAGTTATTTGAAATACACTCTTCTTTAATCAGAAAAAGAGTGCATGGGTAGTTTATTTTTCGTCATTTATGCTATGGAATTATGATTTTTTTTTTTTTTCATTAGTAAGTCAAACTCTTCTATCATTTCTCTTATTTTGTTCGAGTCTTGTTATAGTTTTTCTTATTACAGGGTTATAACCTAAAATTTGGTTTGTTGTCTTGTCGTCAAGCCTCTTTGTATTTTACTTACTATAATATTTGTTCTAGATTATTTTGAGCAGTTTTAGTTAGTTTTCTTTGTATATATCTCTTTTTATTTAACTTTGATGATATGACATACATGCAAAAAATTTGGTCAAATCTTAAAATCTTATCTAGTCATTAAATGAATACACCTAATAAGATGAAAAACTTCAAATATATATTTGAAAAAATAAATAGAGGACGGAGATATTTTGACACGTCATTTGACATCGAGACAGGATAATAGGCAAGTTCCATCCATATTGACATATTTCATTTGTTGTAAATAAGATATTTCTCAAATGGAGATTTTTTAATTGACAAACATGGAACAAAAACGATATACATGTCCATTTGTATGATTTTCACTTCTCACCTTAAAGGGTATGCTTGTATTTAATATATTAAATAATCTATATGACAAAGACATTTCATTCTGCTATCAAAAGACTTCGTAATTCTTTGCTATATTTTTTAGCTTTAATTACATTTTCTTTCATACCCTCTTATATATTCATAATACTGTCGGAAAAGAAAAAGAAAGGAGTCCAGAAAAAAAAAGTAGTTGAAAAAACAGAACGAAAAAAAAGAGTCCAAGTTAAGAAATTAACAAAAACCAAGCTTTATGACTACGTTCTACCTAATTCTTAGTTTAAAAAAATCCATATGAAGCCTTATTTTGAGGTTCGGTCTAACTAAGAAAAAATCAAGAAACTGCTCGTCACAAAAACTAGGCCAAAAACATTTTTTATTTTTTTATGAAAAAAGAGTCGATTCCAAAAGTTGAAAGCCTTAACCCAGTTACAAGTATTATCTCGGAGCGTTAATGATGCACCATTCTCTATAACCCAGTCCAAAAGCCATGTTACAGTCTAAATAAAGACTTTTTTTTTTTTTTATAATTTTTAAGAATGACAAGTCAAACAAGCTTTCAGTGTTGATTATCATACAATGAAAATTTTATATGAATTACGTATGAGGTGAAAAAATGAGAGTCTTATCGATTAAAATATACAAGAGAAATATAAGGCACCATTTGAGCGAAGAGAAAGTGAAAAATGAGGAAGACTTGTTGGTGAAAACCTTTTGAGGCACCACGTGGAAAATGTGAGTAATAAATCAAGTACAAAAGTTTGATTATAGAAGTATGACTTCAAAAGCTGAAAGTTTGACAAAGATAAAGTTTAGATTGTTTGGACAAATTTGGCCATTTTATTCAAAATGCATGTCATGATCATTAAATTGAACTCCATATTCCAATGAGTCCTTTCTTTCCTTTATTTTCCTTTAGGGACACATATTGTTTCATTTCATTTTACATCATTTTATTCCTTTTTGCAATTTTATTTGAATTATCTTTATTAAAACAAGCAAGAAAATTCATTAATATTTGCTACCAGTTTTTTTATTTTACGAAGTTAAAGTCTGGCCTACACATCTAAGGTGATATGATTCAAGATGGAATGATATTCCAAAATAATTGGTTGCATTTGACAAGTTCAATATTTTGAGATTGAAAAATGCGTCAAATATAAGGTTTTGATGTTTGCAAATCAATTAGAGAGGTCTTCAACGATAAAGGTTATCAGAATAGGCTGACTAGACAACAAATACAGTTTATTCAAGTTGAAACTATGTTCGAACATGGCAACAACAAGAGATATCATCCTCAAAGAAATGACCACAAATCGATCCCCGTTTTTAAAACCCACAATTTTTCTTCTTTCTTTTTATAAACAGCGAAATGTAGTTGTTATAAAGGTTATCTTGAATACTCGAGTTTATAAACATGATTGCAATAAAAATAAACTTTTTTCCATGCATGCATATATATTTTTCTTTTCTCCTAGGAAAAACACTTTCTAGTGCGAGACGTTTATTTTTCCTTTTCTTCTAGGATAAATACTTCCTAATTTGAGACATTTATTTTTTATTTTCTCCTAGGATAAAAACATTCTAGTCTGACATTATTTTTCATTTTTATCCTAGGATGAACATTTCCTAGTCCGAGACGTTCATTTTTCATTTTCTCCTAGATAAACTCTTCCTAGTCTGAGATATTTATTTTTATTTTCACTTTTGATAAACACTTCCTAGTCTGAGACCGTTATTTTTTAATTTTTTTTCCTAGGATAAACACTTTCTAGTCTGAGATATATTTTTAAAAAAATTCCTCTAGGATAAACACTTCCTTCTCTAAGATATTTATTTTTTATTTTCTCCAAGGATAAATACTGCATAGTCTGAGACATATATTTTTTACTTTCTCCTAGGATAATCACTTTCTAGTCTCACATGTTTATTTTTCTTTTATCTGATAGACACTTCCTAGTCGAAGACATTGATTTTTTTCCTAGGATAACCATCTCTTAGTCTGAGACATTTATTTTTCATTTTCTACTAGGATAAATACTTTCTTATTTGAGATAATTATTTTATGTATTCTCCTAAGATATACACTTCCTAGTTTGAGAAATTTATATTTTTGAAATTTACCATTGCTAGTAACGCACAAAGTATTTTCTGGTTCAAACTAGAAAACAAAAAGTTGTGGTGATTCTATATGATGATTCTACTTAGCAAGATCTTCCTTGACAATGAGACTTAGTGTAGAAAAAATCTCTTGGGCAATGAGACTTAGTATAGCAGGACCCTCCTGGACAATGGAATTTGGTATAGCAAGACCCTTCCAGGCAATGAGACTTAGTGTAGAAGGACACTCCTAGACAATGAGACTTAGTATAGCTCCTTGACTTTCAGACTTAGTATAGAAGGACCCTCTTTGACAATGGGACTTAGTGTAGCAGGACCTTCCTGGACAGTGTGACTTAGTATAGAGGGACCCTCCTTGACAGTGTGACTTAATGTAGCAGAACCCTCATAGACAATGAGACTCAAGGTAGTAGAACCCTCTATGGCAATAAGATTTAGTATAGCAGGACCTTTTTGGACAATGGCAGTTAGTATAGCAGGACCCTCCTGGACAATGGGACTTTGTGTAGTAGCACCCTCTAAGTTAATATAATAGGACCCTCTTGTACAATGAGACTTAGTATAGTAGGATCCATCTGGACAATGAGGATTAGTATAGCCGGACTCTCTTAGAAAATGAGAATTAGTATAGCAGGACCCTCATAGACAATGAAACTTAGTGTGGAAGCAGAATGTTGGACAATGGGACTTCGTATAATAGGACCCTCTTGGATAATGAGACCCTGAGACGACTTACATATGGCATGTAATACCCCGAAAGACACTACACATGCCACTTAACATACATAATGCATAAGGAATGACAATAAAAAGAGTATAGGGAAAACCATCTCACATTATAAAGGAATGCTTTTAACAGAAAAGCAGAATCCTAGCTATGTCTTGACAAGCCACTATAAACAAAGTAAGAGTGGTTGGAATGTAACATATACATCACGTATCAGGTCTTAAAGAAAATAAATAAAGAAATAAAATGGTTTTAATAATATTTACCTCGGAGTATGAAGGCTAATCAATCCAAATCAACGAAGAAATAGTCTGAGCTACCGACAAGTAGAAGGAAATACGTCAGACCCAATATTATAAAACAATATAAGAAAAAGTATGCATTAGTAAATGGAATGTTCTAAGTATGGGAAAATTCATAAAAAGACATAAACATGATATTATGAGGAATTTAAACATGATATGCATGAACAAGCTAAAACATAGTAAAAACCTTTGAAGAATCATAATTCATAAACAAGGTCAAAGCATTTTTCAAACATAATGAAAGGTTTCGTAAAACATTTGAAGGTAACATAATTTATTTTGTCGGATATTTACCATTAACTGATACGAAGACCATGCGAGCTATAATATGGACTCTGATGTAACCCTCGCATTAAGAAGGGGATTCTACTGGACAAAGTAGTTTTCGTAACTTCTATTCATATGCTAATTGTGGATCCACTAGCTAGGTCATTTAAGACAATACTAAAGGAGAACGTAATTTGGAACAAATAAATTTCTTCTAGAGATACGACCTTCACTAACGGGAAAGACTCCATCTCAAAGTCCTATGGGTCTTAAGTAAATAACACTCATGAATATTGTATAAACCCTAATCAAATTAGGTGAAATTGAATTTGACCCTTGAGATTCCTTTGGGACCCAATGGATGAATTGAAATTCATTGATGAGTTGTCAAATACTTTTACAATCAATGCCTAGCAAACAAGAGAGAAAGGGAGACTTGAAGCTTGGAATCCTAACTTTCTTCTTTGAGCTTGAGAGAGAATTATAAAGGATGAACTTGTATAGAAATTGGGGATTTGAGCAAATTAGAGTGTTTTAGGTAGTTTTAGGAGTTTAAATATAGTTATAGGTCTTAGAATTAGGATGAAAAAAAATATAGTATATATATTAAATGCATAGGAAAAGAGTCAAGTACCCTTAAGAATAACTATTAGAGAAAACTATGGTCGGGGTCTACGTTCCATATGGGAAGACTATGGTCCTTCCTTTCAAACTGTAGATTAACAACTAGAGCTTGAAAATCTAATCAAATCCTACGAGTCCCCCTATAATTCTTCGTCTGGTCTACAAACCGTATCCTTAACCCTTAGTCCTCATGTTACCCAAAAATCCCGAAAGTCCAAAAATCATTTCATGATTAAATTCTATTGTAACATCTTGCTATTTGAAAGAACTAGAAAGAGTTAGAATTGGAAAGAGTCATTTTAGGAAAGAATCAAAATTCCAGAACATTTGTTAAGTTAAATTATGTTTGAATTTTTGGTCAACTCAAACAACCATAAATCTTAGCTAAAGATGAGTTAGGTGTGCTTATAGATACCGTAGGAAATATCTTGGAATTAACTTTCCAACGCCACCAAGTTTGCGTGATTTCGAGTTCGTATCAGTGAGATATGTTCATTTGAAGTTGGGATGTTCAAATAAAGAAAGTCTAATCTGGATTTTTGGAGGGGTAGTTTGGTCTTTCCTTTATCCAATTATTTCTTTTCATTTTTAGTAAGTTATGTGTGGTCTAAACTGAGTTAGTTCAGTCTACGCAATTAAGAAATATGCTAGGGCTTTGAGTGAAGAGAAAAGAGGAGAAAGGAGAAGAGAAGTTCAAGATTTGTCAACTTCTTGCGAGTTTGGTTGTGGATTTTGTGAAGGATTCAATCCTACAAGGTATGTGAGACTTTCATAGTGTTGGGTTCGTTCACCCACATGCCAATCATGTATGTTTTAGCTAAATTCCTTTCTAAAATGTTGAAAGTATGATGTTCTTGAATTATGTTCTTGAAGTTTGCTTTAGTTCTTGAGATTTGATGGGATTGTGGAGTTCTTGATGGAATAGTGTCGTTTAGAGTTAGATTCTTGTGTATATATACTGGGTATTTGAATCTAAAGAGGGATTAAGAAAAATAATCGGATTTAGGCAAATTGTGGTAAGGAAACGAAGAAGGGAAAAGTTGAGCAGGTTTTAGCACGCAAGTCCATGTCGCAGACTTGCTCCCCCAGTGCAAAAAAATTACCTCCACTTCACAGAAAAGACGCGGACTCCTCTGTATCAAAAATAAATTTCATGATCAAATATTTCAATGCATCTCCGCATTGTGTACTTGTTTCCAGATAGTGTTTTGTTGATCGTTTCTCAAGTTTAACTATCTAAAAATAGTCCTAAACATCATGAGATCCTTCCTATCACAAATAACTATCCTTGAATCCATATATTTAAACTCAAAGAAAGTTAAGAGTCAAGTCAAGAGAAGTTCATAGAATTCTTCAAAAGTCTTTTACAAATGTTTTAACTTTGTTTTAAGACTTAAGTTTTGAGTTGAGTAAAGAGTAAGAGTAGAGTTCATTTCTTCAAAGATTATACAGGAACTAAGTATTCCCAAGAGTTAAAATGTTTCCACATTTGAACAAGAAAGGAAACACCGATTTCCAAGAGAACTTTTAAGCTAAGTTTTGAGTAATTATCTCAAACCAAATAAAGATTTTTGTTTTTAAAACATATGAGCTATGTATATTTTGGGAGTAGTATTGAGCACCGATATAGGTCGCGAGTTCAGAATAACTCAAGTCTGCATAAACCATGTAGCCATCATGGGTAGAAAGGATCATACTTTTTAGATGATTCCATAGTGCTTTTTAGGATACACTAGTGGATCCACTCAGTTAAGGCATTCTATATGATGGAAAAGTATAGGACAGTTCTGTCAGCGTGCGCAAGACGTTGTATCATCACTTATGCTTATAATGGTGGTGGTCGGTTAGAGAAACTCCCACAATATTATATTAATTTATATGTAAACTATGTTTTTATTGCATTTCTTTAAAAAATTAATTTGCTACCTTTAGTTTTAAATGCTTTGTATAAACTGCAGTATTATTGTTGTTTTTACCATGCATTTGAGTTTAGTTATTCATGCGTTGAGAGTAAATCCAAGGTTATTTTTTCCCGATTCCTTTCAAGCTTATGTCTTGTTTAGTATTAACCTCACATACTCTTAAATTTAATGTACTGATGCTATTTGGCCTGCATCATTTTATGTGGCAAACACGGGTAACTAGGATTAGTATCCAGCGCCTCGTTGATCCAGTAGAGCACTCAGACTCAGTTGGTGAGCCTCCTTGCTTTCCAGAGAGATACTTTTTCATTGCTTTAGTACTTTAGTTGTTAGAATGATCGGGATCTTGCCCCGATATCCCTCCTTGTTTTAGAGGCTTCATAGACAGTTAGTAGTTCAGTTGTCTTTACATTGTTATTTCTTATGTTAAGACTTGAGTTGCCATCTATGGCTGGTTAGATATTTTATCCTAAAACCTTCTGAGTTAAATTTGAGACAGTTGTTTTATAAGTGCATTTGATCATTGTAATAATGCTTAGAGTCTTCCGCAGAGAGTCTAGCTTGGCCAAGGGTTCGCTTGGGGCCAGAAATAGTTCTCAAGTGCTAGTCCCCAAAGGGTCTATAGGCTCGCGGCGTGACAAACCTGGTATCATAGCCTAGATTTGAAGAGTCCTAGGAATTCTATGAAGACGTGTATGTAGAGTCCTTGTTATCAGTATGAAGCGCGCCATATCTATAATTAGGAGGGTGCAACCCTTAGGAAATTATCTCACTTCTTTCATACTCATTTCGTGTGATCGAGTTCAACTCTATAAAGTCTCTTTTTAATTCATGCTTGCGCATGTTTTTTAGTTAATCATGCCTCCACGAAGAGCTGTCTGAGGTTGTCCTGCTAGGAGGAACATTGAGGAGCAAGGGATACCTAATGCACTTGAAGTGGAACCCCAAGGAGAAGTCATGAATGTTGAGTTTAGTGAAGCGATTCGAATGCTAAGCCAAGTTGTGACTAACCAGGTTGGGCAATAAAGAGGAGCTAGATAGGAAGTGGCTAATACTTCAAGGATTCGAGAGTTCTTTAGGATGAGTCCTCCATGTTTCACTGGTTCAAGCACTACTGAGGATCCAAAGAACTTTATTGAGGAACTGCAAAAGGTATTTGAAGTTATGCACGTTGTCGATGCTGAGCGAGTAGAACTAGCATCATATCAACTGAAGAATGTTGCTTGGACTTGGTTTGACTAGTGGAAGAAGGGTAGAGTTGGGGAGCACCACATGTGAGTTGGTCTTGTTTTGAGGAGGCCTTCTTGGGGCATTTATTTCCCCGAGAACTGGGAGAGGCCAAGGTACGAGAGTTTCTCACTCTTAAGCAGGATTCACTAAATGTTCATGAATACAACTTGAAGTTCACTCAACTTTCCCGATATGATTCAGAGCGGATATGAGAAGCAGGATGCATTTTTTTGTTACTGGGTTGTCCCGTCTGTCAAGCAAAGATTGAAAGGCAGCCATTCTAATTGGGGAGATGGATATAACAAGGTTGATGGTTTATGTGCATGAGGTTGAGGAAGAGAAGCTGAGGGATAGAGAGGAGTTTAGAAATAAGAAAGCGAAGACATGGAATGAGTTTGGGTAGAAAAAAATAACGTGAACTGGTCTTCTTTCCAACAAAAGCAAAAGGTACCTGCTCCATCATATGATAGTGCACCTGCACCCAGATACAAATGTGAGTACAATAGTCAGAATTCACAGCACTTCAGAGCTAGACCTACGCAGTGTCATGGTACTGTAGCACAAGGACGTAACTGGCCTCCTGCATGTGCTAAGTGTTGTAGGACTCACCTAGGTAAGTGTCGTGATAGATCCACAGGTTGTTTCAAGTGTGGACAAGAGGGTCACTTCATGAAATGGTGCCCTAAGAACCGGCAAGGTAATGGGAATCAGGGCAATAGAGGCCAATCTTCATCAGTTTCTCCACCAAACAGGGCAGCACCTAGAGGATCTACTTCCGGTAGTAGCAGAGGAACAAACCGCCTTTATGCTATCACTAGTGGTCAAGAACAAGAGAATTCTCTAGATATTGTCACTGGTTTGATCAAAGTCTTTACTCTGAATGTTTATGCTTTGCTAGACCCAGGAGCAAGTTTATCGTTTTTTACTACTTATGTTGCAAATAATTTTGATGTTCTTCCTGAGAAACTTTGTGAACCTTTTTATGTTTCTACACCAATTGGGGAGTCTATTCTAGCTGAACGAGTATATCGTGATTGTGTTATTTCCATCAATCACAAGAACACTATGGCTGATTTAGTTGAGTTAGACATTGTAGATTTTGATGTCAATCTAGGTATGGACTGGCTTCGTGCCTGTTATGCCTCCATTGATTGTAGAAGTCGAGTTGTTAGGTTCCAAATCCCTAATGAGCCAGTTATAGAGTGGAGTAGAAGTTCAACAGTGCCTAAGGGTCGTTTCATTTCGTACCTTAAGGCGAGAAAGTTAGTTTCCAAGGGGTGTGTCTATCACTTAGTTCGAGTTAATGACTCTAGTATTGAGATACCTCATGTTCATCAGTTTTAGTAGTAAAAGATTTGCCAGAAATCTTTTCTGATAAACTTCCCGGAGTCCCTCCTAAGAGAGAAATAGACTTCGGTATAGACATTCTTCGAGATACTCGTCCTATATCTATTCCTCCATACAAAATGGCACTAACAAAGTTAAAAGAGTTGAAGGAGCAGTTGAAAGATATCCTAGATAAAGGTTTTATTCGACCAAGTTTCTCACCTTGGGGTGCTCCGGTCGTGTTTGTGAGGAAGAAGGATGGTTCCCATAGGATCTATATAGAATACCGCCAGTTGAATAAGGTTACCATCAAGAATAAGTACCCTCTTCTAAGAATTGATGATCTCTTTGATCAACTTCAAGGTGCCACTTGTTTCTCTAAGATAGACTTCAGATCAGGCTACCATCAGTTGAGGGTAAGGGAATGTAATAATACAAAATTGCATTGAGGACTCGTTATGGTCATTATGAGTTCCTAATTATGTCCTTTGGTTTGACCAATGCGCCTGCAACGTTCATGGACATTATGAGTAGAGTATTCAAGCCTTATTTAGATATGTTTGTTATCATATTCATTGATTACATACTAATCTATTCAAGGAATGAAGAAGATCATGCTAATCATCTCAGAATAATTCTCCAAACTCTAAACGATAAAGAGTTGTATGCCAAGTTCTCTAAGTGTGAGTTTTGGCTTAAGTTTGTGGCATTCTTAAGCCACATTGTGTCTGGAGAGGGAATTAAAGTTGATACCCAGAAAATAGAGGCTGTGCAGAATTGGCCCAGACCTAGACTCCAACTCATATTAGGACTTTCTAGGGTTTGGCTGGCTATTATAGAAGGTAGGTAGTGGGGTTCTCGTCTATTTCATCCCATTTGACCAAGTTAACTTAGAAAACAGTGAAGTTTCAATAGTCTAAAGCTTGTGAGAAAAGCTTTCAGGAATTGAAAAAGAGGTTAACTATTGCCATAGTATTGATCATACCAGAAGGAATGCAAGGCTTTGTTTTATACTGTGATGCGTTTAGAGTTAGTTTGGGCTGTGTGTTAATGCAGAATGGCAAAGTTATAGCTTATGCCTCCAAACAGTTGAAACTTCATGAGAGGAATTACCCAATCCATGATCTAGAATTAGCTGTCATAGTATTTGCTTTAAAAATATGGCGCAATAATCTTGATGGTGTTCATGTGGATGTGTTCACCGATCACAAGAGTGCTTAGTATGTGTCTAGTCAGAAAGAGCTCAATCTACTGAAAGATTATGACATGAGTATTCTTTATCACCCAAGTAAGGCTAATGTTGTTGCGGATGCCTTGAGCAGGTTGTCCATGGGCAATACAACCCATTTTGATGAAGACAAGAGAGAGTTAGAAAAAGATGTGCACAGACTTACATGCTTAGGAGTTCGACTATTTGATCCCACAGAAGGAGGAATAGTGGTGATGTATAGGGTTGAATCATCATTACTGTTAGAAGTAAAGGAGAAGCAAGACCAAGATCCTATTTTGATTGAATTGAAGACAAATGTTCGTAAACAAAAAGTAATGGCTTTTGAACGAGGGGGAGATGGTGTATTAAGGTAGGTTGTGTGAACCAAAGGTGGATGATCTCCAAGAAAGGATCATGGAGGAAGCACATAGCTCCAAATATTTGATTCATTCGGGTTCCACAAAAATGTATCATGACTTGAGAAAGGTTTATTGGTGGAGTAGTATGAAGAAGGGCATTGCAGAGTTTGTTGCGAAGTGTCCGAATTGCCAACAAGTTAAACTAGAGAACTAAAGGCCCGGTGGTTTGGCTCAAAATATAGAACTTCTAGAATGGAAGTGGGAGATGATAAATATGGATTCATCATATGTTTACCAAGGTTTCGCCGACAGCATAATTCCATTTTGGTGATTGTTGATAGAATGACAAAATCTGCCCACTTTTTGCCGGTAAAGACACCTATTCAGTAGAAGATTATGCTAAGGCATATCAAAGAAGTAGTTAGACTTAATGGGGTGCTAGTTTTGATTATTTCACACAGAGATGCGCAATTTACTGCACATTTTTAGAAGTCATTCCGAAAAGACTTGGGTTCAAAGGTGAACTTAAGTACTACGTTTCATCCTCAGACAGATGGGAAAGCAGAGCACACTATTTAGACTTTATAAGATACGTTGAGGGCATGTGTGATTGATTTCAAGGGTAATTGGGATGATGACCTACCTCTCATTGTGTTCGCTTACAACAATGGTTACGACTCTAACATCCAAATGGCTCCTTATGAATCTCTTTATGGGAGAAGATGCAGATCTCCTATTAGATAGTTTGAAGTTGGTGAAGCTGGGTTGATAGGAACAGGCTTGGTTCGTCAAACTATGGAGAAATTGAAAGTGATTCAAGAAAGGTTGAAAACAGCGTAGAGTCGTCAGAAATCCTACACTAATGTTAGGAGAAGGGAGTTAGAGTTCGAAGTAGATGACTGAGTTTACTTGAAAGTTTCACCATGAAGGGTGTTATGAGGTTTGGTAAGAAGGGGAAACTTATCCCCCGGTATATTGGTATTTCATATTTCCATGTTGAAGAATTGGATGGGAGATCCGTCATTTATCATACCAATGTAAGATATTGGTATCAAGGATAGCTTATCCTATGAGGAGATTCCAGTTCAGATTCTAGATCGCCAAGTTTGCAAGTTGAGAACCAAAGAAGTAGCATTAGTCAAAGTTCTTTGGAGAAACTAGTTTGTTGATGAAGCTACTTGGGAAGCTGAGAAGGATATGAAGAAGATATATCCACATCTCTTTGAGCGCGGAAAAATTCCAGACGAAGGTACTAATTCTCTTCTTAGTACTCTTTAATTTATATACTTGATGTGTTAGATTTGATTGTTGGGTGTTTGAGCTGAATGTTAGATATTACACCCAGAGCCTAGTAAGAGTAATCTCATTCGAGGACGAATGTTCCCAAGGGGGAGATATTGTAACATCTTGCTATTTGAAAGAACTAGAAAGAGTTAGAATTGGAAAGAGTCATTTTAGGAAAGAATGAAAAATTTGGAAAATCTGTTAAGTTAAGTTAAGTTTGAATTTTTTGTCAACTTCAAATGACCATAACACCTAGATCATGATTAGTTAGGTGTGCTTTCATATACCGTAGGAAATATCTTGGAATTATATTTCCAACGCCTCCGAGAATGCGTGATTCCGAGTTTGTATAAGTAAGATATGCCCATTTAAACTTGGGTTGTTCAAATAAGAAAAGTCTAATCCGGATTTTTTGAGGGGTAGTTTGGTATTTTCTTTACCCAATTATTTTATTTCATTTTTCATAAGTTATGTGGGGTTTGAACTGAGTTAGTTCAATTTACGCATTTAAGAAATATGCTAGGGCTTTGAGAGAAGATAAAAGAGGAGAAATGAGAAGAGAAATTCAAGATTCATCAAGTTCTTGCGAGTTTGGTTGTGGATTTCGCCAAGGATTCAATCCTATGAGATATGTGAGACTTTCATAGCATTGGATTCGTTCACCCACGTGCCAATAATGTTTGTTTCAACGAAATTCGTTTCTAGAAAGTTGAAAGTATGATGTTCTTGAAATTTGCTTTAGTTCTTGAATTTTGATGGGATTGTGGAGTTCTTGATGGAATTGTGTCGATTTAAGAGTTGTTTTGAGTTAGATTCTTGTGTATATATACTGGGTATTTGAATCTAAAGAGGTATTGAGGAAAATATTTGAATTTAGGCGATTTAGGGTGAGAAAACGAAGAAGGGAAAGGTCGAGTACGTTTTGCCATACATGTTTGCGTCGCGGACTTGCTCCCCCAGTGCACAAAAATTACCTCCGCATCGCGGAGAAGCGAACTCCTCTGTTTCAAAAATAAATTTCGCGATCAAATATTTAAATGCATCTCCACGTCGCGGAGTTGCTTCCAGACAGTCATTTCTTGATCGTTTCTCATGTTTAACTATCTAAAAACACTCCTAAACATCATTAGATCCTTCCTATCACAAATCACAATCCTTGAATCCATAAATTCAAATTCAAGGAAGTTAAGAGTCAAGTCAAGAGAAGTTGATAAAGTTTTTCAAAAGTCTTTTACAAACATTTTAACTTTGTCTTAAGACTTAAGTTTTCAGTTGAGTAAAGAGTAAGAGTAGAGTTCATTTTTTCAAATATTATATGGGAACTAAGTATTCCCATGAGTTAAACTATTTCCACATTTGAGCAAGAAAGGAAAGACCGATTTCCAAGAGAACTTTTAAGATAAGTTTTGAGTAATTATCTCAAACCAAAGAAAGAGTTTTGTTTTTAAAACATATGAGCTGAATATATTTTGGGAGTAGTATTGAGCACCGATATGGGGACGCGAGTTCATAATAACTCAAGTCTCCATAAACCATGTAGCCATCATAGGTAGAAATGATCATACTTTTTAGATGATTCCTTAGTGCTTTTTAGCATAGACTAGTGGATCCACTCATTTAAGGCGTTCTATATGACTGCAATGTATAGGACAGTTCTGGCAGCGTGGGAAAGACGTTGTATCATCACTTAGGCTCATAGTGGTGATTGTCGGTTAGAGAAAATCCCATAGTATTATAATACTTTATATGTAAACTGAGTTTTTATTGCATTTCTTTAGCAGATTGAGTTGCTACCTCCAGTATTAAATGCTTTGTATAAACTGTACTATTATTGTTGTTTTTACCTTGCATTTGAGTTGAGTTATTCATGAGTTGAGTAAAGCCAAGGTAAGTGTTCTTTTCAAATTCCTTTCAAGTTTATGTCTTGTTTAATATTCCCCTCGCATAACTAGGATAAGCATACAATGACTCGTTGATCATGTTGAGCACTCAGGGTCACTTGGTGAGCCTCCTTGCTTTCCGGAGGGCTCCTTTTTCATTGCTTTAGTACTTTAGTTGTTAGGATGATCGGGGGATTTGTCCCGACACCCCTCCTTGTCTTAGAGGCTTCATAGACAGTTAGTAGTTCAGTTGTCTTTACATTGTTATTTTTTATGTTAAGACTTGAGTTGCCATCTATGGCTGGTTGAATGTTTTATCCTTAAACGTTCTGAGTTAAATTTGAGACCGTTGTCTTATAAGTGCATTTGATCATTGTAGTAATGCTTAGAGTCTTCCACTGAGAGTCTAGCCAGGCCAATGGTTCGCTTGGAGCAAGAAATGCTTCTCCAGTGCCAGTCCCGCCCAGAGTGTAGGCTCGAGGAGTGAGATCTATGACTCGTAGAGAATATCACGACTCATAGGTCCTACCCCATAGTTCACAAATCAATCCAATTCAGTAAGTGTAGAACCTTTCTACGGGTGCATCTATGACTTTTCATCCATTCTACGAACCGTCCTATCAATGCGTAGGTCATATATCAGATACTTGTCAATTTCAAAAAATCACGCCCAATGTCTATGAGACCCTCGCTAGATCTGTAGAAGTACATACGACCCGAACGTCAACCCGTAACATGAAAGTTTCTAATATTTTTCTGAACGTTCCAATCATAACTCCACTCAGCTTTTTGAGGTGTTACAATAGCTCTCCCTTATGAATGTTTGTCCCCGAATAGGACACAAAATAGCATGAATAGAGTAGGAGAGAAACTAACAACCTCATGAATGCAAGTATCATCATAATGCATACAAACAAGGAGAAATCACTTCAAGCTAAATCATTGAATAAAAGTCATGTTTTTCATAGACGTGCATGCATATGAATACATGAAAGTTACTAAAACACATGAATCTGAAAGAATAAATCATGAGGAACTAATACCTCAAGCAAGAATAAGAGCGCGAGGAAAGATATGAGGATACTTGGACATCATATTAATATTCGACCTCCCAAGTAGCATGACATCATACTGATTTCGGTCTTCCAAGCAACATCCTCAACTAAATTATTTCTCCAAAGAACATTGATGGAAGAAAACTCTTTAATTCTCAACTTTCAAACTTGAAGGTCTAAAACTCAAGCAAAACCTAAAGACATTCTCTAACTTCCAGGCTTTCTAAAGGCACAATGGATGTCTAATCTCCAACACACTTCTTCAGTAAAGAGACCTGTAATATTAGATGTACCGATGCTAAATCATTAGGTAAATACAATTCATAAGCAGCTTTCCTAATACGTCTCAACATCTGATTTGAGCTAACATATCGGGGACTAATCTTTCTTTTCTTTCCAAACTTCATCACACCCTTCAGAGGTGAGATTTTCAAATAAACCCAATTTATAAATATCAAATTCAAGATCTCTTCTTCTACTATTGGTATAAGATAATTGTTGACTTTCAGCCATTATTAGCTTTTCATAAATAAGTCCAACATTTTCCATAGCCTCATGCACCAACTCAGATCTTATCAAAGTAACATCACCAACTTCAAAGAAACAAATAATAGAGCTATAGCTCCTAACATAGAGAGATTTAAGTGCAGCCATTTTGATACTTTAGTGATAACTATTATTATAGGCAAAACTTGATTCAAATAAAATGGTCATCCCAATTACCCTGGAAATCAATCACGCAAGCTCTCTACATATCTTCTAAGGTCTGGATCTATGCGCGACTTGTCCATCAGTCTATGGATGAAAAGCCATGTTGATATTCACTTGGGTATCAAGACCTTTTTGAACTAACTTCCAAAACTGAGATGCAAACTGAGTACCAGGATTGGAAATAATGGACAAAGACACTCCATGCAACCTTACCATTTCCCTAAATTTAAAGCTTAGCATACTCTTCTACTGAAAGTGAAGTCTTTATGGGAGAAAGTAATCCTATTTCATCATTCGGTCCACAATAATCAAAATCAAGTTAAATTGACGGCATGTACAAGGTAAACCCCTAATGAAGTTCATATTCAAATCTTCCTACCTCCATGTAGGAATACTAATATATTGAGCCAAACCATTGAGTTTTTGATACTTAACTTTCACTTGTTTACAATTTGGACATTTAGCCACAAATTCCGCAATATCATCTTTCATCCCATTCTACCAATAGATCTCTCGTAATTCGCGATACATCTTGGTGGCTCCTAGGTGAATAGAATACCTAGAATTGTGAGGTTCTTTCATAATTTGATTTCTCAACTAATCAAAATTTGGAATAGATAACCCTTTTTCTTAATTAGTGATTTTTCTTCACCCTGATACCTAATTCTTAATAAGTTGTTTATTTCATTCTTTGCACCTTCTCTTAATTTATATTTTCTATATCTAAAAGTCATATTTTTGTCATACCAATATATAAAATTCTACGTATAACAATCTTTTTAGTAATATGTGAGTCTCAATTATTTTAGAAAGGTCAATAGTTCTAATAACCTCTCTTCCCTTTATCATTTTTTATGCCTAAATTTTTTAAAAAATTAATAATTAAGTAAATAAGAATAAATATAATATCTGATGTTTGCGTAATCAAAACACAACTTCCGATGCAAGTATCTACCATCGTACAATAGTTTAGTAACCCAACCAAGGGTTGTGATCGTTCCCAAGAGAGTTGTTTTGAGAATTAATAGAAAAATAAAACTTAGTTATAACTAGCCATAGCTAAAGACATTAACGATTAAAAACATTGTAAATTAAAGGGGAACACAAGTGTGTCAATTAACAATGGGGAGGGGGGTTTCACAAGTAGGTAAAAATAGCAAAATAAACAAGGGTTTCTAAGTAATGAGAGGGGATCCTTGGGATGTGATGGGAATATGGGCTAAGCTAGATTATTGGGTACATGCTTTTGATAGAAGATTCATAGAGTAATTGTGAGTAGGCTAGACTTTAAGGAGGATAAGCTCTCTCTCGAGCAACTTACACCGTTTCAAATCCGTTCCTCTCGGACACCTACTTGCCGCATGAAGACCAGCCTACGACTTAACCCTCTCACTCTCTCGAGCTGAGTGTTTAGACATGGGACTAGGGTTCACTCTCTCGAGTTGAACCGCATGTCGACCCACTCAAACTGGCCATAAATCTGGTGGTCTTAGTTTTACGACATCTCTCTCGAACATGCCGAAAACACATAAATAAACTTGTATTTACAACTACAAATTCATTAAATTCATCCAAAACCACTAAATTAAATCAAAATTAAACTATGATTAAACTATCAGTAAACAAAACCCAATAATTATCTTAACCCATATTCTCTAAATCATACCCCAAGAATTGTGGTTTTTAGCCACACATCAAGAGATAGAAATTTATACCTAAATAAGCTTTCATTCAAATGGGTATGAAGATTTAAGTCTCGTTACAGGCCAAGAATGAAGAATCCAAAAGACTCAAGTCCAAATCTTTGGAGATGAAATCCTCTTTTTCTTCAAGTCTTCAAAACCCTCTCATAATTGTTCGACTCCTATAACTACAACTCTAACTAGTATTTATAGTTTTCTCAGATTTGTGCTGCAGCGGATCATTCGGCGTCGTTAGTCAGAATCGCCGATCAACTCAGCGATTCACCCTTTGGTGTAGTTCATCGCCGTCTTGCACCAGCCTTCAGCATCGTCGTGCTCTGGGTCATTGGGCGACATGGTACTGCTTCCTGGAACTTCTCGCTGATGCACCAACTGCTCCCTATTTCCACCGACTTGATCCTTTCCTTCAGGGCTCAGCACACTGGAACAAAAGGCGAAGTAAGTCATTTCGGTGACTCACCAAGTGGACTCGGCGATCCTCAAGCCTTCATTTCTTCGTTCTTCTCAGCCTTTTCATTCCTTTTTGCAACGTAGTGTCCATGCTTTCCTTCAAAGATAAAAATACCTGAGATTTAAGGGTTTTCATCAGATATTGAGATAAAATAAGCATTTGTGGACACAATTTCTATTAAAATATTGCCCTAAATGAGTCAAATTTGTGGACTCATCAAAACCCTCAGCTTAAACTTTTGCTTGTCTTCAAGCAAACTCAAGTTCAATCGTTCAAAAGGGTGCCTCGAACAGTGCTACACAAGATTCAATCATGAATGCACACAACAAGACTCAAATTACGTATGCAAAGATCAAATGTGCACTCAAAGATTCAAGTTGTGACTCATCAATATCAATGAATCTCATTCTCACAATACTTGTTTCAAATGCAAGTTCAAGCTCAACTATAGTGTTCAAATGCCCTCACACAAAGAATTATTCCATATTCACACAATGGTTTCATAGTTTAAAGCTTCGAAATAGGATGCAATGCTCACACTCACAAAGAAGAACATAATGCATAATTTCTCCAATAGGTATGCCCATATTTTCTAATCAACATTTGTTTCAGCTCACTCAAGATCAAAAAGGTCTTTTCAAGGCTTGTAATGGGGTTTAGTGCAATGGTATGGTCATTTAGGCTTAGTGACTTTCATCCATATGAAATGTGGTGCTCACAACACTTCCTTTCCTGTTCCTTCATCATTCTCTTTAGTGCTCATAAGTCATCTTATTATTCACTTTCCATGGATTGTTTGGGAACCTCATCTCTTTTGTACTTTACTCCACAACTTTCTTTTTTATTCTTTTTCTTTTTCTTTCTCTTCTCTTTTTTTTTTATATGGAGGGGTTCCATTTTTCTCAATACCATGGGTTAAAGGAGACTTTTCTTACACTTCTTGACTTTTACTTTTACTTTTTCACCACACCCCCAACTTAGGCTTTTGGCCTAAGTTGGCTATTCAATTAACCACAATTCAAGAGGATTATTATAGGTAATTGATTAAGAAAAGTCTAGTTTTCATCACGTTTCTTCCAAATAAGGGTAAGGCTCAAAGGGTGTTCAAGAGAGAATCACACGCTCACAAGGTAGGTCACAAAAGAGGTATATGCCAAATTGTCTCACACTCGTAAAAGTTGCCTAAGATCATTTCAAGAGATAGCATCACCTAGTTGACCTGGACCAACGGGGAAAATTCTAGGATGTATAATGCATAGTTCACAGGTAAGTTCATCATATTAGGCATCCACACTATTGTCAAACAAGACTCCATACTTTTACTAGTGTGCAACGGTCATTACAAGAGACTCGATTCGATACTAGGCTAGTCAAAACAAGATTTAAAGAGTTCACATATTGTCTATGCAACTTCATTTCACCTCATCGTAGCTGCGCATTAATGTTCGTTCGATTGAGAGCACTATTCAAGTCCTCGATAATGATTGGAACCGAGACTGAAATTTTTGCAAAAGAACAACCACATTCAAGAGCATATAAAGGGTGGCGAAATATGTGCGAAAAATTCAAAATTTTTCGAAAGGGTCCAAATCATTTTGCAATTTTAAAAAAAAGGAGTCATAAGCTCAAACATCCACAAAAAGTAGTTAACACAATTTTAAACAGAAAAGCCCAAATACATAGACAAAACACAAACAAAAGTAGCGCACAAAAGGTGTGGGCCTCAACCCATCAAAAATAAAAACATTTGTCCTGAAATGCAAATAATAGATTATCCAGACTTTAGAATAGAGAAGGACACATAGAGAGGTAGAGGAAAATCATGTCTACAAAGTCGTTCCATCTGTCTGGGTATCAACGCCCGATGTGTCCGCCTGGAACTTGATAATGGCCCCCAGAGCTTCTTCAGAAGATTAAGCGACATTTGACTTACTAAGATTGTCCAAGTCATGAGCCGCCAGATGGCATATCTTATCCAGCTACTTTCGGTTTATCCATTCCTGCAAAAGTTTCAAGAAAAAGTTAGAAAGTATTCAGACAAAATCAAGACAGTTCTATTGCAAAATCACTTCGCTAAACTAGTTGGCGAAGCACGCAGCTGCTTCGGCGGTTCGCCGAGTGCAGTGCATAGAGAATACAAGGGTGCAGACAAAGGGCGAACAAGAAGTCTTTCGGCGAGTCGCCGAATGCTTTTGTCCATCAAAGGCTTCTCGTCAAAAGTTAGAAAACTAAACATTAAATATGGCATTAAAATAATGGCGAAATGGGAATGTTAGGCCAACCGCCGAGCAGTTTGGCGAGCTCGACTTAACTCGCCAAATGGCCCATGTGCCTAATTTCAACCCATCTTCTTAAATCCAATCCTCCAACCCCCAAAAACAAAATTAAGGCATCCACAACTCAAATTAGTCTTAAACCCAGTGATAATCATGCACAACCCACAATTTTCATCCAATTTAAAGCAAAACCTTCAGGAATTAACTATTTAACTTAGTATGGGCATAATTTGTTAACCTTACAGGGAAACAAATATTCTACTCCTACCAGATAGGCCCAGCACACATCATCAAAGTAATGTCATTTTATTTGAGTACAACTTTCAATACAAGAAGCTTAGGGCATGGGAACCAACCTTTGGTGCCAATTGAAAGAAGATTGAAATGCTAGGCGGCAATGTAATCCAACTCCGAGCACAAATCAACACTAAAAATATTCTAAAAAATGCAAAAATATATGAACTAGCGTGCAGGTGTAAGCTTGGACAGATAAAAAGTGAGGGAGAGTGAATGAAGTTGAAACTTTTAAATCGTTTACACCCATTCGACAACATTAGTCAAGCTCGCCTACTCACTCAGTGGAACGCCGACTGTTTAGCTTATTCACCGAAATTTATAGGACCTCTCACCGAGTTTTACAGACTTCAATGTTGATGATGTTTTGAGTCAAACAGCGAACAAGGTCGGATTCGCCGACTGGATCTATTGCTTGTCATCCTTCACTTTGTTGAACACTTCTCATAATTTATCTTGTACAAATAACACACCATTATTTTTTATTTATAAAAGGGGTTTTGGGTTGCCTTCCAAACAAAGCCTTAGTTAACGTCGTGGCACGACGCAGCAGCGCCTTCAGGCATCTTCCAAATACACCACCTCAACCAAAGAAATCTCTTGACAATCCCAAAAATATAATTTCAAACATTGACTGTTTACTTTAAATGGAGGTCCTTCCTGATCTTGAACTTCTATGGCACCGTTGGTGAACACTCGCATTACTCTAAAAGGTCCAGACTATTTGGATTTGAGCTTTCCAGGAAAGAGTCTAAGTCGAGAGTGGTATAACAAAACCCAATCTCCTACCTTAAAGTCCCGCTTGAGTATCCGAGCATCATGCCATTTTTTCATCTTCTCTTTGTAGATGGATGAGCTTTCATATGATCTGAGTCTAAATTCATGCAGTTCTTTCAACTGCTCTACCCTCTCCTTGAAGTTTTTGACTAGTCCAAATTTAAAGCTTTCAATGCCCACAATGCTTTGTGTTCTAACTCGACGAGCAAATGAAAAGCCTTACCATAAACGAACTGATATGGAGACATACCGATAGGTGTTTTGTAAGAGGTCTGATATGCCGATAGTACATCATCGAGTTTTCTAGACCAGCCAGTTCTGTTGGCATTGACTGTCTTTGCCAAAATGCTTTTGATTTCATGATTTGACAGTTTGACTTGGCCATTTGTTTGGGGATGATATGGGGTTGCTACTTTGTGTTTCACCCCATATTTGCTCAGTGCCATTGAAAACCACCTATTGCAAAAGTGAGACCCCCATCGCTAATGATTGCCCTCGGAGTGCCAAATCTTGCAAAGATGTAGAGTTTCAGAAATTGGACAACACTTTTTCCTTCGTTGTTTGGAAGTGCGATGGTTTCCACACATTTGGAAACATAATCTACAGCCACCAAGATCTATTTATTTCCAAATGAGCTCACAAATGGGCCCATGAAATCGATCCCCCATACATCGAATAGCTCGACCTCTAAAATAGGAGTGAGAGGTAATTCATGTCTTCTAGACACTCCGCCCTGCTGCTGACATTGAGAGCATTTCTTCGCAAAATCATGTGCATCCTTGTAGAGTGACGGCCAGTAATATCCACTCTGGAGAACTTTAGCGACGGTGTGAATACAACCATGGTGACCTCCCACTGGAGATATATGACAAGCATGGGGAATTTTTACCGCTTTTTATTCCGGAACACACCTTCTAATGACATTGGTCAACACATTATCGAAATAAGTATGGTTCATCCCAAAAGTACTTTTTAACATCGAACATGAACCTCTTATGTTGGTAAAAGGTCAACTTATCTGGCATCAGCCCACACACAATGTAATTTGCAAAATCTGCATGCCATGGCATATGTTTGAGAGATATTGCAAACACATGTTGATCGGGGAAGGGGTCGTCTATGTTGACCTCATGCTCAGCATTTGCCCTTACTTCCAATCTTGATAAGTGATCAGCCACCTAATTTTTGCATCATTTTTTATCTTTTACCTCAAAATCGAATTCTTGTAGTAGTAGCAACCACCTTATCAATCTTGGTTTTGCATCTTTCTTAGCCATCAAGTAACGGAGTGCAGCTTGATCGGTATATACGATTACTTTGGTGCCTAGCAAGTATGCCCAGAACTTTTCTAATGCATAGGCTACTGCAAGCAACTCTTGTTCAGTGACCGTACAATTTTGGTGGGCACTATTTAGAGTCTTGCTTGCGTACTAAATTGGGTGAAATAGTTTATTGGGCTTTTGCCCCAACACGACCCCCAATGCCATACCGCTAGCATCATACATTAATTCAGAAGATTCGGACCAATTAGGGCTGATGATAATCGGAGTGGATACTAGTTTCTCTTCCAAACACTTAAATGCAGCCGTACAAGCATTATTAAAATAGAATTTCACTTCCTTCTCTAAGAGTTTGCATAGTGGGTGTGCAATCTTTGAGAAGTCTTAAATGAACCTTCAATAGAACCCTGCATGCCCCAAGAAGCTGTGAACACCCTTCACTGAAATCAGCGGGTTGAATTTCTCAATGACTTTAATTTTTGCCTTGTCAACTTCCAGCCCCCTTTGCGACACCTTGTTCCCAAGAACGATACCTTCTTTCACCATAAAGTGACATTCTCCCAATTCAGAACGACATTCGTTTCCACGCATCTTTGGAGTACCTGCCCTAAGTGTGTCAAGCATTCTTCAAACGTATCCCCTACGACTGAGAAGTTGTCCATGAATACTTCCATAGAGTCTTCGACTATATCTGCAAAAAAAGACAACATGCAACGCTGAAATGTTGTTGGGGCATTACATAGCCCGAATGACATCCTTTTGAATGCAAATGTTCCATAAGGGCAAGTAAAAGTGGTTTTCTATTGGTCTTCCAGCACAATGGAGATTTGATTGTAACCGGAGTTCCCATCCAAAAAATAATACCACCCTCTTTTTGATAACCGGTCAAGCATCTAGTCCATAAAAGACATTGGAATATGGTCTTTCTCAGTCAATGAGTTAAGCTTTCGATAGTCCATGAATACTCCCCACCCAGTCACTGGTATGGTCGGCACAAGTCCTCCTTTTGCATTTGGGACTACAGTTTTACCTTCCTTTTTCAGTACACATTGCATCGGACTTACCTACTTACTATCTGCAATAGGGTAGATTACTCCCGCATCTAGCCACTTTATGATCTCCTTTTTCACAACCTCTTGCATTGGAGGATTCAATCTCCGTTGGTGCTCTACATTAGGTTTACATTCATTGTCAAGTCGAATCTTGTGAGTACAGATGCCAGGAGAAATTCCTACTATATCGACTATTGTCCATCCAATAGCTTTTAAATGCTTCCGCAGTACCTCAATGATCAATTTCACCTACCTTTCAAGGAAATCGTTTGAGATAATCACTGGTAAAGTATTATTGGCTCCTAAGAAGGCATATTTGAGATGAGACGGTAGGACTTTTAACTCTAGATTCGGTGGTTCTTCTGTTGATGGCTTTGTAGGAGGACTTTCTCTGTTCTTCAGGTCGATATCCAACTTGATTGGATTCCTTGAATATACTCTAACCCTATAAGGCAGCTACCACTTCCTCATAGCCTTGAACTTCGAATTCATCATAATTGGCAAGTACAGATTCAAGGGGTTCATTCTTGCGCATTAAATGGCCTACACTTGCCACTGCCTCATCAATAACATCCTCAGTAGACACCACATGGATATTACTTGGTTGCTTCATGGATTACAGCTATTGAAGGTCACCTCATCATCATTCACACGGAACTTCAATTTCCCACTTTTGAAATCCACCAATGCTCTCCAGGTGGCTCAGAATGGCCTTCCTAAAATAATGGAGATCTCAGCATTGATCTCACAATCTAGAATCACAAAATCAGCCGAAAAGATGGACCGATCTACTTTTACCAATATGTTATAGAGTATCCCCACTGTGTGCCTGATTGATCAATCAGTCATAATGAGTCTCATTGTGGTTGCCTTTGGTTCACCCAAACCAAGTTGCCTATATATTGCATAGGGCATCAAGTGAATGCTTGCTCCTAAATCGCACAAAGCTTTAGCAAATTTGAGCATGCCAATTGTGCACGGCATTGTGAATGCCCCAGGGTCTTCTCTCTTTGTGATTGACTCATTTTTCATAATTGCACTGCAACTATGGGGCACCTCAATCGTTTCATAGTCCAAGCTCCTTCACTTTGTAACAAACTCTTTCATGAATTTGGCGTATCCCGGCATTTGCAACAACGCTTCCACCAGAGGAAGATTAATTGATAAGTTCTTGAATACTGACAATTTTTTTTTTGAACTTCTCATCTTCATACTTGTTTTTTAAACGTTGAGTAAATGGTGAAGGTATTTTGGGTAAAGGGTGCGTGACTTTTGGAACTTGAACATGCTACTTTACATCCTCTTGTGTTTCTTTGGTAAGGTTTTGTGGAATAGGCAATTCTTGTTCCTCTCTACGTTGGCTCTCTTCCTGCTTTCGAGGATCTTCATCCTCCATCACATTCCCTTTTGCCATCATTCCACTCTGGGAAACTACAACCAGCCCTCTTTCATTATCTTCCATCAGTGTCTTGGATGTTAATTGAGCTGATAATAGACTCAATTGATGTTCTAGCATCATCATGAGAATTTACTTTACTGTTTAATGATAAAAAACATCTCTCATCCCTTTTAGCAAATCATCGAAGCCCTCAACTTTATCAAGTATGCGTGACAATAGATCATTTACCCGAGGACTACTTGCACTATTTTTTGATTTTGGGCTTTCACTCAATTGAGTATGGTCTTCCTCATGGTCATCTTGTAGAGCCCAATCGTGCCAATATCTCCTTGGGTCTTCACTTATATATTGGTTCCAACCTTGATTTCCGCACCGCTGTTGATAGCGTGGGTGGAAACTCTCCTCATATCTTGTGGAGTTCCAACCTTGGTTCTCCCCCGGTCTTAAGTAACCAGAAGAAGAACCCTCCTTAACTTAAAATACTCTATACGTCCCCTTCATGTGCTCTTGTGTCACTGATGAGTCCACAAATTGGACTCATTTAGGGCTTTATTTTGATAGGAATAGTGTCCTCAAATGCTTATTTTGTCTCAATATATGATGAAAACTCTTAAGTTTCAGGTATTTGAAGTTTTAGTGAAAGGATGGACAGTTAGGCGCAAAAGGGAACAAAAAGGCTGAAAAGAACGAAGAAGTTGAAGCTTATGCATCCCCACGCATGCTTGGCGATTCACCGAAGGGACGCACTACGACCTTTGTTCTAGTACGTGAAGCCTTGAAGGAGCAGGATCAAAAAGGCGATGAAAGCAGCAGTCGGCGTTTTGCTGAATAATTCTGTAACGCCGTACTAGGTCGCCCAATGACATAGAGCACAATGATGCTGAAGGCTACTGTAAGATGGCGATGAACTACACCAAATTGCGAATCGCCGAGTTAATTGGTGATTTCAACAAACCTCACCGAAAGATCTGCCAAAACTTATTTCTGAAGTCTATATATACTAAACTTTTTCTTAAACTTTAAGAGTCGAACATTTATTTTAATTTCCAGAATAGAATAGTACTTTTTGGGATATTTTCTCTCAAGTTTGGAGAGGGTTTTTGGGAGACTTGAAGAAAGAAGGATTTCATCTTTCCCAAGTTGGAAATGGATCTTCTCAATTCTTCTTCCTTTGTGTAAATCAAGGTTTAATTCCTTATACCCATTTGATTTTAGTATTATGTTAGGTGTATTTTGTTATTTATTGATGTGAGGCTAGAAACCCCCATTCTTGGGGTGTTATTTAGCAAATATGTGTTGATATTGTTATTGGGTCTTGCTTGCTGATAGGATAGATGTATTTTAATGGTGATTTCATCTAGTGGTTATGGTTTAATTTAATGGGTTTGTAGTTGCAAATACAAAATCACCCATGTGTTTTCGGCATGCCCGAGAGGGAGGTCGTGAAACCAAGATTGCTAGACTGATGGACTAAGGAGTGGGTCGACATGAGGTTCAGTCCGAGAGGGTGAGCCCTAGTCCCATGTCCTAACACTCAGCTCGAGAGAGTGAGTAGGGTAAGCCATAGGCTGGCCTTCATGCGGCGACTAAGTGTTCGAGAGGAACACATTAGAAACTGGGTAAGTTGCCCGGGAGGGAACTTATTTTCATCTACAGATTAGCCTAGTCACTATTATCTTGCAAATTTCCTATCGAAAGCATGTACCCAACGATTTATCTCAACTTGTATTTAGGTCACACCCCAAGAACTTGTTCCCATACTTGATCTTCTTATTATATTTGTTGGTCCTTTACTACTTGTGACAAAAACCCTATTTGATATTTGACAGCTTGTGTCACCCTTTTTAATTTACGATATTTTTAATCGTTAATATCTTTAGCTATGACTAGTTTGAAATAAATTTTATTTTTCTACTAATTCTCAAAACCACTCCCTTGGGACACTACCACAACTCTTGGTTAGGCTACTATATTATCGACGATCATAGACACTTGTACTGTAAGTTAGTGTCGTTGGTCACGATAAGCATCAAAATGGCGCCGCTGCCGGGGAATGGTATTATTTGAGAATTTTTAGATTAGTAGAATTTTTATTCTTCTTAGTTGTAGTTCACTAACTTAATACTTAGTTTTGTTTTGTGATTTGTCAGAATCTAAACAAGTGAAAGTGAGAAATATTCGGGAGCTAATGGAGTTTCCTCCATTAGAGGTAATGATGTATCGGGATCGTATCCTAACCTTCAAGAAATTGGAGGATGAGCGGATCCATGAGAGATGGGCAAGATTCAATGAACAGCTAACTCAATGCCCACTCATGGAATTCCAGGTACGATCCTCCTTGATTGCTTCTACCGAAGTCTTGGCCCAAGAAACAAGATGTTGATTGACCAACTCCTTCCTGGTGGTACATTAAAGCAGTCGTATATAATAACAGTCCAAATGCTTGACAATATGGCTAAAATAAGGCAAGAGATTGAAAATGATCTCTTGCTGACCGCACTAATGACTCAAATGGATGAGTTAAAAAGAAATATTGTGAAGGTCGAAGCTCATTGCAAAACAAAGGATAAATACATCGCCCCCTCCCCCATAATAGAAAAAACAATGAGAAAAAGGAGATCAAACGCATCGAGGGAATGCTCTCAACAATTCTCCGCAAGGTGACCGAGCAAGACAAAGAGCTGGAGGGATTGAAAGAAGACATCGAAGGAATGAAAAAAATTATTTGGACTCATTCTAAAGCTGTCCAACTGCTCGAGGACCTGATGAGTCATGTGTTGCCTCAACTCCATCCGCAGAAAAATAAGGGGTGGCTTAATGAGGACATGCCCAACCCCAACAACGAAACTTAAGCAATGACTTGCGTCGTGCCACGACAGTAAATAAGTCGCTTCTTAGGAGGCAACCCAAGGTATTAAAAGTTTAAGGTTTTACTTTTATGAATAATGGTGTGTTGTGTTGCAGGTTAAAACGAGGAAAGGGTGGAAAATTTTTGGTTGGCGGGCAGAAAATTTATCCCGCGAGTCGCCAAACAGGTCTGTGAGCCTAACTGGATCCGCCGTTTTGCTCAATACAAGATTTGTATAGAGCCTCTAAAACCCGATGAACTCAAAAAGCAACTCGGCGCATCGCCAACAAGTTTGGCGATCTCAATGCAGACCGTCGAAATTCACCCTTTGGAAATTGAATATTTTAAAGAAAAGACGGGATAAATGACCTCTCGGTGAATCGCCGAGTGGGTTGGCGAGTGCAACTAACGTCGCCAAATGGACACAAATTGAACAACATATATTGCCAACAGTCACCCTTATTCATTCTTTCTCAGTGTCAAACTCCATAACTTCACACCAAGTTAGTAATGTACATTCTCTCACCTTAAATTAGTACTTTAGTCACGGATTAACACTTGGAACTCAGATTTTCATTGCCGCCTACCATTACAATTTTGTTTACTCAGCAAAAAGGTTAGTTTCTGGAAAACCCCCTTTCGCTTTTGAAAGGTTCAACCTCATATGCAATCTAGGTGTCCATTAATGCGTGTTAGATCTCTCTGATATGAGTTGAAATTTTTGAATGCCTGCTTCTGATTTATAAATTGGGGACTATCTGTTATTACTGTTTGAATTCCTTTTTCACTCTGCTTACCTTGAAACTAATGTTGTGAACTATGCATAATGGGTGTTAACCATGAATGGGTGCTATGGGTCTGGGGCTAAATTTCATTAATACATAGATTAATTTTGTTTTTGAGTTTTGTACGATAGATTTTGGAAAGTGAGTTGAATCTCAGGCGTTAGGTCAATCAGCGAGCTAAGTTGAATTTGCCAAATAACTCGACGGTTCTCCTACTAGCCCCATATAGCCCTTAATTTCATATCTTAAGCATTGTGGGTTCTGTAACTTTCGGCGGACATATTCATGATTGCCAAAGAGGTTCGGCGATTCACTGATTAAATCGGCGAGTTTATCTGCAATTGTGTGCTACAAGTAATTACTTACTATTCTCTATAATATTTTGTAGATATGGCCAAACGATTGACCAGAGGAAGGGAAAAATGAATTGTGATCAGTGAAAATGAACCTCCACCTAAGGGCAAAGCTACCAAAACTTCATAAAGCAAGGGGAAAGGCAAAACCTTCAAATTATCTGACGCAACCTCTGACAGCACAGGTACCTAAACCACCGAGCCACCCATAAATAACAGTGAGACTGCGAAGTTGGATGAAGACTACCAGATAGAGGCAATAAAGGCTGAGCTACGTTACAAAATAATACATGATCCACATCGGATCAGAGATAGTCAGTCCATCACTCCAACTCCTCCAATTTCAGAGCAAGCATTAGTGCTGGCACCTCTAGTACAAGGTCCCCAACATGGATCAACGAATAGATCAAAGGAAGATGGTCTGAGAATGATCATTGAGGAGAAACGACTTTCCATAGATGGGGTTGTTGATAGGTCTCCAGAGGTGATAGAGTGTCTGAAACACCACAAGTTCAAAATCTTCACAAGGCATCGTGGCTCTTAAATACCAAGCTAGGTTACAGAGTTCTACGACACATACAATGCTTTGGTACCTCAACGGAAAAGGCTAATCTCATATTTTAAAGCAGTTTACTACGTGGTTGTCAAAGGAAGGAAGGTAGTCTGTGACAGTGAGTCTATCAACACAGCTTTGGGTATGTTCGATAAGATTAATGACCATTGTTAGCATTTGATCGGGACAGAGAAAATGGATGCAATGAAAAAGTGGTTAGCTCCTCTAGTCTCAGATGATAATTCTCCGACATGGTTAGCAGAAGGAGTTCCAATTGAGAAAAAAATCTAAATATAGTTGCACGATACTGGTTGAGATTCATCAGCAGCACATTTTTTCCATCACAAAATAAATCAATCATTTGTCATGCTAAGGCAGCTTGCCTTGGATGCATCATGGAGAAAACTAGGATAAATCTCGGGATGATCATTGCCTCTGAGATCCATATGCGTGCAACAGAGCCAGGCATCTCTCCCTTTCCCGCTATTAATCACTGAAATATGCAAAAGAGCTCGGGTACCTAGAGATGCAATGAAGGATGTGGAAGTTGCTGCCACCACCTCCACCAGTATCTAAAAGATTGAAGTCGAATATCTTAAGGACCAAACAGAAAAGAAACAGAAGGAAGTTGTGGCCACTAGATCTATACCTGCAAAGGAGCCTTTGCCTACTCCGGCCCCTGGGCCTTCAGGTATATCTTCTGCTTTATTACCACCCAGACCTATGGCTGTTGTTGCCTCATGTGAGCTGATCACTCAGGCATTCTTGTCCGAATGGGACAACTTGCCCAATATGCTAATTATCGGTCTGCCAACATAGAAAGCTCCATTCCAGGCATGATTCAGGTTGCCCTCAACAATGTTGTGAGACCACTAAGCTCTACTATCGATGCTCTATAGGCCAGGATAGTAGTGTTTGAGCACGATCAAGGAGCCAAAGAGGAAGTAACATCCTTAAAGGTACCCATTGCAGAGCTGAATAAAGATGTGGACTACCTAAAGTCCACTGATATATCCATGATCTTTAGAACTATAGAAGTTCCACATGTGCCCGAAATGGCTAAGACTACCATAGGATATGGAACTGGAATGGAGCATACAACTGATCCTGAATCAAAAGCAGAAACTGACGAAGAGATATTTGAGGAAGTTACATCGATTGACATAGCCGAGACTGAAGAGATCATGATAAATGCTGTTGTGTAAGCTTCTTTGACAAAGTCTCCTATTGCGGGATCCAATGGAGATAGTCCTTCTAGTGGTCACTCGGGATACTGATGCCATAACAGATGAAGCAACCACATACCCAGGATCACTTCTTTACCTCTCTGTCTTTCTTTACTTTGCCTTTTGGATTCTGTATTCTTTGCATTTGAGGACAAACGCTCTTATTTGTGGTTTGGTGAGGCCCACCTTGTTTTGCTTGTTCAAGATACTTGTGTTTTAGTGTATATTTGGGTTGTCTATTTTTAATTGTGTTTTTAAAAACTGCTTTGTGATTGTTTCAGCTTGTGTGTTCATTTATTTTTATTTGCAAAATGATTTTGACCCTTCCGATTTTTTTTGAATTTTTAGCACATTTTTGCCAACCCCCGTGAGTTGACGTGGCTATTCTTTTGTAAAAATATTGAGTCCCAATTTGTATTAATACCGAGGACTTGAATAGTGCTCACAATTGAACGAACATGAGTGTACGACTACGATGAGGCCAAATGAAGTTGCATAGGCAATATGTAAACACTTTTCATCTCATTGTGATTAGCCATTTATCAAATTGATTCTATTGTAATGACCATTTCACACTAGCAAAAGTGTGTGGTCTTGTTTGACTTAAGTGTCAATGCCTTGTGTGATTATCTTGCCTTGAACCTTGAATGAATAAACCTAGAATTTGACCTGTTAGTTTGATTGATTTAGAAAGGTATGCTCTTGAAACGATCTTAGGCAACTTTAAAGAGTGTGAGCCAAATTTGACATATACCTCTTTTGTGGCCTGCCCGTGAGCGTGTGAAACTCTTTTGAACACCCTTTGAGACTTGCCTTTCTTTGAAAGAATCTTGATGAACCCTAGACTTTACTTGACCCATTTCCTATAATCCTCTTGATTTGTGGTTTAGCGAATAGCCAACTTAGCCCAAAAGCCTAAGTTGAGGGTGTGGTAAAAAGGAAAAGGAGAGGTCAAGAAGTGTAAGAAAAGTCTCCCTTAACCCTTGGTGTTGCAGAACATGGAAACCCTTCGAAAAAAATAGAAATTGTGGAATAAAGTACCAAGGAAATTGGGTTACCAAGCATCCATGGAGGTGAATGAAAAGATGACTTAGAAGCACTAGAAAAAGAATTCATAAAGGAAAATAATGGAATGCCTTGAAAATCCCACATCTCACGAGGAAAAAGTCACTGAGTCTAAATGACCATACCTTTGCACTAATCCCTATTACAAGCCTTAGAAAGACCTTTTTGATCTTTAGTAAGCCGAATCGAGGGCAAACCTATGGGTAAAAACATGCATTGTGTTCCTCTTTTTTTAGTGTGAGTGTTGCATCTGATTCCTGATCTTGAATTGATTAACCTCTGTGTGTGAATATGGAATCATTCTTGATGTGAGGGCACTTAGATACTTCCTGTTGAGCTTGATTGCACAAGTAGCAAGTATTGCGAGCATGAGAATCTTTGGTAATAGTGTGTCACAACTTGAATCTTTGAGTACACAATTGATCCTTGCATAAGTAAATTTGAGTTTGGTTGTTTGCATTCATGATTTAGTATTGTGTAGCACTATTTGAGACACCTTGTTGAACGGATGAACTTGAGTTTGCTTGAGGACAAGCAAAAGTTTAAGTTGGGGGTGTTGATGAGTCCACAAATTGGACTCATTTAGGGCTTTATTTTGATAGGAATAGTGTCCTCAAATGCTTATTTTGTCTTAATATCTGATGAAAACTATTAGGTTGCAGGTATTTGAAGTTTTACTGGAAGCATGGACACTTAGGCGCAAAAAGGAAAAAAAAGGCTGAAAAGAACGAAGAAGATGAAGCCCGCATCGCGAAGCAAGCTTGGCGAAGCGCCGAAGGGACGTACTCTGCCCTTTGTTCCAATACGCAAAGCCTTGAAGGAGAAGGATAAAAAAGGTGATGAAAAGAGCAGTCGGCATTTTGCCGAATAATTCCGCGAAGTAGTACTAGGTTGCCTAATGACATAGAGCACGACAATGCTGAATGCTAGTGCAAGACGACGACGAACTAAACCAAAGGGCAAATCGCCGAGTTAATCGGCGATTTGGACTAACCTTGCCGAAATATTCGCCATCACTATTTTTTGAAGTGTATAAATACTAAACTTGTTATTAATTTTTAAGAGTCGAAGATTTATTTTAATTTCTAGAATAGAATAGTACTTTTTGGGATATTTTCTTTCAAGTTTGGAGAGGGTTTTTGGGAGACTTGAAGAAAGAAGTATTTCATCTTCCCCAAGTTGGAAGTGGATCTTCTCCATTCTTCTTCCTTTTCTTAAATCAAAGTTTAATTCCATATGCCTATTTGATTTTAGTATCATTTTAGGTGTATTTTGCTATTTCTTGATGTGTGACTAAAAACACCCATTATTGGGGTGTGATTTAGCAAATATGTGTTGATATTGTTGTTGGGTCTTGCTTGCTGATAAGATAGATGCATTTTAATGGTGATTTCACCTAGTGATTTTTGTTTAACTTAATGGGTTTGTAGTTGCAAATACAAAACCACCCATGTGTTTTTGGCTTGCCCGGAGGGAGGTCGCGAACCAAAGATCGCTAGACTGATGGCCTAAAGAGTGGGTCGACATGAGGTTCAGCCTGAGAGAGTGAGCCATAGTCCGATATCCTAACACTCAGCTCGAGAGTGTGAGTGGGGTAAAGCGTAGGCTGGCCTTTATGCGGCAAATGGGTGTCCGGGAGGAACACATTTGAAACGGGGTAAGTTGCCCGAGAAGGAACTTATTTCCATCGAAAGCTTAGCCTAGTCACTATTATCTTACAAATTTCCTATCGAAAGCATGTACCCAACCGTTTATCTCAACTTGTATTGAGGTCACACCCCATGAACTTGTCCCCATACTTGATCTTCTTATTATATTTGTTGTGTTTTTACTACTTGTGATAAAACCCCCATTTGTTATTTGACACCTTTGTGTCACCCCTTTTAATTTATAATGTTTTTAATCGTTAATGTCTTTAGATACGACTAGTTTGAACTAAATTTTATTTTTCTACTAATTCTCAAAACCACTCCGTTGGGACAGAATCCCAACCCTTGGTTGGGTTACTATATTATCGACAATCGTAGACACTCATACTATAGGTTAGTGTCATTGGTCACGATGAGCATCAATCACTTCCATTTGAGACAACATCTTTTTAATATTTTCGTCCCTCTCCCTTTCTTTATCGAGTAGTTCTTGCGTTAATCTGAAGCATAGTGGGGAAACTTGGTCATCTTTTGTGTACCATGCTTGATTTACTCTAGTCATGCCATCTAGGAGGAATGAGGCTACTTCAAATGATTGTAACATTATTCCTCCTTGCACCAATTTGTTAGCTATTCCTTTATTAACCGAGTCCAGACTACGATAAAAGTATTGGAGCAACAATTCACCTGGCAGTCCATGCGTTGGGCACTTACGCAAAAATCTGTTGAACCTTGTCCATGATTCGTTAATTGGTTCACCCTCCTTTTGCTTGAAATTCTGAATGTCGTCTCTCAGTTTCATCATTCTTGATAGAGGAAAGAATCTTTTGTGAAAGGCCATAACCAGTTCCTCCCATGATTTGATGGAGTTGTTTGGAAGCTCGACCAACCATTTAGTAGCTCCCCTAGTCAATGATAATGGAAATAAGCGAAGTCGTATGGATTCTTGAGATAGATTCTTGAACGATAAAGGGGTGCACACTTCCACAAAGCTTCGTATATGTTCATGCGGATATTCATGATCTAACCCTCCAAATAAACCTCTTGAATATATGAGCTGGAGTGTTCCACTAGTAACTTTGAACATTGCGTTTCCGTCGGCTCGTGGCATGGAAATTGCACCCATCTCACCCATATGGGCAAGGTTATAAACACTATTAACATCATCGATGTCATCTCGATGAAAAGCACCACCCACTGGGTGACCCACTTGGCAGCTATTCTCCCCGTTTGCACTCATATTTCCTGTTGTGACACACAAATACTCAAAATAAAATTGAAGATTTAGTGAGTAAACTACAACTAAGAAGAACAAAAAATTCTACTAATCTAAGAATTCTCAAATAACACCGATCCCCGACAGCGGTGCCATTTTGATGTTTGCGTAATCAAGACACAACTTCCGATGCAAGTGTCTACGATGGTACAATAGTTTAGTAACCCAACCAAGGGTTGGGATCATTCCCAAGAGATTGGTTTTGAGAATTAATAGAAGAATAAAACTAAGTTCTAAGTCGTAGCTAAAGACATTAACGATTAAAAATATTGTAAATTAAAGGGGGACATAAGAGTGTCAATTAACAATGGGGTTTTTTTTCACAAGTACGTAAAAATAGTAAAATAAACAAGGGTTTCTAAGTAATGAGAGTGGATCCTTGGGATATGATGCAAATACGGGTTGAGCTAGATTATTGGGTACAAGTTTTCAATAGAAGATTCATAGAGTAATTGTGACTAGGCTAGACTTTAAGGGGGATAAACTCTCTCTCGAGCAACTTACCCCATTTCAAATATGTTCCTCTCGGATACCCACTAGCCGCATGAAGAACAGCCTACGCCTTAACCCACTCACTCTCTGGAGCTGAGTGTATGGACATGGGACTAGGGTTCACTCTGTCGAGCTGAACCTCATGATGACACACTCACACTGGCCATTAATCTAGTGGTCTTAGTTTTACGACCTCTCTCTTAAGCAAGCCGAAAATACATAAATAAACTTGTATTTGCAACTTCAAATTCATTAAATTCATCCACAACCACTAAACGAAATCACAATTAAACTACGATTAAACTATCAGCAAACAAGACCCAACAATTATCTTAACCCATATTCGCTAAATCACACCCCAATAATTGGGGTTTTTAGCCACACATCAAGAGATAGAGATTTATATCTAAATGAGCCTGCATTCAAATGAGTATGAAGATTTAAATCTTGTTACATTCAAATGAGTATGAAGATTTAAATCTTGTTACAGGCCAAGAATGAAGAATCCAAAAGACCCAAGTCCAAATCCTTGGAGATGAAACCCTCTTTTTCTTCAAGTCTTCCAAACCCTCTCAAACTTAGAGCCAAAATATCAAAAGTACTATTCTATATGAAAATTATAATAATTGTTCGACTCCTAAAACTACAACTCTAACTAGTATTTATAGTTTTCATAGATTTGTGCTGCAGCAGATCATTCGGCGTCGTTAGTTGGAATCGCTGATCAACTCGGCGATTCGCCCTTTGGTGTAGTTCATTGCCGTCTTGCAACAGCCTTTAGCATCATCGTGCTCTAGGTCATTGGACAACATGGTACTGCATCGCGGAATTTCTCAGCAATGCGCCGACTGCTCCCTATCTCCGTCGACTTGATCATTTCCTTCAGGGCTCAGCACACTAGAACAAAAGGTGAAGTAAGACCTTTCGACGACTCGCCAAGTGGACTCGGCGATCCTCAAGACATCATTTCTTCGTTCTTCTCAGCCTTTTCGTTCCTTTTTGCGACGTAGTGTCCATGCTTTCCTTCAAATATCAAATACCTGAGACTTAAGGATTTTCATCCGATATTGAGATAAAATAAGAATTTGAGGACACAATTTCTATTAAAATATTGCCCTAAATGAATCCAATTTGTGGACTCATCAATATCAAACATAGCTTATGTGAGCTATTGAATTATTTTATTCCATTTCTATATTGATTAAAAATTCATTTGGTACATCTATATGGAAGTGGAAGAAAACAATGCAAAATAGTAACTTTTTCTTAAGATTAAAAAAATTAAAAACGATACTCGTACTAAATTTCTTCATATAAAAAACCTCATTACCCTCAAAAGGCAGGGTTAAGACTTTGTTCATATCACCCTTTTCAAACTTCACTTTTAGGATTACAATGAATATGTTATTGTTGTAATAATTTCATCATATTTTTTTCAACTAAATACGACGAGCCATTAGTTTTATCAAATTTAAATAATTCACATATTAAATTAATCACTTTGTCTACATTTCTAGATGACTTTTTTTTATCTTCATTATTTTAGTGTTACATTTAGTCATATTAAATACTTATTTGTCGATTTTTATAAATAGAAATGTACATATATAATGTGATCTAAAACCATCATATATGATCATCTTTTTAACAATAAATTTTATCATCTTACTATTAAAATATCAACTATTGTGATCAAATAACATTTTCCAATTGAACATTTTCTGGATTAACCTTTTCTTTAGTAAATTTTCGGACTCCATATGAATTTATAATTTTTTTTAAGAGATTATATGAAAAATTTAAAAGAATTTACTTTTGTATCCAAACGATCCTAATTTTCTAATTTAAAAATAAAGAAAACAAGATAATTTCATAGTACTAAAGAAGAATTATTAGTTTATTTTCTCGAGAAATATTAAGTAAGATAACTTTTGGACATAGATCAAGGATAGTACATCTTAACAATAAAAGGTGCAATTACAATCATCACCTTAACAAGTTCCTCAAACAAGTGTTCCTGTAATACCAGGAGGATCAGGCTTATTTTGGTACTTCTCAAAACATTGGGTATTGCATTTTTCTGGATCACAAGGTTTGAAAACTTATGGAAGTGGATAATTACATTCTTTTGAAGATTCAAGATGGATTCCTCTCGTCATGGTGCCTTAATTTGTTTAGACATACAAAAAAGTAGAAAAATAAAACATTATGAGAAACAATATTGAGCAATTATGCAAAGACCGTGAAATTAGTATGTGGTCTGTATATGCATATACAACTTTATTAGATTAAGACATACTAAGTATAAGATTCCCATCAAAAAAAATAATTAAATAAACCAAAATGCCACTTACAGAGAACAATGAAAAGGACAAATAGACCGAGAACTAGGCTTGTGAGGTTCTTCATGATTCCTAATCAAATAGAAACTATGAAAGTTTTGATGGTAGGAGTAAAGAGTTGTGAACTATATATAGGACCAAACATGATATGCTATGACAAAAAAATTAATTAGAAGGTAAATAAAATGATTAAGTTTCCAAGATGATAAATATAACATAAGTCACAAAAATCATAAATATTTTTTACCTAAATTTGTGATATAAAATGAATTATGGGTACTTGATAGATTTCACATATATTGACTCTCATATGGAAATAAAACTATAGCATGTAATTTAATATAGCATGACAAATGTGTAACAACCTATCAGAAATAAAAAATTATGGTCATGATGACTTCTACAATATTCCTCCAGTAGGTAAGTTAATCTATCACAACCCAATTTAAACCCTAGGTGCAACAAGTCGAATAGAACCCCAAGAGGCCCTCTACAAATCACTTAGCATATATCATAACATACTAGATAATGTAAGTAAAGCGTTCAAATGATAGTATTTCATATAAAAGAGTTTGAGCAAAGCGGAAAACCAAACATAGGTCTTACAACATTTACAGTATAAAATAAGGAAACCAAACATAAGGAAATTGATTGGGACGTAACACATATATCACATACAAAATCTGAAAACGGAAATGATATAAAAGCAATAAATGAATCTCGGTCCTTGGATCATGAGGAATCACCAATCTTCAAAGGCTTAAACAAATCAACTAGCCCCGAATATGGGGAGTAGGAGCGTCAGACACTATTAGTGAAACAAAGTAGGCACAAACATGTATTAGTATATGAAATGTACCAAGTATGATAGAAATGCACAAGAATTACAAGATCATTCAAAAAGACTTTATATGACATTCAATGACAAAGAGAAATCATAAAATTAAATGTTAGAAAACATAAGTTATAATCATGGTCAATGCAAGCTAATTATCTTATAAAACACTTCTGAGATACTTTAGAAAGTAACTTTAGTTCATTATTGTGGGAAGTTTACCTTTAATCGACATAGACCATGTGAGCTTTAACATGGAATAAGTGACTATCTCACACCAAAAAGAGATGTCTTTACTTGCAAAGGTAAGAACCATAAATTTTAGTTGAAGTGGATCAAATAGCTAATGTCTATAGTGGGACATAGTTATGAAAAATGGGTAATCACCGCTTGTCCACTCGGTGCTAATCATAAATTCCATCGAACTATCATTAATCATATTTATCTTTATTATCCATGGAAAGACACCATTAAGTTGCCAATCCAAGCTAGAGCTCATTTAGAATACCTCCTTACTCTTGATTCAACTTAGGTGAGAAAACCTTTCAATCTTATGAATCCTTTTTGTGAGAAAACCCTTTCACAATCATGCTTGAGTAGTATGTAAAACATCCTTTCACAAGAACAACAACCACATCGATGCTTCACTCTACAAGCAACCTTTGATCATCTATCTATATATAAAAGGAGAAGAAAAAATGACACATGTCACTACCATAATTTTTTAGAATTTTTAATTCTAAATAATCACTAATTAATTAAATAAAATAGACAGATGTCAAAAATTACAACTATACCCATTTATGTAATTCTACGGTAGGGACACAACATTTTAAATAAAAAAGAATAAAATATTATTAAATTTTAAAAAATCAATAATCAGTAATCACTAATTAATTAAATTAATATAGACACATATCAATACTTAGATTTAGATCCATTTAATTCTACGGTAAGTAAATTTAATTTTAAATAATTAATAAATTAGACCGATTTATTTAATTTCACGGTAGTTACACAATATTTAAAATAAACAAAAATAAATTATTATTACATAGTTTTAAATGTTAACTAATTAATAATCAATAATTACTAATTAATTAAATGTGTGTGTATGTGTGTGTGTGTGTATATATATATATATATAACACCAAAAAGAGGATAAAATCAGAAAAGGAGCAAAAAAATTACTAATTACTCCATGCGATGGAGTGTTTTTAAACATAATTTATATTGAACTAATGAAATTAATTTAAAATCTTAAATTAAAAATTAAAAATATTTTAAATCTTAAAATCTTTTTAAGGAAAAGAATACTTATGCACGATGGAGTCTTTTTTTAAAACATAATTCATATTGAGTTAATTCTTTTTATTTAAGAAATTAAAATTATTTAAATTTTAAATCAGAGAATTTATTTACATCTAAAATATTTTAATTTTAAACAGAGAAAAAAATATAATCGTACCATTTAAATATATATATATATATATATATTCTCACATTGAAGAAAAATACATATATAACTGGTCCAATAATGCTCTGCGAAAATTTAGCAATAAAAAAATCTATTTTTATATTTACATAAATTTAAAAAACAAATCAATTTAGCTTATAGTTAGGTAAACCATATTTTCACAAAATATCGGGTAGATAATTGCATCTACAAATAATGATGCTATAATTTAGTAGTTTAAAATATATTGCATGTACACATAATAATGCTATGATTTAGGAATTAGAATATATTTATATAAAATTAAATATTGAATATAAACTTAAATATGTTAGCACCACAAAAATTCTTAAATATTCGGATTTAAAAAATATTAAATATTACATCTAATTATATTTTTAATTATGGTTCAATGTCATATATAACGTATTATATGCTCCAATATTGATATTATTTGATATATTTATGGAAACGTGGGTGATGAGTTGTGTAGGGAGAAAAACAAGCTAATATTGTTATTTTTGTTTATGATAATTATATTAAATATTATCACAATTGCGTAAATAATTAATTTGAAATATAAATTTTAAAAAACAAGTAACTAATCTTATCCATATCCTTGAAAGCATCTCTTTTTTATTAGAAAAATGCTATATATTTCCTTTATCAAATTTTCGTAAGAAATAAATAAAATGGATTAAATAATAAAATAAACAATCTATTTTTCAATAAAATTAAAACTATCAAGTATCAAAAGAGCAAACAATCAAATATAAAATTAGAATTTAATTTAAACAATATAGTGATATACGATTTATTAAAGAACCATAAATATATAAAATATTCGTGTTGCAAATTAATGGTTGTTTTCATTAAGATTATATTTATCTTTAAATTAATTTTCTCTTATATTTTTTACACAAATTTATATGGTAAAGAATGTTTTGAATCTTTTTATTTTGAATAAAACATATATAAAATGTATCAACATGTCATTCAATATATATATATATATATATATAAAATATGAAATGTTAGAATTAATAAATTATTAACATAGTTTTTTTAATTCAAATGACATAAAAAGAATAAAGTACAAATACGAAAAAATATTTAAAGTTTGATTTTTGATCAAAGATAATATAATTATACAATTAATAGTATCCTTAGAAATTTCTTAATATAATATATTATTTAAAAAACCTAAAAGTTTAGCTGACATATCTATATGTATGATTTATAAAAACTAAAAGCTTAGCTGGTAACCTATTGGTATAATATTCTAATAAAATAATTTAAATTGTGTTTAATAATATTAATTTAATGTGCTCAAATAAATAAGTTAATAATTTTTATTATTATAATAATAATTATTATAATAATGATAAATTAAATATATTATTAAGTGCATAATATATTTTATTAGTTATTTTTAATTATAAAATTATTACATTTTAAATTATCTGTGCAACGCACGAGGACGTACACTAGTTTATATGAATTTCATCAAGAAACATGCATATCTTCATAAATTCATCTTTCATAGTGCACAAGCTTCATCATATGATCATAGTCTAGAAATCATGGATCATGAATGGGTTCATGTGAATTAACTTAAAACATGTAATTACTTCAATTTATGCATAAAAATAAACTCAATTGAATCATAATTGAAAATTACCCATATAGATTGAATTAAACCCTAACTTCAATTAGAGAATCTAACTTGTCAAATTGGGTAATTTAAGAACCCTACGGTGGAAAGGACTCCATAGGTGAATACTATCATAAAATGATGTTAAAAACCCACAAAGATTGTAGGATTGGAGACTTGTAGTTGAACCCTAGCTCTTTTTCTTATTCATTAGACTTGAGAGAATTTGGGAGGAGGAATTTGGTTAGTTTTAGGGAAAGTGGTTAATTTGAGTCTTAAAAACATTATATAGAGTTCAGGGTATAAGGAAAAATGACATAGTTTAGGTATTAATCAATTGGGAAAAGACTAAAACTTCCTTTAAAATAAATGGCAACCGATTCCTACAGTTTGGACTAACGGTCCATAGGCCCTTCTACGTACCGTCCTAGTCAATTGTAGAACTGGATTAGGGAGTCTTAATTTGTCCAACATTTGACGGAACCCATGTACAACTTGTAGGTCTTCCCACAGTCTGTACATGCCAACCATAAAAACAAGCTTTAAGTTTTAAAAATTTACAAAGTGTGGGGGTAACCTATGAGACCTATCTACGACTCTTAAAAAGGTTGATGGACTATCCTGGTGAACCGTAAAAAGTTCAATGGGACTTGATTTTAAATATTTATTTTCCATAGTTCCTACAGTTGACATGTACCACCCTTAGAAGCTTCTACTGTCTGTTGATGGGACCCATAGGAATATACACCAGTCCAAATATTGCATTTCCTTCCTTTCCAAATCTGAGGTATTACAATATCTCCCCTTGGAAATATTCATCCTCGAATGGAACTCAAGACATCATAAGAAGGGTAGGAAGAAGATCTAAAAACCCAATCACGAAGGCAATCCCATAAATGCAAATATCCGATGAGGAAAAGTCAACTCCAAGCTAAAACATATCCAAAACATCATTTCATAAGGCCTATATGCAACTCATCTCAAATGCACATAAACATGAAAAATCAATCAAAAAACTCAATTTCTCAAAAATTATGTTTTCAAAAGCATGTACGCCAGAGGAAACACGAGAAGGACTAAGACATAAAGATGGACCATGAGGAACTAAATACCTCAAGCTAGAGTTGGGTTGGAGGGAAAGAGATGGGGGTATAGGGACATCATATCAATCTCGGCCTCCCAAGTTGCAACCTCAACTAACTGATTCCTCCTAAGAAGCTTTACCAAAGTAAATTCCTTATTTCTTAACATTTTTAACTTGCCGGTCAAAAATTTCAACTGAACCTTCTTCATAAGAAAGATCCTTGTTGACTCCCAAAGATTCCAAAGGAACAATGGATGTTTGTAACACCCCGTATCCAAAAAAGGGAAAAGGATCAGATTTTGAGAAGTTGGAGGTGCTAGCCACGGAGGCCAACCACGACCCGTGGGATTAACCACGAACCATAGGTGGGTCCGTGGGTTGGCCACCTTGGCTAAGGTGTAGAGGCCCAGGACCACGGCCTGACCTATGGTCCATATGCAACACCACGGTCCGTGGTTCGATGGCCCAAAAACCATCTTTTGACCAACAACCATGGTACACCAAGACGGGCCGTGGGTCAAACCATGGTCCGTCGACTCGATCCGTGGGTAGAAGGTCGGTGGTTTGTTGGCAGTTAAGTTCAGGGGTAGTTAGCTCTTTTCCTAATTAATTAGTTCCTATACTACGTCGTTTTATCCTTCACTAAGACCCCAATATAAGTTTTTTACCATCAAATTTCCCAACAAAAATCATTTTCTCTATGCTCACCAAAAAGTAGAGCTCTCAAATAATTCTCTCTTTAGAAAGAAGAAGGATTCATCTAGAGTTTGAAGCTAAGGTCTCAATTTTTTCATTGAAGGCTAGCATTTGTATTCAAGGTGTGATAGGTTTCATCCATGGATTCCTTCCATCAATGGTGTTCCCAAATTCCTCTATTACAAATGGTAGAATTCCCAAATTGAGTTAAGGTTTTCTTCAATTATCAGGGGTTCTTTTATTATTATTTTAAATGATTGAATTATGATCTCTTATGCATGAATTGATGAAATATGATGATGCCCCTATGAACCCTTGTAATACCCATGTTTTCAAGTTATGAATCATCAGTGGTAGATCCAGGATTTGAAGACTATGGGTGCTCATCTCCCTTAACGTAAAGTTGCTTGCCAAGAAGGATTTCCTTCTAAAAACTTATATTTTTATAGTTTAGTTAGTAAATGAAATATTAAAAATAGAAAAGGGAAAAAACAATAAATCGAAAAGGAAAAAAAAACAAGCAAATAACAATGAACATGTATAAAAAGAAGAGTAAAAAATAAAAAATAAAATTTAGTTTTCTGGGATTTGAACCCTTAGAGTTGATGGTGTCAACCTAAGCTTTTGCTTTCCTCAGTGAACCAAGAACCCGTCAGCCTTTTTTGTTTAGTGGGTGCTCAAAAATTGACTATATCTATTTTTCAATAGTTTTTATAAGCATATACAAAATTTCAGAAGAAATCCATATCTAACCCATGTTTTCTAAGCATTGATGATTAAAAGTGGGTTTTGAGCCTCAAGAGGTAAATTATGGACTTATGCATTGCGTCATGAAATCCATGCAAATGTTTTAAAGTTTCTTTTAGAGTAAAGTACAAATGATGATTTTGTGTTGTGAAATAATATTCTCATTAACACATACTGGCATGATGTGAAAGGTTTTCTCACTTAGAAAGGATTCTTAGTTTGAAAGGCTTTCTGACCTAATTGAACCAAAGAATAAGAGCTATCCTAATGAAATAGCTTGGTTTGGTTGTCCAAGGGCACCTTTCCATGATTAATGAAGTCAAGTAAGAAATGACTATTTCGTGGGATTTATGCTTAGCACCAAGTGGATATTGAAGATAAGATGGAAGCTCTCCCGTTAGTAGATGTCAGGTTTCTAGAAGCAATCTCATGAGATAGAAGCTCTCTGGTTAGTAGAGGCCGGGTTTCTAGTAGTAATCTTCTTATCCCATAACTATTTGCCACCATAGGATATTGTCTTAGATAGACATTAGCTACTGGATCCACAATAGCTAGAAGTTCATGGTCTTACCTTGGCAAGTAGGACAACTCTTTTTGGTGTGGGGTAGACACCAGATTCCATGTTAATAACTCACATGGTCTTGCATGTCGGCTAAGGCTAATTCCCCACAAGTAATAATGAACTAAGGTTACTTCAAGAAGTATCGCCTATGTGTTCAAAGGTTTTACAGTTGAAGTTAACTTGCATTGACTGTGATTTTATGACTTATGTTTTATAACTCTTTCATATCATGTTTTAGCCTGGTCAATTGAATGTCATGAAATGAAATGTCTCTTTTTAGCATGATTTAAATGTTTTATGCATGTCTATCATATTTGGTACATTGTTTTGTACTAACACATATTCTTCCCTACATTTCCCCATATGTAAGGTCCGACAATCAGGGTACTCAGTTTCGTGGCTAGAGGCTGGCCTGGTATATTCCTATATTCCTTGACAAGGATGAATCCTCCAGAGTTTCATGGATCCAAAGTTGAGGAAGATCTTCAAGATTTTTTTTTGATGAGGTCTATAAGGTGTTGAATATCATGGGAGTTACGCCGTTTGAAAAGGTGGAGTTGGCCGCTTATCAACTTAAGGGTGTGGCTAAAATATGGTATAACCAATGGTGAGAAGGAAGACTAGAAAATGCGGGTCCTCTTGATTGGGAGAAGTTTAAGGCCGCTTTTCTTGATAGGTTCTTACATTTTGAGATGAGGGTAGCCAAGGTTCTTGAGTTCATTAACCTTCAACAAGGAAGTATGAGTGTGATGGAATGTGCTCTAAAGTTAACTAAATTGTGTAAGTATGCTCCACCAATGGTTGCCGATTCAAGGGCTAAGATAAGTAAGTTTGTTTCTGGTGTGTCCAAAATGGTGGTTAAAGAGTGTCGAACCGTTGTGTTCATTAATGGCATGAACATCTCTTGTCTCATGGTACGTGCTCAACAAATTGAGGAGGAGAAAGTCACGGAAATGTCTAGGGAGGCAAAGAGGGCTATGACCGGTGATGGAATTTCACTAATGCAAGGTCCGATGGACAAGGTTGTCCTATATTCTGACAAAGGTTTTCCGGTCAAGGTTCCTCTAATGCTCCTCCTAAGTTCAACCAAGATTGGGTGTTTAACCCTAAAATTCAAGGAGATAACAATAGTGGATATTTATTACCTAGGTCTAATTGCACTAAATGTGGAAAGAAGCACGAGGGTAAGTCCTTAGTCGGCACAAATGGTTGCTTTAATTGTAATAAGAGTGGTCACATAATGAGGGATCACCTGATGCTTATGAATAAAGGAAGAGAGGGTAAGCAAGCTACTACTAGTGGTGCGGGTCCCAATTATCCTAAGCAAAATTGTTTTTATGCACTTCAGACTCGAGGTGAACAAGAAAGTTCTCTCGATGTGGTTACCGCTATGTTGAAAGTTTTACAACTTGATGTTTATGCTTTACTCAATCCTAGTGCTACCTTGACTTTTGTAATGCCATATGTGTGTATGAGGTTTGATGTTCTTCCTGATATGTTGCTAGAACCTTTTCTGTCTCTACTCTTGTTGGTGATTCTATTGTGGCTAAGAGGGTCTATAGAAAGTGCCATGTTTCCTTGTCCCATAGAGGTAGTCTTGTTTACTTGGTAGAGCTTGGTATGTTAGATTTTGATGTCATTTTGGGCATGGACTGGTTGCACTCATTCCATGCTTCTATTGATTGTAGAACTCGTGTAGTCAAGTTTCAGTTCCCAAATGAGCCTATCCTAGAGCGGAAGGGGGGAAATTCTATGCCTAAGGGTCAGTTTTTCTCTTATCTTAAATCTAAAAAATTTATTTCCAGGGTTGCTTTTACCATCTAGTTAGGGTGAGAGATGTAGATTCTAAAATCTCTTTTCTCGAGTCGCTCTCCATTGTTAATGAATATGCAGAAGTGTTCTTATATAATTTACTCGATGTTCCTCCCGATTAGGAAATAGACTTTGGTATTGACCTTTTTTCAGATACGCAACCTATCTCTATTACTCCTTATCGTATGACTCCGGTAGGACTTAAGGAGTTGAAAGAATTAAGGGTTTCATCCGACCGAGTATCTCTCCATTGGGTGCTCCTATTTTGTTTGTGAGAAAGAAGGATGATTCGCTTCATATGTGTATCGATTATCGATAGTTGGACAAGGTGACCATTAAGAATAAGTATCCTCTCCCAAGGATATATGATTGATTTGACCAACTTCATGGGGCAAGTTATTTATCTAAGATTGATCTTCGATTGGGTTATCACCAACTGAGGGTGAAAAATGATGACATTCCGAATATGAATTTTCGAACTCAGTATGGTAATTATGAGTTTTTGATAATGTCGTTTGGGTTGACTGATGCTCCGGTGGCGTTTATGGATTTTATTAATATAGTGTTTAGACAATACCTTGACATGTTTGTGATTCTGTTCATTGATGATATTTTGATCTACTCAAGGAGTGAGGATGAGCATATTGATATTTTCAGGATTGTGTTGCAAATTATTAAAAACCAACAACTCTTTCCAAAGTTTAGCAAATGCAATTTTTTGTTAAGGTCCATAGCTTTCCTTAGTCATATTTTTTCGAGTAAGGGTATTGATGTAGATCTCAAGAAGAGGAATGCGGTCAAGAGTTGGTCGAGACCTCTAACACTTTCGGATATTAGAAGTTTCTTGGGTTTGGACGGTTACTATAGAAGGTTTGTTGATGATTTCTCTTCAATTGCCTCTCCTTTGACTACTTTGTCTCAAATATGGTATAACCAATTGAAAGAAGGGAAAACGGAAGATGCGGGTCCTCTTGATTGGGAGAAGTTTAAGGCCACTTTTCTTGATAGGTTCTTTCCCCTTAAGATGAGGGAAGCCAAGGTTCTTGAGTTCATTAACCTTAAAAAAGAAAGTATGAGTGTGAGGGAATATGCTCTAAGTTTCACTCAATTGGCTAAGTAAGCTCCATCAATGGTTGTCGATTCAAGGGCTAAGATGAGAAAGTTTGTTTCCAGTGTGCTGGAAATGGAGGTTAAAGAATGTCGAACCGCTATGCTCATTAGTGACATGGATATCTCCCGTCTCATGGCACATGCTCAACAAATTGAGGAGGATAAAATCAAGGAAAAGTCTAGGGAGGAAAAAAGGGCTAAGACCGGTGATGGAAATTTCACTAATGCAAGGTCTGACGGACAAGGTCTTCCTAGATTCAGACGAAGGTTTTCCGGTCAAGACTCCACCAATGCTCCTCCTAAGTTTAATCAAGATAGAGTGTCTAACCTTAAGCTTTAAGGAGGTATTGGTAGTGGATCTTTATTACCTAGGTCTAATTGCACTTAGTGTGGAAAAAAACACAAGGGTAAGTCCTTAGCCGACACATATGGTTGCTTTAGTTGTGGTAAGAGTGGTCACAGAATGAAGGATTGCCCGATGCCTATGGCCAAAGGAAGAGAGGGCAAGCAAGCTAATACTAGCTGTGTGGGCCCTAGTTCTCCTGAGCAATATCATTTTATGCACTTCATACTCGAGGTGAATAAGAGAGTTATCCCGATGTAGTTACCGATATGTTAAAAGTTTTCCAACTCTATGTTTATGCTTTACTTGATCGCGGTGCTGCTTTGTATTTTGTAACGCCATATGTGTCTATGAGGTTTGATGTTCTTCTAGATGTGTTGCTAGAACCTTTTCTGTCTCTACTCCTTTTGGTGATTCTATGGTGGCTAAGAGGGTCTATAGAAAGTACCCCATTTCCTGGTCCCATAGAGTTACTCTTGTTGACTTGGTAGAGCTTGATATTTTAGATTTTGATGTCATCTTAGGCATGGATTTGCTGCACTCATGCTATGCTTCTATTGATTGTAGAACTCTTGTAGTCAAGTTTCAGTTCCTAAATGAGCCTCTCCAAACTGCCAACAAGTAAATGTTGAGCATCACAAACCGAGAGGTCTATCCTAAGATATTAGTATTTCTACTTGAAAGTGGGAAGACTTGAATATGGACTTTATAGTTGGGTTGCCTCGCACCAGGCGACAACATGATTCGATTTGGGTGATAGTGGATCGGATAAAGAAATTGGCTCATTTGCTTCCCATCAAAGTTTCCTGTTTGGTGGAGGACTATGCCAAGTTGTACTTGAGAGAAATGGTAAGGGTACATGGAGTGCCTTTGTCCATTGTTTCCAATTGTGGTACCCAATTCACTTCTTAGTTTTGGAAGTCTTTCGAAAAGGGGCTTGGCATTACAGTTAAGCTTAGCATGAATTTTCATCCCCAAAACGATGGGAAAGCGCCGCGTACAATCGAAACTTTGGACGATATGTTAAGGTCTTGTGTGATCGATTTTAATGGCAATTGGGATGACCATTTGCCATTGATTGAGTTCGCTTACTACAACGATTATCATTCAAGTATCTGTATGGCTCCATTTGAGGCCTTATATGTTGATCTCCTATAGGATGATTTGTGGTGGGTGAATTTTCCCTATTAGGTCACGAATTGGTATAAGAGGCCATGGAGAAAGTTTGGCTTATAAGGGAAAAGTTGAAAATGACTCAAAGTCGGCAAAAGTCCTGTGCCAATGTGAGACAAAGGGATCTAGAGTTTGATGTTAACGATTGGGCTTACTTGAAAATCTTACCCATGAAGGGTGTAATGAGGTTTGGTAAGAAAGGGAAGCTTAGTCCCCGTTATATAGGCCTATATCAGATATTGAGGCGTGTTGGTAAGGTTGCGTATCAGTTAGATTTGCTAAGCGAGTTGGCGACAGTGCATCCTATTTTCCATGTCTCTATGCTTAAGAAGTGTGTTGGTTATTCGACTTCCATAATTCCCCTAGAAGGGTTGGGAGTTGATGAGAGCCTTTGTTACGAGGAAGTTCCGGTAGAGATTCTAGACTGACAAGTCAAGAACTTGAGAAACAAGGAAATAGCTTCCGTGAAAATATTGTGGAGGAATCAGTTAGTTGGGGGTGCTACTTGGGAGGTCGAGGCTGATATGATGTCCCAATATCCTCATCACTATACTTCTACTCCTATCCTAATGAGGTAATGAGTTACCTCTTGGTTTGTCCTTGTTTTGGGAGTCACGTGTTTTTATGTGTTTCCATCATTTTCTTATGTGATGCATGTTCATGAAAACATGTGTTTCGAAAGAAAATGAGTTTATATGATTGATTTTCCTCATGTTGTTGTACGTTGAGTATGAGTTGCCTATAGACTTCATGAGATGAATTGATGAACATGCTTTAGATATGCTTTTTGAGAGTGATTTGCATATGAACTCCGTGAGATTTTGTTGAGCATGCTTTAGCTTGGAGAATGTAGTTCCTCCTTGAACATGAGACATTTGGAAATTTCATGCATATTGGGTTCCTAGATGTAGTTCCTATTTCCTTGTGATGCATTTGGGTATGATTAGCTTGGAATTGATGTTTCCTCCTTATTTATGTGCATTGTATGCATAATGGGCTGATAGAGTTATTTCACCCCTCTTATGATGTTTTGAGAACGTCCTAGCTTGGAGTCGATAGTTCCTCCTTAGTTGTAACGACCCTAAAAATGAACTCGTGAAACTAGAGCCTAACATGTGAGTTTGGAGTTGAGAACTTGATGAAATGATGAGAAATGACCGTGACGTCCGGAAACTAGTCATTTGAACTAGTGAGTTGTAAGGGTCAACTTTAAATGGTCATAACTTTTAGCTCAAAATGAATTAGGTGGACCTTTACCTATCCAATTAAAGGTCTCTGAGTCCTCTTTCCAACGCCACCGAGTTTTCCCAATTCCGACTTTGGAGTAAAAAGTTATGCCCGAAATAGTGAAGCACTGTCCAAAAGGGCGAGCTAAGACGGGAAGGGGCACAATGTTTAAGTCAAGACTTTATGGGTCCTTAGTCCTTTTCCAAAATTGACCCTATGCTATTCTTTTCCTTTCCTAGCAACTATAAGACCTTTTTATGACCCAATTCCTTTCATTTAAGTCACTCCTCTTAGAATTTCCAAAATCATTTCCTCTCTCCAATAATTCTCTTTAACTCAAGGAAGAAGAAGAGTTGGAGCTAGGGTTGAAGATTTCGAGTGCTTCTTCTTCAATTTTCGTGGGTTTTCAACTTAGAGGTATGGGGACTCTTTATCTTTGATTCCTTTTTCAATCAAAGAGCTAATTCAAAGTATTTTCAAAGTTCTTCAAAAATCCTAAAGTCCTAATTTCGATTCTAGCATGGGTTCTTGCATAAAAAAGGGTTTTAAATGATGATTTACATTGTTATTAATGATTATTAATGGTGTTTAGAAAGATATCCCCATGAACCCATGTTTTCTCAAATTCTCTAAATTTCACCATAAAGTGGATGTATTGATTTTGAGTAGATGATCATAAAAATTGTGTTTAGTATGGTATGGGCTGCTCATATATGGTATTATATATGTGAATTGTTAAGAATCTTTATTGAATTGAAGGATGTGGGATGTTGGCCTTGAATGGGCAAAAATTGTGAATTTGTCTTCATGTTGATTATGGGCTTACGCTTAGCTTAAATGGTATAGTTGAATACCATGATTACCTATGCTTACTATTGTGAATTGTTTGATCATGAGAATGGTGAAGGTGGCTTGGAGGATGGTAAGTTGACTTAATCTCATATTATTAGTAGAATTGTTCTTGATGTAGATCCACTTGAAAGGTGGAGGTGTTAATAGATTGGATTGTATTGTTGATTTATATGGTTTTCTATACCTATTTATGATGAATTGTTTGTATATGGATGAATGGAGGATTGTGGCCTTATGGGAAAGTTATGGGTGAATCACCTTGTGGTGATAGAATTGTTGGGAATTGAGTAATGTTGGTTATGGCTTTGGATAATGGTAAGATGGCTTAATCTCTTAGTATTGATATAATTGTTATTGATTGGTTTGATCCACCTTTGGTGGAGGTGGTTATTTGTTGTATTATTGTGAATTGAGGCCATGAAGGGCATTATATAAATGTTATTATATTGTTGTATTATTATACACATATGAGGCTATATGTAAAGTCCTATATGAGGCTATATGTAAAGTCCTATATGAAGCTATATGTAAAGTCCTATATGAAGTTATATGTGAAGGTATGATGTGAATGAGTTTTATATGAAGCTATATGTGAAGGTATGATGTGAATGAGTTTTATGTGATCTTGTGATGATCCTAGGTAAAGTGGATAGCATTGTGAGTTAAAGTATGATTTCTCATGATGTATATATGAAATGATGTTGGATTATGAAGTATCCTTAAATGAAAATGTTGTGACTTGGTTGGTAGACTAAAGTGTCCCTCCTTGTTACTTAAAGTCTTGAATGCATGAATGTGTGAAATCGGCAGAACTAAGAAATGGTGCCCTTTCATAAGCCTAGCTCGGGGGGTTGTAGGCCAGGGTAACCGTATCGAGGGGTTGGTACCTTGGTTGCCTAGTACGGGGGGTAGTAGGCCCGTATAACCATATCGAGGGGTTTGTACCTTGGTCCCTAGCTCGGGGGATGGTAGGCCCGAGTAACCACATTGAGGGGTTTGTACCTCTTTCGCCTCTCCAAGGGGGTGGTAGGCCTTGGAAATACTATATTGATGGTCACTCGCCACACATGTACTACGCCCCACTAAATATGATTCTTTTTATGTAAGCATCATTATACATATCATCTCATTAATATGCTATCTAACGGGTATGATTATGCATTTTGCTAGTGGATGTGGTTAGGAAGGTGGCCTAGTTGAGTATGAGATTAGGCACAATGAACTTCCTTGGACATCCCCTAAACCATGTGCCTACATGGGTTGCTTACTAGTTCTACCTTTGGCAAGTAGAACAACCTCCACGGAGTAGGATAGACTCCGGATTCCATACCTAGCTAGTATGGTCTATGTCGGTTATGCCTATTCCCATCATGTGGGATGTGCACTCTAGTTATTGGATAGGTTCTACAACGTGTAGGTAGTAGTATGGGATGCTATCTACACATGGCACGAGTAGGCTTTGAAGATACTAAAGTGAATTCCCTAAGTCTAACGACTATTATGTGAAAGTCCCCTTATGTGCTTGAATGTCTCCAAAATGGTTTCTTAAAGAATGTTGGCCTATTGATGTTATATTGTAAATGAAATGTCCTTATCTAAGGTAATCTTGGAAAACACTTAAGTGTGCTTGAAGAGGTTGTATGGGTGGTCACTTCTTGTCTCACTCAACTGTGTCTTAAGGTTATATTAGGTAGAGGTCCTATGGTAATGAAATGACATGTGTTCTTTTAAAGTTAAGCATGGATTATATATGGACATATGTTGAGTATATGTATGGTTGGCTATGGTCTTATATGTTAATGTTGACTTGTATTATGTCTCTTATACTTGTGAAGTGAAGGTTTTATCAAAATGATATGAAAGCATACATTTCTTGTAAATGTCCGTTGTGCACATTTTCTTGCATGGTCTCCATACTTAGTACTTAATTGTGCTAACCCCTTTCTTTCCCTTTTTGGACTAAAGTGTAGGGATTTGGAGATGATGACATGTCATGGCTATTTGATAGGTTTCTAAGTGTTGAAGATGAAGACTTGGTGAGTCCTCACTTATTCGAGGACAATACCCCATATGTTCTTTTATGTCTTTTTAGTATTGTTTAAGTTGTGTATGGGATTGGTCCCGAATTTTGTACTCTAAAGTATTAGATGGTTTTGAGACATCATGTATAAAGTCTAGAAAGTCTTCCGCTTGCTATTGTTTTTTTTTTTTTATGAAATATTTTCTTGGTAAAGAAAGTTTTTAATTCCCTATGGTTTGGTGTCTATGCGATGAATGAATGCTAAGAGGCTTTTATTAGACCTCTTCGAGGTTGAGTACGCCGGTTACGACTAGGGGGTGATCCTGGGTCGTGACAGTAGTGAAAACACCATAATAACCTTCTAAAATCCAATTTTGATTTTCTTTATCTAGACAACCCAACTTCAAATGGGCATTTCTCCCTTATACAAACTTGAAACTGAGCAAACTCGGCAGCGTTGGAAAGATAATTCAAAGATATTTCCTATGGAATCTTTTAGCACACCTAACTCAACATGAGGTAGGATTTATGGTCGTTTGAATTTGACCCAAAACTCATACATAGCTTAACTTTGTCAAACTTACCAAATTTGATTATTTCCAAAAACAAATTCTTTCTGAATTTAGTTCTTTCAATATGCAGGGTGTTACACTAGTGCTTGGACTTTTCTATCTTTCGTGCTTGTTGGTGAGTCCTCATTGTTCTATGATGACTTTTTCTCATGATGTAGTTTCCTTTATTGTATTTCCCTTTTTGGACATGTTGTATGGGCTAGGCCCTTTTTCATTCAAGTATTGTAATAGATGCCTATATTGAGACAAGTCTAGATTTCCACATTTGTTTATGAAAATTTTGGACTTGTAATGTGTATTAACTCTTATTGTTCTATTGCTTATGTTATGAGGACTAAGTAAATTGTATGGAGTTTTTTCGGGGTTTTATACACCATGTTACATCTAAGGGGTACCCCTGAGTCATGACAAACTTGGTAATCAAAGCAGGAGGTTTAGAATGATTCTAGGATGATGTCTCATAAGCTATGTCTAGTAGAGTCTTGTATATAAGTGTGAAGCGTGCCACACTTCTGAAGGAGAGGCTACAAGATGTTTAGGAAATTTCCCTTCTTTCATTACTCTTAAGTCATGACATAGAGTTTAACTCTATAAAGTCCCTCTCCTAATCCTTCTCTTGTGTCTTCAGTCGTGTGTGCACTATTCGGGTTAAACCGAATAACCAAACCAAATCAAACTGAATTTTTATTTTGATTTGTTTTTTGGTTTCTCGGATTGGTTTTGGATTAAAAAATTACTTCTTTGGTTTCGGATTTAAAAAAATAAAAACCGAAAAACTAGAAAAACCAAATTATCTCTCTCTCTCTCTCTCTCTATATATATATATATATATATATATATATGTATATATATGTTTAGGTTTAGAATTAAGTTGGAGTTAACCAGTTTTGTCCCTTTTTGGTTATTGCCTTTCACCATGATTACGTTTATATTTTATGCTTGAACATCTATAATATGTCTACTTATAAGTATTGTGTTTTTATGTTTTTCTTATGATTTATATTAAAAAGTATATTTAAGGGATTCAATATTATTACTTTGGTTATATTATTAATTATTGACATAGCCGAATAACCAAACCGAAAAAAGCCGTACTAAATAGAGGAAAATCAAACCAAACCAAATTTATTTTTGATCGGATTGGGTTACACTTTTACAAAACAAAAAATTGAAAAACCCAAACCGAATAGTGTAAAACCAAACCGAAAAACCAAATGCACACCCCTAGTCTTCAGGATATGAAAACAAGAAGGACTAATGCTAGAAGGATGGAGGATGACAATGTGAATTAAGGAGATCCACCTCAACCTCATCAAGCTCCGGTTGATTCTTTGGTTGAGAATGTGACCCATGCGGAGCTTAGGTCGACTATCCAAATATTGGCTCAAGTCGTGACGCCTCAAGCCAATAGAGAGGTTGTAGCACATGTGAATCTTAATGTGAATTCCACGGCTTCAAGAGTGAAAGATTTTGGAAGAATGAACCCCCCCTCCAAAGAATTTAATGGCCCTACAGTGGAAGAGGATCCTCAAAGGTTTATTGACGAGGTTTGTAAAGTACTTGCTATTATGGGGGTGTCTTCGGAAGAGAATGCATAGTTAGCTACCTACCAACTAAAAGATGTGGCTTAAGTGTGCTTTGATCAGTGGAAGGGAGAGAGAATGGGAATTGTTCAAATTGACATTTCTTGATAGGTTCTTCCCACTAGAGTTGAGGGAGGCAAAGCTACAAGAGTTCATCAACCTTCGTCAAGTAAGTATGAGTGTTAAGGCGTACGCTTTAAAGTTCACCCAACTCTCCAAATATTCTTCATGTATGGTCGAAGACTCAAGGGTTAAGATGAGTAGGTTTATGTTGCAGGTGTCTGATTTGGTTGAATAAGAGTGCGATACGGCAATACTTCTCAATGACAAGGGTATCTCAAGGCTTATGGTGTATGCTCAAAAAATTGAGGAATAGAAACTCAAGGAAAAGAATAGGGAGGTGAAAAAAGATAAAATCGGTGATGGGAACTTCTCCAATTCTAGGTTCGATAAACAAGCTCGACCAAGGGTTAGATAAAGTTTTTCCAACCAAGCATCCTCTAGTGCTCCCCCAAGGGTCAGCAAGGATAGGGTGTCAAACCCTAAACCTCAAGGTGGTAATGGTAGTGGCCCTTATGTGACTAGGCCTATTTGTGCAAAGTGTGGAAGAAAGCATGATGGTAAGTGCCTAGTTGGTACAGATGTTGGCTTTGGATGTGGAAAGAGTGGTCACAAGATGAGCGATTGTGCAATGCTGAAGGTTCAAGGAAGCAAGGGCAAGCAAGCTCCTCCTAGCGGTTCAAACTCCAATGCTCCAAAGCGAAACCACTTTTATGCTATTCAAACCCGAAGAGACCAAGAGAGATCCCCGGATGTAGTGACCGGTATTTTAAAAGTATTTCTTATTGATGTGTATGCCTTGTTAGATCCTGATGCTACTTTATCTTTTATGACGCCCTATGTGGCAAAGAGGTTTGATGTTGCTCCGAAAGTGTTATTAGATGACGCCTAATTAAATGTATGAGTGCTTATTTTAAGTGTTTTTAGGTACTTTAAGTGTATTAAAAGTGTTTTATAGAATTTTTGGGTTCATTATTTTTCAAAACCCCAAAAGGTGAACCTCTCTTCTCCAAAACACGCTCTCAAGGAAGACTCCATTAGAAGTATAGAACTCAAGGTTTGTAGGTCAAATTCTTCAACTTTTCAAGAGGAATTTTTTAGACATTCAATCAATAAGGTATGGGGATTTTATGTTTGATTCTCCTTTCAATCAAAGAGCCAAATCAAAGTGATTTCAATGTTTTTCAAAAACACTAAAAACCCCAATTTCAATTCTAAGCTTGGGCTGTTGCATGAAGGTATTTCAAATGATGATTTATGTTAATATTGATGGGTTTAAGATCCAAAACTCCATGAACCCTAGCATATCTTGAAATCCTAATTTTTGGGTCTAAATTGGGTCTATTGATTATGAGCTAATAATGTGATATTAATGTATAGATTGTTATGGGCTATTGATTTATGTATTATTATATATTGAATTATGAAAAATTGATGGTCATTTGTGTCATATTGGATGTTGGCCTTGAATGGGAAATTGTGAACTAAGGTTTATGATGATAATGAAGTTGTGAATATATTATTGATTGTAGTATTTTATATATATATATACATATATATATACGTTGTAGATGTTAGAATTGTGAGGTTTGATCCCTTTGAAAGTGGGAGGTGTTTACTTTATAAGCATGTGGTGATCATGGCCTTGTAGGCAAAGTTGGATTCTTGTTGTTTTGAGTAATGTTGATTATCTGAAGGTAATGTGATATCATGTGAATTGGGTTTGGTCTAAGAGCATGAAAGGTGATATTGTGTAAAGACTTTATGTGTTATGCTTGGTTGTTGTCTTCTTTGAATGACTTATAATGAAGGTGAGGTTAGGATAGACTATGTTTACCTACTCTCACCCCTAGTGAAGAATGATTGAAAAGAATGAAAGAATGAGTGAATGAATGAAAAGAATGGGAGTTAATGCTAATGAATGAAAGTTGGGTCTATTGTAAGGATAGTCTCATAAATTACTCCTATAAATGAATGGGGTTCCTAGATGAAAGGTTTTCTCATCTTTGAATCCAAAAGGTTCCTTAATGAATGAATGTGGGTTAGGATGAGTACTCCTTCGTGAGTTGAGATGAGAGTACTTAGTAGCAATCCTTATCCCTAAATGAATGAATGAAATGAATGTCCAACTACATGGGGGAGTAATGTCTAGCACTGAGAGGATATGAAGATGGGTGGATACTCCTTCGTTAGTTGAGATATTAGTATTCAGTAGCAACCCTTAAGATGGGTGCTCCTTCGTGAGTTGAGATGAGAGTACTTAGAAGCAATCCTTCAATCCCTTAACTATGTGCCCACATAGGACTAGCTAGTGGTCTCCACTACGTAATGTCTAAAAGAATGACCCTACCTTAGGCAAGTAGGGATCCCTCATCCGGTAAGGGTACTACCGGGAATCCATGTCAAGCTCCATGATCTATGTCGGTTAAGGCTCTTCCCCCACATTAACGAATGAATGAACTAGGGTCTCTTAACGATGTACTACTTAGGATAGGTGGTGGAATGGGACATCATCTAGACATTGCACAAGTAGACATTTAAGGGAGATCTTGGTATATCTTAGTAATGATAATGAATGAATGAGTCTTATTGGGCTAATTAATGAAAGTGTTGGCCTTTGAGCATGCTAATGTGAAAGTGCGTCATAATGAATTGAATGTGAGTGCTTATGTGGAATTGAATATATGTGATGATCTTATGTTATTATTGAATGAAGTTGCCTAAATCCATTAAGTTGAAAGAATGATTTATGTTGAGATGTGAATAGAGCTTTTCTTGTGTAGCCATAAGGATCACTTGGCTGTGGTATGGAGAAATAGTATGGGCTGCCTCACCATGTCTTACATAGGTGAGTCTTGGGATGACATTTGATGAGTGTTCTAGCTTTATGAAGTGACTTGTTGACTTATGTTCTTATATGTCTTATGTGATAATTGGTGAAGGTTGAGGTATGCATGGTAAGTGCACTTTGTGTGACCTTAAGGTGGTGCCTTAGTGTGGGTGATGGGATTGGACATTGCCCATACTTTGCACAAAGGTATTACCTAAGGGTTACTTAAGGTGGAGGTCCAAGGTAAGAAGGTAAAGGTAAATGGGTTATGTATATTTATGAGGTATTGTGAAGCATATGACTTTGTATTGTTGTTTGTGACTTGTAAGGTGCCTATTATGTTGATGTTCATGAAATTTTATCAAAATGGCATGAAATCATAACTTCCAAACAAATGTCCTTTTTAGCATGTTTTTTTTCAGATCTTCTTACTTAGTACGTGTGTTGTACTAACCCCTTTCTTATATTTTACTACAAGTATAGGTTGTGGTAACTAGGAGGAGATTGTGCTTTGGAGTTGGTTGGACTGCTTCACTTTTCTAAGTCTTTGGTATGTCCTCAAGATTCGAGGACTATATTTAGAAGTTTCTTAGTCACTGTAATAAACGCTTAAGTTTCATTTCATTTGTAAAGGGTCGTGTCCCTTAGTACGTTTTAAGTTCTTGTCTAAGATTGCCTAACGAGACTTAGTAGTTCCGCTTGCGTATTGATGTTTTCAAATGTTGATGACTCTTGAACTCTTATGGTTTCATTGAATTAAAGTTCAAAATTCTTAGTGATTTTTATGATCTATGCGATGAATGAGTTCTAAGGCTTGTGTAAGACCTTTGAGAGGTCGAATACGCATGTAACGGCTAGGGGGTGCTCTCGGGTCGTTACAGACTTGGTATCCGAGCATAATGTTTTAAAGATTACTTTTAGGTTCAAAGTCTCGAATGCCACGTCTAGTAGAGTCTTGTTCATCGCTGTGAGTCGCGACACATCTATGAGCGAGAGGCAATAGGACGCTAGAAGTTTCACTTTCTTTCATTATTCTTGATGTCGTACCTTAGAGTTTGGCCTATAAGTGTACTTTTCCTAATCCGTCTCTTGTGTTTATAAGATATGAATACGAGGGCTAACATGAGGAGAGCGGAAGAAAAGATAGAATATGGGGGAGTTCCTCCCCAAGGAAAGCAAGGTAACCAAGCTCCTTTAGGTGGGAAAGAGAATGTGGTTCCGGTGGCTCCCCTCGGATATGACTAATGGGGAGATTGGAGAGGCTTTTGTCTCCCTGGCTCGTGCCATGACTACTCAAGTAAATAGAGATGTGAGGCCTAGGGTGAATGCTATTAAGAGTACCGTGGCCTCAAGGTTAAGGGATTTCACAAGGATGAACCCTCCTACCTTCTTTGATTCTAAGATAGATGAGGACCCACAAAACATTATAGATGAGGTGTTCAAGATTGTGGATGCAATGGGAGTTACTCCAAGGGATAAGGCGGAGTTGGCTTCTTACCAACTCAAGGATGTAGCTCAAGTGTGGTTTGAGCAATGGAGGGATGAAAGACCTATAGGGGCTGACCCAATAGATTAGGGAGTGTTTAAGACGACCTTTCTTGACAGGTTTTTCCCCTTAGAGTTGAAGGAGTAAAAGTTGGTAGAGTTCATGAACCTACGTCAAGGGAACATGAGTGTGAATGAATACTCTCTCAAGTATGCTCCTACCTTGGTAGCAAATTTTAGGGCTAGAATGAATAAGTTTGTGATCGGGGTTTCTGGTTTGGTTGAAGAAGAGTGTCGTACGGCCATGCGCCATCGTGATTTGGATATCTCTAGGCTTATGGTTTATGCTCAACAACTTGAAGAGACAAAGCTTAGGAAACTGAATAGAGATATGAAGAGGGCTAGGCCGGATGAACAAAACCAATCTAGGTCTAAGAAGAGGTTCTATAACTAAGATTCTTCAATGGTCAACAATGATAGGGTATCTAACCGTAAACCTCAAAGAGGGAATGGAGGTGGTTCTACTTTTGAGAGGCCAAGGTGTGCTACTTGTGGAAAGCAACATTTGGGAAAGTGTCTTGCCGGTATGGATGGATGCTTTGGCTGTGGGAGTAAGGGTCATAAGAAGAGAGATTGCCCTACACTTAAGGTAAAAGGGAAAGTGACCAATCAAGTTGCTCATGATGGCCCAAATCCAAATGCTCCTAATAAGAGCCGTTTCTATGTGCTTCAAGCTAACAAGGATAAGACAACAAATTAAGGTAAGTCAATTTTCTTTGTTGTTTGACGATAACCTTAGACGGGTTTACCCCAAGTGGGGGATGATGAGTTGAGTAGTAAGGTTGTTGATATCCTTATCTTTGCTTCTATTCTAATTCAAGCTTGAAAACAAAGAGTTCTTAGTAGCATGTTGCATGTTGGAGTCTTATGTGAACTGAGTTTCCATATTCTCCTTATCATGTGCATATTTTAGTTGAATTTTTGTTTAAATAACTAAATGAGTTTTCATGATTATATCCCTCATGATATATATGCATTTATGAAGAATTGTTTAAATTGCTCCATGAGATGCCTAGTTGAGCATGCCTTGATGTTATCTTGATGTTGCATGATTGTGCTTTTGAGAGAAATTGTATGGTGAACCTATAAATGATGTAATGAGCATGCTATGCTATGGAGAAGGAAGTTCCTCCAAATAAATGAGAAATGGTAAAGTTTTGTGCATATTGAGTGGTAGATGTTATTCCTACTTCCTTGAATTGCATGAAACTCTTGTTGTAATGCTTTTTATGTGGAGTTGATGTTTCCTCCTTGATGTGTTCTGTAGTAATGATATTACATGCTTGTTGTGGGCTGCTAATCCTAGAGTCTTTACTCTATAATGTTTGAAGTGTCATTCGAGGATGAATGTTCCCAAGTGGGGGATATTGTAACACCCGTCAAAATGAAATAGGATAATTAGAACTTGACATGCGTGTTAGTAGTTGATAAACTTGTATAAATGTTTGAAAAAGCATTTATAGGCCAGTTTAGTAGAGTTTAAAGTCAAGCGTCAAGAGACGTCCATGAGGGTCAGAGACTGGCCTAGTGTTGGTGCTTGTGTGTACTTGATGTGTTGTCATAGTTTTGGAGTGTTGTTTGAAGTTTAGGTTAGTGGGAGTGACCCTAGTACCTAGGTGGGGTGGTATAGGGTTATGATGTCTAGGTACGACTACCCAAGGACCGACTGAAGGGTCATTGGAGAGGACCCAAACCTTGGCAAGAAGACTGCCTAAGGCAGTGTGGGTGACGCCTAGGATTGACGCCCCGTCAATGCAATGACGGCCCATCAATAAGGGGCGTGGCTCCACACTTAGGCATGGGAGCTTAGTCCCCCTTTTAGCCGCAGCAGTCCCAAACGACGACCACCAGGATGGTCCATCAATGCATTTGACGGTCCGTCAATGGTTGGTCGTCAATGGGCACTGTAAAGCTATCCAAAAAACGGCCAAGCCAAGGATAGGTTGCTAAATTCCCCCCTTGGCTAATTAAATGTATGGGTGTTTATTTTAAGTGTTTTTAGGTATTTTAAGTGTATTAAAAGTGTTTTATAGAATTTTTGGGTTCATTATTTTTCAAAACCCCAAAAGTTGAACCTCTCTTCTCCAAAACACTCTCTCAAGGAAGACTCCATTAGAAGTAAAGAACTCAAGGTTTCTAGGTAAAATTCTTCAAGTTTTCAAGAGGATTTTCGTGGGAATTCAATCAATAAGGTATGGTGATTTTATCTTTGATTCTCCTTTCAATTAAAGAGCCAGATCAAAGTGATTTCAATGTTTTTCAAAAACACTAAAAATCCCAGTTTCAATTCTAATCTTGGGTTCTTGCATGAAAGTATATCAAATGATGATTTATGTTAATATTGATGGGTGTAAGATAAAAAAACTCCATGAACCCTTGCATATCTTGAATTCCTAATTTTTGGGTCTAAAGTGAGTCTACTGATTATGAGCTAATAATGTGATATTAATGTGTAGATTGTTATGGGCTATTTATTTATGTATTATTCTATATTGAATTATGAGGAATTGATGGTCAATTGTGTCATATTGGATATTGGCCTTGAATGGCAATTATGACCTAAGGTTTATGATGATGATGAAATTGTGAATAGATTATTGATTCTAGTGTTATATGTATATATATATATGTTGTAGATGATATAATTGTGAGATTTGATCCCTTTGAAAGTAGGGAGGTGTTTACTTTATAAGCATGTCGTGATCATGGCCTTGTAGGCAAAGCTGGATGATTGTTTTTTTGAGTAATGTTGATTATGTGAAGGTAATGTGATATCATGTGAATTGGGTATAGTCTAAGAGCATGCAAGGTGATCTTGTGTAGAGATTTTATGTGTTATGCTTAGTTGTTGTCTTCTTTGAATGACTTATAATGTAGGTGAGGTTAGGATAGTCTATGTTTACCTACTCTGACACCTAGTGAAGAATGATTGAAAAGAATGAAAGAATGAGTGAATGAATGAAATGAATGAGAGTTAATGCTAATGAATGAAAGTTGGGTCTATTGTAAAGATAGTCTAATAAAGTACTCCTATAAATGAATGGGGTTCCTAGATGAAAGGTTTTCTCATCTTTGAATCCAAGAGGTTCCTTAATGAATGAATATGGGTTAGGATGAGTAATCCTTCTTGAGTTGAGATGAGAGTACTCAGTAGCATTCCTTATCCTTAAATGAATGAATGAAATTAATGTCCAACTCCATGGGGGAGTAATGTCTAGAACTGAGAGGATATGAAGATGGGAGGATACTCCTTCATTAGTTGAGATATTAGTATTTAGTAGCAACCCTTAAGATGGGTGCTTCTTCGTGAGTTGAGATGAGAGTACTTAGAAGCAATCCTTCTATCCCTTAATTATGTTCCCACATAGGACTAGCTACTGGTGTCCACCATGTAAAGGCTAAAAGAATGACCCTTTCTTAGGCAAGTAGGGATCCCTCATCTGGTAAGGGTACTACCGGGATTCCATGTCAAGCTCCATGATCTATGTCGGTTAAGGCTCTTCCCCCACATTAATGAATGAATGAACTAGGGTCTCTTAAGGATGTACTACTTAGGATAGATGGTGGAATGGGACATCATCTAGGCATTGCACAAGTAGACAATTAAGGGAAATCTTGGTGTGTCTTAGTAATGCTAATGAATGAATGAGTCTTATTGGGCTAATTAATGAAAGTGTTGGCCTTTGAGCATGCTAATGTGAAAGTGCGTCATAATGAATTGAATGTGAGTGCTTATGTGGAATTGAATATATGTGATGATCTTATGTCATTAATGAATGAAGTTGCCTAAATGCATTAAGTTGAAAGAACGATTTATGTTGAGATGTGAATGGAGCTTGTCTCGATTTGGACAAATTTGGCCATTTGACGACTTTTTCCCTTAAGAATGACGTCAACCTCTCCAACATTGGGCAAAGTACGTCTTTGGCACAAATACATGTTACTTAGACTTCACCCGACTAGACCCAACAATAACACGACACTACCCAACAAGGTTTTTATCAATTTTAGCACAACAATGTAAGAAATCAACAATATAGACAATTTACGCAAGATATTCAAATTAAAATAGGCACACATGCAGACAAGCACAAAATCAAAGAAATCATAGAAGCCCATCACACATCACTAAGATAAGAAAAATTGCAAGTGAGTAAAATTATCTAAAACAAATTCGGGGTTCGGAAAACCAACCTTTAGTGCTGAATAAATTCGTTGAAATTCTAGGAGTCAAAGAAATCCAACTCCAAACACAAGATTGACGACTAGGAATCGGTAAAAACATGAAAATAATAGGAAAATAAAGTGTGGGTGTGAGTTTGGACAGTTAAAAAGTGAGGGAATGTGAAAGAGTTTGAAAGTTTAAACCTTTGGCCTTTAAAACTGTCCAGTTCTTGCCCATTTGGCGACATAGTCTTGCTCGCCGACCCACTTGGTGACACGCCGAGTAGGCACTTACCTCGCCAAGTTTTACAGGACCTCCAATTAATGTGAGGGTCCAAACAGCGGACAAAGTCCTGACCGTCGACCTGGTCGGCGATTCGCCAATTTGTTGTTGGGCTCGCCATGTTTTACAAACTCCAATTTCAAAATTCCATGAATCCAACGGTGGTCCAGGTAGGGCTCGCTGACCTCTTCGGTGAGTAGCCGAATGGCTCGGCGAGTCCTTTTGCAACCTATTTTTTTGCATTTTTCTTGAATTAATTCTAACGCTTTTTGGTGTGTATTGCAGATATGGCTAGGACCAACTTAGACGATAGTGGTAAGCCATCCCGCAAAAGAGCATGGGGCATTGTTAGTAATGAGGGGGCAGCACCTCCTTTTATAAAGGGGAAGAAGGGACCTCCTAAGAAAGGCAAGGGCAAGGGAAAAATGCCTGCATCTAAGATACCGGAGTACAAATCTGGCAGAGAGGGGGAGTCTATTGAATCTCAGGTGTCACTCTTCGAGACTGATGATGATGAACCACTACATTTCTGGCGAGCAGAGATTCATACACGCTCTCGTCAGGATTCATGTTCTATCCCAGAGTCTACCCCTCCTGTCACTGGCTTCACGCCATCTCCAGCACAGACGGTGGTTTCAACATCACCAGTTCAGGGTCCTCCTCCCTGACTATTCTACAAGCTAAAAGCCGATTGATTGAGGACAATTCTAGAGGAGAAGCGGTTGTCTAAAGATGGAGTGGTGGACAGGTACCCTCTGGTGTGGGACATACTCCAGTCCCACTGATTTGACATCTTCACCTTGCCTCGAGGCCTATATATCCCCACTTCAGTTCATGAGTTCTACACTACGTACTGTGACCTAGTGCCCAAGGGGAAGAAGAAGGCTAGTTCCTTCAGACCAGTGAAGTCCGTCATGGTCTAGGGGAAAGAAGTGGAGTCCAGCAGCGATCATATCAATGTTGTACTTGATAGAGCAACTGGGTTTGAGAATTAGTGCAAGGGTTTACCTACAGCTCAGTCCCTGGATGACCTAAAGGGCTAGCTTGCTCCCTTGATTTCGAACACCACCTCGAGGTGGATTGAGGCGAGAACTCCCATCGAGAAAAAGGACTTAAACATTACCGCTCGGTATTGGTTCGGGTTCACCAGCAATTCCATCATGCCCTCGCAGAATAAGTCCATCCTCTACCACCCATAGGTGGCCTATCTCGGATCGATCATCGCCAAGAAGCGGCTCAACTTGGGACTCATTACTGAGCAGGAGTTGGCTATGAGGTTCAAACAGTGCCATACATCCCTTCCCTTCCCAATCCTTATTACAAAATTATGCCGACGTGCTGGAGTTCTTCATGACGAGAAGAGGGACATAGAGGTCGAGTTCACTCGGTAAGAGGCAGATAAGAGGAGAGTGGCTCCGGTGGATGCATCCTTGGAGGTTGATGTTGAGTCTATACCTGCAAAGGCATCTTTGCATACTCTGGGCTCCTGGTCTTCAGGTACACCCACTTCCACTTCTTCCCAGGCTCGAGGTTCTTCTACTGCTTCCCAGCCCACCAAGATTACTCAGGCCGTGATCCTCAAGATGGGGCTCCTAGCCCATTCTTCTAATGTATGGGCTACCCAGCTAGATACTGAGGTGCCTTGGATGATTGAGCAAACTATCTTAGCTACGTTGACACCCCTCCGAATGTCGATTGATGATATCGCAGTGAGATTAGAGATTTGTGAGAGAGGACATGGGGTTACTTTACAGGGAACGACTTTGAAAGCCAGAGTTTCAGATTTGAGAAAGGATGTAGACTATCTGAAGTCCACAAACTTCACTTCTCTCTTTGAGTCTTCTGAGGATTAGGATGCTCCGGCAAGTTTTGAAATTCCTCCGACATCCACCGGAGATGTGCCTATGGATGATGTGGTAACTCATCAGTTAGAGACGGAGACGGATTATGAGCAGCTAGATCCTCAGGAAGCGACCATCTATGGAGACTTACAGATTTATAGGAGACGATTGTACAGTCGGTCATTCAGACGTCATTGACAGAGACGTCCATGGCAGGGTCTAGTGGAGCCAGTGTTACTCTTACACCATGCACTGATGCCCGGATTAGAGTGTTGCACTGGGTGTTGATGCTCTGACAGATGGAGCGATTGTGCAGACATGATTCTTCTTTACCTCCTTCTCTATCATTTTTACTGACTTTTGATTACTTTTGTTGTATTTGAGGACAACTACTTTTTATTTATGGTGGGGTGAGGTATTTCTATACCTACATCTTGTGTATATATTAGGTTTTGTGTTTTAAACTGTGTTTTGACCGTATATTATGGAAGTTTGAGCTTATGGCTCCTTGTTTTGAATATAAATGGTTTTTGACCCATCTAAAACTTTTGCCACCTATTTTTGTGTGTGAAAATAAGGTTTTTCTTGTGCAAATATGAGTATCGGTTTTAATCAATACTGATGACTTGAATAATGCTCTTAATCGAACAAAAATGAATGCACGACTATGTTGAGGCCAAATGAAGTTGCATAGACAATATGTGGACATTTTCCATCTCGTTGTGACTAGACGATTATCGAATGGAGTCTCTTGTGATGAACATTGCACACTAGCGAAAGTGTAGAGTCTTATTTGATATTGGTGCCAATGCCTTGTATGATGAGCTTACTTTGAACCTTGTGTGATGACACATAGAATTTTCCCCATTGGTCTGGTTGACTAAGTGATGCAAGCACTTGAAATGATCTTAGGCAACAATATTGAAGAGTGAAACAATTTGACAATATACCTCTTTTGTGGCCAACCTTGGGAGATGTGTGAACTTTGCTTGAACCCCTTTTGAGCCTTATCCTTATTTTGAAAAAAACTTGATGCAATTGTGACCCCTCTTTATCCATTCACCCATAATCGTCATGAAGTGTGGTTTGTTTGAATAGCCAACTTAGTCAAAAAGCCTAAGTTGCGGGTGTTGTGAAAAGATAAGGTAAATCAAGAATGTGAAGAATTCCCCTTTGAACCATGGTCTTGAAAAAGAAGGAACCCCACCATATATAAAAAAAAGAGAAAGAAAAGAAGAAAGCAAAAGAAAAAGTTGTGAAATAAAGTTGTGAAAGTTGCAAAAGAAATGGGGTGTTCGGTATTCCATTGGAAGTTGAATAATGGGGTGAATTTTGAGCATAATTCAAATGCTGAAGGAAAGGAAAAAAGTGATGTTCAGACCACATTTCATGAGGGTAGCAACCACTGAGCTTAAATGATCATACATTTACACTCAACCCTATTACAAGCCTTGAAAAGACCTTTTTGATCTTGAGCAAGCTGAAATGAATGTTGATTGGAAAATAAGGGAAAACATATGGGTGAAGTGATACATGTCTTCATCTTTGTGAGTGTGAGAGTTGTATGTGACTCCAGAACTATAAATTGTTGAAGAATTGTCTGTGAATATGGAATCATTTTTGTTGTGAGGGTATCTGAGTACCTTTGTTGAGCTTGAACTTGCATTTGAAGTAAGTATTGTGAAGTTGAACATCTTTGATAATGGTGAGTCACAACTTGAATCTTTGAGTGCACAATTGATCCTTGCATGAGTAAGTTGAGTCTTGTTGTGTGTATTCATGATTGAGTATTTTCTAGCACAAATTGAGACATCCTTTTTGAGCTGCTGAACTTGAGTTATAGTTAAGGACAAGCAAAAGTTTAAGTTGGAGGTGTTGATGAGTCCGAGATTTGGACTCATTTAGGGCTTTGTTTATATAAATTTAGTCTCCTCAAATGCTTATTTTGTGCCAATAACTGATGATTAATCCTTGATTTTCAGAAATATGGATTGAGGAACAAAGCAAGGACACTAACAGGCAAAAAGGAAGACAACAGGTTGAAGAAATGAAGATGGGCGATCCTGAAGATCACCTAGAGCACTCGGCGTGTCACCGAGTGGCTCATCAGACCACCTAAAGTTCCAGTGTGCCAAGCCCCGAATGAAAGAACCAAGTTTGCAATGAAAAAGAGCTGTCAGCGGATCACCGAGTGATTCCGCGAAGCCAAAATAGATTGCCCAAAGTTATAGAGGATGCTGAATGCCAAGGTAGAAGGGTGATGGAAGAGAACAAAGGGCGGCTCGCCGAGTCGTTCGCCTAGCCCGACTTACTTCGCCAAATAAGCTTTCATGGCTTATTTTCGGCGACTATAAATACATTTTTGAACATTTATCTTTTCATCAAACAATCTTTAGAAGAAATTATTATTCAGTTTTGAGCATCTGGAAACAGTTTCCTCTAGTTTTTCCTTAGCTTTGAAGGATTGAAGAAATTCACTTTTGAGAATTTGGTAGTGGGTCTTTGAGAATATTCAAATTGGAGAATTGTAAGGATGAAATCACTTTTACCCAGTTGATGGATAATCAATATGGTAATGGTTTTTACTTTTTTATGATGTTTAGCTAAAACCCTAATCCTTCGGGTGTGATTATGTGATTATGGGCTGATTTAGAAATGCTATTTAAAAGTGAGTTCAATCATTCATTGTGGGTTAACCTAAGAATTGTAGTTGCAAATGCAGTTCTGTGTTTGTTTTCTTGGCTTGCTCGAGAGAGAAGTTTTAGAACTAAGGTTTATGATTGATAGTTTCTGGGTATTGGGTTGATCTGGGTTCAACTCGAGAGAGTGAATCCTAAACCCTTTCCCACACATTTAGCTCGAAAGAGTAAATGGAGTAAGGTGTGGGCTACTCTTAATTTGCATGCTTATTGATGTTCGAGAGAAATCACTTGATTCGGGGTAAATTGTTCGAGAGAAATTTACCTCTCTTATAGCCTAGTCTACTCACTAATATTTAGCTATTTACTAATAGTTGCAATTACCCATATGTCTATATTAGCCTATAATTGATCACATCCCAAGAACCCATCTCATTATTGATGATTCGTATTGTTTGTGACTATTTGTAGTTGATAATCAAAACCAAAACCCCCATTTGACATTCATGTCACCCCTTCATTTGAATGATGTTTTTATTCGATAATTTTTATACCTATGACTAATTTGACCGCATTTATACTTCCCAATTGAATCTGAAACATGTACCACTCCCTGTGGGATTCGACCCCAACTCATTTAGTTGGGTTTTATACTGATTTACGATCATTCAACACCTAGAATTGGATGAAGTGTGCTTGAAACGTTAAAATAACATGTTTCCCAAGAAGCGCCTTATTTAACATTGTGGTACAACGTATCCTTGGGATCATGCCTCATTTTTTGAGTTCACCGTGTATTACTTGGGAGACCCCATTTCTTTCTTGGATTTAAATGAGCCGAGATCTGACCCATATGTGTTTCAAGCTGCTTAATGGACACCGAGTGTGATGTAACCATTTGGTTTAGTGAAAAGACATCATATTTCATCTTTTTGAGCACCTTGTCCGACCCTTCCCCCTTGTTCAAGATACGAGCAAGCATATTCTCGGTACGGAAACTTTCATGATCAACCCTTGGTTCCTTGGACTTTGATGTTCATGAGCAGGCACATATCGTTCTTTGGCCCAATCTCTATCTCTCCAATTTGTGCCACGATCACCCCATTTTTTATCTCGATCTTTTCAACCTTCATTGTGATCCCTATTCCAACCTTGATTCCCACCGTCATTGGGTAGCTAGGACGAGAACCCCTACTTGATTTGATAAGTATTGCACCTTTTCATTATGCATGGCCTCAAATTTCACGTCATCAAGACTCGCATCACTACTAGTACCAACCGCATTAACAGCCTTGTAACCACTTCCCATGACATGCTTCAACAATAGGTCCATTTGCGTCATCATCTTGGCCATATTTTCGTCATGCTCTTGGTTTTTTTCCATTTGTTCCTTTGTTAGCCCAAGATTTGAAGGAGACACATGATCTTCTCTTGTGTACCATGCACGATTAATTTTCATCATCTCATCAAGCAACGCAGATGTTATGTCAAATGGTTGTCTCATAATACCCCGAATGAGTTGATCAGCGACACCTTTGTTGACCGTATCGAAACTACTGATGATATTATTGATGAGGTGGTAGGTAGTGTAAGCCACTTGATGGTCATGAATGAACCCCTTGAAGTCGTACTTGCTAACTATGACGAATCCAAAATTCAGGGCTATGAGGAGGTAGTAGCTTCTTTGACAGGTTTATGAGGGTATTCAAAGACTCTACTCAAGTTGGATATTGACCTAAAGAATAGAGAGAGACCCCCCCGGCAAATCTATCAACAGAAGAACCACCTAATCTGGAATTGAAAGCACTTCTCTCTCATCTCTGATATGTTTTTTTGGGTGCAAATAACACTTTACCGGTGATCATTGCAGCTGACTTTCTTGAATGGCAGGTGAAATTTCTCCTTGAAGTGTTGCGAAAACATATATAAGCTATAGGATGGACCATCGCTGAATTAGTGGGCATCCCTCCCGGTATTTGTACTCATAAATCCAGCTTGATAATGAGTGTAAGCCTAGTGTTGAGCATCAGTGGAGATTGAACCCACCAATGCAAGAAGTGGTAAAAAAGGAGATCATCAAGTGGTTAGACGAAGGTGTGATCTACCTCATTGTAGATAGCAAATGGATAAGTCCGGTGCAATATGTACCGAAAAAGGGAGGTATCACCGTAGTCCCAAATGAAAAGGGGGATCTTATGCCGACTAAACCGGTGACTGGGTGGAGAGTATGCATGGATTATCGAATGTTAAATTCGTGGACTGAAAAATATCACTTTCCTATGTCGTTCATGGATCAAATGCTTGATAGGCTATTAGAGAGTGATTGGTATTGCTTTTTAGATGGGTATTCCGGTTACAACAAAATCTCGATCCCACCAGAAGACCAAGAGTCACATGTCCCTATGGTACTTTTGCCTTTAAAAGGATGCCCTTCGGGTTATGCAATGCCCCGGCAACCTTCCAACGTTGCATGCTATCTATTTTTGCTGACATGGTAGAAGATTTAATGGAGGTATTTATGGATGACATCTCAGTTGTGGGTGATACATTTGAGACATTCTTAGTACACTTAGGACAAGTTCTCCAAAGATGTGTGGAAACAAACTTGGTCCTCAATTGGGAAAAGTGTCACTTCATGGTTAAAGAAGGAATAGTACTTGGTCACAAGGTGTCGCAAAAGGGGCTGGAGGTTGATAGAGCAAACGTTGAAGTTATTGAGAAATTTCCACCACTAATTTCGGTAAAGGGGGTTCGTAGTTTCTTAGGACATGTTGGTTTCTACCGGAGGTTCATCGAAGACTTCTCAAAGATTGCATATCCTTTATGCAAACTCTTAGAGAAAGAGGTGAAATTCCATTTTGATGATGCTTGTATGGTGGCTTTTGGGTGCTTGAAGGAAAAATAGTATCGACCCCAGTCATTATCAGTCCTGATTGGTCATAATTTTTTGAAGTAATGTATGATGCAAGTGGAACGACATTGGGTATTGTGTTGGGGCAGAAATGCAATAAACTTTTTCACCCAATTTATTACGCAAGCAAGACTCTAAACAATGATCAACGTAATTATACCGTGACTGAACAAGAGTTGCTTGTGGTAGTCTATACATTTGAGAAATTCTGAGCGTATTTGTTAGGCACTAAAGTAATTGTTCACACTGATCCTGCTGCACTCTGTTACCTAATGGCAAAGAAGGATGCAAAACCAAGGTTGATAAGGTGGGTGCTCCTATTTCAAGAATTTGACTTTGAGGTCAAAGATAGAAGAGGTTGTAAAAATCAAGTGGTTGACCATTTATCCAGGTTAGAGGGCAAGGAGAATGATGTGCCTGAGTTTGACATAAACGATTCCTTCCCCGATGAACAAACGTTCGCAATAACTCTCAAACAAACTCCTTGGTATGCAGATTTCGCCAATTACATAGGGTGTGGACTAAAGTCGGATGAGTTGAACTTCTACCAACAAAAGAGGTTCATGTTCGATGTTAAAAGGTACTTTTGGGATGAGCCATACTTTTTTCGAGAGAGCGCGGATCATATCAGTAGACGATGTGTTCTGAAAGAAAAGGCGGTGGACATTCTCCATGCTTGTCAGGCTTCACCGGTTGGGGGCCATCATAGCGGTGTGCCTACAACAGCTAAAGTCCTCCAAAGTGGATACTACTCGCCATCCCTCTACAAAGACATGCATGAATTTGTGAAGAAATGCACCCAATGTCAGAAGCAAGATTGAGTATCTAAAAGACACAAGTTACCCCTTACTCTCATTTTAGAAGTCGAGCTATTTGATGTTTGGGGAATTGATTTCATGGGCCCATTTGTGAGTTCCTTTGGTAATAAGTATATCTTAGTGGCTATAGATTATGTTTCAAAATGGGTAGAAGTTGTTGCACTTCCAAATAATGAAGGGACAAGTGTGGTTCAATTTCTGAAACGCTACATCTTTGCTAGATTCTGTACTCCTCGAGCTATTATCAGTGATGGTGGTTCTCAGCTGGATTGAGTAAGTATGGGGTAAAACATAAAGTAGCAACTCCATATCATCCTCAAAACAAGCGGTCAAGTTGAAGTATCAAACCGAGAAATGAAGAGTATCTTAGCAAAGAAAATGAATGCTAATAGGACTGATTGATCTCGAAAGCTTGATGATGCACTATGGGCATATCGCACCGCTTACAAAACTCCAATCGGTGTGTCTCCGTATCAGTTAGTTTTTGGAAAGTCTTGCCATCTACCAGTCGAGTTAGAACACAAAGCAGTATGGGCTTTGAAAGCTCTGAATTTTGACTGGACAAAAGCCTCAAAAGAGAGAGTAGAGTAGTTAAATGAATTGGATGAATTTAGGCTTAAAGCTTACGAAAGATCACCTCTCTACAAGGAAAAGATGAACAACTGGCATAATGCAAAAATACATAAAAGAGAGTGTAAGGTGGTAGATTGGGTGTTAGTATACAACTTCTAACTTAGACTCTTTCCCAGAAAACTCAAGTCCAAATGGTCAGGACCATTTAGAGTTACAAGAGTATGCACCAATGGTGCCATAGATGTTGAGGGTCAATAGGGACCTGCATTTAAGGGGAATGGGCAACACTTAAAATTATACTTTGGAGAATGCCAGGAGATTTCTTTGATTGAGGTGGTGTACCTGGAAGATGCTTGAGAGCATTTCCACGTCGTGCCATGACATTAAATAAGGCGCTTCTTGGAAGGCAACCCAAGTGTTAGTGTTTTAATTAATGTGTGTTGATTCTATATGAGTAGAATCATAAGTGAGAAAAAAGTATTCTTGGCGAGTCGCTGAACCATTTCGGTGAGACCGATTTGGTTCGCCTTATGGATTTCAAAAATGAGACTGAGACTGGAACATTCGGTGGGACACCTTCACCAGTCAACGTTTCGCCGATGTGTTTAGGCGACCCAATTTTTCTCACCCTTTCTAATCACTGCAGACAAAGCTCCTCAAGGATCGACCGGTGATGCTCTAAGTTCATTATGTGGATCGCCAATTTGTTCGATGATCCCCTACATCTTTGCCGATCTTTTTTCTCTGCGAGTCCAGTCTACTGGAACTAAGGGTGATCCTAAGAGCATTCGGTGGATCACCAAAGCATTCGGTGACTGTTTCACTCCATCGCCAACTGGGCATTTAGTGAAGATTCCTTGTTACCCTGCTCTACTTGTTTACACACTAGATTGTTTTCATTTCTTGTCTATTTTATTTATTGTTCCTATTTTGTTTTTTTTGTGGTAAATGCCCGCTCTCTACCCACATTGGGGACAATGCTGACTTCTTTTGGTGTGGGTGTGGATATTACTCAGTGTCCTCAGCGAGCCTCCTCCTCGTTTTGACACCACTTGTTTATATGGAATGTAGATGTTCTTGTGTAAATTTCAGTATCAGTTTGATCAATATTGATGACTTGAATAGTGCTCATATTCGAACAAAAATGAATGTGCGGCTACGATGAGGCAAAATTGAAGTTGCATAGACAATATGTGAACTCTTTGCATCTCGTTGTGACTAGACAAGTATCAAATGGAGTCTCTTGTACTGAATATTGCACACTCGCGAAAGTGTGGAGTCTTGTTTGACATTGGTGTTAATGCCTTTTGTAGTGAGCTTACCGTGAAATATGTGTGATGACACCTAGAATTTGGCCCGTTGGTCTAGTTGAATAAGTGATGCAAATTCTCGAGAGGATCTTAGGTAACTTTAAAGAGTGTGAACAAATTTGAAATTATACCCCTTTTGTGGCTTACCTTGTGAGTGTGTGAACCTCTTTTGAGCACCCTTTCAGCCTTATCCTTTTCTTGGAAGAAACTTGATAACATTGTGACATTTTATTGATCCATTACCAATAATCCTCTTGATTTGAGGTTTATTTGAATAGCCAACTTAGGCCAAAAGCCTAAGTTGGGGGTGTGGTGAAACGAAAAGGTAAATCAAGAAAATGCAAAGCAGTCCCTTTTGCCCATGTTTTGAGAAAAATGGAAAGCCCATATAAAAAAAAGGGAGAAAAAGAAGAAGAGATTGAAAAGGAAAACAAAAAGGTTGTGAAGTAAAGTTGTGAGCATACAAAGAAAATAGGGTTTCCAATGGTCCATGGAGGATGAATAAGAGGTGACTTTTGAGCTTGAATGAAAATGATGAAAAAAGGAAAGAAGGTGTTGTTCATATCACATTTCATGAGGATTTCATCCTATAAGCCTAAATGACCATACCTTTACACTTAGTCCCAGTACACGCCTTGAAAAGACCTTTTTTTTTTATCTTAAATAAGTTGAAACAAAAGTCGACTGGAAATTAAGGGCAAACTTATGGGTGAAATCATGTATTGCATTTATCTTTGTGAGTGTCAGTGTTTATCTTCATTCTGCAACTTTAAATTGTTGAACCATTGTGTATGAATATGGAATCGTTCTTTGTGTAAGGGCATTTGATTTCCTTTGTTGAGTTTGAACTTGCATTTGAAGCAAGTATTGTGAGATTGAGATTCCTTAGTAATGGTGAGTCACAACTTGAATCTTTCAGTGCACAATTGATCCTTGTACAAGTAAGTTGAGTCTTTCTGTGTGCTTTTATTATTGAGTCTTGTGTAGCATTGTTTGAGACATCATTGTTGAATTGTCGAACTTGAGTTTTACTTGAAGACAAACAAAAGTTTAAGTTGGGGATGTTGATGAGTCCACGATTTGGACTCATTTAGTGCTTTATTTTGATAGATTTAGTGTCCTCAAATGCATATTTTGTCTCAATAACTGATGAAAATCCTTGAGTTTCACGTATTTGGAGTTAGAGACAAAGCATGGACACTATTAGGCATAAAGGAACAAGGCAAGCTAAAGGAATGAAGAAATGAAGACCTTATGATCGATGATGTCAATTGGCGAATCGCCAATGTCATCCGTTGAGTCGCCAAATCTCCAAGATACCTCCTAAATTTACAGAATGTTGGAGCTACAATGGGGGTGAAATCTGTGAGTAGTAAATATATTTGGCATTTCACCGATCTAGTCGGCGAAGGACAACCAGGTCACTAAAAGTACTAAAGAAGATTCAACCATGTGCTGATGGCCAAGATAGAACGATAAAGGGCGAATCGCGGAGTCATTCGGCGATCCTGATCTGGATCACCTAAAGTTACAGTAGGTCACTGCCCAGACATGTTTTTGGTGCATTCCTCAAGGACCCATGGTTGGTCTTTGGGGTTTGAACCTTGACATTCTAACACAAAAACATATATTTTTAGGTATGGGGAGGTACATTTCAAGGATCTAACCATAACGTCAAGCTCTAGTTTATCCTACTAGTTTCCAGAGTGTTACTTTCCCAACTTAGAGAATGAAGAAGTAAGGTTTTCTTAGCATCTAATAGCTTCCCATTCATATATGTGGCGCGCTTCACACTTATGAACAAAACTCTACTAGACATGTTTTTGAGACATCCTAGAATCATTCTAAACCTTGTGCTCAGATTACCAAGTTTGTCAGGACCCATGGGAACACCCTAGATGTAACATGGCGTACAAGACCCCGAAGGACCTCATAAAATCCACTTAGCATATCGCAACATAAAGCAATAGAAATGATGTAGAAATTTTAAAAATATTTTCCATACAATCGAAGTTTTTTTATAAAATCAAAGCAGAAGTCTATTACACTTGTCTCAAACCATCTAAAACATGAACATCTTTCGGACGCATCCCATACAATTGTCTAAATATAAAACAAAAGAACAAAAAGGAAATTGTGGCTATATCCTCGAATGCTATGAGGACTCACCAATCTTCAACTCCAAGCTATTCAAGGAAGGGTACTATTGCTCCGTCCTAGCTACCAATGAAATGGTTTGGCCTAACCAAGTCATGCTACCATGCAAACATTCTATGATACTAGTTCAAGCTAACCTTAGGAAGGGTATGATTTCTCAATCAAAGGCTACTATGAAATGGTCTTGTCTTACCAAGTCAAGCTATTCATGAAGGGATTTCATAACACAACTTCAAGCTAACATAACTAAACATATTTTGATTCATTTTAGGTGATAAAGCCTTTCAACCAAGAATCATTCTATGTGAGAGAACCTTTCATATCATATCATATTCATGAATAAATGTGTATATGAGGTTAGCCTTTCAACAACACTACTACAACATCATAATCATAGACACTTCACGCTGAAAGCCTTAGCATACATAATTCATCATATTAGTTTACTTTAAAAGACCTAATAACCAACATTCATCACTACAAGCCTTACTCTCAAATATTTACTTCTTACAATCCTCACATAGGCCTAGATCACAAGACATTCTAATCGCATGCTTCATTCTTAAGCAATTCTAGTCATATACCATCATAGAGGCTAATTCTCAAGCATTACTAATCATGATCCATCATATATATTTTAATACAATTCAATTCGTGTCTACGTGCTTTTACTCACAAGAAATTACTACACATATCATCAACCCTAGAAGATTATCTCTAAATCCTCAATTTCCCTTCTTAAGGCATAAACCCACATTACTTCAATTTCAACAACTAGACTAGGTGTAGGCATATAAAACATGAAAATTCCTACCAAAAAATAAAATTATATCAATTCTATTGTATACTATCATAATCCACTCAATTAGATCCATACACACAACATTAGAAGAAACCCTAACTTGAATTGGGGAATTCTTCTTCTAAATTGGGGAAATTCTAGGGGGCTCCATGGATGGAAGAATAAATGGATGAATAAGCTATCATACCTTGATTACAAACCCTACCAAGCTTGAAACAATGGAGCTATCATATATTCTTCTTCTTTTTCTTCTTCTTCTTCTTCTAGAGAGAGAATATTTCAGAGGATGAACTAGGGGATTCTTTAGGGGTTTTGGAATAAATGACTTAATAGGGGAGTTTGAAGGGTTAAAATGGCTTGTATAGCTGTACTAGGACCATACAAAACTACCTCACTTAATACTAACTCAATTTGGAATTTCCCATTATACCCTTACTTAGGCAGCCTAATGACAGGCACCACGACAGGCTTCACGAGCCGTGGTCTACACAACTGGTCTTGGTCCTTGGTCCAATATCTTGGCCACAAAATCTTGGCCCCATAAGTTCAAGGCATATCCACAGCCACTCCCACAAGCCATCTACACCTTCACGAGTTGTGAAGTGGCTCGTGTGGAGGAGGCCAACTTGGGCAGCCTTGAGGGGCTCACTGCCTCACCACCACGGGTGGAACCACGAGTCGTGGTGGCCACCACGAGCCATGGTGTCCATCATGAGCCGTGGTGACCACTACGAGCCGTGAAGGCTCTCATGGACTTGGGAAGTGCCATGATAACCTAGGGGCAGCCTTGGCTTTGTCGTGGCCTTTACCCCTTTTCCTTGGCTCATTCCCTCTAGTCTTGACTTGTAGCCCTCAAACTTAGCCCTAGATGGTCTGCTAGACTACAGAGTGTTACAAAAGTAATTAGGACTATTGACCTTTATAAAATAATTGAGACTCACATATTACTTAAAAGATAATTATACGTAGAATTTTATATATTAGTATGACAAAAATATGTTTTTGACATATAGAAAATATAAATTAAAAGAAGGTTCAAACAATGAAATAAATAACTTATTAAGAATTCGGTATGAGGGTGAAGAAAAATCACAAATTAAGAAAGAGGGTTATCTGTTACAAATGTTGATGAGGTGAGAACTAAGATTTTGAAAGAAGCTCACAATTCTCGGTAATCTTTTCACCTAGGAGCCATAAAGATGTATCGCGAATTGCGATAGATCTGTTGGTAGAATGGGATGAAGAATGATATTGCGAAATTTGTGGCTAAATGTCTAAATGGTAAACAAGTGAAAGTTAAGTACCAGAAACTCAATGGTTTGGCTCAAGATATTAGTATTCCTACATGGAGGTAAGAAGATTCGAATATGAACTTCATTAGGGGTTTACCTTGTACCCGTCATCAGTTCAACTCGATTTTTGTTATTGTGGACCGAATGATGAAATAGGCTTGCTTTCTTCCCTAAAGACTTCACTTTTAACAGAAGAGTGCTAAGATTTATATTTATGGATATGATAAGGTTGCATGGAGGTTCCTTTTCCATTATCTCGGATCCAGGTACTCAGTTTACATCTCAGTTTTGGAAGTTATTTCAGAAAGGTCTTGATACCCAAGTGAAGATCAACATGGATTTTCACCCACAGACTGATGGATAAGTCGAGCATTGATCCAGAACGTAGAAGATATTTTGAGAGCTTGCGTGATTGATTTTCAGGGTAATTGGGATGACCATTTTACTTGAATCGACTTTGCTTATAGTAGTAGTTATCACTAAAGTATCAAAATGGCTGCATTTAAATCTCTCTATGTTGGGAGGTGTAGCTCTCTTATTTGTTTCTTTGAAGTTGGTGATGTCACTTTGATAAGGTCCGACTTGGTGCATGAGGCAATGGAAAAAGTTTGACTTATTTATGAAAAGTTAATAACGGTTGAAAGTCAACAAAAGTCTTATATCAATATTAGAAGAAGAGATCTTGAATTTGATATTGATAAATTGGGTTTATTTGAAAATCTCACCTATGAAGGGTGTGATGAGGTTTGCAAAGAAAAGAAAGCTCAGTGCATGATATGTTGGCCCAAACTAGATGTTGAGACGTATTAGGAAACTTGCTTATGGATTGTAGTTACCTAATGATTTAACATCGGTACATCTAATATTCCAGGTATCTTTATTGAATAAGTGTGTTGGAGATCAGACATCCATTGTACCTTTAGAAAGTTTGGAAGTTAGAGAATGTCTTTCGTAAGAAGAGGTTTCGCTTGAGATTTTAGACTGTCAAGTTCGAATGTTGAGAAATAAAGATGTTTCTTCTGTGAATGTTCTTTGGAGAAATCAATTAGTTCAGGATGCTACTTGGGAGGCCGTAATCGATATGATGTCCATGTATCCTCATATCTTTCCCTGCGCTCTTATTTTAGCTTGAGGTTTTAGTTCCTCATGATTTATTCTTCCATATTCATGTGTCTTAGTAATTTTCATATATTCTTATGCATGCATATTTATTAAAAACATGAATTTTATTCAATGATTTAGCTTTGAGTGATTTCTCCTTGTTTATATTCATTATGATGATACTTGGATTCATGACGTTGTTAGTTTCTCTCCTACTCTGTTCATATTATTTTGTGCCCTATTCAGGGACAAACATTCCCAAGAGAGAGATATTGCAACACCTCAAAAAGTTGAGTGGAGATTCAATTGGAAAGTACAAAAAAATATTGCAAAATTTCATACTAGGGATTCATGTTCGGGTCGTATGTATGTCTACAGATCTTAGCGAGGGTCTCGTAGACATTGATAACGTTCAAATATACTTCTTCAAAAGAAATATAAACGATCGTATGCAATATATTTACCCAACTATGAGTCGGGATCGATCCCACAGAGAATATGGAAGAATATTGTCAATAGCAAATATTTAACTCGATAATCATTATATAAAAATGGGGGGATTTAAATTGAAATAAAATAAAAACAATAAAAAGATAGCTTTGAACTAAGTATTTATTTATATTCAGATTATTAAAAGTAACTAGGAATGTGTTCCCCATATGCTCATAACGCTGTAATCCTAATAATAGTAATCCTTTTCTAGTGTATTACATGCAAAGTGATAACTTAGGTATCTGTAAATCCTTGGTCCGGCATCTAGAGAATTTAACCCCGCACCTTGGTCCGGCTACGTGTGTATAATTTACTAACCCTTACCTTTACCTCATATTAGACATCATAATGGATGTTTGGCTTAGTTATTACTTCGCACCAATCGACACTAGCCTATTAGATAGTATCACACTAAATCTATGTTGATAATTCTTTTCTTGTTGATTACCTCCTTGGTCCAGCAAGTAGCAACAAGGCGAGTTCTAACGCGTTCACTCGTTAAAAAGACTTCTAAACGAAAGAATTATCAATACATGCAAAACACTATTCAAGAATTGCTTATTTAGTATTCATACTTTGTTAATCGCTTATGGTTCCCACAACCCTAGTTATGAAAGTTAGCTACTCATTATCTCAAAAATCACAATCAAAATTTATTAAAATAAATATGTTTGTGTTAATCATAAAAAGTTAAGAAGAATAGCTAAACTATCTTTTATTAATCACGAATACAAATAAATAATAAAGGAGAAGAAAGAATAAACCACAATTCTCCGGCCTCCACGGCGGCTCTTCCAAAGTTCCTAAGCTAGAAGAAAATTTATATTGTGTCTTATATCTTGGTTATTGACCTCCCACAAATAATTATTTCTATGCACTATTTATAGATGTAGGAACCCTAAAATAAAATAATTGAGTTAAACATAAATTTGGAAATTAAAACCCAATTAAATTGGGTTTTTCGTATTGTACGCGTGATTTCTCGATATTCCTGGTGCGCCGCCTTCCATAATTCTGCACAATTCACTTGTTGCCACGTGGCAGCAGCAAGAAGCACGAGTAGGAATTGATATTCCACCATTTGCAGCCGCCATTTCCTTATGTATATAAATATATATTATTTGATTACATTTAATCTATTAAGCTGTCTGTTTGATTTCCTTCTTCAACCTTCCGTCTTTAATTCGTTTTAGCTCCAAACTTCTTCATTTTTCCATCAATTTAATCCTACAAATAAAATACACAATTTAGCACAATCCATCAAATTAACGCTCAAAAAGGACAAATATAAATAATAAATGTGAGGAAACAATGATTAAAAATACGTATTTTAGCCTTACATCAACACCCCACACTTAAACTTTTGTCCGTCCTCAAGCAAAAATTAAAACTCATCCCAAAAAAAAATCATACTAGCAATGTCATCACTTTGGTTAGTACAAACAATTAGGCCATATACCAATTTCAAAACATCAAGTAGACTTCTCAATCATTATGCAAGACATCAAAATAAACAACAAACCTCTAACCTCCTAACTTCAAAGAAGGACTTTGAACTCATCAAATTTAAGTTTGCTCACCTACTCTCATCAAAGAAAGTTAATAAAATCACATATCTATCATGAAACAAATGCCCTCACAAGAAGAAATAGTCCACACACTCAAATCAAAAGATTGAATATAAATTAAGGACTTGTCATCAAAGAATACTCTCACACTCGCAAAGAAAATTCACATGTATGCACAAAGAACCATATGCTTGCCCATTATGTACATCTCCACTAATTAAAGATGCTTGAATAGAATCAAATAGGACTTTAACGGGTTGTAATGTAGGCTAGGGGATGGGTAGGAAAACTATATAATAGTGACTTACACTTCCTTAAGCACTTTGCAATTTTAGACTTCATAACCCATTATTTTCTTGTCTTTATTTTCAGCCCTCTCTTCAACAATTATTTCATAAGTAATTCTCATCCTCTCAAAAATGTTTCAATCCTTTTTTTTTTCCTTTTTTTTTTAAAGTTTCCCTTCATATAGCCACCCTCAACTTACGTATTTTACATGCGTTAAGGTGCACAATATCCTCGGAAGGACCACGGCCATCATCAAGGTAGCTTCTCTTTTCTTTTTCATATCACATTCTTTCAAAGAGGGCTTTTAAACACTTTGTAGCTATCATTGATTACCTTTTCACTCAACCATCCCTTTTTCTCAGAATTGATAATTAGAATAAGTCTATGATATAATGCTCAAGGAAGCAAGGTGCAAAAACTAAGGATTCAACAAAATAGTCAAGGGCAAAATATGGCCACCAATAAAAGGCTACAGGCTCAAAAAGGCTAACTAGTGATAAAATATCTAAAAAGGCTAAAATTTACCAGACAAAGCAAACAAAACCTATTATCATCTCCTAAACAAAGCAACACTTTTTATTTCGCTTCAATAACATGCAGGGCAAGTTCTAGACTAAGATGCAAAACATGGAATAAACAAAATCTCACCACACATGACACAAGTATCAATCAAGATGGATCAATTCCACTTCTAAGAGAGACAAGATCATAACAAACCATAAAATAAAATAAGCTATATACAAAGTCACAACCATGAACCTAGATGTCAAAAAGTTTGCAATTTTACTAGCAATCAAGCATTCACAAGAAAGTACTACTCAAATTTAGGCCCAAATAGTAAGTATCACATAACTCAAAACGGTCTTATCTTTTCTCTCCAAAAAAAATAAAATAAAATAAAATTTAAAAATAAAATTTATTCCTAAAAAAAAAAAAACACTCGGTTCAAAAGGACTATCCTCAGGAAAAGAACCGAAAACAAAAGCCAAGGAACCCATCCTAAAAGAAACTCAATAAAACGGTAAAAACTAAGAATTCATTCCTCCACCCCACACTTAGAAAGATGCTATGTCCCCAAAGCATTAGATAAATTTAAAAGAAGGGTTAGGAAAACTCCCTGAAGCCTTTAGGCCTAGCTAGTAGCATGTTCTCTTAATTTTCATCAAGGGTCGTCACCCCACACTTAAGCTCAAACATGCTCCCCTTTTTTTTTCTTTTTTGGATACTCAAACTTCCCCTAATCTGCAAAAAAAAAACAAGAAAAGAAAAAAAATGATACTAATAAAATAAAATAAGAAGTTACACTAATAATTGGGTTGCCTCCCAATAAGCATTTAATTTAACGTCGCGGAACGACACCATCAATTTTACTATTTTTCCTTCCACTTTGAAGATATGAATTGCACCCCTAATTTTACATCAATTTTTCTATTACGCTCAAGGGGTGGTGCTACAAAAATAAAGGTCCCAAGCAATAAATGTCGCATTATGCACTTCTTGGATCCTAAGTGAGGAATGTAATTCTCCGATGTTAGAACAATAAATTCAAGAATATAGACACAATTTTCCTCCTCCATACACTCTTCTATTGGCTCAGATGGCTCGATTAATATTTCATCATCTAAACATAATGTGGAAAAATGATTGGAATGAGGTCTAGTGCGCCCTAACTTATGAATTGTATTATTATTTACACCCTCATATTTACACATACTAGAGATTTTAAAAATAATATTATTTACTTCATTACATAACTCTAGTGTACTCTTCTCAACAATGACAACATCAATAAAAGTATGATCAAGCAATTGGCCCTCAACTTTTACTTCTTCAAGTTGACTTATAAGTAATTTTTCTTCCTCACACATATTATTACTAAATTGTTGGGTGTCATATGATTTAATGTTTTCACTCAACTCAATATCTATCTAATAATAGAGATCAAATTCAAAGGCATATTCACTATTGCGCTTACATATTGATTTATAGCAAAGTATTAACAAATCTTCCAAGTCCCCATACAACTTATCTAGTTGAGAAAAAATTAGCTTAAAAGAATCAATAATATCACAAAGGCAAGAATTGCAAGAACACTTATCACTACATACTTTTTCAGATGACATCTCAAGAAGAGTAAAAGATGTATGATAATAATAAAAAAATAAAAAAATAAATTTAAAACTAATCCTAAGAAAAGAAAAAACTACAAGTCAAAATAAATACCAAAGACAATTTCTAAGCCACATTCCCCGGCAGCGGCGCCATTATTTGATAACGTTCAAATATACTTCTTCAAAAGAAATATAAACGATCGTATGCAATATATTTACCCAACTATGAGTCGGGATCGATCCCACAGAGAATATGGAAGAATATTGTCAATCGAAATTTTTTAACTAGATAATCATTATATAAAAATGGGGGGATTTAAATTGAAATAAAATAAAAACAATAAAAAGATAGCTTTGAACTAAGTATTTATTTATATTCAGATTATTAAAAGTAACTAGGAATGTGTTCCTCATAAGCTCATAACGCAGTAATCCTAATAATAGTAATCCTTTTCTAGTGTACTACATGCAAAGTGATAAGTTAGGTATCTCTAAATCCTTGGTCCGGCATCTAGAGAATTTCACCCCGCACCTTGGTCCGGCTACGTGTGTATAATTTACTAACCCTTACCTTTACCTCATATTAGACATCATAATGGATTGTTGGCTTAGTTATTACTTCGCACCAATCGACACTAGCCTATTAGATAGTATCACACTAAATCTATGTTGATAATTCTTTTCTTGTTGATTACCTCCTTGGTCCGGCAAGCAGCAACAAGGCGAGTTCTAACGCATGCACTCGTTAAAAAGACTTCTAAACGAAAGAATTATCAATACATGCAAAACACTATTCAGGAATTGCTTATTTACTATTCATACTTTGTTAATCGCTTATGGTTCCCACAACCCTAGTTATGAAAGTTAGCTACTCATTATCTCAAAAACACAATCAAAATTTATTAAAATAAATATGTTTGTGTTAATCATAAAAAGTTAAGAATAATAGCTAAACTATCTTTTATTAATCACGAATACAAATAAATAATAAAGGAGAAGAAAGAATAAACCACAATTCTCCGGCTTCCACGGCGGCTCTTCCAAAGTTTATAAGCTAGAAGAAAATTTATATTGTGTCTTATATCTTGGTTCTTGACCTCCCACAAATAATTATTTCTATGCATTATTTATAGATGTAGGAACCCTAAAATAAAATAATTGAGTTCAACACAAATTAGGAAATTAAAACCCAATTAAATTGGGTTTTCCGTATTGTACGCGTGATTTCTCGATATTCCTGGTGCGCCGCCTTCCCTAATTCTGCACAATTCACTTGCTGCCACGTGGCAGCAGCAAGAAGCACGAGTAGGAATTGAAATTCCACCATTTGCAGCCGCCATTTCCTTATGTATATAAATATATATTATTTTATTAAATTTAATCCATTAAGCTATCTGTTTGATTTCCTTCTTCAACCTTCCATCTTTAATTCGTTTTAGCTCCAAACTTCTTCATTTTTCCATCAATTTAATCCTACAAATAAAATACACAATTTAGCACAATCCATCTAATTAACGCTCAAAAAGGACAAATATAAATAATAAATGTGAGGAAATAATGATTAAAAATACGTATTTTAGCCTCACATCAGACATTGGGTATGATTTTTTGAACTTGACTAGTATGTGATATATAACCTACGTATTGACAGGACGGTTCGTATAATGGATGACAAGTCGTAGATGGCATCCGTAGAAAGGTTCTACACTTAGTGAATTGGATGGATTTGTGATCTATGGGTAGGACCTATGAGTCATGATATTCTCTACGGGTCATAGAGTTTGATCGTGAAATGGTTTTTGGACTTTCGGGTAACATGAGGACTAAGGGTTAGGGATACGGTTTGTAGGTTAGACGATGAATCGTAGGGGGACTCGTAGGATTTGATTAGATTTTCAAGCCCTAGTTTTTTATCTACAGTTTGACAGGAAGGACCCTAGTCTTCCCATACGGACCGTAGACCTCAACCATAGTTTTCTCTATTAGTTATTTGTAAGGGTACTCGAGTCTTTTCCTATGCATTTAGTGTACACTATATTTTTTTCACCCTAATTCTAAAACCTGTAACTACATTTAAATTCCTAAAAGTACCTAAAACACTCTCATTCACTCAAATCCCCAATTTCCATACAAGTTCATCCTCTTTAATTCTCTCTCAAGCTCAAGGAAGAAAGTTAGGATTCCAGGCTTCAAGTCTCCCCTTCTATCTTCTTTGCTAGGCATTGATTATGTATTTGACAACTCATCAATGGATTTCAATTCATCCATTGGGTCCCAAAGGTATCTCAAGTGTCAAATTTAATTTCACCTAATTTGATTAGGGTTTATGCAATCTTCATGAGTCTTATTTACTTAGGACCCAAAGGACTTTGAGATGGAGGCTCTCCCGTTAGCGAAGGTCGGGTCTCTAGAAGAAATTTATTTGTTCCAAATTACGTTCTCCTTTAGTATTGTCTTAAATAAACTAGCTAGTGGATCCACAAGTAGCATATGAATAGAAATTATGGAGACTACCTTGGCCAGTAGAATCCCCTTTTTAATGTGAGGGTTATATCAAATTCCATATTATAGCTCACATGGTCTTAGTGTCAGTTAATGGTAAATATCTTACAAAATAAATTGTGTTACCTTAAATTGTTTTATGAAAGCTTTCATTATGTTTGAAAAATGCTTTGACCTTGTTTATGACTTATGATTCTTCAAAGGTTTTTACTATGTTTTAGCTTGTTCATGCATATCATGTTTAAGTCCTCATATGATCATGTTAATGTATTTTTATGAATTTTCCCATACTTAGAAAATTCCATTTTCTAATGCATACTTTTGCTTATATTGTTACTATAATATTGGGTCTGAAGTATTTCCTTTTACTTGTGTGTAGCTCGGACTATTCCTCTGCTGATTTGGATTGATTAGTCTTCATACTCCAAGGCCAAACCATGAAAACCATTTTATTGCTTTCTTTATTTTCTTTGAGACCTGATACATGATGTATGCGTTACATTCCAACCACTCTTACTTTGTTTATAGAGGCTTGTCAAAACATAGTTATGATTCCGCGTTTCTGTTAAAAGCATTCGTTTATTATGTGAGATGTTTTTTCCAATCCTCTCTTTTTTTGTCATTCCTTATGCATTATGTATGTTAAGTGGCATATGTAGGCTCTCTTGGGGTATTACATGCCATATGTAAGTTGTCTCAGGGTCTTATTATCCAAGAGTGTCCTACTATACGAAGTCCCATTGTCCAACAGTGTGCTGCCACACTAAGTCTCATTGTTCATGAGGGTCTTGCTATACTAATTCTCATTTTCCAAGAGAGTCCGACTATGCTAAGCCCCATTATCTAGGCGGATCCTGCTATACTAAGTATCATTTTACAAGAGGGTCCTATTATATTAACTCGCATTGTCCAAGAAGGTCCTACTACACAAAGTTCCATTCTCCAGGATGGTCCTGCTATACTAACTCCCATTGTCCAAAAGGGACCTTCTATACTAAGTCTCATTGTCCTAGAGTGTCCTACTACCCCGAGTCTCATTGTCCAGAAGGGTTGTGCTACATTAAGTCTTATTGTCAAGGAGGGTGCCGCTATACTAAGTCACATTGTCCAGGAAGGTCCTGCTACACTAAGTCCCATTGTCTAAGAGGGTCCTGCTATACTAAGTTCAATGTCAAGGAGCTATACTAAGTCTCATTGTCTAGGAGGGTCCTGCTACACTAAGTCCCAATGTCTAGAAGGGTCCTGCTACGCTAAGTCCCATTGCTCAGGAGGGTCTTGCTATACTAAGTCTCATTGCCCAGGAGAGTTTTTCTACACTAAGTCTCATTATGAAGGAAGATTTTCCTAAATAGAATCATCATATAGAATCACCACAACTTTTTTTTCTAGTTTGAACCAGAAAATACTTTGTCCGTTACTAGCAATGGTAAATTTCAAAAATATAAATGTCTCAAACTAGGAAGTATATACCCTAGGAGAATACAAAAAATAATTATCTCAAATAAGAAAGTTTTTATCCTAGTAGAAAATGAAAAATAAATGTCTCAGACTAAGAGATGTTTATCCTAGGAAAAAAAGTAAACATTTTAACTAGGAAGTGTCTATCTTAAGATATAAGAAAAATAAACGTCTCAGACTGGAGATTTTTTATCCTAGGAGAAAATTAAAAATATATGTCTTAGACTAAGACGTATTTATCCTAGGAGAAAATAAAAATAAAAATCTTAGAGAAGGAAGTGTTTATCCTAGGAGAGTTTTTTAAAGAAAATATCTTAGACTAGAAAATGTTTATCCTAGGAAAATATTTAAAAAGTAATGGTGTCGGACTAGTAAGTGTTTATCAAAGGAGAAAATAAAAAAAATATCTCAAACTAGGAAGTGTTTATCTATGAGTAAATGAAAAATGAACGTCTCGGACAAGAAAGTGTTCATCCTAGGAGAAAAATGAAAAGTAACGTCAGACTAGGAAGTGTTTATCCTAGGAGAAAATAAAAAATAAATATCTCAGAATAGAAAGTATTTATTCCAGAAGAAATGAAAAATAAAGTGTCGGACTAGAAAATGTTTTTTCTAGGAGAAAAGAAAAAAAATGTGCATGCATGGAAATAATATTATTTTTATTGCAATCGTGTTTACAAACTTGAGTATTCAAGATAACCTCTATGACAACAACATTTCCCTGTTTATAAAAAGAAAGAAGAAAAATTGTGGGTTTTAAAAACGGGGGTCGATTTGTGGTCATTTCTTTGAGGATGATCACACTTGTTGTTCCCATGTTTGAACTTAGTTTCAACTTGAATAGACTGTATTTGTTTTCTAGTCAGCCTATTCTGATAACCTTTATCATTGAAGACCTCTCTAATTGATTTGCAATCATCAGAACCTTATATTTGATGCATTTTTCAATCTCTAAATATCGAACTTGTCAACTGCAACCAATTATTTTGAATATGATTCCATCTTGAATCATATCACCTTAGATGTGTAGGCCAGACTCTAACTTCGATAAATAGAAAATTGGGAGCAAATTTTGACGAAATTTCTTGCTTGTCTTAATAAAGGTAATTCAAAGAAAATTACAAAAAGGAATAAAATGATGTACAATGAAAAGAAACAATATGTGTCCCTTCAGGAAAATAAAGGAAAGAAAGGACTCATTGGAATATGGAGTTCAATTTAATGATCATGACATGCATTTTGAATAAAATGGCCAAATTTGTCCAATCAATCGAAACTTTATCTTTGTCAAACTTTAAGCTTTTGAAGTCAAACTTCTATAATGAAACTTTTGTACTTGATTTATTACTCACATTTTCCATGTGGTGCCTCAAAAGGTTTTCACCAACAAGTCTTCCTCATTTTTCACTTTCTCTTTGCTCAAATGGTGCTTTATATTTCTCCTATAGATTTTCATCGATAAGACTCTCATTTTTTCACCCCTTACGCAAGCCTTATGATATTTTTATTGTATGATAACAACACTGCAGGCTTGTTTGACCTGCCATTCTTAAAAATGATAAAAAAAAACGTCATTCTTTGGACTGTAACGTGGATTTTGGACTGGGTTAGAAAGAATGGTACATCATTAAAGCTCCAAGATAATACTTGTAAGAGGATTAAGACTTACAAATTTTTGAATCGAATCTTTTTTCATACAAAATAAAAACTTTGTTTTGGCAAAACATTTATGACGAGTACTTTCTTTATTTTTTCTTAATTAGACTGAACCTCAAAATAAGGCTGCCTATGTACTTTCAAACCAATAATTAGGTAGAATGTGGTTCATAAAGCTTGTTTTTTGTTGATTTCTTTAGTTGCACACTTTTTTTTCTCTCTTTTTTCAACAACTCTTTTTTTTTCAGGACACATTTCTTTTTCTTATGAATCTAAAAAATGGGTATGGAAGAAAATGTAATTAAAGCTAAAAAGGAGTAGTAAAGAATTATAAAGTCTTTTGGTAGAAGAATGAAATGTCTTCGTCGTGTAAATTATTAAAAATATTAAATACAAGCATACCCTTTAAGGTGAGATGTCAAAATCATATAGATGGACACGTATATCATTTTTGTTCCATGTTTGTCAATTAAAAATCTCCATTTGAGCAATATCTTATTACAACAAATGTAATATGTCAAAATATGTCCGTTCTCTATTTATTTTTTCAAATATATATTTGAAGTTTTCATCTTATTAGGTGTATGCATTTGATGACTAGATAAGATTTTAAGAGTTGACCAAATTTATTGCATGTATATCATATCATCAAAGTGAAATGAAAAGAGATATATACAAAGAAACCTAAATAGAACGGCTCAAAATGATCTAAAACAAATATTATATTAAGTAAAAGACAAAGAGGCTTGAAGACAAGACAACATACCAAATTTTAGGTTATTACCCTGTAATGACAAAAACTACAACAAGACTCGAACAAAATAAGAGAAATGATAGAAGGATTTGACTTACTAATGAAAAATAATAATAAATTCCATAGAAAAAATGATGAAAAAATAAACTACCCATACACTTTTTTTCGGATAAAAGAAGAGTGTATTCCAAATAACAGAGCTTGACATCTTAGCCACTAATTTGCACATTAGCCTTTATGAAAGTTCAACCAATTTCAATTGTATTTTCTGGAGAATTGAGTGAAATCTAATATTTTTTGTTATCACATATCATCTTTATAAAATGCACATCACTAGGTGCCGAAAGAGGATTCAGAGTAACATTTATGGCGGAAGTAATCATTATGGACCACAATGATCTTTATTTAGATCTTCTTTAACACCTCTTTTTATAATGTTTGACAATTTAAAGTATTGTGTCTTCGAGCATAAAAATTGTATGCACATCGTGTTGCATGATTGACATCTTTTGCATGTGGATATGCATACTTTTGAAGAATTGGCTCTATCATATTCAAATGTTTAAATTTCTCAAATAAACTTGTGTAAGACTCTACAGTCGCTAGGAAATTGTTCCTAGGCCTCTAACCTCCTCCAAATTCCTACCTTTGAAGAGTATTATAAGATGCTCAAAAATTTTGAGAAGGAAGACGAGCATGTTGAAGTGTTGGCGCTATCCATTGAGGATAGCTTGGTGAATGTGCTTATCGTTGTGCACTATTGACTATATATCAAAGTGGGATGATAGAGTATTGTATGTCTTTCCTTGGATGATGATAGTGATGTGATTGAGATGGTGCATATTGATAAAGTTGATCTTTTGGAACTTTTTGTGTGTCTGACACAACAATTGCTACGTCCTCTTTATTGTCCTGAGGAATCACGATCTATTTTTACTAACTTGGGTTATGGCTATCAAATCATCTTGGCTTACAATCTTTTCATACTCAATTCCATTTTTCACCATCTCGTCAATCTTAATAACATCGAAAAATATTTTTCCAACAACAAAAAGTAACTAATGAAAGTAGTCGACTTCTTGCCCCTGGAGAAATACATAAATCATTTTAGGCTCCTTCATTTGTGGCTTAATCCTAATAGCTTGCTCCCTACACCTTATAACATAGTCACAAAAATTTTCAATGGTTATTTTACTCATATTGGTAAGTGAAGTAAGATTTGGAACTATGTCAATGATATATTGGAAATGTTGAACAAAACATTGAGCCAAATAATCCCATGTATGTCAATTAGAAATATCTTAATCTATGAACCATTTCAAGGCAATTCCCACCAAGTTTTTCAAAAATAAGCCATGAACGATTCTTCTTCGCACCCAGACCATCGTAGTTGATACCAATACCTCTTTAAATGAGCTATATGATCCCTATTAATATCATATTTCTCAAATTTTGGAGTTTTAAAAGCGATGGGTAAATAAACGTGGGGAAACATGAACAAATCATTGGATGAGACATTTTTGTGACCTCTAATTCCTTGTATTTCTCAAACACACTGCTCCAAACTTTTCATTTCTTCATGTTCCTCGTTCTTAGTAGTTTTATCAATATCTATAGGAGAACAATCATGGATAAAGTTTTATTGAAAATGATTGATAGATTTCTTAAACAATGTTTGTTGAGGAACTAGATTACTCTACCTAGTGGGAATGAAAAGTGGATTACTTATTAAGGGTGCATTTAGAGGGTGCACTGTGGACATTCCAACAATATTGGATACATTCAGAAATTCAGTGATTGAAAATAGTGGAGCTTGTCCCTTCATCTAGGCTTGATATATTTCAGTCATTCATTGTCTCATCATATTTACTTCCTCCTCTAGTTCTAGTTCATATTGAGAAACCTCATGTTGAATTTCTTCATTATCTCACTCTTATCCATCTTTACGAGTCAGTTTTCCTTTTCCCTTCAACTGTATATTGTATGAATGAGATGCCCATTAACCACAAACCAACCAATCACTTTTAAATTTAACTATGTACATGGGCAATAAAGTTTGTTAGGGTTAGACATTCTTGAGTTATAATCACATCTTGCTCGCGAAGCATACCAATGTCTTTTTTATTTATGGAAAGAACTTAAAGAAAATAATTTTTAATCATCACTTGCTTGTTTGTATCCATTTATTTATCAAAAACAAAAAAACTGGATTTCAAAAAGCAATGGTTTAACCCGTTTGGGTTGCATACGTAATACACTTGAGAACATGAATACACTTTGAGTAATTCATTTTTTTTAATAAAGCTAACAAAGAAAAAATCATTTTTCTTATAACTTTGCAATAAAATCTTTTATTTTCTTTAATTACTAAAAGAAAATTAAGATAATTCTATCGTCTCCTTATCCTATAGAGTCACTCATGTTGATCTTGTAGAGCTTCATATGTTAGATTTAAATGTTATTCTTGGTATGGATTGATTGCATTCATGTTATGCTTTTATTAATTGTAGAACCCGAGTAGTCAAGTTATAATTTCTGAGTAAACCCATCCTAGAGTGGGAAGGGATAAATTATATGCCTTAGGGTCAGTTTGTTTCTTGTATTAAAGATAGGAAAATTATTTCTAACGGTTAATATATAATCTTGTTCATGTTAGGGATATGGATTCTGAAACCCCTACACTTTAGTCAGTCCCCTTTGTTAATGAATTTCTGGAAGTGTTTCCCAATGATTTATCTGGTATTCCTCCCAAAAGGTAAATAGACTTTGGTATTGAACTTCTCCCGGATACATCCCCTATCTCTATTCCTCCTTATCCGTCACGCCCCAAGTCCCATTGAGATGGGAAGGCACCCAATGCCCTAAAGACCCGATAGAACCAACTTATAACTTGTGTTTATCGTACATGGAACTATAAAAATTATAAATCTTTGATGAGTATAGTAAGATACTATAATAAAATACAAACATATATAGACCCAAAATAAATGTATATGACTTCGTTGTTGAGGCCTTGATTACTAGAAAACAAGAAAAACTTGTGCTTTACTTTGACAGTAGTCTACAAAGCCTCTAAAAGACAGACAGTTAACTTATGATGGGACAGGACCCCAACATACACCTTAACTAAAATATAATTTAAAATATATGCTAGACACTCGGAATAACCTTGAAGCAACCTGGAGCTCACCAAAGGTCGTTGAGCATCCTATGATTATATTGAGAGATTCTATTAACTTGAGTACCTATACTTGTGGTATGAAACACAACATCCCCCACGAGGGACGTGAGTACAAAAGAATGTATTAAATATGCAACCCATAAAGTAACCATATGTAAAATAAGAGCTTAAGTGAAATCAGGTACAATTGCATAAATATACTGTATAGATAAGGATAAGAGAGTAGCTTTGATTATACTTGTGAAATCGCAAGCCTTACATTTAACCTTGCTTATACTTGTGGAATTATGTATATTATATTCACTTTTCCTTAAACTTGTGGAATCATGTACATTACATTATTTTCTTATACTTGTGGAATTATGTACATTATATTCTTGGCTTTAGTTTACTCATATTTTCTTTATAGACTTTGTGACATGTGACATAATGACCAGCTGATTAGTGGTAGGAGATGATGACCCATGCTAGGCATTTTTACCCCTTGGATGCAGTCCTCATAAATATATTAATTGGGATCGACCCATACTAGGCTTTTAACCCCTGGACTGCCACCCATAATAATATAGATTGGGATTGGCCCATGCTAGGTATTATTACCCCTGAGCTGCCATCCTTAAGTACAAGAATTAGGATCGGCCCATGCAAGGTTTTTTTACCCCTGAGCTGCCCCCTATAATTATATATATTCACTTTACCTTGTCTCTTTAATCTTTGAGATTGTTCTTTTGATGTTCATAAATCTTTTAATATTTAGGACTATATAACAGTGATGTGGACATGTGGATAAATTAATTTAGGCAGAAAATAATGATAGAGAAAGCAAATGTAACTTTACTGTGCTAGATAGGAACTTAGATGACTCATGAACTTCATTTGGGCACAAAGAACATATATAGGTGATTCACGAAGATGTGTGGCAACTACCTTATGTGTAGAAAATGATTCATTAATATGTATAACAAGTGAGCAAGTAATTATGCTTAGAAGATGTTTCATTTAAAATATGTTTGGACATTTCACATGGGGGCATATGATAGCTAAACACTAAATATAGACTGTAACTTCTCAAATGTCGAGGCAATGACTATATGAGATGATACGATAACTGAGCACTTAGTAAACGATATCAAATGAAAGAGTGTATAAACATGGAAACTAATGAAGCACATGTCAGAACCCAAATAAGGGTTGTACATTCCACGTAAGGGGACATAAAATGAACAATGGACATAATATTTATCTGACATATAAATACTTGTAACATGTATAATGTAGGATCTCATTGACTAAATGAACCTCATTTGAGTTGGAGGATAACTCATGCAACATACTGTTTAAAGTACCTTTGTCAACTAGTACTTGGAAAAATAAACACACCAATATTGTTTAATGAACACGTATAGAAGTAGTTTGACATATTTTAAAAACTTGGGCTTTATAAGGAAGACCATTAGCTACATTGGAGATTGAACACCCTCACATTGTATCTTTTACCATGAGGATCACTTAGAAATCTCAATTTGTTGGTACACAGAATATAGGACTTCATGCAAAAAGATATGGGATCAAATAGCTTTATATACCTCAATTCCCAATACATATATCTTACGAAGTGTCAACCTGTACTTTAATGCCATAATCTTCATCTACAACAAACAACCAATAAGGCTAATATTAGCAGCTAACCAACAAACTCGAGATATTTAAACTCATCATAACAGTAGCCAGGCAACAAACACATAATCCTTCTAATTGAGTGTGTGCTTTCACACATTCTGTGTATTATAGTTATTTACATGAAACAACCTACCCATTAGGTTTGTCGGTACTCCACAGTCTTCAGAATATATATATATATATATGACAGTACCTCAGATGGGACAAGTTGTGATCTTACAAAAACTTTAATTTTAAAGGAGTATCACCACAACTTATAAATCTGGCCCCCGACAGGTTTCTGCAATCGTTATCTAAGTACATCCATCACCTCCCATAAATAAATCAATACAATAACAATCCTCAACACACCAAAATAACCAAAAGACTTGAATTTATGGTTTTCGATCACCATTGCACAAGTTCCAATAAATAAGTATGTCTAGAATGCTCAAATAAACAAAAAATTAGAAGTTGTGCCAGCGCCTTACCTTGGCTATATTAATTTGTTATTCTCCTTCAATTACTGTTTTTGTAACCTTATTTAAACAACAAAATAGGAGAGGAAAATTAGTACAAGCATCACGTGAAAATGAGGAAAAGAACCTGAGCCTATAGCATGGAGGTTTTACCTTAATCTTTGGAAGAGAGTGGTAGAACCTTGGCTGCCAACACATATATCTATTTCTATTTCACTCCCCTTGAAGAACTGTCCAATATACTTGAAGTAGTAGAGGAGAGAAGGTGATCTTGTACCTTCTTTGGAAGAAACAAGATGCAAAATACCTTGAACCCTAAAGGAAATGTTTGGGCGGATGTTTCATCTTGAGAGAGAGGAGTATATGAGCTTTAGAGACAAAGAATTTGGATTAGAGGAAATTATATGTTTGTATCATATTTTTTGGCCTTAATATGCTCTCTTTTGCCACCTCTTTTGTTGTTCATTTTCAACCACTATGTGTTTTAAATTCAGGCCATACATTTAAGTAGGTGATGCACCCACTTTTACATTAATTTTTTTTTTGTGGGATTGGACAGATTTGGCTTTGGACTGTCATTCTTTTTCATTTTTTTATCCTTTCTTGGACTGATTGGGCCTCAAATTGATCACCTTAATGTAGGCCTCCATATGGCCCATAAGTGAAATAAGGTGATGCACCTACTTGGCCCTTTTAACTTGGTCCATATACCTTAAGTAGGTGATGCACATACTTGTCACCTACTAGCCTAATTTAGTCAATCAAGCACCTCACTTATTTTAGACCATTCTCGAGATCTTAGAGTTTCTTTATAAAATCTTAACACTAATACACACTTGACCACTTATGACTTTAACATCAAATAGCACCTTTTAGTATCTCGATATCAATTTTTTTCACATTCACTTAGTTTTACAAGTGTTGGAAGGTACGAGGTATTACATTATCGTATGGACCTAGCAAAACTCAAGGAGTTAAAGGAGAAATTAAAAGATTTGTTGGATAAGGGTTTCATCCCACCGAGTATCTTTCCATGGGGTGGTCCAATTTTGTTTGTTCGAAAGAAAGATGAACCAATTCGTATGTGTATTAACTACCAGCAATTGAACAAGGTTACCATTAAAAACAAATATCCTCTTCCAAGGATAGATGATTTGTTTGATCAACTGCAAGGTGCAAGTTTCTTCTCTAAGATCAACCTCTGGTCCAATTACAACCAATGGAGGGTGAAGGAAGATGATATTCCAAATATGGATATTCAAACTTGGTATGGTCATTATGAGTTTTCGGTAATGTATTTTGGCTTAACTAATGCTCTGGCAACCTTTATGGATTTGATGAATAGGATATTTCGACAAATACCTTTATATATTTGTGATTGTTTTTATCGATGGTATCTTGATTTACTCAAGGAGTGAGGATGAGCATACCTAACATTGGAGGATTGTGTTGCAAGTTCTCAAGGACCAACAACTATTTGCAAAATTTAGCAGATATGAACACTGGCTAAGATCGATGTCGTTTCTTGGTCACATTGTTTCCGCTTAGGGTATTTACGTAGATTCTAAGAAGACAGTTACGGTAAAGAGTTGGCCTAGACCTTTATATCCTTCGGATATTTGAAATTTCTTGCGTTTGGCTTGTAACAATAGAAGATTTGTAGAAGGGTTTTATTTGATTGCCTCTCCATTGACTATATTGACCCAAAAGAAGGTTAAGTTCATGTGTTTGAAGCGTGTGAGAAGAGTTTTCCACAATTGAAAGATAGACTTACCTCTGGTCCGATGTTGACTTTATCGGAAGTATCCGATAGATTTGTAGTTTGTTGTGATGCTTCAAGGGTTAGACTACGGTGTGTTATGATATAAAATTTGAAAGATATTGATCATGCTTCAAGGACACTTAATATTCACGGGAAGAACTACTTGCCTTAAAGATTTGGAGGCATTATTTATATAGTGTTCATGTTGATGTCTTTACAGACCATAAAACTTTGCAATATGTGTTTAACTAGAAATATCTAAATCTTCTCCAAAGGAGGTGGCTTGAGTAACTATAGAATTATGATATTAGCGTTCTCTATCACTCCGGCATGTCGAATGTGTTGGCGGATGCTCTTAGTCGGTTATCAATGGGTAGTGTTGCTCATATTGAGGATGGTAAAAAGGAATTGGTTAGAAATGTTCATAGATTAGCCCAATTGGGTGTTTGGTTGGTTGACCCTAACAAAGGAGGTGTTATGGTACATAATGGTTTAGAATTGTCTTTTGTGTCAAATGTGAGTTCCAAGCAAGGTCTTCATCCAAATATGGTAGAACTAAAGGAAGCGGTGCTGAAGAAATCCGTTGAGGCTTTCTCCGAAGGGGGAGATAGAGTATACTTCGATACTAAGGTTTTTTAGGTGTTCCCAATGTTGATGATTTAAGGGAAAATATTCATTTAGAAGCCCATAATTCTCGATTTTAAATTAACCCGAGAGCCACAAAGATGTATCGTGACTTGCAGGAGGTCTATTGGTGGAATGGGATAAAAAAGCATATTGCGCAATTTGTGGCCAAATGTCCTATTTGTCAACAAGTGAAAACTGAACATCAGAAGCTGGGAGGTTTATCCTAAGATATTAGTATTCCTACTTGGAAGTGGAAAGATTTGAATATGGCTTTATTGTTGGTTTACCCCACACCCGGCGATAACATGACTCGATTTGGGTTATTGTCGATCGAAGGATGAAATCGTCTTATTTCAATCCAGTCAAGGTTTCTTATTCGATGGAGGACTATGCTAAGTTGTACTTGAAAGAAATGGTTAGGTTCTTCCCTTATCCATTATCTCGAATGGTCGTACCCAATTGACCTCTCAGTTTTAGAAATGTTTTCAAAAATGTCTTCGTACTCGTATTAAGCTTAGTACTTCTATTATCCGCAAACCGATAGTAAAAAGGAGCGTACTATCCAAACTTTGGAAGATATGTCGAGAGCTTGTGTGATTGACTTCAAGGGTAATTGGGTTGATAATTTGCTTTTGATTTAGTTGGCATATAATAAGCTATCATTCAAGCATTAGTATGGCTCCATTTGAGGCTCTATATGGTAGGTGTAGATCTCTTATAGGTTGATTTGAAGTGGGTGAATGGAACATGAAGCTATTGAGAAAGTTTGGCTTATTAGAGAAAGGTTGAAAGTAACTCAGGGTCGATAAAATTCCTACGCAAATGTTCGATGGAGAGACCTTGTGTTTGATGTTCATGATTGGGCCTACTTGAAGATCTCACCCATCAAGGGTGTGATGAGTTTTGGGAAGAAAGGTAAGCTTAGTCCCCGTTATGTGGGCCCATATTATATTTGAGACGTATTGGTAAAGTTGCCTATGAAGTTGATTTTCCTAATGACGTAGCATTGGTGCATCTGGTTTTCCATGTCTTCTTGTTGAAGAAATGTATTGGAGATCCGACATCCATGTTCCCTTGGAAGGTTTGGGAGTTAAGGAGAATCTTTATTATGAAAAAGTTCCGGTTGAGATTTTGGACCGCAAAGTTAAGAAGTTGTGAAATAAAGAAGTTTCTTATGTGAAGGTTCTTTGGAGGACTCACTTACTTTAGGGTGCTACTTGTGTGACAGAGCTAGATATGAAGTCCAATTATCCTAATCTCTTTCCCTCTGACCCCACTTTTGCTTGAGGTATTTATTTCCTCATGGTCCTTACTTATGACTTAGTCATTCTCATATTCTTTATGCATACTTGCTCACGAAAACTTGATTTTTAAGAAAATGAGTTAACTTGATTGATTTCTCCATGTTTATGTGCATTTGAGTATGAGTAGCATATAGGCCTTATGAAATTATGTTTTGAATATACTTCATCTTGGAGTCGATTTTTCCTCCTCGGATATATGCATTTATGTGATTGCATTCATGTTGGGTTGTTCGGTCTTCTTTCTATGCTTCCTATGATGTCTTGAGTCCCATTCCAGGACCAATGTTCCCAAGGGGGAGATATTGTAACACCTCAGATTTGAAAAGAAGGAAAAATGCAAAAGTTTCATATATGGTATATGTGTCTACGGTAACAACCTATGGACCATAGGTGCTCTTACGCGCCATAAGTGGAAATCGTAGGTGGTGGGGTGAATAATTTTAAAATTCAAGTTCTAATTCTCTTTTTACACTTCAACAGGGTGGTTCGTTATCCCATGTATGAATCGTATGTAGGTCTCGTTAATGAGTCCCAGATAGTGAAATTTTGAAGGTCTATGTTGGGAATGACGGATTCCATGTACGGGCCGTAGGAAGACCAACGGACCATACATGAGAACCAATGAAAGTGGGTAAATTTAAGGTACTCATACTTGACCTACGGCTCACCAGGATGGTCCATAAGTGGACCTATGGACCGTAGGTGTTAATCGTAGGTAGAGTCGGTAGTTAATTTTAAGGGACCTTTTTGGTCTTTTCCCTAATCATTTTAATTCTAATACTAGACCCCATATAAGCCTTTTAAGCCTAAAATCTAACTAATCTAAATCATTTGGCAAATTTCATCAAATCCCTCCAAGTTCTTCCCCACTATCTCTCTCTCTAGAAGCTTGAAAAAGAAGGCTAGTATCTCTCTCTCTAAAAGCTTGAAAAAGAAGGCTAGGGTTTCAAGATAAGTCTCCAAATTAACCATTAATTTTGGGCTTTTGGAATGAAGGTATGATAGTATTCACCTATTGATTCATTTCCTCGATAGGGTTCCTAAATTCTCCAATTTTACAAGTTAGAATCTTTAATTGAAATTGTGGTGTTTATTCAATCTCATCGGTTCTTTCCAATTATGCTCTAATTGATTGTTTTATTTCTTTTATGCATCAATTGAGATAATTACGGGTTTTTAAGTTGAATTTACTTGAACCCATGCATGATCCATAATGCCTAGATTTTGATCATATGATGAAGCTTTTGAATGATTAAAGATGAATTTATGAAGATATGCATGTTCTTTGTCAAATTGATGAAAATAATTGTTGCTTTGAGAGTAAAGCATCGATGTGTTGTGTTATTGTGAAAGGATTTCTCGCATACTACTCAAAACATGTTTGTGAAAGGATTTTCTCACATGAAGGATTCATAGGGTTGAAAGGTTTTCATAACTAAACTTTTAATCAATAATTTGGAGCTATTCTAATGAATTCTAGCTTTGATTGGCTACTTGATGTGCCCTTCCATGGATGATAAGACAAACGGAGATTACCCAAGTTCCATAATGTTAAAACAAGTTAAGAATAATGACTATTCTATAGGATTTATTCTTAGCACCGAGTGGACAAGTGGCGAATACCCTTGTCCCATAACTAAGCGCCACCATAGGTAGTCTTAGATAGACATTTGCTAGTGGATCCACCTAAGCTAAAAGGTCATGGTTCTTACCATGGCAATTAAGGACATCTCATTTTGGTGTAGGATAGACACCGAGTTCCATGTTATATCTCGCATGGTCTATGTCGATTATAGGTAAATCTTCCACAAGAATGAACTAAGGTTACTTTGTTAATGTATCTCAAATGCATTTTAAAGATTTCTATATTTCATTTACCATGTTTACTACTAATGTTTTCTAACATGTTATTTTATGATTTAGATTGGTCATTCAATATAATTCAAAGTCCCTTTTAGCATGATTTCATAACTCTAATGCATTGCTATCAGAGTTGGTACAATCCATGTACTAACACATACTTTTTCCTACATTGTTTATCTAATGTAGGGTCTAACTCTCTTACCTCCCATACTCTTAACAAGTGATGTCATATAGATATTGAAGATTAGTGAGTCCTTATATAACGAGGACCGAGACTCTTTTATTGCTTTATGTCTTTCCATTTCAGATTTTATATATGATGTATGGGTTACGCCGCAATGACTTCCTTTTGATGTAATAGATGGCTTTGAGAGTAATATAAGACATCCGCTATTTTGTTTCTAACTATTTTATATGAAATTTACTTTTAAACTCTCTTGTTTCTATTATCTTGTATGATGCATGCTAAGTAGCTTGTGTAGGCCCTTTGCTTAACGCTCAGATTACACCACTTCCAATTCTAGGTGTAGACCATCGTTATCTAGTATAAAACCCAATGAAGAGTTGGAGTCGAACCCACAGAAAGTGGTACAGTGTTCGAATTCAATTATGAAGTACAAATGTGGTCTAAGAGGTTATAGGAATAGAAATTATCGAAAACATACAAACAGGTCTAAGGAGTTGACAACGAATGTTAGATAGGGGGTTTGTATTTGCAATGAACAGATAAAACAAATACGAAAACAGGGGAAACAACAATATGGAGAGGAATTCTCGGGATGTCATCGATTATAGGCCAATTTATCTATATGGGTAATTGAAATAACTAACGAATTACTAAATCTTAGTGGGCAGGCTAGACTATACGTACAATATTTTTGTCCCGAACAACTACTACGATCCAAGTGAGTTCTCTCGAACCTCAACAAGGTTATCCATATAAACAGCCTAAAACCTTGATACACCTACTCTCTCGAGCTAGATAGATAGAATCGACTTTAGGATTCACTCTCTCAAGCTGAAACCATATAAACCCAACAACTACAATTATTAATTGTAAGCTTTGGTTATGAAAACACTTTCTCAATCAAGATGAGAACTGTAAGCTAGAATTGCATTTGCAACTATAATTCATAGATTAAAACACAACTAATGATTAAAGCCACTTCAATTAAGCATTTAAAATAAGTAAACAACAATACCCAAAAGCTAATTCAACCCATAATCACATGATCACACCCCATGAATTGGGGTTTTACCTAAGCATCATAAAAATATAAAAACAATTACCAATTAGATTAGCCATTAGCTGGGTAAAAGTCTCCAAGCATTTACAATGCTCCAAATTGATTAAGTTAAGAAAAAAATCACTAGCAAATCCTCAAAGTTAAGCTTAGAAATTATCAAAGTCTACAACGGAAACTCAAACACTAAGAAAAAACTCTAACTTTCAATCTTGGGGATCACAACTTATAGTCTCTGAATTTTGAAATTTCAATTTATAGTTACCCAATTTTTGTCCTGAAAGACCAGTAGGCGAAATAAGTCGCGACTCACTGAACAGGTCGGCAATTAGCCCTTTGCTCCCTTCCATCGCAATTTGCATTGGCCATCAGTACTCCAGGTCCTGTAACTTTGGGCGATCAAGGTTGCCACCGCGGAGTCATTCATCGATACACTGATTGCCCATTCCTGTTGCCAAGTTGGTTCTTCCCCATGGGTGGCATGCTGGAACTTTGGGCGAGCTAAATAACCACTCGGTGGTTCGCCGAGTGGTCTTGGCGATCACCAAGATCACTTTTATTCACTTTTTCAGCTTGTTAGTTCATTTTTTCCCAGTAGTGTTCTTGCCTTGCTCCTTTGCCTTCATAGCTGCAAATCAACACTTTAACATCTGTTTAGAGCATAAAATAGGCATTTGAGGACACGTTTACTATCAAAACAAACCCCTAAATGAGTTGAAATCTCAAACTCATCAACACCCTCAACTTAAACTTTTTGCTTGTCCTCACGTAAAACTCAAGAGCAACCAGTTCAACAAGGATGTCTCCAAATAGTGTTGCTTAAGACTCAACTTAAATGAACACAAAAGGTCAAACTACACATACGATGATGAATTGTGCACTCAAAGTGTCAAATTGTTACTCACCTTTATGAAGTGTACTCAAGCTCACAATGCTTGCTTCAAATGCAAGTTCAAGCTCAACAAAGGTACTCAAATGCCCTCACATAACAGATGATTCCATATTCACACAAAATTTCTCAAAAATTTAAAGTCCCGGAATCACATACAACTCTTACACTCAAAAAAATGAACAGATGCATGACTCCACCCATAGTCTTGCCCTTACTTTCCAATAAACATTTGTTTTAGCTCACTCAAGATCACAAAGGCTATTTTAAGGCTTGTAATGGGGCTGAGTGTAAAGGTATGGTCATTTAGGCTTAGTGGCTTCTACCTTCATGAAGTATGGCCTAAAAATCACCTCTTCTCCTTCTCTTTTGGATTCAAACATGTTCATGATTTACCCCATTATTCCGCTAACCATGAATCACCGGATACCCCATTTCTTTCACTATTTTCACACACTTTATTTCACAACTTTTCTCGTTTTCAGTCTTCTTCTTTTCTTTCTTTTCTTTATTTTCTTTCTCTTTTTTTTTATTTTCATATGGAGGGGTTCTATCTTTTCAAAAACAATGCATCAAAGGGGGATTCTTCACACTTCTTGACTTTCTTTCTTTCTCACCACACCCTCAACTTAGGCTTTTGGCCTAAGTTGGCTATTCAAACGAACCAATATTTCATGAAGGTTATGGGCGATGGGATAAAGAGGTCAAATTGTTCATGTTTCTTTCAAGAAAAGGATAGGCTCAAAAGGTGCTAAGTAAGGTTCACACAACTCACAAGGTTGGCCACAAAGAGGTATGTTGTCAAGTTGGTTCACTTTTCAAATTTCTTGCCTAAGATCATTTCTATTGGTTGCTTCACTCAATCAGTCAGACAACGGGGAAAATTCTACGTTTCATCAAGCACAGTGTTCAATGTAAACTCACCACAGAAGGCATTGATACAATTATCAAACAAGATTCTACACTTTCTAGCTAGCGTCCAATGTTCCTCACATGAGACTCATTCGACAACCGGCTAGTCACAACGAGATGTTAAAAGTTCACATATTGTCTATGTAACTTAGTCTACCTCATCATTGCCGCATATTCATTATGTTCAATTAAGAGCACTATTTGAGTCATCGGTATTGACCACATCTGACACTCAAATTTAACAAGAACAGCCACAATCACACACAAAAGAGATGGAAAAATTTTAAAACTTGGTTCACAACCATAATTATATCAAAACAATGGGCCATAATTTATCAACAACAACAATTCAACAACCAAGATATATATACTACAATAAGCTCCATTATAAAAATAAAACACATTCAAAATCAACCCAATATTCACAAAACAACCCAAAAGAGGTCGGTATGGAATACCTCACTCCACCAATAGTGTACGCAGTTGTCCTCAAATGTAATTAAAACCAAAATAGTTTTAAAATGAACAGAAAAAGAGGCAAAGAAAATCATCCTGCCAGGCTAGGCCTATGGTGAAGTTTTCATATTCGTAGCTCTCTCTGTCTGGGCATCAGTGCTAGGTATCTTAATATCCTTGGCTTCATTCGAACCCACCATTAAAGTGTCTCGGAGCGATGCTTGTCTAGCAATCTTAAACATAAAACCCTCCAAGTCAGCCAGATCCTCATACACTATTTCCTCATGATCACCAAGTTGCTCTTCATCTGTCTCAGCCTCAGACTCAACAGTAGCATCATCAGCTCTAGTCTCATTTTCGGTAGTAGTCGGAGGCACATCAGAACAGGCTGGAACATCGGTGCTCGGGACATTGGGGATCTCCAAAGTGCCAAAAAACAAGGAAATATCAGTGGGCTGCAGCTCACCTACATCTCTACGTAGCTCAGCAATGCTAGCCTTCATGGTCGTGACAACATCTGTGGCACCCTGGCCCTTCTCACACTCATGTACCCTCATAATGTGGGAATATAACACCAACTTGTGGCTCTCAATCTGGACACCATACTCCCTCATCTCAGCCCTATTGGGGGCTAAGGTAGCAGTAAAAGCCTTTTCTATCATCCCACGAATACTAGCCTCTACTCGGGAGGCACGCACATCGGTAGATTGGGCCAAATAGCCCATCCTGTAAAGCATCGCCTAGGTGATGGGAGGTCGAGAGGCAGCAGCAGCAGCAGAAGAAGATCTAGGGGGAGGAGGTGAAGTAGATGTAGTCAGAATCTCAAAAGAGTTAGGTCCAGATGTACTTGAGGGCCCACTAGTCTGATTAGGCATGACTACCTCTGTAGGTAACATATCAATGTCGATCTTCAGATATGTATCCACCGGTTCTGCGCTCTTTCTATCAGTCTCATCCCGCTTGTACTCGATCTCAATACGTTGGATGTCAGTAGAGTAGGTGGGTGTGATCTCGGCATCCATCTTCACATCTCCAGGGATATGGGTTCGTCTGTATAATTTTATGATTAGTACTGGGAATGAAAGTGAAGTCTCACGCTGCTTGGCCCTCATGGCGATCTTCTACTCAATTAGTAGCCCAGAATCAACCTATGGCGATCAATGATAGACCCTAAACATGCTGCCTTCGGTTGTCTAATGATCGATTCATTTTGGAACGGCATAATAATGTTGCTTATGAACCTGAACCGGTATCTGGCAGCCATATTCAAGTCTTTCTTCTCTATCGGTGCACCAGCCTCGATCCACCTTGGGGTGACATTGGAGCTGAGGGATTCCAGCCACCCCTTGAGATCCTCCAAAGTATTGTTTTGTACCAGGTAAATATAGTCATGTATGATGTCCAACGAGCAGCCCAGTACCGCATTTATATGTGAACATCGGCACTTTACTTTTTTCCCTTTGAAAACCACAAAATCATTCAGCTTGAACATACTAGCATTCTTCTTTCCCTTGCGTACCAGCTCTCCATATGCTACATAAAAGTCCCAGACCTAATTGGAGTATAGGGGACTCGGGGTTTAGTGAAAATTTCAAACTCGTGGTTCTTTGGAGTGCTCCACACCTCTAGGTACATGTTCACCACACCATCGGTAGATAATCTTGTTTCATCTAGAATGGTCCTCAGACCCTCGACCCTTAATCGATTTAGGACCGGGGAGGAGCACCTTGCACTGGTGGTGCCTGCACTAGTGTCTGTGCTAGAGGAGGCACTAAAGCAAAAGATGAAGGGGTAGGTGTCGGACGCACTGCGATCCTAGACTCATCGTTCATAGCTTAAGATCGTAGCTCCACTCTCCTGGCCTGCAATAACTTGTCGTTCTCATGCTCAGAGATAGAAGCCTGAGAATCATGTGAGTCCCCCTCACTACAGGATATGGTAAGGTATGTCTCGTAGACCCCCTTTCTATCGGAGCTTTCCTCCTTCGATGTCACAACCACAGTTATCTTGCTCTTGGCTTTATCTCCCTTTTGGAGGTAGCTTTATCACCTTTTCTCGAGAAGCAACTACTTCCTCATTTATAACAACTATGCGTGACTGCTTTTGGGGCGACATGTCTTTACCAACGACCTAGGGTCTAGATATTCCTGCAAGAAGTAGTGAGAAACGTTAGACAATGCTAAGAAAAATATCAAAAAAGAAAACTGCAGGAAAACTCGCCGAACCACTTTGGCAAGCCAGGTGGGGCTCACCGAAAGTTACAGTGCAAAAATTTCCAAAATTCAAAGCTGGTCGGTGATATCCAGGGCTTTTCGATGGATGGCCGACAACTTTCGGCAAACTAGAAGTAGCTCGCCAAAGGTTAAAAAATAATTTCAGGGAAAAGGGGCATAGAAAAGAGATTAGAAGATACTTTCGGTGAGTCACTGAGTGAATTCGGCGAGCTCAGGCTTATTGCCGAAAATTACAGAACATATACTCACAAATTAGAGAAATAAAGGGTGATCTAGTGTGACCTGGGAGAATCGCCAAACCTTTCAACAAGCTCGACTCACCTCGCTAAATGGCCCAACGTGCAAGTTTTCACCCCATACTTCAAATTCATTCCACATCCACAAAATCAAAATTAAACACTCACATTATGAAATTAAAGTAAGACCCATATTACCCATGCCCTCAAAGTACTCAAACTTCCGCCGATTCGGCCAAAATTGGCCAATTGACGTGTTTTGCCCTTAAGAATGACATCAGCCGCTCCATCATTGGGCAAACTATGACATTTAGCACAATACGGGGTTACTCAGACTTCAACCCACTAGACCTAACACAATATTAATATAACCCAACAATTTAATCAACTATTGACACATGAATAAACCATTTATGTTTATTTAAGCACTAATACATTTAAATACGGGTAATCCAACAATCACCTTATCAATCCAACAGCACAACACGGATATATCGTTAATGAAATACTGATTTCATTCGAGATCAACAACATATAGAATTCGGAAACCTTTTATGCCGAAATAGATTTGAAATGCTAGGCGGCAAAGAAATCCCAAAATTAATCCAGAGCAAAGATCGCAATAAAATGAGAGTAAAAATCCAAAAATATGAAAGAAATAATATTGGATGAGACAATGCGGGAGTTAAAAAGTAGGAAAGTGAAAGGATTTAGAAATTTTAAACCGCTTAGCCTTTAAAACCTTTAAGTTCGCGCGCCAGTCGTCGATCCACTCTTTGCTCCTTTTCGTCGCCAATGTGCATTGGCCATCAGTCCTTCATGTCTTGTAACTTTGGGCGATCAAGTTTTCCATCGCGGAGTCATTCGGTGATTCACCGACAGCGCATTCCTGCCGCCAAGTTGGTTCTTCCAAAGGCTGGAACGCTGGAACATTGGGCGAGCTAAAGAACCACTCAACGGTTTGCTGAGTTCTCTTGGCGATCACCAAGATCACTTTTCTTCACTTCTTCAGCTTGTTAGTTCCTTTTTACCCAGTAGTGTCCTTGCCTTGCTCCGTAGCCTTCATAGCTGCAAATAAACACTTTAACATTAGTTTAGAGCATAAAATATGCATTTTAGGACACTTATACTATCAAAACAAAGCCCTAAATGAGTCAAAATATCAGACTCATCAGCCTCTCAGGGTCTTATATGTCATGGAAAATTTAGTATGTACTAGGAGTCGTGAAAAGAGTGAATAAAGCTCCACTAAGTTGACTACGATAAGAGGAGACCTTACTACTCTTATGACTGATATGGACCAGCTAAGGTCCATAGATATTTTGATGCTTTGGGGTAAAATCTCATTGCCTGATAGTACTGAGGTGCTCCCTCTTTGTGAGTTGAGGAGTTCATTCACCTAGTGGTGTTGCTGAGCTGCCTGATTATGTTTCTGATGAGGTTGGTGAGTAAGTTAAGGAGTAGACTGATGAGGATGAATTCTTGTGAAATAGAATTAAGGAGACGTTGACAGAATTTCAAGATATAAAGGAAATGATAGTGCATGCCATATTGGAGAGATCTGATCTAGAGACTTCCACAATCAGCACAACTGGAGTTTCTCTAGATTCTGACATTCCTCTTATAGATGTCCTGGGCACTGATGTCCTGGTTGATGCAACCATGATGACTATCGCTCCTATTTTTCGTGGTATTGATGCCTGAGTAGATGTCATTTCCATTACGACTCTACATTGGAGCACTTCCCAGACATAGCTTGTCAGAGGGATCTTTATATCACTCGGCTCCCGTACTTACTTTTTATAGTATTGAGGACACTGTTGCCTTAATTTTGGAGGGGTGAAGCAACTTCTGCCTATATTTCCCTTTTTTATTGTATTTTGTTATTTTTTGTTTTATTTTGAGAAATTTGTAGTATTTTGACGGTTTGATTTGTTTTGTGTCTCTCTACTTTTTCCTCAAGAGTTTGGGTGTTTTGAAATGTTTAAGTTTTCATTGTTGATGTTCGAGGATGGATTCCGTTCAATATCGATTTCTTGGATTGGAGTTATAAGAAGAAATGTGTTTTCAATGAATGTTGATAGAACAAATATGTGTGGTTTTGCTGTTGAATGATCTTTTGGATTCTTGTGTTAACTATATTCGTATTGATGTGAGCATTACAATGAACATCACATGGAAGCTTTTTGATTTTGTAGAGTTGTGCTAAATGACTGTGTTTGAAATGTCATGTGTGATGAGGTCCTACTTGAAAGCATGATTGTTAAATGCTATAATTTGCTTTGTTGGTCTAATTTTCTAACTTTGGTGAAAGCAAGAAATGATCTTGGGAACAAATTTTGAGAGGAAACCCAAATGTCCATACCTTTTGTTATTACCCTATGAGATTGTTCAACCATCTTTACACCATTTGAGCCTAAACCATTTGTTGTCAACCTCTTAAGCTGAAATATCCCTAACTTTTCACCTATAATTCCTATTCTAAACATTCATTTTTTGAATAGTCAACTTAGTACAAAAGCCTAAGTTGGGATTGTGGAATGGAAGGAAGAAGGAGAGCCAAATGGAAAGCAAAGAAAGAAAAAGTGAGACTCAACTTTGAATTTTGTTGCAAAAATAAGGAAACTGTCCTCCATAAAAAAATAAAAAAATGGCTACAAGTTGAAATGGAAAAGAAAGTGTGATGAAATAAAAGGGGTGTCTAATAAACTGAATGAAAAATTGAGGTTTGAGTCTCTAAGTGAAAGAATGGAAGGAACTTCACAAAAGGTGGAGATGAGTACCACGATGCTTTGGAAAGGTGAACTCACTGAGCCAAAATTAACCATAACTTTACCACCATCCTCATTAAAAGTCTGAAAAACCCTTTGAGATGTTGAATAAACTGGGTCATGTGGAGATTTGAAAATATGGGCAAATCTATGGGATGAAGCTTGCATGTATTTCTCTTCTGGAGAGTGAGAGGCGTACATATTCTTCACTTATTTATTCATTAGATTTATGAGAGCATGGAATTGTTCATGATATGCGAGCACTTGAATGGATCTGTTGAAACATGGTTTTGCATTATAAAGGAAGCACTAGCGAGCATGAGATTGGATTGATACCACCTAGTCAATAGTGGAAGCTTGCTGAGCTTGACTGAGTGTTGCATATGACTGATAGTAGTTTTGTGCTACCACTTGCATGTTAACTTTCACACAGAACTTTTATAGACACGCTTGTTGAACTAATTCAGTTCTTGATATGTTTGAGGACAAGCAAGACTTTAAGTTGAGTCTGTTAATGAGTGGTAGATATTCACTCATATAAGGCCTTTTTAGTCCAACAATGTAAAACTCTGACCTTTTGAAACGTCTAAATTAACTCGTACCTTCGTGGAAAGACAAAGAGGGTGAGTAATAAATTAATATTGATGTGGTATGTCATATTTTAAGTGTTCAAGGGTTGTATCTCAAGTTTTGAAGTTAGGTAAGTTGCAAAATAAAAGTTGGTGAAAGTTATCGTATTTTCCATTTTAAAGATTTCTTTGAAATTTGGGTCAAATGTCTCGGAGCTTTTCTCCGAATATATAAATAGATATGGGGCCTATGATATGTTGAATCGAACGTATACGAGTCTAGTTTCCAACGCATCAAACCTTTTGTTCATACAACTTTAGAATAGAGAGATATTCGTGTTTTTGCGAGACTCCGCAAGCAGGCACGTGAGGTGAGTCCACTAGGTCGGTGGAAGCTTATAAGATAGCATCTCCTTCATTTTTCTTCATTCCAACTCGTAAGAAACCCACCAAATCAGAGGATTACTCCTCAAATCATCCTTGTGTGTTTTCTTGGCTACTTATCGAAAATTGCCCTACGTCGCGAGCTCGTCATTTTGGTATAATTTTCACGGTGAATTGAGCAGAGTAGCTCCATGGAGGTTGTGGCAGCATGATTTTTTTTCAGTGTTTTGATTTATTCAAGTGTTCTGGGCACGCAAAGAAATGTAGGAACCATCTTTTTAGCAGTTTACGGATACCTGAGGTCTTGGATAGTAATTTACAATAGGATTCTGTATCGATTGTCCAATTGTTGTAATAATTTTATCCTTCATTACTGATTGATTTTACCTTTTTCTTTAGTGTTGTAGTGGTGCGAACAAAGGTATTTTCAGCATAAATTATAAAGGAAAAGGTATGTTAAGGATATTCCCTTCGTTCGACATATTTCCTTTGAGCTTGAGAGTGATTAGTAGGGTAGTTAATGTTGGTGATCTTGTAGATGTAATTGTGAGTAGTTGGCTAATTGAGTGGTGATAAACCCTCATTAAAGGGACTCATAATCTGTTAATAACGAACCTAAGTTAGGAACGACTTGGATACTATATATATATATTGTTTATAGCTAAATTGCTCGCCTTTAGCTTATTCAATAGTTTGTTATCGCCCTTGGGGATATTGTGGTTAGCTGTTGAGCTATGAACTTCCTATGGGGGCTATGATGTTGTCTAATAGAACTATACTATTGCCTAAGAGGGTTATGTGTTGCCCACAGGGCTATATTGATGCCAAAGAGTTTTATGTGTTGCCTACAGGGCTATTTTGACGCCAAAGAGGGCTATCTGTTGCCTACAGGGCTATGTTGATGCAAAAGAGGGCTAAGTGCAGCCCACAGAGCTATGATGTTGTCTAAGAGGGCTATGTGCTACCTACGGGGCTATATCATTGCAAAAAGGGCTATGTGACTTCCTACAAAGACAAGGGGCTACTGATAGGGTTATGTAGATTGATTTGGCATCTTCGGGGCTTATGGGGCCCTACGTAGGTGGTATGTTGTTTGTACCTACCGAGTTTATGGGAACTTGGTTAGGTTGTTGTTTGATGATTTTTGTATTTTTTAGATTCAATAGTGGATTAGCTTCCTTATCTAGATTTTGATTTCCTTACCTGATTGCTTTTGGTATATTATGATACTTGCTCATTTAGTCTATAGCCTTTCATACTCTGTACATTATTTTGTACTGACGCTCCATTGCCTGGGGGCGCTGCATTCATGTATGCAGGTCTCAACAGATGACCCAGTAGATCTCCTCACCAGCAGGATTGACTTCTATCTGGTTGGCTAGCCCCTTTCCTCCGGAGCTGCCAGAGTTGGGAGATTTGTTAGCTTTTGTTGGATATATTTTTATGGGTAGGTTGGGGCATGTCCCGTCAATCTTTACTACTTTTAGAGGCTTGCAGACTAGTATGTGAGGTGTATAGCGCTGTTATGGTCATGCTGGCCTAGTTTGTTGGTTTACTGAAGCTTGTGAGTTGTTTGATGTATTGTCTTGATATATAGTCGCTTTCAGTTTTGGTATAGCGATCATAGTGGCCTCGATGGCCCAATTAGAACTTTTGTGCTACTTGTCTATTTCCTTATATGAACTCTTGGGAGTAGCTGTTTCTTTTATAGATCTGTTGACAGGGGCCTTGCCATTCGAGGGCTTAGTTTTAAGTCGAGATATACTTGTTTGTTTTCTTGATTGCGTGTGGCTGCCATGCACTAGTAGCAAATTGTTCAGCGGGGTCGGCTTGGGCCTAAGTTCTGGCATTAGGAGCAAGTTGCGCTCCTTGAGTTTGGGGCGTGACAAATAATTAGTTTCCTCAATAGCTAACTATATCTTATGTTGATGATATTTTGATGTTTTGCAGCTATGAAGGCTAAAGGAGAAGGAAAGGATGAATACATGCAAAAGAAGCCAGAAACATTGAAAGGAGTATAAACTCCCAAGTGGTAGTCGTCTAACCAAAAGGGTGGATTACCCAAGTGGCCTTACCTAGCCCATAGCAATAGTGCTCACAATTGAAAATATTCAAGATCGATTGGTGGACTAAAAATCAAACGGTGAATCACCGAAGTTGAAAGGGAGAACTAGAAGACCATCGCCAAAGGTGACAGATCTCTGAAAAAAGTGAAGGTTTAAAAGGTGAAAAACTAAGTTGTAATTGACGACCAGCCGACTGTGAAAAGAAGACTCAATCATGTCCACCAATTGAGGTTCAAACACTTAAAGCATGAAGCAAGTAAAGGGTGAGCTAAGGAACACTGTGCGATTTACCAAACATGTTGGGCGATCCCGACTAATGTTGCCGAGTTAGTCACGCTTTGAATTTTTGACCAACTTTTCAAAAACTACAAATAGCCCAAAGGAGAGAGAAAAAGGATGAGTATTTTTTATCAAATTTCTGTATGAGATTTGTGTTTGGTAGTTTTGGGAGAAATTTTTATTCTTTTACCTTGTTAGAAACACCTTTTAGTTTGGGGGTTTAAGAATACACTCCAGTAATTGACAATTTAAAGTGAAATCGAAGTGGGTGTCGAAGATAACTTCTTCATTTCAACACATTCATGGCTTTTATAATGATAGGTATAATTTTTTTTGTTTTTTATGATGTGTGGCTAAAACTCCAATTTTAGGGGTGCGATTATGGGGTTGGCTAATTTTAGAAGTGGCTCTCGAATGCAATGGCCATACTTTTCTTGCTAGAATGGAAATTTGCTTCTTCACGAAAGTCAGACGGTCATCCAACTCTACCGCATTATACTAAAGTACACACGCCTCAACAGGAACACATCGGTGTAGCATCAAAACATGAAAGATTGGGTGGATAGGTGGGAATTCTGGATGTAGGGCCAACTCATATGTAACCTCGCCAACTGTTTGGAAGATCTCTAAAGGCTCGATATACCTTGGGCTAAGCTTACCCCGCCTCCCAAATCTCATCAGGCCCTTCATGGGTAACACGCGAAGGAACACTGTTACACCAACTAAAAACCTTAAAGGTTGCCAGCTAAGATCAAGATAACTCGTGTGCCTACTCTAAGCTGTGCGAAGTCTGTCCTAAATCACCTTCACTTGGTCCAAAGCCTACTGAATAAAGTTAATACCACGCAGTCAAGGCTATGTATATTCAAACCAACCAATCGAGAAGTAATAATGTTTATCATATAAGACTTCGAATAGGGCCATATGAATGCTAGAGTGCTAGCTATTGTTGTATGCAAACTCCACCAAAGGAAAGAACCAGTCCTAATGACCTCTAAACTCCAAGACACAATCCCAAAACATTTCCTCAAAAAACCTGAATAGTACGCTTCGATTGCCATGATTTTTTAGGTGGAAGGCTATGCTAAGGTTAACGCGAGTGCCCAACTCCTCATGAAAGGTCCTCCAAAAGCTAGAGGTGAACTGAGCATCCAAATCTAATATATAATAGAGACTGGTACACCGTAAAGATGAACTATTTCTTGAATGTACATACGGGCCAACCTTTCAGCACTGAATGAAGAGTGAATAGGGATAAAGTGTGTTGACTTGGTCAATTAATAAACGATGACCTAAATAATTACAGCACATCTAAAAACATGAAGCAAACCCGTGACAAATTCCATAGTGATGTGATCCTATTTCCACTTCGGAATGAGAAATCTAATAAACTCACCACTAGGTATCAAATGCTCAGCCTTCACCTATTGGAAACTCAGGCAATGGACACATAGTCTGCAATATCTCCTCATGCCCCCCACTAGTTTTGCTGCCTCAAGTCATGACACATCTCTGTGGTGTCTGGATGAATAGGGTTTCTACAATTGTGCACCTCACAAAGTATCTACTAGCTCAAACCCCTAACTATCAGGACACAAATATGACATAAAAATCTCAAAACATCATTTGAATCTAGGTAACTTGATCAGAATCACCCGCTAACACCTGGTATCAAAGTGTGATCAACGCCTTATCCTCAAATTAATGGCTATATATCTGACCAAGCAAAGAGGACAAAACTCCTACATAGTCTAAAACATGCCCAGAATCTAAAACATCCGGCCGAATCAATTAATTAGCTAATTACTGAATTTCCAAAGCTAAAGCTCCCTCCACAGTAGACATAAAGGCTAGACTACCCATACTCACTGCCTTCTGGCTCAAGAATTTTTCCATTATATTTGTCTTACCTTGATGATAGAGAATATAGAGGTCATAGTCCTTCAGAAGCTCAATCCAATGATGTTTCTTTGAATTAAGGTCCCTCCAACTCATGATATACTGAAGACTCCTACGATTTGTGAAGATCTCGTAAGCAAATCCATACAGGTTGTGCCTTAAGTTCTTAAGCACAAAAACTACCACCGCCAACTCAAAGTCATGAGTGGGTTGTTGTACTCATGCAACTTAAGATGCCTTGATGCAAAAGCAATAACCTGGATCATCGACATCAATACACAACCCAAAATAACACCCGATGCATTAAAATAGACCATGAGGCCCTAGCCCTCAATCGAAAGAGTCAATATAAGAGTAGTAGTAGTAAGAAACTCCTTGAGCTTGTGAAAGTTCCACTCACACTCCTCAAACTACTCAAAAAGAACAACAAGGTGAGTCAATCGAGTAAGAGATAATGTAATAGTGGAGAATCCCTCCACAAACTGTTTGTAGTAACCTACAAATACAATAAAACTTTGACCTTAGTAACCCTAATGGGCGTAGCCCAATCACGAATAGCCTCAATCTTCAGTAAATTTACCATGATGCCATCCTTGGAAAAAACATGCCCCAAGAATACTACAAACTTAAGCCAAAATTTACACTTTGAGAACTTAGCATAATGTCGTTAATCTTGTTGAGCACAATCCTCAAATGATGCTCATGATCATTCCTACTCTGTGAGTATACTAGAATGTCATCTACAAAAAAATGACAAACAAATCAAGATACGATCTAAATACCTACATCATTAGTTTATGAAGGCGACATGGATTGTAGTCAACCTAAAAGACATCACTAGGATTTCATAATGGCTATATCACGTCCTAAATGTGCTCATAGGGATATATGATGTCCTAATCCTGAAATAATGGTAGTTGGACCTCAAATCAATCTTCAAATACACTATCGCATCCTAAACTCGGTCAGATTGATCGTCAATCCTACGCATGGGGTAATAGTTGCTTGTTGTCTCCTTATTCAATTATTTATAGCCAATACACATGTAGATAGTATCGTCCTTATTAACAAAGAAAATGGGAGCTCCCGAAGGTGTTATACTTGCACTGATGAACCGGTAACCCAATAGATCTTGAAAATGAACATTGAGCTCTTTGAGCTTCCTAGAAGCCATCAAATATGACGCAAAAGAAATAGGTTGAGTACCTGGCTCAAGCTCAATAGGGAAATAAATATTGTTCTCTAAGGTAGGCTAGGTAGGTCGGTATGAAACATATCTTTAAATTCATAGACTTAAGCTCAATAAGACAAACACCCTCTAGGAACTAGCCTACAAGGCCAAGAGAAAGATATAACCCCAACCATTGTTCTACTAATGAAGCACTGCCACACCACCGGGGGAATACTATGAAAGGCTAAGATAATGATGTTAGAGAAGTAATCTAAGACCATACAGTAGGGGAATAACCAGTCTATACCTTGATTTACATTGAAGATAAGTACATAAAGCAATGTATGGTCAACCGGGATATCCCGCCCCTAGATAGTAACTAAACAAGATCAAAATTCATGATCCACTATGAAAGACTAACCTATGGGGGGTCAACACACGCAACAGTGCTGCCATGGTCTTAGAGCTCATACTCATACGAGAAGCATAATACGAAGACACATAAGAATAGGTAGAGCCTAGATCAAATAAAGTTGAAGTGGGCAGATGGCTAGTGAATCCTAGATTTTGACTTATTTAGGGCTTGGTTTTATAGTTTATTGTCCTCAAATGCCTAACTTATGCTCTAAACTAATGTTAAAGTGTTGATTTGCAGCAATGAAGGAAAAGGAGAAAGCAAGGACATTACCGGGCAAAAAGATGAAATGGTTGAAGATAAAAAAAGCTGAAAATCGTCGCCGATTGGCACTTTCGCCTGCCTAAAGTTCCAGACTGCCAACCCTGGGAAAAAAGTCAACTTGACGATGAGTTTGGACCTTCAGCGGACCACTGACAGGATCGGCGACACATTCTCGATCCCCTAAAGTTACAGAGCCTTGAGGATATAAAGCCAAGGAAGACCCGCGATGAGATGAAGCTATTGGCGCATCGCCGACCTGGTCGGCGACACCCGACATAGCTCGCCTAATGGTCCCTGCAGCCAAAGTTTTGTAAACTATAATTGAATTTTAGAAAGAGCTTTAAGGAGTCCTGATTTTATTTTCTAAGTCCAGTTTTAGTTTTCTTCCATTTTTGAGGGTTCTTAGAGTATTTCTCCATTGGAGAACAACATTGAAGAGGTTTTCAAGTAGATTCGAAGTGGGTCTTTGTTTTTTAGCAATTTGAATCATTTTAAAGACATGGATTACAATACCCAGACAATGGAGAATGTTTTTGGTATTGATTTCTATCGTTTTATGATACTTGGCTAAAATCCCAATTCTTGGGGTGTGATCATGTGAATATTTGTCTAATTTATTATGGGTATTGTCTTTAATAATGTAAATGTTGTTTTAATGTCGGTTTGATTGATAGTTGAGTAGAAATTTATAAATTGTATTTGCAAATACAATTTTAGCTTTGTGTTTTGGGGTTCCTTGATAGAGAGGTTATAAAGCCAAGGTTATTGATTGATGATTGTAGTATATGGGTAGTTGTGGGTTCAACTCGAGAGAGTGAATCTTAACTTGATCCTACCTATCTAGCTCGAGAGAGTAGATAAATTTAGGTTTTGGGTTATTTTAAATGTTAAGCTTATCGAGGTTTGAGAGAACTCGCTTGAATCATAATAGTTGTTTGAGAGAAAGCTATTGGACCTATAGTCTACCCTACCCACTTATGTTCAACAATTTATTAATAAACATCAATTCCATATGGTCAAATTAGTCTATTATCGATCACATCCAAAGAATCCCTTCCTACGTGTCTAATCCCCTATTTTAGTGATTATTGTAGTTGTTAATTGACACCTTTAAACCCCCCATCTGACATTCATTTATCAAACCCTTAACTTACCTTGTTTGATTTCGACCATGTCTACTTTTATAACCGACTAAACCAAAAGATTTACTTCCTAATTGAATTCGATACAGTATCGCTCCCTGTGGGTTCGACCTCAACCTTTCGTTGGGTTATATACTAGATTGCGATTGCCTATACCTAGTATTGGATAAGGTCTAGTTGAGTGTTTATCAATCGCATAAAAGAATCATACATGGAATTACATGATATGATGCCTCACCCTCTGCCATGTCCCTAACCTCGACCCCTAGATGGAGGTGCTGCTAATGGAACTGGCGGAGCTGTCTATGGAGCGGGAGAAATCAACTTACATAAAGGGTAACTCTGGCGTAGTGATCCAACTCTTCCTAATCAAATCAACTCTGATATGATCTACTCCCATAAGAACGACCACGACAGACTAAACCACAAGACAAACACACATGAGTCAGACTAGATCTAACCTCACTCTGGCTATACCAGTCCCCCTCTGAAGTCTACAATGAGGCCTAAACAGGGTGACTGGATTGGCCCTGCTGAAGGCGCTTTTGATTCCTATCATATGTATCGCTAGAACTGTAAGAAGACCTAATGTATCTACCACCATATCTATCTCCCTTGTCTTTACCTCTTGAGCCTCACGATGGAGATACTTAATAGTATGGGCGTGGACGAAAACATCCAAAAAAATGACTTGCAGAAAGAGTTATGGAACCCTACTCCAACCTGGAGAACTGATCACGTAGATTATATCTGACACTATGAGGAATAAACCTATCCAAGAAGGCCTCTGAAAAATCATTCTAAGTGACTTAAGGAGACCCAACAAGCCTAGTCTCAATGAAGGTACACCACTAGTGCATGTAAGGCCCATCTAGCTGGTAATTAGTGAAGTCGGATCCTCTCATCTCCACTAAGCCCAAAGTAGAAAGTTATTCCCACCAAATGGTTAGAAACTCATGGTCATCCTCACCCACATCCCAGAAAACCTAGGAGGTGAAATATTAAGGAACAATTAAAACATCTTATGTTGCAGGCCTGTCTTACTGACCTGGTACTAGTGTTGGTGTTGGTTCAGGTGTTGGAGTTGGGCCTACTTCATTCCTCCAAACACTCTTCGAAGCTAAACAATAGTTGCATACAGATCAGGGGCCATAGATAGTTTGAGTGGCAGATGAGCTAGTCTCTATCCCACTGGCAGATCTGGAACACGGGGTGATGGATGGTGCGTTCATAGCTCTGTACTCCATTCTCTATCTGGGGTGGTAATGCACTTGTACCAGGAGAAGGAGGTCGATGATATATCGTGACTTTATGGTATTTTGATACATTTCACTTAAGAGTTGTTTGTTCTTAGGGTCATTTTGTATTGAAAATAATGTTTTGTGGGTTATGTTTGTAGGAAATGGGATTTGATGTGGTTGAGTGAGATGAGAGCTGAAAATCTGCAGAAATTACCACCCACGGATGTGAAGTACGGACCGTAGGCCCTGTGACGGTCTGTCGATGGGTAGGCGTAGATAAGAGCATCAGGGAAGTCTGACCAAGTGTGGAACTAAGAAGCGATCCACGGATCGTACGTCGACCTACGGGCCGTCCTGCACATTCATGGAAGGTGTTCAGAGAGTTGAAGTTTCAGTACCTAATGAAATTCCTAAGTGTGGAGCCACGAAAGAGGACCCACGGACCGTAGGTCCACCTATGGTCCGTTCTACGCGTCCATTATTGATGAATTGGGAGTTGAAGGTTCCAGCCTCAGTGGAAAAGTTCTAAGTGTTGAACAACGAAAGGGACCTATGGACCGTAGGTCGACCCACGGTCCACAGGTCAAGTCGTCGATCAATGCCGCGTCCCATAAGTTTATTTCCTTATTTTGTTTCCTTTTTGTTTAGGACATGGTTTTCTATAAATAGGGTATGTAAACTTCATTTTTGGGGGTTGGACATTATTGTTTACTTTTAGTTCTTGATATTTTCTTGAATAGTGTCGATGCATGCATTGGTAATTCTTTCACTTAGAAGTCTTTTTAACGAGTGCACACGTCAGAACTCACCTTTTTAAAGAGCACTCCTTACCAATCTATGGAGAAACTTCCTTGTACTTCTATTTCTTGATTTGCCGGTCCAAGACCACTACTGGTACTTCTAAATTAGAGAGGTTCTCAATAAGCAACTAAAACTCACAAGTAACCTTACTAATCGCACTTAAGATCTCACAAGAGCCTAACAAACTGGGACTAAACTTCTTATACTCACCACACCTCTCAAGGTGAACATTTCTAGGAACTCTAATTCATGAACATCACTTGGATTTCACATCACCACAAAAAATGATCCTAAACCATGCTGAATTACACTTCTACCCTTCTTAGATGAGTCTATTCACTCAACCCTTCTAGACATTACTCTAACACCCTATTCAACCAATCTATCAACATACCTCAAAACTCATCATATCTAAGTCCGGTTCTACCAAAAACTAAACATAACCACAGAATAACCTTGCTAGATAGGAACACTATCCACCACTTGGGAGTAAGCCTACACAAACTTTTCTAAACATCATGGATGCTAAAAACAACTTTGAAGTCTATCATCCCAAATCTTAACAAGTCAAATAGCCATAATTGGCATCTCAACCAACCCTCTCCCTCACTCCCTGTAGCATAAACCCTCCTAATAGTCACATCCTAAAGACCATCAGATAGGGGATAATAGAGAGAGCTTATGGATCTATGGCACGACTTGGAGAATGAAGAAGTGAGATTTTTCCTAAGCATCCAATCGCCTCCTATTCATAAAATGTGTCGTGACTCACACCCATGAATAAGACACTTCTTAGATGTGGTATGAGACATCCTAAAATCTATCCCAAATCTTTATGATTTGATACCAAGTTTGTCACGACCCAGGGGTACCCCCTAGACGTAACACGGAGTACTCGACCCCGAAGGGGTCTAATAAAAGCCCTTTGAATCATAAAAAAGGTAATATAATTTAAAATATGGGACAATAAAAACTTTACAATCTAAGTCAATTTTTATAAACGCAACAAGCAGAAGTCTTTCTATACTCTTTTTCTCAAACCATCTAATACAACTTTAGATTAAACTTTTTCGACACATCCCATACAATAGTCTAAGAACATAAAGAAATGGCATAATGGTAAAATGGTTGTTGTCGTAGAATCTATGAGGACTCAACAATTTCTTCAACTCTTCTAAATCATTGAAACCTAGCCTCCAACCCTACATTTGGCTAGAATGTAGGCAATATCCATTAGTACAAAATGTACCAAGTATGAAAGCTAGCACAACTTCATAAGAGCATCTCAAATGGTTAGTCAACATAGGACATAAGCATAAGAGATAATAACATTATCATAAAAGAATCAACATAGCCATAGAATAATCATCAACACAAGCATCATATACACACAAGTCAACAAGAGATATATTTAATGAGCATTGGAGATGCAACATGTTCATGGCATAGTCTTTACTTAAACTTTCATGGTTACATACTTCAACCTTAAGTCCTTCATATTACAAGAGAACCACTTCACAAGCCACCTCCAAGTATACTTGTGCAATGCAAGGATAGCATCCCATACTACCATCCAAGATAAGTACATCTCTTTGTTCATTCTTGGGCATAGTCCATCTTCACATTCAAGACTTAGGTATTCATGTCATCTTAATTATAATCTATGTACATCGTCAACTCTTAAGTTTCTCTATGCCATAAGGGTATCGTACTTCCAACTAACCCCAAGACACACTTGTGCAATGCATGAAAGGCATCCCATACTACCCTTCACACTAAGCATAGCCTTGGAGTCATCCTAGTAATATTCTCTCTACTTTGGACTCATCATTATCTTAACTCTCATAACTAAGGAAATTTCTCACCGTTAGTCAACTATAACTAGGAAAGGCAACTCTAGCACAATCCTATCTCAATACTTCTATTTAATGACCCTAAGTCAAACTTGTGCAATGCATGCATAGCACCCCATAATACTATACATGCTAAGTACTACCTTTAGGTCTTCAAGTTAACACTTCTTTGTTTGGAACCTAGTTCCTCTCTTTAACTTTAGAAAACTTTAAAGTACTCTCTTAAGCAAATCTTAGTTCATTAATAACTTGAACCCTATGAGATACTATCTTAAGTATGTCTAAGTTCATTACTAGCATGGATACTATGAGATACTTACTTAAGCATGTCTATCTCCATTTATACTTTGAGCACTATGAGATACTCTCTTAAGTATGTCTAAGTTCCTCCTTCATATAGACCCTATGATAAACTATCTTAAGCATGTCTATGTCCATTTACACTCTTGAACACTAGGAGTTACTTCATTAAGTAAGTCTTAGTTCATTATGCTTTGAACACTATGAGATGCTTCTTAAGCATGTCTTAGTTCATTATGCTTTGAACACTATGAGATGTTTCTGAAGCATGTCTTAGATCATTATGATTTGAACACTATGAGATGCTTTTCAAATATGTCTTAGTTCAATATGCTTTGAACACTATGAGTTGTTTCTCAAGCATGTCTTAGTTCATTATGCTTTGAACACTATGAGATGCTTCTCTAGCATGTCTTAGTTCATTGGATATGGAGATTTCTACTAGGAACCTTAACTCAACTATGTGAAGGATCCCATCTCATGAGACCTAACTTTGGGAAAAACCACACTCTACTACGTAAGAGTTCCCACTTTAACTTGGATAGTCCTCACATCAACTAGGTGTGGATCTCATTTCTTCTTGGAGTCCGGACTGTATCTTATGTGACACTCCATCTCATTGTCAATATCCACTTAGAGCCAAGCTTACACCCCAAGGTTTACTTGTTAAGCCTCGCTTAACACTCATATCTCATGGAAGGATGTCCTTGACAATCAACCCATGGTCAAGTGATTCTATAACTTTCATCTATCAAGCATACATAAAATAGGTTAGGTGAGTATAGGCCTTTCACCATAATTCAAACTATTAGACCTCTATTATCTTTTAGACTTTACTCTCAAAGTTTTAACATCAATAGTTAATCGCCTTAGATTCACCCTAAAGCCTTAGCTATCATTATCACAACCTTACTCTGAAGGTTTCTTTCTTAATCTCTTCTTTATACCTATATTTCAAGGTAATTTGATCACATCTCTCTTTACTAGGTTATTCTAGTCTTAATTGATCATAAAGGTTCAATTCTGACTTTACAAGTGAAGATCAATCATACACGATAGAGTCTAGTTCAATTCATCATTAAATGATCCTAACTTTGATCAATTACTACACATAACATTAAATTAGGAAGATTAACTATGAACCTTCAACTTTACCTCCAATGGCATAAACCCAAAAATATCACATTCATCAATTTATATTAGGGTTTACCATAGAAATCACATGAAATCATCATAATATCATTAAATAACACTAAATTAATCATAATTGGGTGATATCCACTAGATTGGAATCACACCCAAACCCTACCCACAATGCAAGCACCATCCTAGCTAGAATTGGGTTTTTGATTTCATAAGTGGGGAAACTATGGGGGCTCCATGGGTGGAAGAACCCATGGATGATTAAGCTTCACATACCTTCAATCAAATCCCCAAACAAAGCTTGAAATCAATGAAGAATCGACCTAGATGCTGCCCCTCTTCACTTCTCTTCTTCTTCTTCTTCTTCTTCTATTCTAGAGAGAGGATTTCTTGTAGAGTAAATTGGGGGGTTTTTAGAGGAATGAGTTAATGACTAAGTTTTAGGGGTCTATTAACTATTTCTAGGAGGGTAATTAATTAAATAAACATCCATCCTAACCCCTAAACTAACCCTCAAAGCCTAACATAAAACTAAACTACCAAAAACTGGCAGCTTCCACGACTCCCCGTCCACGGACCATGGATTGGTTTACTGAGCTTGGTTTGGGTCCTTCATTTGGACCTGGGGATCAAAACTTGCAGGGTGTTGCAGGCCTGACGTACGCCCATGACCTACGGGGCGTAGGTTGGTCTAAGGGGCATGGTTTGCAACTGTAGGTCACACTTTTTTTACTGTTTTGGGGTATTCTTCAAAGACCCCATGGGCGGTCCTTAAGGAATTGTACCCGGACGTCTTACCCATAAACATGATATTCTAAGTACGGGAGCCATTTATTTTGATTTTAACCCTCATACAACACACCAAATCTCTTTCCAAAGACTCTAGAACTCACTAGTTCAACTAACTAAAATATGAGTTGTTACAATAAGTTTGATTTTGATGATGGTTGTCTGAGATAATTTGGAGAGTTGAAAGAAAAGCTAGTGTCCACACCTATCATTATTTGAGCAGATTGGGGGCAACCTTTTGATGTAATGTGTGATGCGAGTAGATTGGCGCTTAGTGTGGTATTGGGTTAGAGGCAAGGGAAAATTCTTCATCCTATTTACTGTGCCAGCAAAGCTCTTAATCTGGCTCAAAAGAACTATACGATGACTGAACAAGAACTCCTTGCTGTAGTTTTCGCATTTGAGAAATTTCGATCCTACTTGCTTGGTACTAAGGTCATAGTGCATACTAACCATTCTACATTGATGTATCTGATGGCTAAAAAGGAGGCAAAACTGAGGTTGATTAGATGGATATTGTTGCTGCAGGAGTTCGCTTTTGAGGTGAAAGCTAGAAAGGGGACAAAAAATTACGTTGCCAATCATTTGTCCACATTAGAGGCGGAAGATATGCTAATGCTAGGTGATGGGGATGAAATTAATTATGCATTCCCAGACGAATAGGTTTTGGCTTCTTCTCATGATCTTATTCCTTGGTTCGCATATTTTGCTAACTACTTGGCAAGTGATTTGGTGCCATCAGATTTATCATTCCACCAAAGGAAAAAGTTTATTCATGATGTGAAGAAGTTCTTTTGGGATGAGCCTTACTTGTTCTGTATTTGTGCTAGTGGGGTTATTCATCGTTGTGTGCTCGAGGTTGAGATGATGAGTATACTAGAGGTGTGTCATTCATCGCTTGTTGGTGAGCATCATAGTGGTATTCGGACTGCTCATAAAATCATGCAATGTGGTTATTACTGGTCTACCATCCACCAAGATGCTCATGATTTTGCAAAATCTTCTGATCATTGCCAAAGAGAAGGAGGAATTTCAAACAGGCAAGAGCTACCTCTGAATCTGATATTGGTTATTGTGTTGTTTGATGTATGGAGCCTTGACTTTATGGGTCCATTTGTGAGTGCACATGTGATGAACTATATTATTTTTGCGGTTGATTATGTGTCGAAATGGGTGGAAGCAATTGCTCTTTCAAACAATGAAGGGAAATGTGTCACCGCATTCTTCAAAAATAGTATCTTCTCCAAATTTGGTACACTTAGGATGATTATCTGCGATGGAGGTTCCCACTTTTGTAATAAGTTGTTCAAGGCGTTGCTAGAGAAATATGGAGTCCGTTACAATGTAGTGACTACTTACCATTTGCAGTCTAGTGGGCATGTTTAAGTGTCAAACAGAGAGATAAAGCAAATCCTTGTAAACACTATGAATGCCTATAGATCTGATTAGTCAAGGAGGCTTGATGATGGTCTATAAGCCTATCGCACCAGATTCAAGACTCCCATAGGCATGTCCCCCTAGCAGCTTGTATATGGGAAGTCGTGCCATTTGTCGGTAGAGCTAGAGCATAAGGCTATGTGGGCTCTAAAGAAGTTGAATTTGGATTGGGGTGCCGCATCGAGTCAAAGAGTGAATGACATGAATGAGCTTGATAAGTTTTGCGTAAAAGAATATGAAAGTTCAACCTTGTACAAGGATAAGATGAAGAAGTATCATGATCAAAAGATTGAAAAGTGTGAATTTGTTGTGGGTGATCTGCTGCTTCTATTCAACTCAAGGTTGTGCTTGTTTCCTGGCAAGCTCAAGTCCAAGTGGACCAAGCCATTCAAAGTCACTCAAGTGTTTCCACATGGAGCGGCCGAGCTCGAGAACATAGAGGGAACAAGGTTCAAGGTAAAGGGGCAAAGGATCAAATCTACATCAGGAAATTGGAGAATGTGCAAGAGGTGATCGAGACCTATTATCTTGATGAAGTCTAAGTAATCAAGGGGCATGCGTCTTTCCATGAAGTTTAATCATGCGTTGCTTGGGAGGCAACCCAAGATGTACAATCTAGCCAACTATAGGTTTTTCTTGTCAATTTAGGAGTTTTCTTCTGTTATTTTAATTCTTGTAACTCTTTAGCTAAGTGTTTTATTTTCGTATTTCTGTTGGCTAGATATAGAATACGGTTCATGTCTAAAATGTGTCCAGAAAATGTAAAAAGAAAGTCCTAATGGTTGCTATGTGTGCAGGGGCGAAAGGCAGAATCTGCAAAAAAATAGTTGTGCTGTGGACTACGGACCCCATCGACGGTCTGTGGGTCCATCCATAGACCCCATGTACGTTTTCAATATATTCTAAGTGTCAGAATGACCTATGGTTCGTAGGTCGACCCACGGACCGTCAACGGGGTCTCCTGGGTCCAAAAACTAGTGTTTGGCCACCCCGACCCGGACACCTTATAAAATTAAACCTCTCATTTTTTATTCATTCCCACATTCAAAAATCCCTCCCAACCATTTTTAGACATTTTATCTTCCAGAATCACTCCAATTAATCCCAATATCCCACAAATCAAGTCCCATTCACTTCCCCAATACCCAAATCATCCTTCTCCCTTCAAAATGCCTCATCTCCATTCCCCTATGATTCCACAAGTCTGGCTTCGGTGTCAAAGGTCTAGCAAAGGTCTAAAGGAGTCTATTTCATCATCTCTCTGACCCACTTCGATTACTTGAAAGGTAAATGACTTCACCCTTACTTTGAATTTACTGTTCATTGTTTGTATCATGAAGTCACAAAGTTGGAATTTGACCTTGGATTGTTAATGTCGTGTTGGCATGTTAAATTTTATACTAAAAAACACCCTTGGTATGATGGTAAGTGAGTGTGTAATTACTTTAAATAGAATAATTCAAGTTAATAGGCCAAATTGGAAGTTTTGACTTAGGGTTCATGGGTATCGGTGTGATAAATTGTGAAATTCTATAAAATTAGAACTCTAAGGATGATTAACTGCCATATTACCTGTTGAAATGCATGTATAGGCCTAAGTTGTTTAAAATTGGTGAAGGATAAGGATTGAAAGAAGTGAACCATCTGAAACCTGGCACAGCCTGACCCCGTCTACGGACCGTAGGTCATTCTACGGCGTAGGTCGGGTCCGTGGGCCAGAAGCACTCAAACTTTTTGCTAAGTGTCGAACCACGGTGTGGACTATGGTCTGTCATTCCATTGATGGACCATTCTGTACATCCGTGGTCCCCACATAAGAGACCCAATTTTGGGTACTCTGACTTATGGAAGGGACCAACAGACCGTAGGTCAGTCCACGGACCGTAGGTACCCACCGTGGGTCGGCAGTTCAGCTACTGCCCAAATTTTTTTTATTTTTTTATTTTTATTTGTTTCTTGTTCTAAAATTCTTCCAAGTGTTTTTTTGGTAGTTTTGGTACTAACTAAGCTTCTACAATTATGATGGCCCCCCATTAAAGCTCCGACTTACGCCACAAAGGGTAAATCAAAATCTGTAGCACCTTCCTTGCGGCTGATCAATAAGGATATAGATATGGATTATGTTCCACCTCTCACCAGGACTTCCCCCCACTGTTACACGCACTACACAAAATCGAGCCCGACAGGTGATTCCTGACTTGGTCACTACCCCCAGTCTGATGAGAGGGCCACACCGATCGGATCATCAGCTAGCTCCAAGTTCACATCTAGCTCCTGCTCCAGTTCTAATGGCATCACTGCCTCGTCTTCTGAGGCTGATAGTGCGGGTGACATTCCAGTTCCCCCCAGTTCGGAGCTTGCACCAGTTGTTGAGGAGCCTAATCGATGGAATGTGGAGGGCCAGTTTCAGTTATACAGAGATGCTCGCATGCTGAATGAGAAGGATAAGATGGCTCGACTACTCACCGATTAGTGTAGGGTTCTCACAAGTAGCCTCAACACCACTCTAGTCATTGAGGGGCTATTCCATATACACAGGTGTGAGTTGATGGTACGGCCCCCAAGCACGTACAATGAGAATATAGTCAGGGAGTTCTATGCGTCCTATGTCACCACTGTTAGCAGGTCCATCTCCATGAAGGCCAAGCCCGCAGCTCAGCCTCCACTTGATGCTACACTAGTTCGTGTACCAAGGGAATGGTTTTGAGAATTGATAGAAAAATAAAATTTAGTTCTAACTAATCGTTGCTAAAGATATTAACGATTGAAATCATAATAAATCAAAGGGGGGTGACACAAAAGTGTCAAATATCGATTTGAGGGTTTCATCACAGGTAGTATAAATAGTGAAAATAACAAGAAAATCAAGTATAGGGAAGAGTTCTTGGGGTGTGACCGCAATACAAGTTGAGATAAATCATTGGGTACATGCCTTCGATGGGAAATTTGCGACATAATAGTGACTAGGATAAACTTTAGATGGAAATAAGTTCCCTCTCGGGCAACTTACCCTGTTTCAAATGCATTCCTCTTGGACACCCATTTGCCGCATGAAGGCCAACCTACACCTTACCTCACTCACTCTCTCGAGTTGAATGTTAGGATATAGGACTAGGGCTCACCCTCTCGGGTTGAACCTCATGTTGACCCACTCCTTAGGCCATCAGTCTAGCGGTCTTGGTTTTGCGACCTCCCTCTCGAGCAAGCCAAAAACACATGGGTGGTTTTGTATTTGCAACTACAAACTTATTATATTAAACCACAACCACTAGGTGAAATCACTATTAAGATACATATATCATATCAGCAAGCAAGACCCAACAACAATATCAACACATATTTGCTAAATCATACCCCAAGAATGGGGGGTTTTTAGCCACACATCAAGAAATAACAAAATATAGCTAAACTGTTACTAAAATCAAATGGGTATAACAAATTAAACCTTGATTTAAGCAAAGGAAGAAAAATGGAGAAGACCCACTTCCAACTTAGGCAAGATGAAATCCTTATTTCTACAAGTCTCCCAAAATCCTCTACAAACTTGGGAGAAAATATCCAAAAATTACTATTCTATTCTAGAAATTAAAATTAATGTTCAACTCTCTAAAAATTAATAACAAGTTTAGTATTTATAGACTTTAAAATATAGTGCTGGCGGATCTTTCGGTGAGGTTAGTCAGAATCACCGATTAAATCGACGATTCGCCTTTTGGTGTAGTTTGTCGCCGTCTTACAGTAGCCTTCCGCGTCATCGTGCTCTGTGTCATAAGGAGGTTTAGTACTGCTTCGTAAAACTATTCAGTGAGGCACCGACTGCTCCTTTGATCGCCTTTTTGATCCTTCTCCTTCAGGGCTTCGCATACTCGAAGAAAGGGCGGAATGCGTCCCTTCGGCGAGTCACCAAGTGTGCTTGCGATTAACATGCTTCAGCTTCTTCGTTCTTTTCAGCCATTTTGTTCCTTTTTGCGCCTAAGTGTCCATGCTTCTACCAAAACTTCAAATACCTGAAACTTAAGAGTTTTCATCAGATATTGAGACAAAATAAGCATTTGAGGACACTATTTATATCACAATAAAACCCTAAATGAGTCCAATTTGTGGACTCATCAACACCCCCTACTTAAACTTTTGCTTGTCCTCAAGCAAACTCAAGTTCAGTCGTTCAACAAGTTTCTCAAATAGTGTTATACAAGACTAAATCATGAACATACATAACAAGACTGAAATTACTTTTGCGAAGATCAAGTGCGTACTCAAAGATTAAAGTTGTGACACATCACTACCAAAGATTTCTCATGCTCACAATACTTGCTACTAATGCAAGTTCACGCGCAATAACAATATCTGAATGCCCTCACACAAAGAATGATTTTATATTCACGCACAGGGGTAAGCCAATTTCAGATCAGTAATCAGATGCAAAGCTCACACTCAAAAAGAGGAACACAATGCATGTTTACACCTATATGTTTGCCCTTATTTTCCAATCAACCTTCGGTTCGGCTTGCTCAAGATCAAAAAGATCTTTCTAAGGCTTGTAATGGGGCTGAGTGCAAAGGTATGGTCATTTAGGCTTAGTGACTAAAGATCCTTATGAATGTGGTGCTCCAACACTTCCTTCCATTTTCCTTCATCATTTTCTTTAGTGCTCATGAGTCATCCTATTATTCGCTTCCCATGAACTTTTAGGAGACCCCATTTCTTTTGTACTTTATTCCACAACTTTCTTTTTCATTCTTATTCTATCTTTTATTTTCCTTTTTTTATATGGAGGGGTTCCATTTTTCTCAAAATCATGGGTAAGAGGGACTTTCTTTCACTTCTTGATTTTCCTTCTCTTTTCACCACATCCCCAACTTAGGCTTTTGGCTTAAGTTGGCTATTCAAACTAACCACAACTTCATGAAGATTATGGGTGATGGGTTCAGAAAGGCCTAGTTTTCATCAAGTTTCTTCCAAAGAAAGGTAAGGCTCAAAGGGTGTTCATAAGAGTTTCACACGTTGACAGGTAGGTCACAAAATAGGTATATGTTAAATTGGCTCACACTCTTTAAAGTTGCCTAAGATCATTTCAAGAGCACACCTTACTAAATCAATCAGACTAACAGGTCAAATTCTAGGTTTATTCATGCAAGGTTCAAAGTAAGCTCATCACACACGGCATCGACAATAAAGCCAAACAAGACTATACACTTTCGCTAGTGTGCAATGATCATCACAAGAAAAAATCAATTTGATAAATGGCTAATCACAACAAGATGCAAAGAGTTCACATATTATCTATGCAACTTCATTTGGTCTCGTCGCAGCCACACGTTCATGCTCGGTCAATTGAGAGCACTATTCAAGTCATTGGTATTGATCAAAACCAAGAATCAAATTCTTGCAAAAGAACAACCATATTCAACAAATGAGAGGTGGCAGAAATGTGCGAAAAATTCAAAATTTTACGAACATTTTGCAATAAAAAATAAATGGAAACAAAGCCACAATCTCAAACAATCACAAAACAGTTTTTAAAACAAAATTAAAAATAGACAACCCAAATATATACAAAACACGAAATCACAAATACCACACACAAGTATCAGCACAAAAGGTGTGGGCCTCACCCCACCACAAAAAAAGTGTTCGTCCTCAAATTTAAATAATAACAGTATTCAGAATAAAGAAAGATAAGACATAGAAAGAGGTAAAGAAGGATCATGTCTATGCAGTCTCTCTATTTGCCAGGGCATCAGTCCCCGATGCATCTCACTGAAGTAAAACAAATGTCTCCAGAGTACTTTTGTTTTGGTTCTCATTGTTTGCGTTTTCCTTGGCCTCTGTAGCAAGATTAGCGATAATCATCTGGTCTATCTCATGAGCTGCTTCAAAAGCCCGTATTGCATTAGCAAAACTTCTACCCCATGGAGGCACATTAAGGTCAATAGCAATTTGTCTCTTTGCCCTGGCTTCCTTGGTATATTTCCTTTGTCTAGCTAGCTCTGCCTTCTTTTCATCTTTTTTAAAATCTCATGCTCTTATGTGCCTGGGTGGATCATTTCTCCCTGCGACTTTTGGTCTAGCCATTTCTATAAAGACTTCGACGATAAGTTAGATTGTAATTCAAACAGGAGCAAAAGGGTGTTTCTGAGTGTGAAATCTCTTAGCCAAGCTAGTTGGCGAGGTGCTTGTCCTATTAGGCTAATCCGTTGAAAATGATGTACAAATGATACAAGGGCACAGATAGAGGGCGAACAAGGGATCTTTCGGTGAGTCATCGAGTGCATTAGATGAATTAAACTGACCGTTGAAAGTCACAGATTAATCAATACATAAAGTATTCAGTTAAAGGTGAAATAGGGACGTTAGGCAAACTGCCGAGCAGTTCGGCGGATTTTGTTCATCTTGCCGATCAACTCAAGGTGTCTATTTTCAACCCAGCCTTTCAAACTTCACCCAAGATAATGCAACATGATCTTATATAACTCAATTTCAATGGAGACCCGTAGAAACTTCTATTCCCATCGCGTAACAATTCAACTCAAACCATAGCTAAGTGGGAGTCCCTCAAATAATGCAGAAAATACCAAATCATAAACGATAATATATGCAATCACAGTAACTTAGAGACTCATCAGAGATTTTATGTTCTTAATCATTATGTGAATGAGTACAAATTTTGATAGTACTGATATGGTAGGCGGCAATGGGATCCAAATCCGAGCACAGTCCAACACTTAAAATACTCTAGAAGTGCAAGTAATAAAATGCTAGAGTGCAGGTGTGAGTTTGATAGGATGAAGCAGTGAGGGAGAGTGAATGAAATGGAACTTCTAAACCTGTGGCTTGCAAAAACCATCCAGTTTCCGCCCATTCGGTGATGTTAGTCAATTCACCCATTCACTCGGTGAAGTACCAAGTGTCTAGTTTCTTCGCCAACTGCAACAAGATCTGCAGCTCATGTGTGGATTCCAATCGATGGTTTTCATTGAGATCGCAGACCTGGTCGGTGATACGCCACCAATTTTCTTCAGACTGCCAAGTTTCACAGGATCCAAGATGACAGTGCCTTGAGTCAGACGGCGGAAAGAATCGTGTTCACCGATCTTGTTGGCAATCCGCCAACTGGACCTACTACTTGCCTCCATATCCTATTTCAATCAACACCCTTACTTTAACATGTACAATCAACACACCATTATTCTACTATTAATTAGGAAATACTAAAAGGGTTTTGGCTTGCCTCCCAAACAGCTCCTTAGTTAACGTCGTGGCACGATGCAAGTCCATCTTTAGACCTCACTCTTGGGGTTAGCCATAGTATCACTAGGAAAACCCTCTTGTTGTCTCGGATTGAGATGAGACGATATATTACCCATTTGGGTTTCTAAATGCATGATCGAAACTGAATGAGAGGTGGCAGTCTGGCTGAGGGTAGACACGTCTTCTTTCATACCTTTCAGCATTTTATCTGACCCTTCAACTTTGTTAAGGATACGCGAGAGCATGTCCTTGTGTCACGACCCGAGAGCACCCCCTAGTCGTAACCGAATCCACCACTTCTTGAGTGGTCTTCGGCGCATATGCACCACATGTTTGCTTCACCCGAGCCTTTGTTTTTACCTTTTTGTGAATTGGGGACAATTGCACTTTATTATGTTGGGTTTGGGGTAAATCGATTATGAGTGATAGGGTGAAGTCTGAGTAACCCAACTCATTATCCTCTCTTGGGGTTCTCTTGCCTGTGCTTTTTTCCCTAAGAAACTGTTTTAATTTTTGTTAAACAGGCATGTTTCGTAATGTATGTATAGGAGTAAGTAGAAAAATGAAAGCATGATGGCATAAAAAGCATGAAAAAAATTATCCCTGTCCAAAAAAGTGGAAATGTGCTAGATCGATAGGCTTGATGAGTTGAATGTGTTGGATCTCAATGTGACATGATAAGGAACTAATTTGACCTGATGACTTAGGATAAAACTTGAACAGGGAAATCTGATAAACTGATAATGAAACAATTTGCCAAGAGTGTGTGAGAAAAGTTGAAGGTATAGACAGTTTGGGCCAATCTAAAACTGGCCCCGTTGGTCCTGCTAAGATGATCAATGGTTGAAGTTGGGAAGTGATCATAGGACCTTGTTCAAATTAGTCCACTTAAGCCTAAAATGATCCAACCAAATAAAATCAATGTTCCCCTTGATCCAAATGTTTGAACCTTAAATAGACCATTTCTTTTGATTAACCTAACTCACTTTCCCTAAAATATTTGTCTTGGCCCCGGTCCCTACTTGGACATGTGCACGTTGACTTAGGCCAAATTCCTAAGTTGAGGGTGGCTAATTCAAAACATACCTTGATATTGGCCCTGGTCCGACATCGGATATTGTGCACCTCAACCAATGCAAAATCAATAAATTGAGGGTGGCTATGAAAGTGAAAACTGAAAGAAAAAAGGGTATGAAAAGAGTTTTGTCTTAAAAAGAGAAAAAGAAAAGATAGAAAAGGATGTGACTTTATGCAAAAGAAGCAAAAAGATTATAAATAAAACTGCTGAAATAAATAAAGAAAAAAAAAGTGGAACAAAAAAAGAATAAAGTGAAAAATAAGAGCCACAAAGTCAAAAGTCACATCCATGTTGAAAAGCATCAAGGGAAAGAAAGTAAAATGAAACGATGTCAAAAATAGGCTGGGAAAAGAGGTAAAAAGCCAATCTAATGTCAAGGAGGGTAGAAATTCACTATAAAGTACCCAAATGTAACACACTTGACTCTGAGCCTACGTTACAAGCTAAGAAAGTCATATAGAGATCCTAGCAACTAGTTTTGAGAGTCTAAGCAGTGAAAATAAGGGCAAGCCTACGGTATTGAGTACTAACTGTACTTGAAGTCACTTCTGAGCGTGAGTGTAGAATGAATCCTAAAACTCAAAACTTATATCTTCTGTGTGAAAAGGATTTTGTTTGAAGTGAGGGAACTAGTTATATTATCGGAAAGTTGGTACCTTGGTAATTGTGAAAAATTTATATTGTGGTGTCTATCGGTCGATCTTTGTCATATCTTGATTCAGAGGAATTAGCTTGTTGAGTCTAATAAAATGAATTTGCACTAAGAAGATGGAATGGGTTGAAATAGCCATGTGATTGCTGAGTTTGCATATCTGCTTCTACACAAGTGTCATTTAGAGTGTTAGTGTATCGTTTGAGGACAAACAACATATATAAGTTGAGGGTGTTGAAATACTGTGAGTTTACTATATTTTTTACACACTTCACTTAAGTGTTGTGTGTGTCTAGGGCCATTTTGTATTGAAAATAATGTTTTGTGTGTTATGTTTGCAGGAAATAGGCTTTGACGCGGTTGAGTGAGATAACAACTGAATATCTGCAAAAGAGGCCACCCACAGAAGTAACCTACGGATAGTAAGTCATGTGACGGTCCGTCGATGGGTAGGCGTAGATAGGAGCATCAGGGAAGTCTGACCAAGTGTGGAACTACCAAGCGATCCACGGACCATAGGTCGACCTATGGGCCGTCCTATACATCTGTTGAAGGTGTTCAGAGAGTTGAAGTTCTAGTACCTGATGAAATTCCTAAGTGTGGAGCCATGAAAGAGGACCCATGGACCGTAAGTCCACCTACGGTCTGTTCTGCACGTCCGTCATTGATGAACTGGGAGTTGAAGGTTCTAGATTATGTGGAAAAATTATAAGTGTTGACCAACGGAAGGGACCTATGGACCATAGATCGACACGCGGTCCGTAGGTCAAGTCGTCGAGCAAACTTGCGTCCCAGAAATTTATTTCCATATTTTGTTTCATAAATGTTTTTCTATAAAAAGGGTATGTAAACCTCATTTTTGGGGGTTAGACATTATTGTTTACTTTTAGTTCTTGATATTTCCTTGGGAATTAACATGCAAACTTTGGCAATTTGATTTCTGGATTTCGATTCGTAAAATTTTTTCCTTGAAATTCAACTCGAGATTACGGGTTTCGTCTAATCTAAATGTAAGTTCATGAATTCTTCTTATCAAAACATGAATTGTGTTCTTTCAAGCATGAGTAGCTAAATTCACAAATAGTGTTGTGGGAACCATGAGCAATTAACAATGTATGATTAATAACTAAGTAATTCTTGAATAGTGTTGATGCATGTATTGGTCTATCACTTAGAAGTCTTTTTAACGAGTTCACGCGTTAGAACTCGCATTGTTGCTACTTGCCGGACCAAGGAGGTAGTTAATAAGAAAAGAATCATCAACAGAGATTTATTGTGATACTATCTAATAGTATAATGGTAATTGGTGCGAGGGTGAAAACTAAGCCATACATTGATATGATGTCTAATCTGAGGTATAGGTAAGGGTTAGTATATTATACACACATATCCGGACCAAGGTATAGAGTGAAATTCCCTATTTGGAGAACCAATCACTTAGGGATACATATCTTACCAACTTTGCATGTAAAACACTAGGAAAGGATTACTATTGTTAGGATTACCACGTTAAGAGCTTCTGGGAACACATACACCCTAGTTTCTCTTTCTTATTGATAACTCGAGGTTTGAATCTTGCTTACTTGTTACTTAAACAACAGTCAGTTATTTGTTTCCATAAAAAAACCCTTTAGTTACATGTCTCGGAAATAGTTTAACTAAATGAATATAATCGTAAGTTAAGTTTAAGTCTGAACCATATTCTTCATAGGATCGACCCAAACCTCCAAGTTGGGTTCTTTATTTGACGATGAGCGCTTATACTTCTTTAGGGAAGTATAATTAGATTGTCTCACTAGGGATCTACTTCTACTTAGAAAGGATCACAAAGGCTACAATCCTCAAACACTTCACTTGTGAGAAGCACACAACCTTCGGTGATGCACTGGAGCCACAAAGACAGAAAGAGAAGATAGAAAGTCTACAAAGCTACAAAAATTCCTAGACTGGCTCAAGTTTAATATGTATGTCTACAAGGATTCATGACATCGGAGACCAAAAAAAGGCTACAAAGTTCACGAATCTTACATAACACTAGTCTATCCTCAACTATGGCCGAACATGCTCCAAATAACAAGTAACAATATAAGTAATTCACTACAACATGCAACAACACACATGATACCACAACAAACATGGTCCTACCCCTGAAACAGTGGTGACCAATCCTAAAACATGGTATATATTAACAGAAGTAAATATAACTAGGTATATACCCACAATTCACTTTAATCAACATGAATTTCTGCATTTCAGCTCAGTCTATAAGGAAAGGAAGTTGTAGCCAATTTGTAGGTTGACTGTGCGCGCTCCGAATCACAGGGTCCTAATTATCCTTTTTAAATGGCCTACAAACACTGTCATGCTATCAAGAATACGATCATAATATTAGTATGGTCGTTTAGACACAAAAATACTTTAAATGGAAATGGACAAATTTCGAAGTCAAATGGTAATTGCGGAACACACATCAAAATTTATAAAATTCACTCCATTAATAGGTCTTAAATTATTGTCTGAACTTGAATACAAATATTGAATACAATTTGAGGCCTAAATCAGCAAACAACAAAAAAAACGTGCACAAATTCAACAAATTAATCATAAAAGAAGAGTAGGACAGAAGGTTAACACACAAATTCACCTCAAATAGAGTATCACCAATGTTGGAATCTCATATGAGGCGTTCTAAATTCGTTCGAAACCCCGTGCACGCAAACAAGATATGTAACTAATGAGTCCACAAATTGGACTCATTTAGGGATTTATTTTGATAAGAATAGTATCCTCGAATGCTTATTTTGTCTCAATATCTGATGAAAACTCTTAAGTTTCAAGTATTTGAAGTTTTATTGAAAGCATGGACGCTTAGGAACAAAAAGGAACAAAAAGGCTGAAAAGAACGAAGAAGCTGAAGCCTGAGCATCGCCAAGCACACTTGGCGATCCGCCGGAGAGATTCACTCCGCCCTTTATTACATTGCGCGAAGCCTTGAAGAAGAAGGATCAAAAGGCGATGAAAGGAGCATTCGGTGCTTCGCCGAATATTTATGCGAAGTAGTACTATACCGCCCAATAGTCCAGAACGTGAAGATGCTGAAGGCAAGCACGGAACGACGATGAAACAAAAGAAGGGCAAGTCACTGAGTCATTCGGCGACATTGACTAGCCTCCCCGAAATATCCGCCAACACTATTTTCTGAATTCTATAAATACTAAACTTATTATTCATTTTAGGGAGTCTAACATTTTATTTTAACTTCCAGAATATAATAGTACTTTTTGGGTTATTTTCTCTCAATTTGGAGAGGGTTTTGTGGGAGACTTGAAGAGAGAAGGATTTCATCTTCCCCAAGTTGGAAGAGGGTCTTCATCATTCTTCTTTCTTTGCTTAAATCATGGTTTAATTTCTTATGACCATTTGCTTTTAGTATCATTCTAGGTGTATTTTGTTATTTCTTGATGTGTGGCTAAAACCCCCCATTCTTGGGGTGTGATTTAGCAAATATGTGTTGATAGGTTAGATGTATTTTAATGTTGATTTCACCTAGTGGTTGTGGTTTAATTTAATGGGTTTGTAATTACAAATAAAAAACCACCCATGTGTTTTCGGCATGCCCGAGAGGGAGGTCGCGAAACCAAGACCACTAGACTGATGGCCTAAGGAGTGGGTCTAGATGAGATTCATCCCGAGAGGGTGAACCCTAGTCCCATATCCTAACACTGAGCTCTAGAGACTGAGTGGGGTAAGTCGTAGGCTGGTCTTCATGCGGCAAGTGGGTGTCCGAGAGGAACCCATTTGAAACGGGGTAAGTTGCCCGAGAGGGAACTTATTTCCATCTAAAGCTTAGCCTAGTCACTATTATCTTGTAAATTTCCTATCGAAATAATGTACCCGACGATTTATCTCAATTTGTATTGCGGTCAAACTCCAAGAACTTTCCCCCATACTTGATTTTCTTGTTATTTTTGTCGTTTTTACTACTTGTGACGAAACCCCTAATTGATATTTGACACTTTTGTGTCATCCCCTTTAATTTACAATTATTTTGTTTGTTAATGTCTTTAGCTACGACTAATTAGAACTAAATTTTATTTTTATATTAATTCTCAAAACCACTCCCTCGAGACACGACCCCAACATTTAGTTGGTTAGTGTCGTTGGTCACGATAAGTATCAAAATGGCGCCGCTGCCGGGGAGTGGTGTTATTTGAGAATTTTTAGTTTCATAGAGTTTTTGTTCTTCTTAGTGGTAGTTTACTAACTTAACATTTAGTTTTGTTTCATTGGTTTGTCCAGGGTAAGTAAACTTGGCGAGCAGTATTCAGGAACTAATGGAGTTTCCTCCATTAGAGGTAATGATGTTCCGCGATAGTATCTTCACCTTCAAGCAATTGGAAGGTGAAAGGATCCATGAGACATGGGCAAGATTCAATGAACTACTAACTCAATGCCCCACTCATGGAATTTACGGTACGATCCTCCTCGATTGCTTCTACTGAAGTCTTGATCTCAGAAACAAGATGTTGGTTGACCAATTCCTTTCTAGCGGGACATTAAAGCAACCACATATAGTAGCAGTCCAGCTGCTTGACAATATGGATAAAATGAGCCAAGAGGCTGAAAAGGATTTCTTGATAACCGCACTAATGACTCAAATGGATGAGTAGAAAAGAAATATGGTGAAGGTCGAAGCTTAGTGCAACAGGAAGGATAAATACATCCCTCCTCATAATAGAAGAAATAATAAGAACAAAGAACTTGAGGGATTGAAAGAAGACATCGAAGGAATGAAACGAATTATTTGGTCTCATTCCAAAGCTGTTCAACTCCTCGAAGACAAGATGAGCCACGCGTTGCCTCAACTCCATCCGTAGAGAAATAGGGGGTTGCATAATGAGGACATGGCCAACCCCAAGGTCATAAATGACTAGGTTTTTTGCTATTATGAATAATAGTGCATTGATCTTGTTGGTTAAAGTTAAGGAATTGTAGAAAAGTGAAGATTGGCGAGCAGAAGTCCATTCTGTGAACCACCAAATGGGTCAGCGAGCCTAACTAGATTCGCCGTTTAGCTCAATGCAAGTGCTATGTGGAGCTTGTAAAACTCGGCGAACTCAAAAAAATAAGGCGGCATATCGCCAACATGATTGGGCGATATCAAACTAGACCGCCTACGCGATCCCTAAGAAATTAATGCTTTACAGAAATGGAGGGATAAATAATCACTCAACAAATCGCTGAGTAGGTTGGCGAGTGCGACTAACGTCGCCGAATGGACACAATTTGAACAGCGTATATGGCCAATAGTCACACTTCATCATTCTTTCTCACTTTCAAACTCCATAACTTCACACCAAGGTACTAATTAACATTTTCTCACTTTAAATTAGTATTTTAGTAGCGGATTAGTGCTTGGAACTAGGATTTTCATTGCCGCCTAGCATTACAACTCATTTTACTCAGCAAAAAGGTTAGTTTCTAAAAACCCTTCGTTCGCTCTCAAAAAGAAAGACCTCATCTGAAATCTAGGAGTCCACTAATGCACGTTATATCTCTCTGATATGAGTAGACATTTTCGAGTACCTGCTTCTATTTTATAATTTGGTGCCTATTTTGTTTTACTGTTCGAATTCCTTTTTCACTATACTTACCTTGAATTTAAATATGGAAAACTATGAATAATGGGTGTTGACCATAAATGGATGTTATGGGTCTGGGCTAAATTTCATTAATGCTTGGTTTAATTTTGCTTTTGAGGTTTGTGCGATCGATTTTGAAAAGTGAGTTGAATCTCAGGCACTTTTAGTCACTCAGCAAGCTGAGTTGAGCTCGCCGAATCACTCAGCGGTTCACCTCCTAGACCTAAATCGCCTTCAAATTCTTATCTTAAGTGTTGTGGGTTCTATAAATTTCGGCGGACATACTCATGATCACCAAAGAGGTTTGGCGATTCACTTATTAGATTGGCGAGTCTTTCTAAAATTTTGTGCTACAATGTAATTACTCACTATTCTCTCTCTAACGTTTTGTAGATATGGCCAAACAACCGACTAGAGGGAGGGAGAAAGGAATTGTGATAAGAGAAAATAAACCTCCACCCTGGGGCAAGGCTACCACAACTTCAAAGAGCAAGGGAAAGGGCAAAGCCCTCGAGTTATCTTACGCAAGCTCTTACAGCACAGGCTTCTACACCACCGAGCCACCCACATATAACAGTGATAGTGCAGAGTCTGACGAAGATTACCAGACAAAGGCAAGGAGGGCTGAGTTACAATCCAAAAGGATGTATGATTCATATCGGATAAGAGATAGTCAATCCACCACTCCAACACTTCCAGCTCCAGGTCAAGCATGCACATCCAGAACAAGGTCCCAAACATGGATTAATAAATAGATCAAAAGTGGATGGTCTGAGGACGATCATTGAAGAGAAACGACTTTCCATAGATAGGGTTATTGATAGGTATCCAGAAGTAATGGAGCACCTGAAATACCACAAATTCCAAATCATCACAAGACATCGCGACTCTTACATACCAATCTGGGTTTGAGAGTTCTATGATGCATACAGTGCATTAATACCTCAATGGAAAAGGCTAGTCTCATCTTTTAAAGCAATTGACCACATTGTTGTCAGAGGACGGAAGGTAGCCTGTGAAAGTGAAACTATCAACATAGATTTGGGAATGTACGATAAGATTAATGACCACTGCCACCACTTCATCAGGACACAAAAGTTGGATACGATGAAAAAGTGGTTAGCTCCGCTAGTCTCAGATGATAATGTTCCGACATGGTTAGCAGAAGGAGTTTCAATTGAGAAGAAAAATTTGAACATAGTTGCACGATACTGGTTCGGATTCATCAGCAGCATAGTTATGCCATCACAGAATGAATCAATTCTTCATCATGCTAAGGCAGGAATCTTGGATGCATCATGAAAAAAACCAGGATAAATCTCGAGAAAAACATTTCCTCTGAAATCCATATGCGTGCAAAGCAGGGCCAAACATCTCTTCCTTTCCTGGTATTAATCACTGAATTATGCAAAAGAGATCGGGTGCCTGGAGATGTAACGAAGGATGTGGAATTGGTTGCCACCGCCTCCAACTGTATCCAAAAGATTGAAGCCGAATATCTTAAGGATCAGGCAGAAAAGAAACAGAAGAAAGCTGTAACCACTAGATCTATACCTGCAGAGGCATCTTTTCCTACTCCGGCCCCTAAACCTTCAGGTATATCTGATGTCTTTACCACTCATTTTGACTCTACAGGTCCCTCTGCTACTTCATTACCACCCATACCTTCAACTGCTATTGTCCTCTGTGAACCGATCACTCAAGAATCCTTGATCCGAATGCGACAGCTTGCCCAAACTACTAATTGTCGGATTGCCAACATAGAGAGCTCATTTCCAGACATGATTCAGGTTGCCCTCGACAATGTTATGAGACCACTGAGCACTACTATTGATGCTCTATAGGCCAGGATGTTAGTGTATGAGCACGATCAAGGAGCCACAGAGGAAGTAACAGCCGTAAAGGCCACTATTGCATAGCTGCAGAAAGATGTGGACTACCTAAAGTCCACTGATATATCCATGATCTTTGGAACAGTTGAAGTTCCAGATGTGCCCGAAATGCCTCAGACTACCGCAAGATATGGTGATGGAATGGAGCATATAGCTGATCCTAAATCGGAGGCAGAAACTGAGGAACAGATATTTGAGGAAGCTATATCATGATAAATGTTGATGTGCAAGCTTCTTTAGTAAAGTCTCATGCTTCAGGATCCAGTGGAGCTGGTGTTTCTGGTGGTCACACCGACTACTGATGCCATGACAGATGAAACAACCGCATAGCCAGGATCCCCTGTTTACTTCCCTCTCTGTCCTTTGTTATCTCTAAAATCTTGGTTAATTCTATTTGCATTTGAGGATAACTGCTTTTATTTGTGGTGGGGTGAGACCCACCTTGTTTTGCTTATTTTGGATATTTGTATTTTGGTGTACATTTGGGTTATCTGTTGTTAATTTGTGTTTTTAAAACTACTTAGCGATTGTTTGAGCTTATGGCTCTCTTTTGGGTTTAATTGCAAATAACTTTGACCCTTCTAAAAACTTTTGAGTTTTTTGCACATTTGTACCACCCTTCGTGAGTTGAATGTGGCTGTTCTTTCGCAAAAAATTGAGTCTCGATTTCGATCAATAACGATGACTTGAGTAGTGCTCTCAATTGAACGAACATGAATGTACGGCTACTGTGAGGCCAAATGAAGTGGCATAGACAAAATTTGAACTCTTCGAATCTCGTTGTGATTAGCCATTTATCGAATTGATTCTCTTGTAATAACTGTTGCACACTAGAGAAAGTGTGTAGTCTTGTTTGACTTAAGTGTCGATGCCTTGTGTGATTAGCTTGCTTTGAACCATGCATGAATAAACCTAGAATTTTCCTTGTTAGTCTGATTGATTTAGAAAGGTGTCCTCTTGATATGATCTTCGGCAATTTTAAAGAGTGTGAGCCAAATTTGACATACACTTTTCTTGTGGCCTACCCGTGAGCGTGTGAAACTCGTTTCAACACCCTTTGAGCCTTACCTTTCTTTGGAAGAACCTTGATGAACCCTAGACCTTACTTGACCCACTACCTATAATCATCTTAATTTGTGGTTTAGTGAATAGCCAACTAAAAGTGTAAGTTGGGGGTGTGGTGAAAAGGAAAAGGAGAAGTCAAGAAATGCAAGAAATGTCCCCCTTATCCCATGGTGTTGAGAACAACGGAAACCCTTCAATCCAAAAAAAAAAACCTATGGTAAATACAAAAGAAATTGGGTTTCCAAGCAATACATGGAAAGTGATTAAAAGGTGACTTAGAAGTACTAGAAAAAGAATTGATAAAGGAAAAGTAGGGAATGCCTTGAGAACATCACACCTCACGAGGATGAAATATTCACTGAGCCTAAATGACCATACCTTTGCATTCAGCCCCATTACAAGCCTTGAAAAGACCTTTTTGATCTTGAGTAAGGCAATTCAAAAGTCGATCGGAGAATAAGGGCAAACCTGTGGGTGAAAACATGCATTGTGTTCCTCTTCTTGTGTTTGAGCTTTGCATCTGATTCCTGATCTTAAATTGATTAACCTATAGGTGTGAATACGGAATCATTCTTTGTGTGGGCATTTAAATACTTTTTGTTGAGCTTGAACTTGCACAAGTAGCAAGTATTGCGAGCATGAGAATCTTTGGTAGTGGTGTGTAACAACTTGAATCTTTGAGTACACAGTTAAATTTTGAATAAGTACTTTGAGTCTTGTTGTGTATGTTCAAAATTTAGTCGTGTGTAGCACTATTTGACACACCTTGTTGAACGTCTGAAATTGAGTTTGCTTGATGACAAGAAAAAATTTAAGTTGGGGTTGTTGATGAGTCTACAAGTTAGACTCATTTAGGGCTTTATTTTGATAAGAATAGTGTCCTCGAATGCTTAATTTGTCTCAATATCTGATGAAAACTCCGTATTTGAAGTTTTATTGAAAGCATGGACACTTAGGCATAAAAAGGAACAAAAAGGCTGAAAGAACGAAGAAGCTGAAGCCTGAGCATCGCCAAGCACACTTGGCGATTCGCCGAAGGGATTCACTCCGCCCACGATTCCAGTGCGCGAAGCCCTGAAGAAGAAATATCAAAAGGCGATGAAAGGAGCAGTCGGCGCTTCGCCGAATATTTCCGCGAAGCCGTACTATATTGCCCAATAGTCCAGAATGTGAAGATGTTGAAGGCAAGCACGGAATGACGATGAAAAATAAAAATGGTGAGTCGTGATGAATCCACAAATTGGACTCTTTTAGGGTCATATTTTAATAGAATTAGTGTCCTTAAATGCTTTTTTTATCCTAATATCTTCTAAAAACTCTTAAGTTTCAGGTATTTGAAGTTTGAGTGGAATCATGGACACTTAGGCGCAAAAAGGAACAAAAATGCTGAAAAGAATAAAGAAACTGAATCCTAAACATCGCCAAGCATAATTGGCGAATCGCCGAAGGGACATACTTCGACCTTTGTTCCAGTACGCGGAGCCCTGATGGAAGACGATCAAATCGGCGGTTAAAAAAAGCAGTCGACACATCGTTGAACAGTTTCGCGAAGCACTACAATATCTCACAATGGTCCAGGATGCAGAGATGTTGTAGGAAAGCACAGAAGGGGATGAACCAGATGATAGGTGAATTGCCGAGTCGATTGACGATTCCCACTTACCTCACCAAACAATCTGCCGTAGCACTATTTTTTGAAACTATAAATACTAGCTCTCTATTAGTTTTAAAGGGGCTGGAATATTATTGTATTTTTCACTTTAGCTTTCATATTTTCTCTCAAGTTTAGAGAGGGTTTTGTGGGAGACTTGAAGAAATAAGTTCATCTTCCCCATATTGGAAGTGGGTCTTCTCAATTCTTCTTCCTTTGCTTGAATCAAGGTTTAATTTCTTATACTCATTTGATTTCTCTATAATTTTAGGTATAATTTCTTATTTCTTAATGTGTGGCTAAAAACCCCATTCTTGGGGTGTGATTTAGCAAATATGGGTTAATATTCTTTTTGGGTGTTTCTTGCTGATAGGTTATATATATTTTAATGGTGATTTCACCTAGTGGGTGTGGTTTAATCTAAACGGTTTGTAGTTGCAAATACAAAGCCAACCATGTGTTTTTGGCTCGCCCAAAAGAGAGGTCGCGAAACCAAAACCACTAGACTGATGGCCTAAGGAGTGGGTCGACATAAGGTTCTGCGAGAGAAGGTGAGCCCTAGTCCCATATCCTAACACTCAGCTCGAGAGAGTGAGTGGGATAAGGCGTAGGCTGGTCTTCATGCGAAAAATGGGTGTCCGAGAGGAACGCATTTGAAACGGGGTAAGTTGCCCGAGATGGAACTTATTTCCATTTAAAGCTTAACCTAGTCCCTATTGTCTTGCAAATTTCCTATTGAAAGCATGTAGCCAACGATTTATCTCAAGTTGTATTGTGGTCAAATCCCAAGAACTTCTCCCGATTGTTGATTTTCTCTTTATTTTTGTTGTTTTCGCTATACCTGTGACAAACTCCCATTGATATTTGACATTTTGGTGTCAGCCACTTGAACTTACTTTGTTTTTATTCGATAATTTCTCAAAGTCTAGCTAACTAGAATGAAATTCTAGCCTAACTACTATTTTCACTACCACTTGGGACATGACCCCAACCCTTGGTTGGGTTACAATATTATTGACGATCGTAGACACTCATACCGTAGGATAGTGTTGTTGGTCACGATAAACATCAATATGGCGCCGCTACCGGGGAGTGGTGTTACGTGAAGATGTAGTTCTCTTAGAATTTTTGTTCTTTTTAGTGTAGTTTGTTACTAATTTTACTTTTAGTTTTGTTTTCTTTGTTTATTGTTTGTGTATACAGGTCCTCTACCTAGAGCCAAAAGAGGGGTGGTCTCATGAAAATGAGGCAAACCTCACTAATGGAACTTGAGTGAGGAGTTGCGTCGTGCCATGACGTTAAATAAGGTGCTTCTTGGGAGGCAACCCAAGGTCGTAAATTTAGGATTTAACTTTTATAAATAATGGTGTGTTGATGTTATAGATAAATCGAGGAAAGTGTGGAAAATCTCAGGTTGGCGAGCAGAAAGTCCATTCCACGAGTCGCTAAATAGGTCGGCGAGCCCAACAGGATCTGCATATGGCTCAATACAACAGTTGTACAGAGCCTATAACACTTAGCAAACTCGAAAAGCAGCTCAGCGCATCGCCAACCTGCTTGGTGATCTCGATGCAGACCACCGATCTCACCCCCAGAAAATTGAAGATTTTGAAGAAAGGGCGAGATATATGACCACACGGCGGACTGCTGAGTGGGTCGATGAGTTGACTAACATCGTCGAATGGACAACAACTGAATGGTTATAAAGTGCCAAAAATCTCAAAAATTTTAAATTTTCCCACTCTCCCTCGTTTTAAACTTCTCAACTTCACATCAAGGTAATATTTTATGGATTATTGCTTGCCTTTAGTATTGTAGGTGATAATTAGTGCTTGGAGTGAATTAAATTGCCGCCTAGCATTTCAAAAGTATTTTAATCGACATCTAAGGCTGGTTTTCCGAACCCCAAATTTATTTTTAGCAATTTTGTACTCATTCGCAATGATTTATTTTTGTTATTTGCATTTGAGGACAAATGTTTTTATTTGTGGTGGGGTGAGGCCCACCTTATTTTGCTTGTTTCGGATACTTGTGTCTTGGTGTACATTTGGGTTGTCTATTTTTAATGGTGTTTTTAAAAACTGCTTTGCGATTTTTTGAGCTTATGGCTTTCTTTTGGTTTAATTGAAAAATAATTTTGACCCTTTTGATAATTTTTTGGTTTTCAAAAATTTTTGCCACCGCTTGAGTTGAAAGTGGATGTTCTCATACAAATTTAAGTCTTGGTTTCGATTAATATCGATGACTTGAATAGTGCTCTCAATTGAACGAACATGAATGTACGGCTATGATGAGGCCAAATGAAGTTGCATAGACAATATGTGAAATTTTTGCATCTCATTGTGATTAGCCATTTATCGAATTGATTCTCTTGTAATGGCCGTTGCACACTAGTGAAAGTGTGTAATCTTGTTTGACTTAAGTTTCATTGCCTTGTGTGATTAGCTTGCTTTGAAACTTGCATCAATAAACATAGAATTTGCCTGATTAGTCTGATTGATTTAGAAAGGTGTTCTCTAGATATGATCTTAGGCAACTTTAAAAAGTGTGAGCCAAATTTGACATATACCTCATTTGTGGCCAACCCATGAGCGTGTGAAACTCTTTTGAACACCCTTTGAGTCTTACCTTTCTTTGGAAGAACCTTGATGAACCCTAGACCTTACTTGAACCACTACCTACAATCCTCTTGAGTTGTGGTTTAGCAAATAGCCAACTTAGGCCAAAAGCCTAAGTTGGGGGTGTGGTGAAAGGGAAAAGGAGAAGTCAAGAAGTGCTAGAAAAGTCCCCCTTAACCTATGGTATTGCATAAAAATGGAACCCCTTCAATTCAATTCAATTTTTTTTTTAAATAATATATATATATATATATATTTTGTGGAATAAAACTGCAACAGGAATTGGGTTTTCAATTAATACATTGAGAGTGAATAAAAGGATGACCTAGAAGAACTAGAAGAAAAATTGATAGAAGAAGGTGAAGAAAAGGAATTGTTGAAAGCTCCACAATTCATGAGGATCTTTAGTCACTGAGCTTAAAATAACCATATCTTTGCACTCAGCCCCATTACAAGACTTGAAAAGACCTTTTTTATCTTGAGTAAGCCGAATCGAAGATCAATTGGAAAATAAGGGCAAACCAATGGGTTAAAACATGCATTGTGTTCCTCTTTCTGAATGTGAGCGTTGCATCTGATTCCTAATCTTAAATTAATTAACTTGTGTGTGTGAATATGGAATCATTTTTTGTGTGAGGGCTTTCTGATATTGTGGTTGAGCTTGAACTTCCATTAGTAGCAAGTATTGTGAGCATGAGAATCTTTGGTAATGGTGTGTTACAACTTGAAACTTTGAGTACACAATTGATCTTTGCATGAGTAGTTTGAGTCTTGTTATGTATATTTATGATTTAGTTTTGTGTAGCACTATTTGAAACATCCTATTTGAACTGCTAAACTTGAGCTTTACTTGAGGACAAGCAAAATTTTAAGTTGGGGGTGTTGATGAGTCGACAAATTAGACTCATTTAGGGTCATATTTTAATAGAATTAGTGTCCTCAAATGCTTCTTTTATCCTAATATCTTATAGAAACTCTTCAATTTTAGGTATTTGAAGTTTGATTGGAAGCATGGACACTTAGGCGCAAAAAGGAATAGAAAGGCTGAAAAGAACGAAAAAATTGAAGCCTGATCATCGCCAAGCACACTTGGCAAATCGCTGAAGGGACGTACTTAACCCTTTGTTCCAGTACGCGAAGCCCTGAAGGAAGAGGATCAAATCTGCGGTAAAAAGGAGAACTCGGTGGGTCACCGAACAGTTCCACGAACCAGTACAATATCACCCAATGGTCCAGGATGCAAAGTTGTTGTAGGCAAGCACAAAAGGCGATGACCCAGATGATGGGCGAATCGCTGAGTTGATCGGCGATTCCCAGTTACCTCGCCAAACGATCTGCCACAACACTATTTCTAAAACTATAAATACTAGCTCTCTATTAGTTTTAAAGGGCCCGGAACAGTATTTTTTTTTTTTCACTTTAGCTTTCATATTTTCTCTCAAGTTTGGAGAGGGTTTTGTGGGAGAGTTGAAGAAATGAGTTCATCTTCCCCAAATTGGAAGTGGTCTTCTCTATTCTTCTTCCTTTGTTTGAATCAAGGTTTAATTCCTTATACATATTTTATTTCTCTATCATTTTAGATATAATTTCTTATTTCTTGATGTGTGGCTAAAAACCCCTATACTTCGGGTGTGACTTAACAAAATATGGGTTGATATTCTTGTAGGGTTTTGCTTGCTGATAGGTTAGATGTATTTTAATGGTGATTTCACCTAGTGGTTGTGGTTTAATCTAAAGGGTTTGTAGTTGCAAATACAAAGCCACCCATGTGTTTTCAGCTTGCCTAAGAAGGAGGTCGCGAAACCAAAACCACTAGACTGATGGCCTAAGGAGTAGGTCGACATGAAGTTCTGCCCGAGAGGGTGAACCCTAGTCCCATATCCTAACACTCAGCTCAAGAGAGTGAGTGGGGTAAGGCGTAGGCTGGTCTTCATGCGGCAAATGGGTGTCCGACAGGAACGTATTTGAAACGGGGTAAGTTGCCCGAGAGGGAATTTATTTCCATTTAAAGCTTAGTCTAGTTACTATTGTACTGGAAATTTCTTATTGAAAGCATATACCCAACTATTTATCTCAATTTGTATTGCGGTCACACCCCAAGAACTTTCCCCCATACTTGATTTTCTTGTTATTTTTTGTTGTTTTTACTACCTGTGACAAAACCCCCAATTGATATTTAACACTTTTTGTGTCAGCCCCTTTAATTTACAATGTTTTTGTTCATTAACGTCTTTAGCTACGACTAATTAGAACCAAATTTTATTTTTCTATTAATTCTCAAAAGCACTCCCTTGGGACACGACCCCAACCTTTAGTTGGGTTACTATATTATCGATGATCGTAGACACTCGTACCATAGGTTAGTGTCGTTGGTCACGATAATCATCAGTAACCCTATAGAATTTGATGTTTTGGACTCAATGAATCAATTAAAATGCCTATATGAGGTCATCTTAGTAAAAAGTGAGTCCCATCCCCAAGCTAGATTTTCAACAAAATTCCAGAAGGGGCACAAATTAGCCATAAGCCTCAGGATCAAAATTAAGGGTCTTTCTAGACTTAACTTAACATTCCATAGCTAGATGCACTAACGGAATTCTCATCTGACCTCGTTTACTCGGAATGTTGACAATAGTCAAACTTAGGCCTTAACTTGAAGGTTAAAATAATCGCTTGCACGATGATGAGTGGTAGAGTTGAACTAATTTGAGGCCTATTTGGCTCAATAATTAGTGTCCTCAAAGTCTAATTTTGTTAAGTTCTGATGAAACTATGATGATTTGTAGCGATAAACTCTAATGGACATGGCAAGGATGAATGTTTGAAATAAAGGCCAAAAGTGTGAAAGGAAATGCAAAATTTACATAGATCATCGCCAAGTAACAAAGGTGAATCGCCTAGTGAGAAGGACCTCGCCCAAAGTGATAGTTCACAACATTTTTATTTATCAAGAAAGATTAGTGAACTCCAAAAGAAAAGGTGACTCACAGAATGACAAAGGTGACCTTCCTAAGCATTGTAGAATGTAACAGTACAGGGAGAAAATTGAAGGATTGAAAGGGAGACCAAGGTGGTGCTCAGCGATATGCCAAACATGCAAGACAGACTCAAACAAGACCAATGAATAAAATTCAAACTCCTGACGCCTTAAGAAAGAGGAGACAAGTTGAAGCATGATTGGCGATTCATTGAATAAACTCTATGAGCCTGACTAGTATCACCCAAAGGGTAGCGACCTGTGTTTTTGGGACAAATTTTGTAAAACTATAAATAGCCCAAAGGAAAGAGATAAAAAAAAACTTATTTTTTAGTGAGAGTTCATAATTTCTAGTTATGAGAGTGACACAGAGAAACACTTCACTTTGTGAAGAGCACTTTCTAGTTTTTGGGGTTTTTTTAACTTTGCTCTTGAATTCGATAAATTAAAGTTGAATCCAAAGTGGGTTTTCTTGTAATTTCTTAAGTTTATGTTACGCATGGATGCTTCCATGGAAGGTACATTTTCTTTGATTCTTGAGATAGGTGGCTAAAACCCCAAGATCTAGGGGTGCAATTATGGGGTTAAGTGTTTATTTAATGTAGTAGGTATTGTGTTATGCTTTGTTTTGTTGTTGTTCATACATGATTTTAGGATAATTAGCATGGGGTCAACTTATGAGTTATGGTTGAAAACTTAATTCCTAATTCAGATCTCTGGTCAATGCTCAAAAGAGATTAATGACAGTGGATAATTTGTCTGATACTAGAAATTTAAGTTTGATGTATGTAACTTGCCTGAAAATAGAGATTATGGGTCAGAAATTTAGGTTTAGATTAGCATACTTAAAGATGACCTAGCCAATTCATGAATGTTCGTCTCTATAGAGCAGTACAAATACCGCTATGTGACATTGATTTTCAATTCCCGCACCATTAAATTGCTTGTTACTTCTTAAATTTTCCGTAATTTCAATTTAATTATGACAATTGATATCTAAATCCATTCGTTAAATTGGTGGAATAATCCCCTAACTTGCTTTTCTACTACAAATGAATGATTTTACAATCCAAATTTTTAGCAAAATTCTCTACAATATACCATTCTCTATGCAATACAACCCTGACTCTTAGTTGGGTATTTTTATTGACTACAATCATTGTCCCATTTAATTTGTTTTTAACAGGAAATTTGAGTGTTATAAAAAATGGCTTCACTACTAGGGAATAGTGGTTAAGAATTCTTTTTGATAAATTAGTTTGTAAATTTGTTTGGTTGTAGAAGATTGTTATTTTGTGTTGTTGTTGGCTGATTTGTAGGTATAATGAAATGAGTGACCATGGTAGTGACAAGGAAAGTCACTATGGCCAAAACGACAAGATGTGTTATTTTAATTATATCCATATAAAAATTGCTCAAACCACAGGAGCTATCTGGATACCTCTCATAGCCAAGAGAACTGTGTTTTATGTAACCAGAGCAATGCTACAATTGCTCCAACTAAAAGGATTTTTTGGGATTCTAGCTAGTGAGTTTCCCGATGAACACCTTAGTAATTTTGTGGAGGTATGTGAACTATTTGTGTTCAAGAACATCTCGCAAGAGTCCGTGAGGTTGACGTTATTCTCATTCTGTTTAATGGGTGAAGCTGCAAGATGGTTCATGGAATTTCCAAATGATTTTGTATCTTTGTGGGAGGAGTTGAATGATGATTTCTTAGAGAGATCTTTCCATCCTCCAAGAGAGTTACACTTTGAACCGACATCCAAAATTTCAAGTGCATTGGAGGTGAACCTCGACATCAGACTTAGCTGACATTCAAGAAATTACTTTTTCAGGTCTCCGGTGTTCCATATAATTTGTTGTTGCAATACTTCTATTGAAACCTTGATTCAATCAATAAAGGTGTGGCTGATCATCTAGTCCAAGGAGGATGAATGAGACAAACGTATGATCCGACTACATTGTTGCTAGATGGCATGACCATAGTTAATCGAGCATGGCATAGTAGTATATCAAGTGGCTAATCTACAACTGAGTTTGAGCAAAGAAAAAATTGAGAAGGACAATGAACGAGATGAAAATGTGGCTAAAATGATGACCCAACTCAATTTGGTTTCTAAACATGTCATGGGAGGTGGACATAAATCGGTGAATATTGTTGGAACTAATAGTGGGCAGTACCCGAATAATGCCAAGTTTGAGGCATTATACAATGAAGATGTTCAATATTTGGGAAACCAAATGGGGGTTCTAACCCAAACAATCAACAACAAGGAGGGAACCAAGCTTGGAACAAGGATAGAGATAACGGTTAAAAATATTTGCGGGATTAAAATTGGAGAGATAGGGAGGCTGACAAGGATAGATATATGCCACCTCATGTTCGTCAATGACCCAAAAACCCAGTTGAGCTAGAACGAAACCGAACTGAGGAAATGCTCACAAGGATCTTCAACAAGGTTGAACGGTTTGACAAACTTTTGAAGGAGTTAGAAATGACTTCTCCACTTTATCCCAAAAAATTACCTCTCATTTGGTATCTATTAACCAGCTGGAGACCCAATTGTGCCAGATCTTCACTCATCTCAATCCATGGTAAAAGGTAACATTACCTAGTGACTTCGTCTCGAACCCCAAAAATGAATGTTGAGGAAATGAGAACTATATCGTGCCACGACATTAAATAAGGTTCTTCATGGGAGGAAAACCAAGTCTTCACTTTTGTTTTATTGCTTTAAATAATGCATGAATGAGTACAGGCTGAAAATAAGTTCAAAAGTTGAAAAAGGAACATTAGGCAATGTCAAAACCTCATTAGTGATCCGCCAAAGGAAATTCATCAAACACATTAGGCGAAATTAGTCATGACCGCCAAGTGTGCCTGGTACAAAAAGACCAAGGGTCTTTTCAAATTCAAAAAGATAACCCTTTAGGATCCTTGAGCCCTTTAATTTCCTCTCTCTTGCAATACCTTGTTTGAGTAATTATGAATATTTAGTGTGTGATTTCTAAGTGCGTGGAGTGCATTTTCTTGCTATAGCAATCGATCCAACCATCTTCTCATGTGTTTCCGAATTTCACTTCATATTGAGGTTGGTTTTCGATTTTCATTGTGCATTTTTATCTTTAAATCACAATGTGTGTATGGGATTGAAGCCATTTGATGATTATTATTGTTAGACTTCATTGGGTAGCCTTATAATGTGTGTATTGAAGTGTGCCCATGAACTAATTGCCTCTATGTTGCCTATAAATTGCTAATCTTGAATATATTCGTTAAATGTCAAAATTGAAGCTATAAATTTAGTGGTTCTTGATTTAATTTAAGGTGGGTTAAGTCTAAGCAGCCTAGTGTTGACCCAATTGCATGATTTTGCTCAATGATAGATCGAGTGATGACTTTCTTAAGGGCTAATAGTCAATTTGAGAAATACTTTGCAATATCTTGGGTGGGGGATCTGAGTTCTCACGGGTAAATAAGCATGTAGGTGGATTGTAATGATGTTGGGGACCTAGTTTTGTTGCGTATGTTAGGTTTAGCAGTAAAAAATTAGGCTCTACGCTGAACATCTCCAGTTCGACGGGCTTTTCTTGGCTTACAAAGGAGGTTAGGCGAATCGTCGAGTAAGCCTAGCTCGACTTCTTATGTGAATATGTGATCTTAGGCACTGTCAATTTTTGTGAGCTCAATGGAGCTCGCCTATCCTTATAGGTGATCCTCCTTCCCATAAGGCAAGCCGCTAGGTATTTTTGAATTGTGATTCTAAATGAGTTTAACTTCATATAACCTTCATTGATTCTATGTTTCTAGGTCATAGCTAGAACAAAGTGCAAACAGGTGGTGACATCAGACATAGAGTTCCATAGAGACTCTCCTCCTCCCCATCCACTGAAAATGCATAGGGGTCTCTTGATTAATGAACTTTCTGAGGCCCCTCATGTTCAACAAGACACTCTTCACACTCCAATAAGTGCGGGTAAAAATCTGAGGAAGCATATTGCAAATAAACAGATCAATGTTCGCTCCATTATAATATCACATCTGTAAGATCCAACCCCTACTTCTTGTGTTCTCCTGATCATAGCTCCATGGTCCCTAAAATGGCTCAAGGAAGAAGGAGAAAGTACATACTTAGGAGAAAAGGTTCTCAACTGAAGTGGCGATGAGCGATCACCCGACTATATGGGAAATAATCAAGTTCCATAAATTGGAACAGTTCAAAAAGCTCAGGAAACCCTATGTGCCAAAATAGTTAGGGAATTCTAGGACACCTATGCCAAGGCCATGCCTATGAAGATAAAGGGCATTTTTTGAAAACCCCTGGATGAAGTAGAAGTGCGGGGAAAATGGTTCAGTGTCATGCAGGTGAGATTAACACATTACTATGCACCCCATCCACTTATGTTGGTACACACCATATCTAGATGTGTATGCAGCTTGATGCAGTGAAAGGGTAGTTGGCCCCATTGATATCTAATGACTCATCTCCCTCTTGGATGGTTGGTAGTGGCTAGGCTTTATCAATAGCAAAATCATGTCATCTCAAAATTAATCGATCCTTGGACATCCTAAGAAAGTGCTAGTAGGCACTATCATCGAATAAGAGCATATCAATATCGATACCATTGTTGTTGAGGAGATGTTGCTACTCGCCTGGCAAGAGAAGACATCCTTGCCTTTTTCCAGTTCTTATTACTTAACTTTGGAAGAGAGCAGGAGTTCACTTTTGAGGAAAGGATTACACCAGCCAATTCCACTGACATTTGGAGGATTGAGGTAGAGTATTTACGAGACGGTATGGCTTAAAGGAAGTGGCCACCACCAGAAACTGTGCCCATAGTTGATCCATAGGCTCTAGCATTTAAGGCTAGCACACCTATTCGTTCTATGGAGTAGGCAAGTATACCTTCCTATCATGTTGTGCCTTCTTTTTCTAGTTACCCTACTACTTCTTCTATCAATTTTGTTGATGGTGTGCCTACTCCTACTCCTACTAATTGTCCCCCCTTGACCCAGGAAATAATTTACCAAATGGACAGTTTTTCCCGATCTGCAAATATTAGAGCCGTAAGGATAGAGAAGGACTAGCCTGGGCTAATTGATAGGGCTATTGAGAAAGCCTTGACAACTTTGTAGGATAGGGTTACTAGGTGTGAAGGTTCAGTTAAGGCCCATGATTTTTTATTAGACAACCTCACTTCGAGATCAGAGGCCTAGGAGAAGGCCTAGGGTAGTTTTGGTACACTAGACACCGTGAGGGTGAGCTTTCTACTTTGCGAGCATATGTGACTCAATTCCACTCCATAGACCTCTCTATGCAATGGGTCAATGTTCCTTTACCTAGTGTACCAGGCTTTTTGCAACAGATAATTCCATTTACCGAATGTACTTCTAGTGTGCAGCCTGAGAAAGTTGCGATTGTTGATGATGTTATTATCGATGTTCAGAGGGCCAATGGTGATTTGGTCGAGGATACATTTGAGGAGTAGCTGAGGAGTGAGAATGTTGAACATGGAAAACATAAAAACTCTAGAAGATGCAAGAGACTGAGGAGGTAATTGTTCAGGCCACCCTGGGCTGATAACATCTAGAGGCTTCAGCAGTTGGCACCAGTGGAGTCTCTTCATACTCCACTATTCCTCCGGTGATATTGTTGTCGGGGACTAATGCCTCGGGTGATGCTTCCCTTCCAGAGACTCCATATGAGAGTTCTACACAGGGTTAGCCTGTAAGGGGGACCTTTTTAGTCTGCCTCATGTACTTTATTATCTTTTCATTGATGATACAACATATTTCTTTTTGGTGTGTGATTTTTGAGCCAATATTCCCCTTTTAATTTTTATTTTTGGATGATTGTATTAGTTTATTTTTCTGTATATTAGAGTGTTTCCTTTGGTTGAGTGTATCTTTGTTTCCTTTATTATTTTCTCTCAAATTTGCAACCCCCTATAAGTTTTGAAAATTGTGAATTGCTTGAGTTTTCATTGATATGATTCGAGGATCGATTTTGTTATATCTATGTCTTGAATAGTATCATGATGAATATAATTTCTATTGTTGGTGTTGCGGGAATGAAATCGATGTGGTTGTATTTTTGAGCGATCTCTTTGAATTTTTTATTGACTAGCTGCATTTAGATGTGAGCCTTGCAATAAACATCGTACATACGCTTTTAATCTTTTCCGGATGTAATAAATGAGTGAATTTTGAAATTCCATGTGTGGTGACGTATTACTTGAAAGCATGTGGGTGGAGTCCTATAATTTGCCTTGTTGGCCAAATTAAAAAAATCCTTGTGAATGTAAGGCATGATCATGGGCAACAATTCTAAAAGAAACCCAAATTTCATATCTTTTGTGACTACCTTGTGAGGCTATGCATCAATTTCGGCACCATTTGAGCTTAAGTATTTGTTGACAAAACCAAACTAAAATCTCTTGAGCCAAATTGTCTTTACCTTGTCACCCAAAATCCTCTTTGAAGCATTACTATGCTTGAATGGACAACTTAGGCCAAAATCCTAAGTTGGGGTTGTGCAAAGGAAGGATTAATGAAAGCCAAGTGAAGGGTAAAGAAATATTAAATGAGACTAAACTTTGGAATTGTTACAAAAAAAAGGAACCCCTCCCTGAAAAAAAAGTATGGTGATGAAAACATTGTGAAAATGGAAATGAAAAAGAGAAGTGGTGAAATAAAGGGGATACCAAATAAAATGAGTGAAAAGTCAAAGTTTGAGTTATCTATTGTTAAAGAATAAAGAACTTTAGCAGAGGTGAAGATAATTGCAACAATGTTTTAAAAAAGTGAAGTCACCGAGCCATATTGACCATTCTGTAAACGTCATCCCTTTACAAGCCTAAAATACCTTTTAGATCTTTCATAAACTAGGTTGCGTGATGATTGAATAATATGGGCAAACCTATGGGACGAAGCTTGCATGTATTTCTCTTTTGACAGAGTGAGAGTTGCATTAATTCCTTATTTCTTGGTTGATTTGCTTTGTGAGAGCATAGAATCGTTCTTGATGCGAGGAAACTTGAATGCATTTATTAGAACATGGTCTTGCATTACAAAAGAAGCTAAAGTGAGCTCGAAGTTGTGTTGAAAGCCGCTAGCATCATTTGAAGATATTTTTATCATAATTGAGTGTAGCATGTTGTTGAGAGTATTCTTGTGATTGCACATGCATGTTAGCTCTCAGTGAATATTGTTTAAGACACCCTCATTGAGCTAATTGTGTTATTGATTTACTTGAGGACAAGCAAAAGTTTAAGTTGGGGGTGTTGATGAGTGGTAGATTTTTCACTCATTTAAGTCCTATTTAGCTCAATAATTAGTGTCCTGATGATATTATGATGATTTGCATCTGTAAAGGCTAATGGACAACGTAAGGATGAACGTTTGGAAGAATGGACAAAAGTGTGAAAAGAAGTGCAAAATTTAAATTGATGATCGCCAAGCAAGAAAGGTAGATTGTCGAGTTAGCATGATCTCGCCCAAAGTAAAAGTGCACAACCCTTGTGTTTATCGAGATAGGTCAGCAAACTCCAAAACAAAAGGCGACGTGCCAAATGAGAAAGGTGACCTTTCTAACCATCACCGAAAGGGACAGTGCAAGAAGGAAAACTTAAGGCTCGAAAGGCTAACCAAGGTGGTACTCATCGATATACCAAACGTAAAGGGTAAACTCGAATGAGTCAACTAAATGCATGCTAAAGCAAGAGAACACGAGCTGAAGCATGATCGGCGATTCGTTGAATGAACTCTGTGAGCCCAACTAATTCCACCCAATGGTTAGCATGCTAAGTTTTGGGTCAAATTTTGGGAAACGATAAATAGCTCAAAGAAGAGAGAGAGAGAGAGAGAGAGAGAGGGAGGGAGTTATTTTTGAGTGAGAGTTTAGAATTTCTAGTTTTGAGAGTGAGAGTGAGAAACACTATACTTCGTGAAGAACGTACACTTTCTATTTTTTGGGGTTTTTCAACTTTGCTCTTTAATTTGACAAATTGAAGTTGAATCCAAAATGTTTTTTCTTTTAATTGCTTAATTTCATGTTACCCATGGTTCATTTCACATAAGGTATATTTTCTTTTCTTTTTGTGATGGGTAGCTAAAACCCCCCAAGTCCTAGGGGTGCAATTATGGAGCTGGGTGTTGATTTAATGTAGTGGGTATTGTGTTATGTGATGTTTTGTTGAAGTTCATACATTAATTTGGGCTTATTAGCATGGGGTTAACTTATGGGTTAAGTTTACAAACTTAATTCCTACTTCCCATCTCCAGTCGATGCTCGAAATAGATTGATTGGAGTGGGTAATTAGTCTGATACTAGCAAGTTAGGTTTGATGTTTGTAACTTGCTTCAAAATAGAGATTAAGGGTCGGATCCATTTGTCCTACTTATGCATCGAAAGAAAGAGTAGAGTAAGGAATTCGATTTTTTTGTATAATATATCTTTCAGATTGAAAGGAGATTCTATGCAAAGATGCTATAAGATCGTAGGAAGATTAGCGTCATTAAAGGTGACCTAGCCTATTCATTAATGGTCATCACTATAGAGAAGCACAAATACCCCCTATGTGACATTAATTTCTGTCATGACCCGGGGTTACCCCCTAGACGTAACAAGGCATAGTTGAACTCGAAGGGGTCACATACAATCCCTTGGCATAATCATACACATAATGTCATAAGAAATAATGCAGAAAATTAAAACTTTCTAAACAAAAGTCAAATTTCAAATTTCATATATAAAGAATTGTGGAAATACTAGACTTGTCTCATTAAAATCATCTAACGTAAGAGTACGAAATTAGGGACTTAACCCTTTACATCATTGAAAGTCTTAACATAAGAAAGTACTAATTACTAAGACTAAAATAAAATATATGGTTCTCAAACAGGAGGACTCACCAAAAATTAGGGAATAGTCGACCCAAACTTTACTTTGAAGAAGTAGGTAATAGATCAACGTCCAGGACCTACACTAATAGTATGAAGAAAAGAAGGGGGTTAGCACAAATGTGTACTAAGTACGGAAACGTTCATAAAATCATTTAAATATGCCAAATAGGACATTTTTTTCTTGGGAATATGCATTTATCAAGGTTGGACAGCCAATATGCATTTTCAAACATAGAAGACAAGTTATAGTCACAATACACTCATAACATAGTAATATCAATACCTTAGCAACCTCTAAGTACACTTGTGCAATGTATGGTTGGCCTCCCATAATAACAACCTTACCAAGCATCCCTTGAAACCACATATTCACTACCATAGTCTTCAAGCTTATCAAAATACATAGTCATAAATGAGGAATTATACAAGTACATGAACTAAACATAAGGAAAGTCATATGTTCATATATTATCATACCATAAGGAAACCTTTCCACAACATCCTAATAAGTCTCCTTGTGCAATGTAAAACTGAAGTCTCATACCCCCACTCCTACCAAGTAAACCCATTAAGAAGTCATATTATAATTCTTATCATATTCATTATCTTATTGTTATTAGGGAATATTAGCCATACCTGACATAGACCATGTGAGCTACATGGAATCTGGTGTCATATAACCCCACACCGAAAGAAGGTGTTCTTACTTGCCGAAGGTAGAATTAATTATATTTAGCTTCTAAGTTGATCCACTAGCTAAGTCCTATGTTTGGAACATAGTTATGGGATAGAGAGACTGCTACTATAAACCAAACCTATTGCATTAGTGGAGGAGCTTCCATCTCATGAGTTTACTATAGATGACCCAACCTATTGCATTAGAAGAGGGGCCTTTTCCTCATTGTCCATATTGACTCGGTACTAAGCATTATTTTCCAATTATACATAATTGATATGAAATTATATCTACATGTGTGAAGCCATACTTTACCCTTCGTTCAATACAACTCAACAAATAGCTCATAGATTTATTTAAGTGAGAACTACTTTTCACCTTAGAATCATCATTGTAGGGTGAGTAACGTTCACCTCATTATTCGTATTGTTTTCATGAGAACTTGCCCTTCAATCAACACAATAACATCAATATCATTCTAGACAATTTATACATAAACATGTGTAAGGATAGGGGAAATTAGTCTTCCAATGACACCTCAATTCTCACAATAGTCATAGGATTCTCACCTTTCAAATGAGTTCATAAGTTCATCAATAACTTGTTAACAATCATGAACAATCCCTCACAATTTACCCCTTGCAAGGTCACGAACCAAGTCTCACACTTTCATTTAGGATATACAATCATCAACATAAATAAGGCAGGGTTTCATAACCAAATTAAAATAACCACAATACATAGTAGAAATCACCTTGCATCAATACCTTCATTGACATTCATGAAATTGGGGTCATGGGGTAGTTGATGGGTTCATGGGGAGTTTTACTATAAAATTACCATTAAAACATGAAATCATCCATAATATACATCAAATAACATAATAAAAACGTTTTTAGGAAGAGCCCATGACTAGAATAAAAATCCTAGTTTTTGAACAATAAAACCCATTTTCCAAATTGAGCTGAGAGGGCTTCATGGAGGAAGGTATTCCATGAATCAAGGTTCCCATTCCTTGTTTAATGTTAACCCACGAAATTTGAGTGAAGATCTTGACATTTGAACCCTAATCTTGACCTTCTCCTTTGTTCTTCAATAGAGGAACTTCTTAGAGAGAGAAGAGAGAATTTGGAAGATATTTTTGGAGTTATGAGAATTCTTTCGGACCGTAGGTGGGACTACGGAGTGTGTTGTGCTTCCGTCATTTGGGTCAGAGAGGGGAGGTTCAAGGCCATGGTGAGGGGACTAAGTATCAACTCACGAGGCCTATCCACGGAGCGTGAACTGGTCCACGGACTGTGCTTCACATCCGTGGAAAGGGGCTGAGACATGGAATATTTGGGGGATTTTGGTGTAGGGTAAGGCTAGACTCACGACTCCCATCTATGGGGCGTGAGTCAGTCCACGCCTCGTGGTCCTTGGCTCGTGAATGAAGCTGCATGTGGCAGCTTTTGGAGCAACCTCTTGGCTCTCATCAAGGACTTTTGGCGGGTCCATGTGGGAGCCTTTCCTTGACGTATAAGATCTAGGACCCTAGTACTAGGTTAGGGAACTTATTTTAAGACCCTCACCTTACGTAGTAACTTCATTAGACTACTAGACTACATGTTAAGTTCTAGCTTGCCCTGTAGCATTTTCCCAGAGTGTTACAACTTCCAACCCCGCACCCTTAGATTGCTTGTTTCTTCTCTCATTTCCCATAATGTAAATTTAATTGTGACATTTTATAACCAAATCATTTCCTTAAATTGGTGGAATCATCCTACAACTTGTTTTTACTCCAACAAATGATTGATTTTACAATCCTACATTCTTTATAAAATTCTCTATGATATACCATTCTCCGTAGGATTTTCAAACCTGACTCTTAGTTGGGTATTTTTATTGACTACGACCATTGTCCCTTTTAATTAGTTTCAAAGAGGACATTTGAGCTTTATCACACTGAAAGCCTTGAAAATCGCTACTAGACTAAGGTGGCCCTTTTGGAGTTGATGGAATCATCAAAATTGGATTTTGAGGTCATCTTTTTAAACTTTTGATCGAAACTGACCATTCAAGGTTCAGAAGCTACGAAACACTAAAACTCACACAAAAACCAACCAAACGACCAGGTGACCCAACTATCAGTCCCAGCAAGTCATAAATGACTTGGTGTGGCTATAATAATGCTCTAAACGATAAAAAGGAGGCATAAACAAAAATAAATGACTCAGAGATCATTACACAACTGAAGTTAGATCACCAATGCATTTCTTTAACAAGAACACATAAAACATTGGAAGCACTAATGTTAACTCTAGAGGAAAGTCCAACTCATAAGCCACATTACCAAAATGCCTCAAAATATTATATAGGACCACATACCGGGGACTTAGCTTCCTTTTCTTACCAAACCGTATCACCTCCTTCATGGGATAAATCTTCAAATAAACATAACCATCAACAAAAGAATCAAGCTCTCTCATCCTCACATCCGCATAAGATATTTTTTTCCACTCTAGGTCACTCTTAACATATTACTAATAAGTCAAAATTTATTCATAGCCTCATCAACTTACTCGGGTCCTATCAAAGACACCTCACCAACTTCAAACCAACAAATAAGAGACCTCAACATCCTACTATAGAGCGCCTCAAATGGATCCATCTGAATATTAGAGTGACAACTATTATTATAAGAAAACTCAGTTAAAGGATAATAATCATCCCAATTACCCATAAAATCAATCGCACAAGCTCTTAACATATCCTCCAACGTCTGAATACTCCATTCAGACTGACGATCTGTTTGCATGTGAAAAGTTGTGCTAAGCTTAACCTAAGTACCAATACCTCATAGAAATGATCTCCAAAATTAAGAAGTCAACTTAGTCCCCCTATCTGAGATAATGGACAATGGCACACCATGCAATTTAACTAAATCCTTAATGTAAAGTCCATCATAATCCTCGATTGAATAGAAAGTCTTAACTAGAAGGAATTGTTATGACTTAGTCATCCGCTCTACAACCACCTAAATACAATCATGCTGATGATGTGTATGAGCTAAACATGTGATGAACTTCATATTCAAGTCTTCCAACTTCCTAGTAAGAATAATAATATATTGATTCATACTACCTGATTTCTTATGCTCAATCTTAACTTATCAGCAATGTGGACACTTACACACAAAATTCACAATATCCTTCTTCGTCTCATTCCAACAATAGATTTTCTATAAATCCTGGTACGTCTTAGTAGCCCCTAAGTGAATAGAATATTGAGAACTATGAGCTTCTGATAGTATTTATTGTCATAACGCATCACCATTTGAAACACATAACTGACCTTGATAAATAAGAACACCATATCCCCCTTAGGACAAAGCCTCAAAAACATTTTCGACAACTGCTTCCTTAAGTTTAACCAAAGTCTTATCATCTCCTTGCTTTACCTTCACATTTGACACAATAGATGATTCTGACTCATTCTAAACAATAACTCCACCATACCATAATCAACTAAATGAACTCCCAAATGAGCAAGCCCGTGAACATCACGAACTAACTCATATTTCTCATGGACAACCTACTAAGAGAATTTACAACTCCATTTATTTTACTATGATGATAAAATATTGGATTGAAATGTTACCAAGTTATGGCCTTACACGCCTTTGTATTGGTAGTAAATTTAGTCAAAGTAACAATGCAACATGATGATAAAAGATTGGATTCAAGTCCCATAACAATTATCGACTAACTCAACTTTATATGGATAAGACATTGAGTTTGAGTATCAATGTACCATAGTGATGATATAATGATGACTAAGAAAAAATTAATATATTTTTTATTTAAAGTCATGAAATTTGTCTCATTGAATTTTCTCAATTCTCTTAAAAATGTGATAACACTACATCATAAGTTAATTTTGTCCAATTGATTTGCTTCATTCCATCGTATGAATGTGGTAGTTTGAAAGATAACAAGTGATTGAATATATAAATAAAGTCCTGGAGGGATAAAATTTTAATCAATATTATTGTGGTAATTATAAAAAGAAAGAACACTATGGGTTCTCCAAATAGTCCTTAAAATTGTGAAGCCAATTTTTATCATTAAATGGTATGAAAGGTCATTAGACATGAGGTTATTGTGGAATCTAATAATTTGATAAGTTTATAAATCCTACATCAAAAGAAAGGAAGATAAAGTGATGGTACACTAGACCTTTCAAAGGGATATTGAGGTGTGTCATGCAAAAATGATAAATTTTAACGACATGACAATGAGCTTATAATACAAATTTATGAAGCACATATAAATGGTTAGTCCATTCCCTGAAGAGAATGTTACTTGTGATAAGTATCATGAATGCTCAACCATTCTGAAAGTGAATGGGTCAAGAAGTTTATAAATGCATTATGAATTGGATACATGTCACAACTCACCTCTACATGAGGTTTGAGAGAAATAAATAAACTTTTAGCATAAATGGTCATAATTCATGTACTTTTGTACGTCATAAATATTATGATATTTTTTATTATGAACTATCGAAAGGGAAAAAGAAAAATTAATTATTACCTATAAATATTGGTCATGACCAAAATAATATTATTGTGTGACAACACAAATTTATCATGGTTGTATGCCCATGATGTGATAAAAGTAAAGAAAGAAACATGTCTTGCTTATAGTAATTTTGACCATGACAATGATAATATAAATTTCTCCTTTGAAGGAAATATTTATCATACGGATGGTGTCATGGAATATATGATAGTACACAAAATTAATTGTTAGCTCTAAAGAGCTACTGTGTTACTATTGGAGAAATAATATTGGGGTTGTATTACGTCTCAAAAGAAACATTTTATGTTTTGGAGGAATTAAAAAAAAAAACTAGAAGATTTAATATCTTCAGATTACAGCAATCAGTGGGTTATAAATTATATATCATCATATATTATTAAAAGTGAGAAGCTCCAAAGTGTAAGTTGGATTACCATTTTACCCTTATATCAAATTAAAATGATTAAATATTAATAATTTAATTAATAATAAGATAGTTTGAATTCCAAGAGTTGCACTTTAATTCCTTGGTTATGGCATGACAAATTTCTTTTCTTATTACTATACGTTACTAAATTTAGTAACCAAAAATAATGGCTAAATGTTTTGTTCACAGCATTAAGTACACGAAGGCAAATATTAGGAACTATTCACAAGTAAAAATTCTTCTCATTAATTGAATAGTAATTTTTATGTAGTAAATTAAAATTTAATCAACTAGTAATAATTATTAATTACATGTAATGGGTGAATAAGACATTATACTCACTCAATTCTCCAAAACCAAATGACAACTATAAAGAATTTGCTGAGGTGGAATCATTTATTTAAACATGAGTTTTCAAGGTTTTTTTTTTAAAAAAATCTTCTTTATGATTTTCATCAATTTGTTTCTTTTTTTTTAATTAATATTATTTTCTACTTCTTTTGGACTTCCATCAGTTAAAAGAACTTTTCATATTCTTTTATCTTCTATAAAAACCAATACTTTTAGCCTTTGGTCCATTATCAAATTATTATATGCTTTAATTTTTTCCTAAACCTACTCATTTTTTGGTTTATTCTTAGCAATTTCTTCAACAAAGGTATATTATTTTTATATTAGTTTTTTTAATTAACTTTCCATTAAATTAAGTACATATAACCATTTTTCTTTATGTTGTGTAGACCATTATTTTTTTCTTAATAATTTTTGTTCTCTTTTGAACTTTGTTGTTCATTGTTTGTGTTTTCAATCTTCTGATCATCTTGTGAAATTCTCGCATATGTCCAATCTATTCATTCTCTTATCTATTATTTTAAAAAATTATACTAATTAACATAAAATACGCATGGAACAAACTCATTCGAGAACTAATATTTATATAAACAGTTATTTGTCTTTTCCTCTTGTTTGTTTTAAATAAATATGGGCTTGATGATGGAATCACATGCAAAAGTAACTAGAAGTTTATTGGAATAAAGATCAATTGGCATGACCGGTTGGCTATTCTTGTTCAAATTGATGCAAAAGTAATTGAGAGTTCACGTGGCTATATATTAAAGAAATAAAAGATTCTTCAAGACTTTTTTTGTATTATTTGTTCTCTTGATAAAATATCAATGTACCAGCTAAGGTTGGAATTGTATCCCCTGAAATTTTAAAACATATAAAAAGGTGAATATGAACTTGCTTACCTATCATGTGGATCGTTTACAATTTATATAGTTTTAATAGTTGTATATATGGGATGGTCACATGTGCTTTATTGTCAACTTAAAATTTAGTTTTTATAAGGTTGTTTGCCAGAGTACTAAAATTAAAAGCACGGTTTCAAATTATAAAATCATGTTTTAATGCTAGTTGACTTAGCGGAGATTGTACGCCATCAATTATAATCAAATCATTGGTTATGAGAACAAAACTTCCAAATAAAATTTTTTTATTACTCGGTTGGTCATTTTTAGAAAGTTTCGTCATTTGACCTTTCCCCCTCCCGATGTCAACTCTGAGTGTTTTATGATTGCATTTTGAAAAGTTAGTTTTGAACTTTGATTTTAGAGTTGAGAGTTTTGTAAGATGTCAGTTTGAAAGGCTAATTTTGTTTTAAAATAGGTTTTTGGTGTCTTTTTGAGTTTCGGGTGTCGAAATGGAATTCTATGTATTCCATCAGTCCCAAAATGTGAAATCTGATTTGTGTGAGTTATCAGTCTTATATTCAGAGTCTTTTTGAGGATTTGAGGTCTTAAGTTTTGAAATTATAGAAATTTAACCTTTCGCCTGATTTCGGTTAACATTCGGGGTTCGGATGATCGGATAGGAATATTGAGAGTTCCATTAAATATAGGGGATAACTTTAGGCTTTGATGAGGTGTTTGTTGATTATTAAGAGTTTCCAAGCTTGTTTTAGTCTTTTTAGGCATTGAGTTAGTTTCTTGTAGTTTTCACGAATTTTGGATAAGGAGGCCAGGGATTTGTGTTTTGATGGATCCATTGAGGTTTGAAAGTCGAGTATAATTTATTTTTATATGTGGTTTGTGTACATGGGGTTAAGAATAAATCTCAAGGGTCATTTCGATGTTTTGAGAGTTGGTTGAATATGATGGTGTCTGCAGACCTCACTTTTGTGAAAGTCAGTCGCTTGGGCAAGCTTTGCAAAAGTGAAGGGGGCTTCACTTTTAGGAGAGACACCTTTTTGCGGGATTTTCTTTTGAGATCCCATAGTTGCTTTTTGTGACATTAGTGAAGGGGGGTTTTGACCTGCCATTTTCGGGGTTTAAGCCCTTATTTTGCAGTTTTGAGATAGGGAAACCCTTGAAGGTTATTTTTGAGAGGATTATTTGTGCAAAATAATTTAGGTAAGATTTTATGATCTTAAAACTTCATTTTCCTTTGATTTTTTATAGATTCTAACATCAAAATTTGAGATTTTTATTAGTAAATGGCAAGGTTTTTTACAAACTCAAGTTCTAAACAAAAATGAAGATTGTGAACTAATTTTAAGTCATTCTTCGAAATGATTTACACTTTTGAGTTCCTTAGGCCTTGAATAACATTTTCAAGTATCAAATTTTTGAATCAAAACCTTATCTGCGGAATTGTGTTTTGAGTTGATTGACCCATATTTCAAAGAAATTGATGTAGGTGTTGTTGTTTCCAGAGATTTATTGTGAATACTTGATTGATATAGATTGTGTGGCTTTGGACATTGGTCAGCAGGGGAAGACTCAACTCTTGGGGTGATTATTGATTGATTTAAGTCAAGTTATCTCTTGAACCTTGTATTCTAGTAGAATGCATGTATTCTCTTCGTTGTTTGTGTGTGGGGAGTAATGGGAATGAGGTGCAGGATTAATTGTCCACTTGATAAATCTTAATGAATAAAAAAGGATTCAAATGAAAAGGCTTCACATGACTATATGAATTGCGTTGTTGTGACCCTTATTGATTGATTGATGAAATGCTTGATAAAATAAATGTGGACTTGAATTAAGTGAATTGTTGTCTCTTCCATATGGTGTGACATTACTTTTGTGCATTGATTGTTGAACACCATGATGAGACATGTTAAGGTTTGATGTCGAGGTCATTTCCAGCAAGTGTTTATAATGCTGAGGTCATTACCGATGAGTGATATAATGTAACGCCTCAAATTTTGGAAAAATAAGAAAGGACTTTTTAGGATGCAGTCTGGTTCTAAAGGTCCCATCTATGAACCGTAGAAGCCTCTATGGGCCGTAGATGGAAACCGTAGAAAGAGGAAAACTATTTTATTTAAAACCATGTCCTAGTACCGCTTTTACGGTTCATCAGTATGGTATGTCAAGTGATCTACGAGTCGTAGATAGGTCTCGTATGTAAGTCCATGATAGTAAAATTTTAGGTCCAAGAATTGAATCCTACGATTAGGGTCTACGGACCGTAGGAGGTCCTAAGAACAATAGAACGATCCCGTCAAAAGTTAAGTGATTTCATGGTCCAGTACTTGGTCTACAATTGACCAGTAAAGTGGTCGGAACCATAGATCTAGTCCGACAGTTAATTTCAAAGTTCTTTTGGGTCTTTTCCTAATTTTAAAAAATAATACTATGTCATTTTGTCTTGTAGCCTAAGCCCAATATAAAATTTCTAAGTCCTAAAGCTACCCACTTCAACCCAATTCTCCTAATTTCCAAAAAAAAACTAACCAAGTTCATTCCCCAAATTCCTCTCAACCTAAGGAAGAAGAAGAGAAACTAGGATTAAATTCAAGTCTCTAATTCACCCTTATTTGTGGGCTTTGAGTAGCAAGGTATGTGGGTATTCACCGATGGAATTCATCCTCCCAAGGTGTTCCCAAGGTTTTCAATTTTTCAATTCAATTTCAATTAATCAAGTTAGGCTGTCAATTCAATATTTAGGGGCTTCAATCAATTATGATTTATAATTGTTGATTAAGGATTTCTATGCATGATTTGATGTTAATAAATGATATTTTTTTGAAATTATGTTGACCTGTGCCTAATTTATGATTTTCAACTATGAACATATGATGAACCCATGAACTATAAATTTTTTTATAATCATGCATGTCTTATGAAAATTACGGTCATGATGATAGGGTGATTTTAGATGAAAGTATCAATGTTATTGTGGAAGGATTTTTCACATATGAATATGATCATGATTGTGAAAGGTATTTCTCACATATGGATTCACATTGGTGAAAGGTTTCCTCACCTATGCTTGAATTATGTTTTAATTAAGGATTTATTGATTTGAAAGATATAGATTGGTATTGATAATTTCATTTCCTATGTTATAATGATATTTTTTTATTATATATTCTATTGGGATTTAGACTTTGCACCAAGAAGGCTTTGAGGTGGAGGCTCAAATAGGATTGTCTATAGTAGAAACCTCTAGTCTCAAACTATGTGCCCCTGTAGGATTGTCTTAAATTACCTAGCTAGTGGAACCACTTTAGAAAAAGATGATACATGCGAAATCTACCTTGGCAAGCAGATTCCCCTTCTTTCGGTGTGAGGGATATACCGGATCCCATGATATAGCTCTCATGGTCTTATTGTTGGTCAAAGCAAATATCCCACAAAATAACTAAGTTTCTTCAAAGCTTTTCTTATGTCACTTATTTTAATGCATTGACCATATTTCATGATTTATATGTTATTGCTTCTTTAAGCTTTTAAATGTTCAAATATTGGTCATGCCTTATACGTTTTAGGTCATTCATGCTACCATGTCTATTTTATGCATATTTCCCCATACTTAGTAAATTCTATGTATTAATGCATATTTGTGCCTACATAGTCTCATAAATGTAGGGTCCTAGATCTGATTGACGTTTTGAAGATCGAGAATCGGTGAGTCCTCATGTTCTGAGGACTATGACACTATTATTCTTTTCTTTACTTTTGTTTCCAGACTTTATGTGTGATGCATTGGTTACATCCCAATCACTTTCTTTTAAATGTTTAGATGGCTTATTGAGACTTATGTTAGACTTCCGCTTGTGTCAAAACTTTTTATGATATGAGACAATGACTTAAATTCTTTATTTCTTTTATCTTGTATGATCTATGCTAAGTGGCTTGTATAGGGTCTTCTATCGTCATGTTACAACTAGGGTATTGATAACAGACAACTACACTTCATCCAATTCTAAGTGTAGGCTGTCGCTAATAAGTATAAACCCAACTAAGAGTTGGGGTGGACCCCAGAGGGAGTGATACGGTAAAGAATTTAATTAAGAAGTAAAAACATGTCCTAATAATTTGTCGAAGTAAAGGTTTCGCAGCATTAAAACAAATCACAAAGTTTTAACGATTAATATCAAATGGAGGGTTAGTTAACTAATTTAAGACAAAAATTACTTAACATGGGAAATTAAAAAAGTAGAGATTGGACATTAGGAGTGTGATCAGTCGAATGGTAATTTTCGCTTAATGGGTGATTACTAGTTGCTTAAAGTTGTTGAATCTCAATGGGTAATCTAGGTTTTAAATATAATAATCATTTCTCAATCAACTATTGCAGTTCAAGTGAGTGCTCTCGAACCTCAACAAGTATAACACAGCCAAACAACCCAATTCCATAATTAACCTACTCTTTCAAGTTGGGTTTGTACAGACACAATCAAACTCACTTTCTCAAGCTTGATTTTAAAGATGCAATCAATCATTCTACTCTATTACTTCTTTCTCAAACAGGCATATAGAACTAAGCTAGAAATGAATTTGCAACTTCAATTCCTCAATTAACACATGAATAATTAATTGAAACCACTTTAAAACAATATTAAAATCACCAACTAACAACACCCATTAGCTAATTAACGCATTCGACTACATAATCACACCCCTAAGGTAAGGGGTTCTAGCAAAGCGTAGTGAAAAGTAACAAATCATTACCAATAAAGTTTTCCATCTGATTTTCGAACGATCTGCAATCCTCAAATATTAAAATCCAAGCTAAACTTACAATCTCTGAGTCTCAATCCAAAAATTTATTAAAATTGAAAAGACAATGTTCTAGAATGTAAAAACTATCAAAAACCCATAAGTAAACAGTGTGAGAACTCTTTCTCTTCATTCAAAAATTTACTTATACATTCCTAAAATTCTAGCATAGAGTTAACTCGGCAAAGTAATTCGCAATTTCCGACTAGTTCGGCGATCCACCGAGTTTCTCCTCTTCTCTCCTTTTGGCTTGCCCCTTTCATCAAATTATTCTAGAACTTTTGGTGAGCTTAATGACTATTGTCGATCCTTTCGGCGGCCACCGAACTGCCCATTTGGTCACCAAGTTGTTTTTTTCCATGGGCTACTTTGCTGAAACTTTAGGCGAGCTTGGAGACCCACTCGGCAAGTCTTCGAATGGATTATGCGATCTCCAACTTCTCTTTTGTTGAAATTATTTCAAATTTTTCGTTCCTTTTTGCATCATAATGTCCTTGCCTCACTCTAAAGCCTTCATTGATGCATATCAACATATTAAAATTAGTTATGAGCATAAAACAGGCATTGAAGACACTAAATCCTTGAAGGTATACCTTGGGTCATGACATATAAAGTTGATTGGAAATAGTTCTGGCTAGTGAATTGATATAAAGCCGATGGGAAATGGTTACTGCTAGTGAATTGATATAAAGCCAATGGGAAATGATTTTGGCTAGTGATTTTATATAAAGCCAATGGGAAATGGTTTTGGCTAATGATATTGTGCCAATGGGAAATGGCTCCTGCAAGAGTTTTATTACTGTGATTTGGTGCATTTTGATGCTTATGTGTGACTTACTTGTTAATTGTGATTGATCTACTTGACATTGAGATTGACTTATTTGATTCATTTGATCGTTGAATTTTGACTACTGAATTGTGAATATTGAGCCTTATGAGCCATGTATTGTAGTACTATTAGGTAGGGCTAATTTATGTGCAGGTTGTAGTTTGAAGAGGTTTGATCTGAGTGTAAAGAGTATTCTATTTCTAGTTATATGCTTTGTTTAGTACGTTGCTTGTTAGGTACCGTGTTGTTGTATTCACCCCTTGCTTCTACACTTGTGTAGATTTTGTTCCCGGGCCCTCGTGATCTTTTTTTTCAAATTTCAAGGCTTGTCAAGGATTTTGAGAGGTAGTTGCTTGTCATTCCGGCGGTTTCTCTTGCTCCTCTACTTTATGCTTTGTTGTATTCGATAAAAAGAGACTAAAACTTCAAATTATTTCTAAATTATAAAATTTATGTAATTCAAGCTACATGACAACTAGATTTTGGGGTTTCAAAAAAAATATGTTTTCCGCTTTATTTTGTTCTTGCTTTATATTTTCGCTTTTTTTTTTCATTTTTGTTGAGTAGAGGCTGACTTGTCTTGGTGGGAATAGACAAGTACCATCAAGTCCATATTTTAGTCATGAAAACTGGTATCAGGGCCAGGTCTACAATTCTCACATGTGTACAAGCCAAGTCTAAGTAGAGTTTTGACAATCGGTACAGAGACGTATGTACTTATCTTTGAGAGGCTATGAAGAATATTAGGAAATTTACTTTTATTAATCCTTTCTTATCGTGCATGGTTACCGTCGCTAGTGCAAAGTTGTCGCATGTTGTTTTGGTAGATGTCGAGGAATAGAGCTTCTGTTCCAAGTGGTAGAGGGGAGGTAATCTCTATGGCTATTGTTGAGACACCAGCCAGGGGTAGAGTTAGGGTGATAACGCTCAAACTACTCTTTAAAACCAATTAAAAGAGTAAATGATCGTCATCAATAAAAATACCAAACTAAGAGTCGAGGTCGAATCCCATAGAGAATTATATTAGGAAATTTTGAATGTAAATTCATTCATTTGCAATAGTTAGAACAAGTTGGTGATGATTCCACCAAATTTATGAAAAGGGTTTGGTTATCAACAGTAACAATTAAACCAAAATTTCAAAAAATCAAATAAGTAACAAAGAATCTAGGGGTGCGGAGATATGAAATTGATATCTTATAGGGGTAGTGTTGCTCTATATTGATGAATATTCATGGATAGGCTCGGGTCATCTTCATTGACACTAATCTTCTTTCAATCTCATAGCCTCATTTCGTAGAATCTCCTTTTGGTCTCCTTTATGTGTATAACTAATCAAACCCAATATCTTACTTTATTCTCTCTTTTGATGCAGAAATAGGGCAAATAGATCTGATCGATAATCTCTATTTTCAAGAAAATTATAAACATCAAACCTAAATTGCTAGTATCAAACTATTACCCATTCCAACAATCTCTTTCGAGCACCAATCGTAGATCGAAAGAAGGAATTAAGTTTGCAACATTAACCCATAACTTAACTACATGCTAGTTAGCTCAAATCCATGTATGAAAAACAACAAAACAGAGTATAACACAATGCCCACTATATTAAATCAACACCCAACCCCATAAATGCACCCCTAGATCTTAAGGTTTTAGCCACCTATCACAAAGTGTAAAGAAATTATACCTTGCACAAAAGCAGTCATGGGTAACAGGAAATTAGAAATTACAAGCAATACCCACTTTGAATTTCAACTTCAAATTGTCAACATCAAGAGCAATAGTTGAAAACCCCTAAAAACTAAAATGTTTCTCTCTCTAAACTATTAAGAACGTTCTCACTATTTTGGGGACCTTCAAAACTTCCTTTTTCTCTCTCCTTTGGGTAATTTATAGTTTCTCCAAAATTTTATTCAAAACTCAATGTGTGACCCATTGAACGAATTAGCAGTCTCGCCGATCACATTAGGTGAATCACTAACTGCTCCTCAGCTCGCCTTTCTCTTATTTTCACATTTGGCGTATTTTCGAGTACCACCTTTGCTCGCCTTTTAAGCCTCTAATTTTTCTTGAAGTATTGTCGCCTTTGGTCATGATCACCTTTGTTCACCCTCTGCATTCGGTGAGTCGTCGTCCAACTTTTAGTCTGCCGACATGTATCAATCAATTCAAGTGTTGTACAATCTCAGCTTGGGCGAGGTCATACCCATTGGAATATACGTCTTTCAAGTTAGGCGATCACTAATGTGGAGTTTACACTTCTTTTTAATGTTTTTGGCCCTTCTTCATTCATTCATATTTTCCTTGTCCTAAGTCTTCATAGCTACAAATTATCAAAATATCATTAGAATAGGACAAAATTAGGCATTGAGGACACAAATTGTTTAGCTAAATAGGTCTCAAATGAGTGTAATGATACCCCTCATCAACAACTTCAACTTCAACTTTTGCTTGTCCTTCAGTAAATCAAGAATACAATTAGCCCAGTTTACAACAATTCTCAATGAGAGCTAACATGCATGTGCCATTAAAGACTATTCTCAACAATGTACTACACTAAATCATGATCAAAAAGCTTCAAATGATGACTAGCCCGTATTAAACCAAGCTCCAGCTCACTATAGCTTCTTTTACAATGCTAGACCCTGTTTGAATAAATACACTCAATTTTCCTCACATCAAGAATTATTATACGCTCTCACAAAGAAACTGAATAAAGAAGTACGGAATCAATGCATCTCTCACTTTGTCAAAAGAGAATACATGCAAGATTTATCTCATAGGTTTGCCCATATTTTCCAATCATCACACACCTAGTTTATTTAAGCTCTCAAGGGTCTTTTAGTCTTGTAATAGGGTTGAGGGTTAAGGCATGGTTAATTTGACTCAGTGACTTCACCTTTTCAAAGCATCGTTGCAATCATATTCACCTTTTCTCAAGTTATTTTCATTTCTTTTTATTTGAGAACTCAAACTTCAATTTGTCAATCACTTAATTTGTCATCCCCTTTAATTTCAGCAAACTCTTTTTCATATCAATTTTTAAAATGTTGTTCATCACACACTTTTTTATAAGGAGGGGCTTTATTAACAAACTTCAAACGTGAGTCTGAATTCATATTCCTTTGCCTTTTACTTGGCTTTCATTCCTCTTTCCTTTCACACCCCTCAACTTAGGATTTTGGTATAAGTTGGCTATTCAAACATATCAATGCTTCAACAAAAAATTGGGTGAGAAGTTAGGGACAATTTGTATCAAGAGATTTCAATATGGTTGCCAACAAATGGTTTAGGCTCAAATGTACCCAAAATGGTTGCACACTATCAATAGGTAGTCACAAAAGATATTGAAGTTTGGGTTCTCTCTTAATTATTTTCCCAAGATCATTCCTTACACTTACCAAGTCTAGACAATTAGACTAACAAGGAAAACTATAGGATTGCACAAGTATGCTTTCAAGTAAAACCTCACCATACATGACACTTCAAACACAATCATTTATCACATCTCGAACAGATCCAAAACTTACATGTGATGTCCATTGCAAGGTTCACATCAAAACGCATCTAGTCAACACAAGATTAAAAAAATTGCTCAAAAGTGCAACTACGCCAATTTCTTTCTTACAACACAAGCACTTTACACGATGCTCATTGTGAGTACTATTAAAGACATTGATATTGAGACAAATCAATCCTCAAATTATTATCAATGAAAACTCAAGCATTTCACGATTTCCAAAACTCATGGGGTAGTTGAAAATTTGAGAAAAAGAATGAGACCAAGTGAGATAAACTAATCGAAACACTATAATTAGAAAAACAAAATACTACAATCATCCAAAATCTGAAAGTAACAAAATACAAAATAAAGGGGAATTTTGGCACAAGTGCCCTCACCCCACCAAAAAGTAAATGTAGTGTCCTCAATGTAAGAAAAAGTACTTGAGGAAAGGTGAAAAGATTCCCCTGAGAGGATATGTCTATGGAGTGCTCTCATCACGTGTCTCTAGAGGAGTGGCATTATCATGGGAATCAGTACCCTGCAATAAGACCACAAGAGGCGGCAGTGTAGGCTTATTCGAGGCATTCTTGCATAGTAGTAGGAGAAATGGTGGAGTATAAAGAGACTCATTTGGTGCCAATGGAGGAGGTGTCCTCAAAGGATCTCTCCAATTTCGCACAAACCATCGTCTCCTTAACATCCTGCAACTCAGTCAGTGTAAAAGCAACCCTCCGCTCAGCCTCCTCTCTCCTCAACTGCTTCTTGTTTGTCTCCTTAGCAAATCATCATCGGCCCTAGCATTCTCTCTCTCAGTATCATCAACTCTCTCGACATCCCCACTCCACTACTCATGACTAGGCATAGTCGGGGGCATAGACATGGGTGCATCAAGTAGGGGAACCTCACCCCATGACATAGAAATGTTTGTAGACCTCAGCTTCTTTATATCAATCCTCAAGGTGCCAATCTCACCCCTCATAGTAGAAATCACCTCCAAACTACCTTCGGCCTTCTCCAGGGACTCTAATCTAGCACTAAGATTTTCCAACTTCACACCATGTGACTCAATCAAAGCCTTGCACTGAGTCAATCTATCTCTCAATGGATCTACAACCCGCTCAAGCAACTTGGGAAAATCAACATCAACCCTCACCACCCTTACACCTGCAGACCGGGAAAAATTTCCAATTTTATATATCATGGATTGGGTTAAGGAGGGCAGGAGATAGGAGCAGGGGCAGGTGCAACAATAGCAGTGGAAGTGGAAGTGAAAGGTACAGAAAAAGGCATGCGTATACCTGACGGCTCCACAGAAGGAGCGAATGGAGTGGTCTCAGAAGCTAAAGTATCAGGATAAACCACGAGCATAGTGTCTGGTGGTGGCAGCTTTCTCCAAGCCACGTCATCATGTAGATAATTGGCCTCAATCCTCCGAATATCATTGGAGGAGGAGGATGTGATCTGCACATTTGTCCTCCCCTGAAAGAGAACTCCTACATCCTCACACATCTCTATGATCAAGAATGGGAAAGGCAATGAGGTATGTTCCTGTCGACCTCTTAATAGAATATCCTAAACAATAAGCCCACTAGCGCTAATTTGTGTCCTATCCATGATACTCCAAACAAGGACAACTTTGCAATGCATGAGGATGCACTCATTCTGGGACGACATAATGTTGTTACTGATGAAGCCAAACTAGTATCTGGAAGCCACATTTATGTCTTTCTTCTCAATCATTGCTCAATTGACCATTCATGGTGGAGAGATATCAGAGATAATGGTGGAAAACTAACCCTTGAAGGCATCTATACTTTTGTTCAGCCTGAGTCAGAGGTAAGCATTACATGTACCTTTTGTACCCAAAAATTCATTGATTTTCCCCACTTTGTGTTGCACCATCTTGCCACGAACTTTGATTTCTTCCAAAGGCTTCCACATTGTGCCCTTCCTCTTATTTGGTAGTGCCTCCATGTAGATTGCATAAAATTCCCATACCCATGTAGGAACATATGGAGGTCGAGGTATTGTGAACCTCTCAAACCCATGTAATTTGATCACATCCCAAATAGCTAGGTACGCACTGACCAATCCATCAGTGGAGAGTTTTTGCTCCTCCAATATAATTCATTCTCCTGAAACTTTGAGCCTATTTAGGGCTCTTGGAGCTATGATTGGAAGAACTCGTTACATTGCTGTCTGATCTTGGGAAGGTTTCACTAATTTGGACTTGATGTCCATTCTTTCCTGACAACCCCTCTTCTTGGCTACCATTCTCAAGTGTAGCATAGTGCAGAGTTTCTCTTTATTGGGACGGATATTTCTAACTATCCTCTTTCTCTTTTTTGATGGAGGAGGAGGAGAGGAGTCTCTATCGGATTCCACATATGAAGTCACAACATGCTTACCTCAGTTCTATCCATAGTCTACAAAACACATTCATTCAAACATAGAATCAGTGAAGGTTAGTGAAATGAAAATTGAATGAAAGCATAGTTCAAAAATTGTTGTAAGGCTTGCCTAATGGAAAGGTGGTTTGACTAGGAAGTTAGGCGAGCTCTAGTAAGCTCACTAAACTAGACAGTTCAAAATTTTAATGAGCTCAGGCATGATGGGTGGAGTCAATTCCAACTCGATATTTTTTTGAGTTGGTTTCAGTGGTATAAGACAAGTCCGTCAAAATTGTTCCAGTGCAAAAGGAAAAGAAACAGGCATAAAGGCGATATCTACTCCCACTTGAAGATACGTCGACTAGGTTTCGACAGACTAATAAAAGTCCGCCGAATGGAGCAGTACCCAAGTCACAATTTCAAGAAAGGAAGGCGATCTAGGTCTTACTCGATGATTCACCTAACTACCTTGGCAAGTTAAGACAACCCGCCGAACCGGCTTTGTTCAGCCCAGTGCCTATTTTTAAAATTTCAGCCACAATATACAATAATATATAGTTCCCAATCAACTTTACAATCAATCCACATGCTTTTCTACCCATGGGTACTCAGATTTTCCCCCACATATCACAAAGTATTGCTCAAATTGATGATTTTTCTTTAGGAAAGTCGTCAATCTATCTATAATTAGGTAAAATCATGTAATTGGGTCAACACTGGCTAATCAGACTTCACTCATATATAATTCAATCAAAACACAACAAATATTTGAGCTCAATTTTAACAATTAACCAACATAATCAAAGTTTGAAATTTTAGGTACAGGTTCACAAATATAACTCATGGGCATAGTTCAATACTAACAATGTAGCACTACCCAACAAAATTAACTAACAATAAACACTAAACGTCCTTAAGCCGATACTTTAAACAAAATTTTAACTGCAAATAACAAGATAGAAGTCAAACACCAACCTCAAAAGGAAGCAAACATTATCAAATGAAGGAGGTTTGGGTTTGAGTTGACTAGTCGTGCAAGACAATGTACTTAAAGTACTCGAAAATCACACTAAAGGACTCTCACACACTAAATATTAGATTGGGAGCGATGGGAAGAAAAGATCTCCGAGATAGCAAAGGGTTTTCTTTTTGAAAATGAAAAGACCTTTGTCCTTTTTATACCAAGTGCATTCGTCGGTCACGACCAATATAGTTGATTGTGATCGACAAATTGCTGAATAGAGCAGGAGTATAATGAAGAGGCTTGAACGCATACCAAACCTAAAGGTACATTCACTGAACTCATTTGACTCCACATAGTGTACTTCGGTGGATTTTTGTTTGGAGCTTCGATAGCCTAAGTTGATAGCACATTTTCTAACTCAAAAGGCAGACAAGAAAAAGTCCGATCAATGCCTTAGGTGAATTGCCGTTATGGCTTTGACATCACCTATTGTGTCCCTCGCAATGCTTTGACTTTCTTCTAACCTGCACTCACAATACATGTTATTGAAAGGAATAGAACAAAACTAAAAACTTGGGTTGTCTCCTAAAAGGAACCTTATTTAACATTGTGGCTCGACATAGTTCTCAATTCCTCAACATTCATTTTTGGGATTTAGGACGATGTCACTAAGCAATGTTCCCTTTTTTTTCTTAGGTTTAGATGGATAGAGATCTGGCACATTTGAGTCTCTATCTTCTTGATAGGCGTCAAACGAGAGGTCACAATTTGAGATAAAGTGGAGAAGTAATTTTTCAATTCATTCCAACACTTTGTTGAATCCTTCAACCTCGTTGGAAATCCTTGTAAACATTTCCTCGGTTCAGTTTTTTTCAAGACCAGATGGGTCCTTTGGCCATGGACGATCATGGGGAGGAACATACCTATCTTTTTAAGCGTCCATACCTCTCCAATTTCCACCTCTCAAATCTTTCCAACCATTATCTCTTACCTTGTTCCAACCTATTTTCAACTTGTGTTTGGTAGTTTGGATGAGAACCCCCCATTTGGTTTCCTAGATATTGAACTTTTTCATTGCATAATGCCTTAAATTTGGAATCCTTCAGGCACTGCCCACTACTTGTTCCAACCACATTCACTGGTTTCAAACCACCTCCCATGACATGTTTGGACAATAAAAGGATTTGAGTCATCATTTTGTCCATGTTTTTATCTCGTTCGTGCTCTTTCTCAATTTTTTTCTTACTCGTGCTTCATTGCAAGGGAGACACTTGGTCCTCTCTAGTATGCCATGCTCAGTTCACTTTGGTCACGTCATTAAGAAACAACAATGCTGCTTCATATGGTTGTCACATCATTCCACCTTGGGCAAATTATTCAACCACACTTTTGTTGATTGAATCAAGGCTACAATAGAAGTATTACGGCAGGAAATGGTCCGGAACACCATGTGTTGGACACTACAAAAGTAATTTCCAGAACCGCAACCATGTCTTATGTAGAGGTTCCCCACTAACTCTTTTGAAAAGTTTTGATTTGGTTCCTAAGTTTAACCATTTATGAGGGGGAAAGAATATCTCCAAGAAGGCTTCAGTCAGCTCCTCCCAAGAACTGATAGAATTATTTGGAAATTCCCCCAACCATTTAGTAGCTTTACCTGTTAAAGAGAATGGGAATAACACCAACCTTATATACTCTTGTTATATGATTTTGAACACAAATGGCCCACACATATCCACAAAATTCCTAAGGTGTTCATAGATATCTTTATGAGCTAAACCCCCAAACATTCCTCTTAGTTTGAGCAATTGTAGCATTGTTTTGGTTACATGAAAAACTACCCTCCCAGCTCTTGGAGGTAATCGGGTGGCTCTTGTGGTTTGAATGACGTTCATGTGCATGTCATTCAAATCACTCATATTGTCGTTTTGACCTAGTGAGTATCATTACAACTATCATGGTCACTCATGTATCAAACCTGCTAATAAGAAAACAACAACACCAAGCAGTAATCTACTACAACTAAACAAATTTACAAATTAATTTTTCAAATATTATTCTCAACTACCATTCCCTAGCACCGGCGTCATTTTGATAACGCTCAAACAACTCTTCAAAACCAATTAAACGAGTAAGTGGTCGTCATCAAGAAAAATACCCAACTACGAATCAAGGTCGAATGAAATAAAGAATGATATTATGCGGAGAATTTTATCAATAAAATTAGAATGTAAATTCATTCATTTACAATATTAAGAACAACTGGGTGGATAATTCAATCAAATTTAAGAAAAGGGTTTGATTGTCAATAGTCACAATTAAACTAAAATTTCAGATAATCAAATAAGTAACAAGGAATCTAAGGGTGCGGGGATTGGGAATTGATATCAAATAGGGGTAATTATATTGCTCTATAGTGACAAACATTCATAGATAGGTTGGGTCATCTTATTTGACACTAATCATCTTACGATCTCTCATCTCATAAGTTCATAGAATCACCTTCCGGTTTCATCTATGTGCATAACAAAACAACCCAATACCTTACTCTATTTGCAGAAATAGCACAAATAGATTCGACCCATAATCTCTATTTTCAAGAAAATAATTAAAAACCTAAATTGCTAATATCAAACTAATAACCCACTCTAATCAATCTCTTTCAAGCATCAATCAATTATCAAAATTAGGAATGAAGTTTGCAACCTTAAATAATAAAATAACCCCGTCTTAATCAGTCCAAATTCATATATGAAAATTAACAATACCCACTACATTAAATCAACACTCAACTCCATAAATGCACCTCTAGATCTTGGGGTTTTTGCCACCCATCACAAAGTGTAAAGAAATTATACCTTGCATGAAAGCATCCATGGGTAACATGAAATTAGCAATTACAAGCAATACCCACTTTGAATTTCAACCTTAAATTTTCAATTTTAACAGCAAAAGTTGAAAACCCCCAAAAACTAAAAGTCTTTCTCTCTCTAAACTATTGAGAACTTTCTCATAGTTTTTCTGTATTTTATAGACCTTTAGATCTTTCCTTTTCTCTCCTTTGGGATATTTATAGTTTTCCTAAAACTTGGCCAAAAGCTCAAAATGTGACCCATTAGGCGACGTTAATTGATATGCTCAAATTACACCTCCCTAAAGATGCATAAGCGATCGTTATCAATTAAAGAACCCAACTTGTAGGTTGGGGTCGATCCCACGAGGAAACTTGTTTAGACTTAACTTTAACTTACACTTATATTCGTTTAGTCAAAGTACTTCCAGAAACAAGTAATAAAAAAGGGGGGATTTGTGAAACAAATTGTAAGAATTCAGTAAGTAATCAGTAAACAAAAGTGAATTTTTGTTGTTATCAAGATGAGAAAATTAACTAGGGTATACGTGTTCACCACAAGCTCATAACTCAGTAATCCTAGTAATAGCAGTCATTTCCTAGTGTATTACATGCAAACTGACAAGTTAGGTATCTCTAAATCCTTGGTCCGACATCTACAGAATTTCACCCTGCACCTTGGTCCGGCTACGTGTGTATAAATTACTAACCCTTACCTTTACCTCATATTACACATCGTAATCGATGTTTGGCTTAGTTATTACTTCCCACCAATCGACACTAGCCTATTAGATAGTATCACACTAAATCTATGTTGATAATTCTTTTCTTGTGGATTACCTCATTGGTCCGGCAAGTAGCAACAAAGCGAGTTCTAACGCGTGCACTCGTTAAAAAGACTTTTGAACGAAAGAATTATCAATGCATGCAAAACACTATTCAAGAATTGCTTATTTACTATTCATACTTTGTTAATCGCTCATGGATCCCACAACCCTAGTTGTGGAGTTTAGTTACCCATAATCATATGAACACAATTCATTGTTTTAGATGAAAGAATTATGAACTTACATAGTTGAGAAAAATAAACCCAGAATTTCAACTCGAATTTCAAACCAAATCTTCAAAACTAACCTTTGGAAATCAAGAATTGCTCCGGTAGTAAAAATTAATTCCCTAGACACAAAGTAAAACAAAAGTAATAGTATCCAACCCCTAAAAATGAGGTTTACATGCCCTATTTATAGAAAAAAAGTCCTCAATTAAAAGGGAAACAAATTAAGGAAAGTGTGTTCAGGCACGCGTCTTCACTCCATGAGACTGACTCATCGACCGTCAATGGATCTACGGTCCGTGAGTCCCTTCCGTCAGCCAGGACTTAGAAAATATTTCAGCCTCCAAAAATCAGCTTCTCTAAAGCGAACGACGGACTTACAGTACGGACCGTAATCGATCTACGTTCCGTCAATCCCCTTCCGTAGCTCCACACTTGGAATCTTCAAAAATCAGGTACTGGAACCCTCGCAGTATCAATCTATGGATCAACAGTATGGTCCGTAGATCAATCTACGGACCGTCAATGGCCACCGTGGTTCCACACTCTGTCAGATTTCCCTGATTTGCCTTACCTGCTGATCTACGACCATTACCTACGAACCGTCACTAGACTTACGATCCGTAGATCACCTCCGTGAATGCCCTTTCTGCAATTATTTCAACTATCCCTTTACTTCCGCGTCTGAATGACTTTCTTGCAAAATATGATAAAAACACATAAAAACCAATCCAAAAAGGCCCTAGACACACACAACTTGTAATTGAAATGTATTAGAAATATTGTAAACTCACGGTCTATCAATACCCTCAACTTAAATTCGTTGTTTGTCCTCAAACGACACACTAAGACTCTAAATGACACTTGTATAGAAGCAAGCATTTCAAACACAAGCAATCACATGGCTTTCTACCCCCAATCTCTTTGTGGGTACAAAATTTGTTCTCTTAGACTCGATAAGCTAATTCATGCGGATCAAACCATGACAACGATTGACCAACCAACACACAACATACACTGTTTCACTATCACCAAGGTACCAAATCTCCGACAATGTACTAAGTGCCCTTACTTCAAACGAAATCCCTTTTCTTTCGCACGATAACTTATGAATTTTAGTACAAGGATTCATTCAACACTTACACTCAAAAATAACTTCAAGTACAGTTAGTGCTCAGTACCATAAGCTTGCCCTTATTTTCACTACTTAAACTCTCTAAACTAGACTTTAGGATCACTATAGGACTTTCTTGGCTTGTAACGTAGGCTCAGGGTCAGGTGTGGTACATTTGGGTACTTCTTAGTGACTTTCTGCCCTCCTTGACATTACACTAGACTTTCAACCTCTTTTTTCCCTATTTTTGCCATCCTACCGTTTTACCTTCTTTCCCTTGATTTTCTTCAACCACGGATGTGACTTTAGACTTTGTAGCTCTTTTTACTTTTATTTTATTTTTCTTTTAGCTTTCAACAAGTCACATCCTTTCCTCTCTTTTTCAACATCAAACTCTTTTCATACCCATTTTTCTTTTGGTTTCCTCTTTCATAGACACCCTCAACTTACGGATATTCCATTGGTTGAGGTGCACAATACCCGATGTTGGATCAGGGCCAAGATTGAAGTTACTTTTTACATTAGCCACCCTCAACTTAGGCTTTTGGCCTAGGTCGAGATGCACATGTCCAAGGAGGGACCGGGGCCAACATAGTCGATTATAGGAAGGTGAGTTCGGGGTTTAGAAAGAAATGGTATTACTTTAGGCTCAAAGTATTTGGATCAAAGGGAGCATTTGTTTCATTTGGTTGGATCCTTCTTTTAGGCAATTTGCGAACTTATCAGAACAATGGCCTATGATCACTTCCTAACCTCTAGATTGAATTGTCTTAGCAGGACTAACCGGGCAAGTTCTAGTTTTGCACAAAAACTGTTTGAACACTCAACTATTCTCACACACTCTTGGCACATAGTTTCATGATCAGATAATCAGATTACCCAGTTCAAGTTTCATCTTAAGTCATGCCATCACGTTGATTCATTATCATGTCATACACAAAGCCAACACATTCAACTAATCGTAGCCTACAAATTCTAGCCCACATCACAAAATCTGACGGGTATCATTTTTTTTAGCCATCATGCTTCTTTCTATTTCATGCTTCTACACATACGATCCTAACACATGTCGGTTCAACATAAATTAAACACTCTCTTGGGGAAAAAGAACATAGGCAAGAAAACCCCACGAGAGGATCTTTGAGTTGGGTTACTCAAACTTCACCCTATCACTCACAATCCATTTACCCCACCCCAACAAAAATAGATGTGACTGTCCCCAATGCATACAAAATAAGAAAAAGAAAGTGGATTGGGTGAAGCAAACCTGTGGCACATAGCGCTGGCGAATCATCAACAAGCGGGTGGGCCTGGTTTCCCGAAGGCCGCTGGAACAATAATTGGGTCACCCTCAGTAGTGCCCACATCATCCATCATAGAACCCTCAGTAGTGCTCTCTATCACTCTCACTGCACCAGTAGTGGTGCTAACAATGTCCCTCACAACAGGCGGGACCTCTATAACTGGGGCAGAACTCGATGCCCCTGCAAAACTCTCACGCACCCTCCGCTGGTGCAACTCTTCATCTAAAATCGAAGCGTTCCTAGCCTCCTTCTCCTGCCTACGCTATCTCTTTTGAACTTTTTCCTCCTCAGTGCGACTAGAACGGTGCCTTTTACCTTTGGTATGTGTAGGTGCAGACTCCTCCTCGGCGGTCCCATGGAATAAAGCATCCATCACCGTATCATCAATGTCGGCTCGAAGACCGACTAATTCAACCTGAAAAAAGGATAGATCGATAGCCGAGGCTGGTCGTTCGAGGACTCACATTTCAAAAACATCAAGATGCTTATTAACGGCCTGGATCTTCTGATCCATCATGCCCTCCATCCTTCGCTCTATTCTGGCCTCGGACTCGGCTATAGACTTTTGCATCCAAGGCTGGATTTGATGCAGCAATGTGGCAATCTGAGCCTCTAATTTTTGTACTCTAGCTAACGGGACAACAGTAGCTGCTAACTGTGGTGTGGACCGGGATGAACTAGGAGTCATGCTAGGGGCCAGGGAAGAGGAGGCCAAGAGAGTATCAGAGGGATCTGGTATAATGGGGTCACCGCCCTGTGCCTGCCCTACCGTGTCTGTAAGATCTGCGCCCAAGAGAGGTACGTCAACCTTGGGCTCTCTGCGAAGTGCCGCCACATTTGCCTCATCTCGAATGAGGCCTATATCCAAAGCCCCGGTAGGGTGGGTCAACCTATCACAATGCCAGATCGGCACTCCAGAGTCCCTACACAATTGGAAAATCAAACATGGAAAGGGGTAAGTAGTGGAGGTCTTGAATGCCCTCTCGTGAATCTCTGCCAGTAGCATGCGGGCAATGTCAATCTCCACTCATGCCACTAATGCTGCAACCATGACCGCTCTGTCCCAAGTGAGTTGGTTGTCTGCTTTTGTATGCGACACCACATTACGCACCAACAACCAGAAGAACTTGGCTGCAAAATTTAATGTGGCCTTTCGTATACCCAATTGTGGTGTGGCGACCCACTCCGCACGCTCGCCATCAGCAGCAATATAGTTAGCCAACCATAGTATAACAACCTCTCGCTACTCAGCATTCCTCTGGAAAGCACCGCTCCGCATGATGTCCCATCTGTAATCAAACTCCGCTGTGTTTAGTGACCAAGTGTGACATGTGGTAGGCCCATATAGAAAGCGGCTGATGGTAGCCTGTGATAAGTCTACCGAACAACCTCGGACCATAGTGTATGTGAGAGGATCTTGGGCTAAGGTCTTTGATTTCTTGGAGATCGACCCACGGAGAGTGGCAGCATAAGAGGCGTAGAACTCCCGCACAATCTCCTTGCTATAAGTCCCTGGGTCTTGAGCCATCCAGTCACAATTGTGAAGGTTGAAAAGTCGGTAAATGTCGAGGACAGTGTGCAAGCTCCCTGTGAGGACTCTGCGCTCCTCTGTGACAATTCGGGCCATCTTCTCTTTATCATTAATCATCTTGGCATCCCGATAGATTTGTCATTGGCCCTCAACACACAATCTGTTTCGCTCACCGGCCACTGGAGTAGGGTTCTCATTCCTTGGTATGGGTACTGACTCTGAGCTAGTGGCCTCATCAGATGAGGCTACTTGTTCATTCTGGCTGGACCCTATGGCTGACTTGGCGTTGGACCCCGAAGCATGGGCAGACTCAGACCTTGAAGCATGGCTGGACTCAAAGCCCGAAGCATGGGTAGACTCGGAGATAGACGTAGACCCAGTAGCTGAACTGGAAGCAGCCCCAGTTGGTGACCCGATCAGTGTGTGCTCCTCATCAGACTGGGAGACAGTGACTACATCAAGAATCACCTTCCGGGGGTGCCTCTGGTGGCTCGGGGTGCAGTGGAAGAAGTCCTTGTATTGGGAGGAACGTAAGCTGGATCTCTTTCCGTGTATGTGTCCTCATTGATTAACTTGAAGCTAGGAGCAACAGATTTTGACATGCCCTGTTTTGAGTAGGTGACTAGCTTCTTGGGTGATATCGTACCTGTGGAAGCTATATTAGTGCCAAAACTAAATTTAAACAACGAAAAAAAAACTTTAGAACTATAAACAAACAGTAACAAAGTCCCAAGAGAATTTCAAACAGAGGCTACAGTGGTCATCCACGGAGGGGACCTACGGTCGGTAGACTGATCTACGGTCCGTGGAACCCTTCTGTGGATCAAAAGACCAACAATATTCGTCGCAGATGGAAACCACGGATGTACAGAACGGTCCATAGATTGATCGACGAACCATAGTCCAGATTTGTGGTTACACACTTGGTGAAATTTTCAAGAGTATCCACCCACGAACCCAATCTACGGTCCGTAGATTGATCTATGGTCCGTAGACGGGGTATTGTGGATGGGATTTGTGCTAGGTTTTAGCCATTCTTAATTGTCAAGCCCACATCTTAGACTATTTTCAACAATATCCTAGTCTAACCAAGCATTTCAACATTGAATTATGCTAGTATGTCATTCTCAGGATTCTGATTAATCATTTTAACAATTATTTAAGACAAACTTTGGAACCCTAAGTCGAAACTTACATGTAGACTTATAATCACATACAATAAGGAAACACAATCACTATCTATCGTTCCAAGGGTATTGTAACTTCCAATTTTATCATGCAATTTCATCTAACAATTACCCAAGGTCAAGACCCGACTCCCGACTTTCTATGTTCTATCTATGAAGCGAAATTCCAAGTGAAGGGAAAGTCTATTACCTTACAAGCAACGTGGAGTGGGGTGATTTCATGACGACACTAAGTTTTGCAAGACCAAATAATCACCTCTTCGTTACTAACCCAACACCAGACCTTTTTTTTGGAATATGGAATGAGTTGTATTCGGAATGGAAAGGAATTGTAGGAATGATGGGGGAATGGAAGGGATTATTTTAACGGGGAGTTATGGCGTGATTTAGGGGAGTTGAGGGTGTTTGAAACGGTTGGAGAGTGAATGGAGGGAAGTGGAAATGATTTGAAATTAGGGGAGTTTTAAATAAGGGGTACGGGTCAGGTCAGACAGATTTAGGGTTTTGGACCCACGAGACCCCGTCTACGGTCCGTGGGTCGATCTACGGTCCGTAGGTTGGGACCGTAGATCACTCTTAAACTTGGAAAAATTTAGGAGCTTACCTGGGATCTACGTACACCATCCACGGTCCGTGGATAGAACGACGGACCGTCGATGGGATCCGTAGACCTCTGCACCAGACCATTTTCTGCAGAATTTTTATAGTGTACCTGCACATGTAGGAACCATTAGGCTATTCTTTTTACATTTTCTGGACACTTTTTAGACACGGACCCTATGCTAATTCTAGCCAACACTAGAAAAAACTAAAACACCTATCTAAATTGATATAGAGATGCAATTTAACAAAGAAAAATACTAAATGGGAAACAGAAACCTATCGTTGGCTAGATTGTACATCTTCGGTTGCCTCCCAAAGAGCGCTTGATTTAACGTCGCTGCACGACGCTAGTTTCTTGATTACTCAGACTTCATCCAGATCATAGGCCTCAATCATTTCCTGCACACTTTCAGCATTTCCTAGATAGATCTTGATCCTTTGCCCATTTACCATGAACCTTGTTCCTTCCCTATTCTCAAGCTCAACCGTTCCATGGGGGAGCACTTTTGTGAGCAAAAATGGCCCAGTCCATTTGGACTTGAGTTTGCCTGGAAACAAACGCAACCTAGAGTTGAATAGAAGCACATGATCACCAACAACAAATTCTCGCTTTTCAATTCTTTTATCATGATACCGCTTCATCTTCTCTTTGTACAAGGCTGAACTTTCATAAGCTTTCAGGCGAAACTCATCAAGCATATTCAAGTCATTCATTCTTTGACCCCCAATCCAAATTTAGCTTCTTCATTGCCCACAACGCCTTATGCTCTAGCTCTACCGATAAATGACAAGACTTCCCATATACAAGTAGGTAAGGAGACATACCTATGGGGGTCTTGTATGCAGTGCGATTGGCCCATAGAGCATCATCTTTCTTCCTTGACCAATCCGTTCTATTAGCATTCACAGTCTTCGCTAAGATCTGTTTGATTTCTCTATTGGACACTTCAACTTGCCCACTAGTCTACGGATGGTAAGGAGTGGCTACATTGTGGCGGACACCATATTTCTCAAGTAATGCCTTGAACAACTTATTACAAAAGTGAGAACCTCCGTCGCTGATAATCGCCCTCGGTGTACCGAATCTGGAGAAGATCTTCTTTTTCAAGAATGCGGTGACACTTTTACCTTCATTGTTGGGAAGCATAACTATTTCCACCCACTTTGATACATAATCAACTTCTACAAGAATATACTTCATCCCATATGAGCTCACAAATGGACCCATAAAATCAATGCCCCATACATCAAACAACCCTATCACCAATATCGGATTCATAGGGAGCTCTTGCCTCTTTGAAATCCCTCCTTCTCTTTGGCAACGATCACAAGACTTGGCGAAATCATGAGCATCTTGGTGGATGGTATGCCAGTAGTACCCATACTGCAAAATCTTATGCGCAGTCCAAATACCACTATGATGCCCACCAACATGCGATGAATGGCATGTTTCAAGTACACTCAGCATCTCAACCTCGGGCACACAGCGACGAATAATCCCCTCAGCACAACTATAATACAAGTAAGGTTCATCCCAAAAGAATTTCTTCACATCATACATATACCTTCTCCACGGTGTAAAGTCAAGTACGGGGGCACCAAATCGCTTGCCAAATAATTAGCAAAGTCTGCGAACCATGGAATCAAATCATGAGAAGCAGCCAATATCTGGTCATCTGGAAAAGCATCATTAATTTCAGCCCTATCTCCAAGCTTTAGCATAGCCTCTTCCTCTAATCTGGACAAGTGATCGGCAACTTGATTTTCGGTCCCCTTTCTATCTTTTACCACAAAATCAAACTCTTGCAGCAACAATACCCATCTAATCAATCTTGGTTTTGCATCCTTTTTCGCCATGAAATACCTGAATGCAGAATGGTCAGTATGCACTGTGACCTTAGTACCAAGCAAGTAGGATCGAAATTTCTTGAATGCAAAAACTACCGCAAGAAGTTCTTGTTCGGTCACAGTATAATTCTTCTGGGCCACATTTAGAGCTTTGCTAGCATAGTAAATAGGGTGACGAATTTTCTCTTTCCTCTGTCCTAGTACCACACCAAGCGCCACTCCACTTGCATCACACATTACCTCAAACAGTTGTCCCCAATCAGGTGTAATAATGATAGGTGCAGTGACCAACTTTTCCTTCAATTGTCCAAATGCTCTCAGACAAGCCTCATCAAAGTCAAACTTATACTCCTTTTCGAGCAGTTTGTACAATGGATGTGCAATTTTTGAAAAGTCTTTTATGAATCTCCTATAGAACCCAACATGCCCAAGAAAACTTCTAACACCTTTTACAGAAATAGGTGGCGGAAGCTTTTCTATTACCTCAACTTTAGCTCTATCAAGCTCAATACCTTTCTTTGAAATTTGATGACCCAACACTATACCTTCTTTAACCATGAAATGACATTTCTCCCATTTCATCACCAAGTTGCAGTCTTCACACCTCTTAAGAACCTCGGCCAAATGATCTAGACAACGATCAAAAGACTCACCTACAACTGAAAACTCATCCATGAACACTTAAATAGTGTCCTCCACCATATCAGAAAATATCGACATCATACTGCGCTGGAAAGTTGCTGGAGCATTGCATAACCCAAATGGCATCCGTTTGAAAGAAAAAGTACCACAAGGGAATGTGAAGGTGGTCTTCTCTTGGTCTTCTAGAGCTATAGAAATTTGATTATAGCCCGAATACCATCGAGAAAATAATACCAACCCTTTCCTGCAAGTCTATCCAACATCTGGTCCATGAATGGCATAGGAAAGTGGTCTTTTTCTGTCCATGCATTCAACTTCTGGTAATCCATACAAACTCTCCATCCAGTCACAGGCCTTATTGGAACATGCTCATTTCTTTCATTTGGAACGACAGTAATGCCACCCTTTTTAAGCACACACTGCACAGGACATACCCAACTACTATCTGCAATGGGACAAATAACTCCCACATCCAGCCACTTGATGATCTCCTTTTTAACTACCTCTTGCATATGTGGATTTAATCTTCTCTGGTGCTAGATACTGAGCTTATGATCTGGCAGGTGTTGGATTTTGTGAGAGCAAATACCGAGAGGAATATGTGCAATAGTCCACCCAATAGCTCGCTTGAACCTCTTTAGCACAGTCACCAAGCACTCTACTTGTCTCGCATTCAAATCTGCCGCAATGATGACCGGTAAAGTATTCTCTCTTCCCAAGTATACATACCTCAAATGTGGTGGTAGAGCCTTAAGCTCCACTTTCGGTGCCTCCACAATAGATGGTCTTGAGGGTGGGGACTCGCGATTTTTCATGTCTAACTCATACTTCTTTGGTTTGGACCAATATTCACACCTATCGAGTGCGGCTACCAACTCCTCATAGTCTTCAATACTCTCACTATCGAAATTTATTATAACTGATGCTAGTCCCTCAACACCTAGTTGCGCTTCAATTTGCACTTCTGTCCCACTCTACACTTTGTAAGTTATAGCAGATATTGTTTGGAGTTCACCACTCTGCTTTATGGACCTACATATATTGAAAGTTGCTTCTTCATTATTCAGTCTGAACTTCATCTGTCCTTTTTCCATATTAACCAACGCACGCCCTGTGGCAAGAAATGGTCTCCCAAGGATGATGGGAACCTAAAAATCAACCTTACAGTCAATAATCACAGAATCTGCCAGAAAAATGAAAGATTCCACTTTTACTAGCACATCATGGAGTATACTAATGGGCCTTTTCGTAGTCCGATCGGCCATCAGTAATCACATTGTAGTGGGCTTTGGGTCCCCTAGACCCAGCGTCTTGTAAATAGACAATGGTATGAGGTTGATGCTAGCACCAAGATCACACAATGCCTTAGTAAAGTGTAACAATTCAATAGTACATGGAATCGTGAAGGCACCAGGATCCTCCTTCTTTTGGACAAGAGACCTTGTGGCAATAGCGCTACAATGCTGCAATCTATCATCATCTTCAAAACTCACAGACCTCTTCTTTGTTACCATATCTTTCATAAACTTTACATACCCATGCATTTGTTCCAATGCTTCTATCAATGGAACGTTGATGGAAAGCTGCTTTAACATAGTAATAAATCTGCGATATTTACCATCTTCAGTCTTCTTCACTAATCTCTGTGGAAAAGGTGGTGGAGGTCTAGGTATAGGGACCACTTTCTGAGATATCTCCACTTCGTTCTCTGTCGCATTCTCATACTTTTCTCTAACCTCTATCATATCATCTTCTTTTCTAATCTCAACTTCTACCACAACCGGCATAGGTGGATCAATGGTTTGCTTACCCCCTCGAGTAGTAACTACCATGCAACAGCCATCATTCTTTGGATTCTAGATGGTGTTGGTAGGAAGAGTACCAGGTTGACGTGGGTTCACTGTAGTAGACAACTTGGTCATCTGCTGCTCTAGATGCTTTATTGACACTGCGTGGGCATCAACCTTTTGACCAATACCAGACAACTCATTTCTCATCTCCTTCACATTTTCATCAACTGCATCAAACCTTCTCATCATCTTCTGCATCATATATTCAATACACGCCATACTTCCTCCAGCTTCTCTAGTACCAGATTCCCAATTTTGAGGGGGAACATAAGGTCCAACACGATTGTTTTTGTTGCCATAGTTGTTTCAGTTGTAGTTGTTGTCGCGATTGAAGTTCCAATCCCGGACATATTGACCCTCTCGGTTATAATTTCCATAGTTCCGACCTTTGTTTCCTTCACCTTGGCACCAATTTTCCATGTTGGATCCTTGGGCATTTGGTCGGAATCCCAAGGTCTGATCATTCACAGCATACGCATCCTCTTCATATTAACACTCTTCCACTGGTGGTGGAGTTCTAGTCATGTAGTTCACAGCATTTACCTTTTATGCAGCTCTGCTCACATGCTTCAATTCCAAACCCAACTCGGTTCTCATGTGAGCCATCTCTTCATGAATCTCATCTGCAGACTGGTTGCTTGTAGCATGAATGGCAAATGTGTTTCTCCCAAAATTCGACCTCCTAGTGCTCCATGCTTTATTGTTGCAAGAGATCTTCTCTAGCTTTTCTATGATCTTTCCATATGTGCACTCACCATATGAACCTCCAGCAATAGTATCCAGCACTGCTTTATTGTTATCATCCTGACCTCGATAGAAATATTCCTTCAGCAACACATCATCAATACGATGATCCGGAACACCTCTTATGAATGAAGTGAATATGTCCCATGAGCTACTTACAGACTCTCCAGGTAATGCCACAAAATTATTGACCCTATATTTGTGATTTAGCTTCTTGGACACTGGATAATACCTTGCTAATAACACATCCCTCAGTTGGTTCCATGTATAGATTGAGTTATAAGGAAGCTCAGTGAACCATATAGCAGCATCGTCTATCAGTGATAGAGGGAACACTCTCAATCCGATCACATCCATATCCAAGTCTCGTAGACCTACACAGCTCTTGCAGACTACCCTTATCTTGGCTATGTGAGCATGTGGGTCCTCCGATGGCAACCCTGAGAATAAGCCCCTCGCTGTAAGTATATGCATCAAGCTACTGGTTACCACAAATGTGTGCCCCGGAGGCAGAGGAGATAAGACTAGAGGTCCATCAGAGTCAGCAATATTTGTGTTGCCCCTGTAGTTGGCAAGCAGTTGTGGGTCTGGTGGACCGTGCACCCTCACTGCATTTCCAAATTGATTTTCAGCTAGATTCCGGTTTTCCCCACCAGCTACTCTTGGTTGTTGTAACTCACTTGTATCATCAAGATTTACTCCGATAGGATTAACTGGAATTCCTTGATTGTTCATTCTTTACAAACTTCTGTTCAACTCTGGATCGTAAGGAGTAAGTGGTTCACCTTGGTTCCGTGTCCTTGGCATACACTAGAGTCAGAACCTGAGAGAGACAAGAACAAAAAGAAAAAGTAAAATTAGGAAATATTTGACTAAAGTTCAATAATGTAGTTAAAATTAATCTAAAAGCCAAAGTTTCCTCGGCAGCAACGCCAAAATTTGATACACTCAAATTACACCTCCATAAAGAAGCATAAGCGATCGTTATCAAGTAAAGAACCCAACTTGTAGGTTGGGGTCGATCCCACGAGAAAACTGGTTTAGACTTAACTTTAACTAGCACTTATATTTGTTTAGTCAAAGTACTTCCAGAAACAAGTAATAAAAAATGGGTATTTGCGAAAAAAATTGTAAGAATTCAGTAAGTAATCAGTAAACAAAAGTCAATTTTTGTTGTTATCAAGATGAGAAAATTAACTAAGGTATACGTGTTCACCACAAGCTCATAACTAAGTAATCCTAGAAATAGCAGTCATTCCATAGTGTATTACATGCAAAGTGATAAGTTAGGTATCTCTAAATCCTTGGTCCGGCATCTACAGAATTTCACCCCGCACCTTGGTCCGGCTACGTGTGTATAAATTACTAACCCTTACCTTTACCTCATATTAGACATCGTAATCGATCTTTGGTTTAGTTATTACTTCCCACCAATCGACACTAGCCTATTAGATAGTATCACACTAAATCTATGTTGATAATTCTTTTTTTGTTGATTACCTCCTTGGTCTGGCAAGTAGCAACAAGATGAGTTCTAACGCGTGCACTCGTTAAAAATACTTTTGAATTAAAGAATTATCAACGCATGCAAAACACTATTCAAGAATTGCTTATTTACGATTCATACTTTGTTAATCGCTCATGGATCCCACAACCCTAGTTGTGGAGTTTAGTTACCCATAATCATATGAACACAATTCATTGTTTTAGATGAAAGAATTATGAACTTAAGTAGTTGAGAAAAATAAACCCAGAATTTCAGCTCGAATTTCAAACCAAATCTTCAAAACTAACCTTTGGAAATTAAGAATTGCTCCGGTAGTAAAAATTAATTCCCTAGTAACAAAGTAAAACAAAAGTAATAATATCCAACCCCTGAAAACGAGGTTTACATGCCCTATTTATAGAAAACAAGTCCTAAATTAAAAGGGAAACAAATTAAGGAAAGTGTATTCAGGCACGCGTCTTCATTCCACGAGACTGATTCACGAACCGTCAATGGATCTACAGTCCGTGAGTCCCTTCCATTAGCCAGGACTTAGAAAATATTTCAGCCTCCAAAAATCAGCTTCTCTAAAGCAAACGACGGACCTGCAGTACGGACTGTAGATCGATCTATGGTCCGTCAATCCCCTTCCGTAGCTCCACACTTGGAATCTTCAAAAATCAGGTACTGGAACCCTCGCAATATCAATCTATGGATCAGCAGTACAATCCGTAGATCAATCTATGGACCGTCAATGGCCACCATGGTTCCACACTCTATCATATTTCCCTGATTTACCTTGTCTGCTGATCTACGGCCATCACCTACGGAGCATCACTAGACCTACGGTCCGTAGATCATTTCCGTAGATGCCCATTCTACAGTTATTTCAGCTGTCCCTTTACTTCCGCGCCTGAACGTCTTTCCTGCAAAATATGATAAAAACATATAAAAACCAATCCAAAAAGGCTCTAGACACACACAACTTATAAGTAAAATGTATTAGAAATACCGTAAACTCACGGTACATCATTGGTCGACTCGCCGATCACATTAGGTGGATCGCCAACTTGTCCTTATCTCGCTTTTCACTTGCTTTAGGCTTAAGATGTTTGAACCTCAGTCGGCAAGCTCATTCGAGTCTACCTTTCACATTCGGTATATTATCAAGTACCACATGTTCTCGCCTTTCAAGCCTTTAATAATTCTCCAATGATTGTCGTCTTCGACAATGATTTCCTTTGTTTGCCCTTTGGATTTGGAAAATCATCGTTCCTCTTTTAGTCTACCAACCTATCTCAATCAATTCAAGTGGTGTGCACTGTCAACTTGGATAAGGTCATAACCATAGAGCATTCTGCCCTTCAAGTTAGGTGATCACCAATGTTAAGTTTTCACTTCTTTTTATGCCTTTGGCCCTTCTTTCATAACTTCATCCTTGCCTTGTCCTTTAGCCTTCATAGCTGAAAATCATCAAAATATCCCTAGAATAGAACAAAAATAGGCATTATTGATATGAATTATTGAGCTAAATAGACGTGAAATGAGTGTAAATCTACCACTCATCATAAGGGTCGAGCTAGAGGTCGTGCTTGTGGAAAACCACCATTTAGAGGTCATTCCCATGGAGTGGCACCATCTAGTGGTAGAGCTAGATAGGTTTCTCTTGAGAAGCCAGTTGAGGTTACTGAGGACCAGGTTTCTCTCATGTTTAGAGCTCTTTTGTTTTAGGAGAGTTTGTTGAGGATGCTAGGTGTGTTATAAAACCACTATCTGGGTAGTGTGACAGGTACACCAAATGGTGTTGAGACAATGGTAGGGGCGTAGACTCAAGTTAGCAGCAAACTCCAAGAATTCATGATTAGTGGTTCCTGCACCAGTTGTTTGTGCACACATTCCTCCCTAGGTTATTCTGACAGCGACTGATCAGTAGTGTTATGAGAGGTTTCAAAAGATGAAACCACCCCAGTTTCAAAGTGGTAAGAGTGAGGATTCTTATTAGTTCTTGACTTGGTACCATGAGATGCTTGAGGCAGTGGTTATGGTGGATGCTCGTGGTGTTCAGTTTGTTGCACTTCACCTTTGTGGATGTGCGCCAAAGAGTGGATGCAGACTTTTTTTAGGTCTAGACCAGTTGGATCTCCCCCAACAAAGTGGGATGTGTTCTGTAGTGCTTTCCAGGACTAGTTCATTCCTTGGAGCGTGATGGAGAAGAGTCGATATAGGTTTCAGAGCTTGACTTAGGGGGATTTGTCTCTGACCGAGTATGATTCCTATTTCTCTGAGCATTCTAGGCATGTTATGACCATTTTTCCAAATGAGCTGGAGAAAGTCCTCAAGTTTATGGGAGGGTTGACTTTCTTCATTAAATCGTATATGTCCACATCTACTAGAGAAGGAGATGCCTTCAGGTCCATTGTGAGCACCGCCAAGAAGGTGGAGTTGATTGTATTAGAGGAGCTTGGAGAGCCTAAAAGGGCATGATTGTCTAATCATTTTTTTGGTGCCTCATCTGGAGGTAGAAGTTCACATAGAGGTAGTATCTTATTTCAACGTCGTGGGCCAGTTTATGCTTCTATGCCAGCAGCTGAGAGTGGGCAATCATCTCGAGGATCTTATGGTTCTGGCCAAGGTGACCACAATTGTATGTCTGGTTTGCAGCAATAGTTATTCGTGATGAGGTGTTATTATACTTGTAGGGATCCAAGTCATTTGATGCGACAATGACCTCTACAAACTAATTCAGGACCCCAACATTCTTATTCAGTTGCTCCAGCTATAGATTCAATGCCTCAGGCTAGGGGTAGAGGTAAAGGTCAGTCTGGTAGAGGTGGCAGGACTACTGGTAGGGGTACTCCAACTCTGCAGTGTGGAGGTAAAGACTCTACTCAGACTGCAGGCACCCATGAGGGGCAGTGTTATGCTTTTCTAGGGAGGCTTGAGGCCGAGACTTTGGATGTTGTGATCACACATATCTTCCAGTTTACCATCGACCTATGTATGTATTGTTTGATCTGGGTTCTACTTTCTCATATATGTCTACCTATTTTATTTTTGGGTTTGATATGTTGTCTGATTACATGATTGTGTCTATTCATGTTTCTACACTAGTGGGTGAATCCTTAGTTGTGGATCGAGTGGATCGATCTTGTCTTATTTCTTTGGTCGGGTATGATACTTGGGTACATTTGATCATTTTGGGGATGGTAGACTTTGATATCATCTTGGGTATAGATTGTATTTCTCTGCATTATGTTATTCTTGATTGGTATGCTAAGATTGTGACCTTAGCAATGTTGGGTGTCTAGAGAGTTGAGTGGATGAGTGCTAGTGGCTCTTACCCTAGCAAATTTATCTCCTTCATTCGAGCTTAGAGGTTGGTTGAGAGGGGTTGTATGTCCTATTTGTCTTTGATTTGGGATATTAGTATTGAGCCACCTCTCATGGATTTTGTGTCCGTGGTTTGAGAGTTTTTAGATATTTTTCCTACTAATCTTCAAAATGTTCCACCAAGAATGGATATTGATTTTTCTATTGACTTAGAGCCAGGAACCAAACCTATCGTTATTCATCCTTACTGTATAGCTCAAACTGAGTTAAAGGATTTGAAGGATAAATTACAGGATTTGATGAGCAAGGGTTTTATTCGTCCAAGTGTTTCTCCATGGGGTGCTCCTATGTTGTTTGTGAAAAAGAAGGGTAGAGTCATGATGATGTGTATTAATTATCGATATTTGAACAAAGTGACTGTGAAGAACAAGTATCCTCTTCCTCGTATTGATGACTTGTTTGATTAGCTTCAGGGTGCATCTCTAATCTCTAACATTGATTTGAGTTCTGTTTATCACCAGCTGAATATTAAGGCATTTGATTTCCCTAAGACAGAGTTTAGGACTCGTTATGGGCACTATGAGTTTCTTTTGATGTCTTTTGGGTTGACTAACACCTCTACAACATTCATGGAGTTAATGAATGGGGTCTTCTAATCTTATCTGGATTCATATGTGATTTTTATTATTGATGACATCTTTGTGTACTCTAGGACTGGGGAGGATCACGACCGGTATTTCAGGATTGTACTCTAGACATTGAGAAAAGAGAAATTTTATGCCAAGTTCTCAAAGTGCAAGTTTTGGCTTGATTTTGTGGCATTTTGTGACATGTGGTGTCCAAGGAGGGTTTACTGGTAGATCTAGCCAAGATCTAGGTAGTGAGGGGTTGGACTAGACCTATGGTGATTATTGAGATTTGGAGGTTGGTGGAACTTGCAAGTTATGACATTTGATTTGTTCAGAGATTCTACGCTATTGCATTTCATTTTACCAGAATTACTCGACAGAGTGTGAGCTTCCAGTGGTCTAATGAGTGTGAGGAGAGTAATCAAAAGCTCAAGACCGTGTTGACTTCGGCTCATGTTTTGACTTTAGCCGAGGAGGGTGTTGATAAATGGTATATTTGCACACATTTGAGGTTTAGTTTACTCAATAATTAGTATCTTCAATGTTTAATTTTGTCCTATTCTTATAAAATGATGATTATTTGCAATTATGAAGGAAAATGAAAAAGGCAGCGATTGATGTTTAAAAGAATAGCCAAAATTGCAAAAAGAAGTGCAAACTATACATTGTTGATCGCTAATCGAGAAAGGTGGATCGCCAAGTGAGCACAAACTCGCTCAAAATATCAACGCATAGTTCTTATTTCTATCGAATCAGATTGGCGAACTCTATTGGAGAAGGCGATGCACCGACTGAGAAGGGCAACCTTGCAGATCGTCATCGAAAGTGACAGTGCAAGGATAAAATTGAATGCATGAAAGGTATACCAATATGATACTCAGCAATGCGCCGAATGTGAAAGGATGATGCAAACTAGTTTGCCGACAAAAGTTCAAACACATGAGGCCTTGAGTATGAAAAGTCAAGGTTAAGCACAAGAGGCGATTCGCTGAATGAGCTCGACAAGCTTACCAATGTTGCCAAATAAGATGCACATTGGATTTTTGGGCCAAATTTTTGTGAACACTAAATAACCCAAAGGAGAAAGAAACTGAGGGAGTTCCAGTTTGGAATTTTTCTTCCATAGTTAAGAGTTTTGAACTATAGAGAGAAAAAACACTTGACCTTTGTGAAGAACACTTTCTAGCTTTTGGGGTTTTTCAAATTTTTTCTTGAATTTGAAAATTGAAGTTTAATCTAAAGTAGTTTACTTGTAGTTAGTTAATTTCATGTTACCCATGGTTGCTTTATGGAAGGTATATTTTCTTTACTTTTTGTGATGGGTGGCTAAAACCCAAAGATCTAGAGGTGCAATTATAGAGTTGGTTGTTGATTTAATGTAGTGGGTATTGTGTTATTCTCTCTTTTGTTGTTGTTCTTACATAAATTTAAGCTAATTATCATGGGGTTAATTTATGGGTTAAGGTTTCAAACTTAATTCCTACTTTCGATCTTCGGTCGATGCTCAAAAAAGATTGTTTGGAGTGGTAATTAGTCCAATACTAGCAATTTTGGTTTGATGTCAGTAACATTCTTGAAAATAGAGGTTATGAGTCGGATCTATTTGCCTTATTTCTGCATCAAAAGAGAGAATAGAGTAAGGTTTTGGGTTGCTTAGTTTGGCCTTTAAATGACACTGAAAGGAGATTTTATGCATAGATTCTTTGTGATCGAAAGATGATTAGTGTCATTAAAGGCCTATTAATGAATGTTCACCACTATAGAGCAGCACAATTATCCCTTTGTGACATTGATTTCCAATCCCCGCACCCCTAGATTACTTCTTAACTCTTGAATTCTCTGAAGTTTTAGTTTAATTGTGATAATTGATAAACAAAGCATTCTACTAAATTGGTGGAATGATCCTCCCACTTGTTCTTACTATTACAAATAAGCAATTTCAAAATCCAAAGCTCTTGATAGGAATTCTCTACGATATACCATTCCCTTGGGATTCGACCCCGACTCTTCATTGGACTTTTACATAAAATGACCGATGTACCTTTTAATTAGTTTTAAGAAGGACATTTGAGCGTTCATCAGGTGTAGAATTCATTTGTCAAGACCCGAGAGCACCCCTAGTCGTAACACGGCGTACTCGAACCCGAAGGGGTCTAATACTAGCCTCTTAGCATTCATAACATTCGATACATAGAAATAGTGTGGAATTTAAAATTTTTCTTTAATAAATCCAACATCAAAAGACATTTATAAAGCAATGGAATACTAAGTCTCACATGGCCATCTTAGACAAACTTTAACAAGATAGGGTCACAGCCCATTACAATTGAATCTTAACAATATTAAGAAAGAACTATAAACAATAAAAAAAAATTGTCCTCCACATATGAGGACATACCAAAAGAGGTATTGAGAAAACTCTAATACCAAGCTTCACTAGAGAATGCAATCACTTGCCGGAACCTACAGTTGTAGTAAAAATAAGAAAATAAGGGTTAGCACAAAAAAATGTACTAAGTATGATGACCATGCAAAAACATGCTTTAAAAGGGACATTTTGTTGAAAGTCATGCTTTATGCCATTTTTGTAAAACTTCATGAACATTGATACAAGAGGCATAATATAAGTAACAGCCAACATACAAAGTCACATAATTCACATTTGAGCAAAAATCACATATACCCCTTTACCTTCACCTTAAGCCTCCACCTCAAGTAACCCTGAAATTATGCCTTGTGCAATGTATGGGTAGCGTCCCATACCACCACCCACACTAAGGCACCACCTTAAGGTCACCAAAAGTGAACTTACCATTCATCCGGTCTACCTTTACACAATAAAGCATTTAAGAGACACAAACATTACACTAAGACCAACATCTAAGACAACTCTAAGTCATACTTGTGCAATGTGCAAGTAGCATCCCATACTACTACTCACACTAAGTATACCTTTGAAGTCACCATAGACAAGGCACATTCATATATAATAGACATGACAAGGAAGAAGCTCATAATACAATCCAAGTACAGCATGCATCTTTACATCTAAGAATTCAAGCCAACATTCTTCATTAGGTTAATTTAGGACACATTCATGCATTTAGAGGACTTTCACACATTTAGTCATTAATACTTAGAGAACTCACTATAGCCCCTTCAAAGCCTACTCGTGCAATGTATAGATAGCATCCCATACTACTATATACACTTTGTAGTACCTATCAAGTAACTAAAGTGCACATCTCACATGATGGGAATAAGTGTTTAACCGACATAGACCATGCAAGCTAGACATGAAATCCGATGTATTATTCCACATCATAAAGATTGATCTCCTTGCCGAAGGAAGACTGGGTCATCTAGCTTAGGTGGATCCATTAGCTAGGACCTATGTGGGCACATAGTTATGAGATATGAAAGATATACATTGAGATCCGACCTACCGATGGGAGAACCTCCATCTAACCATATCTACTTGGTGCATAGCCTACATTCCCATAGAGTAGTTTCATTGCATTAGTGTACTAGATAGAGAGAGCCACCAATATTAGGCCTACCGTCCCAAAGTACTTTCCCAAGAAAGGGCCACCACCAATAGGCCTACCATTTCAAGGTACTTTAAGGATAGCTCTTGACTTCCTTAAAGAGAATTACCACCTTTAGGTCTACCATCTCTTAGTCTATCATTTCACACAAGAAGGAGGTCACCACCATTAGGTCTACCGCTTCAAGGTTTAACACACACACAAGGAAAGGCCACCAACCCATGGTGTTACATTCACATTAGAACCTAGACTCCTCATGAAAGGCAACTAACATTAAGTCTACCAATCCAAGATTTATCCTAGAATACTTCATTAGACATTTATAGAAAGGCTACCAACATTAGGTCTACCAATTCTAGACATTAAGACATTAAGTCAAGATACATTCATCATTCAAGAGGAGGATTCCTAAGCCTACCAAGTTAAGAGATCATATTCAGTATAGTTTTCATTATACAAGAAGAGGGCACCTAAGCCTATCAATTCAAGATACTTCATTCATGATCACATTCATCAATACAAGAAAAGGATGCATTAGCCTACCAATTCAATATATCACATTCATCATTATAGAACACTTCACATTCCATCATCTTCATTCATGAGTGTTAAGAGAGAATATACTATCAATCACAACATGTTCACATTCTATACAAGATCATCATTCCATCATTGAAATCACAAGTATATTATTCACATTATACATTCACAATTACAACATTATGATAATACTTCAATTCTTCACAATATGCCTTCAAGGCTATGATCACAATGTACATAGTAAGCAAACACCTCCACCTTTCAAGTGGATCAACAATTCAAGCTCAACTCTACATTAACATGAGATTAGCTCAAACTTGCCCTTTCAAGGCTATGATCACAAATCCTCAATTCATCAAAAATTCACCATAATAAGACATAGATAATGATACAAATCAATAATCTAAATCAATCTACACATAAACATCATCATCATTTATTCATAATCAATAAACCTACTTCATAAGTCCAAATTTAGGAATTGTAAGAAATCATGGGTTCATAGAGTTTTTTATCTTTAAATCATCAATTAAACATCAATATAATCATAGTTTATCCTTTGAAAATGTTTGATGCAAGAACCCATGAGTTTGAGTGAAATCTAGATTTTTGGTGAAACTTGAAAACCTTGAAAACATCTTTGAAATTGACTGTAGGGTGAAATCTAACCCTAGATGAAGGATCGTCATACCTATTGGATGAGAATCCACGAAATCCCCTTGAAAAGAGCTTTGAAAATCTTGAAGAAATTGACCTTGGAAACTTGAAGTCTTCAATGGAGTTCTTACATAGAAAGTAGTTTGAGAGGGAGTGTTTTGATATGAGAGATGAAGTCTAAATGAGTTAGAGTCATTAGTTTAGGGGTCAATTAACTATTTATAGTAAGTTATTTAACAACTTAACCATCACCCTAAGCCCTTAATTAATTAACTAACTAAATCCCAAACACCTAACTTAAAAACAAAAACTGAAAACTGGCAGCACCTACGACTTGACCATCCACGGACCGTGGATTGGTCTAAGGGGCGTGGTTTGGGTCCGTCGTTTGGACCTGAGACTCAAAACTTGCAGGGTGTTGCAGGCCTGACCTACTCCCATGATCTACGGGGAGTAGGTCAATCTAAGGGGTGTGAATAATGGGCGTAGATCAAGCTGTTTTGACAGCTTTTTGGGCAGTGTTGGGGTCCTCCTCAAGGACCCCTTGTGTGGTCCTTGGGGAGTCGTAACTGGATGTTTTAACCCCTAAACATGTCATTCTAAGTATAAGAACCATTTATCTAGATTTTAACCCTCATACGACACACCAAAACTCCACTACAAGACTCTACAACACACTAGTTCAACTTACCTGTTTCCGGGTGTTATAGTCGTATCTTGACGTGTAACCCCTAAGTTGTTCAACCATGACTCGAGATGACATGAAATACCATAAAACCTCATGACAAGAACAAACGCACACACGTTAGGCTCTAGTTTCACTAGTTCATTTTTAGGGTCGTTACATTATCCCCCACTTAGGAACATTCGTCCTCGAATGACACTTAAAACATATTATGGGGTAACGACTCAAGACTAACAGCCCACAATCATGCATGCAACATCAATACAAATGCATAACATAGGAGGAAACATCAATTCCACATCGATAAGCTCACAACACAACAAGATGGTAGGAACTACATCTATAAACTCATTATGCATCAAAACTTCACATTCTTCATTTCATTTGAGGAACTTTCTTCTCCAATTCACATCATGCTCATTACAACATCATTAAGCACATTTAAGCAATTTCTCATAAAAGCACATTATGCAATCATCTCAAGAACACATTTGACATGCTCAACATGTCAACTCATGAAAAATTTAAGCAACTCATCATAGATGCATATAAACATGAGGAACACAATTATGAAAACTCATTTTTCTCAACTAAACAAGAATTCAATTAGAACATGCATAACATGAGGAGACTATGGAAACTCAATATCACATATGACTCCAAAATATGAAACAAGCTTCAAGGAACTCTAAGTCTCAAGCTTGAATAAGAATAAAAGGAAAGAGATAAGGACTTCAACATTCTCAACAACCTTTCTATCCAACATACCATCCCCCACTTAGAAGAAAACCCAACTAAGGCTATCATGAAACAACAAAAGGAACTATAACTTACCGGTACCTTCATCCGGATTAGCTCCCTTGTCCTTGTTAGATTGAAGAGCATATAAACGGTTCTTCGTTGGAGCATCAAGATTTGGGCCATTAAGAGAAGCTTGTTTGGCCTCCCTTCCTCTAGCCGTAAGAGTAGCACAATCTTTCACTTGGTGATCATTCTTTCCACAACCATAGCACCCACTAGTACTGGCTAGACACTTCCCATGATGCTTCTTTCCACAATTGTGACAAGTAGGTTTAGCAAATGGAGGTTCACCACCTCTCTCTTAAGTAACCTTAGGAGCACTTGAAGAATTTTGGTTTGGAGCTCTCTTCTTGAACCTAGGTTGACCTTGCTCATCGGATCTACCCCTCTTCAAATCCCTATTCACCCTCTTAAGTTTGGACTCCTCAATAGATTGAGCATACACAACAAGTCTAGATATATTCATATCATCATGGAGCATCGTCGTATGGCCCTCTTCCTTAAATAGGTCGGATACACCGGTAACAAACCTACTCATCACATCTCTAGGGTTAGACACCAAGGATGGAGCATACTTAGACAATAAGGTAAACTTCAAGGAATACTCCTCCACACTCATGTTACCTTGCCTAAGGTTTATAAACTCCACAACCTTACACTCTTTCTTCTCACGGGGAAAGTACTTACCAAGGAAAGATCCCTTAAACTCCTCTCATTCTATAGGACCCGCTTCAACTGGCCTATTGGCTTTCCATTGAGTGAACCACACTTGGGCTACATCTTTCAATTGGTAGGAAGCCAACTCCGCCTTTTCCCTAGAAGTTACTCCTATAGCATCTACTATTTTATAAACTTCATCCAAGAATTTTTGGGGATCTTCTCCCACTCTAGAACCAAGAAAGATAGGAGGATTCATCCTCACAAAGTCTCTCAATCTTAAGGTCATGGTACTCTCATTAGCATTCACCCTAGGCCCCACATCTCTATTTGCTTGAGCCATCATGGCTCGGGCTAGGGTTAGAAAAGCCATCCTAATCTCTTCATTAGTCATTTCCGAGGGAACCACCGAAACTTCATTCTCTTGAGGCACTTGGTCACCTTGAAGACCTTGATCACCCTCGGGAGGAACTCCCTCATTAACAATCTCCTCTTACGCTCTCCTCGGGTTAGCCCTAGTATTCATTTCCTATAAACACAAGAGAAGGGTTAGGAAAAGGATACTTATAGAACTTCACTCTAAGGCACGACTTCAAGAATATGAAAGAAGTGTAACTTTCTATCGTCCTATAGCCTCTCGCTCATAGATGTGTCACGACTCACATAGATAAACAAGACTCTACTAGACGTGGCTTGTGAGACTTTAATCCTAAAAACTATTTCCAAAATCTTATGCTCTGATACCAAGTTTGTCACGACCCAAGAGCACCCCCTAGTCGTAACACGGCGTACTCAACTCCGAATGGAGCTAATACAAGCCTCTTAGCATTCATAACATTCGATACATAGAAATAGTGCGGAATTTATAATTTTTTCTTTAATAAATCCAACATTAAAAGACATTTATAAAGCAGCGGAATACTAAGTCTCACATGGCCATCTTACAAAAACTTTAACAAGATAGGGGTCACAGTCCTTTACAATCGATTCTTAACACTAGTCTCAAAATAATAAAGAACCATAAACAATAAAAGTCTTTGTCCTCGACATATGAAGACATACCAAAAGAGGTCTTGAGAGAACTCTAATCCCAAGCTTCACTAGAGAATGCAATCACTTCCCGGATCCTACACTTGTAGTAAAAATTAGAAAATATGGGTTAGCACACAAAAATGTACCGAGTATGATGACCATTCGAAAACATGCTTTGAAAGGGACATTTTGTTGAAAGACATGCTTTATGCCATTTTTGCAAAACTTCATGAACATTGATACAAGAGCCATAATATAAGTCACAACCAACAAACAAAGTTACATAATTCACATTTGAGCAAAAATCACTTACAACCCTTTACCATCACCGCCTCCACCTCAAGTAACCCTCAAGCTATGCCTTGTGCAATGTATGGGTAGCATCCCATACCACCACCCACACTAAGGCACCAGTCACCAAAAGTGAACTTACCATTCATCATTTCTACCTTTACACAATAAAGTATTTAAGAGACACAAACATTACATTAAAACCAACATCTAAGACAACTCTAAGTCATATTTGTGCAATGTGCAAGTAGCATCCCATACTACCCCCTGGGGGCCACCCTAAGGGTCCCCGAGGAGGAACCCAACCTTGGCCAAGCAAGCTGCCAAGGCAGCTTGACATTGCTCATGGAGGGAGCATGTCTGCGTCGTGGACTAGCTCCACCATGGGCCAAAAGTTTGGTCCGCATTAGGGACATGTCACGGACTCTACTGCCTCAAAATTTAATTTCCAGAAACTTGTGGGAACACCTCCGCGTCGCGAACTTGTTTCCCGATGAAATTTGCGAAAATAAAACTCAACTTTGACTTATTTAAAAAGGTCCAACTAAGTGAAGGGTACTTTAGGTACTTTGGGGAATTATTATAAATGGTTATTCTACCTATTTTAGGGTATTTTAAGTTGGTTAAAACCTCAAAACCTAAAATTAGACCCCATTCTTCAAATTGACCCTTCCCTCTCAAAATAGATTCTCTCAAAAACTCCATTGAAGACCTTGATGAAGCTCAAGCTAGAAGATGGGTTTTCAACTGATTTCTTCTTCAATTTCATGGGTCTTCAATAATTAAGGTATGGTGACTCTTGATTCTTGAATAACCTCTCATTCAAGAAGTTCTATCAAAGATTTTCAAAAGTGATTCAAAGATCAAAATTCCCAATTTTCAATCTAAACATGGGTTCCTTGTAAAACGATTTTCTAAATCATTCTATTGATGAATTAATGTGGAATTAATGTTTTTAAGACAATTTTCAAAGGAATTCTTGAAGAACCCATGATCCCCAAATTCTCAAAAATTGGCCTATGATGTGGGTCTTTGTGAATATGATCTCTATTGATGAAATTATGTTTAGTTTATATTTTATTGATGTTTCTTATGATTTTCTATACTTATTCATGTTGAAAATTGTTGGTATATTGATGAGTTGAGAATTGTGGCCTTATGGGCAAAGTTGTGAGTTGATTCCTTTGTTTATAGAATTGTACTTAGATTATGTTTATGTTATTGAATTACATTGTTGATTCCTATTTCAACCTATGTCAATTGATTATGAATTGTTGAGGATTGATCCATGGTGATCATGGCTTGGATAATTGGTAAGTTGACCTAACTTCTAGTCTATAGTATGAAAATTGATGTTGTGAGGTTTGATCCACTTTTGGTGGAGGTGTTTACTTCTTGTGTAACGACCCTAAAAACGAACTAGTGAAACTAGAGCCTCACATGTGAGTTTGGAGTTGAGAACTTGATGAAATGATGACAAATGGCCGTGACGTCCGGAAACTAGTCATTTGAACTAGTGAGTTGTAAGGGTCAACTTTAAATGGTCATATCTTTTAGGTCAAAATGAATTAGGTGGACCTTTACCTATCCAATTAAAGATCTTTGAGTTCTCTTTCCAACGCCACCGAGTTTGCCCAATTCCGACCTTGGAGTAAAAAGTTATGCCCGAAATAGTGAAGCACTGTCCAAAAAGACGAGTTTAGACGGGAAAGGGCAGAATTTTTAAGTTAAGACTTTATGGGTCCTTAGTCCTTTTCCAAAATTGACTCTATGCTATTTTATTCTTTTCCTAGCAACTATAAGACCTTTTAATGACTTAATTCCTTTCATTTAAGTCACTCCTCTTAGAATTAAAAAGAAACCCATCTCCTTTCATATATTTCTTTCAAGTTCAAGGAAGAAGAAGGGTGAAGAACTAGGGTTTCAATTGGAGGCTTCTTTCATCAATTTTCGTGGGCTTTCTCAATATTAAGGTATGGGGACTCTTTATCTTTGATCCCTTTTCAATCAAAGAGCTAATTCAAAGTATTTTCAAAGTTCTTCAAAAATTGTAAAGTCCTAATTTCGATTCTAGCATGGGTTCTTGCATAAAAAGGGTTTTAAATGATGATTTACATTGTTAGTAATGATTATTAATGGTGTTTAGAAAGATATCTCCGTGAACCCATGTTTTCTCAAATTCTCTAAATTTCACCATAAAGTGGGTGTATTGATTTTGAGTAGATGATTATAAAAATTGTGTTTAGTATGGTATGGGCTGTTCATATATGGTATTATATATGTGAATTGTTAGGAATCTTTATTGAATTGAAGGATGTGGGATGTTGGCCTTGAATGGGCAAAAATTGTGAATTTGTCTTCATGTTGATTATGGGCTTATGCTTAGCTTAAATGGTATAGTTGAATACCATGATTACCTATGCTTTCTATTGTGAATTGTTTGATCATGAGAATGGTGAAGGTGGCTTGGAAAGGATGGTAAGTTGACCTACTTTATGAATTATGTTGAATTAGTAGGGAATTGAGTAATGTTGGTTATGGCTTTGGAGAATGGTAAGATGGCTTAATCTCTTAGTATTGATCTAATTGGTATTGATTGGTTTGATCCACCTTTGGTGGAGGTGGTTATTTGTTGTATTATTGTGAATTGAGGCCATGAAGGGCATTATATAAATGTTATTATATTGTTGTATTATTATACACATATGAGGCTATATGTAAAGTCCTATATGAAGCTATATGTGAAGGTATGATGTGAATGAGTTTTATGTGAAGCTATATGTGAAGGTATGATGTGAATGAGTTTTATGTGAAGCTATATGTGAAGGTATGATGTGAATGAGTTTTATGTGATCTTGTGATGATCCTATGTAAAGTGGATAGCATTGTGAGTTAAAGTATGACTTCTCATGATGTATATATGAAATGATGTTGGATTATGAAGTATCCTTAAATGAAAATGTTGTGACTTGGTTGGTAGACTAAAGTGTCCCTCCTTGTTACTTAAAGTCTTGAATGCATAAATGTGTGAAGTGGGCAGAACTAAGAAATGGTGCCCTTTCTATAAATGCTAAAAGAGGAATTCTAGGCCAAGACTTGAATCGGCAAAACTAAGAAATGGTGCCCTTTCATAAGTCTAGCTTTCCTAAGTAAATGTAAAACCATGAAATCGGTAGACCTAATGGTGGTAGCCCTTCTCATGTATGAAATGATGAACCTTGGACCGGTAGGCTTAAGGCACCCTTAATGAAAATTCGGTAGGCCTAAGGCACCCTTCCAGGGGGATTTAATGAGCTATCCTTAATGAACCTTGATCGGTAGATCCTTGTGGTGCCCTTCTTGGTAGATGTGCTATGGGTCGGTAGACCTAATGATGGAGCCCTCTCTAGCACATACATGTGAATGAAATTACTCTATGGGAACTAAGGCTAAGCACCGAGTGGATATGGTTAAGATGGTAGCTCTCCCGAGTATGAGGCAAGAGTACAATGAACATCTTTGGATATCCCCTAAACCATGTGCCTACATGGGATGTGTCCTAGTTCTACCCTTGGCAAGTAGAACACCTTCCACGGTGTAGGGTTTTATGACACCGGATTCCATGTCTAGCTCGCATGGTCTATGTCGGTTAATGCCTATTCACATCATGTGGGATGTGCACTCTAGTTATTGGATAGGTTCTACAACGTGTAGGTAGTAGTATGGGATGCTATCTACACATGGCACGAGTAGGCTATGAAGATGCTAAAGTGAGTTCCCTAAGCCTTAATGGCTAATGTATGAAAGTCCTCTAAATACATGAATGTCTCCAAAATGGTTTCTTAAAGAATGTTGGTCTATTGATGTTAGGTTGTGAAGGAAATGTTCTTATCTAAGGTAATCTTGGGGAACACTTAAGTGTGCTTGAAGAGGTTGTATGGGCGGTCACTTCTTGTCTCACTCAAGTGTGTCTTAAGATTATATTAGGTAGAGGTCCTATGGTAATGAAATGACATGTGTTCTTTTAAAGTTAAGCATGGGTTGTATATGGACATATGTTGAGTATATGTATGGTTGGCTATGGTCTTATATGTTAATGTTGACTCGTATTATGTCTCTTATACTTGTAAAGGAAAGGTTTTATCAAATGATATGAAAGCATTTACTTCCTTGAAAATGTCCTTTTTGGCATGTTTTTGCATGGTCTCCATACTTGGTACTTAATTGTGCTAACCCCTTTCTTTCCCTTTTTGGACTAAAGTGTAGGGATTTGGAGATGATGACATGTCATGGCTATTTGATAGGTTTCTAAGTGTTGAAGATGAAGACTTGGTGAGTCCTCATATATTCGAGGACAATACCCCATATGTTCTTTTATGTCTTTTTAGTATCTTTTTAGTTGTGTATGGGATTAGTCCCAAATTTTATATTCTAAAGTATTAGATGGTTTTGAGACATCATGTATAAAGTCTAGAAAGTCTTCCGCTTGCTATTGTTTTTTTTTATTATGAAATGTTTTCTTGTTAAAGAAAGTTTTTAATTCCTTATGGTTTTAATGTCTATGCGATGAATGAATGTTAAGAGGCTTGTATTAGATCTCTTCGAGGTCGAGTACGCCGGTTACGACTAGGGGGTGATCCTGGGTCGTGACATCTTGTCTATCTATGCATGTTGAAATCATGGCCTTGAAGGCAATAGATGTGAAGTGAATTGATGATTATGATGCCTATGTTTATAAAGTTGTGCTATGAAGGTTATGTATGAAATCCTCAATGCTAGCATGATTTTTAAAGTGTGTTGATGATGAGGAGTATAATGTGAATGATAATGTTAGGGATAAGGTGTGGTCTACATGATGGATTATGTTAGGTACTATTGTGGAATGACCCCTACCTATATGACCCCTATATGAATGTTTGATCATATACATGTTAGGAGTACCTATTCAATGTTGAATGTGTCCTTGTCTCCTATGATGAAGTGTGGGTGTGTGGTCTAGAATTCCTAAGGGCTTTATATGTGAATTGCTCATGAATTGGGGACATTGTGAATGTGTTGTGATCCCTTTAAGGGAAGAACACTCAATATCAATGTTGTTGCTAATATGTCACTATGAGGACCAATATGCACACACACACACTCTACACGTATAGCTATGAATATGATGTGTTATGGTGTCTATTGAAAGGTGAACTCTTATATGCACCCTTACATCTTATTATGCATGCAAGGTGTATGATTAGCAAGGTATGAATATGTGTTGTATAAAGGTATTTATGCGAAAGGCTTTCTCACATATGTACACACACATGAATGAATGAATAAGGTTTATGATAATCTAGTGAAAGTGAGTCTCTTGAAAGGCTTCCTCAATTGTACTCTAAACTAGACTATGTTATGAATATGGTATGATTATGTGAAAGGTCATTCTCACATAATGTACATTCTATGATGAAAGGTCATTCTCATTTTAGAAACCTTTGAGTTATATGATATGAGGGATTAAGTCCTTAAAGCCTATTTTATGAACTAATGTTAAATAAAGGCTTAAAGATGTTTAAAACGGGAGTTGGAGCTTAGCACCGAGTGAACATGAAAAATGAGAGTGGGGGGTTTCACTTTTAGCAAGTCCGGCTTCCCACAAAAGAACCTTCACGTTTAGCAAGTCCAGGTTCCCAACATAGATGTTGTCTCATGAGATGGAAACCTACATGCCTAGTAAGTCAAGGTTTCTAGTAGCAATCTCCTTGTTCTATAACTACGTGCCCCCGTAGGTCTTAGCTTAGTGGATCCACTAGATAGCTATTATGTATGTAGGTCCTACTTTGGCAAGTAGTACCCTCTCTTTTCGGTGTGGGAGTAGAACACCGGATTCCATATAGCTCACATGGTCTATGTCGGTTATGGCAATGTCTCCCGAAAGTTGAGAAATGAACTAAATAAGAATATGACCTCTAGACATGATTTCTTGAAGAGTTACTTAGTGTAGGTAGGACTATGGACCCTACTTATGCATTGCACAAGTGTATTGTAAGGGAGGTTATGATTAGGCTCTTTATGTAATGAAGACTATGGTCTATGTATGTTTATGTCAAGACATGAAGTATGTTTGTGCATGTGAATTACACTTATGACTTCTTAATAGGTTTGCTTAGTATATGTGGGGGTATGGGACTCCATGTGTACATTGCACAAGTGTGCTTGTGAAGGGGTTGTGAGGGTGGTTTACCTATGATATGAACTAAATGGGTTATGACTAATGATGTAGTAAAGGAATGAGTCCTTATATGATGTTATGAAGTATGTAGTCTTATGTCTAAATGAAGATGTTATGACTTGTTGAATATGATGTGTCTAGTCTATGGTGGCTTCCTAGGAACACTTGGTGTGAGTAGTATTATGGGATGCTACTTGCACATTGCACTAGTGTGACTTGGGGGTTGTCTTAGGTGATGGTTCCTATGTGAAGACTATGTCTTATGGTGTACTTATGACTCTATGAATATATGTGGTTGGATTGGTGAAGGCTATATGTAAGTTCACCTTTGGTAACCTTAAGGCAATACATTGCACCAAGTATTCCCTAAGGGTTGCTTGAGGAAAAGGAGTTAAGATAAAGAGGAAGGTAATGTATTGTATGCATTGAATGTGCCTAAAATGTTATAAGTGGCCCTATGTGCTATTATGAATGGTTTCTGTGTGTATGATGATGTATGTGGTTTATATTGTGCCTATGTACTAAATGTTATTGAAGTTTCTCTAAAATGGCATGGTGCATGGTTTCCAACTAAATGTCCTTTTAAGAGCATGTTTTGCATGGTTATCATACTTAGTGCATTCTTGTACTAACACCATTCTTCTTCATCTTTTTACACCAAGCTTGTCACGACCCAAGCCTAGGGCCTAGACGTGACATGGCGAATGAGGAACCCGAAGGAACCCCAAACAAGCCTCTCAAACCTGTCATCACACTTCATCGGTCGCGGAAGTACATTCAACATTAATTAACGGTAAATAGGGACTAAGGGCAAACCATTTCAAAATGACATCATAGAACAAGAGTCAAGCTCATTTACGAAATACTTGTCCAACGCACACCTCTACATACATAGATAGGACGGGGGCCATGATATACTACCGGCTCCCCTCATAGTCAGAATACAATTGCAAGCTAAAGTCTCAAAACATAGGAGTAGGAACATAACATAGCCCTCGAATCATTGAGGAGTCACCAACAAACTCGTATAAGCACCGTACTAGCCACGTGAATGGAGAGAAGGATCAAGAGCAGTTCCGGTCCCTACATGGTGACATCATGTAGGCAAAATATGTGTTAGTACTTGAAATGTACTAAGTATGCGGGGTGCAACACAACAATAGACAAGGACACAATCGAAATACAAGAAATAGTTTCATAGGCATTATGAATAACAATATGAGGATGCATGATCAAAGTGAAGTCAAAACATGTTTAAGTAACTCTATACTAATAGTAGATATCATATGTGTATGCATGATCCAACCAATCTATAACCCCAACTTAGGATGGGGGATGCCGTTCACACCCGGGCACCCTGGTGGCAAGGTATAAACCCCTCACATGGTTGATGTTGGTCACACCCCAAGCATCCTAGGTGGTGAGATATAAACCTCTCACATGGTTGATGTTGGTCACACCCCAAGCATCCTAGGTGGTGAGATATAAACCTCTCACATGGTTGTCCGGTTCTTTTCCCCCGGACCGGGCATGGTCATCTAACACTTTATATAGGAAATTCCCATTAGGCTCTAATGCAATCTCACGTATGGAATGAACATATACACAAGCTTAGTTTGTCATCAACACATCTCTGGAATGCCATACATCTCATAATTCAAGCTTTAAAGTATCAATTCACCAATTCTCCATAGTTGGACATTTTGTCAAACACCTTGAAGGCATGTAATGGAATCAAAGAGCATGGAAAATAGGGTAGTAATTATGCAGCCAAACCAGTGAACAACCTACAACAACACTTTTTAACACCCACAATACCACATGAAAATCTCCACATCCATTCCAAATTTAGATTCAAGTTCTAGAGTCACAACATGCTCAAAACAATAACTTTTCATGTTTAAAATTCAATGTACAGGAAATTATTACAAAGAACAAGACTAATTTATGAATCTTAACTTAAACCATGAATTAGTGAGTTGAATAGAATCTAGGCACTATGGGTGGAAGGACCCATGAGTCCAACACCACATACCTTGAGTTCTTATGAAAGTCTTGAGAGTGTCTTCAATGGAAGCTTGGAACTTGGAGCAAGAGTCTCTTCAATCTTGAGGAAGGTTTTGGATTAGGGTTCTTGAGAGAACTTGAGAGAAAATGTGTCTAAGTATGGGAGAGGTGTTTTGGGAAATGTTTTAGAGATGGGAATTGAACTGATGGTATATAGGAAATAACATATGCCCTTTGGAAAAATGGTCCAACACTTAGAAAAAAAATGAGGCGGGTGAACAGTAAAAACGCTCACTGGAAATTGCATTTCCTGCCGGACAGATTTTACGAAAATCGGCATAACTTCTTCGTCCGAACTCCGAATGAGGTGAAACGAAGTTCGTTAGGTAGCTAACTCAAAGGGCTTTCCATTTATATGTTATGGGCCACTCAATTATTTGTGTGCTAGGAGATATGACCCTCCAAAGTAGACCCTCGAAAAAAGCTTCACTTGGAAATTTCGGATTTTTATACGTTTGCTCTAAAATTTGGGTTAGACCCATTTCCCACTCAATTTGAACCCCTAAACAAGAATATGAAGTCGGATTTTCGAAAAACAAAACGGATTTTTAGATATAGCTAAAAAAAGTTTCCGGTAACTTCCGAAGCACATTTTTTAGAACTTTTTGGGTCATTTCACCAAGTGTAGGTGATGGTGACTAAAGGGTCTTTCCTAGAGGTGATGAGCTTGGCTTACTATCCCCAAGTTCGGGTGTGTCCTTAAAGATTCAAGGACCTTTATGTTAAAGAGTTTCCTTAAGTTCTATGTACTAGATAGTAGTTTCTTTTGTATTGTAAGAGTTGTGTCCCTCTTGTGTTGTAGTCATGTTTTAAGATGGCTACCTTGAGACGTAGTACTCCGATTTTGTATTAAAGGTTTAAATGAGGTGACTTTTAAGTCTTGTGTTATATTATGGAGAAGTTTTAAATTTTCTGCTATTTTCTATGATAAATGCTATGACGACTGCTAAGGGCTTGTATAAGACCTCCGAGAGGTCGAATACGCCGGTAACAACTAGGGGTGCTCTTGGGTCATTACAGTAGGTTAGTGTCGTTGGTCATGATAAGCATCAAAATGTTGCCGCTGCCGGGGAGTGGTGTTATTTGAGAATTTTTAGTTTAATAGAGTTTAGGTTCTTATTAGTTGTAGTGTCACTAACTTTACTTTTAATTTTGTTCTTCGTTGAGTTGTCCATTTAGATGAGCATGGCTGAGCAGAGTAGTGGCAATTTGGTTGAAATGAGCCAAGGAGTCCAAAAGGACCTCACGCTAACCGTAGTGGCTTCTCAACTAAACGACTTGGCCACCAAAATCTCAGAGGTGGAAGTCCAATGCAACAACAAGGGGGGGTATATACCCGCTCATGAGCGGAGGAAGTCTAGAGATGGGGGGGAAAACCGTGTCGAGGACACACTTCAAATCATTCTCCAAAATATCATCGATCAAGATCGAGTGTTGGAAGAAATGAAGGAGAATGTTGAAGTGTTGAATCAAATGATTGGATCGCACTCTAGATCAATCCAGCTAATCAGGTCACTCCTGAGTTTTGCAGTGCCTCATCTCCACCCAAATGACATATTGGGGTCACCTAGTGACACTAGGGCCAACCCCAATAACGGAGAATGAGAAAGGATTTGCGTCGTGCCGCGACGTTAACTGAGGTGCTTCTTGGGAGGCAACCCAAGGTAATGCTTCTTTAAGTTATTCTGTTTGAATAATGGTGTGCTGATTTTGTAGGTTAAAGAGAGAAAGATGTTGAAAAGTGCAGGTTGGCGAGCCAAGGATCCGTTGGCGAATCGCCGAACCTATCGGCGATTCCGATTTAATCCGCCGTGGTGATCCCAAAATAAGGGATGTCCTGTAAAACTCGGTTAGATAAGTATATGTTTGGCGCATCACCGAGTTGATCGGGGACAAGACTAATGTCACCGAATGGCCGAGAACTGGCCATAGGTCAAATTTTTTAATCTCTCACTTTCCCTCGTTTCAAACTCCTCAAAATCACACCAAAGGTACTTTTTCCTAGATTTTTTACTTCCATTAGTATTTTAGTCGGTGACTAGTGTTTGGGGTTGGATTTGTTTGCTACCTAGTGTTTCAAAAAGCAATTTGATCAGCATCAAAGATTAGTCTCTAAAACTCCGAACTTATTTTTGATAATTTTGCACTCTCTTGCAATTATAGTACCAGGATGATGTGTGTTGAGCCTCTCTGATAGAAATAGGGTGTTGTTATGCTATTGTTAATTTGAAAATTTTGTCTAAAATGCTTTAACAGTCGATTGCCTTAGTGTTTGTGCTTTCATTTGAATGAACTTGAAGTGGGTGTTGCGTAATCATTGTTATGTTGGTCGTGCTAAATAACAAAATTGAAATGGCCCATATTTGTGCTAAATAATGAAAAGTGCTCAATCAAGGAATAGGTGACCACATTCCTAAGGGTAATCTTAGTTAAATAGCCAAATTTGGCAAAATCGAAAGAAGTCTGAGTATTTCAGGGTGATGGGAAGTCTGGGTCTTCTGTAAATTTTGTGTATGCATACTTTGGTTTCGTTTCCAGGGCTTGTAAGGTTGATTCTAAGAAGTGGGTTGAAATATAGGCACGTTGAATCATTTGGCAAGCTGGGTCGTGCTCGCCAAACGACTCGGCGGTTCGCCTACTGGTCTTAAATCCCCCTTCATTCATGTCCATAGTGCTGAGAGATCTGTAACTTTTGGTGGACACATTTGTGATTGCCTACGGTAGTCGGCGACTCGTTGATAGGACTTTAGACCGCCCTTTGCATGCCCCATTTTGCCCTCTTTCATTGTATCTTTTGGCGGACAACCTTGTCGTCGCCGAAAGTAGTTGGCGTCTCGCCAAATAGACTTTTTCATCGCTACTTTGCCTAGATTTCAAGCTAATTCCTTTGGCGAGTTCAACCTAGATCGCCAAAGAGATTTGGCGATCCGTTGACTGGATCGGCGAGTCCTTCTGCAATAAGATTCTCTGTGTTTGAGTTGAGTTTCGCCTAATCTCTTGACCTTTTGCAGATATGGTATGCACAAACTTAAACAAGCCACCTCAGAAAAAGGCAAAGGGAATAACAATCAATGAAGGAGGATCACGTCCTTCATAGAAAAGAAAGCAAGATCTCCCACCGAGAGTTAAAGGCAAACGAAAGAAGCATATCGCTAGAAAAGGATCAGCTATTGATCCAGATTTTTCTGAGCCGGAAGATGAACAACCCTTGATTCACCGACAGAATAGGCTCAGGGATAGACCTCAATTAACACCTATCAGAGTTACATCAGCTGCAACTCCACCACTACCGAATCAGTGCCAAACCTGGCACCACCTTCAGTGGCCCCTTCACACCCCGTAGCTCCACCTCCACCCAGATTGCTGAACAACTTGAAAGGCGATGGTTTACGAACCTTTCTAGAAGAAAAATTACTATCTGTGGAGGGTTTGGAAGGTAAGCATGCTGAGGTGCTTGACACGCTCAAGTATTATGAGTTCAAGCAGTTCACTAGGCCATGGGGCCATTATATCCCTTCCTGGGTTCAGGAATTCTACTTAGCCAATGGGGAGTTGGTCCCAAAATATAAGAAAAAGGCTAGTGAGTTCCTACCGGTGAAGTCGGTTATGGTTAGAGGTAATGAGGTAGAGTGTCACAGCGAACATATTAATGTTATACTAGGTCGACCGCTGCACTCGGTACTGCCCTACCAGGGTTTGCCTATTGTTCTGTCCCAGGATGATTTGAATGGTTGGTTATCTCCGATGATTTATGACATCACCCCGAGGTGGTTGGGTGCGGGAGCTCCAATTGGGAAGAGCGATATGAACATTGCCTCCCGATACTGGTTTGGCTTCATCAGCAGCACTATCATGCCATCCCAGAACGAGTCCATTCTGCATCATCCTAAGGTGGCTTGCCTTGGTTCTATCATGGCCATGAGGCAGATCAACCTGGGACTGTCGGTTTCACAGGATATGGCTGTGAGAGCTAAACAGACACAAACATCTCTGCCTTTTCCTGTTCTGATCACCGAGTTATGTCGGCTTGTCGGAGTACCTCGGGAACCTACCAGCGATATAGAGGTCATCCCGTCTTCTTCCACTGATATCCAGCATATAGAGGCCGAGTTCACATGAGAGGAGGTTGACAGGAGAATAGCTGCCCCAGTAGATACTTCTCCAGAGGTCGATGTTGACTCATTGCCAGCAAAGGCATCCTCATCTACTTCGGCTTCAGAGCCTTCAGGTATACCCACTCCTTCTTCCCCTTCACATACTCCAGGTACATTCTCTTCCTCCCAGCCTGCCAGGATCACTCAAGCCATGATCCTGAAGATAGGGCAGTTGGCCTATTCCGCTGATGTGAGAGCTACCCGACTGGAAAAGTCCATTCCAGGGATGATCAACAGGGGCATACTAGCAGCACTTACCCACTTCAGACCGTTGTTGATACCCTGACAGTGATAGTCATTGCTTGCGAGAGTAAACAGGGAGAAGCCTCTGAGTTTACAGCTTGAAAAGCCGAGATTGTGAGTTTGAGGAAGGACGTAGACTGCCTTAAGTCTACTGACTTCATTTCACTAATAGAGAGGGCAGACGATAAGGATGCTCCTAAGACCACCGGAGTTGTGCAGGGGGATGGCGCAGCACATGCAGAGTCGGATGCAGAGACCGATGAGGAGTTGATATCAATGGATGCTGAGGAGACACAAGAGAGCAGAGATGAGGGCATATTCAGAGACTTGCCAGATCTTATAGAGATGGTTGTGCAGCCGGTGATCCAGACATTGCTAGCTAAGATGTCCACAGCAGCTCCTAGCGGATCTGGCACTAATATTCAGTCTGAGACTACTATGGGTACTGATGCCCATATACAGACTGCTCCATCAACCATTATGACCCCGACAGAGAGAGAGACTGCATAGACAAGACCTTTCTTCACCCCCTATCTGTTTTTCTTTACTTTGCATTTTGGATTCTGTATTATTTGAATTTGAGGATAAACGCTCTTATTTATGGTGGGGTGAGGCCCGCCTTATTTTGCTTGTTTCGGATACTTGTGTTTTGGTGTACATTCGGGTTGTCTATTTTTAATTGTGTTTTTAAAACTTTTTTGCGATTGTTTGAGCTTGTCGCTCCATTTATTTTTATTTGCAAACTGATTTTGACCCTTCCGAAATTTTTTGAATTTTTCACACATTTTTTGCCCTCCCTCATGAGTTGATGTGGCTATTCTTTTAAAAATAAATTGACTCCCGGTTTCGATCAATACCTAGGACTTGAATAGTGCTCTCAATAGAACGAACATGAATGTACTTCTACGATTAGGCCAAATGAAGTTGCATAGACAATATGTAAAATCTTTGCATCTCGTTGTGATTAGCCAAATATCGAATTGATTCTCTTGTAACGACCGTTGCACACTAGCGGAAGTGTGTAGTCTTGTTTAATTTAAGTGTCGATGCCTTGTGTGATGAATTTACTTTGAACCTTGCATGAATAAACCTAGAATTTGTCCTATTAGTCTGATTGATTTAGAAAGGTGTGCTCTTGAAATGATCTTAGGCAACTTCAAAGATTGTGAGCCAAATTTGACATATACCTCTTTTGTGGCCTACCCGTGAGCGTGTGTAACTCTTTTGAACACCCTTTGAGCCTTACCTTTCTTTGAAAGAACCTTGATGAACCCTAGACCTTACTTGACCCACTACTTATAATCCTCTTGACTTGTGGTTTAGCGAATAGCCAACTTAGGCCAAAAGCCTAAATTGGGGGGTGTGGTAAAAAGGAAAAGGAGAAGTCAAGAAGTGCAAGAAAAGTCCCCCTTAACCCCTGGTGTTGTAAAACAATGGTAACCCTTCAGAAAAAAAACATATTTGTGGAATAAAGTACCAAGGAAATTGGGTTTCCAAGAAATCCATGGAGGTGAATAAAAAGATGTCTTAGAAGCACTAGAAAAAGAATAGATAAAAGAAAAGAAGGGAATGCCTTGAGAATACCACATCTCAAGAGGAAAAAGTCACTGAGCCTAAATGACCATACCTTTGCACTCATCCCCATTACAAGCTTTAGAAAGACTTTTTTGATCTTGAATAAGCCGAATCGAAAGTCGATTGGAAAATAAGGGCAAACCTATGGGTAAAAACATGCATTGTGTTCCTCTTTTAGAGTGTGTGCGTTAAATCTGATTCCTGATCTTGAAATGATTAACCTCTGTGTGTGAATATGGAATCACTCTTGATGTGAGGGCATTTAGATACTTCCTGTTGAGCTTGATTGCACAAGTAGCAAGTATTGCGAGCATGAGAATCTTTGGTAATGGTGTGTCACAACTTGAATCTTTGAGTACACAATTGATCCTTGCATAAGTAAATTTGAGTCTAGTTTTGTGTATTCATGATTTAGTCTTGTGTAGCACTATTTGAGACACCTTTTTGAACAGCTGAACTTGAGTTTGGTTAAGGACAAGGAAAAGTTTAAGTTGGGGGTGTTGATGAATCCACAAATTGGACTCATTTAGGGCTTTATTTTGATAGCAATAGTGTCCTCGAATGCTTATTTTGTCTCAATATCTGATGAAAACTCTTAAGTTTCAGGTATTTGAAGTTTTAGTGGAAGCATGGACACTTAGGCGCAAAAAGGAAAAAAAAGACTGAAAAGAACGAAGAAGTTGAAGCTTGTGCATTGCCAAGCACGCTCGGCGATTCGCCGAAGGGACGCACTCCGACCTTTGTTCTAGTACGCGAAGCCCTGAAGAAGCAGGATCAAAAAGGTGATGAAAGGAGCAGTCGGCACTTCACCGAATAATTCCGTGAAGCAGTACTAGGTTGCCCAATGACACAGAGCATGACAATGTTGAAGGCTAGTGCAAGACGGCGACGAACTACACCAAAAGGTGAATCACCGAGTTAATCGGCGATTCCGACTAACCTCGCCGAAAGATCTGCCTGCACTATTTTTTGAAGTCTATAAATACTAAACTTGTTATTAATTTTTAGGAGTCGAACATTTATTTTAATTTCCAGAATAAAATAGTACTTTTTGAGATATTTTCTCTCAAGTTTGGAGAGGGTTTTTGAGACACTTGAAAAAAGAAGGATTTCATCTTCCTCAAATTGAAAGTGGGTCTTCTCCATTCTTCTTCCTTTGCTTAAATCAAGGTTTATTTCCTTATACCCATTTGAATTTAGTATCATTTTAGGTGTATTTTGTTATTTCTTGATGTGTAGCTAAAAACCCCCATTCTTGGGGTGTGATTTAGCAAATATGTGTTGATATTGTTGTTGGGTCTTGCTTGCTGATAGGATAGATGTATTTTAATGGTGATTTCACCTAGTGGTTGTGGTTTAATTTAATGGGTTTGTAGTTGCAAATACAAAATCACCCATGTGTTTTCAGCTTGCCAGAGAGGGAGGTCGCAAAACCGAGACCGCTAGACTGGGGCCTAAGAAGTGGGTCGACATGAGGTTCAGCCCGAGAGGGTGAGCCCTAGTTCCATATTCGAACACTCAGCTCGAGAGAGTAAGTGGGGTAAGGCGTAGGCTGGCCTTCAGGCAAATGGGTGTCCGAGAGGAACGCATTTGAAATGGGGTAAGTTGCCCGAGAGGGAACTTATTTCCATCTAAAGCTTAGCCTAGTCACTATTATCTTGCAAATTTCCTATCGAAAGCATGTACCCAACGATTTATCTCAACTTCTATTGCGGTCACACCCCAAGAACTAGTCCCCATACTTGATCTTCTTATTATTTTTGTTGTTTTTTTACTACTTGTAACAAAACCCCCATTTGATATTTGACACCTTTGTGTCACCCCTTTTAACTTATAATGTTTTTAATCGTTAATGTCTTTAGCTACGACTAGTTTGAACTTAATTTTATTTTTCTACTAATTCTCAAAACCACTCCCTCGGGACACGACCCCAACCCTTGGTTGGGTTACTTTATTATCGACAATCGTAGACACTCGTACTGTAGGTTAGTGTCGTTGGTCACGATAAGCATCATCTACCACTTCAAGGTTTAACACACACACAAGGAAAGGCCACCAACATTAGGTCTACCAACCCAAGGTGTTACATTCACATTAGCACCTAGACTCCTCATGAAAGGCCACTAACATTAACTCTACCAACCCAAGGTATAGACTAGAATACTTCATTAGACATTTATAGAAAGGCTACCAACATTAGGTCTACCAATTTTAGATATTAAGACATTAAGTCAAGATACATTCATCATTCAAGAGGAGGATGCCTAAGTCTACCAAGTCAAGAGATCACATTCAATATAGTTTTCATTAGTTAAGAAGAGGGCACCTAAGCCTAGCAATTCAAGATACTTCATTCATGATCACATTCATCAATATAAGAAAATGATGCATTAGCCTACCAATTCACTATATCACATTCATCATTATAGAACACTTCACATTCCATCAACTTCATTCATAAGTGTTAAGAGAGACTATACTATCAATCACAACACGTACACATTCTATACAAGATCATCATTCCATCATTAAAATCACAAGTATATTATTCACATTATACATTCATAATTACAACATTATGATAATACTTCAACTCTTCACAATATGCCTTCAAGGCGATGATCACAATGTACATAGTAGGTAAACACCTCCACCTTTCAAGTGGATCAACAATTCAAGTTCAATTCTACATTAACATAAAATTAGGTCAAACTTGCCCTTTCAAGGCTATGATCACAAATCCTCAATTCATCAACAATTCACCATATTTAGACATAGATAATGATATAAATCAATAATATAAATCAATCTATACATAAATACATCGTCATTCATTCATAATCAATAAACCCACTTCATAAGTCCAAATTTAGGAATTATAAGAAATCATGGGTTCATAGAGTTTTTCATCTTTAAATAATCAATTAAACATCAATATAATCATAGTTTAACTTTTGAAAATGTTTGATGCAATAAACCATGAGTTTGACTGAAATCTAGATTTTTGGTGAAACTTGAAAACCTTGGAAACATCTTTGAAATTGACTCTAGGGTGAAATATAACCCTAGATGAAGGATCACCATACCTATTGGATGAGAATCCACCAAATCCCCTTGAATAAAGCTTTGAAAATCTTGATGAAATTCACCTTGGAAACTTGAAGTCTTCAATGGAGTTCTTAGAGAGAAAGTAGTTTGAGATGGAGGGTTTTGATTTGAGAGATATAGTCTAAATGAGTTAAAGTCATTATTTTAGGAGTCTATTAACTATTTATAGGAATTTATTTAACCACTTAACGAGTCCCCTAAGCCTTTAATTAATTAACTAACTAAATCCCAAACACCTAACTTAAAAACAAAAACTAAAAAACTGACAGCACCTACGATTTTACCACCCACGGACCGTGGATTGGTCTAAGGGGCGTGGTTTGGGTCCGTCGTTTGGGCCTGTGACTCAAAACTTTTAGGGTGTTGTAGGCCTGACCTACGCCCATGACCTACGGGGCGTATGTCAATCTAAGGGGCGTGAATCATGGGCTTAGATCAAGCTGTTTTGACAGCTTTTTGGGCAGTGTTGGGGTCCTCCTCAAGGACCCCTTGGGTGGTCCTTGGGGAGTCGTACCTGGACGTTTAAACCCTACACATGTCATTCTAAGTACGAAAACCATATATCTTGATGTTAACCCTCATACGACACACCAAAACTCTGCTACAAGACTCTACAACACACTAGTTCTACTTACTAGTTTCCGGGCGTTATAGTCATATCTTGACGTTTAATCTCTAAGTTGTTCAACCATGACTCGGGACGACATAAAGCACCATCAAACCTCTTGACAAACACAAACGCACACACGTTAGGCTTTAGTTTCACTAGTTCATTTTTAGGGTCGTTACATCATTGTTTCTTGTGATGCTTCTAAAGTTGAGTTAGGTGGTGTTATGATGTAGACGGGTAAAGGTGAGTCTATAATTCTAGATAGTTGAAGAACCATGAGAGGTACTACCTTAACCATGATTTAGAGTTGGAAGTCGTAGTGTTTGTGCTTAAGTTGTGGTGACATTACCTATATAGGGTTCATTGTGAGGTCTTCATGGATCATCGGAGTCTTTAGTACATCTTCAGTCAGAGGGTATCTGAACTTGAGGCAGCGCAGATGGCTTGAGCTAGTAATGGATTACGACATCACCATCTTGTATTATCCAAGGAAAGCCAATGTGCTAGTTGATGCCTTGAGTAGGAAGACTTATAGCATGGGATGCTTTGCCGCTATTAGTGTGGAGGAGAGACCATTGGCTTGGTAAGTTAAGATTTTAGCCAATAGTTTTATCCAATCACCGATTTCTGAGGAAACAAGTGATTTGATTGCTTTTATTGAGGCTCAATCTTCCTTAGTTGAACAGATTCGTCAACATTAGTTTGATGATGAGAAGCTATGTATCATTAGAGACAAGGTAATGAGAGGGGAAGCCAAGGAGGTTGTCCTTGATTTGAGGGTGTCTTGAGGATTGGGGGCAAGATTTGTGTGCCCAAGGTGGGCAAGTTAATTAGACTGATTCGGAAGGAGGCCCATTGTTCCAGACATTCCATCCATCCGAGGGTGGAAAAGATGTATCATGATCTGAGTCAAGACTGTTGGTGGTGTGGTGTGGGATTAAGAGGGATATCGCACATATTTTTCAACGTGTTTGACTTGCTAACAAGTCAAGCGTGAACACCAGTGGCCTGGAGGTATATCTTAGAGGATGTCTATTCCTACTTGGAAGTGGGAGAGGATCACAATGGACTTTTTATGGGACTACCTACCACCGTGGGTGGTTATGACTTCATTTGGGTGGTTGTTGATAGGTTGACCATGTCAGCCCATTTCATTCCCGATACAGGTGAAGTATATGGCGGAAAATTTAGCCGAATTTTATATCAATAAGATTGTGCGACTGCACGGGTCCCAGTTTTTGGTGTCTCTAATCGAGGTTTCTTTTTCACTTCCCATTTCTAGATGCATTGCAACATGGCTTGGGTACTCGATTGGATATGAGTACAACTCTTCATTCTCAGAAAGATGGTCAATCCTAGAAGGTGATTCAAGTGTTGGAGGACATTCTCCGAGCTTATGTGATCGATTTTAGTGCTAGATGGGATTGACATTTGCCTTTAATAGAGTTTGCCTATATTAACAGTTATTATTCCAATATTCAGATGGCCCCGTTTGAGGCATTATATGAAAGATGATGTAGCTCTCTGATTGGATAGTTTGATTCAGCTGAGATGGATTCATTATATAAAGACTTTCTTAGAGATTTTATAGAGCAGGTTCGTATGATCCTGGGTAGACTATTGACATCCTAGAAAAAACTTATGTAGATCAGACAGTTCAAGCCCTAGTGTTCATGGAAAGTAATCAGGTTTGGCTCCGAGTGTCACCCATGAAGGGTGTGATGAGATTTGGAAAGAAGGGCAAGATTATCCCAAGATTCATTAAACCTTTTGATATTTTAAGTTGTGTGGGAGAGGTGGCCTATAAGTTAATCTGGCCACTTAGCTTGTCAAATAAGCATCTCGTGTTTCATGTCTCCATGCTTTAAAGTACCTGTCAGATGAGTCCCATTTACTTTCTCTTAATTTAGTTAAGTTGGGTCCAGACCTATCTTTTGAGGAGGAGCATATGGCCATTTTGGATAGGTAGGTCCGGAAACTAAGGACCGATGAGATTGCTTTAGTGAAGGTTCAGTGGAAGCACCATTCAGTTGGTGAGGCGACTTGGGAAACAGATTCAGATAAGCATTCCAAATATCCTAAGTTTTTGAGGCTTTAAGTACTTTCAATTTTTTTTGTTTGAGGACGAACGTGGATTTTCGTAGTGAATAATGTAATGACCCAGTCAATCATTTTTGGAAAGTTTCATGAAATTACCATTTTTCCCCTCCCTAATATCAACCATGAGTCTTTTATAATTTAGTTGTTTTGAACTTTGAGTTAAGAGTTGAAAGATTTGTAAGTTTTGAGTTTGAAAGGCTAATATTGTCAAAAAGTGGTTTTTAGTGTCTTTTGGAATTTCGAGTGTTGGAATAGAATTCATCAGTTCCATTAGTCCTGAAATGTGAAATATAATCTATGAGAGTTATCTTTTCATATTTGGAGTCTGTTTGAGGATTTGAGGTTCTAAGTTATAAAATTTTGGAATATTAGCCTTTTGGTTAACTTTGGTCAATATTCAAGGTTCAGAAGCTTGGATCAGAATTTCAAGAGTTCAGCTGGATATGGAGGATTATTTTAGGCCTAGGTGAGGTCTTGTTTGATATTTGAGAGGTCTCGAGCTTGTTTTAGCCCTTTTGAGCTAGTTTCTTGTGGTTTTCACAAATATTGGGTCAAGGAGTCTTCAGATTCATGTTTTGATAGTTTCATTGAGTCTGCAACGTCAATTATAATTGATTTGCATATGTGGTTTGTTTGCAAAGGGTTCCGAATGAATCGTGAGGGTGCTTTCAATGTTTTAAGAGTCGGATGAGTTTGTTGGTGTCTACAAGCCTCGGTTTTGCAAAGCCCACTCGCTTGAGAAACCTTCACATAAGCGAGAGCCTTTTCGCTTAATCGAGCTTCGCAAAAGCGAAATGGGCTTTGCTTTAGCGAGAGGCACCTTATTGCCGGATTCACTTTTGTGAACCCAGAGTTGCTTTTGCGATATTAGAAGGGGAGTTTGACCTTGCATAGTTGGGGTTAAAGCCTCATTTTCCATTTTTGAGCTTGGGAAACCTTTCAAGGGAATATTTTTAAAGTATTTCTTGTGAAAAATCATTTGGGTAAGCTTTCATGATTCTAAAACTTCATTTTCCTTTGAATATTTATGGATTCTAACATTAAAATTTGAGATTTTGATTGGTAAATGGCAAGGTTTTTCAAGAACTCAAGTTCTAAACTAAAATGGAGATTGTGAACTAATTTTCAGTCCTTTGTCGAAATGATTTTCACCAATGAGTTCCTAAGGCCGTTAGTTCGAGTATCAAATTTCTAATTCAAACCTTATTTTCAGAATTGGGTTTTTGCTTATTGACCAATTATTCAAAGAAATTGATGTGGCTATTATTATTTCCAGATATTTATTGTTAATACTTGATTGTTATAGATTGTGTGGCTTTGGACATTGGTCGGAAGGTGAAAAATCAACTCTTGGAGTGATTATTGATTGATTTAAGGCAAGTGATATGTTAAACCTTGTATTCTAGGAGAATTCATGTATTTTCATCATTGTTTGTTCATTGTGATTGATGCACGTGTTATGTGTGATTGATATACTTGACATTGAGATTGACTTACTTATTCTGCTTAATTATTGAATTGAGACTATTGAACTGTAAATAGTGCGCCTTGTGAGTCGTGTATTATAGAACTGGTAGGTTGGGCTGATTTCTATGTAGGTTGTAGTTGAGGAGGTTCGGTTAGAGTGTAAAGGGTATTTTATTTCTAGCTAGATGCTTTATTTAGTAGGTTGCTTATTGGGTACCGTGTTGTTGATACTCACCCCTTGTTTCTACGCTTGTGTAGGTTCTGAGCCCAGATCCCCTAATCTTCTTCTTCTTTGGATTTTGAGGCTTGTCAAGAATTTTGAGAGGTAGTTGCTTGTCATTCTGGCGGTTTTTCTTGCTCCTTATTGTACGCTTTGTTCTATTCAAGAAAAAATGACTGAGACTTGTACTCTCTTTTTTTATTCTGTAATTTATGTATTTAGTGGCTTGTACAAGTGACAGCTAGATTTTAGGAGTTTTAATAGAATGAATAGGTTTTCCTCTTTATCTTGTTCTTGTTTTATATTTTCGCATTTCTTTCATTTTTTTGAGTTGAAACTGACTTGTCTTTGGTGGGAATAGGCAAGTGCTATCACGCCCATTTTGGGTCGTGACAAATATGATGTGATATGAGTTTATTTAACAAGTAACCGCACATAAACACATCAAGTCAACAAGGTTTTCCCATTAAAATTGGTTAGGGATTAGGAACCAAATATCTTTTTCTAAACTCTGAATGTGCGATATCTAATTTAATTGATCCACTATACATAAAGATGGGTCCCCAAATGAGGTTGGGTGAATGTTAGATTTTCTAACATTGGGGAAGAGATGATTGGCAACTTAAAATTATGGGTGGGATGAATTATCTAAATCCTTGTAAGAAAAAATATGAACTTTAAGTTCAAGAGATAATTCATTTGAAAAATGTTGCAAATCAATTGTCAAATGTATTTTCTGACCCTATGTGATAATTCACCTACAAATTGTCCAATGAGAAGCCCTTAAATGACACAATTTATGGTACGCCCCAAGCGATCAATCGGTCCCATATGAAAAGCTCCTCCAAGAACAAGGGTGATCAATACTTAAATATCCTCTTTAAAACCAAATAAAAGGGATAGCGGTCTTCGTCAATGAATATCAATTAAGGGTCGGGGTCAAAAATCCCATAGGGAATGGTATATCGTAGAGAATCCTATTAAGAAATTAGGATTATAAAATTACTCATTTATAGCAGTAAGAACAAGTGGGTGGATTATCTTAACAAATTAATAGAAAATTTGGTTATCAATTGTCATAATAAAACTAGAATTTTAGAGAAATTAAAAGTCAATATGCAATCTAGGTGAAACGACCCCAAAAATGCCCGAAAATGTGCTCGGAAACACCTATAATTGTAATTTTCATATATCTCAAAATCCGTGCATGATTTCGGAAATTCGACTTCATATTCTTATTCAGGGGGTAAAATTGAGTGGGAAATGGGTCTAACCCGAATTTTAGAGCAACCGTATCAAAATTCGAAAATCGCAGAAATGAGATTTTCAGGGTCAACTTTAAAGAAGCATCTCTCTTAGCACACAACGAACTGGAAGGGCCACTACCTATTAAATTAAAGCCCTTCGAGTTATCTTTCCAATGCAATTGGTTTCACCTAATTTCAAGTTAGGATAAAGGAGTTATGACCATTTTCGTAAAACCTGTCCGGGCAGAATTTCAATTTCCAGTAAGCTCCGTTACTGTAGCGGCTGGGACGGTTTTCTTTTATAAAAAAAAGGATTGTCCCATACTTAGTTATATTTCTTTCTAACTTCAAAACACTCAAAAACACTCTCTAATCCCTCTCCAAAATTCCACCAAGATCTTCAACCAAATTCAAACATCTCAAGTTCTAATTCCGGATTCAAGACTCAATCTCAAGCATCAATTCTCCATTCCAATCTTCATCACGGATTCTCCAAAGTTGAGGTATGTGGGTTGATTGTGGAAACCTTCCTTTCCACAAGTCCAACCATTTATCCTCTATTTTACTTCAAGTTTATGGGTCCTTATAATCATTTATGAACTCTTGAATTATGGAATTACTACTACACATTCTATTATGGTCTATTTTTGCATATTATCATGAAATTGAATTATTATGTGATGTTTATGGTTTTCATGCTTCCATGATCAAATTATGAAGGTTGATATATATATGTATGTTGTTGGTGGGCTGATTTATATGTATTTCGGAATTGGTTGGACTTAGTACTCTTGAAAGACATAATTTCATCTACATGAACAATAGCCCACCATGTGTTTGATAAAATGCCATTGATAGAATTCTTAGGAAATGGAATGTCCAATGTACATCCTATGAGTCGGATGATTATATAATTATTGAAATGATGATGAAAGGGATACATGTATATGATTTTCTCTATATAAGTGTTGTGAGTCGACCAAGCCTAGCTCGGGGGGTTGTAGGCCCGGGTAACCGTATCAAGGGGTTGGTACCTTGGTTGCCTAGTACGGGGGGTAGTAGGCCCGTATAACCACATCGAGGGGTTTGTACCTTGGTCCCTAGCTCGGGGGGTGGTAGGCCCGGGTAACCACATTGAGGGGTTTGTACCTCTTTCGCCTCTCCAAGGGGGTGGTAGGCCTTGGAAAATATTATATTGATGGTCACTCACCACACATGTACTACGTCCCACTAAATATGATTTTTATGTAAGCGTCATTATATATATCATTTCATTAATGTGCTATCTATCGGGTATGATTATGCATTTTTCCTATGATGTCCATTTATTGTAGCATTGCATTGCATCCCGTATACTTAGTACATTCAAACGTACTAATGCATACTCTATGCCTACATGATGTCACCATGTAGGAACCGGAGCACCGCTTGACCATCCTCCTCCGCGTGGCTAATACGATTTCCTATCAAGGTTATTGGTGAGTCCTCCATTCCGGGGACGTTGCTCATGATCTTTTGCTATGTATAAGACTTTTCTTTTTAGTTATGTTTTGACTATGAGGGTGAGCCCGGTAGTTTGTCTTGGCCCCCGCTAAGTACTCATGTTTAGAGGTGGTGTTGGACAAGTTGTGTATTATGCTTGAGCTTGACTCATCTATGGTATTTATATATCATTCCCTTTTTTTTTCTTGCTCCCTTAGTCCCGATTTCCCCTTGATTATGCTTATAGCTTATGGTCATTTTAATTGCTTCCGCGACCAAGGATGTGTAATGATATGCTATGAGGCTTGTTTGGGGTTCCTTCGGGTTCCCCATTCGCCAGTCACGTCTAGGCCCTAGGCTTGGGTCGTGACAAATTTGGTATCAGAGCACTAGGTTGATAGATCCTCGGAGTCAAACCCACCGCGTTGATTAGAGTCCGATTCATGGTTGTGTTGTGCACCACAACTATGAGTAGGAGGCTATGAGACGTTTTAGGAAATGTTTCCCTTCTCCTTGTTCTAAGTCGTGCTATAGAGTTGAATCAAGTTCTTCCCTAACGGTTGCTCTTTGCTATGCTAGATCATGCCTAATACAAGAGGAAGACGAGCCCGCGCACCCGAGGAACAACCGACCAATGGGGATCTTCGGGATGCCCTTACTTTATTTGCTCAAGCTATGGCTAATCAAGCCAACCACGGGGCCCAAGCTCCTCAGGCTCCTACCCCGGCATCTCGTGTGAGAGACTTTGTGCGGATGAATCCCCCGGAATTCTATGGGTCTAAGTTAGATGAAGACCCTCAAGAGTTCATTGATGAAGTGCACAAGATATTAGCTATCATGGGCATGAGGTCAGAAGATAAGGCGGAGTTGGCGGCCTACCAATTAAAAGGGGTGGCCCAAATATGGTACAACCAATGGAAGGAAGAGAAGGGGCAAACTATGTGGTGCCTTGGGAAGAGTTCAAAACGGCTTTCCTTAATCGATTCTTTCCTCTTGAGCTTAGGGAAGCCAAATTGGTGGAGTTCATGAATTTAAAACAAGGGTCTATGAGTGTGAGGGAGTATGCCCTCAAGTTTAACCAACTTTCAAGATATGCTCCACACTTGGTTGCCGACTCACGATCTAGAATGAACAAATTCGTGATGGGTGTGTCCGACCTAGTGAGTGAAGAATGCCGATCCGCAATGTTGATTAGTGACATGAACTTGTCCCGCTTGATGGTTTATGCCGAACAAATGGAGGAAGAGAAGTTGAGGAAGAGGAGGGGTCATGAGGCCAAGAGGGCTCGTTTTGAGGGCAAGTTCCAAAGTCGAAGGGGAGGCCGGTTTCATCAAGGCCAAGGGTCTTCTCATGCGCCCCATAAGGGGTTTGCCAATGACGTTTCAAGGGCCCAAGGTGTTGGTGGTATGGGTCCTATTGATGTATGTCCGAAGTGTGGTAAGGGCCATGGTGGCCCGTGCTTGAGAAATACCGGTGCTTGCTATAGTTGTGGGGAAATGGGGCACAAGGCAATGGATTGTCCTCAAAATCGCAACAAGGGTAAGGAGGTCCGTCCACAAGGTGCCAATGCGGTTCCTTTGGGGAGAGGGGGCCGACAAGATGGTGCCCCAAGGCACAATCGATTTTATGCTTTGCATGGGAGGCAAGGGGTCGATGAAGTCCCCGATGTCGTTACCGGTATGTTGAAAATCTTTGACTTTGATGTATATGCATTAATTGATCCGGGTGCCTCTCTTTCTTTGTCACCCCCTTTGTTGCCAAAAAGTTTCATGTTGAGCCCGAATTGTTGCGTGAGTCATATAAGGTGTCTACTCCTATTGGTGCATATGTTGTTGCTAGGAAGGTCTATAGAAATTGTCCTATTTGCATCTTGCATAAAATATTGCCTTGTGATCTTGTTGAGTTGGACATGGTCGATTTTGATGTTGTTCTTGGGATGGATTGGTTGCATGCATACTATGCTTCCATTGATTGTAGAACCCGTAGGGTCAAATTCCAATTTCCAAGTGAACCCATTCTTGAGTGGGAAAACCAAAATGTGGTAGTCAAGGGTAGGTTCATCTCTTGCATTAAAGCCCGTAAGTTGATCTCTAAGGGGTGTCTCTATCACCTTGTGAGGGTTAAGGATGTGGAGTCCAAAACCCTTCCTATAGAGTCGGTTCCGATCGTAAATGAATTCCTTGATGTCTTTCCTAATGACCTTCTCGGTGTTCCTCTCGAAAGGGAAATAGATTTTGGCATAGACCTCCTCCCCGATACTCAACCCATTTCTATTCCCCCTTACCGTATGGCCCCGGCGGAGTTAAAGGAGTTGAAGGAACAATTGAAGGACTTGTTGGAGAAGGGTTTTATTAGGCCTAGCCAATCACCATGGGGTGCTCCGGTGTTGTTTGTGAAGAAGAAAGATGGGTCCCTTAGGATGTGTATTGATTACCGGCAACTCAATAGGGTCACCGTCAAGAATAAATATCCTCTTCCTAGGATTGATGACTTGTTCGACCAATTGCAAGGGGCTAGCCATTTCTCTAAGATTGATCTTCGGTCCGGGTATCATCAAGTGAAGGTGAGGGAGTGTGACATTCCCAAGACAGCCTTCCGGACTAGGTATGGGCATTATGAATTTGTGGTCATGTCCTTTGGGTTGACCAATGCACCGGCTATCTTCATGGACCTAATGAATAGGGTCTTTAAACCCTACCTTGATTCCTTTGTTGTGGTCTTCATTGATGATATTTTAATCTATTCGCATAGCGAGGAAGAACATATGGGTCACTTGAGGGTTGTGTTGCAAAGATTGAGAGAGGAGAAGTTGTATGCCAAGTATGAAAAGTGTGAATTTTGGTTGAAAGAGGTTGTCTTCCTAGGTCATGTGGTTTCAGGGGATGGTATTAAGGTAGATCATAAGAAGACCGATGTGATTAGAAATTGGCCTAGGCCATTGACCCCGTCGGATATTAGGAGCTTCTTGGGCTTAGCGGGTTACTATCGGAGATTTGTGAATGGGTTTTCTTCTATTGCTTCTCCCATGACTAAGTTGACACAAAAGTAGGCTAAGTTTGAGTGGACCGACGAGTGCGAAAGGAGTTTTCAAACCTTGAAAGATAAACTTGTGTCCGCCCCTATATTGTCACTACCGGATGGGCTTGAGGGATTTGTTGTGTATTGTGATGCTTCTAGAGTTGGCTTGGGTTGTGTCCTAATGCAAAATGGCAAGGTGATAGCCTATGCTTCTAGACAACTCAAAGTGCATGAAAAGAACTATCCTACGCATGATCTTGAATTAGCCGCGGTGGTGTTTGCTTTAAAGATTTGGCGTCATTACTTGTATGGGGTACATGTTGATGTGTTCACCGATCATAAGAGCCTTCAATATGTCTTCACCCAAAAAGATCTCAACTTGAGACAAAGAAGGTGGCTAGAATTTCTTAAAGATTATGATATGAGTGTGCATTATCATCCCGGTAAAGCTAATGTGGTGGCGGATGCTTTGAGTAGGGTGTCTATGGGTAGCCTAGCTCATGTTGATATTGGTGATAGGGAAATGGCTAGGGAGGTGCATCGGTTGGCTAGGTTAGGGGTTAGGTTGGAAGAGGTTGGTAATGGTGGTGTGGTCGTTGTTGATGGTGCTAGGTCTTCCTTGGTTGATGAGGTGAAAGCAAAACAAGATCTTGACTCTTCTTTGTTAGAATTGAAGGCCTTGGTGAAAGAGGGCAAGGTGGAAGTTTTCTCCCAAGGGGGAGATGGTGCCCTTAGGTACCAAGGTAGGTTGTGTGTGCCTTGTGTTGATGGTTTGAGGGAGAAAATTCTTAAGGAGGCTCATAATTCTTCCTACTCCATTCACCCCGGTTCCACCAAAATGTATAGAGATTTGAAGGATGTGTATTGGTGGGGAGGCATGAAGAAGGACATTGCCAAATTCGTCTCCGGTTGTCATAGTTGTCAACAAGTCAAGGCCGAACATCAAAGGCCGGGTGGTCTAACCCAAGACATAGAGATTCCTACTTGGAAGTGGGAAGAAATTAATATGGATTTTGTAGTTGGTTTACCCAAGACTAGAAAATGTTTTGATTCTATTTGGGTGGTGGTTGATAGGATGACAAAATCGGCTCATTTTCTACCGGTAAAGACAACATATGGGGCGGAAGATTATGCAAGGTTATATATTCATGACTTGGTAAGGTTGCATGGGATTCCTCTATCCATCATATCGGACCGTGGTACTCAATTTACTTCACACTTTTGGAAGTCCTTTCAAAGGGGTCTAGGTACGAGAGTTAAGCTTACTACGGCCTTTCACCCGCAAACGGATGGACAAGCCGAAAGGACTATCCAAACACTTGAGGATATGCTTAGGGCTTGTGTATTGGAGCTTACGGGTAGTTGGGATGATCATCTTCCATTGATTGAGTTTGCCTATAACAATAGCTATCATTCTAGCATCGGTATGGCTCCTTTTGAGGCTCTCTATGGGAGGCGTTGTAGATCACCGGTTGGGTGGTTTGAGGTTGGTGAGGTGGCCTTGTTAGGACCAGATCTAGTTATGGAGGCTCTTGAGAAGGTTAGGATGATTAGAGAAAGGTTGAAGACGGTCCAAAGTCGCCAAAAGTCCTATGCCGATGTGAGGAGAAGGGCTCTTGAATTCCAAGTTGGTGATTGGTCTATTTGAAGGTGTCACCCATGAAGGGTGTGGTTCGTTTTGGTAAGAAGGGCAAGTTGAGCCCAAGATACGTGGGTCCTTATAAGGTGATGAGGAGAATTGGCAAGGTAGCTTATGAGTTGGAATTGCCTAGCGAAATGAATTTGGTTCATCCGGTATTTCATGTGTCTATGTTGAGGAAGTGTGTGGGTGATCCAAATGTCATTGTGTCTCTTGATGTTGTGGGTGTTGTTGAAGATAATTTGACCTATGAAGAGGTTCCGGTCCAGATTTTAGATAGACAAGTGAAGAGGTTGAGAAACAAAGATGTGGCTTCCGTTAAAATCCTTTGGAGAAATCAACAAGTTGAAAGTGCTACTTGGGAGACCGAAGCGGACATGCAAAGGCGATATCCTTATCTTTTCCAATCCACTCAAGCCTAATGTATTAATTTAAGCCCTTTATAAAAATCTCAGGTCTTAAGTTCAGCCCCCATGTCATTGCATACATTCATGTTTAAATTGACAAGTTCATTGTGGTTTTACAACTATGTTGAGGTTTTTGAAATAAGATGTAAGTGCATTGTTGCATCCTTATGTGGGCTGATATTGCCATGTTTGTGTCCCTCATGTACGTTTCTTTAACATTCGGGGACGAATGTTCCCAAGGGGGAGATATTGAAACGACCCCAAAAATGCCCGAAAATGTGCTTCGCAAACACCTATAATTGTAATTTCCATATATCTCAAAATCTGTGCATGATTTCAGAAATTCGACTTCATATTCTTATTCAGGGGGTAAAATTGAGTGGGAGATGGGTCTAACCCGAATTTTAGAGCAACCGTATCAAAATTCGAAAATCGCAAAAAAGCGATTTTCAGGGTCAACTTTAAAGAAGCATATCTCTTAGCACACAAGGAACTGGAAGGGCCACTACCTATTAAATTAAAGCCCTTCGAGTTATCTTTCCAATGCAATTGGTTTCACCTAATTTCAAGTTAGGATAAAGGAGTTATGACTATTTTCGTAAAACCTGTCCGGGCAGAATTTCAATTTCCAGTAAGCTCCGTTACTGTAGCGGCTGGGACGGTTTTCTTTTATAAAAAAAAGGATTGTCCCATACTTAGTTATATTTCTTTCTAACTTCAAAACACTCAAAAACACTCTCTAATCCCTCTCCAAAATTCCACCAAGATCTTCAACCAAATTCAAACATCTCAAGTTCTAATTCCGGATTCAAGACTCAATCTCAAGCATCAATTCTCCATTCCAATCTTCATCAAGGATTCTCCAAAGTTGAGGTATGTGGGTTGATTGTGGAAACCTTCCTTTCCACAAGTCCAACCATTTATCCTCTATTTTACTTCAAGTTTATGGGTGCTTATAATCATTTATGAACTCTTGAATTATGGAATTACTACTACACATTCTATTATGGTTTATTTTTGCATATTATCATGAAATGGAATTATTATGTGATGTTTATGGTTTTCATGCTTCCATGATCAAATTATGAAGGTTGATATATATATGTATGTTGTTGGTGGGCTGATTTATATGTATTTCGGAATTGGTTGGACTTAGTACTCTTGAAAGACATAATTTCATCTACATGAACAATAGCCCACCATGTGTTTGATAAAATGTCATTGATAGAATTCTTAGGAAATGGAATGTCCAATGTACATCCTATGAGTCGGATGATTATATAATTATTGAAATGATGATGAAAGGGATACATATATATGATTTTCTCTATATAAGTGTTGTGAGTCGACCAAGCCTAGCTCGGGGGGTTGTAGGCCCGGGTAACCGTATCAAGGGGTTGGTACCTTGGTTGCCTAATACGGGGGGTAGTAGGCCCGTATAACCACATCGAGGGGTTTGTACCTTGGTCCCTAGCTCGGGGGGTGGTAGGCCCGGGTAACCACATTGAGGGGTTTGTACCTCTTTCGCCTCTCTAAGGGGGTGGTAGGCCTTGGAAAATATTATATTGATGGTCACTCACCACACATGTACTACGTCCCACTAAATATGATTTTTATGTAAGCGTCATTATATATATCATTTCATTAATGTACTATCTATCGGGTATGATTATGCATTTTTCCTATGATGTCCATTTATTGTAGCATTGCATTGCATCCCGTATACTTAGTACATTCAAACGTACTAATGCATACTCTATGCCTACATGATGTCACCATGTAGGGACCGGAGCACCGCTTGACCATCCTCCTCCGCGTGGCTAATACGATTTCCTATCAAGGTTATTGGTGAGTCCTCCATTCCGGGGACGTTGCTCATGATCTTTTGCTATGTATAAGACTTTTCTTTTTAGTTATGTTTTGACTATGAGGGTGAGCCCGGTAGTTTGTCTTGGCCCCCGCTAAGTACTCATGTTTAGAGGTGGTGTTGGACAAGTTGTGTATTATGCTTGAGCTTGACTCATCTATGGTATTTATATATCATTCCCTTTTTTTTTCTTGCTCCCTTAGTCCCGATTTCCCCTTGATTATACTTATAGCTTATGGTCATTTTAATTGCTTCCGCGACCAAGGATGTGTAATGATATGCTATGAGGCTTGTTTGGGGTTCCTTCGGGTTCCCCATTCGCCAGTCACGTCTAGGCCCTAGGCTTGGGTCGTGACACTAGGGGTGCGGGGATTGAATATTGATGTCACATAGGGGTAATTGTGTTTCTCTTTAGTGATGAACATTCATGAATAGGGTAGATCATCTTCAATGATGCTAATCATTTTTTCTATCACAAAGTATCTATGCTTAGAATCTCCTTTCAGTCTCATCTAAATTAAAATCTAAACAACTCAATACCTTACTATATTCTCTCTTCGATGCATAAATTGGGAAAATAGATCAGACTCATAAGCTCTATTTTCAAGAAAGTTACTGTAACAACCCGGAAACTAGTAGGCATAAATAGAGCTTGTTGTAAGGGTTAGAGTCGTAAAATGTGTTTCTCATACTTAGAATAAAGGGTTTAAGGGTTAAAAGTCAAGGTATGACTCCCCAAGGACCAACAAAGGGTCCTTGAGGAGGAACCTAAAACCACCCTCAAACCTACCCAAAACAGTGACCCACAGAGGGACCTACGCCCCGTAGGATGGTCCACACTCCGTGGGAGGAGGTTTGTGGGTCAAAGCCAAGATGAGGGACTGTAGAACCCCAACCCATGCCCTGCCTGTACAGGTCGTGGGTCAGTCCACGCCCCATTGGTGGGGTCGTGGATGGGGCCTGCAAGTTGGTCTTAAGTCGGCTAAGTCTAGGGGTAGATTAGGTAATTCCTATTTTAATTACTATGATGTGAGGTAGTTTTGTATTGTTTTAATACAGCTATATTAGAGTTTTAAAGTCATTAACCAACCCATTCACTTCATAAAATCCCTAAACCCAAATCCATAACCAACTTTCCCCAAAATAAACACTCTCTAGAACTACAAGGAAGAAGAAGAAGAAAGGTGAAGCTAGGATTGAAGAATCTATATTTCTCCTTAAATTTGTGGTAAATCTTCAACAAAGTATGGTAGCTCTTCATCCATGGGTAGCCTTCACCCATGGAGCCCCTTCAAACCCCCCCCCCTCCAATTTCTAAACTAAAAAACCCAAAAGCTAGGGTTTGACTTCAATCTCATGGATTCCTTTCAAATTCATTTTTAATGATTGAATTATGTTTTTTTATGGATATATTGATGATTTTACATAATTTAAAGTTTAATTCCTCAAAAATCCATGAATTACCCTATTTTCTCAAATTGGATCTTAAAGTGTAGGTATTGTTTAATGCAAGTAGAATGTTATAGAACTATGAATGTAATGAATTGATTACTTGAATAATATTACTTTCCATATCTAATGTAGTATTTCTAGATGTGATGATGAATTATGATCCATTGTCCTTGAAGGGCAAAGTATGAGAAGTATGCATGAATGAGATTTATGTATGTGCTTTAATGACACTTTGAGAGTAAAGTGAATATGGCTATGATCTAATTGTGGTGTTATTGGATAATTACCCTCATGTATTCACCTATGTATGAATATGACATGTTGTGAAAGGTTTCCACATATAATGATGTACCTTGAATCGGTAGGCTAAGGGCATCCTTTTCATTTGTAATTAAAAGTTATCTTGATTGATATACCTTGAATCGGTAGGCTAAGGGAATCCTTTTCATGTGTAATTAAAATTTATCTTGATTTATATACCTTGAATTGGTAGGCCAATGGCATTCATTTCATGTGTAATGATTTTAATAGAGAATTAACTAAATCTTGGGAATTTAATGCTTACCACCGAGTGGATATTGTGGGGTGGAAGCTCTCCCTAATATTGCAGGGTTTCTAGTAACAACCTCCTTATCCTATAACTATGTGCCCGCATAGGTCTTTAGCTAGTGGATCCACCTAAAACCTAACACATGTTAGTTCTACCTTAGGTAAGTAGGACACATTTTTCGGTGTGGAGCATGACACCGGATTCCATGTTAAGCTCACAAGGTCTATGTCGGTTAAGGCTTATGCCCACCATGAACAAGAAGATGAATTATGAACTATGGCTACTCAAGAAGCACTACTTAGTGTGGGTAGGGGTATGGGACTTCATCCATGCATTTCACAAGTAGGTTTTGAGAGTAGTTATGATGTGTTCCTTTTATGTTATAATGATTTATGAAATTAATATGCTTATGATGATGCTACTAAGTATGTTGATATGAGGGTTAATTTTGATGATGAGTGCTTTCGTTGTCTATGAATATTAACTAAAAACGAGATCAAAGACTGGTAAGTAATTATGATGGCCTAAAAGTGGTACTTAGTGTAGATGGGATTATGGGATCTTATATATGCATTACACAAGTATAACTTAGGGTTACTTATGAGATAGTTCTATTATGCTATGACGATCTATATGTTGAATATGATTGTGACCTATGCTTTTATACTAATGTGCATGATGATTCTCAGACTTGCTAAAGTGCATGCTTTTCAACTAAAATGTCCTCTTTAGCATGTTTTCAAGGTTTTTATCCATGGCTATCATACTTAGTGCATTTTTGTACTAACCCATATTTTCCAACATTTTTTCCAAAGTGTAGGTTCCGGTTCTTAAGGTGGTCTTCTTTTGGTTCAAGCTTGGATCAACTATTCTCCTAGCTTGTGGTGAGTCCTCATGATACGAGGACATATGAGTTATTTGTAGTTTCTTTCTAGTTATTTCATTTCGGACTATGTTGTAAGGTTTGTGTCCCTATTTGATTCAAATATTGTATTATATGGCAAATTGAGACAAGTCTAGACTTCCGCTTGCTTTTATAAAATACTTTGATTGTATGGATGAAGTTTTAAAAATTTCCGCATCATTCTTTTATCCTATGTTATGATATGCTAAGGGCTTGTATGAGACCCCCTCGGGATCAAGTACGACGTGTTACATCTAGGGGGTACCTCTAGGTCGTGACAAACTTTGTAATTAGAGCACATGGTTTAGAATGATTCTGGGATGATGTCTCATAAGCCACGTCTAGTAGATTCTTATTCATAGTGTGAAGCGCGCCACATTTATGAATGAGAGGCTCTAAGATGTTAGGAAGCTACACTTCTTTCATTACTCTTAAGTCGTGCCATAGAGTTTAGCTCTATAAAGTCCCTCTCCTAACCCTTCTCTTATGTCTTCAGGAAATGAATACACGAAGGGCCAACACTAGAAGAATAGAGGGTGACAATGTAAATGAAGAAGTTCCTCCTCAAGCTAATCAAGCTCCGATTAATCCTTCAGCTATGTTGGATGTGGAGATTAGGTCGCTCTTTCTAATGTTGACCCAAGTTGTGACAACTCAAGCCCAAGCTATGACGGCCAAAGCCAATAGAGATATTAGGACTCATGTGAACCCTAATATGAATTCCGCGGCTTCTAGATTGAGGGACTTTTCTAGAATTAACCCTCCCAAGTTTCTTGGCTCCAAAGTGGAAGAGGATCCCCAAAGGTTTATCGATGAGGTTTGCAAAGTTCTTGATGCTATGGGGGTGTCTTCGGAGGAGAAGGCAGAGCTAGCCGCCTAACAACTAAAAGATGTGGCTCAAGTTTGGTATGAACAGTGGAAGGGTGAGAGACCTATAGGAGCGGGCCCGATAGGATGGGGATCGTTTAAATGAGAGTTTCTTGATAGATTGTTTCCCCTAGAGTTGAGGGAACGAAAAATGCAAGAGTTCATAAACTTTCGACAAGGGGGTATGAGTGTGAAAGAATATGCTCTAAAGTTCACCCAACTATCCAAGTATGCCCCAACCATAGTGGCGGATTCGAGGGTTAAGTTGAATAAATTTGTGATGAGAGTGTCCGACTTGGTAGTCAATGAATGTCGTTCGGCAATGCCTATCCCAATATGAATATTTCATGTATCATGGTCCATGCCGAACAAATTGAGGAGAAAAAACTCCAAGACAAGAATAGGAAGGGGAAAAGGGCCAGAACCGGTGATGGGAATTTCTCTAATGATAAGTCCGACGGACAAGGTAGACCTAAGTTTAAACAGAGGTATTCCGGTCAAGATTTTCCTAATACCCCTAGGTTTAACCAAGAGAAAGGTAGTGGGTCTTCATTACCTAAGCCTACATGCACCAAATATGGGAAGAAGCACCATGGGAAGTGCCTAGCCGGTACAGATGGTTGCTATGGTTGTGGAAAGAGTGATCAACAAGTAAAGCATTTCCCTACGCTCAAGGAAAAGAGGAGAGAGGCCAAGAAAGCTTCTCTTAGTGGTCCGGATTCCTATGCTCCAAAGTATGGTTGCTTTTATGCACTCCGGTCTAGAAAGGGCCAAGAAGAATCTCCGGATGAAGGCATCGGTATGTTGATAGTTCCCTATAGATGTAAGTGTTTTATTAAGATCCTTATGCTACGTGTTAGACTTTGATGTTAGCCTTAGTAGCGGTTTTCTCCCAATGGGGAGATGGTAGTATTAGATGGCAAGAATGTTGAGAGTCCCTATATCCTCATCTCTTTCTTATATTCCTATTCTAGCTTGAGACAAAGAGTTCCTCTTACCTTGTTTTATATTTTGGAGTCATGTGTGTTTTCGAATATTTTCATGATCTCCCTATGACATGCATGTTCTTGATAAATTCATGTTTAGAAAGAAAATGATTTTTTATGATTTATGTGTTTCTCATGTTATTGTGCATTTAGTATGAGTTGCCTATATGCTTCATGAGATGAATTGTCGAACATGTTTTAGTATGCTTTTGAGAGTTATATCATAATTTGCTTCATGATATTATATTGAGAATGCTTTTAGTTGGGGAAGGTAGTTCCTCCAAGGAATTTGAGAAATGTTGAAGTTTTCATTCATAATGGACTGTTAGATGTAGTTCCTACTTCCTTGTGTTGCATTGAGTATGTTGAGATGGAGTTGATGTTTCCTCCTTTGAATTGTGCATTATTTTGATGTTTCATGAATGATGGGATGCTAGTCTTGAGTCTTTAATTTCGTAAGGTGTATAGATCGTCATTCGAGGATGAATGTTCCCAAGGGGGAGATAATCTAACACCCCAGAAACTAGTAGGCTTAACTGGAGCTTGTTGTAGGGGTTAGAGTCGTAAAATTTTATTTTCGTACTTAAAATGAAGGGTTTAAGGGTTTAAGGGTTAAATGTCAAGGTACGACTACACAAGGACCAACTAAGGGTCCTTGAGGAGGACCATAAAACCACCCTCAAACCTACCCAAAGTAGTGACCTACAAAGGGACCTATGCCCCGTAGGGTAGTCCATGCTGCGTGAGAGGAGGTTCGTGGGTCAAGGACAAGATGAAAAGCTTCAGAACCCCAACCCAAGCCCTGCCAGTACGAGCCGTGGTTCAGTCCACGCCCTGTAGATAGGGGTCGTGAATGGGGTCTACAAGTTGGTCTTAAGTCGGCTAAGTCTAGGGGTAGATTAGGTAATTCCTATTTTAATTAGTATGATGTGTTATAGTTTTGTATTGTTTTAATACACCTATATAAGTCTTTTTAAGTCATTAACCAACCCATTCACTTCATAAAATCCCAAAACCCAAATCCATAACCAACTTTCCCCAAAATAAACTCTCTTTCTCTCTCTAGAACTCCAAGGAAGAAGAAGAAGAAGAAGAAAGGTGAAGCTAGGGTTGAAGAATCAAGCTTTTCTACTCAAATTTGTGGTAAATATTCAATAAGGGATGGTAGCTCTTCATACATGGGTAGCCTTCACCCATGGAGCCCTTTCAAAACCCCCAATTTCAAAATTAGAAAACCCAAAAGCTAGGGTTTGACTTCAATCTCATGAATTCATTTCAAATTCGTTTTTAATGATAGAATTATGTTTGTTTATGGATATATTGATGAGTTTACATGATTTAAAGTTTAATTCCTCAAGAATCCATGAATTACCCTATTTTCTTAAATTGGATCTTAAAGTGTAGGTATTGATTGATGCAAGTAGAATGTTATAGAATTATGAATGTAACGAATTAATTACTTGAATCATGTTGTAATCCATGTCTAATGTAGTAATGCTATATGTGTTGATTAATTATAATACATGGTCCTTTAAGGGCAAAGTATGAGAAGTATGCATGATTATGAGATTTATGTATGTGCTTTAATGACACTATGAGAGTAAAGTGAATATGGTTATGATCTAATTGTGGTGTTGTTGGATAATTACCCTCATGTATGCATCTATACATTAATATGACATGTTGTGAAAGGTTTTCACATATAATGTCGTATCTTGAATCGGTAGACTAAGGGCATCCTTCTCATGTGTAATTAAAAGTTACCTTGATTGATATATCTTGAATTGGTAGGCTAAGGGCATCCTTTTCATGTGTAATTAAAAGTTATATTGATTTATATACCTTGAATCAGTAGGCCAATGGCATCCCTTTCATGTGTAATGATGTTAATAGAGAATTAACTACTTCTTGGGAATTTAATGCTTAGCACCGAGTGGATATTGTGGGGTGGAAGCTCTCCCTAATATGGCCGAGATTCAAGTAACAACCTCCTTATCACATAACTATGTGCCTTTGTAGTTTCTTTCTAGTTATTTCATTTCGGACTATGTTGTAAGGGTTGTGTCCCTATTTGATTCAAAGATTGTATTAGATGGCTAATTGAAACAAGTCTAGACTTTCGCTTGCTTTTATAAAAGACTTCGATTTTATGGATGAAGTTTTAAAAATTTCTGCATCATATGATATGCTAAGGGCTTGTATGAGACCCCTTCGGGGTCAAGTACATCGTGTTACATCTAAGGGGTACCCCTGGGTCGTGACAGTTACATACATCAAACCTAAATTGCTAGTATTGGACTAATTTCCCACTTTAATCAATCTCTTTTGAGCACGACCGATGATCGAAAGTAGGAATTAAGTTTGCAACCTTAACCCATGAATTCACCCCATGCTAATTAGCCCAAATTCATGTATGAACAGAAGCAAAGCAGATCATAACACAACACCCACTACATTAAATCTACACTCAACCACTTAATTTCACCCCTAGTTGTTGGGGTTTTACCCATAATCATAAAAAGTAAACAAAATATACCTTCCATGAAAGAAGTCATGGGTAACATAAAACCAAGCAATTACAAGTAAACCCACTTTGGATTCAACTTTAATTTGTCAAATTCAATAGCAAAGTTGAAAAATCCCAAAAACTAGAAAGTGTTCTTCACAAAGGTAAAGTGTTTTCTCTCTCTTAACTTCAGAACTCTCAACTCTAGAATTCTTGGAATTGGAACACTCCTTCTTTCTCTCTCATTTGGTTTATTTATAGTTTCCCAAAATTTTATCCAAAAACCCAATGTTGTCTTATTCAGCGACATTAGTGGGGCTCGCCGAGCTCTTTCAGGGAATTGCCTCTTGTGCTTCAGCTCACCTTTTCATTTTCTAGGCTTCATTTGTTTGAACTTCAGTAGAAGAACTCGTGTGAGTCATCTTTTCACATTTGGCGCATCGCCGAGTACCACCTTAGCTCGCCTTTCAAGCATTCAATTTTTCTCCTTGCACTGTCACTTTCGAAAACGGTCAACAAAGTCGCTCTTGTCATTCGGCACATCACCTTATCTGTTGAAGCTCGCTGACCTAATTTGATAGACACAAGTGTTATACACTTTCACTTTGGGCAAGGTCAGGATCACTAGGTGATCCACCTTTCTTGTTGAGTGATCAACAATGTATGGTTTGCACTTCTTTTTGCACTTGTAGTCATTCTTTCAATCATTAGTCCTTGCCTTTTCCATTTTCCTTTATAGTGGCAAATTATAAACATTTCATCAGAATAGGACAAAATTTGGCATTGAGGACACTAATTATTGAGCTAAATAATTCTCAAATAGGTGCAAATCTACCACTCATCAGCACCCCCAACTTAAATTTTTGTTTGTCTTGAAGTAAATCAAGAACACAATAGCTCAATAAGATTGTCTACAACAGTACTCAATGAGAACCAACATGCAAGTGCCATGACAAGACTACTCTCAACAACATGCTACACCCAATCATGATCAAAAGGCGTCAACTGATGACTAGCTGGTTTCAACACTATTTCAAGCTCGCTTAGCTTATTTTCTAATGTAAGAACATGTTTCATAAATGCATTCAAGTGCCTTCACAGCAAGAACAATTTCATGCTCTCACAAATCAAATCAGTCAAAGAAATAAGGAATCGATGCAACTCTCACTCTCTCAAAAGAGAAACACAAGCAAGCTTTCTCTTATAAGTTTGACCATATTTACCAATCATCATACAACCTAGTTCATGCAAGATCTAAAAGGTCATTTACGCTTGTAATGGGGTTGAGGCTTAAGGTATGGTCAATTTGGCTCGTTGACTTAACCTTTTCAAAGAATTGTTACAATAATCTTCACCTCTTCTCAAGTTCTTTTCATTCTTTCTCATTTGAGAAATCAAACTTTGAATTTTAACTCAATTTATTTAGAATCCCATTTATTTCATCACTTCTCTTTTTAATTTTCATTTTTTCAAAGAATTTTCATCCCAATGATTCTTTTTTTATAAGGGGGGATTCGTTCTTTTTGTAGCAAACTTCAAAGTTGAGTCTCATTTCATCTATTTTTTTGCCCTTCACTTGGTTTTCATTCCTCCTTCCTTTCCACACCCTCCAACTTAAGATTTTGGCGTAAGTTTGTTATTCAAACATAACAATGCTTTAAAAAGGATTTTAGGTGAGAAGGTAGGGACAATTTGGTTCAAGAGGCTTTCTTTTGGTTTTGCCAACAAATGGGTTAGGCTCAAATGGTGCCAAAATGGATTCACACCCTCACAAAGTAGTCACAAAAGATTATGGACATTTGGGTTCCTTCTTTGAATTGTTGACTGAGATCACGTCTCACATACACCAAGATTTAAACAATTGAACTAACAAGGATACTTCTAGGACTCCACACACATGCTTTCAAGTAAGACCTCACCACACATGGCACTTCGAAATACACTCATTTAGCACATCCCAAAAAGATCAAAAGTGTATGTGTGTTGTTCATTACAAGACTCACATAAAAACCCAATTAGTCAACAAAGGATTCAGAGTGATAGCTCATGAGTGCAACTACATCGATTTCATTCTCACAAAACCAACACTCTACATCATTCTCATCATGAGTACTATTCAAGACATCGATATTGAACACAATCGATCCTCAAATCATTATCAATTAAAATTTCAAGCATTTCACAATTTTTAAAACTCATGGGGGTTACAAAAAGGGTTGTGAAATCAAGAGAGAACAAAATATATACAAGAGACACACCCAACCAAAAGAAACACTATAATATCAACAAAAGTGTAACGATCCGTTCGGTCGTTTTGAGAACTAGAACTATTTTGACTCTTACCATAAAATTTAAATGTAAATTTTGAATTTTTTGGTAGCTATGATTATTTAGTTGGGGGTAATTTTAGAGAATTATTTTAATTAGGGGTTAGTGGGCTAAATTGATAATTTATTTGATCCTCTATACCACTTAACTATGGGTAAAAGTGGGCTAAACTAATTGAAGTTTAATATATGGGTCATAACTGAAGAAAAATAAAGAGGAACATGTGGCTTCCTATTGAAACTAAGAAGAGAATAGACGGAAAACCTATCCACAACATTGACGCAGGCAACGGCGCAATCAGGTGAGAACTTTAATTCTCAATCCATGGAGTACATACTGAATTACTAGGTGTATAAATAAAAGTATGCATTGTTCTTGTAGGAAAGTGTGTATTTGATGTTGGGTGTGGAAGGAAATTTGAATGTTTTAATTAATAATGTTACACGTGACTATTACTGATTGATGGTTCAATTAGGACTAATAATTAATTACCTCATAGGCGGGTTAAATAAAATGAAGATAATCCAATTGTAAATTGTTGTTGGTACAATGTGTAAGTTTGGGGAATATATATATTAGGTTATTCTTGGTTGAATTGTTATGTAAGTTTGGGGATATATATTAATGAATCATCTTGAGTTAATGATGACCAACTATAGGATTAATTAATCATATGAATTAATGATAGTTTATGGATGTGTTGGATAGTTAGGAATTGTACTTTTGCTTATGTGTTAGGGATCAGTGACATAGGATAAGAAATATATGATTTTTTGTTCGGAAGAAAAAGGAAAAATAATCTATTTTTGTAATGTATTGAAACTGCAAACGTGACGGGTTTGGATTGGGGGTAAAATAATTGTTAGTTAAGAAAAAATTAATCATTGGGAAAAGTAAGGCTATTGCATAATTGGTTTCTGTGCATTTCTGTTTGTTAAGGTTTCAGGCTGTGAAATTTTTGGTTTTAAATTTTCGAATTTTCCAATGGTTATTACTTTGTAATTAAAGTTTTAATATATTGAGATAGGTAATTAAATATTAGGTATATTTTGAAAACCATTAGATTTATGATATTTGGGTAAATTGAGACTTAACCCTAGGCTTGAAGTTTAGGAATATAAGGCTTGACATATTAGTGACACCAAGATTTATGAACTTGGTTATAGATTTGGGTGAGTTTTTGGTCTACGATAAGAATATAGTAATATGGGTGTCTACGGACTCATTTATTTATCAATTGTACATATTTTGATAGAGTGGAAATTTTCGGAAGCTTTACAAAAGGGGAAGGAAAAACCTTGAGAATTTCATTGACATGTGTTCAACATATAAGGTATGTTCAGACTTTCAGACTTCGTTGAAGGATGTTTTTCTAATTAAAGATTAAAAAATGAAATAGATCATGGGTAAGGGTGAAAGATGGGGGTCTCGTACCAATGGTGTGACGGACATTGGTACAAGTATCGGTGTTATAAAGGGAAAGTTTATTACTATAGAATGCGGATTGTAAACTGAGAATGCCAAAGCATATGGGCATTAGCTAATATATTATTGACTTGAATTTTTTGTGTGATTGTGTTTCTTTATTGAACCAGTATTCTGTTGAGGTGGTTATATATTATGCTGATATTTGATTAATTGAGATGCGTCATTGATAACGCTCAACTACACGTCATTCAATCATAAATGTAGGCGATTGCAATCTAGTATAAACTCAACGAAGAGTTGGGGTCAATCCCACAGGGAGTGATACGGTAGAGAATTCAATTACCAAGTGAAAGCCATGTTCTAATCGGTTGTAGAAATAGAAATTATCGAAACCCTTAAAGTAAATAATAGGGGTTGACAACTAGTGTCAAATAGGGGGATTGGATTTGTCAATTAACAGCTACTAAAACAGGGGAGTGATCAAGTAGAAAAGGATCATTGGGGATGTGATCGATTAATTGCCAATATCTCTATACGGGTGATTACTAATTACCAAAAGTCGTTGAATCTTAGTGGATAGGCTAGTCATTAGATGTAATAGCCATCTCTCGATTAACTATCATGAATCAATCGAGTTATCTCGAACCTCGACAAGCATCACAATTATAAACAGCCTAAAACCTCAATTTATCTACTATGTCAAGCTAGATAGGAAGGATCGAATTAAGACTCACTCTCTCGAGCTGAATCCAAAACAACTCAATCACTACAATCGTTAATTGATAACCTTAATTCTAAAACCTCTTTCACAAGCAAGCATAGAATACTAGGCTAGAACTTCATTTGTAGCTACAATTCATGAGTTAAAACTCAATTATCAATCGAACCCACTTCAAAACACCAATTAAATCAGTAATTACTTACACCCATAAGCTAATTGAGACAATTAATCACATAATCACACCCCCAAAAATGGGGATTTCAGCCATGCATTGTAAAAAGCAAAACAATATTACAAATTATATTCTCCATAAGATGAGTAGCGAAATTCTCGTCTTTACAGTGCTTGAAATCAACTTAGAATCAACACCCAACTTGAAATTCTACTCAAAAACTTAGAAAAACATTGTTTGGATAAAAAAAACCCAGAGTCTAACAATGTCAAAGTCACGATTTCTCTTTTTTTAAAATCAATTTATACGTTCCCAAATTTTTGCCTGCGGGTCATTCGGCGGTATAAGTCGAGCGTCGCCAACCTGGTCGGCAACGCGCCAAATGCTCCTCTCCATCGCCTTTTATCTTGAGTCTTCACCCTTTCTGTGCTGTGATTTTAGGTGATTGATTGGTGATGCGCCAATTGTCCTTTCTCATCGCCGTTTTATTTGCATCTTCAGTAATTATTCTGTAAAGTTAGGCGGCTGAGACTCCTTCACCGATCCAATCGGCGTATCGCCGAAGGGTACATTCCATTGTCGAGTTGCCTTTGTCCTAGGGCTAGCATGTTGTAACTTTAGGCGAGCTGAAGGACCACTCGGTGAGTCGCCGAGTGGCCTTGGAGATCCTCAGCCTTGCTTTTCTTCAACTGGTTCAATTTTTCTACTCTCGTTTGCCCGATTATATCCTTTCCTTTCTCGTTTGTCTTCCTCGATGTAAATCAACACATAAGCATTAATTTATAGCATAAGATAGGCAATAAGGACAGTAAAACTATGATTATGAAGCCTTAAATGAGTCAAAATCCCAGACTAATCAACACCCCCAACTTAAACTTTTGTTTGTCCTCAAGTAAAATATAGGATCAATCAATTCAACAAGGATGTCTACAAACAGTGTTACTCAAGATTCAACATGAATGCACATGAGAGGTTCAAACTACTCATGCAAGGTTCAATTGTGCACTCTAAGTTTCAAACTGTGAAGAACCATTATCATATAGAACTCAAGCTCACAATGCTTGCTTCAAATGCAAGTTCAAGCTCAACAAAAGTATTCAAATGCCCTCACACCAAGAATGATTCCATGCTCACACAAAACTCATCAATTTTCCAGAATTTTTGGAATCAAAAACAACTCTCACACTCCCAAAGATAAACACATGCATGACTCTACCCATAAGCTTGCCCATATTTTCCAGACAACATGAATTTCAGCTCACTCAAGATCACAAAGGTCTTTCAAGGCTTGTAGTGGGGCTGAGGGTAAAGGTATGATCATTTTGGCTTAGTGACTTCTACCTTCATGAAGCATGGCCTGCATTTCACTTTTTCTCCTTCTCTTTATGATTTTCACAATCCACCTTATGCTCTTGTAAGCATGATTCATTGGACGCCCCTTGTCTTTTATCTGATGCACTAACTTTGTTTCAACATTCTCTTTTTTTTCTTCTTTTTCTTTTCCCTTTTTTTATATGGAGGGGTTCCATCTACGTCAACACAATCCATCAAGCGAAGATTTTTACAAACTTCTTGACTTTTATCCTTTTTCACCATACCCCCAACTTAGGCTTTTGGCCTAAGTTGGCTATTCAAATGAACCAATGCTTCATGAAGGTTATAGGTGATGGGACAAAAAGGCAAAGTTATTTATGTTTCATCCAAAAGAAAAAGGGTTAGCTCAAACTGTGCCAAGCAAGGCTTACACTCTCACAAGGTGGTCATCAAGAGGTATAAAATCAATTTTGGTTCACTCTTCCCGGATTGTGCCTAAGATCATCTCTATCATTTGCTTACATTATTTAATTAAACTAACTGGGCAAGTTCTAGGTATTTCCAAGCATATATTTCAAGAAATTCTCACCACACATGGCATTCAACAAAATCATCAAACAAGACTCTACAATTTTCAGCTAGCGTGCAACGATCATCACAAGAGGTCAACTCAACAACCGGCTAGTCACAATGAGATGTTAAAAGTTCACATATGACTTATGTAACTCAATTTGCCTCATTGGAGCCGAACATGCATATTGTTCAATCTAGATCACTATTCAAGTCATCGGTATTGATCACAACCAACATACAAAATTTCAAGAGAACATCCACAGAAAGGCCACATTAACAAACACCAAGAGTTGGCAACTTTTAATTCGGGTCAAAATCAACATTTAATTACCCCAACACCACCAAATAAACCTAGCATTGTCCTCAATGCAAAAATGAAAATAATGACAGAATTAAAAAGGAAAGAGCACTAATTGAAAGGAGTCGGATCAGAAGAACTCTTCACTATGTAACCAATCGGCGAAGGTTGCTTGAAACCACTAAACCACTCGGTGAACAATCGATCTACATATGGTTTGCCAAAATTTCTAGATTATTGGTCATTCAAAAGGGACCGAAAGGCGAGTGAACTCAGGCTCATCAAATCATTTGGCAAACCACCGAACAGACTGATAGGTTTGCCGAATTTTCCAGAACGGTGGTCCTCCAGTTAGGGCCAAAAGGCGGACCAAATCACAACCGCCGAAAAGGTTGTATCATCGTACAATCACCAGTCCCTACACATTCTGTAAAAATTATTTGAAAACTACAAAAGTTTGGGTTGCCTCCTAAGAAGCGCCTTATTTAACGTTGGGGAACGACGTGGAAATGCTCTCAAGAATCTTCCAAATACACCACTTCAATTACCGATAGTTCATGTCAATCTCCAAAATAAGGCTTCAGACATTGTCCATTCACTTTGAAAGCTGGTATGTCTTTACCTTCAACTTCAATAGCCTCATTTGTGAATGCTTGAGTTACTTTGAATGGGCCAGACCATTTTGATTTGAGTTTACCCGGGAAAAGTTTAAAACGAGAATTGTAGAGCAAAACAAAATCACCAACTTTGAACTCTCGCTGAAGGATTTTAGCGTTGTGCCACTTCTTCATTTTCTCCTTATAAAGAGTTGAACTTTCATATGTGGTCAACCAAAAATCCTCTGACTCATGAAGTTGATTTACTCTCCCTTTCGAAGAATTCTCCCAATTCTGATTTAATGTCTTCAACTCCCATAGTGCCTTATGTTTAAGATCAATTGGCAGGTGACAAGATTTTCCAAATACCAGCTAATATGATGACATGCAAATTGGTGTTTTGAAAGCAGTGTGATACGCCCAAAGAGAATCATCCAGCTTCCGAGACCAATCCGTTCGGTTTGCATTCACTGTTTTTGCCAGAATACTTGCAATCCCTCAATTTGAAACCTCAACTTGGCCGCTTGTTTGTGGATGATATGGTGTTGCAACTTTAAGCTTGACTCTATATTTGCTCAACAACAATGAAAGCATTTGGTTGTAAAAATGAGACCCTCCATCACTGATGATAGCATGTGGGGTACCGAATCATGCGAAAATATAGCGCTTTAAGAATTGCACAACACTCTTTCCCTCATTGCTGGGTAATGCTACAGGTTCCACCCATGAAATCTATTCCCCAAACATCAAACAATTCAACCTCTAGGATAGGATTAAGAGGTAGCTCATGTTTTTTTGATACCCCTCCTTGCTTTTGGCATTGTATGCATTGTTTAACAAAGCCATGCACATCTTGGTATAGTGATGGACAATAGTATCCACTTTGAAGCACTTTGGTTGTTGTTCGCACCCTGCTATGATGTCCATCAACAGGTCAAGAATGACAAGAATTGAGAATTTCATTGACTTCCTCTTCCAGTACGTACCGTCGAATGATATGGTCTACACATTCTCTGAATAGATATGGTTCATCCCAAAAATACCTCTTTACATCGAACAAGAACCGTTTTTGTTGGTAGAAGTTCACACCCACGGTTATTATTCCACACACTACATAGTTAGCAAAGTTAGCATACCAAGGTGGGTTGCCTTGGGTTACCCTCATTACCATTTTATCCAGAAATTTAGACACAATGTCCCTTTCTTTGGAATCAACCATATTGGTTTCTAACCGAGATAAATGATCTTCCACTTGGTTTTCACACCTCTTCCAATCTTTTACTTCGAAATCAATCTCTTGAAACAATAATACCCACCGAATCAATCTTGGTTTTGCATCCTTGTTAGCCATCAATTATCTAATGGTCGCATGATCTGTGTGCACCACCACTTTGGTTCCCGAAAGATATGCTTTGAATTTTTCAAATGCGTACACCACCACTAACAATTCTTGCTCCGTGACGGTATAATTCTTTTGCGCCAAATTCAATGTATTACTTGCATAATAAATTGAGTAAAATAATTTCCCTTTTCGTCAAACAAGAAAAGCTCCTAAAGCAATACCACTAGCATCACACATGAGTTCAAATGGAATACTCCAATCGGGGGCAATAATGATTGGGTTTGACACTAATTTTTCTTTCAAGCACAAAAATGCTTTTAGGCAAGCATCATCAAAATTGAAGGTGGATTCCTTTTCTAGCAATTTGCAGAGTGGGTGTCCTACTTTGGAGAAGTCCTTTATAAAACGCTTGTAGAAGCCCGCATGGCCTAGAAAACTCCGGACACCTTTTACCGAGATAGGAGGGGCATTTTGGCAATGACTTCGACTTTAGCTTGATCCACTTACATTCCTTCTCCTGAAATTTTGTGCCCCAAAACAATGCCCTTCTTTACCATGATATGACATTTCTCCCAGTTTACAACTAAGTTGGTTTCCACGCACCTTTATAGCACTTGCCCAAGATGTTCAAGAAAAGCTTCAAACGAATCACCAACGACTAAGAAATCATCCATGAACACTTCCATTGAGTCTTCCACTATATCTCCAAAAATAGAGAGCATACATTGCTGAAATGTAGCCGGACATTACATAACCCAAAAGGCATCCTCTTGAAATCAAAGGTCTCATAGGGACATGTGAAAGTAGTTATCTCTTGATCTTACGATGCAATGGAAATCTGGTTGTATCCGGAATAACCATCTAAAAGGAAATACCATCCACACCCCACAAGCCTATCAAGCATTTGGTCTATAAACGGCATTGGGAAATGATCTTTCTCGGTCCATGTATTTAATTTCTGGTAGTCCATGCATACACGCCAACCAGTGACCAGCCTCATAGGTACAAGTTCACCTTTTTTCGTTTGGAACCACCGCAATGCCTCCTTTCCTTGGTACACATTGCACAGGACCTACCCATTTGCTATCCGCAAAAGGTTACACCACACCTATATCTAACCACTTGATAATTTCTTTCTTCACCACTTCTTTCATAGGCGGATTTAACCTCCTTTGGTGCTCAACACTGGGTTTACATTCACTATCCAATTGGCTTTTATGAGTGCAAATCCGAGGGGAATACCTACAATACCATCAATTGTCCATCATATGGCCTTGATGTACCGCTTTAATACCACAACAAGCAACTTCACTTTCCATTAAAGCAAGTCTGTTGCAATGATGACGGGTAAGGTATTGTTTGCTCCCAAAAATACATATTGAAGATGAGATGGGAGCACTTTCAACTCAAGTTTTGGAGATTCTTCTTTGGATGGTTTGGCGGGGGGACTCTCTCGATATTTTAGATCAATATCTAGCTTCCATGGGTTTCTTGAATGAGCACCTAGTCCCGATAGAGCAGCCACAACTTCATCATACCCTTGAACTTCATCCCCATCATAATTTGAAAGAACAATAACAAGGGGTTCACCCATACACATCATTTCACTCACACTAGCCATTGCTTCATCAATCACATCAATTGTTGAAACCACATGAATGTCACTAGGTTGCTTCATCGATTTGCATGCATTGAATGTAACCTCCTCATCATTTACCCAGAACTTTAACTCACCACTTTCAACGTCCACTAGAGCTCTTCCGGTAGCCAAAAATGGTCTACCGAGATAATAGGCACCTCCGCATCAATCTCACAATCCAAAATAACAAAGTCAATCAAAAAGATAAATATATCCACCTTCACCAATATATCATAAAGAATTCCAATACGATGTTTAATGGGCCGGTAAGCCATTAGAAGTCGCATTGTTGTGGATTTAGGTTCACCCAGCCCAAGTTGCTTGAAGATGGTGTACGTCATCAAGTTAATACTCGCCCCTAAGTCGCACAAAGCCTTGGCAAACTGAAGCATCCCAATGGTACATGGGATAGTAAATGCTCCCGGATCCTCTTTTTTTGTGATCACATCGCTGGTCATAACTACACTACAATTGTGAGAGGCTTCAATCATTTCAAAATCCATACTTATTTTCTTAGTGACCAATTCCTTCACGAATTTCACATATCCCGGCATCTCCAATAATGCTTCCACTAAAGGAAGGTTTATGGAAAGTGTCTTGAACACGGATAGAAATTTCTTTAACTTTTCATCTTCATTCTACTTTTTGAGCCTTTGAGGAAAATGGGGATTGATTTTGGGCAACGGTTTTACCAACTTTGAATTAGACATAGCCCTTTCTATAGCTATTTGTAGCTCCCTGGTGATGATATGCCTTGTACATTCTTCCTCCTCTTTGGGCATGTTATTATCCGGTGCTTGGTCGGACCTCTCTACATCAATGGTGTCTTTCTTTTCTCCACTAGTGTTTGCCTCATCATTCACCTTCACATCACCACCTGTTATTTTCCCACTTCGTGTCAAAACCGCCAAACATTTTTCATGATCAGCCTTTGAATTTGCTATATCATCATTTGCACACCTTTCCAATAGCTTGGGTTCTAATTAGGCTGAAAATTGGCTCATTTGACATTCAAGTTGCTTGATAGAATCTGTGTGAGAGTTTGCTTTATTATTCAAGGATGAGAAATCATCCCTCATTTCCTTGACCATGTCATCAGACCCTTAAACCTTATCTAGAATGTGTGATAACAATTCATCCACTCGAAGGCTCCCTCAACTTCCCCTAGATTTTGGGCTGTCACTTGTTTGTATGTGATACACCTTATGATTATCTTCTCTCCTCCAAAATTCATTTTGGTCAGCCCAATCTCGATTGTAACCTCTCCGTTCATCTTCAATAAATGTGTTCCAACCTTGATTCCCACCAGACTTCAAAGGTCCTGGGTGAGAATCCTCGTCTAGTCGTGACACCTTTTCACTTCATTATTTTTAGAAATACCTCCCATCACTTGTTCATTTAGCAACACCATTTGAGACATCATCTTTGCTACCTTGTCGTCCCGTTCTTGGTTTTTTTCTACTTGCTCTTTTGTCAGCCCAAAATTCAAAGGAGACACCTGATCTTCCTTAGTGTACCTTTTACGATTGATCTTTGTCATTTCGTCGAGGAGAGTGGATGCTATAGTAAATGGTTGATGCATGATTCCTCCTCGAACATATGGTCAGACACCCCTTTGTTTATTGAATCGAGACTCCAATAAAAGTACTGTAGCAACACATTGCTCAGAGTCCATGAGTTGGGCACTTAAGCAGCAGCTTCTGGAACCTCACCCATGTTTCATGAATCAGTTCCCCATCTATTCGCTTAAAGTTTTGAATATGATCCCTCAGCTTCATCATCCTTGAGGGAGGGAAAAGCTTGACATAGAATAGTTTGGTGAGTTCCTCCCACGAAGTGATTGTTTCTCTTGGTAACTCAACCAACCACCTTGTTGCCTCCCCCGTTAGAGAGAATGGAAACAACTTAAGTCTAACCGACTCTTGTGTGATATTCTCGATGACAAATGGGCCACACATGTCCACGAAGTTTCTGATATGCTCATAGGAATCCTCATGAGCTAAACCTTCAAACGAACCATTCATATGCAATAGTTGTAACATCAATTTTGTCACATGGAATACAACATTTCCCATGACTAGAGGTAAACGAATCGCACCTACACCATCCAATTGAGCTTTGATGACGTCATTTAAACTACTGATGTCATCTTGATGTCCAAGTTAGTTGGCGTTGCTTCCGTTCGCAATTTTGTCACCTATTCGAGAAAAGCCAACAACAAACACAAAACAAAGTAAGTCGATTCAACTACAAACAAGATTAGATCACAACTTCAATAAAAGAATTCTAAACACCATTCCCCGACAGCGACGCCATTTTTGATAACATTCAACTACACTTCATCCAATCATAAGTGTAGGCGATCGCTATATAATATAAACTCAACGAAGAGTTGGGGTCTATCCCACAGGGAGTGATGCAGTAGAGAATTCAATTACAAAGTGAAAGCCATTTTCTAATCTGTTGTAGGAATAGAAATTATTGAAACCATTAAAGTAATATATAGGGGTTGACAACTAGTGTCAAATTGGGGGATTGAATTTGTCATTTAACAACTACTAAAACAGGGGAGTAATCAAGTAGAAATGGATCCTTGCTGATGTGATCGATTAATTGACAATTTCTCTATACGGGTGATTAATAATTATCAAAAGTCGTTGAATTGTAGAGGATAGGCTAGGCTTTAGATGTAATAGCCATCTCTCGATCAACTATCACAAATCAAGTGAGTTCTCTCGAACGTCGACAAGCATCATAATTATAAACAACCCAAAATCTCAATTTATCTACTCTCGAGCTAGATAGGTGATTAATGTTTCAAGAAAACTTCATCCAATTCTAAGTGTCGATGATAGCTAGTAAGTATAAAATCCAACTTAGTGAGTTGGGGTCGAATACAATGGGGAGCGATACGTGTTAAAAATTCAATAGGGAAGTATGAACTTGATCAAATCAGTCATAGGAATAAAAATTATCAAATGAAGACATCATTCAAATTAGTGGGTGACCGAATGTCAAATGGGGCGTTTTGGTTTGGAATTATCAACTACAAACAGTGGCAAACAATACGAAATAACAATAATGTGACAGGTTCTTGGGATGTGATTTGATTATATGATAATATAGACAAATGGGTAATTTGCAACTATTAGAAAATAGCTAGATATTAGTGAGTAAGCTAGGCTATAGAGGAGGTAAACTTTCTCTCGAACAATTTACCCCGAATCAACTTGATTTCTCTCGAACAACAACAAGCATGCAAAATAAGAACATCCCACACATTAGTCAATTCATTCTCTAGAGCTGAATGTGTGGAATTAGGTTTAGGATTCACTCTCTCGAGCTGAAACCAGGTCAACCCAATACCCACAGACCATTAATCAATAAGTTTAGTTTTAAAACCTCTCTCTCGAGTAAGCCAAAAACATAAGGGTCGAACTGCATTTGCAACTACAATTCTTAAATTAAACCACAATTAATGATTGAACTCACTTCTAAATAGCATTTAAACTAACAGTTAGTAATACCCATAAACTAAATCAGCCTATAATCACACCCCAAGAATTGGGGTTTTAGCTAGACATCATAAAAAGGTAAAAAACAGTTACCAAATTGATTATCCATCAACTGGGTAACTGTAGATTCGTCCTTACAATGCTCCAATTCGAAGAATCTCAAAGTCCCACTTCCAATTTCTCAAAAGTGAAAATTAAACTTCAATTTTTCAAAGCTTAGGAAAAACTAGAGAAAACTGTCTCCATAGCTCAAAACTTAATAAAAGACTAAAAATATATGAGCTAAGATACTAAACTAAATGTTCAAAAATGTATTTATAGTCGCCAAAAATGTGCTGCTAAGAGTCACTCGGTGAAGTAAGTCAGGCTTACCGAACCACTCGGTGAGCCTCCCTTTGGTCACTTTCATCGCCCTACTGTCTTGGCATTTAGCATCCTCAAGGTCTGTAACTTTGGGTGATCTAACCCTGCATCGTGGAACCACTCGGCTATCCACCCACTGCTACTTTCTCTCGCCAACTTGGTTCTTTCCTTCAGGGCTTGGCACACTGGAACTTTAGGCGGTCAAGTAGTCATTCGGCGACTCGCCAAGTGGACTTGGCGGATCACCAGGCTTGCCTTTCTTGATTCTTTCAGCCTGTTTTGTTCCTTTTAATTTGCAAATTAGTGTCCTTGCTTTGTTTCTCAATTCATATACCTGGAAATCAAGGGTTTTACATCAGTTATTGGCACAAAATAAAAATTTGAGGACACTAAATCTATATAAATAAAGCCCTAAATGAGTCCAAATCTCGGACTCATCAACACCCTTAACTTAAACTTTTGCTTGTCCTCAAGTTCAGCAGTTCAAAAAGAATGTCTCAAACAATGCTACAAAAGACTCAAACATGAATGCACAAGTTGTGACTCACCATTATCAAAGATTCTCAAGTTCACAATACTTGCTTAAAAGGAAAGTTCAAGCTCAACAAAGGTACTCAAATGCCCTCACAACAAAGATGATTCCATATTCACACACAATTGTTCAACACTTTATAGCTTCGGAATCACATACAACTCTCACACTCATAAGGATGAACACATGCATGACTTCCCCCTTAGGTTTGCCCTTATTTTCCAATCAACATTCGCTTCAGCTCACTCAAAATCAAAAAGGTCTTTTCAAGGTTTGTAATAGGGCTGAGTGTAAAGGTATGGTAATTTAGGCTCAGTGGCTACTATCCTCATGAAATGTGGTATGAACATCACTTTCTTCCCCTTTCTTCAACATTTTCACTCATGCTCAAAATTCACCCCACTATTCATTTCTCATGGAATATCGGACACCCCATTTCTTTTGCAACTTTATTTCACAACTTTTTCATTCTTTTTCTTTCTTCTTTTATTTCTATTCTTTTTTGTATGAAGGGGTTCCATATTTTTCAAGTTCATAGATCAAGGGGGACTTCTTCACACTTCTTGATTTTCCTTCGCTTTTCACCACACCCCCAACTTAGGCCAAATTAAGTTGGTTATTCAAACACACCACACTTCATGAGGATTATGGGTGAATGGATAAAGAGGGGTTACAACTGCATGAAGTTTCTTCCAAGAAAAGGACAAGACTCAAAGGGGTTCAACAAAGTTCGCACACTGACAAGGTTGGCCACAAAAGAGGTATATTGCCAAATTGTTTCACTCTTCAAAATTGTTACCTAAGATCATTTCAAGATCTTGCATCACTTAGTCAACCGGACCAACAGGGAAAATTCTAGGTGTCATCACACAAGGTTCACGGTAAGCTCATCACACAAGGCATTGGCACCAATATCAAACAAGACTCCACACTTTCACTAGTGTGCAATATTCATCACAAGAGACTCATTCGATAATCGGCTAGTTACAACGAGATGCACAAAGTTCACACATTGTCTATGCAACTTCATTTGGCCTCATCGTAGCCGCGCATTTATTATTGTTCGATTAAAAGCACTATTCAAGTCATTGGTATTGATCATAACCGATACTCAACTTTGCACAAAAAGAGCCACAATCACACGCAAAAGGTGGCAAAAATTTTAGAAAGGGTCAAAAACCATTTGTATTCAAAACAAGAAGCCATAAGCTGAAACATCCACAACACAATATCAAAACACAATTTAAACACAAAAATCCAATAATATATACAAAATATGGTCACAAGAGGTAAGTATGGAAATACCTTACCCTACCACAAAAAAAAATGCAGTTGTCCTCAAATCCAATAAATAGTAAAAAGTCAATAAAAATGACAGAGAGGGAGGTAAAGAAGGGTCCTGTCTACACAGTCACTCCATCTGTTGGGGCATCAATTCCCAGTGTAACACTCTGATCTTGGGCATCAGTGCTCGAGGTAGCAGCAATACTACATCCAACCATGGTGTTGTCTACCAATGAAATCTGAACGGTTGAATCTATCATAGCCTCCTCAACCTCTATAAGGCCCTCATAAATAGATTCCTCATCGACACCAAGCTGCTCCTTATTAGTGTCAGCCTCGGACTCAGCAGCAACTACCTCCTCAACTCGAACCTTATCTCCGGTGGTAGTCAAAGGCACATCTACATCAGCTAGCATGTCGGGAATCTCCACAGTCCCAAAAATAATGGACATATATGTGGACTTCAGTTGGTCCACATCCTTCCTCAGCTCAGCAATTGTGGCCTTTGGAGTCGTCACCTCATCAGTGGCCCCTTGGCCTCACTCACACACCGCTATCCTTGCCGCAAGGGCATCAATAGACACACTAAGAGGTGTCACAGTAGCATTGAGGTACCTCTCAATCATCCCAGGAATTATGGCCTCAAGCCTGGAGGCACGCCTATCAGCAGAATAGGCTAGATGCCCTATCCGTAGTATCGTTGCCTGGGTGAGTGGAGGTTGGGAAGCAGCAACCGTAGCAGTAGACCTAGGAGGCAGGGGAGCTGTAGAGGAACTAGGAGTCACAGAAGGGACAGCACTAGATATACCTGAAGGTTCAGGGGCCAGAGTAGGCAATATTGCCTATGTAGGTAGTGTTTCAGTAGCAACAACCAGAGAGGAATCCATCGGGGCTGCCTTCTTCTTCTCCGCGACATCCTTTAAGTACTCTGCCTTAATGCGCCAGATATCGGTAGAAGATGTTGGAATCACTTCCACATCCCTCTTCTCATCTCGAGGCACCCAAGCTCGTCTGCATAACTCGGTGATTAGCATTAAAAAAGGAAGAGAGGTTTGGTGTTGCTTGCCCCTCATGGCCATCTCTTATGTAATGATCATGCCCAAATTTATGCGATTTCCTGCAATGATCAATCCAAGACAAGCTGCCTTTGTGTGGCAGAGGATGGACTCGTTTTGTGATGGCATAATGGTGCTACCGATGAAGCCAAATCAGTACCTTGCTGCCACGTTGAGGTCTTTCTTCTCAATTTGCACTCCAACTTTGATCCACCTAGGAGTACCATTAGATAGGAGAGGAGTCAACCAACTTTTCATATTCTCCAAGGACTTAGTCTTGATTGTGTATTGGTAGTCATTTGCAATGTTGTCAGTTAATTCTCATACAGCATTTATGTTAGTACTGTCACACAGCACCTTCTTTCCCCTGACAACTACATAGTCCACAGGTTTGAAGGTAGCTGCCTTCTTCTTTCCTTGCGGCACTAAGGCTCCAAAAGTAGTGTAGAATTCCTGAACTCAATTTGGAATGTAAGGGACACGGGGTCTAGTGAATATCTGGAACTTGAGGGACTTTAACCAGCTCCAGATCTCTAGGTACGTATCTATTACTCCATCAGTAGACAGCCTCTTCTCCTCGATGATGGTCCTCAATCCCTTAGTTCAGTTTGTTCATAGACTGGGAAGGAGGACCCTGTGCAGGTGGTGTTGGTACTACAACCTGGTCTGGAATAGGAGAAGTATGAGTCTCAGGCACCCTAATCCTAAATGGATCATGCATCCTCTTGGAGCGCAGTTTAGCACTCCGGGCCATCAGTAACTCATCATCCTCAGGCTCAGAAATTGCAGCATGAGGGTCATAGTGCTCACCCTCACTCTCAGAACTTGTGAGGTGAGTGGCATATATCCCCTTACTATCGAAGCTGACCTTCGGTGATGTAGGAGCAGGTGCCTTGCCTTTCCCTTTGTCTTTCCCACTGGTGGTAGGCATCTTTGTGGCCTTTCCTTTGGATGTAACTACATCCGCATTTATGATAATTCCATTTGCCCTCTTGCGGGGTGGCATGTATGTACCTGCCACTTTTGGTCTAACCATATCTGCAAAACACATTAAATTAAAGAAAAATGTAGAAATAAACTACAGAAAAACTCGCTGAATCACTTTGGCGAGCCAGATCGAGCTCGTCGAAAGGATTGGTGCAAAATTTTCCCAGAAAAATGGCATACCGGCGATGGGAAAGGCCTTTCGGCTAATCATCGACATCATTCGGCGAGCATAGACTAGCCCGCCGAAAGTTACAGTGTATTTTAGGGGTTAGCGCGCAGAAAGTGTATATTGAGGTACTCAGACTTCCCCCAGTTTGGCCAAAATTGGTCATTTGATGACTTTAGCCCTTAAGAATGACGTCAAACACTTCATAATTGAGCAAAGCATGTCATTTAGCACAATTTAGGTTACTCAAACTTCACCCAACTAGACCCAACAACAAAATAGCACAACCCAACAATTTATGATCAATTTTAGAGCATGCAATTGGGGAAATTAACAATTCAGGCAATTTAGGCACGATAACAAAACTAAAATAGGCAGACAAGCACACATTTACGATTTCAGAAAGGCCCAGCACACATCAACACAATTTATAACAAAGCATTTGAGTTCAACCGCTATTTATGAGTTTGAGGTTCAGAAAACCAACCTTTATGGCGAAAGATGAATTTGTAAAGCTAGGCAGCAAAGATTTCCAACTCCGAACACAAGATCAACGACCAAAATGCAAGAAAATGCAAAAATATAGAAAATATAGGGTACGAGTCTAATTGTATGAAGTTAAAAAGTGAGGGAATGTGAAAGAGTTTGAAAGTTTAAACCTTTGGCCTTTTAAAACCGTTCAGTTTGCACCCTTTCGGTGATATTATTTTTCCTCACCGAACCACTTGGTGACACGCCGAGTGGTTACTTACCTCGCCGAGTTTTACAGGACCTCCAGTTATTGTAGGGGTCCAAACGGCGGACAAAGTCAGGCTCGCCGACCTGTTCGGCGATTTGCCGACTTGTCCATGGGCCCACCGAGTTTTATAGACTCCAACCTGATATTTCCCTAAGCCCAACGGTGGTCCAAGTCGAGCTAGCCAATCTCTTCGATGAGTCACCGATTGGACATTTTGCTCACTAATCTGCACTTTCCAAACACATTCTACACTTTAACATGCACAATCAACACATGTTATTCCAAAAACAGAAAGAAAGCAAATTAAAACTTGGGTTGCCTCCCCAGCAGCGCCTTAGTTAACGTCGTGGCATGACGTAAGTACCCAATCAAACTTCATTTCTAGGGTTTGCCATAGTGTCTCTAGGCACTCCCCCTTTTTGTCTGGGGTAGAGACTAGACAACATATGACCCATTTGGGTCTCCAATAGCTGAATAGATATGGAATGAAAGGCAGTCATCTGATTCAGCATCAAGACATTCTCTTTTATCTCTTTCAACATTTTGTCGTGCTCTTCGACTTTGTGAAGAATGAGTAATAGTACCTTTTCTATTTGGCCACCATCGTACTCCTTGGGTTTTCTACGCTCATAAGGGTAAATGTACCTATCTTTCTTTTTGTACGATACTTCCAATTCCATGATCTTTCTGGCCAAGAGATCTAGTTGAGTCAATAGTGTGGCCAAATTTTGGTCCTTCTTTGTCTCCTTGTTGATCTTAGTCATGTGATCAAGGAGTTGGGCTACTATTGCATAGGGTTGTCGTATTAGACCACCCGGAGTAAGTTGGTCATCCACTCCTCTATTCTCAGGACCAAAACCTCTATAAAAGCAGTCAAGTAGTATCTTATCTGGGATTCCATGAGTTGGGCACTGCAGCAATAGTGCCTTAAATCTCATCCACAACTCATGGATTGTACCACCCTCCAATTGCTTGAAATTTAGGGTGTTATCCCTAAGAATCATCATTTTTTAAGGAGGGTGGTCCACTTGGTTGCCATTACTACCATCTATACTCATCTCCTCTGTTCCACAAGTAACACACAAAAACCAAAACTAAAAGAAAGTAGATTCAACTGTGACTAAAAAGAACAAAATTCAACTTCACCAAAAGAATCTCAAACAACACCAGTCCCCGACAGCAGCGCCATTTTGATTAATGTTTCAAGGACACTTCCTCCAATTCTAACTATCAACGATCGCTAGTCAGTATAAAACGCAACTTAGTGAGTTGGGGTCGAATCCCACATGGAGTGGTACGTACTTAAGATTCAATAGGGAAGTATGAACATGATCAAATCAGTCATAGGAATAAAAATTATCGAATAAAGACATCATTCAAATTAGAGGGTGACACGAATATCAAATGGGGGGTTTTGCTTTGGAATTATCAACTACAAACAGTGGCAAACAAAACAAAATAACAATAATGAGACGGGTTTTTGGGATGTGATTCAATTATAGGCTAATATAAACAAATGGGTAATTGCAACTATTAGAAATAGCTAGATATTAGTGAGTAAGCTAGGCTATAGAGGAGATAAAGTTTCTCTCAAGCAATTTATCTCGAATCAAGTTGATTTCTCTCGAACATCAACAAGCATGCAAAATAATAACAGCCCACACCTTAGTCCATTCACTCTCTCGAGCTGAATGTGTGGAATTGGGTTTAGGATTCACTCTCTCGAGCTGAAACCAGGTCAACCCAATACCCACAGACCATTAATCAATAAGTTTAGTTGTAAAACCTCTCTTTCGAGCAAGCCAAAAACACAAGGGTAGAACTGCATTTGCAACTACAGTTCTTAAATTAAACCACAATTAATGATTGAACTCACTTCTAAATAGCATTTAAACTAAAAAATTAGCAATACCAATAAACTAAATCAGCTCATAATCACACCCCAAGAATTGGGGTTTTAGCTAGACATCGTATAAAGGTAAAAAATAGTTACCAAATTGATTGTCCATCAACTAGGTAAGTGTAGATTCGTCCTTACAATGCTCCAATTCAAAGAATCTCAAAGAGCCACTTCCAATTTCTCAAAAGTGAAACACTTCAATTCTTCAAACCTTCAGAAAAACTAGAGAAAATTGTCTCCAGAGCTCAAAACTTAATAAAATACTAGAAATATATGAGCTAAGATACTAAACTAAATGTTCAAAAATGTATTTATAGTCGCCAAAAATGTGTTGCGAAGAGTCACTCAGTGAAGTAAGTTGGGATCACTGAACCACTCGACGAGCCGCCCTTTGGTCACTTTCATCACCATTCTTCCTTGGCATTCAGCATCCTCAAGGTCTGTAACTTTGGGTGATCTAACCCTACATCGCGGAACCACTCGGCGATCCGTCGACTGCTTCTTTCTCTCGACAACTTGGTTATTTCCTTCAGGGCTTGGCACACTGGAAATTTAGGTGGTCAAGTAGCCATTCGGCGACTCACCAAGTGAACTTGGCGATCACCAGGTTTGCCTTTCTTCATTCTTTCAGCCTATTTTGTTCCATTTGCAAATTAGTCCTTGCTTTGTTCCTCAATCCATATACCTAGAAGTCAAGGGTTTTACATCAATTATTGGCACAAAATAAAAATTTGAGGACACTAAATCTATATAAATAAAGCCCTAAGTGAGTCAAAATCTCAGACTCATCAATAGGTAGGATCGAATTAAGACTCACTCTCTCGAGCTGAATCCAAAACAACCCAATCACTATAATCGTTAATTGATAACCTTAATTCTAAAACCTCTTTCACAAGCAAGCATACAATACTAGGCTAGAACTTCATTTGTAACTACAATTTATGAGTTAAGACTCAATTATCAATCGAACCCACATCAAAACAACAATTAAATCAGTAATTACTAACACCCATAAGCTAATTGAGACAATTAATCACATAATCACAGCCTCAAAAATGGGGGTTTCAGCCACGCATTGTAAAAAGTAGAAAAATATTACCAATTATATACTCCATAAGATGAGTAGCAAAATTATCGTCTTTACAATGCTTGAAATCAACTTGGAATCAACACCCAACTTCAAATTCTACTCAAAAACTTAGAAAAGCAGTGTTTGGGTCAAAACCAAGAGTCTAACAATGTCAAAGTCATGATTTCTCTTTTCTAAATCAACACCCAACTTCACCTTTTCGTGCTGTGATTTTAGGTGATCAAGGTCGGGCTCGCCAACTTGATTGGCGATGCACCAATTGTCCTTTCTCATTGCCCTTTTTGCTTGCACCTTTACTAATTGTTCTGTAAAGTTAGGCGGGCTGAGACTCCTTCGCCAATCCAATCGGTGTGTGATCGAAAGGTACATTCCATTGCCGAATTGCCTTTGTCCAAGGATGGCATGCTTTAACTTTAGGCGAGCTGAAGGACCACTGGGCGAGTCGTTGAGTGGCCTTGGCGATCCTCAGCCTTGCTTTTCTTCAACTGATTTAATTTTTCTACTCTTTTTTGCCCAGTAATGTCTTTGCCTTGCTCTTTTGTTTTCCTAGCTGCAAATAAACACATAAGCTGATGTTTAGAGCATAAGATAGGCAATAAGGACACTAAAACTATGATTATCAAGCCCGAAATGAGTCAAAATTCTAGACATCAATCATCATCCCTTTTTATTAAAATCACATTGTGCACATGCATTGGCATGAGATTGAGTATAAGTTGGGCACGTGGAGATCATCCGTGTTTGGGATGGTGAGATATTAAGATTATAAGTTGGGCACGTGGAGATTGTCCGTGCAAAAATTATTTGATTTTTATGATAGTGCATTGAGATAGTCCGCACAGACACGTGGAGATTCTCCATATCGGTATATGGATCTTGCGAGTCCCCCATGGGTCATGAACTCTCGATGTAATCCCGAGGAGTATCATGTACACACGGCTGAGAGAGTATTTGGTATCTGAGGCATATCATTTCATGGTGTCACATTGTATTGCATTTCATTACATCCTTCATTCTTGTTGATTATGTGTTTTAATGGTGGTTGGACAGTACGTGATATTTGATTACCTCTATTTGATGAAACTTGACTAGTAAGTATAACATAAACTTGTATAAGTAAAGGATTGATTTTCTTATATAAACTCTTGTCACTACTTTTTTGTTGTCGGTCTATGAGATATACTGGGTACACATGGTTTCGTACTCATACTACACTTGTTGCACTCTTTGTGGTACAAATTCGATTCCGAGTACGAGCACATCTCGTGGATCTTTTTTAGTCCGAGCTTGGAGTGTCTTGGAGTTGTGGTGAGCTGCTTGGTTGTTTCGTGGCCCACACCTCCCTCTATCTTTTATTTATTATGTTGTTTTAGTATTGAGACAAGATATCCCTTATGTTTAAATTTGTCATTTTAGTTTCATACTTGCACCATATTTAGAAGCTCTTATACTTATGACACAAATTCTTGGGTGATATTTTAGCTTTCCACATTTCGTATTTATGAAGGACTTAGTGTTGGAGATATTTTACTCGTTTTTTTACCTTTTTACATCAATACTTAGTTAAATTGGTAAAATTATTAGGTTGGCTTACCTGTCGGTAGGGAACATAGGTGCCATCATGACTTATGAATTTGGGTCGTGACAAAAAGTAAAGTAATACAGTCATCCAAAACTAAAAGTAACAATATACAAGCAAAAGGGGGAATATTGGCTCAAAGACCCTCACCCCACCAAAAAAAATAAGTAGTGCCCTCAATTCAATGATAATAAAAGTACGGGAGGCTGAGATAGAAAGGTTCCCTTGACAAGATTTGTCTATGGAGCACTCTCATTCGGAATCTCCAGAAGGGAAACATCATTCAGGGTAGCAATGCCCGGCAATAGAATTATCGAATGCAGTAGTGAAGACTTATCTGGAGCATTAGTGCCCATCTCAACACTCGGAGGGATGATGGAGTCTGAAGAGGCTCCACTAAGACCAACCTTTGAAGTCTCACAAAGGGATCTCTCCAGGGCCGCCTGAAAAATGGCCACTTCGTTCTCTGCATCTCAGTCAGAGTCTGCACAATACTATGCTCCTCGCTCCTCAACTCCTCCTCGTCAGTCAAATCATCCTCGACTCTCTCAACATTATCAACAACATAAATGTCAACACTCGTAACTATCTTAGGTTGCACACTGGGAAAGGGATCACTACTGGGCATCTAGGGTGGCATGGAGGTAGGTGCATCTGGTAGGGGAACCTCACCCCAATATATATATATATATATATGGACTGCAACTGGGTCACCTTCGTTTCCAAGGTAGCAAGCTTCTTTCTCATGGTGTCTAGTTCATCAGAACTACCATTGGCCTTTTCTTGGGGATCAAGTCTCGCAGTAAGGTTGTCCAACCTCACACCATGGCCCTAGACCAGCCCCTCACACCTACTCACCCTATCTCTCAATGGATTCAAGGCTCTCTTAATAACCTTATCAATGATCACAAGCATATCCGTCTTAACCCGTGTGGCTCTAACATCCACCGCCCGAGAAGGCTGCCTATCTAATATATCATGGCCTGGGTCAAGGGAGGCAGGTGATAGGAGTGGGGGTAGGCCTCTCAGTAGCAACAACAGATAGTAGCAAGATTAGAAAGTGTTATTCACAAAGTTCAAGTGTTTTCTCTCTCTATAATTCAGAACTCTCAACTCTAGAATTCTTAGATCTGTAACTCTCATTCTTTCTCTCTCCTTTGGGCTATTTATAGTTTCTTAAAATTTTACCCAAAAACCTAATGTGTGTCTCATTCAGCGACATTGTCATGCTTGTCGAGCTTGTTCAATGTATCACCTTTTGTGCTTCAGGTCACCTTTTCATGCTTTAGGCTTCAAATATTTGAACCTCAGTCGGCGAAATCGTGTGAGTCAATCTTTCACATTCGTTGCATCACCGAGTACCACCTTTATTCGTCGTTCAAGCATTCAATTTTTCTCCTTACATTTTCACTTTCGACGACGATCAGCAAGGTCGCTCTTCTCATTCCGCGCATTGCCTTATTTGTTAAAGCTCACGGACCTGATTCGATAGACACAAATGCTATGCACTATCACTTTGGGTGAGTTCAGGATTATTAGGAGATCCGCTTTTCTTGTTGAGGGATCAACAATGTATGGTTTGCACTTCTTTTTGCATTTTTTCTCATTCTTTCAAACATCAATCATTTCCTTGTCCATTTACCTTCATAGCTTCAAATTATCAACATTTCATCGGAATAGGACAAAATTAGGCATTGAGGACACTGATTACTGAGCTAAATAGACCTCAAGTGAATGCAAATCTACCACTTATCAAAGAGGAGCAAATTATCAAGATAGCCATGATAATGAGGCAAGTGATCTAAAGGAAAACGATGACATAATGCTTCATAAAATCTTGACAAAGGTTCAGGTGCCTAAAATGATGAAAAATGAATTGATCTTGATAAGTTATGACGTATTGAAATTCAGCCAAATGAACATCGACGGTATCTTTGATATGAAGTAGCGCTCAATGTTATTGATGGTGACGAGGATCTTGAATTTAAATCTGGCATGTAGTGTGCACAAATAAATGATGGGCCAAATAAAATGCATAATTCAAATATATTATGTTTCACTTAGAAAAGTGTTGTTTTTAAATTTACAGTCCATAGATCAAAATATAATGTCAGTGGAGTACAAATAAATTATTGTGCGATATTATAATCACAAGTTATAGAGTACGGTTTGTGCCTTACGGCATAAAGAACTTTTACAAAAGTCCTGACATTATTAAATAGAGATATATTCTCCTGTAGTGGATTATGAGGTTTGTTTCAGTCTGACAATAGATGAAATACTTGAATATGTATAATGAATGATTGTCATGTCTATATAGATGATGAAGGTTATATGAAATCCTTAAAGAATTTAAGAGGTCTTAAAGTGATTCCATAGAGTACTCCAATAATTGTGAAATTGCAAAGAAAGGTCAATTTCAATCTCATGAAAATTACTAGAAAACATCATGTATTAGTGCAGTTGATGCACTTACAGATTGTTGGTTATGCAAATGCTAGAAAATTATTTGATCTATATAACGAAAGTTATGTGAGGGAATTATCATTCAAGTTATGCCAAAAAGTTAATAAAAAAAATTGACTCAACACATTGAAGATGTGTGATTTTCTTTGATAAGAAGAGACGAGTTTCAACAAAATTGAAAGTCACATATTTATTCGATCCACATAAAGCTCGATCTCATATGAGCTATTTGTGTACATGTGGAGGCCCAAAAATATCTTGACATTCAATGAATAAAACACTAGTAGACATTTTTTTCAAATCATGCAGAAATAGTATTCATCCATTAAGCAAGTTAAGAGTGTGTGTGCTTGGGATTAATGACCCATCATATGAAGAAATATGTAATTTTTCTTTGCAAAGGGATATTCCAGTCATCGTGTACGAAATAATGATGCAGGTATATATAGCTCAACAGAAAAGAGGATACAATCAAAGGAGATTGGACAAAGCATATGTCACCAAAAAAAATAAATTACACATGATTTTCAATAAAATGGTGAGATAGACGTTCAAAAGATCTGTTCAAGTGATAATCTGGCAGAGTTATTCATTAAGGCATTGCCAACATCAACATTTGAAAAGTTGAGATGTAAAATATGAATGTGTCGTGTTCAAGATATGAAGTGAAGTTTTCATTCGGGGGAGTGAAATACTTGTTGTGCACTTTTTCTTAACATGATTTTGTTCCAATTGAGTTTTGCTGGTAAGGTTTTTAATGAGACAACATTCAAGGCGTATTATGAGATGTGTGTACTTTTTTTCCATAACTAGGTTTTTTTCATTGGATTTTTTCTAATAAGGTTTTAACGAGACACATTATCTATGGACATCCAATGGGGATTGTTATAAATTCATTGAATGAGTGGATTGTCCATTTAGTTAATACATGAACTACTTACATTCATGTATACATATTCCCTAGCTTCTATGAATATATCTATTAATTTGGACATTTAGCATAGTAACTTTTGAATAAGATGTTCTCAATATTATACTCTTGTTATCTTTTTGTCTATATTATTTGTAGTATATTGTTTATTTTTTATAACAGTAATTAGACAAGTGGCGGATTATTGATAATGCGACTTCAGTGGGTTGGTTTGATCTGCTAAATTTGTTTATGAGTAAATTGAAGATGTGGTAATAAAATCAAGTGTTGAAATGAAGTACTACCTTTCAATGGGTCAGGTTATGATAATAACATCGACATGTTTGCTGAAAGCATTGATTTTGAAGAAAATTATACACATTCAATTATGTCTTATGTCGTTTCCTGCCGACTCTCGAGTCTTCCTTCACCAACAGAATGTGAGTACTTGAGTTTGCTTCAAATAAGTCTACGTCAGTAGAATGCTTATATTAATTGATTCAAGTAAATGGCTCATATTACAAAATGCACCCTACATTCCCAACTTATTAATTAGTAATAAAGGAGAAGGATTTCCATTAAGAAAAGACAATTATTTGCTTAATTAATTTCAAATAAATGACAAAGGAGACAAATGAATTACCACAACAATTATGAAGTTTAAGAAAATAGAGATATATTATTATTATTATTATTATTATTATTATTATTATTATTATTATTATTATTATTGTTGTTGTTGTTGTTGTTGTGATATTAAAGAGCTGTTAAGAAACTTGTTCACCAGCAAGTGGGTGTGGGGTCAGCAGCAGCTGCAGGTTAACCATAGATTAGAAGAAAGTTAATAAGTTAACAAAGAAAGAAACCACCATAGTATTTCTTATCTACAGTCCATCATCATCCTCAACCCAAACTACAAACAAACCCTCTCTTTCTCTTTCTCTGCTTCTTATTTTGTCAAAAAATGAGCCTAAATCTAATAATCAAATCTTAAACAAAGTATATATTTGTCAAGTATGGAGTTGAGCAATAACAACAGTACTATTTACACGAAAACCCCAGAAGCTGAAACAGCTCGAATTATCCAACACAATAAACCTTTCTCCATAACTAATGGTATACTCAAACGCCAGAATCATCATCCTCTGCCTCTGCCTCTGCCTGTCGTTGTAGTTTACAAAGAATGTCTAAAAAATCATGCTGCCACTATGGGCGCCCACGCCGTAGATGGCTGCGGAGAATTTATGCCATCCCCTACCGCCACTGCTACTAACCCCACCTCCCTAAAATGCGCCGCATGTGGCTGTCACCGGAATTTTCACCGCCGTGGGCCAAAGGAGCTATTTCCACCTCCTAACACCGCCGCAGCTCTGGAGTACCAATCTCATCACCGACACCACCCTCCGCCTCCGCTGCCGAATCGTGGAAGTGGGGACCACAGCTGCCCTAATTCCCCATCTCCACCACCGATCTCATCCGCTTACTACCCATCTGCACCTCACATGCTTCTTGCACTGAGTTCCGGTTTGTCGGGTCGACCCGTTGAAAACAACAACAACCACCTGCCAATAAATCCCAATTCGACTACTCCTGTGTCAAACCCAAATGGGAGAAAGCGATTCAGAACGAAATTCACACAAAATCAGAAGGAAAAAATGCTTGAATTTTCTGAAAGAGTTGGATGGAGAATGCAGAAGCAAGACGAAGAGATTATCAACAAACTCTGCCATGAAATTAGTGTAGAGAAAGGGGTTTTAAAAGTATGGATGCACAATAACAAGAACAATTTTGGAAGAAAAGATCAATCTGTCTCCAACAACGACATAAATGGTATCAATTTTGGTATTAGTAGTACAAATGACAATAACAAAGAAGAGACTCACGGCCATGGCGTAAATCACAACAATATTGTTAGTGTTGTTGCTACTAATGGGTCTTCTTCTTGAACTTGAACTTCGAAAAAAAATGTTAAGGTTGGTAAGTAGTATTATCTTTTTCTAAATGCAGCAGTATTAATTAATTTGTCAAATCTCTGATTAAGGTTGAATCAATTTGTCGCCTCTCTTTCGTTTGATGAGAATAACTATATGGACTGATTGTTCTTAATTAATTAGGCAATTTACTTTTGTTCATTTTCTTCTATTCCTTTCATTTTTTTTCTCTTTTCTTCTTTGGGTTGGTTAACTTCACAAGTTTTGGTTAATATTGGGTGTTTGGTCAATGGTATATTGACAATTTAGGGGTCGTGATCAAAGTTATGCATATATAACTAATAATGTTCGAATTAGTTATGGGTGAATACACCTTATTTTACCCTAGATGTTAGTTACGTATTACACTTTTTATTTTGTATATAATAATATATAAATTTTCTTAATATTTGTGGAGTACATTTATTACTTAGATAAGTGTTTAAATTGTCAATCAAATATCATATTAATTTTACATATAAATAACTTATATAATATCCTATAATTTATTTTTTATTGTGTTACCAAACAATCACTCAATATTTGTGATATTCCGTTAATTGCTCAATTTGCAACTGTTAAATCATAAATGTAGAATTATACCTTAATTTTGCATATAAAAAATTTATATAATATCCTATAATTTATTTTTTATTGTGTTACCAAACAATCACTCAATATTTGTAATATTCCGTTAACCCCTCAATTTGCAACTGTTAAATCATAAATGTAGAATTATACCTTAATTTTGCATGTAGGCAATATTCAATATCTTGTTTTTGTGGCTATACGTCAGACGGTCAGAGTAAAAGAGAAGGAAGCTTTAATTCTGTCTGAGATGAAGCAGCATAAAGTGGCGTAACATGCATTGGGTGCTCTTGCATATATGTTTTCTTTTGTTCCTAATTACTTGTCCATTTTTAAATTAGTACATCTTTTAAAAAAATAATTATTGATTAATATAGTGAGTTTACCATTTTTATCCCTATTAATTATGAAGTTGATGAATTAAAAATTAAGATTTTCAAGAAATTCTATCTTTTTGAAAGTAATTAATTAAGGGTATATTAAGTAAAAAAAAATTGTTTTTCTTGATTTGTCAAAATAAACAAGTAATTAGGGACAACTAAAAAAGAAAAAGTGGACAAGTAAATAAGGACAGAGATGGTACTTCTTATGAAAAAAGGACAATATTGTCATTGTTCAATTTATATGACTTATTTTCTTGGCCAAACACATATACAGACCTTTAAACTTGTTCCTAAATTTCATTTTGACACTTCAACTCAACTTTGTTCCATTTTAACCCTTCAACTCCATTTTTTATGTTCCATTTTGGCACTTCTAAGTGATATGGCAGAGAGTGTGCATCACACATTCTCTAAGAGAGTGAAAGACAAAAATAAAGTATTTTTTAAAAACATTATAAAAGATTACCCTTCAACTCTATTTCTTTTATGTACCATTAACACAAAATACTAATTTTATGATTTCTTTATTTCTATATATGTTATTCAACTGCAATTTTGTATTTTTAAAATCGACGATCATCTATTAATTATTGTAAAAAATTAAAACTGACGGATTATCATTGTTTTTTTAATAAAAAAAGTAACAATTTCTTTTTAAGAGTTTTCCTATATATTTGCGTGAAAAATAACCGACGAAAGTGCGTCGATTTTCTTTCTTAAAAAAATCAATGACAACCCAACAAAGTCTATCGAGTTTCAACATTTTTTTGTAGTGTTATTAATTAGCAATGAACATGAGTTTTTTTTTTACTCGTATTTAGTTGAATGAAAAATTAGAAAGCTAATATTTGAGTTAGTCCAAGTTGACTAGATATGAAAAAAATAATATGTGATGTTATTTTAATTAACTAATTGTTTTTTTAAAAAAAATCAACACACTTTCACCGATTATTTTTTCACACAATAATGTACAGAAACTCTAAAAAAAAAATTATTTTTTTAAAAAAATGATGTTCATCCATTATTTTTTAACACAATAATAGCATGTGAAGTACACACATCCCACTTTGTTGATTCTTTGGAAAGATGTGCCAAAATGGAACATAAAAATTGGAGTTGAAGGGTTAAAATGGAATAAGATTGAGTTGGAGTGCCAAAATGAAATTTAGGGACAAGTTTAAGGGTCTGCATATGTGTTTGGTCTATTTTCTTCCTTAGTCAGTTTAAAAAAGAATGATACATTTCTATATAAAGTAATAATTTAACTTTATAATGTTCATTTTATCTTTAATGAAATGATTTATAGTCACACAAATTTTTATTATTCATTTTAGACCACAAGTTTTAAAAGTCTTCATTTTTTTCTTAAACTTCATGTTGAGTCAAACTACCTCACATAAAATAGGATGAAAGAAGTAATACTTATTCACTATTAACTTTGTACATTTTTTTACAAATTATAAATATAAGAGTATTTTTACTATATCATCCTTTAAATATAATAAATTCGATGTCTTTAAAAATACAATAAAAAAATGACTATAATTAATGATAATGGTAAAGTAGAAATTAAATATAAAATTATCTATTAATTTCATAAAATAAACAAATATAATTAAACATCTCAAAATAGTATAGTGAACGACTATTATTTACCATACTATTTTGATACAATATGCACTACCTACACATAATACTCTACTTTATTCTTTCTCAATCAATCTTAATAATGCTTATAAATAAATGGTTCATTTTAACTTTCTTTAAATATTAATCTCTTTGTTTTATATTAATTGATCATTTTTTTAGAAATAGTTAGCCTCTTATATTAATTGTCCATCTTACTAATTCAAGAAAGTATTAATTAAGTTTTTTATATTACTCTTGCAATTAATTCTTTTTAAAATTGTTCACATTTGTTTATAAATTTTCGAATAATTTTTTTAAAAATGAATTAATAAAATTATCTTCTTATTTAAGATTTATTAATATACTGATAAAAAGAAAAAATATCAACTAATATGAACGGAGAAAGTATTGTTCCAATCCTTTTTCGCCCATTTTGAAGGTCTATTTTCACTTTTTTCCCACCATGCCAAGTGGATCATATTCTTGATATGGTTAGAGTAAATATATATATATATATATATATATATATATATATATATATATATATATATATATATATATATATATCTTTTCTTCTGCTTTTTTCCCTACAAGAAAGAAAGCAGGGATGAACATATTGAATATTTTGACTCGATAATTGTAGTTTTAAGAATTATTAAATTATTATCATATTAAATTAATTTGATATAATTGATACTTTATACTAATATATAATAAATTTATAATTATGATTTTTTCGATTTCAATTTATATATATATATGAAAAATCACCTCATATACACATTTAAGAGTCAATATTACAGGTTTTAAATCTATTTTAAAAAAATTCTTGCTTATAACAGTTTAATTACGGGTTATAACATATCATTAATTATTTATAAATTAATTAAATTTTACTTTATTAAATAAGTATTTTTTTATAATTTTATATTATTATTAAATTATTTAAATAAAGAATACTCCATAATTATCTCTTACACATTTATAGGGATTTATATTGATTACTGTTCCTTTTTTACAGTTACAAGTCACACCTCCACACCCCACCTAAATCCCTCACCCCACGTCAATTCCACGTTAAAAAAAAAACAGAAATTCATCTTTCATCTCTTTCATCCATACTCCATTGAAGCCAATTTCTCAACATCTAAAAACTAATTAGGAGAAACATATTCTCCATACAATCAAAACAAAAGGGCAGATCTCTACTATGAGACATGGACTTTCAATGGGGTTTAAAGTGTTTTTTGTGTTTTTGTTGTGTTTACAGGAAGACTTGTTTTGGAGCTGAGTGCTTTGAGGCTTTTCATGTGAAAAGGTTCTGTTTTTCTAATTTGGCTGTAGAATTTCTGGGGTTTTCTTAGGACTGACGATTTTATCAGAAATTTAATTTGTGAAGGTGAAGGTGAAAGGGTTTAGGGTTTATCTATTTTTGCCCCAAAATTGTTAAAGATATGAAGTTGGAAAAGGATGTTAAAAGGGAGAGGTTGATGGATTTTATTAGTTTTATTCAAATCTAATTTTTTATTTTTTTACTTTTTTAAAAAAGAACATTTTTTATAAGGAGTTAATAGTTGACAGAAAGGAATTATATGTCGTTTGTGATCACAGGTGTAACTGATCTGGCTTAGACCAAAAAGGTATGATCTTGATCTTTCAATTTGTATTTTATAACATATATATATATATATATATATATATATATATATGTGTGTGTGTGTGTGTGTGTGTGTGATGTATGGTGTTTGTACAAATTCTTGTTTATATATGATTTACATGATTTTGTTTGTACATTTTTCAAAAGGAAAAGATTTACATGATTTGTTTCTTGTATTAGTCCTCCAAAAGTTAATTGAGTTTTTTTCTACATGGGATATGGTTAAATTAATTTAGTAGATTTTTTTTGTTAAAATTATTATAGTATGCATATTATTGGTATGAAAGCTGACTTAATATACGATTTATGAATATGGTATGAATTTTGTCTAATGTTGGAATGAATTGGTATAAAATTTGGTATAAAAATGAAATGATGTATTTCTTATATTTGGTGTGAAACTTGTTTAAATTTGGTATGAAGTTGGTACACAGTTTAGAGGAAATCTATTTTTTTTTCAAATTATTCTCATTATGTCTACTAATCTGGCATGAAACATGAATAATATTGGGATGAAAGCTGACTTAATATACGATTTATAAATATGGTATGAAATGTGTTTTAACATTGGTATGAAATTGATTTATTATTGGTATGAAAGCTGACTTAAGTTGTGTATTATTTTTATCAAAAAATGGTATGATATCAGTGGTCTAATTATGTGAATTGATTGTAGTTTGTTAAATCACCCATTTGTTTTTGTATAAATTATGACTAATGTTGGTATGAAATTGGTATTTTCTTATAATACCTATTTTTTATAATAAGAAGGTTTCTTTTTCAATTTCTCCAACTAGGTTGATGGCAATGCGGAAAAACAAAGAACGATGATGGTGCGATCAGTGAGAGTGAAGTAATTGGGACTGTTGCTAGCAAATTTGATGGATCCCCCATAGCAAAAGAACATGCTCCAGATACCAACAATTATCCTACACCAAGACTACGGAGATCAAATTTGAGATAGTTGATTGCAACTTAGACTCTTTAGTATTTCATCTCTTTTAACTTCTGAACGATATATATTTGTTTTTTATACAGTTTTAAGTATTGAATGATATAGAATATGGATTGTTTTCTTCAAGTCAGTTATCAACTACATATGAATTACAGATTGACTCTCATAATTTCAGGATACTAGTTATATACAAACTGCGTATCAATTGGATATAAATTTCTGGATATCAGTTACATACAAACTACATAACAATTGGATACATAAACAATTTAGTTTTGATATTTAATTGGAGATCAAAATGAACACCATATAATTGGTATCCAAACTGTATATAGTTGACATCCAATTATTCATACCAACATTTATTCAACCTGAAGGATCCCATCTACCACCATTTTTAATTAATAGAGATAAGCAATCGTCCATCACAACAAAATCAAGATTTTTCAAACAAAAAGAAACTTGATTTACTCTTCAGTGACAACAATTCTGGAAAAAAAAATGAAGAGAGAGTAACATAGAAGAAAATGGATAATATCAGACTTTTTAATTAATTTTAACAGATTAGAGTGAATTAAGGAAACTAAATATTCCTAATTAGTTTGAATCTCCTAAATTTATGCTAATTAATAATTATCATCAATCAATTCAAATTTTATTAATACACCTATTTCCATTTTTATCTTCTTCTTTTTTTTCAAAATCGATTTATTTTCCTTTTTTATCTTTTTATTTTTTTTCAAAATTGAATTTTTATCCATTTTATTTTTTTCAAAACAGATTTTTACAATTAATTAAAAAATATTTATTTATTTAATAAAATGTTACAACTTGAAATTTTTTATTGTTACAACTTGAAAGTTTTATTCTACTGCTACAACTTGAAAATATTAGTCTAATAAATGTCATATATGAAATTTTCACACACACACACACACACACATATATATATATATATATATATATATATATTAAAAAATTATTACTTTTGATTATAAAGAATAACTCAATTATATCATATTAATAACTTACTAGGCAAGTATCCAAACATTTACTTTAAAAGAACTGGGAGACGTGAATTGTTAAAGAAGTTGTTGAAAGTGTAAGTTACAGCAAGCAAGAGCTTCTCAACCCCCTAACCGTTCTCTTTTTTTAGAATACTTTTTTTTTTTGAATCAGGTGTTGAAACAAGTGAACTCCCTCCATTAATGGAGGCTAAGCTCAGTGAGAGGAGAAAGAAGAATAGAAAACGTAATGGATCCTTTTAGAATGAAGGATCATGTGAAGAGTGTGTATTATTTTTTTCTCATTGAATGAATAATGAATAGAGCAGTTATGTATGTATATATATGCGTGGATAAAACATGAAAATAACCAACTAATTATAACTAACTATTTCAACAGTGTTAACAAATTTCTAACTAAGACTTAACTAATTTTATCACCCCCCCCCTCAAGTTGGAGGTAATGTAATTACAGACAACTTGCTTAGAATTGTAGAGTGCTTGACTCTAGTCAAGGCTTTGGTGAATATGTCTGCTAACTCTGAGTTTTGTTGAAATATGAAGAAGTGCAATCAGTCTTTGTTGAAGCTTATCCCTAACATTTCAACAGTCCTTGATGAAGTGCAACTAATTATAACTAACTATTTCAATGGTGTTAACAAACTTCTAACTAAGACTTGACTAATTTTGTCACCCCCCCCCCTCAAGTTGGAGGTAATGTAATTACAGACAACTTGCTTAGAATTGTAGAGTGCTTGACTCTAGTCAAGGATTTGGTGAATATGTTTGCTAACTCTGAGTTTTGTGGAAATATAATAAAGTGCAATCAGTCCTTGTTGAAGCTTATCCCTGACAAAATGACAATCCACCTCAATGTGTTTTCTTTCATGGAAAACTGAATTCTTAGAAATGTGAACTGTAACTTGGCTATCACAAAATACATGTATAGCAATGAACTTTGTACCACCATCATCAAGCAATCTCTCAAGCCATACGAATTCCCCTACTGCTTGTCTCACAGCCTTGTATTTTGCTTCAGTAGATGATAGTGACACAATAAATTGTTTCTTAGACTTCCAACTAATAGGACTATCTCCTATAAGGACTAGATAACCACTAACTGACCTCCTTGAATCAGAACAATCTGCCCAATCTGAATAACAATAAGCACTAACAGTGAGATCTGTTTGTTTGAAATAAAAATTCACAAAGTAGGATCTTGCATAAAAAATCTAAGGACATGGTAAACAACTTTCAGATGTGGCTCTCTAGGAGATTACATGAACTGGCTAAGATGTTGAACACTGAAAGCTATATCCATTTTTGTATTTGTGAGGAAGTTAAGTTTCCCAACTAGCTTTCTATAGTGAGTAGGGTCTGCTAACAACTCTCCATCCGCAACTTTAATTTTTTCAACAGAGTTAACAGGTGACGTTGCAACTTTGTAGTTCTTGACATCAAATTCCTTTAGAAAAACAATAGTGAATTTTCTCTGGGAAAGAAGAACATCATCATCCCTATATAGTATTTTCAGTCCTAAAAAATAGTGTAACTTGCCAAGATCCTTTATTTTGAATTGATCATGTAAGAAACTCTTCAAAGATCATAATTACTCCAAAGTTACACCTTTTGTCTTATAAAAGAGTGAGTAGTCTTGAGTGTGTATATCCCTTTGAACATAGACTGTGGGCCAGCTTATCATACCACTTCCTACTGGCCTGTTTTAAACCATATAAAGATTTCTTAAGTCTGCAAACTAAGTTGTTATTGTCTACCATAAGGCCCTCTGGTATGTCATGTACACTTCCTCATGTAAATCACCATGGACGAAGGCATTATTCACATCCAATTGATACAAGCTTCATCTCTTTTTTACAGCCAAACAAATCAAAGTTTTCATAGTAGTCATTTTAAGTACAACTGAGAATGTTTCGGTATAGTCAATTTCAGCTTGCTGTGTATATCCCTTTACCACCAGCCTTGTCACGACCCGATTTCTCGAGTCATGATGGCACCTACTATACCCTACCAGTAAGTAAGCCAACCTGTAACCCAGAACATCAAGCAATGAGCGAAAGGGCAGAAACTAGCGAAAACAATAATCTAAACAAGAATAACAAGGCGAAAGCAACCCAAAATAACTATATACAGAAATCACTCCCAGAACCTGGAAGTCACTAGTACAGAGCTATCTAATGAAGAGTACAAGTCCCAAAAGTGGACCACAACAGAGCGTGTCTCAAAGGCAACAAGACTAGCTAAAACAAGGAAGGAGACATAACAAACCCCAAAACGCCAAGTGCTCGCCCTCGTCTCCGAATCATAGCTGCAAAAGAAGGCTGGAACTAATCACCGCTGGTAACTGGTACTGGGACCTGCATCACGAAATAGATGCAGAGCGTAACATGAGTACCAACACAACAAGCACTCAGTAGGCATCATAGGCCGACTGAGCAAAAAGGTTAAAAACAATAAGAAAGGATATAATTTAGACACAGAGAGGTCAAAGCGGATATGAAAAGAAAGCACACGAGCATACCAGAAACAAACTAAGTACACTAAACTAAACTAACTGGACCCCCATATGCCCAGAAGGTACACTCGTGCGCAAGCTCAAATAAAACCTAAATGGACCCCCATAAGCCCGACAGGTACACAGAAATGCTAAGTTTACTGAGAAAGAAGAAAACCGGGCTCACAGCCCAAAGTAACTAAGATAATCCATCAGACTCCACCCAGCCAGCAGTGCACTCCCAGCCTAGCTAGAAAGAGTGACCCTAGGGGCACCCAACCCAACAGTCCACTCCTAGCCCAGCTAGAAAGAGGGACCCGTGAGTGAGGTAGATATCGCGAGTCGTCCTACCATGCAGTCAGCTCCCAGCCCAGCTAGAAAGAGCGACCCGGGGACACCCAGCCAGCAGCACACTCCCAGCCCAGCTAGAAAGAGAGGCCCGGGGGCGATCATCGATATCACCGAGTCTACCCAGCCAGTGATACGTTCCCAGCCCAGCTAGAAAGAACGACCCCGGGGGTGATGGTATCTCCAATAGGATCCAATCCCACAACAACCACCGTGGAACGCCGTCCACTCTAAGAAGTCACAGAAAAGGCTCCAAGCCTATACTATCTCAATCCCATGCCTCTAGTGATGCACCAAACCCTTGAGAATGTGTCAGAACCGCAGAATGCGAGGGAGAAGATACAGAAGTGCAGCAAGCAGCGATAACGCCTAATCTAAGGCTCAAACTATTAGACTCAAGTCTGCTAATCCAGTCTACAAAGAGCTAAGTCATCCGAACGACGTCGGCAGAAAGTCAAGGTTGTCCAACCCACACGGGTCATAAGTCTAAGGCAATGCTAGCCTAACCTAGACTAAGGACCTCATGCTTACGGTTAAGGATGAACACGGCATACAATACAAAGCATACAATAGCATTTAACACATAGACATGCAACTCTACTAAACCGGATAACATGATACTATACCCGAAATATGGCTAATTGATCTTAACATGAGGTATCTAATCAAAGTAAGGCAGTAAACTGGTACCCACCCCCAATTCACTCCAATCGACATGTCTTTACACAATTAAGCTCAATCTAAAAGAAAGGAAGCCGTAGCCTACCTTAAGGCCGATCGCGCGCTCTCCAAATTGCTTTACCGGAGCTTTTCCTTCCCAAATGACCTTTGAACGCTGTCACTCTATCAAATATAGGGTCACAACGTTAGTACGGTCGTTTAGACACCAAAATCACAACAAACGGAGACGGGTCAATTTTGGAGTCAAAACGGGAATCGTGGGACCCACACTGAACTGTCCGAATTTGACTCCGTCAAGAGACCCTAAACAGCACCCCAAACTTATGTTCCAAAATGGAACACAATTCGAGGCTCAAAAAAATAGCAAAAACCAACAAGCAAGAAACCACACTTTAATCACTAAAAAAAAAGAAAGCAGCAGCAGTCCAAACTAGGAATAAACGAAAATCAAAAGGTGCCCATCACTCTTTGAACACTCTACGACGAAGTCTCAACAATTCTCAACACGTGAGACTTTGAATCACCCAAAACCGAGCTAAAATGAGAGAGATATGACCAAAACAAGAATGCTAAAAACAAAGTCTCGAAAAAGGGGTACAACAGCAGGTAAATTGCGAAATTACCTCGAACTACGTGCACCCAACAACTTCCGAACACTCTACAGCAAATCCACCATAAACACAAAGCTCCCGCAATTTGAATCACCTAATTCGGACAAAAGATGAGAGAGTTATGAGGGTTTAAGTTTTGGGAAATGTTGCTGGTTTTTCTGCAATAAATAGCAGATTTGCTGCAATTTTTCCAAAACTTAAAAACTCCGACGGGGTGCTCCGAACTCGTTCGGAACCCTGTGCACGCAAACGAGATATGAAACCATACCAAATTCGATATTCCGGACTCAACGGCATAGTCAAAATTTCCGTCACAGGTCATCTTGATAAAAAGTGGGTCCCACTTCCAAAGGCCATTTTAAGTCAAAACCCACAAAAGGGCTCGGAAAGATATCAAAAATCTCGAGACACAAAAGAAGGGTCAATCTAGACCAAACACGACATTCCGGAGCTAACTACACTGACGGAATTCTCAGCCGAGCGCGTTTACTCAGAATGTAGACCAAAGTCAAACTTAGGCTTAAACTTAAAGTTAAAATGCCTAATTGCACCGACTCACACTGAAAACCTCGGGAGTCATGTCGACCATACTACTAGCCTAAAATGACCCTTCCGAAGCTGATGGAATCGTCAGAATTGGATTCCGATGTCATCTTCTTGAACTTTTGATCGAAAATGATCGTTCAAGGTTCATAAGCTCCAAAACACAAAAACTCGCACCAAGACCAAACGAACAACCAGGTGACCGAACTGTCAGTCCCAACAAGTCATAAATGACTTGGGGTCGCTACAGGAACGCTCTAAATGACACACAAAAGGCACGACACAGAAATGACCTGGAGGGTCATTACAAGCCTAGCCTTGAAAGTCTCCATACTTCCATCAGCTTTGTGCTTATTATATACCCATTTACATCCAATGGCATTTTTGCATGTTGGTGGGGGGGGGGGGACAGTTCCCATGTATCATTTGTATACAATGCCTCAAACTCTTGTATCATTTTCATTTTCAAGGCAGGATTCAAGATTGCTTCAGCATAACAAGAAGGTTCACTCTCATGTGAAATGGCCTTTACTAACTGTTGGCTACTAGAACATAACGTGGTAAAGAAAACATGATCAAGGTTTGACATGAGTAAAGCAAGGGAATGTTGTTGATCAGATGTTGATATAGTTGAGTGTAGATTAGGTAATGTGTAATTGTATTTTTTAAGGTAGTTTGGAGTATGAAGGGTTCTACTTCTTCTTCTAGATGCTGGTACTAGTGGAGCATCATGAAAAATAGGAGGATTAGGATTAGTTATTGGTGTTGGTGCAATGTTGGGTGAAGTTGAGTCTGTGCCTAGTGTGGAATCAAAAATATTATTGGTTACTTAGTTAATAATAACTTCATGGGATGTGTATGTACCTAACATTTCATCATTGTCATGACCCGAGTCTAGGCCCCGAATGCGACACGGCATACAAGACTCTAAAAAGCCTCATAGCATTTCATTGCATTCGATATAGAAATAGTGCAGAATTAAAACCCATTTAAATCCAAAATATAAAAACTTCATTTAGAGGAAAACTTGGAGTACAACGGAAGTCTAAGTCTCACATGGCCCTCTTAGAACCAAGCTTAAAACATAATAGGGACAAAACCCTTTCCAATAAAAAACAACTAGTAAAACTGTCTATTACATGAAATAAGGAAACATAAGTCTTGTCCTCGAACCATGAGGACATACCAAGTCTTGGAGGAAAGCAATCCAACACTTCAAACTAGCTGGGAGGAATCACTTGCCAAAACCTACACTTGTAGTAAAAACATGAAGAATATGAGTTAGTACACAGAAATGTACTAAGTATGATGACCATGCAAAACATGCTTTAAAAAAGGGACATTTTGGTTGGAAACCATGCATTATGCCACTTTTTAGAAACATCGCGTACAATAACATAAAAGACATCATATACAAGCATTAACATCATATAAGTCATAACTTCACACTTAAACAATATCGCATGGAAACCATTACCTTTACCTTGGACCTTCACCTCAAGCAACCCTTATGCTATACCTTGTGCAATTTATGGATAGCGTCCCATACCACCATCCACACTAGGGCATCATAGTTAGGTCACCTAAAGTAAACTTACCATTCATTTCCTTTCATCTTTAAGCCATATTCATACATAAAAGACATCATTTCATAAGGCATGACAAGGGAAAGTAACTCATAATATAACCCAAGTATAGCATACATATCATATTAAGCATTTAAGAGCTAACATTCTTCAATCACTCCATTTAAGACACTTTCATATCATAGCCATTAAGATTTAGAGAAACTCACTATGACCCTCTCAAAGCCTACTCGTGCAATGTATAGGTAGCACACCATACTACTACCTACACTTCGTAGAACCTATCAAGACCCATAATGAAATCTCACATGATGGGAAGTAAGCGTTAACCGACATAGACCATGAGAGCTTGTCATGGAATTCGGTGTCATAAGTCCCTACGCCGTAAATAAGTGGTCTACTTGCCTAAGAAAGACCGGATCATATAGCTTAGGTGGATCCACTAGCTAGACCTATGCGGGCACATAGTTTATGGGATAAGGTAAACGATCATTGAAACTCATGCCTAACTTTAGGGGAGTTTCCATCTAACCAAATCCACTCGGTGCTTAGCCTATATTCCCATAGAATAGTTCATTACCTTAACATTATCACTTATGAGGGGTGCCATTGGCCTACCAACTCCAATTCATTCATTACACATAAAAGGGTGCCTTAAGCCTACTGATTCAAGGTACATTTAGGAAAGCTCATTAACTCTTCTTGAAAGGGTGCCATAGGCCTACTGGTTCAAGACTCATCATTAACCTTCTTGAAATGGTGCCATAAGCCTACCGATTCCAAGGTTCATTATTAACATGAGTGGAAGGGGGCTACTAGCCTACCGATCCAAGGATTCAACAATCAACAATATAATCATTTATACAAGAAAATGATGCATAAGCCCTACCAATTCAAGGTATACTTTATATTGAAGAATCCTTCATATTCTATCATCAACATTCATAAGTGTCAAATTGAGAAAAGGCCTTTCAATAATAACATATTCACATTCAAGACATGATCACCTTAGCTTCATCGAATTCTCATTCATAAAATGTCAGGATAACACTTTAATTTCTCATACTATGCCTTCAAGGCCATGGTCACAATGTGCATAATAAGTAAACACCTCCACCGTTCAAGTGGATCAACATTAAGTTAACAATTCTAAATCAACAAGTAGTTTCTCATATCTTGCCTTTAAGGCCATAAACCTCACATACCAATACACCAACAATGCATCATAAAATAAGCATGGGTAATGACATACTTCAACAATCTAAAGCCATTTAAACAAGTTCCATTCAAATGCATTCATTATCAAGCAACCCACTTCATAAAGGCATAAACTAGCCTTTTAAAACCATTTGGTGAAAGAATCCATGAGATTGAGTAAAACCCTATATTTTCATGAACTTGAAATCTTTAAAAGTTTACTTTGAAAATGGCTCTAGGGTGAAAGCTAACCCTAGATGAAGGATTTTGTTAAGATTTCCCAAGAAATTTGATGAAGAAAGCCTTGAATCCTAAACCCTAGCTCCCACTTCTTCTTATTTATTGAGTTAGAGAGAAATATATAGAGAGAGAACTTTGGGATTTGATTTGGGAAAAATGAGAGAATGACTAGTTTAAAAGACTTAAAACCATATATATTTATCATATAAACCATTTAAAATCAACCCCACATAATAAAATATTAAAATGAAATTACCAAAACACCCCAACTTGAGGCAGCCCGTCAGGGACCATGCCAACTAAACGGGTCGTGAGGGGCCCCACGGCTCGTGGTGGTGCCCGTGGTCCTTGAGGCAGTGTGCCTCCCATCCTTGACAAGCCCTCTAAGGCCAAGGCAAGTCCACGGAAGCTCCCACGATCCGTGGTTCACACCACAAGTCATGGTGAATCTCGTGGTCCTGGGCAACACCTAGGCAAAGTTGCCTTACCTCCCTTGATCCTAAGTGAACTCCAAGTTCACTTTCACGGACCGTCTAGGGCACCACGGCTCGTGGTGGTGCCCGTGAACTTTGGGACAGTAGCTCCCTCAACTTGCAACATCTCCCACTAAGCTAAGGCAACCCCATGAGCCTTCCCACGGCCCGTGGTCATGACAACGAGTCGTGAAGTGGCTCGTGAAGGGGTACCTTGGCTTGGCACCAAACTTGAGCATGCTGCCTTGCCACCATGGGTGGCACCACGGCTCGTGGTGGCCACCACGGGTTGTGAAGACCCTCGTGGTCTAGAAAGGCAGTAGCTAGGACTAGTATTAGGTAGCGTAGGTTCCCAAACCATGGCCTACACCCAAAACCCTTAGCCCTTGCCCTTAACTCATGACATTAACCCCACATTTAGGCTCTAGTTTAACCTATCATTTTTTGAGTCGTTACAATCATCAACTAAAGTGCTTGTTTCATTAAGCATACAAGTCAATTTATTAGGATGATGAACAAGTAATTTCAAAATGGAATTAAAATTGGAACCATCATGAGCAATAACAAAAAGGAAAACATTCTCATGGAAAGAAACATCTCTGTATACATGAATCCTTTTTGTGGCTAAATCTTAGACTTTGTAACCCTTTACATTAAAAGGATATTGTCACGATTCAAAGAAGCCCCTAGGCGTAACATGGCGTATAGGACCTCGAGAGGCCTCATACAAGCCACTTAGCATTCATCATACAAGAAAATGGAATATAAGAGATAAAGAGATAGTTTCAACATATAAAAGTTTTAGGCCTAACCCATTGGTGGCCCCCTAAAGTTCACATCATCTTTCACTTACACCTTAACTGGATGATGTTTATTTTAGACACATTATGTAGGATCCCGTTGTGTCATTGTGACACGTTTTCCTTACATGGCATAATGAGTGTGTTACACTCATTTACCAGCACGTGAAATGATTCTTTAATTAATTTGTAATTATTTTTTTCTTCTTCTTCCCCATTTTTCAGCCACCATTTTACCCATATTAAATTCCATCCATTGTGAATGAAGGCTTCCACAAAAGGATGGATCTCAAAGCTAAAAATTTCTTTGAACTAGCAAAAATATTGTTATCTCCTGTATTAAGGTTAGCAAAAAAGAAACATAAAAAGATGAAACAGACAAAATATAAATAATCCGAGTCCACAAAACCCACTGTGTTTCCTTAAGAAATTTAATCCCCTCAAGTACCCAAGGTTGTAGATTAATTCCTCCCAAGATAAAATGGATTAACCTATTAGAGAAGTAGCGGTTCCTTAAACTTCAATAATTTTAGCGAACGCAAGAACAACAACGAGAGCACACACAGACTCAGTCGATCGATAATTTTGTCTTCGTAAGAAAATGTATGCAGAGAGGAAAAATTTCCAGTATTGAAAAATGGAAAAAGACTCTCTATTTATAGCCACTTGCAGCAAGGAACGCGTCTGTTCGGACAATGATGTGTCTTTCCAGAACGTTGTGTCTTTTGGGAAAAATAACGTCTTTTTAGAAAGAACAGGTCCCTTCATAACGACGTTACCGTTTCATGCAAATTTCAAAATAAATTTCGTTACGTGAAATTAATTTTTTTTAATTAACTAGCATTCTGAATTAATTTATAAGAGAAAGGAAATCAATTAATGAGTTTGATTAAATAAATTTTGTCCAAAAATATTATCAATCAATCACATCATTTGCCAAATCCAAATCCAAAGCCGAAGTCGAGCGAGCGAGCGACGACGACGGCGCGAGGGTACCTTCTTCTTAACCCTTTAAGAACTAAAGGAAGTGTTTTCTAATATAAGGACAACAATTTTCCTTTCTTCTACCAATATGGGAGAAATGACTTTTCATTTGCAAAGACTTTTCATTTGAAATGACTTTTCATTTTCCCTCCAAAATTGGTTCCCCCACATTTTCCATTTTCTCTTTTTATTTACCATTCACACCTTGCTAAAACCCAACAATCCCCACATGAATCGGGAATGGCTATTGTTAAAACATATGCATGAAAAATTTGTGTGTCTCTTAAGTAATAGTTAATCGCATCTGGATAAGTAGGTTTCCCTTTAAACATTCCGTAGTGAACATATATCATATATACTCGGTCAATCGGTAGATTTGATATCTTTGAACCGTCAAGCGTTGGTGTATACCTAGATAACATAAGTCACACAATTAACCCTTAAACTATTTTTTGTTTTCATTGTTTTGTTCGTTTCAGCCATAAACACGTCTTGGTTAATAAGTGCTTAGAGAACTGGCCTTATCGGATTCTCCTTGAAGCGGCTTACACTTCACACTTACATAGGTAGTTTCTAACTGTGTTATCCCATAGATACACTATTTGATATACCATGTATCAAACTTAGAAACCATTAAAAAGTCCTTATGCCTTTATCCTGGTTACTGAACATTGTCTCATCATGAGAATGGACCATAAAATAAATTTTGACAATGTTGAATCGTCATCTATGGCTTTGTTTGATCTCCTTGAACCTAGATCTTAGGATCTCTAGTCTTCTAGGTAGAGTTACCACCACGATGACTTGTTCTCGGCCATAGTCCCATTCCCGTCGATGATCTCTCAACTTCCACTCTAGTTAGGCCTTTTGTAAGTGGATACGACACATTATCCTTTGACTTTACATAGTCAATTGTGATAATTCCACTAGAGAGTAGTTGTTTAACATAGTTGTGTCTTCGTCGTATATGACGAGACTTCTCATTATACATAACGCTTCCAACCCTTCCTATTGCAGCTTGACTATCGCAGTATATGCATATAGGGGCCATTGGTTTGGGCCAAAATGGAATATCTTCTAAGAAATTCCGGAGCCATTCAGCTTCTTCACCTTCCTTGTCTAAGGCGATGAATTCAAACTCTATTGTAGAGCGTGCTATACATGTTTATTTGGATGATTTCCAAGATATTGCTCCTCCACCAATAGTGAAAACATATCCACTCGTGGATTTCGTTTTAGTTGACCCAGTAATCTAATTTGCATCATTATATCCTTCAATAACTACTGGATATTTGTTGTAATGCAAAGCATAGTTTTGAGTGTCATCTAAGTACCCCAAAACTCTCTTCATTGCCATCCAATGATTTTGATTGGTATTACTTGTGTATCGACTCAGTTTACTTATAGTGCAGGCTATGTCTGGTCGTGTATAGTTCATGACATACATCAAACTTCCCAATACTCTGGCATAATCCAATTGAGACTGACTTTCACCTTTATTCTTAGCAAGATTAAGGTTCACATCAATTGGGGTCTTTGCCCTTTTGAAATTCAAGTACTTGAACTTTTCAAGTATCTTTCGAATATAATGAGATTAAGGCAATGCTATACCGTTAGGAGTTTTATGAATCTTAATTCCCAATATCAAATCAGCAACTCCTAGATCTTTCATATCAAACTTACTAGCAAGCATACGCTTAGTAGCTTTTACATTAGCAATGTCCTTTCTCATTATCAACATGTCATCCATATATAGGCATACAATGACTTCCTGATGTGGAATGTCTTTAATGTAGACACAATAATCATATTCATTGATCTTATATCCATTTGCCAACGTGGTTTGATCAAACTTTGCATGCCATTGTTTCGGTGCTTGTTTCAGTCCATAAAGTGACTTGACAAGTTTGCATACTTTCTTTTCTTTACCGGGAACTATGAAACCCTCAGGTTGTTCCATGTAAATCTCTTCTTCCATCTCTCCATTTAAGAAGGCGATTTCACATTCATTTGATGGATTTCAAGATCGTATACTGCAACTAGGGCAATTAACATTCTAAGTGATGTAATCCTAGTCACTATCGAGTATTTGTCAAAATAACCAAGACCTTCTTTCTATCTAAAGCCTTTGACAACAAGTCTTGCTTTATATTTGTCAATAGTTCCATCATCTTTCATCTTCCTTTTGAAAATCCATTTCGAACCTAAGGGTTTGTTCCCTGAAGGATGATCAACCAACTCTCATGTATGATTGCTTAAGATTGATTCAATCTCACTATTGACAGCCTCCTTCCAAGAGGTTGAGTCGCTAGACAACATAACTTCCTTGAATGTTTGAGGCTCACTTTCAAGAAGGAATGTTACAAAATCAGATCCAAATGAAATAGCTGTCCTTTGACGTTTACTGCACCTTGGACTCTCTTCATTAGGTTCATTCTCTTTTGGTTCTTCTCGAGGCCGTTTAGACCCCCCATTAGATGACTCAAGTCTAGCCTTATACGAATATATATGTTCAAAAAATTCAGCATTATCTGATTCCATTACCGTATTGTCATGAATATCCGGATATTCGGACTTATGAACCAAAAATCGACATGCCTTACTATTTGTGGCATATCCAATGAATACACAATCCACAGTCTTATGTCCTATTTTCACCCTCTTAGGTATAGGAACCTGGACTTTGGCTAGACACCCCCATACTTTGAAATATTTCAAGTTGGGTTTTCTACCTTTCCATTTCTCATATGGAATAACATGTGTCTTGCTATGAGGCACTCTACTGAGTATTCGATTTGCTGTAAGGATAGCTTCCCCCCACAAGTTTTGTGGTAAACCTAAACTTATAAGTAAGGCATTCATCATTTCCGTTAAGGTTTGGTTTTTCCTTTCCGCAATTCCATTAGATTGAGGAGAGTAAGGAGTAGTAGTTTGATGGATAATTTCATATTTCAAACATATTTCTGCAAATAGGGATTCATATTCTCCACCTCTATCACTTCTGATCATTTTGATCTTTTTATCCAACTGATTTTCAACTTCAGTTTTATATTGCCTAAATGCATCTATTGCTTCATCCTTACCATTTAGCAAATAGACATAACAATATCTAGTGCAATCGTCAATAAAAGTTATGAAATACTTTTTCCCACCACGTGATGGTGTTGACTTCATGTCACAAATGTCAGTGTGAATCAGTTCTAAGGGATATGAATGCCTTTCAACAGATTTATAAGGATGCTTAGCATACTTAGATTCAACGCAAACTTGACATTTTGATTTATTGCACTCAAATTTAGGCAAAACATTTAAGTTAATCAATTTTCGCAAGGTCTTGTTATTAATGTGTCCCAAATGTTCATGACATTAACATTTAGACTCAAACAAGTAAGAAGAAGCAGAATCTTTATTCATATCAACTGCAATTACATTGAGTTTGAAGAGGCCCTCAGTGAGGTAGCCTTTTCCTACATACATCTCATTCTTGGTTACTACAACTTTATCAGAAACAAATACACATTTGAATCCATTCTTGGTAAGAACTGGTATAGAAACTAAGTTCTTTTGCAATTCTGGAACATACAAGACCCTGTTCAAAGTCATCACATTTCCCGATGCCATCTTCAAGTGGACCTTGCCAGTTCCTTCAACCTTTGCAGAAGCGGAGTTCGCCATAAATAACTTCTCGTCTACTGGTGCTGGAGTATATGATGCAAATAATTCTTTGTTGGCACAAACATGACATGAGGCACCAGAATCTATCCACCATTCTCTTGGATTTCCAACCAAGTTGCATTCTGAAAGCATTGCACAGAGATCGTTCATCTCTTCTTTGGATTCAGCCAAATTTGCTTGATCCTTCTTCTTGTCCTTCCTGGGACCCCGACATTCAGTAGCCCTATGACCACGTTTGCCACAATTGAAGCAGTTTTCATTGAATTTCTTCTTAGGATGATTGCTCTTTGGACCAGAGGCTTTCCTTCTTTTCTTTGATTTTGTGGGATCTTCTTCAACAATATTTACTCTTGATATTGCTGAATTACCACGTGACCTCTTTTCTGCGGCCTTGTTATCCTGTTTGATTCTCAGCCTTACCATGAGATCTTCAATAGTCATCTCCTTGCGTTTATGTTTCAAGTAGTTTTTGAAGTCCTTCCACAACGAAGGTAACTTCTCAATAATTGCCGCCACTTGAAAAGCATCATTCACAATCAATCCTACATTAAAGATTATGTGGGTATTAAGAATAGACTTAATATGTTCAACATAGGCATTAAATAAATTTATACCTTTTGCAAGGAGATCATGGATTATGATCTGCAGTTCTTGAACTTGGGTGATGACGGTCTTACTGTCTATCATCTTATAGTCCAAAAACTTTGCCACAATGAACTTCTTCATTCCGGCATCCTCTGTTTTGTACTTCTTTTCTAAACCATCCCAGAGTTCTTTTGAAGTCTTGACACTACTGTACACATTGTACAGATCATCTTGCAGGCCACTTAGAATATAGTTTTTACACAAAATATCTGAATGTGTCCATGCTTCTGTAACCAAGAATCATTTTTCGGCCGGAGCTTCATTTGACATAACAGAAACGTTCTCACTAATGAACCTCAGCAGACTCAACGTAGTCAGATAGAAAAACATCTTCTGCTTCCATCTCTTGAAGTCAACTCCAGAAAACTTTGTAGGTTTCTCAACCGGTGCATGGGCAGCAGTTGAACGATTGTGTGCAACCAATGTTGTTGCACTACTCACTGTTTCAACATTTACTTGACTTGAATTTTGTCATTTTTCTGTCACAAATGACAAACAATTTTAATATGTGAAATACTAACAGTAAAGAATAAATCCTTACACAGTTTGTTTCTAATTTAACGATAATGTTTTTATGTTCTTTTAATCGTTAATCGAATGAATTTTAAAAATTCAAACAGAGTAGAAAATCATAAATGTTTTAATCTCCAGAAACCTCAAATACAGAAACTAATAAATTTCTTAAGCTTGTTATCTCCTGTATTAATGTTAGCAAAACAGAAACAGAAAAAGATGAAACAGACAGAATATAAGTTATTCGAGTCCACAGAACCCATTGTGTTTTCTTTAGAAATTTAATCCCCTCAAGTACCCGAGGTTGCAGATTAATTCCTCCCAAGATAAAACAGATTAACCTATTAGAGAAGTAGCGGTACCTCAAACTTCAATAATTTCAGCGAACGCAAGAACATCAACGAGAGCACACACAGACTCAGTCGATCGACAATTTTGTTTTTGTAAGAAAATGTATGCAGAGATGAAAAAATTTCAGTATTGAAAAACGGAAAAAAGACTCTATTTATAGCCACTTGCAGCAAGGAACGTGTCTGTTCGGACAATGGTGTGTCTTTCCAGAACGTTGCACCTTTTGGAAAAAATAACATCTTTTCGGAAGGAACAGGTCCCTTTAGAATGGCGTTACCGTTACACGCGAATTTCAAATAAATTTCATTTTGCGAAATTAATTTTGTTAATTAACTATATTCTGAATTAATTTATAAGAGAAAGGAAATCAATTAATGAGTTTGATTAAATAAATTTTGTTCAAAAATATTATCAATCAATCACATCCAAATCCAAAGCCGAGCGACGATGACGGCGCGGGGGGCACCTTCTTCTTAATCCTTTAAGAAACTAAAAGAAGTGTTTCTTAATATAATGACAACAATTTTCGTTTCTTCTACCAATATGAGAGAAATGACTTTTCATTTGCAAAGACTTTTCATTTGAAATAACTTTTCATTTGAAATGATTTTTCATTTTCCCTCCAAAATTGGTTCTCTCAAATTTTCTATTTTCTCTTTTTATTTCTCATTTACACCTTGCTAAAACACAACAAATATTACATTCTCTATCAAACTATTTATCAGGAAAAAAAAAAGAGGGAGAAAGTGAACGTAATCTTCTTCTTTTTTAAGAAAAAAAATACGATGGTGCACATATTTGGTGTGTGTGAATAGGAATATTTAGAGAAGACAGCCCGGGGAGGGGGGAGGGGCGTATTTTGCAGAACATAAATTAGGAAGGGGATTTTGGGGTTGGGGTGGGGTGGGTGGGGAAGGACAGTTTTCTACAAAACGAATGGGGATATTTGGAGAAGACGCTGGGGCTATTTGGAGAAGCCAACATTGGGGTGGGATTGGGGGGAGGGGGGGAAAGATTTGGGGGTGGTTTTTTTTTTATTGATTTAAATTTTATTTTATTTTGTAATTATTTGGGTCATGTGTCATTAACTCATTGGTCAATTTTTATTTTTACTCAAAATTAACTATTTAAAAATTATTTTTGCTTAATTTGTCACTTTATACGTCATTCGTGAGTGTAACACACACATTATATATTTTTGTTAATATTCAAAAAAGTGTTAAAATGACACAGCCTACATGAGTTGTCTAAAATGAACATCGTCTAATTAAGGTGTCTAAGTGAAATATTGTGTCAACTTTAGGGGGCCACCAATGGGTTATGCCAAAGTTTTATAAAGAAAAGTTGATACCATATTACATGAACTATTTTTTTGATATTTAACTTATAGGTGTTTAGAGAAAACTGGTCACTGCTATTATTTCTTTATAGTTTCAACAACTTTTTTTTTTCACGTTGCTCAAGTTTGATAATTTAGACAAAGTCAGACACTGAAAGAAAGCTGTTAGGAAATTAAATGATCAGGTGAAATAATTTTTGTGGACAACTTAATGTCGAGCAAAATAAGTATGACTCTTACAAGCCTATTCTTGAAATATCACATGAAAAACAAATTCAAACATAAAAGAATAAAATGTAGGATACCTGAAGATGTTTCATGAATCTAATCTTCATTTTCTTTATTTTATCTAATTAAATACCTGAAGATTGAACATCCAATTCTTGACCAATCTTGCTCCAAGAAAATTTAACTAAAAGAAACACAATCGTCCTGATAATGTGTTGTAAAACTAAAGCAAAATAAGACAAGAAATATAGAAGAAGAAAATGATAGAAATAGGGAGACAAGAGATCGATGAGAGTTTTTCTTATTCTCCCAAGTATTCAAGTTTTCCCCAAAATCTTTAAGTGTATCCAATATGAATTCTAATGCCTCTATTCGTATTAGACATACAAAAGGTTAGTCATAAACAGGACATTGAACATGTAAGTTATGGAGGAACATCAAGAGGGAAGTTATGGAGGTGTGAGCAGTGGTACCCACCTTTACGCTTGACACCCCTTTGTCGGAAAATTACATTGTATAGAGAGGTTAAACTTTGGTTTACTAAATACATATATAAGCATTGACACCTCTTGACACAAGTTAAATGTTTAAATTTAGTCATACTATCCTCATAATAATATTTTTTACTACAACTATTGACACCCCTTAATATCAATCTTGGGTCCGCTACTAGGTGTGTGAGTAACTATACATTATGGTGTAATTACACCTTGAAGTTATGGACATCCACATAAATATATGTACAACATAACATTTATTATTTGAAAATTATATTAATTAAGAACATTATAAATCAAAATAATTAAAAATTTAAAATATTTAAAAATCAAATTAAACATTAGGTTGACTCTCAAAGTTTCTCATATGCCACATAAATTGGGACAAAGTGAGTAACATATATTATTTAAAAATTACGTTAAAAGTATTGTAAATTACAATAATTAACAACTTAAAATATTTAAAAATTATATTAGAATTTTGTTAACTCTTTTAATTCTATCCATACAACATTAATTGAGATAAATAAAATAATATATATTAGGTCGGTGTTTGCACCTGCTCTTGTATTTATATTTAGTACACTTAATACGTGGCTAAGCAACGTATTAGCTGATTACATGTGGCCTTTTGAGATTAAAAAAAGAAAAATCCATTGTAAAATATATTGAATAAATAAAATAATATTCTGAAAATATAACTTAATTTACACTCAATGTGAAAAAATAATTTGGAGCTTTTGAAAAAACAAAAACAAACATCTGAAAAAAAATATAAAATAAAATTTATTTAACAAAAAAAATAAAATAACATACTCAAAAAAAATTAAAATGAAATTTAAAAAGTTCGCAAATTCTGAAAAATTAATGGAAAAATTTTTAGGAAAGAAATTTGGAAAACTTCCTTTGGAATTTTTTCAACGTTTAGGCTTTAATGGGTTTTTTTTTTTTTTTAGTTATTGCTATTTGTTTTTTGAGCATCTATTTGGTGTGAAATTCCCAGAACTTGCTAAGTCAACAAATACTGTCAAAATGACACTATTTAGCCTTACTACAACTGAAAATTTTATGATGGTTGAGGCACGACAAATAATAGTTGTGTGAGGGCACCATTTTCTTTTGACAAGTATTTTATGTGGGTCCCTCTTATCGTCACACTTTCTCTCTCTCTCACTTCCATTTTCTCAAATTTTACCCTTTCCTTTACCAATATTTTTACAGTTTTTTTTTATTCCTAGTCCTACCTTTAGTGAAAAAATAAATTCAAACAATTATTTATTTTGTGCTTTCACAAATTCATTTGTTTGACTCTTTTTTTCTATTAATTTTGGTAACCCACAAGAAAAAAATGAATCTATAAAAGTTTCGTTTCACCTTTTAAGATACTAAACATAAAGAAAATCTTTAACGAGAAACACAAAATCAATATTGACAATATTTATTGGATACATGCCATAGAAGTGAAAAATTTAACAAATCTGAAAAAGAAAAGATAATTGAGTGTTTGATATCATTAATACATTATTATTAATATTAATCATAAATAATAAAAAAAAAACATATTTCATAACTAAGAATTGAGTGATTAAAATTGAAATCTCAAAAAAAATAAAAATTAATGACTAAAATTTAAATAATTAAAATTAAATTATATATGTAAGTGTAATAAAAAATGCCGATTGAATTTTAGTAGTTCAATTGGTTGATTACATGAATTTTACTTTATTGAAGAAATTTCAAAAAAAAAATTAATTTCACTATCCAATTTTCTTGAATTCATCCAAAAATAAATAAATTTAATTTTTTCGACATATTACTTTAATTTCCCCTCAAATAAATAGTAATAGAGATATAAAATATATAATAGATACCGTGGGTGAGTTTCAAAGTTTCTTTATTTAAACAAAAAATAAAAAATAAAATTTACACTACGAATTAACAAGCAAAAAAAGAAAATGCAAGTAAGAAAGAAAAAGTACTCCAAAGAAAAGATTAAAATTGAAAAATAAAAAGTAGGGAAATAAGTACATTATGGGTCCCGCAGTATAATGTGGCAGCCAAATGAGGCCTCACACAACTGACAGTATGTGTGCCTCGCCCAGAATTAAAAATTTCACTACAAATATATATTAAGAGAAAACACATAAAGTTCCCTGAACTTTGCAACAAAATTTACTTTTACACTTTTACTTTACATATAGTTATTTACCTTCCTAATTTCATTTCAAGATAATTTAAATTCACCCTAAGTTTATAAGACCAGATGGCAAGTGCATTCCACACGCGTCATGTCATCGACACGTCAGTACCACATCATTGTCACATTAATAATTATTTAAATTTTGAGTTTTTTATACTTTTTTTTAATTCACAATTTTAGAAAGGAAAAAAGAAAAAGAAAATTAATCCAAGATTATAAAAAAAGAAAAATAAAAAGTAAAAATTCTCAAAAAAGATCAAACTCAAGTGATCCAAAATTCTCAAGACCATTTTCACCAAAAACATTCAATCTTTAAGGCATATTATCAAAGTAAATACATAGTAACAACTAAAAATTTAATTTGAGATAAAAAAAATTATAAATTTTTCATTAAAAGAGTGAAGTTTATCAAATCAATAAACACCTCCATAAGTAGTGATCTTGAAGCAAGAATAAGTTGTTGGCTTTGCTTATTTATTTCGTTGTTCATCACATCTAAGAATAAGTGTGAAATTATTCTCATTTACTGATAGAAAATAACTGGGGGTATGAGTGTTTCAAAGAAGGAGAAAGACGGGGGAGAAAGAGGTTCGTCGAAGAAGAAGAAGAAAGGAATGAGGCAGGTGGTGGCTGAGACAGCGACGTTCGAAAAAAAGAGAAAGCAGGTGTGGATGGAGGGTTCGAAGAAGCAGAAATAGGGTGAGGGTGAAGGATTTCGAAGAAAGAAAAAGAAAGTGGGGAGTTCGAAGAAGAAAATGAGGAAGTGGTGCAGATAGTGTCTGAGGGTGGCAAAGGGTGGTGGGGTGTGAAAAAGAAAGAAGGGCTAGGGTTGTTGGTGGATAGGGGTGGTGGGGTGTGAGGAAGATGAAGGAAAAAAAAAATTATTGGCTGAAAAGAAAATAAAAGTAGCCCTATTATTTTTGTTCTCTTTAATTTTTTTATTCTTTACACGCTATCTTTTTTTATTTGCCACATCAGCCATTAAAGGGGTATTTAATTCACTTGAAAGTTATCTAGGGGTGCTTTTGAACGCCTGTGTAATTAAAGTATTAAAGTAAGTTTTGCAGCAAAGTTTAGGAGGAATTCGATGTATTTCTTCATATATTAAAGGTACAAATCTTTAATTAAGATGATTAAATTAATGAAAAAATTATGAAACTAGTCAAAATTAACAACTTATTTATGAAAAATAGCTACAGTTTAAAATTTTTTATAAAAAAGAGCAATATATTGTTTTTATAGCAAATTCTTTCCCTCTCTCCTATAGTTTAAAAGAGTAGTGTGAAATGTTTTGACCATGTGAAGTGCGATGTGACAATTTTTTAAAATAAAAGAGAAAGTGTATTACACACCCATGATGAAAGTGTAATAAAAGAGAGATGTAAGTTTCCCAAACTAATAAGTGATAATTTATGTATGAAATTGTCACGACCCAAAATCACAAGTCGTGATGGTACCTATGTTCCCAACTGATGGGTAAGTCAACCAAAAACTTTTACCAATTCAATACTTTATTAATAACGGGAAAACAAAACGAAAAATACAATATCCCAACAACTAAATCTTTCATAAGTATTAAATGCGGAAAACTATACACCACTCAAGAGTTAGTGTTATAAGTATAAGAGCTTCTAAACTACGATGCAAGTTTGGAACTAAATGATAAACATAGACATAGGGAATATTCTGTCTAAATACTAAAATAAAATAATAACTAAAGACATAAAGGAAGGTGTGGGTCACAGAACAACCAAGTTGCTCACCACTACTCCAGGATAACTCAAACTATACTCTGAAAGCTCTAGAAAATGCGCTCGAATTTGAAATTCAGCCTGCACCACAAAAGAGTGCAGCAAGTGTAGTATGAGTACGAAACCATATGTACCCAGTATATCTTATAGACCGACAATGAAGAAGTAGTGACAGGAGTATATAAGAAAATAATCCTTTAATTTTACAAGAACACATTATATTTATCAACCAAGTTTTCATCAATAGGGATAATCAAATGTTACGTAATGTCCAACATCAATAAAGCACATACTCAAACAAGAATGGAGGATGTAATGAGATGCAATGCAATGCGACACTATGAAATGATATTCCTCAAATGCCAAGTACTCTCTCAACCATATATACATGATTCTCCTTGGAAATACATCGAGAGTTCATGACCCATGGGGGACTTGCGAGGTCCATATACCGATACTGGCGATCTCCACGTGCCCAAATTATACTCAATCTCATGTCAATGCATGTGCACAATATGAATTCAATTAAAGGGGATGATGATGCATCTTAATCTATCAAATATCGGTATGATATATAATCACTTCAACTATCACAAATATACTAGTTTAATAAAAAAACAACACACATAAACGAAATCAATTCAATAATACATCAGCTAATGCCCATACACTTTGGCATTCTCGAATTACAATCCATCATTTTATACTAATAAATTTTCCCTTTATAACACTGGTACTCGTACCAATGGCGTCACACCATTGAAACAAGTCCCCATCTTTCTCTCTTACCCATTGTCGATTACATTTTTTATCTTTAAATTATGAAACGTGTATCAATGAAGTTTAGAAAGTCTTAACATACCTCGAATGCTGAACACATGTTATGAATTCTCAAAATCTTGCATTTCCCTTTCATAAAGCTTCCAAGCGTTTCCAATCTATCAAATATGTAATCGTCATAAGAATACCAATCTAATGACACTCATATTACAATATTTAATTTCGGCTCAAAAATTAGGTAAAATAGTCATTCCGAGCCATCAAATTCGAATATGCAATTTTCTTTTAGAATATGTTCACCCATGATAAAAATAAATTCTCATGCAAACTAAAATAGATCATTATTCGACCCCCAAATCAAAATTTTGGTCTAAGAACCCTATGGCTATATTTTCTTAATTCAGTATAAATTCTACACGTTTTTACCCTAAAAATCTGTTTAAAATCACGGAAAAATTTAGGGTGTGTTTGGTATAAAGGAAAATGATCTGGGTGGGGGAGGCGGTAGCGGGGTGGGGGTAGGGGGTGATGTAAAAATGAAATTTTTTAAAATTTGAAATATATTTCAATTTTTTTTTAAAAAAAATGACGGGATGAACTGGGTGGGAGGGGAGGTGAGGGTAGGGGGGTAGCATCAAAATGTTTTTTCTTTTTAATTTTGAAATATTTTTCAAAAATAATTTTAAAAAAAACAATTTTTTTGGGGGGGGGGATGTTAGGGGTAGGGGTGGTAGGGGTTGGGTGAGGTAAAAAAATCTTAAAATTTGAAACATTTTTAAAAATTATATTTTAAATTTTGTTGGGGGGAGGGGGGGGGTTGGTTTGGGGTAGAGATAAAATATATTTGAAATTTTAAAAATAAGAAATTTTTTAATTTTAATTTTTTTTGAACGAGGAGGGTCGTGTACGAGGTTTGGGTAGGGTAAGAAAGAAAATTAAAGGATTACGTAGAGTTTGGAAAACGTATTCCTTAATTTTGGAAGAAAAGTCATTTTCTGAATTGATTTGGAAAACATATTCCAAACATTTAAGCCAACCAAACATGGAAAAATGGGATAACATTTTTCAAAAAAAAGTTTTCCTCCATGCCAAACACACTCTTAATGGAAAGGACAAGAATTATTACGTTAATACTTTGAGATGAAAATCTCTATTTTTTCTTTTCTCTTTTCCTTTTTTCTTCTCCCTTTCTTTTCTATTTTTTTTCTGCGTTTTCTATTTGTTTCTGGGATACATGCATGCAGGTCCCCTTCTTCCTTTTTTTTTTTTTGGGCATGCCCTTTATCTAATTCTTCTCCTTTCTTATTTTTTTTTTAATCCCTTTTTGGTTTGTCCCATTTATTTTCCTCTTATTATTAAATAAATTTCAAATAAATCTTAATTTTAAAAAAAAATGTATTACGCAAGTCATAAATCACACATATAAAATCTATGAGAAGGGTTAAAATTAGAAAAATTGTTTAAATCCATAAAACGACTGAGAGGGCCGTTATAACTTCTACCACTAAAATATATGTTCATCCTCAAACGTAAAGAGAAAGAAAGTATATGGAGTGTTGAATAATTGAGAATATATGCTTTGTATGTTGGACTCAACCTCTCAAGTGGATTTCTTACATGTCTATCCATAATAACTCTAGGATCTTCCTCAAATGCCCAATTCTTGGTCGAATTCTATTGAGCCACATTGAATCACATGAAAACCATTAACACAACACTTCTTCAACATTAAAATATGGAAAAGCGGATGAGCACCTGATAAGTCTGGTGGCATATCTAACTCATAAGTTCTTTCTCCAAAATGTAGAAGTACCTCAACAGATTAATGAATCTAAGGTTGAGTTGTTTTTCCTTCTTTCCAAACCTCATAACACCCTTTATGAGTGATACTTTCAGTAAAAACTTTTCTCTAATCATAAGTGGGGACTTGCGTCGTGCCACTACGTTAACTAGGGCGCTGCTTGGGAGGCAACCCAAGACCCCTTATCGCTTTATTTTTGCTTTAAGAAATAATGGTGTGTTGTTTGTGTAGGTCGAAGTGGGAAAGTTGTTGAAAAGTGCAGATTAGCGAGCAAAAGGTCCAGTCGGTGCATCACCGAAGAGGTCGGCGACCCCGACCCAGACCGCCATTGGACACAAGACAATTTTACATTGTAGTCTATAAAAGTCAGCGATCCTAAGAAATTATTGGCGAATCGCCGACCAAGTCGGCGATCCCGATCTAATCCGCCGTTTGGACCTCCACATCAACTGAGGATCCTGTAAAACTCGACGAAGTAAGTGACCACTTGGCATGTCGCCGAATGGGTCGGCGAGCACGACTAATGTCGCCGAATGGGCGAGAACTGGATGGTTTCTTAAAAGGCCAAAGGTTTAAACTTTCAAACTCTTCACTTTTCCTCACTTTCAATCGTCACAAACTCACACCCGCACCTTAGTTTCTATATTTTTGCAATTTTAAAGTATTTTAGTCGTTGATTTGTGTTCGGAGTGGATTACATTACCACCTTGCATTTCAAAAATATTTTAATTGGCATCAAAGGTTGGTTTTTCGAACCCCGAATTTATATTTAGCAATTTTGTACTCATTTGCAATGATCTTATCTTAGTGATGTGTGCTGGGCCTCTCTGATCTTAATTATATTTTCTTATGCCTGTGAAAATCTTGCCCGTAGTGTTTATATTGTTAAAATCCCGTATTTTTGTACCTTAAAATTGGTTAAATCTTATGGGGTTGCACTTGCATGTTGTTGAGTCTAGCAGGGAGAAGTTTGAGTATCCCGAAGATATGGTAAAGACCAATATTGTCATGCCACCCTGGAAAAGAGCACGGGATATCACAATAAATGAAGAGGGGGGGGGGCGTTAAATCCTCCTAGAAGGGAAGACAAGAACCTTTGAGCACAAGATCATCAAGCTTCCTTGACCAATCCGTTCTATTAGCATTCACGGTCTTTGCCAATATCTGTTTGATCTCTCTGTTGGATACTTCAACTTGACCGCTAGTTTGAGGATGGTAAGGAGTGGATACATTGTGACGGACACCATATTTTTCAAGTAGTACCTTGAATAACTTATTACAAAAATGAGAACCTCCATCGCTAATAATGGCCCTCGGTGTACCAAATCTGGAGAAGATATTCTTTTTCAAGAATGCGGTGACACTTTTACCTTCATTGTTGGAGAGTGCAACTTCTTCCACCCACTTCGATATATAATCAACCGCAACAAGAATATACTTCATCCCATATGAGCTCACAAATGGACCCATAAAATCAATGCCCCATACATCAAACAACTCTATCACCAATATAGGATTCATTGGGAGCTCTTGCCTCTTTGAAATCCCTTCCTTCTCTTTGGCAACGATCACAAGACTTGGCGAAGTCATGAGCATCTTGGTGAATGGTAGGCCAGTAGTACCCACATTGCAAAATCTTATGTGCAGTCCGAATACCACTATGATGCCCACCAACAGGTGATGAATAGCATGCTTCAAGTACACTCAACATCTCAACCTCGGGCACACATCGACGAATAATCCCATCAGCACAACTACGATACAAGTAAGGTTCATCCCAAAAGAATCTCTTCACATCATGCATAAACTTTCTCCTTTGGTGAAAAGACAAATCGGGGGGCACAATATCGCTTGCCAAATAATTAGCAAAGTCGGTGAGCCAAGGAATCAAATCATGAGAAGCAGCCAATACCTGTTCATCTGGAAAAGCATAATTAATTTCAGCCCTATCTCCAAGCTTTAGCATAGTCTCTTCCTCTAATCTGGACAAGTGATCGGCAACTTGATTTTCGGTCCCCTTTCTATCTTTTACTACAAAATCAAACTCTTGCAGCACAGTACCCATCTAATCAATCTCGGTTTTGCATCCTTTTTCGCCATCAAATACCTCAATGCAAAATGGTCAGTATGCACTATGACCTTAGTACCAAGCAAGTAGGATCGCAATTTCTCGAATGCAAAAACCACCGCAAGAAGTTCTTGTTCGGTCACCGCATAGTTCTTCTGAGCCACATTTAGAGCTTTGCTGGCATAGTAAATAGGGTGAAGAATTTTCTCTCGCCTTTGTCCCAATACTACACCAAGCGCCAATCCACTCGTATCGCACATTACCTCAAACGGTTGTCCCCAATCCGGTGAAATAATGATTGGTGCTGTAACCAACTTTTTCTTCAACTCTCCAAATGCTCTAAGACAGTCATCATCAAAATAGAACTTACACTCCTTCTCGAGCAGTTTGCACAACGGATGTGCAATTTTGGAGAAATCTTTGATGAATCTTCTATAAAAACCTGCATGCCCAAGAAAACTTCTAACACCTTTTACAGAGATGGGTGGTGGAAGCTTTTCTATTACCTCAACTTTAGCTCTATCAACCTCAATACCTTTCTCTGAAATTCGATGACCTAACACTATACCTTCTTTCACCATGAAATGACACTTCTCCCAATTCAGCACCAAGTTGCAGTCTTCACATTTTTAAGCACCTCGGCCAGATGACCTAGACAATGATCAAAAGAATCACCTACAACTGAAAAATCATCCATGAACACTTCAATAGTATCCTCCACCATATCAGAAAATATCGACATCATACACCGCTCGAAGGTTGTTCGAGCATTGCACAACCCGAATGGCATCCGTTTGAAAGCAAAAAGTCCCATATGGGCAGGTGAAGGTGGTCTTCTCTTGGTCTTGTAGAGCTATAGAAATTTGATTGTAGCCCGAACACCCATCAAGAAAACAATACCAACCCTTTCCTGCAAGTCTATCCAACATCTGGTCCATGAATGGCATGGGAAAGTGATCCTTTTCAGTCCATGCATTCAACTTCCGGTAATCCATACAAACTCTCCATCCAGTAACGGGCCTCATTGGAACAAGCTCATTTTTTTCATTTGAAACCACAGTCATACCTCCCTTTTTAGGCACACACTGCACAGGACATACCCAACTACTATCTGCAATGGGGTAGATGACTCCTGCATCCAGCCACTTTATGATCTCCTTTTTAACTACCTCTTGCATCGGTGGATTTAATCTTCTCTGGTGCTCAATACTGGGCTTATGATCTGGCATGAGCTGGATTTTGTTAGAGCAAATACCGGGGGGGATCCCAATAATATCTGCAATAGTCCACCCAATAGCTCGCTTGAACCTCTTTAATACAGTCACCAAGCACTCTACTTGCCTTGCATTCAAATCTGCTGCAATGATGACCGGCAAAGTATTCTCTTCGCCTAAGTATACATACCTCAAGTGCGGTGGTAGAGCCTTAAGCTTCAATTTCGGTGCCTCCACAATAGATGGTCTTGTGGGTGGTGACTCTTGATTCTTCATGTCTAGCTCATACTTCTTTGGTTTGGATCGGTATTCACACTTATCAAGTGCGGCTATCAACTCATCATACTCTTCAATACCATCACTATCGAAATTCATCACGATTGCTGCTAGTGCCTCAACACCTAGTCGCTCTTCAATTTGCACTTCTGACCCACTCTCCACTCTGTAAGTTATAGCAGATACTGTTTTGAGCTCACCATTCTGCTTCATGGACCTACATATATTGAAAGTTGCTTCTTCATTGTTCAGTCTGAACTTCATCTGTCCCTTTTCCATATCAACCAACGCACGCCCTGTGGCAAGAAATGGTCTCCCAAGGATGATGGGGACCTCAAAATCAACCTCACAGTCAAGAATCACAAAATCTGTCGGAAAGATGAAAGACTCTACTTTCACTAGCACATCACGGAGCACACCTATGGGCCTCTTCACAGTCCGATCAGCCATAAGTAACCGCATTGCAGTAGACTTTGGGTCCCCCAGACCCAACTTCTTGTAAATAGACAAAGGCATGAGGTTGATGCTAGCACCAAGATCACACAATGTTTTAGCAAAGTGTAACAACCCTATAGTACATGGGATCGTGAAAGCACCAGGGTCTTCCTTCTTCTGCACCGGAGATCTTGTAGCAATAGCACTACAATGCTGCAATCTATCATCATCTTCAAAACTCACAGACCTTTTCTTTGTCACCATATCTTTCATAAACTTTGCATACCCAGACATTTGCTCCAAGTCTTCTATCAAAGGGACATTGATAGAAAGCTGCTTCAACATAGTGATAAACCTGCGATATTTAAAATCTTCAGTCTTCTTCACTAACCTTTGTGGAAAAGGTGGTGGAGGTCTAGGTATGGGGACCAGTTTCTGAGATATCTCCGCTTTTTGCTCTGTCGCAGTCTCAGACTCCTCTCTAACTTCCACCATATCATATTCTTTTCTAATCTCAGTATCCACCACATACGGCATAGGTGGATCTATGATTTGCTTACCCCCTCGAGTAGTAATTGCCATACAATGACCATCATTCTTTGGATTCTGGATGGTGTTGCTTGGAAGAGTGCCAGGTTGACGCGGGTTAACTATAGTAGACAAATAAGTCATCTGCTGCTCTAGATTCTTTATTGACACTGCATGGGCATCAACCTTTTGTCCAATACCAGATAAGTCATTTCTCATCTCCTTCACATTCTCATCAGTTGCATCAAACCTTCTCATCATCTTCTGCATCATGTCTTCAATACGCGCCATATTACCTGCAGCTTCCCTAGCACCAGATTCCCGATTTTGAGGGGGAACATAGGGTCCAACCCGATCGTTTTTGCTGCCATAGTTGTTCCTGTTGTAGTTGTTGTCACGATTGAAGTTCTCATCCCGGACATAGTGACCCTCTCGGTTGTAATTTCCATAGTTCTGACCTTGGCGCCAATTTTCCGTGTTGGATCCTTGGGCATTTGGTCGAAAACCCCCCGTCTGATCATTCACTGCATAAGTGTCCTCTTCATAGTAACACTCCTCAACTGGTGGTGTAGTTCTAGTTAAGTAGTTTACAGCATTTACCTTTTCTGCTCCTCCGCTCACATACTTCATTACCAACCCCAACTCTGTCCTCATCTGAGCCATCTCCTCACAAATATCATCTGTAAAGTTGACAGTTGCATTATGAACGACAAATGTGTTTCTCCCAGTATCTGACCTCCTAGTGCTCCATGCTTTATTGTTGCGAGAGATCCTCTCCAATTTTTCAGCAATCTGTGCATATGTACAATCACCATATGAACCTCCAGCAATAGTGTCAAGAACTGCTTTATTGTTAACATCCTGTCCTCGATAGAAATATTCCTTCAGCAACTCATCATCAATACGGTGATTTGGAACACCTCTTACAAATGCAGTGAATCTGTCCCAAGAGCTGCTCACAGACTCCCCAGGTAATGCTACAAAATTGGTGACCATATCTTTGTGATTGAGCTTCTTGGACACTGGATAGTACTTCGCTCGGAACACGTCCGCCAATTGGTCCCATGTAAATATTGAGTTATAAGGAAGCTCAGTGAACCATACTGCAGCATCGCCTGTCAGTGACAGAGAAAATACTCGTAATCCAATGACATCCAAATCCAGGTCTGGTCTACCTACACAAATTTTGCAAAGCTGAGAATAAGCCTCTTGCTGTAAGCATCTGCATCAAACTACTAGTCACCACAAATGTGTGCCCTGGAGGTAAAGGGGGTAAGACAATAGGTCCATCAGAGCTTTCTATATTCATGTTGCCCCGATAGTTGTCATATTGTCGTGGGCCTAGTGGATCTTGCGCCCTTAGCGCGTCCCCCAATCGATTTTCAGCTGGAACCTGGTTGTCCCCACCAACTACCCTTAACTCAACTGCCTCATCTAGATTTCCTTCGATAGAATCAATCGGGTCTCTTGGATTATTCATTCTTCGCAAGGTGCGGTTCAGCTCTGGATCGTACGGAGTAAGCGGTTCACCCTGGCTCCGTGTACTTGGCATACACTAGAGTCAGAACCTGAGAGAGACAAAAACAAAGAAAAAAAGTAAAATTAGGAAATATTTGACTAACGTTCAATAATGTAGTTAAAATAAATCTAAAATCCAAATTCCCCGGCAGCGGCGCCAAAATTTGATACGCTCAAATTACACCTCCCTACAGAAGTATAAGCGATCGTTATCAAGTAAAGAACCCAACTTGTAGGTTGGAATCGATCCCACGAGGAAAATGGTTTAGACTTTACTTTAACCAACAATTATATTCAATTAGTCAAATTATTTCCAGAAACACGTAATTAAAGGGGGTTTGTGCTTGTGTGAAACAAATAGTAAGAACTTAATAAGTAATCAGTAATCAAAACTCAACTTTGGTTGTTATCAAGATAAGAGAAATAACTAGGGTATACGTGTTCCCCACAAGCTCATAACGAAATAGTCCTAGTAACAACAATCCTTTCCTAGTGTATTACATGCAAAGTGATAAGTTAGGTATCTCTAAATCCTTGGTCCGGCATCTAGAGAATTTTACCCCGCACCTTGGTTCAGCTACGTGTATATAATTTACTAACCCTTACCTTTACCTCATATTAGACATCATAATCGATGTTTGGCTTAGTTATTACTTCGCACCAATCGACACTAGCCTATTAGATAGTATCACACTAAATCTATGTTGATAATTCTTTTCTTATTGATTACCTCCTTGGTCCGACAAGTAGCAACAAGGCGAGTTCTAACGCATGCACTCGTTAAAAAGACTTCTAAACGAAAGAATTATCAATACATGCAAAACACTATTCAATAATTGCTTATTTACTATTCCTACTTTGTTAATCGCTCATGGTTCCCACAACCCTAGTTGTGGATTTAGTTACCCATATTAGCAAGAACACAATTCATAGTATTAGATGAAGAAATCATGAACTTACGTAAAGAGAATAATAAACCCAGAAATTTAACTTGAATTGCAAAGCCAAAATCTTCAAAACGAACTTAGGAAATCAATAATTGCTAGAGTTGCAAATTAATCTCCAAAGTCACAAAGTAAAACTAGAATAATAATGTCTAACCCCCAAAAACGAGGTTTACATGCCCTATTTATAGAAAAACAAATCCTAAATAAAAAGGGAAACAAATTAAGGAAAGTTTGTTCAGGCACGCGTCTTCATTCCACGAGACTGACTTACGGACCGTCGATGGATCTACGGTCCGTAAGTCCCTTCCGTCAGCCAGGACTTAGAAAATATTTCAGCTTCCAAAAATCAGCTTCTCTGAATCAAACGACGGTCTTGCAGTACGGACCGTTGATCGATCTACGGTCTGTCAATCCCCTCCGTAGCTCCGCACTTAGAATCTCCAAAAATCAGGTACTGGAACCCTCGCAGTCTCATTCTACTGATCGATCAGGACGGTCCGTAGATCAATGGCCACCGTGGTTCCACTCTTGGTCAAATTTCCCTGATTTGTCATCCATACCTTGCCTGCTGATCTACGGTCATCACCTACGGACCGTCAATGGACCTACGGTCCGTAGATCACCTCCGTGAATGCCCGTTTTCTGCATTTTCTCAGCTGTCTCCATACTTCTGTGCCTGAACATCTTTCCTGCAAAAATACAATAAAATACATAAAACCAATACAAAAAGGCCCTAAACACACACAACTTGTAAGTGAAATGTATTAGAAATACAGTAGACTCACGGTATATCAATCGGCGACGCGCCGACTGCTTCATTTCATCGCCAACTTGACCTTTTCCTTCAGGGCTCAGCACACTGGAACAAAAGGCGATCTCCAGGCCCATCGACGATTCGCCAACTGGGCTCGGCGATCTTCAGGCCTTCATTTTTCTTTCTTTTCAGCCGCCTTGTTCCTTCTTGCCAAGTAGTGTCCATGCTTTGCCTCAAACTCTAAATACCTGAAACTTAAGGATTTTCATCAGATATTGAGACAAAATATGTATTTGAGGACACTAATTCTATCAAAATATAGCCCTAAATGAGTCCAAATTGTGGACTCATCAACACCCCCAACTTAAAGTTTTACTTGTCCTCAAGTAAAACTCAAGTTCGGCAGTCTAAAAAGGATGTCTCAAATAGTGCTACTCAAGACTCAACCATGAATGTACACAACAAGGCTGAACTTACTCATGCATGAATCAATTGTATACTCAAAGACTCAAGTTGTGACACACCATTATCAAAGATTCTCGAGCTCACTATATTGGCTTCAAATGCAAGTTTGAGCTCAACAAAAGTATTCGAATGCCCTCACACAAAGAATGATTCCATATTCACACACAATGGTTTAATCATTTAAAATTCTGGAATCAAATGCAACGCTCACTATGACAATGAAGAACACCATGCATGTTTTCACCCATAGATTTACTCGTATTTTCCAATCATCAATTGTTTTAGCTCACTCAAGATCAAAAAGGTCTTTTCAAGGCTTGTAACAGGGTTGAGTGCAAAGGTATGGCCATTTAGGCCAGTGACTTTCATCCTCATTAAATGTGGTGCTCACAACACTCCCTTTCCTCTTCTTTCATCATTTTCTTTAGTGCTCATAAGTCATCCCATTATTCATATTCCATGGATTGTTTGGAACCCCATTCCTCTTTTTTGTTTTTTACATTTCTCATAACTTTATTTCACAACTTTTTCTTTTTCTTTTTCTTTTCTTTTTTCTCTTTTTTTTTTGTATGGAGGGGTTCCATTTTTCTCAGTTAAAGGGGACTTTTCTTGCACTTCTTGACTTGCCTTCTCTTTTCACCACACCCCCAACTTAGGCTTTTGGTCTAAGTTGTCTATTCAATCAACCACAAATCAAGAGGATTATAGGTAGTGGATTAAGAAAGGTCATGTTTTCATCAAGTTTCTTCCAAAGAAAGGTAAGGCTTAAGGGTTATTCAAAAGAGGTTCACACACTCACAAGGTAGGCGACAAAAGTGGTATGTGACAAATAGGCTCACACTCTTTGAAGTTGCCTAAGATCATATCAAGAGATAGCCTTACTTAGTCGACCGAACCAATAGGGCAAATTCTAGGTGTTATCATGCATGGTTCACAGTAAGCTCATCACACAACGCATCGACACCAAAGTCAAGCAAGCCTCAACACTATCACTAGTGTGCAACGTTCATTGCAAGAGAATTAATTTGATACTTGGCTAGTCACAACGAGATGCAAAGAGTTCACATATTGACTATGTAACTTCACTTGGTCTCATCGTAGCTGCATATTCATGTTCGTTCGATTATGAGCACTATTCAAGTCATCGATATTGATCAAACCTAAAACTAAAATTTGCTAAAGAACAGCCACATTCCATACGGAAGGGGTGGCAACAATTTGCAAAAAAAATTAGGAAGGGTCTAAAATTCATTTTCAATTTAAAATCGAGGAGCCATAAGCTCAAATATCCACAAGAAGCAGTGTAAAACACAACATTATGACTCACAACCCAACAAGAATATAACACACAAATGTGGGCCACACCCCACCACAATTAAAAAAACATTTGTCCTCAAATGCTTCTAACATAATATCCAAAATTTAAAATGAAGAAAAACAGAGAGGGAGGTAAAGAAGGGATCCTGTCTAAGCAGTCGCTCCATCTATCTATGTATTAGTGACTGGGGTATCAGTTTGGCCTGTACTCTGGCTCACACTAGAAGGACCAACTCTACTAGAGACAACAAAATGTGTGTTTGCCTTGGAAGCCTGTATAGCCTCATCTATCATAATTACTTCAACTCTATCAGGTCCTCATCTGTAGGATCCACAGTTTCCTCGAGCATTTCCTCATTTATCACTGCCTCCAACTCAGGTTTAGCTGCCTGCTCAATTTTATAGTCATTTTTGGCACATTTGGGATCTCTACCATTCCAAAGACTATGGACATATCGATGGCCTTCAACTAATCCACATCAGTCCCTAGAGCAGTAATAGCGGACTTTAATGTTGTCACCTCTTCTGTGGCCCCGTGGTCACGCTCACACATTGCTATTCTAGCCTCAAGGGCATCAATTGTAGCTCTCATCGATGTCACAACATTAGTCAGGGCAGTCTGAATCATGCCTGGAATGGAGGTTTCTAGGTTGGCAGCCCAACGATCAGCAGACTGGGCAAGCTGTCCCATCTAGATCAATGATGCCTGAGTGATCGGCGCACGGGATGCATCGACAGCAGTAGGTTTGGGCGGTAACGCGACAATAGAAGAACCTGGAGTGTCATCAAGAGTGGCAGTGGAATTAGATATACCTAAAGGCCCAAGGGCCGGAGTAGGCGAAAATGTCTCTGCAGGTATGGATTCAGTGTCTATGGCTTCCTTCTACTTCTTCTCCGTCTGATCCTTAAGATATTCGGCTTCGATCCTTTGGATATCAGTAGAGGATGTGGGCATCACTTCCACATCCTTCTTGGCATCTCGAGGTACCCGAGCTCATTTGCACAGTTCTGTGATCAATACTGGGAATGGAAGTGAGGTCTGGTGCTACCTTGCACGCATGAGTATCTCAGAAGCAATGATCCATCCCAGGTTCAACTTTGTTCCCTTGATGAGGCAACCTAAGTAGACTGCTTTTGCGTGGCGAAGGATAGATTCATTCTGTGAAGGCATGACTGTGCTCCTGTGTAAGCAGTCGCTCTATCTGTGGAGAGATGCTTCTCCTCAAGAATTGTCCTTAATCCCTTCGTCTTTAATCTATTCATTGACTTTGGAGAAGGGCCCTATATTGGGGGTGCAAGCACTAGCTGTGGTACTGGGGGAGTAGGAGTGGTAGGTGGAGGATTCCTGATCTTAGATTGATCGTTCAACTTCATAGATCGCAGTTCAGCCCTCTTTGCTATTATCATCTCATCATCACTAGAGGTTGCACTTTGGTTTTCCTGTTGTTCATCCTCACTCTCTGAAGCAATGATGTAAGTGTCATATATGCCTTCGCTGTTGGAGCTGACTTCTAAAGAAGCAAGTGCCTTTCCTTTTCTTTTTCCCTTCCACCAGTTGTCAAAAGTTTTGTAGCCGGTCCTTTTGTTACAGTTGTACCCTCATTGATTTTAATCCCTTTTGCCTTATTGCGGGGTGGCATATTTCTACCCGTGACTTTGGGTCTAGCCATGTTTACAATACATCAGGAACAAGTTAGAAACAATTCAATCAGAAGTGCAGACAATTAGTAGCGGATAGATTCGCCGAACTAATCGGTGAATCACCGAATCTCTTTGGCGAACTGTATTGGGCTTGCCGAATGGATTGGCTCAAAAGTTTTCGCAAGTCATCCATGAGAGGGCCCTTTCAGCAAATCGCTGACTACTTTCGGCGAGCAAGGGTTTGTCCGCCGAAAGTTACAGTGCAACAAGGGTTCAGAGATGCAGACAAAGGGCGATCAAAATTACCTTTGGCGAGTCACTGAGTGCTCTAGGCAACCTCAGGTTTCTTGCCGAAAGTTAGAGACTTCAACTACTCATTTAGCATAAAATTAAAGGTGAGATAAGGGCATTAGGTGAATCGCCAAGTGGTTTGGCAAGCTTGACCCAGCTCGCTAAACTACCCAACATGCCTACCTTCAACCCACTTTCACGAATTCGACCCCACAACCCCCGAAACAAAATTAACAATTGCACTAGTGAAATTAAACTAAGACCCACGACACTCATCATCCCGGGATACTCAGATTTCTCCCAATTCCACCAAACTATACAACATGCAAGCACAACCACATAAAATTTAAATCACTTCAACGCACAGGCATATGGGATTTAAAATTAAAATAGGAATTTAAACGATCAGATCTTATCAGAGAGGCACAACACGTGAAAATACGATCAAATTATTTGCATACGAGAACGAATAAAATTAGTTTCGGGGTTCATAAGACTAACCTTATTTGCCGATTAAAATGATATTTGAAGTGCTAGGCGGCAATGTAATCCAACTCCAAGCACAAATCGACGACCAAAATACTTGGAATGCAAAAGTATTGATAATACTTACTAGGGGCGATTTTGCGAAGTTTGAAATCGGGGAAAAGTGAAGACTTCAAAACTTTTAAACATTTGTCTATTAATACCCATCCAGTTCGCTTCCGTTTGGCGACATTAGTCGCAACTACCAATCCACTCAGCGACGTACAGAGTTATTACTTACTTCGTCGAGTTTTACAGGACTTCCAGTCAAAGTAAGGGGCCAAACGGCGGTCTCCATTGGGATCGCCAACCTAATTGGCGATGTGCTGAATGGAACACTTTCTCGCCAACCTGCACCTATCAATACTTTTGACACTCAAACCTACAACATCAACACACCATTATTTCTAAACAAAATTAAAGCATTTAAGGGTTTTGGGTTGCCTCCCAAACAACGCCTTAGTTAACGTCGTGGCACGACGCGAGTTAACACCTAAACTTCACTTTTGGGGTTAGCCAAAACATCACTTGGCAACCCCCTGCTTTGTGCCAGATGGAGATGAGGCATTACATGACCCGTAAGGTTCTCGAGTAGCTGAATGGATCTGGAATGAGAACCAAACATCTGTTTCATCAATTTGATGCTCTCCTTCACTACTTCCAGCACCCTACCATGCTCACTTACCTTGTTGAAAAAGATTGAGAGCATTCCCTCAACATGTTTACCCTCATTGTCCTTGGGCTTTCTTCGCTCATGAGGGGGAACGTATATGTCCTTCCTTTTGCATTGGACTTCAATCTCCACTATCTTTTTGGCCAACTCATCCATCTGAGTCATCAATGCAGCCAACATGAAGTCCTTTTCTACTTCTTGGTTTGCTTTAGCCATGTGATCAAGCATGTGGGCTACTATCGCATAGGGCTGATGTGTAATACCACTCGGAATGAGTCGGTCAGCTAATGATTTATTTTTGGGACCAAGACTTCTGCAGAAGCAGTCCAGGAGGACTATATCGGGAATTTCATGAGTGGGGCATCAAATCATAAGAGATTTAAACCTTGCCCATGCCTCATGAATCCGTTCACCTTCCAATTGTTTGAAAGTTAGAATACGATCCCTGAACATCATTACTTCTAATGGAGGAAACTCCATTTTCTCATGAGTACTGCTTAACATACTCACCTCCTCTGTTTTAAAGCTCAAACAAACAAAATACAAACTACAAATTAGGTAAGTAAAACTACAACTAACAAGAACGAAAATCCTACTTAACTAAAAATTCTCAAATAACACCACTCCCCAGCAGCGCCGCCATTTTGATATTCGATGTAATTAACTGACACTATTTCGGTTCAAGTGCCAAAAGATCGCGTGTAGTGATATAACACAACCAAGGGTTGGGATTGTTCTCACAGGGAGTGGTTTTGAGAATTAGTAGAAAAATAAAATCAAGTTCTAATTAGTCATAACTATAGATATTAACGAATAAAAACATACTAAATCTAAGGAGTAACGCAAGCGTCAATTATCAATGGGGTTTGTATTAATTAACAACTGAAAAAGAGTAAAAATGTAAGGAAACGAGATATGGAGATGGGATTCTTGGGATGTGATAGGAATACGGGTTAAACTAGACTATCAGGTACATGCTTTTGATAGTAAATTGTTGAACATTTGTGACTAGGCTAGACTATAGTGGGGGTAAATTCTCTCTCGAGCAACTTACCCGAATCAACTCGATTTCTCTCGAACACTGAGTTACCGCATTAAGGATAGCCTCTGCCTTAGCCCATTCACTCTCTCGAGTTGAATGTGTGGGAGAAGGACTAGGATTCACTCTCTCGAGCTGAACCCATGTCGACCCAATACCACCGGCTATCAATTTAGTAGTCTTAGTTTTGCCACCTCTCTCTCTCGAGCAAGCCAAAAACGCTAAGATGAAATCGTATTTTCAACTACAATCTTATTAAGTTCATACACAACTACTAAAAAAAATCACATTTAAACAACAAACAAACCATCAACAAGCAAGACCCAATAGATAATTTAACTCATATTCACAAAATCACACCCCAAGAATTGGGGTTTTAGCTAGAAATGTAAAAGAGATAAAAATTTATACCAATATCAGTTTCCATCAACTGGGTATGAAGACTTAAGTCTTAAAACATGTCAAAAGTGAAGAATCTTTAAGACCCACATCCAATTTCTTGGAATTGAAACCCTTTGAAACTTCAAGGTCTTAGAACAAAGTCTCCAAAACCTTCTAAAACTTAAACTCTCTAAAAAACTGTAAAAAGTTCGAATAATAGAAGTGATATGATATGATATGATAAACAAGTATTTATAGTGTTTGAAAATTTTTGCTGCGGAGAACCATTCGGCATAGTTTGTTGGGATCGCCGATATGCTCGGCGATCCGCCTTTTGGTCAATTTCATCGCCTTCCTGCTTTAGTCTTCAGCCTTTTCGCGTTTTGAGTGATTGGGCGATATGGTACTGTTTCGCAGAACTGATCAGCGACACGCCGACTACTCCATTTCATCGCCAACTTGACCTTTTCCTTCAAGGCTCAGAACACTGGAACAAAAGGCAATCTCCAGGCCCATCGGCGACTCGCCAACTGGGCTAGGCGATCTTCAGGCCTTCATTTCTTCGTTCTTTTTAGCCACCTTGTTCCTTCTTGCCAAATAGTGTCCATGCTTTGCCTCAAACTCTAAATACCTGAAACTTAAGGATTTTCATCAGATATTGAGACAAAATATGCATTTGAGGACACTAATTCTAACAAAATATAGCCCTAAATGAGTCCAAATTGTAGATTCATCAACATTAGTGAACAAAAATAGTGAAATAAAAAAAGATGCGAATATAGGGAGACGAGATTCTTGGGATGTGATAGGAATATGGGATAAGCTACACAATCAGGTAAATGCTATTGATAGTCAATTACTGAACATTTGTAACTAGGCTAGACTTTAGTGGGGGCAAATTCTCTTTCGAGCAACTTACCCCAAATCAACTTGGTTTCTCTCGAACACTGAGTTGCCGCTTTTAAGCACAGCCTCCACCTTAGCCCATTCACTCTCTCCAGTTGAATGTGTGGGAAAAGGTCTAGGATTCACTCTCTCGAGTTGAACCCACGATGAACCAATAACCACCGGCGATTGATTTAGTAGTCTTAGTTTTAAAAGCTCTCTCTCGAGCAATGCAAAAACACTAAGATGAAATCGTATTTGCAACTACAATCCCATTAAGTTCAAACACAACTACTGAACGAAATCACATTTAAACAACAAATAGACTAACAATAAGCAATACCCAATAGGAAATTTAACCCATATTCACAAAATCACACCCTAAGAATTGGGGTTTTAGCTAGACATATAAAAGAGACAAAAATTTATACCAATATCAGTTTCCATCAATTGGGTATGAAAAATTAAGTCTTAAAACACGTCAAGTGAAGAATCTTCGAGACCCACGCCGAATTTCTTGGAATTAGAAGTCTTCAAATCTTCAAGGGCTAAGAAAAAATGTTCTCTACTTGAAAACTTAGAAAATAAAATGTTGTATATGAAATGGCATACTAAGATAAAATTGAAACTAGTATTTATAATTGTCAAAAAATGTGTTGCGAAGGATCACTCGACGCAGTTAGTCGGGATGAATATTGCACTCGACGATCCGCCCTTTGGTCTGCTTCATCGCCGTTCAGCTTTTGCCTTCAGCATCTTCGGGTTCTGGATCATTGGGCGATATAGTACTTCTTCGCAGAACTGTTTGGTGACGCATCGACTGCTTCTTTTCCTCGCCGACTTGATCTTTTCCTTCAGGGCTCAGCACACTGGAACATTAGTCGAGATTAGGGCCATTCGGTGACTCGCCTAACGCTTTAGGCGATCCTCAAGCCTTCTTTTCTTCATCTTTTCTGCCGTCTTGTTCCTTTTTGCCAAGTAGTCTCCATGTTTTGCCTCAAACTCCAAATACCTGAAACTTAAGGATTTACATCAGTTATTGATACAAAATATGAATTTGAGGACAATAATTCTATTAAAATCAATCCCTAAATGAGTCCAAATTATGGACTCATTAGCTTGCTCGAGAGAGAGGTTGTAAAACCAAAACTACTGAATCGATGGTCTGTAGTTATTGGGTTGTCGTGGGTTCAGCTCGAGAGAGTGAATCCTAAACCCTCTCCCACACATTTAGCTTGAGAGAGTGAATGGACTAAGGTGAAGGTTGTTCTTCATTGTCGCTTATTGGTGTTCGAGAGAAACCGATTTGATTCAGGATAAATTGTTCGAGAGAAAGTTTACCCCCACTATAGTCTAGCTTAGTTACCAATTTAAAGCGATTTACTATCAATAGCAATTACCCGGTTGTTTACCTTAGCCCATAATCCTATCACATCCCAAGAATCTCGTCTCCATATTCATACTTTCGTATTAATTGTTGTTTTTAGTTGCTAGTTGACTACCAACCCCCCCTTCTTTTGATACTTGACACTTGTGTCTTCCTTTAATTTATCATGTTTTTCTTCGTAAATGTTTATAGCTATAATTGACTTGAACACATTTATATTTTTCTATTGATTCCCAATTACGAACCGCTCCTTTGGGACTCGACCCCAACTCACTAGTTGGGTTATATTACTACTCACGATCGTTGACACTTGAACTGGAAGTAGTGTGCTGATACGTGAAATCAACTATCAAAACTAGATATGGACTGCTTAAATCTGTCTGAAATGATGAAACTAGACACACCATGCAAATGGACTATCTTCTGAATGTAAGTTCTAACCAAAATTTTTGCATGTATGAAGTCTAAATCGACCCAAAGTAAGCTTATTCAATCATTTTATCCCTGATAGGTCAAATATCACTGATCTTACTCAAAGTCTTTGTTAATCCTAACACAAAATCCATAGATATTCACTCCAAATCTCACTAATGTATAGACATCTTCTTAGTCTCACCACCTAGTCTCTAGTGCTTATACTTTATATACTGGCAGTTCAAACATCGAGAGGTATACTCTACAATGTCCCTTTCCATTTGATATCACTAATAATTTTTTGAATCACAATATATTTTTGCTACTCCTCAATGAATAGATTATTTAGAGTTATAAGTCTCTTTCATAATTATCTTGGTCAAATCACTAACTCCTAAAAGACAAATATGATTCTTCATTCTTAAAACACATTTTGAATTTTAAAATTTCCTCGTTATAGTCATCATTAACAGCTTGTCTTGAACTATATTTATTTTCTAAACTTCAAAATGTCTAGCCTTGATATGATCCACTAGAAGAGAGTGTACCTCTATATAAGCAACAATCCTATCAGGATTCAAAATATCAAGTCTCATAAATCTATTATCCAAGTATTGAACATTTATTCCACTTGCAACATAATCAAGCTCTCCATACTTACTAATTTCTGACTCAACGCATTTGCTACTATATTTGTCTTGCTTAGGTAATATAAGACAGTAATGTCATAATCCTTAAGCAGCCATAACCATCTCCTCCACCTCAAATCTTGATCTCTGTAACTAAAAATATATTAAATAATGTGATAATATGTGGACACCTCAACGTGCTCTCCATGTAAATAATGTCTCTAAATTTTCAGAGCAAAATTTATTACTATCAACTCTAAATAATGAGTAGGGTAGTTATTTTCCTAGACATTCAACTGTCTCAAAATATACTTTATTACCTTATCTTTATACATCAAAACATTTTCAAGATCAACTGTGAATCATTATAATACTTTGTGAACTCTTCATCTTTCATTGGTAAGGTCAAAATTGAGTCTGAAGTCAACAAGGTCTTATAATTTTGAAAGTTAGCCTCACCCTATTAGATCATTAGAAAGTTAAATTCTTCTAAGTTATTTTTGTCAATAGAGACACAATAAAAGAGAAGTCATTAGAATTCCATCTGTAGTAACTAGTCAAACACACAGAACTCTTGATCATTATAGATAAGATAAACCTAGTCCAAGATCTAACTGTCTCAATACTCTACAAATCTACCATATTATCATCTTTAGTTAGAGCATGCCCAAAAATATCACAAAACTTAGATAGAACTCACACTTAGAAAACTTTACATAAGGTCACTCTTTTTTTTCAAATTTTGAAGTATAATTCTTAAATGCTACTCATGATCCCCTCTACTGTGAGGATAGATCAAAATATCAATAATGTAGACTATAGCAAATAAATTTCAAATAAATCATAGCATCCTATTCATCAATTCCATAAAAAAAAGTTGATGGGGAGTTAGTCATCCTAAATCATAATAAAGAGCTTATATTGTCAAGAGGTGTTGAAGGCTATCTTGAAGATATCCTTCGCCCTAACCGTGAATCGATATTAATCAACTCTCAATTCAATCTTAGAGGTTACCAAAACTCATAAATAAGTCTTCAACACACGAATTATGATACTTGTCCTTAATAATCACTTTGTTTAATTATTTATAGTTAGTGCACATTCTTGTGGTGTCATTCTTGTTTTTCACAATTATAATTAAAACAATTCAAGAAGAAATACTTGGTCTAACAAAAACACTCACTTAACAAATTTTGTTACTATTCATTTAATTATGTTGGACCATTCCAATTAAAATTGATAGAAAGTGGCTAAATTCTTGGTTCTAAGTCAATACCAAAATAAAAGCCATGATCGGGTAGAACACCTTCAGAAACTCTTTCACCACTTATACTAATTCTACAGGAGAAGTATCGATACTCATATCATGAACATAAGTCAAATAGGTGGGACATTCATTCCCAATCATACGTTGAGTCTTTGAAAATGATAACACCTTCTTCAAATAGAGGGTTGAGAAGGTCTTGTCACTTAAGATTAAGTGTACCCGACATATATAAGGTAACAATATTAAATTTCATAATATGGATGAATTCAATCTATACCCAATGTGATATCAACGTCTATCATATCCAAAATAATTAAGTATATCTACGTGTTTTATCCTATCAAATCAACAACTTAAGAGAGATGTAATCGATCCACCTCTAAGAATCATCTAAGGGTGTCTTAATATGTACAAACCTAGAAGGAGAGTCACAAAACATAATCAAAATCAAAATAAGGTACATAAAAGAAAATAGATTCATAATCAAAATAAAGCTACAAAAATCCAGAGCATACTGAACAATGCTTGTGACAACCTTGGTTACTCAAATAGAGTTAATTAGTTGTCGATATAATATATCCAACCACCAAAGTATTAGTCATACATTGTAGGGTGATTTGTTTTACCAGTGTACACACGTCTCTATGAATGTTTCCACATAGTTTCATAAGAGTATCCTTGCCCAAAAATCAAAAAAAAAATTCATTAATTTCAACTAATACTGTTGGTCCTCAATTCAATCTCTAAAAGACATCTCACAGCTTAAATGCGTCAATATCTACCATTTATTCACTACTGTAAATATCCTTGTTGATTGACACCTCAAGTTGGCTTCAGAATCTCATACAATATTATATTTAGTCCACGTCGTGACATCCCTCATAAGAAACTTTACCATTGTGATTATCGTTTTATCCAACTTAAATTATTTAAATTCTTCTTAGTATACCTCTACTCCAAAGGTCAGAAAGAAAGTCTTTCATACAAATCTTATAGCAAGCTCTACCATCTCATACTTCATCATAAATGATCACCTCTTATATTTTTGTTATTCCTCAACTTTTTGTTGTAGCCTGATCATGACAACAATGCTCTTATATAATTAATTGATCCTCCTAACATTACACTTATATTCATAGCATTCATATTATACCCTTCCAATATTAAATTATTGATCAATCAGTGATATATCTATACTATGAAATTGTCGTAATAAATACCAACAAAATTGAATTTTTTTGTATCAAAATCATAACTCGAGCAAGTCATTTTTTCTATTCCTGATCTTTTCAATTGAATTATTCAAAGTTGCAATGCTCATCACCTGGTCATTTTAGTAGCCATATCACAACATCTCATACTAAGCCATATAATATCATTAATATCGCTGACATATGAATTTGAGAACGTCTCATCACTATTAGTGAGAGAATGAAACAGTGCTTAAAATGAACCACATACGCACGATAGAGAATGAAAAAATAGAAGTCTCCTAAAGTCCCATAGCCTCTCAAAGATACGTAACGGACGTCTCCGCACCGATCCACAAGACTCTACTAGACTCAGCTCTTGTACTAGTGAGACCGATGAATCTAGGGCTCTAACACCAATTTGTCACGATCAACATTCACAAGTCGTGATGACACCTATGTTCCCAAATGATAGGTAAGTCAACCCAATACTTTTACCAATTCAATACTTTATTGATAATGGAAAAACTAAACGACAAGTAGAATATCCAACAACTAAGTCTTAATAAGTATTGAATGCGGAAAACTAAACTATCACCCAAGAGTTAGTGTCATAAGTACAAGAGCTTCTAAACTATGATGCAACTCTAGAACTAAATGACAAACCTAGACATAAGGAACATCCTGTCTAAATACTAAAATAAAATAATAACTAAAGACATGGAGGGACATTTGGGCCACGGAACAATCAAGTAGATCACCACAACTCCAGGATAACTCACACTCAACTCTGAAAGCTCCAAAAAATGTGCTCAAATTCAAAATCCAATCTACACCACAAAAGAGTGCAACAAGTATAGTATGAGTACAAAACCATGTGTACCTAGTATATCTCATAAACTGACAACAAAGAAGTAGTGACATGAGTATATAAGGAAATAATCTTTTAATTTTACAAATCCACAATATACTTATCAACAAAGTTTTCATCAATAGGGATAATCAAATGTCACGTAATGTGAAACATCAATAAAGAACATACTCAAACAAGAATGAAGGATGTAATGAGATACGACGCAATGCGACACTATGAAATTATATGCCTCAAATGTAAAGTACTATCTCTACTGTATATACATGATACTCCTAAAAAATACATCGAGAGTTTATGACCCATGAGGGACTCGTGAGGTCCATATACCATCACAGACGATCTCGACATGTCTGTGTGGACGATCTCAGTGCACTATCATAAAATCAAATAATCTCAGCATGGACATCTCCTCATGTCTGACTTATAATCCTAACATTTCACAATCCCCAGCACGGACGATCTCTACGTGCCCAATTTATACTCAATCTCATGACAATGCATATGCACAATACAGTTTCAATAAATGTAACACATCAGATTCAGAAAGAGAGAAAAAAATTAGTTTTCTTAAGCCTGATGTCAAGATTGACGACGCCATCCACTGACCGTGGGTGGAACGATGGTCCGTATGTGTGGCGTGGATTGCAAATTGAGGTTTTTCCAAAATTTTGAGTTTCAGTACTTTTTCAACAATCCACCAGGACGGTCCATCAATCAATGCACGAGCCATAAATAGGTTCCGTAGGTGAGTCCTAGACTTAGAGAAATTCTAGGGTCAAAAGTTGAGACCCACGATTAGGACCCACATCCCATCGTTAGGACCACGGCTCGTGGGTGGGTCCGGTCATTTGAGGTCCAAAAATATTGGTCTTTGAACACCAACCAGGACGGTTCGTGATTTGATCAACAAATTGTAGGTTGAGGTCGTCGGTAAGCTTGACAGTTATTTTATTAAGGGGTTTTGGGTATTTTTCTAATTATTCCAGCCTAATACTATGTCATTTTACCCTTCATCTAAAGTCCTATATAAGTATTTTAACCCCAAATTTCAACAATTGAAATCATTCTCTCAAATTCCTAAATGAAAAAGAAGTCTTCCTCTTCAAAATATCTCTCTCTAGAATGCTTGAAGAAGAAGGAGTCAACCTAGGATTTCAAGATAAGCCTCCAATTCCACCATTGAAGGCAAGATCTTGGCATAGAGGTATGATAGTTTTCATCCATGGATCCCTTTCCTCCATGGAGTTCCTAAATTATTTAATTTACAAAGTTAGAAATCCCCAATTGAGTTAGGGTTTTTCTTCCATGTCATGGGTTCCTTTAAATGTTGATTTACCTAATTGATTTATGAGCTTTTATGCATGAATTGATATAATCTCATGATTTTTAGATAAATCCCCACGAACCCATGTTTTCTAGATATTGATGATTGAAAGTGGGTTTTGAACTATGAAAGAATAATGATGAAAGTTTGCATGTTCTTATGGATCGAATTGATGAGATATGATGTAGATTGTTTTGATAATAAAAGCAAGCATATATGTTGTTATTGTGGTTAATTGTTGTGAATGGATTGCTCACATAACTACCTTATGCATGAATGTGAAAGGTTTTCTCACATAAATGATTCGAAGGTTGAAATGTCTTCTCACCTAAAATGAATCAAAGTTAAGGAGCTATTCTAATGAAACCTAGCTTGGATTTGTTACTTAATTGTACCTTTCCATGGATGACATATGACTTAGCTTGGATTGACAAGATTACATGCCTTCCATGGATAATAAAGACGAGTGAAGAAAATGACTATTCCATGGGATTACGCATAGCACCGATGTGATCTTGAGATGGAAGCTCTACCGTTAGTACATGTCGGGTTTCTAGTAGCAATCTCCTTATCCCATACCTATGTTCCCCTATAAGATGATTGTATTAGATAGCCATTAGCGAGTAGATCAACATTAGCTAGAAGTTTGTGGTCTTACATTGGCAAGTAGGACACCCCTTTTTGGTGTGGGGTAGACACCAGATTTCGTGTTGATAGCTCACACTATCTTATATGTTGGTTAAAGGTAAATCTCCCAAAATAATGAACTAATGTTACTTCAAGAAGCATCTTACATGTGTTTTAAGATAATGTCTATTTGCATTGACCATGTTTTATGACCTATGTCTTCTACCCCTTTTTATATCATGTTTTAGCTTGGTTATTGCATCTCATGAAGATATCACCTTTTAAGCATGTTTTCAAATATTTTATGCATGGCTATCATACTTGGTACATGTTTGTACTAACGCATACTATTGCCTACATTTTCCCAAGAGTAGGGTCTGACCTTACAGATTCACACTTCCGTGGCTAGAGATCTCATATAGAAGATTGAAGATTGGTGAGTCCTCTTATTCCGAGGACTGCGCTTTGGTTTCACTTTTGTCTTTACTTTCAATTTTGGAACTTGAAATACGGGCTACGCCCTGATCATTCTTATGTACTAGATAGCTTAGAGACGCTGTTTAGACTTTCACTTTTCTCTATAAAACTTTTATATGTTGAAAATTTCATTTAAATATCTTATATTCTATTATCTTGTATGATGAATGTTAAGTGGCTTGTATAGGGCCTCTTAGGGTCTTATACGCCATGTTATGCCTAGGGGCTACCTTGGGTTGTGACATACTTGGTAATCGGAGCACAGGGTTTAGAAAGATTTTAGAAAATCTCATAAGCCACACTGAGTAGAGTCATGTTCATGAGTGTGAAGCGCGCCACATTTATGAATGAGAGGCTATAAGATGTTTAGGAAACTCAACTTTTTTCATTACTCCAAAGCCCTGCGATAGAGTTTGACTCTATAATATCTCTCTCCTAATCCTTATCTGATGCTCTATCAGATATGGCCACTCGAAGGGCATGTACCAGAAGGAATACGGGAGAGAATGTAAATCAAGAGGCTCCTCCTGAAGCTCCTAAAGTTCCGGTCGACCCTTTAGCCGAGCAAGTGACTAATGTGAAGTTTAGAGTAACTTTTCAAGTGTTGGCTCAAGCCATGACGGGCAAAGACAATAGGGAGGTTTCGGCTCCCATGAACCCAAATGTGGGTACGAAGGCATCTAGATTAAGGGACTTCACTAGAATGAATCCTTAGAATTTTCATGGTCTAAGGTTCAAAAAGACCCTCAAGAGTTCATTGATAAGGTTTACATGTGGTGATAATGATCATGGGAATGACGCCGTTGGAAAAGGCGAAATCTTTCGCTTATCAACTTAAGGGTGTTGCTCAAATATGGTTTAACCAATGGAAAGAGGGGAGAATGTAAGATGTGGGTCCTCTTGATTGGTAAAAGTTGAAAATTGCTTTCCTTGATAGGTTCTTTCCCCTTGAGATGAGGGAGGCAAAGGTTCTCGAATTCATCAATCTTTGTCAAGGAAATATGAATGTGAAGGAATATGCTTTGAAGTTTACGCATTTGTCTAGATATGCTCCTACTATTGTTGTCGATCCTAGGGCAAGGATGAGTAAGTTCATTTCGGGAGTGTCCGAGAGGGTGGTTAAGGAATGTCGTACCGCTATGCTTATCAATGATATGGACATTTCTCGTCTCATGGTGCATACTCAACAAATTAAAGAGGAGAAACTTAAGGAAAGGTCTAGGGAGGCAAAGAGGGTTAAGACCGATGATGGTAACTTCACACACTCAAGGTCCGATGGACATGGTCGTTCTAAGTTTCGACAAATGTTTCTAGCCAAGGTTCATCCAATACTCCTCCTAAGTTCAACAAAGATAGGTGTCTAACCCTAAGCCTTAAGGAGGGAATAGTAGTGGATCTTTATTGCCTACGCCTACTTCTGCTAGGTGAGAAAGAAAGCACGAGGGTAAATGCTTAGCCGACACGGATGGTTGCTTTGGTTGTGGAAAGAATGGTCATAAGATGAAGGATTGTCCAATGCATGCAGCTAAAAGGAGAGAAGTAAACAAGCTCCGTCTAGTGGTTCGGGGTCTAGTGTCGCAAAGAAAAACTTATTCTATGCACGTCATACTTGTGGTGAACAAGAGGGTTCTCCCGATGTGGTTACCAGTATGTTGAAAGTCTTCCAACTTGATGTTTATGTGTTACTTGACCCGGTTCTACCTTGTCTTTGTGACACCATATGTGGCTAGGAGGTTTTGATATTCTTCCAGATGTATTGTTAGATCATTTTTCAATCTCTACTCTTGTTGGTTATTCTGTTGTGGCTAAGAGGGTTTATAGAAAGTGTCCCGTCTCCTTGTCCAATAGAGTCACTCATGTTGACCTTGTAAAGCTTGATATGCTAGATTTTAATGTCATCCTTGGTATGGATTGGTTGCATGCATGTTATGCTTCTATTGATTGTATAACCCGTGTAGTCAAGTTTCAGTTTCCAAATGAACCCGTCCTAGAGTGGAAAGGGGGAAATTTTATGCCTAAAGGTCATTCATTTCTTGTCTTAAAGCTAGAAAGATTATTTCGAAGGGTTGCATTTACCATCTAGTTAGGGTGATGGATATAGATTCTGAGACCCCTATTCTTGAGTTGGTCCCCGTTGAGTCTTAAGAATAAGTATCCTCTCCCAAGGGTAGATGATTTGTTTGACCAACTTCAAGGAGCAAGTTACTTCTCTAAGATTTACCTCCGATTGGGTTATCACTAATTGAGGGTGAAGAAAAATGACACTCCGAAGATAACCTTTCGAACTTGGTATGGTCATTATGAGTTTTTAGTAATGTCATTTGGTTTGACCAATGCTCCAGTGGCATTTATGGATTTGATGAATAGGGTGTTTAGACAATACCTTGATATGTTTGTGATTGTATTCATTAATGATATATTAATCTATTCAAGGAGTGAAGACGAGCATACCAATCAATTGAGGATTGTGTTGCAAGTCCTCAAGGACCAACAACTCTTTGCAAAGTTTAGCAAATGTGAGTTTTGGCTAAGGTCCGTGGCTTTTCTTAGGCATATTGTTTATGGTAAGGGTATCGAAGTAGATCCTAAGAGGATGGATGCGGTCAAGAGTTTGCCTAGACCTCTATCCCTTTCGAATATTAGAAGTTTCTTGCGTTTAGTCAGTTACTATAGAAGGTCTGTTGAAGGGTTCTCTTCGATTTCTTCTCTATTGACGACCTTGACTCAAAAGAAGGTTAAGTTTATATGGTCTGAAGCGTGTGAAAAGAGTTTTCAAGAATTGAAAGTTGGTCTCTATTTCCACTCCGGTGTTGACATTATCGGAAGGGACTGATGGTTTTGTTGTTTATTGTAATGCCTCAAGAATTGGACTAGGATGTGTACTTATGCAAAATGGGAAAGTCATTCCCTTTGCTTCAAGGCAACTTAAGATTCACAAGAAGAATTTTCTACCCATGACCTTGAACTAGCGACAGTTGTTTTTGCCTTAAAAATTTGGAGGCATTATTTTATGGTGTTCATGTAGATTTTTTTACCGACCACAAGAGTTTGCAATATGTGTTTAAATATAAAGATCTAAATCTTTGCAAAAGGAGGTGGCTTGACTTATTAAATGATTATGACATGACGCTTCTCTATCACCCCAGTAAGGTAAATGTGGTGGCGAATGCTCTTAGTCGATTATCGATGAGCAGTATTGCTCATATTGAGGGCAATAAGAAAGAATTACTTTGAGACGCTCATAGATTGGCCCGATTACCAATTGTGGTGTTATGGTTCATAATGGTTCGGAATCGTCTTTTGTGGCTGATGTGAAGGCCAAGCAAGGTCTTGCTCCGATTTTCGTTGAATTGAAGGAAATGGTGCTTAAAAAGTCTATGCTTTCTCCCAAGGGGGAAATGGTGTGCTTCGATACCAATGTCGTTTGTGTGTTCCTAATGTAGATGAATTGAGAGAATAGATCTTGTTAGAAGCCCATAGTTCTCGATATTCCATTCACTCGGGAGCCACCAAGATGTATTGTGACTTAAGGGAGATCTATTGGTGGAATGGGACGAAGAATGATATCGTGGAATTTGTGGCCAAGTGACCTAATTGTCAACAAGTGAAAGTTGAGCACCAAAAGCCGGGAGGTTTATCTCAAGATATTAGCATTTCTACTTGGAAGTGGGAAGATTTGAACATGGACTTCGTTGTTTGTTTACCTCGCACCCGGCGACAATATGAATCAATTTGGGTTATTATAGATCGAATGACGAAATTGACTCATTTCATTCCCGTCAAGGTTTCTCATTCAGCGGAGGACTATGTAAAGTTGTATCTGAGGAAAATGGTGAGGTTGCATGGAATGCCCTCATCCATTATCTCTGATCGTGATACTGATGAGTCCATGATTTGGATTCTTTTAGGGCTTTATTTTAATTGATTTCGTGTCCACAAATGCGTATTTTGTCCCAATAACTAATGTAAATCCTTGAGTTTCAGGTATTAAGAGTTAGAGACAAAACATGGACACTATGACCAAAAAGGAACAAGGCAGCTGAAAGAATGAAGAAAAGATGGCCTGAGGATCGCCGAAGCCATTGGGCGAGTCGCTGAATGGCCTTGGTCTCGACCAATGATCCAATGTACAAAGCCTTGAAGGACAAAATCAAATAGGCGATCGAAAGTTACAAAGCTTGAAGTTGCTGAAGGGCAATGCAGAAAGGTGATAAACCAGACCAAAGGACGGATCGTCAAGTGAATCGGTGATCTCGACAAACTGCGCCGAGTGATCCTTTGCAGCACAATTTTTGACAACTATAAATACCAGTTTGAAATTTTAGTCTAGTATCAAGTTTTATATTTTTCACAACTCAGTTTTAGAACATAGTTTTTGGGAGACATTGTTCTTGAGCTTTGAAGATTTAAAGGTTTACAATTCTGAGAAATTGGAAGTGGGTCTTGAAGAATCTTCATCCTTGACGTGTTTAAAGACATCTTCTATCGTACCCATTTGATGGAAACACTTTTTGGTATCAAATTCTATCTTTTTATCATGTCTAGCTAAAATCCCAATTCTTGGGTTGTGATTATGTGAATATGGGTTAAATTTACTGTTGGGTATTGCTCATTGATAGTCTATTTGCTGTTTAAATGTGATTTCGTTTAGTAGTTTTGTTCGAACTTAATGGGATTGTAGTTGCAAATACGATTTCATCTCCGTGTTTTTGGCTTGCTCGAGAGAGAGGTTTTAAAACCAAAACTTCTAAATCGATAGCCTGTGGTTATTGGGTCGTCGTGGGTTTAGCTCGAGAGAGTGAATCCTAGACCTTCTCCCACACATTCAGCTTGAGAGAGTGAATGGGCTAAGGCGAAGGTTGTGCTTAATTGCTGCAAATTGGTGTTCGAGAGAAACCGATTTGATTCGGGGTAAATTGTTCGAGAGAAAATTTTACCCCACTAAAGTTTAGCTTAGTACAAATGTTCAGTGATTTACTATCAATAGCCTTTACTTGATTGTTTATTTTAGCCCATATTCCTATCACATCCCAAGAATCCTGTCTTCCTAATTCGCATATTTATCTTCTTGCTATTTTTGTTTATCAGTTGAATACAACCCCCCCCATTGATAATTGAGATTCGTGTCACTTCTTGATTTAGTATGCTTTTACTCGTAAATATTTATAGTATGATTGACTAGAACATAATTTTACTTTTCTACATGATTCTCAACTACTAACTGCTCACTTGGGACTCGACCCCAACCCATTTGATTGGGTTATATTACTACACACAATCATTGACACTTGAATTAAAAGTTATGTCTTTGATTACGTCAAATATCAAAATGACGCCGCTGTCGGGGAGTGGTGTTACTTGAGAATTTTTAGTTAAGTTGGATTTTGTTCTTGTTAGTTATAGTGATACTTAATTAATTTTTTGTTTCGTTTTGCCTGTTTGTGTACTTTGAACAGGAAGTATGAGCGTAAACGGCAGCAATGGTAGCCAAGTAGGCCATCAAGACGACATCGGAAATCTCAACGATGTCAGCCAACCTCAAGCTAATGACCCCCATCTCATGGGTAGTATTGGTGGCATTCGTTTACCTCCGGCCGAAGGCAATGTGATGTTCCACATCACGAGTACTAAGTTGCAACTCTTGCAACTAAAAGGGCTTTTTAGTGGTTTGGCTCATGAGGATCCTCATGAGCACATTAGAAACTTTGTGGTTGTATGCGGACCATTCTCTTTCAAGAATATCTCCCAAGAATTGGTCCGATTGAGGTTGTTCCAGTTCTCATTGATGGGTGAGGCGTGCAAGTGGCTGGCTGAATTGCCATGTGAATCAATCACTTCGTGGGAGGAGTTGGTCATCGCATTTCAAGTGAGATTTTTCTCTCCCTCGAAGATGATGACCCTTCGGGACAACATTCAGAGCTTCAAGCGTCTAGAAAGTGAGCCTATCCATGAAACTTGGCTAGATTCAAAAAGTTGGGGCTTCAATGCCCAACCCATGGCTTGCCTAATAACGTGTTGCTGCAGTATTTTTACCGGAGTCTGGATTCGATAAATAAGGGTGTTGCTGACCAACCCTCTCCGGGAGGTTTGATGCAGCAACCTTATGTGATAGTTGCTCAGCTCTTGGATGGCATGACTACCATAAACAGGGTGTGGTATACCCATGAAGACCAAGTCTCCCCTCTCACGCTCAAGTTAACTAAGGAACAAATGGTGAAGGACCAAGAGAGGGACCAAAACATGGACAAGATCATGACACAACTTGATATTTTATCTAAAAATGTTATAGGAGCGGGTGCTTGAAGTGTCAATGTCGTGGGTGTCGGGTGTGCTAATCCGGATGAGTCCAAGTGTGAAGCCTTATATAATGAAGAGGTAAATTTCCTAGCCAACCAAGGCGGTGGCTATCGTTCAAACTACTCGAGGTAGGGTGCTAACCAAGGTTGGGCTAGGGATGAAGGTTGGAAAGATCAAGATCGTGAATGGAGGGACCGTAATCCGAATTGGAAGGATGGGGAGAAGGATAGGTATGTGCCTCCCCACAAGCGCCAAAAGCCAAAAGATTCGAAAGGTGGTCGGTCTGAGGATATGCTCTCTTATATACTTAACAAAATTGAAGGGTCAGACAAGATTTTAAAAGAAAATGAAAGAAGATGTGTCTACCCTTATCCAGACCGTCACCTTCCATTCAGTGTCGATCAAGCAGTTGGAGACCCAAATAGGTCATATATCGTCTCATCTCAGCAGGGGGCTTTGGCTAGTGATTCTAAGGCTAACCCCAAGAATGAGGTTCTAAGGTGGACTTGTATCGTGCCGTGACGTTAATTAAGGTGCTGCTTGGGAGGCAACCTAAGGCCCCTTATTGCTTTATTTTATTTTGATAAAATAATGGTGTGTTGATTGTGTAGGTGTAACTGTTCGAAAATTACAGATTGGCGAGCATCAGGTCCATTCAGTGGATCGCCAAGGAGGTCAGCGGCCCCGACCCAAACCACTGTCAGACTCAAGACAATTTTACCTTGGAGTCTCAAAACTAGGCGAGCACATGAAATTATTAGCGAATCGCCGATCATGTCGGTGATACGGACGGAGACTGCCATTTGGACTCCCACAATAACTGGAGGTCCTGTAATGTTCAACGAGGTGAATGAGTACTCATTGTGTCAGCGAGTGGCACTGCGAGCACGACTAATGTCGCTGGATGGGCGTGAACTAGACGGTTTTTCAGGCCAAACGTTTAAAAGTTTCAAATTCATTCACTTTCACTCACTTTTTTTATCTTCCCAAACTCACACCCACACTCTAGTTTCTATATTTCTTGCATTTTTAGAGTATTTTAGTTGTTGATTGGTGCTCGAATTTTGGATTACTTTGCCACCTAGCATTTCACTCTTCATTAATCAGCGTCAAAGGTTAGTTTTCTGAACCCCGAGATTATTTTATCAAAATTGTACTCATTTGCAATGATCTTATCGGGTTATCGTGTGCTGGGCCTCTCTGATAGAATTAGTATGTTTGAATGCCTGATTTAATTTGATAATCTTGCCCGTAATGTTTTAATTGTTGCAATCCCGTAGTCTTGTGCTTAAAATGAAGTAATTTTGTGGGCTTATGCTTGGGTGTTATGGGTCTGAGCTTAATTTAACTAATGTATTCTTTGATTTTATTTTCGGGGGTTCTGGGGTTGAATTCAAAAAGTTTGGTTGAAAATAGGCATGTTGGGCCATTTGGCAAGCTAGGTCGAGCTCGCTGAATCACTCGGCGGTTTGCCTAATGTCCCCATCTCGCCTTTAATTTCATGCTAAATGTGTTGTTGGGTTCTATAACTTTCAGCGAGAAGCCTAAAGTCACTGAAGGAACTCGGTGACTCACCAAAGGAACTCGATGACTCACCGAAGGAACTCGGTGACTCACCGAAAGTCTTCCTGATCACCCTTGTTTACACCCCTGAACCCTGTTTACACTGTAATTTTTGGCGGGCTAACCCTGTTCGCCGAAGCAATTCGGCGACCTGCCAACTATTTCGGTGAGTCTGTCTACGCCTAAATCTCTATGCTTTTGTTTGGATATTTCCTAACTTCTCCTCGAGGTTTTGCAGACATGACTAGATCTAAAGCAGCTGAAAGAATAATACCAGCCCAAGAGAAGACTAAGGGACTATGATAAATGAGGATGCAGCTATATCCAGAGGCAAAGCTACGCAATTTTCCACAAAGGGTGGGAAAGGCAAGGGCAAGAGGTCCACTTCTGACAGGAAGACCACTATCAGAGATCCTAATGTTCCTTCATGGGCTAGGGGATTCTATGCAGCTGTGCATGTCTTTCTGGAGGACTCGCACGTGACCGCCCCTAATGGATTTGGCACTGCCGTTCTTCCTGAGGTAATCCCGAGCACTAATGCTCAGACTCAGAGTGATGCATCGGGCAATGATGCCCAAACGGTTGGAGTGACTGTGTAGACAGGACCCTCTCTTTACCTCCATTTCTGCCTTACTTTATTTTGAGTTGTGGATCTTTTTATTTGCATTTGAGGACAAATGTTTTTATTTGTGGTGAGGTGAGGCCCATCTTGTGTGACTCCATTTTGTTTATATATTTGGGCTTTGAGCTAAATTCATATTAAACACTGCTTTTGTGGAAGGCGTGAGCTTGTGGCTCCTTCTTTTAATTGTAAATGATTTTTGACCCTTCCGAAAAAAAATTCTACCTCTTATATGTGTTGAATGTGGTTGTTCTCTTGCAAATTTGAGTATTGGTTTGATCAATATCAATGACTCGAATAGTGCTCATAATCAAACAAAAATGAATGTGTGGCTACGACGTGGCCAATTAAAGTTGCATAGACGATATGTGAACTCTTTGCATCTCGTTGTGACTAGCCTATTATCGAATCAAGTCTCTTGTGTTGAACATTGCACACTAGAGAAAGTGTGGAGTTTTGTTTGACTTTGGTGTCAATGCCTTGTGTGATGAGCTTACCGTGAACCATACATGATGACACCTAGAATTTTCCCCGTTAGTCTGATTGACTAAGTGATGCAAATTTCTTGAGATGATCTTAGGCAACTTTAAAGAGTATGAACCAATTTGAAATTATACCTCTTTTGCGGCCTACCTTGTGAGTGTGTGAACCTCTTTTGAGAACCCTTTGAGCCTAAACCTTTTCTTGGAAGAAACTTGATAACTTTTCTACCTTTTATTGACCCATTACCCATAATCCTCATGATCTGTGCTTTGTTTGAATAGCCAACTTAGGCCAAAAGCCTAAGTTGGGGTGTGGTGAAAAGAGAAGGTAAATCAAGTAAGCGCAAAGAAGTCCCTTATGCCCATGTTTTGAGAAAAATGGAACCCCTCCATATAAAAAAAAGAAGAGAGAGAAAAAGAAGAGAAGATTGAAAAAGAAAAAGTTGTGAAATGAAGTTTTAGAAATACAAAGAAAATGGGGTTTCCAATGACTCATGGAAGATGAATAAGAGGTGACTTTTGAGCTTGAATGAAATTGATAAAGAAGGAGGAAAGAAGGTGTTGTTCACATCACATTTCATGAGGATTTTCAGCCTATAAGCCTAAATGACCATACCATTACACTCAGCCCCATTACAAGCCTTGAAAAGACCTTTTTGATCTTGAATGAGCTGAAGCAAAGTCGATTGGCAAATAAGGGCAAACCTATGGGTGAAATCATGCATTGTGTTAATCTTTATGAGTGTGAGTGTTGATCTTGATTTCGGAACTTTAAATGATTGAACCATTGTGTGTGAATATTGAATCATTCTTTGTGTGAGGGCATTGAAATACCTTTGTTGAGCTCGAACTTGAATTTGCAGCAAGTATAGTGAGCTTGAGATTCTTTGATAATGTTGAGTCACAACTTCAAACTTTGAGTGCACAAGTGATCCTTGCATGAGTAAGTTGAGACTTTTTGTGTGCATTCATGATTGAATCTTGTGTAGCACTATTTGATACATCCTTTTTGAACTGCTGAACTTGAGTTTTACTTGAGGACAAGTAAAAGTTTAAGTTAAGGGTGTTGATGAGTCCACGATTTGGACTCATTTAGGGCTTTATTTTAATGGATTTAGTGTCCTCAAATGCATATTTTGTCCCAATAACTGAAGTAAATCCTTGAGTTTCAGGTATTTGGATTTAGAGACAAAACATGGACACTATGGAGCAAAAAGGAACAAGGAAGCTGAAAGAACGAAGAAAAGAAGGCCTGAGGATTGCCGAAGCCATTGGGCGAGTCGTCGAACAGCCTTTGTCTCGCCCAATGTTCCAGTGCACAAAGCCTTGAAGGACAAAATCAAATAGGCAATCGAAAGAAGCAGTCAGCGAGTCGCCAAATGGTTTTGCGAGGCAGTGCCTTATCGCCCAAAGTTACAGAGCTTGAAGTTGCTGAAGGACAATGCAGAAAGGTGATGAACCAGACCAAAGGGTGGATCGCCGAGTGAATCGGCGATCCCGACAAACTGTGCCAAGTGATCCTTCGCAGCACAATTTTTGACAACTATAAATACATGTTTGAATTTTATTTTAGTATCAAGTTTTATATTTTTCAAAACTCAGTTTTAGAACTTAGTTTTTGGGAGACATTGTTCTTGAGCTTTGAAGATTTGAAGGTTTACAATTCCAAGAAATTGAAAGTGGGTCTTGAAGAATCTTCATCCTTGACGTGTTTAAAGACATTTTCTATCGTACCCATTTGATGGAAACACTTTTTGGTATAAATTTCTATCTCTTCATCATGTCTAGCTAAAACCCAATTCTTGGGATGTGATTATGTGAATATGGGTTAAATTTATTGTTGGGTATTGCTCATTGATAGTCTATTTGCTATCTAAATGTGATTTAGTTTAGTAGTTGTATTTTAACTTAATGGGATTGTAGTTGCAAATACGACTCTATCTCCGTGTTTTTGGGCTTGCTCGAGATAGAGGTTTTAAAACCAAAACTACTAAATCGATAGCCTGTGGTTATTGGGTCGTCGTGGGTTCAGCTTGAGAGAGTGAATCCTAGACCTTCTCCCATACATTCAGCTCAAGAGATTGAATGGGCAAAGGCGAAAGTTGTGCTTAATTGCTGCAAATCGGTGTTCGAGAGAAAATTTACCCCCACTAAAGTTTAGCTTAGTTACAAATGTTCAGCGATTTACTATCAATAGCATTTATTCGGTTGTTTATTTTAGCCCATATTCCTATCACATCCCAAGAATCCCGTCTCCCTAATTCACATCTTTATATTCTTGTTATTTTTGTTTATCAGTTAAATACAACCTCCCCCCCCCCCAAATTGATAATTGACATCCGTATCACTTCTTGATTTAGTATGCATTTACTCATAAATATTTATAGTTATGATTGACTAGAACATAATTTTACTTTTCTACTTGATTCTCAACTACTAATTGCTCCCATGGGACTCGACCCCAACCCATTCGGTTGGGTTATATTACTACACGCGATCGTTGACACTTGAATTGGAAGTTGTGTCTTTGATTACGTCAAACAACAGGTACCCAATTCACTTCTTAGTTTTGGAAATCTTTCCAAAATGGTCTTGGTACTCGTGTTAAGCTTAGTACAATCTTTCATCCACAAACCGATAGGCAAACAGACCGTACTATCCAAATTTTGGAAGTTATGTTGAGATCATGTGGAATTGACTTCATGGATAGTTGGGATAATCACTTACCTTTGATTTAGTTTTCATACAATAATAGCTACAACTCAAGTACTGGTTTGGCCCCATTTGAGGCTCTATATGGAAGGAGGTGTAGATCTCCTATAGGCTGGCTTGAAGTAGGTGAAGTCACCTTGATTGGTCCCGAGTTGCTACTTGAGCCTATGGAGAAAGTTCAACTCATTAGAGAAAGGTTGAAAATGGCTCAAAGTCGACAAAAGTCTTATGCCGATGTGAGGAGAAGAGAACTTGAGTTTGATGTTAATGATTGGGTTGTGAGACCCCATGGTTCTTTCGTATAATATGCATAGTTCTACATGAGTGTATGAGGTTTATATGACTTGGTGTATCCCGTCACGAGAATAAGGTTGCGAAGGGGGTGGTAAAACAAAAGAATTAGACTAACGTTAAGGGTCAAGGATGGCCTTAAATAAGTTCCAGCTAAGGAATGTCTCTTCTAACACCCCGCCCGATCGGAAGGTTTAAGTTAGCTGGTACCTTTGGGATAAGACAAAGAGTGTCTTATATTCTAAAAAGGATGTTTTATAAGATGATATAATCGCACAATGATCGTAAGTTAAGTTTTGAAGTCAAACAAGTTGGGAATTAAAAAGTTGGCAAAAGTTAGAGTAAGTTCTTTGATAAACTTTCTGAAATTTGGGTTAAATGTCTTGGAGGTTTTCTCCCAATCTATAGAGCCTTAGAAGAACTACAATATATAAAATTGAAGGTCTACGAGTCTACTTTCCAACACACTAAACCATTTGTCAGTACGACTTCAGAATTGAGAGATATTCCGATTTTAGTGAGACTACACAAGCAGGTACGTGAAGGTGCCTCCCTCGCCCCTACATCGGTTTAGCTTTATAAGATTTGGTTTTCCTTCGTTTTATCTCATTTTTTTCGACCAAATTAGAAGAAAACATTCCTATATCCTCTATAAAGGTTCCCCTATCATCCAAGCAAAGATCTACAAGATCTCAACATGGTTTTACCCTCGGAATGTTCATAGAGATTGTGTTACTTCTTTCCTCGTTGTTGGTTGTGATTTGAAGGATTCTTCACGATGAATGAGTCTCGTTTTAGGTGATTTTGCTGCTGTTTAGAGGTAATAATTTCAACCTTCATTTTATTTAGTGAATCCAAGTTATAGCTATGCTATATAAGCAAGAACATGATAGACAGTTGAAAATTTGTAATTGGATAATTATGTGATGTTGGGCTGTTTTTGAAGTATTTTTTGATGTTGTTGTTGCTAGAATTTTGGGAAACGATATGTTTGTGTGTGGTTGTTGTTGATATCAGTCTGGAAGAGAAGAAGAAGTATAGATGGGTAATTAATTGTACGATAAATAAGTGTAACAGTTGTTCTATTATTGCATTGAAAGTTTCAAATGGTTTCTTGTTGGTTCAACGTCTTGTGTTTGAGGAGATTGTTTGTTATTGAGGAGACATGCTAAAAATACTATAGGATCCATCACGTTTAAGTTAAGGTTCTGCCTTTTATTCTCTTATAGCTTATGAAGAGAAAGACATGATTCCAAATGTAATTATTGGACGAACTGACATGATAGTGATCGAAAATAGTGAATTCGAGTTATTATGGTTATATTGAACAACTATAGGACTGTATTACATATATTTTTTCTGGCTTTAATGGTTAGAAGACTCATGGTTTGGATTTGGTTGTGGTTATTTTCAGGTTGGAAAGGAGGGGTATGGCGATACGTAGAGTTTTTATTATTGTGCAGGCATACTCTACTTGGTTGTTGTTGACTATTGTGTAGGCCTCCACTGATTAATAGTTGCTGCAAAAATGTATGTTATGTCATTAATTTGGGGTTGTAATTTGGAGAAGAAAAGGTAATGAAGAATACATTTAAAAAGGGTCTGGCGAGCTAATCACTTTGCTAGAAAGCTCTAAATTACTACTTTGACCTTAACGTGTTAATATTCTGCCTTTCATGGTTGTGTGACATGATTTTTTGTATATTACATAATATAAGGAAGGGGTACAATCCATTTTGATACAACAAGACCAAGAATTGAGGTATGTTAAGGCTAAGCACTGTACTTCCTTTGAGCATGAATTTTGGAATCCTAAATCATCAAATATTGCTTTACTACTATATTGCTAGAAAGACCTTTTGTGAAAGGCATTGAGATTGTAGCTGGCGTATTTTTGTGACTCCATTATGTTGCTATTCCACTCGTTCGGTAGATAGGGTATTCGGCGTCTTTATGTCCTTTTGTTGATTCTCTTCACTATAGGTCCATGTGTACAAATTCTTATTCTTCATTAGGTATAGTAACTTAAAAAGATTAGGGATGAACAATATGAATTTGAAATCAGTCCTACATCCTCACTAATTTATATTTTTGAAAACTTTAAAATAATACGTTGATCTCCAAAACTCTTAAATGTAAATCGTATGTTTAAACTACTAAAGGACATTTTTTTTTCTGAAATACTTTCTTTTACAAACTACTAAGGAACATATATTGATACTAAGTGAAGAACTTTAAGCTCTTTATGAACACCCTCAGGTTTAAGTTACCTTTCTAAATCTTAGTTACGTGTTCCAGTTTAATCTACAAGCATATAAGTTTCTACGAGACATTTACATGTGATATGAAAGTGATTACGAGATCATGAGGACAAGAGTACCAATGGACCAAGATTGGCAACATGATTCAGGTAACACAAATGCATTACAAATCTATGACATTACATGCTATGCATTCTACTCCTGAGCTATAATCGTAAGGTATGGGGCCTATTGTCTATATTTATACGTATGAGACACAGATGGCCACAAGTTGGCGAATATGATGCCGGTTCTCTATCGGAAGGCACCACCATTGCTAGAACTTGGATGGGTATGACATGAATTTGCATCTATATAAATGTATTCACGACATACGATTATGCGAGCATACCATGCATATTTAATTTATAAATGGTAGGATGTCATCCATGGAGGCTATCAGTGTTTATGTTTCAGGTGGTATTTTTATTACCCATTTTATTGCAGCTATTTATGATTCCATTTTTTTTGCCTTACATACTAGTACATTTTTATCCGTAATGACGTCCCATTGTGTAGGGATGGTGCATTTTTGTTTCTTTCCTGCAGGTCCATGCAAGGATTCTGATTGACCCCTCCACTAGGATTCGAGGTCCTGTTGTGAGTTGGTAAGCTCCACCTCTTCCTCAAGCTTTCATAGGATGTGTATTTTTGTTGTACAGTTTGGGTATAGTCAGGGCCTTGTCTCGACCAGTGCTCATGACACTCATAGAGGCTATTGTGGACACAGTATTCTGGGTTTCTTTGTGCAGCTTCTAGTTTCCAGCCACATAGGCTTGACATGTATAGATATGTAAGTATGTGTGTATGTCCTCAATTGCGGCCTCGTCGGCCAGCTAGTACTTTATTATTTTTGGCTTTTCTACCTTTGTCTATATGAGTTGTTATTCAGGTTATGACCCTAATATTCCAGGCTTAATATTTTAGATGTTATAATGCCCGACCTTCTAGGCCCAATTGAGTCAGTTGCTATGTTTCAGTGGCTAACTTGATTGCATAAGGTATCGAGTGCCAGTCATGCCTCCCCTAGTTCGGGGCATGACAAACTTTGTATCAGAGCAGGTCGTGTCCCATGGAATCCACAAGTCGTGTCTTTTAGATTTTTTTTATGGGTGTGTTATGCACCACACTTATAATCAAGAGGCTATAGGGCATTTATGATTGATTACATTTCTTTCAATTTATAGATCATACTATAGAGCTGAGTTATAAGTACGTATGAAATCTAAATCGTGGTTTGTGTTTCTTTTATGCTCAAGAGGATTTATCGAGGCTTTACAATAGAGATTGTTGGTCATCAAAAATTTGTAGACGTGATAGAGCTAGAGATGCTCGACTTTGTTTATTTATATAGGCATGGTTTGGTGGAAGCCTTGTTAAGCCAATTTCGACTACCGAGAGAAGACTGTTAGATTTCAGTTCCCAGTCTTGATTGCGAGACTTAGAGTTTGATGTAGAAGATTGTGTTTTCTTGAAAGTATTGTGTAGGAAGGGTATCATGTGATTTGTCAAGAACGGGAAGTCAAGTTAAGTCGAGTCCAAGGTATGTAAGTCCATATAAGATTATTTGGAGGATTGGCAAGGTGGCGTATGAGCTTGATATGCCTTCAGAATTGAAAGTGGTCCATCTAATGTTCCATGTATCTAGTTTATAAAAGTGCATCGAAAATGCTTTGAATTATTCCCGTTGAGGATATTCTTGTCGCTACTGACTTATCTTATTCTAAGGTGTTAGTGGCTAAGTTGGATTGGCAGGAAAAAAGATTTGGACTAAATAAGTGGTTTCTGTGAAAGTGTAACGGAGAAATAACAACATTGAGGAAATAACTTAAGAAGCTGAGGAGGAAATAAGGAAGAAGTACCCCCGAAGTATTGATGACTTAAGCTGAGTTAGGTTTTAATATTTCACAATTATTCCTATACACAAACTTAATTGGATTTTAAATACCTCAAAAATGCAGTTTATATGGTTTGTCGTGAGCTAGATATACTAAGCCTTGTAATTAGATTTTCCAAACTGGATTTAAGATTTACAAATGTATCAAGTATAGCCTAGCAAATACCACCGTAGAAGCAAAGAATACAACCAAGAGATTGTTTGAATCCATTCGCGGACGAATGTTCTTAAGGAGGGGAGAATGTGAGACCCTATGGTTCTTTCGCAAAATATACATAATATTACGTGAGTGTATGAGGTTTATATGACTTGTTGTATCACGTCACGAGAATAAGGTTGCAAAGGGGGTGGTAAAATAAAAGAATTCGACTAACGAAATGGGTTAAGGATGCCCTTAAACAAGTTCGAGTTAAGGAATGTCTCTTCTATCACCCCGCCCGTTCGGAAGGTTTAAGTTAACTAGTACCTTTGGGGTAAGACAAAGAGTTTCTTATATGCTAATAAGGATGTTTTATAAGGTGATATAGTCGCCCAATGATCGTAAGTTAAGTTTTGAAGTCAAGAAAGTTAGGGAATAAAAAGTCGGCAATTGTTAGAGTAAGTTCTTTGATAAACTTTTTGAAATTTGGGTTAAATGTCTTTGAACTTTTCTCGCAATCTATAAAGCTTTAGAAGAACCCCCAATATACCAAATTGAAGGTCTACGAGTCTACTTTCCAACGCACTAAACCATTTGCCCATACGACTTTAGAAGTAAGAGATATTCAGATTTTAGGGAGACTGCATAAGCAGGCACGTGAAGGTGGGTACTTCGCCCCTATGTCGGTTTAGCTTTATAAGATTTGGTTTCCCTTCATTATATCTCATTTTTTGGCATGTATAGATATGTATGTATGTGTGTATGCCCTCAATTGCGGCCTCGTCGTCCAGCTAGGACTTTATTATTTTTGGCTTGTCTACCTTTGTCTATATGAGTTGTTATTTAGGTTATGACTCTAATGTTCCAAGCTTAATATTTTAGATGTTATAATGCCCGACTTTCTAAGCCCTGTTTAGTCAGTTGGTATGTTTTAGTGGCTAACTTGATTGCATAAGGTATCGAGTGCCAGTCACGCCTCCCCTAGTTCGGGGTGTGACATGGGTCTACTTGAAAGTTTCATCCATAAAGGGTGTAATGAGGTCTGAAAAGAAAGGGAATCTTAGTCCCCGATATATGGGCCCATATAAGATTTTGAGGCGTATTGACAAGGATGCTTATGAACTTGATTTTCCTAACGACTTGGCATCGGTGCATCCAGTTTTCTATGTTTCATTGTTTAAAAACTGCGTCGGAGATCCGACATCTATAGTTCCGTGAAATTGTTTGGGAGTTAAGGAGAATTTCTCTTATAGGGAGATTCCGGTTGAGATTTTTAGACCGACAAGTTAAGAAGTTGAGAAATAAAGAAGTCGCTTCCATGAAAGTTCTTTGGAGGGATTAGTTAGTTGAGGTGCTACTTGGGAGGCCGAGGCCGATATGATGTTCCGTTATCCTCATCTCTTTCCTTCCAATCCTACTCTAGCTTGAGGTATTTAGTTCCTCATGGTTCACTCTCTTGGTGTCATGTGGTTTAGATATTCCCATGACTTCCTCACTATGCATGATTCATGAAAAACTTAAATTTTGAGAAAATGAGTTTACTCGATTGATTTCTACTTGTTTATGTGCAATGAGTAAGAGTTGCATATAGACTTCATGATATGATGTTTTGAACATGCTTTAGCTTGGAGTTGATGTTTCCTCCTTGGATATGTCCATTTATGTGATTGCATTCATGTTGGGCTGTTAGATTAATTTTTTACCTTCCTTTCATTTTCTAGAATCTCATTCAAGTATGAATATTTCGTAGAGGGAGATATTGTAACACTTGGGATTCAGAAAGAGAAAAAATTAGTTTTCTCAAGTTTGGTGTCAAGACTAACGACGCCATCCACGGACCGTAGGTGAAACGACGGTCCATAGGTGGTGGAGTGAATATCAAGTTGAGGTTTTTCTAAAATGTCGAGTTTCATACTTTTTCGACGGTCCACCAGGATGGTCCGTCATTCAATGCACAAGTCGTAAATAGGATCCATAGGTGAGTCACAGATTTAGAGAAATTTTAGGGTCAAAAGTTGTGACCCACGACCCGTGGGTGGGACCCGTCATTTGAGGTCCAAAAATGTTGGTACTCTTGTCACGGCCCAAGGGTACCCCTAGATGTAACAAGACGTATAAGACCCCGAGAGGCTCATACAAGCCACTTAGCATATCATAACATAAAGTAATAGAAAAGGTGTGGGAATTTAAAACTTTTAAATACAATCAAAGTCTTTTATAAAACGAGTGGAAGTCTGACAACATTGTCTCAAGCCATCTAAAACAACATGAATAAAGTCTTGGGTCACAGCCCATACAATAGTCCAAGATATAAAGGAAAAGCATAAAAGCAAGTGGTGATCACATCCTCGAACACAATGAGGGCTCACGAAAACTTCACTTACTTGATCAACAACGAAGCTAGCCACGAGTGTGAGAATCAATGTTGCCGGACCTTACATTTGATAAGAATGTAGACAAGAGTATGCGTTAGTAATCAAGTACTAAATATGATGGCTAGCATAAATAACATAACATAAGCATTAGTCAACATAAGACATAAGGCATAAGCATCATCAAGACATAATAAACATCATAATAAAAGAGGGATAATTCCTTAAGTAGCCTCACTTAACCTTAGCCAAGACTTGGGTCATCCACCTCTAATCAAGCTCACATCATGGGAGGCATACCTAGCAACACTGCAATCACGTCATCCTCATAGCATAATTACATTATTCATACTTACTTTTAAAGACATGGGGATTCGCCTCGATGCCTAGCTTATAAAGGCTAATGGGTATTCACGTCTTGCCTTACTTACTTTTAGATCGCGAGTACTCGCCTCTATAATCTCATCATATGACACGGGTACTCACCTCCACATCATTTCTTAAGGATCATGGGTATTCACTTACATGTCCATTCATCATAGTAAGAACGTGGGGACTCACCTCTTTTTCAATTCTAAGGAGTATGGGAATCACTTCATAGCCTTTCATATGGAGGTCAAGGGTAATCGCCTCTAGCCTCATCAATTACATAATTTTTTAGTCTAGATTCATTTTTGGTGAGAAATCCTTTCAACCTAGAATCATTCATGTGAGTATACCTTTCACATTCATACATTAATAATTAAGCAATTCATATGGGAAATATCCCTTCCTCAACAATAACATCAATTGCCAACAATTCATGATCATCATCTAAGCTTTATTATCAAGCAATTAACATAATATTCATCATATATTCTTCAATATCAAGCAATTCTAGTCATAATTCATCAATCATATAAGGAGATATCAGAACCCATAAAGTTTCCCTTCAAGGCATCAAACCCAATTATTACAATTCTAGGTCAAATCATGAAATAGGCATGGGTACATGTAATCTCATCCTAAAAACATGTAATTCTATCAATTCAATCATAAACAATCATAATCCACTCAATTGGATCAACATTCATCATAACCCACAACATTGGAAGAAACCCTAACTAGAATTGGAGAAATTCTTCTTCAAATAATGGAATTTTAGGGGACTTCATGGGAGGAAGGATCCCATAGATGAAAAGCCACCATACCTTAGTCACAAAGCCTACTAAAATCTTGAATATTGGAGACTTGAACTTGACCTAACTTCCTCTTCTTCCTTTTTCTTCTTCCTTCTAAGAGAGAATATTTGAGAGGAGTTTTGGGAATTCTTTTGGGATTTTGAGAGAATGACTTAATATGGGGATTTTAGGGGTTAAAAATACGTATATAGGTGTTTTAGACTTAAGAAAAATGACACCACATTAATTAATTTAAAATCGTACCCTTAAGTTCCTAACTTAGCAGACCAGGCCTAACCCACGAGACCACAATTGACGGACCGTGGATGGACATACAGTCCCTCCTGGTCAAGTGTCATTCGTGGTCAGAGATTTTCGAGCCATCCACGACTCCCCCAACCACGGGTCGTGGACCCATCCACGGGGCATGGGTCCTAGCCGTAGCTCACTGCTTCTGGCAGTTTCCATGGTGCTTTACCCACGAGGCTCACCTACGGGGTGTGGGTCCAACCACGAGGCGTTGTTGGCCCTCGTGCATGACACCTGGGGATTCTAACCTTTTGCTAAGCATACCTCTTTAGGATATGAGGTGTTACATTATCTCCCCCTTGGGATCATTCGTCGTCGAATGAGGTTCTAAGAACGTTTCTAGACAAAAACTTTAGACTAGCAGCCCATCATGCATGCAACACATCCAAGTGCACACAACCAAGGAGGAACTTCATCTCCAAGCTAAACATACTCAATGAACTATAAGGAAGTAGGAACTACATCTAGCAACCCAATATGCATGAAATTTCAAATTCCTTACTTCAAGGAGGTACTACCATCTCCAAACTCAAAAGCAATGCTCTACCCAATCTCATGGAGCTCATATGCAATTCAATCTCAAAAAGCACAAATACAAGGAGGGGATCTCCACTCCAAGTCAAGACATGTTCTACAACTCATCTCATGAAGTCTATAGGCAACTTATACTCAATACTCAACACATGAGGAAATTAATGCACAAAAGCCATTTTCTTTCAAAACTAAGCTTTTTCATGAACATGTAAATCTAAGGAAATTATGGAAACACATAAAACACATGACTTCAAATATAAACGAACCAAGAGGAACTCATTACCTCAAGCTAGAATAGGAGGGAAAAGATGAGGATATCGGGACATCATATCGGCCTCAGCCTCCCAACTAGCACCCTCAACTAGATGGTTTCTCCATAACACTTTCACAGAAGCAACTTCTTTATTCCTCAACCTCTCAACTTGCCAATCCAAAATCTCAACTGAAACTTCTTCATAAGAAAGTTTCTCTTTCACTTCTAACTATTCTAGGAGAATTATGGATGTCGGATCCCCAACACACTTTTTCAACATAGAGACATGGAAAACCGGACGCACCGATGCCAACTCATTTGGCAAATCAAGCTCATATGCAACCTTACCGACATGCCTCAAAATTTGATATGGGCCTACAAAATGGGGATTAAGTTTCCCTTTCTTACCAAACCTCATTACACCCTTCATGTGTGAGATTTTCAAATAAACCCAATCAAGCACATCAAATTCAAGGTCTCTCTTTAGAACATCGGCATAAGACTTTTGTCGACTTTGGGCGGTTCTCAACCTCTCTCTAATGAGTCGAACTTTCTCAATAGCCTCATGAACTAGTCCGGGCCCTATCAAGGCAACCTCGACCACCTCAAACTATCCTATAGGAGATCTACACGTCCTACTATAAAGAGCCTCAAATGGAGCCATACCAATACTAGAATTGTAGCTATTATTATAGGCAAACTCAATCATAGGCAAATGGTCATCCCAATTTCCCTTGAAATCAATCACGCAAGCCCTCAACATGTCTTCCAATGTTTGGATTATTCTTTCCACTTGCCCATCACTTTGGGGATGAAAAGTCGTACTAAGCTTGACTTTAGTGCCATGACCTTTTTGGAAGGACTTCCAAAATTATGAAGTAAACTGAGTACCTCTATCGGAGATAATGGACAAGGGCACTCTATGCAACCTCACTATCTCTCTCAAACACAACTTATCATAATCTTCTGTCGAGTAGGAAACCTTGACAGGAATGAAATGGGCCGACTTCATCATTCGGTCTACTATAACCCAAATCGAATCATATTGGTGCCAAGTTCGTGGCAACCCTACTATGAAATCCATTTTCAAATCTTCCCACTTCAAAGTAGGAATGCTAATGTATTGGGATAAACCTCCCGATTTTTGATGCTCAACCTTCACTTGTTGGTAACTTGGACATTTGGCCACAAATCCCGCAATATCCTTCTTCATCCCATGCCACCAATAGATCTCCCGCAAATCACGGTACATCTTGGTGGCTCCCAGGTGAATAAAATACCGAGAACTATGGGCTTCTACCAAGATCTTTTCCCTCAAGTCATCAACATTCGAAACACACAAACGACCTTGGTACCTTAGGACACCATCTCCCCCTAGGAGAAAGCCTCTACGGTCTTCTTTAGAACCGCCTCTTTCAATTCAACTAAGGTCAGATCAAGACATTGCTTTGATTTAACATTGGCTACAAAAGACGATTTTGACCCTTTATGAACCATAACCCCACCCTTGGCGGAGTCTATCAATCAAACACCCAATCGAGCCAACCTATGGATATCTCAGGCCAACTTTTTTCTATCATCATCTACATGTGCAACACTACCCATCAATAGACGACTAAGAGAATCCGCTACTACATTTGCCTTTTCGGGGTGATATAAGAGTCCTTCAACAATTCGAGCCTCCTTCTTTGGTGAAGATTCAAGTCCTTTTGGGTAAACACATATTGTTAACTCTTATTATCGGTGAAAACATCAACATGGACCCCATACAAATAATGCCTCCAAATCTTTAAGGCAAATACCACTCCCGCTAATTCAAGGTCATAGATAGGATAGTTCTTCTCATGAACTTTTAGTTGCCTTTAAGCATAGGCAATCACCTTACAATTTTGCATGAGCAGACATCCCAACCCCACTTTAGAGGCATCACCATATACCACAAAGCCATTTGCACCTTCCGATAAGGTAAAAAATAAGCGAAAGTAAGTCTATCTTTCAACTCTTGGAAACTTTTCTCACAAGCATCCGACCATATGAACTTGGCCTTATTTTGAGTCAAAGCCGTCAAAGGAGAAGCAATGGACGAAAACCCCTCAACAAATCTTCTATAGTAACCGGCCAAACTTAAGAAACTTCTAATATCTGTCGGTGATAGAGGTCTAGGCCAACTCTTGACCGCATTTGTCTTAATCAGATCCACCTCAATACCCTTGCTTGAAACAATATGGCCTAAGAAAGTCACAGACCTTAACCAAAATTCACACTTGCTAAACTTTGCATAAAGTTGTTGGTCCTTAAGGATTTGCAATACAATTCTCAAATGATCCATATGCTCATCCTCGCTTCTTGAATAGATCAAAATATCATCTATGAACACAATTACGAACAAATCAAGGTATTGACTAAACACCATATTCATCAAGTCCATAAACGCCGTCGAAGCATCCAAACGACATTACCAAAACTCATAATGACCATATCGGGTTCTAAAAGTCATTTTTGGAATATCTTCCTCTTTCACCCTTACTTGGTGATAACTCGGCCGGAGATCAATTTTAGAAAAATAACTTGCCCCTTGAAGTTGATCAAATAAGTCATCTATTCTCGGAAGAGGATACTTGTTCTTGATGGTCACCTTATTCAATTGTCGATAATCAATACACATACAAAGTGAACCATCTTTCTTCCTTACAAATAAAATCGGAGAACCCCATGGAGAGATACTCGGTCGGATGAAACCTTTATCCAATAGATTCTTCAATTGTTCTTTCAACTCCTCAAGTTCCATTGGAGCCATTCTATAAGGAGGAATAGAGATAGGTTGGGTATCAGGGAGAAGGTCAATCCCGAAGTCTATTTCCCTTACGAGAGGAATACCAGGCAAATCTCAGGGGAAAACTTCTGAAAACTCTTTTACAACCGGGACCGACTCAAGAATAGGAGTTTCAGACTCCACATCCCTCACCGTCAGTATATGGTAGACACAACCCTTTGAAATCATTTTCCTAGATTTTAGGTAAGAAACAAATTGACCTTTAGGCATAGAGTTTCCCCTCTTCCACTCTAGGATAGGCTAATTTGGGAATTAAAATTTGACTACCTGAGTTCTACAATCGATAGAGACATAACATGAATGCAACCAATCCATCCCAAGTATGACATCGAAATATATCATGTCAAGCTCTGCCAAATCTATCAAAGTAACTCTATGGGATAAGGAAACGGGACATCTCCTATATACCCTCTTAGCCACCACAGAATAACCAACAAGGGTAGAGACGGAAAAAGGTTCTAACAACACATCGGGAAGCATATCAAATCTCACAGCTACATACGGATTCACAAAGGACAAAATTGCCACTGGATCAAGCAAAGCATACACATCTATTTGAAAAATATTTAACATACCAGTCACCACGTCCGGGGAACTCTCTTGATCACCTCTAGTTTGGAGAGCATAGAATCGGTTTTGCTTAGGAACACTAACACCTGAACCACTTGGACCGGATGAAGGGTAGGTTTGAGCCCTATGAAGAACATCTCCCTTATTCTTAGCAACCAAAGGACAATTCCTTATCTTGTGATCCGTGTTTCCACATCCAAAGCAAATATTGGAACCCGCTAGGCATTTCCCTTCATGATTTCTCCCACATTTAGCAAAAGTAAGCATTGGAGGCCTATTACCATCTCCTTAAGGTTTTGGGTTAGACACCCTTTCATTATTAGGCCTTGGAGGAGCATTTGAAGAACCTTGCTGGAGAATTTTGTCGTAACCTTGAATGACCCCATCCACCGGACCTAGAATGTGAGTAGTTACCATCATCCATTCTAGCTCTCTTTACCTCTCTAGATCTTTACTTGAGCTTTTCTACCTCATTTTGTTGGGCATGCACCATAAGGCGAGAAATGTCCATGTCATGAACAAGCATAGCGGTGCGGAACTCTTTGACTACTATGTTGGACACTCCCGACACAAACTTACTCATCTTGGCCCTACGATCCGCCACAATGGAAGGAGCATATTTGGATAGTTGAGTGAACCTCAAAGCATACTCCCTTACACTCATATTTCCTTGCCTAAGGTTGATGAACTCAAGTACCTTGGCCTCTCTCATCTCTAGAGGGAAGAATATGCCAAGAAAAGCACTTTTGAACCTTTCCCATTCTATGGGGCCTGCTTCCACCGACATTGCCTTTTTCCACTAATTAAACCAAATCTGAGCAACCCCTTTGAGTTGGAAAGCTGCTAGTTCCTCCTTCTCTACCTGAGTGACACCCATAATAGCAAGTACCTTTTAGACCTCGTCGATAAACTCTTGAGGGTCTTCCTCAACTTTGGAGCCATAAAATTTGGGACGGTTCATCCTTGTAAAATCCCTCACTCTTGACGCCGCCGTACCCACATTTGGGTTCATAGGGGCTACCACCTCTCTATTGTCTTGTGCCGTCACGACTTGAGCCAACGCTTGGAATGCCGACCAAAACTCCGTATTAGTCACATTCTAATTCAATGTGTCAATCGGAGCTTGAGGAGGAGCTTGGGGAGGAACCTGAGGTGTAACCTCTTGCTCAACATTGCCTTCCTCCAACCTTCTTGCATTAGCCCTTCTAGTAGTCATTTCCTGAAAACCAACTGTAGGGATTAGGAGAAGGATTTATAGAGTTAAACTCCATGGCACAACTTAGAGAAATGAAGAAGTAAAGTTTCCTAAACATATAATAGCCTCTCATTCATAAATGTGGCGCGCTTCACACTTTTGAACAAGACTCTACTAGATGTGGTTTGAGACATCCTAGAACCATTCTAAACCTTGTGCTCTAATACCAAGTTTGTCACGACCCAGGGGTATCCCCTAGATGTAAAAAGGCGTATAAGACCCCGAGAGGCATCATACAATCCACTTAGCATATCATAACATAAAGTAATAGAAAAGGTGCGGGAATTTAAAACTTTTTAATAAAACCAAATCCTTTATAAAACGATCGAAAGTCTAACAACATCGTCGCAAGCCATCTAAAACAACATGAATAGAGTCTTGGGTCACAGCCCATACAATAGTTCAAGACATAAAGGAAAAGCATAAAAGCAAGTGGTGATCACATCCTCGAACACAATGAGGACTCACCAAAACCTCACTTCCTTGATCAACAATGAAGCTAGCCACGAGTGTGAGAATCAATGTCGTCGGACCCTACATTTGATAAGAATGTAGGCAAGAGTACGCGTTAGTATAATCAAGTACTAAATATGATGGCTAGCATAAACAACATAACATAAGCATTAGTCAACATAAGACATAAATCATAATGCATAAGCATCATCAAGACATAATAAACATCATAATAAAAGAGGAATACTTCCTTAAGTAGCCTCACTTACCCTTAGCCAAGACTTGGGTCATCTGCCTCTAGTCAAGCTCACAGCATGGAAGGCATATCTAGCAACACTCCAATCACGTCATCCTCATAGCATAATTACATTATTTATACTTACTTTTAAAGACATGGGGATTCGCCTTGATGCCTAGCTTATAAAGGCTAATGGGTATTCTCCTCTTGCCTTACTTACTTTTAGATCGTGGGTACTCGCCTTCACAATATCATCATACGACACGGGTACTCGCCTCCACATCATTTCTTAAGGATAATGGTACTCCACTCCATGTCCATTCATCATAGTAAGAACGTGAGGACTCATCTCTTGTTCAATTCTAAGGAGTATATGAATCACCTCATATCCTTTCATATGGAGGTCAAGGGTAATCACCTCTAGCCTCATCAATTACATAAGCTTTTAGTCTAGATTCATTTTAGGTGAGCAATCCATTTAACCTAGAATCATTCATGTGAGTACACCTTTCACATTCATACATTCATAATTAAGCAATTCATATGGGAAGTATCCCGTCCTCAACAATAACATTAATTACCAACAATTCATATCATAAGCTTTACTCTCAAAGCCCTATTTCTCATGATCATCATCTAAGCTTTATTCTCAAGCAATTAACATAATATTCATCATATATGCTTCAATCTCAAGAAATTCTAGTCATAATTCATCAATCCTATAAGGAGATATCTAAACCCATAAAGTTTCCCTTCAAGGCATCAAACCCAATTATATCAATTCTAGGTCAAATCATGAAATAGGCATGGGTACATGTAATTTCATCCTAAAAGCATGTAATCATATCAATTCAATCATAAACAATCACAATCCACTCAATTGGATCAACATTCATCATAACCCACAACATTGGAAGAAACCCTAACTAGAGTTGGGGAAATTCTTCTTCAAATTGTGTAACTCTATGGGAATCCATGGGATGAAGAATCCCATGGATGAAAAGCTATCATACCTTAGTCACAAAGCCTACCAAAAGCTTGAATATTGGAGACTTGAACTTGATCTAGCTTCCTCTTCTTCCTTCTTCTTCCTTCTAGAGAAAGAAGATTTGAGAGGGGTTTTGGGAATTCTTTTGGGATTTTGAGAGAATGACTTAATTGGGGTGTTTTGGGGGTTAAAAATACTTGTATATGTGTTTTAGACTTAGGAAAAATGACACCATATTGATTTAATTAAAATCGTAAAAGACCCTTAAGTTTTAACTTAACAGACCAGAATTGACCTACGAAACCACGACTGACGGACAGTGGATGGACCTATGGTCCGTCTTGGTCAACCTTCATTCCTGGTCAGATATTTTGAGCCATCCACGACTCCCCCAACCACAAGCCATGGACCTATCCACGGGTCGTAGGTCCTGGCCATGGTTCAATGCTTCTGACAGGGTCCATGGTGCCCTACCCACGAGGCTCACCTACGGGGCGTGGTTTGCCCTCGTGGGTGACACCAGGATATTCTAACCTTTATCTAATCTTCCCTCTTCAGGCTACGGGGTGTTACAACTCTGAACTCATCGACCACCAATAAGGATAGTTCATGAGTTGATCGATGGACCGTAGGTCGAGGTCGTCGGTGAGCTTCGTAGTTATTTTCTTATGGGCTAAGTATTTTAACCCCAAATTTCCCCAATTGAAATCATTTTCTCAAATTCCTAAAAGAAAAAGAAGTCTTCCTCTCCAAAATATTTCTCTCTCTAGAAAGCTTGAAGAAGAAGGAGTCAACCTAGGGTTTCAAGTTAAGCCTCCAATTCCACCATTTAAGGCAATATCTTGGCATTGAGGTATGATAGTTTTCATCCATGGAGTTCCTAAATTCTCCAATTTACAAAGTTAGAAATCCCCAATTGAGTTAGGGTTTTTCTTCCATGTCATGGGTTCCTTTAAATGTTGATTTACTTAATTAATTTATGAGCTTTTATGCTTGAATTGATATAATCTCATGATTTTTAGATGAATTCCCATGAACCCATGCTTAACCCATGTTTTCAATATGTTGATGATTGAAAGTGTGTTTTGAACTATGAAAGAAGAATTATGGAATTCTGCATGTTCTTATGGAATTCATGAGATATGATGTAGATTGCTTCGACAGTAAAAGCATAGATGTTGATATTATGGTTAATTGTTGTGAAAGGATTGTTGCAACAACTATCTCATGCATGAATGTGAAAGGTTTTCTCAGATAAAGGATTCTAAGGTTGAAAGGTCTTCGCACCTAAAACGAATCAAAGTTAAGGAGATATTCTATTGAAACCTAGCTTGGATTGATTACTTAATTGTACATTTCCATGGATGACATATGGCTTAGTTTGGATTGACAAGATGACATGCCTTCCATGGATAATAAAGACAAGTTAAGAAAATGACTATTCCGTGGAATTTACGCTTATCACCGAGAGGATATTGAGATGGAAGCTTTCCCATTAGTAGAGGTTGGGTTGCTAGTAGCAGTCTCCTTATCCCATACCTATGTTTCCCCTTTAGATGATTGTCTTAGATATACATTAGCTAGTGGATCCGCATAAGATAGAAGTTCGTGGTCTTACCTTGGAAAGTAGGACAACCTTTTTTAATGTGGGGTAGACATCGGATTCCATGTTGATAGCTCGCATGGTCTTATATGTTGGTTAAAGGTAAATCTCCCACAATATCGAACTAAGGTTACTTCAAGAATTATCTTACATGTGTTTTAAAATGATGTCTATTTGCACTGACCATGTTTTACGACTTCTGTCTTCTACCCCTTTTTATATCATGTTTTAGCTTGGTTATTGCATCTCATGAAGATATCCCCTTTTAAGCATGTTTTCAAATGTTTTATGCATGGCTATCATATTTGGTACATGTTCGTACTAACGCGTACTCTTGTCTACATTTCCCCAAATGTAAGGTCTGGCCTAACAGAATCGCACTTTCGTGGGTAGGGATCTCATATAGAAGATTAAAGATTGGTGAGTCCTCATATTCCGAGGACCGAGCTTTGGTTTCCCTTTTTTTCTTACTTTCAGTTTTGGAACTTGATGTACGGGCTACGCCTCGATCATTCTTATGTACTAGACGACTTTGAGACGATGTTTGGACTTCCGCTTTTCTCTATAAAACTTTTATATGTTGAGATTGTCGTTTAAATCTGTTATATTCTATTATCTTGTATCATGAATGCTAAGTGACTTGTATAGGGCCTCTCGCGGTCTTATATGTCATGTTACGCCTAGAGGCTACCTTGGGTCATGACAATAAAAGGGGATGATGATTCATCTCAATCAATCAAATATCGGTATGATATATAATCATCTCAACTATCATAAATACACGAGTTCAATAAAGAAACACAATCACACAAAAGAAATCAAGTCAATAATACATCAGCTAATACTCATATGCTTTGGCATTCTCTAATTACAATCCGTCATTCTATAGTAATAAATTTTCCCTTTATAACACTGGTACTTGTACCAATGCCCGTCACGCCTTTGGTACGAGACCCCCATCTTTCTCCCTTACCCATTATCTATTCCATTTTTTTTTCTTTAATTAGAAAACGTCCCTCAACGAAGTTTAGGAAGTCTTAACATACCTCAAATGTTGAACACATGTCATGAATTCTCAAAATCTTGCATTTTTCTTTCATAAAACTTCAAAACGCTTCCAATCTATCAAATATATAATCCTCATAAGAATACAAATTTATTGACACCCATATTACTATATTTAGTTTTGGCTCAAAAAATCAGGTAAAAAAGTCATCTTGAGCCACCAAAATCAAATTTGAATTTTGTTTTTCAGAATATGTTCACCCATGATAAAAATAAACTTGCATGCAAAAAATTCAGCTAAAATGGATTGTTCTTCAATCTCCGAATTAATATTTTGTTCTAAGAACCATATGACTATAATTTCTTAATTCAGTGGAAAGGTAAGAATTATTACCTTAACGTTTTGGAATGAAAATCCCAATTTTTCTCGTTTCTTTTCCCCTTTTTTCTTCTCATTTTCTTTCTATTTTTTCTTTTCTGCGTTTTCTGTTTGTTTCTGGGTACCTGCAAGCAGGTTCCCTTCTTTTATTTTATTTTATTTGGGCACTTGCCCTTTATCTAATTCTTTTCATTTCTTATTTTTTATTTGTTTATTTTACTTTTCTTTTAATCCTTTTTGGGCTTGGCCCATTTATTTTCCTCTTATTATTAAATAAAACTTAAATAACTCTTAATTTAATTTAAAAATTGTATCACTCATTTTCATAAGTCATAAATCACATATATAAAAGTTGTGAGAAGGGTTAAAATTAGAAAAATGATTAAAATTCATAAAACGACTAAGAGAGTCGTTACAGAAATCCACACTCTCAATAGTTTAAGAATGAAACTAAAAAAAGAAGAAGATAATTCAGGTGTAATTTTTTACCTTTAACGCTTCTTTATAACATAATTTTTTCATATTTGCAAATTGCAATAAGGAGATAATATTTTACATGGTCACTCTACTTTGCATAGTTACTAAGAAAGACATTCAACTGTGAATTTCACTAGATAATCACTCAACTTTAGTTTATAACTCAAAAGCCACTTAACTATTGATATTTCAGTTAGAAAGTCACTCAACTATTATTGATGTTTTACTTAGAACGTCACCCTACAAATTTAAATAATTATTCATTAAAATTTTGTTGAAACCGAATTTTTATTTTACAATATTTTTTAAGCAATAATAAGATATTTATTTTGATTATCTTATTTACATGCTCCAATTATTTAATTATAATTTTTTTAAAACGTATAGTAACACTAGATACAACGGAGCCCGTGCAAGCACAGACCCAATAATTGTTATTTTATTTGTCTATTTATATGTGTGATTCATAATATTCTTAACGTAATTTTTAAAATAATATATGTTACTTTTTAACCCAATTTATGTAGTACATGTGAAATTTCGAAAGTTAATCACATTTTTCTAAATTATCAGTGTTAATTTAAATTTGAGATTGTTTGAGTTTTAAATTAAAAAATAATTTTAGGGAAAGTGAAGCGAAAGATATACAGAGAAGTAATTTTAGATACTTGCAAAGAGAAGTGAAAAGTTTGTTAAGGAAAAGGCATTACACACACTTCAAATTAGATAAAGTAGTATATGAAGGTTAAATTTCAAATTAGTTTCCGTCTTTCTAAATTTCTAAACTTGACCCTAAGTACTTAAAGCAAGTTCCTCTCATTGTAAATTTTGAAATTTGATCCCAAGTTGCTCTAATTCATATGTTTTTAAATACTTTAAGTTGCAATTAATAGTATTCATAGAGGAAGTTGAAGAAGAAGGGCAAATCGGTCAATTGACCGACTGACCCTAAGCTCCTAAACATTCTCACTTCTAAATGCAAGCACGGGGACAATATCCGTTAAATTGTTAATTATTATGATTAATAATATTTTTTACATTATTTTCAAATAATATATTTTATCTATTTTTAAATACTTTAAGTTGTGATTAATAATATTATTAACGTAAGTTTAACTAATATATGTTACTCCATTTGTCCCAATTTATGTGACACATGTGGAATTTTGAGAGTTAATATGTTTTTCAAATATTGTAAGTTGTTAACTATTGTGGTTTATGGTATTCTTAATGTAATTTTTCAAATAATATATGTTATTCCCTTCGTCCTAATTATACAGTTCGCGTAAAATTTCGAGAGTTAACCAAATTTGTAATACTTTAAATTTATTTTTTAGTACTATTTAAAAAGGAAAAAATTAAAATATAATGAAAGAGGAGTGTATAAAAGTAGGTGGGCCAATTTTGTGATAGGCCAATGAAGTGTGCTCTCAATAAAAGAAACTTAGTTCCTCTATTTGTAAATAGAGAAACTTGAAATAATATATGTTATCTATTTTTAAATACTTTAAGTTGTGATTAATAATATTCTTAACGTAATTTCAAATAATATATGTTACTCCATTTGTCCCAATTTATGTGACACATGTGAAATTTTGAGAATTAATATGTTTTTCAAATATTGTAAGTTGCTAACTATTGTGGTTTATGGTATTCTTAATGTATTTTTTCAAATAATATATGTTATTCCCTTCGTCCTAATTATACAGTTTGCGTAAAATTTCGAGAGTTAACCGAATTTGTAATATTTTAAATTTATTTTTTAGTACTATTTAAAAAGGAAAAAACTAAAATATAATGAAAGAGGAGTGTATAAAAGTAGGTGGGTCAGCTTTGTGATAGGCCAATGAAGTGTGCTCTCAATAAAAGAAACTTAGTTCCTTTATTTGTAAATAGAGAAACTTGAAATAATATATGTTATCTATTTTTAAATACTTTAAGTTGTGATTAATAATATTATTAACGTAAGTTAAACTAATATATGTTACTCCATTTGTCCCAATTTATGTGACACATGTGAAATTTTGAGAATTAATATGTTTTTCAAGTATTGTAAGTTGTTAACTATTGTGGTTTATGGTATTCTTAATGTAATTTTTCAAATAATATATGTTATTCCCTTCATACTAATTATACAGTTCGCATAAAATTTCGAGAGTTAACCGAATTTGTAATCTTTTAAATTTATTTTTTAGTACTATTTAAAAAGGAAAAAATTAAAATATAATGAAAGAGGAGTGTATAAAAGTAGGTGGGTCAGCTTTGTGACAGGCCAATGAAGTGTGCTTTCAATAAAAGAAACTTAGTTCCTCTATTTGTAAATAGAGAAACTTGACCCCAAGCTCGTCTCTATTCCCACTTATTATATATTACTAGACATCGGAGCCCATGCTAGCACAGACCCAATATGTATCATTTTTTGTTTCAATTTATGTGACAAAGACAAAATTAAAGAGTTAATCAAACTTTAATATTAATTTAAAATAGTTTAATTTTTTAATTATTGTTAACTATGGTAAAAAAAAATTTATGTCTTTTAACATTCTAAATTGGTAATTATTGTTGTATAATTTGTAATATCTTTTACGCAATTTTGAAATAATAAAGGTTATTTCTTCTTTCTCAATTTATGTGGTACTAATAAAATTTGGAGATTCAATCAATTTTTTTTGTCTTTAAAATATTCTATTGTTAATTACTGTAAATTATTGTACTTTCTAAGTAATTTTCAAATAATATATATTATTTCATTTGTCCAATTTATGTGTCACCGATAAAATTTGAAGAGTTAATCAGATCTTTTACGTATTTTTATATCTTTTGAATATTTAATTAAATAATTATTGTGATTTATAATATTTTATACAATTATTTAAAAAAAATTAAACAACAAACAAAACGAATTCATCATAGGAAAATTACCAAAGCATCCTTGAATACATCAATAATGGGTCCCACTTTTTGTTTAAAAAAATATGCATATTGGGAGGATATTTTTGTCCAAAGTGGAAATAGAATAAGTATAAAGCATTAAATTCTTTTAAAATTTAAAATTGTTAATTCTTAATGTATGATTTGTAATACTTTTACGTCATTTTCAACTAATAGAGGTCATTTCTTCTTTCTCAATTTATGTAGTAGTAAAAAAAATTTGAGATTCAATCAATTTTTTTTGTCTTTGAAATATTTCTAGTTGTTAATTACTGTAATTTATAGTACTTTCTAAGAAATTTTCAAATAATATATATTATTTCATTTGTCCCAATTTATGTGTCACCGGTAAAATTTGAAGAGTCAATCAGATCTTTTATATATTTTTATATCTTTTAAATATTCAAGTAATTAATTGTTGTGATTCATAATATTTTATAGAATTATTTAGTATAGTAAAATAAATTTAAAAGAAACAAACAAAACGAATTCATCATAGGAAATTACAAAAGCATCCTTCAATACATCAATAATGGGTCCGACTTTTTGTTTTTAAGAAATTGCACATTCGAAGGATATTTTTGTCCAAAGTGGAAATATTGTGTAAAAAATGTGTATTTATTGTGATTTTGAATGTTTTGTGGGGTAATAGGACGCACGCAAAGTTAAGGTGTCTTTTTGAAAATCTGGGACAACTTCAAGTATCACTTAATGTTTTTTCTCAAAATCTAATTTACTTTCGTAAACTATGTGTCAAATCAAAATTTAACAAATTTGAAAGGAATGAGTAATAAATAGCTCATACAATGACATATTTATTATTTAATTAAATAATAAATATATGTAACTAAAAATCTTGTTAGCTTTTGGTTGAAAGCTAACAAGACATATTTATTATTTAACTAAATAATAACTATGTAACTAAAAATCTTGTTAGCTTTTGGTTGAAAGCTAACAAGATAGTTACAATGATAGTTGCATTGTGGCTTATTATATATAGATATATAGATATATAGATATATAGTTCCTCTATTTGTAAATAGAGAAACTTGACCCCAAGCTCCTCTCTATACCCACTTATAGTAATATATATATATAGTAATACTTCAACATAATTAATCCCAGTAAAACAATTGTCAGAATAAAAAATCAATATTTTTCTCAATTGCTACTGTACGTTTAATTAGCAATCTTTTTATTATTGTTATTAAATTAATAGCAATGCTACTGTACATTTTAAAATACCAATCTTTTATTAAATTAAAAGGAGTAATAAAAAAGACGCAAATAGTAATCTGTTTTTTTTAAAAAAAAACAAATAGTTTTTCTAAAAGAAATTGTATTTCAACAAAATTAAGTAAAATCATTAAAATGAGCATCTTTTTATTTATTTTTAAATAGTTTTAAATGAAATTGTATTTCAACAAAATTTAATGAAGATATTATTTAAATTAGTTGGATAACTTTCTAAATAAAATATTTATAGTTGAGTGACTTTCTAAGTGAAAAATCAATAGTTGAGTGACTTTTGAGTTATAAAACAAAGTTGAGTGTCTTTCTAAGTAAACTATTCAAGTTGTGACTTTCTAAATAAACTATTCAAAATTGAGTCACCATCTAAGATATTAATTCCAATTAGATCATGATTTCAAAGGCAAAAACATAAATTTGGTATAAGAGTTTTCATTAAAAATAGAAAAAAGTTAATCTTTCTTCTCAAAATAAGATTTCGTTATGTACGAAGGATCTCACTTTCATTTTTATGTTTTTATGTAGCTCATATGATCAGTTGTTAGATAAATATAACAAATTTCTTTACTTGTACACGATTTAGGATTAAAATGGTCACTTTTCTCGTATATTAAAGACTATCAATTATATAGAATATATTAAAAATCACTTTATTTTATACATTAAGAATTATTTTAACTACGCGATATATATAAAAAATTAAAATATTTTTTTTGAAAAAAATATACACTAAAACCATTTCCACTATATGATATATTTTTCTTTTTTCTATATAGTAGAAGAGGGAGTTTCAACATGTTAGTTTTAAGTCACTTAATTATTTTTTTAGGGTATTATGATCTTTAAAACATTTGCAAGATTTGTTTGCTTAAGAGGGTTACGCTTTATGTTTATTTATTTAGACGTTATCAATAACTCTAAAAAAGGGTCACATTTTTCTATTAAATTACAAATGATGCCCTAAGGTGAAATGTTATTGAGCATAGTGGGACCATTGAACTTTCCAAAGTGACACATTAAAACTTGTCAAATGTGCTCTAATTTCCTCCATATATTTTCCATTTTCATTTTGATTTGGTAAAAGATAATTATTTTTTTATACTAAATTAATACTTTAAATTGTGTAAATTATCCTACTTTAATTAACTTCATATATTTTTCATTTGAATTTGGTGAAGGATTATTATTTATTCATACCCAGTGTATTTAAAGTGAGTGTGAAAATATATTATAATTAAATAATTTAATGAAGCAATATGTATATCAGTCAATCATAATTAAATAATAGAACTTTATTTATAAAACACACATGGAATATACTCTTTCTTCCTTTTTACTTGACTGATTGACTATTTTTCCTTTTTGTTTTTTAACAAATCAATAGAGATTGGTTATTTACTTTTAATATCATTCTATTATTAAATAATTACATAAAGGACTAATAATTTAGAAAAAATGGCAAATAAAAATATTTTTATTTAAAATTTAAAATTTTAAAATAAAATTAATTTGTAATGTGTTTTTGGTAAAATAAAATAAAATAAATAAAATAAGAACATTGATGACTATTGAAAAAAAAAATCATCTTTCACTAATATATATATATATATATATATATATATATATATATAATAAGCCACAATGCAACTATCATTGTAACTATCTTGTTAGCTTTCAACCAAAAGCTAACAAGATTTTTAGTTACATAGTTATTATTTAGTTAAATAATAAATATGTCTTGTTAGCTTTCAACCAAAAGCTAACAAGATTTTTAGTTACATATTTATTATTTAGTTAATTTTTAGTTACATATTTATTATTTAGTTAAATAATAAATATGTCATTGTATGAGCTATTTATTACTCATTCCTTTTGAATTTGTTAAATTTTGATCGGACACATAGTTTATGAAAGTAAATTAGATTTTGAGAAAAAACATTAAGTGATACTTGAAGTTGTCCCAGATTTTCAAAAAGACACCTTAACTTTGCGTGCGTCCTATTACCCCACAAAACATTCAAAATACACATTTTTTACACAATATTTCCACTTTGGACAAAAATATCCTTCGAATGTGCTAACAAAGATTGATATTTCTCCTACGGTAAGTTGATAGTTTTTAAGTTTATGATTTAAATTGTTGAAAAACATCAACTTTTATTATTTTACTTTGTCGAGCTTATGTATTTTATGGTAGCTCATCTCATTGCATGTTATATATAGGCCTTTTTGTTTCATTTAGAAGTCTAGGAGGCAACAATTTTTTGTTCAACATGCGTTTTAGTGGTGAAATGGCATTTTCATATTGGAAATCTATGACAATACAGCGGACTATTTAATTTCCTGTTTATGGGGATTGAAAAGGGTGTTGTTCTTCAGGAAGCTAGGGTTTTCAATGATCCTCAATTGGATGCAAGAAGATGCTCATAGGTATGATGTTCTATTCCTTTTTTGAAAAAAGAAATTGTCGTGCAAAAGTAAATTTACACTCATTCTGTTTTGCGCCATGATAAATTGGTTAGACTAATTTGTTGTCTTGCCTTCATTTTTGTGTGCCTTTTCGGTGCTTCGAGTCATTACAAAGCTTTTGTATCTCTAAATCAGGGCGACACATTTACAAAGATTAGCTCTAGAGCTATTAGTTCTGACAAACATATATTCTTTTTTTAAAAAATTGGCATGACTGTACAATGACATGTTACAAGTAGGATGCCCCAAATCATGGAATCAACTATATATGCTTTCGTTAAGTTAGACTGCCTACATCACATCAACTCTTGTGTGAACACGGGGTGTTCGTAGACCGTACTGTCTTTTAAATGCCCCAAATTACCATTTAAAGAGGTAAAAGAAACAGTGAAGAAATAGAGAGATGTGTGACATTAGCTATCAAAATAAAGCAACTACATCTTATGAGAAAATGTAAAAAGGTTCTGAATTTTCATTTGTGGGCATATGGGTTTGGAAGATATGGATAATATATGATTGTGACGAACTCCTCGATATGCATAGTCCATTGTTCTTACACGATAAAGAGCATTATTTTCATGAATTCTACTTCACTTTGCACCCCAGAAAACATTTTTTTTAATCTGGACTTTTGTTTCCCTAGATAGAATTGGTATTAGTTGATTATGTCTTCATCTATAGGCCATACCATATGTTCTTCACCTTATAAAAAAATGAAAGATGATAACACATGATATTGCATGTCTGCTTGAAGTGAAGGATAATTTTTAGTGATGCATATATATATAGTAATACTCTATATGTGTATAAAATGTCGCTCTATGTATCTAATGATATAATGTTTCCATGAGTATAATAATTTATCATTTGACAATCATCCGCTATTCATGCAATCGATAGCGTATTCAACTTTTAGTATGCAATACTATGAGTATATCATTAATAATTACTTAGGATGTGTTTGGTAAGATTAAAAATATCATTAGAAATGATTCTAGGAGAATAAATATGTTTCTTACTTATTTTTTTTTGTGTTTGATAGGTAAGCAAAAATTATTACCCTAAAAGCATTTCTATATAATTTAGACAAATACTATGAGAGGTGGAGTAGAGGGTAGGGGTGTGTGTGGTGGTGATATCTACTATAGAAATTATTTCCTCATTTCAAAAGAACAAAAAAACTTATTTTCTAGAGCAAATATTTTGCAAAGATTTTAACCGATCAAATATAGAAAAATTAACATGTTACATACCGAACACTCCCTTCGATCCATCAAATATCTTTACTCCAATTTCACATGAAAACAATTAAAAAGAAAGAATAATATTTAGTATAACTTACATAAATTCCATAGTATAAGACCTAAATTACATCATATCCCTGCTCTTTTTTTTATTTTACAAAAAACCCTTAAAATATCAGCCAGATACATAACTGGATGTCCCGATACATTAATTGTGATACATTATATATATGTCTGTTGCGCTTAATATGAAATATTAATGTAAAAATGATTTTAATTTCCCCGATTCACGCAAAACTGATTGATATCAAATCATTTCAATCTATAATAGATTCAGAAAATTCAAAATTCAATTTTTCATCTTCTCCATCAATCGAAAATCATGAAAAACTCCAAATAACTCAACCAAAGTGGTTGATACAAGATGAATATATCAATTTTGTTGAGGAATTTAGGTAAGCGAGGTGAATCAGGAAGGTTATAAAATTGATGAAATTGTTGTTGGAGAAACGATTTCATTTGTATATCTTTGATCTTCAAGATAATCATAGTTCCAAAGTAGTATTGTCAAAAAGGAAAAGGCCTAATCTTGAAATTGTAGAAGAATTGCGAAAAGGATCAATCGCGGATAGTGAAAACAATATTGGTTCGATAAATTTGCTGATTAGTCTGATGGAGACATGCTTTCAACTGAACTCTGAAGATGATATGCAAATGTAAATGCAATTCTGATAGATTTAGCGACCAAAAACACTAATGTTATAGCTACATATGAAAGTACCAGTATACAAAGAAAGAGTATGTAGATGTGACCATACATCATAGAAGGGAACTCATCGAAGATCCTCTCAATTTTTATTCAAAATTATCGAAATTTTTTTTAGATTCAAAATTCTTGTCTCAGTTAATCGAAGATCTTTTCAATTTTGATTCAAAATTGTCGAAATTTTTGAGAAGATACATCATGAATATCTTCGTTAGTTTGTAGTAGGAGGTGAAGAAACATGAGCCAGAATTTACAATATATCTAGTATGCATTGATACAACACACAAAAAGGTTGGAGAGATGTTGTGTAGTCAATTTTTTGATCTGTGATCTCGAGATGAATATATTACTTATGATACATTGCTATTTAATTTTTTTTAGTAAATTGTTAAGTACTGTAATCCTCCCTGATACATTAAAGTAGTAAAGGTTGCCCATAAGGTGATTGATTTTAGATCGATACATTACCATGTGATAGTTATTATATATCAGATACATGTAATGCTAATTTGTATGAATGGATCATGACCAAAGTTTTTTTAATTTGTTTTTTTTTATAGATATATTACTCATGATACATTATTATTCCTTAAATATTAGTAAATTGCTAAGTACCACAATTCGCCAGATACATTATGTCACGCCCCAAGCCTACACCCTGGACGTGGCCGGCACTCGAAGACCATTGCTGGCCTCAAGCGAACCATTGACCTGGCTTACTAACTCAGCGGAAGACTAACTCATCATATACCCATTTAAGAAGTAACTAGAATGTTATAAAGGAACATTCAACTGGCCATTAAGGCAAACTCAAGTCTTTAACATATGAAATGAAAAGTAAAGACAACTAAATTAACTAACTGATTGTCTGACTATCTATGAAGCCTCTAAACAACTGAAATGGATGTCGGGACAGACCCACGACATCCTAATGAACTAATACTAAAACTGAAAGCAATGTAAATGAGTCATCTGGAATGCAAAGAGGCTCACCAATAGACTCTGAACTACTCACTGGATCAACGAATGCGCCGTATGCCGATCCTAGTTACCTGTGTCTGCATCATAATACGATGCAGGCCAATTGGCATCAGTACATTGAATGTACGAGTATGCGAGTTGGAATGCTAAAACAACATAGGCTCGAAAGATTATGAAAGAAACACTTACCTTGGCTCTTCTCAACTCCTGAATACTTAAATAAACTTATTTCATTATAAAGCAGTTTAAAACAAGCGCAATATAAAGAAAACTGTTGAAAACATGTTGTCAATTCATAATCATAATACCATAAAAAGACAAACCATCCTCCCTCTCAAAGTCTACTTGTGCAATGCATGAATGAAGTCCCATACCCCCATTCACACTAAGCAGAACCCCTTGAGGAACCATGCTACTACTGCTGTGGGAGTTTCTCTAACCGACAACCATCACTTAAGAACTATAGTGATGATACAACGCTTTACCTCACGCTGCCGAGGCCCATCCTATACCTTGCCATGATATAGGAAGCTAACTCACTAAGTGGATCCACTAGTCTATGCGAAAAAGATTCATCTAAAAAGTATGACCCTTTTTTACCCATGATGGCTACATGGTTTATGGAGACTTAAGTTAATATGAACTCGCATCCCCATATCGGTGCTCAATACTACTCCCAAAAATATACTTAGTTCTTTATGTTTAAAAACATATTTCTTCTGTGATTTGAGATTAGTGCTCAAAAACTTAGCTCAAAGGCTATCTTGGAAATCTCAGTTTCCCTGCTCGCTTCATTTAGAAAGCTATTTCTCTTTTCTGAAAACTAGCCCGAAGGCTCTTTGAAAATCTCAGTTTCCATTTTTATTTAAATGTGAAAACATTTTAAATCTCTTTGGGAATACTTAGTCTCCATATACTTTTGAAGAAATGAACTTCGACTCTTTACTCTTTGCTTAACTTGAACTTTAAGTCTTAAAACAAAGTTAAAATATTTATAAAAGACTTTTGAAAACTTTGAAGGACTTCCCTTAACTTGACTCTTGACTTTGATCCTAACTTTCCTTGAATTTGATTATGGATTCAAGGTTCATGATCTCATGTTTATGGATGATTTCATGATGTTTAGATGTACATTAGCGTGTTGGAATCAACTAAGAAACATAGGTACATTGCTAAGGAACAAGTACGAAAAGGTGGGGAACGAATGGGGAGAACTGGCGTCCCTGGCGCTCTGAGAGGTACAGGGCGCCAGCCTTCAAACTTCAGAGGACCAGCTGGGGCACGCTAACTGGCGCGATGCCCCACCCCCTTCCCCAGGTTTTTGACGATTTTTCTTATCCGTTTTTCAACTCTAAACCCTCTAAACCTCAATGGTTCTTTCCCCAAACACTTAGAATCACTTATACCTCCATTATACATCGGATTCTACTCATAAAACTCAACTAAAACATGAATCAATCTGAAGAAAACTCCAACATCTCAACCCACAAGAATTCAAACGAATATAATCAAGAACTCAAGGAATTTACTTTCAAATCAAACATATTTCGCTGAATTGAATCATGATTGGCGCGTGGGCAAAGTAACCCAACGCTATGTGATCTCACATACCTTGTAGGGATCACCCCCGACGAATTCCACAAGTTAAACTTCGACGATCTTGGCGATTCTTCTTCTTTCTCCTCTTCTTTTCTCTTCACTCAAAACCCTAACCCTTCTTCCAAAAGTGTAAACTGATCTAATTCAGCTTAGGCCCCTAATTAATTACAAAAAAACGAATTGAAATAAAAGGGTAAGAAAAAGACCAAACTACCCTTTAAAAATCCGGATTGAACTTTCCTTATTCTAACAGCCCAACTTCCAAAGGGCATAACTCACTCATACGAACTCGGATTTCCGCACTCGGCGGCGTTGGAAAGATCCTTCCAAGAGCTTTTCAACCATATCTGGAAGTACACCTAACTTATCCTGAGCTAGGAATTATGGCCGTTTGAAGTTGACCAAAACTCAACTTTTCCTTACTTGACAAATTTCCAGATTTTTAATTCTTTCCAAAAATGACTATTTCCAATTATAAGCTTCTTCCTAGTTATTTCAAATTGCGAGATGTTACACATTAGAGAAGTAAAGATTGCGTGCAAAGTTTTTGATTTTATATCGAAACATTATTGTGTGATAAATATTAAGTATCAGCTTATACATGTAGTGTTAGTTTGTATGAATTTATCATTGCCAAAGAATGAGTATTTATCAAAAATTTGTATAAATATATCTTGGCCATTAATGTGTATCAGATACATGTGATACACATTAGTCATTAATACATATAAGTTATAGTATGTTATGGTTCACGTACCAAGATTATTATTGGGTAATGTTGATACACAACAAAAAAATTGATTTATTACTATCTTTATCCTTTTAAAATTAAAAAATATTGAAGATACATTACAGAACTTGATATATTGTAAATGATATATCAGACATTACTTATGTATCAAGTACATAAGTATCAAACATGAAACCCACTAGTCGAATATTCAGCAATATTAGGGTTATTTAGCAATGTAATAAATATATACATGATACATTGAATAAAACGTAATCTATTGTAGCATTGATGTATCATAAATTTCATACCACTAACAAAGCCTAATATTAGGGTGACGTATCAATGTAATAAATATATACATGATGTATCAGAAATATCATACCCAAATGTTAATTTAAGAAACAAAATAAATAAGATACATTGAGAATCTGTAACTTTGGTAAATATGAGTGTGAAGATGCATCCTTCTTCGATTTTGCCTTCTCCAACTCAAGATTCTTCATGAATAATAGAACGTTTCTTCGTTTAGATCTAATCTTCATCGTTAGAATCAAAGACACGACATACAATATCTTGAGCAGTTGAAACTAATTGGGTAATCCTAATACTAAAAGAAGAAGCATCGTTCATAAGTATCAGTAAATTGATGATGAAAAAAAACAAGGATGAATGGAGAGAAACAAGGAAGACGAAAACTATCTATTGAAGAAGTTGAAATTGATTTGACTGGAGGGAAAATGATTTTGAATTTCAAATTGTAAGGAAGGAATTAACTGATAAGATTGTGGGAGTGAAAATAGGGAGAGATTGATGGAGTAAATTAAGGAAGAGAAACAGTTTTGGGAGTGTAAGGTTATGCATCCGAAAGTTTGATTTTGGAAGTAAAATAAGCGAATTTGAAAATATTTTGAAATGGTAGGGAATAATGAAAATTATGGAAGATAAAGATATGTATATAAATAATTTTGTCTAATATTTAACAATATTGGACCTGTGCTGACATGAACCATTACTCTCTGGTGTATATATAAATGATTAAAATAGTCCAATCTCTAATACATTAAAAGGACCATTTTTGATAATTTTCTCCATTGGAGAACTGGATTAGGTTCAAAGGGTTGCATGTATAATGTGCTTGATTTAGTAAAAAAAAAAGAAAAAAGAAGCTATCGATTTACATGGTCTAAAAGACATCTCTATATTAGTACTAGAAATAAGATAATGAACTTTGGTTAGGAGTACTTAAGCATAAAGTTGATATGACTTTCCTTTTAAGGGAAGCAGTCCAGTCATTCAAACAATTATTAGAAAGTTGACGAAAAGACTAGTGTCATGTCCATCACCTCCAGATTAGTTGAATTTAGTAAATTTTATTTAAATAAAGGTAACAAATGTTTTTAAACTATGTGAAACGAATAAAAATGTTCTTCAATAATAGTTTGGCTAAAAAATGTCCTTACCGCAATACTTTGGTTCAAAAATGCCTTTAAACTATACGAAAGGAACAAAAATGTCTTCCGTTTGTAGTTTGATCCAAAAATGTCCTTGCCGTCAATACTTTGGTAAAAAATTGTCGTTATGATTATTTAATGGGTCAAAAATGCTCATTTTCCAAATAAATATATTATTATTTTATTTTTGACACATTTTTTTTCAATTAATGTTTTTTTTTAAAATTAGCAAATGTTTATCTTACTTCAATTCAGAAAAAAGAAAAAAATGAAAATATTTCTTATTTTATTATCATTATTTTTAAATCATTATATAAATATAAATTAGTGATGGATATACTATGATCTTATATATATGACATATATTATCTGTCGAAAGGGTATATGAAGTTATTCTATTTTAATTAATAAAATGAGATTAAGAAGAAACAAAAATATTTCCTATATTTTTATTTGTTAAAGTGATTTTAGAAAGAAAATAAGAATAGTGTTCTTTAATAATATTTTAATTAGGAAGAAGATGTGTTTTAAAAGAAAAAATTAATATATTTATTCGAAAAAGGGCATTTTTGACCCATTTTGTACCTATAGGGGCATTTCTGGACCAAAGTATTGACTGCAAGGGCATTTTTGAGCCAAAGTATTGATAGTAAGGGCATTTTTGAGCCAAACTATAAACGAAAAGTATTTTTATTCCTTTCACATAGTTTAAGGGCATTTTTGATCCTTTTCCCCTTTAATATTAATAAATTTATTAAACATGTATAAATATTAAATTTAAAATTCAATTATTATTATTATAAAATTCAGAAATTATAAAATTGAAATCCCAGTGTTTGCTTCTGCACCTCCTATAGCTCAAGGAGGTTGGTTTCTAAATTCTATTTGATTATATGAATTATTGGTGAAGTCATTAATCTTGTTTTGTTGAAGGGTGCATATTGATATAAATAAATATATATATCTTCTCAATATTTTAGAGAATTTGAGATTCAACAGCCAAAAATTAAAACATGGAGTGATGGGTGGTTAGGTCCTTTCATTAATTTTAGAGGAAAGGGTGGGTTATAGCTGTCTGAGGACATGAAAACAGAGTCTTATCACCTTTTGCTATTTTACATGACAATGTTTAGGAAAAAAATATTATAAATGACACAAATACCAAAAGTTAATACACATTATTGATTACAAGCATAAATAAAAAATTATGAGAACAATAAGGGGAGCCACCAATATTTGAATCTGTACCTAATTATTTTGACACAAACCTTGTATTAATTTGTAATTTAAATTTTATTTAAAATATACTAACTAATTTATCCAAAATCCATATATTAAAGGTTCTTTCGAATTTACTGGAGACAAACCATGAACTTATTTAATTGGAGATGTTATGATTTATATCATAATTATGATGTTGGGAAAAACATATTATAATTATCCTTTTATTATTACAGTTGTGAGATTTAGATAATCCTCAACCAAAAAATTTATGCCGTCCATTTTTATTTGTTTGTCTGATTTTAATTTGACACAAGATTTAATAAAGTACAAAAATATTTTTGAATCTTATGATCTTAAATAAAGATATGTAAAATGTATCAAAATATTTTTTAATATTATGGTATAAAATATATCACGTGAAAAAAAAAGCACAATATAAAATATTGAGTCAATACTCCTAAAACAAATGAAATTGAAACTATAACATAAGTTCTAAATTCAAACAAAAAATTTAACGTAATACTCTTATGTCAAATTTCAACATAACATACATAAATGTGATTTAAAAGAAAAGAAAAGAAAAAAACATATGTCCATAACCTTAGATTCTACTTTAATTTAAAAAATTAGAATACTAACAAAATTATACTAAAGAAATAAAATATATAATACGAAAATTTGCATGGAATCCATGATGTAAAAGTTGAGAATGAGAAGGAAATGAAATATAAATAATAAAAAGTAAAATTGAACATGATCAATATTTATATCTACCAATAAAAATAACATTTTTGTAAAGAATAACTAAAGAGACATGTGACGAAAATGAGATAGCTTTGTGTATAGAAATAATATTTATGATGGTGAGTAATAGTTATATCAGATATAAATGATTTAAAGGATGATAAAAGTAAATTTATCAACTATAAATTTTATGTACATATGAAATAAATGATTTGTAGATATAAAATGATAGTTTTTCTTTTACATAATAGAAACTTGTATGTCAATTTTTGTATTTGAAAATAAGAAATCATGAGATGAAATCACAATGCCTACTTAATGTTAGACCATAATATAAAATTTTTTCTCTACTCTTTTAAACATCGTGTCAAGTCAAAATAGGTGAAACAAATTGAAATGAAAAGATAACTTTTATTGAAATTCAACTTTAAATAGTCATTATGCGTACAACTTTAACTAAAAATTACCAAGCAAGGCAGGGTGTGGAGGTGGGGTGGGATTGTTGGGATCTGTGAAAAGAAGAAATAAAAGTAGTTGGTGGAGAGGAACATAATTAGGAGATGGGTTGTACTAAAATTGATAGTTGATTGATTTTTGAGGACACAACACATGCAAAAAGATAACATATATGCACTGAGGTAGTGAGATCTAAGGAAAGGGGATATCTTGTTTGGATCTTTTAGGTGATCATTCTCATACTTTTTTGCCTAGGAGTAGTTCATGGTGGGGACTACTTATTAGTCTCCAACTTGCAATTAATGTTGTGAACATGAGGTGATGCATATATAATTATAATTCTTCAAAATTTCATTCAACTGAAAATAGCTTTAGCCCAACACTATATATACATGTAAAAAGAATTACTAATTAAGTATTGATAAATGAGTAATCTTCCTACTTATCTAGTCCTAAAGTTTACATTATTATGCGTTTTCAAAAAGAAAAAAAGGTGATAATTATGGTGGTTTTAACCCCAAAAGGCAAGTTTTGATAATGGAAACAAACATAAATTTCCTATTAAACTTGTCCTGAAAAAGCAGTTACACGTTTAAACTATCATGACAACCTATTACACATATTTACTATTTAAAAATTAATTTAATACTACCTTGAGACGTATAACACCACTCTAATAGGATGTGGTGTATTACACTCTCCGCCACATCAATGCTACGTCAACGCCATGTTAGAAATTATAATTTTTTATATCCTTTTTATTTTGTTTAAATTTTCTTTTATTAACTATATTTTATACTAATTAATTATTAAAATTCTTTAATAATTATATCTTCTTCATAACTAAATCTCACCCACTCCATCTCTCATCTCACTGAAAAAATTATGTTCATCCACCTTCACCACTGATTCTTTGTTTTTTACCACTGTTATATCACCTTCAATTATTTTTCTTCTTCGCCATCCACCACCAAATATCATCATCACCATTATCAATATCAATGAACTTTAATTATTTTTGAACTTTAATTTCTTACTGATGCATTTAGTTTTTATTTTTGTGTTGCGTCAGTTTTAAGGGGTAAATAAGTTCACTTTTGAATAGTAAGGTGTGTAATAGATCACCATGATAGTTTAAGCATGTGACTTTTCGAGATAAGTTAAGAGGTAAATTTATGTCTTTTTCCTTTTATAATTTACAAGTGTCTAAGGTGAAACAAAGTAACCAGTTTGTTTATAGAAATTGATGTTGATGCAGATGAAGTGATGTGGTCACATGACCACATGTGACGCCACATCACCAATTCAGAGACTGCAACTCGAGGCAAAATGGTTCCTGAAAAAGTTAGTTATACGATGAGGGGTTGCGGCCGCAACCCCATATGGGGGCCCGCATATTACCTATTACTCAATGCAAGTTTGACACGACAAAATCACCGTACTACCCGATACAACCAGGTTGTTGCAACCACAACAAAGAATGCGGCGTCGCAGTGGCGCGAAGACAAATTTATTTCTAATTTGATTTGATATTTTTAGAAACTATAAATATCTAGTTTTAGAATTCTATTAGGAGTTCTTGAATATTGATTTCTTTGGGTTATTAAAGTTTTTTGAGTGTTTTGGGACAAAGAATAATACACTTGTGATTTCAATTATTCTTTATGATTATTGAAGTTAATCTTTTGGTTTTTGATTCTTCTTCTTGATCATTGTAAACATAGGTATTTTTATTTATAATTTAGTCCTTGCACTTTCTATGGGTAACTAACCAGACAACTAGTGGAGCCCAAAAAAGAACTAACAATGAAATAGTTTCATAGATAGTAATTCTTAAGGTATGATTAATTTTTACATTCATTTTAATGAGGGCCTACATTAGAATCTTCCTATATTCTTTACTTACTTGGAAAATTAGTTAAGATTAGGAAAAATAACTAAACATATGGAGTTGGGACTTGTGTTCAATGTAAGAATTTGAGACTTAATAGTGATAATCTACTAAAGACATGTGTTAACAATTGTTAAAGTAACATTCAAGTTCCATGTGGACTTAGGGCGATATCTTCTAGATGAACTAGAATAACTCTAGTTGTACCAAATAAAGTTGATTTTTTACTCCTAAGATTACTAAACTAAAGTTTCGTAAAAGTAACTAGATCATTTTGATGACCTAAACATGAGAATCCACAACCTTAGTTTTGCATTCTTACTTATAACAATCAAAGTCTTAGTTAGTAAGTAATGACAAAATCGAACGTTTCAAATTTTACTTTCTCCAAGGGTTTTAGAGATAAAGACCATCTTATATTTAAACAATGACCACTTTATACTTCATTGAGAGGTGTATTTTGAGCGTATCAATTACAAATTATTTATTTCAAATATTGTAAATTAAATGAATTATGATAATATTTAAAATTCAAATCTATAAAGTTCAAGTGTGAATCCACTTATGCATATTATAATTATGTCACACACTTATGTTCTCATGCCCTAACTGAGGTGTGATTGATCAATATTTCACACTAAATATTTTTCGAGCTTAACCCTGAACTAACATGAGAATTACAATCACTAGAACTATTTGGTTTAAATGAAAAAGGTCATCATAACCAACCAAACTGAAACAAACCAATCTACACCAAAAGATGAAAATTGATGCTAGGAGATCCTAAATCCAACGTCTTGAAAATCACAAGGGGCATCAAATTGATGCTATCCCCAAGGTCGCTTAAGGCCTAGTTAAACCTATACCTGAATAGTGCATGAAATGGTAAAAGGTCCTAGTTCTTCTCTCTTTGGTTTCAAATTGCTCTCCATAATGTCACTACAATGATGTGACACATCCACTATGTCCATATCAACAACCCTTTTCTTTTTTCAGCAACTCATTCATAAACTTAACATACCCTGATATTTACAATAGGGCATCCACCAATGATATATTCATGGATAATTTACTAAACAAGTCAATAAATTTCTTGAATTGATTGCCCATTTTGTTTCTTTAATAACCTTTGGGGGTAAGGAGGTGTACACTTAGGCAATGAGCCCAATTTTGTCCTCTTTAACTCCCTCATCATTGTCACGCCTCGAGCCTACACCCTGAAATTTCCCAACTCTCAGAACCATTGCTAGTCCCAAGCAAATCCTTGACCTGAATTGCTATTATACTGAAGGCTATGAAACATATGTAGAAACTTTTGAAAGATCAGCTTGCAAGAACTTTAGAAACAAACTATAATACTTTACTTAAAGATTTGGATATTTGAATAATATATATATATGTAAAACAGTGCTGAAAGTTATAACTACATTGGCTTGTCTATGAAGTCTCTAACATACTAAAGATACGTCACCGGAACAAGAGCCCGAGCAACCTGAATACTCTACTAACAATATATATTAATTACTAATATTCAAGATAAACTAGACCCCTTCGAAAATAAGGAAGTCATACTAAAACTAGATAAAAGTGACCAGAATGATGCATTTGCTATCATGAGTACCTGAATCTGCATCATTTTTATGATGTAGCGTCGACTATATCAGTACATGGAATATATAATGTGTAAAATAGCTGAATAAAACAATTGACTAAAACTGAACATATTGAGCTAAATCAAAAATCGTCACGACCCAAAGTACATTGATTTAACGTCTCAAGGACACTTTATCCAATTTAACTGTCAACGATCACTAGTCAGTATAATAACTTAACTAAATGAGTTGGGGTCGAATCCCACAGGGAGTGATACGTGCTTAAGATTCAAAAGTAAAGTACAAATATGTTCTAATCATCCATAGGAATAGACATTTACGAGTAAAAACATAATTCAAATTAAGGGGTGACACGAATGTCAAATAAAGGAGTTTTGGTTTTAACTATCAGCTACAACAACAACAAATAACATGAATTAACAAATAATGAGACGGGTTCTTGGGATGTGATTGGAATATAGGCTAATATAGACAAATGGGTGATTGCAACTGTTAGTGAATAGTTGTAAATCAGTGAATAAGCTAGAATTTAGAGAGGATAAACTTTCTCTCGAACATTTTACCCCGAATCAAGTTGGTTTCTCTCGAACACCAACAAGCATGCAAATAAGAACAACCTACCATTTAGTCCATTCACTCTCTCGAGCTTAATGTGTGGAAAAGAGTTTAGGATTCATTCTCTCGAGCTGAACCCATGACAACCCAATACCCACAGACAATCAATTCAGTAATCTTGGTTTTAAAACCTCTGTCTCGAGCAAGCCAAAAACACGAAAGTAGAGTTGCATTTGCAACTACAACCCTTTAAGTTGAACCACAATTACTGATTGAAATCACTTTTAAACAACATTTAAACCAACAATTAGCAATACCCACAAGCTAAATCAACCCATAATCACATAATCACACCCCAAGAATTGGGGTTTTAGCTAGACATCATAAAAAGATAGAAATCGTTACCAAATTGTGTTTCCATCAACAAGGCAAGATTAATTTCGTCTTTACAAAGGTTCAAATTGAAGAATCTCAAAGACCCACTTCCAATTTCTCAAAAATGGAAAACTTCAATTCTTCAAAGCTAAGGAATTTTTTTTTCTCAATACTCAGAGTTCAAACCTCAAAATTCTAAAAATTGAAACTAAGATTATGATAAAAGGTCCTAAGATTAATGTTTGAAAATGTATTTATAGTTGCCAAAAATATATTGCGAAGGGCCATTCGACGTACTAAGTCGGGCTCGCCGATTAGCTCGGTGATCCGCCCTTTGGTCAGGGCCATTGACTTTTTGCTTTGGCCTTCAACATCCTCAAGTTCTATAACTTTGGGCGATCCAACACTGCATTGTGAAACCACTCGGCGACACGTCGAATGCTTCTTCTATCGCCAAATTTATTTTCTCCTTCAAGGCTTGGCACACTGAAACTTTAGGCAGTGTAATGGCTATTCGGCAACTCGCTAAAGGGACTCGGCGATCACTAGTCCTTCATTTCTTCGCTCTTTCAACTTGCTTAGTTCATTTTTGTAAGTTAGTGTCCATGTTTTGTTCCTTGATCCAAACACCTGGATATCAAGGGTTTTACATCAGTTATTAGCACAAAACAAGCATTTGAGGACACAAAATCTATCCAAATAAAGCCCTAAATGAGTCCAAATCGTGGACTCATCAACACCCCCAACTTAAACCTTTGCTTGTTCTCAAGTAAAACTCAAGCTCAACAGTTTAAAAAAGATGTCTCAAATAGTGCTACATAAGACTCAATCATGAATGCACACAAAAAGACTCAACTTACTCATGCTAGGATCAATTGTGCACTCAAAGAATAAAGTTGTGACTCACCATTATCAAAGATTCTCAAGTTCACCATACTTGCTTCAAATGCAAGTTCAAGCTCAACAAAGGTACTCAAATGCCCTCACATATATGATGATTCCATATTCACACACAATGGTTCAACAATTTATAGCTCCGGAATCACAATCAACACTCACACTCACAAAGATGAACACATGCATGACTCCACCCATAGGTTTGCCCTTATTTTCCAATCAACACTTGTTTCAGCTCACTCAAGATAAAAAAGGTCTTTTCAAGGCTTGTAACGGGGCTGAGTGTAAATGTATGGTCATTTAGGCTCAGTGGCTGCTATCCTCATTAAATGTGGTATGAACAACACTTTATTTCCCTTTCTACATCATTCTTATTCATGCTCACAAAGTCACCCCATTATTCACCTTCCATGAAACTTTGGACACCCCATTTTCTTTTTGCAACTTTATTTCAAACTTTTTCATTCTTTTTTTTTCTTTTCTCTTTTTTTTTGTATGGAGGGGTTCCATCTTTTTCAAAACCAAGGGTCAAAGGGGACTTCTTTGCATTTCTTGATTTACTTTCTCTTTTCACCACACCCCCAACTTAGGCTTTTGGCCTAAATTGGCTATTCAAACGAACTACATTTCATGAGGATTAAGGGTGAAGGGATAAAGAAAGGTCACAATTTCATCAAGTTTCTTCCAAGAAAAGGCTAAGCTCAAAAGGTGCTCAAGCGAAGATCACACACTCATAAGGTAGGCCACAAAAGAGGTATAATGTCAAATTGTTTTACTCTTTTAAAATTGTTGCATAAGATCATTTCAAGAGCTCACATCACTTGGTCAATCGGACCAACATGGAAAATTCTAGGTGTCTTCATACATGGTTCACGGTAAGCTCATCACACAAGGCATTGACACCAAATGTCAAACAAGACTCCATACTTTTGCTAGTGTGCAATGATCATCACAAGAGACTCATTCGAATATCGGCTAGTCACAACGAGATGCAAAAAGTTCACATATTGTCTATGCAACTTCATTTGGCTTTATCGTAGCCGCACATTCATGTTTGTTAGATTGAGAGCACTATTCAAGTCATCGGTATTGAACAAGACCAATACTCAAATTCACACAAGAATAGCCATAATTAAATACACAAGAGGTGGCACAAATTTTTTGGAAAGGGTCCAAAAATCATTTACAATTAAAACAAGGAGCCACAAGCTCAAACATCCACAAAAACAGTGTCAAAACACAATATATAGCTTAAAACCCAATATATATACAGAAAATGTCAAAAAAACAAGAGGTAGGTATGGAAGTACCTCACCCCACCACAAACAAAAAACAATTTGTCCTCAAATGCAAGAAAAATATCCAAAAGTCAATAAAGAAAGACAGAGAGGCAGGTAAAGAGAAATCTTGTCTAAACAATCACTCCATCTGTCGGGGCATCAATGCCCGATGCATCACTCTGATCTTGGGCATCAGTGCTCGGAGTCACGTCAACAATATCGGATCCACTAGGAGCTGCCATGGACGTCTCTGTCAGCGATGTCTGGATAACCGACTGTACACTCGTCTCCTCTAGATTTGGTAGGTCTTCATATATGCTTTTCTACCTCACCTCTATCTGCTCCTCGTTGGTCTCTACCTCCGATTCATCAGCTGTTGTGCTATCCCTATGTGCGTCTCCGGTGGTGGCCGGAGGAATCTCAGAAGTTTCTAGGGCATCTACATTATCCACTGCCTCAAATAGGGAAGTGAAGTCAATGGACTTCAACTAGTCCACATCCTTCCTCAGATCCGCAACCTCATCTTTCAAAGTCGTAACCTCAAAAGTCTCTTCTTGTCTGCTCTCACAAGCCTCAACTCTCACAGTGAGAGTGTCAATCGAAGTACGGAGGGGGTCAATGTAGCAAGGATAGCACTTTCAATCATCCATGGGACTGCACCCCTCTAATCGGGTCACCCTCACATCATCTAAATGGGCCAGGTTCCCTATTTTCAGGATCATAGGTTGAGTAATCTTGTTGGGCTGGGATGCAGTAGAGGTACCGGGGGACTAGGAGGAAGAAGTGGGAGCAGATGTACCTGAAGGCCCGGAGGCCGGAGTAGGAAAAAATGCCTTTTTAGGTATCGAGTCAATGTCTACCGGGGCTGCTCTCCTCCTATCAGCCTTCTCTTGTGTGTACTCGACCTATATACGTCGGATATCTATAGAGGAAGTGGGAGTCACCTCAAAATCTCTTGTTTTGTCACGAGAAACTCCAGCACGCTGGCACAGCTCTGTAATCAGCACTAGGAATGTAAGGAGGTATGGCGCTGCTTGGCCCTCATGGCCATCTATTGCTTTATAAGGATCCCCATGTTTATGCTCCTCCTGGATATGATCGACCCAAGGCAGGCAACCTTGGGGTGCTGGAGGATGGGCTCGTTCTGACAAGGCAGGATAGTGCTGCTGATGAATCCAAACCAGAACCGAGCAGCAATATTCAGGTCTCTCTTCTCGATGGGGCTCCTACCTCGATCCACCTTGGGATGGTATCAGAAACCAGAGGTGCCAACCAGGCCTTCAAATCATCTAGGGACTGAGTAATAGGCAAGCCCTCATATGCAAATGTAGTAGCCAGATCCCTGTTGAGTACAGTGTTAATGTACTCACTGCTGCACCCTACTTCCTTTCCTCGAACCATGATCGATTTCACCGGTCTGTAGGCACTGGCCTTCTTCTTCCCTTTGGGCACCAGCTCTCCGTATGTGGTATAAAACTTCCGGACCCATGCAGGAATGTAGGGGCCTCAGGGCCTAGTGAACTGCTCAAACGAATGGAAATGAAAGGTGTCCCTCACTGTGGAGTATCTGCCCTTAAGGCCCTCTATAGATAACAACTTCTCCTCGAGAACAGTCTGCAACCCATCAATTTTTAATCTATTAAAAAATCAGGGAGGAGGAACTACTGGTGGCACTGGAGCCATGGGAGGTGCCGAAGCTGGAACTGTATCTGCTGGAGAGGGAGTTGATGAGGCTCTGGCTGAATCAGGATGAGATCTAGCACAGATCTCAGCATGCCGGGACTGTAATGGCTAATCGTCATCCGGCTCAGAGAATGCAACTTGGGAGCCCTCACTATCGGAGTCATGCTCCGGAACTTGAGATGCTAGCCTTTTCCCTTTGCTCTTGCCTCCCTTAGGAGGTTCTATTCTTCCCTTCTTGGGATGATTGGCTCCCCCTTCATTTATAATTATACCACGTGCCCTTTTATGAGGCGGCATGTCAAGGTTGGTTCTAGCCATATCTGCAAAAACATCGAAAAGAATTAAGAACAGTTCAAGCAAAGTTTGCAGAAAATAGTTTGTCGACAGACTCACCGAACCATTCGGCGAGCCAGATCGGGCTCGTCGAAAGGATTGACTCAAAATTTTCTCAGACAAATGGCAAGTCGGTGATGGGAAGGGCCTTTCGGTGAATCACCGATAGCATTCGGTGAGCAAGGACTAGCCCACCAAAAGTTATAGTGCATTTTAGGGGTTAGGGGTGCAGAAAGGGCGATCAAGAAGGACACTCGGTGAACTCAGGCTTCTCGCCGAGTGCATTTGGCGAACTCAGGCTTCTCGCCAAAAGTTATAGAGCCCAACTTCTAATTAAGCATGAGATTAAAGGCGATAAGGAGAACTTCGGCGAACTGTCAAGTGGTTCGACGAGCTCGACCCAGCCCGCCAAACGGCCCAACCTGCCTACTTTCAACCCCAACTTCCAAATTCAACCCCGCAGCCCCTGAAAACAAAATCAAAACATGAACCCATTCAATTAGGCTAAGACCCATTACACCCATGCCCCTAGGATATTCAGACTTCTCCCGGTTTGGCCAAATTTGTCCATTTGACGACTTTTCCCTTAGGAATAACGTCAAACGCTCCATCATTGGGTAAAATACGTCATTTAACACAAATGCGGGTTACTTAGACTTCACCCGACTAGACTCAACATCAACAAAGAAACACCCAACAATTTTGATCAATTTTAAGGCATGCAAAATTTGGGAAATCACGATATCGACAACTTAAGCAAGATATTCAAATAAAAATAGGCAATCAAGCATACAATTACGATCAGAGAGGCCCAACACACATCACTAAGATAAAGATCATTTGCAATGAATAACAATCGCTAAATAAGAATTCCAGGTTTGGAAAATAAACCTTATAAGCCGAATAAACAAGTTGCAAAGCTAGGCGGCAATGAATCCAACTCCGAAAACACAAATGACGACCAAAATGCAGTAAAAACACAAGAATATAGAAAAACTATTTCGGGTGTGAGTTTGGAAAGTTGAAAAGTGAGGGAATGTGAAAGAATTTGAGCTATTGAACTATTGGCCTTTAAAAACCGTCCAGTTCTCGCCCATTCGGTGACATAAGTTTGGCTCACCGACACACTCGATGACACGCCGAAAGGGCACTTACCTCACCGAGTTTTACAGGACCACCAGTTAATGTGGGGGTCCAAACGGTGGACAAAATCGTGAACGCTGACCTAGTCGGCGATTAGCCAATCTGCTCCTAGGCTCGCCAAGTTTTATAGACTTAAACCCTAGAATTCCTTGAGTTCAACGGTGGTCTAAGTCGGGCTCGCCGACTTCTTCGGTGAGTCACTGACTGGACTTTTAGCTCACCAACCTGCGCTTTTCAATCACATCTAACACTTTAACCTGCACAATCAACACACCATTATTTCAAACTCCCAAAAGAAAGCAAATAAAACTTGGGTTGCCTCCTAAGAAGCACTTTAGTTAACGTCGCGGCACGACACAAGTCCCTACTTAGGTTTCATTCCTTGGGTTTGTCTCAGTGTCACAAGGTAACCCCTTTTTGGGCTGTGGGTAGAGACAAGACATCACTTGGTCCATTTGGGACTCTAGTAGCTGAATGAATATAGAATGAGAGGTTGTCATCTCATTCAAAGGAGGGTGGTCCATTTACTGATATTTAGGATGTTATCCCTAAGCTTCATCATTTTCAAAGGATGGTGGTCCATTGGGTCACCGTTGCAACCAGATATGCTCAATTTCTCTCCTCAACAAGCAACACGAAAACCAAAACTAATGGTAAGTAGATTTGACTATAACTAACAAGAACAAAATTCCACTTAACTAAAGAATCTTAACCAACACCACTCCCCAGCAGCGGCGACATTTTGATACAACGTCTCAAGGACACTTCATCCAATTCTAAGTGTCAACAATCACTAGTCAGTATAATAACCCAACTAAATGAGTTGGGATCGAATCCCACAGGGAGTAGTACGTGTTTAAGATTCAAAAGTAAAGTACGAATATGTTCTAATCAGCCATAGGAATAGACATTTACGAGTAAAAACATAATTCAAATTAAGGGGTGACACGAATGTCAAATAAAGGGGTGACACATATGTCAAATATGAGCTACACCAATATCAAATAACACGAATTAACAAATAATAAGACGGGTTCTTGAGATGTGATTGGATTATATGCTAATATAGACAAATGGGTGATTGCAATTGTTAGTGAATAGTTGTAAATCAGTGAATACGCTAGACTTTAGAGGGGATAAACTTTCTCTCGAACATTTTACCCCGAATCAAGTTGGTTGCTCTCGAACACCAACAAGCATGCAAATAAGAACAACCTACGCTTTAGTCCATTCACTCTCTCGAGCTGAATGTGCGGAAAAGGGTTTAGGATTCACTCTCTCGAGCTGAACCCATGACAACCCAATATCCACAGACCATTAATTCAGTAATCTTGGTTTTAAAACTTCTCTATCGATCAAGCCAAAAACACGAAGGTAGAGTTGCATTTGCAACTACAACCCTTTAAGTTGAACCACAATTACTGATTGAAATCACTTTTAAACAACATTTGAACCAACAATTAGCAATACCCACAAGCTAAATCAACCCATAATCACATAATCACACCCCAATAATTGGGGTTTTAGCTAGACATCATAAAAAGATTGAAATCGTTACCAAATTGTGTTTCCATCAAGTGGGTAAGATTAATTTCATCTTTACAAAGGTCCAAATTGAAGAATCTCAAAGACCCACTTCCAATTTCTCAAAAATGGAAAACTTCAATTCTTCAAAGCTAAGGAAAAGATTTTTTCTCAATACTCAGAGTTCAAAACTCAAAATTCTAAAAATTGAAACTAAGATTATGATAAAAGGTCATAAGATTAATGCTTTAAAATGTATTTATAGTCGCCAAAAATATGCTGCGAAGGGCCATTAGGCGCAGGAAGTCGGGCTCGCCGATCAGCTCGGTGATCCACCCTTTGGTCAGTTCCATCGCCTTTTTTCTTTGGCCTTCAACATCCTCAAGTTCTGTAACTTTGGGCGATCCAACACTACATCGCGGAACCACTCGGCGACACACCGAATGCTTCTTCTATCGCCAAATTGATTTTCTCCTTCAGGACTTAGCACACTGGAACTTTAGGCGGGGTAATGGCCATTCGGCGACTCGCCAAAGGGACTTGGTGACCACCAGGCCTTCATTTTCTTCGCTCTTTCAACTTGCTTCGTTCCTTTTTGCAAGTTAGTGTCCATGCTTTGTTCCTTGTTCCAAACACCTGGAAATCAAGGGTTTTACATCAGTTATTGGCACAAAACAAGCATTTGAGGACACAAAATCTATCCAAATAAAGCGCTAAATGAGTCCAAATCGTGGACTCATCATACATCCTAGACGTGACATGATGTATAAGACTTCGAGAGGTCTTACACAAGCCACTTGACATACATACAAAATAAGATAATAGAAAAAAGAAAGAAAAATCTCATATCTATAGAAAATATTTTGACATAAAAGCGACAGTCTAATCATAGTCTCGACATACCATTCTACTACATCAAGATTGGTTGGGATGTAACCCATACACCACATACAACATCGGAAAACTGAACCATAAGAAAACAAAGTATAGATAACATGATCCTCAGAACATGAGGACTCACCAAGTCTTCACAAAGCAATCTAATAGCCACGAGTCGGAGGAGAAAGATCATCGGACCCTACATCAGTTAAACAATGTATGCATAAGTATGCATTAGTATATGGAATGTACTAAGTATGGGCATCATACAAAATATATATGGTACCATGAAAGGCTTAAAGGTTGTAAGACATGACCAATATTTGAACATTTATAAATCTTAAAGAGCAATGGCATGTAAATCATAAAACATGGTTAATACGTTTAAATTAACAGACATAAGAAAAGTTTTAGAGAAACATAGTCTTTTTTGGGATATTAACTTTAACCAACAATAAGACCATGAGAGCTATATCATGGAGTCCGGTATATCTCTCATACAGAAAGAAGGGATTTCTACTTGCCAAGGTAAAATCTGTACATATCATCTTTTGCTAAAGTGGATCCACTTGTGGCATCTTTTAAGATAGTTTGGGACTAGAGGTTGTTACTAGAGACTAGCCTATTTGAGCCTCCACCTCAAGGTCCTCTCGGTGCTAAGTCTAAAACCCAACGGAATAGATAAAAGTCAAATATCATTATAATATAGTAAAGTTAATGATCAATACCAATCCACATCTTTAAAATTAAAACATACAATAGCTCTTTGAATTCCAATTCAACATAGGTGAGATAACCTTTCCCTAATATGAATCCTTATGTGAGAAATACCTTTCCCAATCATGATCATATTCATATGTGAGAAAACCTTTCACACTAACATTGATACTTTTATCTAAAAGCACCCTATCACCATAAACATCATTTTCATAAGACATGCATAATTCTTCAAAATTCATAGTTCATAGGTTCATCATAGATTCATAGTTAAAATTTATAAATTAGGCATAGAATCAGTTTTGTATTGGAGAACCCAAACCCGAACAACTAGGCACAACATGGCTACCAATTTTTTCCTTGTCAATTCTAGATGGAAAATCTCTCAAGCGATGTCCACTTTTGTCACAACTAAAACAATTATTCGTGCCCATCAAGTACCGTCCCTGATGACTCTTGCCACACTTTTTGCATGGAGGAACTAAAGATCCATTTACAACACCATTTCCTCCTTGAGGCTTAGGGTTACACACCCTTTCGTTGTTGAACTTAGGGGCCAAAGCATTGGAGTGACCTTGATCAGAAAACCTTTATTTGAACCTAGAACGACTAAGTCCATAGAAACTCAAATGTGCAAAGTCACCATCACTAGTCTGTCCCTCTTCACTTCTCTAGACCTTTCCTTAAGCTTTTCCTCTTCAATTTGTTGAGCATGAATCATTAGATGATAAATGTTCATTTTCTTAATTATCATGGTGGTACAACATTCCTTAACCACCATTTCAAACACTCTAGAAACAAACTTGCTCTTCTTTGCCCTAGGATCGGTAACAATAGTAGGAGCATATCTAGACAATTGTGTGAACTTCAAGGCATACTCCTTTACACACTACAACAAAAAAACCTTTTAGCGGCAATAAATATACACATTTACAAAGAGTATTAAAGCCTTTACCGACATTAGTTAATTTCCATTGGATCAAATGTCCCTATAGTCTTTACGGACATATACAAAGAGTGTTAATTGTCGCTAAAAGTACATATTTAGTGGCAATTAAGATATTTCCATTAATTAATTTTTGCTAAAGATCATTTTTGATGTAGTGACACTTATATTACCTTGACGAAGGTTAATGAATTCAAGCACCTTTTCCTCCCTCATCTCAAGGGAAAAGAACCTATCAAGGAAAACAACCTTAAATTTCTCCCAATCAAGAGAACCCACATCAACCCCTCTCTCTTCCTTCTATTGAACCAAAGTTAAGAAACACCCTTAAGTTGAAAAGTGGCCACTCTGCCTTTTCCACCGCAGTTACTCCCATGATCATAAAAACCTTGTATGCCTTATCGATGAAAACTTGAGGATCTTCCTAAACCTTGGAACCATAAAACTACGGAGGATTCATTCTAGTGAAGTCCCTTACTCTAGTTGCATTATACCCACATTTAGGTTCATGGGGACCACAACCTCCCTATTGGATTGAGCCGTCATGCCTTGGGCTAATACTAGAAAAGTAGCTCGAAAATCTGCATTAGTCACTTGTTCAGCCAAAGGGTCGGCTAAAACTTGAAGAGCTTGTCGTTCCACATTCTCATTCACATTCCTCCTAACGTATGCTCTTCTAGGGGCCATATCCTGAAAAGCATCAGATAACGATAATTAGGAGAGAGACATATATAGTTAAACTCTATCGCACAAATTTAGAGTGATGAAAAAAGTGGAATTTCCTAAACTTCTTATAGCTTCCTATTCATAAATGTGGCGCACTTCACACTTATGAACACGACTCTATGTGACGTGTCTTATGAGACATCCTAGGACCTTTTTAAACCTTGTATTCTAAATACCAAGTTTTTCACGATCTAAAGTATACCCTAGGCGTAACATGACATATATGACCTCGAGAGGCCCTACAAGTGCCCCCTAGAGTACATCATACAATATAAAAGAAACAAAGAATTCAAAAGGGTCTTATATCATAAAAGAGTTTTGACATAGCGGAAGTCTATAATAAGTTTCAATAATCCATCTATTACATCATAAGGAGAGCGATTGGGACGTAACCCATACATCACTTACAAGTATAAAAACTAATGAAAAACATGAATGAGTACATGTATCTCGATCCTCAAAAATATGAGGAATCACCAAACTCCTTCAATCTGAAATAATCACTAGCCATGAAAGTGACAGTAGGAACGTTAGACCCTAAATTAATGAGATAATGTAGGTACAAGTATGCATTAGTACATGCAATGTACTAAATATAAGAAATATTCAAAATAGACATGGTAACATGAAAAGCTTAAAACTTGTAAGGCATGACCAATATTTGAACATTTAAAATCTTAAAGAAGCAATGGATTGTAAATCATAAAAAATGGTCAATATATTAAAATTATGAGACATAAGAAAAACGTTATAGAAACATAGTCATTTTTGTGGGATATTAGATTTAGCCGATAATAAGATCATGGATGCTATATCATGGAATCTAGTATATCCCATATACCAAAAGAAGGGGATTCTACTTGACAAGGTAAAATCCGTACATATCATCTTTTGCTAAAGTGGATCCAGTAGCTGGGTATTTTAAGACAATCCTATGGGGGCACGTAGCTTGGGACTAGAGGTTGCTACTAGAGACCAACCTATTTGAGCCTCCACCTCAATTCTCTATCGGTGCTAAGTCTAAATCCCAACGGAATAGATAAAAGTCAAATATCATTATAACTTAGTAAATGAAATGATCAATACCAATCCACATCTTTAAAATCAAAACATAGAGTAGCTCTTTAAAATGGAATTCAACGTAGGTGAGATAACCTTTTGCCAATTCTTATGTGAAAAATACTTTCCACAATAATGATCATATTCATATGTGAAAACACCTTTAACAATAACATTGATACTTTCATCTAAAAGCACCCTATCACCATAAATATCATTTTCATAACACACGCATAATTCTTCAAAATTCATAGTTCATGGGTTCATAGGTTCATCAAAAATTCATAGTTGAAATTCATAAATTAGGCATGAGTGTATAATTTCAACTAAAGATCATGTATTAACATTGAATCATGCCTTAGAAGACTTAATCCATAATAAAAATCATAATTGGAATAAAATCCATATAGAACTAGGAAGAACCCTTACTTGTTCAATTGGATTTGAAATTGAGAAATTGGAAACTTTGGGGACCCAATGGAGGAATGGACTCCATGGGTGAATACCCACATACCTTGATACTCAAAGACCAAGGAGGAGATATTGGAACACCTCAAACTTTGGTACGCCTACTATACTTTGAGTAGCAAGGTATGTGGATATTCTCCCTTGGAGTCCATTCCTCTATGGGGTCCCCAAAGTTTCTAGTTTCTCAATTTCAAATTCAGTTGAACAAGTTAGGGTTCTTACTAGTTTTATATGGGTTTTCTTCCAATTATGAATTTTATTATGGATTAATTATTCTAATGTATGATTCAATGTTAATACTTGATATTTAGTTGAAATTATATTGATCCATGCCTAATTTATGATTTTCAACTATGAATCTATGATGAACCTATGAACCCATGAACTATGAATTTTGAAGAATTATGCATGTCTTATGAAAATGATGTTTATGTTGATAGGGTGCTTTTAGAAGAAAATATCAATATTATTGTAAAAGTTTTACTCACATACAAATATGATCATGATTGTGAAGGGTATTTCTCACATATGAATTCACATTAGTGAAAGCTTTTCTCACCGATGTTGAATTGCAATTTAAGGAGCTAGTCTATGCTTTGATTTTAACAATGTGGATTGGTATTGATCATTTTCTTTCCTATGTTATAATGATATTTGACTTTTATCTATTCCATTGGGATTTTGACTTAGCACCGAGAGAGGTTTGATGTGGAGGATCAAATAGGGTAGTCTCTAGTAGTAACCTTTAGTTCCAAATTACCTGCTCCCGTAGGATTGTTTTGAAATACCTAGCTAGTGGATCCACTTTAGCAAAAGATGATATATACGAATTTTACCTTGGCAAGTAGAATCCCCTTCTTTTGGTATGAGGGATATATAAGATTACATGATATAACTCTTATGGTCTTATTGTAGGGTAAAGCTAATATCCCACAAAAATGATTATGTTTCTTCAAAGCTTTTCTTATGTCTCTTAATTTCAATGTATAAACCATGTTTTATGAGTTACATGCCATTGCTTATTTAAGCTTTTAAATGTTCAAATATTAGTGATGCCTTACATGTTTTAAGCCATTCATATTACCATGTCTATTTATGTCTCTTGCCCCACACTTAGTTCATTACATGTATTAATGCATAGTTGTGCCTACATTGTCACATTAATGTAGGGTTCAGTGCTCCTACCCCTCACTCTTGTGGCTAGTGATTCTTTCGGATTGCAAGATTTTGGTGAGTGCTCATGTTTCGAGGACCGAGATACATTTACTCATTCATGCTTTTCATTAGTTTTCAGATTTTATGTGATATATGGGTTATGTCCTAATCATTTTCCTGATGATGTAGTGTATGGCTTATTGAGACTTATGATAGACTTCCGCTATGTCAAAATTATTTTATGATATAAGACTATGACTTTGAATTCTTAATTTTTTTTATCTTGTATGATGTATTCTATGTAGCTTGTGTAAGGTATCTCGGATTCCTATGCGCCATGTTACCCCAGTGTATACTTTTGGTCGTGACGTAAGGTATAGTTTCTCCCTCCTCTCTTGATCAATGCTTGAAATTGGTGATTTAGTTGTGAAAGGGTTGATTCTGACCCTTAGTTTTTGATCATGATTGGTGTTGAAAACTTAATTTTATGGAGCAGTGCTCTTGATTAATATTGTGTACTGGGTGTTAACTAAAATTTGGGTGTTGGGACGTTGCATTTCGTGTTAAAAACACACGAGAAAAGGTTTCTCATAACGTGTTTGATGAAATGACAAAGTGAAATTTATTTTTTGGGTTAAATATTTTTTATGCGAGCGCAATATCTCATCCCGCGATCGCGATGTGTTAAATTTTATAATTCCGTATTCACGATGTCTAATACCGCAATTACGATGGCTTAAAAAGGTGAGGTTCGTGATCACGTATGTCGATCTCACGATCACGATGAATCGTCTTCCTTTCAGAAATTCTGTCAAAAATAGTAGCTTCGCTCCTTTTCCCCGATTTCTTTTTCACTCATTAGTTTGGCCTAATTTCTTGATAACACTTTGCTTTATGTGCCTATGAATTCATTTGACATGTTTTCATATTGTATAGGTACTAAGTTTGCAAAAGCATTGTCAACAATGTCAACCAAGTTGAGGAGCAAATGCAAGAAAATGTTATTGGGGATGAAATCTTTGATCGTTAGTGGTCTGTGCCTACTAAATGCCACCTATTGCATGATCGTCTCCTCAAAAAGAATATAAAAAAAGAGAGGGATATTTTCTTAAGTAATCTTCTGAAGCGCATGCCAAACGTCTATGAGCAATTGGAGGCTAGTGGATGGATGTGTTTTGCGGTGAGCCTATCCTGGCTAACTACGTGGTAGTTCGTGAGTTCTCTGCCAATTTCGCCAAAATCATTTTTTTTGGTGACTTGGTTGTTATGGTCTGAGGCAAACAAGTTTGTATTTACTCTGCGAGGATGAATAATTACTATGGACTTTCCGATGCTGATAATAATATTCACACGAAAAGGGTATGGGAAACGAGCCAAGAGTGGTTTGTGACGTCCTTGCATGGGGCCATATACCTAAATGGATTGAGTACAATAACTAGATTGACTCCTTAGAAATCATAGCTGAAGCCAAAACTTGGATTTCCTTCATATTTAGTAAGGTGTTCCTTCGAAAAATGAGACCATAGTGTTTCTTGATAGGGCACCTCTATTTTATGCCATAATAGAAGGGATTCATTTTAATTTTGGGTAGATCATTGTGCAACACATTCATGAGGTTGTCTTGGAAGCTACAAAGAGTGTCTCTTACCCTTATTTGATTACCTATCTATGCCTTAAATATGAGGTGGGGCAACACGAGGAGTACCGAAGGCCCTATCCACCTACTCAAGAAAAAGGGTCTAGGGCATGTGACTAATAAGAGAAAGATTGATGTACAAGATCCAACATTAGGCACATTTGCTGAGGGTACTACTTCACCTAGTTTAGACTCTATTCCTCTCCAAGCTGAGTAACTAAAGAGGGGACCACCAGAAGTAGTCCACTTATCAAGACATATACATGTGATGGACACTTACATTCACTTGCAGATTCAGGAGTTGACTCGGAGTCTTCCTAAAGGACTTGGAGAGAGCTTCTTCGCCTCATGTAGTGCTACTTATAGCCTTTCCACTCTAGTATAGAATCAACAGATTCTCAAAATCAAGATGGCAAAAATGGAGAGGAGGTAGAAAATGATGAACCAACATGAAAAAAAGAAAAGCAAGTTTTTGAACAAGATGATGAGTACACTCGTTGGGAGATGAGGATGATGATGATGTCCTTTCAGACCCCGATAGCTAATCCGATGAGTGATGATCTTTGCAGGGAGTCCATCATATTCTCTTTTTGATTGTGGTACTGTGTGGACACAATTACATTTTCAGGTACCTCCCTTGTTGGGCTTAGTTTAGATTGATTTTACATCTGACTGTGCCCTTGTCAGGCCTGTTTTTATTTTGATTTATGGATGATGTGCCATTTCCGGGCTTGTTTTATTTTGATTGGTGGATGACGTGCCATTGCCGGGCTTTGTGATATATTATGTTGGGTTGGTTTATTTTATTGTTTCTTGTAGTTGGTAAATTTTTAGTTTTTATTTTAAATAATTTAGATATGGATTGAAGATGCCTATGATAGATATAATGACGACTTTATTAAGGGTAAATCATTGATTGATTGTGAGTGTTTGATTGGCGGTGGATGTGGCAAAGTCTTAGTAATCAATGTGAGATAGATTTATAAGGTTGCCCGATGATGGATTGGTTGACGAATTTCTGAAGGGAAAAATCGTTGTATTTTTGGGAAGGTTTTGACTTGGTTGGTACTAAGAACATAGTCTTCCATGTGGAAAGTTTTGAATATACCCCTCCATTTTTGAAAGTTAAGTATGTCGTGAATGATTTTGTGACAGTGGAAAGTTTTGAATATACCCCTCCATTTTTGAAAGTTAAGTATGTCGTGAATGATTTTGTGACAACTCTTACAACCCTTTTTGTTACTTTCAATTCATTAGCGGTTTAAATGTTTGAATAATGCCTTATGTTCGCTTTTTTCACCTAGAACTTGCTTGGTTGGTCTTGATTGAGTTTGGTTGGAGAGATGATCTTAGGCTTTTTGTGATGTTCTTGAAGTCCACTTGACCTAAAAATCCCACATTTGCACTAAATATATCCTTAGTTGTCCCCTTTGGGCCTATTCCTTTTTATTGGCAACCACATTACAAGCCTTATCCTTTTTGAAAGAGTAACCCTCTATTGAACCCAAGCCTTCCCTTCTTGAACTTGAAGTTTGAGAGTTGAGACTAATAGCCTAAGTTGGGGTGTTATGCGAAAATCATAGAAGGGATGCTTAGCACATGAGGGCTTGATACACACACACACACACACACACACATACACACACACACACACACACACACACATATATATATATCACCTTAAAAACGTGAACTCCTAACTTGAATGTTAAATTACTATAATATCCCTAACTTAGGTTGTGACTTTTCAATGAGTTGTGACTTTTCTGATAAGTTGTGACTTTTTTCAAAGGGTTGTGATTTTTCGATAAGTTGTGACTTTTCCAAAGAGTTGTGACTTTTTCAATTAGTTGTGACTTTTCCAAAGGGTTGTGACTTCTTGGAAAGGTTATGACTTTTTAGATAAGACACAATAAACACTTGTTCATACTACCCTTTGTTGACTATAAATAGAGGGATTGCCTCTCATTATTCAACCACAATTTTTTTAATCTTCTACTATTCTTCTTCTTGCAGTTAATTTTTTTTCTGTGATTTATTGTCGTTGAGTGAGTTCGAAGTTTAGCGGAATATGAGGTATCACTATTCTGATGAAGTAAAATGTTCTATCCTAAGAGGGTATATTATTTAACCTCGAGTCAGGAAAATAATTCTGATTATATTATAATTATTTTTTTGCTTAGTATATACATTAGTATGTAATGTTCCAATATATGAAGTTAACATGATGTAGTCTAAATTCATTTATTTTTGTTAACAATTTCTCTTGTGATGTAGATATATGCTTCTAAATATCTTTTTCAAAAATTATTAAACTTCTCAAGAGTTAGAGAATTGTCACAATTTGTTTTTTGATACTCAATACAAAAGAATGACTTTATTTATCAGTGCTACTTATGTGATTTAGATTGTCAGGAAGTTTGCTTCAAAATAGTTATTACTATATAAACATTGTCTTTTTATTTTATTGATTTAATATTTCTTAATATTTAAGTATTTTTGACGAAAAAATGTATATGACTTGTAATAACACAAGTTAAAATTTGTATTAGTTTAATTTTTATTGTAGTCTAAATTCATTTGTTTTTGTTAACAATTTCTCTTGTGATGTAGATATATACTTCTAAATATCTTTTTCCAAAATTAGTAAACTTCTCAAGAGTTAGAGAATTGTCACGATTTGTTTTTTTTTATATTCCCAAGACAAAAGAATGACTTTATTTATCAATGCTACTTATGTGATTTAGATTGTTCGGAAGTTTGCTTCAAAATAGTTATTACTATATAAACGTTGTCCTTTTGTTTTACTGATTCACTATTTGTTAATATTTCAGTGTTTTCAACAAAGAAAAGTTCATATGAGTTGTAATAATGCCAACTAAAGTTTGTATTAGTTTAATATTTATTGTAGTATAAATTCATTTATTTTTGTTTGCAATTTCTCTTGTGATGTAGATATATGTTTCTTAATATCTTTTCCCAAATTTTGTAAACTTCTCAAGAGTTAGAGAATTGTCACGATTTTTTTTTTTTATGCTCAAGACAAAAAAATGAATTTATTTATCAATGCTTCTGATATGATTTTGATAGTTTGGAAGTTTTCTTCAAGATAGTTATTTGTATGTAAGCATTGCCCTTTTGTTTTACTAATTATCTATTTCTTAATATTTCAGTATTTTCGATGAAGAAAAGTTCATACCTACAAAAAAAAGTAACTTTAATTAAAAGTCCTATTTATTTATGTAAATATAAAATTTATTAGAAATACATCTATTGAACATTAATTCATTAGTTATACCATTATAAATTCTCTTAGTTATTAGAAATTATTGCAAATGTTATCCACACTCTTTTACACTCTTTTGTTATAATATTATGAATTCTTATAGTTATTACATTAAATATTTCTATCTTTCATCTTTCCTTATATTAACTTTTGACCAATAATTTTTCATATTATTATACCTCCCCTATATATGTGATAACACGGTATTGATATTTTTCCTTGGACAAATCATACTTGGTTGAATAAATTGAAAATTGTTTACCAGTATATGAACTATATCTTTGTTGGGTGTAAGATAAACCTGTGATTATATATATGATTTCATAGATAGAATATATTTTTTAATTTTATTTTTTTGTTTTTTCGGTAAAAAAAAAAAGAAACCTTTCTCAGTTAACTATGGACATTCATATAACTATCTTTGATTTATGTACACAGTCAATCGAGAAGTCAAATATGAGAGCCAACAAAAAGAACGTCATCTTTTATTTTATAATTTACAAAATAAAAATTAATATACAAAAATAGTTCTAAAAAATAAAATGTAGTTGTTCTCCACATGTTCATATTACATCTAAACAGGTTAAGTGGAATACACGTGCAAAACACATCTGGTTAGATGGCAAGAAAAATACACAACAAATATCATCTATAAGTTAATATTAGTGAGATACGACTAATTACATGACTGAACCTCATCAAATTGAAATAAATATATACATTATTGCATTTAACTAATAAATTTTTTCATTGACCATCTTCATAGGTTCGTGTGAATAAGAGATATATATGATGATCCACATTGAACATTCACAAAAGAATCTGCAATATTATTTTGTGCAAAACATATTATTGACATCTTCGCTTGAATTTTTTGAATTGATAATCACGTGCAATGCACATGTCTAAAAACTAGTATATATATATATATATATATATATATATATATATATATATAAGAGTTTGAGAATGGAGGAAAAGTTTCAAAGAAAAAATATGAATAGATGAGACTTGAATCCTTCAAAAGTTGAAAATGGTTGCATGTGGGGCATCTAGAGTGGAATAGAAAGGAAAAATAAAAATATATTGTGAAAGGTGCATTGAGTTGAAAAATGAAGAAAAAGTACAAAGTTGGTGTAGTGTCACGACCCGAGTCTATACCCCGGAAGCGACACGTCGTACAAGACTCCAAAAGCCTCATACAAGCCTCATAACATTTGATATAAGGAAAATGGTACGGAATTAAAACATATTTAAATCCATACAATCAAAACTTTATTTAAAACACTTGAAACACAGCGGAAGTCTATTGTCTCACATGGCCATAAAAAAATAATATCCGAAACAAAAGTAGGGTCACAATCCTTTACAATCGAAAAGTCTAACAATAGTCTTTCACATGAAAGAAAATGAAACTTCAAGTACTTGTCCTCGATCTATGAGGACATACCACTTAGTCTTGGAGAATCTCAAATCCAAGCATCACCTTGAGAGAAAGGAACTCACTTGCCGGAACCTACACTAGTAGTAAAACATGAAGATATATGGGTTAGCACAATTAAGTACTAAGTATGATAGCCATGCAAAAACATGCTTAAAACAGACATTTTGTTTGAAAATCATGATATATGCCAATTTGAGAAAACTTCATGAACATAAGAATAAGAGACATAATATACAACCATAACCAACATACAAGTCATTTCGTCACATTTGAACATAATCAACATACATGACATTTCATTACATTAAGCTTTTACCTCAAGTAACCCCAAGCCATGCCTTGTGCAATGTATGAATAGTGTCCCATACCACCATCCACACTAGATACCACATTAAGGCCATCAAAAGTGAACTTACCGTTCATCTTTTCCATCTTCATACAATACTCATACATAAGAGACATAAACATTACATAAGGCATGACAAGGAAGTAACTCCTAATACAATCCAAGTATAGCATGCATCATTACATTAAGCATATAAGAGTCAACATTCTTCATTAACTTCATTTAGAGCACTTTCATACATTAGTCATTAAGACCTTAGAGAACTCACTATAGCCCTCTCAAAGCCTACTCGTGCAATGCATGGATGACATCCCATACTACCACCCACACTTCATAGAACTCATCAAGAAACCATAATGCACATCTCACATGATGGGAATAAGCGTTTAGCCGACATAGACCAAGTGAGCTACACATGGAATCCGGTGTCATGAATCCCCACACCGTAAAGAGGTGGTCTACTTGCCTAAGGTAAGATCGGTAACATTTATCTTAAGTGGATACACTAGCTAGAACCTATGCGAGCATATAGTTATGGGATATGAAAGATGTTCATTGAAATTCAGCCTAACGTAGGGAGAACTTCCATCTTACCATATCCTCTCGGTACTTAGCTTACATTCCCATAGAGTAGTTTCATTTCCATTACATTATTGTACTAGAGAGGGCTACCCATTAGGCCTACCGAACCAAAGTACATTACACTTGAAAGGGCCACTACCATTAGGTCTACCACTTCAAGGTACATTATAAGGATAGCTCATTGACTTCCCATGAAAGGGCCACCAACATTAGGTCTACCACTTCAAGGTTCATCATTTCACACAAGAAAGGGCCACCACCATTTGGTCTACCACTTCAAGGTTTAACATCACATTGGTTTCTAGACTCACTATGAAAGGTTACCAACATTAGGTCTACCGGATCATGTCATAGCCTAGAATACTTCATCATTCATTTAGGAAAGGTATACCAACATTAGGTCTACCGATTCTAAGTAATCATTACATTCATTAGTCATTTATGAATGGGCTACCAACATTAGGTCTACAGATTCCATGATCATTAAGTCAATACACATTCATTTCAAAAGAAAAGGATGCCATAGCCTACCAATTCAAGATACTTCATTCAAGATCACATTCATCAATACAAGAAAAGGATGCCTTAGCCTACCAATTCAAGATACAATATTCACATTACTTTCATTCATTCAAGAAGAGGATGATAAGAGCCTACCAATTCAAGATATACATCATATAGAAGAAAAACTTTCACATTCTATCATCATCATTCATGAGTGTTAATTGAGAATATGCTTTCAATCATAACATTATTTTATTCTAAACATGATCATAATACTTTCATTGAGATCGCACATACATATTTCACATCATAGTAATTCATAGATCCTTCATGAACTTGCCTTTCAAGGCTATGAACCAACATCAACCCATAAATCTAAGATACTACAACAGATAAGGAAATTGACATGATTCAATCATTAATCCAATATAACATAAACAAATCAACATACTTCTATGATCAATGAGTTCTCAATCACAAATCACAATTTAGGAATTTGGGGGAAATCATGGGTTCAAGGGAGAAATAATCTTAATTCATCTTTAAATCCACAATTCATTCATAATTCGATGCAATAAAGCCTTTGAAAAACGTTTGGAATCGAACCCATGCATAGATTGAAAACTAAGGTTTTGGGGAAAACATTGGAGACTTGAAATTACTTTTGAAATTGGCTCCTTGAAAGAAACTAAGTCAAGGATGAAGACTACCATACCTTCTATGGAAGAACTCCAAGAAAATCTCTTGAAAAAGATGAAAACTTGACCTTGAGAGCTTGAATCCTTTACCTCCAATGAAGGTTTCTAGAGAGAGAACTTTTGAGAAGAGAGGTCTAACTTTGGGGTGTTTTGAGATAATGAATTCTAAAATAGTGTTTAATACTTTAAAAACTCTTAAAATACTTTAATAAACCAATAAAAACCATCCATTAACTAAACTCAACTTAAAATGAATTACCAAATAGCCCTCACATTGGCCGAGACATTTGACAGCAAACAGTCATGACCCACGAACCATCACCCACGGACTGTGGGTGCGACCACGGGCTATTCTGGTAAACTGTGGTTTGGTTTAGCAACTCACATTTTGGGGGCTTGACCTACGAAGGCCATCCATGGGGCGTGGATGGACCTACGGGGAGTAGGTCCCCATCTGTAGGTCATCCCAAAAAAACAACTTTTTGGTTTTCTTGGAGTTTTGGGGTTTAGGCTTAGGGTCCTCCTCAAGGACACCTTGGGTGGTCCTTGGGGAGTCTTACCTTGACGTTTAACCCCTAAACCCCTCAACCATAGCTTGGGACAACATTTTATACCCTCAAACCTCACATCAACTCAAACACACACTAGTTAGGCTCTAGTTTTAACTATTCGTTTTATGGGTCGTTACATGTAGTCACTTATACTTGAATGATATCCTAACCTTCCCCAAGCCTACATTACAAGATTCATAAAGTACTTTGAGATTTCCAATTGGATAAAGTTGAGTTAATCTTGATTGACAATATAGGCAAGCCTATGGTGTGACATTTGTGTTCATGAGATGTTTTGTTATGAGTGTGAATGTTTGCATCTTTGTACCTTGTATTGTAAATACCTTGTGAGTGTGTTGGGACATTTATTTCCTTTTGAGGACATGTAAGTTGATAAAGTGGTGATTTTGAAAATTCCTAGTTGAGTCAAGTGAGTATGAAAAAGAACTACAGTTAATTGAGTCAGTTCTTGAGTTTGAGTTATTGTTACTTAATGATTCTTGGTTTTTGAAAATATACCATGAGAATGAGGGGTATTATTTTGTGAAACTTTTGCATGTGGACTATTTGTTAGTACCAACCAAAGCCATTTCCTTTGTGCTTGATTAAAAAAAGGTGAAATTGATTTATGATGTGTGTTGAAATAAAAGCCTCTTATGTTTTTGATTTTATTTTTTTGAGGAAAAACAAAGTTTCTAAGTTGGGCATGTTGATGAGTGGTGGATTATCACTTATTTGAGGCTCTTACCATAGTTATTTTTTCTTGCTTTAGTTTAGAATTAGTGCTTTTAATGTGGTTTTCTTCATGTTTTTAGGAAAATGAAATGGATAGTAGATTTAGAAGATGTTTGAAGAAACAAAGTAGAATTGACGTAAGAAGAAGTTAATTGGGACAAAGTGGAACTGATAGAAGTTTACTCATCGCAATCGTGTGAAGCAGAGGTCGCGATTGTGTTGCACAAGAATTTAGATCTCCTGATTGCGTGGTCGCAATCACGTGACCCAGGGATACTACTCATCGTGGCCACATGAGTTAGTTATCGCGACTGAAAAGGGTAAAACACCTAACACTTGGGCACATTGAGAATTTCACCAAATTGACCTCAAAAACCCTTTTTACTCTCACCAACTGTCATTGTTGAAGATACATCATACGTTCCATATCACTTGAATAAAGAGAAGTTCATTTTCTTAGCTTAGAGTAGAGAAAAACTTGTAGATTTCAATTTGGGTTGAGACTTTGAAGGCAAGTTGCCTCACAATTCACATTTGGGTTTGAAGATTGTGTTCTTATTAGTAAAATCTCTTATTCCCTTCTTCTTTCCTTGATTTAAATTTCTAGAATTGTAGGTGTACTTGCTAATCAAGATTGGAGTTTTGAGCTAGAAATAGACAATTAGTTTGGGTCTTTATTGCTTATTCTTATGTTTTTGTATGTGATTCCTTGCTTTCATGACTAGGGTTTAATCTAACTTTCATGCTTTAATGTATGATTTGAGAGTGCAAACTCGAATCTAGATTCCGATATTCATGGGTTTCTTGGAAGCGAATCCATGAAGTGTAGAATTAGGTTACTAATCATTTTTGGCTTTGATTCATAAATTTCAGAAGAAAAGGAGATAATGTAGGTTTACTTTGTTGAATGCTAAACTTTCTAGAAAATAGGGGTTTAGATTAAGGTATTAGATTGTATTGTTGTTGAACACGATTAAAATCGAAAGGATATTACTTGATAAAGCACTTTGAGACCAAAAGAAGATAAGTGTTGAATGATAATGATCTAGCCTACCTTCGATTGATTTGCATATGTTGAGATGGCACTGGATCATTGAATGAGTATTGAGTTCCGAATTTTTACATCCCAATTATCCCATGTTGGATATTGTCTTTGCCCAAATCTTTTGTTAGTTACCAGAATCACTCTTAATTTGATAATTGTGTATATAGTGAGTTAGATTCAAACTTGTAACTACTCATTCGTTATATTTTCAATTATCGATAAATTGTTCTCTGTGGGATTCGACCATGACTCTTAGTTGGGTACTTTTATTGACGATGACCGCTTACTCTTCAAACTTGTTTTGAGGGTAATTTGAGCGTTATCAAGATGCTACATGAATGTTACTTGGGTGTTTCATGGATTTTCAATTATTAAAAGTTACCTCATCTTCATTCACCCGAAACCTCAATTCTTCACGTTCAACATCCACCAATGCTCTCCCAGTTGCTAAGAATGGCCTTCCCAAAATAATGGGAATTTCAGCATCTATTTCACAATCTAAAATAACAAAATCAGCCGAAAAAATGAATCGATCGACCTTCACCAAGATGTCATATAGTATCCCCATGGGATGTTTGATTGAACAGTCTGCCATCAATAGTCTCATTGTGGTTGCCTTCGGTTCACCCAATCCAAGTTGTTTGTATATCACATAGGGCATTAGGTTGATGCTTGCTCCTAGGTCATATAAAGCTTTAGCGAATTGGAGCATGCCTATGGTGCATGGAATGGTGAATGCCCCAGGATCTTCCCTCTTTTTGATTAGCTCCTTAGTCATAATTGCACTGCATTTATGGGAAACTTCAATTGTCTCAAAATCCAAATTCCCCTTCTTCGTGACCAACTCTTTCATGAATTTGGCATATCCCGGCATTTCCAACAATGTTTCCACTAGGGGGAGGTTGATTGATAGTGTATTGAACACTGACAAGAATTTCTTGAACTTCTCATCTTCATTTTTTTTCTTTAAACGTTGGGGAAATGGTGGAGGTATTTTGGGTAAAGGTTGCATGACTTTTGGAATTTGAACGTATTGTTCCACTTCCAATTGTGGTTCTTTGTCAAGGTTTTTATGAATAAGCAACTCTTGTTCCTCCATGCCTTCACTTTCTTCGTGTTTTTGAGCATCTTCATTTTCCATCACATTACCTATTGCTACCTTTCCGCTTAGAGTAATCATAGCCAACCCTCGATCGTCATCTTCTATCATTATTTTTGGTTTCAACTGAGCTGATAATAAACTCAGTTGGCCTTCAAGTGTCTTGATGGTGTTGGCATGATAATTCACTTTACTGTTCAATGATGAGAAGTCATCTTTCATCCATTTCAACAAATCATCTGAACCTTCAACTTTGTCAAGTATGTGTGACAACAAGTCATTCACCAGGGGACTACTCCCATTATCTTTTGATTTTGGGCTTTCACTTGAGTGAGTATGGTTTTCCTCGTAATCATCTTCCCTCCTCCAATAATCATTTTACTCGGCCCAATATTGATAGTATATCCTTTGTTCTTCTCCCTTATTATAGTTCCAACCTTGATTTCCGCCTCGCTGTAGAGATTGTGGGTGGAAACCCTCCTCATATCTCTTGGAGTTCCAAACTTGATTCTGCACCGGCCTTGAGTAACCGGAAGAAGAACCCTTCTCAACTTTAAACACTTCACATGTCTCTTTCATGTGCTCTTGTAGAACGTCCATTTGGGTCAACATCTTCTTGATATTATCATCCCTCTCGTTCTCTTTTCCAAGTTGCTCTTGCGTTAATCTAAAATGAAATGGAAAAACTTGATCCTCTTTGGTGTACCACACTTGGTTTATTCTAGTCATGTCATCCAGAAGAAACGAAGCCACCTCAAATGATTGTAACATTATTCCTCCTCGTACCAATTGATCAGCCACTCTTTTAGTAATCGAATCGAGACTCTGATAGAAATATTGAAGTAAAAAATTGTTTGGTAGCCCATGAGTTGGGCATTTAAGTAGAAGCTTTTTGAATCTCACCCACGTTTCATGGATGGGTTCCCCTTCCTGTCGCTTAAAACTTTGAATTTCGTCTCTAAGTTTCATCATCCTTGATGGAGGAAAGAATCTTGTGTTAAATGCTATAATCAGCTCCTCCCATGATATAATGGAATTGTTTGGTAATTCGGCTAACCACTTATTAGCTTCTCCCGTTAAGGACAGTGGAAATAACTGCAGCCGAATTGACTCTTGAGACACATTTTTTAATGAAAAAGGGGTGCAAACCTCTGTAAAGTTTCTCAAATGCTCATGCGAGTCTTCGTAATCTAGCCCTCCATATAGTCCCCTCATTTGGAGAAGATGAAGAGTTGTGCTAGTGACTTCATACATCACATTCTCATCAGTTTGTGGGATACAAATTGCACCCATTCCACCCGATTGAGCTGGGTTGTAGACACTATTGATGTCCTCTATACCATCTCGATGATCTGCTTCGCTGTCATTCATCTCTTCCTTACTCATGTTCACTTCTACGTAGTCCAACCAACACTTTCACAAAGCAGCCAAAACCAATTCAACTACAACCAACAAATTTGAGAGTGTCAAATCTTCAATCAAAGAATTCTAAGTAACGCTACTCCCCGATAGTGGCACCATTTTGATTAACGTATCAAGGCATTTCATCCAATACTAAATGCCAACGATCGTTTGTCAGTATAATAACCCAACTACGTGAGTTGGGGTCAATCCCATAGGGAGTAGTACTTTCTTCAAATTCAAAAATCAAAGTACAATGACAACCTCTTCAATCAAACAATTCTTGCACAATTAATGTTCAACTCTCAAATTTCAAGTTTTACCTATCAATCCCAAATTTACACTTGAATACACACAATCAAATAGTAGGGTAAAGCTTGGGGAATTGATCAGCCAATTATGGAATCTCAACGAAGTAGATAAATGTTACTGCTCATAATGGGATAATTTGTTGTGGGTAGGATGAACTATATATAAAGTAACTTTCTCTCGAACAAATACCTTTTCTATGTTAAATTTTCTCAAACTTCAACACCAATCGAAAGAAGCCCAGCTCTTTACCCCCATCAAATTCACTCTTTCGAGCTGAATACGAAGGATGGATTACTTGTTTCACTCTCTTGAGTTGAAACCAAGGAAACCCACTACTAAGGATGCTAAGATTGTCACCTTGGTTCCACACCTCTCTCTCGAGCAAGTGCACAACACTGAAATTAACACACGAAGTTGCGCAATTCAACCTTGAAACACAACAACAACTTAGACCCACTTCAAATTAACACCATTCCTTGCAAAATAACAAACACCCAATAAGTAAATACAATAATTGGCTTCATGATCAAAACCCCAAGTAAAGGGTTTTAGCCACTCATCTAAAAATTAAAGAATCAAAATCAATTATCATTCCCATAGTTGGGAACAAAATGAGAATTAAAGATGAAAATCAATTGATAATCTCCTCTCTTACGAAATCTCTCTCAAAATCTTGCTAAGAATCACTCCCTAAACCCTTTGGTAGTGTTTTCTCTCTAACAAATTCCTTCCTTTTTTTCTGAAGGAATTTCTCTCTTTAGCCAAAACTAATTTAAACAAGGTTGAAGTGTCACTGCTTATGACTACTCGGTGAAGTAAGTCAGGTGTCACTGACAGATCGGTGAATCGTCGATTGTTCTTCATCTTGCCTTCATTTTTTACTTTTTCTTGGTCTGGCTACTGTAACTTTAAGCGATCTCGATTGGGATCGCCGAATGACTCCATGATTCACCCTTTATCCTTCCATCTCGCCCATCAACACTTGCTTGAATCTTCTTTATTACTTTTGGCGACCTGGTTGTCCTTCGCCGACTAGATCGGCGAAATGCCAAATATAGTTGCTACTCACCGAATTTGCCCCCATTTTAGCTCTAGCATTCTGTAACTTTAGGCGGTATCTTGGCAATTTGGCGACTCGCCGAATGATATTGGCGATTTGACGATTCGTCGATTGACATCATCGATCATCAGGTCTTCATTTATTCATTCTTTTAGCTTGCTTGTTCATTTATGCCCAATAGTGCCCATGCTTTGTCTCTAAATCCAAATACCTGAAACTCAAGGATTTTCATCAGTTATTGAGACAAAATATGCATTTGAGGACACTACATCTATCAAAATAAAGCCATAAATGAATCCAAATCGTAGATTCATCTACTGAAGACTATGATGAGTTAGTTGATGCACTTGATAGATTTGAATTCCGTTCCAAGCCAAAGAAATTGGAGCTAGATATGAAGAATCACGACTCTCCACCCGCAAAACTGTCTGTTGAAGAAGTTCCAAAATTAGAGCTCAAGGCTTTACCATCGCATTTGAGGTATGCATTCTTGGGGAGAGATTGCACTTTAATCATTGGCTATTTGAATGAGGTACAAGTAGAGGCATTGGTTTCTGCGTTGAAAAGGTTCAAGCGGGCTATTGGATGGACTATTGCGGACATTATTGGGATTCCTCCTGGCATTTGTTCTCATAAAATCCAACTCATGCCGGACAGCAAGCCAAGTATTGATCACCAAAGATGACCAAAACCACCTATGCAAGAGGTTGTGAAAAAGGAAATCATTAAATGGTTTAATGCTGGAGTCATATACCCCATCACAGATAGTAGTTTTGTTTGCCCTGTTCAGTGTGTGCCTAAGAAAGGTGGGATTACTGTGGTTCCTAATGCAAAAAATGATCTTATTTTGTAGAGGCCAGTGACGGGATGGAGAGTGTGCATGAACTGCCACAAGCTTAATGTCTGGACAGAAAAAGATCACTTCCCGATGTCATTCATGGATCAGATGTTGGATCACCTTGCTGGTAAGGGTTGGTATTGCTTTCTTGATGGGTATTCGGGCTATGATCAGATCTCCATTGCTATGGAAGACCAAGAGAAGACCACTTTCACTTGTCTGTATGGGATATTCACCTTCTAAAAGATGTCATTTGGGTTGTGTAATGCTTCAACAACCTTCCAGCATTACATGATGTCGATATTTTCAGATATGGTGGAGCATATTATTGAGGTATTTATGCATGATTTCTCTGTGGTAGGTGACTCTTTTGATGGTTGTTTGATGCATCTGGTCGAGGTACTGAAAACGTGTAAAGAGTGCAATCTTGTGCTCAATTGGGATAAATGTCACTTCATGGTGAAAGAGGGGATAGTTATGGGTCATCGAATTTCTGAGAAGGGTATTGAGGTTGATAGAGCTAAAGTTGAGGTAAAAGAAAAGTTTTTACCACCAATCTCCCTTAAAGGTGTTAGAAGTTTTCTTAGGCATGCAGGCTTTTATCGAAGGTTTATCAAGGATTTCTCCAAAATTGCACACCCATTGTGCAAAATGCTCAAAAAGGAGTGTAAGTTTGATTTTGATGATGCTTGTTTGTGAGCATTTGGAGAGTTGAAAGCAAGGCTAGTTTCTGCACCTATCATTATTTCATTGGATTGGGGGTAACCGTTTGATGTGATGAGTGATGCGAGTGAAGTGGCGCTTGGTGTGGTATTGGGATAGAGGCGAGAGAAAATTCTTCATCTGATTTACTATGCCAGCAAAGTGCTTAATGTGGCTCAAAAGAACTATACGGTGACTGAACAATAACTCCTTACTGTGGTTTTCACATTCGAGAAATTTTGATCCTACTTGCTTGGTACTAAAGTCATAGTGCATACTACAATTCTGCATTAAGGTATGTGATGGCTAAAAAGGATGCAAAACTGAGGTTCATCAGATGGGTATTGTTGTTGCAAGAGTTTGATTTTGAGGTAAAAGAAAGAAAGGGGCAAAAAATCAAGTTACCGATCAGTTGTCTATATTAGAGGAACAAGTAATGCTCAAGCTAGGAGATGGGGCTGAAATTAAGGATTTATTTCTAAACGAACAGGTATTGGCTGCTTCTTATGATCTTATTCCTTGGTTCACAGATTTTGCTAACTACTTGGCAAGTGATCTGGTTCCATCAGATTTGTCATTTCACTAAAGGAAAAAGCTTATGCATGATGTGAAGAAGTTATTTTGGGATGATCCGTATTTGTGCTAATGGGATTATTCGTCGATGTGTTCCCGAGGTTGAGATGATGAGTATACTAGAGGAATGTTATTCATCGACTATTGTTGGGCATCATAGTGGTATTCAGACTGCTCATAAAATATTGCAATGTGGGTATTATTGGCCTACCATCCACCAAGATGCTCATAATTTCGCCAAGTCTTGTGATCGTTGCTAAAGAGAAGGAGGAATTTCAAAGAGGCAAGAGCTACCTATGAATCTGATATTGGTGATCGAGTTGTTTGATGTTTGGGGCCTTGACTTCATGGGTCCGTTTGTGAGTTCACATGGGATGAAGTATATTCTTGTTGCGGTTGACTATGTATCGAAATGGGTAGAAGCAATTGTGCTTCCAAACAATGAGGGCACCGCATTCCTGAAAAAGAGTATATTCTCCAGATTTGGTACACCATGGGCGATTATCAGCGATGGAGGTTCCCATTTTTGTAATAAGTTATTCAAGGCATTACTCAAAACATATGGAGTCCGTCACAATGTAGCTACCCCTTACCATCTGCAGTCTAGTGGGCAAGTTAAAGTATCAAACAGAGAGATAAAGCAAATCCTTGCAAAGACTGTGAATGCCAACAGAATGGACTGGTCAAGAAGACTTGATGGTGCTCTATGGGCCTATCGCACCGCATTCAAGACTCCTATAGGTATGTCCCCATACCAACTTGTACATGGGAAGTCAAGCCATTTGCCGGTAAAGCTAGATCATTAGGCCATGTTGGCGCTAAAGAAGTTGAATTTTGATTGGGGCGCCGCATCGAGTCAAAGAGTGAATGACATGAATGAGCTTGATGAGTTTCTCCTAAAAGCATATGAAAGTTTAGCCTTGTACAAGGAGAAGACGAAGAAGTATCATGATCAAAAGATTGAAAAGCGTGAATTTGTTTTGGGTGATCTGGTGCTTTTATTAAACTCAAGGATGCGATGTTCCCTGGAAAGCTCAAGTTCAAGTGAACCTGGCCATTCCGAGTCACTCAAGTATTTCCCCATGGAGCGGTTAAGCTCGAGAACAAGAAGGGAACAAGGTTCAAAGTGAACGGGCAGAGGATAAAGGTCTACATGGGAAATCGGAGAGTGTGCAAGAAGTGATTGAGGCCTACTATCTTGATGAAGTCTGAGTAATCAAGGTGTCTGCGTCGTGCCGCCACGTTAAATCAAGTGTTGCTTGGGAGGCAACCCAAGATGTACAATCCAGCCAACTATAGGTTTTTATTTTCGATATAGAAGTTTTTTTCTTTTATTTTAATTTTTGTAGCTCTTTAGATAAGTGTTTTATTTTTGTATTAGTGTTGGCTAGATATAAAATATGGTCCATATTTAAAAAACGTGTCCAAAAAATGTAAAAACAAAGTCCTGATGGTTGCTACGTGTGTAGGGACGAAAGGCAAAATCTGCAGAAAAATAGTTGTGTAGTGGTCTACGGACACCATCGACGGTCCGTTGGTCCATTGACGGACCGTGAATGGCGTCCGTAGACCCCCAGTAAGTTTTATATATTTTCTAAGTGTCATAGTGACCTAAATACCAGACCTACGGTCCGTAGGTCGACCCATGGACCGTCGATGGGGTCTCATGGATCAAAAATTAGGGTTTGCCTGACCCGACCCGGAGCCCCTTATAAATAAAACCCCTTTATTTTTAAAACACCCCCAACGTCCAAATCTCCCTCCCAACCGTTTTCCAACCCTCCAAATACCTAAAATCACCAATCAATCCCCCAGATCACTCCCACATTCAATTACCTAAATCCTATAAACTCCATTTTCTCTCCCAAATCATCCCCATTTCTACTCTTCTTCCTTAAAAGATTCCACAGTCCTGATTCGGTGTCAGAAGGCTAGTAAAGGGTCACGAATTTTATTGCAACACACACTCCTCATCTGTGATTACTAGTAAATTAACCAAATTTCTCCCAAACTTTGAATCACTTCATTGTTTCAATTGAAATCACATCGATGAACTTGACCATGAGTTGTTACTCTTCTAATTAAATGTAGAATTGTAGTTTGAAACACCCTTGGTATGACGGTATGTGAGTGTGCTATGAATTTTAACCAACTAAAATCTAGTAATAGGTCAAATTGGAAGTTTTGACTTAGGGTTCATCTGTTTAGATTCGATAATCTATTAAAATTATGTCAACGAGACCCTAAGGATGATTAACTACCAAATTACATGTTGAAATGCAAGTGTAGGCCTAAGTTATTTGTAATTGTTGAAAAAAAAGGCATTAAAGTGAAACAAGTTCTAAAACCTGACACAGAACTGACCCACGAGACCCCGTCTACAGATCGTAGGTCATTCTACGAACCGTAGGTCGCGTCCGTGGGCCAGTAGCACACATATTTTTCACCAAGTGTCGAACCACGATGTAGACTACGGTCCGTCATTCCATCGACGAATCGTTCTATACATCCCTGGTTCCCACATTAGAGACCCAATTTTGGGTACTCTAACCTATAGAGGGGACCCACGGGACATTATTTCATCAATGGACTGTTGGTACCCACCATAGGTCGAGAGTTCAGCTAATGTCTAGAATTTTTTTTGAAATGGTGTTTTGGTCCGACACTTGTTCTAAAATTATTCCATGAGTATTATTGCACTATTTTTGTACTAACTAAGCTTCCACAGGTACTATGACCCCGAAGCAAGCTCCGACCTACGCAGCCAAGGGAAAATCAAAATTTGTTGCTCCCACTATGAGGCTGCTTGATGAGGATACAGATGGGGAGTATGTTCCACCTCCCCCACTGCTCCACGCACTACATGAAACCAAGCCCGGTAGGTGAGCTCCGACGTCGTCATTGCTCCCAGTCTGAGAAGGGGGCCACACCAATCGTATCACAGGCTGGCTCAGAGTCCCTATCCGGCTCCGGTTCCAACCTGAATGGTAGCACCGCTTCTTCATAAGAGTCTGATAGTACATGAGATACCCTAGTACCCCCTCATTTTGAGCCTCCAACGGTTGCTACAGAGCCAAATAGGTGGTGTGTGGAGGGCCAATACCATATTTACACGGATCCTTGCATGCTGAATGAGCACGACATGATGGCCAGATTAGTCACAGAGGAGCGTCGGGTTCTCACATGTAGCGTCCACATTGCTCCAGTCATTGAAGAGCTCTTCCGGCGGTACAAGTGTGAGTGGATGACACAAACCCCAGGCACATACATCGATGAGATTGTACGGGAGTTCTATGCTTCATATGCCGCCACCATTAGAGGATCCATCTCTAAGCGGCCCAAGTCCGTAACTCATCCTCCACTTGAGGCCACAATCGTATGGGGGTTCACCATATACATCTCCGAGACCACCCTCCGCATGTTTATCTATTGCCCAGACCATACTCTACCCATTAATACAACAATGTTCGACTATCAGATGGGTATCATTCAGAGTGGGGCATTTCAAAGGAATGCCGATCAGAGGGAGTCACTTTTGAGGTGGCTAGAACATCATATTGCTACGGATGGAGAGTGCCCAGAGTGGGTCCGGACTTCGAGCTTGGGTATGAAGAAGGCGGCGCTAAGTTTTACTGCTAAATTCTTCCAGTTGCTAGTGCAGAATAGTGTGTCCCCTACTCAGGCGGACAATGTGTTCACATGGGACCGAGTAGTGATGGTTGTAGCTATGGTAGTAGGGCTCGTGATCAACTTTACCCATATATTTGATTGCGGAGATCCATGAGAGGGCCTTCAATGCCACTACCACCTTGCCTTTCTCGTTCTTTATCCTCCAGCTATGCAGGGATTTATCCCTACTAGTATGACATTGTGATTTGTTGCTTTAGGCAACTAAGACTCTGGATATTGGGCTTATTAGGGATGAGGCCAATGTAGCTGCACCTCGCAGAGAGCCACAGGTTTAGGTACCACCGTTGGGAGATGACCTTGTAGCAGATATGAAGCAGATGTAGGTTCATGGCACTGCCCCTCCATCTACTACAGCGGATGCCCAGGCTCCTCCATCTCCGGCCGCCAGTAAGGCCCTTAGCTCATCCAGAGCGACTCACTCTTCAGGTTCCACTACCATCCCTTTAGCTCGAGTCCAGAAGGTAGAGATGCAGATGGCCACCTTGCTTCAGCATATGAAGCCATGGATGTAGTGGTCCACAACAGAGTCCGAGGTGAGGATGGAGCGAATAATGGATAAGAAGGTTCAGGATGTTCATAAGCGCTTGGATGCCTTTGAGTTGCATGTGTTGGAGAGTTCAGCCTCGATCGTTGATGTGTCCACCTTCAAGCAGGAGTTGGCTAGCCTCTATGCTGATATTGATACACTCCTAGCCCCCCCCCAAAGACTGAGCTAGAGTCTACCCCTAATGCACCAGTTGATGAGGTGGTGATGACTGCCCTATTCGGCAATAATATGCCACCACCAGATTCTTCCCATGCTGCTGGGAAGGGCCCCTGCTTCGGTCGTACTTTTGATGGTGCTGAGGCCCATAGATTAAAGAAGAACGAGCGCCAACAGTTAGAGAAGGTCACAAGGGTGTTGATACTAGACGAGAAAATGAGATAGTAGTGGGCCAGGGAGATAGGTGTTGGCCCATCCAGTGGTGTGAGCACTACTAAGAGTGCTGGGAGAGTTGATGTGAGCACTACTTAGAGTGTTGGGATAGTAGATGGGAGCGCTACTGATGGCGTTTTGAGTATTGATCCAGCGGGCTCTGAGAAACCGTACCCACTCACATCTTGAGTGGTCTTCAGTGCATATGCGCCACAAGTTTGCTTCACTCGATCCTTTACTTTTGATCTTTTTGTGCATTGGGGACAATTGCACTTTATTTTGTTGGCGGTGGGGCAAAGAGATTGTGAGTGATAGGGTGAAGTCTGAGTAACCCAACTCATAATCCTCTCTTGGGGTTTTCTTGCCTGTGTTCATTTCCCCCAAGAGACTATTTTAATTTCTATTGAATCGGCATGTTTAGGAATGTATGTGTAGGAGCAAGTAGAAAAATAAAAAGCATGATGGCATAATGAGCATGAATTTAATACCCAAAAACATTGAAATGTTCTAGATCTATAGTCTTGATGAGTTGATGTGTTGGATCTTAATATGACAAGATAAAGAACCGTTTTGACCTCATGAATTAAGCTAAAACTTGAACTAGGTAATCTGATAATAAAACAATGTGCCAAGAGTGTGTGAGAAAAGTTGAATGTTCAGACAGTATGTGCCAATTTAGAACTTGCTCCATTGGTCCTGCTAAGATAATCTAGGCTAGAAGTTAGGAAATGATCATAGGCCCTTGTTCAAATAAGTCCACTCAAGCCTAAATGATCCAACCAAATGAAATCAATGTTCCCTTTGATCCAAATGTTTGAGCCTAATATAGACCACTTCTTTCAATTCACCTAACTCACCTTCTCTAAAATAATTGTTTTGGCCCTGGTCACTCCTTGGACATGTGCACCTTGACTTAGGCCAAAAGACTAAGTTAAGGGTGGCTAATTCAAAAAGTTACCTTGATCTTAGCCCTGGTCTGACATAGGATATTGTGCACCTCAACTAATGAAAAATACATAAATTGAGGGTGTCTATGAAAGAGGAAACCAAAAGAAAAAGGGTATGGAAAGAGTTTTGTTTTAAAGAGAAAAAAAGAAAAGATAGAACAACATGTGACTTTGTGCAAAAGAAGCAAAAATATGATAAACAAATGTGCTGAAATAAATAAAGAAAAATAAAGTGAAAGAACAAGAAGAAAGTGAAAAATAAGAGCCATAAAGTCAAAAGTCACATCTGTGTTGAAAACAGTTAAGGGAAAGTAAGTAAAATGAAAGGATGTCAAAAATAGGTTGAGAAAAGAGGTAAAAAGCCAATGTAATGTCAAGGAGGATAGAAAGTCACTAAAAGTACCCAAATATATCCTACCTAATCCTGAGCCTATGTTACAAGCTAAGAAAGTCCTATAGTGATCCTAGAAACTAGTTTGGAGACTCTATGCAGTGAAAATAAGGGCAAGCTATGGTATTGAGCACTAACTGTACTTGAAGTCACTTTTGAACGTGAGTGTTGAATGAATCCTAAAACTCAAAATTCATATATATTGTGTGAAAAGGATTTCGTTTGAAGTGAGGGCACTAGTTACAGTTTTGGAAAGCTGGTGCCTTGGTGATTGTGAAAAGTGTATGTTGTGGTGTCTATTGGTCGATCTTTATCATATCTTGATCTGCATGAGTTAGTTTATTGAGTCTAGATAAAAAGGTTTGCACTAAATGAGGGATTTGAGAGAATAGATAGCCATGTGATTGATTGAGTTTTAATGGTTGCTTCTACACAAGTGCGGTTTAGAGTGTTAGTGTGTCGCTTGAGGACAAACAACAAGTTTAAGTTGAGGGTGTTGATATACCGTGATTTTACGATATTTTTGATACATTTCACTTAAGAGTAGTGTGTGTCTAGGGCCATTTTGTATTAGAAATAATGTTTTATGTGCTATGTTTGTAGGAAATACGCATAGTGGTTGAGTGAGATGACAGCTAAAATTATGCAGAAGGAGCCACCCATAGATGTGGTCCATGGACCGTAGGTCCTTTGATGGTCCATCGATGGGTAGACGTAGATGGAGCATCAAGGAAGTCTGACCAAGTGTGGAACTACAAAGCAACTGATGGACCGTAGGTTAACCCACGGGCCGTCCTGCACATCCGTCGAATGAATTCAGAGAGTTGAAGTTCCAGTACCTAATGAAAAATCCTAAGTGTGGAGACACAGAAGAAGAATGGTCAGCCCTGCACGTCTGTTGTTGATGATCTTAAAGTAAAGGTTCCAGTCCTTGCTGAAAAGTTGTTGACCAACGGAAAGGGACCTATGGACCGTAGGTCGACCCACGGTCCGTAGGTTGAGTTGTCGATTGATGCCGCATTCTAGATGTTTATTTCCTTATTTTGTTTCCTTTTTGTTTAGGACATGTTTTTCTATAAATAGAGTATGTAAACCACGTTTTTGGGGGTTAAACATTATTGTTTACTTTTAGTTCTTGGTATTTTGTGTAATTAACTTGCAACTTTAGCAATTTGATTTCCATATTTCCTTTTACAAGATTTTGACTTTGAAATTCAATCGGAGATTTCAGGTTTCTTCTACTCTAATCATAAGTTCATGAATTGTGTTCTTTCAAGCATGAGTAGCTAAATCCACAACTAGGGTTGTGGGAACCATGAGCAATTAACAACGCATGAATAATAATTAAGTAATTTTTTAATAGAGTTTATGCATGTATTGGTAATTCTTTCGCTGGGAAGTCTTTTTAACGGTGACCAACATTAGAACTTGCCTTGTTGCTACTTGCCAAACCAAGGAGGTAGTTAATGAGAAAAGAATTAACAACAGATATTTAGTGGATGCTATCTAATAGTGTAATTTCAATGGGTGTGAGGGTGAAAAATAAGCCATACATTGATGTGATGTCCAATCTGAGGTAAAGGTAAGGATTAGTAAAGTATACACTCGTATCCAGACCAAGTGTGTAGTGTAATTCCCTATTTGGAGGACCAATCACCTAAGGATACCTATCTTACCAACTTTGCATGTAAAACACTAGGATATGATTACTATTATTAGGATTACCGCGTTAAAAGCTTATGGGGAACACATATACCCTAGTTTCTCTCTCATATTGATAACTTAAAGTTTGAATCCTGCTCACTTGTTACTTAAACAACAATCGGTTATTTGCTTACAAACCCCTCCCCCCCTTAATTACTTGTTTCGGAAATAGTTTGACTAAACGGATATAATAGTGAGTTATGTTTAAGTCTGAAACATATTCCTCGTGGGATCGACCTCAACCTACAAGTTGGGTTCTTTATTTGACGATGACCACTTATACTTCTTTAATAGAGGTGTAATTTGAGTGTATCAAAGATGAAAATAAAGAATTGGTTCGTGAGGTGCATATATTGAACTGACTAGGTGTCCAACTAGTGGATTCCATCAAAGGTGGTGTTATGGTCCATAATGGCTCCGAATCGTCCTCTGTGTTGGATGTGAAGTCTAAACAAGGCCTTGATCCTATATTAGTTGAGTTGAAAGAGTCGGTACTCAAGAAGTCCGCTGAGGCTTTCTCCCAAGGAGGAGACGGGGTGCTTAGGTACCAAGGTCGATTATGTGTTCTGGATGTTGATGGTTTGAGGGAGAAAATTTTAGAGGAGGCTCATAGTTTTCGATATTCTATTCTTTCGGGAACCACCAAGATGTACTGTGATCTACGAGAAGTATATTGGTCGAATGGTATGAGAGAGATATTGCAAGATTTGAAGCCAAATGTCCTAAGTGTCAACAAGTTAAGGTTGAGCATCAACGGCCGGGAGGTTTGTCACAAATTATTCCTATTCCCACTTGGAAGTGGGAAGATGTTAATATGGACTTTATTGTGGGTTTGACTCGCACTCGAAGGCAACATGATTCCATTTGGGTCATTATAGATAGGATGACAAAATCAGTCCACTTTATTCCCGTCAAGGTTTTTCATTCGGCGGAACACTATGCTATGTTTTATATAAGTGAGATAGTGAAGTTACATGGAGTCCCTTTGTCTATTATTTCGGATCCGGGTGCTCAATTTACTTTCCACTTTTAGAAGTCATTCCAAAAAGGGCTTGGTACTAAGTTTAAGCTTAGCACAACTTTTCACCCTCAAACGGATGGTCAAGCGGAGTGCACCATTTAGACTTTAGAGGAAATATTGAGGGCGTGTGTTATAGATTTCAAGGGTAATTGGGATGACCACTTGCCATTAATAGAGTTTGCCTACAATAATAGTCACCACTCAAGTATCGGTATGATTCCTTTTGAAGCCTTGTATGGTAGGAGATGTAGGTCTCTGGTTGGTTGGTTTGAGGTAGGTGATATTGCTCTTATTGGCCCCGAATTGGTTTATGAAGCTATTGAGAAATTTCGCCTCATTAGAGAGAGGTTGAGAACGGCTCAAAGTAGACAAAAGTTTTATGCCTATGTGAGAAGAAGGGATCTAAAATTTGAAGTTAATGATTGGGTCTCTTTGAAAATCTCACCCATGAAGGGTATGATGAGGTTTGGCAAGAAAGGGAAACTTAGTCCCCGGTATGTAGGCCCATATCAAATTTTGAACCGTATTGGCAAAGTTGCCTATGAGTTGGATTTGCCAAATGAGTTAGCCCCGGTTCACCCGGTATTTCATGTTTCTTTGCTTAAGAAGTGTATTGGAGATCCAGTATCCATTATTCCCTTAAAAAGGGTTGGGAGTTGACGAAAGCCTTTCCTATGAAGAGGTTCTAGCAGAGATCCTAGACCAACAAGTCAAGAGATTGAAAAAAAAGAAAATAGCTTCCGTGAAGTTTTTATGGAGAAATCATTTAGTTGAGGGTGCTACTTGGGAGGCCGAGGCCGATATGAAGTCCCGATATCCTCATCTCTTTCCTTCTACTCCTATTCAAGCTGGAGGTAAATAGTTCCTCTTAAGTTTTAGTGTTGTGGGAGTCATGTGTGTTACATGTGTTTTCCATGATTTCCTTATGATTTGCATGTTCTTGATGAAATTCATGTTTAGTAAGAAAATGAGTTTTTATGATTGACTTTCCTCGTGGTGTTGTGCATTTAGTACGAGTTGCCTATTTGACTTCATGAGATGAGTTGATGAACATGCTTTAGTATGGTTTTGAGAGTAATTGCATATTGGCTCTATGATATTGTGTTGAGCATGATTTTAGTTGGAGAAGGTAGTTCCTCCTATGAATATGAGAAATATTGAGTTCCATCCATATTAGGTTGTTAGATGTAGTTCCTACTTCCTTGTATTGCATTGATTATGTTTTAGATGGAGTTAAAGTTTCCTCCTTTGAATTTTGTATTATTTTGATGTTTCATGCATGATGGGCTGCTAGTTTTGAGTCTTTAATTTCGTAAAATGTCTAGATCTTCATTCGAGGACGAATGTCCCCAAGGGGGAGCTATTGTAACACTTCGGAAACTAGTAAGCTAAACTAGAACTTGACATTATGGTTAGAGCCTTGAAATGTACCTCCCCATACCTAAAAATATATATTTTAGTGTTAGAACATCAAGGTTCAAACCCCAAGGACCAACCATAGGTCCTTGAGGAATGCACCAAAAACATGCCTGGGCAGTGACCCACGTGGGGTCACTCACGCCCCGTAGGTCCCCCCACGCTTCGTGGGTTAGGGGCCGTAGATGGGGGCTCTAGAAATAGGCTGCAGAACCCCGAACCATGCTTCACCAGCATGGGCCGTGGGTCCAACTATGGTCCGTCGATGAGGGGGTCGTGGGTGAGGCCTGGGAACCGCTTTTGTGAGTTAGTTAATGGTTTTTTTGGGGTTTTCCATTTTTAAATTAATATTAAGTGACATCGTTTTTTATGAATTTAGACTAAGTATATAATGTTTTAAGACCCCTAAATCTATTCATCTCCCTCATGATTTCCAAATTCCCAAAATCTAAACCAATTTCCCCTAAAATCTTCTCTCTAGAACTCCAAGGAAGAAAAAGAAGAGAATCAAGCTAGGGTTTGAAGAAGAAGGCTTTTTTCACTCAATTTCTTTGTATAATCATAACTAAGGTATGGTAGCTCTTCATCTATGAAGCCTCTTCTAGACCCCCAATTTCAAAGTTAGAAATCCCAAAAGTTAGGGTTTGACTTCAATCTCATGGATTCCTTTCAAATTTGGTTTTAATGATTAGATTATGCTTTTTAATGGATATATTGATGGTTTTATGTTGAATTCCCCAAGAATCCTTGAATCCCCCTATTTTTCCAATTTGGATCTAAAAGTGTGGGTATTGATTGATGCAAGTAGAATATGATAGAGTTATGCATGTAGTAATTGAACTACTTGAATTATGTTATCATCCATGTATAATTTAGTAATTCTAGATGTGTTGATGTATTGTGATATATGGTCCTTCAAGGGAAAAGTATGAAAATTATGCATGATTATGAGATTTATGTATATTCTTTATGAACACTTTGAGAGTAAAGTAAATATGATTATGATCTAGTTGTTGTGTTGTTGGAAGTTATCCTTATGCACACACTTATATATATATATATATATATATATATATGAGATGATGTGAAAGGTTTGTCACATGTAGTGATTCTAAATGTGGAAGACCAGTCTCACCTATAGAATCTATGAGCTTTAGTATGAGTTGTGCTGGATTGAGTGTCAAGACATTCTTCCATAATTATGAACTTAAGTTAAGACTTAATATGAACTCAATGGGAATTAATGCTTAGCACTGAGTGGATATGAATATGAGATGGAAGCTTTTACACTAGTTGAGTCCGACTTTCCAAATGGGTTCCTTCTACCTTAGCTGAGTCCGGGTTCCCAAAGTATGTATCTCATGAGATGGAAACCTTCTACCTTAGTTGAGTCCGGGTTTCTAGAAGCAATCTCCTTATCCTATAAACTATGTGCCCACATAGGTCTTTAGCTAGTGGATCCACCTAAGCTAAGAGTATGGTTCTACCTTAGGCATGTAGGACAACCCCTTTTCGGTATAGGGTGGACACCGGATTCCATGGTTAACTCACATGGTCTGTGTCGGTTAAGGCTTATCCCACTATGATAGTATGAACAATAATATGAGATATGAATTATAGTTACTCAAGAAGCTTTACTTAGTATAGGTGGGATTATGAGATCTTATTAATTCATTGCACAAGTATGCTTTAAGGGTATTTATGGTATGTTTCCATTAGGTTATCATGATCAATATGTTAAATATGCTTATGAATTATGCTTTTACACTAATCTTCATGATGATTCTTAAACTTGGTAAAGTGCGTGCTTTTCAACTAAAATGTCCCTTTTAGCATGTTTTCAAGGTTTTTATGCATGGTTATCATACTTAGTGCATCTTTGTATTAACCCATATTTTTCTACATTTATTCCAAAGTATAGGGTTCGGTTATTAAGGCGGTCATCATTTGATTCGAGCTTGGATTTGACTATTCTCATTGCTAGTGGTGAGTCCTCAAGATTCGAGGACGAGATATTCACTTTGAGTTTCATTCTTGTATTTTTATTTTCGGATTATGTTGTTTTGGGGTTGTGACCCTATTTGACTCAAGTATTGTAATAGATGGCTAATTGAGACAAATCTAGAATTCCGCTTTGCTTTTATGAAAATTTTGGACTTAAATGTGTTTTTACTCTTATTGTTCTACTACTTTATGTTAAGATATGCTAAGTCGCTTATATGGTGCCTTTACGGGTGTTATGTGCCTTGTTACGTCTAGAGGGTGCCCTTGGGTCATGAGAGTGCCATAGAGTTTTGCTCTTTTAGGTCTTCTCCTAATTTGTGCGCTATGTTCTTCAAGATATGAATACAAGAAGGGCTAATGCTAGAAGAGTAAAGGGTTACAATGTGGAAGAAGGAGCTCTTCCTCAAGCTCATCAAGCTCTGGATGATCCTTTGGTCGAGAATGTTAGTTAGGTGGAGTTTACGACAACTTTTCATGTTTAGGCTCAAGACGTGACGACTTAAGTCAATAGAGAAGTGACTGCTCCTGTGAATTCCGCGGTTTTAAGAGTGAGGGATTTTATGAGGATGAACCCTCCGGAGTTTTATGGCTCCAAAGTGGAAGAGGATCCTAAGGAGTTTATAGATAAGGTTTATAAGGTACTTACTATTATGGAGGTGACTTCGGTAGAGAAAGTGGATTTAGCCGCTTACCAATTTAAAGGTGTTGCTCGAGTGTGGTATGATCAATGGAAAGATGGGAGGTCGGTAGGAGCGGGTCCAATAGAGTGGAAAGTGTTCAAGTTGGTGGTTTGATAGGTTCTTTACCCTAGAGTTGAGGGAGGCTAAAATGCAAGAGTTCCCTAACCTTAGGAAAGGTAGCATGGGTGTTAAGGAGTATACCTTGAAATTTACCCAACTATCCAAGTATGCTCTAACTATAGTGGTGGATTTGAGGGCAAAGGTGAATACGTTTATGATGGGAGTGTCCACTTAGTAGAAAAAGAATGTCATATGGCAATGCTCGTTGGTGATATGGATATCTCACGTATTATAATGTATGCCAACAAATTGAGGAATCGAAACTCAAGGAAGTGAAATCTAGGGAGAAAAAAGAGGTCTAGAAGGGATGATGATAATTCCTTTCATGATGGGTTCGATGGACATGGTCGCTCTAGGAATCGACAAAGGTTTTGTGGACAAGGTTCTTCTAATGTTCCTAAGTATAAGGAAGAGAGGGTGTCAAACCCTAAACCACCCGGAATTAGTAATGAGTCCCTATGGCCTACTTGTACTAGGTGTGAAAAGAGACATGAGGGTAGACCTTTAGCCAGAAAAGAGGGTTGATTTAGTTGTGGTGAATGTGGTCACAAAATGAGGACTTGTCCTAAGTCAAAGTCTAAAGGAAGAGAAGATGTTCCTAAGAAAAACCGGTTTTATGCAAGCTAGAGGTGACCATGAGTGCGCTCCCGATGTGGATCCCGGTATCTTGATAGCTTCTTAATTGATGTTTGTGATTTGCTAGATTTTGATTTTATCTTTGTGATTTTTTGGTTGCACTCCTATTATGCTCCTATGTGATTGTAGAACCCATATAGTCAAATTGTTAGTTCCCGAATGAGCCTATCCGTGAGTAGAAGGGGGGAAGTCTATGTCCTAAGTTTGGGTTATGTCTTGTCTTCAAAATGACTTTGAGGGTTGCATGTACCACCTAGTTAAGTTGAGGGAGAAGAATTCAAGTTTTGACCAACTCCAAAGAGTTAGTTATCTTTTAAGATTTGATGTTAAGTATGGTCATTTATAGTAGGGTGTTTAGATAATACCTAGATATGATTGGTTGGTAGACCCCACCAAAGATGATGATATGGGTTGAAATGGTTTAGAATTGTGTTGATCCGACCTTAGTAGAATTGAAAGAGACAGTACTTAGAAAGACCGTCGAGGCTTCCTCCCAAGGGGGAGATGGTCTGCCTGGATAGGCAGGTCATTGTGTGTTTATCTGTGGCCATGATTTCATTATATGCATGTTCATGAAAAAGCTTAAGTCTTGATAGAAATGACTTATGTGAATTGTTTTCCTCGTGTTGTAGTGCATTGAATAGAGTTGCCTATAGAACTTCATGAGATGAATAGATGAGCATGCCTTAGTTCGGAGTTGAGAGATTCCTCCTTAAATGAATGTTTTTTTGAGAGTAAATTGCATATGAGCTTCATGAGATTGTGTTGAGCATGATTTAGCCCGTAGATGGTAGTTCATCCTTGAACATGAGTAGATATTAAATTTCATGCATTTTTGGATTGATAGATGTAGTTCATACTTCCTTGTGTTGCATTGAGTATGTTTAGCTAGAAGATGAAGTTCCTCCTCTATTTATGTTCATTTATATGAGTTGAATGCAAGATGGGTAGCTAGTCTAGAGTCGTGACCTTAAGAAGTGCCTAGAACTCATTCGCGGACGAATGGTCCCAAATGGGAGATATTGTAACACCCCAAAGTCTAGTAGACCATCTAGGGCTAAGCTTGAGGGCTACAAGTGAAGACTAGAGGGCATGATCCAAGGGAAGGGGAAAGGGCCAAGGCAAGAGCCGAGGTTGCCCAAGCTTACCATGGCATTGCCCAAGACCACAAGAGCCTTCACGGCTCTTGGTGGCCACCATGGCTTGGGCCAGTGGTGTGGACCACGACTCGTGAAGCCTGTCGTGGTGCCTGGCACCTGGCTTCCTATGTAAGGGTAAAATGGGAAATTGCAAATCTAGTTAGTATTAAGTGAGGTCATTTTGTAGGGTCCTAGTACACCTATATAAGCTATTTTAACCCTTCAAACTCCCCAATTAATTCATTAATTCCAAAATCCCCAAAAGAATCCCAAAGTTCATCCTCTCAAATATTCTCTCTCTAGAAGAAGAAGGAGGAGGAGGAGGAGGAAGAGGAGGAGAAGGAGAAGGAGAAGAAGAAAGAGAAGGAGAAGGAGAAGAAGAAGAAGAAGAAGAAGAAGAAGAAGAAGAAGAAGAAGAAGAAGGAGAAGCAGAAGGAGGAGAAGGAGAAGAAGAAGAAGGAGGAGAAGGAGAAGAAGAAGAAGGAGGAGAAGGAGAAGAAGAAGAAGAAGGAGGAGAAGCAGAAGAAAAAGAATAAGAAGAAGAAGAAGGAGGAGAAGAAGAACAAGAAGAAGAAGAAGAAGAAGAAGAAGAAGAAGAAGAAGAAGAATAAGAAGGAGAAGGAGAAGGAGAAGGAGAAGGAGAAGGAGAAGGAGAAGGAGAAGAAGAAGAAGAAGAAGAAGAAGAAGAAGCAGCAGAAGAAGAAGAAGAAGGAGAAGAAGGAGGAGGAAGAAGGAGGAGGAAGAAGAGGAGGAAGAGGAGGAGGAAGAGGAGGAGGAGGAGAAGAAGGAGAAGAAGGAGGAGGAAGAAGGAGGAGGAAGAAGAGGAGGAAGAGGAGGAGGAAGAGGAGGAGGAGGAGGAAGAGGAAGAGGAAGAGGAAGAGGAAGAGGAAGAGGAAGAGGAAGAACAACAACAACAACAACAACAAGCTAGGTCAAGTCAAGACTCCATTGTTTCAAGCTTGGTAAGATTTGTAATCAAGGTATGATAGCTTATTCATCCATGGATTCTTCCATCCATGGATCCCTCTAGAATTTCCCCAATTTAGAAGAAGAATTCCCCAATTCAAGTTAGGGTTTCTTTTAATGTTATTGGTATTGATCCAATTGAGTGGATAATGATAGTATATGATAGAATTGATATAATTACATGTTTTTAGTCAGAATTTACATATTTTCTATGCCTAACCCTAGTCTAATTTTTGAAATTGAATTAATGTTGGTTTATGCCTTAAGAAGGGAAATTGAGGATTTAGAGAAAATCTTCTAGGGTTGATGATATGTGTAGAAATTGCTTGAGAGTAAAAGCATGTAGACATGAATTGAATTGGATTAAAGTATATATGATGGATCATGATTATTAAGGCTTGAGATTTAGCCTTTATGATGGTATATGACTAGAATTGCTTAAGAATGAAGCATGTGATTAGAATGTCTGTGATCTAGGCCTATGTGAGAATTGTAAGAAGTAAAGATTTGAGAGTAATGCTTGTAGTGATGAATGTTGATTATTAGGTCTTTGAAAGTAATGCTAATATGATGAATGATGCATGCTAAGGCTTTGAGAGTGAAGTGTCTATGATTATGACATTGTAGTAGTATTGTTGAAAGGCTAACCTCATATAAACACTTATGCATGAATATGATATGATATGAAAGGTTCTCTCACATAGAATGCTTCTACGTTGAAAGGCTTGCTCACCTAAAATGATTCAAAGAGTGTTTAGTTATGTTGGCTTGAAGTTGTGTAATCAAAATCCCTTCATGAATATCTTGACTTGGTAAGACAAGACCATTTCATGGTTGCTTTAGTAGGAGATCTCATGGTAGCCTTGAATTGAGAACTCATATCCTTCCTAAGGTTAGCTTGAGCTAGTGTCATAGAATGCTTGCATGGTAGCATGACTTGGTTAGGCCAAACTATTTCATTGGTAGATAGGATGGAGCAATAGTACCCTTCCTTGAATAGCTTGAACTTGCATGGTAGTATGTTTTCCATGGTGGCTTTGTTTAGCCTAGTATGGTGCGATTCTTTGGTAGCCTAGAAATGATAAATTATAATCATTTATGTATGATGGCCTAAAGTGGTACTTAATATGGGTGAGATTGTGGGTTCTTATCCATGCATTGCACAAGTATGACTTGAAGCTACTTATGAAGTGTTTCTCTTATATATTGTATGCTTAGCTTAGATTGTTGATATAGTTGACTTCCTGTATATGCTTGACTAAAGGTGAAGGTTCCCTTGTCTATGAGAATTAAGCTAAGGATAAGATCCAAAGATGGTAACTATGATTATGATGGCCTAAAAGTGGTACTTAGTATGGGTGAGATTGTGGGGTCTCATCCTTGCATTGCACAAGTATGCTTTGAGATTACTTAAGAAGTAGTTCTCTTATGTTATGAAGATCTAAGGATTTACTATGCTTATGAACATGATATATTTCTTATGTTTATGGATTATGCCTTATGTTGACTAATGCTTATATTATGTCTATGTTGGAGCTTATGATTTCTAATATGTTGTTATACTCTTGATGATGTTATGTTAGCTATCATATTTAGTACATTTTGTACTAACGCATACTCTTGCCTACATTCTTATCAATTGTAGGGTCCGGCGATCTTGAGTTTCATCCCGGTGGCTAGGATCCTAGTAGAGCAAGGAGTTGAAGATTGGTGAGTCCTCATAGCATTCGAGGATATAGCCACAATTTCCTTTATGTTCTTTTGTTTTATATTTAGACAATTGTATGGGTTGCGTCCCAAAGATGTTCATGTTTTAAATGGTTTGAGACAAGTGTAATAGACTCCCGCTTTGCTTTTATAAAAGACTTCAATTGAATGAAAAATATTTTTAAAATTCTGCATCATTTCTATTGCTTTATGCTACGATATGCTAAGTGGCTTGTATGAGGTCCTTCGGGGTCTTGTACGTCATGTTACATCTAGGGTGTACCCCTGGGCAGTGACAACTTCTCTTCCCTTTATCACTTTTTATGCCTAATTTTTTAAAAAATAAATAATTAAGTAAATAAGAATGATATAATATCAAACATTGCTTACGTGAGCTATTGAATCATTTTATTCCATTTTTATATTGATTAAAAATACATTTGGTACATCTATATGGAAGTGGAAGAAAACAATGCAAAATAGTAAGTTTTTCTTAAGATTAAAAAATTGAAAAACAATACTCGTACTAAATTTCTTGATATAAACAACCTCATTACCCTCAAAAGGCAGGGTTAAGACATTGTTCATATCACCCTTTTCAAACTTCACTTTTAGGATTACAATGAATATGGTATTGTTGTTGTAATAATTTCATCATATTTGTTTCAACTATGTCTACATTTCTAGATGACTTTTTTATCTTCATTATTTTAGTGTTAAATTTAGTCATATTAAATATTTATTTGTTGATTTTCGTAAATATAAATTTACATATATAATGCGATCTAGAACCATCATATATGATCTTCTTTTTAACAATAAATTTTATCATCTTACTATTAATATATCAACTATTGTGATCAAATAACATTTTCTAATTGAACATTTTCTGGGTTAATCTTTTCTTTAGTAAATTTTTTAAGCTCCATATGATTTTGTTTAAACTTTAAGAGATAATATGAAAAAATTAAAAGAATTTAATTTTGTATCCAAACGATCCTACTTTTCTAATTTAAAAATAATGAAAACATGATAATTTCATAGTAATAAAGAAGAATTATTAGTTTATTCTCTCGAGAAATATTAAGTAATATAACTTTTGAACATAGATAAAGGATAGTACATCTTAACAATAAAAGGTGCAATTACAATCGTCACCTAAACAAGTTCCTCCAAGAAGTGTTCCTGTAATACCAGGAGGATCGGGCTTATTTTGGTACTTGTCAAAACATTGGGTATTGCATTTTTCTGGATCACAAGGTTTGATAGCTCCTGGAAGTGGATAATTACATTCTTTTGAAGCTTCAAGATGGATTCCTCTCGTCTTGGTGCCTTAATTTGTTTAGACATACAAAAAATAGAAAAATAAAACATAATGAGAAGCAATATTGAGCAATTATTCAAAGACTGTGAAATTAGTATGTGGTCTTTATATGCGTAAACAACTTTATTAGATTAAGGTATATTAAGTATAAGATTCCCATAAAAAAAAAGTAAATAAATCAAAATGTCACTTACAGAGAACAATGAAAAGGACAAATAGACAGACAACTAGGCTTGAGAAGTTCTTCATGATTCCTAATCAAATTGAAGCTGTGAAAGTTTGGATGGTAGGAGTAAAGAGTTGTGAACTATATATAGGACCAAATATGATATGCTATGATAAAAAAAAAATTGATTAGAAGGTAAATAAAATGATTTAGTTTCCAAGATAATAAATATAAAAGAAGTAAGTTACAAAAATCATAAATATTTTTTACCTAAATTTGGGATATAAAATGAATTAGGGGTATCTAGATAGATTTCACATATATTGACTCTCATATGGAAATAACGTTATAGCATGTAATTTAATATAGCAAGACAAATGTGTAACAACCTATTAGAAATAAAAATTTATGGTCATTATGACATCTACAATATTCCTCTGGTAAGTAAGTCAATCTATCACAACCCAGTTTAGACCCTAGGTGCAACATGGCGAATAGAACCCCGAGAGTCCCTATACAAATCACTTAGCATATATCATACACTGCTAGATAATAGAAGTAAAGAGTTCAAATGATAGCATTTCATACAAACGAGTTTGAGCAAAGCGGAAAACCAAACATAGGTCTTAAAACTATCAATTACATCATAAGGAAAGTGATTGGTACGTAACACATATATCATATACAAAATATGAAAACGAAAATGACATAAAAGCAATAAAAGAATCTTGGCCCTTGGATCATGAGGACTCACCAATCTTCAAAGGCTCAAACAAATCAACTAGCTACGAATATGGGGAATAGGAGCGTCGGACCATATTAGTGAAACAATATAGGCACAAATATATATTAGTATATGAAATGTACCTAGTATGATAGAAATGCACAAGAATTACGAGATCATGCAAAAAGACTTTCTATGACATTCAATAACAAAGAGAAATCATAAAATGAAATGTTAGAAAACATAAGTCATAATCATGGTCAACGCAAGCTAATCATCTTATAAAACACTTCTGAGATACTTTAGAAAGTAACTTTAGTTAGTTATTGTGGGAAGTTTACCTTTAACTGATGTAGACCATGTGAGCTATAACATGGAATCAGTGACTATCCCACACCAAAAAGAGATGTCTTTACTTGCAAAGGTAAGAACCATAAACTTTAGTTAAAGTGGATCAAATAGCTAATGCCTATCTAAGATAAACCTATGGTGGGACATAGTTATGGAACATGGGTAATCACTGCTTGTCCACTCGGTGCTCATCATAAATCCCATGGAACTATCACTAATCATATTTATCTTTATTATCCATCGAAAGACACAATTAAGTAGCCAATCCAAGCTAGAGCTCATTTAGAATAGCTCCTTACTCTTGATTCGGCTTAGGTGAGTAAACCTTTCAACCTTATGAATCTTTTTTGTGAGAAAACTCTTTCACAATCATGTTTGAGTAGTATGTAAAACATCCTTTCACAAGAACAACAACAACATTGATGCTTCACTCTACAAGCAACCTTAGATCATCTATCTATATATAAAAGGAGAAAAAAAAATGACACATGTCACAACCACATTTTTTTAGAATAATCAATAATCAATAAATATTTAAACAAAATAGACACATGTCAAAAATTACAACTAGACAAATTTATATAATTCTAAGGTAGCTCTGGCGCAAGTTAGTGTGCACTAACCTGCACCTCGCTGGAAATGGGGAGGGGATGACCAGGCAGAGCAGCGCAAAGGAACTGCGAGGAAGAAATACTTCATGGTATTAACACTAGCAACACTAGTAAATAAACGCAAACATCAAAGCAAATGTATGAACCAGATCCATCCACACCAGAAGGAGTAACCACTATATCGGAGGAGAAATCAGGAAAGAGCAAAGGGGAAACTGTTAGGGAGGAACACTGGCTGGAACTACCGCAACACAAAGGAACTGGAGGTAGCAACAACCAATTGCATGAAATGAAGGGAACAGTAGCAATGGAAAGATCTGCAATAAAGTTGAGTATGCCTGAAAAAACACCAGAGAAACCATGGGCAAACCCGTTTGCTACGAATTGTATGGCTGCTAGAGGTATGAATTTAACTTACATAGCTCCAATAATCGTAGATGGTGAGAAGGTAGTGGAGGTACTGGCTGAGGATGTAGCTGAGGATGATGTGAAATGGAAGCCTTCAGTGGTCGTTTATATGGTGGGTACATCACCATCAATTGGAGCTATGGAGAGATTCATCCTGAGTCGGGGGAATTTTTCTAGTAAACCAGTGGTATTGTATCATGCTGATAGGCATTTTATAGTAAGGTTTGGAAATGAGGAATAAAGAGATAGAGTGCTCTGTTCAGGACCTCATTACTTGCGAAGAAGACCAATCATTATGAAGCCATGGGATCCGGATTTCAACTCTAAGGAGGAAATACTCACTACAATTTCTTTGTGGGTAAAACTTCCAAATATGCCTCTTAACTGTTGGAATTATGTTGTGCTTAGCAAAATAGGAAGTAGCTTGGGTAAACCTTTATATGCAAATGAATGTACTACACAAACAAGTAAAATCTCCTTTGCTAGAATACTTGTTGAAATGGACATAACAAGGATACTCCCAACTGTGAACAAAATTCAGGATCCAAAGGGAAGAATTCTCGAACAACAAATAAGGAATGAGTGGAAACCAGTCTTTTACTAGAAATGTTTACAGGTGGGACATTCTTGTGTAGCTAAAGCAGGAGCACCACCACCAAAAAAAAAGGGCAGGGTCAAGGACAAAGAAAGGAATGGAAGCCAACAACAAAGGAGGGAAAAAAACCAGATAAAGAAAATGATCAACAGATTACCACCACAAATAAATCACAAGATCAGGAAGAATGGCAAACTGTGAGGCGTAGAGCAACAAAGAAAGGGATAATGCAGCCTGAGCACACTAGACAAGAGGACAACACACACAATGAAGACAGTACATATGAAGCAGGGCAACATAGTGGAAACATAGAGCATGCAAGGCATGAGGTACCACCTGAACCCCTAATATATTATGCTAGTTACTTGGAATGTTAGAGGTTTCAACCAAGAGGTGAAACACAAGGAGCTGAGGTTGTTCATTAGGAGGAATAAAGTAAGTATTCACTACTAAAAAAACTGTAAAAAGAGACTTAAAAAAGAGACTTCATGAGGTCTCTTTTCTGAAAAAAGAGACCTAAAAAGAGACCTCAACGGTAGGTCGCTATAATGTAGGTGACTTTTTTGTAGAGACCTCATGAGGTCGCCAAACAGAGACCTCACGACGTCACCAATAAATTTTCCAATTTTTTTAAAAAAGAGACCTCATTAGGTCGCAATTTCATAATTTACATTTGTTTTATTTTTAATAAAAGTGGCCTCATGAGGTCACTATTATATTATTTATTTTTATTTTATATTTAAAAAGAGAAACCTCACGAGGCCGCTTTATCTCATAGCCTAAAAAATGAAATTGCCAAAAAGAGACCTCGTGAAGTCTCTCTACTACATTTCTAAAAAATAAACTGCAGAAAAGAGACCTCATGAGGTCTCTCTACTGCATTTCTAAAAAATAAAATGCAGAAAAGAGACCTCATGAGATCTCTTTTATGAAATTTCAAGAAAATAAAATGCAATGAAGAGACCTCATGAGGTCTCTTTTTCTGGAAAAAAACTGACAGCTTGTAACTGTTTTTGCAGCTGCTCATCACCTGTCATATTAATTCAATACCTTTCTAATTAGCTAAATCAAGTTCAAAGAGCTTCCAACAATCAACTAATACAACACATTTACTAAATATTCTCTTATCAACTCAATATGCAACTCACCTTCAACGTAATTCGAAATTGAATGAAAAATCATAAAATCCATAAGTTATATAATAGGATTTCAATGTTATCATTCATTCACAAAACAAATAAGTCCCATAAAAAAGTCATAAAGTAAAGAACTTAGATTATCTATTACAACTCTGAACTTCACTAATGCGGTAGTGTGTTTGCCACATGATCCTCATCTTCTTCATCACTACTAGACTCATCTGTCATATTTCTTTGTTGACCATAGACTGGATATCGAGTAGGTTGAGACTGAGAGGGTCAAGGAGGGAAAGTGACGTCATTGGAACAAGGGGGAATCCCTCCTGAAGCAAGTAATGCATCTAATTGAGCCTTAAGACCCTCATACCCTATGTCCATGTGCCTTTCCCTAGCCCACGAGTCTTCGACTTGGCTAGATAGCTCAGCTATCTTTTTGCTCCATAGCTAAATTTTTCTTCATCGATTCATCATAATAGGAACTACTTAGGCCTTCAAACTCAGAATGATATTCACGAAAGGTCTGTTGTGGCATGCCATAGGCATACTCATATCTACTCGGCCCACCAATCAAGTCTAGCCACACTCTCTCAGCCTGTTCTTGGGTAAGTGGCATACCTCGATTTCTTCTGGTTAAGTTTGTCGTAAATCCTCCAAAACTTGAAGATATCGATTCTAAATTGAATGGTATTATTATTAGAATATAAATTTAGAAAATAAGTAACTATTAGTTTAAATTAGAGGCTTACATAGGTCAATTCAGCTCGCAGCTCAACCCACACGTCTGGATCTTCGAGATTTTTCTTTTTTCTTATATGTGTTGCCTTGAATGCCTCAGCTTGAGTTACCAATCTTCCTAGTTCCTTTTCCTACATATTGAACTAATTAAGTTATAATCAACAGTAATTAAATATTAATACCTAAAATATATAAAAACTTACAGAAAAATGATACATACCAATTTCCTTCTCATACTTCCGTGACTTTGAGCCCCACTTGTGTGTAGAGAACCACCCTTAGTAGATGGTCTAGCCTTCTTACCGATCTCACTCATTTGCTTAAATCTTGGATCCTTCGCCCTAAACAATATCTGGTTTTTCATAATTCAAACATTGACATTTATTACAAGGACACTTAAGCACACCATTGAGTTGAAAAAGTTCTAGTGTCTTTGCATACTCCACAAAACCAGTGACGCCTTCTACAAATTCAGGTCTTAGCCCCATTCGATCAAAATTAGTCATTTTATACATCCAACTACGATTCTTCTACATAAAGATCACAAAAAATTGAATTTGTTAAACACTAATTTATGTAATAATTTACTGAAAATCAAATTGTATCAATCCTAGTAGGGACTGCTTAACGAGGCCTTGTGCAAATGAATAAATGTATCTTTGGTGACTACAAAAGCATATTTCTCTCAACAGTTTGTCCCAAATAATGTCCACTTCCCTAAATAAATCAAAATAGAATACATCATTAAAAAAATAGTAGTAAGGTGGCATTATTACAGAAGGGTCAAGGACCTTTCTGGGTACAATGATTTTTTAACTTTCCTCTCTTCATTACTGCACAATGGTTTATATCTATAGACTATAGTATATATATAACTTTCCTCTTCTCATTACTACGACCAATAAAATAATAGGTAGATCCATATGTCATCTTAATTACTCATAAACAAAGAACAAGTCATCTTAATTGTCAATTATCAGCAAAAACATCTAATCCATACATTTTTTAGTTTAAAAACAACTAAAATACATACAATGACATAAACCAAAATGATATTAATTCTAAGTTTGCATCAGAATTTACAACATGATTATTTTAGATTGAGATATAAGATATAATAATCTCAAAATACAATACAAATCTTCATAACATATTTTATTTCTTTATTCTTAGATATTACTACCCATGTATCTTCACGCCTTAGCCCCGCTCGACCAAAATTATTCCTATTATACATCAAACTACGATCCATCTACACACAAAATTTGAATTTTTCAAACAAGAAATTAAGTCATCTTCCCAGTTAGTAGTATTAAGGGGATTCTTGCATTTGAGGCAGCAGCTTCAGCTAGCATGATGATGATGATGCAGCCAATAGGCACTATTTAGGGTCAAGGACCTTTCTCGGTACAATGGCTTCTTAACTTGTCTCTCCTCATTATTGCACGATGGTTAATATATATATATAACTTTTCTCTCCTCAGTTAAAAAACAACCAAAATACATACAGAGACATGAACCAAAATGATATTAGTTCTAAATTTAAATCAGAATTCAACACAAGATTATTAGGAGTTATTTAGAGTGAGATATAAGGTATAATAATCTCAAAATACAATAGAAAATCTTCATAACCGATTTTATTTCTTTATTCTTCGATATTACTATCCATGTATCTTCTTCTAAATTATATGATACAAAACTTGCTAGATCATGAGAAGTCAAAACAGGACATTAAGATAGAACAAGAGTAAAACCCAAAGTTAATTATATGTTCATGAAGTGAAAAGAGAATCACAAATTCTACTAATGCTTGCAGTAAATTGAAAGAGAGAGTCTGCATTGATGGATGCTTGCAATAAATAAACAATATAGTTACAACTTGGTTTAAAGATTGAAAGATTCACCTTTATTTGCAGAGAAAGAAATCGACACCGAGAATTTGAATCGATGACGAAAGCTTTGGCTTCAAACCGAGTGAGTTTCGAAGGTGAAAACTAAAACTTCAAACTGATGAGAGGCTTGACGACAACCGGAGGCTACACATCTGTAAAGCTATGGGGAAGAGACAAGTTAGGGCTTTTTTTAGCTTTTAGGTGAAGAGCAGGAAAGGAGATGAACTAAATTAAAAATGCCCTCTTATTTTAATTTAATAAAAATAAGAGACCTCATGAGGTCTCTTATTTTAAAATATTATTTTACAATTTGACTAATAAAATGAGATCTCACAAGATATCTAAACCTAAATTAATATTTTTTATTTTAACAAATAGTGACCTCGTGAGGTCGCATATTTTATACAAAGACATACTATAAAATAAAAAAAATTAAAATAAGTCACTTATATTATTAATTAGGAAGATTTTTTTATAAAATTGACCTCACGAGGTCTCTCCTGTTAAAAAAAAATTAAAAAAAGTTATTGATGCAAATAGCGACCTCATGAGGTCTCTTTTTAGCGACCTATTTTTGAGGTCTCTTTTTTTAGGTCTCCTTTTGTAATTTTTTTAGTAGTGATTATAGCAATTTTCGATCATAGAGTTAGAGAAGAGAAAGCTTGGAGTAATATCAATAAAATAATGCCAGGATGGGAGTGGTGCACTAATGCTACAACTGAATTTAGAGGTAGAATTTGGGTTGTATGGAATCCTAGTATAGTCAAGTTTACAAGGATGGAAACATCAGTTCAATGTATACATGGCATGGTTGGTATGCAACAAAGTGGTGTTAAGTTTCAATTCACAGCAGTGTATTTGCCTGCACAATATAGCTACCAGGAGTTCACTATGGGAAAAGGTAAAACAGTTAAGTACACACATCAAGGAACCATGGCTGATAATGGGTGATTTTAATTCAATATTGGCACTAGAGGATAGACCCATTGGGAGTCAAGTACAGCTGGCAGAAGCAAAGAATTCAAATATTGTATGATTAACAGTAACCTTTCAGAGCTTCATACAGTAGGGATGCAATATACATGGACTAATGGGCATGTGTTCAGCAGGATAGAGCATTGGTTAATGATGAATGGGTACTTAGAATGCCACCCGTACAAGTGATGGTGATGGAACCTTTATTCTCAGATCATTCTCCTCTGAGTATAGAATTGGAATCACGAAGGGACATAAGGAAGAAGCCATTCAGATTCTACAATTGTTTAGCCAAACATCCTGATTTTAAAACCATAATACATGCAAGCTGGAAGAGACAAAATGGAGGAATGCAAGGGGTGTGGCAAAACCTGAAGGCTGTAAGAAGAGAAATGCAACATTTAAACAAAAAGGAATATGTAGGGGTCACATAAAAAGTTCAGAAGTTTAGAAGAGTACTTTTGGCTAAACATAATCAAATGAGAAGTACTCCTATCCCTCAACATATGGTGGAAGAAGAGACGAAGATGAGGGTGCAACTGATCAAATGGAGCTTGATTGAAGAATGAATTTATAAGCAGAAGTCTCAAATGCAATGGCTCAAATTGGGTGACTCAAATACTGCGTATTTTTTTGCTAGTATGAAGGGAAGGAAAGCTCATAATCAAATTACAATGCTTACCAAAGAAGATGGTACAATAATCAGGGATCTAGATGACATCACAAAAGAAGTTGTGGGATTTTACAAGGGATTACTAGGACAATCAACTTCACCTATGCCAGCCATTAAGCCAGCAGTAATGAGAGATGACAATATGCTCACCAGAACATAACAACTCTCACTCATACAACTTTTTACTGTTGAGGATGTTCTAACAACTCTTAAAGGAATTGATGATAATAAAGCACCACGAGGAGATGGTTTCAATGCACTCTTTTTCAAACAAGCATGGTCAACAATAGGAGATGAGGTAACAGAGGGAGTATTGCAATTTTTTGAAACTAACGAGATGTTTGGTCCTGTTAATAGAGCTTTTATAACACTGATTCCAAAAGTACAGTATCCTAGTTCCATCAAAGAATACATGCCTATTTCATGTTGTACCACAATATACAAGATAATATATAAGATGCTTACACATAGATTACAAAGAGTAATGAATTATCTTGTGGATCCTAGTCAGGCTGATTTTGTACCTGGAAGAATGCTGAATGATAATGTGATACTAACTCATGAACTAGTTAAAGGGTATGGAAGGAAAGGGATTTTACCTAGATGGATGTTTAAAATTGATATGCTGAAGGCTAATGACTCTTTGGAATGGCATGTCCTTGAAGAGGTCCTATTTGGTCTGCAGATACCTGCACAGTTTATAACATGGATTATGAGATGTGTCAAGACAGACTCTTATTCTATAGTGATAAATGGATGTCCCAGCAGACCATTCCAAGAAAAAAAAGAGGTGAGACAAGGGGATCCTTTATCCCCATATTTGTTTGTTCTAGCCATGGAGTATCTCACTAGAATATTGAAGTCATTGAGGGCTAACAACAAATTTAAGTTCCATCTGAGATGCCATAAGCAACATATTATACAACTGAGTTTGCTGATGATCTCTTTTTGTTCAGCAGAGGAGATGTACAATCAACTGTCTTAATTTATGAATGCTTTCAGCAGTTATCACAGGTATCAGGTTTAATAGCAAATCAGGCCAAAAGTTGTGTGTATTTTGGTGGAGTGTTAGAGCAAGATCAATAGCTGGTACTACACCATACAGGTTTCACAAAAGGCAAGTTGCCTTTTAGGCATCTTGGAGTCCCTTTAAGTTCCAAAAAACTGTCAATAAGCCAATGTCAACCATTACTAGACAGGATATTGGGAAGGATAAACACATGGACAGTGAAATTTCTATCTTATGCAGAGAGGCTCCAGTCGGTACAAAGTGTGTTAACATCCATTCAAGCTTTCTGGGCACAAGTATTTCTCCTTACAAAGAAAGTGTTGCAGCAAATAAAAACTATATGCAAGATATTCTTATGGAATGGTGATACACAAACTAAAGGGAAAGCTCTTATAGCATGGGATAAATTATGTTGGCCAAAGGTTGCTGGTGGACTTAATATTACAGATGTGTATGTGTGGAATAAAGCAACAATACTCAAATATTTGTGGGACCTGTCTAAGAAAAAGGATAAGTTATGGATAGTATGGATCTATACTTACTATATCAAAGATAGGAGACCATGGGAAGTGCAAGTTAAACAAGCTTCTTGGGTTGTCAGGAAAATCCTGCAAGCAGGGCATTGGATATCAGAAGCAGGATTACAAGTGACAGAGGTTATGGAGGCTGAAACATTCACAATTACGGACATGTACAAAACAATTAGAGGTGAGTTGAGCAAGGTGCCATGGAGAAGAATGATATGCAACAATCAAGGTAGTCCCAAATGGACATTCATCCTATACTTGGCTATACAAAGGAGATTGTACACAAAAGACAAGCTAGGCAAATGGGGGATAAACACTGATTCAATTTGTGCAATGTGCAAAAAAAAACCTGAAACACACCAGCACCTATTTTTTGCATGCAGTGTGGCAACTGTGATATGGCAAAGACTACTTCAATGGTTGTGCATCACCAAAAGTAGTGCAGGGTGGAATGAAGAGATAGAATGGGAAACAATGCATGCTAACAGGAAATCAATACAAGATGAAGTGTATAGAATGACATTAGCTGCAACTCTTTATTACATATGGCAAGAGAGGAATCATAGAATTTTTCAGCAATAGGGAGAGGAGCATAGAAGAAATTATAAAGCAAATCATTCAGGAAATTTATTGTTGAAGTAGCATGAATCCTAGACTGGCTAGTGCAATGCATAAACTAAAATTTTATCCTTAGTAGAAATTCTAGCATAGAGCCTGGACAAGGAAAAGGTGATGGGCTTTGAGACTTGTGATTATGTCCATGTCCTAAGCTTCAAATTTGTACATATTTGAAAATCTGGTAATACAATTACAGTTTCCAAAAAAAAAAAGGTAGTGACACAACATTTTAAGTAAACAAAAATAAATTATTATTAAATAATTTTAAATTTTAAAAAATCAATAATCACTAATTAATTAAATAAATTTAGGCACATATCAATACTTAGATTTAGATCCATTTAATTCTACGGTAACTAAATTTAATTTTAAATAGTCAATAAATTAGACCCATTTATTTAATTCCACGGTAGTTACACAATATTTTAAACAAACAAATATATATTATTATTACATCATTTTAAATTTTGAATAATCACTAATCAGTAATCACTAATTATATATATATATGTTACACCAAGAAGAAGATAAAATCAGAAAAGGAGCAAAAAATTATTAACTACTCCATGAGATGAAGTGCTTTTAAACATAACTTATATTGAACTAATGAAATTAATTTAAAATCTGAAATTAAAAATTAAAAATATTTTAAAGCTTAAATTATTTTTAAGAAGATGAATACTTATGCACGATGGAGTCCTTTTTTAAAACATAATTCATATTAAATTAATTCTTTTTATTTAAGAAATTAAAAATATTTTAAATTTTAAATCTGAGAATTTATTTAAATCTAATCATATTTTAATTTTAAACAGAGAAAAGAAAAATATAATCGTACCATTATATTATATATATATATATATATATATATATATATATATATATATATATATATATATATATATATATATATATATATTCTCACGTTTTAAAAAAATACATATATAACTACCCCAATAATGCTCTACTAAAATTTAGGAATAAAGAATCTATGTTTCTATTTACATAAAAAAAAATTAAAACACAAATCAATTAAGTCTATTGTTGTGTAAACTATATTTTCACAAAATATCTTGTAGATAATTGCATGTACAAATAATGATGCTATAATTTAGGAATTTAAAATATATTGCATGTACACATAATAACGCTATGATTTAGAAATTAAAATTATTTATATAAAATTAAATGTGTTAGCACCACAAAAATTCTTAAATTTTCAGATGTAAAATATATTAAATATTACATCTACTCATCTTTTTAATTATTGTTCAATGTCATATATAACGTATTAAATGCTCCAATCTATTATTATTATTATTATTATATATATATAAATCTAAAACAAATAAATTTGGAAATGTGGGTGATGAGTTGTGTAAGGAGGAAAATAAGCTAATATTGTTATTTTTGTTTATGCTAATTATATAAAATATTATCAAAATTGCCTAAATAATTGATTTGAAATTTAAATTTTAAAAAACAAGTAACAAATCTTATCCTTACCTTTGTAAGGACCTCTTTTATAAATCTAAACATATTTTAATTATAAACAGAGAAAAGAAAAGTATAATTGTACCATTTAAAATATACATATATATATATATTCTCACGTTTTAAAAAAATACATATATAACTACACCCAATAATGCTCTGCTAAAATTTAGGAATAAGAAATCTATGTTTCTATTTCCATAAATTTTTAAAAATAAATCAATTTAGTCTATTGTTATGTAAACTATATTTTCACAAAATATCTTGTAGATAATTGCATGTGTAAGCGTTTAAAGTTTCAATCCTGAAATACAGTAAACAGGAAAAGAAAAATAGCAAGCAAACTATAATATTTGTATTTGAATTAATGCGAAGGTTACAATCTTTATAAAATCTCTTAAAAAGATATGTAATCCCCTGATTCTTCTCTCCACGGATGTTCTTGATTTGGCGGAATACTTGCAGCGAAGAGTTCTTTGTATGCGGAAGACTTGCAGATCACCACTGAAGAGCAATTATGTATTTTTGTGTGAATGTATGTGTCTATCCCTTCTGGTCTTATGAAGACCTCTTTATATTGGCTTGAGCTAGGGCTTTAGGGGTATTTTGGTCCAACCAATTTTGACCCTTGGGCCTAAAGAACATGAGTTGGGCTCATCTTGTCAATTTAATGGACTGCCCAAATGTTATTTGGACTTGATTTAAGTCATATAGTTTTGACTAAATATTAATCCGACTTTATTAACCAGTAATTTGACTTGGTCAACGTATCATGAATTTAAGATTTAATCCAAATTTAGTATGAATTTAACAATAAAACTTCACTGTCTACAAATGCCCCCTGCTTCGAGTCTTGTTGGGGTTCTCAATTTATCGAACTTGTAAAGACAAGCCTTGAAGTATTTGTGAAGCAAATGTTTTTTTTTTCCGTAGTTGATCTTTCAAGAAACATTTGAAGCTTCATGAGAAATGACTATGCCGATATGTTGATGTCAACATTTACCAGAGTCTTCATGACAACATTCTCAAATTTGTAAGAGATCATTTGACATTCGGTTGTTTATCAACTCATTTTCAACTTGAAGTGTTTCGAGCTCATGAAGACTTATCGCATGACATTTCTTCATAGTTTGGTGAAGATTACATTTTTTCTGTGCTAAGTAAAGGTAAATAAGAATGTCATAGGCTTTCAGTTTCTATTTCAGAACCAGAGAGTTCTAAGACTGTGCTCTCAATTCCAACACGTAAGCCTATCTTTTTCATGTGAGATCTTAACAGAGTATACAAACTTAAGGCACATTCACACCAACATGATTAAAAACTGCACAACCTTCTTTAAATGATCAAAACAAGGAAAATAATTGCATCTCCAGTCCACTGAAATTATAGCTAACAATCATGTGAACATACTGAAGTTCATCATTATACTATATAAAGTAATCTTTAAATTAAGCATCAATAAAGAGTTGAGTGAATGTACAGAGAACAACTGAAACAAGGTCTAGAAATTTGGAATAACTCAATTTATAAGTCAACTACAACATCATATGAATACCATACTTTTAGCTTTGGATATTTGGAAAGGAGATACTTTGTGATTCTACACATAATACAGGTGAAATCACAGTAGCATATGGTGCCAATTGTTTGATGAAATCCTATTTCTTTCTCTTTATAATTGTTCACGTTCAATTTCTAATTTTATTTCCTAAAAAAGACATAATTTCTTAAAATATCTGAAGACCTTAACATAAATACAAGATGTAAATTATTAAATCCTCAAAATGAACAAATGATCAAAAAAGAAAAGAAATTAATACTAAGTCGAGAACACAAAGAAAAAAGTAAATGTAGAGAGATGTAGATTTAGTTACTACTCTAGGCAGACTTGCTATTTGAAAGATCAGATTGAATCACTACTCTAGACAAACTTTGCTATTTGAAACATCAGTTGACTGTCTTTTCGCAAAGTATATAAGCAACAAGATTCACATCCACTTTTGACCATAAAGATTGGGTCCATGAATCATGATAAATGAAATACTATCTCCCTGTCTAAAGAAGCAGTATTCATGTTACACCTTTCCATATCTATTTGGTTATTAAAATTAGAGGATTAAAAAAGGACAACAACAAGTATAGCATTTAGTGGGCATTATGATATATATTAACACATATAAATTGTCCAACAAGTATTTATTCGATCAAATGCTCTTCTACCAGAGCTTGCACTATTATATCATATGTTAGAAAAATATGTATTCCATTATATAAGTTGGTTCAAAGGATATGAATTAAAATACAAGAAACAGGAAAGCTAGAGCATCCTTCAAAACTTGCTTTTTAACACAAATAACTGATATATAATCAAACAAAAACAAAAAAGCAAATGGAAAAAACTTTAAGATGAAATATGATGGCAAAATTGTTTAGATCCACACCCAGGAACTCATTTAGACACATAATATTCTCAATAAAACGATTATGGGTGTGTTTGGTATGAAGGAAAATGTTTTCCATGGAAAATGTTTTCCTAGAAAATGTTTTCCTGGAAAACAAGTTGATTTTTGACTTATTTTCTCATGTTTGGTTGGTGAGTAGAAAATATTTTTCAGAAAACATTTATAGTGTTTGATTTATGAATGAATTTTTTTTTTGAGAAATATCTTTTATTTTTACTAGAGTAGAAAATAATTTTTGAAATTGAAAATAGTTTTTAAAAACAAACTTAAAATTTTTTTTGGGGGTGGGTGAAGGGGGGGGGGTCGAGGGTAGGGGTGAAAAATTGAAATTTTGAAGTTGAAAATATTTTTTAAAAATAAAATAATTTTTTTTTTTGGGCGTGGGGGAGGGGGTGCTGGTAGGGGTTGGGTGGGGTGGGGGGGACTGAGTAGGGGTGAAAAAAATGAAATTTTGAAATTGAAAATATTTTTGAAAAACAAACTTAAAATTATTTTTTAGGGGTGGGTGGGTGAGGGTCGAGGGTAGGGGTGAAAAAATAAAATTTTAAAATTAAAAATATTTTTTAAAAAACAAACTTGAAATTTTTTGTTTTTTTTTTGGTGAGGGGGGCTGGGGGGCTGGTAAGGGGTGGGTGGGTGGGTGGGGGTTCAGGGGTGAAAAAATGAAATTTTGAAATTGAAAATATTTTTTAAAAACAAACTTAATTTTTTTGTGTTGGGGGGGGGGGCTGGTGGGGGTGGGTGGGGGTCAAGGGTAGGATGAAAAAATGAAATTTTGAAGTTGAGAATATTTTTTAAAAACAAACTTAATTTTTTATTTGGCGGGGGGTTGGGTGGGTGGGTGGGGGCTGGGTAGGAGGTGGGTCGGGGGTCGAGGGTAGTGTGAAAAAATGAAAATTTGAATTTGTAAATATTTTTTAATAACAAACTCAATTTTTTTTTGGGGGGGGGGTGACTGGAGAGGGGGGTGGGTGATTGAGGATCGGGATGAAAAAATAAAATTTTGAAGTTGAAAATATTTTAAAAAAACAAACTTAGTTTTTTTTTTTTTGAAGTGGGTTGGGGGCTGATAGGGGGGTTGATGGGGGGGGGGGTAAAAAAATAAGAAATTGAAATTAGAAATATATTTTAAAAACAATTTTTAATATTTTTTTGGGAGGAGGGTGGGGTAAAAAAATTGAATTTAAAAACAAGCTTTAAAATCATTTTTTTTTTGGGGTGGTTTGAGGGTAGAGACAAAATAAATTAATTTTTTCAACAAAAACATAATTGTAATTTGAAGTTGGAAGAGAGTTTTGGAAAATGTTTTCTTAAGTTTAGAAGGGAAGTCATTTTCCTTAAATTTGAGGAAAATGAGTTGATTTGGAAAACATTTTCCAAAACATTTAGCCCATCCAAACATGAGAAAATTGGAAAACATTTTTCGGAAAATATTTTCCTTCATACCAAACACACCCTATATGTAACAAAATACCAACAAATCTTCCTCTCACAATATAAAAAAGAAGGGTTAGGGTTTCAGTATCGTGAAACAAAGAGCGCAAAATCTAGACAACAAGAAATGCGGAAGGAACTCACTGCCCTATATGCCAGAGAAAGAAATGTGAATAAGCAAGTTAGCCGATGACAACCGGTGCTCCTCTTTGGTTTGGACCAAATTCACCATTGCAGATAACAAAGACGATTTGGGTGGAGATGGTGAGGACCAAGTTTTTTATGGCTTCACTATGAATCAAATTAGTTAAAAACCCTAAGTTATAGAGAATGAAGTTATTAAGAAGGAGTCTTTGATGAGCGCTTTAACCGACAATGATAACTTGTCATCGAATTCTTAAAGAATATACTAGAAAAAGGGTCCCCAATTTATGGATATGGAAACAAGAGAATTGGGGATCATGGGTCTTCTCTGGAAGCCTAAAGGAGGAAGAAATGATTTTAAAGAAATTTGGGGCTTTTTTCTTGTTATTACGTCTTTTCATTTTATTAAAAACTAACATTGGGGCGATAGAGTTGCTGTAAATAGATATTTGTGGTGATACTCTTTACTTTTTAGAAACTTTGGAAATACAATGGAAAATTGATATATGGAGGGAATATTATTATTTTTTAGGCAAAATTTTATGATAACTAATATGGTGCACTTGTAAAGTGTTGCTTTTGGAATTAAAAAGATAGCACATTTTGGAGTGTAGCCATAGGTATAAATAAGTGTTGTCAATTATTTTATGATTTGGCAACGCTTAAAAAGTGTAGCCTATAATTCTAAAGAGCACGCTTTAAGAGTGTTGCCAAAATATTTGTGGCCAAAAGCCATGTACAAAGGTTACACCTTGAAAGTGTGCCCTTAGACATTTTCGGCAACACTTTTAAAGAGTTGTCTAGAATTAGTGTTGTCGTAGGCCAAATTTTTTTTAGTGTCAACTACAAAACGACTGCCAATTCGATGAGCAAGGATTGCGTCTACAAGCTTGACTTGGTGATATAGAGCTTGTGATTTCAACGCAAATTTTAGGCGTTGCTTTCTTTGAGGTTGAAAGCCCTGTCGGTGGTTTTTTTTTTTTTCCAACTTTGCTCAATCACTTGAATAAAATGCAAGGAATTCAAATACTCATTACGCGAGTCGATTCTCCTTCGGGCATTTTTTTTTTACTCCCCATGTAGCTTCCGAGAAAACCTTACCATAATTTGGTTTCTATGAGATTTTCATAACTCGACTTCTTTAGAAAATTTTCATAATTTGATTCTTATGAAAACTTTCCATAATTTGGTTTCTATGGAATTTCCATAATTTGATTCCCATGGAAAATTTCCATAATTTAATTCCTATGAAAACTTACCATAATTTCCATAATTTGTAGGAACTAAACTTTCCATCATTATAATTTTCCCTAATTTGTAGGAATCAAATTGATGTCTTCATATTCTGAAATATATATATATATACCCACATTCACCCGGTGATTGTATATCGCATTGCTGCATCATCGAGTTCAATTGAGACCTTCTCTCTCAAGTAAATTCTTTTTCAACTCTGATTTTCGTCACCCTTGTTTTCAGCTCAGCGCGACTTTGGTAGAAAAATCATATCTCATTGTAGTGATATTGAAATTGTGATCCGTTTGATCTTCCAGAAAATAGACTCATAGAGCTACAACATATCCGAAAATTACGATCAGATAATTCTTGAATTTACTCAGGTGATTTTTTGAACTCAGCCTAAAATTCTGATAAACTGAACGCATCAGCTTTGTGCAACTTCGCGGAAAAATTAATATCTCGACGTAGGAATAACGAAATCACAAGCAGTTTACGGTGTTGGAAAGTAAATTAGATTGCATATGTGTTGATTCAGTTTCCTATTTGAAATTAGCCTTTCACCAACCGCAAAAATAATAATTGAGGTTACCACCTTTACTTTGGACATGTTCATACGAATATGAACTTATTCTTTTGTTTAATTTTTTTTATCAGATATTTGATAGAGAAATACGACTTCGATCCCGCAACATGATGCACTTCTGCGACCGAGATTCGCCGCATCCTCTTCTTGAAATAGTGAGCGACGACCAACAAAATCCAAATGCCAAAGTTCTACTTTCGGAGGTTCAACCTCCTGCTATCGGCGTCTTCTCCCTTGTTAGTGGGGCATATGATGAATCTCTTCTCCTTAAAGAATGGTAAAAAATGGATACCAAAGACGTTATGAGAAACTTCTCAAGCAAGGCTACTAGCATGAAAGTTCCTTTACTGAAATCAGCAATTCATCATGACGCAGCATCTTCCAAATCTTCTCATTCTGATGGAAGTTTCAACAATTGGCATGTTCCCTCTTCTAACTTTGGCAATGTTTGCTACACACCTGGCTACTGGGAATGGGTAGAGAACGTGCTGCCCCGCCATAAGGAGATTTTGGAACTCATCAAGGTCTATGATACTGTATATACTTCTTTGTTCACGTACGACTATGACGACAATGTACTCCATGCTTTTTGTGAACTTTGGCGCCCATCTACCAATACACTTTCTACTTTAATTGGAGAGATGTCCATATCACTTTGGGACTTACAAGCCATTGGAGGTCTCCTTGTACAAGGGCATTTTTATGACGAAGTCGTTCCCTCGGCGAAAGAATTGACACAAACGGATACTAAAAAAGAATTGCTTCTTCCCCAAAGTTGTCGATATTTTTTCGGCCTTCTACAAATTAGCGAAAGATGATCTCCAGGAGGTGTCCATCCATGATTGGGTGGAGTTTTAGTTTAGAGGACCTAATAGATATGCTGAGCCTCCGCAAAAGGTGTCAAAGGTACGAGCCACAAATCCAAGATTAAACCACATTCCTTCTAGACATATTGATTCGAACTTCCTACCGCGGACTGACGAGGAGAATGCCCTCTTTGTTGAGTTAGATGTGGAAGAATCACTTATAGATGAGACTAACTTGGCAGCCTTCTTTGCTTGTTGGCTTTGCAAATTTGTGCTTCCGAATAAGAAAGTCAACCATGTGCGCGCTAGTGTTTTTAAAGCTGCGAGCTTGATGGCTCATGGAAAGAAATTCTCCTTGGCGGTACCAGTTCTTGCAAGCATATATCGCAGCCTGAAAGAAATCTCTACTTCTTCAAACTTGAGTGAAGAAAATATAATTTTCCCCATACACTATGTATATGGTTAGCTTGTGGAATACTTTGGGACTCATCATCGTGCCAATCGTTCACATCGATCGATACCTCTTTGCAAAATTTCTGGCGAGAAGATGGCCAAGTGTTTTGATTTTACTGACACCCAAAATTTATTTCAACAGGATGATGCCTGTCGCCTCCATCATTTAGCAATGCTGCAAGGGAGGGATTTTCACCTTACTGATAATGGCAAGCTTTCAAATTTGTGGAACGAATATATCATAAGCCTTCGTTCAAGCTACGTAACCCTTAGGCATGATTCAAATTTCATCGTGGAGTCCTACAGCCCTATCAGATTTAGTCGACAATTCAGTTTTTTTCAAGATGTTCTCGGAGATCTTATGGAGCGTCCTTACGATGGTACACTATTAACATTGGTGCAACTTTGGAATTCCTCTTTTCGACTTATAACTTTTTCTAAAGTCATGATTCCAACGTGCCCATTAGAGAGTGCCCCTTTAATAACCCGCGAGTATGTAGACTGGTGGCCACCCCAAAAGCTGAATACTTCCCAAGGAAACCTCCGCATCATTTTGAAGAAGACGAAGCAAGACTCTACATCCATTTCATCTAAAGGGGCTTCTGATGAATCAAAGGAAAAGTCACATCCTTCTTCCAAATCTCAAGTGAAGTCAAATGATACTCTGCAAGTTGCTAAAACCTCATCCAAGTCTAAAATCTCGAAAGATGGGGATGTGCCTACGAAATCAAAATTGAGGCACCTCACATTAGCCTCAAAGGCAACTTCACCTACTCCCAAAGTTGGCCATGGTTCTTCTGGAAGAAATGAACTTCATGTATCATCAGACAATGGTAATGACCAAACGTCAAACCTTGAGACGCCTTGTGATAAAATTTCTCATATGTATGCTTTACCGGATGGTTTTGGACGACCCAATGCATCTCCTAGTCTAACGTATCGTCACTGGAATCGTCCAAAAAGAAAGGCACAAGAGCTAGATGATGTTTGTTGTGGTATTGATATTTTAGATACAATTGTCATTGATGATAACGACTTTGTTGATAAGGATTCGAACTCGACCTCGTTGTTTGAATTGGCAAAACAAGTAAGGCCCCCTCCTCTTTTTTTTCAAAGTTTTGAATTTGATCATCTTTTTGTTCGTACTTTTTTTTTTTTTAGTTGGACCTTCAAGAACTATATGGTGGCGACCTTAACAATGGCGCGGTTGCAGATTTCACAGTAGATCTTAATGATCTTAATGTGGCTACAAAAGATTTTCATTCTTCCATTAATGATGATCAGCCTTCATTGGAAGTAGTTCCACCAAGAAAGTCACCTTCTAATGACGTGATGCCTTCATTGGAAGTAGTTCCGCCAAGAAAGTCACCAAGTAGGCCATTGCGACCTGGTGATCCTACTTTTGAGCCACAAGAAACCATTTACCCGCCAAATCAACCTTTGTTTCTGAGATGTGGGGCGCATTGTGTGGATGGATTACACAATTTTTCTTAGGTTCTTCAGATGGCTTTACAGAATTGGAGTCAAGTATTGCTTCAACTCTTGAGTAGATTAGAAAGGTAAACATTATTGATGTTTCTTCTTTAGAGGATCATGTCAAGAATTTCTTCAAGTCGTACGCGGACTATGATAATTTAAGATCATCAAAGATGACTAAAGAATCACACGAAAAGGCCCTCTCTGATGCACAACATTGTCTCGATGGTGCAAAGCTGGCACATGAAAAGTTGGATGGATCCATGGATAAACTTCAAGCAACTCTAGCAGATGTGCTGAAAGATTTAAAAGCCTTGACTTTCAAGAAAAAGAAGGTCACCGTGCTCATTAACAAATATCAAGAGAAGCTGTCCAAAAGTCAAGAGAATGTCACCATTACGGAGGGCGAGATTTATACCATTGAGGCATATAATGTGATGTCTAACGATGAAGTTGAGAGACTAGCCAAGCTAGAAGGGGCAGTTGAGAAAAGTCACCAAGAAATCATAAGCTTCAAACTTTTTCCGTAGTTAGAATTTTTTATTTATTTGCTTAGGATTTTCTAATTCGCTCATTATGGTGTAGTGGTTCTTTTTTTTGAAGCAATAAAATAGTGACTTATATTTCAATAAGAATTTTCTCCTCTTGAATTTTGATTGTTTCTTTCCACAAGCTCCCTTTCCTTATTAAAAAAAGACTCCATAAGCTAGCATTTATATGAGGATAGCAACAAAACGTTAACTTTTCAGCTTTCTTCAGCTTTGCGCACATGAGGAAGAAAATTCATAACGTGGAGTAGGAGCACCGGAATGATGAGCTTCTTTTTTTGTTGGAAAGATAACTTCGAGATCCTCAATCTATATAAAAATCACGTCCATAGGATTTATGGATTAATACAGATTTGTCTCCAAAGTCAGCTCGAAATCCACGTGCTTGAATTTTCAGCTTTCTTCAGCTTTGCGCACATGTGGAAGAAAATTCATAACGTGGAGTAGGAGCGCCGGAATAATGAGCTTCTTTTTCTTGTTGGAAAGACGATTTCGAGATATTCAATCCATATAAAAATCACGTCTATAGGATTTACGGATTAATACAGATTTGTCTTCAAAGTCAGCTCAAAATCTTGGTGCTTGAATTTTTAGTTTTCTTCAGCTTTGCGCACATGTGGAAGAAAATTCATAACGTGGAGTAGGAGCGCCGGAATAATGAGTTTCTTTTTTTGTTGGAAAGATAACTTCGGTATCTTCAATCTACATAAAAAATCACATCCATGGGATTCACGAATTAGTACAGATTTGTGTTCAAATTTGGCTCAAAATATGCATGCTTGAATCTTCATTTGAAAGAATTAGCATGATATTCACATAGCGACATTTTTTTTTAATTCTTATGACTGAACCTAGAGTAATAATACTCTAAGCTTCCTACGTACCTCAGTGAAGAGGATCAAGTCATTACATAGTTCAGAGAGTGGTTTTTTTCTTTTTCTTTTTGTGTCCTAACTTTTGCCTAGGCCGCCTCTTTCGAGATTTTCAACCTAGCGGACATTTATTTTTTGGAGCCGTACACAGTTTATACTCTTGTGGGCCAGGAGTATGGCGCCGCTTCAAGGATAGTACTTCTTCAAGAATTTTTCATTGATGGGACCAATCCGCAAGCCGTCTGCATCCACAATTTTGTAAGCTCCACTTGAATAGATTTCTTGAATGACATATGGTCCATCCCATTTTGATGTGAACTTGCTTTTCGATTTATGAGATATGATAATTGGTCTTCTTATCGCAAGGACTTGATCACCGACTTGGAAATACCTTAGACGAACCTTTTTATTGAAAGCACGAGAAAGACGAGCCTGATAGCACTCAAGACTTTGTTGAGCTTCCAACCTTTTCTCATTGAGAGATTCTAACTCTTCAAGGCGCAGACAAGCATTTTCTTCTTCAGTAAGTCCCTCTTGGATGGCAAGCCTCAATGACGGTATTTGTCGTTCAAGTGGAAGGACTGCTTCAGTTCCAAAAATAAGAGAATAAGGAGTTTCTTGAGTCGGCGTGCGATGAGTCGTCCGGTATGCCCAAAGAATTTCTTCCATTCTATCATGCCAATCCCTTTTAGATTTGGAGACGACCTTCTTTAACAAGTTGCACAAGGTCTTGTTAAAGGCTTCCGCTAGTCCATTTGCAGCAGCATAATACATTGATGAATTACGTTGCTTGAAGCCAAAAAGGTCGCAAATCTTATCCATCAATTTATTGGTGAATGACTTTCCATTATCTGTTAGTATATAACTAGGAATGACAAAACGATAGATGATGTTCACCCTGATGAAGTTTGCAACATTTTCCTTCTTTACTTCTTTGAGGGCTACAGCCTCAGCCCATTTTCAAAAGTAATCTGCCGCAACTGAGATGTACAAGTGACCACCAGAAGATTTAGGTAGTGGTCCAACCACGTCTAGCCCCTAAGCATCAAATGGCCAAAATGCAACAGTTGGATGTAATACATCAGGAGGTTAGTGCATAAAGTTTGCATGAAATTGGCATGCTTGACATCTTCGAGCATAATCCTAGCAATCTTTTACCATTGTTGGCCAATAATACCCCATTCTTTTTATATGAAAGTCTAACTTGGGCCCAGATTGATGTGATCCACAAACTCCAGAATGTGCTTCTTGCATAGCTTGAATTGTTTCTTCTTCCCACAAACAACGCAAGAGGACTCGCTCAAATGATATTCGATATAGAGTATATTTGTAGTAAAGAAACCTAGGAGCACGACGATGAATTTTGGTCTTTCTCTTTGGATCTTCTGGAAGTATATTGTAAAACAAGTAATCAATCAGATCATGTCTCCAATCGACTATCTTAGCTTGTGAGATAGCTACAAGATGTTCAAATTTGCTTTCTTCATCCACATCTAGTGGTACTATCCATTTTTGGCAGATAGTGATTTGCGCTTGATCAGGGAGAGTTAAAGTTGAAGCCAAAGCGGCTAAAACATCATCTCTCTTATTCTCCTTTCTTGGAACATGTTGAAGAGTTACATCTTCGAGCCATCTAATCAATTTTTGTGCATAGTCATGATAGAGACACAATTCTGGCTTTTTAACTTCATAACTTCCCATCAATTGATTGATCACTAATTCAGAGTCTCCAAAAACTTGTAATTGCAATTGCTTCATATCAACCGCCATTTCAAGACCAAGTATTAAGGCTTGATATTCTGCAACATTATTGGAGAAACATTGCGTTAAGGTGAAGGAATACGATAAGATCTCCTCTCGAGAAGTGACAAATATCACCCCAGCGCTAGCTCCTTTGCGATGTGAGGCCCCATCAAAATACATCTTCCAAGGCGGTTGAACTTCAACAACCATTGCATCTTCATCAGGTAATTCATCAGTGAGGTCCCAATCATCAGGTATCAGGTGGTCTACTAAGAAGTCTGCCAATGCTTGCCCTTTCACAACCTTTTGAGGAACATACACAATTTCAAATTGCTGAAACTGGAGATACCATCTTCCTAGTCGATCATTGAGGACAAGTTTCGACCTCACAAATTTGATGTTGTTGGCTTTAGAAATAAGACGAACGACGTGAGCTTGAAAGTAGTTTTTCATCTTTTGAATTGAGAAGACAAAGGCCAAACATAGCTTTTCGATTGGCGAGTATTTCAACTCATTTGGTGTCATCATCCTACTCAAGTAGTAAAGGGAATTTTCTTTCCCTTTGCCATTCTCTTGGGCTAAGAGTGGTCCCACTGATATTTCTTGAGCTGATATGTAAAGTATCAATGGTTTTCCAAGAACAGGAGCTGCTAAAACTGGTGGTTTTGTCAAGTAAGACTTGATGCTCTCAAAGGCATTACTACAAGCTTGGTCCCATTCAAAAAGAGTGCCCTTTTTCATAAGGTGGCTGAATGGTTGGCACTTTCCTGCTAGATTCGAGATGAATCTCCTAAGATATGCTAGCTTCCCTTGCAGACTCTCTTCAATTCATGGATGTTTCTTGGCTCTACCATCTTCAGAATTGCATCTACTTTTACTTGATCAATCTCAATTCCTCTATGTCGTACAATGAGGCCAAGGAATTTCCCAAAGGTAACTCCAAAAGGACATTTCAAAGGATTCATTCTAAGTTGATACCTTCATAGTAGATCAAAAACTATCCTCAAGTCTTGCAAGTGATCACACTTTTTTATTCATTTCACTACTAAATCATCAACATAACATTCAACATTTTTGTGAAGAATGTTATCAAAGATGCTTTGCATAGCTCTTTGGTATGTTGCTCCTGAGTTCTTCAAACCAAAAGGCATTACTTTGTAGCAATAAATGCCCTTAGGTGTGCGGAATGCGGTCAACTCTTCATCCTTTGGCAACATGCTGATCTGATTGTAGCCGGATGAACCATCCATAGAAGACATCGCCTCATACCCAGTAGTGGCATCAATCATAAGCTCAGGGATAGGAAGTGGAAATTCATCTTTGGGACATGCATTATTGAGATCCCTAAAGTCAACGCAAACTTGAATTTGCCCATTCTTCTTCCTCATGGGGACAATACTTGAAACCCATGTGGGGTACTTAACTTCACGGATAAAGCCAACGTCAATAAGCTTGTTAACTTCAGTTTTGATCACGGGAACCAATTCAGGTCTAAAACGCCGTTCAACTTGCTTGATGGGACGTGCACCACTTTTCACAGCAAGATGATGGACTGCTACCTTCGGGTCTAATCCAGGCATTTCTTTGTAACTCCAGGCAAATACATCTTTATACTCTTTGAGTAAGTCAACGTAGGTCTTTTCCTCATCACTCGCCAGTGAAGCATTCACATAAGTGGGATTTGAATCTTCATCAGTTCTAAGGTTGATTTCTTTCAATGCATCAACTGTCACCTTTACTCCTTCTTCAAGTTCGGGTGGTACATATTTAGCATCTTCATCTTCTTAAGGTTCTCCATCGTTGAAAGATATATGGTAACACCATGAAACATTCTCCAACTCTCCATCAATTTTAATTGGAGAAATAATATGCCTTTCATCTTGTGTAGTGACATGATATGAAGAGCCAACACTTTTTTCATCTTCATCACGTTGCTTGGTGTAGACCACAACATGCGACTTTGCCTTTAGTACTTCTCCACATGAGACCACATTGTTCGTCTACTGCCTTATTCTAGAAGGGATCTAACTTTGAAAGTCTTTAGGAGCATTTTGAGATTTTGGTAAAGCAGATGCTTGCTTACTCTTACTATTTCTTCAAACCTTGTTTTTCTTCCTCAATGGCCCTAACCTCTCAAATACATCCTCTTCGTTGAGCTTCCAAGTCGATCAAAGACAGAAGGACTTTTGTTAGAATTAGTAGATTCATCTTCCACATTTATGTAATTGTTGCTTACCCTTTTTATGGAGATGCAGATAGGTAGAGGTTGTTTGTTGCCCAACCCTTCACCTTGTTGCCTCATAGCAGGTTCTGATGGAAGCTTCCCCAATTTTGACAGTTCATTTGGATCGAATCCAGATTTTGCTAGCAGCTTGTAAGCATTAGGATCAAAACCTTCTTCTGTACGCTTCATTTGGGGTGCTTCATATTGGGGTGACTTAGGGGCCACAAATTTTCCGTGAAGTAATGACTTAGGAGCCACATACTTCCCAAGTAATTTTGTGGGTGACTTCATCATATCAATTCGCCTTACAAGGAGGGTCAAACCTTCTAGCGCATTTTCTCGCAACTCGAGGGAGTGTCCCTTGTCCTCTTTTGCCTTTGGGACACAACGAATAATGGGTGTGACCTTTTCACTTGAAAAAGCACCAATCACGTTAGGCATCTTGTTTGGATTGCCAAGCTTTGGATCTTCCTTGTTTGTGACTATTACCTTACCGACCGCTACCTTAGCCATCTTGTTAAGGAGTCCGACATCTCTGGATGCAATGTTATCAACTTTTGTGGAATATTTCTTCAAGTAAAACTTTGCGTTAGCAAAGTGAGCTTCAGCTTCAGTGAATGGATTATCATATGCAATAATCCTTTTTGCAACTCCATCCTTATAATACTTCTAACATTGGTGGTAGGTAGATGGGATTACTTTGTTCTCATGTACCCACGACCGACCAAGCAAAATGTTATATGAAGTCTTTGCATCAATTACATGTAACCACACACTTGATTGCAACTCTCCGATAGTGAGGTCTATTTTGATGGTCCCTATGGACCTTTTTCCTCCTTGATTGAATCCTTGGATCATCAAGTGACTATCAGTAAGATCTGTTGTTGATATCCGAAGTTCTTTCATTGTGCGAATTGGAAGGATGTTGATTCCAGATCCTCCATCGACTAGGATTCTATTCACCCTTTTCTCACGTGCAAAACCAACCATGAATAAAGGGTGATTATGAAATGTGTAACCAAATAGAAGATCATCGTCAGAGAATGTGATTTTGGCCATACATACATTTTCAACTCCAGGAGATGGCTGTGGAGTATCTTTTGGTGATGTACATGATAGTTTTTCAACTTTAGGAGACGGCTTTGGAGCATATTTTGGTGATGGACATGATGGAGTTGCATCTTTCCCTTCCTTTACATCGACATTACAACATAGAGCTTTTGTGTCATCGCTAGTGAACTTGGTGTAACACCAATTTGGCAAATATTCTCCTAATGTAATGGGCCGCCTCAACTCTTGGTAGTGGTGCACCTTTATTTCCTTCTTCTTTGAATGCACGATCAAAGTTTTGGTTTTGGGTCTCCTTACCATCTTTTCCCTAGCGTGTTGCTTTGTTGACTCCTTATGCGAACTCACTTTTCTGCGTCTACGGCGAGTCACAAGAGTCCAGCCCCAATCATCAAGATCATCTACTAGGTCTTGATCTTGTCTTATCGATCCCTCTCCTACAGAAGCCACATCACTTAGTATAGGAAAAGATAACAAATCATTTACATCAATGGGCTCGAAGTCTCCAAACTTAATCATTCTTGTCTGATTGATGTTTGGAATGTCTTGCTCCATATTTCCTTCAACAAAATTGCAGGTCATGACCGGATTGGGTAAGTCAGAAGCGACACTAACTTGGTTTGAACTCAATTTCTCATCTTTAGGTTCAATCTTCCCTTTGCGAGCTAAGTCCATGATTTTATCCTTGAAGACGAAGCATTTCTCGATAGGGTGTCTAACCAGCCGGTAATAGTTGCAGTATTTTGGATCATTACTTCTACCTGCTTCATTTGGTCGTTTCATCTCTGGTAACTCAAAAAGTTTCATCTCAAGGAGTTCATCAAAGATTGCGGAAACATCTGAGTCAAGAAATGGGTAGTCCTTCCACTGCATTTCCTTCAAGGTGAGCTTTTCATTTGTCCTTTCTTCAAAAGAATTTGCTTTTGCGCTCTGCATATTGCCCACCCTTGTGGTGAATTTCACATGAGAGGCATTGACGTTTATGGATTCTTTGTTTTCAATTTTTGGCAAATATTTTCCCACTTTCTTGAATTCTTACCTTTCTTTGACTTTGCAGAGTTCGTGGACAGGTGGTGCTTCAGTTTCGACCGACGACATGCTCAACTCCATATCATGAACGCGAGTGGCCAACTCTTCAAAAGTTTTAGGCTCTATGCCTTGCAAAGTATAGAGGAGACCCCAATGCATACCTTGAATGCACATCTCTATGCCCGAAGCTTCACTAAGTCTATCTTTACAGTTTAGACTTGCATGCCTCCATCGGTTGATGAAGTCAAAGACTGGTTCTTCATTACACTGACGTGTGTTTGTAAGTTCCACCATGCTTATAGTACGTCTTGTGCTATCAAAGCGGTTGAGAAATTCTTGCTTCATTCGTTCCCAACTATCAATGGAACCAGACTCGAGGTCCGTGTACCAATCAAAAACATTGCCCTTAAGGGAGAAGATAAATTGTTTGACGAGGTAATCGCCGTATGTTCCAGCATTGTTGCAGGTTTCAATGAAGTGCGCCACATGTTGCTTTGGGTTTCCCTTACCATCGAACTGCTGAAAGTTTGGAGGTTGATAACCGGCAAGAATTTTCAAACTATCAATCCGTGCAGTGTATGGCCTTGCATATGTCAAGGCGGATTTTGTAGCAACCGTGTATTTGTCTTTAATGGTCCCTATGATGAACTCCCTGATTTGGTTGATCGGGATCGTTCCTTTCAAAGAAACTTGGATCTCTTTAGCATATTCAACTTGCTTTGTGGGGCGATCGACTGTCTCTTGGACTTGCAGACGTTTTCTAGGTGCATGACTTGATTCTTCATCCATCATGCCCTCCACCCCATCAGTTAGCTTAACAATTCGAGCATCTTGATCTTGGACATACTTGGTCAAGCCTTCAATAGCCCTTGTCAAGCTCACAAGTTGTTCTTCTACGGATGAAGCGTTAGTCACCATTGTGTGCATTACCATAGTAGGTGGCGAAGAGTAGCGTTGATTTTCTTTAACATGAGATGCAAACATGTTATGTGGGGTAGATCCCGTGCTTAAGACATCATTGTCGACCGAAGCGAACGACTTCTCGTATGTGGATGGGTTCAATTGGGTAAGAACCCTCTCGACCATTTTGGCGATGTCTTCTTTGCAGCTTTTGCAGGAGACTTCACATATTTTGGAGACAAACCAAAGATAATAGTAGATTCAGTAAGCACTCGTGAGGCTTGTTGTCTCAACAATTTGGCTTGGTTCATTGTGATAGGTCCCATGCTTCCCGCAGTAACATCGAGGATGTTTTCGACATCGACGCAGAACATAGATCCATCAGTTTTTGCAGATGCAGATGCGAATATAGATGCAGATGCGGATTTTGATGCCGATGCAGATTTCGATGTAGATGCAGATTTTGATCCAGATGTGGATACAGATATAGATCCAGATTTGGATGCAGATGCAGATACAGATGTAGATCCAGATTTGAATGAAGATGCAAATTTTGAGTTGATCTTCTTGAAAGTCATCTCGGTTTTTTTGAACTTTGGTTGTCTTGAAGAGAAGAGATAAGAGGTAAAGATTGTCCCACTGGGAGTGCCAATTTGCAAGCGTCTAACGTTTCAATCCTGAAATACAGTAAACAAGAAAAGAAAAATAGCAAGCAAATAGTAATATTTGTATTTGAATTAATGCGAAGGTTACAATCTTTATAAAATCTCTTAAAAAGATATGTAATCCCCTGATTCTTGTCTCCACAGATGTTCTTGATTTGGCGGAATACTTGCGGCTCAATACTTGGAGCGAAGACTTCTTTGTATGCGGAAGACTTGCAGATCACCACTGAAGAGCAATTATGTATTTTTGTGTGGATGTATGTGTCTATCCCTTTTGGTATTATGAAGACCTCTTTATATAAGCTTGAGCTAGGGCTTTAGGGGTATTTTGGTCCAAGCAATTTTGACCCCTGGGCCTGAAGAACATGAGTTGGGCTCATCTTGTCAATTTAATGGATTGGCCCAAATGTTATTTGGACTTGATTTAAGTCATATAATTTTGACTTAAATATTAATCCAGCTTTATTAACTAGTAATTTAACTTGGTCAACGCATCATAAATTCAAGATTTAATCCAAATTTAGTATGGATTTATCAATAAAACTTCACTGTGTACAACATGTACATATAATGATGCTATAATTTAGGAATTTAAAATATATTGCATGTACACATAATAATGCTATGATTTAGAAATTAAAATATATTTATATAAAATTAAATGTGTTAGCACCACAAAAATTCTTAAATTTTCGGATTTAAAAAATATTAAATATTACATCTTCTCATCTTTTTAATTATTGTTCAATGTCATATATACCGTATTAAATGCTCCAATCTATTATTTGATATATATATATATGTATATATGTATATATATATATATATATATATATAATAAAAGTCTAAAACAAATAATTTTGGAAACGTGGGTGATGAGTTATGTAGGGAGGAAAATAAGTTAATATTTTTATTTTTGTTTATACTAATTATATAAAATATTATCAAAATTACCTAAATAATTAATTTGAAATTTAAATTTTAAAAAACAAGTAACAAATCTTATCCTTATCCTTGAAAGCACCTCTTTATTAAATATTACATCTACTCATCTTTTTAATTATAGTTCAATGTCATATATAACGTATTAAATTCTCCAATCTATTATTTGATATATTTATATATATAATAAAAGTCTAAAAGAAAAAAATTTGGAAACGTGGGTGATGAGTTGTGTAGGGAGAAAATCAAGCTAATATTGTTATTTTTGTTTATGCTAATTATATAAAATATTATCAAAATTGCCTAAATAATTAATTTGAAATTTAAATTTTAAAAAACAAGTAACTAATCTTATCCTTATCCTTATCCTTGAAAGCATCTCTTTTTTAATACTAAAACGTAGTTCTTTGCTCTTCCTTTTTCTTTATTTTCTATTTATATTTAATCATTATTCTTTTAGGACTTTGAATTTAAAAAGAATTATAATTCAGTTTTTCATTATTCTTAATTTAAATTAATTATGTTTGATAATTACAATTTAAATAGGCAGTTTTAAAACCTCCACTACCTTGCTATTTCTGAACAATTTTTTTAATCAATTTGTAAAAAGTGTAAATCTTTTCATTAAAAAAGATATTATAAATCTATAATTAACAAATATCATTCAAAAAAGATAACTGAGTATCCAATTATATAATTCCCTTTATCAGTTTTTCTAACAACACATTTATTGTTATTCACTTAAAAAAAGAGTTTTAAAACTTTCGACTACACACTGTATTTTAAAAAAATTGTAAATTTTATCATTTATTGATTATTCTTTTTGAATAAAAACAACAATAAATTAGAGGCATTGTATATTTTTATTAGAAAAATGCTATACATTTCCTTTATTAATTTTTCGTAAGAAATAAATAAAATAAACAATCTGTTTTTCAATAAAATTAAAACTATCAAGTAGTAAAAGAGCAAACAATCAAATATATAAATTAGAATTTAATTTTTAAAATATATTGATATACAATTTATTAAAGAACCATAAAAATATAAAATATTCGTGTTGCAAATTAATAGCTGTATTTATTAAGATTATATTTATCTTTAAATCAATTTTCAGTTATATTTTTTTACAAAAATTTAATATGGTAAAGGATATATTGAATCTTTTTATTTTGAATAAAACATATATAAAATGTATCAACAAGTCATTTAATAATATATATATATATGGAATGCTAGAATTAATAAATTATTAACATAATTTTTTTTTGATCAAAGATAAAATAATTATACAATGAATAGTATCCTAATAAATTTCTTATTATAATATATTTTTAAAAAAACCTAAAAGCTTAGCTGACATAGCTATATGTAATATTTTAAAAAAAAAAAAACTAAAAGTTTAGCTGGTAGCCTATAGGTATAATATTCTAATAAAATAATTTAAATTCTGTTTAATAATATCAATTTAATGTTCTCAAATAAATAACTTAATGATTTGTATTATTATTATTATTATTATTATTAAGTGCATAATATATTTTATTAGTTATTTTTAATTATAAATTATTACCTTTTAAATTATCCGCGCAACGCGCATGCACATATACTAGTTTATATAAATTTCATCAAGAAACATGCATATCTTCATAAATTCATCTTTCATAAGGCTTAGGCACAACCTTCATCATATGATCATAGTCTATAAATCATGGATCATGCATGGGTTCATGTGAATTAACTTAAAACATGTAATTACTTCAATTCATGCATAAAAAAACAATCAATTGAATCATAATTGAAAATAACCCATGAAGATTGAATTAAACCCTAACGTCAATTGGGGAATCTAACTTGTCAAATTGGATAATTTATGAACCCTACGGATGAAAGGACTCTATAGGTGAATACTTGTAACGACTTGTTTTCGTCGGTTTAGAAAATCTAACGGGTAAAATTTTTGGGCCGGAAAACTTTTTCATACTAACTTGAAATTTCTTAGCCTAGTCCAGATTTGGACAAAATCGGAGTCAATGAGGTCTAGGGAAATCTGGTAACAAATGAGAGATCTAATAATAAATTTGATCGCATGAGTGGATAGCTAAGATGTTAAGGAAACTGTATGACTTTACGGAATTGAATTCGGGCCAGTAGAACTCCCGAAACTGATCTTAGCGCAAGAGGGTAGTTTCTGAGTGTCAAGGGATGAAGGTGTGTTGTGAAATGGGGGTTTGAAACTCTTAATCCGCCTCACTAGTTCCATGTAAGCCGCTAGGATGGGATTATTCCGGCCAGGGCGATGCCACTGTGGCGGGATGGGGGGCACCATAACGGGCCAATCGCGAATTAAGTCGGAATAAATCCCAAAACTGTAATTATTCTGCAAATTTAGTTCTTAAGAGTTAGGAGACGAACTAGGGCAACTTATTGGCAGTTTTTCACCATTCTTGAGGCTAAAGATAAGGTTTTTTACTCCCCAAATCCGTTTTTCGATCCGTATAATATAAATTCATGGGTAATTATTGATGGGGAAGGGTTTTGGAGCTGTTTGGATGTTGGAAAAAGTCCTGATTTGGGTATTGGGATCATGGGTTTGGCCTAGGTTTTATTGTAATCCGAGTAATTAGCCTTCATTTATTGATCCCGACGTTATATTGATTGTTTGTAGACCCGAAACAAGAGGAAAGAATCCGGAAAGGGAAGAATCAAGTTTCTTAGGGGATTCAAGCTTTGATCGAGGTAGGTGACGATTGTAATTTCATGTTGGAGTGATGTATGTTAGTAATTACTTCATTATAATGCATGTATGTATGCGGATGTTGCATTATTGATCACACTAATCGTAAATGAGGATGACTGAATAATTGTATGTCATGAATCATGACTTGATTGTATGATTATGAGAATGTACATTGTGATTGTGATTGTAGCTTGTTGAATGGATCGGGTGTTACGTTCCAACGCACTAACTTGGATCGGGTGCCATGTTCCGGCACATATTCCAACACACTAACTTAGATCAAGTACCACGTATCGATACACTAACATTTTGGGTATGGGTTCCGTGAGAGGACCAATGACTTATCATACCTGTATATCTTTGTGATTGTGAAATTGAATGTTGTTCGTAAGTGATAATTGATATTGTATATGCTCGGTGTATGCATGTTATTTATTGATTGTAATGACTTATATACGTTTCACCTATTGGGATAGCCGTGTGATCCTACCAGTACACTATGGTTGTGTACTGATACTGCACTTGCTCTTTCTTTGTTGAGTACAGGGCATCTTCAGGCGGCTACTAACAGACCTCGTTTAGAAGACCAGCGATCGACTTGAATTCAAGGGTGAGCCAGATCTTCCGGGCTGCTATGAGTTCTCTTTGTGTTTATGTCCACATATTCGGACATCGACTAGTACTTTAGATTTTCTTATGTTTAATCGGGTTTTACCCATTTCCTTTAGACTTATGATCCTTGTTAGAGCTTTGGTACATTGACTTTCAGGTTCTAGGAATTAACTTCTGCATTTGTATGTTAGACTTCCGGAGTTTATGGAAACTCCCTATTTGCTTTTCTTTAGACATTTAAAGCTACTTCTGTATCTTGAAATGTTTTAGTTTTGTTTTTTGGTTAGTTGGGTTGTAGTAACGGTTCTCCCACTGAAGGGTTAGTGTGGGTGCCAATCACGATGGTCTGGGTAATGACAAAGTTGGTATCAGAGCCCTAGGTTAGTTGATCTCGGCGTACCAAAACCAGCCTAGTAGAGTCTTGTGGAACGGTACGGAGACGTCTGTACTTTTCTTCGAGAGGCTATAGGACTTTAGGAAATCTGTATGTTTTCTCTTGTTTCCTTTTGTGCTATAACTTGGTTCCAATTGGTATCTGGTGATCCAAATTGGTATCTAATCTTCTTCACTCTTCTGTCTGTAAATGGTTAACACTAGGTTCAACGGCGTCAGGCCAGTAGCTCCCGTCAATGAGCCAGCTGAGGAATCCACAGCAAGAGGTCGCGGTTGAGGCAGGGGTAGAGGAAAAGCAAGGGGAAGAAGCCGAGGAAGGGTAGCACCTACTAGGGATGGAGCTCCGGTTGAGAATGCTCCTAGAAATGAGAATCCTCCTACGCATCATTAAGAGATAGAGGAGAATGTTGAGGTTGAGGATGAGGAGAATGTTGGACAAGAGGAAGAAGTGCAGGCTGAGCATACAAGTATTCCTCCCCTAGACCCAGTGTTAGCTCAATAGATTATGTCGTTCCTGAAAGCATTGGTTGGTCCTGGAGTGCTTCCCTCAGTTCAAGCAACTCAAGCTCCCGCCAATCCCCCTATTCCTATCACTGTCCCTAAGGTGGGTGGAACTGTAGGTACTGACTCTTTCTTCCATTCTTTGTTGGGTCCTGTTATGACCGGTAATGAACATGAGATGTTGACTAAGTTCTTGAAATTAAAACCGCCTGTGTTCCATCGTTCCGAGAGTAAGAAAGCTTATGAGTTCATCCTAGATTGTCATGAGAGGCTTCATAAGTTGGGAATTGTCCATCAGCATGTAGTAGAGTTTGTGACCTTCCAACTTCAGGGCGAGGCTACGCAGTGGTTGAGAGCTTATGTGGAATGCAGATCTTCAGCTTTACCCCACTGACTTGGACCCAGCTTCATGCTCTATTCTTGAAAAAGTATGAGCCCCGAACCTTGAGAGATCGCAACAAAGATGAGTTCATGGCTTTGGAGAAAGGTGGTATGTATGTGGCTGCTTATGAGGCTAAGTTCCATGCTTTGTCGAGATATGCCATGCAATTGGTGACTACTGAGGAAGAGAAGATCTACCTATTTGTTAAGGGATTAAATTCTGAGTTGCAGGTATTGTCTGTTCATATGACCTTCGCAGGAAAAAGCTTCTATGAGGTAACATATTTTGTTAAGAAAGTGGAAGGGGTGAGGTAAGACGGTCAGGCTAAGGCATTGGCTAAGAAAGCCAAGAATTCAGGTAACATTCAGGGTTCTTACTCCAGAGGTTCAGGGATTCTGACAATTGCAGCCCGGTGTCACAACCCGAGAGCACCCCCAAGTCGTAACACGGCGTATTCGACCTTGAAGAGGTCTTATACAAGCCCTTAGCATTCATTCATCACATAGGCAATAAAAATAGTGTGAAACTAAAACCTTTTTACCGAAATCAAAGGACTTGAAAATCAACAACACTTTAAAGAAGTTTTTATACACAAGCGGAATACTAGTCTCACATGGCCAACTGTCACGACCCAAGCCTAGGGCCTAGACGTGACCGGCGAATGGGGAACCCGAAGGAACCCCAAACAAGCCTCATAGCGTATCATTACACATCCTTGGTCGCGGAAGCAATTAAAATGACCATAAGCAATAAGTATGATCAAAGGGGGAAATCGGGACTAAGGGAGCAAAAAAAAAAAAAAAGAAGAAATGATACATAAATATCATAGATAAGTCAAACTCAAGCATAATACACAACTTGTCCAACACCACCTCTAAACATAGGTACTTTAGCGGGGGCCAAGACAACCAACTAGGCTCACCCTCATAGTCAAAACATAACTAAAAGGAAAAGTCTTATACATAGCAAAAGATCATAAGCAACGTCCCCGAAATGGAGGACTCACCAATAACCTTGATGGAAAATCGTACTAGCCACGCGGAGGACGAGGGTCAAGCGGTGCTCCGGTCCCTACATGGTGACATCATGTAGGCATAGAGTATGCGTTAGTACGTTTGAATGTACTAAGTATACGGGATGCAATGCAATGCAACAAGGGATGGACATCATAGACAAAATGCATAATCGTACCCGATAGTTAGCATATTAATGAGATGATATGTATAATGATGCTTATATAAAAATCATATTTAGTGGGACATAGTACATATGTGGTGAGTGACCATCAATATAGTATTTCCAAGGCCTACCACCCCCTTGGAGAGGCGAAAGAGGTACAAACCCCTCAATGTGGTTACCCGGGCCTACCACCCCCCGAGCTAGGGACCAAGGTACAAACCCCTCGATATGGTTATACGGGCCTACTACCCCCCGTACTAGGCAACCAAGGTACCAACCCCTTGATACGGTTACCCGGGCCTACAACCCCCCGAGCTAGGCTTGGTCGACTCACACACTATATAGAGAAAATCATATACATGAATCCATTTCATCATTATTTCAATACTTATATAATCATCCGACTCATAGGACGTACATTGGACCTTCCATTTCATAAGAATTCTATAAATGACATTTTATCAAACATATGGTGGGCTACTTGTTCATGTAAATAAAATCATGTGTTTCAAGAGTACTAAGTCCAACAAATTTCAAAATCCATGTAAAACAGCCCACCAACAACATACATATATATATACATATATAACAACCTTCATAATTTGATCATGGAGGCATGAAAACCATAAACATCATATAATCATTCCATTTCATGATAATATACAAAAATAGACCATAATAGGAGGTGTAGTAATAATTCCATAATTCAAGAGTTCATAAGGACCCATAAACTTGAAGTAAAATAGAGGATAAATGGTTGGACTTGTGGAAAGGAAGGTTTCCACAATCAACCCACATACCTCAACTTTGGAGAATTCTTGATGAAGATTGGAATGGAGAATTGCTTGAGATTGAATCTTGAATCCGGAATTAAAGCTTGGGATCCTTGAATTTGGTTGATGATCTTGGTGGAATTTTGGAGAGGGTTTAGAGAGAGTTTTTGGATGTTTGAGAAATGTTTTAGAGACTTGGAATGAACTAATGATATATAGGGAATATCATATGCCCTTTGGAAAAAAATTGTCCAACACTTAGAAAAAATAATGGGGCGGGTGAACAGTGTTTCGGCTTACTGGAAATGGCACTTTTCTGCCGGCGAGGTTTTACGAAAATGGTTATAACTCCTTCATCCTAACTCGGAATGAGGCAAAACAAATTGCATTGGAAAGATAACTCGAAGGGCTTTAATCTAATAGGTAGTGGCCCTTCCAGTTCCTTGTGTGCTAAGAGATATGCCCCTTTAAAGTTGACCCTCAAAATCGCATTTTTTGCGATTTTCGAATTTTGATACGGTTGTTCTAAAATTCGGGTTAGACTCATTTCCCACTCAATTTGACCCCCTGAATAAGAATATGAAGTCGAATTTCCGAAATGATGCACGGATTTTGAGATATATGGAAATTACAATTTTAGGTGTTTCCGAAGCACATTTTCGGGCATTTTTGGGGTCGTTTCAATATCTCCCCCTTGGGAACATTCGTCCTCGAATGTCAAAGAAACATACATGAGAAACACCAACATGGCAAATTCAGCTCACAAAGGGATGCAACAATGCACTTACACCTCATTTCAAAAACTTCAACATAGTTGTAAAACCACAATGAACTAGTTAACTTAAACATGAATGTATGCAATGACATGGGGGTTGAACTTAAGACCTGAGATTTTATAAAGGGCTTAGATCAATACCTTAAGCTTGAGTGGAGTGGAAAAGATAAGGATATCGCCTTTGCATGTCCGCTTCGGCCTCCCAAGTAGCACTTTCAACTTGTTGATTTCTCCAAAGGACTTTAACGGAAGCCACATCTTTGTTTCTCAACCTCTTCACTTGTCTATCTAAAATCTGGACCGGAACCTCTTCATAGGTCAAATTATCTTCAACAACACCCCCAACATCAAGAGACACAATGGCATTTGGATCACCCACACACTTCCTCAACATAGACACATGAAATACCGGATGAACCAAATCCATTTCGCTAGGCAATTCCAACTCATAAGCTACCTTGCCAATTCTCCTCATCACCTTATAAGGACCCACGTATCTTGGGCTCAACTTGCCCTTCTTACCAAAACGAACCACACCCTTCATGGGTGACACCTTCAAATAAACCCAATCACCAACTTGGAATTCAAGAGCCCTTCTCCTCACATCGGCATAGGACTTTTGGCGACTTTGGGCCGTCTTCAACCTTTCTTTAATCATCCTAACCTTCTCAAGAGCCTCCATAACTAGATCTGGTCCTAACAAGGCCACCTCACCAACCTCAAACCACCCAACCGGTGATCTACAACGTCTCCCATAGAGAGCCTCAAAAGGAGCCATACCGATGCTAGAATGATAGCTATTGTTATAGGCAAACTCAATCAATGGAAGATGATCATCCCAACTACCCTTAAGCTCCAATACACAAGCCCTAAGCATATCCTCAAGTGTTTGGATAGTCCTTTCGGCTTGTCCATCCGTTTGCGGGTGAAAGGCCGTAGTAAGCTTAACTCTCGTACCTAGACCCCTTTGAAAGGACTTCCAAAAGTGTGAAGTAAATTGAGTACCACGGTCCGATATGATGGATATAGGAATCCCATGCAACCTTACCAAGTCATGAATATATAACCTTGCATAATCTTCCGCCCCATACGTTGTCTTTACCGGTAGAAAATGAGCCGATTTTGTCATCCTATCAACCACCACCCAAATAGAATCAAAACCTTTTCTAGTCTTGGGTAAACCAACTACAAAATCCATATTAATTTCTTCCCACTTCCAAGTAGGAATCTCTATGTCTTGGGTTAGACCACCCGGCCTTTGATGTTCGGCCTTGACTTGTTGACAACTATGACAACCGGAGACGAATTTGGCAATGTCCTTCTTCATGCCTCCCCACCAATACACATCCCTCAAATCTCTATACATTTTGGTGGAACCGGGGTGAATGGAGTAGGAAGAATTATGAGCCTCCTCCAGAATTTTCTCCCTCAAACCATCAACACAAGGCACACACAACCTACCTTGGTACCTAAGGGCACCATCTCCCCCTTGGGAGAAAACTTCCACCTTGCCCTCTTTCACCAAGGCCTTCAATTCTAACAAAGAAGAGTCAAGATCTTGTTTTGCTTTCACCTCATCAACCAAAGAAGACCTAGCACCATCAACAACGACCACACCACCATTACCAACCTCTTCCAACCTAACCCCCAACCTTGCCAACCGATGCACCTCCCTAGCCATTTCCCTATCACCAATATCAACATGAGCTAGGCTACCCATAGACACCCTACTCAAAGCATCCGCCACCACATTAGCTTTACCGGGATGATAATGCACACTCATATCATAATCTTTAAGAAATTCTAGCCACCTTCTTTGTCTCAAGTTGAGATCTTTTTGGGTGAAGACATATTGAAGACTCTTATGATCGGTGAACACGTTAACATGTACCCCATACAAATAATGACGCCAAATCTTTAAAGCAAACACCACCGCGGCTAATTCAAGATCATGCGTAGGATAGTTCTTTTCATGCACTTTGAGTTGTCTAGAAGCATAGGCTATCACCTTACCATTTTGCATTAGGACACAACCCAAGCCAACTCTAGAAGCATCACAATACACAACAAATCCCTCAAGCCCATCCGGTAGTGACAATATAGGAGCGGACACAAGTTTATCTTTCAAGGTTTGAAAACTCCTTTCACACTCGTCGGTCCACTCAAACTTAGCCTTCTTTTGTGTCAACTTAGTCATGGAAGAAGCAATAGAAGAAAACCCATTCACAAATCTTCGATAGTAACCCGCTAAGCCCAAGAAGCTCCTAATATCCGACGGGGTCAATGGCCTAGGCCAATTTCTAATCACATCGGTCTTCTTAGGATCTACATTAATACCATCCCCCGACACCACATGACCTAGGAAGGCAACCTCCCTCAACCAAAATTCACACTTTTCATACTTGGCATACATCTTCTCCTCTCTCAATTTTTGCAACACAACCCTCAAGTGACCCATATGTTCTTCCTCGCTATGCGAATAGATTAAAATATCATCAATGAAGACCACAACAAAGGAATCAAGGTGGGGTTTAAAGATCCTATTCATTAGGTCCATGAAAATAGCCGGTGCATTGGTCAACCCAAAGGACATGACCACAAATTCATAATGCCCATACCTAGTCCGGAAGGCTGTCTTGGGAATGTCACACTCCCTCACCCTCACTTGATGATACCCGGATCGAAGATCAATCTTAGAGAAGTGGCTAGCCCCTTGTAATTGGTCGAACAAGTCATCAATCCTAGGAAGAGGATATTTATTCTTGATGGTGACCCTATTGAGTTGCCGGTAATCAATACACATCCTAAGGGACCCATCTTTCTTCTTCACAAACAACACCGGTGCACCCCATGGTGATTGGCTAGGCCTAATAAAACCCTTCTCCAACAAGTCCCTCAATTGTTCCTTCAACTCCTTTAACTCCGCCGGGGCCATACGATAAGGGGGGATAGAAATGGGTTGAGTATCGGGGAGGAGGTCTATGCCAAAATCTATTTCCCTTTCGGGAGGAACACCGGGAAGGTCATTAGGAAAGACATCAAGGAATTCATTTACAACCGGAACCGACTCTATAGGAAGGGTTTTGGACTCCACATCCCTAACCCTCACAAGATGATAGAGACACCCCTTAGAGATCAACTTACGGGCTTTAATGCAAGAGATGAACCTACCCTTGACTACCACATTTTGGCTCTCCCACTCAAGAATGGGTTCACTTGGGAATTGGAACTTGACCCTACGGGTTCTACAATCAATGGAAGCATAGTATGCATGCAACCAATCCATCCCAAGAACAACATCAAAATCGACCATGTTCAACTCAACAAGATCACAAGGCAATATTTTATGCAAGATGCAAATAGGACAATTTCTATAGACCTTCCTAGCAACCATATATGCACCAATAGGAGTAGACACCTTATATGACTCATGCAACAAGTCGGGCTCAACATGAAACTTTTTGGCAACAAAGGGGGTGACAAAAGAAAGAGAGGCACCCGGATCAATTAATGCATATACATCAAAATCAAAGATTTTCAACATACCGGTAACGACATCGGGGACTTCATCGACCCCTTGCCTCCCATGCAAAGCATAAAATCGATTGTGCCTTGGGGCACCATCTTGTCGGCCCCCTCTCCCCAAAGGAACCGCATTGGCACCTTGTGGACGGACCTCCTTACCCTTGTTGCGATTTCGAGGACAATCCATTGCCTTGTGCCCCATTTCCCCACAACTATAGCAAGCACCGGTATTTTTCAAGCACGGGCCACCATGGCCCTTACCACACTTCGGACATACATCAATATGACCCATACCCCTAACACCTTGGGCCCTTGGAACATCATTGGCAAACCCCTTATGGAGCGCATGAGAAGACCCTTGACCTTGATGAAACCGGCCTCCCGTTCTACTTTGGAACTTGCCCTCAAAACGGGCCCTCTTGGCCTCATGACCCCTCCTCTTCCTCAACTTCTCCCCCTCCATTTGTTCGGCGTAGACCATCAAGCGGGACAAGTCCATGTCACTAATCAACATTGCGGACCGGCATTCTTCACTCACTAGGTCGGACACACCCATCACGAATTTGTTCATCCTAGACCGTGAGTCGGCAACCAAGTGTGGAGCATACCTTGAAAGTTGGTTAAACTTGAGGGCATACTCCCTCACACTCATAGACCCTTGTTTTAAATTCATGAACTCCACCAATTTGGCTTCCCTAAGCTCAAGAGGAAAGAATCGATTAAGGAAAGCCGTTTTGAACTCTTCCCAATGCACCACATAGTTTACCCCCTTCTCTTCCTTCCATTGGTTGTACCATATTTGGGCCACCCCTTTTAGTTGGTAGGCCGCCAACTCCGCCTTATCTTCTGACTTCACGCCCATGATAGCTAATATCTTGAGGACTTCATCAATGAACTCTTGAGGGTCTTCATCTAACTTAGACCCATAGAATTCCGGGGGATTCATCCGCACGAAGTCTCTCACCCGAGATGCCGGGGTAGGAGCCTGAGGGGCTTGGGCCCCGTGGTTGGCTTGATTAGCCATAGCTTGTGCAAATAAAGTAAGGGCATCCCGAAGATCCCCATTGGTCGGTTGTTCCTCGGGTGCGCGGGCTCGTCTTCCTCTTGTATTAGGCATGATCTAGCATAGCAAAGAGCAACCGTTAGGGAAGAACTTAATTCAACTCTATAGCACGACTTAGAACAAGGAGAAGGGAAACATTTCCTAAAACGTCTCATAGCCTCCTACTCATAGTTGTGGTGCACAACACAACCATGAATCGGACTCTAATCAACGCGGTGGGTTGGACTCCGAGGATCTATCAACCTAGTGCTCTGATACCAAGTTTGTCACGACCCAAGCCTAGGGCCTAGACGTGACCGGCGAATGGGGAACCCGAAGGAACCCCAAACAAGCCTCATAGCGTATCATTACACATCCTTGGTCGCGGAAGCAATTAAAATGACCATAAGCAATAAGTATGATCAAAGGGGGAAATCGGGACTAAGGGAGCAAAAAAAAAAAAAAAGAAGAAATGATACATAAATATCATAGATAAGTCAAACTCAAGCATAATACACAACTTGTCCAACACCACCTCTAAACATAGGTACTTTAGCGGGGGCCAAGACAACCAACTAGGCTCACCCTCATAGTCAAAACATAACTAAAAGGAAAAGTCTTATACATAGCAAAAGATCATAAGCAACGTCCCCGAAATGGAGGACTCACCAATAACCTTGATGGAAAATCGTATTAGCCACGCGGAGGACGAGGGTCAAGCGGTGCTCCGGTCCCTACATGGTGACATCATGTAGGCATAGAGTATGCGTTAGTACGTTTGAATGTACTAAGTATACGGGATGCAATGCAATGCAACAAGGGATGGACATCATAGACAAAATGCATAATCGTACCCGATAGTTAGCATATTAATGAGATGATATGTATAATGATGCTTATATAAAAATCATATTTAGTGGGACATAGTACATATGTGGTGAGTGACCATCAATATAGTATTTCCAAGGCCTACCACCCCCTTGGAGAGGCGAAAGAGGTACAAACCCCTCAATGTGGTTACCCGGGCCTACCACCCCCCGAGCTAGGGACCAAGGTACAAACCCCTCGATATGGTTATACGGGCCTACTACCCCCCGTACTAGGCAACCAAGGTACCAACCCCTTGATACGGTTACCCGGGCCTACAACCCCCCGAGCTAGGCTTGGTCGACTCACACACTATATAGAGAAAATCATATACATGAATCCATTTCATCATTATTTCAATACTTATATAATCATCCGACTCATAGGACGTACATTGGACCTTCCATTTCATAAGAATTCTATAAATGGCATTTTATCAAACATATGGTGGGCTACTTGTTCATGTAAATAAAATCATGTGTTTCAAGAGTACTAAGTCCAACAAATTTCAAAATCCATGTAAAACAGTCCACCAACAACATACATATATATATACATATATAACAACCTTCATAATTTGATCATGGAGGCATGAAAACCATAAACATCATATAATCATTCCATTTCATGATAATATACAAAAATAGACCATAATAGGAGGTGTAGTAATAATTCCATAATTCAAGAGTTCATAAGGACCCATAAACTTGAAGTAAAATAGAGGATAAATGGTTGGACTTGTGGAAAGGAAGGTTTCCACAATCAACCCACATACCTCAACTTTGGAGAATTCTTGATGAAGATTGGAATGGAGAATTGCTTGAGATTGAATCTTGAATCCGGAATTAAAGCTTGGGATCCTTGAATTTGGTTGATGATCTTGGTGGAATTTTGGAGAGGGTTTAGAGAGAGTTTTTGGATGTTTGAGAAATGTTTTAGAGACTTGGAATGAACTAATGATATATAGGGAATATCATATGCCCTTTGGAAAAAAATTGTCCAACACTTAGAAAAAATAATGGGGCGGGTGAACAGTGTTTCGGCTTACTGGAAATGGCACTTTTCTGCCGGCGAGGTTTTACGAAAATGGTTATAACTCCTTCATCCTAACTCGGAATGAGGCGAAACAAATTGCATTGGAAAGATAACTCGAAGGGCTTTAATTTAATAGGTAGTGGCCCTTCCATTTCCTTGTGTGCTAAGAGATATGCCCCTTTAAAGTTGACCCTCAAAATCGCATTTTTTGCGATTTTCGAATTTTGATACGGTTGTTCTAAAATTCGGGTTAGACTCATTTCCCACTCAATTTGACCCCCTGAATAAGAATATGAAGTCGAATTTCCGAAATGATGCACGGATTTTGAGATATATGGAAATTACAATTTTAGGTGTTTCCGAAGCACATTTTCGGGCATTTTTGGGGTCGTTTCACCAACTTAGACCCAAGTCACAAAGAAACATCTAGGGACATGACCCTTTACAATAAAGAAGAATACTACAAGTTTATTACAAAGTCATAATAAAAGAAACTAGAACATAGAATTCGTGCCCTCGACATATGAGGACAAACCAAAAAGTCTTGAGAGAAACACTAATCCCAAGCTTCATTATGGAAACCACCTCACTTGCCAACACCTACACATGTAGTAAAACATAGAAAAAGAATGGGGTTAGGACAATTAAGTACTAAGTATGATGACCATGCAAAAACATGCTAAAAGGGACATTTATTTGAGATATATGCCATTTTTGATACATATCCATAAACCACATGTATAAGAGACACATTATAAATCAACATCCACATACAAGACAATATTCATATTATAAGCATGCTCAACTATTACCAATTTTCAACACATATGCACATTTGTTAAATAGACCGTTTCATCATCTTAGATCCTCCACCTAAAGTTACCCTAAGACCCACCTAAGTAAGACATGGAGGGGCAGCCCATATTACCTCTTCATGCCACACCTAAGTGTTCCTCAAGGCTACCATAGATAAGGACCCTTCTATTGCAACTTAATATGATAAGCATCTCATTCCATCAATATAAGCTACTAATTTAGCATTTCATTATTTGAGAGGCTTAGGGACATATTTATGCATTTAAAGGACGCTCACATAATAGTCATTTAAGACTTAGGGAACTCACTTTAGCATCTTCAAAGCCTACTCATGCTATGTGTAGATAGCATACCATACTACTACCTACACGTTGTAGAACCTATCCAATAACTAGAGTGCACATCCCACATGATGGGAATAGGCATTAATCGACATAGACCACACTAGCTAGGCATGGAATCCGGTGTCATAAGACCCCACAACGTGGATGGTGTTCTACTTGCCAAGGGTAGAACTAGTAAACAACCCATGTAGGCACATGGTTTAGGGGATATCCAAAGACGTTCATTGTGCTCTAACCTCATACTCAGAGAGATCCACCATCTTAACCATATCCACTCGGTGCTTAGCCTTATTTCCCATAGAGTAATTTCATTCACATGTGAGTACTTGAGAGGGCACCATCATTGGGCCTACCGACCGATAGCACTCTACCAAGAATGGCACCACAAGGATCTACGGATCAAGGTTCATAAAAGGTAGCTCATTGACTTTCTTAGAGAGGGTTTTCTACTGTTCCGGTCCAGCAACTCTAAGTCTATCATTTCACACAAGAAGGAGGTCATCACCCTTAGGTTTACCCCTTCAAGGCTTTACATTCACATAGGGTCTTAGACTCATCATTAAGGGGTACCATGCTTAGGTCTACCGGTTCAAGAGACAACATTACCATATAGAGACCTTTCATAGTCCATCATCATCACATATAAACATTAAGAGAGAACACACTTTCAATCACAATATATACACATTGTATAATATACCATCATGCTATTCTTGAAACCCACATACATAACCCTCATATTGCACATACATGTATATACACATTTAGACAATACTTCAATTCACTCTATAATGCCTTCAAGGCCATAATCAATACACATTCAATAAGTAAATTCCTGCACCATAAGTAGATCAATCCAAACAAGAATAATTCCAATATTGCATGAAAGTAGGTTAACTTACCATTCTCCCAAACCAAAATCACCATTATCCAATTCCCAACAATAGATATAGATAACAATAGGAATCAATAATACAATTCAATCTAAGCACAATTCCATCAATACCCAAGCATTATCATAAAACCCACTTCATAAGCCAAATTTAGGGATTTAGGGAGATCATGAGTTCATGGAATTTATCATTTTTAAAATATCATTTATACCATAATATAATAATAATAAATCATTTGAAACTGTTTAATGCAAGAACCTATGAGTTAAGGAAGAATTGGGGTTTTTCATAACTTTTGAAAACCTTGCAAACCATTTTGAGATTTATCTCTAGGGAGAAAACTATCCCTAGATAAAGATCCACCATACCTTAGTTGATGAATTCCCAAAGAAATTTGATGAAGAAAGCTTTGAATCCAAACCCTAGTTCCCACTTCTTCTTCTTCCTTAAGTTGAGAGAGAAATATTGAGAAAGAAGAACTTTGGAGGTTTTGATTTGGGTATTTGAGAATAATGAGTTAAAGGATGATTTGAAGACTTAAAACTCTATATATTTAATATATAAACCATTTAAAAGCAACCCTACTTAATAAAACTGAAAACGAAATTACTCAATTACCCTCAAATTGGGTAGGCCCGTCAGGGACCATGCCCCACTTCTCGGCTCGTGAAGGTGGACCACGACCCCTTTGACAGCTTGTGGTCCTAAGGCAGTAGCTCCTCCTTCACTTGCCAAGCCCTCCAAGGCCAAGGCATCTTCACGGAAGTTCCCACGGTCCGTGGTCTACACCACGAGCCGTGGTGATGCTCGTGAAGATGGAGGCAGTGACTTAACCAAGGGGCCTTGCAAGACATTCCACCAAGTGACCTTCACGGCCACTTTCACGAGCCGTGCCCATGACCACTGGCCTTGAAGGGGTCTGTGGTCATGGGGTGGTAGCTTGGCCAAGGTTGTGCAAGCCTTTCCCTCCTTGGCTTGGCATATTCCTTCTCCTTAAACCATCATTCAAAAAAACACCTTTTAAAATAGAGTCTAGCACGTGCTTTGATGTTGACTCACTAAACTCTTTCAAACAAGACTCGGGACAACCCTACTCCATCAAAACACATAAGCTCAAGAGACTAGTTTCCGAACGTCGTAGTCGTCCCTTGACGTTCAACCTCAAAACTCATCAAACTAAACTTTAAAAGTCATTTCTCATAATTTAACAAGTTACCAACTCCTAAAATACATGTGAAGCTCTAGTTCTTCCTATTTCATTATTTAGGGTTATTACATTATCCCTCACTTGGGAACATTTGTCCTCGAATGACACTTAAAATACATAAAGGGGTAACAACTCAAGACTAGCAGCCCACAATCATGCATACAACATTATAAATCATATTCAAAGCTAGGAGGAACATCAACTCCACATGAGAAGGCATCAAAGCACAACAAGAAGGTAGGAACCACATCTACAAACTCATTATGCACATCAACATCGCCATTCTCATTTCATTGGAGGAACTTCCTTCTCCAGCCATCATCATTAAGCACATTATGCAAATTTCTCATAAGGCACAATTATGCAACAATTTTCAAGAACGCCCTTTTTTTTAAACGTGCTCACAAGTCAACTCATGCAACATTTAAGCAACTCATTATAGATGTACATCAACATGAGGAATTTTTTTAATGATACTCAGTTTCTCATTAAACACGAATCTAATCAAAACATGCATAACATAAGGAGACCATGGAAACTCATTTTTCACAAAAGACTCCAAAACATGCATCATGCTACTAGAAACTCTAAGTCTCAAGCTTGAATAGAATATAAGGAAAGAGACAAGGACATCAACACTCTCACAACCTTACTATTCAACAAACCATCCCCACTTAGAAGAAACCCAACTAGACTATCATGAACAACACATAAGGATCTCATCACAAAAGCAAGGAACTATAACTTACCGGCATCTCCATTCGGATTAGCTCCTTTGTCATTGTTGGCTTGGAGAGAATAGAAACGAGTCTTCATTTGATCATCAACTTTAGGACCACTAAAAGAAGCTTGTCTAGTATCCGTTCCTCTAGCCGCAAGAGTATGACAATCCCTCACCTTGTGATCATTCTTTCCACAACCATAGCATCCATTAGTACCGTCTAGACACTTCCCAAAATGCTTCTTCCCAGAAATGTGACAAGTAGTCTTAACAAATTGAGAACCACCACCTCTCTCTTGATTATCCTTAGGAGCACTTGAGGAATCTTGGTTAGGAGCCCTCTTCTTAATCCTAGGTTGACCTTGCTCATCAGATCTACCCCTCTTCAAATCTCTACCCAACCTCTTAAGCTTGGACTCCTCAATGGATTGAGCATACACCATGAGTCTAGAAGTATCCATATCATTATGGAGCATGGACGTACGACATTCTTCCTTGAGTAGGTCGATTACACCGGTCACAAACCTACTCATCTCATCTCTAGTGTTAGACACCAAAGATGGAGCGTATTTAGACAACAAGGTAAACTTCAAATGATACTCCTCCACACTCATGTTACCTTGCTTAAGATTTATGAACTCCTCAATCTTATACTTCCTCTTCTCCCGGGGAAAGTACCTTCCTAAGAATGCTTCCTTAACCTCTTTCCACTCTATAGGACCCGCTTCAACCGGTCTATTGGCTTTCCATTGTGTGAACCACACTTAGGCCACTTCCTTCAATTGGTAGGAATCCAACTCCGCCTTCTCCCTAGAAGAAACCCCCATAGCATTGACTATCTTATAGATTTCATCCAAGAATTCTTGGGGATCTTCTTTCACTCTAGAGCCAAGAAAGATAGGAGGATTCATCCTCACAAAGTCTCTGAACCTTGAGGCCACGGTACTCTCATTAGCATTCACCCTAGGCCCCACATCTCGGTTAGCTTGAGCCGTCATGGCTTGAGCTAGAGTTAGAAAAGCCGCCCTTATCTCTTCATTAGTCATGGCCGGGGGAACCACCGGAACCTCATTCTCTTGATTGCCTATGGGGACTTGGTCACCTTGAAAACCTTGGGGAAGAACTCCCCCATCCACATTCTCCTCTTCCGTTCTTCTAGGATTAGCCCTTGTATTCATATCCTATAAACACAAGAGAAAGGATTAGGAAGAGGACACTTATAGGACTCAACTCGAAGGCACGATATCAAGAATATCAAAGATGTCTAACTTCTAACGTCCTATAGCCTCCCGCTCATAGATGTGTCGTGACTCACACCGATGAACAAGACTCTACTAGACGTGGCTTGTGAGACTTTAAACCTAAGGATAATTTTCAAAATCTTATGCTCTGATACCAAGTTTGTCACAACCCGAGAGCACCCCCAAGTCGTAACACGGCGTATTCGACCTCAAAGAGGTCTTATACAAGCCCTTAGCATTCATTCATTACATAGGCAATAAAAATAGTGCGGAATTAAAATCTTTTTACCAAAATCAAAGGACTTGAAAATCAACAACACTTTAAAGAAGCCTTTATACGCAAGCGGAATACTAGTCTCATATGGCCAACTTAGACCCAAGTCACAAAGAAACATACTAGGGACACAAACCCTTTACAATAAAGAAGAATACTATAGGTATATTACAAAGTCTTTATAAAAGAAACTAGAACATAGAATCCGTGCCCTCGACTTATGAGGACATACCAAAAAGTCTTGAGAGAAACACTAATCCCATGCTTCACTGTGGAAAGCACCTCACTTGCCAACACCTACATTTGTAGTAAAACATAGGAAAAGAATGGGGTTAGAACAATTAAGTCCTAAGTATGATGACCATGCAAAAACATGCTGAAATGGGCATTTATTTGAGATATATGCTTTTATGCCATTTTTTATACATATCCATAAACCACATGTATATGAGACACATTATAAATCAACAACCACATACAAGACAATATCCATATTATAAGCATGCTCAACTATTACCAATTTTTAACACATATGCACATTTGTCAAATAGACCGTTTCATCATCTTAGACCCTCCACCTAAAGCTACCCTAAGACCCACCTAAGTAAGACATGGAGGGGCAGCCCATACTACCTCTTCATGCCACACCTAAGTGTTCCTCAAGGCTACCATAAATAAGGACCCTTCTATTGCAACTTAATATGATAAGCATCTCATTCTATCAATATAAGCTACTAATTTAACAATTCATTATTTGAGACGCTTAGGGACACATTTATGCATTTAAAGGACTCTCACATAATAGGCATTTAAGCCTTAGGGAACTCACTTTAGCATCTTCAAAGCCTATTCGTGCTATGTGTAGATAGCATCCCATTCTACTACCTACACATTGTAGAACCAATCCAATAACTAGAGTGCACATCCCATATGATGGGAATAAGCATTAACCGATATAGACCACACTAGCTAGGCATAGAATCCGGTGTCATAAGACCCCACACTGTGGAAGGTGTTCTACTTGCCAAGGGTAGAACTAGTAAACAACCCATGTAGGTACATGGTTTAGGGGATATCCAAAGACGTTCATTGTGCTTTAACCTCATACTCAGAGAGAGCCACCATTTTAACCATATCCACTCGATGCTTAGCCTTATTTCCCATAGAGTAATTCCATTCACATGTGAGTACTAGAGAGGGCACCATCATTGGGCCTACCAACCCATAACACTCTACCAAGAAGGGCACCACAAGGATCTACCGATCAAGGTTCATAAAAGGTAGCTCATTGACTTTCTTAGATAGGGTTTTCTACCGTTCTGGTCCACCAACTCTAAGTCTATCATTTCACACAAGTAGGAGGTCATCACCCTTAGGTTTACACCTTCAAGGCTTTACATTCACATAGGGCCCTAGACTCATCAGTAAGGGGTACCATTCTTAGGTCAACCGGTTCAAGAGACACCATTACTATATAGAGACCTTTCATAGTCCATCATCAACACATATAAACATTAAGAGAGAACACACTTTCAATCACAATAGATACATATTGTATAATATACCATCATGCTATTCTTGAACACCATATACATAACCCTCATATTGCACATACATATATATACTCATTTAGACAATACTTCAATTTGCTATATAATACCTTCAAGGCCATAATCAATACACATTCAATAAGTAAACACCTCCACCATAAGTAGATCAATCCAAACAAGAACAATTCCAACATAGCATGAAAGTAGGTCAACTTACCATTCTCCAAAACCAAAATCACCATTATCCAATTCCCAACAATAGATATAGATAACAATAGGATTTAATAATACAATTCAATCTAAGCACAATTCCATCAATACCCAAGCATTATCATAAAACCCACTTCATAAGCCAAATTTAGGGATTTAGGGAGATCATGGGTTCATGGAATTTTCATCTTTAAAATATCATTTATACCATAATATAATTATAATAAATCGTTTGAAATCGTTTAATGCAAGAACCCATGAGTTGAGGAAGAATTGGGGTTTTTCATAACTTTTGAAAACCTTGAATACCATTTTGAGATTTGGCTCTAGGGAGAAAACTATCCCTAGATAAAGAGCCACCATACCTTATTTGAGAAATTTGATGAAGAAAGCTTTGAATCCAAACCCTAGTTTCCACTTCTTCTTCTTCCTTGAGTTGATAGAGAAATATTGAGAGAGAAGAACTTTGGAGGTTTTGATTTGGGTATTTGAGAATAATGAGTTAAAGGATGGTTTTAAGAATTAAAACTATATATATTTAATATAAAAACCATTTAAAATCAACCCCACTTAATAAAACTTAAAATAAAATCACTCAATTACCCTTAAATTGGGCAGCCCCGTCAGGGATCACGCCCCACTTCACGGCTCATGATGGTGGACCACGGCCCTTTTGACGGCTCGTGGTCCTAAGGCAGTAGTTCCTCTTTCACCTGCCAAGTTCTTCAAGGCCAAGGCATCTTCACGGAAGCTCCCACGGTCCGTGGTCTACACCACTAGCCGTGGTGATACTCGTGAAGATGGAGGCAGTGACTTAGCCAAGGGGCCTTGCAAGCCATGCCACCAAGTGCCTTCATGACCACTTTCACGAGACATGGTCATGACCACTGGCCGTGAAGGGGTTCGTGGTCATGGGGCAGTAGCTTGGCCAAGGTTGATCAAGCCTTGCCCTCCTTGGCTTGGCACATGCCTTCTCCTTAAGCCATCATTCAAAAAACACCTTTTAACATAAATTCTAGCACGTGCCTTGATGTTGACTCACTAAACTCTTTCAAACAAGACTCGGGACAACCCTACTTCATCAAAACACATAAGCTCAAAAGACTAGTTTCTGAACGTTGTGGTCGTACCTTGACGTTCAACCTCAAAACTCATCAAACTAAAATTTAAAAGTCATTTCTCATAATTTTAACAAGTTACCAACTCCTAAAACACATGTGAAGCTCTAGTTCTTCCTACTTCAGTTTTTAGGGTTGTTACACCTGGCCAATTCAGTCTGATATGCCCGCTTCTACAGGTGATTACTTGGGAACTCCAACTTAGAATTTGATCAGGATAACCAAGGAGCCGAACCTTCAGCGGGCAGTAGGCCATCTTTTGATCACACTTGTTATAACTTTGGAGAACCTAACCATATGAGGGGAGATTGTCTTTACCCGCTCATGATGGATTCTGCACAACAACAATCTAGAGTTGTGGTACCCGCGGGAAATGGTTATCATGGTCGAGGGCGTCCACAAGGTGAGCGGAGAGGAAATCAGCGAGGCCATGGAGGTAAGGGTAATGGTAATGCAGGCAGAGGTACAGTGCAACCAGGCAGAGGTACAGTGCAAGCAGGTAAGTTTTGTTGAATTCGGTTGCCTTTTTGGGGCATGTAGTTTCAAAATAAGGGGTAATGGTAGATCCCCAAAATATTGAAGTGGTTAAGAATTGGGTTCGGCCTAGCTTTGTGACTGAAGTTAGGAGTTTTATGGGGCTCACTAGCTATTGTCATTGATTTGTGAAGAACTTTGCTTCTATCGCCACACATCTGACTAGATTAACCAAGGAAGAGGTACCCTTTGAGTGGACTGAAAAGTGTGATGAGAGGTTTCAAAAGCTCAAGGCTCTTTTCACCACAACATCTATTCTAGAACTACCGGTGGAAGGTAAGGATTTTATTTTTTATTGTGATGCTTCCCATTCAGGTTTGGGTGTTGTGTTAATGTAGGATAAGAATGTTATAGCTTATGCATCGCGACAGTTGAAGGTGCATTAGAAGAATTATCCCACACATGATTTAGAGTTGGCAGCGATAGTGTTTGCTCTTAAGATCTGACGGCATTACCTCTATGGTGTCAAGTGTGAGGTGTTCACTGATCATCATAGCTTGCAGCATGTTTTCACTCAAAAGGATCTGAATTTGAGACAGCGAAGGTGGATAGAGTTACTCAAGGATTATGGTGTGACCATACAGTATCATTCAGGCAGGGCTAATGTGGTGGCATACACGTTAAGTTGAAATGTGGTGAGTATGTGTAACGACCTGATTTCGTCGTTATGGAAAACCCAATGGAGAAAGAATTGGGGTCAGAAAACTTTTGGCAGTAACTTGGAATTTCCTAACCTAGTCCAGATTTGGACGAAATTGGAGTCAGTAAAGTCTAGGGAAACCTGGTAACAATTGGTGATTTAATTATGATTTTGATTATATGAATAGATAGCTAAGATGTTAAGGAATCCATACAAATTTACGGAATTGAATTCGGGCGAGTAGAACTCCCGAAAATGATTATAGCGTAAACGGGTGGTTTTTGAATGTAAAGGATTGAAGGTGTGTTGTGAAACGGGGGCCTGGAATTCAAATTCCAGCATTCTGTCTCCGTGCATGCCGCCACAGTGGGATCACTTCCGTTGTAGCGGGACGGGTCTTGCCGTAGCGAGACAGACGTGACTTAAGTCGGAAATAAAACCCCCAAAACATTTTATTCTGCACTTTTCAACTTTGAGAGCTAAGGAACGACCCCAGGGGTTTTCTAGACAGTTTTCCACCATTCTTGAGGCTAAAGGTAAGATTTTCATTCCCCAAATCCGTTTTTTGATTCGTAGAATGTAAATTCATAGGAAATTATTGTGGGGGAAAGGATTTTGATCTGAAACTAATGGTGGAAAAAGCCCTAAATTGGGTATTAGGATCTTGGGTTTGGTCTAGAGTTATTGGGTTTGTTATAATCCGGATAATTAAACCTTTGATTGTTGATCCTAGCGTTAATTGTATATTTTTAGACCACGAACAAGCAAGAAGAATATGGAAAGAAAGATTCAAGTGCCTTAGCGGATTCAAGCTTGGATTCGAGGTAGGTGATGGTTGTGATTTCATGATTGTGTGATATATGTTTGTTCTTTCTTCATTATAATACGTGTATGTATGCGAATGTTGCACTATTGATGACACTACTTGTGGATGAGGATATATGAATGATTAATGCCATGAATCATGACTTGATTGTATGATTTTGAGAATATACTTGTGATTGTGGATTGTTGAATGGATCGGGTGTTGCATTCCGACACACTAACTTGGATCGGTTGCCACGTTTTGGCATAAACATGGGATAGATTGCCACATTCCGGCATAAACATGGGATCGGTTGCCACGTTCCGGCATAAACATTGGATTGGGTACTGATGTTTGCGTAATCAAGACACAACTTCCAATTCAAGTGTCTACGATCGTACAATAGTAAAGTAACCCATACAAGGGTTGGGGTTGAGTCCCAAGGGAGTGGTTTTGAGAATTAATAGAAAAATAAAATTTAATTCTCATTAGTCATAGCTATAGACATTATTGAATTTAAACATACTAAATCTATAAGGGGTGACACAAGAGTCAATTATCAATGGGGGGTTTGTATTAATTAACAACTACAAACAACGAAAATATACGAAAACTAGATAGAGATATTGGGATTCTTGGGATGTGATAGGAATACGGGATAAACTAAACTGTTGGGTACATGCTTTTGATAGTAAATTGTTGAGTATTTGTGACTAGGCTAGACAACAAGGCTCACTTTACTCATGCATAGATCAATTGTGCACTCAAAGATTCAAGTTGTGAATCACCAATATCGAAGAATCTCATGCTCACAATACTTGCTTCAAATGCCAGTTCAAGCTCAACAGAAGTGTTCAAATGCCCTCACACAAAGAATGAATCCATATTCACACAATGGTTCACAGTTTAAAGCTTCGGAATCAAATGCAACGCTCACACTCACAAAGATGAACAGAATGCATAATTTCACCCATAAGTTTGCCCATATTTTCCAGTCAACACTTGCTTCAGTTCACTCAAGATCATAAAGGTCTTTCAAGGCTTGTAATGGGGCTGAGTGCAAAGGTATGATCAATTAGGCTCAGTGGCTATAGTCCTCATGAAGCAAAGGTTGAATAAAACTCCCTTTCATCTTCTTTCATCATTCTCATTTATGCTCACAAGTAGTCCTATTATTCACTTCCCATGGTTAGTTGGAAACCCCAATTTTCTTTATACTTTCATAACTTTATTCCACAACTTTTTCAATCTTTTTTTTTCCTTTTTTTTTGTATGGAGGGGTTCCATTTTTCACAAAATCATGGGTAGAAGGGACTTTCTTGTATTTATTTATTTGCCTTCTTTTTTCATCACACCCCAGCTTAGGCTTTTGGCTTAAGTTGACTATTCAAACAAACCACAACTTCATGAGGATTATGGGTGATGGATAAAGAAAGGTCATTGTTTTCATCAAGTTTCTTCCAAAGAAAGGTAAGGCTCAAGGGGTGTTCAAAAGAGGTTCACACACACTAACAAGGTAGGCCACAAAAGAGGTATATGTCAAATTGGCTCACACTCTTAGAAGTTGCCTAAGATCATATCAAAAGATATTCTTACTTAGTCGACCGGACCAACGTGGCAAATTCTAGGTGTTGTCATGCATGGTTCACAGTAAGCTCATCGCACAAGGCATCGACACTAAAGTCAAACAAGACTTCACACTTTAGCTAGTGTGCAACGATCATCACAAGAGACTCGATTTAATAATTGGCTAGTCACAACGAGATGCAAAAAGTTCACATATTTTCTATGCAACTTCATTTGGCCTCATCGTTGTCGAACATTCATGTTTGTTCGATTATGAGCACTATTTAAGTCATTGGTATTGATCAAAACTGATATTCAAATTTGCGAAAGAACAACCACATTCAACACATACAAGAGGTGGCAATTTTTTTTTCTGGAAAGGTCAAAATCATTTGCAATTTAAAGCAAAAGAAGCCACAAGCTCAAACCTTTCCCGAAAGGAGTATTAACAAAATTATAGCTTACAACACAAATACATAAACAAAACACGGTTCACGAATAGCACACAAAGGTGGGCCACACCCCACCACAATTAAAAACAATTTGTCCTCAAATGCAAATAATAAAGTATTCAGTATGTAAATTAAAGAAAGACAGAGAGGGAGGTAAATAGGAGATCCTGTCTAAGTGGTTGCACCATTTGTCTGGGCATCAGTGCCCGATGTGTCAGCCTGGACTTGGATAATAGTCCCTGGAGCTACTTCAGAAGGTTCAGCGGCAACTAACTTGCTAAAATTGTCCAAGTCATGAGCTGCCAAAAAGGAATGTATAGCTATGTATAATCCACGAGTCCACGAAGGGACCGTGGGATCTCGGGGGACAGATCTCTTGCTGGAACTACGCATTTTTTCCCTCACTTTCCATATTAGGAGGATTCGCTTCATTTGTATCTTTCCTGAAATTGTTTGCTCTTATATGTTTGGGTGACATGATTCTCCCTGCAACTTTAGGTCTAGCCATGTCTGCAAAGCTTCGAGGCAAAGTTAGTAAATATTCGAAAAACGAAACAAGGACAATCAGCTACAGGCAGATTTGCCAATTCTTTCGGCGAGCAAGGGGTTACTGTAACGACCCGAGAGCACCCCTTAGTCGTTATCGGCGTATTCGACCTCGATGAGGTTTTATACAAGCCCTTAGCATTCATCATAACATGTATCATAGAATAAAATCATGGAAAATTTAAAACTTTTACTTTGGAAGTTCAACTTCACTTCATATATGAAAAATAAAATCTAACTTCGTCACAATACACCATCTAGACATAGAAGTATCGAAAAAGGGACTTAGCCCTTACATCAATAAGAAGTCTTGAAAATAGGAAGTACAACAATGTCTTTCAACATAAGCAAAGAACTAAACATAGAAGCTAGATCATAGGGTCTTGTCCTCGGACTTGAGGACTCACCAATTTGGGGAAGTAACTCCAAGTGTCTTGAGAAGTAAGCTTGAATCCTCAACGGCCCGAACCTAAATGTTTGGGAAAAGGGAGAAAATATGGGTTAGTACAACACACGTACTAAGTATGGCTACTATGCATAAAAATCATTGAAACATACATAAAAGGATGTTTTATTCAAAACATGCTTTTTGCCAAGTAAATCCAATATGCACACAAATTAAGTATCATAGTCCAAACCAACATAATATCATCCCAACATGTAGAAAGCCCAAGCAATACTAGTGCAATGTAAAGAATAGAACCCCATAACCCTATTCAAAGCCAAGTATCACATTAAGCAACCTACATCATGCATACATTCATAAGATCATATTTCATCATAACTTACCATATTCATAATGATCATACATAACATAGCTTTAACATACATAAGTCATAATCATCATAATCATAAGAGAACACTACTACAACCATCTCTTAGGATCCCACAAGAGCAATGTGCAAGAGAAGTCCCACACCCTCCCTTACACTATGTAGAAGCCCTTAAGAAAGCCCTAGTAAGAGTTCACACCTTTCATACCTTCATTTACTTTTACATTAGGGAAATATTGCAATAACCGACATAGACCATGAGAGCTACATGGAATCCGGTGTTCTACTCCCACACTGAAAAGAGAGGGTTAACACTTGTCTAAGGTGTAACCACTCGTACATAGCTATCTAGGTGGATCCACTAAGCTAGAGTCCTATGTGGTCACATAGGTAAGGGTCAAGGAGATTGCTTCTAGAAACCCTAACTTACTAAACGTGTGGGTTTCCATCTCATGAGACAACACATACCGTAGGTAATCCGGACTTGCTAAACGTGAGAAAACCCATGTGGGGAGCCGGACTTACTAAACGTGAGACCCCCATCTCATTTACATGCCCTGTCGGTGCTAAGCATATAATTCCCTTTAGTAATCATCTTTAGTCATCACATAAGTTCACATTAGCCTTTACTAGACTCTTATGTAGACATCTTACCATAATAGCTCATATGTGTTCATAAGTGAGTAACAATCCTTTCACTTTAGAGACACTTAGCAAGTGAGTAAACCTTTCACTTTACATTACACTACAATCATGAGAACTACCTTTCAATCATATAGCAATCATCCTATAATATACATACATACTTCATAGCGAATTCAAGTGTAGAGGGTTAAGGATGAGGAAACTAGGTCATCAACACAACAATAACACATTAGGTATAACATCATTACAATCTAAGTAATTCACCTTTCATACTTGAGTTCAAAGAAGAACCAACCTTCATAACTTCTTGCCCTTCGTGGGACATCCATACTTCAATTACCACGCAATTCATAACCAATACATAATACAAGGTAATTCATGAAGTAATAACATAATCAATCATCAATATAAGCAATTGCCATATTCCCTTCATAGCCTTCAAGGCTTCATTCAAAGACTCAACTCTAATTTCATAGAAATTATACATAACCTAGGGTAGAATCATCATACAAACATGAATTACATAACATCACATTCAATTCATAGCCTTCATTCAATATCCAACCCAAACTAGGGTTAGAATTAGGAAAAGAAGGAGAAACATGGGTTTCATGGGGAATTCTTCAAGAAACCACCAATACAACATAAATTCATCCATAATTGTTCATATAACATCAATAAAAGTCAGTTTATAACATCAATTTCACTTTAGAAAGAAGACCAACGTTTTTGGATTGAAATCTAGAATTAGGAGATTTTGAAATTCATCTTGAAGGGGCCTCTTAGGGAAAGGAATCCCAAAAGTGATAAGCAGCCATACCTTATTGACGAATTAACCACAAAAATCCAAGTTGAAAGCTTGGAGAGTTGGTCTTCTTCTTGAAGCTCCAATCTTCTTCAATGGAGTTCTTGAGAAGAGAGAAAGAATAGAGAGAAGGAGGAACTTTAGGTTTAGATCTTTGGGGTTTTGTGTTTGAGTGATAAAAGTGAGGTAAATTGACTTAAAAATCATTATATACACATTCCCTAAAGTACCCTAAATACCCCTCACTTAAGTGGACTCTTTAATGAAGTAAAAATAGATTTCTGAATTTCTGCATTTTCGTCACGGAACAAGTCCGCGACGCGGAGCTGTTCCCTGAAGATATTTGGAATTAAATTTCGAGACAGTAGAGTCCGCGATACGACCGCGTCACAAACAAACTTTTTGCTCCTTGGGGGAGAAAGTCCGCGACGCTCCCTTGTTCCCTCCAAGAGCAATTTGCAAGCTGCCTTGGCAGCTTGCTTGTCCAAGGTTGGGGTCCCCCTTGGGTCACCTTAGGGTGGTCCCGAGGCGTTGTATTCGAATTTTTTGACCCTATAAACATATATTTACCTATTTTAACTTTTTAAACAAGATTATACCATCATACGACACTCCCAAACCTGCCCAAAACCTAAGGACACACTAGAACACATTCTTCTCTAGTTTCCGGACGTCGTGGTCATTTCTTGATGTTTAGACTTTTACTCTTCCAAACCAAGTCAATTACATTACTTTAGGTTTATAAACATCATTTTGACTATTTTTAAGTCATTATTCATAAGGTGAGTCTCTAACTTAAGTCATAGAATTTCTGGGGTGTTACAGTTGCCTGCCGAAGGTTTCAGTGCAGTGGGGGTTCAAGGGGTGCAGACAAAGGGTGACCAAGAAGACTTTCGACGATTTGCCGAATGCTTTTGGCGAACTCATGCTTCTTGCCGAAAGGTTAAGAAACCAATCAAACCATATAGCATGAAATTAAAGGCGAGATGGGGTCATTAGGCGAGCCGCAAAGTGGTTCGGCGAGCTCGACCCAGCTCGCCAAACGGCCCAACGTGCCTTCATGCAACCCATCTTCTCGAATTCAACCCCGCAACCCCCGAAAACAAAATCAAGGCATGCACAACTCAAATTAGGCTTAGACCCAATGACACTCATGCACAACCCATGATTTCTCATTTCCTTCATGGTACAATTTTTAGGAATTTATTATTTAACTTGATACGGGCAAAATTAGTGAATCTAATAGGCAAACAATTTTTTTTAATCCTACCAGAGAGGCCCAGCACACATCAACAAGGTAATATCATTGCATTGAGTACAAAATCGATAGGAAAAACTCAAAGTTTGGGAACCAACCTTTCGTGCTGGCTAAATTGGAATTGAATCACTAGGCAACAATGTAATCCAAGTTCACAAGTCAACAACTAAAAATACCCAAAAATGCAAGAAATATAAAAACTAGAGTGCGGGTGTGAGTTTGGGAAGATGGAAAGGTAAGGGAAAGGGATTGAATTTAAAACTTTTAAACCTTTGGCCTGAAAAACCGTCCAGTTTTTTCCCATTCGAAGACATTAGTCAGGATCGCCAAACCACTCGGTGTTTCACCAAGTAGCCACTTGGCTCGCCGAATTTTACAGAACTTCTAGTTATTTTGGGAGTCCAAACGGCGGTCTCCATCGGGTCGACGATTCGCCAGTAATTTCATGTGCTCGCCTAGTTTTATAGACTCCAATGTAAGTTGGTCTTGAGTGTAACAGCGTTCTAGTTCGGGGTAGCCGAACTGTTCGACGATTTTCTAATTGGACCTGTTGCTCGCCAATCTGCACTTTTCGTTCAATCTCCACACTTCCATCTGCATAATCAACACACCATTATTTTATCAAATCAACAGAAAGCAATAAAGGGTTTTGGGTTGCCTCCCAAACAACGCCTTCGTTAACGTTGTGGCATGACGCAAGTCCACCTTCAAACCTTATTTTTGGGGTTGACCATAGTGTCACTAGGCAAACTCCCTTTTTGTCTCGAATTTAGGTGAGACGACATCTGACCCATTTAGGTCTCCAGCTTCTTGATTGATACTGAATGAGAGGTGACGGTCTGGCTCAGGGTTGACAGATCTTCCTTCATTTCTTTCAAGATCTTGTACGACCCCTAAACTTTGTTGAGGATACGAGAAAGCATTTCCTCAGACCGACTACCTTCCGAATCTTTCAGCTTTTGGCGCTCATGTAGAGGTACATACCTGTCCTTCTCGCCATCCTTCGAGTTAGAATTTTGGTCTCTCCATTCTCTATCGTGATCCTTCCAACCCTCTTCTCTAGCCCAACCCTGGTTACCACCATGCCTTGGGTAGTTTGAAAGATAACCAACGCCTTGGTTGGCTAGAAAATTTACCTCCTCATTATATAAGGCTTCAAACTTCGTCTCCTCAAGATTTTCACACCCGACCCCAACGGCATTGACACTACGGGCACCAGCTCCCATGACATTTTTGGATAAAATGTCAAGCTATGTCATGATCTTGGCCATGTTTTGTTCTCTCTCATGATCCTTTTCCATCTGCTCCTTGGATAGCTTGAATGTGAGAGGGGAGACCTGGTCCTCACGGGTGTACCATGCTCTGTTCATGGTTGCTATGCCATCTCGAAGTTGGGCTGCTATTGCATATGGTTGTTGCATCATTACTCTAGGTGAAAGTTGGTCAACAACACCTTTATTTATCGAGTCCAAACTCCGATAAAAGTACTGTAGCAGCACGTTATTCGCCAGACCATGGGTTGGGTATTGAAGCACCAAATTTTTGAACCACAACCAAGTTTCGTGCAAAGACTCTCCATCTAGACGCTTAAAGCTTTGGATACTATCCCGAAGTGTCATCATCTTCGCGGGAGGGAAAAATTGCACATTCAATGCGGTGACCAACTCCTCCCAAGAAGTGTTGGATTCACGTGGAAACTCCGCCAACCATTTTCACGCTTCTTCCATCAACGAGAAAGGGAATAACCTTAACCGGACTGACTCCTGAGAGATCTCTTTGAAAGAGAATGGTCCGCACAAATCTACGAAGTTTTGAAGATGCTCATGAGGATCCTCATACGCCAATCCACTGAAAAGTCCTTTTATTTGCAACAGTTGCAATATAGTGCTCGCTATATGGAACACTACATTTCCTTCGGCTGGAGGTAAACAGATGGCCCCAATACCTCCCATGAGATGGGGGTCATTAATGTTGGGCTCCTCGACATTGTTGAGATTCCGATGTCGTCTTGGTGGCCCACCTAGCTTCCGTTGCTGCCATTAACACTCATGTTTCCTGAAATATTTACACAAACCAATGAAACAAAACTATATATTAAGTAAGTAGAACTACAACTAAGAAGAACAATTTTTTTTTGACTTAACTACAAATTCTCAATTAACACCACTCCCCGGTAGTGGCACCATTTTTGATGTTTGCATAATCAAGACACAACTTCCAATTCGAGTGTCTACGATCGTACAATAGTAAAGTAACCCAACCAAGGGTTGGGGTCAAGTCCAAAAGGAATAGAAAAAAAAAATTTAGTTCTAATTAGTCATAGCAATAGAAATTATCGAATATAAACATACTAAATCTAAAGGGGGTGACGCAAGCATCAATTATCAATTAGGGGGAGAGGGTTTGTATTAATTAACAACTACAACCAGTGAAAATATATGAAAACTAGATAGAGAGACAAGATTCTTGGGATGTGATAAGAATATGGGATAAACTAAACTGTCGGGTACATGCTTTTGATAGTAAATTGTTGAGTATTTGTGACTAGGCTAGACTATAGTGGGGGTAAATTTTCACTCGAGAACCTTACCCCGAATCGACTTAGTTTCTCTCGAATACCGAGTTGCCACTTTAACCACAGCCTCTCCCTTAGCCCATTCACACTCTCAAGCTGAATGTGTGGGAGAAAGACTAGGATTTATTGTCTCGAGCTGAACCCATGTCGACCCAATACCACCGGCTATCAATTTAGTAGTCTTAGTTTTACGACCTCTCTCTCGAGCAAGTGAAACACACTAAGATGGAATCGTATTTGCAACTACAACTCCATTAAGTTCATACACAACTACTAAACGAAATCAACAAATAAAGCATCAACAAGCAAGACCTAACATATCTTACCCATATTCACAAAATTACACCCCAAGAATTGGGGTTTTAGCTAGACATGTAAAAAAGATAAAAATTTATACTAATATCAGTTTCCATCAATTGGGTGTGAATATTTAAGTCTTAAAACACATCAAGAGTAAAGAATCTTAAAGACCCAAGTCCAATTTCTTGGAGTTGAAATGGTTTGAATCTTCCAGGTCTTAGAACGAAGTCTCCAAAACCCTCTAAAACTTAGACTCTCTAAAAAACTGTAAAAAGTTCTAAGAATAATAGTGATATGATACTAAGCTAGAAATTTAAACAAGTATTTATAGTGTTTGAAAATGTGTTGCGAAGGACTCTTCGGTGAGGTTAGTCTGGATCGCCGATACATTTGGTGATCTGCAATTTGGTCGATTTCATCGCCTTCCAGCTTTAGCCTTTAGCCTCTTCGCATTTTGAGTCGTTGGGAGATATGGTACTGCTTCGCGAAATTGTTCGGCTACATGCCGACTGCACCATTTCATTGCCAACTTGACCTTTTCCTTGAGGGCTCAGCGCACTGGAACAAAAGGCTGACTCACCAACTGGGCTCGGTGATCTTCAGGCCTTCATTTCTTCGTTCTTTTCAGCCGCCTTGTTCCTTCTTGCCAAGCAGTGTCCATTCTTTGCCTCAAACTCCAAATACCTGAAACTTAAGTATTTTTTATTAGATATTGAGACAAAATATGCATTTGAGGACACTAATTCTATCAAAATATAGCCCTAAATGAGTCCAAATTGTGGACTCATCAGGTACCATATTACGGTATGTTACAGTTTGGGTGTGGGTTCCACGAGAGGACAATTGATTTGACATAACTGTATATCTTGATAAATGTGAAATTGTTCATTGTTCGTAAATGATATCAATATTGTGTAGATTCGGTGTATGCATGTTATTATTATGTTGGTGTAATGACTTATGTAGGTTGAATTTAATGGGATAGCCGCATAATCCTACCAGTACACTGTGGTTGTGTACTGATACTGCACTTGTTCTTTCTTTGTGTAGTACAGGGCATCTTCAGGTGGCTATTGATAGAGCTTAGATAGGTGACTATTGAGCGTGACTGGCTTCAAGGGTGAGCCAGTTCTTTCAGGCTGCCATGGATCTTTCTTGTTTAAGTCCACTCTTTTCGGACTCTAACTTTTGTTTAAGGTGTTGTTTAGTTTTGGGGTTGTACCCCTTGTTCTTAGACTTGTCGTTAGTAGAGTTTTGGTACAATGGCTTTTAGGTTCTAGGGATTATTATTCCGCATTAGTTTGGTTAGTTGTTTGTGAAAACCTTGGAGTTTATGGGGACTTCATTTTTATAGTCATTTAAACCTGCTTCCGTATCTTTAAATGCCTTAGTTTTCATAAAATTTGTTTGTTTGGGTTGTAGTAATGGTTCTCCCACCAGAGGGTTTGTGTGGGTGCCAATCACGATGGTCTGGGTTGTGACAAAGTTGATATCAGAGCTTAGGTTCGTTGATCTCATTGTATCAAAATGAGTCTAGTAGATTCTTGTGGAACGGTAAGATGACGTCCGTACTTTTCTTCGAGATGCTATAGGACTTTAGGAAAAAAACTTACTTCTTTCTAATCCTTCGTTCTATGACTTGAATCCAATTGGTATCTGGGTGATACAAATTGGTATCTTTCCTTCTTCACTCTATGGTCCGAACTAGAGCAACAAAAGTGGTAACATCATCACTAGCAAGAGAGGATGTGTATAGACCACCGACAGTTGAATAGGGTCACCATTCAGAACAAGCATCCATTGCCTCAGATAGATGAATTTTTTAACCAATTTCAAGGTGCATCGATTTTCTTTAATATTGATTTAAGGTCTGGTTACCATCAGTTAAAGATTGAGGCGGTTAAGAATTGGGTTCGACCAAGTTCTATGATTGAAATTAGCAGTTATATGGGGCTCGCAAGCTACTATTGTCGCTTGTGGTATGAGTTGAGTCCAATTGGTATCTCCCGATTCCAATTGGTATCTCAATGAAGTGAATTAGATGTCGTAGTCTCGGCTGAAGGGAAACAAGCAAGTTAATTGGAATTGAGAAGGTTCCAATTGGTATCTGGCCTTAGGGGCCGTATAAGGCATATATAATCAGTAACGGTCGTCTATGGAACGAACTAATTAACGAATTTGGACTTATCTGCAAGTTGTAATTTCTTGAGTAGTGTTAAACTTGTTGTGAAAAGAAAGTCATCACAAGATTACGTGCAAGGGTCTAGATAAATTACGATGTGGTTTGTAAGCGAAAAATCTGGATGTGCATTGCGACAAACTGATTACCGTGTGAGAGTCTGGTTATATCCTGGGGATATTTGTGTGGTAGTGTTGACACGATGTAAAAGGATTGTCACTACACGAGAGTACCCCCTAGTCGTAACACGGCGTACTCGACCCCGAATGGGTCTTATAAAAGCCTCATAGTCATTCGTTGCATTCAATAATGAAAATAATGCAGAGTTAAAAACTTTATATTTAAAACCATATGATTAAAAATATTCAATACTCATAGAAATCTTTCAAAAGACTTAGCGGAAGACGAAGTATCACATGGCCATCTTAGACAAAACTTTAACAAGATAGAGTCACAGCCGTTTACAATTGAAGTCTTAACAATAGTCTCAAAATAAGAAAGAACTATAAAACAATAAAAGTCCTTATCATCGACATATGAGGACATACCAAGTCTTGGAGGAAAACTATATCCAAGCACTTCAATCCTAGCTAGAACCAATCACTTGCCGGAGCCTACACTTGTAGTAAAAATAGGAAAATATGGGTTAGCACACAAAAATGTACTAAGTATGATGACCATGCAAAAACATGCTTTAAAGGGGACATTTTGGTTGGAAAACATGCATTATGTCACTTTTTAGAAATATCATGTACAATAGCATAAGAGACATACAATACAAGTATAATCATCATGCAAGTCATAATACCACATTTAAACAATATCATCATGCAAACCATTACCTTTACCTTAATTAACCCTTATGCTACACCTTCTGCAATGCACGTATAGCGCCCCATACCACCATCCATACCAAGGCACCACACTAAGGTCATCAAAAAGGAACATACCATTCCTTGCTTTTCACCTTTGAACAATATCCACACATAAGAGACATAACATTTCATAAGGCACGACAAGGGAGAATAATTCATAATCTAACCCAAGTATAGCATGCGTATCACATTAAGAATTTAGGAGTCAACATTCTTCAAATACTTCATTTAGAGGACTTTCATTTATTAGTCATTAAGACTTAGAGAACTCACTATGATCCTATCAAAGACTCCTAGTGCAATGCATATATGGCATCCCAAACTAGCACGTACACTTCATAGAACCTCTCAAGAAACCATAATGCACATCTCACATGATGGGAAAAAGCGCTTAACCGACATAGACGTTTTGTCACGACCCGGGAGCACCCCCATGTCGTAACAAGGCGTACTCGACCCTGAAGGGGTCTTATACAAGCCACATAGTCATTCATTGCATTCAATAATGATAATAGTGTGAAATTAAAAACTTATTTACATCCACACATTCAAACTTCATTAAAACAACTTTAAAAACACACAACGAAAGTCTAAGTCTCACATGGCCATCTTAAACACAATCACAAAACATAAGTAGGGACACAACCCTTTACAATCGAAACAATAACTAAAAGTGTCTATTACATGAACAAAAGAACTTAAAAGTCTTGTCCTCGAATCCATGAGTACGTACTAAGTCTTGGAGGAAAGCAATCCAACACTTCAAATTTGCTAGGAGGGATCACTGTCGGAACCTACACTTGTAGTAAAAAATATGAAATATATGGGTTAGTACACAAAATGTACTAAGTATGATGACCATGCAAAACATGCTTTAAAAGGGACATTTTGGCTAGAAACCATGCATTTTGCCACTTTTAGAAATATCATGAACAGTTGAATAGGAAACATACAAGACAAGCATAAACATCAAGTAAGTCATAATATCACACTTTATCGATATCAACATGAAAACCTTTACCTTTACCTTGGACCTTCATCTCAAGCAACCCTTATGCTATACCTTGTGCAATGTATGGATAGCATCCCATACCACCATCCATACTAGGGCACCACGTTTAGGTCACCTAAAGTAAACTCATCCTTCATTTCCTTCACCTTTGCACAATATTCATACATAAGAGGTATATCATTAATTAAGATATGACAAGGGAAAATAACTCATAATATAACCCAAGTATTGCATGCACCTCATATCAAGCATTTGAGAGCCAACTTTCTTTAATAACCTCATTTAGGGCATATTTATGTCACAGACATAAGGATTTTAGAGAAACTCACTATGATCCTCTCCAAGCCTACTCGTGCAATGTATAGGTAGCATCCCATACTACTACCTACACTTTGTAGAACATATCAAGAAACCATAATGAAATCTCACATGATGGGAAGTAAGCATTTAACCGACATAGACCATGAGAGCTTGTCATGGAATCCGGTGTCATAAGTCCCCACACCGTAAAGAGGTGGTCTACTTGCCTAAGGAAGACCGGTATATATAGCTTAATGGATCCACTAGATACCTATGCGGGCACATAGTTTATGGGATAAGGTAGACGATCATTGAAACTCATGCCTAACTATTGGGGGAGTTTCCATCTAACCAAATCCACTCGGTGCTTAGCCTACATTCCCATAGAATAGTTCGTTACCTTGACATTATCACATATGAGAGGTGCCAATGGCCTACCAATTCCAAATTGCATTCATTAACACGTGAAAGGGTGCTTTAAGCCTACCGTTTCAAGGTTCATTTAGGAAAGCTCATTAACTCCTCTTGAAAGGGTGCGATGGGCCTACCGGTTCAAGTCTCATCATTAACCTTCATGGAAAGGTGCCATAGGCCTACCGATTCCAAGGTTCATTACGATCATTAACGGAAGGGTGCCATAAGCCTACCGATTCCAAGGTTCATTATTATCATGAGTGGAAGGGTGCTACTAGCCTACCGATCCGAGAATTCAACAACCAACAATATAATCATTTAAACAAGAAAAGGATGCACAAGCTCTCCCAATTCGAGACATGCAATACATTGGAGAATCCTTCATATTCTATCATCAACATTTATGAGTGTCAAATTGAGAAAAAGCCTTTCAATAATAACACGTTTACGTTCATAACATGTTCATATTAGCTCCATTGAATGTCCATACATAAAATGTCATGTAACACTTAAATTTCTCATACTATGCGTTCAAGGCCATGGCCACAATGTACAAAATAAGTAAACACCTCCACCTTTCAAGTGGATCATCATCAAGAACAATTCTACTAATAATATGAGATTAAGTCAACTTACCATCCTCCAAAGCCATAATAACCATTACTCAATTCATAACAGTTCAATCACCACAAGGTGATTCACCCATAACTTGCCCATAAGGCCACAATCCTCAATTCATCCATATAACAACAATTCATCATAAATAGGCATAGAAAACCATATAAATCAACAATACAATCCAATCTATAAACACCTCCACCTTTCAAGTGGATCAACATCAAGAACAATGCTACTAATAATATGAGATTAAGTCAACTTACCTTTTCGGTGCGGAACTGGTAGTTGAGGGATTCATGGAAGTGGTAGTGTGGTAGGTGAGTAATTTATTTTAAAGATTGATACCATTTTTTGGTGCGGAATTCATGGTAAAATGTAATATTATTTATTGTAATATTCTTCTGATAGTTGTTTTAATCTGAATATTTCTTTAATATTATTTATGATATATTCTAGTTATAACATATCTTGGGTTCTTTGGTACATATATAAATTTTCTTCCATTAATTGTTCTAATAGTTTTATATCTTCCATAGGTTCTGTCCAATATCGTAAATATTCGTAGTTCATTTTTATCTGAATTTATTTCTAAATCGTACCAGTCTATTCTTTCAAGGTCTAAATCATGTAGGTCTATTTCATACCATTCTTGGTTTAATATATCTTCTGATTCGTTATCTTCAAATATTTTTTTCCCATATTATTCTTCTTAATTCAATTATTTCTATATTTTTAAATATATATAGGATTAAAGTTTCGTAGTTTTTTATCATTTCATCATGCATGTATGTAGTCATGTTCGTTGTTATGCAGATTTTTTATTTTCAATTATTCCTTCCTATCATATTCATAATTGATTAAATTTATATTAGATCATTATGAACTATATTATTTGTTTATCATGTTCTCATGTCACTACTAGCATTGTACTTTAGCAGATACTTCCTTCTTATCAGCGCCTCAACTTTGTTTACTCCCCTAAACGGCTTTCCTCTCCTACCGGTTTCAACATTAGGATGACATAGTATAGAAGTTTTCTCCCTGTTTCCAGTGTGCTAATAAACTAGAAATCATGATTCAAATAATTCTAATACATAATAACTAACATAAACTTATTCAATCATATATATGATATTCAGGAATATATGAAATTAGTTCTGCATATTTTTTGAACAGTATACCATTGCTTCTTGCTTAGCCATGCTATCTGAAATATCTGATTGGATTTTAGATTTATCCGTTAACTTTTAAGTATTTAGTATCTTGAGAGAGTGATTTTTGATGAAAGCTCTTATTATGTTAGGCGTTGCCTGCCTTTTCATTTACATATACTTCCCTTTATACAGAAATGAATTGCTACTTTACCATCCTTCACAATACTACACGTACACCTACTACTTAATAATGTGCCTATAATATAATATAATATATCTACTTTATGACACATCTACCTACTTTATGACACAATGACACACTTTATGACTTTTTACATATATAATACACTTTTATGACTCTTGAGCCCAACTACTATACACTTTACTATTTGCTTTTTTTTTTGTCGTCCAAATGTATCTCTTTCTCTCCTCTTCTTATCTCTTTGTCTTCCCCTTTATGACTTTCTTTGCACACGTGTCTATTTTACTTTTTTGTCTTCTTCTTCTTATCTTCTTCCGTCTCTATCTTATTAGATCATTCTAGCTGTACGTCTGGAATTATACTATCTTCTCCGTTACATTTTGAACATATGTGGTCAGGGTATTTGTGACCAATTAGCTTGCAATATCTGGTTAATAACTCTGCCGAAATAAATCCTACTTTTAGTGCTCGTGTCGTAGGTCGTTCTTCTGGCTTAAGTAATGATAAAATCCATCTTTCGACTTCATCCATATCTGCTTTTCTTAGCTCCCTTGAATTGGAATAAATCATTAACTGATCTCTTGCATAGTAGCTCCATATAGCGTTTCTGTTTAAATAATTATTTGCTAGCTCTTGTATAATGGTTGATATACCAATTATTCTCTTATTGACATAAAAACTGGGCATCTCGCTTTTTTGTATCTTTGGTTGATGTTCGATATCTTCCGGTATTATCATATCTTTTGTTAGTCCTATCTTTACCACTTGCATCGGAGGTTTTATTTCCTCGTATAATATATCTGCTGTTGCCGTATAAAATTTTACATAGAATAAATTTCCCTTAGTAACTCTCTTATATGTAATAAATGCTTTATGTTGTTCCGATATTCCACTTAGTTCCTCTCCGTCATATGTGTATATTGTATTTAATAGTCCATAGTTGTAACATGTCCTTACTAAGTTGGCGTTAGTTTTCGGTTGTGCAATCAATTTATTATAACCTTATAATTTTTGGGTTAAATAATCCTGGTTGGGTTCTTGGGTTGTAGTAGATCTGGGGTTAAGATTTAAAAATGTTTGGATTTTGTATATATTTTCTATGTAGGTTCGCGTAATATGGTTGTATGTTCTTTTGTCATGGTGTATGCTATCCGCATATGTAGAAGTTTGTGGTTCTATAGTCAATATGTTTTTTGGTGTTAGCCTTGGGGTAAATGGTTTTTCGAATAAATGGTTTACGTTTGAGTTCTTATGTTTTTCACTAACTTGTTGGTTGTACCTACAGAACTGTATTTAAACAAATGTTATGGGTTTGTAGGTATTTCCCAACGTCACGTTTTAGCTCTGGATTTTTTCTGTCTTCCGATCGACATAGCTCCGCATTTTTACAGTCATGCTGCTGACTTATACTAGCTTTAGACTTTAGATTATCTTCATTAGTCTTTAGCTTTTGTATCTCGTTGTCCATACTATCCACTTTTGTACAAAGTGTAGTAATAGCTTTGAGTATCTTTTCAATTGTATTTTCTTCCTTTGTCTCAGTTTGAGTTGCTTTGTAGTGATAGGTAATCTGCATTAACATTCTTATCAATTTTTATTACTTCAATTGTAAATGTAAAATTTAATATATTTAATACCAATCTTCTTATTTCTTTTGTTGTTACCGAATCTTGTATTTTTCTTGTTAGCCACCATTTTACTTGTGTATTATCTGTTCTTATAATGAATTTGTTATATACAATATATGGTTCAAATGATAATAAACACTTATATACTGAATATAATTCTTTTCTATTTATTTCTCATTTTATTTCTGTATTATTAAATGTTCCTGAATAATACCTACAATGATGTTCTATCGTATTGCCATCATACCTGTATTTTAATATTCCTCCATAACTTCACTCGCATCTGATTCTATTATATAAGTAATTTTTTTGTTTTCATTTGGAAAGTATAGTTTAGGTAAGTTTTTACATAATAATTTTACCTTTTGTATTTGTATTTGGTCTTTTTTATCAAACTGATATTCTATATCTTTCTTTAATTTTTGTTGTAATGGTTTTAAATTCTTTGCTAATTTTGATATGTATTCTCTTACTTGATTTAATAGTCCTAAGAATGATTGTAATTTCTTTTTTGTGTCTAGTTGTTCATTTGAGTTAATTATTTTTTGTATTATATGCGTTTGCATTTTTATTCCATTTTTATCTATTTGTATTTCTAGGAATTCTATTTGGCTTTTCATTATGTTTGCTTTCCTTTTACTTAGGCTTATGCCTGAATATTCTATAATATATATGAATTTTTCTAATAATCTTATGTGTTCATCTTGGGTTTTAGAATATAGTAATATATCATCAATATATACTACACAATTTTCTAATTGTTTAAAATAGTTATCCATAAAGTGTTGATATCTACCTGGGGTATTTTTATATCCAAATGGTAATACATTCCATTCATAAAATCTTTGTGATACTGTAAATGCTGTATGTTTTTTAGATTCTTCTTCTAATTTTAAGTGGTAAAATCCTGATTTGCAGTCAAATTTACTAAAGTAATTATATCCTTGTATTTGTCTTATTTTTAATATTTTATTTGGTATTGGGTAATTATATGTTTTAGTTTTTGCATTTAAATTTCTATAATCAATAACCATTCTACTTTTTCCTCTTTTCTGTTCACTATGTTTATTTACTATAAATGGTGGGCTTGTATGCTTGCTATTGCTTTCTTGTATGTATCCTTTTTCTAGTAATTCAGTTATATGTATCTTAAATTCTGTTAAATCATTAAAATTATATTTTAATGGTTTTTGGGTTATTATACTATTATTATCAATTAGCTCAATTTTTATTTTTGTTTTATGTTTTTCTCATCCTTGTAAAGGATCTTCACTATATAATAATTCTAACTTATGTTGGATTATTTTTACTTTATCTATAGAGAATATAATTAATTCTATTTTGGGGTTTTCTTCTTTTATATTTTCTAATTTTTGTGTAATTTTTTCACTTCCTTTTATCCATTCTGTTGTTTTTTGTTTTTTGTTATTTACTCTTTTTGCTCCTATTTTTTGTTTACACGGTGTTGTGAACCACCAGTGCGTTTTTCCTATTATATGTGGGTATAATTTTTCTAAAAATGGCATTCCTAATAGCATATCTTTTGTAGTCAATTCAAAGTTATATATTTCTTCTATAGTTAATATCTTATCGCATATTTGTATTTTTATATTTTTTGCCTTATATGTGATCATGCTTCCTTCATTATTAAATCCTGTTACTACTATCGGTGTTTTTAATTTTTCCCACTTATTTTCTGGTAAACAATTGTATTTACATATATTAGCTTCTGCTCCTGTGTCTATCATTGGTGTATAATATCTGTTGTAATATTCTTCTATTATTATCTTTGCAAGTATATATATTTTCATATTTTTATCATACTAAATTTCTTTTTATTATTACTCTTTTATTTTCATAATTTATTGTCAACTGTTTGTCTTCTAGATTATATGGTTTTACTTGTTCTAGCCATTTTATTCCTAAAGTGATATTTTCATTTCCTTGATATACTTTAAACTTTATTATTATTGGTATTCCTCCAATGATTATTTCCTTTTCCGTAGTTTCTTCGGTATACATTAATGCTTTTGGTAGTTCGGGGCATAATTGTTCAGTAGTTATTATTTCATCTTTTGTCACTAATTCTCTTGTAATATAGTTTTCTTCTAGTCCTGTGTTTATTAATATTAAATATTTCCGTTGTTCCATTACTCCCGTTATGTAGTAATGATGTGGTTTTATTTCTTCTTCCATTGATTTTTGTGGAGTTTTATCTATTCTTCTTGAGGTACTCATTTTTGATGATATTTGGGGTATTTCATTGTTTATTCTTTTTGATATACTTAGTCTTTCTTTTATTATTTCTAAATCTTCTTCTATATCGATTTTATTATAACTATAATCATTTTTATCTATGATTGTAACTATCCTTTCAAAGGGATCTTCTATTTTTATTTTATCTATTTTATTTTTTGCTATTATTTTATGTTTCGTTGTTAGAACATATAAGTTTTTACATTTAGCTGTAAATATTTTACTTCCTGGGGCTAGTTCTATCCCTGACATTCTCCAATATAATACTAGTGATTTGTCTATATTTCTGTTATTTATTGCTACTGAGTAGTTAGCACTTATTATAAATTTAAATTTTTGGTATATGAGGTTACCTTTTACTGCACTCATTATACTTTTTTCTATAGGTTGTATGATCCTATCATCTGCAAAGTATATTTCTATGAGTGTATCTATTCCTTCTCTAAAACATGCTTTTATTAATATTTCCATTCTTCCTAAATGTACATATTTAATTGGATTTTTAGCCTTAATATCTTGTATTTCTTTATTTATTATTCGTTCGTTTATTATTGGTATTTTAGCCTTTCCTTTGGTGTATTTGCAATCTATGATATGTTCTCTTTGACTTACTACATAATATTCGTCTTTTTGTCGTTTAAACTAGTTTCTTATTGTTGGTATTTAAAATATTTTTGCTACGCTTAGGTCTAATTCTTTTCCTTTTATTTGTTCAAATATATTATTATCAAATATTATTTTTTGTTCTGAAGATTCTTCATTTTGGTATTATTCTTTAGTTATTATTTGTATATCTGTTTCAGTCATTTGTTATATTATAGAATTCATTGTCTGATTCTATTTCTGTATCATTATCTATTTCATTTTCTGATATTTCATATATGCTATCTTCACTTTCTAATTCATAATCTATATATTCTATCGGTGTATATTTTTCATCGTTTATTATTATTTCTAATATTTGTTTTTTCTTTGGACTTTTAGGTAATTTACAATCTCTAGCTATGTGTCCTAATTTTCTACAATTATAACAAGTACATTTCGTTAGTTTTCCTTTTGGTCTATATGGTCTTTTGGTTTTGTAGTTTTTTACATAGTATCTTCTTCTTGGTTTTTTATATTTATATTTTGATCTATATTTTTTATTATATTTCTATCTATTTTTATAATACCTATTCGTATAACCAAATTGAGGTGTTGTTTTATTTTTGCAACATGCGAAGTTTTTTACTAATATTTTTTCCATTTTTATTTCTTCTTTATGTTTTTCACATAGTTCCATAAACCATCGTTGTAAGAATTTCATTCTAGCTCCTAAGGTATCTGTTAATTCTGCTTCATTCCAACTTTTTATTATTTTTGAATTAAAAGGTTCTGGTAATTTTGTAAAATATAATTTTCTTATTTCTTTACTTTCTTCTGTGCTATATTTTCCTTTATAATAGTATTCTCTAAATGCACATATATATTCATCTATGTAACACATATTATATATTGCTAATTTTGTCATTAGATTCCGATTTATGATATTTTGTTTATTTTGTTCTTTCACTTCTTTTGTCATACTACTAAATTCATTTCTTATAGCTAATTCATATTTATATAATATTTTCATAGTTGTAGTAGCTAATTCGCCATTAGATTTTTTATTACTTCTTAGAGTTTGTAAACTTTCATCTGATAAATTTTTTAGCCATAATTTTACTGTTCCTATAAGCGTTGTTTCTATATATCCTGGTGTCTCTGTTATTACTATTTTGTTATCTATTAATTGTTTTGATATATATCTTATCCATAATGAGATTGTTTTATTTATATCTGCTACACAGTCTAAATCTAAAAAATCATGTCGTTCAGGTATTGGTTTAGGTGTCCATTTTTTATTTAATCTTTTATCCCATATAGTTTTTTCTCTATCATATTGTTCATAGTTTTTATTATAATATTTTGGATTTAAATTTTTTGGATTATTTACTCCTGATGTGCTAGGTTTTTCATCTATGTCTACGTCTCCTGTATTTATTTCTAAATCCTTTGTATTATCTATGTTTGCTAAAAGTTCCGTATATGTTTCGCTTGTTTCGAATGTTGTTCTAGATCATCGTCGTTTATTTCATCAATTCTTATTTCGAGTAGATTATCTTGGTTATTTTCTTGTTTTTCTTCTAAAACATCTTCTAGTTGCAATTTTTCTTTAAATTTAATTATCTCACTTGTTAATTTTGTTTTTTGTTCTTTTTCTTTTTGTTTAATTTCATACATTTCTTTTAATATTGCCAGCTCTTTTTCTAGTTCTATTATTTTGGTATTTTTTACTTCTTCTAATTGTTGATATCCTTTTTTGCTTGTTGTTTTATTCTTGCAATTTCCGTTTTCTTATCTATTTCTTCATTTTCTTTTGTTATTCTTATCATAGCAGTTAAAATATCTTCTAGTTTTACCATTTTTTTTCTAACATTAAACTTATATTGTCACCTATTTTCTTGTATCTTCTTCCTAGATTAGAAAAAATTATCTTTATTTTTAATCCGTCATAGTTTTCATATGTTTTTTCATCTATTGCGTATTCTTCCTTATTCATTTATAGATTGTGTTGAAGTTTATATTCTAAATTTTTTATTTGTATTTCTAGATATAAAATAGTTTTTCTCTGTGCTATTATAGATTTTTTGCAAATTCCTGCGAATATGTTATTATTAAGTCTATTTTGCCTATGTTCTAATTCTTGCCTTTTCGCTATAATTATTTCAGTAAGTTTTTCTTTATATTCATTATTCTTGCTATTCATTGTATCTTTAATTATTGAATATATTTATAATCTATTTTAGATATATTATCTATTAATTGATCTAATTTTTTGTTATCAGTTTTTGTGATATTAAGTTGTTTATATTCCGAATATAATTTATTTAATTTTCTTCTTATTTTTCTTAACTTTCTACTTGTACGTTTCTTCTTATATTTCTCGACATCCATAGCTCTGTCACCACAAGGTGATTCACCCATAACTTGCCCATAAGGCCACAATCCTCAATTCATCCATATACTAACAATTCATCATAAATAGATATAGAAAACCATATAATTCAACAATACAATCCGATCTAAACACAATTTCATCAACATTAAATCATAGGCATTAAACCCACTTCATAAGCAAATTCTAGGCTTTTAATGTAAACATGGGTTCTTGAAGAAGTTTCATATAAAATCATCTTAAAATCATAAATAGAACTTCAATTCACCAATATATTGACTTTGAAAACATTTTACCCATGAACCCATACCTAGAATAGAAAATAGAAGTTTTGTTCTTTGAAGACTTTTGAAACCCTTTTTAATGGACTCCTTGATAATCAAGGATCAAGGGTCACCATACCTTTGTTAAGATTCCCCAAGAAATTTGATGAAGAAACCACCTTCAATCCAAGCCCTAGCTCCAAGTTCTTGACCTTCTTAAATGGAGGATTGTAGAGAGAGAAATATTTGAGAGGTGGTGGGTTTCTTTTAAATTCTAATTGGAGTGACTTAAATGGAAGAATTTTGGTCTAAAAGGGTTTTATAATTGCTAGGAAAGGTAAAGAATAATAGGGACTCAACTTAGGAAAAGAATTAAGGACCCACAAAGTTAAACTTAAAAGTTTTCACTAAACCCATCTAAGCTCGTCCTTTTTGACAGTGCTTCACTATTTTGGGCATAACCTTTTACACTCCCTCTTCTCACGGGGAAAATACCTACCAAGGAAAACTTCCTTCAACTCCTCCCATTCTATAGGAACCGCTCCCACCGGCCTATTAGCCTTCCATTGAGTGAACCAAATTTGGGCAACATCTTTCAATTGATAGGAGGCAAGCTCCGCCTTTTCTTTTGAAATCACCCCCATAGCACTCACTACCTTATACATTTCATCCAAAAATTCTTGGGGATCCTCTCCCACCTTAGAACCTAGAAACACCGGAGGATTCATCCTCACAAAGTCTCTCAACTTAGAAGCCATAGTACCCTCATTAGCATTCACCTTAGGCCCCATATCTCTAGTCGCTTGAGCCGCCAGCTCGGGTCAAGATTAAGAAAGCCGACCTAATCTCTTCATTGGTCATATCCGGAACTCCTATCGGAACTTGGACGTCTTGAGGACCTTGGGGAGGAACTTCCTCATTCACATCCTCTTCTCCTACTCTCCTTGCGGGTCTCCCTCTTGTATTCATATCTTATAAACACAAGAGAAGGATTAGGATAAGAACACTTATAGAACCACACTCTAAGGCACGACTTTAAGAATATGAAAGAAGTGTAACTTCTAACGTCCTATAGCCTCTCGCTCTTAGATGTGTCGCGACTCACACCGATGAACAAGACTCTACTAGACGTGGCTTGTGAGACTTTGATCATAAAAACCATTTCCAAAATCTTGTTCTCTGATACCATGTTTGTCACGACCCGGGAGCACCCCCAAGTCGTAACAAGGCGTACTCAACCCCGAAGGGGTCTTACACAAGCAACATAGTCATTCATTACATTCAATAATGATAATAGTGCGGAATTTAAAACTTATTTAGATCCACACATTCAAACTTCATTAAAACAACTTTAAAAACACATAGCGGAAGTCTAAGTCTCACATGGCCATCTTAGACACAATCACAAAACATAAGTAGGGACACAACCCATTACAATCGAAACAATAACTAAAAGTGTCTATTACATGAACAAAAGAACTTAAAAGTCTTATCCTCGAATCCATGAGGACATACCAAGTCTTGGAGGAAAGCAATCCAACACTTCAAACTAGCTAGGAGGGATCACTTGCCGGAACCTACACTTGTAGTAAAAAATATGAAGAATATGGGTTAGTACACAAAATGTACTAACTATGATGACCGTGCAAAACATGCTTTAAAAGGGACATTTTGGCTATAAACCATGCATTTTGCCACTTTTAGAAATATCATGAACAGTTGAATAGGAGACATACAAGACAAGCATAAACATCAAGTAAGTCATAATATCACACTTTAACGATATCAACATGAAAACCTTTACCTTTACCTTGGACCTTCACCTCAAGCAACCCTTATGCTATACCTTGTGCAATGTATGGATAGCGTCCCATACCACCATCCATACTATGGCACCACATTTAGGTCACCTAAAGTAAACTCATCCTTCCTTTCCTTCACCTTTGCACAATATTCATACATAAGAGGTATATCATTAATTAAGACATGACAAGGGAAAATAACTCATAATATAACCCAAGTATAGCATGCACCTCATATTAAGCATTTGAGAGCCAACATTCTTTAATAACCTCATTTAGGGAATATTTATGTCACAGACATAAGGATTTTATAGAAACTCACTATGATCCTCTCCAAGCCTACTCGTTTAATGTATAGGTAGCATCCCATACTACTACCTACACTTTGTAGAAAATATCAAGAAACCATAATGAAATCTCACATGATGGGAAGTAAGCATTTAACCGACATAGACCATGAGAGCTTGTCATGGAATCCGGTGTCATAAGTCACCACACCGTAAAGAGGTGGTCTACTTGCCTAAGGAAGACCGGTATATATAGCTTAATGGATCCACTAGATACCTATGCGGGCACATAGTTTATGGGATAAGGTATACGGTCATTGAAACTCATGCCTAACTATTGGGGAAGTTTCCATCTAACCAAATCCTCTCGGTGCTTAGCCTACATTCCCATAGAATAGTTCGTTACCTTGACATTATCACATATGAGAGGTGCCATTGGCCTACCAACTCCAAATTACATTCATTAACACGTGAAAGGGTTATTTAAGCCTACCGTTTCAAGGTTCATTTAGGAAAGCTCATTAACTCCTCTTGAAAGGGTGCGATGGGCCTACCGGTTCAAGTCTCATCATTAACCTTCATGGAAAGGTGCCATAGGCCTACCGATTCCAAGGTTCATTACGATCATTAATGAAAGAATGCCATAAGCCTACCCATACCAAGGTTCATTATTATCATGAGTGGAAGGGTGCTACTAGCCTACCGATCCGAGGATTCAACAACCAACAATATAAACATTTAAACAAGAAAAGGATGCACAAGCTCTACCAATTCGAGACATGCAATACATTGGAGAATCCTTCATATTCTATCATCAACATTCATGAGTGTCAAATTGAGAAAAAGCCTTTCAATAATAACACATTTACGTTCATAACACGTTCATATTAGCTCCATTGAATGTCCATTCATAAAATGTCATGTAACACTTTAATTTCTCATACTATGCCTTCAAGGCCATGGTCACAATGTACAAAATAAGTAAACATCTCCACCTTTCAAGTGGATTATCATCAAGAACAATTCTACTAATAATATGAGATTAAGTCAACTTACCATCCTCCAAAGCCATAATCACCATTACACAATTCCCAACAATTCTTTCACCACAAGGTGATTCACCCTTAACTTGCCCATAAGGCCAAAATCCTCAATTCATCCATAAACCAACAATTCATCATAAATAGGTATAGAAAACCATATAAATCAACAATACAATCCAATCTATAAACACCTCCACCTTTCAAGTGGATCAACATCAAGAACAATTCTACTTATAATATGAGATTCAGTCAACTTACCATCCTCCAAAGCCATAATCACCATTACTCAATTCCCAACAATTCTATCACCACAAGGTGATTCACCCATAACTTGCCCATAAGGCCACAATCCTCAATTCATCCATATACCAACAATTCATCATAAATAGATATAGAAAACCATATAAATCAAAAATACAATCCGATCTAAACACAATTTCATCAACATTAAATCATAGGCATTAAACCCACTTCATAAGCAAATTCTAGGCTTTTAATGAAAACATGGGTTCTTAAAGAAGTTTCATATAAAATCATCTTAAAATCATAAATAGAACTTCAATTCACCAATATAATGACTTTCAAAACATTTTACCCATGAACCCATACCTAGAATAGAAAATAGAAGTTTTGTTCTTTGAAGACTTTTGAAACCCTTTTTAATGGACTCCTTGATAATCAAGGATCAAGGGTCACCATACCTTTGTTAAGATTCCCCAAGAAGTTTGATTAAGAAACCACCTTCAATCCAAGCCCTAGCTCCAAGTTCTTGACCTTCTTAAATGGAGGATTGTAGAGAGAGAAATATTTTAGAGGAGGTGGGTTTCTTTTAAATTCTAATTGGAGTGACTTAAATGGAAGAATTTTGGTCTAAAAGGGTTTTATATTTGCTAGGAAAGGTAAAGAATAATAGGGACTCAACTTAGGAAAAGAATTAAGGACCCACAAAGTTAAACTTAAAAGTTTTCACTAAACCCGTCTAAGCTCGTCCTTTTTGACAGTGCTTCACTATTTTGGGCATAACCTTTTACTCCGAGATCAGAAAAGGGCAAACTCGGTGGCGTTGGAAAGAGGACTCAGATACCTTTAATTGGATATGTAATGGTCCACCTAATTCGTTTTGAGCTAAAAGATATCATTATTTGAAGTTGACCCTAAAAGTTGTAACTTTAAAAATCTGCCCTTTGCCCGTCTATTCCAGTGGGATTACTCAAAGGCTGGTCAACTGGGCGACCATAGGGGCATAAGGGCGACTCGCCAACCCCTTAGGCGATCTAGCAACCCCATCGCCAAACAGTCCTTCCAAGGACAAGGCTTCTTTCACCCTAACTCGCTAGCTTAGGCCCTTGCTTGCACCCTAGGATGCTACCTAGCTCCATTTAAGTTCTAAAACAGCATAAACATCAACCTAAGCTCCCACTAACCCAAACGTCAAGGCTTTAGTTCATTCTATCATTTTCCGAGTCGTTACAACTATGCAAGCTAGACATGGAATCCGGTGTCATAAAGACCCACACCGTAAAGAGGTGTTCCACTTGCCTAAGGTAGAACGATAACATTAGCTCGGATGAATCCTTAGCTTGGATGAAATCCACTGGCTAATATCCTATGTGGGCACATAGTTATGGGATAGGAAGATGTTCCTAGGAACTCTAACCTAAGATTGGGAGAGTTTCCATCTAACCATATCCACTCGATGCTTAGCCTACATTCTCATAGATTATTTCATTCACATTAAATTAGTGTATTAGGGAAGAATGCCATAAGCCTATCAACCCATAATACATCATTACCCAAGGAAGGAATGCTTTAAGCCTATTGATCCATGGTACATACAAGGATAGCTCTAGGGTCCCCATGACAAGAATGTTGTAAGCCTATCGAATCATGGTCTCTCATTACATGCTTATACTCATGAAAAGAATGCCACTAGCCTATCGATTCATGGTACATTGACTCATTAAGAAAGTAATTCGACTAGCCTATCGATTCTAGAATCTTTTTTACATTAGATCATTTATGAAAAGAATGCCTAAAGCCTATCAATTCATAGCCATCAAGTCAAGACACATTCATCACTCATATATGAAAAGAATACCATAGCCTATAGATTCATATTCATCAAGTCAAGACACATTCATTACCCAAGAAAGGATGCCTAAGCTTGCCAATCAAAGATATACAATATATCGAAGACAATACTTCACATTACATCATCATCATACGTGAGTGTCAAATTGATAAATAGACTTTCAATAATACCACATTTACCATCACACCATGATCACCTCAACTTCATTGAATTCACATTCATATACTTAGTAAGTAAACACCTCCACCTTTCAAGTGGATCAACATCTCTAGCACAATTCTACTTTAACAAGTAATTTAGTCAAAACTTGCCTTCAAGGCCATAACTCTCAAATCATCAACACACCAACAATTTACCATAATTAAGGCATAGATAATGATACAATTTAATAGCCCAGAGCAATTTAGACATATTTCAATTATATGCTTTCATAATCAACAAACCCACTTCATAAAGACACAATTTAGGAAATTGAGAGAAATCATTGGTTCATAGAATATTTTCATCATAAACCATCAATTAAAAATCAATACGATTAATATATGACATTTGAAACCACTTGAAATCGTTTGGATAAAGAACCTATGAGATTGAGTAAAACCCTTGGTTTTTCATGAACTTTGCAAACTTCTTTCAAATTGACTCTAGGGTGCAAACTAACCCTAGATGAAGGATCAAAATACCTTTACTAAGATTCCCCAAGAAATTTGATGAAGAAAGCCTTGAATCCAAACCCTAGCTTTCACTTCTTCTTCTTCCTTGAGTTAGAGAGAGAAATATTGAGAGAGGAAGAACTTTGGGGTTTTTATTTGGGTATTTTGAATAAAGGAGTAAATGAAGTGTTTTAAGACTTGAAACTATTTATATTTATGATATAAACCATTTAAAATCAACCCCACATAATAAAACATTAAACAAAAATTACTTAAAAACCCCTCACTTGGGCAGCCCCGTCAGGGACCAAGTCCACTTCTACGGACCGTGAAAGGGGACCACGGCCCGTGGTGGTGCCCATGGTCCTCTTGGGTAGTTTCTATTTTGCCTTGCCAAGCCCCAAGATGCTAAGGCATCTTCAGGGCCACTTCTACGGTCTGTGGTCAAGTCCACTGACCGTGGAGTGATCCATGAAGTTGGGTAGTAGCTTGGCCAAAGTTCCTTGCCTCCCATGCCACCAAGTGACCTTCACGGCCATTTATATGGACCGTGGTCAAGGCCACTGACAGTGAGGTGGTCCGTGGACTTGGGACAGTGCTTGGCCAAGGTTGGACAGCCTTGGCCTTTGGCTTAAGCCTTGCCCCTTTGGTTTGGTGCTTTCCCTTCCAACCCCTAACCAACATTAAAAAGGGTCTTTCCACTATGAAGTCTGTCACGTACCTTGACGTTGACTCACTAAACTCCATCAAACAAGGTTCGGAACAACATTACACAACATGAAACCTCAACACCAAGTTATTAGGCTCTAGTTTTACTAGTTCATTTTTAGGGTCGTTACATTATCCCCCACTTAGGAATATTCGTCCTCGAATGACACTTTAAATACATCAAGGGGTAAGGACTCAAGACTAGCAGCCCATAATCATGACACATCAATACACATGGAAAACATCATAGGAGGAAACATCAACTCCACATCAATAAGCTCAATGCATAAATAAGAAACTAGGAACTATATCTACAAACTCATTATGCACAAAACATTAACATTAACATTTAATAGGAGGAACTTCCTTCTCCCATTCACATCATGCTCATTACAACATCATAAGGCAATTTATGCAACTCTTTTCAAGAACACATTTAAGTATGTTCAACAAGTCAACTCATGAAGCATTTAAGTAGCTCATTATAGATGCATATCAATATGAGGAACACAATCATGAAAACTCATTTTCTCATATGAACATAAACTTCATTAAAACATGCATAACATTAGGAGACCATGGAAACTCATTTTCACAAAGGGCTCCAAAACATGATACAAGCTACTAGGAGCTCTTGGTCTCAAGCTTGAATAAGAATAGAAAGAAAGAGATAAGGACATCAACACTCACCACAACCTACTATTCAACATACCATCCCCCACTTAAGGGTAAACCCAACTAAGGATAACATGAACAACAACAAAAGGATCTCATCACAAAAAAAGGAACTATAACTTACTGGTACCCTCATTCGGATTATCTCCTTTGTTCCTGTTAGCTTCAAGAGCATAGAAACGGTTCTTCTTTGGAGCATTAAGATCCGGGCCAACATAAGAAGCTTTTTGGCCTCCCTTCCTCTAGCCGTAAGAATAGGACAATTCCTCGCTTGATGATCATTCTTTCCACAACCATAGCACCCACTAGTACCAGCTAGGCACTTTCCATGATGCCTCTTCCCACAAGTGGTGCAAAGTGGTTTAGAAGAGTGAAATCCACCACCTTTCTCCTCATTAGCCTTAGGAGTACTAGAAGAATCATGGTTAGGAGCTCTCTTCTTGAACCTAGGTTGACCTTGCTCTTCGGACCTATCCCTTTTCAACTCCCTACCCTTCCTCTTAAGTTTGGACTACTCAATAGATTGAACGTACACCATAAGTCTAGAAATGTCCATATCATTATGGAGCATCGCCGTATGACACTCTTCCTCAACTAGGTCAGATATACCCGTCACATACCTACTCATCTCATCCCTAGGGTTAGACACCAAGGATGGAACATACTTAGACAATAGAGTAAATTTCAAGAAGTACTCTTCCACACTCATGCTACCTTACTTAAGATTGATAAACTCAACAACCTCACACTCCCTCTTCTCACGGGGAAAGTACCTATCAAGGAAAGCTCCCTTAAACTCTTCCCATTCTATCGGGCACGCTTCTAAAGGCCTATTGCTTTTCCATTGAGTTAACCACACTTAGGCCACCTCTTTCAATTGATAGGAAGCCAACTCCGCTTTCTCCCTAGAAGATACCACCATAGCATTGACTATCTTAGATACTTCATCCAAGAATTCTTGGGGATCCTCTCCTACGCTAGAACCAAGAAATATTGGAGGATCCATCCTCACAATGTCTCTCAACCATGAGGCCATGGTATTCTCATTAGCATTCACCCTAGGCCCCACATCTCGATTAGCTTGAGCCATCCTGGCTTGAGCTACGGTTAGAAAATCTTCCCTAATATCTTCATTGGTCATGGCTGGGGGATCCACCAGAACTTGATTCTCTTGAGGCACTTGGTCACCTTGAAGACCTTGGGGAGGAACTCCCTCATTCCCTATCTCCTCTTCCATCCTTCTTGGGTTAGCCCTTGTATTCATATCCTATAAACACAAGAAAAGGGTTAGGAAAAGGACATCTGTAAAACTAAACTCTAAGGCACGACTTCAAGAATATGAAAAAAGTGTAACTTTCTAACGTCCTATTGCCTCTCGCTCATAGATGTGTCGCGACTCACACCGATGAACAAGACTCTACTAGACATGGCTTGTGAGACTTTGATCCTAAAGACCATTTCCAAAATCTTATGCTCTGATACCGTGTTTGTCACGACCCGAGAGCACCTCCTACTCGTAACACGACATACTCTATCCCGAAGGGGTCTTATACAAGCCTCATAGTCATTCATTACATTCAATAATGAAAATAACATGGAATTAAAAACTTTATATTTAAAATCGTATGATTCAAAACATTCAATACTCAAAGAAATCTTTCAAAAGACACAGTGGAAGACTAAGTCTCACATGGCCATCTTAGACAAAACTTTAACAAGATAGGGTCACGACCCTTTACAATTGAAGTCATTCCGACCTAAACAAATAAATCGAGCAAGAAGAGAACAGGGTAAAAATTTGAGACAAAATAAGCACGCAAGAGAAATTAGACCTTAAACAAATACCCAAAAAGAAAAGCCAAACAACCCATGAATTTAGCAAAAATGACTCATCACAGGACACAATATAGTGGAACGGTCATGGCATTGAACATGGCGAAAAACTAACTGCTACAACAACAAACAAAAAGAGTACGGAGCTGTGAGAGGAAAAAAACAAAAATAGGATGAAAAGAATAAACTCAACCTAAGAAAACAGAGATATAAAACGGTAAAAAAAAGCTTTTGTCAAGATCAAATCATAGAGAGAGATTATGGACATACATATATCATATCAAATGCTTCGCCAAATCGAAGACACTTAACATCGAACAACCACAACATAGAGGATTCCCAACACGAAAAATCAGAATACTAAAAGAGATAAGAGGTTGTTATTGAAGGAGAAGTATTACCTTCTTCTGGGCAGCGAACAGGGACGGGACAAGCTAAAATGAGCAGCAACTTTTTCCACACAAACACGAAACACAAACAGTGAACAACAGACTCGAGCAAAATCTCGACCACAACTAAAGTTAGAGGAAAGGCTGGCGACGAAATAGAATAGAGGAACTTCGACTGGAATCAACTATCCTTTCTGCTTTCTTAGTGTATTTAGTATGTATTTGTTATCGTTACGTTACTATTCTATTCTCTTTCTCAGTTAAAATTTCCCCACCCTTAATACTGAAAAGAAAAAGAATATTTATTGAAGGAGATTAGGGTTCACAATTAGGGGGAAAAGGGACGAAAATCCAGGTAAGAAAATGGGCCTCGCTTGAAATCCCCAATCCAATTCCTTTAAAAAAAACCAAAATTAAACTCAAAATCTAGTACGAAATCAGTACATTCCAACAGGAAATAGGAGAGGTGGACGCCTAGGATGAATTACATGTCCTTGCTACGCTACGTGGCGCGATCTCATAGCTGCAAGGACAAATCTCAGACTGTTGTAGCTGAATTTCCTACATAAGAACAGTACTCAGACGGAGGAAGGATATATTGGAATTTTCTTTCTATCTACTCGACGTCGTGAATTGCGAGTTGCTGCTGCTGTGGTCGTTTTATGCGTATTGCTGTTGGATTTCTTATCGTGTGATCAATGTGAAGACATTGGAGGAAAAATGTCATCTTGACGTTGTTGTCGTTTGACGTGTGAAGGAGAAAAATATGTGTATAGGGGTCTGAGGTTTGGTTGTACGCGCTGCTATCTGGGTATCTTTTGTGAAGGGAAAGGGAAGTGGGCCGGGTCAGGGTGTTAGGAGAATTGGGCTGCTGGAGGAAGGTGGAATTAGGAATAAGAAGAATTGAAATGGGTTGGGTCGGCTGGAAGTTATTGAATTGTGCTTGGAATTGGGAAGCTGAAGAAATGGCTAAGGAAATGTAATCAAACAAAGTCCAAATGAATTTCGAAATGTAACGAAATTGAGTTTAATTGGTGGATTTGGTCAACATTTAATCATGAGGAATTAACATGATTTAATTAATGAGCTTCTGAAACTTAACAAAATAAAATAAAATATTTAATTCGATTATAAACTAACCAATTTCAATAACTCAAAATTATAACTTTAAATTGTACTAGACTAAATTAGTAAAATATTTACTAAAACAAGGTAGAAATCTTTTTATATGGTTTTCAAATATTTATAAATTATAGTAATTATATATATAAAACTATATGAATTATATTTATCATTTAAAAAAACATTGGAATAAGTGACAAAACTATTTAACAAACTTACTTGAAAAATATTTGATTTTATAAAGCTAATTATTCTAAATCGTTAAAAATTAAGAAGCTTAAAAATCAATTATTATCGGGGAGGATCAAAATTGGGTGTCAACATCATTCACTCGGGAGCCACCAAGATGTATTGTGACTTTTGGGATGTTTATTGGTGGAATGGGATGAAGAAGGATATTGCAAAATTTATGGCTAAGTGTCCTAACTGTCAACAAATGAATGTTTAGTAGAAAAAGCAGGGAGATTTGTTCCAAGATATCACTATTCCTACTTGGAAGTGGGAAGATTTGAATATGGACTTTATTGTTGGTTTACCCCGCACGCAGCAGCAACATGACTCAATGTGGTTATAGTAGATTGTAAGTTTTGGAAATCTTTCCAAAAATGTCTTTGTACTCATGTGAATCTTAGTATGGCCTTTCATCCTCAAATCGATGGGCAAGTGGAGCGTACTATCCAAACTTTTGAAGATATGTTGAGAGCTTGTGTAATTGACTTCAAGGGTAATTGGGATAATCACTTGTTGTTGATTGATATTGCATATAATAATAGCTATCACTTATGTAGTGGTATGGCTCCATTTGACGCTCTATATGGTAGGTGGTTTAGATATCCTATAGGTTGGTTTAAAGTGGTTGAAGTTGCGTTGATAGGTCCTGAGTTGGTACATGAGGCTACGGAGAATTTCAACTTATTAGAGGAAGGTTGAAAATGGTCAAAGTTGGAAAAAGTCCTATGCCGATGTTAGAAGAAGTGACCTTGAGTTTAATGTGATTGACTGGGTTTATTTTAAAATTTCACCAATGAATGGTGTAATGATATTTGGAAAGAAATGGAAGCTTAGTCCCCATTATGTTGGCTCATATCAGATTTCCATGCATATTGGTAAAGTTTCTTATGAACTTGATTGCCTAATGTCTTGGCCCTGGTGCATCCAATTTTCCATGTATCATTGTTGAATAAATGTGTTGGCGAATAGATATATATAGTACCACTGAGTCTTCACGTCTTTCTTATGAAGAAGTTCTGGTTGAGATCTTAGACCAGCAAGTTTGGAAGTTGAGAAATAAAGAAACTGCTTCTCTAAAGGTTCTTTGGAGGAATCAGTTTGTTGAGGGTTCTACTTGGGAGGCTGAGGCCTACATGATCCCATTATCCCGATATCTTTCCTTTCGTTCCTTCTCTAGCTTGAGGTATTTATCCCTCATGGTTTACTCTTTTGGTGTCATGTGTCTTAGATATTCCCATGATTTCCTCATTTATGCATGTTTATGAAAACTTGATTTTTTAGAGAATGAAAAAGCTTGGTTGATTTGTCCATATTTATGTGAATTTGAGTATGAGGTGCATATAGACCTTATGAAATAATTTTTTGAACATGCTTTAGCTTGAAGTTGATGTTTCCTCCTCGGATATGTGCGGTTATGTGATTGCATTCTTGAATGTTCCCTTTGGTGAATCACTAATCGAGCTTCATCTCACCTTTTCTAGCTCTATGCGTTAGGTGTTTGAACCTTAGTCGGTGAGCTCGTTTGAGACTTCCTTTCATGTTCAACATAGCAATGAGTACCACATTGGTTTGCCTTTTGAGTCTTTAATTTTTCTCCTTTCACTGTCACTTTTAGTGATGATCACAAAGGTCGCCTTTCTCATTCAGCAAGTCACCTTTTCATTGGTAGTCTGCTGACCTATCTCGATAGACACAAGTGTTATGAACTATCATTTTATGCGAGGTCATGCTCACTAGGCAATCCTTCTTTCTTTTTTGCCAATCATCAATGTGTAGTTGGCACTCTTTTTGCATTTTGGTCATTCTTTCAAACATTCATCCTTGCCTTGTCCATTTGCCTTCGTAGATACAAATCATCAAAATAACATTAGCACATGACAAAGTTAGGTATTGAGGACACTAATTTTGAGCTAAACATACCTCAAATGAGTGCAAATTTACCACTTACCATTTAATACAAAAAGAAGGAACTCATCCTTATAAAAACACGATAGTAATTATGATGAAAACATTTTTAAAAAAAGTATGTGAAAGTGACAAGTGAAGAAATAAAGAGGATTCTATATAAAATGAGTGAAAAGTCAAAATTTGAGTTTTCAAATGAAAAAAATGAAAAGAACTTGAGAAGAGGGGAAGATGATTGCAACAATGCTTTGAAAAGGTGAAGTCACTAAACCAAATCAACCATACCTTAACCCTCACCCGTAAAAGACCCCTGAGATTTTGCATGAACTAGGTTGTGTGATAATTGGTAATATGGGCCAACCTAAGGGATGAAGCTTGCATGCATTTGGTTTTTGGAGATAGTGAGAGTTACATTGATAACTTATTTCCCTGTTAATTTGCTTTGTGAGAGCATTAAATCATTATTGATGTGATAGCACTTGAATAAATTTATGAAAACATGGTCTCGCATTAGGGAAAAAGCTAGAGTGAGCATGCGCTTGGGTTGAAACTTGCAAGTCATCATTTGATGATTTTTTTTTATCATGATTGAGTGCAGCATGTTGTTTAGAATAGTCTTGTAATGGCAGTTGCGCGTTAGCTCTCACTAAAAACTCTTGGAGAAACCCTTATTGAGCTAATTTTGTTATTGATTTACTTAAACACAAGCAAGAGTTAAAGTTGGGGGTGTTGATCAGTGGTTGATTTGCACTCATTTGATGCCTATTTAGCTTAACAATTAGTGTCCTTTATGTCTAAATTTGTCTTGTTATGATGATAATTTGATGATTTAGAGCTATGAATTCAAATAGACAAGGCAAGGATGAATGTTTGAAAGAATGGTCAAAAGTGTAAAAAGAAGTGCCAAATTTACATTGATGATCGCCATGCAAGAAAAAATGATCTCTTAATGAGCTTGAAGTCGCCCAAAGTTACAGTGCACAACACTTGTATTTATCGAGACAAGTCAGGGAACTCGAAAATAAAAGGGAGACTCACTGAATAAGGAAGGTGACCTAGCTAACCATCGCCGAAAAGGACATTGCAAACGTGAAGATTGAAGGCTTAAAAGGCGAATCAAGGTGGTACTTAGTGGTACGCCGAATGTGAAAGGTGGAATCGAACAATTCTTTCGAATGATGTTCAAACACCTGAAGCCTAGAGTAAGGGAAGGCATGCTAAAGCATGATCGGTGATTTGCCAACTAAACTCGGTGAGCCCGACTAACGTCTCCCAAAGGTTAGCATGTTGAGTTTTTGGGAAACAATCAATAACCCAAAGGAGAGATAAAAAGGGGACTTCGAGTACTCTTTTTGTGAGAGATTTGAATATTTTAGTTTTGAGAGTGAGAGAGAAACACTTTACTTTGTGAAGAACACGTCTAGCTTTTGGGGTTTTTGAATTTAGTTCTTGAAATTGACAAATTGAAGTTGAATCGAAAGTGGGTTTACTTGTAATTACTTAATTTAATCTTACTCATGGCTTCTTTCATGGAATGTATATTGTCTGTGCTTTTCGTGTTGCATAGCTAAAACCCCATAATCTAGGGCTGTAAATATGGAGTTTGGTGTTGATTTAATGTAATGTGTATTGTGTTATGCTCTTGTTTGTTGTTGTTCATACATGAATTTAGGCTAATTAGCATGGGGTTAACTTGTGGGTTAAGGTTGCACAATAATTCATACTTACGATGTCTGGTCGATGCTCAAAAGAAATTGATTGGAATGGGTAATTAGTCTAACATTACAAATTTAGGTTTGATGTCTTGAATTTTCTTTAAAATAGAGGCTATGGATCATATCTTTTTACCTTACTTTGTCATTGAAAAAGAAAGTAGAGTAAGGCATTGGGTTGTTTCGTATAGCAAATACATGAGATCGAAAGGAGATTCTATGCAAAGATGCTTTGAGATCGAAAGATGATAAGCGTCATTGAAGATGACCTAGCCTATTCGTGAATGTTCATCATTATAGAGCAGCATAAATATCCCTATGTGTTGATGAGTCCACAAATTGGACTCATTTAGGGCTTTATTTTGATAGAAACAGTGTCCTCAAATGTTTATTTTGTCTTAATATCTGATGAAAACTCTTAAGTTTCAGGTATTTGAAGTTTTAGTGGAAGCATGGACACTTAGGCGCAAAAAGGAACAAAAAGGCTGAAAAGAACTAAGAAGCTGACGCCTGAGCATCGCCAAACACACTTGGCGATTCGCCGAAGGGACGCACTCCGCCCTTTGTTCCAGTACGCGAAGCCCTGAAGTAGCAGGATAAAAAAGGCAATGAAAGGAGAAGTCGGCATTTCGCCGAATAATTCTGCGAAGCAGTACTATCTCACCCAATGACATAGAGCACGACCATGCTGAAGGCTAGTGCAAGACGGCGACGAACTACATCGAAGGGCGAATCACCGAGTTAATTGGCGATTCCAACTAAACTCGCTGAAAGATCCACCAACACTATTTTGTGAAGTCTATAAATACTAAACTTCTTGTTAATTTTATAGAGTCGAACATTTATTTTAATTTTCACAATAGAATAGTAATTTTTGGGATATTTTTTCTCAGGTTTGGATAGGGTTTTTAGGAGACTTGAAGAAAGAAGGATTTCATCTTCCCCAAGTTGGAAGTGGGTCTTCTCCATTCTTATTCCTTTTCTTAAATCAAGGTTTAATTCCTTATACCCATTTGATTTTAGTATCATTTTAGGAGTATTTCGTTATTTCTTGATGTGTGGCTAAAAACCCCATTCTTGGGGTGTGATTTAGCAAATATGTATTGATATTATTGTTGGGTCTTGCTTGCTGATAGGTTAGATGTATTTTAATAGTGATTTCACGTAGTGGTTGTGGTTTAATTTAATGGGTTTGTAGTAGCAAATACAAAACAACCCATGTGTTTTCGGCTTGCCCAAGAGGGAGGTTGCGAAACCAAGACCGCTAGACTAATGGCCTAAGGAGTGGGTTGACATGAAGTTCAGCCTGAGAGGGTAAGCCCCAGTCCCATATCCTAACACTCAGCTCGAGAAAGTTAGTGGGGATAAGGCGTAGGCTGGCCTTCATGCGGCAAATGGATGTTCGAGAGGAACTCATTTGAAACGGGGTAAGTTGCCTGAGAGGGAATTTATTTCCATCTAAAGCTTGGCCATGTCACTATTATCTTGAAAATTTCCTGTCGAAAGCATGTACCCAACGATTTATCTCAACTTGTATTGCGGTCACACCTCAAGAACTTGTCCCCATACTTGATTTTCTTGTTATTTTTGTTGTTTTTACTACTTGTGACAAAACCCCCATTTGATATTTGACACCTTTGTGTCACCCCTTTTAATTTACAATGTTTTTAATCGTTAATGTCTTTAGCTATGACTAGTTAGAACTTAATTTTATTCTTCTACTAATTCTCAAACCCACTCCCTTGGGACACGACCCCAACCATTGGTTGGGTTACTATATTATCGACGATCGTAGACACTCGTACCGTAGGTTAGTGTTGTTGGTCATGATAAGCATCGGTGACATCGATTTAAAATCCCCGCACCCCTAGATTGTTTGTAAACTCTTGAATTCTCTGAAATTTTAGTTTAATTGTGACAATTGATAACCAAATCTCTTTATTAAATTTGTAGAATCATCCACCCACTTGCTTTTACTATTACAAATGAATGAGTTTATAATCCAAATTTCTTTATAGAATTCTCTTCGATATACCATTGACTATGAGATTCGACCCCAACTCTTGGTTGCGTACTTTTATTGACTACGACTGTTGTCCCTTTTAATTCCTTTTAAGGATAGCCTTCATGAATCACAAGTCAAAAATTTATAAGCTTTCTTTCATGAATCCATCATCAAAATCAAGTAAAAAGCATGAGTCTATAGAAAATTATTTGGAAATCTTGTGGTTCATTCATTCATAAGAAGTTTGAATTTGAACAGTTAAATCAAAATCAAGACCAAAGGATATTGCATAAAACCCTAATCAAATTAGGGGAAAATGAATTGGAGACACTAAAATCTTTTGCCACCCAATGGATGAATGAAATTCATTGGTGAATTCCCACATACATTAGTAAACAATGAATAACAAAGCAAGAGAAAATAGGAAACTTGAAGCTTGAAAATCTAGATTTCTTTCTTAGAGAGGGAATTGGAGAGGAAAAACATGGATTGGAATTAGAGATTTGAGAGAATGAGAGGGTTTGGGTAGTTTTTGGAATTGAAAGGTAGTTATAAGACTTAGAAATAGGGTTAAACATCATAATATAGGTATTAAATGCATAAAAAAAGACCAAAATACCCTTATGAAATAACATCGGCTAACAACTGAGATTTCGACCTACGATCTGAAAGAACTTCTACAGGCAGTCCTGGTAAGTCATAGGGTCAACTACTAGGGCCAAAATCCTGGGTATTTCCTGCGAGTCAGTCCTACGAATCATTGTCTGGTCTACGGTATGTACACCTTCCCTGTAGCCATAAAGTGACCAAAAATACCCTAAGTCCAAACACCATTTCACAATTTCACACTATGACTCGTAAAAGATATCACGACCCATAGGTCTTCTGCATAGATCAATAGTCCATCAAATACACTAAGGGTGGAAGTATTCAATGAGGTGTTATCTGTGGCCACTCATTTACTCTAAGAACTATTTTGTCAATATGTACGTCACATATTAAAGACTTTACAGTTTTAGAAAATCTTATCCAGTGTCTACGAGACCCTCCTTATGACCCTTAGGAAGTTATACGACCCGTAGGTCAAACCGTAGAATCACATTCCTGCAAATTTTTCTGAACTTCTCAACCCAAACTCAATTTTGGTTTCTGAGGTATTACACTATCTCTTCCTTGGGGATATCCCTCCTTGAATGGGATTCAAATTTGAATGAATAGAGAAGGAGAAAAGCTAATAACCCAGCATGAATGAAAATCTCATCATAATGAATATAAACAAGGACAAATCACTCCAAGCTAAATCATAACATAAAAGTCATGTTTTTCATGAACATGTATGCATATGAAAGCATGAGAATGACTATGATATGAATTCGAAAGAAAGAATCAGGAGGAACTAATATCTCAAACTAGAATAGGAGCGGAGGGAAAGAGATGAGGATACTTGGACATCATGTCAGCTTTGGTCTCCCAAGAAGCACCCTTAACTAAGTGATTCATCCAAATAACTTTCACGGAAGAAACTTCTTCATTTGTCAACTTCCAAACTTGGCGGTCTAAAATCTCTATGAGAACCTCTTCATATGGAAGGATTCCTTTAACTCCTAAACATTCTAAATGAACAATAAAGGTCCGTCTCCAACATACTTTTTCAACAGAGAGACATGGAATACTAGATTACAGATGCTAAATCATTAGGTAACCTTAATTCATAAAAAAGTTTTCACATACATCTCAAAATATGATATGGGCCCATATATCGAGGACTAAACTTCCATTTCTTTCAAAATATCAGCGACTAATATTTGATAACGCTCATATTATTCTTCAAAAATAATCAAAAGAGTAAGTGGTTGTAGTTGATAAAATGACCCAACAAAGAGTTGGGTTTGAATCCTACAAGGATTGGTATGAGGTTAAGGATCCACTTAGTTAATTAATATGAAACTAATTTCAATATAGCAAACGAGGCAAATGAGTGGATGATTCCACCAAATTTAATTTGTCACGACCCAGAGGTACCCCTAGATGTAACATGGCGTATAGGACCTCGAGAGGGCCCATACAAGCCACATAGCATTCATAACATAAGAAATATAAAAATAAGAGTAAAACAATACTTCAAGTCCAATAGTTTTATTAAAGAAAACCGGAAGTCTAAAACACTTGTCTAAATACCTATCTAATACAATAGAATGAAATTGGGCCTAGCACATACATCATGTCAAAAACTGAAATACAATAAGGGAGCTAGGAACAATGAAAATCAGTCCTCAAAGCATAAGGACTCACCAAAGCCCGGGAACCCTGGAAGCCAATCAGTAGTCACAAAACTAAGAAACCTGACCATCGGAGCCTACATTTGGGGAAATGTAGGCAAGAGTATGTGTTAGTAAAAAACAATGTACGAAGTATGATATGCATAGAACATTTAAATCATGCTAAAAAGGACATTTCATGACATGCAATTGACCAATTTAAAACATGATATAAAAAGGGTTAGAAAACATAAGTCATAAAAACATGGTTAATGTAAGATAACATCATTTAGAACCTTTGAACTCATATGAGATACTTTTTAAAGTAACCTTAGTTCATTATTAATGTGGGAAGTAGACTTAACGGACATAGAGACTATGTGAGTTATAACACGATCCCCAGTGTCTCCCACACCAAAAAGGGTTGTCCTACTTTCCAAGGTAAGGACCATGAACTTCTAGCATAGGGGTTTCTACTAACTAATATTTATATAGAAAATAATCCTACAGGGGCACATAGGTAATGGATAAGGAGATTGCTTCTAGAAACCCAACCTCTACTAACAGGAGAGCTTCAATCTCAATATCATCTCGGTCCTAAGCATAAATCCCATGGAATAGTCATTTCTTACTTATTCTTATTATCCATGGAAGGACACGTCATCTTGCCCATCCAGGCTAAGTCATCATTCATGGAAAGGTATAACACAATGACCAATTCAAGCTAGGTCATCATTAGGATAGCTCTTAATCTTTGATTCAATTAGATGAGAAGAACATTCAACCTTAGAAACCTTTATTATGGGAGAAAACCTTTCACATAATGCTTTCATGTTTATATGAAAAATCCTTTCAAACACACAACAACAACATCATCAATAATACTTTACTCTCAAAGCATCCTTAAAACATTTGCGTAAAGTTCATAAGAACATGCATAATTCCTTAATTTACAAGGTTCAAAACCCACTATCAATCATCAACATTTAGAAAACATGGGTTAGGTATGGATTTAATCATAAATTCATGTAATTCCATTAGACATGCTTAATTTCATAAAACTCTTCCTTCATAATTAAAATCCCACATCATATGCTCATAACTTGGAAAACATGGGGATTACATAGGTTCATGGGGAAATCATCATAAAATCATAGTATTTCATCAATTCATGCATAAGAGATCATAATTCAATCATTTAAATCAATAATCAAGAGAACCCATGAGAATTGAAGAAAACCCTAACTTAATTATGGCTTTCTAACTTTGAAAATAGCGAAATTTGGGAACTCCATGAATGGAAGGAATCCATGAATGAAAACTATCATACCTTACTATGTAAGCCCACAATCGCTTGAGGAATGGAGACTTGGCCTTGATCCTAGCTTAAACCCCTTTCTTCTTATAGAACTTCTAGAGAGAGAAATATTTGACAGTTCTTCTTTTTGGTGAGTTTGAAGTGAATGAAGTGAATGGGTGAGTTTTGGGGTTAGAATCACTTAATAGGTGTCTTAGTGAAGGGTAAAATGACGTAGTATAGAGATAAAATGATTAGGAAAAGACCTAACTGCCCCTAAACTACCAACCAACCACCAACGTGCCAATGACGATGGACCATGGCGATGGGCCGTCATGCACTACTGTCGTTCGTGATTAGAAACAGAATTTTAGGCCCTTGAACCATGGGCCCCTAACAAGAGACCGTGGTCTGACTGGTGGTTTGTTAGTTAGGCCATGGTTTCAGGGTTTCTAGAGGATCTTGGGTGCCCAGTCCACGAACCATACCCACAGTCCATGGTTCCATCCATGGGTAGTGGTTTGCCTTCGTTGAGGCCACCTGAAATCCGTAAAACATGCCTTATTACCCTTTTTCAAATATGGGGTGTTACAATATCTCCCCCTTGGGACCATTCATCCTTGAATGAATTCAAGCTAGTACGGAAAGGGTAAGAGAGGAACTAACAACCCAATTAGCAATGAAACTTCATCTAAATGCATATAACCAAGGAGGAACTATAGACTCCAAGCTAGGACGTTATCAAAAAATATAAGAGGGGTGAAACTAAATCTAACAACCTATCATGCATGCAATACACATATCCGAGGAGGAAACATAAACTTCAAGCTAACATCAAAGGAGGAAACATCAACTGCAAGCTAAAACATACTCAAATACATACATCCAAGGAGGAAAAATCAACTCCAATTATGCTAAAGACATTCTCACAGCATCATATCAAGTAGTCTACATGCAATTCATATTCATGTGCACATAAATGTGTAGGAGTCAATCAAATAAACTCATTTTCTCCAAACTTGAACTTTTAATAAATCATGCATAGTAAGGAAATCATGGAAACATATAAGACACATGACTTCAAAAAAAAGAACAAACCATGAGGAACTCATTACCTCAAGCTAGAGTAGGAGTCGAAGGAAAGGGATGAGGATATCGGGAAATCATATCGGCCTCGGCCTCCCAAGTAGAACCCTTAATTATCTGATTCTTCCACAACACTTTCATGGGAGCTACTTCTTTATTTCTCAACTTCTTGACTTGACGGTCTAAAATCTCAACCAGAACCTCTTCATAAGAAAGATACTCCTTAACTCCCAAACCTTCTAAGGAAACTATGGGTGTTGGATCACCAACACATTTCTTCAACATAGAGACATGGAAAACTGGATGCACCGATGCAACCTCATTTGGAAAATGTATCTCAAAAGCAACTTTACCAACAGGTCTCATGATCTGGTATGTGCCTACTTATCCGGAACTAAGCTTCCCTTTCTTACCAAACCTCATCACACCCTTCATGGGTGAAATTTTAAAGTAAACCAAATAATGGACATCAAACATAAGATCTCTTCTTCTTATATCGACATATGAAGTTTGTCGACTTTGAGCCATTTTCAACCTTTCTCTAATAAGTCAAACTTTCTCTAATAAGTCAAACTTTCTCTATGGCCTCAAGTACCAACTCGGGACCTATTAGGGCAAATTCACCCACCTTAAACCAACCTATAAAAGATCGACACCTCCTATCATATAATGTCTCAAATGGAGCAATATCATTACTCGAGTGATAGCTATTGTTATAAGCAAACTCAATCAATGGCTAATGTTCATCATAATTATCCTTAAAATCAATCACATAAGGACTTAACATATCTTCCAAAGTTTGGATAGTACGCTCCACTTGCCTATCATTTTGGGGATGAAAGGTCGTACTAAGCTTTGCACGAGTACCAAAACCCTTTAGGAAAGACTTCAAAAATTGAGAAGTGAATTGGGTACCACGATAAAAAATAATGGACAAAGGCACTTCGTGAAACTTTACAATTTCTCTAAAGTAAACTTGGCATAGTTCTCTGCCGAATAGGAAATCTTGATGGGAAGAAAATGGGCCGTTTTTGTCATCCGATCTACTATGACCCAAATCGAGTCATGTTGTCATCGGGTAGGAATCTTCCCACTTCCCACTTCCAAGTAGGAATACTAATATCTTGGGATAAACCTCTCGGTTTAGGATGCTCAACTTTTACTTGTTTACAATTAGGACACTTAGTCACAAATTTCGCAATACCTTCTTCATCCCATTTTACAAATAGACTTCCCGCAAATCACGGTACATCTTGGTTGCTCCTGGGTGAATGGAATACCGTGAACTATGGGCTTCTGATAAGATTTGTTCCCTCATGTCATCGATATTTGGAACACATAAACGATCTTGATATCTAAGTACACAATCTCCTCCTTGGGAAAAAGCCTCAATAGATTTCTTAAGCATCGCTTCTTTTAATTCAACAAAAATTAGATCAAACCCTTGCTTGGGTTTCACATCCACCACTAAAGATGATTCTGAACTATTATGAACCATAACACCACCCTTTGTGGAGTATACTAACCGAACACCAAATCAGGCCAATCTGTGAACATCTCGAACTAACTATTTACTTTCTTCTTCTTTAGTATGAGCAACACTACCCATAAATAGTCGACTAAGCGAATCCGCCACAACATTAGCTTTGATGGGGTGATAGAGAACAGTCATCTCATAGTCTTTCAATAACTCAAGCCACCTTTTTGGGCAAATATTTAGATCTTTCTGATTAGACACATATTTCAAACTCTTGTGGTTGGTAAACACATCTGCATGAACACCATACAAATAATGCTTATAAATCTTTAAGGCAAAATTAACCGTCGCTAGTTCAAGGTCATGGGTAGGGTAATTCTTTTCATGAATCTTAATTTGTCTTTGAGGCATATGAAATAACATTCCCATTTTTCATAAGCACACACCGTAGCCCAATTCTCGAGGCATTACAATAATAAACAAAACCATTCAAAGTCAACACCAGAGTGAAAGTAGGTTTATCTTTCAACTCTTAGAAACTCTTCTTACATGTTTCAGACCACATAAACTTAGCCTTATTTTGAGTCATAGCCATTAAAGTAGAGGTAACAGAATCCCTCAAGAAACCTTTAATAGTAACTGGCTAAACCTAAGAAACTTCTAATATCTGAAGGGGTTAGAAGTCTCGGCCAACTCTTGACCACATACGTCTTCTTAGGATCTACCTCAATAACCTTACTTGAAATAATATGGCCAAGGAAATCTACGAACCTTAGCAAAAATTTACATTTGCTAAACTTCGCAAAGAGTTGTCGTTCCTTCAGAATTTGCAATACGATCCTCAAATGATCAATATGCTCATTTTCACTTCTTGAATATATCAACATATCAACAATGAACACAATCACAAATATGTCTAGGTATTATCTAAACACCATATTCATCAAATCCATAAAAGTCGTCGGAGGATTAGTCAACCCAAATGACATTAACAAAAACTCATAATGACCATACCGAGTTCGAAAAGATGTCTTCGAATATCATCTTCCTTAACCCTTAATTGGTGGGAACCCAAACTAAGGTCAATCTTGGAAAAGTAACTTGCTCCTTGAAGTTGGTTAAATAAATCATCTATCCTCGGAAGAAGATACTTATTCTTAATAGTCACCTTGTTCAACTGATGATAGTCAATAAACATATGAAGAGAAACATCTTTCATTCTAACAAACAAAACTGGAGCACACCATAGAGAGATACTCGGTCGGATGAAACCGTTATCCAATAAATCTTTCAATTATTCTTTCAACTCCTTAAGTTGTGCCAGAGCCATACGGTAAGGATGAATAGAAATAGGTTGCGTATTAGGGAGAACATTAATACCGAAGTCTATTTCCCTTTCGGGAGGAATACCAAGTAAATCATCTAGGAACACTTCCAGAAACTCATTAACAGCGGGGATCGACTCAAGAGTAGGGGTTTCAGAATCTACATCTCTCACCTTAAATAGATGGTAAATGAAACCCTTAGAAATCATCTTTCTAGCTTTAAGACAAGAGACAAACTGACCCTTAGGCATAGAATTTCCCCATTTCCACTATAGGGAAGCTCATTCGGGAACTGAAACTTGACTAGAGTTCTGCATTCTATAGAAGCGTAACATGAGTACATCCAATCCATACAAAAAATAACATCCAAATCTAGAATATCAAGCTCTGCCAAGTCAACAAGAGCAACTCTATGGGACAAGTAAATGGGATACTTTCTACAAACCCTCTTAGCCACAATAGAATCACCTATAGGAGTAGAGACAAAAAAAGGATCTAACAACACAACCGAAAGAACATCAAACCTTATATCCATATATGGTGTCACAAAAGAAAAAGTAGCACACGGATCCAGTAAAGCATACACATCAAGTTGGTAATATTTCAACATATCGGTAACCACATTGGGAGAACCCTCTTGTTCACCACAAGTCTGCAGTGTATAAAATCAGTTTTGCTTGGGAGCATTGGGACCCGAACCACTAGGAGGAGCTTACTTGCCCTCTCTTCCATTAGCCATAACCATTGAGAAATCCCTCATCTTATGACCAGTCTTAGAACAACTGAAAAAACCATCCGTGTCGGCTATGCACTTACCCTTATGCTTCTTTCCACACCAAGTACAAGTGGATATAGGCAATGAAGATCCACTACCATTCCCTCCTTGAGGCTTAGGGTTATACACCCTATCTTTGTTTAACTTAGGAGGAGCATTGGCGGAACCTTTACCAGAAAACCTTTGTCGAAACCTAAAACGACCATATCTATCGGACCTTGAATGAGAGAAATTAGCATTACTAGTTTTAGCCCTCTTTGTCTCCCTAAACTTTTCCTTATGTTTCTCCTCTTCGATTTGTTGAGCATGCACTATGAGACAAGAGATGTCCATCTCATTAATGAGCATGGTGGTACAACATTCTTTAACAACCATTTTTAAATACCCGAAATGAACTTACTCATCCTTGCCCTTGGATCGTTAACCATTGTTGGAGCATACTTATACAATTGTGTGAACTTCAATGCATATTCCTACACACTCATACCTCCTTGAAGAAGATAGATGAACTCAAGAACCTTTGCTTCCCTCATTTCAAGAGGAAAGAACCTATCAAGAAAAGCAGCCTTAAACTTCTCCCAATCAAGAGGACCCGCACCTTCCGATCTCCCTTCCTTCCATTGGTTGAATCAAGTTTGAGCAACACCTTTTAGTTGATAAGCTGACCACTCCGCCTTTTCCATTGGTGTCACATCCATGATCATAAAGACCTTGTAAACCTCATAAATGAACTCTTGACGATATTCCTCAACCTTAGACGCATGAAACTTCAGAGGATTATCCTAATGAAGTGCCTAACTCTAGATGCCACCGTACCAACATTTGAGATCATGGAAACCGCAACCTCCCTATTGGCTTGAGCCATCACAGCTTCAGCCAACACTTGAAAAGGATCGTTAAACTCTGCATTAGTCACTTGTTTGGCCAAAGGATCGACCAAAACTTAAGGAGCTTAGGGAGGAGCTTTTTGTTCCACATTCTCCCTCATATTCCTTCTAGCATAAGCTCTTCGAGTAGCCATATCCTGTAGACTATAGGATAAGGATTAGGAGGGATACATTATAGAGTTAAAGTCTATCACATGACTTTATAGTAATGAAAGGAGTGGAGTTTCCTAAACATCTTGTAGCCTCTCATTCATAAATGTGGTGTACTTCACACTCATGAACAAGACTCTACTTGACGTGGCTTATGAGACATCCTAGGACCATTCTAAACCTTGTGCTCTGATATCCAAGTTTGTCACGACCCATGGGTACCCCTAGATGTAACATGGTGTATAAGACCCCAAAAGGCCCCATACAAAAGAATAGCATTCATAACATAAGAAATAGAACAAAAAGTGTAAAAAAATAGTTCAAGTCCAATGGTTTTATCAAAGAAAAGCGGAATTCTAAGAAACACTTTTCTCAATAGCCATATGATACAATAAAATGAAATTAAGCCTAGCCAATACATTATGTCCAAAACTAAATACAATAAGGGATCTAGGAACTATGAAAATCTGTCCTCGAAACATGAGGACTCATCAAAGCTTTGGAACCCTCAAAATCCACCACTAGCCACGAAACTGAGAAAGCTGACTGTTAGACCATATATTTGGGGAAATGTAGGCAAGAGTATACGTTAGTACAAAACAATGTACCATGTAAGACAGCTATGCATAAAACATTTAAATCATGCTAAAAGAGGCATTTCATGACATGCAATTGACCAAACTAAAACATCATATAAAAAGGGTTAGAAAACACAAGTCATAAAAACATGGTCAATGTAAGCTAACATCATTTAGAACCTTTGAAAACATATGAGTTACTTCTTAAAGTAACCTTAGTTCTTTATTAATGTGGGAAGTAGCCTTAACCGACATAGGGACCATCTCACCTATAACATGATCCCCCGATATCTCCCATACCAAAAAGGGTTGTCCTACTTGCCAAGGTAAGGACCGTGAACTTCTAGCTTAGGTGGATCTACTAGATAATGTCTATCTAGAAAATAATCCTACGGGGGCACATAGGTATGGATAAGGAGATTGCTTCTAGAAACCCTACCTTTACTAACGGGAGAGCTTCAATCTCAATATCCTGTTGGTGCTAAGAATAAATCCCACGGAATAGTCATTTCTTACTTGTTCTTATTATCCATGGAATGGCACGTCATCTTGCCAATCAAAGCTAAGTCATCATCTATGGAAAGGTATCATACAACGACCAAACCAAGCTAGGTCATCATTAGGATATCTCTTAATCTTTAGTTCAATCTGGTGATAATTCCTTTCAACCTTAGAACCCTTTATTATGTGAGAAAACCTTTGACATCATGCTTTCATGTGTATATGAGAAATCCTTCCAACAACAAAACAAGAACATCATCATTGATACTTACTCTCAAATCATCCTTAAAACATTTGCATATATTTCATGATAACATGTATAATTCCATAATTTACCTTTCAAGGTTCAAAACCCACTTTCAATCATCTACATTCAGAAAAACATGGGTTATATATGGATTTCATCATAAATTAATGTAATTCTATTAATACATAATTCATTTCATAAAAATCTTCCTTCATAATAAAAATCCCACAGCATATACTCATAACTTGGAAAACATGGGGATTACATGGGTTCATGAGGAAATCATCTTACAATCATAGTATTTCATGAAATCATGTATAAGAGATCATAATTAAATCATTTAAATAAATAATCAAGAGAACTCATGACATTTGAAGAAATCCCTAACTCAATTGGGTATTATAATTTTGAAAATAGAGGAATTTGGGAACTCCATGAATGAAAGGAAGCAATGGACGAAAACTATCATACATCACTATCTAAGCTCACAATTGCTTGAGGAATGGAGACTTGACCTTGAGCCTAGCTTGAACCCCTTTTTTCTTTTTCAAGTTCTACATAGAGAAATATTTGAGAATTCTTCTTTTTGGTGAGTTTGAAGAGAATGAAGTGAATGGGTGAGTTTTGGGTTAGAATCAGTTATATAGGGGTCTTTGTGAAGGTTAAAATGACGTAGTTTAGAGATAACATAATTAGGAAAAGACCCAACTGCACCCTAGACTTAACTGCCAGCCCACCACTGATGGACCACTGACGACCAACCGGGTCAGGATGATGGGCCGTCCTGCACGACCGTCGTTCGTGGTCAAAAACTAAATTCTTGGTCCTTGAACTATGGCCCCCAACCAAGGACCGCGGTCTGAGCAACAGTCCGTTAGTTAGGCCATGGTTTCAGGGTTGCTAGAGGATCATGGGTGCCCAATCCACGGACCTTACCCATGGTCTGTGGTCCCATCCATGAACCATGGTTGGCTCTCGTGGCTAGTACCTGAAATCCCTAAAACTTGCCTTATTACCTTTTTTCGAATAAGATATGTTACATAATCATATGATTTCATGTTCACAAATTATAATCAATCTTTAAGAAAAAAAAATTCACAATTTAAGAAAACTCTAGGGGTGTGCGGATTGAACATTAATGTCACTATGGGATATAATTTCATTATTTAATAAAATTAAGTAATCATGGATATGCTGGGTCATCTTTAATAACATTAATCTTCTTTCGATCTAATAACAGTAGTTCATGGAATCTCCTCTCGTTTTCATTTATGTGACTTTCAATTCAACCCACTACCTTGAATTTAAAATTAGACGTAACTAACTTGCAATCATTAAACTAATTACCCACTCATAATGGTCTCTTTCGAGTGTTTATTTGAGATCTAATCTAAAATTAACTTGGTCATCTTATAAAATTAAGCATTTATGTGCTTAATAATTCATATATTAAGCACATGTAATAGTTCAAATTCATGATTAAAAGCTATAAAATTTAGCAATTATTTACCCACGAAGTTAAATCAATACCCAACCCCATAATCATACCCTTAGAGATTGAAGTTTTAACAAGTGATCACAAAGTGTAAAGAAGTTATATCCTGCATGAAAGCATCCATGAGTAACATGAAATTAAGCAATTAAAAGTTAACCCACTTTGGATTAAACTTTAGTTTATGAAATTGAAAATCAAAGTTTAAAAACCTCAAAGAAAAAGTGTTCTTAACAAAGTAAAAAAAACATATAACTCTAAAGTATTCAAGATTCTTCTCACAATTTTCTAATACTCGATTTCATCGTCCTTTTGACTATTTATTGATTCCCAAAATTTGGCCCAAAATTGTGTGTGACTCATTTGACAACGTTAATAAGGTTCACCAATCTCATTCGGTGAATCACCAATCATGCTTCAGGTGTTTGAACCTCGGTCGGCAATCTTCTTTGAATACTGCTTTCCCATTTGGTGAATCACTGATCACCACCTTTGTTCACTTTTTAAGCCTCCAATTTTTCACAAAGTACTATCAACTTTAGCAAAGTTCACCTTGTTTACCTTTTGCATTCAGCGGGTTGTCGTTTGTCTGTGTGTTCACTAACCTGCCTCAATTAATTCATTCAGTGCATTTTCAACTTAGTCAAGGTCTTACCCTTTGAGCGATGTGCGTTCATGTTAGGAGATTATTAATGTGGAGTTTACAATTCTTTTCATATTTTGGGCCATTTTTTCAAACATTAAGTCTTGCTTTGTCCTTTAACCTTCATAACTGCAATTCATCAAAATATCATTAGAATATGACCTAATTAGGCATTGAGGATACTAATTGTTGAGCTAAATTTGCTAAAAATGTATGTAAATCTACCAGTCATCAAGCTTCCTTTTCTTTTATACATACTGAATTTATGGCACAACTTTATTGTAGTGAAAAAAGAGAAGTTTTCTAAAAGCCCTATAGCCTCCATTACATAAATTTTGCGCACTTCACACTCATGAACAAGACTCTACTCAACGTGTCTTGTCAAACATCCTTAGACATATTCTGAAACCTAGCCTAATACCAAGTTTATCATGACTCAAAGTACACCCTAGACGTGATATGGCATATAGGACTTCGAGAGTTCCTACACAAGCTACTTGGCATAGATAAAACACAATATTATATAAAAATGTAGAATTTAAGTAGAGAGTCTCACATCATAGAAGAGTCTGACATAAAAGCGGAAGTCAAATCATAGTCTTGACAAGATAATCTAATACATATAAGGAGTGGTTGTGATGTAACCCATACACTACGTACAACATCTGAAAATGAAAGACATAGGAAAACTGTAGTCAAGGTAAGACGATCCTAGGAACTGAGGAATCACCAAGTCTTCAACGATTAATCAATCAACTAGCCACGAGCAGGAGGAGGAGTAGTGTCCGATCCTATATTATTAAACAATGTTCGCACAATTATGCATTAGTACATAATATGTACTAATTATGGAGATATACATAAAGACATGAAACATAAACATAAGATAATGTTAGAACATGATATTAATTACCAAGCTAAATCATAGTTAAAGCCTTTAAAAGAACCATAAGTCATAAACATGGTGAGTGCATCTTGAAACATAATAAAGTTTTATAAAACATTTAAACTTAGTTCATTTTATGGGATATTTACCTTTAACAGACATAGACCATGTGAGCTATACGTAGAATCTGGTGTAAGGACCATAAACTTCTAGCTAAGGTGGAACAACGAGCTATGCCATTTAACAAAAATCGTATAAGGCAACATAGTTAGGGCTGAGGAGATTTCTACTAGAGACTCGACCTCTACTAACGGGAGAGCCTCCATCTCAAGGTCTCTCAGTGCTAAGTAAAATCCCAATGAAGTTAGTCATAAACATATTCATCCTATCTTATTTGTAAAAGTACATTTAAGTTACCAATAAAATGTTAAATCATCATATAGTAGCTTCTTAAATGATGAATCATGCATGTGTGAGAAAACCTTTTACCAATCATGATTTCTTAATATGTGAGAAAACCTTTCACAATTTTATTGATGCTTATCTTAAAAGCAACATTAGATCATAAACATATTTTATCATAAAGAATGCATAACTTTAAAATATCATATTCATAACTTCATAGGTTCATATCTTCATAAATTCATAGTCAAAATCACGAATAAACCATGGATGCATACGAACATAATTGAAAAGTATGTAGTTGGATCTAAACATTTACAGGAAGATTCAAAGAAGGGCCTAGCTATTGGAATAATGGTATCCAATGCTATTTGAGCCCTTGTTGAATTGAAAAATTAACTCAAAATCAAATAAGACCCATGGAGATTTGATGAACCCTAATCAAATTAGGTGAAACTAAATTTGGAATACTAAGATCTTTTGGGACCCAATTAATGAATGTAATCCCTTGGTGAATTTTCACATACCTTGATAAATATGCCAAAAGCAATTGAATAAAAAGGACTTGAAGCTTGACACCCTAGCTTTCTTCCTTGAGCTTGAGAGATAATTGTAGATAATGGAATTGGATAGGAGTTGGGGATTTGAGGGGATGAGAGGTGTTGGTAGTTTTAGGAGTTGAAAGGTAATTATAGGACTTAGAATTAGGATCAAAATGACATAGTATAGGTATTAGATGCATAGGAAAATAATCAAATACCCTTAATAAGTAACTGTTGGAAGTGACCTACGGTTAGGACCTACGGTCAGTATTAGTCATCTGTTGAACCAACTTTAGAGACCCAAACTTCATTAAATTCCATTGAGACCTTTCTATGATCTATAAACCTCTCCGTGGAACCCAAGTTCAAGTATAAAATTTCATAAAGTCAGAACTGCTTTTACGAAATCTTCCTACGGCCCGTCAAACTTAATATAACCAATCCTTTTCATTCGTAGGTCAAACTTTAGAAACTTGATTTTTCCCACAGTTCATATCAACTTCTAAGAGTCACCGTTAAAACTGAACTTTCCCTTTTTAATGCAACTTTCTAATTTTTGAGGTGTTACAAAAGGTATTCAAGTATTATCAGGTTGCATCTCGGTAACATATATGTAGTATGTTAGAGGCTTCAAAGGCGATTCAGTCAAGTTATATCTTTGAGCTTTGTTTTACAATCTTATCGATATTATTCAGATCCTATTAAAGTCTTTAAACAAAATATTTGAGTTTTTTCCAAAATTGTTCATGCATGCTCATCTTTTAAAAGCTTCTGCATATGTTTTATAACGTTTGGTAGAGGAATAATCTAGTCTAAGGTTTCACTTGGGACCAACAATAATTCTAAGACCCAACCACGTCCAGGGTGTAAGCTTGGGGCATGAAAAACATTGTATCAAAGCATAGAGTTCAAATGTTCTATGGTGTTTATGAAGCCATGTTAGTAGGATATTGTTTATTGTTGTGAGGGCCCCACTTCCATAATTCAGAGATTGCAAAGATTTATGAAAACAAAATTCGTTCATACCCTAGATCGTGCAATAGAGTTGTCTCATAAGAAACTTATGAATATTTATGTGTTTCTCTAACTCTTCCCGAGTATACCTCATCTTCAAGGTACTGGAAATAGTAGAGTTCTAATTCTTAACAATATGGCCCCTTAGATAGAGCTAAAAGAATGTTAAGAGACTATATGAGGAGTTGAGAAGATCCTATTAGTGCACTTAACTTTATTTGATTAAAAAAGATGTACTCTTATTCTTGTTTACCTAAATCGTTAATTGAGAAAAATTATGATATTCTCTCGGAACCTTTCTTGAAACTTTCTAAAGATGATACCTTCAAGGGGAAAATATGTTCTAGAACGCTTGGTTAGTGTTGTTACCCAAAAGATAGTGTGATTTGTAATGTAATCAACCATTAGTTGTAGAATTTGCCAAAGTTAGAAGTTTCAAGTAATCAGTTAGTAACCTTATTGAATGGAGATATTGATGGATTAATGTATGAAGTTGCAATCATGTCCTAGTAAGTTAGTAATGAGGTGATATGCCCTTATATGTCGGCTAACGTGTCAAGGTATTTGTAGATTTTATGTTAGTAGCATAGAGAGAGTTATTGATTAAGACATTTTAAAAGATGTCATTGTGGTAGTATAGCCAGTGTAGGTGGTGAATGAAAGTTAATGTGTGAAGGAGTTTAAGTATGGTGAGGCAAGTAGAAAGTATACGTGCTCCATATAAGAGGTGGTAAGTTGTAACAAAATAGTTAGGTAGAAGAGGAGTTTAAGTTATAGGAAGAGAGATGGGCACCCAAGATAGTATAGTATATAGTTGTGTTAGGCTCTAAGCTTATAATTTTCTTTTTGTTCTTAGTCAGTATCCCATAGTAAAGTTAATATAGGCTAGTGTAGTGAATACCAAATTAGTTTATAGACTTCTAATGTCTGCTTTAAACCTAAGGGGTGGTGGTAAGTTGATGTGCTCAAATAGAGGTATGATGCAATAGCAGTTCATTCCTACTTTAGCTTATTCCTCAAATTTCAATCGTTATGACAACATGTTGTTGTATCACATATCAGTGTTTTTCCCTAGACCCATGCTCATGTAATTTTTAAATATTAACTTCTATGCTCATTTCTAATAATAAGAGGCAAAGAATGTAACACCTTGGATTCATGAAAGGGCAACATAACTAGTTTTCAAGATTTTCTGGTGCCATCCGACGGAGACCTACCAGCTGTGACCTAAGCCATGGACTGTAGGTTTGGCCGTGGATTGGACTGATGAACCATCGTTGGGTCCACAATCAGAGGAGGAGGTCCGTGGATCTGTGGCCTCAAATCCACTTTTTGACCACAGATCAGTAGGATGGACCGTCGGTTAGACCACAGTCCGTCGATCGATATTCGTAGGTCGCGGGTCAGTAGTTATTTTTAGGGGAAGTTAGATTTTTTCCTAATTAGTAGTTTACCCTAATACTATATCATTTTGCCTATGTCTAGAACCTTTATATAAGTGTTAGAAATCTAAAAGTTCCCTATTGAAAATCATTCTCTCAAATTTACAAAGAAGAACAAGTCTTCCTCCCAAATATTTCACTCTCTAGAAAGCTTAAAGAAGAAATGGTCCAATTCTAGGGTTTGCAAGTCAATTCTACAATTCCTCTGTTAAAGTTAAGCAATTGGCATTGAGGTATGATAGTTTTCATCCATGGATTCCCAATTCATGGAGTTCCTAAATTGTCCTATTTTCAAAGCAATAATTCCCCAATTGAGTTATGGGTTTCTTCTACGTTATGGGTTCTCATAATTGTTGATCTAAATGATTGATTTATTATCTATGACGCATCAATTGAGTTAATCTCATGATTTTATGATATTTCCCCATGAGCCCATGTAATGCCCATGTTTTTCTATTATGAGCATATAAGGTGGGTCTTGGATTATGAAATACGAGTTTTTAAGAAATCAAGCATGAATTGATAAGAAATATATGAAATTATGATGAATGTCTATAAACCCATGTCTTGTAGATGTTGATGATTGAAAGTGGGTTTTGAACCTTGAAAGGTAAATTATGGAATTATGCATGTCTTATGAAAACTATGTAACTGCTTTATGAATGCTTTTAGATTGAAGTATCAATGATGTTGTTGTTATTGTGTTGTTGAAAGGATTTCTCATATAAACATGTAAGCATGAATTGTGAAAAGTTTTCTAACACGATAATGGTTCTTAGGGTTGAATGTTTTTCTCACCTAAAATGAACCAATGCTAAGAAGCTATGCTAATGATGAAGCAAGAGGCGATTACCCATGCTCTCTAATCGAATGACAAGAGGCGATTACCCATGTCACATGAAGTAAGGAAAACAGGAAATTAGCCATATTCCTTCATGAGCTAAGATGAATAGGATTAAGAACAATTTTGTGGTAGTTAAGTGTAACAACCCGTACCCTAAAGAGGGTGGCTTAGCAAATTTGCAGAACTACCAGGTATCACCCACCACAGCCAATGACGCCCCGTGGATGTACCCACACCCCATAGATGGGCCTCGTTGTTGGGCATCCTAGAACATGCCTAAGGCAGAACCATAGCCAGGACCCACACCCCGTGGATAGGTCCACTGCCAGTGGTTTGGGTTCCGTAGGTCCAGACCCTAAATTTCAGGGTCTATGATCCTTGAACCACGATTGACTAGGACGGACTGTAGGTCCATCCTTGGTCTTTCAATCGTGGTCTCGTGGGTCAAGTCTGGATAGTTATTTTAGGGACTTAAGGGTCTTTTCCGGTTTTAATTAAATCAATGTGGTGTCGTTTTGCCTAAACCTAGACTACCTATATAAGGATATTAGACCCTTAAACTCACTCAATTAAGTCGTTCTCTCAATTCCAATAAGAAAACCCAAATCCCCTCTCAAATATTCTCTCTCTAGAAGGTGGAAGAAGAAGAAGAAGAAGATTGAAGTTAGGTCAAGGTGAATTCTCCCAATCTTCAAACTTTTTTTGGCATTGTGACTATGGTATGATGGGATCCTTCCTCCTATGGAGTCCCCTAGAATTCCACATTTTGAAGAAGAATTTCCCTAATTTTAGTTAAGGTTTCTTCCAATGTGTTGAGTTATGTTGAATGTTGATCCAATTAAGTGGATCATGATTGTTTATGACTGAATTGATAGGATTTCATGTTTTTAGGATGAAATTACATGTACCTATGCCTATACCATGATTTTACCTAGAATTGATATAATTGAGTTTATGCCTTGGAGGGAAACTTTATGGGTTTTGATATCTCCTTATAGGATTGATGAATTATGACTAGAATTTCTTGGGATTGAAGCATATATGAAGAATGTGATGTTAATTGCTTGAGAATAAAGCATATATGATTATCATGAGAATTAGGGCTTTGAGAGTAAAGCCTATGATATGAATTGTTGGTAATTGATGTTATTGTTGAGGAAGGGATACTTCCCACATGAATTACTTAATTATGAATGTATGAATGTGAAAGGTTTACTTACATGAATGATTCTAGGTTGAAAGTATGTCTCGCCTAAAATAATCTAGACTAAAAGCTTATGTAATTGATGAGGCTAGAGGCGATTACCCTTGACCTCCATATGTAAGGATATGAGGTGATTCCCATACTCCTTAGAATTGAACAAGAGGTGAGTCCCCACGTTCTTACTATGATGAATGGAGATGGAGGCGAGTACCCATGCTCCTTATGAAATGATGTGGAGGCGAGTACCCGTGTCATATGATAAGATTGTGGAGGCCAGTACCCGCGATCTATAAGTAAGGCAAGAGGAAAATACCCATTATCCTTTGTAAGTTAGGCATTGAGCCGAACCCCCATGTCTTTAAAAGTAAGTATGAACTATATGATTATGTTATTAAGTTGACTCGTTTGCAGTGTTGCTAGATATGACTTCCATGATGTAAGCTTGACTAGAGGTGGATGACCTATGTCTTGGCTAAGGATAAGTGAGGTTACTTAAGGAAGTATTCCTCTTTAATTATGATGATTATTATGTCTTGACTAGGCTTATGCCTTATGTCATATGTTGACTAATGCTTATGATTATGTTGTTATGCTAGCCATCATATTTAGTACTTGATTTTACTAACGCATACTCTTGCCTACATTCTTATCAAATGTAGAGTCCAACGTCATCGATTCTCACACTCATGGCTAGCTTCATTGTTGATCAAGGAAGTGAAGTTTTGGTGAGTCCTCATTGTGTTGGAGGATGTGATCACCACTTGCTTTTAAGCTTTTCTTTTATGTCTTGGACTATTGTATGGGTTGTGTCCAAGATTTCTATTCATGTTGTTTAGATGGTTAGAGACAAGTATGTTATACTTCGGCTCATTTTTAAAAAGGACTTTGATTGTATTGAAAAGTTTTAAATTCCCGCTCATTTTTATTAATCTATATTATGATATGCTAACTTGCTTGTACGAGGCCTCTTGGGGTCTTATACAACTTGTTACATCTAGGGAGTACCCCTGGGTCGTGACATTAAGCCTAGAACCAAGTGGACAAGTGGCGATTAGCCGTGTCCTATAACTATGGGCCAAAATTGGATTGTCGAGATAAACATTAGCTAGTGGATCAACAATAGTTAGAAGTTCATGGTCCTTACCGTGGCAAGTAGGACACCCCTCTTCGATGTGGGGTAGACACCAAATTCCATGATGCTAGCTCACATGGTCTTATATGCCAGTTAAGGCTACTTCTCACAAACAAGAAAAGTTATGATGAAACAAGGTTACTTCAAGAAGTATCGTAAGTATGTTTCAAGATGATGTTCACTTGCATTGATCATGTTTTAATGACTAATGCTTTTTAACTATCAAGTTTCATCTTTTAACTTGATCATTGCATGTTCATGAAAATGTCATATTTTAGCAAGACTTAAATGCTTATATGCATGGCTATCATACTTGGTACATATTTGTACTAACACATACTCTTGCCTACATTTCCCCAAATGTAGGGTCCAACATTAAGGGTTCTTAGTTTCATGGCTAGAGGTCGACTTGAGAGATTTCTGAGATTTGGTGAGTTCTTATGCTTCGAGGATGGATTTTCATTAATTTCAGTTTTCTTTCTTATTTCTAGTTTTTAACATGATGTATAGGCTAGGCACAATTTCATTCTATTATATTAGATGGCTACTGAGACAAAGTTTTTAGACTTTCTCTTTACTTTTATAAAACTCTTTTGGGACATGAAATATATTTCTTTACCTCTTTTGTTCTATGTCTTATGTTATGAATGCTAAGTGGCTTGTATGGGGCCTCTCGGGGTCATATACACCATGTTACTTCTAGGGTATACCCTTGGGTTGTGATAAAATTGGTATTAGAGCACACATTTTAGAATGGTCCTAGTATGTCTCATAAGCCACATCAAGTAGAGTCTTGTTCATGAGTGTGAAGCGCGCAACATTTATGAATGAGAGGCTACAAGATGATTAGGGTTGTAACACCCCTAAATGCTTAAACAAATAGTCGCGTGTCGTTACATTATATCGTAATTACTAAAATATGTTTTCTTCTCATTTTTGGAACTTGAAATGTTGTGATTTGCGAACTTGCTTAGCATAAATTGTTATCGTAAATTAAGGTATTGTATGTGGTATTTTCTTAATTATCTAATTATACTTACTTATACATTGGAAGTGTGGGTATAAAGTACATAAATATAGTTATATATGTATGCTTTTTGGGCAGACATCTATTTGTTTGGGCAGCCCCTTTTGGTGACATCTGCCCATGTGACAAGGATAACTTTTGTAGCTATATATCTTTACACCTCTTTTGATGGAATTCGTTTTCCCTCATGTCTAAGAACATTATAACATTTGCTAAACAGTTGTTCTTCAAAATCAAGAGAAAAACTAAGTCCTTTTGGCTGGAATCCGACACACACACACTTCCTTTAGGTAAGTGATGAAATTTGCTTTTGAGCTGGGTAGAGTTTGGTATTTTATGCATATCTCAATCAAAAGAACTTAGTTTATAGTGAATAAATATGTTTTAAAAAGCTAATTCATAGACCTACAACTCTTGTGTTTATGTAAAATTCTAATTTAACAATTATGGATACGAAATAAGGGACACAACATATGACAAGTTCTGTCCAGATTCTGGAATTAGAAATCCTGTACGTTCAACTGTTAGTGTTTTGATTATATCTTTTTGTACAAAGCATATTTTGTGGTGATTCTTGATTATTTGCCAGATCAAGATATGTACCTACATATTTTATGAAGGATATAAATTCTATTTTAGCCATTTTCTGTTTCAAATCTAAGTTGCGATATGTAGTGCGTTTATTGGGCAGAATATCTGTTTTGGGAGTATAGTTGTATTTGTACAGGCTAGGCTTACTTGTGATGATAACCCTGTGCTACGCCATCATTATTGAGCTACTAGAAAGTAAATAAGTTATTGAATTCAGTTTTTAAGGTTGTATATCCTCGTGTACGAGTTGAAGATTTTGATACGCTGGTTCGTCTACGATTTGAACTCGTGAAGTCCTGTTGGACTATTTTTGTGCTAAAGAACTGAGGTTTGTGTATAAACTTATACTTGTACTCTTTTTACCTGCTGGTATATCGGAAAGTTTACTTTGGTACCTTGGCTACCTCTGGTCACTTTGCATTGTCGTATTGATATTCTTTAATACATTAAAGACGCTTGCGTAACTCGCCCACTTGTACGGATTGTTTGATCACTTGGTACTCTTGTTGGGACCTTGTCCTTCTTGTGGCTGTGACTTTGTCACTCTTGGTATGACTCTTGATTCGGGTCATTTACCATCTTGACTCTGTATTTTTATTCCGTCTTAAGAATGGAAGTTGTCCATTTTAAGTACGAACTAGAAAGCCATTTTTAATATGGTTCTTGGTTCTCTTGATTATTGGGTTTTGACCGTTCTTGATACCTGCTTGTGCTTGGTGTCACGACATGATGTATATATTGGGCGAGCCTTGTTGTTGAATCTCTTGGAAAATTGTGCTATGAGCATTCTTGACATTTGGATCTTTAAATATCGAACTTGATACTCTTTATATATTGTTTACTTGATTTATTTATTATGTTCAGTTATGCTGCCCTTTACTTGAGAATGATAACTTGGCGAATTTGAGGGATCCGAACCTATAGTTTTTACACCACTAAGCTATATGCTTAGCGATAGTTGTTTCTATCGTAGGAAATGTTTGAGAGGATGCTTGAAGTTGGCCATTGAAGATTGAGATTTTGAAAGCTTTAAGGAAGATCACATTTGCATATAGGCATATATATTTTGTATAAACCTTGGGACTTGTACATGATCTATGTTTTGTATATTTATATGAGAATTTGAGGGATGATTTGGTCATGTCACCATGGGTTGTAATATAAGTATCGCTATACGTTTTTATCTTTTTGGGGTGTGTAAATACAAGTCTTGTAATATACTAAATTTACTATTTGTTTTGAATGTTTGTGTAAAGAATGAGCAGGCTGATTCTGGTACTCGGAAACTTGTAATATTCTTGTTACTTCATCCTTGAATGTGAGGATAATATATATACATGAAAAGCTCGTCGGTTATTTGCTTAAATTACTTTTCGGAGGTCATTATTAATCTAATCCCTCTACTAGATTATAATCAGTATGCCCTCGTTAATCGCTTTTGAATGTCGCAAGTATAAGTTAGGTCTCTTTAAAAAGGGTCGCTACAAGGCTACTCCACTTCTTTCATTACTCTAAATTCGTGTGATAGAGTTTAACTCTATAAAGTCTCTCTCCTAATCCTTATCTGATGCCTTACAAGATAAGGCTACTCGAAGAGCTTATTCGAGAAGGAATGCGACGGAGATTGCGGAACAAGAAGCTCCTTCCCACTCTTTAAAATTTCAAACTATTTCACATTCCCTCACTTTTTAACTTTAGAAAACAACACCCGCACTCTTTATTTTCTATATTCTTGCATTTTCTTACTTTTTGGTTGTTGATCTTTTGTTTGGAGTTGATAATCTTTGCCGCCTAGCATTTCAAATCGTATATTCGGCATTAAAAGGTTGGTTTCCCTAACCCCAAACTCGTATTAAGCGGTTGAACTCATTAGAAATTGTATTGTTCTTAATGATGTGTGTTGGGTCTCTCTGAATTCGTATAAGTGTGCATGTTTGCCTGTTTTAAATTCAATATCATGTGTAAATCGCCTAAGGTGTTGATTTCCCAAAATTTGTGCCTTAAAATTGATCATAAATTGTCAGGTTGTGCTTAATTGTTGTTGGGTCTAGTCGGGTGAATCTGAGTAACCGAAATTGTTCTAAATGATGTGCTTTGCCCATGATGGAGCATTTGACGTCATTTTTAAGGGCTAAAGTCGTCAAAGGGCAAATTTTAGCCAAACCGAGGAGAGTCTGAGTACCTCGGTGGAATGGGTCTTATGGGTCTACATTAAATTAAATATGTGCATGGTTTGATTTTGTTTTCGGGGGTTGCAGGATTGATTTTTGAAGTTGGGGTTGAAAATGGTACGTTGAATAGTTTAGCGAGTTGGGTCGAGCTCGCTGAACCACTCGGCGGTTCGCCAAACTCCCCCAGATCACCATTAATTTCATTCTTTTTCTGAGTGAGATTCTGTAAGTTTCAGCGAGAATCTTCAGTTTGCCTATTCTGCGACTCGTCGAATGTCTTCTTTAATCGCCCTTTCGGCGCCCCTAAGCCCTAAAATGCACAGTAATTTTTGGTGGGCTAATTTATGCTGGCCAAATGATGTCGACGATTCACCGATAGGCCTTTCCCATCGCCGACAGGCCATTTTTCTAGAAATTTTTTGATCCAATCCTTTCGACAATCCCGATCTAGCTCGCCAAAGTGATTCGAAGACTCGCTTATCGATTCGGAAAGCCTGACTGCAACCTGATTTCTGTGATTTTTATTGAAATGTTTCTAACTTTCTACGATGTCTTTGCAGATATGACTAGAACCAATTTAGACATGCCGCCCGGCAAAAGAGCACGGGACATAGTCATCAACAAGGGGGCAACTACCCCTTTTAAAATGGGAAGGAAGAAATCTCCAAAGGGATGAAAAGGCAAGGGCAAAAAGCCCGTATCTGAGGTCCCAGAGCACAGCTCCGTACGCGAGGGAGAATTCTTTGACTCCCAAGGTGCTTTTTCTGAGCATGAGGATGACCCGCCTCTACAGTCCAGGAAGACAGAGATTCGTGCTAGGTCTCGCCTAGATGCGTCGAGAGTTCCAGAGGCCACCCCTCCTATAGTTTTCAATGCGCCAACTTCGGCACCGACTGTGGTTCCAGCACCACCAGTACAGGGTCCACCTCATCGGCTACTCAATAGATTAAAATTCGAGAGACTGAGGACGATTCTAGAAAAGAAGCTTCTTTCCACAAAGGGCCTAGAGGGCAGATATTCGAGGGTAAGGGAAACACTTCAATACCATCGCTTTGAGCATTTTACCAGGCACCGAGGCCCATACATCCCTACATAGGTGCAGGATTTTTACTCAGCATACAGTGACCTTGTTCCTAAGGGCAAGAAGAAGGCCAATACTTTCAGACCGGTAGGGTCGATCATGATACGAGGGACAGTAGTGAACTGTAGCTGTGATCATATCAACGTGGTATTTGATAGAGGGTCAGTCTTGGACTACCAAAATTTTGATACCACTATGACACCCTTGGATGATCTCAAGGGCTGGCTTGCTCCTCTCATTTCTGAAACCACCTCGAGGTGAATTGAGGCAAAAGTCCAGATCGAGAAGAAGTACTTGAATGTAGTTGTGTGATATTGGTTTGGATTCATCATCATCTCTATTATGCCATCCCATAATGAGTCCATCCTCCGCCATCCAAAGGCGTCCTGCCTTAGGTCAATCATATCCTGGAGGAGCATTGACTTTGGACTCATTATAGAGCAGAGGATTGCCATGAGGGCCAAGCAGAGCAAGACATCCCTTCCATTCTCGATCTTGATTACAAAGTTATGGCGGCGTGCTGGAGTTCCTCGTAATAAGAAGAGGGATTTCGAGGTCACTCCTACATCTTCCACTAACATCCAATGCATAGAGGCCGAGTACACTCGGGAGGAGGCAGCTAGGATGAGAGAAGCTCCAGTTGATGCATCCCCGGAGATCGATGTTGAGACGATACTTGCAGAGGTATCTATGCCTATTCCGGCCTCCGGGTCTTCATGTACTTGCATTTCCTCCCAGACTCCTAGTTCTTCGTATGCTTCCCAGCCCACCAAGATTACTCAGGCCATTATTCGGAAGATGGGGCATTTGGCCCATTTTGCTGATATACGGGCTACCCGGTTGGAGGTTATAATACCGTGGATTATGGAGAGTGCCATCCTAGCTACATTCACACCCCCTCCGAGCATCTATTGACACTCTCATAGTGAGAGTAGAAACTTGTGAGAGTCCATAGAGGGTTACTTATGAGGTGACAACTTTGGAAGACGATGTTGTAGATTTGAGGAAGGATGTGGACTACTTGAAGTCCATAGACTATACTTCACTCTTGGAGGCAGCTGATAATATGGATGCCCCGATTACTTCTGAGATTCCTTCGGCCACCACCAAAGACATGTCGATGGATGATGTGGAAGCTGATGAGTCGGATGCAGAGACCGAAGTGGAGCAGATAGATTTGCCAGAGTAGACTATCTATGGAGACCTGCTAGATTTGGAGGAGACGATTGTATAGTCGGTGATTCAAATATTGCTGACAGAGACGTCCATGACAGGCCTTAGTGGAGCCGGTAGTGCTGATGTTGCACTGGGAAATGATGCCCCGACAGATGACGCGACTGTGTAGACAAGACCCTTCTTTACCTCCCTCTCTATCATTTTTATTGACTTTTTAGTATTTTGTTGCATTTGAGGACAACTGCTTTTTATTTGTGTTGGGGTGAGGAATTTCCATACCTACCTCTTGTGATTATCATTTTTGTATAAATATTGGGTTTTTGTGCTGTAAATTGTATTCTGTCATTGTTTTGTGGATGTTTGGGCTTATGGCTCTCTTTTTTTTAAATGCAAATAGTTTTTGACCCTTCTGAAAAATTTTGCCACCTCTTGTTCAAATGATCTTAGGCAACAATTTTGAAGCGTGAAACAATTTGACAATATACCTCTTTTTTGGCCAAACTTGTGAGTGTGTGAACCTTTCTTGAACTCCTTAGGGCCTTAGCCTTTTCTTGGAAGAAACTTAACCAAATGAGACCTCTCTTTGTCCATTTACCCATAATCCTCATGAAGTGTGGTTTGTTTGAATAGCCAACTTAGGCCAAAAGCCTAAGTTGGGAGTGTGGTGAAAAGAGAAGGTAAATCAAGAAGTACAAAGAACTCCCTCTTGATCCATTGTTTAGAAAAAATATGGAACCCCTCCATACAAAAAAAAGAGAAAAGAAGAAAAAAAAGAATGAAAAAGTTGTAGAATAAAGTTGTCAAAGTTGCAAAAGAAATGGGGTGTCACGTATTCCATGAAAAGTGAATAATGGGGTGAATTTTGAGCATGCATGAGAATGTTGAAGCAAAGGAAAGAAAGTATTGTTCATACCACATTTCATGACGATAGCAGACAATGAGCCTAAATGACCATACCTTTACACACAGCCCTGTTACAAGCCTTGAAAGAGCTTCTCGATCTTGAGTGAGCTAAATAGAATGTTGATTGGAAAAAAAGGGCAAACCTATGGGTGAAATCATGCGTATGTTCATCTTTGTAAGTGTGAGAGTTGTATGTGATTTCAGAGTTATGAAGTGTTGAACAATTGTGTGTGAATATGGAATCATCTTTGTGTGAGGGTATTTGAGTACCTTTGTTGAGCTTGAACTTGCATTTGAAGCAAGTATTATGGGCTTGAGAGTCTTTGATAATGTTGAGTCACAACTAGAATCTTTGAATGCACAATTGATTCTTGCATGAGTAAGTTGAGTCTTGTTGTGTGCATTCATGATTGAGTCTTTTGTAGCACTGTTTCAGATATCCTTCTTGAACTGCTGAACTTGAGTTTTACTAGAGGAGAAGCAAAAGTTTAAGTTGGGGGTGTTGATGAGTCCGATATTTGGACTCATACAAGGCTTTATTTATATAGATTTAGTGTCCTCAAACGCTTATTTTGTGCCAATAAGGTATGCAAAACCCTTGATTTCTGGGTATATGTATTGAGTAACAAAGCAAGGACACTAATTTCCAGAAAGGAACGAAGCGAGCAGAAAGAATGAAGAAAAGCAAGCCTGGTGATCGCCAAGTCCACTTGGCGAGTCATTGAATCGCTACTTGACCGCCTAAAGTTCAAGTGTTCTAAGACCTAAAGGAAAGAACAAAATTGGCGAAAGAAAGGAGTAGTCGGCGGATCGCCGAGTGGTTTCGCGATGCAGTGTTGGATCACATAAAGTTACAGTTCTTGAGGATGCTGAAGGCCAAGGCAGAAGGGTGATGGAAATGATCAAAAGGGGGATTGTCGAGTCGTTCGGCGAGCATGACTTACCTCTCCGAGTGACTCTTCGCAGCACATTTTTGGCGACTATAAATACATTTTTGAACATTTAGTTTAGTATCTGATATCATATTATTGAAGTCTATTATTAAGTTTGGAATTGTGAGACAAGTTTTCTCTAGTTTTCCTTTAGCTTTGAAGAACTGAAGTTTTTCACTTTGGACAACTTGAAAGTGGGTCTTTGAGATTCTTTGAATTGGACCATCGTAAAGATAAAATCAATCTTACCCAGTTGATGCAAACTCAATTTTGTAACTATCTTTACCTTTTTATGATGTCTAGCTAAAATCCCAATTCTTGGGGTGTGATTATGTGTTTATGGGTTAATTTAGTTTATGGGTATTGCTAATTGTTAGTTTAAATGCTACTTAGAAGTGAACTAAATCATTAATTATGGTTTAACTTAAGTATTGTAGTTGCAAATGCAGTTCTACCCTTGTGTTTTTTGCTTACTTGAGAGAGAGGTTTTAAAACTAATATTATTGATTGATGGTCTGTGGGTATTGGATTGTCATGGGTTCAGCTCGAGAGAGTAAATCCTAAACCCAATTCCACACATTCAACTCGAGAGAATGAATGGACTAAGGTGTGGGCTGTTCTTATTTTGCATGCTTGTTGATGTTTGAGAGAAATCGACTTGATTCAGGGTAAATTATTTGAGAGAAAGTTTACCTCTTCTAAAGTCTAGCTTACTCACTAATATTTAGCTATTTTCTAATAGCTGCAATTACCCATTTGTCTATATTTGCCTATAATCGAATCAAATTCCAAGAACCTGTCTCATTATTGTTATTTTGTATTGTTTACCACTGTTTGTAGTTGATAATTTCAAACCAAAACCCCCCATTTGACATCCGTGTCACCCCCCTATTTGAATAATGGTTTTATTAGATAATTTCTATTCCTATGACTGATTAGACCATGTTCACCTTTCCTATTGAATCTCAAACACGTACCGCTCCCTGTGGGATTCGACCCTAACTCATTTAGTTGGGTTATATATTAATTAATGATCGTTGACGCTTAGAATTGGATGAAGTGTGTTTGATAGCGTTATTCGATCAAAATGGTGTCGCTGCCGGGGAGTGGTGTTGTTTGAGATTCTTTTAGTGAAGTTTAATTTTATTCTTTTTAGTCATAGTTGAATCTACTTACTTTCAGTTTTTGTGTGTATGTTGCTTGCTTAGAGCAAAAGAAAGGAGCATGTCGTGTAGCTATGGTAACCAAGTGGACCACCCTCCTTCAAAAATGATGATTCTTAGGGATAACATCCAAAATTTCAAGCAATTGGAGGGTGAGTCAATCCATGAGTTGTGGCTGAAATTTAAGAAAATATTGCTACAATGCCCAACTCATGGAATCTCAGATAAAATACTACTGGACTGCTTCTATAGAGGTCTTGGTCCTGAGAACAGAGAATTGGCTGACTAACTTTCTCTGGGTGGTGTAGCATGACAACCCTATGCGATAGCAGCCCAAATCCTTGATCACATCACTAAGACCAACAGTGAGATAGAGAAAGACCAGAATTTGGCCACACTGTTGACTCAACTGTCTCTCTTGGTCATAAAGATATAAGAATTGGAAGTAGCGTACAAAAAGAGAGATAGGCACATTCCCCCTCATAAGCGTAGAAAGCCTAAAGAGTACTATGGTGTACAAGTAGAAGAGATACTATCACTCATTTTCCACAAAGTCGAAGAACAAGACAGAGTTTTGAAAGAGATAAAAAAGAATGTCTCACTGCTAAACTAGATGACTGCTTCTCAATCCATATCTATTCAGCTACTAGAGACCCAAATGGGTTTTGTGTTGTCTCGTCTTTACCCAGGAATGTAGTTTGAGTGGGTACTTGCGTCGTGACATGATGTTAACTAAGGCGCTTCTTGGGATGCAACCCAAGTTTTACTGCTTTCTTTTTGTTCTTGGAATAATCGTGTGTTGATTGTCCATGTTAAAGGGTAGAATGTGTTTGAAAAGTGCAGGTTGGCGAGCAAAATTTCCAGTCGACAACTCACCAAAGAGGTTGGCGAGCCCGACTTGGACCGCCGTAAGTCTGTAAAACTCGGCGGGACCATGGACAAGTCAGCGTATCAATGAATAGGTCGGCGAACCCCACTTTATCCGCCGTTTGGACCCTTAATTGGAGGTCCTGTAAAACTCAGCGAGGTAAGGACCTACTCGATGTGTCACCGAGTAGCTCGACGTGGTCGATTAACATCGCTGAAAGGGCAAGAATTGGACTATTTTTAAAAGGCTAAAGGTTTAAAATTTCAAGCTCTTTCACATTCCTTCACTTTTTAACTTCACAAAATCACACCCGAACTCTATATTTTCTATATTCTCGCATTTTCTTGCTTTTTGGTTGTTCATCTTGTGTTCGGAATTGGAAATCTCTTACGCCTAACATTTCAAATCGTATATTTGGCATTAAAGATAGGTTTTGAGAACCCCAAACTCTTATTAAGCGATTAATCTCATTTGCAATTGTATTGTTCTTAATGATGTCTGCCGGGCCTCTGTGAATTCGTATAAGTTTTCTTGTTTTCCTATTTTAAATTTTATATCATGTGTAAATTGCCTAAATTGTTGATTTCCCAAAAATTATGCCTTTAAATTGATCATAAGTTGTCGGGTTGTGCTTAATTGTTGTTGGGTTTAGTTGGGTGAAATCTGAGTAACTCAAATTGTGCTAAATGACGTGATTTGCCCTATGAGAAAGCGTTTGACGTCAATCTTAAGGGCTAAAGACATCAAGTGGCGTATTTTGGTAAATTGAGAAAAGTCTCAGTACCCCGATGGCATTGGTCTTATGGGTCTAGGTGAAATTGAATAGGTGTATGGTTTGATTTTGTTTTCGGGGGCTGTGGGATTGAATTTGGAAGTTGGGGTTGAAAATGGCACGTTGAGCAGTTTGGCAAGCTGGGTCGAGCTCGTCGAACCACTCAGTGGTTCGCCAAAGTCCCCCTAGATCTCCCTTTGTTTCGTTCTCTTGTTGAGTGAGATTCTGTAACTTTTGGCGATAAGTTTGAGTTCATCGAGTGCACTCGACGACTCACCGAATGTTTTCTTTGATCATCCCTTCTGCACCCCTAACCCCTAAAATGCACTATGATTTTCGGCGGCCTAATATGTGCTCACCAAAAGATGTCGGCAATTAGCCGAAAGGCCTTTGCCATCGTCAACATGCTATTTTTCTGGAAAACTTTCTAGCCAATCCTTTCGGCTAGCCCGATTTATCTCGCCAAAGTGATTTGGCGAGTCTGTCTGCAACCTGAATTATGTTATTTTTATTGAAATGTTTCTAACATTTTACCATGTCTTTCCAGATATGGCTAGAATCAACTTAGACATGCCAACCCGAAAAAAAGCACGAGACATATTCATCAGCGAGGGGTAGCTACCCCTTCTAAAAGGGGAAGGAGGGAACCTCCAAAGGGAGGACAAGGCAAGGGAAAAAAGCCCGTATCTGAGGTCCCGGAGCACAGCTCCGGCAGTGAGGGAGAAACCTTTGATTCCCAAGCTACATTTTTTTATGCCGGAGGATGACCAACCTCTACAGTCCTGGCGAAAAGAGATTCGTGCTAGGTCTTGTTCATATGCGTCAAGAGTTCCAAAGGTCACCCCTCATATAGCTGATACAGTGCCAACTCCAACACCGACTGCGGTTCCAGTGCCACCAGTACATAGTCCTCCTCCCCGGCTACTCAACAGATTACCTGAGGGACTGAGGACAATTCTAGAAAAGAAGCTACTATCCACAGAGGGGCTAGAGGGTAGATATTCGAGAGTGAGGGAAATACTCCAGTACCATCGCTTTAAGTAGTTGACCGGGCCCCGAGGCCCATACATCCCTACATGGATCTAGGAGTTTTACTCAACATACGGTGACCTGGTCCTTAAGGGAAAGAATAAGGCCAGTACTTTCAGACCTGTAGGGTCCATCATGGTATAGGGGACACTAGTGAACTATATCCATGATTATATCAACGCGGTATTTGATAGAGGGTCAGTCTTTGACTACCCAAATTTGGCTACCACAACGACACCCTTAGATGATCTCAAGGGCTAGCTTGCTCCTCTCATTTCTGACACCACCCTGAGGTGGATTGAGGCACGAGTCTATATCAAGAAGAAGTACTTGAATGTAGTTGCACGATATTGGTTTGGATTCATTACCAGCTCCATTATGCCATCCCATAATAAGTCCATCCCCCCGCCATCCTAAGGCGGCCTGCATTAGGTCAATCATATCCCAGAGGAGTATCGACTTGGGACTCATCATAGAGTAGGAGATGGCTATGGGGGCCAAGCAGAGCCAGACGTCCCTTCCATTCCCGGTCTTGATTACAGAGTTGTGCTAATGTGCTGGAGATCCTCGTGATAAGAAGAGGGATATCGAGGTCACTTCTACATCCTCCACTAACATCTGGCGCATAGAGCCCGAGTACACTCAGGAGGAGGCAGATAGTAGGAGAGCAACTCCGGTTGATGCATCCCTAGAGATCGATGCTGAGACGAGACCTACAGAGGCATCATTGCCTACTTTTGCCTCCAGGCCTTCAAGTAGTCCCACTTCCTCCAAGACTCCTAGTTCTTCCGCTGCTTCCCAGCCCACCAAGATTAGTAAGGCCATGATACTGTAGATGGGGCACTAGGCCCATTCTGCTAATGTACGGGCTACCCGTTTGGAGGCTACGGTACCGTGGATGATTGATAGTGCCATCCTAGCTACATTGACACCCCTTCGAGCAACTATTTACACTCTCACAACGAGATTAGAGACTTTTCAGAGTCGATAGGGGGTTACTTCTGAGGTGACGACTTTGAAAGCTGACATTACAGATTTGAGGAAGGATGTAGACTACTTGAAGTCCACAGACTTTACTGCACAATTTGAGGCACTTGATGATATGGATGCTCTGGTTACTTCTGAGATTCCTCCGGCCACCATTGGAGACGTGTCGATGGATGATATGGCAGCTGATGAGTCGGTGGCAGAGACCAACGAGGAAGAGATAGAGGTGCCAGAGGAGATCATCTATGGAGACCTACCGAATTTAGAGGAAATGATTGTACAATCGATGATTCAGATATCACTGACAGAGAGGTCCATGACAAGCCCTAGTGGAGTTGGTAGTGCTAATGTTGCATCGGGCCTTGATACCCCGACAGATGGAGTAACTGTGTTGACAAGACCCTTCTTTATCTCCCTCTCTGTCATTTTTATTAACTTTTTAGGATTTTGTTGCATTTGATGACAACTGCTTTTTATTTCTGGTGTGGTGAGGTATTTCCATACCTACCTCTTGTGATTATCATTTTTGTATAAATATTGGGTTTTTGTGATGTAAATTGTGTCTTGTCATTTTTTTTGTGGCTGTTTAAGCTTATGGCTCCTTTTTTTAATGAAAATGATTTTTGACCATTCTTACAAAAAAAATCCCACCTTTTGTTGTGTTTGATGTGGGTTGTTCTTGTACAAATTTCAGTATCGGTTATGATCAATGCCGATGACTTGAATAGTACTCTTAATCCAACAAAAAATAATGTGCGGGTACGATAAGGCCAAATGAAGTTGCATAAATAATATGTGAACTTTTTGCATCTCATAGTGACTAGCTGGTTATCAAATGAGTCTCTTGTGATGAAGATTATACACTAGCGAAAGTGTGGAGTCTTGTTTGACAATGGTGCCAATGCCTTGTCTGATGAGCTTCCCGTTGGTCTGGTTGACTAAGTAATGCAAGCTCTTGTAATGATCTTAGGCAACAAAGTTGAAAAGTGAACAATTTGACAATATACCTCTTTTGTGGCCAACCTTGTGACTGTGTAAACCTTGCTTGAACTCCTTTAGGGCCTTAGTCTTTTCTTGGAACAAACTTGAGCAAATGAGACCTCTCTTTGTCCATTCACCCATAATCCTCATGAAGTGTGGTTTGTTTGAATAGCCAACTTAGGCCAAAAGCCTAAGTTGGGGGTGTGGTGAAAAGATAAGGTAAACCAAGATATGCAAAGAAGTCCCCCTTGATCCATGGTTTAGAAAAATATGGAACCCATCCATACCAAAAAAGAGAGAAAGAGGAAAAAAAAAGAAAAAGAATGAAAAAGTTGTGGAATAAAGTTATAAAAGTTGCAAAAGAAATGGGGTGTTCAGTATTCCATGAAAAGTAAATAATGGGTTGAATTTCGAGCCTGAATGAGAATGTTGAAGAAAAGGAAAGAATGTGATGTTCATACCAAATTTCACGAGGATAGTAGCCAATGAGCCTAAATGACCATCTGCCCCGTTACAAGCCTTGAAAAGACCTTTTTGATCTGGAGTGAGCTAAATCGAATGTTGATTGGAAAATAAGGGCAATCATATGGTTGAAATTATGCATGTGTTCATCTTTGTGAGTGTGAGAGTATTATGTGATTCTGGAGCTATAAAGTGTTTAACAATTGAGTGTGGTTATGGAATCATCCTTGTGTGAGCGCATTTGAGTACCTTTGTTAATCTTGAACTTGCATTTGAAGCAACTATTGTGAACTTGAGAATCTTTGATAGTGGTGAGTCACAACTTGAATCTTTGAGTGCACAATTTATCCTTGCATGAATAAGTTGTGTCTTGTTGTGTGCATTCATGATTGAGTCTTTTGTAACACTGTTTGAGACATCCTTCTTGAACTGCTGAACTTTAATTTTAATTGAGGAAAAGCAAAAGTTTAATTTGGGGGTGTTGATGAGTCCGAGATTTGGACTCATTTAGGGCTTTATTTATATCGATTTACTGTCCTTAAATGCTTATTTTGTGCCAATTACTGATGCAAAATGCTTGATTTCCAGGTATATGGAATGCGGAAAAAAGTAAGGTCACGAATTTCCTAAAAGGAACGAAGCGAGCTGAAAGAATGAAGAAAAGCAAGCTTGGTGATCGCCAAGTCCACTTGGCGAGTCGCCGAATGACTACTTCACCACCTAAAGTTCCAGTGTGCCAAGCCCTAAAGGAAAGAACCAAGTTAGGGAGAGAAAGGAGAAGTCGGCCGATCGCCGAGTGGTTCCACGATAGAGTGTTGGATCGCCCAAAGTTATAGACCTTGAGGATGTTGAAGGCCAAGGTAGAAGGGTGATGGAAATGATGATAGGGCGGATTGCCGAGTGGTTCAACGAGCATGACTTACTTTGCTGAGTAACTCTTCACAGAACTTTTTTTGCGACTCTAAATACATTTTTGAACATTTACTTTAGTATCTAATATCATATTATTGAAGTCTATTATTAAGTTTGGAACTGTGAGCAAGTTTTCTCTAGTTTTCCTTTAGCTTTGAGGAATTGGAGTTTTTCACTTTTAAGAAATTGGAAGTAGGTCTTTGGGATTCTTCTAATTGGTTCATTGTAAAGACGAAATCCATCTTACCCAGTTGATGGAAACTCAATTTGGTAACTATTTTTATCTTTTTATGATGTCTAGCTACAACCCTAATTCTTGTGGTGTGATTACGTGATTATGGGCTGATTTAGTTTATGGCTATTGCTAATTGTCAGTTTAAATGCTAATTAGAAATGAGTTTAATCATTAATTGTGTTTTAATTTAAGAATTGTAGTTGCAAATGCAGTTCTACCCTTGTGTTTTTGGCTTGCTCAAGAGAAAGGTTTTAAAACTAAGATTATTGATTGATGGTTTGTGGGTATTGAGTTGTCATGGGTTAAGCTCAAGAAAGTGAATCATAAGCCAAATTCCACACATTCAACTCGAGAAAGTGAATGGACTAAGGTGTGGGTTGTTCTTATTTAGCATGCTTGTTGATGGTCGAGAGAAATCGACTTGATTCTTGGTAAATTGTTCGAGAGAAATTTTACCTTCTCTATAGTCTAGCTTACTCACTATTATTTAGCTATTTTCTAATAGTTGTAATTACCCATTTGTCTATATTAGCCTATAATCGAATCACATCCCAAGAACCCATCTCATTATTGTTATTTCGTATCGTTTACCACTGTTTGTAGTTGGTAATTTCAAACCAAAACCCCCATTTAACATCCGTGCCAACCCCTGATTTGAATAATGTCTTTATTTGATAATTTCTATTCCTATGACTGATTTGACCATGTTCACACTTTACTACTAAATCTCAAACATATATCTCTCCCCGTGGGATTCGACCCCAACTCATTTAATTGGGTTATATACTGATTAACGATTGTTGACACTCAGAATTGGATGAAGTGTCTTTGATAGAGTTATTCAATCATTGGGCCATTTGGCTAGATAAGTCGAGCTCACTAAGTGGTTCGGCGGTTCGCCAAAGTCCCCCACAGATCGCCTTCAATTTCTAAAATTAATTGACTTTGTTCTGTAACTTTCGGAGAGATTCTTAGGCTTGCCGAGTTCACTTAATTACTCACTGAAAGGTCCTCTTGATCACCCTTACGCTCCCCTAACCTTTAAAATACATTATAACTTTTGGCGAGCTACTTCTAACTCGGCGATTTGTGTCGTCTATTCTCCGAATGGTCCTGATTATCGCCAACCTATCTTGAATTTTTGAAAATTGTATGCTGGTACTTTCGGTGACCCTAATCTAGCTGGCTAAAGCACTTCGGCAACTCACTGAATGGTTTGGCAAGTCATTCTGCAACTAATTTTTCTGCATGTTTCTGAGAATTTTGCCAAGTGTTTCTCCATTGTGTTGTAGGAATGGCTAGACCCAACGTGCCAGGAAGAGACATGCCACCCCGCAAAAGGGTAAAAAGAGTAGTTATGAATGAGGATGCAACTAAATCTAGGGCAAAGGCATCAAAACTTCCTACAAAGGAAGGAAAATGCAAATTAAAGGGCAAGGCACCCATGATGGAGTCACCGGAGGCTAGCTCTGATAGTGAGGGAGTCTGCGAGACTCACTTCAGTTCATCAAATAATGATAGAGAGTCCCATGATTCTCATGCTTCCATATTTGAGCCAGAGGATGACCAGCTCTTACAGGTACGAAGATTAGAGCTTCGCTCCAAGGGAATCCATGATCCGTCCAGGATCTCGGTGCCTTATAGTCCTCCTCCAGCTCCAGCATAGTCTGTGGTCCCAGCACCTCTGGTACAGGGTTATCCACAATGTTCTATCAACATACTAAACACCGAGGGACTGCGGACTATTATTGAGAAGAAGAGACTATCAACAAATGGAGTGGTTGACATGTATCCTGAGATATGGCGCACCCTTAAATCCCACAAATTCATGATTTTAACAAAACCCCGGGGTCCCTACATTTCTAATTGGGTTCTGGAGTTCTACTTGCCCTATAGAGACTTGGTGCCACAAGGGAAGAGGAAGGCCAGTGCCTTTAAACTAGTTGATTCTGTGATTGTCCAGGGCAAGAAGGTGAAATGCGATAGTGAGGGCATTATTGTCGTTTTTGGATGTACTTATAAGTTCATGCATGACTACTAGAGTATGATTCAGGCAAAGATGTTGGATGACTTAAAATATTGGTTGGCTCCTCTTCTTTCTAACAGTACCCCAATGTGGATTGAGGTCGGCGTGGCAATAGAGAAAGGAGGATCTGAATGTGACCATGAGATATTGGTTTAGGTTTATTAGAAGTACGATAATAATGTCCCAGAATGAGTCTATCCTCTGCTACCTAAAGGCAACGTCTCTTGGATCTATTATTGATAAGAAGAGCCTTAATTTAGGTACGATCAGTGAGCAGAAGATGGCCAAGAGGGCCAAGGAACGCCAAAAATCTCTTCCCTTTATGTAATTGATCACCAATTTGTGCAGATGGGCCCGTGTTCCTCGAGATGAGAAGATGGACATAGAGGCAACACCCACCTCCTCTACTGACATCCATTGTATTGAAGCCGAGTTCTAGAAGGATAAGGTTGAGAAGAGGAGGGCAGCCTTGGTGGACAATACCTTGGTAACTGATATTGATATGATACCTGCAGAGGTAGTCATGCCTACTCCGGCCACTGGCCCTTCAATTACTTCTAGCTCCACTCCTTCTGAGTCCTCGAGTACTTCAGTTGCTCCCTCGCCCCCTAGATCTACTGCAGGTCCAGGCCTCCGATCACCCAAGCCATGCATCTCAAGATAAGGCACCTAGCCCATTCTACTTATATGCGTGCCTCCCGGCTAGAGGTCGTGGTCCCCAGGATGATTGAGAGAGCTCTTACTGCTTCATTAACACCTCTCAAGGCTTTAATTGTTGATGCCCTCACTGCGAGAATAGAGGCTTGTGAGAGAGGCCAAGGAACTACTCATGAGGTGACGACCTTAAAGGCCGCGATTGCTGAGTTGAGCAAAGATGTAGACCAGCTGAAGTCTACTGATATGTCTCTAATTTTTGGGACCGTGGATATCCAGATGACCCGAGCATCGATATTCCATCCTATTTTGACGTACCTCCTACTACCACCGGAGATGAGATTAGGCTGATGATGCAACTGCAGAGTACGAGGATGAGACTAATGAGGAGCAACTTGGTTTTCAGGAGGAGACTATTTTTGAGGGCGTGACTGACTTAGAGGAGGCTATGGTAGATTCAGTTGTTCAGGACTCCCTGATGGATACTTCGATAGTGAGCTCCAGTGGAGCTAAGGTTGATGGGACCCTCGGCACTGATGCCCAGACATATGGAGTGGCAAAGATGCAGACTTTACTCCAGCCTTAGCCTGGCAGGATTTTTTTCCCCTCCCTCTCTATTCTATTTTTTTTATATATATACTTTGTTTTTGTTTTAAGTTGCATTGGGTGGGGTGAGGTATTTCCATACCTACCACTTGTGATATTGATTTTGTTTTGATGATATCTTTTGTGAATATTGGCCTTTTTGGTTTATTTATATATCTTTGTTATGATATTGCAGATGTTTTAGCTTGTGGCCCATTGTTTTGAATGAAATGGTTTTGAACCTAATTTAAAAAATTTGCCACCTTTTTTGTATGTGATTGTGGTTGTTTTTGTGTGAATTTGAGTGTCAGTTGTGATCAATACCGATGACTCAAATAGTGCTCTTAATGTGCGGCTAAATTGAGGCAAACTAAGTTACATAGGCAATATGTAATCTTTTAGCATCTTGTTGTGACTAGCCAGTTGTCGAATGAGTCTCTTGTGATGAGCATTGCCCGCTAGTAGAAAGTGCGGAGTCTTATTTGAATTTGGTACCAATGTCTTGTATGATGAGATTACTTTGAACATTGTGTTTGATGACACCTAGCATTTGCCTCATTGGTCTGGTTGATTGAGTGATGCAAGCACTTGAAATGAGCTTAAGCAAGAATTTTGAAGAGTGAACCAATTTGACAATATACCTCTTTTGTGGCAAACCTTGTGAGATGTGTGAACCTAGCTTGGCACCCTTTCCATTTTCATGGAAGAAACTTGAACAATTATGACCTCTATTTATCCCTTCACCCATAACTTGCATGAAGTATGGTTTGTTGGAATAGCCAACTTATGCCAAAAGCCTAAGTTGGGGGTGTGCTGAAAGAGAATAGAACTCAAGAAGTGTGACAAACTCCTCGAGGATTTTGGATTGTTTTGAAAGAGATGAAACCCCTCCATTTAAAAAAGGAAAGAAAGGAACAAAAAAAACTAAAAAAGAGCAAAAATGATAAATAAAGTGTGTGAACATATGAAAAATGGTGTATCCGATGATTCATGTCTAGTTGAATAATAGGGTGGAGTTTGAAAATGTTTTAATGTGACAGGGAAGGAGAAAGAGTGATTTTCAGGCCATACTTCATAAAGGTAGAAGTTACTAAGCCGAAATGACCATACTGTTACACTCAGCCCCATTACAAGCCTTAAAAAAACCTTTGTGATCTTGACTGAGGTTAAACAAATTTTGATTGGAAAATAAGGGTAAACCCATGGGTGAAGTCAAGCATGTGTTCATCTTTGTGAGTGTGAGAGTTGCATGTGATTTTGGGACTTTAAATTGTTGAAAATGTTTGTGTGACTATGGAATCATCTTTGTTGTGACGGCATTTGAGTACCTTTGTTGAGCTTGAACCTGCACTTGAAGAAACTATTATGAACTTGAGCATCTTTGATAATGGTTAGGCACAATTTGAATCTTTGAGTGCACAATTAGGCATTGTATGTGTAGTTTGAACTTTTTGTGTGCATTCATGTTGAGTCTTATGCAACACTACTTGAGACATCCTTACTGAACTGCTGATCTTGAGTTTTACTTGATGACAAACAAAAGTTTTAGTTGAGGGTACTGATAAGTCTGAGATTTGGACTCATTAAGGGCTTTGTTTTTATAATTTTAGTGTCCTCAAATGCCTAATTTATGCTATAAATTGATGTTAAACACTTGATTTTCAGGTATGTGAGCTAAGGAGCAAGGTAAGGACACTAACAAGCAAAAAAGAGCATAACGAGCTGAAGAAGTGAAGAAAAGCGATCCTGGTGATTGCCAAGACCACTCCGCAACTTGCTGAGTGGCTCTTCAGGTTGCCTAAAGTTCCAATGTGCTTGCCCTGAGGGAAGAAACCAAATCCGCGATGACAAAATGGATCGCCCAAAGTTACATGACTTGGGGATGCTGAGAACCAATGCATACTGGCAATAGAAGAGAGCAAAGGGTGGATTGCCGAACCACTCGGTGATCCCGACTTGTCTCGCCTATTGGACTTTCAGGCCAAAATTTTGGCAACTATAAATTGAATTTTGAACTGTAAATGAGTATCTTGCTATAATTGGGGAGAATTTTGTTTTGAGTTTTAGAGTTCCGTCGTAGACTCTGAAGCTTTTTTAGGCTCAATTTTGAGGATTTGCAAGTGGGTTTCTGAATTTCTTCAATTTGGACAATTGTAAAGACTTGGGAGCATTTTTACCTAGATCATGACGAATGTATTTGGTAATTGTTTTGCAATTTTTATGATGTGTGGCAAAATTTCCAATTTCTGGGTGTAATAATGTGATTATAGGTTTAATTAGCTTATGGGTATTGTTAATTACTATTTTAAATGCTATATTGAAGTGGGTTTAAACATTAGCTATGTTTTAATCTATGAATTGTAGTTGCTAATGGAGTCTAATTTTGTAACGACCCGTAAATGAATAGGTGAAACTAGAGCCAAACGACTTTGTGTTTGATTTATTGTGAGGTTTGAGGGTGTAAAATGATGTCCCGAGCTATAGTTGAGGGGTTTAGGGGCTAAATGTCAAGGTACGACTCCCCAAGAACCACCCTACGGGTGCTTGAGGGGGACCCTAGAGCCTAACCCCCAAGACCCCAAAGAAAAACCAAGTTGCCAAAATGAGGGTGAACTACGGAAGGGGTCCACGCCCCGTAGGCCCATCCATGCCCTGTTGATGGCCTCCGTAGGTCAAGGTCCCAAAAATTAAGCCACAACCATGAACCACAGTTGACCAGGACAGGGCGTGACCCAATCCACGGTCCGTAGGTTGGTGTCTTGAGTCACCGTCTGGTTTGATGTCTTGGTTCGGCCAAGTGAGGGGTGGTTAGGTAAATTGCTAATTAATTTAGTTAAGTTGAGGGACAATTATTTTGGCTTAATTATGGTATTTTAAGAGTATTAAAAGTATTAAACTCTATTTTAGATTTCATTATTTTAAAACACCCCAAAGTTAGAAAGCTCTCTTCTCAAAAGTTCTCTCTCTAGAAACCTCCATTGGAGGTGAAGGATCCAAGCTTCCAAGGTCAAGTCTTGATGTTTTTCAAGGGATTTTTGTGGGAATATTCCATAAAAGGTATGGTGATATTTATCCTTGACTTAGTTTCTTTCAAGGAGCCAATTTCAACAGTGATTACAAATCTCCAATGCTTCCCCAGAAACCCTAGATTTCAATCTATGCATGGGTTCAATTCTAAACTTTTTCTAAAGGCTTTATTTCATTGAATTATGAATGAATTGTTGACTTAAAGATAATTTCTTCCTAGAACCCATGTTTTTCCACAAATTCCTATGTTGTGATTTGTGATTGGGATTTGATTGATTATGAAGTATGTGAATTGTTTATGTGTATATGGATATAAAATGTTTAAATTATGTTAGTACTCTTGCCTAATTATATTTCTTTAAGGTGTGTGGGTGAATGTGATCCATGGGCTTGAAAGGCAAGGTATGAATATGTTGTGAAGGATATGTATGTGAATTCAATGATAGTATGATGATCAGGTATAGAATGTAATTGTATTGTGATTGAAAGCATATTCTCAAATAACACTCGTGAATGATGATTATGGAATGTGAAGGGTTTTCTTCTATGTATCGTATATCTTGAATTGGTAGGCTTATGCATCCTTTTTTTGTATAAATGGAAGTGAAGTGATTGTGATTTCTTGAATTGGTAGGCTTATGCATCCTTTTTCTGTATAATAAATGTATCTTGACTTAATGTCCTAATGTCTTGAATTGGTAGACCTAATGTTAGTAGCCTTTCATGAATGAATGAATGATGAAGTATTCTAGGCTAAACCTTGGATCGGTAGACCTATTGGTGGTGCCCCTTCATGAGGAGTCTAGAAACTAATGTGATGTTAAACCTTGGATCGGTAGACCTAATGCTGGTGGCTCTTCCTTGTGTGAAATGATGAACCTTGAAGCAGTAGACCTAATGGTGGTGGCCTTTTCTAGAAAATTCAATGAGCTATCCTTGTAGTGTACCATGAAGCGGTAGACCTAATATTGGTGGCTCTTTCATGTGTAATATATCTTGTGGCGGTAGGGCTAATGTTGGTGGCCCTCTCAACTACAATAATGTAATGTAAAAGAAACTACTCTATGGGAATGTAGGTTAAGCACTGAGAGGATATGGTAAGATGGAGGTTCTTCCCAAGTTAGGCCGGATTTCAATGAACATCTTTCTTATTCATTAACTATGTGCCCACATAGGTCTAGCTAGTGGATAAACCTAAGCTATTGTTACCGGTCTTACCTTAGGCAAGTAGACCACCTCTTTACGGTGTGAGGCTTCATGACACCAGATTTCATGTCAAGCTTACATGGTGTATGTCGGTTAAACGCTTATTCCCATCATGTGAGATGTGCATTATGGTTTCTTGATGAGTTCTATGAAGTGTTGGTGGTAGTATGGGATGCCATCCATGCATTGCACGAGTAGGCTTTGAGAGGGTTATAGTGAGTTCTCTAAGTTTTAATGGCTAATGTATGTATTTGTCCTAAATGAAGCTAATAAAGAATGTTGACTTATATGCTTAAATGAGATGATGCATGCTATTCTTGGATTGTATTATGAGTTACTTCCTTGTTATGATTTAATGAGTATGAATGTGCCTTGTCTATGGTGGCTCCAAAGAAGTAGTTAGTGGTAGTAGTAGTATGAGATGCTACTCATACATTGCACAAGTATGACTTAGATTTTCCCTAGATGATGGTCCTTCTGTGCTGATATGACTTATGAAAGGGTTATGCCTCTTATGTATGAGTATGGTGTAAAGGTGGAAAAGTTGAATGGTAAGTTCACTTTTGGTGACCTTAATTTGGTACTTTAGTGTGGATGGTGGTATGGGATGCTATCCATACATTGCACAAGGTATAACATGAGGGTTACTTGAGGTGAAGGTTTAATGTGAAGGTAATGGGTTATATGTTGATTATGCCTCTATTGTGATGAAATGACTTGTTTGTTGGTTATGTTTGTATAACATGCCTGTTATTCTTATGTTCTAGAAGTTTTATCTAAATGGCATAAATGCATGATTTCAAATAAAATGTTCGTTTTTAGTATGGTTTTTGCATTGCTATCATACTTAGTACTTAATTGTGCTAACCCACATTTTCTCTATGTTTTACTACAAGTGTAGGTTCCGGCAAGTGACCTACTTTCTCTCTAGTTGAAGCTTGGATTTGAGGTTCTCCAAGACTAAGTGGTAGCTCCTCATAGATCGAGACAAGTACTTGATGTTCCATTTCTTTCATGTAAAAGACATTTTTAGACTTTTTGATTGTAAAGGGTCGTGACCCTACTTTAGTTTCAAGATATTGTTTAGATGGCCATGTGAGAAAATAAACTTCCGTTGTGTTTTTAATAAAGCTTTTGTTGTATGGATTTTAAATTAGTTTTAATTCTGTACCATTTTCCTTTTATCAAATTTTATGAATGATATGAGGCTTGTATGAGACCCCTTCGCGGTCGAGTACGCTGTGTCGCATCTAGGGGCTAGACTTGGGTCGTGATAAACATGGTATCAGAACCAGGTTTTGGGAAAGGTTTTAGGATTGTTGTGTCACAAGCCACATCTAGTAGAGTCTTGTTCATCGCTGTGAGTCGGGACACATCTGTGAGCAAGAGGCTATATGACGTTAGGAAGTTACATTTCTTTCATATTCTTCAAGTTGTGCCATAGAGTTTGACTCCATAAGTTCTCCCTCCTATTCCTTATCTGATGGTCTTAAAGATACGACCACTCGAAGGGCTAATGCTACAAGGATAGAGGGAGAAAAAAGTTAGTATTGATGCGAATTGTGGCTATGTGACTAGAGGAGTCTTTCTATAATAGAATTAGATGATGTCTTTTATATAGATGGGTTGGTTTATGGTTATGTGTGTTGTTGATAAAAGGTCATGATGAGTTTTGAGGTATGTTGAAAGATTTGATGAATAGGTGTTTTAGATATGCCTAGAAGTGATGCTTATAAGAGTTTGTGTAGGCTTGCTCCCGAGAGGGAGATAATGTGCTTAGATAGCCAGGTCCTGTGTTCTTGATGTTTATGATTTAGGTTGACTTGAATTCTCACCTTAAGTAGTGTAGCTGAGGTGGTTGTGAGCAAGAGTTGCTTGATGAGGAGTAGTATCCTAGTAAAGGCTTTAGTAGGAGATGCTACTAGAGTGAACAAAAGGAGTTCTTTCGGATGAAGGCACCGGTATGTGGTAAGGTCCTTATAGTTATGAATGTCTTGTTGAGGTTCCTATTTTATTTTTCATGTTAACCTTAGTTGGGTTTACTCCTAAGTGGGGGATAGTATGTTGAATAGTAAGGTTGTTGACTGTTTCGATATACTTATCTCTTTCCTTCTATTCCTATTTAAGATTGAGACCAAGAGTTCCTTGTAGCTTGTTTCATGTTTTGGAGTCATGTGTGATTATGTGTTTCTATGGTCTCCTTATGTTATGCATGTTCTTGATGAGTTTATGTTTAAATGAGAAATTGAGTTTTCATGAATTAAGTTCCTCATGTCGATGTGCATCTATAATGAGTTGTCTATATGCTTCATGAGGTTGATTATTGAACATGCCTAAATGTGCTTTTATGAAGAAATTGCATAATGTGCTAAATGATGTTATGATGAGCATGATATGAGTTGGAGAAGGTACTTCCTCCAATGAAATGAGAGATGTTGATGTTTTGGTGCATAATGAGTTTGTAGAGGTAGTTCCTACTTTCTTGTGTTGCATTGAACATGTTGAGATGGAGTTGATGTTTTCTCCTAAGTTTTGTGCATTGTTTATGATGTTGCATGCATAATGGGATGCTAGTCTTGAGTCGTTAACCCCTTAATTTTTTTTAAATGTCATTCGAGGATGAATGTTCCTTAGTGGGGGATAATGTAATGACCCGTAAAATGAATGGGTGAAACTAGAGCCTAACGACTTTGTGTTTGAGTTGTTGTGGGGATTGAGGGTGCAAAATGTTGTCCCGAGCTATGGTTGAGGGGTTAAATGTCAAGGTACGACTCCCCAAGAACCACCCTAGAGGTGCTTGAGGGGGACCGTAGAGCCTAACCCCCAAGACCCCAAAGAAAACCAAGTTGCCAAAATGAGGGTGACCTACGGAAGGGGTCCACGCACCATAGGTCCACCCTTGCCCCGTGGATGGCCTCCATAGGTCAAGGTCCGCAAAACCAAGCCACATCCATAAACCACGGTTGACCAGGACGGGGCGTGAACCAATCCACGGTTCGTGGGTTGGTGTCTTAGGTCACCATCTGGTTTGCTGTCTTGGGTCGGCCAAGTGAGGGGTGGTTAGGTAAATTACTAATTAATTTAGTTAAGTTGAGGGACAGTTATTTTGGGTTAATTATGGTATTTTAAGAGTATTAAAAGTATAAACTCTATTTTAGATTTCATTATTTCAAAACACCCCAAAGTTAGAAAGCTCTCTTCTCAAAAGTTCTCTCTCTAGAAACCTCCATTGGAGGTGAAGGATCCAAGCTTCCAAGGTGAAGTCTTCAAGTTTTTCAAGGGATTTTAGTGGGATTCTTCCATAAAAGGGATGGTGGTCTTTATCATTGACTTAGTTTCTTTAAAGGAGCCAATTTCAAAAGTGATTTCAAATCTCCAATGTTTCCCCAAAAGCCCTATCTTTCAATCTATGCATGGGTTCGATTCTAAACGTTTTCTAAACTCTTTATTGCATTGAATTATGAATGAATTGTTGATTTAAAGATGAATAAAGATGATTTTTTCCTAGAACCCATGTTTTCCCCAAATTTCTATGTTGTGATTTGATTGATTATGAAGTATGTGATTTGTTTATGTGTATATGGATATAGAATGTTGAAATTATGTTATTACTCTTGCCTAATTATACTGATCTACGGTGTGTGGGTGAATGTGATCCATGGCCTTGAAAGACAATGTATGAAGGTTAAGGTATGAATTTGATGCGAAGGATATGTATATGAACTCAGTGATAGTATGATGACCACGTTTAGAATGTAATAGTGTTGTGATTGCAAGCATATTCTCAAATAACACTCTTGAATGATGATGATGGAATGTGAAGGGTTTTCTTCTATGTATTGTATATCTTGAATTGGTAGGCTTAGGCATCACTTTCTTGTATAAATGGAAGTAAAGTGATTGTGATATCTTGAATTGGTAGGCTTATGCATCCCTTTTTTGTATAATGAATGTATCTTGACTTAATATCCTAATATCTTGAATTGGTAAACTTAATGTTGGTAGCCTTTCATGAATGAAGGAATGATGAATTATTAGAGGATAAACCTTGGATTGGTAGACCTAATGGTGGTGGACCTTCATGAGAACTCTAGGAACTAATGTGATGTTAAACCTTGGATCGGTAGACCTAATGGCGGTGGTTCTTCCTTGTGTGAAATGAAGAACCTTGAAGCGGTTGACCTAATGGTGGTGGCCCTATCTTGGAAAGTCAATGAGCTATCCTTGTAATCTACAATGAAGCGGTAGATCTAATGTTGGTGGTTTGTTCATGTACAATGTATCTTGGGGAGGTAGGCCTAATGTTGGTGGCCCTCTCAAGTACAATAATGTAATGTAAATGAAACTACTCTATGGGAATGTAGTCTACGCACCGAGAGGATATGGTAAGATAGAGGTTCTCCCCACATTAGGACGGATTTCAATGAACATATTTCTTATCCCTTAACTATGTCCCCACACAGGTCTAGCTAGTGGATCCACCTAGGCTATTATTACCGGTCTTACCTTAGGCAAGTAGACCACCTCTTTACGTTGTGGGGCTTCATGACACCAGATTCCATTTCAAGCATACATGGTCTATGATGGTTAAATGCTTATTCCCATCATGTAAGATGTGCATTATGGTTTCTTGATGAGTTCTATGAAGTGTGGGTGGTAATATGGGATGCCATCCATGCATTGCACGAGTAGGCTATGAGAGGGTCATAGTGAATTCTCTAAGTCTTAATGGTTAATGTATGAATGTTTCCTAAATGAAGCTAATGAAAAATGTTGACTTATATGCTTAAATGAGATGATGCATGCTATACTTGGATTATATTATGAGTTACTTCCTTGTTATGTCTTAATGAGTATGAATGTGCCTTGTCTATGGTGGGTCCAAAAGAGTACTTAGTGCGAGTAGTAGTATGTGATTCTACTCATACATTGCACAAGTATGACTTAGATTTTCCCGAGATGATGGTCATTATGTGTTGATATGACTTATGAATGGGTTATGTCTCTTGTGTATGAGTATGGTGTAAAGGTGGAAAGGTTGAATGGTAAGTTCACTTTTGGTAACCTTAATGTGGTACTTTAGTGTGGATGGTGGTATGGCACGCTATTCATACGTTGCACAAGGTATAGCATGAGGGTTACATGAGGTGAAGGTTTAATCTGAAGGTAATGGGTTATATGCTGATTATGCCTCTATTGTGATGAAATGACTTGTATGTTGGTTATGATTGTATAATATGCCTCTTATGCTTATGTTCATGAAGTTGTATCAAAATGGCATAAAAGCATGATTTCAAATAAAATGTCCATTTTAGCATGGTTTTTGCATGGCTATCATACTTAGTACTTAATTATGCTAACCCATATTTTCTCGATGTTTTACTACATGTGTAGGTTGCGGCAAGTGAGTTATTTTCTCTCTAGTTGAAGCTTGGAATTGAGTTTCTCCAAGACTAAGTAGTATGTCCTCATAGATCGAGGACGAGTACTTGATGTTCCATTTCTTTCATGTAATAGACATTTTTAGACTTTTCAATTGTAAAGGGTCGTGACCTTACTTTAGTTTCAAGATATTGTTTAGATGGCCATGTGAGACAATAGATTTCCGCTGTGTTTTAAATAAAGTTTTGATTGTATGGTTTTAAATGATTTTTAATTTCGTACCATTTTCCTTATATCGAAGGTTATGAATGTTGTGAGACTTGTATGAGACCCTTTCGGGGTCGAGTACGCTATGTTGCATCTAGGGGCTATCGTTGGGATATGACGAATTTTGAGTTCTTAGCTTGCTTGAGAGAGAGGTTTTTGAACCAAATCATTTGATTAACGGTATGTACGTATTGGTTTGATATGGGTTCAGCTCGAGAGAGTGAATCCTAAACCTAATCCTACCCATCTTGCTTGAGAGAGAGGATGTATTAAGATTGTGAGTTGTTCTTATTTGTTAAGCTTATTGATGTTCGAGAGAAATCACTTGTAACGTGATAGTTGTTCGAGAGAAATCACTTATAACATGATAGTTGTTCGAGAGAAAACTATTCCAATCATAGTACAGCCTACCGACTGATATTTAGCTATTTATTAGTAGTCTCAATTACCCATATAGTGAAATTTGCATGTAATCGATCACATCTCGAGAATTCATCTTTTTACTGTTATTTCATTATTGTTTAATTGAATTGTAGCTGATAATTCCAAACAAAAATCCCCATCTGACATTCGTGTGAACCCCTTTGACTTGTTTACTTGTTATTTTTGACAATTTCTATTCCTATAACTATCTAAAACACATTTGTACTTCAGAACTGAACTTGAACACGTACCGCTCCTTGTGGGTTTGAGCCCAACTCTTCGTTGGGTTATACTGCTTAATGATCGTTTGCACCTAGAAATGGATTAGGTGTACATGAAACGTTAATCAGAACCCAAATGTGGGTACATCGGCATCTTGTGTGAGAGACTTCACTAGAATGAACCCCCTGGAGTTTCATAGTTCTAAGGTAGAGAAAGATCCTCAAGAGTTCATTGACGAAGCTTACAAGGTGTTGATGATCATGGGAGTGATGCCGGTGGAAAAGGTGGAGTTAGCCACTTATCAACTTAACAGTGTTGCACAAATTTAGTTCAACTAATGGAAAGAAGGGAGAGCGGAAGATGAGGGTCATTTTGATTGGGAAGAGTTCAAAGTTGTCTTCCTTGATAGGTTCTTTCCCCTAGATATGAGGGAGGCAAAGGTGGTTGAGTTCATCAACCTTCGTCAAGGATGTATGAGTTTGAAGGAATATGCTTTGAAGTTCACAAAATTGTCTCGATATGCTCCCACAATGGTTGCTGATCCTAGGGCAAAGATAAGTAAGTTTGTTTTGAATGTGTCTGAAATGGTGGTTAAAGAGTTCCGTACTGCAATGCTTGTTAATGACATGGACATTTATCGTCTCATGGGTAAAGCTCAACAGATTGAAAAGGACAAACTGAAGGAAAAGTCTAGGGAGGCAAAGAGGGCTAAAACTAATGATCGTAATTTCTCTCATGCAAGGTCCGATGGACATGGTCATCCTACATTTCGACAAAGGTTTTCTAGTCAAGGTTTCTCCAATGCTCCTCCTAGGTTCAACAAGGAGAGTGTGTCTAACTGTAAACCTCAAAGAGGGAATGGTAGTGAGTCCTTATTGCCTACTTGTGGGAAGTGTAGATGAAATCATGAGGGTTGATGTCTAGTGGGATCCAATGCTTGTTTGGTTGCTGTTAAGATGGATGACAAGATAAGAGTTTTTCCTTCATTTGCTAAGAATGAGGGATATAATCGTCAAAGGGCTCAACCTAGTTCTTCATCTGGTCCAAGTGGTTCGGGTCCAAATGCTCCCAACCAAAACAAATTCTATGCACTTCAGACTCGTGGTGAGCAAGAGGGTTTTCCCGATGTGGTTATCGGTATGTTGAAAGTCATTCAACTTGAAGGTTATGCTTTACTTGACCCCGGTGCTACCTTATATTTTCTGATGCCATATGTGGCTATGAGGTTTGATGTTCTACCATATATGTTGTTAGATATTTTTTCTATCTCTATTCCTGTTAGTGATTCTGTTGTGGCTAAGAGGGTCTATAGAAAGTGCCCCATTTCCATATCCCATAAAGTTACTCTTTTTGATTTAGTAGAGCATGATATGTTAGATTTTTATGTTATCCTTGGTATGGATTGGCTGCACTCATGTTATGCCTCTATTGATTATAAAACTCATGTATTCAAGTTTCAGTTTCTGAATGATGCTGTCCAAGAATGGAAAGTGGGAAATTCTATGCCTAAGGATTAGTTTGTCTCTTGTCTTAAAGCTAGAAAAATGATTGCTAAGGGTTGAATATATCATCTAGTTAGGGTGAGGGATGTAGATTCTGAAACCCCAACTCTTGCGTCGGTCCCCGTTGTTAATGATTTTCAGGAAGTATTCTGAGATGATCTACCGGGTATTCCTCCCGAAAGGGAAATAGACTTTGGTATTGACCTTCTCCCAGATACACAACCTATCTCTATTCCTCCTTACTGAATGGCTCTGGTAGAACTTAAAGAGTTGAAAGATCAATTGAAAGATTTATTGGATAAGGGTTTTACCCAACCGAGTATCTCTCTATGGGGTGCTCCAGTTTTATTTGTTAGAAAGAAAGATGGTTCTCTTCGTATGTGTATTGACTATCGTCATTTGAATAAGGTGACCATTAAGAATAAGTATCCTCTTCCAAGTATTATTGATTTCTTTGACCAACTTAAGGAGCGAGTTATTTCTCTAAGATTGACCTACGGTCGGGCTATCTCCAATTGAGGGTGAAGGAAGATGATATTCTGAAAATTGCATTTCAAACTCGGTATGGTCATTATGAGTTTTTGGTAATGTCGTTTGTATGACTAATGCTCCGGCGACATTTATGGATTTGATGCATATGATGTTTAGACAATATCTTGACATGTTTATGAATGTTGTCATTGATGATATATTGATCTATTCGTGAAGTGAGGATGAGCATGTTGATCATTTGAGGATTGTGTTGCAAATTCTCAAGGACCAACAACTCTTTGCAAAGTTTAGCAAATGATAGTTTTTGCGTAGGTCCATGGCTTTTCTTTGTCATATTGTTTAAACTAAGGGTATTAAGGTAGATCCTTAGATGATGGATGCGGTCAAGAGTTGGCCTAGACCTCTATCTCCTTTAGATATTAGATGTTTCTTGGGTTTAGCTAGTTACTATAGAAGGTTCATTGAGGGGTTTTCTTCGATTGCCTCTCCATTGACTGCCTTCACTCAAAAGAAGGCATAGTTCATATGGTTCGAAGCAAGTGAGGAGGGCTTCCACGAATTGAAGGATAGATTGACTTCTGCTCCAGTGTTGACCTTACCGGAAGGGACTAATGGTTTTATTGTTTATTGTGATGCCTTAAGAATTAGATTAGGATGTGTGCTTATGCAAAATGGGAAAGTCAATCCCCATGCGTCAAGGAAACTTAAAGTTCATGAAAATAATTATCCTACCCATGAAATTGAACTAGCGGTGGTTATTTTTGCCTTAAAGATTTGGAGGCATTATTTGTTTGGTGTTCATGTGGATGTTTTTACCGACCATAAGGTGTTTACAATATGTGTTTAATCATAAAAATTTAACTCTTCGCCAAAGAAGGTTGCTTGAGTTATTGAAAGATTAGGATATGATTTTTCTCTATCACCTCGGTAAAGCAAATGTCATGGTGGATGCTTTTAGTCGATTGTCTATGGGTAGTGTTGCTCATATTGAAGAAGAAAAGAAGGAGTCGGTTCGAGATGTTCATACACTGGCCCAATTGGGTATTCGATTAGTGGACTCTACCAAGGGTGGTGTTATGGTCCACAATGGTTCAGAATCGTCTTCTCTGGTAGATGTGAAAGCCAAGAAATGTCTTGATTGAATTTTGGTTGAATTGAAATAAGCGGTGCTTAAAAATTCCATGGAGGATTTCTCCCAAGTGGGTAATGGTGTAGTTAGATATCAAGGTCCTTTGTGTGTTTCAGATGTTTATGACTTGAGGGAACAGATCTAGTCAGAGTCCTATAGTTCTCGGTATTCCATTCACTCAACCAAGATGTACCGTGATTTGCGAGAGATCTATTGGTGGAATGGGATGCAGAAAGATATTGTGGAGTTTGTGGCAAAGTGTCCTAATTGTCAACAAGTGAATATTGAGCATCAGAAACTGGGAGGTTTATCCCAAGACATTAGCATTCCTACTTGGAAATGGAAATATGTAAATATGGATTGTATTGGGGGTTTGCGTCGCACTCAGCGACAAGATGACTCGATTTGGGTTATAGTAGACCGGATGACAAAATTGGGTCATTTCATTCCTGTCAAGGTTTCTTATGCAGTAGAAGATTATGCTAGGTTGTATTTGAGAAAAATGTTAAAGTTTCATGGAGTGCCTTTATCCATTATCTCCGGTCATGGTACCCAATTCACTTATCAGTTTTGGAAATCTTTTCAAAAGTGTCTTGGTACTTGTGTGAATATTTAGTAAGGCCTTTCATCCACAAACCAATAGGCAAGCAGAGCGTACTATCCAAACTTTGGAAGATATGTTGAGAGCTTGTGTGATTGATTTCAAGGGTAATTCGGATGATCACTTAACCTTGATTGAGTTTGCTTATAACCATAGCTATCACTTGACTATTGGTATGTCTCTATTTGAGGAATTGTATGGTAAGAGGTGTAGATCTCCTATAGTTTGGTTTGAGGTGGGTGAAGTTACCCGAATTAGCCCTGAGTAGGTACATGAGGCCATGAAAAAGTTTGACTTATTAGAGAAAGGTAGAAAACGGCTTAAAGTCGGCAAAAGTCATATGCCTATGTAAGAGAAAGAGATCTTGAATTTGATGTTCGTGACTGGTTTACTTAAAAAATTCACCCATGAAGGGTGTAATGAGGTTTGGTAAGAAAGGGAAGCTTAGTCCCCAATATGTAGGCCCATATCAGAGTTTGAGGCGTGTTTGTAAGGTTGCCTATGAACTTGAATTGCCTAATGAATTGGCATCGGTGCATCCGGTTTTCCATCTCTATGTTGAAGAAATGAGTTGGTGAGCTGACATCTATAGTTCCCTTAGAAGGTTTGGGGTTAAGGAGAATTTTTCTTATGAAAGAGTTCCGGTCGAGATTTTGGACCGGCAAGTCAAGAAGTTGAGAAATAAGGAAGTTGCTTCCATGAAATTGTTTTGGAGGAATCAGTTAGTTGAGGGTGCTACTTGGGAGGCCGAGGCTGATATGATGTCCTGATATCCTCATCTCTTTCCTTCTACGCCTTCTCTAGCTTGAAATAATTAGCTCCTCGTGGTTTACGCTTTGTTTTGAGTGTCATGTGTCTTAATGTTTCCATGATTTCCTTAATATGCATGATTCATGAAAAGCATAAGTTTTGAAGAAAAATAGTCAAGTTGTTTGATTTCTACATGCTTATGTGCATTTGAATGTGAGTTGCATATAGACTTCAGCATATCATTATTGAACATGCTTTAAGCTTAAAGATGGTGTTTCATCCCCGGATATGTGTAATCTTGTAATTGCATGCATATTTTGCTGGTAGGTCTAGTTCCTATCTTCGTCATAATGCTTTGTATATATTCTATCTTGGAGTCGAGGTTCATCCTTGGTTATGTGCATTTATATGAAGTTGCATGCATGATGGGTTGCTAGTTTAGAATCCTTTTTTTGTGATGTCTTGAATCTCATTTGAGGACGAATGTCCTATAGGGACATAATGTAACACCTTGGCTTCGAGAAATGGCAACATAGCATGTTTTCAGGATTTTCTGGTGCCATCCGACGGAGAACAACCACGGCTATGAACGGAGCCACGGACCGTAGGTCTGGTCCACGGATTGGCCACCTGAATGAGTCCAGAGGACCATGAACCACGGCTTGGACCAATGAACCGTCATTGGGTCCACGGTCCGTGGAGGAGGTCTGTGGATCAGTGTCGTCAAATCCACTTTCTGACGCCAGACGACGAACCAATAGGACAGACCGTTGGTCAGACCATGGTCCGTCGGTCAAGGTCTATAGGTCGTGGGTCGCCAGTTATTTTTAGGTGCAGTTATGTCTTTTCCTAATAAGTTCAGCCTAATACTATGTTATTTTGCCTATGTGTTTTAACTCTAACATTTCCCTATACAAAACCATTCTCTCAAATTTACAAAGAAGAACAAGTCTTCCTCCCAAATATTTCTCTCTCTAGAAAGCTTTAAGAAGAAGGGGTCCGTAGCTAGGGTTTGCAAGTTAATTCTCCAATTCCTCCATTGAAGTTAAGCAATTGGAATTGAGGTATGACAGTTTTCATCCATGGATTCCTTCCATTCGTGGAGTTCACAAATTCTCCTATTTTTCAAAGCAAGAATACCCTAATTCAGTTAGGGGTTTCTTCTATGTTATGGGTTCTCCTAATTGTTGATTTATGATCTATGATGCATGAATTGTGTTACTATCATGATTTTATGATGTTTCCCCACTGAGCCTATGTAATTCCCATATTTTCTAATTATGAGCATATAATGTGGGTCTTGGTTTATGAAAGAAGATTTTTTATGAAGTCAAAAGTGAATTGATAACAATTATATGAAATTATGATGAATCTCTAAGAGCCCATGTATACCCCATGTCTTCTAGATATTGATTATTGAAAGTGGGTTTTGATCCTTGAAAGGTGAATTATGAAATTATGCATATCTTATGAAAAGTATGTAAATGTTTTAAGGATGCTTTGAGATAGAAGTATCAATGATGTTGCTACTGTTGTGTTGTTGAAAGGATTTCTCATATACACATGTAAGCATGAATTGTGAAAGTTTTTCTCACATGATAAGGGTTCTTAGGGTTGAAAGGTTTTTTCACCTAAAATGAATCAATGCTAAGAAGTTATGCTAATGATGAAGCAAGAAGTGATTACCCATGCTCTGTAATTGAATGACAAGTGGTGATGTCACGTGATGTAATGAAAAGAGGCGACTACCCATGTTCCTTCATGAGATTAAATGATTAGGATTAAGAACTATTCCGTGGAAGTTAAGCTTAGAACTATGTGGACAAGTGGCAATTACCCGTGTCCTATAACTTTGTGCCAACATAGGATTGTCTAGATTGACGTTAGCTATTCGATCCACAATAGAAAGAAGTTCATGGTCCTTACCGTGGCAAGCAGGACACCCCTTTTCGGTTTGGGGTAGTGAAACGACCCAAAAAGTTCTTAAAAATGTGTTTCGGAAGTTACCGGAAACTTGTTTTAGCTATATCTAAAAATCCGTTTCGTTTTTCGAAAATACGACTTCATATTCTTGTTTAGGGGGTCAAATTGAGTGGGAAATGGGTCTAACCCAAATTTTAGAGCAACCGTATCAAAATCCGAAATTTCCAAGTGAAGCCTTTTTCGAGGGTCTACTTTGGAGGGTCATATCTCCTAGCACACAAATAATTGGGTGGCCCATAACTTATCCATGGAAAGCCCTTTGAGTTATAAACCCAAAGCACTTCGTTTCACCTCATTCGGAGTTCGGACGAAGAAGTTATGCCCATTTTCGTAAAATCTGTCCGGCAGGAAATGCAATTTCCAGTGAGCGTTTTTACTGTTCACCCGCCTCATTTTTTTTTCTAAGTGTTGGACCATTTTTCCAAAGGGCATATGTCATTTCCTATATACCGTTAGTTCAATTCCCATCTCTAAAACATTTTCCAAAACACCTCTCCCATACTTAGACACATTTTCTCTCAAGTTCTCTCAAGGACCCTAATCCAAAACCTTTCTCAAGATTGAAGAGACTCTTGCTCCAAGTTCCAAGCTTCCATTGAAGACACTCTCAATGACCTTCATAAGAACTCAAGGTATGTGGTGTTGAACTCATGGGTCCTTCCACCCATAGTGCCTAGACTCTATTCTACTCACTAATTCATGGTTTAAGTTAAGATTCATAAATTAGTCTTGTTCTTTATAATAATTCCTGCACATTGAATTTTAAACATGAAAAGTGATTGTATTGAGCATGTTGTGACTCTAGAACTTGAATCTAAATTTGGAATGGAAGTGGAGATTTTCATGTGGTATTGTGGGTGTTAAAAGGTGTTGTTGTAGGTTGTTCACTGGTTTGACTGCATAATTACTACCCTATTTTCCATGCTCTTTGATTCCATTACATGCCTTCAAGGTGTTTGACAAAATGTCCAACTATGGAGAATTGATGAATCGCTGCTTTAAAGCTTGAGTTATGAGATGTATGGCAATCCAGAGATGTGTTGATGACAAACTAAGCTTGTGTATATGCTCATTCCATACGTGAGATTGCATTAGAGCCTAATGGGAATTTCCTATATAAAGTGTTGCATGACCATGCCCGGTCCGGGGGAAAAGAACCGGACAACCATGTGAGAGGTTTATATCTCACCACCTAGGATGCTTGGGGTGTGACCAACATCAACCATGTGAGAGGTTTATATCTCACCACCTAGGATGCTTGGGGTGTGACCAACATCAACCATGTGAGAGGTTTATATCTCACCACCTAGGATGCTTGGGGTGTGACCAACATCAACCATGTGAGGGGTTTATACCTTGCCACCAGGGTGTCCGGGTGTGAACGGCATCCCCCATCCTAAGTTGGGGTTATAGATTGGTTGGATCATGCATACACATATGATATCTACTATTAGTATAGATTTACTTAAACATGTTTTGACTTCACTTTGATCATGCATCCTCATATTGTTATTCATAATGCCTATGAAACTATTTCTTGTATTTCGATTGTGTCCTTGTCTATTGTTGTGTTGCACCCCGCATACTTAGTACATTCCAAGTACTAACGCATATTTTGCCTACATGATGTCACCATGTAGGGACCGGAGCTACTCTTGATCCTTCTCTCCATTCACGTGGCTAGTACGGTGCTTATCCGAGTTTGTTGGTGAGTCCTCAATGATTCGAGGGCTATGTTATGTTTCCTACTCCTATGTTTTGAGACTTTAGCTTGCAATTGTATTTTGACTATGAGGGGAGCCGGTAGTATGTCATGGCCCCCGTCCTACCTATGTATGTAGAGGTGTGCGTTGGACAAGTATTTTGTAAACGAGCTTGACTCTTGTTCTATGATGTCATTTTGAAATGGTTTGCCCTTAGTCCCTATTTCCCGTTAATTAATGTTGAATGTACTTCCGCGACCGATGAAGTGTGATGACAAGTTTGAGAGGCTTGTTTGGGGTTCCTTCGGGTTCCTCATTCGCCATGTCACGTCTAGGCCCTAGGCTTGGGTCGTGACAGGTAGACACCGGATTCCATGTTGCTAGCTCACGTGGTCTTATATGTCGGTTAAGGCTACTTCCTACAAGCAAGTAAAGTTATTATAAACCAAGGTTACTTCAAGAAGTATAGTAAGTATTTTTCAAGATTATATTCGCTTGCATTGATCATGTTTTATGACTTATTCTTTTTAACTCTCATGTTTCATGTTATAACTTGATCATTACATGTTCAAGAAAACGTCTTATTTAAGGATGACTTAAGTGTTTATATTCAAGGCATCATACTTGGTACATATTTTGTACTAACACATACTCTTGCCTACATTTTCCAAAATGTAGAGTCCGACAGTCAGGGTTCTCAGTTTCATGGCTAGAGGTTGACTTAAGAGATTTTCGAGCTTTGGTGAGTCCTCGTACTTCGAGGATGGATTTTCATTATTTTCATTTTTTTTTCTTATTTCTAGTTTTGAACATGATGTATGGGCTATGCCAAATTTCATTCTATTGTATTAGATGGCTATTGACAAAGTGTTTAGACTTCCGCTTTACTTTTATAAAAATATTTTGGGACTTGAAATATATATCTTTACTTCTTTTGTTCTATATCATATGTTATGAATGCTAAGTGGCTTGTATGGGGCCTCTCGGGGTACTAAATGCCATGATACATTTAGGGTGTACACCTAGGTCGTGACAAAGGATCAACTCAACAATCTCAATCTTTCTATATTAAGTTGTGAATATTAGTCTGATGATATACAACTCATAATCTATGTACTCATATTCCTCAATGTGCTCGGTCTCTTGATCTCATGATACACCCTTAATCGGTAGCACGATCATGTTACATCAAGCATGTTCTCAGTTCAAAAAAATATAAAGCTATTCGTGTTTATGATCTTTTCACTCTATGTTCTTCCGGTGATACTCTTTTAGTTTTGATAGCATAATAACTTAGTATTTGTTTGTATGCAAGGGTAGATAATTCTTATTATCAAGTTTGTAGCATGCTTATTCCACGTATGTTTTTTGTGAGAGTAGAGGAATAGATCAAAATGAGGTGTGGTTATATATATTGGCCTATCCAAATAGGCACTTAGACCATGGTGGCAGGAGTCATATCTATCCTTGTGAAAGTTATAGGTAGTATCTTATAATGTTTAGTGCTCACAGAGAGTAGCGTAGTGAAAAATGTTTTTTATTTCATTCCCAAAATATACATGTATCATGTAAAATAGCTTCAAATAGAGTATGACAAATAACGCTCAAATTAATATAAAAATAATTGGAAGAGTAAGCAGTCGATTTCAATAAAACTACCCAACAAAGAGTCATGGTTGAATCCCACAAGGAATTGTTTAATTATAAGAATTCAACTATGAAATTAAAAATGCGGACCTAGTCATTGTAGCATGTTTAAACAAGTGGGTGAATGATTCTACCACATTTAGTAAAATAGTTTGAAGTATCAAGTGTCACAATTAAACTAAAATTCAGAAATTCAAGCTATTATAAAGTAATCTAGAGGTACGGGGATTGAAATAGATGTCACATAGGGGTAGTTGTGTTGTTCAATAATGTTAAACAATCATGGATAGGGTGGGTCATCTCCAATTACACTAATTTTCTTTTTATCTCATAGAACCAATCAATAAAATCTCCTTCCGGTCTCATCTATGTGAATCACAAATAGATCTGAACCATAATCTCACTTTCGAGCAAACCATAGAAATCACACCTAAATTGAATGCATTAAATTAATTACCCACTGTAATGGATCTCTTTTGAGCATCAATCAAACATCGGGAATTAGATTACGTTTGCAACCTTAACCTATGAATTAAACTCATGCTAATTAGTCTAAATTCATGAATGCACAACAATAAAATAGAGCAAAACATAATACCCACTATATTAAATCAATACCCAACCCCATAATTGCACCACAAGGATTGGGGTTTCACCCACCCATCACAAAAAGTGAAGAAATTATACCGATCAAGATATCAACCATGTATGTGATAAAATTAAGCACTTATAATCCAAAATCACTTTGTTTTAGCTTCGAAATGTAAATCTCTAGAGTGAAATTTAAAATTCCAAACCTAAAAGATGTTTTTCACAAGGTACGAAGTCTCAAAACTCTCAATGACAAAAACAACAATGCCAAAAATTCTCTACAAAAAGCTCTTTCCGAAAGTGATAAATTTCTTTTCTTTAGGAATATTTATAGTTTCCCAAAATTTGGCCAAAAATTCACTACGCGAACATGTCATCGACATTAGTAGGGATCACCAAACAAGATCAGTGGATCAATGTCTGTTCCTTAGCTTATCTTTCTTTTGTTTCAGGCTTCAGGTGCTTGAACCTTAGTTGGCAAATTCGATAAAGTATTTCTTACAAATTCGGCATATCACCGATTACCACCTTTGTTCGCCTTTTAAGCGTTCATTTCTTTATCAAGTCACGTCACCTTTGGCGATGGTCATCTTGTTCGTAATTCAACTTCAGCGAGTCACCATTTATATTTTTTAGACCGCTATGCTGCTTTGAACATCTTCAATTATGAGTACTGTCAGTTTGAGCAAGGTTAGACCATTTGGGCTATCTACCATTTGGTTTAGGCAACTACTAGTGTAGAGTTTATACTTCTTTTAATGTTTTTGGCTTTTATTTCATGCATTCATCCTTGCCTTTTCCTTTTGCCTTTATAGCTGCAATTCATCAAAATATCAACAGAATAGGGAATAATTAGGAATTGAGGACATTACTTATTGAACTAAAATGACCTCAAATGAGTTTAAATCAACCACTCATCAACATCCCCAGCTTAAACTTTTGCTTGTCCTCAAGTAAATCAACAACACAATTAGTTCAACTAGAGTGTCTACAAAAGTTCTCAATGAGATGCAAGTTCCACTACAATACTACTATCAAGAAAATGCAACATTCAATCATGGTAAAAAAACTTCAACTAATGACTAGTCGGTATTAATCCAAGATCATCATAACTATTGTTCCTTTTCTAGTGCAAAACCACATTTTAACAAATTAATTAAAGTGCTCTCATATAAAGATTGATTCCATGCTCTCACAAAGAAAATAAATAAAGAAGTTAGGAACCAATACAACTCTCACTCTTCAGAAGAGAAATACATGGAAGCTTCATCACATAGGTTTGCCCATATTTTCCAATAATAACACAACCTAGTTCATGCAAGATCTCAAAGTTTTTTTAAGCTTGTAATTGGGTTGGGGGGTAAAGGTACGGTTAATTTGACTCACTGACTTCACCTTTTCAAAAACATTTTTGCACTCATCTTCACCTCTTAAGTTCTTACAATTTTTTCACTTGGAGACACAAACTTTATTTTTTCATTCATTTTATGGAAACACCTTTTATATCATCACACTTTATTTTTCATTTCAATTTCTGAACATTCTTATCATTATGTTTTATAAGGAGGGGATTCCTTCTTTTTGCAAAAAACTTCAAAGTTGAGTCTCACTTTTTCTTTCTTTTCCTTTTACTTGGCTTAGTTTTCTCCTTCTTTTCCATACCCTGATCTTAGACTTTTGACCTAGGTTTTCTATTCAAACAAACCGTTGCTTAGAAAAGGATTTATGGGTGAGAATTTAGGAACAGTTTAGCTCAAAACGTTTCAACAAAGTTGACAACAAATGGTTTTGGCTCAAATGGTGTCATCATGGTTGCATAACCTCACAAGGTAGTCACAAAGGTAAGAACATTTGGGTTTTCTCTCAAAATTTGAGACCAAGATCATTTCTTGCATTCACAAAAGCTAGAGAATCGGACTAACAAGGCAAATTTTAGGATTCAACAAGCATGATTTCAAGTAAAATCTCACAACAGAAGGTACTCCAAACACAATCTTATAGCACAATCCTACAAGATCAAAAGATTATGTGCGATGTTCATTGACATGTTCACATCAAAATGCAAGTAGTTAATACAAGAATAAAAAAGATTATTCAAAAGCGAAGCCACACCAATTTCTTCTTCCATTCATTAGCACAAAACACATTTCTAATAATAAGTACTATCCAATACATCGATATTGGACATAATCAATCTTCAAAAATAAACAATGAAAGCTCAAGTATTTCAAAAACATCTAAACTATTGGGGCAATAAATAACAACAGACAAAATGACCTAAATCGTCAATATCATAATAAAAACTAAAATATCAAATTGCAACAAATATCTCAAACTAAAACTTAAAATAACAAAATACAATAAAAAAGGGAAATATTGGCACAAGCACCCTTACCCCATGAAAATAAAAATAATTGTGTCCTTAATGTGATATAAAGTAAGTACAAGAGAAGACTGATATAAGGATCCCCCTGATGGGCTATGCATATGAAGCACTCTGATCCAGAGTATCGGTGGAAATGGCTTCATCACAGCCATTAGTGCCCGCCAAGATAGGAGCAGGAGTTAACATGGTAGCATTAGCCAGGGCATCACCGCCTAACACATCTATATGAGGAATAGTATGGTCTAAAGACACCACTAGTCCCGACTGTGGTTGTCTCCACACGAGATCTTTCCATCGTTGCCAGCACCAACGTCTCCTAAATATATCCTGAAGCTCTGTCACATTCTCAATAATCCACTACTCATCCTCTTTCCAAAACTTCTCTTCATCTATCTTATCGATTGAATCAGCATCAGCCTATTCATTAACTCTACCATCATCACCAATATCACAAGGGTGCTCGGCCACACCACTAGGTGCCTCCGCTCTCAGGTCAAAGTTAGACATAGACTTAGGCATATCAAATGTAACACCTCACTATTTGAAAGAGCTAAATATAGAAAGAACTAAATTGGAAATAACAAAATCTTAAGTACTGAAAGTTATGCTTAAGTTGGGAGTTTTGGGTCAACTTCAAACAACCATAAAATTTAGTAAAGGATGAGTTAGGTGGCCCATAAGATATCAAATGAAAGGTCTTGGAATTCTCTTTCCAATGACACCGAGTTTGCTAAATTTTTTTGGTTGTATGTGGGAGATATGTCTATTTGAAGTTGGGCTTTCCAGTTATGGAAAATTACCCATAATTAAGGGGGTATTTTGGTCTTTCCTTGTCCTATTAGATTTATTTCATTTTTAGTAAATAATTAGGGGTCCAAACTGATTTGGTTCAGTTTACACAAATTCTAATTTATGCTAGGGTATTGAGAGGAGTTCAAGAACAGGAAAAAGGGAGAAAAGTCAAGGCGTTCTTCAATTTTGCTTGCGAATCAAAGATTGTTTCACCAAGGGTTTAATCCCTAAGAGGTATGTGAGTTTTCATAGTGTTGGGTTTGTTCACCCACGCGCCAATCATGTTTTGCATTATCGAATTTATCCCTAGAGATTGATAAATTAAGTCCTTGAAGAGTTTCTCGGAGAGTTGTTATATCGTTCTTGAATCATGATGTTTTCTTGAGTTTTTGAAGCGAAGATTTTCTCAAGGGGTTGAGTAAATTGATAGTTCTTGAGTGAGTTTTGCTAGAAAATTTCTGGGTTATAAGAAATCGAGTGTTTTTACCGTAAAGTTCAGTGGTTATGAGTTTAATCAGGCTTCATAGAAAAAGAAAAAGTCGAACAAAACTGGCACCAAGTCTGTGTTGCGTATGCTCCCCAGAGAGAAATTTTTCTCTCGGCGTTGCGGAGAGAACGCACACTCCATTATTTCAAAACTTTTTTCGCCACTAAATATTATAAATCATCTCCACATCCTGGACTTTCTCCCCAGACTGTGTTTTTCAGCCGTTTCTCATAATTAAGTATTTGTAAATCATTTAATTATCACGACATCCTTCTTATCATAAATCTTAACCTTGAATTCATAATTCTAACTCAAGGTAGAGTTAAGAGTTAAGTCTTGAGAGTTCTTCGAGTCTTTTACAATTGTTTTTAAACTTGTTTTAGGATTTGAGAATTGAGTTTCAGGAACAGTAAGAGTTGAGTTCATTTTCTTTAAAATAATATATGGAAACTAAGTATTCCCTAGAGTAAATGTTTTCACATTTAAGATGTGAGGACACTGATATGTTCAAAAGAATTTTAAGCATTTTGAGTACCATCTCTTTTAAAAGAATGATTTTTGAGTAATAATTTCAAACCACAGAAAGAGTTATATTTTTAACCATATGACCTAGATAAATTTTGGGAGTAGTATTGAGCACCGATATGGGGGAAATTTCGAATAACTCACAGCCCCCATAAACCATGTAGTCAACATGGGTAGAAATGGTCATACTTTTTAGATGATTCCTTATTGTTTTTTAGCATAGACTAGTGGATCCACTTAGTAGTAGGTTCTATACCCCGGAAAAGTATAGGACAGTTCTGGTAGCGTGAAGTAGACGATGTATCATCAAATAGCTCATAGTAATGGTTGTCGGTTAGAGAATCTCCCATCGAGTTACTTGTATTTTTATATACAAAACTGAGTTATTATTGTATTTTTTTAAACATTGAGTTGCTATAAACTTTTTAAAAACATTTTCTTTATGTTGCATCTTTATCACTACTTTATATTCAAATGAGTTGAGTTGAGTTTAGATAAGGTAAGTGTTTCTTCAGTTCCAGTTCAAGCTTATGTCTTGTTTTAGATTTCCCCTCACATGCTCATACATACAATGTCCTACAACATTCACCTGCCTCATTTTATAATGTAGATACATGTAATCACGATCAGCATCAGCGCTTTGTTAATCCGGTGGAGTTCCAAAGTTATTTTGGGAGCCTCCTTGCTTTCGGAGGATTCCTTATCATGTTTTGTTATTCAATTTTGTTAGGATGATCGAGGGTCTTGTCCCGATATTCCCTAATAGTATTAGAGGCTTCATAGATAGAAAGACAATAGTTCATGAGTGTTTATCATTTTGAGTTGTTACTTTTTTAAAGACTTGAGTTGCCTATTTTTGGCTAGTTGAATATTCGTATATATTATGAGTTTATCCTTTGAGACTTATGAGTTAAGTTTAACATTTGAGTTTAGCTTATGTGTAGTTCCGCTGATAGTTGAGCAAGGCCACGTCCAGGGTGTAGGCTCGGGGCGTTACAAACTTGGTACTAGAGCACATAGTTCAAGAGTTATAGGGTGTCTATGAAGGTGTGTCTGTAGAGTCCTAGTAATCGGTCTGGAGCTCACCACATCTATAATTAGGAGGCTGGAACATTTAGGAACTATCTAACTTCTTTCATACTCTTTTCGTATGATAGAGTGCATCTCTAAAAAGTTTCTTTCTAATTCGTGCTTGTATGTATCTTTCAGATCATGCCTCCATGAAGAGTTGCTCAACGTTGTCCTGCTAGGAGGAATGTTGAGGATGAAGGGGTACCCAATTCACTAGAAGTGCAACCTCAAGGAGAGCTCACTGATGTTGAGTTCCATGAAGTTATCCAAATATTGAGCCAAGCCGTGACAAACCAAGATGGGCAACAAAGAGGGAACCGAGAGAATGTGGCGATACATCAAGGATGCGTGAATTCTTAAGGATGAATACTCTAGATTTCATGGGTTCAAGTGTCACTGAGGATCCAAAATACTTTGTGGAAGAGTACATAATGTGTTTGAGTTTATGCATGTTGTTGATGCTGAGCGAGTGGAACTAGTTGTGTGTCAATTGAAGGGTGTTTGTAGGTTTTGTTTTGACCAATGGAAGAAGAATAGATTTGAGGGTGACCCAATTGTGAGTTGGGTTGTTTTCGAGGAAGCCTTCATGTGGCGTTTCATTCCTCTTGAGATAAGAGAGGCAAAGGTAAGAGAATTCATCGCTCTTAAGCAGGAATCGATGAGTGTGCATGAGTATAGCCTTAAGTTCACCCAAGTTTCCCATTATTCCCCGGAGATGGTTGCTGACATGAGGAGTAGGATGAGTCTTTTTGTTGCTGGATTGTATCGTCTATAAAGTAAAGAGGGAAAGAAAGCTATGCTGATAGGAGATATAGACATAGCAAGACTTATGATCCATGTGAAAGATGTTGAGGAAGATAAGCTGAGTGATAGAGAAGAGTTTTGAAATAAAAAGGCTAAGGCAGGAAATGAGTTCGGGCAACAAAAGAATAATGCAAACCGGTATTCTTTTAAACACAAGTCAAATGGGCCTACTCCATCATCTACTAGTGCACTTGCACCAAGGAACAGGGTTGAGTTTAAGAATCAGAATATCAAAGCTAGACCTACACAGGCTCAAGGTAGTGTGGCACAAGGAGGAAATGAGACTTACGCATGTGCTAAGTGTGGTAGGACCCACTCAGGATTGTGTCGTGATGGCTTTACTGGTTGCTTCAAGTGTGGTCAGAATGGTCACTTCATGAAAAAGTTCTCTAAGAACAGGCAACGTAATGGCAATTAGGGGAATAGAGCCCAATCTTCTTCAATGGCTCCACCAGACAGAGCTGCACCTAGAGGAGCTACTTCAAGGACTGATGGAGGAGCAAACTGTATGTATGCTATCACTAGTCGCAAGAGCAAGAGAACTCGCCAGATGTTGTCACTAGTATGCTCAAAGTCTTTACTCTTGATGTATATGATTTTCTAGATCAAGGAGTGAGTCTATCTTTTGTGACTCCTTATATTTATATGAATTTGGATATTCCTCTTGAGCAACTTCTTGAGCCCTTCAGTGTTTCTACACATGTTGGTGAGTCTATTCTAGATGAGAGAGTTTATCGTGATTGTATCATCTTTGTCAATCAGAAGGACACCATGACTGACTTAGTTGAGTAGATATGGTTGATTTTGATGTCATTCTAAGTATGGACTTGCTTCATACATGTTATGCCTCAGTTGATTGTAGAACTTGAGTAGTTAAGATCCAGTTTCCTAATGAGCTAGTTATAGAGTGGCAGAGTATTTCAGTAGTGCCTAAGGGTCATTTTATTTTGTACCTTTAGGTAGAAAGTTAGTTTTCAAGGAGTGCATCTATCACTTAGTCTTAGTTAATGACTCTAGTGTTGAGACACCACTTATTCAATTAGTTCGAGTTGTGAGTGAGTTTCCAGAGGTCTTTCCAGATGATCTTCCCAGAGTCCCTCCAAAGAGAGAAATAGACTTCGGTATAGATATTCTTCCCGATACTCGTCCTATCTCTATTTCTCCATATAGAATGGCTCAAGTCGAGTTAAAAAAGTTAAAAGAGCAGTTGAAAGATCTTCTTCAGAAAGGTTTCATTTGACCAAGTATCTCACCTTGGGGCATTTCGATCTTATTTGTGAAGAAGAAATATGGTTCTCTTAGAATATGTATAGATTAACATCATTTGAAAATTTTTACTATAAAGAATAACTATCCTCTTTCAAGAATTGAAGATCTCTTCGATCAACTCCATGGTGCTACTTGTTTTTCTAAGATAGACCTCAGATCTGGCTATCATCAGTTGAGAGTAAGAGAAAGTGACATTCCTAAGACAGCTTTCAAGACCCGCTAAGCTTATCATGAGTTTCTAGTCATGTCATTTGGCTTGACTAATGCTCCTGCAGCTTTTATGGACCTTATGAATAGAGTATTTAAGCCTTATCTAGATATGTTTGTTATCCTTTTCATTGGTGACATTCTAATCTATTCGAGGAATGAGGAAGACCATGCTAGTCATCTCAGAGTAGTTCTCCAAACTCTCAAGGATAGAGAGTTGTCTACTAAATTCTCTAAGTGTAAGTTTTGGCTAGAGTCTGTGGCATTCTTATGTCACATTATTTCTAGTGATGGGATTCGAGTTGATAATTAGAACATTGAGGCAGTACTGAACTGGCCTAGGCCAACATCTCCAATAGATATTAGGAGTTTCTTAGGATTGGATGGTTATTATAGAAGGACTGTCGAGGGGTTATCATTTATTTCATTCATGTTGACTAAGTTGACTCAGAAAATAGTTAAGTTCCAATGGTCTAAAGCTTGTGAGAAAAGCTTTTAGGAATTGAATGAGAGGACAACTTAATATTCACGAGAGGAATTACCCAACCCATGATCTAGAGTTGGTTGTTGTAGTGTTTGCTTTGAAAATATGGCATCATTATCTTTATGGTATTTATGTATATGTGTTCACCGATCATAAGATTCTTCAGTATGTGTTTAGTCAGAAAGTGCTTAATCTCAGACAAAGGAGGTGGTTGGAGTGACTCGTGGATTATGATATGAGTATTCTTTATCACCCAGGTATGGCTAATGTTGTTGCTGATGCTTTGAGCAGATTGTCTATGGGTAGTACCACACATATTAAGGAAGACAAGAAAGAGTAAGCAAAAGATGTGCACAGACTTGCACGACTAGGATTCAGGTTAATGGATTCCAACGAAGGAGTAGTGGTGGTGATGAATGGGGCAGAATCATCATTAGTGTCTGAAGTTAAAGAGAAACAAGATCAAGCCCCTATTTTTCTTGAATTAAAGCAAAATATTCATAAGCAAAAATTGATGGATTTTGAACAAGGGGGAGATGGTGTATTGAGTATATTTTGAGGGCGTGTGTGATCGATTGCAAGGGTATTTGGGATAATCACTTACCTTTCATTGAGTTTGCTTACAACAATAGATATCACTCAAGCATCCAAATGGATTCATATAAGGCTCATTATGGGAGAAAATGTAGTTCTCCTATTGGAAGGTTTGAGGTTGGTGAAGCTGAGTTGATAGGACCAGACTTGGTTCATCAAGCTATAGAGAAAGTAAATATCATTTAAGAAAGGTTGAAAACAAGAGTCGTCGAATAACTATACTGTTGTTAGGAGAAGAGACTTAGAGTTTGAGGTGGATTATTGAGTTTACTTGAAGGTTTCACCCATGAAGGGTGTTATGAGGTTTGGTATGGGAAAACTTAGTCCCCGGTATAATAGTCCTTACAAGATATCCAAGAGAATTGGTAATGTAGCATATGTGTTGGAGCTACCGATAGAGTTAGCAACATTCAATCTGGTATTGCACATTTCAATGTTGAAAAAGTGTATGGGCGATCCTTCGCTTATTTTGCCGAATGAAAATGTTTGTATTAAGGATAGATTATCTTATAAGGAGATTTTCATTGAGATTCTAAGATGGTCAGGTTCGCAAGTTGAGAACCAAGGAGGTAGCATCAGTGAAGGTCTTATGGATGAATCAGTTTGTTTAGGAAGCTACTTTGGAAGCTGAGGAGGATATGAAGAAGAGTACCCACTTCTCTTTGAGTTCGGAAAAATTCCAAATTAAGGTACTAATCCTCTTTTGGCATTTCTTTTAGTTGAAATGTTTTGTTATTTTACATATTGATTGTTTGAGTTGGGTGTTAGATGTTACCACTTTTAGTCTACTTAGAGTAATCTCATTCGAGGACGAATGTTCCCAATGGGGATTTATTGTAACACCTCACTATTTGAAAGAGCTAAAAATAAAAATAACAAAATTGGAAATAGAAAAATCTAAAATTTTAGAAGTTATGCTTAAGTTGTGAGTTTTGGGTCAACTTCAAATGACCATAACTTGCAGTATATGATGAGTTCGGTGTCCTATAAGAAATATAATAGAAGGTCTTGGAATCCTCCTTCCAACGCGACCGATTTTGCTAATTTTCAAGATTGTATAAGGGAGATATGCCCATTTAAAGTCGGGTTCTCTAGTAAAGGAAAGTTACCCGAAAATAAGAGGGGCATTTTGGTCTTTTCCTTGCCCTATCAGATTTAATTTGTTTTTAGTAAATAATTAGGGGTCTAAATTGATTTGTTTTAGTTTACACAAATCCTAATTCACGCTAGGGTTTTCAGAGGAGTTCAAGAAGAGGAGAAAGGAGAAAAGTCAAGGTGTTCTTCAATTTTGCTTGCTAATCAAAGGTTGTTTCACCAAGGGTTTAATCCCTAAGAGGTATGTGAGTTTTCATTGTGTTGGTTTCATTCACCAACATGCCAATCATGTTTTACATTATCGAATTTATCCCTAGAGATTGAGAAATTAGGTTCTTGATGAGTATTTTGAAGAGTTGTTATTCATTCTTAAATCTTGATATTTGGTTGAGTTCTTAAGGCGAAGATTTTGCTAAGGGGTTGAGTAAATTCATAGTTCTTGAATGAATTTTGCTAAAATTGTTCTTGGTTATTAGAACTCGAGAGTTTTTACCATAGAAGTTCACTGGGTATGAGTTGAATCCGGTTTGGGAGAAGAAGAAAAAGTCAAACAGAAACTCGCTCCCAAGTCCGCATTGCAGACTTGCTCCCCCACAAAGAAATTTCTCTTTGCGCATCATAGAGAGAACGCCGACTCCACTGTTTCAAAACATTTTTCACGACCAAATATCATAAATAATCTCCACGTCATGGACTTGCTTCCCAAACAGTGTTTTTTGATCGTTTTGCATGATTAACTATCTGAAACTCATTTAATCATCACGATATCCTTCTTATCATATATCTTAACCTTGAATTAATAATTCTAATTCAAGGTAGAGTTAAGAGTTAAGTCTTGTGATTTCTTCGAGTCTTTTCAAAAAGTCTTATACAATTATTTTTAAACTTGTTTTAAGACTTGAGCATTGAGTTTGAACAAGAGTAAGAATTGAGTCCATTTTATTTAAAATGATATATGGGAACTAAGTATTCCCAAGAGTAAATGTTTTCACATTTAAGATGAGAGGAAACTAATATTTCTGAAAGAACTTTGAGCAGTTTAAGTTCCATCTCTTTTAGGACAAAGATTTTTGAGTAATGATCTCAAACCACTGAAAGAGTTATATTTTTAAACATATGACCTAGTTACATTTTGGGAGCAGTATTGAGCACCGATATGGGGGAGAGTTCTAATAACTCACAGCCCCAATAAACCATGTAGCCAACGTGGGTAGAAAGGGTTATACTCTTTAGATGATTCCTTATTGCTTTTTAGCATAGACTAGCGTATCCACTTAGTAGTAGGTTCTTTACCCCGGTAAAGTACACGAATGTTATGGAAGCGTGGCAAGACTTTGTCTCATCACATAGCTCATAGTGCTAGTTGTCGGTTACAGAATCTCCCACAGAGTTACTTGTATTTTTATATAAAAACTAAGTTATTATTGTATTTTTCTTATACATTGAGATGTTGTCTACTATTTTAAAAGCATTTCTTTATGTTGCGTCTTTATCACTACTTTATATTGAAATGAATTGAGTTGAGTTGAGACGAGGTATGTGTTTCTTCAGTTCCAGTTCAAGCTTATGTCTTGTTTTAGATTTCTGCTCACATGCTCGTACATTCAATGTACTGACGCCATTTGGCCTGCTTTGTTTTATGATGCAGATACATGTAATAACTATGAACATCCAGCACTTCGTTTATCCGGTCGACTTCCAGAGTTATTTGGTGAGCCTCCTTTCTTCCAGAGGATCCATTTATCATGTTTTGTTTTTCAGTTTTTATATGTTGATCGGGGGTCTTGTCCCATCGTTCCCTCATAGTATTAGAGGCTTCATAGATAGATAGACAGTAGTTCATGAGTCTTTTTTAGTTTCAGTTGTTAATGTTTTAAAGACTTGAGTTTCCTATTTCTGGCTTGTTGAATATTCCTATATATTCTCAGTTTATCTTTTGAGACTTTTGAGTTAAGTTTTACATTTGATTTTATCTTATGTTGAGTAAGTCTTCCGTTGAGAGTTGAGCAAGGCCAAGGGTTGGCTTAGGGCCAACAATGGTTCTCGAGTGTCAACCACGTCCAGTATGTAGGCTCGGGATGTGTCATCAGACCTTAGCATCGTACCCTATAATATAGAGATATCGGTGGACCATTGATCGTCCATATCAACTCGAAGAGTAGGAATGTCACCCCTAATGACAGTCAACTCAACAGAGTAGCCCTCTTTCTTTTCCCAAACATCTACCCTACATGTGAGTTTTGCAAACCTTCCCCTATGATACTAGGGTGGCTTGGTACTCTACCATCTGGCCTCTAACTGGTAGTAGTGCATCCATAATGGCCCTCTTGATCAGTTTAAGCATCTTCTTCTCTACCCTCACTGCTCTAGCATCTGTAGATTGACCAAGGTTACACATTTTTTATATCAAGGCCTAGCTCAAAGATGGTCGGGAAACAAGGGAAAGTGAGTAGATGTGGAGGTAGAAGGTATAAAAGAAGGTTGCGTAGTACTTGATGGCTTCACAAAAATAGCGGGCTCAGTTGCACCGGCCTCAAGTGTTGTAGGATCAACCATAGGGGTGGTGTTTGGTGGTCGAGGCTTCCTTTAAAAAGCATCATTTCTCAAAGAATCCTTCTTAATCTTCTAAATATCGCTGGACGAGGTGGGCGTAATTCGGAAGCTCTCCCGAAAGATAACTCTTGCAGCTTCACACAACTGTGTGATTATTAAGACAAGAAAAGGAAAAGAATTCTACTCCTAATGATCTCACATCAGCATATCCTCCTCAATGATGGCACGGGCGTTGTTGTCCATCTAATCAAAATTGTCGCCGACAAATACAACATTCGAAGGATAGAGAATGGACTTATATTAGATGGCATGAGATTGCTGCTAATGTAGCAAAACCAATATCTAGAAATAATGTTCATATCTTTCTTTTATATCCGTTCTCCATCAACCATCCATGAATCTAGGCCATGTTCAAAACAAAGCATGTAGTAACCATCTCTACTTCCATTGGTAGAAAAACATTTATTGATGGCACATGTGTTGCACTACCCCATCTTGTCACTGTAGGATGAGTGAATAATTTTGACTCATTTAGGGCTTATTATTCAATGATTTAGTATCCTCAATGCATATTTTGTGCTCGTAACTAATGTTGATGTGTTAATATGCATAAATGAAGGCTTAAGGGCAAGGCAAGGATACTATGAGGCAAAAAGGAGTGAAAAGGTTGGAAAGGATGAAGAAAGAGAAGCGGGAGCTCCCAAAAGCCACTTGGCAACTCGCCAAGTTAGCCTCCAGCTCGCATAAAGTTCCAGCGAAGTAGCACATGTTCCAAACCAACTTGGCGAGAAAAATGACAATTCAGAGATTCGCCAAATGGATCAGCGATCGCGATCTTGCTTGCCTAAACTTCCATAACAATTTACGGCAGTAGTCAAGAAGGTGAGAAGAAGCACAATTCAGCAGATCACCAAGTTGATCAACGATCAGGACTGATCTTGCCAACTGGACTCAGTACTTAGATTTCAAGAACGCATAAAATATTTTTGAACAGTTCTTCAGTTCCCATACTGTGTATTCCTTTGTCTTTGAGAGTTTTTAGGTTTTTCACATTGTTTACATTCTTAGAGAAGTTTGGGGTTTAGATTTGGAGATTGAAAGATTTTAGCTTTGACTTAAGCATTTGGGTATTGCATATCGTTAGCAATTCATATGAATAACTTTGTCAGTAATGATTTTTTGCTTTCCGCTATGTTTGGATAAAAACCCCTTACTTTAGGGGGGGTAATCATGTAGTAGAATTCATTAATTAGCTAATGGGTGTTATTAATTGTTTATTTTAATGTTGTTTTGAAATGGGTTCAATTATTTGTTCATGTTTAATTGATGAATTGAAGTTGCAAATTCAGTCCTAGTTTAGCTCTTTATGCTTTCTTGAGAAAGAAGAATTGGAGTAGAATGATTGATTGATAGTTGTGTTGATTGCGTCTTTAATATATAGCTTGAGAAAGTGGGTTTGATTGTTTCTTTACAAACCAATCTTGAGAGAGTAGGTTAATTAAGGAATTGGGTTGTTTAGTAATGATAATCTTGTTAAGGTTCAAGAGATCTCACCTGAAACAAAATAATTGATCGAGAGATGGCTATTGTATTCAAAACCTAGCCTACCCATTAAGACTCAACAACTTTAAGCTACTAGTAATTACCAATTACATGAAATTAGCATTTAACTGATCACATTACTGAGGTCCGATCTCTAATTGCTTATTTCCCGTGTTATTTATTCCTTGTAACAAATTGGTTACTAATCCCCCATATTTGATATTAATCATTCAAACATCGTGATTTAATTTCATGTTACGAATCCTTTACTTCTACAAAATATTAGGAGACGTTTTTACTTGATAGTTGAATTCCCTACTGCATTACTCCCTTTGGGATCGACCCCAACTCTTAGTTGGGTGTATACTTGTTAGTGACTGCCTACACTTAGAATTGGATGAAGTGTAGTTGAGCGTTATAAAAAATGGCACCGCAGCTGAGGAGTGGTGTTTAGAATTCTTTAATTGAAGTGTTTTCGTGAACTAATTTTATTGTAGTTAAATTATCTTATTTTTGTTCATTGTGATTTCACCAAAACACGTGATGAAATGAGTTGAACAGGAGCAATGCAAGTCAACTACGGAACAATGATGACATCAGAAACTTGCACGATGTTAATGAATATCATCTAGGAAGTGCGGGTTCTATTTATTGCCTCGAATTGTAGTCAATGCGGTATTTCATGTGACTTGCACGATGTTGCAACTGTTGCAAATGAAGGGTCTCTTTGGGGGGTTTTCTCATGAGGACCCTCATGACCAAATCCAAAATTTCATGGATGTTTGTGGACCGTTCTCTTTCAAGAACATCACCCAAGGGTAAATACAACTATGTTTGTTTCCCTTTTCTCTAATGGGGGAAGCAACAAAGTGGTTGACCAAACTACTAAGGGAAATGATCACTTCTTGGGAGGAGCTAACGAAAGTATTTTTTGAAAGGTTTTTCCCTCCCTCGAAGATGGTTAAGTTGAGGGATAATATTCAGAACTTCAAATGGATTGATGGTGAGCCCATCCATGAAACATGGTTGAGGTTGCAAAAGTTTCTTCTCCAATGTCCAACTCACGGGTTGCTAGACAATGTGCTATTGCAATATTTTTATCAGAGTCTTGACATAGTCAACAAAGGTGTCGCTGACCAACTAATTCGGGGTGGAATCATGATACAACCATTTGATATAGCGTTGGCCCTACTTGATGAGATGATGAAAATTAATTGGGCATGACATACTAGGGAAGATCTGGTGTCTCCTTTGAATCTTGGGTTAACAAAGGAATAAATGCAAAAAACCAAGAATGAGATGAGAGCATAGCTAAGATAATGACCCAAATGGACCTATTGACGAAGCATGTCATGGGAGGTGGTTACAAGGCTGTGAATGTGGTTGGTGCTAGTAGTGCTGTGAATCCTGATGACACAATTTGGGCCATGTACAACGAAGAGGTGCATTTATTATCAAACCAAGCGGGGGGTTCTCGTCTGATCTTTCTAAGATTGGGCGGGAATTAAGGTTATAATAGAGATCGTGATGATGGTTGGAAAGATCGAAATCGCAAATGGCGTGACCCTGGTTCAAATTGGCGAGACAGATATGGTGACAAAGATCGATATGTTTCTCCTCATAAACATTAAAGGATGAAGGAACCAAGGGTTGACCTTGAAAGCTTCCAGACTAAGGATATGCTTGCTCGTATCTTGAAAAAGGTGGAAGGAGCAGACAAGGTACTCAAGGAGATGAAAGATTATGTCTCTTCTCTTAATTAAAAGGTTACTTTGCACTCGATTTCCATTAATCAGCTTGAAACTTAGATGGGTCATATCTCGACTCATATAAATCTAAGACCAGAAGGGGGTCTCCCAAGTGAGACTATGGTAAGCCCAAAAAATGAGGCATGATAACATGGCCATGTCGTTCCACAATGTTAAATAAGGCACTTCTTGGGATGCAACCCAAGTTTTACTTTTCGTTGTAAATAATGTTTGTTGAATTAGTAGGATAAAATTTGAATTTTTGAGGAAAAGGGCAATTGGGCAAGCTAAAGTCCATTAGACGACAGACTAAGTGACTCTGCAAGCCCGACATAGCTCGCCCTTAATACATACTGGATGGCCAAGTTTTTGTTTAAATTGGCAGGCTAAAGTCCACTCGGTGTATTGCCGAGTGGATCGGCGTTGTTAATGAACCTCGTGGATCGAGGCATGAACTGAAGGGTAACATGCCTTCCAACCGTTTAAAATTCAAATCTTCTCATTATTTTGAACTTTTTGACTTTTGCTCACTAACAATAAAAGTTTAGATTATAGTTTTTCACTTCAATTTTTGTGGGTGTACTTGTGTGATCGGAATAGGAAGAGTTGCACATTATTTCTCTTTGCCTTAGTGTCGTGTGTCTGCAATTGAGGTTTGTTTTCCGAACTTGTTTTTAAATTGAAAAAATTGTGTCGAACATGTGTTTGAGTAGTTCATAGATCTAGTATATGCTTTGATTCAATGTTAAATTGTTTGTTAATATCTATTTAGAACTCAAGCATGCCTAATATCTTGTTTAGCAAAAAGTAGTTTTAGATTAGTATTTAAGTAGTGTAAATTACAGGTTTGCATGTTGGGTTTTGTCTTGGTGAAGTCTGAGTAACCCAAGTTCCACCAAACAACTTAAATTTGCACAATGATGGATTGGGCGATGTCATTCTTAAGGGAAAAATCATTATTTGGTTGAATCTAGATCAATTGGGGGAAGTTTGAATACCCCGGGATAGGTAATCGTTGTGGGTATAGAATTGTGTAGAATTAGGCTTCCAATTGGTTGTCATAGGTTATGCATAAGGAATTAGATATTGGAGTGAAAATCTGGCACATTGGGACATTTGGCGAGCTTAGTCGAGATCGCCAAGTGACTCAGTGGTTCACCAAATAAACATCCTTGCCGCCTTTTGGACCTGAAATGACTATAAATTAATTTGTACCTTTCAACGATATGCTTGTGCTCGGCAATTGGACTTCGCAACTGACCGAATTGTTTTAGCTTCGCCTTTCTGACCTCATTTTTGGCTAAATATTTCTGTCAGATTCGATGAGGTATTCTTTTATCACCGATTTAGTTTGGCGACTCACCAAATGGACTTGCATCTCACCCTTTTGTGCTGAATTGTTGTTAAATTTCTCTTTAAAATTTGGTGAGCCCTCTTATGCTCGCCGAGTTGTTTGGTAGTATTCCTGCAACTTTTTGAATATGAGATTTTCGTAACCCTTTACAATTGCATGTGTTTTGTTTGTGTTTTTCTACAGATGTGGCTAGACCAAAGCTTCCGGTGAGAGGTCTAGCACCCCACAAAAAGGCAAAAAGGATCGTAATTACTGCGAAGGTCACACTTCCCTGGGCCACTCTTCCTAAGCCTCCTCAGGGAAATGTAAAGGGAAAAAGGAAGAAGCGAGTGGTGGAAAGTTCCAGCTAGAGTTCGAGCTCTTTAGATAACATGGGAATAGACTCCACTCACCTTACCACCTCTGAGTCTAAGAGGGAGGAGGATGCGGGGTTTAGGACACCTATACACACACCAGCAATTGAGGGTAGTTACATAATATGAAGCTCTCAAAGCTGCTATCCAAATCAATTGATGATCGAGCAAAACTTCGTGCACCTCCAGCACCAGCAGCAATATAAGCACCTCAAGTGCCTCCGGCCCCAGCGCATCCTCCTCGTTTCATGAACCGATTGAAGGCAGCTGTCTTGCGGACCATTTTAGAGGAGAAGTGGTTGTTTTCAGTTATTGTGGTAGACCGGTATCTTGATGTGTGGGAGACATTGTGCTTCTACAAGTTTCAGCAGTTCACCAAGCCCTGAAATCTGTGTATTCCTTCAAGGGTTCGGGATTTTTATGCAGGTTATGCAAAGTTGATCCCAAATGGGAAGAAGAAGGTTGGGTTGATGGCACTAGTGGTGTCACGCCCTGAAATATGTGGCGTAAGTTGCACTAGAAACCTTATTAGATCAAGTTACCCACTAAAACATACTAGCTAACAAAATTGTGAGAAAAAGATTGGGCAGCACAACCTCTAAAAAGTGAAGTTTGTACCCTGAAGGTCATGACATGAATAAGAATGAACCATACAAACAATGGTAGACAAGCCAAAAAAATAAAAATGTACTAGCTGGCCGACGAGGCCACAACTGAAGACATACCTACCTACAGACACATATATATACATGACAAGTATTTGGGCTGGAGATTGAAACATACAAAAGAAAACCTAGAATATTATGTCCATAATAGCCTCTATGAGTGATATAGTCACTTTTGGGACAAGGCCCCACGTTTACCAAAACTGTAAAACAAAAGTAAACATCCTCTAATAGCCCCAGGATAAGATGGAGCTTACCAACTCACAGCTGAACCTGAATCCTAGCGGGTGGGTCAATCAATATCCCTACCTAAACCTACTCGCAGGAAACAAAAAATAGTGTCACTAGCAATGGGATGTCAGTACGAACAAAAAATCTACTGGTATGTAAAGGGGAAAGTTAAATCATAAATAATTACTGTAAAAGGGTAAAAAAGATACAACCTGAAACTAAAACCCAAATAATCTCCATGGTTGATATTTGGCCTCCTACTATTTAAATATGCATGGTATGCTCGTATAATCGTATGTCATTCATATATATATATATATATAGATGCGAATGCATGACATACTGAACCAAATGCTACCAATGGTGGTGCTTCCATTTAGCTAATCGACATCATATATACGCCAACTTGTGGCCATCAGTGTCTCATACGTAAATATATATAGGAAATAGGCCCCGTACCTCCTGATTATAGCTTAGGAGTAGAATGCATAGCATGTCAGGTCATGGATTTATAACACTTATATGTTACCATTGCCATGTTGCCAATCTTGGCCTGTTTGTAGTCTTGTTCTCATAAACCCGTAATCACTTTCGTATGACATGTAACCATCTCATGGAACCTAATATGTTCTTCCAAATAAGCTTGAATAGTTGACTCGAATTTTAGAAAGATAACCTAACCTTGCAAACATTCATAACAAGTTTAAGGTGATTTACATAGTTCCTATACTTGGTTCTTGGATAATTTATAAAAGAAGTATTTCAAAAATCAAGTATTCTAATAGTTTAAACATTTAAGTTATATTTGAATGTTTTGAAGATAGTGGGTTACTTTAAAGATTTTTCATAATAATTTTAGTGGGGAAAGAGGGCAGGTTACAAATAATAAGGGTCTCCGATGATATTTTAGTCACATCACCCAAAGAAGAATAAGAATTCAAACATGCAGACATATAATCAAGGAAACCGATAAAATGACATGTAGGTGTCGAATACTCTATTTATCCAAACGAGTGAAATATCAAAATAATAGAATCATGAAAATAATTCAGCCGAGACCCCAATGCCTTTCACTGAATGTCTTTCTAGCAAGAGAATAGCAAATTATAACATTCTGCATTTTAGGAATTTTCCAGGAGTGGTGCTAAAATGAGGGACGGAGCTTAGCCTTAACATACCTTCCCAATGACGTTCGAATGGCCGTAGTTTCTTCACAAACATTGTTCCTTACGTCCTAAGCTTTGAAAACACTATATATTCACAGCTAATACGCCATTATAAACAATTATAATAAAACAAGATTGCATTCGATAGTGTATCACAAGTCTAAATGGTCTACAGATTACATTCACAGTGATTTCATTAAATCCTAGAGAACTGTCGATTGTATTCACAATGACTTTTATATCCTAAAATTTCCATGTTAAAGAGAACCATTATGTATAACTAGGAATTGAGTCAGTTCTCGTTGAATTATTCCATCTAGAAAGAACCATGATTGATGAAATAGTGGTGGACTGTCTGTGAAATATTACGATAATCAATAATGAGATATCACATAGTTGTTATCAACAATGGACTAGAAAATTGGAAAGCTGAAATGAGATATCCTTCAATGAGATACCACACTCTAGGGAGTTTTTATCGACAATGAACTGTTAAATGAGGGCCTAAAATGAGATATGCTGGCAAAAGACATAGAAATGTAAGCCACCATGCAGAAATTCAACTATAAGACGATTTTAAAAAAAATTGACCTTACACATCTCCACTACTACTAGGACGAGTGCAGTATAGTACTTCTAAAAACAACTGTACATGCAGAAAATAAAAAATAGAGGAAAAACACATGCGTGCAACTGCTATTTGACAGAAAACTACGAAATTGAATCTTAAAGACAAGTTTAATAGGCTTTGGTATCTATACAATTAATTGATTGGTAAATGGAGTTTAACTTTCAGATAGTCTAGTTTAAGAACCATTTAGTTTTTGTGTATCGCGCCCTTTCCTTGGCTAGAAGACATGATTAAGTTTGTAAGTTCTTGTTCTTGTCTCTTCCTTACAACACCTGGAGAAAGCCAGAAGGTGCTCGACCACAACTCATTAGCAAATAGATAGAATATAATAAATTGACGAGAAGGTGGACATAGTATTTTAGTTTCTTCTCTAATACTCAAAATAGCGTAATTCAAGAACTTTTTCACCTCATCTAAGTAGGCTTAGTCGACTCGATTTTCAATAAAAAGTTGCATCCATTGCTTACTAGGTGCCATAACCTTGGAGAATACATAAAAATTAAATTAATAAAAAATAAAGGATAAGAAGAATCTTAAGATGCATATAATTTATGATTGAATATTTGGTACAGAAGTAAGTTCAATGATTTAATTACTTCAAAGATAAGTGATATAGAATACATAGAAAACAGATTATACTGGAAAAGAATCTTTGGATTTGATTTAAAACTTACAAACAAAAAAGTTTATGATCCATGTGAAATTTTTTAATTTACATTTGTCAAAAAAAATTAATTTTGATTTAATCAAATTGATAGTAGTTTTCTTAGAGGCTTTGTTTCATGGCTTCAAACTGATAGGTATCTCTGTTTATTTCAATTAGATCCTTTTCTTTTTGGATATATTTTTCTCTTAACTCATGATTCATGCTATATCAGCAGTGACCTTGAAGTATTTGTCAATATCAAAACAGTTAGAAATATCAATTCAAGATGAGATATACTACTCTACGATAAGGAAAATTGACTCATATTGCTTCTACACTTCATTGAATCTTTTCCCTTCTAAGAGCTACTTAAAATCGTAGTACGGAATGATGACATCCTAGAAGGAATGATGTTTTACCTATGCTTGTTACGAGAATTAGCATCCAACCACAAGGATCAGAAAGATGAAATTGATGATTTGAGGAAGCTGTTTGTAAAGGTCAGCCGCTTGAAGTTCTGTTGCAGGAAAAGATAAGTAAGATATCTGTTTTGAAGACGGATATCTAACGAAAGTGCAAGGACACAGGATTGTTTTCACGCAAAAACTCAGAGCTGGCTACCAGTGCCAAGGAAACCATAGAAGGAAAATGTTCCATCGAGGAGGAATTGTAAGAGAAAAGGAAAGTCTGTGAGAACTTACAGATAGAAATTACCAAGTATGATGAAATTGTTGACAAAATGAGAAATTCAATTGAATGTTCATAGAGAAATCTGAATGGTGTTACTAATCAGAAGGAAGACCTCCATAGAGGAATTCTCATGTTCAAAACGAAACTAGAGACAGCACAAAGTCTTGCGGAGGAAAGTGAAGAAATTTTCATAGAAGCAAAAGGGGTTGACTTGTCATTTAAGCTACTTTCTTCAGCTACTAACCTCTGATGTTTTCCTTATTTTTCCTTTTTCCTGCTCCCCATTTACTTACAACAATATTATGTTCATGTTAGGTGGCCGAGATAGCAAAACATCAGGCTGATGAGAAAGAAGAGGAGGTTAAATTGTTCGTGAGGTTTGTTGACGAACTAAAACGCATAGTGAATGTACCAAAAAGGGAGGTACTCATACTTGGCTGAGCTAAATGTATTTATCATTTAATAATATGACTTCCCACTTAATAGGTTTAACTTTTCGCAAGACAGGCTGAGCAACAGTAGTTACAAAGAAAGGGGCTAGAAATGGAACTTCATGCCATCAAGCAACAAATGAACTTCATGATTGAAATTCGTAATTTTTTCTAGTTAGATAGAAATCTCATAGGAATTAGTGGGACGTTACTACACATATGGATCAGTTTTAATAACTTCAACAACTTTTCCCGCCTTCTCTGTTAGCCTTAAAAGTTGAACAATAGTTCAGTTGTTATTCAAGATGGATTTCTCAAGTTTAATACAACTCACTCAATCCTCTATTAGAACATTATTTTACCTCATTGAGCTGTGAGTGCCTTTGTTCAAGAAAGGTTAATTGTTCTCTTACTATTTAGGAACACTAAGTTCTCCTACGGTTGATTCCCTTCATTTTTGGCATCTTATCACACTACAAACTTAAATCTATTTTTAAATACATGATCAATTATCTAAGAGAAGAAGAGTAAACTGAACAAGAAGAGTAACTCAAAGAAAACAAACAACACACCGAATCAGAGAAGAAAATAGAAATCAACTCGCAAAAGAGGAGGCATACCTAAGATAGTAGTAGACAGTAAACATAGATTCAGTTACACAAGAATGGAAGAATATATGGTGCTACTATTAGAACTTATCTTCTTGAAAGATCTCGAGTTTTCCAAGTTTCAAACCTAAATAGAACTATCATTTTTTCTACCTTTTATGTGCAACACCATATGAGGTAATTTGCATTAGTTCAAGTTAATTAGATTGTAAAATATAATTGATTCTTTAGACATATGAATACACTATGATATGATCCATTTATATTAGATAACTTCATAAAAGTGCAATTGCAATTCCAAATTCTTTTAGTTATATAGAAAGCTGTTAGGAACTAGTAGCACGTGACTACGCACATGGATCAGTTGAACAACTGCAACTACTTTCTTTCACTGCTAGTCTAAAAATCGGAAAAATACTTCACTTGTAATTCATACTGGATTTCTCATGTTTAATACAACTCTATCTGTCGTCTCTCAAACACTATTTTAGTTCATTTAACTACGACATCCTCTGTTACAAGAACGGTTAGGAACACTCTATTCTCTTAAGATTAATCCCCTTCATATATTGGATCTTATCACACCACAAACTTTAATATATTTTAATAAAATGACTAACTAGTCTAACAGAAAAGAGTATATCAAATAACAAGAGTTATAAATCGCATAAAACAAACAACAAATCATAGTTAGAGATGAAAAAAATCAAACTCGCGAAGGTGGGCATACCTAAGATTCGAGTAAGATAGAAAATAGAGATTGAGTTGAGATCTCTGCTCGGCGGACCTGTGGTTTCTCTGTTTTGAGAAAACACAGCTGAAATGCTGAGAGCTATGAGCTATGCTGAGATCGCTACCAAGCGGATGCTGCTACGGTTTTCTGATTCGCGACACTGTTTTGAGAAATAAAAAGTCTTTTGTGTTTGTTTTTTTAGAATTTTAGTTCAATTATGTTTTGGCTATAAGTTTTGATGAAAATTGAATTTTATTAAAATTGAAGTTGCCACTTTCTACCCCTAAATTATAATTTGGGACCAGTTTTTAATTTCTTTAGAGACTAGATTTATTACCTTCACAAAAAGATACATAATTAAGGACCCAAATAAAATCTCATCCCAATAGATAGACTTTTAAAGACGTGATTATTAACTCGTCCCTAAATGTTGGTTTTACATAGAGCTTTTTCTTGTACTGTATGTGAATATGGGTTAAATTTACTGTTGGGTATTGCTCATTGTTAGTCTATTTGTTGTTTAAATTTGATTTCGTTTAGTTGTTTTGTTTGAACCTAATGGAATTGTATTTGCAAATAGAATTTATTCTTAGTGTTTTTTTCTTGCTTGAGACAGGTTTTAAAATCGAAACTACTAAATAGATAGCCTGTAGTTATTGGGTCGTTGTGGGTTTAGCTTGAGAGAGTGAATCCTAGACCTTCTCCCACATATTCAGCTCGAGAAAGTGAATGGGCTAAGGCGAAGGTTGTGCTTAATTGCTGCAACTCGGTGTTCGAGAGAAGTCAAGTTGATTCGGGGTAAGTTGTTCGAGAGAAATTTTAGCCCCACTAAAGTCTAGCTTAGTTACAAATGTTCAGCAATTTACTATCAATAGCATTTACCCGGTTGTTTATTTTATCCCATATTCCTATCACATCCAAGAATCACGTCTCCCTATCTCGCATCTTTATATTTTTTCTATTTTTGTTTATTAGTTGAATACAAATCCCCTATTGATAATTGACATTCGTGTCACTTCTTGATTTAGTATGCTTTTACTCGTAAATATTTATATATATGATTTACTAGAACATAATTTTACTTTTCTACTTAATTCTCGATTACTAACCGATCCCTTGGGATTCGACCCCAACCCATTCGGTTGAGTTATATTACTACACGCGATCGTTGACACTTGAATTGGAAGTAGTGTCTTGATGCGTGAAGTCAAAATGGCGCCGCTGCCGGGGAGTGATGTAATTGAGATTTTTAGTTAGGTTGGATTTTATTCTTATTAGTGATAGCTCTACTCACTTAATTTTTAGTTTTGTTTTGCTTGTTTGTGTGTTGAAATAGGAAAAATGAGTGTAAAGGGTGAAAACATTAACCAAATAGATTACCCTTGTTGAGGTTACTGAACTTTAGAGATAACCTCCTAACATTACAGCAATTGGAAAGTGAGACTAACCATGATATGTGGCCGAGATTTAAGGCATTGCTCAAATATTGGAATGCCACACAAATTGCTGATAGAATGCTTCTATAGAGGCCTTGGTCCCAAAAATAGAAGCATTGTTGATCAACTTTTTACAGGTTGTTTGATACGAAAACCCTATGGATTAGTAGCCCAACGCTTTGATGGGATGGTTAAAGCCAACAAGGAAGCAGAAAAGAAGCAAGAATGGGCTCTATTGTTGATTCAGCTGGACGACCTGTCCAAGAAGGTATGGAAGTTGGATGCAAGGTTTAAAAAGAAGAGCAAGTACCTTCCCCCTCGCAAGTGTAATAAGATGAAACAGCATGAGGATGGAAAAAATGGAGAAGTCCTCTCACTCATCTACACATAATTGAGGAACAAGATAGAATGTTGAATGGGATAAAAGAGAATGTTGAAATGTTGAACCAGATGAAGACCTCCCATTCCATGATTATTCAGCTACAAGACGCCCAAATAGGCCATGTGTTGTCATGTCTCTACCCATATCGTAAAGAGGGGTTACCTAGTGATACTATGGCTAACCTCGAGAATGAGGTTTGAATGGTGACTTGCATAGTGCCACGACGTTAACTAAGGCGCTATTTGGGAGGCAACCGAAAACCCTTTATTGCTTTATTTTTGTTTTTGAAATAATTGTGTGTTGATCTTGCAACTAAAGTGTGGAGAGTGTTTGAAAATTACAGGTTGGCGAGCTAAAATGTCCAGTCGGTACATTGCCACAGAGGTCGGCGTGCCCAACCTAATCCGCCATTTGACTCAAGGCATATTCAGAATGGAGTTTGTAAAACTCAGCGAGGTAGTGAACACTCGGCGAGTCACCAAGTGGGTCGGCGAGCGCAACTAACGTTGCCGAATGGGCGAGAACGGGACACTTTTAAAGGGCAATGGTTTCAAAGATTCAAAACCTTCACTTTCCCTCACTTTCAAACTTCGCAAACTCACACCTAGTTAGTATTTTCAATAATCTTGAGCTCCATAAGTATTTTGGTTGTTGATTGGTGCTTGGAGTTTGGATTACATTGCCGCCTAGCATTTCAAACTACTTTAATCGGCATAAAAGGTTGGTTTTCCAAAACCTGAGTTTATTTTATTGAATTTGTACTCATTTGCAATGATCTTATCTTAGTGATGTGTGCTAGGCCTCTCTGTTAGGATTAAAATGTTTGAATGCCGATTTTAATTTGATGAACTTAACCGTATTGTTTTGGTCGTCAAATGCCCGTAAATTTGTGCCTTAAAATGAATTCAATTTTGTGGGGTTGTGCTTGAATGTTGGTTAGATTGGTTAGGTGAAGTCTGAGGAGCCCGTATTTGGGCTAAATGGAGTAAATTGCACAATGATAGACTGGGTGACACCATTCTTAAGGGCAAAAGTCATCAAATGGCCAAATTTGTCAAAATTAGGAGAAGTCTGAGTATCCTGAGGTGATGGGTGTTATGGGTCTGAGCTTAATTTAACTAGTGCATGCTTTGATTTTGTTTTTGGGGGTTTCGGGGTTGAATTAGAGAAGTTAGGTTAAAAATAGGCACGTTGGGCCTAATGCCCCATCTTACCTTTAATTTCTTGCTTAATAAGTAGCTGAATTCTATAATTTCGGCGAGAAGCCTGAGGTCACCAAAAGCACTCGGCGACTCACCGAAGGTATTCTTGACCGCCCTTTGTCTGCACCCCAAAACCCTTTTTGCATTGAAACTTTTTGTGGGCTAGCCCTTGCTCGCTGAAAGTTATCAGCGAATTCGCCGAAAGGGACCTCCCATCGCCGACTTGCTGAGAATTTTGAGCCAATCCTTTCAGCGAGCCCGATTTAGTTCGCCAAATAGATTAGGCTACTCGCCGACTTGATCAACGAGTCAATCTGCAGTTACTTTTCTGTGCTGTGATATGAATATTTACTAATTTCTCACTGATGTTTAGAAAATATGGTACGAACAAGTATAGATGGGCCTTCCAAGAAAAAAACACGGAGCATTGTTATAAATGAAAAGGGATCAAATCCTCCAAAAAAGAGAAGGCAAAAACGCCCACTGGGATACAAAGGCAAAAGAAAGAAGCACACATCTGAGAGAGTGGTTGTTGACACCCGGGCTAATTTTTCTAAGCCTGAGGACGATCAGCCTTTGCTATCCCAAAGGAACGAGCTATGGGCAAGATATCACCCCACGTCCACCAGAGTTCCTCCTGCATCCACACCAGCAGAATCACTGCCAACTTCAGCACCTCATGTCGCTCCCGTGCCACCATTCGTTCCTGCACCTAGATTCCGAAATAGGTTGAAAGGAGATGGTTTGCGCACTATCCTTGAGGATAAACTACTATCTACTAAGGGTCTGGAAGGCAAGTACCCCAATATAGCGGAGTTATTACAGTGGCACCAATTCTAAATTTTCACCAGACCTCGAGGTCTGTATATTCCTTCATGGGTCTGAGAGTTCTACACAACATATGGTGAACTAGTGTCGAACAGTAAAAATAAGGCCAATGAGTTTAGACCAGTTCAGTCGGTCACTGTTCGAGGTGTAGAAGTGAACTACAGTGAGGAGTACATTAATGTTGTATTAGTTAGGCCTCCAGGGTCTTCAATCTCGTATGACGGCTTGCCTACATCACAAACTCTAGAGGACCTAAAGGGTTAGCTTGCCCTCCTTATTTCTGATACGACTCCTAGGTGGATTGAGGCGGGAGTTGAGATCGAGAAGAAGGATTTGAATATAGCTATATGTTATTGGTTTGGATTCATCAGTAGTTCACTGATGCCTTTAGAGAACTAATCCATCCTCCGACATGCAAAAATAGCTTGCCTAGGATTTATCTTATCAAAGAGGTGGCTCAACTTGGGCCTTATTATAGAACATGAGATAGCCATGAGAGCCAAGCAGAAGCAGACCTCTTTACCCTTCCCAGTACTAATCAAAAAACTATGCCAACGTGCTAGAGTGCCTCGGGATGCTGCTAGAAATTTTGAGGTGAACCCGTCTTTCTCCACTGACATCTGGCATATTGAGGCTGAGTACACTCGTGAGGAGGTTGATAAGAGGAGATCAACCCCGACAGATACCTCCTGTGAAGTTGATGTGGATTCCATACCTGCGAAAGCTTCTATGCCTACTCCGACCACCGGGGCTTCAGGTACTACTGTCCCTCCCTCATCTTCACAGTCTCCAGGCACATCTTCTTCCTCCTAGCAGACAAGATCACTCAGGCAATGATCCTAAAAATGGGGCATCTGGTCCAGTCAGCTGACGTGAGGGCCATCCGATTAGAGAGGCATGTCCCTGTTATGATTGAGGCTGTGATTCTAGATTCATTGATCCCTTTGCACACTTCTATTGACACTCTCACTACGAGAGTTGAAGCTTGTGAGGGCGGGTAGGGGGTAACCTCTAAGATTCTGGTTTTGAAAACCGAAGTAGCAGAATTAAGGAAGGACATAGACTATCTAAAGTCTATCGGCTTCACTTCATTAATAGGGGTTGTAGATGACTTGGATGATCCTGAGACTTCAGAGATCCCTCCGGCTACCATCGGAGATGCATCCAGGGAAGAAGTAGTAGTTGATGAGTCAGATGATGAGACTGATGAGGAGCAGATAGTGATACATGAAGAGAGCATATATAGGGACTTGCCGAATCTTGGGGAGAAGATCATGCAGTCAGGGATCAAGACATCGCGGACCGAGACTACTATTGCAGCTCCTAATGGGTCTGGTACTGCTGTTACCTCTGAGGTGATTACGGGCACTGATGCCCAAAGCCAGACCAATGCACCGGAAACTGATACCCAGACAGATGGAGTGACTGCATAGATAGGATCCCCTCTTTACCTACCTCTCTATCTTACTTTATTTAACTTTCGAACATTTTCATTTACATTTGAGGACAAATGATTTTTGTTGTGGTGGGGTGAGGCCCACCTTTGGGCATATTAGTTTTGTTTATATATTGGGCTTTGAGCTAAATTCGTGTTATACACTGCTTTTTGTGGAAATTTTGAGCTCGTGGCTCCTTGCTTTTAATTGTAAATGATTTTTAACCCTTCCAAAAAAAAATTGCCACCTCCTGTATGTGTTGAATATGGTTGTTCTCTTGCAAATATGAGTTCCGATTTTGATCAATACCTATGACTCGAATAGTGCTCATAATCGAACATAAATGAATGTGCCGCTACGACGAGGCCAATTGAAGTTGCATAGACAATATGTGAACTCTTTGCATCTCGTTGTGACAAGCCAATTATCAGATCAATTCTCTTGTGATGATCGTTGCACACAAGCAAAAGTGTGGAGTCTTGTTTTAGTTTTGTGTCAATGTCGTGTATGATGAGGTTACCGTGAACGATGCATGGTGACATCTAGAATTTTCCCCGTTGGTTCGGCTGACGAAGTGATGGGATCTCATGATATGGTCTTAAACAACTTTGAAGAGTGTGAGCCAATTTCACATTATACCTCTTTTGTGGCCTACCTTGTGAGTGTGTGTGAACCTCTTTTGAACACTCTTTAAGCCTTACCCTTGTTTGGAAGAAACATGATGAAAACATGACCTTTCTTAATCCACTACCTATAATCCTCAAGTTTTTGGTTGATTGAATAGCCAACTTAGGCCCTAAGTTGGGGATATCCATGGAAAGTGAATAATGGGATGACTTATGAGCACTAAAGAAAATGATGAAAGAAGAGGAAAGCAACTGCTGGGAACACCACATTTCATGAGGATAAAAGTCACGGAGCCTAAATTACCATACCTTTACACTCAGCCCCATTACAAGCCTTTAAAAGACCTTTGTGATCTTGAGTAAGCTGAAGTAATTGTCAATTGGAAAATACGGGCAAACCTATGGGTAAAAGCATGGATTATGTTCATCTCTGTGAATGTGAGTGTTGCATTTGATTCCAGAACTTTAAATGATTAAACCATTGTGTATGAAAATGGAATCATTCTTTGTGTTAGGGCATTTGAACACATTGTTGAGCTTGAACTTGCATTTAAAGCAAGTATTGTGAATTTGAGAATCTTTCATAATGGTGTGTGATGCTTATCGTGACCAACGACACTAACCTACAGTATGAGTGTCTACGATCATCGATAATATAGTAACCCAACCAAGGGTTGGGGTCGCGTCATAAAGGAGTGGTTTTGAGAATTAGTAGAAAAATAAAATTAAGTTCAAACTAGTCGTAGCTAAAGACATTAACAATTAAAGACATTGTAAATTAAAAGGGGTAATACAAAGGTGACAAATATCAAATGGGGGTTTTGTCACAAGTAGTAAAAAACAACAAAATAACAAGAACATAAAGTATGGGGACAAGTTCTTGAGGTGTGACCGCAATACAAGTTGAGATAAATCATTGGGCACATGCTTTCGATACGAAATTTGCAAGATACTAGTGACTAGGCTAAGCTTTAGATGGAAATGAGTTCCCTCTCGGGCAACTTACCCCGTTTCAAATGCGTTCCTCTCGTACACCCATTTGTCACATGAAGGCCAACCTACGCCTTAGCCCACTCATTCTCTCGAGCTGAGTGTTAGGATATGGGACTAGGGATCACCCTCTCGGGTTGAACTTCATGTCGACCCTCTCCTTAGGCCATCAGTCTGGCGGTCTTGGTTTCGCGACCTCCCTCTTGGGCAAGCCGAAAACACATGGGTGGTTTGTATTTGCAAGTACAAACCCATTAGATTAAACCACAACCACTAGGTGAAATAACCATTAAAATACATCTATCCTATCAGCAAGAAAAACTCAACAACAATATCAACACATATTTGCTAAATCATACCCCAAGACTAGGGGTTTTTAGCCACACATCAAGAAATAACAAAATACACCTAAAATGATACTAAAATCAAATGGGTATAAGGAATTAAACCTTGATTTAAGAAAAGGAAGAAGAATGGAGAAGACCCACTTCCAACTTGGGGAAGATGAAATCATTCTTTCTTCAAGTCTCCCAAAAAAACCCTCTCCAAACATGAGAGAAAATATCCCAAAAAGTACTATTCTATTCTGAAAATTAAAATAAATGTTCGACTATTAAAAATTAATAACAATTTTATTATTTATAGACTTCAAAAAATAGTGTTGGCGGATCTTTTGGCGAGGTTATTCTGAATGGCCGATTAACACGGTGATTCGCCCTTTGGTGTGATTCCTCGTCGTCTTGCACTAGCCTTCAGCATGGTCGTGCTCTGTGTCATTGGGCGAGATAGTACTGCTTTGCGGAATTATTTGGCGAAACGTCGACTGCTCCTTTCATCGCCTTTTTGAACCTGCTCCTTCAAGGCTTTGCGTACTGGAACAAAGGGCAGAGTGCATCCTTTCGGCGAATCGCTAAGTGTGATTGGCGATGCTCAGGCTTCAGCTTCTTCATTGTTTTCAGCCTTTTTGTTCATTTTGCGCCTAAGTATCCATGCTTCCACTAAAACTTCAAATACCTGAAACTTAAGAGTTTTCATCGGATATTGAGACAAAATATGCATTGGAGGACACTATTTCTATCAAAATAAAGACCTAAATGAGTCCAATTTGTGGAATCATCAACACACCCAAATTAAAATTTCGCTTGTCCTCAGCAAGCTTAAGTTCAGCCGTTCAAAAGGGATGTCTCAAACAGTACTACACAAGACTCAATCATGATTGCACACACCAATACTCAAATTACTCATGCAAAGATCAACTGTGTACTCAAACATTCAAGTTGTGACACACCATTACAAAGATTCTCATGCTCGCAATACTTGCTACTTGTGCAAGTTCAAGCTCAACAAAAAGTATCCAAATTCTCTCAGATAAAAAATGATTGCATATTCACACACAAAGGTTAATCAATTCTAGATCCAAAATCAGATGCAACGCTCACACTCAAAAAGAAGAACATAATGCATGTTTTCACCCATAGGCTTGCCCTTATTTTCCAATTGATCTTCGATTCGGCTCACTCAAGATCAAAAAGGTCTTTCTAAGGCTTGTAATGGGGCTGAGTGTAAAGGTATGGTCATTTAGGCTCAGTGACTTTTCATCATGAGATGTGGTTTTCTCAAGACATCCCCTTCTTTTCCTTTATCAATTCTTCTTCAAGTGCTTCTAAGTCATCTTTTTATTCACTCTCCATGGATTGCTTGGAAACCCAATTTCTTTTTGCACTTTTATTCCACAACTTCTTCTTTTTCACTCTTTTATTTTCTTTTTATTTTCCTTTTATATATATATATATGGAGGGTTTCCATTTTTCCGCAACACCATGGGTTAATGGAGACTTTTCTTACACTTCTTGAATTCTCCTTTTACTTTTAACCACGCCCCCAACTTAGGCTTTTTGCTTGAGTTGGCAATTCACTAAATCACAAATCAAGAGGATTATAGGTAGTGGATCAAGTAAGGTCTAGGGTTCATCAAGGTTCTTCCAAAGAAAGGTAAGGCTCAAAGGGTGTTCAAGAAAGTTTCACACGTTCACGGGTAGTCCACAAAAGAGGTATATGTCAAGTGGATTACACTCTACAAAAGTTGCCTAAGATCATCTCAAGAGAACACCTTACTAAATCAATCAGACTAACGGGGAAAATTCTAGGTTTATTCATGCAAGGTTCAAAGTAAGCTCATCACACAAGGCATCGACACTTAAGTTAAACAAGACTACACACTTTCGCTAGTGTGCAACGGTCATTACAAGAGAATCACTTAGATAAATGGCTAATCACAACGACATGCGAAGAGTTCACATATTGTCTATGCACCTTCATTTGGCCTCATCGTGGCCGTACATTCATGTTCATTCGATTGTAAGCACTATTCAAGTCATCAGTATTGATTGGAACCGAGACTCAAATTTACAAGAGAACAATCACTTTAAATCACAAGAGGTGGCGAAATTTTTGAACAACAAATTTTTTTCGGAAGGGTAAAAATAGTTTTGCAATTTAAAACAAAAAGGAGCCACAATCTTAAACATTTGCACAAGCAGTATCAAACAATTTCAAGTAAAATAGCCCAAATATGTACGTTAGACAACATTAAAAAAAACACACAAAGGTGAGCCTAACCCCACCACAAATAAAAACATTTTTCCTCTAATGCAAATGAAGGTATCCAAAAGTAAAAATAGAGAAAAACAGAGAGCTAGGTAAAGAGGGATCCTATCTACGTAGTCGCTCCATCTTTCGAGGCATCAGTGCCCAGTGTAGTGCTCTGAATATGAGAATCATTGCCCGGAGTAACCTCAAAAGGACCAACAGATGATAGATATGATCATTGCAAATGAGTACCAAATATTTTAAAGTAAACTCATGTTTCGAAAAACCAACCTTTGTGCCGATTAAAGTACTTTGAAATGCTATGCGGCAATGAAATCCAACTCCGATTACAAATAAACAACCAAAATACTTATGGAATGCAAAAATATTTAAAATACTAGGTGCGAGATTTCAAAGATTAAAAGCACAGGAAAGTGAAAGAGTTGGATGTTTAAACCTTTGGCCTGTCAAGAAACCGTCCAGTTCTCGCCCATTCGATGACATTAATCGTGGTCACCAATCCATTCGGCGACTCGCTGAGTGGGTACTCACCTCTCTGAGTTTTACTGGACCTCCAGTTAAATAAGGGGTTCAAACTGCGCACTAGATCGCATTCATCGACCAGGTCGGCGATTCGCCAATAAGTTCTTGGGCACACCAAGTTTTACATACTCCACTTTGAAGTTGTGTTTAGTCCAACGGTGGTTTAAGTCGGGGTCACAGACTTCTTCGGCGATGCGCCGACTGGACCTTTGGCTCGCCCATTTGCATTTCTCACTCACTTTCCAAACTTTGACCTACAAAAAAAAACACCATTATTTCTTAAAGTAAAAATAAAGTGGTAAAACCTTGGGTTGCCTCCCATTATCACTCTTGGGTTGTTTATTTTATCCCATATTCCTATCACATCCCAAGAATCACGTCTCCCTATCTCGCATCTTTATATTTTTGCTATTTTTGTTTATTAGTTGAATACAAACCCCCCATTGATAATTGACATTCATATCATTTCTTGATTTAGTATGCTTTTACTCATAAATATTTATAGCTATGATTGACTAGAACATAATTTTACTTTTCTACTTAATTCTCGATTACTAACCGCTCCCTTGGGACTCGACTCCAACCCATTCGGTTGGGCTTTATTACTACACGGGATCGTTGCCACTTGAATTGGAAATAGTGTCTTTATATTGGGGTGGGGTGAGGCCCACCTTTATGCAATTGTTTATATATTGGACTCTGAGCTAACTTCGTGTTATACACTACTTTTTGTTGAAGGTTTGAGCTTGTGGCTCCTTGCTTTTAATTGAAAATAACTTTTGACCCTTCCGAAAAAAAATTGCGACCTCTTGTATGTGTTGAATGTGGTTGTTCTCTTGCAAATTTGAGTACCGATTTTGAGCAATACTGTAACACCCCTAAATTATTAGACCAGCTATTGCATGTCGATGCATCATTTATTTCATATCTTCACTACTACAATATATTTTACTCTTATTTTTGGAACTAGAAATTTTTAGATATTTGCAAACTTTCTTAAAATAAATTGTGCTCGTAATTTAAGGTATTGTATGGGGGTATTTACGTAATTTTTCTAATTAAAATTTCATATGAATTGAAAGTGTTGGTATCAATTGTACACATATAAGTGTATATGTATACATTTTGGGCAGCACACAATAATTTGGGGCAAACTCTTTTAGTGACAGTTGTATATGTGACTAAGCATCACTCATAAGACTATATTATCACACCTCCTCTTGTGATTTTTGTTTGGAGCTGAAGTCCAAGAACTTAAGAACATTTTTAACCTGTTGTTCATCAAAATCACAAGAAAAAACCTTTGTCCTTCTAGCTGGAAGTCGAGACATCCTACCTTTTGGTGAGTAATCAAAACTTGTTATTTTTAGTTGAATAGTGTCTAGTACTTTTAGAATTTCTCGTTCTGTATAACTCTTTTTTGGTGAATAAATATGATTTGGAAAGCTGATTCCTATACCTACAACTTTTCTGTTTATGGTAAACTCTAATTTGGCTTTTATGACTACAATATAAGGGATGCAACATAGGACATGCTCTGTCTAGATTCTAGAATTTCAAATCCTGTATGTTCAACTGTTAGTGTTTTGATAATATCTTTATGTACAAAGCGTCTTTTGCGGTGATTCTTGATTATTTGCAAGCTTAAGAGATGTACCTACATCTTTTATGAAAGATATAAATTCCATTTTGCCTGTTTTCTATTTCAAATCTAAGTTGCGACATGAAGTGCTTTTATTGGGAAGAATTTCTATTATTGCAGTATAGTCGTATTTGTACAGGCAAGGCTTACTTGCGATGATAACCCCATGTTACACCATCAATATTGAGCTACTAGACAGTAAATAAGTTATTGAATTCATTTTTTAAGGTTGTATATCCTCGTGTACGAGTTGAAGACTTTGATGCGCTGGTTGGTCTACGATTTGAACTCGTGAAGTTGTGTTAGACTATTTTTGTTCTAAAGAACTGAGGTTTGTGTATCAACTTGTACTTGCACTCTTTTAACTGCTGATATATCTGAAAATTGATCTTGGTACCTTGGTTACCTCTTGTCACTTTGCATTGTGGTGTTGGTACCCTTTAAGACGTTAAAGACACTTGTGTAACTCGCCCACTTGTACGGATTGTTTGATCGCTTGGCACTCTTGTTGGGACCTTATCGTTCTTGTGACTGTGACTTTATCACTATTGACATGCCTCTTGATTAGGATCATTTGCCATCTTGACTCTGGATTTTTCATCCGTCTTAAGAATGGAAGTTGTCCATTTTAAGTACGAACTAGAAAGCCATTTTTAATATGGTTCTTGGTTCTTTTGATTATTGGGTTTTGACCCTTCTTGATACCTGCTTGTACTTGGTGTGATGGCATGATATATATATTGGGTGAGCCTTGTTGTTGAATCTCTTGGAAAACTGTGCTATGAGCATTCTTGACATTTGGATCTTCAAATATAAAACTCAATACTCCTTATATATTTTTTACTTGATTTATTTATTATGTTCAATTATGTTGCCCTTGACTTGAGAATGATAACTTGCTGAATTTGACGGCTCCAAACCTACAGTTTTTACACCACTAAGCTATATGCTTAGCGATAGTTGTTTCTATTGTAGGGGCTGTTCGAGATGATGCTTGAAGTTGGCCATTGGAGATGGATGTTTTGAGATCCTTAAGGAAGATCACATTTGCATATAGGCATCTGTATTTTGTATAAACCTTGGGACTTGTACATATTCTATGTGTTGTATATTTACATGGGATTTTGAGGGTTGATTTGATCATGTCACCATGAGTTGTAATATAAATATGGCTATATGTTTTATTCTTTTTGGGGTGTGTAAACCCAAGTCTTGTAATATCCTAAATCTAATATTACTTTCGAATGTTTGTGTGGAGCATGAGCTGGCTGATTTTGGTAATTGGAAGTTTGTAATATTCTTAATATTTCATCCTTGAGTGTGAGGATAATATATATACATGAAAAGCTCATCGGTTATTTGCTTAAATTACTTTTCGCAGGTCATTATGCATCTAATCCGTCTACTAGATTATAATCAGTATGCCCTCGTTAATGGCTTTTGAGTGTCGCAAGAATATGTTAATTCTCTTTAAAAAGGGTTGCTTTAATTGTTGGTATCAGAGCATAGGTTTGTGGTTTTAAGAATTTTGATTTGAATTACTTGTATACTTGTTCACTTTTGAAAAGGTTATATTTTTATTATTTGGTCAATTACATGGTTTGTAATATTTTTATCGCATGTAGAGTGCATATGCATCAAGTACAGATTCCTAATCCAATGTGATCTTTTCTTTTGAAGGAATTAAGTCATGGCCACTTCTCTGTTTCCCAACCTCATGCACTGGAAGGGGTTGGAGAACATATCTCGAATCTGTATGTTCCCCACACTAGTTGTTTTGAAGTGGGAAAGCATCAGGGTGTAAGAGCTGGTCCACATCCTCACATGAGTCATGGTACTCAAACCATGAATCCTCATTTTCAACAAATGGCTGAATTCTTCTACCACATGGCTGAATCAATGCATGATCTCCACAGGATTAACTTTGAGAAAATGAGAAAAATGGGTGGAGTGGAGTTTGAAGGCACTGTTGATCCCACTGATGCTGAGCAATGGCTTGATCTCATGGAGAGGGTATTTGAGCAGTTAGAGTGTTCAGATGTTGCAAAATTTAAGTATGCTATTTCACTATTACAAAAGAATGCTTACGATCAGTGGGTAAGTGTTCGGAATGCCAAGGCAAAACCTCATGTTCTTACTTGGGATGATTTTCTTAAGGAATTTCGTATGAAGTATGTCCCACCTGCTTATTGTGATGCAAAGATAAATGAGTGTTTGAATCTAAAGCAACGAGGCATGTCTATTGCATAATACAATCAGAAGTTTCTAAGGCTCTCTCACTATGCTGGTGGTATTATTAAAGAGAGAAAAAACAAGTGCAAGTAGTTTGAAGAAGGTTTAAGTGATTCCATTAGGAAGAATGTGGCGATCCTGCAACATGTGAAATTTTGTAAGTTATTGTCTGGTGCTTTTACTTGGGAACGACTTGATAAAGAAGACGCTAGTAGAAATGAAAGTAGATTCCGAAAGCCTAGACCAGATTTTGGGGGTCCATCCAAAAGGGGAAGGTTTTATAATTCTAAGGCAGTTAGTGATAACAGGCCACTTCAACAAAGGAAAAACAAATCAGAATTTTCTATAGCTAGCACTCCAAATTATGGCCAAGGCAACCCTCGCATTCCCACTTGTCCACAATGTGGAAAGAATCATTATGGTACTTGCAGGAGAGCTTCTAGTGCATGTTTCAATTCTGGGAGTTTTGATCATAAAGTGAAGGATTGTCCTAATCCTAATAATGCTCCCTCATTGAGAATTGAAGGCTCAGTTCATAAGCCTTCTATCAATTCTCCTCAAACTAATAGAGGTGCAAGACCTAAAAACACCCAGGCAGCAGGTACAAGTGGAGCTAATCAAGCTAGTGGGGAAAGGGCTACTGCACGCGCTTATGCTATGAGGCAAAGGGATGATCAAGATGGACAAGACGTGGTTGTCGGTAAATTTCACTTATTTGGCTTATGTGTGTTTACATTATTTCATCCTGGTTCTACATATTCCTATATTTGTTCATCACTTGTTCTTCCTGAAAATGTGAAATCTATGAGACATAATTACGATATGCTGGTTGAAAGTCCTTTGGGTTATCAAGTTGTGTGTAATCAAGTTTACTAAGATTGTCCCTTCGTGATTCAAAACCTAGACTTCCCTGCTGATTTGATTGAAATGCCCTTCAAGGATTTTGATGTTATTATCGGGATGGATTGGCTTTATAAATATCATGCGATGGTAGATTGTAGGTCTAAGCATGCGACTTTTAAAGAACCTACATTTTCACACATCATTGTACAAGGCGAAAGATCAGTGACATCTAGTTTTATTGTTGTGGCCTTGACAAGAAAGTTGATTCTTCAAGGTTGTGGGGCATACCTTGCTCACATAGTTGATTCACAGTTGAAGAGTCCTTGTATCAAGGACATACCTACTGTATGTGATTTTCCAGAAGTATTTCTAGAAAACCTTCTGGGATTGCCCTCGGAAAGAGAGGTTGAATTTCCAATCGAGCTTATTCCTAGATCTACTCCTATTTCGATCACCCCTTATAGAATGGATCCAGCAGAGTTAAGATAATTGAAAGCTCAATTGCAAGAACTACTTGAGAAAGGTTTTATTCAACCTAGTGTTTCTCCTTGGGGAGCCCCTATTTTATTCATAAAGAAGAAAGATGGCACCTTAGTCTTTTTATTGACTATAGACAATTAAACAGAATAACAATGAAGAATAGATATCTACTACCAATAATTGATGATTTGCTTGACCAACTTAAAGGTGCTAAAGTATTCTCAAAAATTGATTTAAGGTCTGGATATCACCAACTACGTGTTAGAGAGAAATATATTCCTAAAACTTCTTTTAGAACTCGATATGCTCATTATGATTTTTTGGTGATGCCATTCGGATTGACAAATGCTCCTGCGGTATTCATGGATCTAATGAATCGAGTATTCAAGCCTTTTCTTGAACAATTTGTGGTTGTTTTTATAGATGATACTTTAATATTTCTAGAAGTAGTGAAGACCATGATAAATACCTCCGAATTATTTGGTAAATTTTGAAGGAGAAAGAACTTTATACTAAATTTTCCAAGTGTTAATTTTGGCTTGATGAAGTAACTTTTCTGGGACATGTTGTATCAACTGAAGGTGTGAAAGTGAATCCTAGTAAAATACACGCAGTTGTTGAATGGAAACCTCCCAAAAGTCCGACTGAGGTAAGAAGTTTCTTTGGCTTAGCAGGATACTACAGAAGATTTGTGAAAGGCTTATTCATTATCGCCTCTCTTTTGCTTAAGCTCTTGCAGAAGGAAGTATAGTTTATTTGGGATGACAAATGTCAAGAGAGCTTTGAAACTCTCAAATCCTTGTTGACTCAAGCGCCTATACTTACTCTACCAATTGAAAGGAAAGAGTATGTAGTTTACAGTGATGCTTCTCATAATGGTCTCGAATGTGTTTTGATGCAAGAAGGGAAGGTAATTTCGTATGCCTCTCGAAAATTAAAACCGCATGAATTGAAATACCCTACTCATGATCTTGAACTTGCTGCTATAGTGTTTGCTTTAAAAATATGGCGGCATTATTTATATTGAGAGAAATGTCATATCTTCACTGATCACAAGAGCTTAAAGTACTTGGGTACTCAAAAGGAGATAAACCTTCGACAGCGTAGATGTCTTGAACTCATCAAGGATTATGATTGCACGATTGATTATCATCCAGGTAAAGCCAATGTGGTTACAGATGCCTTAAGTAAGAATTCCTTCGCAAGCATTTATTTGAGTCCTTTACCCCTGTTCCTTGAGTTAACAACCAAGAATGTTTGTTTTACACTTGATTCAAATGGTTCAACTATTTTTATTTTGCAAGTAAAGCCAATATTACTTGAACAAATGAAAGAAGCACAAATGTAAGATGAGAAACTTGTAAAATTGACCAGAGAAGTTCAAAGTGGGCAAAACCTTGATTTTACATTTACGGAGGATGGTGTCTTATTTTATCAAAACAGGTTATGTGTCCCAAATGATGACAAATTGAGGAGAGAAATATTGAATGAAGCACATACTTCACCATATGCAATGCATCCTGGCGGTATAAAGATGTACCGGACCATCAAAGAAAATTATTGGTGGAATGGTATGAAGAGAGACATTGCGGAGTTCGTCTCTAAATGTTTGGTTTGTCAACAAGTAAAGGCATAACATCAAGTCCCAGTGGGTTTACTACAACCCTTGTCGATGTCGAAATGGAAATGGGAGAGAATAACTATGGACTTTGTTTCTAGACTTCCTCACACTCAAAGAAATCATGATGCAATATGGGTGATTGTGGACAGGCAAACCAAGAGTGCTCACTTCTTAGCAATCAGGACGGATTACTCACTAGAGCGTTTAGCCGAGTTGTACATTAATGAGATTGTAAGACTACATGGGATCCCTGTGTCTATTGTATCAGACCGGGACCCAAGGTTTACATCTAGATTTTGGGGTAACTTGCAAGAAGTTTTGGGTACTAAGTTTAGGTTTAGCACTTCATTCCATCCTCAAACTGATGGCTAGTCGAAAAGAGTGATACAAATTTTGGAGGATATTCTTTGAGCTTGCATTATGGAGTTTGAAGGTAGTTAGGACAAACACTTGGCTTTGATAGAATTTGCTTACAATATTAGCTACCAATCGAGTATTCGAATGCCTCCCTATGAAGCCTTATATAGAAGAAAATGCCGGACCCCTCTTTGTTGGAGTGAAATTGGTGAAAGAAAGCTTATTGGTCTTGAAATTGTGCAACAAACAGAGGACAAGGTAAAAATTATCAAAGATCGTCTAAAGATTTCTTCGAATAGACAAAAGTTGTACGCTGATCTTAAAAGGCGTGATATTGAATATCAAGTTGGAGATAAAGTATTCTTAAAGGTGTCTCCATGGAAAAAGATTATTAGATTTGGCCAGAAAGGAAAACTTAGTCCCCGATTTATTGGACCTTATGAGATACTTGAAAAGGTTGGACTAGTTACAAATAAATTGGCATTGCCACCTGAGTTAGACAAGATCCACAATGTCTTCCATGTTTCTATGCTCAGAAGATATCGTTCTGATCCATCTCATGTTCTTCCAGTTGAATCTATTGAGGTTAATCCTGACTTGACCTATAATGAAGAACCTATTCTAATTCAAGCTCGAGAAGTAAAGGAACTTAGGCACAAGAGAATCCCCTTAATAAAGGTACTTTGGAGGAACCATTCTGGAAAAGAAGCTAACTCGGAAAGAGAAGAGGACATGAGGACCCTATATCCGCACTTGTTCCGGGACTAGTGTAAGGTAAATTTAGCGACTAAATTTCTTTAAGGGGGAGATAGTTGTAACACCCCTAAATACTAGACCAACTCTTGCATGTCGATGCATCATTTCTTAATTACTACAATATGTTTTACTCTTATTTTGGGAACTTGAAATTTTGTGATATTTGCAACCTTGCTTAAAATAAATTGTGCACGTAAAGGTATTGTATGGGGGTATTTATGTAATTTTTCTAATTAAAATTTCATATGAATTGAAAGTGTTGGTATCAATTATATACATATAGGTGTATATGTATACATTTTGGGCAGCACACAATAATTTGGGGCAGCACCCTTTTAGTGACAGCTGTATATGTGACTAAGCATCACTCTTAAGACTATATTATCACACCTCCTCTTGTGATTTTCGTTTGGATTTGAAGTCCAAGAAGCTAAGAACATTTTCTAACCTGTTGTTCATCAAAATCACAAGAGAAAACCTTGGTCCTTCTAGCTGGAAGTCGAGACATCCTACCTTTTGGTGAGAAATCAAAACTTGTTTTTTTTAGCTGAGTAGTGTCTAGTACTTTTAGAATTTCACGTTCTGTATAACTCCTTTTTCGGTTAATAAATATGATTTGGAAAGCTGATTCCTATACCTACAACTCTTCTGTTTATGGTAAACTCTAATTTAGCTATTATGACTACGAAATAAGAGACGCAACATATGACATGTTATGTCCAGATTCTAGAATTTGAAATCCTGTATATTCAACTGTTAGGTTTTAATTATATCTTTTTGTACAAAGCGTATTTTGCGGTGATTCTTGATTATTTGCAAGCTTAAGAGATGTACCTACATATTTTATGAAGGATATAAATTCCATTTTTGCCATTTTCTGTTTCAAATCTAGGTTGCGACATAAAGTGCTTTTATTGGGCAGAATTTCTGTTTCTGGAGTATAGTCGCATTTCCACAGGCTAGGCTTACTTGTGATGATAAACCTGTGTTACACCATCATTATTGAGCTACTAGAAAGTAAATAAGTAATTGAATTCATTTTTTAAGGTTGTATATCCTCGTGTACGAGTTGAAGACTTTGATACGCTGGTTGGTCTACGATTTTAACTCGTGAAGTTATGTTGGACTGTTTTTGTGCTAAAGAACTGAGGTTTGTGTATAAACTTGTACTTTCACTCTTTTAACTGCTGGTATATCTGAAAGTTGATTATGATACCTTGGTTACCTCTTGTCACTTTGTATTGTCGTGTGGGTATCTTTTAAGACGTTAAAGACTCTTGTGTAACTCGCCCACTTGTACAGATTGTTTGATCAGTTGGCACTCTTGTTGGGACCTTTTCCTTCTTGTGGTTGTGACTTTGTCACTATTGGCATTCCTCTTGATTCGGATCATGCCATCTTGACTCTGGATTTTTAGTCCGTCTTAAGAATGGAAGTTGTCCATTTTAAGTACGAACTAGAAAGCCATTTTTAATATGGTTCTTGGTTCTCTTGATTATTGGATTTTGACCCTTCTTGATACCTGCTTGTACTTGGTGTGACGACATGATGTATATATTGGGCGAGTCTTGTTGTTGAATCTCTTGGAAAACTGTGCTATGAGCATTCTTGACATTTGGATCTTTAAATATAAAACTCGATACTATTTATATATTGTTTACTTGATTATTTTATTATGTTCAATTATGTTTCCCTTGACTTGAGAATGATAACTTGCTGAATTTGAGGGCTCCAAACATATAGTTTTTACACCACTAAGCTATATGCTTAACGATAGTTGTTTCTATCGTAGGTGTTGTTCAAGATGATGGTTGAAGCTGGCCATTAGAGATGAATGATTTGAGACCCGGAAGATCACATTTGCATATAGGCATCTATATTTTGTTTAAACCTTGGGACTTGTACATATTCTATGTGTTGTATATTTACATGGATTTTGAGGGCTGATTTGATAATGTCACCATGAGCTGTATTATAAATATGGCTATATGTTTGTTCTTTTTCGGGTGTGTAAACCCAAGTGTTGTAATATCCTAAATCTACTATTACTTTCGAATGTTTGTGTGAAGCATAAGCAGACTGATTTTGGTACCCGGAAGCTTGTAATATTCTTATTATTTCATCCTTGAGTGTGATGATAATATATATACATGAAAAGCTCGTCGGTTATTGCGTAAATTACTTTTCGGAGGTCATTATGCATCTAATCCCTCTACTAGATTATAATCAGTATGCCCTCGTTAATCACTTTTGAGTGTCGTAAGTATAAGTTACGTCTCTTCAAAAAGGGTCATTTTAACTACCGATGACTCGAATAGTGCTCATAATCGAACATAAATTAATGTGCGGCTACGACGAGGCCAATTGAAGTTGCATAAAGAATATGTGAACTATTTGAATCTCGTTGTGACTAGCCAATCATCGAATCGATTCTCTTGTGATGATCGTTGCACACTATCAAAAGTGTGGAGTCTTGTTTGGCTTTGGTGTCAATGTCGTGTGTGATGAGCTTACCGTGAACCATGCATGGTGACACCTGGGATTTTCCCCGTTGGTCCAGTTGACGAAGTGATGTAATCTCATGATATGATCTTAGGCAACTTTGATTAGTGTGAGCCAATTTGACGTTATACCTCTTTTGTGGTGTACCTTGTGAGTGTGTGTGAACATCTTTTGAACACCCTTTTAGCCTTACCCTTCTTTGGAAGAAACTTGATGAATACACGAACTTTCTTAATCCACTACCTATAATCCTCATGATTTATGGTTGATTCAACAGCCAACTTGGGCCGGAAGCCTATGTTTGGGATGTGGTGAAAAAGGGAAGGCAAGTCAAGACGTGCAAGAAAAGTCTCCTTTAACCCATGTTGTTAAGAAAAAAAAATGGGACCCCTCCATATATTTATAAAAAAAAAAGGGGATAAAAAAATTTGTGGAATAAAGTATGAAAATACAAAAAGACATTGGGTTTCAAAACAATCCATGGAAAGTGAATAATGGGATGACTTATGAGCACTAAAGAAAATGATGAAAGAAGAGCAAAGGAACTATTGTGAGCACCACATTTCATGAGGATAAAACTCACCAACCTTAAATGACCATAACTTTACACTCATCCCCATTACAAGCCTTAAAAAGACCTTTGTGATCTTGAGTGGCTGAAGCAATTGTCAATTGGAAATTACTGGCAAACCTATGGGTGAAAGAATGCATTATGTTCATCTTTGTGAGTGTGAGCGTTGCATTTGATTCTGGTACTTTAAATTATTAAACCATTGCGTGTGAAAATGGAATCATCCTTTGTGTGAGGGCATTTGAACTTGCATTTGAAGCAAGTATTGTGAATTTGAGAATTTTTGATAATGATGTGTCCCAACTTGAGTCTTCGAGTACACAATTGATCCTTCCATGAGTATGTTGAGTCTTGTGTGTACATTCATAATAGAGTCCTGTGTAGCACTGTTTGAGACATCTTTTTAGAACTGCTGAACTTGAGTTTTATTTGAGGACAATCAAAAGTTTAAGTTGGGGGTGATGATGAGTCCACAATTTGGACTCATTTAGTGCTTTATTTTGATCGATTTAGTGTCCTCAAATGCATATTTTGTCTTAATAACTGATGTAAATCATTAGTATCAAATTGTAGCGAATTATTACTGATTTTTAGAATATTTCAATTTGATTCTTAGAGTTTTTGGGAGACATTGTTCTTGAGCTTTGAATGTTTTGAAGGTTTTCATCTCTAAGAAATTGGAAGTGGGAATCGAAGAATCTTCATCTTAGATGTGTTTAAAGACATTATTTATCGTACCCATTTGATGGAAACACTTTTAGGTATCGATTTCTATATATTTTTCATATCTAGCTAAAACCCCAATTCTTGGGGTGTGATTATGTGAATATGGGTTAAATTTACTGTTGGGTATTGCTCATTGTTAGTCTATTTGTTTTTTAAATGCTATTTTGTTTAGTAGTTGTGTTTGAACTTAATAGGAATGTAGTTGCAAATACGAATTCATCTTAGTGTGTTTGGCTTGATCGAGAGAGGAGTTTTATAACCAAAACTACTTAGTCGATAGCCTGTGGTTATTGTGTCATCGTGGGTTCAGCTTGAGAGAGTGAATCCTAGATCTTCTCCCACTCATTCAGCTCGAGAGAGTGAATGGGCTAAGGTGAAGGTTGTGCTTAATTGCTGCAACTCGGTGATCGAGAGAAACCGAGTTGATTCGGGATAAGTTTATTGAGAGAAAATAGACCCCCACTAAATTCTAGCTTAGTTACAAATGTTCAGCAATTTACTATCAATAGCATTTACCCGGTTGTTTATTTTATCACATCGCAAGAATCAAACAAGAAGAAGGTGGAGAGCTAGGGTTTGAACTTGAGGGTTTCTTCCACCAAATTTCGTTGGGATTTCATCAATTGAGGTATGGTGGCTCTTCATCTAGGACTCATCTTCATCCTAGAGTCAATTTCAAAGGATTTTACAATGTTTACAAAAAGTGACTAAAAGCTTGTTTTGAATTCTATCAACGGTTGTTGCATGAAAATGATTTGAAACGTTTGGATATGGATTAATTGATCTTTGTTTGTGGTTTTTGAATGAAATACTCCATGAACCCTTGTCTTCTACAAAGCCCTAAAAATTTGCTATGAAGTGGGTCTATCTCTATAAATTCAAAGTTGATGGAATTATGTGTAAAGTGAATTGTATAGATATCTCTTGTGTTGTTTAATGTTTATTCATGATTAATGTTGATAATGGGTGAATTAAGGGTGGTAAGCCTTATGGGTGAAGTATTGGTGATTGCTTTGATTTTGGTGATTTTGGCTATGGCTTTGGATTATGATAAGAAAGCTTGAACTCTCTTTATTGAATTGATTGTTGTTGGTAGGTTGAATCCACCTTTGGTGGAAGTGTTATATCTTATTCTTGTGTGGTATTATTGTGAATTGTAGCCATGAAGGCATTAGTGAACTAGTTGTATAATGTTGAAATATTGTATTATTGTGAATTGGGGCCATGAAGGACATTATATGAGTGTTACTATATTGTTATATTATTATACCTATATGAGGGTATATGTAAAGTCCTATATGAAGCTATATGTAAAGTTTGTGTGAAGCTATAATGTGAAGATGTTCTAATGGTATTAATGTGATATTACATAGAGTGTTATTATGCTAATGTGAAAGCATGTTTTTCTTGAAATGGTGATATGTGGTGATAATGGATTATGATGAGTCTTTATAAGGTGATGTTGTAACTCATATGCTAGACATGAGTATCTTGTCTTGTGTCATGAAAGCTTGATATTATATATGAATGTTTGGTTGGGCTATGACATAGTAATGGAGCTCTTCCTATAGATGCTAAAAGAGGAATTCTAGGCCAAGACTTGAATTGGTAGACTTAAGCATAGTGCCTTTTTCATGAGTCTTGCTTTCCTAAGTAAATGTATAACCTTGAAGGATGGGCCTTAGGGTAATGTTCCATTCTTCGGTCGAATGATAGACTTAGAGATGGATGGAGCCGGAATGGTATGAGAATTCTTATCTAAGAAAGTAAAATGAGCTATCCTTACGAACCTAGATTGGCTATAACTAAGAAATGGGGCCTTTCTTGGGAAGAGGTACTATGAGTTGGTTGAACTAGAAAATGAACACTCTCTAGTACATATGTGAGTGAATACTCTATGGAAACCAAGGCTAAGCACCGAGTGGACGTGGTTAGGATGGTGGCCTAGTTGAGCATGAGATTAGGCACAATGAACATCTCTGGACATCTCTTAAACCATGTTCCAACATGGGTTGCTTTTTGTTCTACCCCTGGCAAGAAGAACAACCTCCACGGAGTAGGATAGACTCTGGATTCCATACCTTGCTAGTGTGGTCTATGTCGGTTAAGGCCTATTTCCATCATATTGGATGTGTACTCTAGTATTGGATAGGCTCTACAACGTGTAGGTAGTAGTATGGTATGCTATCTACACATGGCATGGGTAGGCTTAGAAGATGCTAAAGTGAGTTCCCTAAGCCTTAGGGATATTATGTGATTGTCCCCAATATGTTTGTGTGTCTTTTAAATGGTTTTATAAAGAATGTTTACTAAGTATTTTATAATGTAATGATAAAACCCTTGTCTATGGTAAATCTTAGGAACACCTAGGTGTATATGAAGAGGTTGTATGGGCGGTCACTTCATTATTCACTTAAGTGTGGCTTAGGGTGACTTGAGATAGAGGCTTAAATGGTAATGAAGGAATTACTTTGGTATCTTGTTTAAGTATTGTACACTTGTGTTAATTGGGTTGTAAATGATGTGAATATGGTCTTATTTGTGAACGGTGACTTGAAATGTGGGTTTATGCTTGTGGTTGTAAAGGTTTGTTAAAGAACGTCTTAAAAACATGCATTCCTTGTAAATGTCCGTTGTGCATGTTTTCTTGCATGGTCATCATACTTAGTACTTATTGTACTAATTCCATATTTCTCTATTGTTACAAGTGTAGATGGTGGAAAGTGAGGAGATCTTTTGAGGAAGCTTGGGATATTGTCTTTTCTCAAGAAGCTTGGTATGTCCTTATATATTTGAGTACATAGTTGTTATCTTTCTAGTATTTCAACTAAGACATTGTATAAGACTTATATTTTCTATTGTTGTAAAGGGTCGCGTCCCTAAGATGTTCTATTCGTGTCTAAGATGGTACATGAGACTTAGAAATTCTAGTTCTTTACATTTGAAAGATTTTATGAGTATTATGGATTTGTTTTAAAAAGTGTTTTTATTCCTTACGGTTTTTATTACCCAATGCGATGATTGATTGCTAAGAGCTAGTATTAGACCTCCAAGAGGTCGAGTACGCATGTTATGACTTCGGGGTGCTCTCGGGTCGTGATAATTATTGGCCTACCATCCACCAAGATGCTTATGATTTCTCCAAGTCTTGCGATCGTTGCCAATGAGAAGGAGGAATTTCAAAGAAGCAAGAACTACCTATGAACCTGATATTGGTGATTGAGCTATTTGATGTCTGGGGTCTTGACTTCATGGGTCCTTTTTTTAAGTTCGTATGGGATGAAGTATATTCTTGTTGCAGTTAACTCTGTATTAAAATGAGTGGAAGCAATTGCGCTTTCAAATAATGAGGGAAAAAGTGTCACCGCATTTCTGAAAAAGAGTGTCTTCTCCAGATTTGGTATGCCTAGGGAAATTATCAGCGATGGAGGTTCTCACTTTTGCAAAAAATTGTTCAGGGTTTTGCTAGAGATATATGGTGCTAATCACAATAGAGCCACTCCTTATCATCTGCAGTCTAATGGGCAAGTTGAGGTGTCAAATAGAGAGATAAAGCAAATTCTTGCATAGACTGTGAACACCAACATAACTATATGGCCAAGAAGGCTTTATGATGCTCTATGGGCCTATCACACCGCATTCAAGACTCCCATAGGTATGTCCCCCTACCATCTTGTATATGGAAAGTCATGTCATTTGCCTGTAAAGCCAGAGCGTAAACCAATGTGGGCGCTAAAGAAGTTAAATTTGGATTTGGGTGCCTCATTGAGTCAAAGACTGAATGACATGAATGAGCTTGATGAGTTTTGTTTAAAAGCATATGAAATTTCAGCCTTGTACAAGGAGAAGATGAAGAAGTACCATGATCAGAATATTGGAAAGAATGAATTTGTTGCCAGTAATTTGGTGCTCTTATTCAATTCAAAGGTTGCGCTTGTTTCCTGGCAAGCTTAAGTCCAAGTGGATGGTCCATTCAGAGTAACTCAAGTATTTCCACATGGAGCGATTGAGCTTGAGACCAAGGAAGGAACGAGCTTCAAGGTGAACGGATAGAGGATAAAAGTCTACTTCGGGAAATCTTAGAGTGTACATGAAGTGATAGAGGCTTGTTATCTTGTTAAATCAAGCTCTGCTTGGGAGCCAACCCAAGATGTACAATCTAGCCAACTATAGGACTTTCTTTTCGATATAGGAGTATTTTTTCTTTCTTTTTGATTTTTGTAGCTCTTTAGATAGGTGTTTATTAAGTTTTTTTGTTTAGTGTTGGCTAGATATAGAATAGGGTATGTGTCTAAAAAGTGTTCAAAAAATATAAAAAAAAAGTCCTAATAGTTGCTATGTGTGCAGGAACGATAAGGCAAAATCTGCAGAAAATAAGTTGTTGCACTGATCTAAAGGTCCCATCGACGGTCTGTTGGTCAATCCATCGACCGTGGATGGCAATCGTAGATCCCAGGTAAGTTTCTAAAAAATTTCAAAGTGTCAGAATGACCTACGGACCATATCGATAGACTGTAGGTCGACCCACTGACCGTAGACGAGGTCTTATGGGTAAAATTATGGTTTCTGATGACCCAATCCGGACACCCAAATTAATATAATCCTTCATTTTAAAATCATTTTGCACTTATCATTTCCCCCTCCCCCTCCCCTCAACCGTTATAAACAGTTCAGTTACCCCATTTTCAACCCTTAATCTCCTTCATTTACTCCCCTATATCTTTCCCATCCAATTTCACCTCCCTTACTATCCCTAAGTCACAAAGAAACCTTCGATCACTTCCATTTTCCCTTCATAAGCTTTCAATGTCCGGGTTCGGTGTCACCATTGGTCTAGGAGCATTTGCACGTGATCACACACTCACCATCGTTGCTTACTTGTAAGGTAAATTGATTTCTCCCAAACTTTCAATATTTCATTGTTTCAAATTTGAAGTCACAACAATGAACTTGACCTTGGGTACTTCAAATGCTTGCATAATTAGATGAATTTTTTTGAGATAATACCCTTGGAATGATGGTACATGAGTGGGTAGTTAATCTAAATCGAATAAATGGGTTGCTAGGTCTAATTGAGAGTTTTAACTTAGGGTTTGGAGGTTTCTTTGTGTTGAACATGAATTTTGCATAATTTGAAACCCCTACGAATGATGAACTACTGAATAATATGTGAAAGTGCTTGTTTTAGACTTATATTGGTTAATTATGTGTTGAATTTTTTCATTGTCTGTAAGTTGAAGTGTAATGCCTGGCACAACACTGATCAACGACCTCCACCCACGGAGCATAGGTCAACATACAGACCGTAGGTTGGGCTCCGTGAACCAGAGGCACACAAAAATTGGGTTAGGTCAAGAACAACGGTGTGGACTATGGTCCATCGTTTGATCAAAGAACCGTTCTACACATTCGTGGTTCTCTATATGAAACCTAATATTCCACCACCTGACCTATGGAGGGGACCCACGGGCCATCGTTCCATCAATGGACTCTAGGTACCCACCATGGGTAACAATTCCAGCTACTGTCTGAAAGTTTTTTAGGATTTTTTCTAAGTCCGATTCATGTTCTAAAATTATTTCTTAGGTCTTTTGGTGTTCTTTTAGTACTAACGAGTCTTCCATAGGTACCATGACTCTGAAACAAGCTCCAACCTATCCAAGAGGGGGCAAGTACAAATCAGTCACCCCTTCCCAACGTCTGATAGATGAAGAAAATGATCATGAGTACATCCCGGAGACCACCAGAGGCTTCCCTACTACCCCCTGACCACGAGGAACAAGGCTAGGCAGCTACTTACTTCTAGTGACTAGGTCGAGGTCACTGCCCCCTCCTTTTGAGGAGTGGGCCTTATCTGCAGCAGAGTCGCAGTCCGACTCGGAGTCGCATTCCAGCAGTAGTTCCAACACTGCTTCCACATCTTCCTCTGATTCCCTTGTACCAACCAGAGATAAAGTAGTTCCTAATGCCTTGATGTCAAACAAGTGGTGCGTCAGGGCCAGTACTGTAAGGACCCTAAAAATGAACTATTCAAAGTAGAGCCTAACGTGTGTGCATTTGTGTTCGTCATGAGTTTTGATGTGGTTTAATGTTATCCCCAGCCATGGTTGTAGTGTTTAGGGGTTAGAATTTAATGTATGACTCCCCAAGGACGACCTTAAGGGTCCTTGACGAGGACCCTAAGTCTAAACCCTAAAGCCCTAAGGAAACTATCAAGTTGGCCAAAACTTGGTGACCTACGGATGGGGTTCACTCCCCGTAGGTCTATCCATGCCCCATGGATGGCCTCCGTAGGTCAAGAGTCCTAAAACCAACTTGCAGCCCCAGATCACGAACCACTATTGAGGTCCATGAATGGACTCACAGTCTGTGAGTCAAGGGCGTGAATGGGCACTGTTTTTCTGGTGCAGTCTCGGCCAAGCTAGGGTTGAATTGGTCAATTCACCCCAAGTCCTAATTAATATATGGACGATTATTTTAAGTTTTTAAAGGTATTTTAAGAGTATTAAAACATTGAAACCTTCATTTATTTTTCACCTCTAAAATCAAAACCCTTCACTCCTAAAAGTTCTCTCTAGAAACTCCATTGGAGATCAAGGTCAAAATCAAGCTAGGGTTGGGGATTTTAAGGTATTTATTCTTCAATTCCAAGAGATTCTTCAAGTATAAGGTATGGTGATCCTTCATCTGGGTTAGATTTCACCCTAGAGTCAATTTCAAAGAAGTTTCAAAGTGATTTCAAGTTCATGAAAAGCCCTAGGGTTTACTCAATCTCATAAGTTCTTGAATCAAATGTTTTCAAATGATAAACTATGATTATATTGATGTTTAATTGATGATTTAAGATGATTTTACTCCATGAACCCATGATATCTCTCAATTCCTAAATTTGGCCTTATGAAGTGGGTTTGTTGTTTATGAATGAATGGTGATGGATTTATGTGTAGATTAATTTAGATTATTGATTTGCATCATTATCTATGCCTAATTATGGTGAATTGTTGATGAATTGAGGATTTGTGATCATAGCCTTGAAAGGGCAAGTTTGACCTAATTTCATGTTAAAGTAGAATTGTCTTGAATTGTTGATTCACTTGAAAGGTGGAGGTGTTTAATTACTATGTACATTGTGATCATGGCCTTGAAGGCATAGTGTGAGTAATTGAAGTATTATCATGATGTTGTATATATGAATGTGATGTGAAGCATGTGTGTGTTCTCAATGAATGAATTATGATATTGTCTAGAAGTTATTTCTGTTAGGATTGAATGCTATATCTCTATTAACACTTAGGAATGTTGATGATGGAATGTGAAGAGTTCTATAATGTAATGTTGAATGAGATCTTTTGAATTGGTAGGCTTAGGCATCCTTTTTCCTATATGATGAGTATATCTTGACTTAATGTCTTAATGTCTCGAATTGGTAGATCTAATGTTGGTAGCCTTTTCATGATTGAATGAATGAATGAATGAGTTTAATGATAATGTTAATGAATGTTGAGTCTATTGAAAGACTATTGTCAATTGTACTCTCTTGAATGCTAATGATGTGTTGATTGAAAGGATATTCTTGATCTTACACTAATGAACAATAATGGGATTACACTAATGAACAATAATGGGATTCTTAGATGAAAGACTATTCTCATCGTTGAATCTATGAGCTATCCAATGAATGAATGTTGGGTTTAGATGGATGCCCTCACGTGAGTTGAGGCGAGGTGTCTAGTAACAATCTATTATCCCTTAATGTGATGAATGGTAAAATACTCTATGGGAATGTAGGCAAAGCACCGAGAGGATATTGAATGAGATGGAAGCCCTCACGTGAGTTGAGGCGGGGTTTCTATTAGCAATCTCTTGAGATGGATACCCTCACGTTAGTTGAGGTGGGGTATCTAGTAGAAATATCCTTGTCCCTTAACTGTGAGCCCACATAGGACTAGCTAGTGGATCCAGTTAAGCTATATACTAGTTTACCTTAGGCAAGTAGACCAACCCTTACGATGTGGGACAATACATCAGAATTCCATGATCTAGCTCTCATGGTCTATGTCGGTTAAACGCTTATTCCCATCATGTGAGATGTGTATTATGGTTTCTTGAGAGGTTCTACAAAGTGTAGGTGGTAGTATGGGATGTCATCCATGTATTGCACGAGTAGGCTATTAGAGGGTCATAGTGAGTTCTCTAAGTCTTAATGATTGTTGCTTCAAAGTCCTCTAAATGATGTTTTTGAGTAATGTTGACTCTCATATGCTTAAATGTAAAGATGCATGCTATACTTGGATTGTATTATGAGTTACTTCCTTGTCATGTCTATTGTATATGAATGTGCCATGTCTAGGGTGACTTCAAAGTAGTACTTAGTAGTAGTAGTAGTATGGGATGCTACTTGCACTTTGAACAAGTATGACTTAGAGTTATCTTAGATGTTGGTCTTAATGTGATGATGTGATTTAAGTGATGTTGATGTCTCTTAAATGCTTTATTGTGTAAAGGTGGAAAGGATGAATGGTAAGTTCACTTTTGGTGACCTTAAGGTAGTGCCTTAGTGTGGGTGGTGGTATGGGACACTACCCATGCAATGCCCAAGGTATAGCTTCAGGGTTACTTGAGGTGGAGGCTCAAGGTGAAGATAAAGGTTTATATGTGATTTTGTTCAAATGTGAATTATGTGACTTTGTATGTTGGTTGTGACTTATATTATACCTTTTATGTCAATGTTCATAAAGTTTTACAAAAATGGCATAAAAGTATGGATTTCAATCAAATGTCCCCTTTTAACTATGTTTTTGCATGGTCATCATACTTAGTACATCTAATGTGCTAACCCTATTCTTTTCCCGTTCTTTTTACCAAAGTGTAGGCTTTGGAGATGTTAGTGTTCTATGCTTGATGGATAGGTTTCTAAGGTGCTTGAAGATGAAAACTTGGTGAGTCCTCATAGTTTCGAGGACAAAACCCATTATGTTCCTTTTATGTATTTTAGTATTGTTTAAGCTTTGTATGGGCTAAGTCCCAATGTTGTATTCAAAGTATTAGATGGTTTGAGACATAATGTACAAAGTTTAGAACATCTTCCGCTTGCTTTTTAATAAAAATTCTTTGATTGTAAAGGAAAGTTTTTAATTCTTCTCTATTTTCAAGTATCTTATGGAATGAATAAGCTATGAGGCTTGTATAAGACCCCTTTGCGGTCGAGTACACCATGTTACAAATAAGGGGTGCTCTCTGGTCGTGACAAGTACCAAATCATTTCTGATGCCAAGGTGGTTAATGAGCATCAAAAGATGGCCCGGCCAGCACTATTACAGAGGAGCGTTGGGTCCTTACTAGGAGCCTTCACACGATACTTGCAATTGAGAAGCTATTCTGGAGGCATAGGTGTGAGTGGACGGCACGAGGCTCAAAGAAGTTTAACGAGGAGTGACTTGGGAGTTCTATGCCTCTTATGCTCCTATTGTTCGGAATTCCATTTCCAAAAGGGCTAAGCCAGTAGCTTAGCCTCCATTTCAGGCGACTCTAGTGCGGACTTCTCAGTTGATATCTACGAGACCACTATCCACCGGTTTATCTATGGTCCTACCAACACTATGCCAATCAACACAACAGAGTATGACTACAAGATGGGCATTATTCAGAGCAGAGCATTCTTGAGAGATGCTGAGCAGAGAGAGACATTGCTTCGGTAGATGGCCCATCACATTACAAATGAGGTGGAGCGTACAGAGTGGGTACGCAATATGACTTTGCCTATCGGAAAGAATACTCTGAGCTTCACTGTGTAGTTTTTTTTACCATTGTACATACCAGACTGTCCCCTACTCAGGCAGACAATGTGATCACTTGGGATAGGGTCGTGATGTTGGTAGTACTTGTTGAAAGAATTGAGCTTGACTTCGCCTGGTTTTTAATCACGGAGATTCATGAGAGGCTTTCAACACCACCACCACTTTTCCCTTTCCGTGTCTAATATTTTATATGTGCAGGACTTATGGGGTGCTAATTTGGTATTGTGATGGTTTGATGAAGGCCACCAAGACTGTGGACACTGGCCTAATTAGAGATGATGCCATACTAGCTGCACCGCGGAGGGAGCCAAAGATTGACCTACAACCCTTGGGTATCGATCTTTGTTTTTTATGTGGAGTAGATCCAGATTGATGACACTGTTGTTCCACCCACCACCATAGATGTACAGGCTCCCTCTTCAACTGCCACTGGCCAGGCCCAGAGCTCATCCCGAACCACTCCTTCCTCAGGGTCCACTATTGTTCTTCTGGCCCGAGTCTAGCAGTTAGAGACCCAGACGACCACTCTGTTGCAGCACATGAGTCCTTGGATGCAACATTTTGTTGAGGAGTTTAAGGCTAGGATGGAGAAGATGATGGATAGAAAGATTCAAGTCATTTATAAGTGCTTGGATGCATTTGAGTTGCAAGTCTTGGATAGGCCTACCCCTGCTATTGATATCACTATTTTTCAGACGGATTTAGCTAGTATCTGTGCTAATATTTATGCTCTTCTAGCCCCTTCAGAGATTGCACTAGTGGTTTCTCTTGTGGCATAAGAGGATGAGGTGGTGATAAATACTCTATTTGGCAAGACTATGCCACCACCAGACTCTTCTCGTGGTGCTGTGAAGCGCCACCGCGCCAACCACACTTTGGATACTGAGGAGGCTCGACGATTGAGAAAAGAAGCAGCACCAGCAGTTCAACGTGGCCCCATAGGCAGTCCATCATTGATGAGGAGATGAGTCAGCAGCAGGCCCGAGAGATAGATATTGGCCCTTCTGGTTCGAAGAGCACTACTGATGGTGTTCCTATTGTTAGTGAGGGCGCTACTGAAGGCCTCCTTAGTGTTAATCCAATGGGTTATGGGAAACCGGATACACCCATTTGTTGATGGTTCTTCGGCGCATTTGTACCACAGGTTTACTTCACCCTATGCTTTAATTTTTATTTTGTGCATTGAGGGCAATTGCTCCTTATTTTGTTGGGGCTGGGGTAAATGGATTGTGAGTGAAAAGGTGAAGTATGAGTAACCCAACTCATAATTCTCCCTTGTTTTCTTGCCTGTGTTCTTTTTCCCAAAGGGACTGTTTAATTTTATGTTGAACCAGTATGTTTAGGATTGTATGTGTAGAAGTAAGTAGAAGAATGAAAGCATGATGCATAATGAGCATGAAATTTATACCTGACAAGTTTTTTGAAATGTGCTAGATCTATAGGCCGAATGAGTTGAATGTGTTGGATCTTCATATGACATGGTAAGGAACCGGTATGATAGCTTGACTTAAGCTAAAACATGAACTGGGTAATTCAATAATCCGATAATGAAACAATGTGTCAAGCGTGTGTGAAAAAAGTTTGAATGTTCATGCAGTATGTGCCAATCTAGAACTTACCCCATTAGTCCTGCTAAGACAATCTAGGCTAGGAATTGGGAGATGATCATAGGCCTTTGTTCAAATGAGTCCACTAAAGCCTAAAATGATTTAACCAAAAGAAATAAATGTTTTCCTTGATACAAATGTTAGAGTCTAATGTAGACCACTTCTTTCAATACACCCAACTCACTTCCCTAAAAGATTGTTTTGGCATTGGTCCCTCCTTTGACATGTTCACCTTCACTAAGGCGAAAACCCTAATTTGAGGGTGGCTAATTCAAAAATTTACCTTAATCGTGGCCCTGGTCCAACATCGGATACTGTGCACCTCAACTCATGCAAAATACATAAGTTAAGGGGAGGTATGAAAAAGGAAACCAAAAGAAAAGGTATGAAAAGAGTTGTGCGCGAAAGAAAGAAAAAGATAGAAAAAGATGTGACTGAAGTTAAAATAAACAAATATAAGAATGATAAAGATTGTTGAACAAAAATAGAAAAACAGAAAAACATAAAAAGTGAAAAGAAAGCGATAAAGTCAAAATCACATCTGTGCTAAAGAGAATGAAGGAAAAGAGCTGAAAATAAAAAGATGTCAAGAATTGGTTGAGAAAAGAGGTAAAAAGCCAATGTAATGTCAAGGAGGGCAGAAAAACACTAAAAGTACCCAAATGTACCCTACCTGACCCTAAGACTACGTTACAAGCTAAGAAAGTCCTATAGTGATCCTAGTGACTAGTTTGAAGAGTCTATGCAGTTTAAATAAGGGCAAGTCTATGGTATTAAGCACTAACTGTATTTGAATTTACTTCTAAGAGTCAGTGTTGAATAAATCCTTAAACTTGAAATTCAGATTTTTATGTGAAAAGGGATTTCTTTGGAAGTGAGGGCACTATTTACATTGTTGGAGAGTTAGTACCTTGGTGATTGTGAAAAGTGTATGATGTGATGTCTATTGGTTGATGTATGTCACATTTCGATCCGCATGAGTTAGCTTGTTGAGTCTAGATGAAAAGATTTGCACAAGTGATGGAATTGATTGAGTAAGCCATGTGACTGTTTGAGTTTGTATGTTTGCTTCTACATAAGTGTTGTTTAGATTTAGTGTGTCGCTTGAGGACAAACAACAAGTTTAAGTTGAGGGTATTGATATACCGTGACTTTACGATATGTTTGATGCATTTCACTTAAAGTTTGTATGTGTCTTGGGCTAGTTTGTTATTAGAAATAATGTTTAATGTGTAATTCTTGCAGGAAATAGGCTTGGAAGTGGTTGATGAAGATGCGAGCTGAAAATTGCAGAAGTAGGCAACGATGGAGCCAACCACGGACCGTAGGTCCAGTAATGGGCCGTAGATGGGGAGTCGTAGGTCCAGGTCAGAAAGTGGATTTCCAGTACTCAAACCACGAAGTGACAGGACGGATTGTAGTCCAATCTACGGACCATAGGTGGAGTCTTTGTTTGAAGGCCTTGAAATATTCCAATAGTATGGAACCACGGAGGGTGACCGACAGACCGTAGGTTAACCCACGGTCCATAGGTCGCACCGTGGACAAAAACAGCATCTGAGCTGTTTATTTCCTTATTTCATTTCTTAATTAGTTTGGGATTTATTTTCTATAAATAGGAGTTGTAATTCTCATTTTTTAGAGTTAGACATTATTGTATACTTTGAGTTTTGGTCTTTTGGGATTATTTTGCAAACATTTAGCAATTTAATTTCCAGAAGTTGGTTTATACAGTTTTGGATTTCAATTCAATATTTCGGTTTTTCATCTATTCAAATTGTAAGTTCATGAATTCTATTAACCTAATTATGAATTGTGAACAAGCAAGCATAAGTAACTAAGTCCACAACTAGGGTTGTGGAAACAATTAGCAATTAAAGTATGAATAATAATTAAGTAATTCTTGGATAGTGTGTATGCATGTATTGTTAATCCTTTCATTTAGAAGTCTTTTTAACAGTTACAAATGTTAGAACTTGCCTCTTTCCTACTTTACGAACCTTTGATTTCAATTAATGTGAGGGTGAAAACTAAACTAAATTGATATGATGACTAAATTGGGGTAAAGGTAAGGGCTAGTAAAGCACACACCCATAGACAGACGAAGTTGCGTGGTGAAATTCCCTATTTTACGGACTAATCACTTAGGGATACTGTAACGACTCGAGAGCACCTCCTAGCCGTTATCGGCGTATTCGACCTCTCGGGGGTCTTATACAAGCCCTTAGCATTCGTCATAGCATTTATCATAGAAAAATAGCAGAAAATTTAAAACTTTTTCATAATATAACAGAAGACTTAAAAGTCACCTCATTTAAACCTTTACTACAAATTCGGAGTACTACGTCTCAAGGTAGCCATCTTAAAACACGACTACAACACAAGAGGGACACATCCCTTACAATACAAAAGAAACTACTATCTAGTACATTGAACTTAAGGAAACTCTTTAACATAAAGGTCCTTGAATCTTTAAGGACACCCCCGAACTTGGGAATAGTAATCCAAGCTCCTCACTTCTAGGAAAGGCCCTTTAGCCACCACCACCTACACTTGGTGTAAAAACGATGAAGAAGAATGGTGTTAGTACAGGAATGCACTAAGTATGATAACCATGCAAAACATGCTTTTGAAAGGGACATTTAGTTGGAAACCATGCATCATGCCTTTTTAGAGAAACTTCAAGAACATTTATCACAATAGGAACAACATAAATCACATACATCATCATATACACGGAAACCATTCAAAATAGCACATAGAGCTACTTATAACATTTTAGGCACACTCAATGCATACAATACATTGCCTTCCTCTTTATCTTAACTCTCTTCCTCAAGCAACCCTTAGGGAATACTTGGTGCAATGTATCACCTTAAGGTTACCAAGGGTGAACTTACATATAACGTTCATCAATCCAACCACATATATTCGTAGAGTCATAAGCACACCGTAAGACATAGTCTTCACATAGGAACCATCACCTAAGAGAATCCCCAAGTCACACTAGTGCAATATGCAAGTAGCATCCCATAATATTACTCACACCAGGTGTTCCTAAGAAGCCACCATAGACTAGGCACATCATATTCAACAAGCCATAGCATCTTCATTTAACATTAGACATAAGACCAACATACTTCATAACATCATATAAGGACTTATTCATTTACTACATATTTAGTCATAACCCATTTAGTTCATAGCATAGGTAAACCACCCTCACAACCCCTTCACACGCTCACTTGTGCAATGTACACATGGAGTCCCATACCCCCACATATACTAAGCAAACCCATTAAGAAGTCATAAGTGTAATTCACATGCATAATCATACTTCATGTCTTGACATAAGTAAAGTCAACCTTAACATGCTTCCTTATTAACATACATAGACCATAGTCTTCATTACATAAAGAGCTAAATCAAAACCTCCCTTAGAGTCCACTTGTGCAATGCTTAAGTAGGGTCCATAGTCCTACCTACACTAAGTAACTCTTCAAGAAACCATGACTAGAGTTCATATACTTATCTTAGTTCATTTCTTAACTTTCGAGAGACATTGCCATATCCCACATAGACCATGTGAGCCACATGGAATCCAGTGTTCTACTCCCACACCGAAAAGAGAGGGTACTACTTGCCAAGGTAGGACCTACATACAGAATAACTATCTAGTGGATCCACTAAGCTAAGACCTACGGGGGCACGTAGTTATGGAACAAGGAAATTGCTACTAGAAACCTTCACTTACTCAGCGTGGAGGTTTCCATCTCATGAGACAACATCTATGTTGGGAACCCGAACTTGCTAAACGTGAAGGTTCTCTTATGGGAAGCCAGACTTAGTAAACGTGAAGCCCCCACTCTCATTTTTCATGTTCACTTAGTGCGAAGCTCTAACTCCCTTTTTAAACATCTTTAAGCATTTATTTAACATTAGTTCTTAAAATTGGCTTTAGGGACTTAATCCCTCATATCATTTAGCTCAAAGGTTTCTAAGATGAGAATGACCTTTCATCATAGAACCTACATTATGTGAGAATGACCTTTCACATAGTCATACCATATTCATAACTTACTCTAGTTTAGAGTACAATTGTGGAAACCTTTCGAGAGACTCACTTTCACTAGATTATCATAACCCTTATTCATTCATTCAACATATTTGAGAAAGCCTTTCACATAAACACCATTATACAACACATATTCATACCTTGCTAAGCATACACTTTGCATGCATAATAAGATGTAAGGGTGCATATAAGAGTTAACCTTTCAATACAAACTATAACACATCATATTCATAGCTATATATGTAGAGTGTGTGCGTGTACATATTGGTCCTCATAGTGACATAATAGCAACAACATTGATATTGAGTGCACTTCCCCTCAAGGGATTACAACACATTCACAATGTCCCCAAATTATGAGCAATTCACTTATAAAGCCTTTAGGGATCCTAGACCACACACCCACACTTCATCATAGGAGACAAGGACACATTCAACATTGAATAGGTACTCCTAACATGTATATGATCACATATTCATATAGGGATCATATAGGTAGGGGTCATTCCACAATAGTACTTGACATAATTAATCATGTAGATCACACCTTATCCCTAACATTATCATTCACATTATACTCCTCATCATCAACACACTTTAAACATCATGCTAGCATTGAGGATTTCATACATAACCTTCATAGCACAACTTCATAAACATATGCATCATAGTCATCAATTCACTTCACATTTGTTTCCTTCAAGGCCATGATCTCAACATGCATAGATAGACAAGAAGTAAACACCGCCACCATAAGTGGACCAAACCACACAACATCAATTCTCATACGATAGACTACAAGTTAGGACAACTAACCAATTCTCCAAGCCATGATCACCATGGATCAATCCTCAACAATTCATAATCAATTGACATAGATAGCAATAGGAATAAACAATGTAATTCAATAACATAAACATAATCTAAGTACAATTCTATAAACAAAGGGATGAACCCATAACTTTGCCCATAAGGCAATAATTCTCAACTCATCAATATACCAACAATTCAACAAGAATAAGTATATATAATCATAGGAAACATCAATACAATCTAATCTAAACATAATTTCACCAATAGAGATCATATTCACAAAGACTTACATCAGAGGCCAATTTTTGAGAATTTGGGGATCATGGGTTCTTCAAGAATTCCTTTGAAAATTATCTTAAAAACCTTGATTCCACATTAATTCATCAATAGAATGATTTAGAAAATCGTTTGACAAGGAACCCATGTTTAGATTAAAAATTGGGAATTTTGGTCTTTGAATAACTTTTGAAATTCTTTGATAGAACTCCTTGAATGATAGGTTATTCAAGAATCAAGAGTTACCATACCTTAATTATTGAAGATCCATGAAATTGAAGAAGAAATCAGTTCAAAAACCATCTCCTAGATTGAGCTTCATCAAGGTCTTCAATGGAGTTTTTGAGAGAATATATTTTTGAGAAGGACGTCAATTTCAAGAATGGGGTCTAATTCTAGGTTTTGCGGTTATAACCAACTTAAATACCCTAAAATAGGTAGAATAACTATTTATAATAATTCCCGAAAGTACCCAAACCACCCCTCACTTAGTTGGACCTTTTAAACAAGTCAAACTTGAGTTTTATTTTCTCACATTTCATGGAGACCCAAGTCCGCGACGCGGAGGTGTTCCATGGAGTTTCTGGAGATTAAATTCTGAGACAGTAGAGTCAGCAATGTCTCCGCAATGCGGAGCCACTTTTTGGCCATTGGTGAAGCAGGTCCGCGACGCGGAGCCGCTCCCTCCATGAACAACTTCAAGATGCCTTGGCAGCCTGTTTGGCTAAGTGTGGGGGTCCTCCTCGGGGACCCTTAGGGTGGTCACGAGGAGTTGTACCCAAACGTTTTGACCCTAAAAACATTTATTAAGACACTAGGTCACCTCCACTTATTTTAGACTCCAAACAACACATAAAAACATGAACAACATACTAGAACACACCAACACGTAGAAGATTGGTTTCCAAACGTCTTGGTCGTCCCTTGACGTTTGACTTCCAACCTCTTTAAAACTGACTAAAAAGGTTGTTCTTCATTATTTTAATAAGTTATTAATGCATAAAACCCATTTGAGGCTCTAATTTACCCTACATCATTTTGAGGGTTGTTACAATATCCCCCACTTAGGAACATTCGTCCTCAAATGACACTTAAAACACTTCTGAGGACTCAATGACCCAACTAGCAGCTCACAATACACAACATACAACATCAACATAACAGCACACATCAAGGAGGAACGTCAACTCCACATAAAAGGCTCAACACAACTTTGTGTTATTCAAGAAAGTAGCAACACATCTACCAACTCCTTATGCATCAACTTTATTATTTCCCATTTCATTGGAGGAACTTCCTTCTCCAAATCATCATTCTCATTTCAAACACCAAAGAAACACAACATGCAACTATCTCATTAAAGCACATTATGCAACTTTATCGTAAGAAATCATTTAAGCATGCACTTCAAATCAATTCATGCAGCACAAGCAAGTAGAAACTTTATTCACCAACTCATAATGCATCAACCACATAGACCTTTCTCATGTTCATAGGAGGAACTACCTTCTCCTAATCATGACATGATATTTATCCCTTTTATATCATCATAGGGTCCAATATGCTATGGCTTTCAAATGCACACATAGACATGATCAACATTTCCACTCATGAGGCAATTAAGCAATTCATACTAGTTGCACCCTAACATGAGGATTATATATCATCTACTATTCTTAGCATTTAAGCATCATACTATCAAGAACATACATGACATTACCATGTTTAGTTACGTTCAAGGAGGGACTACCTTCTCCTAGTCACAACATACACATGGCATCATAAACTCATAAGCAAGCATTACACAAAGGTCAATTTATTTAAGGAGAAATTCTCAACTTCTAACCTAAGCATGCTCATACTCTCTTCCTCATGAAGTCAAGAATATATTCACCATATAAAGATGCATATTGACATGAGAAACATGAATTTGATTACTAAAATTCCATTTTTATGTAATAAGAATCCTTCAAAGCATGCATAACATAGTATCTTCTAGGACATGCATAACATACGGAGATCATGCAACTCATAACCATATGCAAGACTCCAAAACATGAACAAGCTACTAGGAACTCTTTGGTCTCAAACTTGAATAAGAATAGAAGGAAAAGATAAGGATATCAACAACCTTACTACTCACTCATCATCCCCCACTTAGGGTAAACCCATCTAACAGCACATTAAAGTAACCAAGGGAACTATCACTTACCAATTAAGCACAATGTCCCCCTCTTGGGATTAAGTTATGCAAACTCCTTTATTCATTACCTCCTTCATCTCTAAGGTAGGAACCATTCTCCACTAAATCTTCACTATACTCCCTTAGGTGAGGATTTCAAGAATCCAAAAAAAAATGAGTATCTATACCACTCCACTTCATATCTATCACCCAAAGTGGTTCTCAACATGGAGAGCTCAAGGAAGTTCAATGTAGAAATATTAAGGGCACTCAAAACCTTACCATCTAGGCACATTATCCCCCACTTGGGGTGAGCTTAATCAACTCTTTATCACATCATACCCTTATCATCGCCTTTGGTGTAACTTTCCGCTCAACCATGCCTAGGTATTATCTAAACACCCTCTTGAATAACCATACTTAAGATCAACCTTACAAGACAACTATCCTCTTTAGAGTTGGTCAACATCTATTCTCTCGTCCTTCCCATGAACTAAGGGGTACATGCAACTCTCCAAGTTAACCTTAGAGCAAAACACTATCCTAACTCATGGAACAAAGCCCCTTTTTTTGATCTTAGGGCAAGCCTACACAAGAACTTTGATTCACACAAGGACAACCATGAAGCATCACTCACAAAAAAAACAACTTTCAACTCACACTAGTTACCACATTCCTTCAAAACTCCTCAAATCTTCACCATGACTTTCTATAATCATTACTCATTACCATAAAGCAACTCATCATCCAAAAAGGATTTCATTCTTACCATAATGACTCTTATCATATGAGAACTATACCACCATACAACATTTTCAAAGTAATGCTTTCAACCTCATAGGTCGTACATAGCCATGATTGGCATCAGTATACAATTTCCAAATCTACCTTCATATATACTCATATAGTCACCACATCATAATAAGCATTGAAACTCACATGTTTTTCCCTCGATCCTTGAAACATCACCCTTTCCAAGTAATCACATCTAAAAGACCACCAGACAAGGGAAAATAAGAGAGAGAGAGAGAGAGATCATATGGAATTAATCTATACGGCATGATACAAGAGTAATGAAGAAAGTGAAACTTCTATCGTTCTATAGCCTCTCGCTCATAGATGTGTCGTGACTCACACCGATGAACAAGACTCTACTAGACGTGGCTCATGAGACGTTGAATGCTAAGACCATTTTCATAACCTTATGCTCTGACACCAAGTTTGTAACGACCCAAGATTCCCCCTAGCCGTTACCGGGGTATTTGACCTCTCGGAGGTCTTATACAAGCCCTTAGCATTTGTCATAACATTTATCATAAAAAATAGCATAAAATTTAAAACCTTTTCATAATATAACACAAGACTTAAAAGTCACCTCATTTAAACATTTACTACAAATTCGAAGTACTACGACTCAAGGTAGCCATCTTAAAACAAGACTACAACACAAGAGGGATACAACCCTTACAATAAAAAAGAAACTATATCTAGTACATTGAACTTAAGGAAACTCTTTAACATAAAGGTCCTCGAATCTTTAAGGACACCCCCGAACTTGGGAATAGTAAGCCAAGTTCCTCACTTCTAGGAAAGGCCCTTTAGCCACCACCACCAACAATTGGTGTAAAAAAGATGAAGAAGAATGGTGTTAGTACAAGAATGCACTATGTATGATAACCATGCAAACCATGCTTTTAAAAGGGACATTTAGTTGGAAACCATGCATCATGCCTTTTTAGAGAAACTTGAAGAACATTTAGCACAATAGGAACAATATAAAACACACACATCATCATACACACGGAAACCATTCATAATAGCACATAGAGCCACTTATAACATTTTAGGCACACTTAAAGCATACAATACATTAGCTTCCTCTTTATCTTAACTCCCTTCTTCATGCAAGCCATAGGGAATACTTGGTGCAATGTATCACCTTAAGGTTACCAAGGGTGAACTTACATATAGCCTTAATCAATCCAACAACATATATTCATAGAGTCATAAGCACACCATAAGACATAGTTTTCACATAGGAACCATCACCTAAGACGACCCCCACGTCAAACTAGTGAAATGTGCAAGTAGCATCCCATAATACTACTCAAACCAAGTGTTCCTAAGAAGCCACAATAGAGTAGGCACATCATATTAACAACTCATAACATCTTCATTTAACATTAGACATAAGACCAGCATATTACATAACATCATATAAAGACTAAAGCATTTACTACATCATTATTCATAACCCATTTACTTCATATCATAGGTAAACCATCCTCACAACCCCTTCACAAGCTCACTTGTGCAATGTACACATGGAGTCCCATACCCCCACATATACTAAGAAAACCCATTAAGAAGTCATAAGTGTAATTCACATGCATGATCATACTTGATGTCTTGACATAAGTAAAGTCAACCTTAACATGGTTTCATATTAACATACATAGACCATAGTCTTCATTACATAAAGATCCTAATCATAACCTCCCTTAGATTCCACTTGTGCAATGCATAAGTACGGTCCATAATCCTACCTACACTAAGTAACTCTTCAAGAAACTATGACTAGAGTTAATATTCTTATCGTAGTTCATTTCTTAACTTTCGGGAGACATTGCCATAACCGACATAGACCATGTGAGTTACATGTAATCTGGTGTTCTACTCCCACACCGAAAAGAGAGGGTACTACTTGCCAAGGTAGGACCTACATACATAATAGCTATCTAGTGGATCCACTAAACTAAGACCTACAAGGGCAAGTAGTTACGGAAGAAGGAGATTGCTACTAGAAACCTTGACTTACTAGGCGTGGAGGTTTCCATCTCATGAGACAACATCTATGTTGGGAACCCGGACTTGCTAAACGTGAATTTTCTCTTGTGGGAAGCCGGACTTGGTAAACGTGAAGCCCCCACTCTCATTTTTCATGTTCACTCGGTGCTAAGCTCCAACTCCCTTTTTAAACATCTTTAAGCCTTTATTTAACATTAATTCATAAAATAGGCTTTAGGGACTTAATCCCTCATATCTTATAGCTCAAAGGTTTCTAAGACGAGAATGACCTTTCATCATAGAACCTAACCTACATTATGTGAGAATGACCTTTCACACAGTCATACCATATTCATAACATACTCTAGTTTAGAGTACAATTGTGGAAACCTTTCAAGAGACTCACGTTCAATAGATTATCATTACCCTTATTCATACATTCATGTGTGAGTGTGTGTACATATGTGAGAAAGCCTTTCGTATAAACACCTTTATACACCACATATTAATACCTTGCTAATCAAACACTTTGCATTCATAATAAGATGTAAGGGTGCATATAAGCGTTAAGCTTTCAATACACACCATAAAACATCATATTCATAGCTATGCATGTAGAGTGTGTGTGTACATATTGGTCATCATAGTGACATAATAGCAACAACATTGATATTGAGTGCATTTCCCCTCAAGGGATCACAACACATTCACAATGTCCCCAAATTATGAGCAATTCACATATAAAGCCTTCAGGGATCCTAGACCACACACCCACACTTCATCGTAGGAGACAAGGACACATTCAACATTGAATAGGTACTCCTAACATGTATATGATCACACATTCATAAAGGGGTCATAAAGGTAGGGGTCATTCGACAATAGTACTTAACATAATCAATCATGTAGACCACACCTTATTCCTAACATTATCATTCACATTATACTCCTCATCATCAACACACCTTAAACATCATGCTAGCATTAAGGATTTCATAAATAACCTTCATAGCACAACCTCATAAAGATATGCATCATAGTCATTAATTCACTTCACATCTATTGCCTTCAAGGCCATGATCTCAACATGCATGATAGACAAGAAGTAAACACCGCCACCATAAGTGGACCAAACCACACAACATCAATTCTCATACTATAGACTAGAAGTTAGGTCAACTTACCAATTCTCCAAGCCATGATCACCATGGATCAATCCTCAACAAATGATAATCAATTCACATAGATAGCAATAGGAATCAACAATGTAATTCAATAACATAAACATAATCTAAGTACAATTCTACAAACAAAGGGATCAACCCATAACTTTACCCATAAGGCCATAATTCTCAACTCATCAATATACCAACAATTCAACATGAATAAGTATAGATAATTATAGGAAACATCAATACAATCGAATCTAAACATAATTTCACCAATAGAGATCATATTCACAAAGACCCACATCATAGGCAAATTTTTGAGAATTTGGGGATCTTGGGTTCTTAAGGAATTCCTTTGAAAATTATCTTAAAATCCTTTATTCCACATGAATTCATCAATATAATGACTTATAAAATCGTTTGACAAGGAACCCATGTTTAGATTGAAAATTGGGAATTTTGGTCTTTGAATCACTTTTGAAAATCTTTGATAGAACTCTTTGAATGAGAGGTTATTCAAGAATCAAGAGTTACCATACCTTAATTATTGAAGACCCATGAAATTGAAGAAGATATCATTTGAAAAACCATCTCCTAGCTTGAGCTTCATCAAGGTCTTCAATGGAGTTTTTGAGAGAATCTATTTTTTAGAGGGAAAGGTCAATTTGAAGAATGGGGTCTAATACTATGTTTTGGGGGTTTTAACCAACTTAAATACCCTATTAAAGGTAGAATAACCATTTATAATAATTCCTCAAAGTACCCAAACCACCCCTCACTTAGTTGGACCTTTTAAACAAGTCAAACTTCAGTTTTATTGTCACAGATTTCGTCGGGAACCAATTCCGCGACGCGGAGGTGTTCCAAGCAATTTCTAGAGATTAAATTCCGAGATAGTAGAGTCCACGGTGTCTCCGCGATGCGGAGCCACTTTTTGGCAATTGGTGGAGTAAGTCCACGACGCGGAGCCACTCCCTCCATGAACAACTTCAAGCTGCCTTGGCAGCTTATTTGGTCAAGGGTTGGGGTCCTCCTCGGGGACCCTTAGGGCGGTCCAGGGGAGTCGTACCTGAATGTTTTGACCCTAAAACCATTTATTAAGACACTAGGGTCACCTCCACTTATTTTAGACTCCAAACAACACATAAAAACATGAACAACATACTAGAATACACCAACACGTAAAAGACTAGTTTCCAAACGTCTTGGTTGTCCCTTGACGTTTGACTTCCAAACTCTTTAAAAATGACTAAAAGGGTTGTTCTTCATTATTTTAACAAGTTATTACTGCATAAAACCCATGTGAGGCTCTAATTTACCCTACTTCATTTTGAGAGTTGTTACAGATACCTAATTTACCAACCCTGCATATTAAACACTAGAATAGGATTACTATTATTAGGATTACTGCGTTAGAGCTTTTGGGGAACACATATACCATAGTTTCCATCTTATATTGATAACTCTAATTGTGAATCTTGTTTACTTGGTACTTACTATATCATTCTAACTAGCAATATATTACTTATATACAACAAAATCCTTGTTACTTTTCTCGGAAATAGTTTGACTATAAAGAAATAATTGTTAGTTAAGTTTAAGTCTAAACCATATTCCTTGTGGGATCGACTCCAACCTATAAGTTAGGTTTTTTATTTGACAACGATCGCTAATACTTCGTTAGTGAGGTGTAATTGAGCATATTAGATTACTTGGAGGGTGATTTAGTACAGGTGGCTACGGAGGTATCACTACTCGACACATCGATGAGTGGCTCGAGCGGGTCTCAGCCCATAGTGGAGGTAGTTGGACAGACTTCTATAGCTGGAGTCGAGCCAAGCAACGATGCTCAGATTGAGGCCACCCCAGATGTGCAGAGTTCACCCTAGGCTTAGCATAAAAGGGAGATTTTTAGTCTCCCTCCACTTTCTTCACTTTTGAGAATTTTAGTTTTCAGTGCACATTGAGGACACTGTGCAGTTTAAGTTGGGGGTGTTATTGTTATGCCTAGCCTCCTTTGGGATGTTTGGTTGTATTTTGTTTTTATTTTGTCTTTTAAATATTTTGTGTGTTGTTGCTTTTGTTCAAACTTATCCTCATTAATGGAATGTGAATATTTGATTTATTTCATTGGCTTCTCGCTTAATTACATGATTATGGGTGATTGATTTTCTCTTGTACATTTGAGTGTCAGTTGCGATCAATACTGATGACTTGAATAGTGCTCTTGATGAATGATATGCTTCAGACCAACGATGCATTTTGAGTTGCATAAGTCAAGTATGAACTCTTAGCATTTCATTGTGACTAGTTGATTCTCGAAGTGAGTCTTGTATGATCGTAGCACACAAGCTCATCTTCTAGAGTCATGATCGATGATTGTGTTGAATGTCATGTGTGGTAAGGTTTGCTTGAAATATGTGCATAGTGATACCTAGAACTTGTCTCGTTTGCCCAATTGACTAATATTGGTGATTGAAGGAAATGATCTTAGGCATAAACTTTTTATGAGTAAACCTATTTGCTATACCTTTTGTGCTACCACCATGTGAGCCTAGCTTGGCACCATTTGAGCCTAACCCTTTCTTTGGATGAAACATGAACACAAATATCCTTGTCCTTCCCACCTAAAACATTCATGAAGCATTGATTTGTTTTAATAGCCAGCTTAGGCCAAAAGCCTAAGTTAGGGGTGTGGTAAGAACGAGAAAATAAATTGACCAAGAAGTTAGTGAAATTCATCCTTAGGAATTTGTGTTGAAGAAAAAAAATGGAACCCCTCCTTATTTAAAATTAAAATAAATGAAAAATTTGTATCAACCATGCATTGTTGAAATAAAAGTGGTGTTCAATCAGCCTTACCATAAATATTATATACTTTCAATATGCCAAGGATGAGTTGTGAAGATGAAAAGAATGAAAGAAAATGAGAAGAAATGAAATTTGAGTCATACTTTATGAAGGTAGAGGTTACTAATCCAAAATGATTATACCCATACCCTCAGCCCAATTACAAGCCTTGAAAAACCTTTTTGATCTTCCATGAGCCAAATGATGTGTTGGTTGGAAAATACGGGTAAGCTTATGGGTAAAATCGTCCATGTGTTTCTCATTGGGAGTGTGAGAGTTGATTTCGATTCCTTAAAAGGTAGTCTTTCATTATCTTGTGAGAGTATGGAATATTTCTTGATGTGAGGACATTCAACTACTCTTGTTGAACATGAATTTGCATTTGAAGTGAGTATTGTGAGCTTGAACTTTAATTGATGATAGGTAGTCACAGTTTTAAATTCTAGTGCACAACTGAACATTGCATGTGTAGATTGAACCTTGTGTGCATTCATGCTTGGTCTCAAGGAGCACTATTTGTGGATTCCTTGTTGACCTGATTGATCTTATGTTTTACTTGAGGACATTAGTCGAGCTTACTAAACAAGACCGGTGGATCATCATCTATCCCTTATCTCACCTTTATTTTACTTTATGCTTCAGGTGTTTGAACATCACTTGGTGTAACACCCTGGAAATCTAATGACCTAAGCTAGAGCCTAACATGTAAACTAGATGCCTAAATAGGATTAAAATGAAGATTAAGGTCCTAAAACAATATCCCTAACCTAGTACTAAGGTCTTAGTGCCTAAACGTCAAGGCATGGCCCCCCCAAGGACCCTCCAAGGGTCCTTGAGGAGGACCAATGGACAGACCCTAAAACTGTCAAAATCAGCTTAGTCCATGAGAGAAGCACCCATGCCACGTGAGTGGACTCACGCCCCGTAGGTGGGGGTCGTGAGTCAAGACTTAGACTTCCCAAAAACTCCCCCCCCCAATCTCCTAGTCACAGTCACTTTCCATGCCCATGCAGTACGGGCGGTATACCCACTCACGCCCCGTGGGTGGGGTCTCGTGAGTGAGGCCAGAAGGATGGCCAACATGACCAACCCCAGACCCAACCCACGAGTGAGCAGTACGGTCCTGGGTCCATCCACGCCCCGTGGGTGGGGGGTCGTGGATGGGGTCTATGAATCTGCCTAAAATCTCGGCAAATGGTGAATTAAATTAGGTAAGTTTTATATTAATTATAAAGGTTAGGAACGACTTATATTTGTTATTTAAAACATATATAAGTACTTTTTAACTATTAACAATCCTTAATCCCTCATAACTCATAAGACTCAAAAACAACCGACTTTACTCTCAAAATATTCTCTCTCTAAGACTCCATTGAAGAACAAGACCAAGGTTAAGCTTAGGGCTCAAGTTCGAATCTTTTCACTCCAATTTCGTGAGGAAAACATAAATCAAAGTATGGGAGTCTTGATTCATGGAAAAAATTTCTCCATGAAGTCCTTTAACTCTTTAATTTCGAATTGGTAGATTCTTCAAAAACTAGGGTTTTCATTCTGGCCATAAGTTCTTCCTTAAAACAATTTCAATGAGTCAATTGTCTTATATTATGGTTGATTTGTTGTTTAATGGTGTTTTTTATAATAAAACTCCCCATGAACACATGAAATCCCCCTTGACCCCAATTTCCTGAATTGTGATGGGTGTATTGATGCAAAATGAATACTATGAATTGTGTCTATGATATTTTAGTTATTGAATCTTGTTTTATTCATGCATAGTCTAGTATTTCTAGTTTTTATTGTGATTCATGATTCATGACCCTTGAGGGGGTAAATTTCTAGGGTTTGTACATGTTGATGAATGTTATGTATGGACTCATGATTCACTTAGAATGTGAAGATCCTATGACCATTGTGTAAATTGAGGTATTGTTGAAAGGTCATTCTTCCCTTACCCTTACACTTGATTATGTATGAATTGTCTAGGATGATGATAATGTTGTTGTGTTGATTCAAAGGATGTTCTCATGAAACACTATGAACAGTAATGTGAAAGGTTTACTCACATGTTAATGATGATTCTAAGGTTGAAAGTTAGCTCTCATCTATTGAATCTATGAGCTATTTTATGAGTTGTATTGAATGAATGGCAATATACTCCTTCACACATGTAAATACAATTCAAGACTAACTATGTATAATTTAGGAAATAATGCTTAGCACCGAGTGGATATGGCCAATGAGGTAGACACCCTCCCGTAAATACAATAGGCTGGGTCATCTAGATTATTCTCATGAGATGGAAACTCCCCCGTCAATACAATAGGCTGTGTTTGTAGAAGAAATCCCCCTATCCCATAACTATGTGCCCACATAGGTCTTTAGCTAGTGGATCCACCAAAAATATAATACATGTAGTTCTACCTTAGGCAAGTAGGACACCTTCTTTCGGTGTGGGGTTACATGACACCAGATTCCATGTCGCTCACATGGTCTATGTCGGTTATGGTTATTATTCCCTATATGACAAGATAATGAATAATATATGAATTATACCTATGACTTCTTGATGACTTTTACTTAGTAGGAGTGGGGGTATGGGACTTCACTTTTACATTGCACAAGTAGACTTAGTAAGGGTTATGGGGTAGGTTCTTTATGCTATGATGAGACATGAATGTATGCAAGGATGTTAAATGGATGGTTACTATGAATAACTTTCCTTATGTTCAAAGTAATGTACTTGACTATTGATTATGATGAGGTCTAAAGATGATATGTATGACTAAGGTAGCTTCAAAGGAGTACTTAGTATGGTTGGTATTATGGGATGCCAACCATACATTGCACAAGTGTTCCTTGGGGGTTGCTAAGGTAATGATTTTACTATGTTATAAGCATAAATGTGATTATGCCTTGTGTTTTACCTAGAAAGTGCATGTTGATTTCCAAACTTGACAAATGCATACTTTTTAACAAAAATGTCCTTTTTATCATATTGCAAGGATTTTTATGCATGCCTCCATACTTAGTACTTTATGTGCTAACCTATTTCTTCTACATTCACTATGAGTGAAGGTTCCGATCATTGAGACATACTTCTTCTTTCAAGTAAAGATTGGGTTGACTATTCCTTAGACTTGGTAAGTCCTCAAGTTCGAGGACAAAATATCATCATTTTCTAGCTTTAATTGTACTCTCTACTTTTGAGACTCTATTGATGTAAAGGTCTTTTGACCTTATTTGTACTCTATATTGTACTAGATGGTGATTGAGACAAGTCTAGATTCTTATTTTCATTTATGAAAAAGAAGTTAACTTCGAATGTAAAAGTTTTAAAATTTTCTGCATTATTCTTATGAATTTATGTGTATGATTATGCTAAGGGCTTGTATGCGACACCTTCGGGGTCAGGTACGCCGTGTTACGTCTAAGGGGTACCCCTAGGTCATGAAAATCTTGGTATCAGAGCATAAGGTTTTGGGATGATTTTTAGGATTGATGTCTCGTGAACCATGACTAGTAGAGTCTTGTTCATGAGTGTGAAGCACGCCACACTTATGAATGAGAGGCTATAAGATGTTTAGGAACTTTCACTTCTTTCATTACTCTATAGTCGTGCTTTGGAGTCCTAACTCTATGAAGTCCTTTTTCCTAACCATTATCTTTTGTTTATAGTCTATGAATATAAGGAGGGTTAATGCAAGGAGGACGGAGGAGGAGAATGTGAGTGAGGGAGTTCCTCCCCAAGCTCCTCAAGATCCTCAATCTCCTAATGATGAAGGGGCTATGACTAATGTGGAGATAAGGGAGGCTCTCTCAACATTGACTCAACTCTTGACGACTCAAACTCAAGCCGTGACCATTCAAGTCCAAGCTATAATGGCACAAGCAAATAGGGAAGTTGGACCCCGGGTAAACCCTAATGTGAGCACCATGGCTTCAAGGTTGCGAGACTTCACAAGAATGAACCCTTCTATGTTCTTTGGTTCCAAAGTGAATGAAGACCCACAAGAGTTTGTGGAAGAGGTCTACAAGATAGTGGATGCTATGGGGTCACTTCTATAGTGAAAGCCAAACTAGTCGGGTATCAATTGAAGGATGTGGCCCAACTATGGTATAGGCAATGGAAGGATAATAGGGTTATAAAAGTGGGTCCCATTGGTTGGGAAGTGTTCAAGAATGCATTCCTTGACAAGTTCTTTCCATGGGAAAAGAGGGAAGCAAAGGTGGAGGAATTTATCAACCTTTGTCAAGAAGGTATGAGTGTCCAAGAATATTCTTTGAAATTCAATAAGTTGTCAAAATATGCCCTCTCTTTTGTGTCTAATCCTAGATATGAGATGAGCCAATTTGTGACAAGGGTGTCTGACTCGATTGAGGAAGAATGTCGTGCAACAATTATTCATGACAATATGGACTTTCATGTCTAATGGTGTATGCTCAACAAGCTGAGGAGACAAGGTTTAGGAAGAAAAATAGAGAGGTAAAGAGGGCAAGGACCGATGATGGGAATTCTTCGAAGGGTATGTTTGAGGGTCAAAGTGGACCAAGGTTGAAGAAGAGGTTTTCCAACCAAAGCTCCTCTAGTACTCCAAGGACCAAAAAAGATAGGGTGTGTAACCCTAAGCCTCAAGGAGGCAATAGTGGTGGATCTTCAATGGTGAGGCCTAGTTGTGCGATGTGTGGTAAGAAGTATGATTGTAAATGTCTTGCCGGTATGGGTGTGTGCTATGGATGTGGAAAAAGTGGGCATCAATTGAAAGATTGCCCAACCCATATGGCCCAGGGAAGAGAGGGTAATCAACCTCCTCCTAGTGGTTCCAACTCTGATGATCCTAAGAAGAACCGCTTCTATGCTCTTCAATCTCGAGGTGACCAAGAGAGTTCCCCGGATGTTGTAATGGGTATGTTGCAAGTCTTTTCAATTGATTTTTATACATTATTAGACCCCGGTGCCACTTTGTCTTTTGTTACACCCTTTGTGGCTATGAAATTTGATGTACTCCCCGAAACCCTAATAGAGCATTTTTCAGTTGGTGACTCGGTTGTAGCTAAAAGAGTATATAGGAGTTGTCCTATTTCTTTGTCTCATAAAGTAACTTTGGTTGATTTGGTAGAATTAGACATGCTTGATTTTGATGTAATTTTGGGCATGGATTGGTTGCATGCATGTTATGCTTTAATGGATTGTAGGACGCAGGTGGTCAAATTTCAATTTCCAAAAGAACTAATTTTAGAGTGGAAAGGGGGGAATTCTATTCCTAGAGGTCAATTTTTTTCATGTCTAAAAGATAGGAAAATGATCTCCTAGTGGTGCGTGTATCATATTGTTAGGGTTGTGGATGTTGAGTCCAAGGTCCCTTCTTTAGAGTTGGTCCCCGTGATGAGTGAGTTTCCGGAAGTCTTTCCCAATGACTTGCCCGACATTCCTCATGAACAGGAAATAGACTTTGACATTGATCTTTTGCTGGATACACAACCCATATCGATTCCTCCATATAGAATGGCTCCGGCCGAATTGAAAGAGTTGAATGAGCAACTCAAGGACTTGTTAGAGAAGTGTTTTATTCAACCAAGCATATCTTCATGAGGTTCTCTGCTATTGTTTGTAAAGAAGAAATAGGGTCCCTTAGGATATGTATTGATTACAATCAATTGAACAAGGTCACTATAAAGAATAAGTATCCTCTTCCTAGAATTGACGATTTGTTTGATCAAATTCAAAGGGATAACTATTTCTCCAAGATAGATCGTCGTTCGAGTTACCATCAACTAAGGGTAAGAGGGCTTGATATTCCCAAGATGGCCTTTAGGACCCGGTACGGTCACTTTGAATTTATGGTTATGTCATTTAGGTTGACCAATGCCTCGGCGGCATTCATGGACCTAATGAATAGGGTATTTAGACAATATCTGGATTCGTTTGTGATCGTTTTTATTGAAGATATTTTGATCTATTCAAAAAGTGAGGGTGAACATATTAATAATTTGAGGATCATATTTCAAGTCCTTAAAGACCACCAATTATATGCTAAGTATAGTAAGTGCGAGTTTTAGCTAAGGTCGGTTGCCTTCCTTGGTCATATTGTGTCGAGTATGGGTATTGAGGTATATCCTAAGAAGACGGAAGCGGTTAAGGGTTGGCCTAGATCTCTAACTCCTACCGATATTAGAAGCTCTTTGGGTTTGGCCTGTTACTACAGGAGGTTTGTTGAGGGTTTCTCCTCTATTGCTTCTCCATTGACAAACTTGACTGAAAAGAAAGCAATGTTTGTGTGGTCGGAGGCTTGTGAGAAAAGCTTCCAAGAGCTGAAGGATCGACTTACATCCGCTTCGATGTTGACCTTACTGGAGGGTACCGATGGGTTTGTGGTATATTGTGATTCTTCTCTAGTGGGTTTGGGATGTTTGGGATGTGTCCTTATGCAACATGGTAAAGTGATTGCCTATGCTTCGAGGTAACTAAAGATACATGAAAATAATTATCAAACTCATGATCTCGAAGTAGCGGCGGTGGTGTTTTCCTTGAAAATTTAGAGGCACTACCTTTATGGGGTCCATGTTGATGTTTTCATCGACCACAAGAGTCTTCAATATGTGTTTAGCCAAAAATAATTGAATCTTCGACAAAGAAGGTGGTTAGAACTTTTAAAGGATTATGATATGAGTGTCCTTTACCACCCTGACAAAGACAATGTAGTTGTGGATGCCCTAAGTAGAATGTCCATGGGTAGTGTGGCTCATGTAGAAGATGACAAGAAGGAATTGGTTCGTGATGTGCATAAATTGGCCCGGTTAGGTGTCCAACTAGTGGATTCCACCAAGGGTGGAGTTATGGTCTATCATAGTTCTGAATTGTCTTTTGTTGTAGATGTAAAGTCTAAGCAACACCTTGATCCTATTTTGAGGGAGTTGAAAGAATCGGTTCTCAACAAGTCTGTTGAGGCTTTCTCCCAAGGGAGAGATGGGCTACCTAGGTACAAAGGTAGGTTATGTGTTACGGATGTTGATGGCTTGAGAGACCAAATTTTAGAAGAGGCTCATGGTTCCCGATATTCTATTCATCCGAGAGCCACCAAGAACCGTGATCTATGGGAAGTCTATTGTTGGAATGCCATGAAGAAGGATATAGCGGGTTTTGTGGCCAAATTTCTGAAGTGTCAACAAGTTAAGGCCGAACACCTAAACCCAAGAGGTTCGTTACAAGATATAAATATTCCCACTTTGAAGTGGGAGGAGATGAATATGGACTTTATGGTGGGTTTGGCTTGTACTCAAAGGCAACATGATTCTATATGGGTCATTGTTGATAGGATGACTAAATCAGCCCACTTAATTCCCGTCAAGGTTTCTTTTTTGGTGGAAGACTATGCCAAGTTGTACATCAAGGAAATAATGAACTTGCATGGGGTTCCTTTGTCTATCATTTCGGATCGGGGTACTCAATTTACTTCACTTTTTTGGAAGGCATTACAACAAGGGCTTGGTACCAATGTTAAACTTAGTATTGCTTTCAACCCTCAAATGGATGGTCAAGTGGAACGCACCATTCAAACCTTAGATGACATGTTGAGGGCGTGTGTGATTGATTTCCAAGGTAATTGGGACAACCATCTCCCATTAATAGAATTTGCCTACAACAATAGTTACCACTCAACCACGAACCACACCTACGGTCCGTGGTCCCATCCAAGGGCCGTGGATGGCCTCCGCTGGCTGGCACGTGCAACTCTAGAAAATTGTTACTTTGCACTTTTCAAATCAGGGGTGTTACAATATCTCCCCCTTCGGATCATTTGTCCTCAAATTAGATTTAAGCTAGTAGGAAAAGAGTAGGAGAGGAACTAACAACCCAACCATCAATGCAACTTCATCTACAATCATATAACAAAGGAGGAGTTATCGACTCCAAGCTAAGATGTAATCAAAACATCATGAGAGCGGTTGAACTAAATCTAACAGCCCAACATACATGCTATACACATATCCGAGGAGGAAATATCAACTCCAAGCTAAAACATGCTCATATGATCATATTATGTAGTCTACATGCAATTCATACTCAAATGCACATAAGCATGTAGAAATCACTCAAATTGACTTTGTTTCTCAAAAATTAAGCTTTTTATGAAATGGAAACAGTCAAGAAAAATGACTCCAAAAACAAAGAGTGAACCATGAGGAACTCATTACCTAAATCTAGAGTAGGAGTAGAAGCAAGGACGTGAGTATATCGGGACATCATATCGGCCTCGACCTCCAAGGTATCACCCTTAACTAACTGATTCCTCCATAACACTTTCACGAAAGCTACTTCTTTATTTCTCAACTGCCGGTCTAAAATCTCAACCAGTACTACTTCATAAGAAAGATTCTCCTTAACTCCCAAACCTTTTAAAAGAACTATGGATGTTGGATCACCAATACATTTCTTCAATATAGAAAAATGGAAAACTGGATGCACCTATGTCAACTCATTTGGCAAATCTAATTCATAAGCAACCTTACCAACACATCTCAAAATTTGATATGGGCCTACATAACGAGGACTGATGTCACTCCCCGAGCTACCCCTGAGATACGGACACGGGACCTAGGATCACAATTGACCCCAAGCTAACTCCGCTGCCATAATCATGAGCATACTAAAGATAAACTGAGAAATAAAATTGATGCGGAAGCTAATAATAAGTAAATCTAAAATGATGGGGAATACTTATATACTAAATCTGAATATCAAATTTGAGAGTTTATTACAAAATAAATATCAACTCGAAATACTAAGTTGAATCTAACTATGTCTGAAAATAGCCTCTAACTGACTAGAAGTGCTAGGACATGCCCCAGCTAAGTCTAGCAAAACTGAAACTAAAAGACTGAAAATCTGAAATGATAACATGACTATTGTCCTCAAAGAATGAGGAATCACCACTGATGCTACTGAACTGGAGATCGAGAATTGATCTAAGCGTGATCTGGATGCTGAGAACCTGAACCTACATCATGAGAAGATGTAGCGCAGAGTATATGTCAGTACTTGAAAGATACTGAGCATGCAGGATAGAGTAAAGCTGAAATAACATCATAACTAAATTTAGAAATAAAGCAATAATGTAATCTAAAACATAATATAAATACTGAATACTGAGCAAACTCAATGTAGTGACCAAATTTAACATGTTGATACTGAATACTGATTATACTAAAATGTGGTCAATGCAATGTAGTCTGACTGAACTATGTGAGCTACTAATAACTGATATAAAACCACATGAGCTAAATATGGAGTTCGATGTATACACCCCATCAAGAGGACCCAAGACACCTGGTCAAAGGTATAGAGGCATGTTGGCGTGATCACTAAAATGATGCCTACAGAGGGGACTTACAACCTACATGGCTTGTAGTTATGGGACTATATGGGTGAGTGACCCTAGTCCAACTCGGTATTATGCTACTCCTAATAGATTAAATGTTTAACATATTAAGACTAAATTCTATGATATATTGGATAGCTCAAAACTGACATGCAAACTGAGAATGCACATTTATATACTGATAATGACACTTTCAAGACTGAGGCATGTATATCTGAAATACTGAATTATCTGACCTAGCATGTGTAATTCAAGAACTAAAGAAATGCATAGCTACAGTTCTGGAATTCATGAAATAAACAAAGTAATAACATGATAATCTGATTTGGAACATATAATTAACTAATTGATTAGAATCTACTTAGGTTCTAGAAACCCTAGGTCTAGTTAATAATAGGGAATCAAGAATCTGACTGAATTCTAGGGACCTAATGGGCAAAAGGAACCCACTAGTGAAATCCCACATACTTGGTGATGAATTCCACTAGCTGGCCTCCACAGACCCTACCACGGGCCGTGTGCCCGTGGTCTAATATCTGGGCTTGGTGACTTCCAAGTCGTGACCACGGGCAGGTCAACGGACCGTGGACCCTATCACGGCCCATGAATCTTGCCATGGTTCACTTTTTCAAGTAAGTTCTGCAAAAAATTTATGGGTCTAGTTTTTGAGGTGTTACATTATCCCCTCCTTGGGATCATTCATCCTCTAATGCAGACTAAATTAGCTAAAATGGAGGGAATGAGCTACAACCCTACCACCAAACACTGAAGACTGATTTTTGACTGAACTGAGTTCCAAGAACATGCAAATATATTGAATATGCAAGTACGAACTGAAGGATAATGATACTAAAATTGAATTCACTCATGAATGATTGAAAAACTGAAGAGGAACTAATACCTCAAGCTGGAGTGGAATCGGAAGGAAAGAGGTGAGGATACCTGGACTTCATGGCTGTTTCTGCTTCCCAAGTAGCTCCTACAGACTGACTCCTACACACTGACTCCTCCACAAAACCTTGACTAAAGAGACTTCTTTATTTCTCAACCTTCTCACCTAACGATCAAGAATCTCAAGTGATACATCCTCATAAGAAAGGCTATCTTTCACAGCCACACTCTCTAATGGCACTATGGATGCTAGATCACCCACACACTTCTTCAATAGTGAGATGTGAAAGACTGGATGCACTGCTGCTAATTTAGCTGGCCACTCTAACTCATAAGCCACTTTACCAATCCTTTTCAGAATCTTATAAGGGCCTACATATATGGGACTGAGCTTCCCTTTCTTTCCAAATCTCATCACCCCTTTCATAGGTGACACTTTCAAGAAAACCCAATCATTAACTTGGAACTCTAGTTCCCTTTTTCTCACATCAACATAACACTTCTGGCGTCTCTAGGTTGTCTTAAGTCTATCTCTAATAAGTTGCACTTTCTCCATAGCATAATGGACATGAGATCTCTATCTACACTCATACAATGCCTCATAAGGGGCCATCTGAATGCTGGAATGGTAGCTATTATTGTAGGTAAAATCTATAAGAGGAAGGTGATCATCCCAACTACCCTTGAATTCAATCACACAATCTCTCAACAGGTGCTCTAAGGTCTGAATGGTACGCTTTACCTGACCATCCATCTATGGATGAAATACTGTGCTAAGATTAACCTGAGTACCAAGACCTTTCTGAAATGACTTCCAGAAATGAGAGGTAAACTAAGGACCTCTATCTGAGATGATAGACATAGGAACCCCATGGAACCTAACTATCTCATTAATGTAAAGCTTGGCGTAGTCCTCCGCCGTATCTATAGTCTTGACCGCCAAAAAGCGAGAAGACTTAGTGACTTTGTCAACTATCATCAAAATGGAATCATGATGTCTGTGAGTACGAGGTAAACTTGTGACGAAATCTATGTTGATCACTTCCCACTTCCATGTAGGAATGTCAATCTCTTGAGTCCTACCCCCTGGTTTCTGATGTTCTACCTTCACTTGCTGACAATTGGGGTACTTAGCCACAAAATCTGCTATATCCCTCTTCATGCCATTCCACCAAAAAACTTCCCGCAGATCACGGTACATCTTAGTGGCGCCTGGATTAATAGAATACTTGGAGTTATGGGCTTCTGCAAGAATCTGTTGTCTCAACTTGCCCACGTTAGGAACACATAATCGACCATGGTAGCGAAGAACACCATCTCCCCCTTAGGAGAATACCTCAACTCTCTGTTGATGGATTGCACCCTTGAGTTCAAGCAATATCGGATCACTGTCTTGTTTTTCCTTAACCTCCACTACCAATGAAGATTTTGATCCATTTTGAACTGTCAAATCACCATTTGATATGCTCAAAAGACGAACTCCTAAACGAGCAAGCATGTGAACATCTTTTGCTAGCTCTTTCTTTCTTCTTCAATATGTGATACACTACCCATAGATAGTCAACTAAGGGAATATGCTACTACATTTGCCTTACTCGGATGGTAATGCACACTCATGTCATAATCCTTTAGGAACTCAAGCCATCTTCTCTGGCGAAGATTCAACTCTTTCTGGGTGAACACATATTGAAGGCTCTTATGGTCAGGGAACACATCTATGTGAACATGATATAAGTAGTGTCTCTAAATCTTGAGTGCAAACACCACAGCTATAAGCTCAAGGTCATGAGGTCGATAGTTCTTCTCATGTACCTTAAGCTGTCTGGAAGCATAATTTATAACCTTACCTTGCTGCATCAACACACAACCTAGGCCAACTCTGGATGCATCACAATAAATAACATAACCATCTGAACCCTCTGGAAGAGTCAAAACAGTAGTTGTAGTCAACCTAGTCTTCAGTTTTGCGAAGCTTTTCTCAAAATCATCTGACCACTAAAACTTGACCTTTTTATAAGTCAACTTAGTCAATGGAGAGTCTATGGATGAAAATCCTTCCACGAAACTTCTCTAATAACCCGCTAGACCAAAGAAACTTCTGATATCTCTAGGAGAGGTAGGTCTGGGCCATTGTTTCACTGCTTCTATTTTCTCAAAATCCACTCGGATCCCTTCGCTGGATACTTTATGCCCAAGGAAAGCAACTGATTGTAACCAAAACTCACACTTGTTAAATTTTGCAAATAACTGGCGATCTTTGAGAGTTTGTAGAGCAACTCTCAAATGACTAGCATGTTCCTCCTCATTCCTAGTGTAAATAAGGATATCATTAATGAAAATGATAACGAACAAGTCAAAATACTACTTGAACACTCTGTTCATCAAATCCATGATAGTTTCACGAGCATTGGTTAGTCCAAATGACATAACTACAAATTCATAATGACCATACCGAGTTTTGAAGGCTATTTTCAGAATGTCACTATCTCTGACTTTGAGCTGATAATAACCCGATCTGAGGTCTATCTTTGAGAAATGACTAGCACCTTGAATTTGGTCAAACAAGTCATCAATTATGGGGATGGGATACTTATTCTTGATTGTGACCTTGTTGAACTGCCTATAGTCAACGTATTTCCTAAGAGAACCATCTTTCTTCTTCACGAACAACATTGTGCGCCCCAGGCGAAATACTAGGTCAGATGTGCCCTTATTTAGAAGGTCTTTCAATTGCTCCGTCAATTCCTTAAGCTCAGCTAGAGCCATTCTGTAAGGAGGAATAAAGATAGGCTGGGTATTTTCAAGGAGATCAATTCCAAAGTCAATTTCCTTATCGGGAGGAACTCTGGGATGATCTTTTGGAAACACTTCTAGGAACTCATTAACTACAGGAACTGAGTCAAGAGTTAGGGTATCAGAGCTTGAATCATTAACCCGAACTAGATGACAGAGACAACGCTTAGAGATCATCTTTCTAGCCTTAAGGTAAGAAATGAATTGACCCATAAGCGCTAAGCTACTACTCTTCAATTCTAAGATTGGTTCGTCTGGAAACAAAACACGAACAATCCTAGTTCTACAATCGACTGAGGCATAACAGGAATGTAAACAATCCATGCCTAGAATTACATCGAAGTCTACCATTTCTAACTCTACAATATCTACTGAGGTGACTTACTAGGAGACTGTGATAGGGCAATTCAACGTAACTATACCGTTACTGAAAAAGAATTGCTTGCGGTAGTCTATACATTTGAGAAATTCTTGGCATACTTGTTAAGTACTGAATTGATTGTTCACACTGAGCATGCTGTACTCTGTTACTTGTTGGCAAAGAAGGATGCAAAACCAAGGTTGATAAGGTGTGTGCTAATATTACAAGAATTTGATTTTGAGGTCAAATATAGAAGATGTTGCAAAAATCAGGTGGCTGACCACTTATCGATGTTGGAGGGCAAGGAGAATGAAGAGCCTGAGGTTGACATAGACGATTCCTTCCCCGATTAACAAGTGTTTGCAATATCCCTTAAACAAACTCCCTGGTATACAAATTTCACAAATTACATTGTGTGCGAACTAATGCCGGATAAGCTTAACTTCTACCAACAAAAGAGGTTCATGTTCGACGTTAAAAAGTACTTTTGGATGAACCATACTTGTTTTGAGAATTTGCAGATCATATCATTAGAAGATGTGTTCCGGAAGAAAAAGCGGTAGGAATTCTCCATGCTTGTCATGTGTCTCCAGTTGGAGGCCACCATAGCGGTGTGTGCACCGCCACTAAAGTTCTCCAAAGTGGATATTACTCGCCATCCCTCTACAAGGATGCACATGAATTTGTAAAGAAATGCACTCAATGTCAGAAGCTAGGTGGAGTGTCTAAAAGCCACGAGTTACCCCTTACTCCTATTTTAGAAGTGGAACTATTTGATGTTTGGGGAATCGATTTCATGGGCCCATTTGTGAGTTCGTTTGGAAATAAATATATCTTGGTGGCTGTAGATTATGTTTCCAAATGGGTGGAGGTTGTTGCACTTCCAACCAATGAAGGAAAAAGCATTATCCAATTTCTAAACTACTACATCATTACGAGATTTGGCACTCCTAGGCCAATATTAGTGATGGGGGATCCCACTTTTGCAACAAGTGGTTCTCCGCTGCATTAAACAAGTATGGGGTGAAACACAATGTAGCAACCCCATATTATCCCCAAACAAGTGGCCAAGTAGTAGTGTCAAACTGAGAGATCAAAAGTATCTTGGCCAAGATAGTGAATGCCAACATAATTGATTGGTCTCGCAAGCTCGATGACACACTATGGACATATTGGACCGCTTACAAAACACATACTGAGATGTCTCCGTATCAACTATTTTTTGGTAAATCTTGCCATCTACCCGTTGAGTTGGAACACAAAGCGTTGTGGGCATTTAAAGCTTTAAATTTGGATTGGAGAAAGACCGCAAAGGGGAGAGTGGAGCAGTTAAACGAATTGGATGAATTCAGATTCAGATCTTATGAAAGTTTAGCCATGTACTAGGAAAATATGAAGAAATGGCATGATGCTAAAATTCTTAAGAATGAGTTTAGAGTGGGAGACTGGTGTTACTATACAATTCCCGACATAGACTCTTTCCAGAAAAGCTCAAGTCCAAATGGTCAGGACCATTTAGAGTGACAAGAGTATTCACCAATAGTGCCATAGAAGTTGAGGGTCAAGAGGGACCTGCATTTAATGTTAATGGGCAACACTTAAAATTATACTTTGGAGAATGCCAGGGGATTTCTTTGATTGAGGTGGTGTACCTGGAAGATGAGTGAGAGCATCTCCACGTCGTGCCACGCCGTTAAATAAGGCACTTATTGGGATGCAACCCAAGTGTTGGTGTTTTAAATAATGTGTGTGTTGATTTTGTAGGAGTAGGGATCATAAGCGAGACAAAAGTCTTCTTGGCGAGTTGCCGAACTATTTCAATGAGCACAACTTGGTTCACCTTATGGATCTAAAAAATGAGACTGAGACTCTGGAACATTCGGCGGGATACCTTCACCAGTCGGCGTATCACCGATGTATTTAGGCGACCCGATTTTCCTCACCCTTTCTAATCAAAGAGGACAACGTTCCTCAAGGATCGACCGGCGATACTTTAAGTTCATTATGCAGATCAGCGACGTGTTTGGCGATCCACGACATCTTCGCTGATCTGCTTTCTCTGGGAGTGTAGTCTACAGTAACTATAGGCGATCTGAAGAACATTAGGCGTATCGCCAAAGCACTCAGCGACCATTTCACTCCATCGCCAACTGGGCAATTTAGTGAAGATACCTCGTGACCCTGCTCTACTTTTTTACACACTACAATGTTTTCAATTCTTGTCAGTTTTTATTTATTGTCCATACTTAGATTATTTGCGATAAATGCTCGCTCTCTACCTATATTGGGGACAATGTTGACTATATTTGGTGGGGGTGTGGAGATTGCTCAGTGTCCTCAGTGAACCTTCTCTTCGTTTTGAAAAAACCCTTAGTTGTGTGGAATGTGGTTGCTCTTGCGCAAATTTGAGTATCAATTTGATCAATACTGATGACTTGAATAGTGCTTTGCTCGAACAATAATGAATGCATAGTTATGATGAGACCAATTGAAGCTGCATAGACAATATGTGAACTCTTTGCATCTCATTGTGACTAGCCAATTATCAAATCGAGTCTCTGGTGATGAACATTGCACACTACCGAAAGTGTGGAGTCTTGTTTGACTTTGGTGGCAATACCTTGTGTAATGAGCTTACCGTGAACCATGCATGATGACACCTAGAATTTTCCCCGTTGGTCCGGTTGACTAAGTGATGCAATTTCTTAGGATGATCTTAGGCAAATTTAAAGAGTGTGAACCAATGTAAAATTACACCTCTTTTGTGGCCTACCTTGTTAGTGTGTGAACCTCTTTTGAGTACGCTTTGAACCTTAAACTTTTCTTGGAAGAAACTTGATAACTTTGCTACCTTTTATTGACCCATTACCCATAATTCTCATGATCTGTGGTTTGTTTGGATAGCCAACTTAAGCCAAAAGCCTAAGTTGGGGGTGTGATGAAAAGAGAAGGCAAATCAAGTAAATGCAAAGAAATCCCGTATGCCCATGTTTTGTGAAAAATGGAACCCCTCCATATAAAAAAAAGATTAAAAAAGAAAAAGAAAGAATAAGTTGTGAAATAAAGTTGTGGAAATACAGAGAAAATGGGGTTCCCAATGACTCATGGAAGATGAATAAGAGGTGACTCTTGAGCTTGAATGAATAATAAAGAGAAGAAAAGAAGGTGGTGTTCACATCACATTTCATGAGGATTTTCAGCCTATAAGCCTAAATGACCATACCATTACACTCATCCCTATTACGAGCTTAGAAAAGATCTTGGGTGAAATCAAGCATTGTGTTTATCTTTGTGACTTTGAGTGTTGATATTGATTCAGGAACTCTAATTGGTTGAACCATTGAGTGAATATGGAATCATTCGTGTTGTGAGGGCATTTGAACACCTTTGTTGAGCTTGAACTTGCATTTGAAGAAAGTATAATGAGCTTGAAATTCTTTGTTAATGGTAAGTCACAACTTGAAACATTGAGTGCACAATTGATCCTTGCATGAGTAAGTTGAAACTTTTTGTGTGCATTCACGATTGAGTCTTGTGTAGCACTGTTCGAGACATCTTTTTTGAACTACTGAACTTGAGCTTTACTTGAGTACAAGCAAAAGTTACGTTGGGGGTGTTGATGAGTCCACAATTTAGACTCTTTTAGGGCTTTATTTTGATGGATTTAGTGTCCTCAAATGCATATTTTATCTTAATAACTGATAAAAACCCTCGATTTTCAGGTATTTGGATTTAGAGACAAAGCATGGACAATATTGGGCAAAAAGGAATAAAGAAACGAAGACGTGATGATCGATGATGTCATTCGGCGAAACGCCAATATCATTCGGTGAATCGCCAAATCGCCAAGATACCGCCTAAAGTTACAGAATGTTGGAGCTAAAATGGGGGCGAATTCGGCAAGCAACAACTATACTCGGCATATCGCCAATCTAGCCGGCGAAGGACAACCAGGTCGCCAAAAGTACGAAAGAAGATTCAAGAAAGTGTTGAGTGGTGAGATGGAAGTATAAAGGGCGAATAGCAGAGTCATTCTGCAATCTCGACCAAGATCGCCTAAAGTCACAATAGCCAGACCAAGAAAAATAAAGAAATGAAGGCGAGATGAAGAGCAATCGGTGATTTATCGAACCGTCAGCAATACCCTACTTACTTCGCCGAATAGTCCTGAGTAGTAACACTTCAGACTTGTTTAAATTAGGTTTGGCTAGAGAGAGAAATTCATTCAGAAAGGGAGAAAAGAATTACTTAGAGAGAAAACACTACCAAAGGGTTTAGTGAGTTATTTTTAGCAAGATTATGAGAGAGATTTTGTAAGAGGGGAGATTATCGATTCATTTTCATCTGTAATTCTCATTTTGTACCCAACTATCGGAGTGATAATTGATTTTGATCTTCTTATTTCTGAAATGAGTGGCTAAAACCCTTTTACTTGGGGTTTTGATCATAAAGCCAATTGCTGAATTCACTTAGTGGGAGTTTGTTAGTTGCAAAGAATGGTGTTAATTTGTAGTGGGTCTAAGTTGTTGTTGTCTTTCGAGGTGGAATTGCGCTACTTCGTGTATCAATTTTAGTGTTGTGCACTTGCGAGAGAGAGAGGTGTGGAACCAAGGTGGCAATCTTAGCATCCTTAGTAGTGGGTTTCCTTAGTTTCAGCTCGAGAGAGTGAAACAAGTGACCCTTCCTTTGTATCCAGCTCGAGAGAGTGGATTTGATGAGGGTAAAGAGTTGTGGCTCTTTTGATTGGTGTTGAAGTTCGAGAGAATTCAACATAGAAAAGGTAATTGTTCGAGATAAAGTTACTTTATATATGGTTCGACCTACCCACGACAAATAATCCCATTATGAGCAGTAATGTTTATCCATTTCGTTGAGATTCAATAATTGGCTGATCGATTCCCCAAACTTTACTCTAATATTTGATTGCTTGTGTTAAAGTGTAAATTTGGATTGGTAGTTAAAACCCGAAATTTGAGATTTGAACATTAATTGTGCAAGAATTTGTTTGATTGAAGAGATTGTCATTGTACTTTTATTATTGATTTTGAAGGAAGTACTACTCCATGTGGGATTGACTCCAACTCACGTAGTTGGGTTATTATACTGACGAACGATCATTGTCATTTAGTATTTACAAATTGGCATAAGTCTATTTGCTGTTTAAAAGAGGGAATTTTGACTTCACGTATCAAGACACTACTTCCAATTCAAGTGTCAACGATCGCGTGTAGTAATATAACACAACCGAATGGGTTGGGGTCTAGTCCCAAGGGAGCAGTTAGAAATCGAGAATTAAGTAGAAAAGTAAAATTATGTTCTAGTCAATCATAGCTATAAATATTTACTAGTAAAATCATACTAAATAAAAAAGTGACACGAATGTCAATTATCAATGGGGGGTTTGTATTCAACTAATAAACAAAAATAGATAAAATATAAAAATTGTGAGATAAGGAGACGTGAACTTGAGAGAACTTTAGAGAGAGAAAGTCTTTGGGAGTTTTAATTTGAAGAAAGAATTCCAAAAATAACTTTTAAATGTTCTAACACCTTTAAAATACCTAAAATAAGTTAAAACAACCGTCCATGCATTTAATTGGCCAAGGGTGGAATTTACCAAACCACCCTTGGCTTGGCAGATTTTTGGACAGCAACACAGTGCCAATTTACGGCCACCATCCACGGAACATGGATGGATTTACGGCTCGTCCTGACTGCTCATCAAAAGGGTTAGAGAGGGTGTTGGGGAGGCTTTGGTGAGGAGACTATGTCTCAACTCACGAAGCCAATCCACGCCCCGTCAATGGAGCTTGTGGATGGCTGCTGGTTTTGACAGCTTTTAGGTCAGCGTTTGGGTCCTCTTCAAGGGCCCTTAGGGTGGTCCTTGGGGAGTCGTACCCGGGAGTTTTGACCCTAGGCATGCTCATCTAGACAATAGGTTCACTTCCACTAAACTAAACTTCAAACAACACTCCAAACTATGACAACACATCAAGCAAACACAAAATCACCAAAACTAGGCTAGTCTCCGAACGTCATGGACGTCTCTTGAAGTTTGATTTCCAAATACACTAAACTAACATTACACACTGCCTAACTACCATACACACTGATTTTAACCACTAAAAACCACATAACCAATCAACAACACACATGAGAGGCTCTAGCTTACCTAGTTTATTTTTAGGGTTGTTACATTATCACCCACTTGGGAACATTCGTTCTCGAATGACACAAAAACACTTTTACGGGAAGCAGCCAAAGTAAACAGACCACCATCAACTATTTAACCATATAAACAATACAATTAAAAAAGGAGGAAAAACAACTCCACATCTAATCCTCATATAAGCATCATGCAATTCAAGAAAGTAAAAGCACATTCCCTAACTCCTTATGCACATCACATTACCATTCTTTTCATTTCATTATTGGAGGAACTTCCTTTTCCACATTACCAAGACCATTTCAACATCAAGGAACCCAATAAGCAATAAACACATCATGCAATTTTCAAGAACACTCTTAAGCATGCTAAACTAATCAATTCTAACAACTTTTAGCAACTCACCAATTTATGCATATAAGGAGAACAACAATCATGAAACTCATTTTCTCATTTAAATCAAGAACTCAATTTAAAGCATGCATCATTATAAGGAGAAATATAGAAACTCATTTTTCACACAAGACTCAAAAAACCATGCATCATGCTTCTACAATTCTATGACTCAAGCTCGATTAGGAATAGAAGAAAGAGACAAGAATATCCAAACTCTCCTCAACTCACCAATCAACATACCATCCCCCTCTTAGGAGAAACCATCTAGACCAACACAAAAGGATTCCAACACAAAACTAGAAATGATGACTTACCGTCACATTCATTCGGATTTACTTCCTTGTTAGCTTGGAGAGCATGGAAACGATTCCTTGCTTGACCAACAACACTACGACCACTATAAGGAGCTTGCCGAGCATTCCTTCCTTTAGCCACAATATTAGGACAATCTCTCACCTTGTGATCATTTTTCCCACAACCATAGCAACCACTAGTGCCGGATAGACACTTCCCAAAATGCTTCTTTCCACAAGTGGAACAAGTAGGCTTAGCAATTTGAGAACCACCACCGGCTTCATGGTTAACCTTACGAGAACTTGAGAAATTTTGATTTGGAGCCCTCTTCTTAAACCTAGGTTGTTCTTGATCCTCATTCCTACCCTTTTTCAGGTCTTTCCTCACCCTAGTTATCTTGGACTTCTCAATAAATTGAGCATACACAGCAAGCCTAGAGATGTTCATGTCACCATGGAGCATTGTCGTACGACACTTTACTTTCACCAAGTTTGATACACCGGTAACAAACCTACTCATCTCCTCTCTAGAGTTAGACACCAAAGATGGAGCATACGTAGAAAACATAGAGAACTTCAAAGTAGACTCCTCCACACTCATATTACCTTTCCTAAGATTAATGAACTCCTCAATTTTGCACTTCCTCTTCTCTAGGGGAAAGTACTTACCCAAGAATGCTTCCTTAAACTCCTCCCATTCTATAGGACCCGCTTCCTCCGGCCTATTTTCCTTCCATTGAGTGTACCAAATTTGCGCCACCTCCTTTAATTGGTATGAAGCCAATTATGCTTTCTCTCTAGAAGAAACTCCCATAGCATCCACAATTTTGTAAATCTCATCCAAGAATCCTTGGGGATCTTCTCCAATTCTAGAGCCTAAAAAGATAGGAGGATTCATCTTCACGAAATCTCTCAATCTTGAAGCCGCAATACTCTCATTAGCATTCACCCTAGGCAACACATCTCGGTTAGTTTGAGCCATCATGGCTTGAGCAAGAGTTAGAAAAGCCAACCTAATCTCTTCATTAGTCATGGCCGGGGGAACCACCAGAACCTCATTATTTTGTTCACCTATAGGGACTTGGCCACCTTGAAGACCTTGAATATCTTGGAGTGGAACTTCCTCATTTCCCATTTCCTCTTCCTCTCTCCTAGGGTTAGCCCTCGTATTTATTTCCTATAAATACAAGGGAAGGATTTGGAAAAGGACAGTTATAGACCAAACTATAAGGCACGACATCAAGATTAATGAAAGAAGTAAAACTTCTACCGTCCTATAGCCTCTCGCTAATAGATGTGTCGCGACTCACAACGATGAACAAGACTCTACTAAACATGGCATATGAGACTTTGAATCCTAAAGGACAATTTCCAAACCTTATGATCTGATACCAAGTCTGTCATGACCCGAGAGCACCCCCCAAGTCGTAACATGCGTACTCGACCTATTGGAGGTCTAATACTAGCCCTTACCAATCAATCATCATATTCGTTAATAAAAACTCTAAGGAATAAAACCAATTTTTAAAACAAATCCATAATACTCATAAAATCTTTCAAATGTAAAGAATTAGAATTTCTAAGTCTCATGTACCATCTTAGACACGAATAGAACTTCTTAGGGACGCGGCCCTTTACAACAATAGAAAATATAAGTCTTATACATTGTCTAAGTGGAAACAGTAGAAAGATAACAACTATGTCCTCGAAAATATGAGGACATACCAAGCTTCTTGAGAAGAGTCAATATCCCAAGCTTCCTCAAAAGATCTCCTCACTTTCCACCACCTACACTTGTAACAATAGAGAAATATGGAATTAGTACAATAAGTACTAAGTATGATGACCATGCAAGAAAACATGCACAACAGACATTTACAAGGAATGTATGTTTTTAAGACCTTCTTTAACAAACCTTTACAACCAGAAGCACAAATACACATTTCAAGTCACCGTTCACAAATAAGACCATATTCACATCAATTACAACTCAATTAACACAAGTGTACAATACTTAAACAAGATACCAAAGTAATTCCTTCATTACCATTTAAGCCTCTATCTCAAGTCACCCTAAGCCACACTTAAGTGAATAATGAAGTGACCGTCCATACAACCTCTTCATATACACCTAGGTATTCCTAAGAGTTACCATAGACAAGGGTTTTATAATTACATGATAATATACTAAGTCAACATTCTTTATAAAACCATTTAAAAGACAAACAAGCATATAGGGGACAATCACATAATAGCCCTAAGGCTTAGGGAACTCACTTTAGCATCTTCTAAGCCTTCTTGTGCCATGTGTAGGTAGCATCCCATACTGCTACGTACATGTTGTAGAACCTATCCAATACTAGAGTTCACATCCCATATGATGGAAATAAACCTTAACCGACATAGACCACACTAGCAGGGTATGGAATCCGAAGTCTATCATACTCAGTGAAGGTTGTTCTACTTGCCAAGGGTAGATCTAAAAGCAACCCAAGTTGGAACATGGTTTAAGAGATGTCCAAGAATGTTCATTGTGCCTAATCCCATGCTCAACTAGGCCACCATCTTAACCATATCCACTCGGTGCTTAGCCTTGATTTCCATAGAGTATCTAATCACATATGTGCTAGAGAGGGTTCATTTTCTAGTTCAACTAACTCATAGTACCTCTTCCCAAGAAAGGCCCCATTTCTTAGTCATAGCAAATCTAGGTTCGTAAGGATATCTCATTTGACTTTCTTAGATAAGGATTCTCATGCCGTTCCGGCTCCATCCATCTCTAAGTCTATCATTTCACTCAAGAAAGGAACATCACCCTAAGGCATATCCTTATAGGTTAAACATTTACTTAGGAAAGCTAGACTCGTGAAAAAGGGACTATGCTTAAGTCTGCCTATTAAAGTCTTGGCCTAGAATTCCTCTTTTAGCATCTATAGGAGGAGCTCCATTACTAAGTCATAGCCCAACCAAACATTCATATATATAATCAAGCTTTCATGACACAAGACAAGATACTCATGTCTAGCATATGAGCTACAACATCACCTTATAAAGACTCATCATAATCCATCATCACCACATATCACCATTTCAAGAAAAACATGCTTTCACATTAGCATAATAATATTATATGTAATATCACATTAATACCATTAGAGCATCTTCACATTATAGCTTCACACAAACTTTACATATAGCTTCATATAGGACTTTACATATACCCTCATATAGGTATAATAATATAACAATATAGTAACACTCATATAATGTCCTTCATGGCCCCAATTCACAATAATACAATATTTCAACATTATACAACAACTTCACTAATGCCTTCATGGCTACAATTCACAATTATACCACACAAGAATAAGATATAACACTTCCACCAAAGGTGGATTCAACCTGCCAACAACAATCAATTCAATAAAGAGAGTTCAAGCTTTCTTATCATAATCCAAATCCATAGCTAAAATCACAAAAATCCAAGCAATCACCAATACTTCACCCATAAGGCTTACCACCCTTAATTCACCCATTATCAACAATTAATCATGAACAAACATTAAACAACACAAGAGATATCTATACAATTCACTTTACACATAATTCCATCAACTTTGAATTTATAGAAATAGACCCACTTCATAGCAAATATTTAGGGTTTTGTAGAAGACAAGGGTTCGTGGAGTATTTCATTCAAAAACCACAAATAAACATCAATTAATCCATATCCAAATGTTTCAAATCATTTTCATGCAACAACCCTTGATAGAATTCAAAAACGTGCTTTTAGTCACTTTTTTGAAAACATTGTAAAATCCTTTGAAATTGACTCTAGGATGAAGATGAGTCCAAGATGAAGAGCCACCATACCTCAATTGATGAAATCCCAACGAAATTTGATGGAAGAAACCCTCAATTCTAAACCCTTGCTCTCCACCTTCTTCTTCTTTGAACTTGAGAGAACTTTAGAGAGAGAAAGTCTTTGGGAGTTTTAATTTGAAGAATGAATTCCAAAAGTGCCAATTAACGGCCACCATCCACGGACCGTGGATGGATTGACGGCTCGTCCTGGCTGCTCGTCAAAATGGTCAGAGAGGGTGTTGGGAAGGCTTTGGTGAGGAGACTAAGTCTCAACTCACGAAGCCAATCCACGCACCTTCAATCCAATGACGGCCCGTCAATGGGGTTCGTTGATGGCTGCTGGTTTTGTCAGCTTTTAGGTCTGCCTTTGGGTCCTCTTCAAGAGCCCTTAGGGTGGTCCTTGGGGAGTCGTACCCGGGCGTTTTGACCCTAGACATGCTCATCTAGACACTAGGACACTTCCACTAACCAAAACTTCAAACAACACTCCAAATTATGACAACACATCAAGCACACACACAAGCACCAAAACTAGGCTAGTCTCCGAACGTCATGGATGTCTTTTGATGTTTGACTTCCAAATACACTAACTAACATTACACACTGCCTAACTACCATACACACTGATTTTAACCAATAAAAACCACATAACCAATCAACAACACACATGAGAGGCTCTAGCTTACCTAGTTCATTTTTAGGATTGTCACATTATCCCCCACTTGGGAACATTCGTCCTCGATTGACACAAAAACACTTTTAAGGGAAGCAACCAAATTAAACAGTCCACCATCAAGAATTTAACCATATAAACAATACACAAAAAAAAAGAGGAGGAAAAACAACTCCACATCTAATCCTCATATAAGCATCATGCAATTCAAGAAAGTAAAAGCACATTCCCTAACTCCTATGCACATCACATTACCATTCTTTTCATTTCATTATTGGAGGAACTTCCTTCTCCACATTACCAAGACCATTTCAACATCAAGGAACCCAATAAGCAATAAACACATCATGCAATTTTCAAGAACACTCTTAAGCATGCTCAACGAATCAATTCTAACAACTTTTAGCAACTCACCAATTTATGCATATAAGGAGAACAACAATCATGAAACTCATTTTCTCATTTAAATCAAGAACTCAATTTAAAGCATGCATCATTATAAGGAGAAATATAGAAACTCATTTTTCACACAAGACTCCAAAAACCATGCATCATGCTTCTACAATTCTATGACTCAAGCTTGATTAGGAATAAAAGAAAGAGACAAGAATATCCAAACTCTCCTCAACTCACCAATCAACATACCATCCCCCTCTTAGGAGAAACCATCTAGACCAACACAAAAGAATTCAAACACAAAACTAGAAATTATGACTTACCGGTAGCTTAGACAACATAGAAACGATTCCTTGCTTGACCATCAACACTAGGACCACTATATGGATCTTGCCTGGCATTCCTTCCTTTAGCCACAATATTAGGATAATCTCTCACCTTGTGATCATTTTTCCCACAACCATAGCAAGCACTAGTACCGGATAGACACTTCCCAAAATGCTTCTTTCCACAAGTGGAACAAGTAGTCCTAGCAATTTGAGAACCACCACCTCCTTCAAAGTTAACTTTAGGAGCACTTGAGATATCTTTATTTGGAACCCTCTTCTTAAACCTAAGTTGTCCTTGATCCTCAAACCTACCCCTTTTCAAGTCTTTCCACACACTAGTCATCTTGGAATCCTTAATATATTGAGCATACACAACAAGCCTAGAGATGTTCATGTGACCATGGAGCATTGTCTTACGACACTCTTCTTTGACCAAGTCTGATACACCGGTAATAAACCTACTCATCTCCGTTCGAGAGTTACACACCAAATATGGAGCATACCTAGAAAACATAGAGAACTTCAAAGAATACTCATCCACACTCATATTACCTTGCCTAAGATAAATGATCTCCTCAATTTTGTACTCACTCTTCTCTAGGGGAAACTACTTACAAGAGAATGCTTCCTTAAACTCTTCCCATTCTATAGGACTCGCTTCATCCGGCCAATTTTCCTTCCATTGACAACAAACTATGAGAACTCATCAAGCACACACACAAGCACCAAGACTAGGCTAGTCTCCGAACGCCATGGACGTCTCTTGATGTTTGACATCCAAATACACTAAACTAACATTACACACTGCCTAACTACCATACACATTGATTTTAACCACTAAAAGCCTCATAACCAATCAACAACACAGATGGGAGGCTCTAGCTTACCTAGTTCACTTTTTAGGGTTGTTACATTATCCCACACTTGGGAACATTCGTCCTCGAATGACACAAAAACACTTTTAAGGGAAGCAACAAAAGTAAACAGCCCACCATCAAGCATTTAACCTTATAAACAATACACAAAATAAAAGGAGAAAAACAACTCCACATCAAATCCTCATACAAGCATCATGCAATTCAAGAAAGTAAAAGCACATTCCCTAACTCCTTATGCACATCACATTACCATTCTTTTCATTTCATTATTGGAGGAACTTCCTTCTCCACATTACCAAGCCCATTTCAACATCAAGGAACCCAATAAGCAATAAACACATCATGCAATTTTCAAGAACACTCTTAAGCATGCTCAACTAATCAATTCTAACAACTTTTAGCAACTCACCAATTTATGCATATAAGGAGAACAACAATCATGAGACTCATTTTCTCAATTAAATCAGGAACTCAATTTAAAGTATGCATCATTATAAGGAGAAATATAGAAACTCATTTTTCACACAAAACTCCAAAATCATACATCATGCTTCTACAACTATATGACTCAATCTTGATAAGGAATAGAAGAAAGAGACAATAATATCCAAACTCACCTCAACTCATCATTCAACATACCATCCCCCTCTTATGAGAAACCCATCTAAACCAACACATAAGGATTCCAACACAAAACTAGAAATTATGACTTAGCGGCACCTTCATCCGGATTTGCTACCTTGTTAACTTGGAGAGCATGGAAACGATTCCTTGCTTGACCGCCAACACTAAGACCACCACATGGAGCTTGCCTAGCATTCCTTCCTTTAGCCACAGTATTAGGACAATCTCTCACCTTGTGATCATTTTTCCCACAACCATAGCAAGCACTAGTGTCGGGTAGACACTTCCCAAAATGCTTCTTTCCACAAGTGGAGCAAGTAGGCTTAGCAATTTCAGAACCACCACCTCCTTCTTAGTTAACCTTAGGAGAACTTGAGAAATCTTGATTTGGAGCCCTCTTCTTAAACCTAGGTTGTCCTTGATCCTCATACCTACCCATTTTCAAGCCTTCCCTCACCCTAGTCAGCTTGGACTACTCAATAGATTGAGCATACACAATAAGCCTAGAGATGTTCATGTCACCATGGAGCATTGTCGTACGACACCCTTCTTTCACCAAGTCTAATACACCGGTAGCAAACCTACTAATCTCTTCTCTAGAGTTAGGCACCAAAGATGGAGCATACCTAGACAACATAGAGAACTTCAAAGCATACTCCTCCACACTCATATTACCTGGCCTAAGATTAATGAACTCCTCAATTTTGCACTCCCTCTTCTCTAGGGGAAAGTACTTACCCAAGAATGCTTCCTTAAACCCCTCCCATTCTATAGGACCCGCTTCCTCCGGCCTATTTGCCTTCCATTGAGTGTACCAAATTTGGGCCACCCCCTTCAATTGGTATGCAACCAATTCCACTTTCTCTCTAGAAGATACTCCCATAGCATTCACAATTTTGTAAATCTCATCCAAGAATCCTTGGGGATCTTCTTCAATTATAGAGCCCAAAAATATAGGAGGATTCATCCTCACGAAGTCTCTCAATCTTGATTCTGCAGTATTCTCATTAGCATTCACCCTAGGCTCCACGTCTCGGTTAGCTTGAGCCGTCATGGCTTGAGCTAGAGTTAGAAAAGCCGCTCTAATCTCTTCATTAGTCATGGCCGGGGGAGCCACCGAAACCTCATTCTCTTGTTCACCTACAGGGACTTGGCCACCTTAAAGACCTTGAACATCTTGGAGAGGAACTTCCTCATTTCCAATTTCATCTTCCTCTCTCCTAGGGTTAGCCCTCGTATTTATTTTCCTATAAACACAGGGGAAGGATTATGAAAAGGACACTTATAGACCAAACTCTAAGGCACAAAATCAAGATTAATGAAAGAAGTGAAACCCCTACCGTCTTATAGCCTCTCGCTAATAGATGTGTCGCAACTCACAACGATGAACAAGACTCTACTAGACGTGGCATGTTAGACTTTGAATCCTAAGGGACAATTTCCAAAACCTTATGCTCTAATACCAAGTTTGTCATGACCTGAGAGCACCCCCAAGTCGTAACATGCGTACTCGACCTATTGGAGGTCTAATACTAGCCCTAGCAATCAATCATCGTATTCGGTAATAAAAACTATAAGGAATAAAAACACTTTTTAAAGCAAATCCATAATACTCATAAAATCTTTCAAATGCAAAGAAGTAGAATTTCTAAGTCTCATGTACCATCTTAGACATGAATAGAACATTTTAGGGACGAGGCCCTTTACAACAATAGAATATATAAGTCTTATACAATGTCTAAGTGGAAATACTAGAAAAATAACAACTATGTCCTCGAATGTATGAAGACATACCATGTTTCTTGAGAAGAGTCAATATCCCAAGCTTCTTCAAAATAACTCCTCACTTTCCACCACCTACACTTGTAACAATAGCGAAATATGGAATTAGTACAATAAGTACTAAGTATGATGACCATGCAAGAAAACATGCACAACGGACATTTACAAGGAATGTATGTTTTTAAGACCTTCTTTAACAAACCTTTACAACCACAAGAATATACCCACAGTTCACAAATAAGACCATATTCACATCATTTACAACTCAATTAACACAAGTCTACAATACTTAAACAAGATACCAAAGTAATTCCTTCATTACCATTTAAGCCTCTATCTCAAGTAACCCTAAGCCACACTTACGTGAATAATGAAGTGACCGCCCATACAACCTCTTCATACACACCTAGGTGTTCCTAAGAATTACCATAGACAAGGGTTTTATCATTACATTATAAAATACTTAGTCAACATTCTTTATAAAACCATTTAAAAGACACACAAGCATATAGGGGACAATCACATAATAGCCCTAAGGCTTACGGAACTCACTTTAGCATCTTCTAAGCCTACCAATGCCATGTGTAGATAGCATACCATACTACTACTTACACGTTGTAGGACTTATCCAATACTAGAGTACACATCCAATATGATGGAAATAGGCCTTAACCGACATAGACCACACTAGCAAGGTATGGAATCCGGAGTCTATCATACTCCGTGGAGGTTGTTCTTCTTGCCAGGTGTAGAACAAAAAGCAACCCATGTTGGAACATGGTTTAAAAGATGTCCAAGGATGTTCATTGTGTCAAATCTCATGCTCAACTAGGCCACCATCCTAACCACGTCCACTCGGTGCTTAGCCCTGGTTTCCATAGAGTATTCAATCACATATGTACTAGAGAGGGTTCATTTTCTAGTTCAACCAACTCATAGTACCTCTTCCCTAGAAAGGCCTCATTTCTTCGTTATAGCCAATCTACATTCGTAAGGATAGCTCATTTTACTTTCTTAGATAAGGATTCTCATACCATTCCGGCTCCATCCATCTCTAACTCTATCATTTCACTGAAGAATGGAACATCACCTAAAGGCCGATCCTTCAAGGTTATACATTTAATTAGGAAAGCTAAACTCATGAAAAAGGCACTATGCTTAAGTCTACCAATACAAGTCTTGGCCTATAATTCTTCTTTTAGCATCTATAGGAAGAGCTCCACTACTAAGTCATAGCCCAACCAAACATTCATATCTATAATCAAGCTTTCAAGACACATGACATGATACTCAAGTCTAGCATATGAGCTAAAACATCACCTTATAAAGGCTCATCATATTCCATCATCACCACATATAACCATTTCAAGAGAAACGTGCTTTCTGAAAGCATAATAACACATTTTGCAATATCACATTAATACCATTAGAACATCTTCACATTATAGCTTCACACAAACTTTACATATAGCTTCATATAGGACTTTGCATATATCCTCATAATGGTATAATAATATAACAATATAGTAGCACTCATATAATGCCCTTCATGGCCCCAATTCACAATAGTACAATATTCCAACAGAATACAACAACTTCACCAATGCCTCCATGGCTACAATTCACAATTATACCACACAAGAATAAGATATAACACTTCCACCAAAGGTGGATTCAACCTGCCAACAACAATCAATTCAATAAAGAGAGTTCAAGCTTTCTTATCATAATCCAAATCCATAGCTAAAATCACAAAAATCCAAGCAATCACCAATACTTCACCCATAAGGCTTACCACCCTTAATTCACCCATTATCAACAATTAATCATGAACAAACATAAAACAACACAAGAGATATCTATACAATTCACTTTACAAATAATTCCATCAACTTTGAATTTATAGAAATAGACCCACTTCATAGCAAATATTTAGGGTTTTGTAGAAGACAAGGGTTCGTGGAGTATTTCATTCAAAAACCACAAATAAACATCAATTAATCCATATCCAAATGTTTCAAATCATTTTCATGCAACAACCCTTGATAGAATTCAAAAACGTGCTTTTAGTCACTTTTTTGAAAACATTGTAAAATCCTTTGAAATTGACTCTAGGATGAAGATGAGTCCAAGATGAAGAGCCACCATACCTCAATTGATGAAATCCCAACGAAATTTGATGGAAGAAACCCTCAATTTCAAATCCTAGCTCTCCACCTTTTTCTTCTCTGAACTTGAGAGAAATTTAGAAAGAGAATGTCTTTGGGAGTGTTTTAATTTAAAGAACGAATTCCAAAAGTACCTTTTAAATGTTCTAACACCTTTAAAATACCTAAAATAAGTTAAAACAACAGTCCATGCATTTAATTGGCCAAGGATGGAATTTACCAAACCACCCTTGGCTTGGAAGATTTTTGGACAGCAACACAGTGCCAATTGACGGCCACCATCCACGGACCGTGGATGGATTTACGGCTCGTCCTGGTTGCTCGTCAAAAGGGTAATAGAGGGTGTTGGGGAGGCTTTGGTGAGGAGACTAAGTCTCAACTCACGAATCCAACCCATTCCCCGTCAATGGGTCCTTTTCAAGGTCCCTTATGGTGGTCCTTGGGAAGTCGTACCCGGGCGTTTTCACCCTAGACATGCTCATCTAGACACTAGGCTCACTTCCACTAACCTAAACTTCAAACAACACAACAAACAGCACTCCAAACTATGACAACACATCAAGCACACACACAAGCACCAAAACTAGGCTAGTCTCCTAACGTCATGGACGTCTCTTAACGTTTGACTTGTTAAAAAACTAAACTAACATTACACACTTCCTAACTACCATACACACTAATTTTATCCACTAAAAACCACATAACCAATCAACAACACACATGAGAGGCTCTAGCTTACCTAGTTCATTTTTAGGGTTGTTACATTATCCCCCACTCGGGAAAATTCGTCCTCGACACAAAAACACTTTTAAGGGAAGCAACCAAAGTAAACAGCCCACCATCAAGCATTTAACCATATAAACAATATACAAAATAAAAGGAGGAAAAATAACTCCACATCTAATCCTCATATAAGCATCATGCAATTCAAGAAAGTAAAAGCACATTCCCTAACTCCTTATGCACATCACATTACCATTCTATTCATTTCATTATTGGAGGAACTTCCTTCTCCACATTACCAAGCCCATTTCAACATCAACGAACCCAATAAGCAATAAACAAATCATGCAATTTTCAAGAACACTCTTAAGCATGCTCAACTAATCAATTCTAACAACTTTTAGCAACTTACTTATTTATGCACATATAAGAAGAACAACAATCATGAAAATCATTTCTTCATTTAAATCAAGAACTCAATTTAAAGCATGCATCATTATAAGGAGAAATATTGAAACTCATTTTTCACAAAAGACTACAAAAACCATGCATCATGCTTCTACAATTCTACGACTAAAGCTTGATGGAATAGAAGAAAGAGACAAGAATATCCAAACTTACCTCAACTGATCATTCAACATACCAGCCCCCTCTTAGGAGAAACCCATCTAAACCAACAAAAAATGATTCCAACACAAAACTAGAAATTATGACTTACCAGCACATTCATCTGGATTTGCTTCCTTGTTAGCTTGGAGAGGATAGAAACGATTCCTTGCTTGACAATCAACACTAGGACCCTTATATGGAGCTTGCCAAGCATTCCTTCCTTTAGCCACAGTATTAGAACAATCTCTCACCTTGTGATCATTTTTCCCACGACCATAGCTAGCACTAGTATCGGATAGACACTTCCCAAAATGCTTCTTTCCACAAGTGGAACAAGTAGGATTATCAATTTGAGAACGACCACCTCCTTCATAGTTAACCTTAGGAGCACTTGATAAATCTTGATTTGGAGCCCTCTTCCTAAACCTAGGTTGTCGTTGATCCTTATACCTAACCCTTTTCAAGCCTTTCCTCACTCTAGTCATCTTGGACACCTCAATAGATTGAGCGTACACAACAAGCCTAGAGATGTTCATGTCACCATGGAGCTTTACCATACGACACTTTTCTTTCACCAAGTCTGATACACCGGTAGAAACCTACTCATCTCTCCTCTAGAGTTAGACACAAAAGTGGAGCATACCTAGACAACATAGAGAACTTCAAAGCATACTACTCTACACTCATATTACCATGCCTAAGATTAATGAACTCCTCAATTTTTCACTCCCTCTTCTCTAGGGGAAAGTACTTACCCAAGAATGCTTCCTTAAACTCCTCCCATTCTGTAGGACCCGCTTCCTCCGGCCTATTTTCCTTCCATTGAGTGTACCAAATTTGGGCCACCTCCATTAATTGGTATGCAGCCAATTCCACTTTCTCTCTAGAGGATACTCCCATAGCATCCACAATTTTGTAAATCTCATCCAAGAATCTTTGGGGATCTTCTCCATTTCTGGAGTCCAAAAAGATATGAGGATTCTTCCTCACGAAGTCTCTCAATCTTGATGCCGCGGTACTCTTATTAGCTTTCACCCTAGGCTCCACATCTCGGTTAGCTTGAGCCATCATGGCTTGAGCTAGAGTTAAAAAAGCCGCCCTAATCTGTTCATTAGTCATGGCCAGGGGAACCACCGGAACCTCATTCTCTTGTTCACCTACAAGGACTTGGCCACCTTGAAGACCTTGAACGTCTTGGATAGGAAATTCCTCATTTCCAATTTCCTCTTCCGCTCTCCTAGGGTTAGCCCTCGTATTTATTTCCTACAAAACACAAGGGAAGGATTAGGAAAAGGACACTTATAGACAAAACTCTAAGGCACAACATCAAGATTAATGAAAGAAGTGAAACTCCTACCGTCTTATAGCCTCTCACTCATAGATGTGTCGTGACTCACAACAATGAACAAGACTCTACTAGACATGGCATATGATACTTTGAATCCTAAGGGACAATTTCTAAAACCATATGCTCTGATACCAAGTTTGTCATGACCCGATAGCACCCCCCAAGTCGTAACATGCCTACTCGACCTATTGAAGGTCTAATACTAGCCCTTAGCATTCAATCATCATATTCGGTAATAAAAACTATAAGGAATAAAAACACTTTTTAAAACAAATCCATAAGACTCATAAAATCTTTCAAATGTAAAGAAGTAGAATTTCTAAGTCTCATGTACCATCTTAGAAACGAATAGAACATCTTAGGGACTCGGCCCTTTATGACAAAAGAATATATAAGTTCTATACAATGTCTAAGTTGAAATACTAGAAAGATAACAACTATGTCCTCCTATATATGAGGACATACCAAGTTTCTTGAGAAGAGTCAATATCCCAAGCTTCTTCAAAAGATCTTCTCACTTTCCACCACCTACACTTGTAACAATAGAGAAATATGGTATTAGTACAATAAGTACTAAGTATGATGACCATGCAAGAAAATATGCACAACGGACAATTACAAGGAATGTATGTTTTTAAGACCTTCTTTAACAAACCTTTACAACCACAAGAATAAATCCACATTTCAAGTCACAGTTCACAAATAAGACCATATTCATATCATTTACAATTCAATTAACACAAGTGTACATTACTTAAACAAGATACCAAAGTAATTCCTTCATTACCGTTGAAGCCTCTATCTAAAGTCACCCTAAGCCACACTTAAGTGAATAATGAAGTGACCGCCCATACAACCTCCTCATATACACCTAGGTGTTCCTAAGAGTTGCCATAGACAAGGGTTTTATCATTACATTATAACATACTAAGTCAACATTCTTTATAAAACCATTTAAAAGACAAACAAGCATATAGGGGACAATCACATAATGGCCCTAAGGCTTAGGGAACTCACTTTAGCATCTTCTAAGCCTACCCGTGCCATGTGTAGATAGCATCCCATACTACTACCTACACGTTGTAGAACCTATCCAATACTAGAGTGCACATCCCATATGATGGTAATAGACCTTAACCGACATAGACCACATATGTACTAGAGAGGGTTCCTTTTCTAGTTCAACCAACTCATAGTATGTCTTCCTAAGAAAGTCCCCATTTCTTAGTCATAGCAAATCTAGGTTCGTAAGTATATCTCATTTGACTTTCTTAGATAAGGATTCTCATGCCGTTCCGGCTCCATCCATCTCTAAGTCTATCATTTCACTCAAGAAAGGAACATCACCCTAAGGCCCATCCTTCAAGCTTATACATTTACTTAGGAAAGCTAAACTCATGAAAAAGGCACTATGCTTAAGTCTACCTATTCAAGTCTTGGCCTAGAATTCCTCTTTTAGCATCTATAGGAAGAGCTCCATTACTAAGTCATAGCCCTACCAAACATTCATATCTATAATCAAGCTTTCATAACACAAGAAACGATACTCAAGTCTACCATATGAGCTACAACATCACCTTATAAAGACTCATCATAGTCCATCATCACCACATATCACCATTTCAAGAGAAACATGCTTTCACATTAGCATAATAAAATCATTGGAGGTGACCCTATTGTCTTAATAAATGATTTTAGAGTCAAAACGTTCGGGTACGACTCCCCGGGACCACCCTAAGGGTCCCCGAGGAGGACCCCAACCCTTGTCCAAGCAAGCTGCCAAGGCAGCTTAAAGTTGTTCTTGGAGGGAGTGGCTCCGCGTTGCGGACCTGCTACACCAATGGCTAAAAAGTGGCTCCACGTCACGAAGACACCGCGGACTCTACTGTTTCCAATTTAATTTCTAGAAAACTTGTGGGAACACCTCCGCGTCACGAACATGTTTCCCGACAAAATCTGCGAAAAGAAAACTCAACTTGGACTTGCTTAAAAAGGTCCAACTAAGTGAGGGGTAGTTTGGGTACTTTGGGTTATTATTATTTTAATTATTTTAAAGGTATTAAAACATTTAAGAGGTGTTTTTGAATTCATTCTTCCAAAATCAAAACCCCAAAGTTCTTTCTATCTCTAAAGTTCTCTCAAGTTCAAGGAAAAAGAAGGTGGAGAGCTAGGGTTTCAATTGAGGGTTCCCTTCCACCAAATTTCGTTGAGATGTCATCAATTGAGGTATGGTAGCTCTTCATCTAGGACTCATGTTCTTTCTAGAGTCAATTTCAAAGGATTTTACAATGTTTTCAAAAGGTGACTACAAGCTTGTTTTTGAATTCTATCAAGGGTTCTTGCATGAAAATGATTTGAAACGTTTGGGTATGGATTAATTGATGTTTGTTGGTGGTTTTTGAATGAAAAATTTCATGAACCCTTGTCTTCTACAAAACACTAAAATTTGCTATGAAGTGCGTCTATTTCTATAAATTTAAAGTTGATGGAATTATGTGTAAAGTGAATTGTATTGATATCTCTTGTGTTGTTTAATGTTTATTCATGATTAATTCTTGATAATGGGTGAATTAAGGGTGGTAAGCCTTATGGGTAAAGTATTGGTGATTGCTTGGATTTTGGTGATTTTGGCTATGGCTTTGGGTTATGGTAAGAAAGCTTGAACTCTCTTTATTGAGTTGATTGTTGTTGGAATATTGAATCCACCTTTGGTGGAAGTTTTATATCTTATTCTTGTGTGGTATTATTGTGAATTGTAGCCATGAAGGGATTGGTGAAGTTGTTGTATGATGTGGGAACTTTGTGTTATTGTGAATTGAGGCCATGAAGGGCATTATATGAGTGTTATTACATTGTTGTATTATTATACACATATGAGGCTATATGTAAAGTCCTATATGAAGCTATATGTAAAGTTTGTATGAAGCTATAATGTGAAGATGTTCTAATGGTATTAATGTGATATTGTATAAAGTGGTATTATGCTAATGTGAAAGCATGTTTCTCTTGAAAAAGTGATATGTGGTGATGATGGACAATGATGAGTCTCTATAAGATGATTTTGTAGCTCATATGCTATACTTGAGTATCTTGTCTTGTGTCATGAAACCTTGATTATGTATATGAGTATATGAATGTTTGATTGGGCTATGACTTAGTAATGGAGCTCTTCCTATAAATGCTAAAAGAGGAATTCTAGGCCAAGACTTGAATTGGTAAGACTTAAGCATAGTGCCTTTCCATGAGTCTAGCTTTCCTAAGTAAATGTATAACCTTGAAGGCTGGGCCTTAGGGTGATGTTCCCTTCTTGAGTGAAATGATAGACTTAGAGATGGATGGAGTCGGAACGGCATGAAAATCCTTATCTAAGAAAGTCAAATGAGCTATCCTTATGAACCTAGATTGGCTATGACTAAGAAGTGGGGCCTTTCTTGGGAAGAGGTACTATGAGTTGGTTGAACTAGAAAAGGAACCCTCTCTAGTACATATGTGATTGAATACTCTATGGAAACTAAGGCTAAGCACCGAGTGGATGTGGTTAGGATGGTGGCCTAGTTGAACATGAGATTAGGCACAACCAACATCCTTCGACATCTCTTAAACCATGTGCCAACATGGTTTGCTTTTATTTCTACCCTTGGCAAGTAGAACAACCTCCACGGAGTAGGATACACTCCGGATTCCATACCTTGCTAGTATGGTCTATGTCGGTTAAGGCATATTTCCATCATATGGGATGTGCACTCTAATATTGGATAGGTTCTACAATGTGTAGGTAGTAGTATGGGATGCTATCTACACATGGCACGAGTAGGCTTAGAAGATACTAAAGTGAGTTTCCTAAGCCTTTGGGCTATTATGTGATTGTCCCATATATGCTTCTGTGTCTCCTAAATGGTTTTATAAAGAATGTTGACTTAGTATGTTATAATGTAATGATAAAACCCTTGTCTATGGTAACTCTTAGGAACACTTAGGTGTATATGAAGAGGTTGTAAGGACGGTCACTTCATTATTCTCTTAAGTGTGGCTTAGGGTGACTTGAGATAGAGGCTTAAATGGTAATGAAGGACTTACTTTGCTATCCTTTTTAAGTATTGTACACTTGTGTTAATTGAGTTGTAAATGATGTGAATATGATCTTATTTGTGATGGTGACTTGAAATGTGGGTTTATGCTTATGGGTGTAAAGGTTTGTTAAAGAAGGTCTTAAAAGCATACATTCCTTGTAAAAGTCCATTGTGCATGTTTTCTTGCATGGTCATCATACTTAGTACTTATTGTACTAATTCCATATTTCTCTATTGTTACAAGTGTAGGTGGTGGAAAGTGAAGAGATCTTTTGAGGAAGCGTGGGATATTGACTCTACTTAAGAAGCTTGGTATGTCCCCATATATTCTAGGACATAGTTGTTACCTTTCTGGTATTTCCACTTAGACATTGTATATGACTTATATTTTGTTGTAAAGGGTCGTGCCCCTAAGATGTTCTATTCGTGTCTAAGATGGTACATGAGACTTAGAAATTCTACTTCATTACATTTGAAAGATTTTATGAGTATTATGAATTTGTTTTAAAAGGTGTTTAAATTCCTTACGGTTTTTATTACCGAATGCAATGAATGAATGCTAAGAGGCTTGTATTAGACCTCTGAGAGGTCGAGTACGCATGTTACGATTTGGGGGTGCTCTCGAGTCGTTACCAACTTGGTATCAGATCATAAGATTTTGGAAATTGTCCCTTAGGATTCAAAGTCTCATATGCCACGTCTAGTATAGTCTTTTTCATCTGTGTGAGTCACGACACATCTTTGAGCGAGAGGCTATAGGACGGTAGAAGTTTCACTTATTTCATTAATCTTGACGTCGTGCCTTATAGTTTTGTCTATAAGTATCTTTCCTAATCCGTCTCTTTTGTTTATAGGATATGAATACTAGGGCTAATCTTAGGAGAGCGGAAGAGGAGAATGTGGATGGGGGAGTTCCTCCCCAAGGTCTTCAAGGTGACCAAGTCCCCATAGGCAATCAAGAGAATGAGGTTTCGGTGGTTCTCCTGGTCATGACTAAAGAAGATATTAGGATGACTTTTTTAACTCTAGATCAAGTTATGACGGCTCAAGCAAATCGAGAGGTGGGGCCTAGGGTAAATGCTAATGAGAGTACGACTGCCTCAAGATTGAGAGACTTCGTGAGGATGAATCCTCCTATCTTTTTGGGCTCTAGAATTGGAGAAGATCCCCAAGGATTCTTGGATGAGATTTACAAAATTGTGGATATTATGGGAGTATCTTCTAGAGAGAAAGTGGAATCGGTTGTACCAATTGAAGGAGGTGGCCCAAATTTGGTACACTCAATGGAAGGCAAATAGGCCAGAGGAAGCGAGTCCTATAGAATGTGAGGAGTTTAAGGAAGCATTCTTGGGTATGTACTTTCCCCTAGAGAAGAGGGACTGCAAAATTAAGGAGTTCATTAATCTTAGGCAAGGTACTATGAGTGTGGAGGAGTATGCTTTGAAGTTATCTATGTTGTCTAGGTATGCTCCATCTTTGGTGTCTAACTCTAGAGAGGAGATGAGTAGGTTTGTTACCGGTGTATCCGACTTGGTTAAAAAAGAGTGTCATACGGCAATGCTCTATGGTGACATGAACATCTCTAGGCTTGTTGTGTATGCTCAATCTATTGAGGAGTCCAAGATGACTAGGGTGAGGAAAGATTTGAAAAGGGGTAGGTATGAGGATCAAGGACAACCTAGGTTTAAGAAGAGGGCTCCAAATCAAGATTTATCAAGTGCTCCTAAGGTTAACTATGAAAGAGGTGGTGGTTCTCAAATTGCTAAGCCTACTTGTTCCACTTGTTGAAAGAAGCATTTTGGGAAGTGTCTATTCGACACTAGTGGTTGTTGTGGTTGTGGGAAAAATGATCACAAGGTGAGAGATTGTCCTAATATTGTGGCTAAAGGAAGGAATGCTAGGCAAGCTCCTTATAGTGGTCCTAGTGTTGATGGTCAAGCAAGAAATCGTTTCTATGCTCTCCAAGCTAACAAGGAAGCAAATCCGGATGAAGGTACCGGTAAGTAATAATTTCTAGTTTTATGTTGGAATCCTTTTTTGTTGGTTTAGATGGGTTTCTCCTAAGTGGGGGATGGTATGTTGAATAATGAGTTGAGGTGGTTTGGATATTCTTTTCTCCTTCTTCTATTCCTAATCGAGTTTGAGTCATAGAATTGTAGAAGCATGATGCATTGTTTTTGGAGTCTTGTGTGAAAAAAATGAGTTTCTATATTTCTCCTTATAATGATGCATGCTTTAAATTGAGCTCTTGATTTAAATGAGAAAATCAGTTTCATGATCGTTGTTCTCCTTATATGCATAAATTAGTGAGTTGCTAAAAGTTGTTAGAGTTGATTAGTTGAGCATGCTTAAGTGTATTCTTGATGTAGCATGATTGTGTTTTAATAAGATAATTGCATATTGTGTTCTTTGATGTTGTTATGACCATGAGGTGCTATGGAGAAGGAAGTTCCTCCAAATAAATGAGAAATTGAAAAAAAAAAAAAAAGGGTTTGAGGCATGTTGAGTTGTAGGTGTGATTCCTACTTCCATAAATTTGAATGAAGTTGTGTTGTAATGGCTTGTTATGTGGAGTTGATGTTTCCTCCTTGATGAGTGCTTTCATATTGATATTGTATGATTTAAAGTGTCATTCAAGGACGAATGTCCCCAAGTGGGGGATATTGTAACACCCCTCAAAATGAAGTAGGATAAAGTAGAGCCTCACATGGGTCCTATGCATTAATAACTTTTTAAAATAATGAAGAATAGCCTTTTTAGTAAGTTTTAAAGAGTTTGGAAGTCAAACATCAAGGGACGACCAAGACGTTCGAACACTAGTCTTTTACGTGTTGGTGTGTTTTATTATGTTGTTCATCTTTTTATGAGTTGTTTGGAGTCTAAAATCAGTGGAGGTGACCCTAGTGTCTTAATAAATGGTTTTAGGGTCAAAAGGTTCGGGTACGACTCCCCAGGACCACCCTAAGGGTCCCCGAGGAGGACCCCAACCCTCGGCCAAGCAGGCTGCCAAGGCAGCTTGAAGTTGTTCTTAGAGGGAGTGGCTCCACGTCACAGACCTGCTCCACCAATGGCCGAAAAGTGGAAACGCGTCGCAGAGACACCGCGGACTCTACTGTCTCGAATTTAATTTCTAGAAAATTTGTGGGAACACCTCTACGTCGCGAACTTGTTTCCCGACGAAATCTGCGAAAATAAAACTCAAGTTGGACTTGCTTAAAAAGGTCCAACTAAGTGAGGGGTAGTTTTAGTACTTTGGGTTATTATTATTTTAATTGTTTTTAAGTATTTTAAAGGCATTAAAACATTTAAGAGATGTTTTTGAATTCATTCTTTCTAAATCAAAACCCCAAAGTTCTTTCTCTCTCTAAAGTTCTCTCAAGTTCAAGGAAGAAGAAGGTGGAGAACTAGGGTTTCAATTGAGGGTTCCCTTACACCAAATTTCGTTGAGATTTCATCAATTGAGGTATGGTGGATCTTCATCTAGGACTCATCTTTATCCTAGAGTCAATTTCAAAGGATTTTACAATGTTTTCAAACGGTGACTAAAAGCTTGTTTGTGAATTCTGTCAAGGGTTCTTGCATGAAAATGATTTGAAACGTTTGGGTATGGATTAGTTGATGTTTGTTGTGGTTGTTGAAAGAAATACTCCATGAACCCTTGTCTTCTACAAAACCCTAAAATTTGCTATGAAGTGGGTCTATTTCTATAAATTCAAAGTTGATGGAATTATGTGTAAAGTGAATTGTATTGATATCTCTTGTGTTGTTTAATGTTTATTCATGATTAATTCTTGACAATAGGTGAATTAAGGGTGGTTAGCCTTATGGGTGATGTATTGGTGATTGCTTGGATTTTGGTGATTTTGGCTATGGCTTTGGGTTATGGTAAAAAAGCTTGAACTCTCTTTATTGAGTTGATTGTTGTTGGAAGATTGAATCCACCTTTGGTGGAAGTGTTATATCTTATTCTTGTGTGGTATTATTGTGAATTGTAGCCATGAAGGCATTGGTGAAGTTGTTGTATAATGTGGGAATATTTATTATTGTGAATTGAGGCCATGAAGGGCATTAATGAGTGTTATTACATTGTTGTATTATTATACACATATGAGGCTATATGTAAAGTCCTATATGAAGCTATATGTAAAGTTTGTATGAAGCTATAATGTGAAGATGTTCTAATGGTATTAATGTGATATTGTATAAAGTTGTATTATGCTAATGTGAAAGCATGTTTCTCTTGAAATGGTGATATGTGGTGATGATGGACTATGATGAGTCTCTATAAGATGATGTTGTAGCTCATATGTTATACTTGAGTATCTTGTCTTGTGTCATAAAAGCTTGATTATGTATATGAGTATATGAATGTATGGTTGAGTTATGACTTAGTAATGGAGCTCTTCCTATAAATGCTAAAAGAGGAAATCTAGGCCAAGACTTGAATTGGTAAGACTTAAGCGTAGTGCCTTTCCATGAGTCTAGCTTTCCTAAGTAAATGTATAACCTTGAAGGCTGGGCCTTAGGGTGATGTTCCCTTCTTGAGTGAAATGATAGACTTAGAGATGGATGGAGTCGGAACGGCATGAAAATCCTTATCTAAGAAAGTCAAATGAGCTATCCTTATGAACCTAGATTGGCTATGACTAAGAAGTGGGGCCTTTCTTGGGAAGAGGTACTATTAGTTGGTTGAACTAGAAAAGGAACCCTCTCTAGTACATATGTGATTGAATACTCTATGGAAACTAAGGCTAAGCACCGAGTGGATGTCGTTAGGATGGTGGCCTAGTTGAGCATGAGATTAGGCACAATGAACATCCTTGGACATCTCTTAAACCATGTGCCAACATGGTTTGCTTTTAGTTCTACCCTTTGCAAGTAGAACAACCTCCACGGAGTAGGATAGACTCCGGATTCCATACCTTCCTAGTATGGTCTATGTCGGTTAAGGCCTATTTCGATCATATGGGATGTGCACTCTAATATTGGATAGGTTCTATAACGTGTAGGTAGTAGTATGGGATGTTATCTACACATGGCAGGAGTAGGCTTAGAAGATAATAAAGTGAGTTCCCTAAGCCTTAGGGCTATTATGTGATTGTCCCCTATATGATTGTGTGACTCCTAAATGGTTCTATAAAGAATGTTGAATTAGTATGTTATAATGTAATGATAAAACCCTTGTCTATGGTTTCTCTTAGGAACACTTAGGTGTATATAAAGAGGTTGTATGGGAGGTCACTTCATTATTCACTTAAGTGTGGCTTAGGGTGACTTGAGATAGAGGCTTAAATGGTAATGAAGGACTTACTTTGCTATCCTTATTAAGTATTGTACGCTTGTGTTAATTGAGTTGTAAATGATGTGAATATGGTCTTATTTGTGAATGGTGACTTGAAATGTGGGTTTATGCTTGTGGGTGTAAAGGTTTGTTAAAGAAGGTCTTAAAAGCATACATTCCTTGTAAAAGTCTGTTGTGCATGTTTTCTTGTATTGTCATCATACTTAGTACTTATTGTACTAATTCCATATTTCTCTATTGTTACAAGTGTAGGTGGTGGAAAGTGAAGAGATCTTTTGAGGAAGCTTAGGATATTGACTCTTCTCAAGAATGTTGGTATGTCCTCATATATTCGAGGACATAGTTGTTACCTTTCTAATATTTCAATTTAGACATTGTATAAGACTTATCTTTTGTTGTAAAGGGCCGTACCCCTAAGATGTTCTATTCGTATCCAAGATGGTACATGAGACTTAGAAATTCTACTTCGTTACATTTGAAAGATTTTATGTGTATTCTGAATTGGTTTTAAAAAGTGTTTAAATTCCTTATGGCTTTTATTACCGAATGTGATGAATGAATTCTAAGAGACTTGAAATGGGTGTTATCGATTAACGATTGTTGATGGTAATTTGAAGCGGGTCTAAATTATTATGGTGGTTTAACTTCATTATTGCATATTTGGTGTGATAGATTTTAGAGCTCAAGAGAGAAGTATGGAACCAACGTAGTAATTTGGCATTCTTTAGTAGTGGGTCTTGACGGTTTCAGCTTGAGAAAGTGAAACCCAAGACCCAGCCTTTGTATCTAGCTCGAAAGAGTGGATTTGATGAGAACGTGGGCTGGTTAGCTTCTGGATAGTGTTGAGGTTCGAGAAAACTAACAGAAATAAAGCAATTGTTCGAGAGAAAGTTGATTTACTTATAGTCCATTCTACCCGCGACGAATTAGAATTATCGGTAATGATGTACACCCATTAAGTTGAATTTGATAGTTGGTGAGTCAATCCCCCAAGTGTGTCCTAATTAACTGATTGTTTCTTCTTAATACTTTGAATTGTGTTGGTAACGACATCCTAAAAATTTGATTATTAAACTCTTAAGTGTGTGTTGCTCAGCTGCAAATGTCATTGTCATACTTTCATATTTGAATTCAAAGAAAGCTACTCTCTGTGGGATCAACCCCAACTCAGTTGGTTGGGTTATATACTGAGTAACGATCGTTGACACTTAGAATTGGATGAAGTGTCTTTGGAATGTTAATCAAAATTTGGCCTCATTTAGGGCTTTATTTGGATAGATTCAGTGTCCTCAAATGCTTATTTTGTGCCAATAATTGATGTAAAATCCTTGATTTCCAGGTAATTGAATTGAGGAACAAAGTATGGACATTAATTTGCAAAAAGGAACGAAGCGACCTGAAAGAAGGAATAAAAGAGAGCCTGGTGATCGCCAAGTTCATTTGGCGAGTCGCCGATTAGCCATTTGACCGCCAAAAGTTCCACTGTGCCAAGCCTTGAAGGAGAAACTCAAGTTAGCGAGAGAAAGGAACAATCGGCGGATCGCAGAGTAGTTCCGAGATGCAGAGTTAGATTGCCCAAAGTTACCGACATGGAGGATGCTGAAGGCCAAGGTAAAAAGGCAATGGAATTGACGAAAGGACGAATCGCCGAACTGATTGGCCAGCCCGACTTACTACACCGAATGGCCCTTCGCAGCATATTTTTGGCTACTATAAATACATTTTCAAACATTAAGTATAGTATCAAGTTTTATTCTAAACAATTTTTAGAATTAATTTTCAATTTGAACTTCGAGTATTGAGACAAGTTTTTCTTAGCTTTGAAGAATTGAAGTTTTTCACTTTTGAGAAATTGGAAGTGGGTCTTTGAGATTCTTCAATTTGGACCTTTGTAAAGACAAAATTAATTAATCTTACCCAGTTAAAGGAAACACAATTTGGTAACGATTTTTATCTTTTTATGATGTCTAGCTAAAACCCTAATTCTTGGGGTGTGATTATGTGATTATGGGCTAATTTAGTTTATAGGCATTGCTAATTGTTGGTTCAAATGTTGTTTAGAATTGATTTCAATCATTAATTCTGGTTTAACTTAAAGAATTGTAGTTGCAAATGCAGTTCTACCTTCGTATTTTTGGTTTGCTTGAGAGAGAGGTTTTTAAACCAAGATTATTGATTGATGGTCTGTGGGTATTGGGTTGTCATGGGTTCATCTCGAGAGAGTGAATCCTAAATCATTTTCCGCACATTTAGCTCGAGAGAGTGAATGGACTAAGGCGTAGGTTGTTCTTATTTTGTATGCTTGTCGATGTTCCAGAGAAATTGACTTGATTCGGGGTAAATTATTCGAGAGAAATTTTACCTCCTCTATCGTCTAGCTTATTCACTAATATTCAGTTATTTCCTAATAGTTGCAATTACCCATTTGTCTACATTAGCCTATAATCGAATCACATCCCAAGAACCCGTCTCATTATTGTTAATATCATGTTATTTTCTATTGTTGTAGCTGAAAATTTCAAACCAAAACACCCTGTTATTTGACATTCGTTTCACCCCATAATTTGAATTATGTTTTTATTCGTAAATATCTATTTCTTTGGTTGATTTGAACATATTCATACTTTTCTATTGAATCTTAAACTCGTACCACTCCCTGTGGGATTCGACCCCAACTCATTTAGTTGGGTTATATCTTGACTAACGAGCGTTAACGCTTAGAATTGGATGAAGTGTCTTTGATAACGTTATTAAATCAAAATGGTGCCGCTGCCGGGGAGTGGTGTTGGTTAAGATTCTTTGGTTAAGTTGAATTTTGTTCTTGTTAGTCATAGTTGAATCTACTTACTTTTAGTCTCTGTTTGTGTGCTGTTGTTTTGAATAGAGGAAATGAGTGTGAACAGAAGCAATGGTAGCCAAGTGGGCCACCAAGATGACATCGGCAACCTCAACGATTTCAGTGAGCCTAATGTTAATAACCCTCATCTAATGGGTGGATAGGTGTTATTCACTTGCCTCCGACTGAAGGGAATGATGTGTTCCATATTACAAGTACTATGTTGCAGCTCTTGCAATTGAAAGGGTTGTTTAGTGGGCTGGCTCATGAGGACCCCCATAAGCATATTAGAAACTTTGTTGATGTTTGCGGGCCGTTCTCCTTCAAGAACATATCCCATGAGTCGGTTCAGTTAAGGTTGTTCCCATTTTCTTTAATGGTAGAAGCATGTAGGTGGTTGGCTGAATTGCCACAGGAGTCAATCACTTTGTGGGAAGATTTTTTCACCGCATTTCAAGTGCAATTTTCCCCTCCTTCAAAGATGATGACTCTTCGGGACAGCATGGAGGGTGAGCCAATTCATGAGACTTGGTTGCGATTCAAGAAGTTGGTGTTGCAATGCCCAACTCATGGTTTGCCCGACAACGTTTTGCTGCAATATTTTTACCGAAGCCTTGATTCTGTGAACAAGGGTGTAGCTGACCAACTTTCTATGGGAGGTTTGATACAACAACCTTACATTATAGCAGCCCAGCTTTTGGATGGTATGACCACAATTAATCGGGCTTGGTACACCCACGAAGATCAGGTCTCCCCTCTCACGTTTAAATTGACCAAGGAGCAGCTTGAGAAAGACCAAGAGAGGGATCAGAACATGGCAAAGATCATGACACAACTCGACATTTTGTCCAAAAATGTCATGGGAGCTGGTGTTCGAAGTGTCAATGTTGTGGGTATCGGGTGTATTAATCCTGATGATGCCCAGTTTGAAGTGTTGTACAATGAAAAGGTGAACTTCCTAGCCAACCAAGGAGATGGTTGTCGTTCAAACTACCCGAGGCAGGGTGGTAACTCAGGTTGGAACAGGGATGAAAGGTGGAAAGATCGTGATAGAGAGTGGAGGGATCGTAACCCTACTTGGAAGTAAAGGGATGGGGAGAAGGACAAGTACATTTCTCCCCACGAGCGTCAAAAGCCAAAGGATTCGGAGGGTTCCCGGTCTGAGGATATGTTGTCTCGTATTCTCAACAGGGTTGAGGGGTCTGAAAAAATTTTGAAAGAGATAAAGGAAGATGTGTCGACCCTTAGCTAGGCGGTTACCTCCCATTTCATGTCTATCAAACAGTTGGAGACCCAGATGGGTCATATCTCATCTCATTTAAACCCGAGACAACAAGAGGGGTTGCCTAGTGATACGATGTCCAACCCCAAGAATGAAGTTTGAGTAAGGACTTGCGTCATGCCACAACGTTAACTAAGGCATTTTTTTTTAGGCAGCCCAAGTTTTATTTTATTTCTTTTTTGTTTGTGAAATAATCATGTGTTGATTGTGCAAGTTAAAGTACGGAATGTGTTTGAAAAGTGGAGATTGGCGAGGAAAATGTCTAGTCGGCGAGCCCGAATTGGACCGCCGTTGGACTCAAGCAATTTTGAAATAAGAGTTTGCAAAACTCGGCGAGCCCAGGAGCAAATTGATGAATCGTCGACCAGGTCGGCGATCATGAATTTGTCTGCCGTTTGGTCCCCCACATTAACTAGAGGTCTTGTAAAACTCGACGAGGTAAATGCCCACTCTGCATGTCGCCGAGTGGGTCGGTGAACAAGACTAATGTCGCCGAATGGGCGAGAACTGGACGGTTTTAAATGTCAAAGGTTTAAACTTTCAAACTCTTTCACATTCCCTCACTTTTCAACATTCCAAACACACACCCGCACTATATTTTCCTATATTTTCATATTTTTACCGATTCCTAGTCGTCATTTGTGTGTTCGGAGTTGGATATCTTCGCCGCCTAGCTTTTCAACTTACTTAATCGGCATTAAGGGTTGGTTTTCCGAACCCCAAATTCGTTTTAGCGAATTTTACTCATTTGCAATTGATCTTATCTTAGTGATGTGTGTTGGGCCTCTCTGATTTCATTGTTTTTGTGCTCGTGTGCATGTGTGCTTATTTAATTCGAATATCTTGCCTAAATTGTCTATATTGTTGATTTCCTGAATTGTCATGCTAAAATTGATCAAAATCTTGTTGGGTTGTGTTGTGTTGTTGTTGGATCTAGTCAGTTGAAGTCTAAGTAACCCGTATTTGTGCCAAATGGCATACTTTGCCCAATGATGCAGCGGTTGACGTCATTCTTAAGAGCAAAAGTCATCAAATGACTAAATTTGGCCAAACTGGGAGAAGTCTAAGTATCCTGAGGGCGTGGGTGTAATGGGTCTAAGTCTAATTTAGGGAGTTCATCTTTTGATTTTGTTTTCGGGGGCTGCGGGGTTAAATTTGGAAGTCGGGGTTGAAAGTAAGCACGTTGGGCCGTTTTGCGAGCTGGGTTGAGCTCACCGAACCACTCGGTGGTTCACCGAATCCCTCTAGATCACCTTTAATTTCCTGCTAAAATTGAGTTTGGGTTCTGTAACTTTTGGCGAGAAGCCTGAGTTCGCCGAGTGCACTCGGCGACTCACCGATTGTCTTTCTTGATCGCCTTTTCTGCGCCACTAACCCCTAAAATGCACTGTAACTTTCAGCGGGCTAGTCCTTGCTCGTCGAACCGGTCGGCGATTTGCCGAAAGGGCCATCCCATCGCCGACATGCCATGTTTTCTGGGAAATTTTGAGCCAATCCTTTTGGTGAGCCCGATCTGGCTCGCCAAAGTGATTCGGTGACTCGCCGACCGGTTCGGCGAGTCTGTCTGCAACTAATTTTTCTGCAATTTTTCTTGAACAATAATCTAACTCTTTTTTATGCTTTTGCAAATATGGCTTGAACCAACCTCGACATGCCGCCACGTAAAAGAGCACGGGGCATAGTGATAAATGAAGAGGGAGCCAATCCTCCTAAAATGGGAAAGACGGCACCTCCCAAGGGAAGCAAGGGAAAAGGCCCATATCTGAGACCCCGGAGCACAACTCCGACAGGGAGAGAGAGTCCATTGACTCCCAAGCTAAACTCTTCGAGCTGGATGATGACCAGCCCCTGCAGTCTAGGCGAGCAGAGATTCGTGCTAGGTCTCGCCCAGCAGTCAATCCTTCTGCAGCTGGTACAGTGCCAGCTCCGGCACCACATGTGGCCCCAGTGCCCCCAGTAGTTCCTCCTCCCCGACTGCTTAATAGATTGAAAGTCGATGGTTTGCGGACAATTTTAGAGGAGAAGTTGCTATCCACAAAGGGCTTAGTGGGTAGATAATCCACAGTGAGGGACATCCTCCAGTATCATCGCTTTGAGCAGTTTACCAGGCCCCGAGCCCTCTATATTCCTACATAGGTCCGAGAGTTTTACTTGACATATGGTGACCTGGTCCCTAAGGGTAAGAAGAATACCAGTACTTTCAGACCAGTGGGGTCCATCATGGTACGGGGGATAGTAGTGCACTGTAGCCGTGATCACATCAACGCGGTATTTGATAAGGAGTCAAACTTTAACTACCCCAATCTGGCTACCACTACGACACCTTTGAATGAGCTCAAGGGCTGGATAGCTCCCCTCATCTCTGACACCACCTAGAGGTGGATTGAGGCTAGAGTTCCGATCGAGAAGAAGTACTTGAATGTCGCTGTGAGATATTGGTTCGAATTCATCAGCAGCTCCATTATACCATCCCATAATGAGTCCATCCTCCACCATCCTAAGGCGGCTTGCCTCGGGTCGATCATATCTAAGAAGAGCATTGACATTGGACTTATCATAGAGCAGGAACTGGCTATGAGGGCCAAGCAGAGACAGACGTCCCTTCCATTCCCGGTGCTGATTACAGAGTTGTGCCGGTGTGCTGGAGCTCCTCGTGATTAGACGAAAGATTTGGAGGTCACTCCTACATCCTCCACAGACATCCGATCTATAGAGGTCGAGTACACTCGAGAGGAGGCAGATAGGAAGAGAGCAGCCCCAGTAGATGCATCCCTAGTGGTGGACACTGATTTTACACCTACAGAGGCACCTTTGCCTACTCCAGGCCTTCAGGTACTTCCACTACCTTCCAGACTCCTGGTACTTCTACTGTAGCCCAGCCCACCAAGATCACTCAGACCATTCTCCTGAAGATGGGGCACTTAGCCCATTTTGTGGATGTGAGGGCTAGTCGATTGGAGGCTGCGGTACCATAGATGATCGAGATTGCTATCCTAGCTTCACTGACCACCCTACGAGCATCCAATCACACTCTTATTGCGATAGTTGAGGCTTGTGAGAGTAGACAGGGGGAGTCTTCTGAGGTTACGGCTTTGAAAGTCGAGGTTGCAGATCTGAGGAAGGACGTGGACTACTTGAAGTCCATTGACTTCACTTCATTATTGGAGGCAGCAGATGATGTGGATTCCCCAGCCAGTTCTGAGATTCCTCTTGTCACCATCGGAGATATGCCGATAGATGATGTGGTAGTTGATGAGTCGGAGGCAAAGACCGATGAGGAGTAGATAGAGATGAGGGAGGAGAGCATATATGGAGACCTGTCAGATCAGGAGGAAATGATAGAAATCGCTGACAGAGATGTCCATGGAAGGGCCTAGTGGATCGAGTGTTGTTGCTACTACACCAGGCATTGATTCCCGGACAGATGGAGAGACTATGTAGACAGAACTTTTCTTTACCTCCCTCTCTATCATTTTATTGATTTTTGGATGTTTCATTGCATTTGAGGACAAATTACTTTTTATTTGTGGTGGGGTGAGGTATTTCCATACCTACCTCTTGTGATTATTGTTTTTGTTTATATATTGGGTTTTGTGCTGTAAATTGTGTTTTGGCACTGTTTTGTCGATATTTGAGCTTGTGGCTCCTTGTTTTAATGGTAAACGATTTTTGGACCCTTCCAAAAAAATATTGCCACCTCTTGTTTATTTAATTATGATTGTTCTTGTGAAAATTTGAGTGTCGATTGTGATCAATATCGATGACTTGAATAGTGCTCTCAATCAAACAAAAATGAATGTGCGGCTACGATGAGGCAAAATGAAGTTACATAGATAATGTGTGAACTTTTTGCATCTCGTTATGACTAGCCGGTTATTGAATGAGTCTCTTCTGATGAACATTGCACACTAACGAAAGTGTGGAGTCTTGTTTGATATTGGTGCCATGCCTTGTGTGATGAGCTTACCGTGAACCATGTGTGATGACACCTAGAATTTGCCCCGTTGGTCCGATTGACTAAGTGATGCAAGCTCTTGAAATGATCTTAGGCAACAATTTTAAAGAGTGAAACAAATTGACATTATACCTCTTTTGTGGCCTACCTTGTGAGTGTATGAACTTTTCTTGAACACCCTTTGAGCCTTACAGTCACGCCCCAGATTCAAGGGGGCAACTAGATCCTAATGCCAAAACTCAGGCTCTAGCCGACCCTATTGAACCATTTGCTCTAGCGCATGGCAGCCACAAACAGTCAAGAAAACAAACAAATATATCTCGACTTAAAATAAAACCTTTGACGGCAAGGCCCCTGTAAACAGATCAATAAAAGAAATAGCTACTCCCAAGAGTTCATATAAAGAAATAGCCAACTAGCACAAAAGTGTTGATTGGTCCTTCGAGGCCACCATGATCTCTATACCGAAACTGAAAGCAGGTATATCAAGAAAATGCATCACACAACTAACAAGCTTCAGCAAATCAACAAACTAGGCCAACATGGCCATAACGTAGATATAAACCTCACACACTAGTCTGCAAGCCTCCAAGAGTAGTAAAGATTAGCGGGACAGGGCCCCAGCCTACCCATAAAGATATATACAACAAAAAGTAACAAACCTCCCAACTCTGGCAGCTCCGGAGGAAAGGGGCTAGCCAATCGAATAAAAGTCAATCCTACTGCTGAGGAGGTCTACTCGATCGTCTATCAGGACCCACATGCATGAATGCAGCGCCCCCAAGGCAATGGGGCATCAGTACAAAATAATGTACAGAGTATGAAAGGCAATAGACTATGATGAGGTATCCTAATATACTGGAATAATCTGATAAATAAATCAAGGATAAGATAAGTGCACTGACCTGCTCTTAAATCTAAACTTATCAAAAATAATAAAACAACAACCTAACCAATCCCCCATAAGCTCGGCATGTACAAACAGTACACAAGACCACCTACTCAGGCCCTATAAGCTCGGAAGGTGCCAATCAGCCTATATACCCCTATCGGTAGTCCCCTAGCCCCGTATGAAATCACATAGCCCTCTTAGGCATTAATATAGCCCCGTAGGCAGCACATAGCTCTCTTATGCATCAACATAGCTTATAGACAACTCATAGCCCTCTTAGGCAACAACATGGCCCTGTAGGAAGCACATGGCCTTCTTAGGTGTCAATATAGCCCTATAGGCAACTCATAGCCCTCTTATGCAACAAAATGGCCCCGTAGGCAACTCATAGCCCTTTTAGGCACCCATATAGCCCTACAGGCAGAACATAGCCCTTCTAGGCATAGATCACATTCTTGCAGCTAACCACAATAGCCCCAAGGGAAACAATAACAATCCAATAGCTAAAAGTGATCAATTTAGTTATAAGCAACCTATACAAATAGCCTCTAAGTCGTGTTCAACATAGGGACGCTACTAACTGAATAAGAATCCCGACAAGGGAGAATTATATCAACTCGAGCAGCCAACAATCAACAATCACGGCTACAAGTATATCAAGGATAACGACCCAAATACACTGCTTCTAAGCTTTAAGGAAACATGCCGTAAGTAGGGAATAGCCTTAACATACCTTTTTCGCTAAATTCACGTGGCCTAACGACTTTTACTCATAACTCCCTCGATACTACAATAAGGTATGACCATAATCAACACACAAAAATAAAAGATATTATGACAATATGATAAAAGATATGTATTTCCGTCGCAAATTGTTGTTTGCTGCTTATAAAAGCTAAAGTCGATGAAAGAAGGGTCTTACCTAGATCTTAGGTTCGTAATACGCCTCAAAACCTTCAAATATATTCAAACCCTTGCTGTCCCAACACTAAAGTGTGATATGCTACGCAATCGATAAAACAAATTATACCACGATGATGAGCCCAACGCGTAGAACAAATTTCGTCAAGGACTTAAGTCGAGAAAATCTATACTTCACTTGATCCAAGAAATGGGTTTCTCTAATTTCTCCGGTTCTTATCTTAAAAATAAAGAAAAAGGTCGAAGAAGAAGATATATGTAACATTCCACCAACCTAGGGCCCCACCTCACGTGCCTTCTTGTGCAGTCCTACTAAAATGCAAATATCTCTCTATTCTGAAGTCGTATGAACAAACGGTTTGATGCATTGGAAACTAGACTCGTAGACCTTCGATTTAATAGGTCGTGGGGATCATAACTTTTAATAGATTGGGAGAAAACGTCTGAGACATTTGACCCAAATTTCAGGCAAATCTTTAAAAATGAATTTACGGTAACTTTCGTCAACTTTTATTTTTCCACTTACCTAACTTCTAAACTTGAGATACAACACTTGAACACTTAAAATATCACATAACACATCATTATTAATTTATTACCCACCTTCCTCGTCTTTCCACGAAGATACGAGTCAATTTATGTGTTTCGAAAAGTTGGGGTGTTACATCCATCCCCCCTTAGAAACATTCGTCCTCGAATGAAAAATCTAAGTTACGCGGTTCAGTCCTTAGGAGTTGCCAAAATTTAGACAATGTATCCTTTGTAGATGTCACTATCCAAGAACCTAAAATGCAAAATTTCTAACCTAGGCGTCTCACATGATGAGATAAATAGCTAAGCACTATAGCTCCACCATAACAGTGCAAGCACATATACAACGACAACCACAATAATAATAAGCAATAGTGTATATATATATATATATATATAAATCAAATAGGTATCTTACCTTACTGCCCTAATATAAACTGATATGCCATCACCCTAGGGTATGAAACAAGTGAGGATATTTGGACCTCATGCCATCCTCAGCTTCCCAGGTCACCTCTTCTCTATTCTTGTTTCTCCATAATACTTTAACCGAAGCCACCTCTTTGGTCCTCAATTTATGGACCTGCCGATCTAAAATGGCAACTAGAGTTTCCTCATAGGACAACTCCTCTGTGATCTGAACATCCTCAACTAGAACAACCCAAGAAGGGTCACCTACGCACTTTCGTAGCATCGATACATGGAAAACTGGATGAACATATTTTAGCTCGAAGGCAATTCTAACTCATAAACCACTCGTCCTACCCATCAAAGGATCCGGTATGGCCCAATGAATCTTGGACTAAGCTTTCCCTTTTTGCCAAATCGCATAACACCCTTCATAGGCGAGACTTTTAAGAATACTCAATCATCGACACAAAACTCTAAGTCCCTTCGTCGCACATCTGAGTATGACTTCTGTCGACTTTGAGTTGTTAGCAACCTCTCCCGAATGAGCTTAACTTTCTCCACTGTCTGCTGGACTAAGTCGGGTCCAATCAACCCTGACTCACCTACCTCGAACCATCCAATAGGGGATCTATATTTTCTCCCATACAAAACCTTATAAGGTGCCATCCCGATGCTAGAATGATAAATATTATTGTATGCGAACTCAATAAGAGGCAAGTGGTCATCCCAACTTCCCTTAAAGTCTAGAGCGCATGCCCATAACATATCTTTGAGTGTCAAAATTTTGTGCTCAGCCTGGCCATCTGTCTGAGGGTGAAAGACAGTACTAAGATTAACCTGTGTCCCTAATCCTTTCTGGAAGGACTTCCAGAAATTGGCGGTAAATTGTGCTCCTCTATCAGAGATAATAGATACTGGGACACCGTGTAGCCTAACAATCTCTCTAATATAGAGCCCTGCATAGTCTTCGGCCGAAAAAGTAGCCCTGACTGGTAAGAAGTGGGCTGATTTTGTTAGTCTATCAATAATTACCCAAATAGAGTCAAACTTGCGATGCGATCGAGGTAACCCTTTAATAAAATCCATATTAATTTCTTCCCACTTCCACAAAGGAATGGCTATCTCCTGAACTAGCCCAGCGGGCTTTTGGTGCTCAACCTTCACTTGTTGGCAGTTATGACACTGCGCCACAAACTCAGCAACGTCCTTCTTCATCCTATGCCACCAATAAATCTCCTAATATCATGGTACATCTTTGTCGAACTAGGGTGAATAGAATAACGGGAATGATGTGCCCCTTCCATAATTTGATGTCGAAGCCCTGCAACATTCGGAACACACAATCGACCGTTATATCTGAGGACTCTATCTTCTGCTATATCAAATGCTAAAGACTGTTGATCCTGAGCCTTGGCTCTAAGCTGCTCTAAGCTAAGATCCTCTTGTTGCCGTCATTTTACTTCTACAACTAGATATGATACGACTGTGTCCTGAATTGTTACCCCACTATCTTCTGCCTCTAACAATTTGACTCCCAAGCTAGCTAACTTATGAAGCTCTCGCGCTAGCTCACGCTTCTCAACATCTAAATATGATAAACTACCCATAGATCTTCGACTGAGGGCATCAGCTACCACATTCGCCTTTCCTGGATGATATAAAATGTCCACGTGTAGTCTTTCAGTAACTCAAGCCATCGACGTTGTCGTAGATTTAACTCCTTCTGTCTAAATATATATTGAAGGCTCTTATGATCTGTGAAGATGTCAACATAAATGCCATAAAATAGTGCCTCCAAATCTTTAACGCGTGCATAACTGCAGCCAACTCTAAATCGTGGGTCGGATAGTTCTTCTCATGCTTCCTCAACTACCTTGAAGCATATGCGATAACCTTACCATGTTGCATTAGAACACATCCCAACCCAATACCAGAAGCATCGTAGTACACCGCATAGCCCTCTGAACCCTCTGGCAATGCTAGAATTGGTGTTGATGTAAACTTGTCCTTCAGCTCCTAAAAATATGCTCGCAAGCTTCAGTCCACTGAAACTTAACTGATTTTTGAGTCAACTTCGTTAATGATACTGAAAGTGAAGAAAACCCCTCTACAAACCTTCTATAGTACCCAGCTAACCCTAAGAAACTACGAACCTTAGTCGGGGTCATAGGTCTGGGCCAAGTTTTTACGGTCTCAATCTTTTGTGTATCAATCGCAATGCCTGCATCTGATACAATATGGCCTAAGAAAGCTACAGAGTCTAACCAGAACTTGCACTTAGAAAAATTTGCATAAAGTTCTCGGTCTCGAAGAACCTGAAGGACTGCTCGCAGATGATTTGCATGCTCATCTTTCGAACGTGAATACACCAAAATAACATCAATAAATACAATCACAAACAAGTCTAGATACGGCCTGAATATACTATTCATCAGGTCCATGAACACTGTTGGGGCATTAGTTAATCCAAAAGACATTACCAAGAACTCAAAGTGTCCATATCTAGTTCTAAAAGCTGTCTTTGGAACGTCTTTCTCCTGAACTCATATCTGGTGGTACCCTGATCTTAAATCAATCTTTGAGAAACACTTAGCACCTTGTAGTTGATCAAACAAGTCATCTATCCTCAGAATGGGATACTTATTCTTTATAGTTTCCTTATTCAACTGTCGGTAATTGATACACATTTTTAGTGAGCCATCTTTCTTCCTTACGAACAATACTGGTGCACCCCATAGTGAAGCACTAGGCCTAATAAAGCCTTTATCCAGCAAGTCTTTCAGCTGATCCTTCAACTCCTTTAGCTCAGTAGGAGCCATTCTATAAGGAGGGATAGATATGGGTTGTGCACTTGGTAGTATATTGATAGAAAAATCAATTTCTCGTTTTGGAGGGATACCAGGGAGTTCATCTAGAAATACATCTAGAAACTCATTAACTATCGGAATAGACTGAAGAGTCGGTGGTTCTGCATCTATATCATGAACGTGAACAAGATGATAAACACAACCCTTGGTAATCATCCTCCTTGCCTTGAAATAGGAAATAAACCTACCTTTCGGCGTTGTTGTATCGCCTTTCCATTCCCGAACTGCCTCTCCTAGAAAGTGGAATCTTACAATCTTTGTCTGGCACTCAACATTAGCATAACAAGACGCTAACCAGTCCATTCCCATAATGACATCAAAATTGACCATCTCTAACTCTACGAGATCTACAGAGGTCTGACGGTCGATAATTTCTACCGTGCAACCTCGATAGACTCTCCTGGCAATAATAGACTCACCAACTGGTGTAGATACAATAAAGGGTCGATCTAATGACTCTGCTACTATACATAACCTCCCCGCAATAAATGGAGGAACATAAGACAAAGTAGATCCAGGATCTATCAAAGCATAAATACAATGGGAGCAAACAATCAATGTATTTGTCACAACATCTGGTGATGACTCTGAGTCTTGTTGGCCGGTTAATGAAAATGTACGATTCTGTCCACTACCAGAACTAGATGCTACCTCTCTGCCTCCGCCTCTACCCCTACGTGCTGAAGTTTGGGGTCCACGCCCTGTAGACTGTGCTAATGAGAAGGAATCTACTGCTGACCTGGTCGACTAACCTATACCACCCTAACCTATGATAAGGTAGTTTCTCCACCCATGCCCCTCCTGTCCACAAGAATAATAACTTGTGGAACCCTATCTGCACCTCCCGAAATGCATCCTACCGCAAGTAACGCAACGCGGCGGGGATGTCCTAGCCTGGCCTAAACTCCTCTGCTGCTGCAAGCCTGATGCTCGTGAACCCTCACCTGAGCCTGACTGTTCCTGACGATCAAATCTACTACCCTGGAACTTCTGTGGTGGAGGTCTAGGTGGCCTAATAAAATATCAGGATCTGGGACCACCCTGAAAATCTCCCTGTGAACCAGCAGGCCTAGCCCTCTTCTGTCTCTATCTCTCGACCCTCTCACTCGTATACTGTAGATGTCGGCGATCCTCTATGCTCTGTATGAAGGCCTGAATCCTCGAGATATCCATATTATCATTTAGCTCAGCGGTAGAACAAGCCTCGATATAGTCTGAGTCAAGCCCTCCCACAAATCTACGCACCCTGTCATTTATCGTATCAACAAATGCTGGTGCATATCTAGCCAATGAATCAAATCTCAGCCCGTACTCTCGAATACTCATGCTACCCTGTCAGAGGTTCAGAAACTGGTCCACCCGGCCATCCCTAATCTCTCGAGGTAAATAGTAATCTATGAAAGCTTCTGTAAAGCTATCCCAAGTGGGTAGAGATGTATCTTTTCCCCTAGATCTCTCCCAACTTTCATACCACAATACTGCAACATCACGTAATCGAAACGCTGCTAACTCAACTAACTCAGTCGCTGAGGCATGCATGACTCTGAAGATCCTATAAAGTTGATCAACAAAGTGTTGACGGTCTTCTCTGCGATCTGTCCCTGTAAACTGTGGAGGATTCAAGGCAAGAAATTCACGAACTCTCAAACTTCCGGGCCCTTCAGAAGGTCCGGCAACATCTGGCGCAACTGGTTGGCACTATGCAGCTACTAATTGTGCTAACATATATAGTGCACTCTTGAAATCCTGATCAGATGGAATAGGAGGAACTAGAGGTGGTACTGCTGGTGGATCCGAAAGTCCTGTAGCCTTTGGAGGCTCCTGAAGTTGTGGAGAAGCTATAGGGGCAGAGAAGATGTATCCCCCTAGGTCTCACAATGGGCTACCTCCACCTGTGGTACCCTGCCGGTACCCTCGCTTGCAGTTGTATCTAGCCCCTGGCTAGTTGTGGTCTGTCTAGTATCAGTCATCTTTATCTACATACAAGTATCAATTATAAGCCAGAAACCTCAACCCTTAAGACACCGCTCTATAGCACGAGGTGAGAAAAAAAAGGATAGTCATTCTAACATGCCCGGTAGCTCCTTGCTTATCGAATATGGTGCACAACACATTTATAAACAAGACTCTACTAGACATGGCTTGCAGACTCCCTAGGATACGACGTTGCTCTGATACCAAGTTTGTCACGCCCCGGATTCAAGGGCGCAACTAGCTCCTAATGCCAAAACTCAGGCTCGAGCCGACCCTACTGAATCATTTGCTACTAGCGCATGGCAACCACAAACAATCAAGAAAACAAACAAGTATATATCGGCTTAAAATTAAGCCCTCGGCAGGCAAGGCCCCTGTAAACAGATCCATAAAAGAAACAACTACTCCCAAGAATTCATATAAAGAAATAGCCAACTAGCACAGAAGTCCTGATTGGGCCGTCGAGGCCACCATGATCTCTATATCGAAACTAAAGCAGGTATATTAAGATAATGCATCACACAACTAACAAACTTCAGCAAACCAACAAACTAGGCCAGCATGGCCATAACGTAGCTATAAACCCCACACACTAGTCTGCAAGCCTCTAAGAGTAGTAAAGATTAGCGGGACAGGGCCCCAGCCTATCCATAAATATATATACAACAAAAGGTAACAAACCTCCCAACTCTGCAAGCTCCAGAGAAAAGGGGCTAGCCAACCGGATAAAAGTCAATCCTGCTGCTGAAGAGGTCTACTCGGTCGTCTGTCAGGAACTGCATGCATGAATGCAGCGCCCCCAAGGCAATGGGGCGTCAGTACAAAATAATGTACAGAATATGAAAGGCAATAGACTATGATGAGGTATCCTGATATACTGGAATAATCTGATAAATAAATCAAGGATAAGTTAAATGTACTGACCTGCTCTTAAATCTAAACTTATCAAAAGTAATAAAACAATAACCTAACCAATCCCCCGTAAGCTCGACAGGTACAAACAGCACACAAGACCACCTATTCAGGCCCTCATAAGCCTGGAAGGTGCCAATCAGCCTATATACCCCTATCGGTAATCCCCTAGCCCTGGAGGAAGTCACATAGCCCTCTTAGGAATTAATATAGCCCCGTAGGCAGAACATAGCTCTCTTAGGCATCAACATAGCTTATAGACAACTCATAGCCCTTAGGCAACAACATGGCCTTCTTAGGCGTCAATATAGCCCTATAGGCAACTCATAACCCTCTTAGGCAACAACATGGCCCCGTAGGCAACTCATAGCCCTTTTAGGCACCCATATAGCCCTATAGGCAGAACATAGCCCTTCTAGACATAGATCACATTCCTGCAGCTAACCACAATAGCCCCAAGGGAAACAATAACAATCCAATAGCTAAAAGTGATCAATTTAGTTATAAGCAACCTATACAAATAGCCTCTAAGTCGTGTTCAACATAGGGACACTACTAACTGAATAAGAATCCCGACAAGGGAGAATTATATCAACTCGAGCAGCCAACAATCAACAATCACGGCTACAAGTATATCAAGGATAACGACCCAAATACACTGCTTCTAAGCTTTAAGGAAACATGTCGTAAGTAGGGAATAGCCTTAACATACCTTTTTCGCTAAATTCACGTGGCCTAACGACTTTTACTCATAACTCCCTCGATACTACAATAAGGTATGACCATAATCAACACACAAAAATAAAAGATATTATGACAATATGATAAAAGATATGTATTTCCGTCGCAAATTGTTGTTTGCTGCTTATAAAAGCTAAAGTCGATGAAAGAAGGGTCTTACCTAGATCTTAGGTTCGTAATACGCCTCAAAACCTTCAAATATATTCAAACCCTTGCTGTCCCAACACTAAAGTGTGATATGCTACGCAATCGATAAAACAAATTATACCACGATGATGAGCCCAACGCGTAGAACAAATTTCGTCAAGGACTTAAGTCGAGAAAATCTATACTTCACTTGATCCAAGAAATGGGTTTCTCTAATTTCTCCGGTTCTTATCTTAAAAATAAAGAAAAAGGTCGAAGAAGAAGATATATGTAACATTCCACCAACCTAGGGCCCCACCTCACGTGCCTTCTTGTGCAGTCCTACTAAAATGCAAATATCTCTCTATTCTGAAGTCGTATGAACAAACGGTTTGATGCATTGGAAACTAGACTCGTAGACCTTCGATTTAATAGGTCGTGGGGATCATAACTTTTAATAGATTGGGAGAAAACGTCTGAGACATTTGACCCAAATTTCAGGCAAATCTTTAAAAATGAATTTACGGTAACTTTCGCCAACTTTTATTTTTTCACTTACCTAACTTCAAAACTTGAGATACAACACTTGAACACTTAAAATATCACATAACACAGCTTTATTAATTTATTACCCACCCTCCTGGTCTTTCCACGAAGATACGAGTCAATTTATACGTTTCGAAAAGTCGGGGTGTTACACTTACCCTTTCCTTGGAAGAAACTTGATGAAATTGTGACATTTCTTTATCCATTCACCCATAATCTCATGATTTGTGGTTTGTTTGAATAGCCAACTTAGGCCAAAAGCCTAAGTTGGGGGTGTGTTGAAAAGAGAAGGTAAATCAAGAAATGCAACGAAGTCCCCTTTGATCCATGGTTGTGAAAAATATGGAACCAATCTATACAAAAAAAAAAAAAAAAAAAAAAAAAGAAGAATGAAAAAGAAAAAGAATGAAAAAGTTTTGAAATAAATTTGTGAAAGTGCAAGAGAAATGGGGTGTCCGGTACTCCATGAAAATTGAATAATGGGGTGAATTTTGAGCATGAATGAGAATGGTGAAGAAAAGGAAAGAAAGTGTTGTTCATACCACATTTCATGAGGATAGCTGCCACTGAGCCTAAATGACCATACATTTACACTAATCCCCGTTACAAGCCTTGAAAAGACCATTTTTATCTTGAGTAAGTTGAAACAAGTGTTGGTTAGAAAATAAGGGCAAACCAATGGATGAAGTCATGCATGTGTTCATCTTTGTAAGTGTGAGAGTTGTATTTGATTCCGGAACTATAAAGGATTGAACCATTGTGTGTGAATATGGAATAATTCTTTATGTGAGGGCATTTGAGTACCTTTGTTGAGCATGAACTTGCATTTTAAGCAAGTATTGTAAGCTTGAGAATCATTGATAACAATGAGTCACAACTTGATTCTTTGAGTGCACAATTGATCCTTGCATGAGTAAGTTGAGTCTTGTCATGTGCATTCATGATTGAGTCTTGTGTAGCACTGTTTGAGACATCCTTTTTGAACTGCTGAACTTGAGTTTTACTTGAGGACAAGCAAAAGTTTAAGTTGGGGGTGTTGATGAGTCCAAGATTTGGACTTATTTAGGGATTTATTTGGATAGATTTAGTGTCCTCACATGCTTATTTTGTGCCAATAACTGATGTAAAATCCTTGATTTTTAGGTATTTGGATTGAGGAACAAAGCATGGACACTAATTTTCAAAAAGGAACGAAGCGAGCTGAAAGAAGGAAGAAAGGAGTGTCTGGTGATCACCAAGTCCATTTGGCAGTCGCCAAGTATCCATTTGACCACCTAAACTTCCAGTGTGCCAAGCCCTGAAGGAGAAAATCAAGTTGGTGAGAGAAAGAAGTAGCCGCCGGATCGCCGAGTGGTTCCGCGGTGCAGATTTAGATCGCCCAAAGTTACCGACCTGAAGGATGCTGAAGGCCAAGGCAAAAAGGTGATGGAATTGACCAAAGGGCGGATCGCCGAACTGATCGGCGAGCCCGACTTACTGCGCTGAATGGCCCTTCGCAGCATATTTTTGGCGACTATATATACATTTTCAAACATTAAGTTTAGTATCAAGTTTTATTTTGAACAAATTTTTGAATTAATTTTCAGTTTGAACTCTGAGTATTGAGACAAGTTTTCCTTAGCTTTGAAGAATTGAAGTTTTTCACTTTTGAGAAATTGGAAGTGGGTCTTTGACATTCTTCAATTTGGACCTCTGTAAAGACGAAATTAATCTTACCCAGTTGATGGAAACACAATTTGGTACTAATTTTTATTTTTTATGATGTCTAGCTAAAACCCAAATTCTTGGGGTGTGATTATGTGATTATGGATTGATTTAGTTTATGGGTATTGCTAATTGTTAGCTTAAATACTGTTTAGAAATGATTTCAATCATTAATTATGGTTTAACTTAAAGAATTGTAGTTGCAAATGCAGTTCTACCTTCGTGTTTTTGGCTTTCGAGAGAGAGAGGTTTTAAAAACAAGATTATTGATTGATGATCTGTGGGTATTGGGTTGTCATGGATTCAGCTCGAGAGAATGAAAACTAAACTCTTTTCCGCACATTCAGCTCGAGAGAGTGAATGGACTAAGGCGTAGGTGGCTATTCTTATTTTGTATGCTTGTCGATGTTCGAGAGAAATTGACTTGATTCGATGTAAATTGTTCGAGAGAAAGTTTACCTCGTCTATAGTCTAACTTATTCACTAATATTCAGCTATTTCCTAACAGTTGCAATTACCCATTTGTCTACATTAGCCTATAATTGAATCACATCCTAAGAACCCGTCTCATTATTGTTATTATCATGTTATTTGATGTTGTTGTAGCTGAAAATTTCAAACCAAAACCCCATGTTATTTGACATTCGTGTCACCCCCTAATTTGAATTATGTTTTTATTCGTAAATGTCTATTCCTTTGGGTGATTTGAACATATTCGTACTTTTCTATTGAATCTTAAACACATACCACTCTGTGTGGGATTCGACCCCAACTCATTTTGTTGGGTTATATACTGACTAACGATCGTTGACGCTTAGAATTGGATGAAGTGTCTTTGATAACGTTATTAAATCAGAACGCACGAGTTAGAATGAGTCTCTATGACATAGCTCTATTGCACAATTAAGAGTATAAAAGAAGGGAAACTTTTCTTAAATGTCTATAGTCCCTCATTTATAGAAGTAGGGCCCTCACACCCATAAATAAGATCCTACTTGACACGGCTTCATAGACACCCTAGGACACTTGAACTTTGTGCTTTGATACCAAGTTTGTCACGATCCGAGCCTACACCTTGGACGTGGCCGGCACTCGAGAACCATTGTTAGTCCCCAAGCGAACCCTCATCCTGGTTGTCTACAAGCGGAAGACTAACTCAAGCATACAAACCTTAAAAATTGAATAAAAATAATATATTCAACTCGCCAGAAATAGGCATCTCAAGTCTTTAAAACATTTAACAAAATAAATGAAACAGACTTTACAAACTCTACTATGTATCTATGAAGCTTCTAAATGACAAAGATGAAAGTCGGGACAAGACCCACGACATCCTGATAAAACTGAAAAATAAATGAAATCCTCCAAAAGCAAAGAAGCTCACCATAGCTAACTCAAACTCTATATGGTATTAACAAAGCTCATGTTGATGACCCCGAATACTTGTATCTGCATCATGAAACGATGCAGGCCAAATGGCTCAGTATGTGGAATGTACGAGCATGTAAGGGGAATTCTAAAGCATAAACATACGCTTGAACTTGATAAAAAGGAAACATACTTACCTCTTCTCAACTCACTCAACTCAACTCAGCAGAAGAATATGATACTCAACTCAAAGATATGATACTTAAATCAAAGGTACTCAACTCAAGAGACTCAACTCATGATACTCAAGGATAAAGCAACAGTAAAAGATGCAATATATATGGAAAGATTTTAAAATAGTAGATAGAAACTCAATGTATTGAAGAATATAATAATAACTTAGTTTGTATATATAAATATACCATATAACTCTGTGGGAGTTTCTCTAACCAACAACCATCACTATGAACTATGTGATAATACAGTGTCTCACCCACGCTACCAGAACCGTCCTATACTTTGCTGGGGTATAGAATATCTCAACTAAGTGGATCCACTAGTCTATGCTAAAAAGCATTAAGGAATCATCTAAAAAGTATAACCCTTTCTACCCACATTGGCAACATAGTTTATGGAGACTTGAGTTATCTGAACTCGTCCCCATATCGGTGCTCAATACTACTCCTAAAAATATACTTAGCTCATATGTTTAAAAACATAACATTTTCTGTGGTTTGAAATTATTACTAAAAAATCTTTCTCTTAAAAGAGATGGTACTCAAGCTGCTCAAAACTCTTTTGAAAATCTCAGCTTCCTCTCATCTTAAATGTGAAAACATTTAATCTTAGGAATACTTAGTTCCCATATATAATTTTTTTTTAAATGAACTCAACTCTACTCTTTCTCAAAAATATTTCAAAATCATATTATAATGTGATCATTGATGACTCGAGAAGTCATACTGCATAAACATTGATGGTATATCTAGATACCATACTGCTCATACATTGATGGCATACTCGATTGTCATACTAATCATATTTTAGAAAACTCTTTTCTCAAAACTCACCTTTAATTTCTCAAAACTCAATTTAAGAACTCAAGTGTTGGTTTTAAAAAGCTTTTTAAAATTTATAACTCAAATCATAGGGTTCATGTGGAATTATGAACATGAACGACTCAACTTAGGGATCTTATAGAAATAAAGAACTTCAGTACTCAGAACTCAAGACTCAATGATACTACTCATCTCTAGAATGCTCGACTCATAGGGTTCATGCGGATTTATGGGCATGAACAACTCAACTCAAGGGCTTCATGGGTAACATGTAGTAGTCCCATCAGTAGGAATATAATCTCAAAAGGATTAGAAACTCAATTCTCAAAGACTTAGAACTCGAAGATACTACTCCTCTCAAAGATATTCAAATTATGAAGTTCATGCGGAATTTATGGGCATGAACGACTCGACTCGACTCGAGGGTCTACATAATAATATAGAACTCATGTATACGACTCTTCTCATTCTCATACTTACTTCCTCAAAACTCAGTTTAAAACTCAATAATTAGGAATATAATTTTTAAAAGAACCATGAACTCAAGAACTCAAATCAACTTATCTCAAGAATACTCAAATCTAGGAAAAGAATCCTGAATTTCTCTTTTACTGATTTGAAAGTAGATGGAGGGCGTGAGGACGAACTAGTCCAACACTATGATAGCCTTACATACCTGGAAAACCAAGGTTCTTGAAGAATCTTGAAAAGATCTTGAAGAAGAACTTGATTAGAAGCCTTGAAACCCTAGCTTGAGGTAAACGATCAAGAAAACCTTTCTTGAGATTCTTGAATTAGTTTCTTGAAATCTCTATGGCCAAGAATTATGATTTTCATTAGTGATTCATAATTGTATGGAGGAATTTGAGTTGAAAAAATTGGAATTCTTGGAAAAAGACTTACCTTGAAGAAGAATCTTGTAAAAGATTGAAAGAATCTTGAATGGAGTCTTCTACTTTGATTTTTCCTTAGGGTTTTGCCCTAGGGTTTGAGAGAGAAGAGAATAATGGATTAAAAGATGAAAATCTTATTGTTTTGAGCCTTTTATTTGTCAAGAAATGTGTTTAGGGTTTTCTTGGAGGTAAAAAAAACAAAAACAACCCTTTTAATGTTTTCCCGTGGGCTAAATTTGTAACAGCACTGTATAGGTTACTAAAATAGTCATAACTTTTTACTCAGAAATTGGATTAACGCAAAATTGGTGGCGTTGGAAAGTAGATTCAAATACCTTTAATTTAATAGGCTATGACTCATGTAACTATTTATATTCTAAGATATATGGTTGTTTGAACTTGACCCCAGTAGAATCTTACATCAAAACTTAATCGATAAGGAAACTTCAAGAACACTTATCAAGAACTCATCAAGAAATTAAATTTCTCAATATTTATGGATAGATTAGCAAAATAAACGCATTATTGGCGTGTGGGTGAACAAACTCAACACTATGGAAGCTTACATACCACAAAGAACTAGGTTCTTGGCGAAATCTTGAATTTTTGAACGAACGCTTGAAACTTTGAACTTTTTCTCCTCTTGAATCTTCTCTCTAAAATCCTAAACGCTTTTGGGGATGAATGAAACTAATTCTAATCGGTTTAGACTCCTAAAACCTTACTAAAACGCTTAAATCCAATTGGGTAAGGAAAACACCAAAATACCCCTCATATTTTCGGATAACTTTCCTTAATTGGACAGCCCGTCTTCAAACGGGCATATCTCCCTCATACAAGCTCGAAATTTAGCAAACTCAGTGGCGTTGAAAAGATAATTCGAAGACCTTTCATTGGATATCTTATGGGTCACATAACTCATTATTTAATGAAGATTATGGTCATTTTAAGTTAAAACTTAGAAGAACCTAGGAATGACTTGAATGAATTCTCTTTAATTCTTGTTGGAACTCAAGGTGCTATATCTAGTGATCTTAATACTTAAGAAATTTTGAATTCCTTGGTAAAATACTACTCACCAGAAAGGATGGTTTGGAGTTTAGTTCAAAAAATTTCTGGGTGTTACAATAAGGTCCCTAATCGAATTTCAAGTTCGGGTCCTAAATCAGGGAGTCAATTCCCTAAATGGTCACCCAAGTTTAGGTAATTGCCTTGAAATATCATTTATGTTTCATTTAGGACCAAAATATCACTCAACTATTTTGCTATTTTCCTCCAGATATACTTGTCACTTCAAAAGCCTCACTCTCTCCTAGTTGGCATGACATGTCATTAAAGTTTTTTTTTAATAATAGACTAATTTTATTCATTAAACCCATTTAACTAAAATAATGATCATATTATAAATTTTTTTATATTAGTTTATTAAGAATAAATCTTCATACTTAAGAATCTTTTATTATAATTAAACTTTTGTTTTTTTATGTTATGAAGAAAAGGTTTTTAAAATGTACTATAATATAATCAATTTTGAATACTTATAAACATATACATTCAAAAAAAATATTGATATTCAAATCACTCATGAATGCTAACTTACATCAAGTAATCATAAATTTTATAATGAATCAATAATATTAAATATCAATTAACTATTACAATAAAATTAATTGTGTATTTTGAAATTCATGCTTACAATATTTTTTTCTTGAAAAAAATAAAAAGTGAATAATATTATTACTATTTTTATCTAATAATAAATAAATACTAAATATTTCAAAAGTCGCAATCTATTCTAGTTGATATATATGTCATGTTATTACATTATTTTAAAAAATAATAGACCTATATAATTCATCAAACTTATGTCTCTACAAAACAATATATAAATTACATGAGCATTTATGAAGATTACAAAAAAAAATAAAAAAACTAATTCCTTTATATTTTTTACCAAACAAAATTCAATGAAAAAAAACTTTGTGTGCAATTATTACTTGGTAATTTTCAAAATTCCTAAGTAAATTATTTGAAAATTTTAAGCAATTTTTTTTTATAAAAGTATTAAGAAAAAGAAAATTATTATTTAAATTTTTTTTTATTATTTTTATTCTTTAATTGCTATATTATATCATACTCTAACTTATCATACAATTAAACATCAATATATATATCATCCCAAATTCATGAAATACAAGTAATAATTAATTGAATTGTCTATTTTAATTTAGTAATATACATATTATATGAGATTAATATATTGATAAATAAAGATCAAAATTTTATTTTCTAATATAAATATTATTCATTTTCTATTTTCTTTTCAAAAAAAGATATTGTAAGTATGGATTTCAAAGTGCCCAATTAATTATTTTTTTAATAGTTAATTGACCGTTAATATTATTGATCCATTATATAATATATGATTAATTGATGTGAGTTGACATTCATGAGTGATTTATATATCGATATGTTTTGAATATATGTGTTTATAAGTATTCAAAATTAATGACATTATAGTAAATTTTAAAAAAACTATTCTTCATAGCATAAAAAAATAAAAATTAATTATGATAAAAGATTCTTAAGCATGAAAATTTCTTCTTATAAACTAATATATACTTTTTAGAAAATAATAAGATCATTATTTTAGTTAAATGAGTTTGATGAATTAAATAAGTCTATTCTTAAAAAAAAACTTCAATGACATGGCATTCCAACTTGGAGAGAGTGAAACTTTTGAAGTGGTAAGTATATTTGGAGGAAAATAATGATAGTTGAGTTATATTTTGGTCCTAAATGAAACATAAATGATATTTCAAGGAAATTCCCTAAACTTGGGTGACCATTTAGGGAATTGACTCTAAATCGGGTTTTGGTTCAAAAGTAGGGTATTAATTCAGGTGTCGAGACTTTTTTGGGTGTCGGGTTCCGAGTTAGCATCGGATCTTGAGCTAGCTTTGGGTCTTGAGTTGGCATCGAGTATCGGGTTCGGTGTCGTAATCGGGACCCGAATCAGTCATTGGATCAGGTGTCAGTGTTTGGATTAGGGTTGGGTCTACATCAAATGTCAGGTCTCGATCGAGAATTGGGGTTAGATCCCAAATCAGGTGTCAGGGTCGGATTCTAAATCAATCTTTGGTCTTGTGTCCAAGTTCGGATGTCGCGGATGAGTCCTAGTTTAAATGTCGGGTACCGAATCGGGAGTTGAGGTTAGGTTTTGGGTAATTGGGTATCTATGGAGGGTCCTAAATCGATCGACGGGGTTATGTCCTAGTTCAAATGTTGGATCAGGTCCCGAATCAGTTATCAGGGTTTGTTTTTGAGTCAGAAACTATTTTTCTAAAAAGTATTTTAAATTCTTTACCTAAAAATAAAAGATGTTTTCTAGAAAATGTTTCTCATTCACCATCCAAACAATGGAAAATATTTTTGAGTCACTAATCAAACATGAGAAAATAAATTAGAAACCAAACTTGTTTTTGAGACAGACGGGTGAAATGGGATTGGAAGAAGTTCAATCATTTAGAGGGTCTTTGTTTACACATTGTTCTTCATCGTGATTGCTCTTCATTCTTCTAAGTTTAAATGAGAAGGAGTGTCCGGGTGCTATTGCTTGTACTGGTTTATCATTAACCTTGATGAAATTATAGGACCATGCCCCAAGTAATGTTCCACAAACGGGACCAATGATATACACCCATATTGCTCTGTAATCATTGCTAGCCATTGCTGGTCCAATGGTTCTAGCTGGGTTCATTGATCCTCCTGACACTGGCCTACAACAAATTCAATATAAACATTTATGTAACCGAAACTGATTTCTCATACTCCATTTATCCAATTTTATGAAGGCTTTTCAATCGAGCACAAAAACAAATTTTAAAAAATGTTTTGAAATTTGTAGTTTAATTTCATAAATGTTTGTGTTGTTTATAAATTATTTCATAAGAGATTAAATATATTTTTCAAAATTTTAGTTCCGAAAAAAATAATCAAAGTTAATCTATTTTTAAAAGTAAAAGTGTCATTCTTTCTTAAATAACAAAAATTGGGATAAAGAAAACAATATTTAAAAAATTCTTTTATGTTTCTTTAAGGCTCTTGATTAATGAAAAAAAACATTGTATTAAAAGGTTAAGTTCTACCATTAATCTTACACGATCATGTCCGTTTATAAAGTAATTATAAGTAATTAATTTCTTAAGTAAATATTAATGGCTCAATATAAGCTTTGTAAAATGATTGATAATCAAATATTACAACTTAAATCATACTAAATATATAAAAATAAAAATTGATTCAAATAACTTTGAATTTTTATAAAAAGATTTATTTATTTTCAAATTATGCATTTATTTGTTTGGTGCTCGTTTTTTTATATTCAAGATTTGAGACCAATACCGACTTACCCCGCCAAGATAGAAGTAATACATACGGCCGAACCAACTGCAATTCCCGCCAGCTCACCAATCTATTAAACACAGGTTCAACAAAAAGAAAATTATTTTTGTCAAGAAAATGTATTTTAAAAAAATAAAATTAGAAAAAGGATATTTTAAACCTATTAAGTAATAATAGGGCTATTTCTTAGAATAAACTATTATCGAAGTATATTTTTTGTTCAATTTTGTATAATCACATTTTTTTTTATCATTTTCTCTATTTTAAAGATTCATAAAAAGTTAGTAAAAACAAAAGTATTTTCATAAGCTATTAATAGTGTCTAAAATTTCTTAATTTTTGAGAATAATTTTTTTTAAATTTTGACTATAAATTTAATTACAAAATTTAATATTTTTTAAAATAAAATTAACATATTTAAAAACTAGATAAAACATGTTATAAATAACAATATTTAAACATTCAAAAAAATGATTTGAGTGTGGAAGTGCATGTCAGCCGAGTAAAAGGTTATATAATCATAAAAAGTTAATTACTTAAAAATTAGTCCAAAAAAAGTGAATTAGTTATAACTTATAAGAAAGAGAAAATAGTTACAGCTTTGGTATCAGTGGCAACTGCAGAGGTGATGAACATCATAGAGAATGTGACGACAATTTCCATGATTAAAGCTTGAATGTCTGAGCCTGAGGGAGTTGTAGTTCCCACATGTTTAATTACTGGATGAAGTAATACACGCAACGTGAATGCAGCAGATATTGCTCCTGTAACTTGTGCTGCTGCATACACTGGCACCTTTACAAACAACATTCCAAATTATCTACCTGTTACCTCTTTCTTTGTGTTGTAATTCTAGAAAACCATTATATTGAGAATTGAAATGCAAATTTAATGGTAGTGATTCACTTTTCAGCACTGCTTATCAATCTATGTTTAGTTTTGACATATTTCATCAAAGTATATGTGTATATACACCACAACAGAATGGTGTGGCTGAAAAAAAGTACATGACTATCTTATACATGGTCAGGGCTCTCAAACCATCAGCTTGAGGGGCAGAGTGAAAGATTAACAAGCTACCATGGTTAGATAAGTCAATAAAATCAGTTAGAGTTAGTTAGGAATAAAACATAATACACTGTATGGTCTAAAAATACAGTATCTATTTGTTCATGTATAATTAGTTGGTTATCAATGCATTATCAATGTAACTGTTTCTACTCTTTAGAGTTCTCTGCATTTCTCTCCTTTTCTTTTACTTAATTTAGATGATTCACAAACTCCGTTAATGGAGTTATCATATATCCCTTTCAATTATTAATTAGTAGTGTTTTCCGTCTCAAATAATGTAACACAATTGCAATTATGAGAACAAATTAATTTATTTTTAAAAATATTTTAATTGTTGTTATTAATTATTATAACTTATAGTAATTTCTATATAATTTTTAAAAAACTTAACTAAAGATTATATATCTGAATTTACAATAAAAATTTTATTGTACCACATAAATTAGGATAAAGAAAATATTACTTTGGATGAAAAATTATGTTGTTTGGTTTCAAAAAGCAATGGAAAAGAAACGAAATTCGAATTTTTGATGTGACGGGGAAAAGAAAATTGAAAAGCCCACACCTTTTTATGGAAGGGAGAAAGAGATTACGTCATGAACAAAACCTATATGGGAATAATTGTCACTACCTCCGTCCACTTTTAATTGTTATAACTTCCTCTTTTAAAGTTAAACTATAAAAACTTTGACTAACATTTTAGAAATATTTTTTCATCATATTGATATGCGAAAAATTACAATTTATAGTACTTTTCGTGTAGTTTTTGAGTATCTAAATTTTTGTTTAAAATATCAAATTAATATAATTTAATTTAACTTTGAAAATTAGTCAAATTGACTTTCGAAAAGCGCAATATGACAAATAAAAGTGGACAGAGAGTATATGTAGTAAAAATTGACACTCAGGCATAAGTCAGAAACAACCCTTAAAATTATCCAGAAAATTCATTTAGAAATTTGAAGTAGAATTTATTCCTCTTTGAAATTTGTATATGTTAAGACACTTTGATATCAAAAGTATAAAAAATGGGTCGCTCTATTTTTTTGGGGCAAATAAGTTATTGTAAAGTTTTGATTTTAAAAGCTAAGGAGGAAGAACAATAGTATATTAGATTTGGAGGCAAACGAGGTGGTGAATTGCCGGAGAAACAAGGGTGGTGGCAGTGGCGATGACATTTGATGTGCGGTAGTTAAAGTGGTGGTAAGAAAATATTATAGAGAACAAAGATAAAAAGAGTTTTTGGCCAAATAATGTAACGACCCATTATATTATTTTAAGTACTAGAACTATTTTGACTTTTTTCGTAAATTTTAAATGGTAATTTTGAACTATTTGTATAACTATGTTTATTTAGTTGGCGGGTATTTATAAAATAATTAGTTTTTATTAGTTGATGATAATGGACAAAATCGATAATTTATTTAATACCACATGACCCATGTGTAGAAAGAAATTAGTGAAATTTAATACTTATTAGTTCACAATTTTTGCCCTAAATAATTAAAAACAAATTGAGAAAAGGACTTACATGTAGACGACGAGAACAGTCGCACGTCTTGATCAGGTAAAACTATTTTTAAGTTTAATTTTCGTATACGGGAAATTATTTAATTCTCATGTAAATTGGTTGGGAAAGGGTGATTTAAATTGGCTGATTACTTATGATTGAAAGGAGATTGGAGTTGGGAAAATTGCTCATAGCGTGGATTTATACAATTGGATTGGTAATGAATTTTTGGATAAGTATAAGCTTTCACAAAATAAAATAAAATAAACAATTCTCATATTTCCCTTTACAAAAGGTATACGTGTTTCATCATTTAACTAAAAAGTGATTTTTTTGGTTAAGTTGGGTAACTTGCCATCTATATTTAATTATTTTCACTTGCTTTAAGGAAACCAGCAAACTTGTGTGTTGGGTTGAAATTTCATTGTAAGATATTATATAATAAATCAAGTTTTGATATATTAAGATAGATAATTAAATATTATGATATTGTATTATATGAGTTCCATTAAAGCTATTATGATTTGAGAAATTAAAACTTAATCCTAGGCTTACAATTTGAGAAATACGAGAGTGGACATATTAGTTGACATCAAAATTTAGAAAAGTGATTATAGTGATATGGGTGTCTATAGACTTATTTACTTATGAATTATGCATACTTGATAGATTGGAAACATTTTGAGGCATTGAGGAAAGGAAAAGCATTGGGGAGCTATAGCTTGCTTGACTTTGGTTCTTCGGTGGAGGTAGGTTATAGTTTATTCTATGTGATAGATAGACTCTTAATAGTGATTGATAGTCATTGAGTCATATTGTGAATTTTTTTTATGTACTTGCTTGTTGTTGTTTGGATAATTCAGGTGTTGTTGTGATTGGTTTGTAACCCCAAGACCATGAAATCTATAATCTTGAACTTGCTCTATTAAGGTGATGCATTGAATAAATAAGGCTTAATGAAATATTGTTAAGAAAGTTGAAAGAGAAGATACAGAATGATGAATTAACAATAATATTGGATCGGGTGCCACGAGCTGACACGATATATTTGGACTGGGTGCCATGAGCCGCCACAATGTATTTGGATCGGGTGTCACGTTCCCACACGATATGGATCGGATCTTACGTTCCGGCATGGTAACATTAAAGGAAAATATATTAAAGTAACTTAATGTACTCAATCTCAAAGAACCTAATTCCCAAAAGAGAGTGGTGTGCAGGCATGAGTCGTCATGTGTGTTCTCGATATTGTGGATTGATTCGTACTTGTTTCAGTGTTGTTGCCACTTATTCACCTTGGTTGTTGCTTGTCACCTTCTAAGTGCTATAGTTGACTTCATGTTATTACTTTATGCATATTGATTTCTATTTTGAGTCGGTCGATGATACCTATTCAGTACATGTGGCCCTGTACTGACCCCCTACTTATATTTTCTTCGTTTTTCTTTTGTGGAGTGCAGCGAGTGTACTAGCGACTTCGACTCGCCCTCAGCTCTAGCCAGTCTCCAGCACATCACGTTCCAGGGTGTGCTATTCATTTTAGATTGTGTTCGATTCTCTCGGTTATGGCATATGTCCTTAGTTTTCGGACATAAACTATTTTGTTTATTTATTTTGGTGTCTTTGATACTCTTAGTCAGTGTTTTAGAAGACGGGGGCGTGAGGTGAGGCATTTTACTTAGTATAGGGCGAGACGTAAGCCTCGAGACGTGGGGCGTAAGCCCTATGGATCTTTAAATTTTTAATTTATAGTATAGTATAATAATATAATAACTCAAAATTATAAAAATAGATTAATAGTTTGAAATAATTACAAATATGATTAAATAAACTAATAGAAAAAAAAAAGTACTAACATGATTATACAAATATAAATAATCTAATATCTTAACTTTCTAATAATAAAATAATCATTATTTCTCAAAAATATTTTTTTATCATACTATACGATTTACCCCCCCCCCTCCCCCTCCCCCTCCCCCTCCCCCTCCCCCTCCCTAAAAGAAAATAATTAATAGCCTTACTAGTATTATAATAAAAACATCACTCCATCATGAATATAAATAAAATTACTTTCAAATAGCTAAATAAAATATAATAATTTTGAGACATATGATAAAATCATGAAGACCAATGATAAGTGAAAAAGTAAAATTCCGCGACGTATTATTTTAAGTACTAGAACTATTTTGACTCTTTTCTTAAATTTTAAATGGTAATTTTGAACTATTTGTATAACTACGTTTATTTAGTTGGCGGATATTTATGAAATAATTAGTTTATATTAGTTGATGGTAATGAGCAAAGTTCATAATTTATTTAATACCACATGACCCATGTGTAGAAAGAAATTAGTGAAATTTAATATTTATTAGTTCACAATTTTTGCCCTAAATAATTAAAAACAAATTGAGAAAAGGACTTGCATGTAGACGACGAGAGCAGCCGCACGTCTTGATCAGGTAAAACTATTTTTAAGTTTAATTTTCGTATACTAGGTTCTAAGAGATAAGACAACCTATTTGTACTATATATTGATGTATACTGAAAATTATTTAATTCTCATGTAAATTGGTTGGGAAAGGATGATTTCAATTGGCTGATTACTTATGATTGAAAGGAGATTGGAGTTGGGAAAATTGCTCATAGCGTGGATTTATACAATTGGATTGGTAATGAATTTTTGGATAAATATAAGCTTTCATAAACAATTCTCATATTTCCCTATACAAAAGGTATACGTGTTTCATCATTTAACTAAAAGGTGAATTTTTTTTGTTAAGTTGGGTAACTTGCCATCTATATTTAATTGTTTTCACTTGCTTTAAGGAAACCAGCAAACTTGTGTGTTGGATTGAAATTTCATTGTAAGATATTTTATATAATTAAATCAAGTTTTGATATATTAAGATAGATAATTAAATATTAGGATATTGTATTATATGAGTTACATTAAAGTTATAGTGATTTGAGAAATTAAGACTTAACCCTAGGCTTACAATTTGAGAAATACGAGAGTGGACATATTAGTTGACATCAAAATTTAGAAAAGTGATTATAGTGATATGGGTGTCTATAGACTTGTTTACTTATGAATTATGCATATTTGATAGATTGGAAACATTCTGAGGCATTGAGGAAAGGAAAAACATTGGGGAGCTATAGCTTGCTTGACTTTGGTTCTTCGGTGGATGTAGGTTATGGTTTATTCTATGTGATAGATAGACTCTTAATAGTGATTGATAGTCATTGAGTCATGTTGTGAATTTTTTTTTATGTACTTGCTATTGTTGTTTGGATAATTCAGGTGTTGTTGTGATTGGTCTGTAATCCCAAGACCATGAAATCTATAATCTTGAACTTGTTCTATTAAAGTGATGCATTGAATAAATAAGGCTTAATGAAATATTGTTAAGGAAATTGAAATAGATGATACATAATGATGAATTAATGATATTATTGGATCGTGTGCCACGAACCGACACAATATATTTGGATTGGGTGCCACGAGCCGGCATGATATGTTGGGTGCCACGAGCCGGCACAATATATTTGGATCGAGTGTCACGTTTCGACACGATATGGATCGGGTCTTACGTTCCGGCATGGTAACATTAAAGGAAAATATATTAAAGTAACTTAATATACTCAATCTCAAAGAACCTGATTCCCAAAAGAGAGTGGTGAGGAGGCATGAGTCCTCATGTGTGTTCTCGATATTGTGGACTGATTCGTACTTGTTTCAGTGTTGTTGTCACTTATTCATGTTGGTTGTTGCTTGTCACCTGCTAAGTGCTATAGTTGACTTCATGTTATTACTTTATACATATTGATTTCTATTTTGAGTCGGCCGATGATACCTACTCAGTACATGTGCCCCTGTCTGACCCCATACTTGTATTTTCTTCGTTTTCCTTTTGTAGAGTGCAGCGAGTGTACTAGTGACTTCGACTCGCCCTCAGCTCTAGTCAGTCTCCAACACATCAGGTTCCAGGGTGAGCTATTCATTTTAGATTGTGTTCGATTCTCTCGGTTATGGCATTATGTCCTTAGTTTTCGGACATAAACTATTTTATTTGTTTATTTTGGTGTCTTTGATACTCTTAGACTTAGTATTTGGAGAGTAGATGTCCTAAATGTGATGATTTTCAGGTTTTGGGAAACGATATATAATAAGATTTGAGCTTCCATTTTATGCTTGTATTTCGTAAGTTGGGGTTGAATTTGTTGGTTCGCCCACCTAGGAGGCTAAGTGTGGGTGCCATTCATGACTAGTTTTGAATCGTGACAAATAATACTTTGAATCTATTTTATACATTTTGTTATGTCATTACAAAATGCCTAATATCTATAAGTTTTCTACAATTTAAGTGCCTAGCTAATAGAAACACAATTTAGTTCAAATAAATAAATAAATTTTATGAAATTTTTTAAGTGGATGCTTATGACTTAAAGCGTTACATTAATCTAGTTGTATGTGCCATGATTTGTTTTGTTATTCTTCCTAATATAAGGTAGGTTCAATTTTAAAAATATCTAATCAGGGATACTCGTTTATAAGGCCATTAAGATAATATTTGGGGTCTTAAATTTGGAGCCCCACTTTTTCTTAAAGCTATATTTTATATTTCATACTAGATAATGTTGCCCGTGCTATGCACAGGCCCAATAATATAAATGGCATATTTTGGGGCTAATAACCGAGTTTTTGAAGCAATTGTTTGCGTGGATAAAGGAATAAGTTTTTTTATCACAAACCTGTGCTTTCTTTGACGGTATTTAAGACATAATAAAACTACCCGCATACAACATTTTGTAAATATTTTATGTTGTCAATTATCATGATTTATAGTATTTTTACGATAGATTCACTTCAAGAATCAGTGGAATTTTTTGTATTTTTTTCAAAACATATTTTATGTTGTCAATTATCATGATTTATAGTATTTTTACGCAATTTTTAAATATATAAAAAAATAAGACAAATAAATTAAAATGCACCCAATATATGTTATTTTTGTTGTCTGAATTTATGTGACATAAATAAAATTTGGAGAGTCATCCAAATTTTCATATTTTAAAAAAATATGTTTTAAGTTATTAATTATTGTGATTTATAATATTTTTATGTAACTTTGAAATAACGTACATTACTGGTCACTTTGTCCTAATTTATGTGATATGGATAAAATTACAAAATTAACCCTTTTAAAATGTCTTTTAGATATTTTAAGTTGTTTATTATTATTATTTATAATACTTTTTTGGTAATTTTAAAATGATATGTGTTATTTTTTCTGTCCCAATATATGTGAGCCTGATAGAATTCTGAGAGTCAACCTATTTTATTATATAGCTTTTAAATATTTTAAATTGGTAATGATTTTAATTTTTAATGCTTTTTAAGTCATTTGTAAATGATATATTGGGACTTTTCCATTTCCTTGATTGGGACTTTTCCATTTGTGACATATATATATATATATATATATATATATATATATATATATTCTACTATATTATAAAAGCTTTTAAAAGTCCCACAAGGCCCAATAATATAAATGGTATGTTTTGGGGCTAATAACCGAGTTTTTGAAGCGATTGTTTGCGTGGATAAAGGAATAAGTTTTTTTATGACAAACCTGTACTTTCTTTGACGCTATTTAAGGCATAATAAGACTACCCGCATACAACATTTTGTAAATATTTAATGTTGTCAATTATCATGATTTATAGTATTTTTATGCAATTTTTAAATATATAAAAAAAACAAGACAAATAAATTAAAATAGACCCAATATATGTTATTTTTGTTGTCTCAATTTATGTGACACAAATGAAATTTGGAGAGTCATCCAAATTTTCATATTATTTTTAAAAATGTTTTAAGTTATTAATTATTGTGATTTATAATATTTTTATGTAACTTTGAAATAACGTACATTACTGGTCACTTTGTCCTAATTTATGTGATATGGATAAAATTATAAAATTAACCCTTTTAAAATGTCTTTCAGATATTTTAAGTTGTTAATTATTATTATTTATAATACTTTTTTGGTAATTTTAAAATGATATGTGTTATTTTTTCTGTCCCAATATATGTGAGCCTGGTAGAATTCTGAGAATCAACCTATTTTATTATATAGCTTTTAAATATTTTAAATTGGTAGTTATTGTAATTTTTAATGCTTTTTAAGTCATTTGTAAATGATATATTGGGACTTTTCCATTTCCTTGATTGGGACTTTTCCATTTGTGACATATATATATATATATTCTACTATATTATAAAAGCTTTTAAAAGTTCACAAGTATAATATATAATATTGAAGATTGGGAAAAGTCCCAATCTTAAATATTATATATTATACTTGGGCCTAAACTCCCTTTTATAATATAGTAGAATGTTAAATTTTTTAAAAGAAATATTTAGTGGAAAATATAATAACTTTTTTTTTTATCTTATTTAATATAGGAATGATCGAAACAATTGAAAATAGAATAATATTTAGCTAATTGTAGTTTATCATTTCTTATGTTGCTACCTATTATGTTGTCTCGTTTATATCCTGACGAATAACATGACATTATTATCCTTATATATACTTCATTCATTTTCCTCATTATTTTTATTCTCTTATTATTAAATATTCTGAAGCCTCTCAATGGTCAAACTTCCTACATTATGATGTTTATATAAAATTTACTTTCTGGTTTATCTTTTACAAATTTCAAGCACAACAACAAGTCTAACATCTTTTCAAAATCATAGTATCAACTTATCAAATTCAACACAACACTTTCAATATCATTATATTAACTTTTCAAATTCTTTTATTATTATAATTATATTTATTATATTTTTTGTAACAACCTGTTAGGTCATTTTGAGTACTAGAACTATTTTGACTCTTCCCATAAATTTTAAATGATTATTTTGGACTATTAGTTAATTATAGTTATATAATTAATGGGGTAATTTTAAATAATTGATTTAATTAGTGATTAATGGGCTAAGTTGATAATTTATTATGGGGGAAACTTACAAAAATATACTATATTAAAAAAATATTTACCATTTATAGTAATAACATTTTTTTTTCACTTGATCACTTTTAATTCAGTTTTAATACATATTACAAAGAACACTTTATTATTCACATATAATACAAGTTTTATTGATGGACAATACATTTATCACACATTTTAATACACTTATAATACAATGTGTCAATTTCTTACCAAACAAGCATAATATATTTAAAAAAACAGTTATAATACATATATATTTAACATAGTATTGCTATAAATTGGAATAAATAAAAAGTATCGCTAAAATCAGTAATTATTTATTAAAAGGTACTCATCCAAGTAATTTTTTCTTTATGTAATAACTTATATCACTTGGCATATGTTTATTAAAATAAAGTAATATAATTTAGCAATTTTAATACACAATTATTTTATTTAGAAAAGAAAAGAGGGGAAGAGGAGTAGAACAGAAAGCGGCGTGGAACGAAAACCAAATTGAAACGATTGTGCATCAGGTAGATATTTCACGAATTCATTTACTTTAGTATGTTGGAATTGTTAAATAGGTAGTATACATTATTTTATATAGTGTTGAAGGTGGAAGCTTAAAGGGTCATAGAAAAGTGCTAAGGTTGTGGTGTTAGGCGTGGAAGTTAGTAATTGGGTGATGATGATGGGTTAAAGAAAAATGAGAATTAAACATTAAATTAAGGTGCAATTGGGTAGGCTGTTGGTTATGGTGCAATGTTAAAAGTTAACATGGTTCGCCAATGGTTCGTAACCAGTTGGCTTTTATTTTTTTTATTAGTATTCTTTTTTAATTATCATGTTATAAAGTAAATTATGGTATATTGAGATAGGTAATTAAATGTTAGGTATATGAATTCCATTAAAGTTATGTTAATTGGAGGTATTGGGACTTAACCTTAGGCTTGAACATTAGGAAATTGATTATAGATTTGGGAGAGTTATTGGGTTTAGGCTAGACATATAGTAATATGAGTGTCTATAAACTCGTTTACTTATAAATTTTGCATACTTGATACATTGGAAATCATCTGAGGCATTGAAGAAAGGAAACACTATGTGAATTAGCTTACTTGACATCGACTCTTCGGTGGAGGTAGAATATGGTTTATTCTATGTGATAGATAGACTCTTAATAGTGATTTATAGTCATCAAGTGATATTGTGAATTTTTCTTTCAAATTGGCCTGAAAAATGTACCTATTTACACCACATAATTATACTTGACATCGACTCTTCGGTAGAGGTAGGTTATGGTTTATTTCATACATAAAAAGATTTCTTTGATATAATTTCTAAATATTTCTTATACTTTTTCATAGTTTTTATCTTTAAACATATTATTTTAAGTTTGAAACTTAGAATTTTGGATGGTCCAATAAATATTATAGTTCATAAATGTTAGTAACTCTAATGGAGCTCAAATAAAAATCAAATCAATACTAATATTTAAAAAAAAAATCAACTGACCACTAAGAATGACAATAATGTCGAATATTTGTTCTTTAGTTTACATTGTTTTAATCGGTTAAAATACATAATCTAATTTTAACTTTTCTTTATTATTTAGTCATGTAATTAATACTTGTCAGACTTATTTTAGCATGATTATTTAGTACTTTTGAATTACGTTCATTTTCATTATGACTTATTAATTTGTAATATTTATTTTGTGTGACCTAATTATTACTTTTTGTTGAATATTTTAGTGTCATCACTCATCTCATATTTGTGTTATTTTCTTAAGAAACACCTTAGATAGTTATATTTCAGTATTTCAGAGGAACTAAAGAAATATTTGGAACACAAGTTAGTTATATATTTGTATAAAAAATATCCAAGATTGAAAAATCCAAATTTTATTAATTTGATTTGATTTATAGATTTAAAAATCAATCACAAATAATTTAGTTTGATATTTAGAATATGATGGACCAACAACCAGCAATTGAATGAATTAGTTTTCACCACTAGTATATATATATATATATATATATACTTAATACGACGAAACAAAAATTGAATGAATTAGTTTTTGCAACTAGTAGTATGTATATATATAGTGAATATGACGGAGCAACAACCCGCAATTGAATGAATTTATGACATTAATTATGGGAGATATAATGAAAAATTATTATTATTATTCTTTATTCTTATAGAAAGAATTATGACTTTCATAATTGTCATGTGCCTATCAAAATCAGCAGGTGCATGTGTATCAGCTCATCTGCTGGACAAACTATAGCCCAGTATTGCTAATTTCATGCCGCACATCTTTTATTCCTCTATTATATTGAGAGATAATACATACTTAACTACTACACAATTTGTACGTTGTTTTCAGAAACACAATTAAATTTTAATCTTGAATTTGTCTTTTAAGTTAAGAGAAGTAAGGAAAAGACTTATAAAATTCAACAAGCCATTTTAGCCATATTAATGATTTCTGTCCCTTTTATTTTTTCCTATATGCCTTTTCATCTAGTGTTATTTTATTTAGCATAAAATTGAAAACTTTTCAGCCTCTATGCTTGAACAATATCAATGTCATGATATTTGTGGTTATATAACTATGACTAGAAAGTTCATAGTAAAATTATTTTAAATATAAAAATATACTAGTAGAAGTACTATGTTTAAGAAAAGAGAAAAGTGTTGTCATGCAGGTTGAAGTAATGTCCAAATTGTGATGCACTTGAATAAATGTGTCTAGATAAAAAAAATTAGGTATTTTATGCGCACATTTCTCAAAATTTCTCTAATAGTGTTATTTGCTTTCCTCCGAGCACCAATTTGATGTGTTTTGTTTGGTCTAAAGACAATCCTAAAATTGATGTGTTTTATTCAAGTCTTCTTAAAATATTACTAGTAATAATATTTTTAGTGCCCGTTTGGATGGATTTTTAAGTTGGTCAAACTGACTTAAAAGTCAGTGTTTGATTTGTAAGAGAGTTTGACAATTATAAGAACAACTTAAAATAAGTCAAAAGTTAAAAGTAGGGTGATCCCTACTTTTTTTTAACTAAAAAGTCATTCTACTTTGGCCAAGTAGATTACTTTTTTACCCTTAATTCTTTTAAACAATTCCCAAATTCTTTCATGTGATCTATTCAAATTATATATTTTTGAAATTTAAAAAAGTTGCACATTTAAAATTAACTTAAATATTAAGTTATTGAAATTGAATTAAAATATAAATTAATTTTGATTTAATTTTTCTTAGAAATAAGAACCTTAGATTAATCAACTTTTTATTATGTTAACAATTTTAAGGGTATTTCAGACATTTTGATAAAAAAGTGTTTAACAACACTTATTTGCCAAACACATCAACAATGTTTTTTCAACTACAACACTTTTATCCAAACACATAGCTACTTATTTTTAAAATAACTTTCAGCACTTTAAAAAATTACTTTTTAAATGTTATTTTTTTAAGCCAATTCAAACGGGCTCGTAATTACATTTTGAAATTTGGTTATTCGACAATTTTTACCCTTGCACGTTAATGTGACAATGAGAGTGAATACGCCCTCTTTTAGGTATGTAGGAATGAAAAAAAAACCAAACTAAAAATCAGCTCCTAACAATTTATTCAAAAAAATGTACATTTTTTCAGGCCAATTTGAAAGAGAAAATTATTCGATTCTAACACTATCATTTTAGCCAAAAATAAAATTACTTTTTGTTAAAAATAATGAAGTACCACCTTTGTATTTCATCTTTAGATATCATGAATATTTGTTTTGGATGTGTATTTCTAAAAATAAATTGACAATGTAATTTTAATCTCATCTTATTTTTCGTCACATAAAATTAATCAAAATAATGGAATTGCCATGATGTAAATTTTTTATTTCTTATTTTGAAGCAATCACAATTTAATTGAACTATTTTTTTTCTTTTCGGGCCTAATCTATTTCAAAAATATTGGTTAGAGTTCTTTTATTTTTAGTGAAATAAAATAAAAAGTTTTGGTAGAATAATTAAGTTTAAACTATATAATCTTTATTATATCTTATTTAGATTTATTGACTATAGTTTGACATCATACTTTTTCAGTTCAGACAAAATCTTTGGAAAATAGAAAAGACTTCTTGAGTCTGCACAAGAGCATCCACGATATATAGTTTTTCTTAGTCATCTTATTTATCACCAATATAATTTGCAATTGTATGCTTCCACATGATACTCCGACTACTTTCAAACCCAACAAGGTGAAGGATATAAGAGTTAGATTTAATGGGTTTTTATACTTTGGTGGGTCGGATTTTAATGATTAGTTTGAGTAGAATATTAAATAGAGTATTTTTTTTAATTATGGCGATGTATGCGCCACATAGATGATAAAAGTGCGGTAATGAAATTTAACAGCCCAAAAGCAAATATATGCCTAAAGTTGAATGGTAAGCGTAAATATATCTTTCTTCTTTAGAATATAAGGGGTAAATAAGAGCCTTTTTAAAAAAATATACAAAAATCTCAGGTGGATATATATAAACATATTTTTATGATGAGATGGTAGTGGGGAGGTAGAGGGGTAAAGGGTATGAAATAGGCAAGTTAAAGGAACAGTGTATTACTAATAAGAAGGCGTAGCGTGCATGCGTACCTGTGTCCATGGGAAATGTCTAACGGCGGCAAAAGCAAAGGTAACAGCAGGGTTCATATGGGCACCAGATATATGTCCAACAGCATATATCATGACAGTTACAATGAGTCCACCAGCTACGGACGCCCCAAGCTTTGACACTTTGTGTTCATCGCTCCCACTAAGAGCTGATGCACCACATGTCACAAACACTAATAGGTACGTAGCTATTATTTCTGCTATCACCTACAAATTTATTCATCATTCATTTCTTCAATTAACATAACATTTTGACGGAATACTATTTTAATCTAAAAACAAAAAAATAATAAGTCTAATACCTTTTTGAGAAAACCAGATCGGTAATACTTTTGTAGAAATATCAATAGGTAGGCTGATTTCTGATCTTCCTTCAATACCGATTCATTTTGTTTTATGCCTTTGCTACACTTCCCTCCTTCACTCTCCATTGAGACAAATATATAATTGAAAATGTTTCTAAAGTAGGAAAGTAGACGGAATATTTTGTGAATTGAAAGAGTTAGGGAATTAACTTCTACTTTCAGCTTTAGCTCTAAGAAATACCCACACTTATATATATATAAGAAGAAAAGAAAAGAATATGCATCTCAATGCTTTTGGGTGGCCAAGTGTCAATCTTTAATTCGGACCCAGACACAACCATGTGTGTGTTTATATGTGTTTGTGTTTTCTCTTTTTCCTTTTTTATTATTTATGTTGGTTGGTTTCATATTTAATTGTAGGTATACATATACTTTCTCCCTATACTCAAAGGAGCATACTATTTTATATACTCATCACAAAAGGCCAATCATTGTTACATCTTATCTCTATACACTACATAAAAATGATATTTAGCGACAATTAATTAACGGAAATAACTCAATTATCGTTAAATATGTATTTTTAGCAGCAATTAACACTCTTTGTATGTCCCTAAAGCCTTTAGAACATTGAATCTAATGACACTTAACTAATACCAGTAAATACTTTAGCACTCTTTATTAATGTGTCTATTTATTACTGCTAAAAATTGTTTTTGTTGTAGTGATACCTATAGGCGGTCCCATGAGTTTTATGAGTCCTCAATTATAATCAGTTTTGCTTATTGACTTTTATATATATATATATATATATATATATATATATATATATATATATATATATATATATATATATATATATATATATTCACTAATATAATTATAGAATATGAGCCAAGTTGAGGTATAAGGTTAACCTATAACTTTAACTCTTTAAGGTTGACATTATCCTGTTAATGCCTATGCCACATGGCTGTAGCAATTACTGGTGGCTTAATTTTTGGTTGGTACATTTCTATATATTCATCATAATAATATTGTATAACTTAGGATTAAATTTCCCTCCTATTTTATGTCTTGAAATAAGAATGCTGGTGAACTATCAAGAAAAAAGATAATTTCCGATGAATGACCCATCAGAGTTTGGCTCGTCGTAAGAAATTTCCAACCGAAAATTCAAGGGAAAAAACATTACCCTTATAACAACCCATCTGGTTTTGTTGAGTATTACACTCGTTTTTTTCCTAATCTAGACTTCCCATAGGTTTATCTAAGTGTTTTAGGACTAGAGGGGATATGGGGCACGGGTCCCAAGGGACTAATTAAGGCGCAGTTTAGAACAGAAAATCACAAAAAAGAAAGTTGAACACTTAAGGGAGTGTTTGGTATGAAGGAAAATGTTTTTCATGAAAAATATAACAAGTGCATTTCTGTAATATTCCGTAACTTAAAATACATTTGCGACTCGTAAACACCAATGCATAGATGTGAAATCGGGGGAGGTATATCATTGAAAATGGTTAGGCATACCATGTAACCCTTATATTTTGTCATTTGAAGGGTTAAACAAAAGTTTTAGGTCAAAGAGATCATTAAAGAAAATATTAAAGTTTAAAGGTTCATTGTGGAGGAATACTACAAATGATTTCATTTCTCATCTGACTTTGAACGAGCATATCTCCTAATATATAACGAATTAGAGGGCCTACAACCTATCCAATTGAAGGTATTTGAGTTTAGTTTCCAGCAAAATAAATCGCTCGTTAAAACAAAATTGGAGTAAAATGTTATGTTCATTCTACGACAGACGCACGCACTGCCCAATCACTGCGGGACATGTGACACTTTAGAGAAAGTCGGCCAAACTTGTTGTTTTTTTATTAGAAGTTAGGGATATACTTTCTCATATACTCAAGAACGTGTAAGGACTGGTTTCAAGTTATTTCTTCAAGTTTTTCTCATCTTCAATCCACCAAAGCTTAAGGTAAGTTGGTTTCTTCAAGAATCAAGTGTCTTCCTCTCCATAGACCTATAGATATACTTAGCTAAATATTTTCTTGAAGGAAAAAGTATTGTTCTTGGAGAATAAAGAAGGGCAGGGGCTGATTTTCTTTGATATATAAGTATGAATCCTCTTCTATCTTCATAAATAGTATTCCAAGGATGCTTTAAGTATAATTTGCGGCTAGGACTCACGGGACGGTGATAAGAAGCCGTGAGTCCATGTTTTACCCATTGTATTTGATGTTTTGGTGAGGAGGGAGTTTGTAGAAGGTTGTGTGGGCTGTTGTTTTGACCAAATGAGGGGTCAATGGTATTGTATTAGGGAAGTAATCTGGTTACATTAAAACGGAAGGCGAGGTATAGAGAACACGACTATCATAGTTCTTGAAACTTTGTCGCTCACCAAGTGTTTGATGAAATTCCTAAGTCACTAAGAATATGTTGTAGCTGATTATATGAGCTCATATTATTTAAATTTATGGCATTAGTTCTCTACCAACTTAAACTATGAGCTTATAAAGGAATTTGACATCGTTAACAAGGAACCAGTGGGATGGTGATCGGAGGCCATGAGTTTTACTTTTATGTTAAGTGTGGATGATTAAGGGGGCTGGTTCTTTATGGTTAAAGAATGAGGAGTAATACAGAACATGTAAATAATTCATAAGCCTACTTGGAAAGTAGAGAAAGAGAAGGGTGTGGTGATACACCACTCATCTATGGTAATTGTTGAGATTGTCGCTCGTGAACCATTATTGTGTTTTTGGCATTGTTGTGACTCTTGATTAGTTTCTTATACTATCCTTTTATCATTTTATGTTATAGATAAAGTTGTTAGCAAAGGAGTTTGACGACGTAAGATAGTAAGTCTCGAATTAAGGTACGTAAAGCTAAAACCTCTTTTGCCCTTAAGGCACGACCTAAACTCTCATGTTCTTTCGATAAATGTCACTATAGATTCTGTGATACTTGAAAGAAAGTTATCCTATTTTATAAACCCTCTCATGTTGAGTCCTAAACCTATAGAGTTATAATACTCTTCAAGGAAGCAATATGTTTCACACAACTACATTTGTCTATAGTTGGAACTCTTAGAAGTTAGTGGTGTACATGTTGCATAAATTTAAAGAAAGCAACCATCCACAGACTGTTCGTAAGTGCATAGGTCACAAGATATATGATTCTAAAGCTAAAGAATGTAATAACGAATTGTATCACGAGCTACGTGATTAATGAATTAATTATTATAAACAATTGCAAGCAGTTGAGACTATAGACTACTCTACAGCGTATGGTGGGTATATTTAGGGCTACTACGTGCGACGCTACTCTGTGCACATAATTCAGATATATTCAGCTGGAATTTCCCATCGTGGATTCACCTGACTGATACAGGCCTGCGGGCAAACCATACAGGAGCCCTGGGGGGAGTACCCTGATAGACCTCGTTACGAGACTGTGAGATTTCACGCGTGGTCGTGACAGTGGGCTACAGATGCCATACATGGTTCACTAATCGCCGTCAGTAGGCCATCATGTGATTCCCTGACAGTTAGCTTTACAAAGAGAAAAGAAGCAATATAATGAAGTAAAGCTATCACTTAGGCAAATTATAGGGATTATATATATATAAATGACTAAGCCATGAAACGTTCGATGAGAACCCTTGAGGTTGGTCACCATTCCAGTTACGGATTATGTCTCCTGTATACGCATGCTCAGATTTGCCTATCATGATATTTGATGTCTACTTGTTATTCAGTTTGCTTTACATACCAGTACATGTTTTGTATGTACTGACGTCCCTATTGTTTTGACGTTTCATTTTTATCACTACAGGCTCAGGTACTCAGGACAATAAGCATTTTCATTAGACTAGAGACTTCCAGTTTAGCAGTTGGTAAGCTCCACCTCTACCTGGAGCTATTAGATATTTAGAGCCTATATTTTTCTACGTATATACATATATCAGAATGGGCATGTCGGCGCCCTGTCTCGACTAGTTTTCAGAATCTCAGAGGCATACTCTTTAGAGGCTTCGTAGACTTAGTCTTGTTTCCGTTGTAAAGTAGTCCAACGATGTGTCTTCATATAGGTTCCGCTGCTTATGAATCTTCAGCTTTGGCATGAGATTAGTAAGATATTTGGCAGGTGCTTGTGTATATCCTTGATGTCTGCCCCTTTCTAGTTAGGGGTGTGACAATTTCTTACTTATTTTCTCATGTTTGGTTGGAGAGTAGAAAATATTTTCTAGAAAATATGTTTTAATGTTTGGTTGGTGAATGAAAAATATTTTTCAAAAAATATCTCCTTTTTTTTGTTGGCTTGGGACTAAAAAACACTCTTTATAGGGATGGAGGTAGCATTTGAAATATTTTCTAAAAATAATTTTTTCTTAATTTTTTTTACGGGAATGGCCTGGGTCGGTGGGGGTAAGGGTAGGGGTGAAGTAAAATATGATTTTTTAAAAATTTAAAATATTTCCCAATTTTTTTTTGACGGGAATGGCCAGATAGGGGGGGGGGGGGTTTAAAAATGAAAAAAATTTAAATTTGAAATATTTTTCAAAAATAGTTTTTTTAAAAAAAATTGATGGGTGTGGCTTGGGTGGGGGTGGCGCGGGGGGGGGGGGTAGGGGGTATGGTGCCTTAAAAAATGATTTTTAAAATTTTTTTGAAATACTTTTTAAAAATAATGTCTTTTAAAATTTTTTTGGTAGGGATGGCGGGGGAGTGGCATAAACAAATTTAAAAAATTAAATTTGAAATGTTTCCAAAAGCAATTTTTTTTGGGAGGTAGGGGGGGGGGTAGGGGGTTGGGTGAGGTAAAAAAGCTTAAAATTTGAAACATTTTAAAAAATAATTCTTATTTTTTTGTTTGAGGGGGGGGGGGGGGCTGGTTTGGGGGTAGGAATACAAATATATTTGAATTTTTTTTTGTGAGTAGGGAGGGTCAGGTATGGGGTATGGGTAGGGTAAGAAAAAAAATTAAAGGATGAAAATGAGTTGATTTGGAAAATTTTTTCCTTAATTTTGGAAGGGAAGTCATTTTCCTTAATTTTGAGGAAAGTGAGTTGATTTGAAAAATATTTTAAACCAACCAAACATGGAAAAATTGGAAAATATTTTGATTTGAAAAATATTTTAAACCAACCAAACATGGAAAAATTGGAAAATATTTTCCAGAAAATGTTTTCCTCCAATGTCAACATTTGGGGTTAGTGAGTTCAAAATCAAGGTGTGACAGATCCTATAGGGCAATATATATGGTGTTTTCAGACTTAGTTGGATAGCTTGGAAGGGTCCGAAGGGGCTTTGAAGTCATTTGGACGTCTAAGTTGAATTAGTGATTTTTATGATTATGAATTGACCACAGTCAAATATAGAGAAAATGCCAAACATATCCCCTTAACTATAAAAGTAGGTTTAAAATGATTCATTAACTATACTTTTTTCGGATTTAGTCCTTTAACTATTCAAAAACTTATCAGCTTTGGTCCCTTAACTATACACTTATGGTTCTTGTCCTTTAAGTATTCAAAGACTTATAAGCTTTGGCCCGTTAACTACACACTTACGATTTTAGTCCTTTAAATATTCAAAAATTTATTAGGTTTGGTCTTTGTTCATTTTCTTATACAAATAGTTTAGATGTATATTAACGGAACTCTTTGAGAGATTAAATCTTTGACCCATTCTTTAAGTTGTTTCTCTATCCCGACTATTTTTTCTTCAAATTACTTTGAAAAGAACAATAAACTGAACTATTCAAAATAAAATTAATGAGGAAAGAAGATATAAATCCTAATTTTATTCGATGTATGATAAAATAAAGCATATAATTAATGTAATAACTTGAATATGTTGTGTTCCCTTCTTTGTCGATTAACGGTTCATAGTCAACATAATTTTTTAATTCTATTTTTCATACAAAAAAAGAGATTTGATCTGTAACACCTCGAATTTCGAAAGAGAAAGAAAATAATTTTTTTGAACTGCAGTTTGGTTCTATGGGTACCACCTACGAACCGTATAAGCTTCTACGGGCTGTAGATGGCAATCATATGAGGAGGGAAAATAATTTTCTAAAATCAAGTCTTATTATCCTTTTTACGGTTCACCAGAACAGTCTATTTTCATATGTACGAGTTGTAGATAGGTCTCGCAGGTGAGTCCAAGACTTAGTGAAATTTTGAGGGTAGAAAGTCCTACACACCCTAGGTCCAAACAACAGAGAATTCTGGCAGTTATTTATTAGGGACTTTTTGATCTTTTTCTAATTGTTTTAAGCCTATACTATGTCGTTTTTGCCTCAATCCTAAGGCCTATATAAAGACTTTAAGTCCTAGATCTACCTACTTTAAACCCATTCTCCTAATTTCCAAATTCCCTCCAAGTTCCTTCTCAAAATTTTCTCTAAGGCTAAGGAAGAGAAAGTTAGGGTTTAGATCACCAAGATCTTAAATCCACCGTAGGAATTGGGCTTTGAACTCCAAGATATGTTAGTATTCACCTATGTAGTCCTTTCCTCCACAGGGTTCTCAAAATCTCCAGTTTTACAAGTTAGGATTCTCAATTCAAAGTTAGGGTTTTATTCAATATTCAGGAGTTCTTTTCAATTATGATTCAATCGATTGTTTCTATCTATTTATGCATGAATTGAAGAAATTACATATTTTTAAGTTGATTTCATATGATCCCATACATGATCCATGATTTTTGAATATGAACACATGATGAAGCTTATGAACTATGATTTATTGAAATTATGCATGTTTTATGAAAGTAATGATTATGAATTTAGTAAGCTTATAGATGAAGGTATTTATATGTTCCATGAAGCTTGGCCATATGACATGAATGACATCTAGATTTGCCATCAATAATTTTGGGCTATTTTTCGAAATTAGGCCTTGATTAGTATGATGTTTGGATATGCCATTAATAATTATAGATTACACTTTTAAAACTATTTCCATTAATAGTATGACATTTCTTGCACGAGGTTAATGACTATGGGTCTTATAAAGCTAATATGTAAAGATCATAGGTGGTGAAATGTTTTCTCACACATGGTCTAAGGAGCTACTCTATGATGTTTATAGCTTAGATTGGTTGCTTAGTTGTACCTTTCCATGGATGATAACAAAGAATATGATGAAAGACTATTACATAGGATGTTTTACTTAGCACCGAGTGGACTAGTTACCCATGTCCCATAAACTATGTGATACTATAGGATGTTTTCTTTAGCTAGTGGTCCACCTACGCTAGAAGTTCATGGTCCTTACCTTGGCATGTCAGACACTCTCTTTTTGGTGTAGGAGCAATACACTGAACTCCTTGTTATAACTCATATGATTTATGTTAGTTAATGGTAAACTTCCCATAATAATGAACTAAGTTACATTCAATGCATTTCACAAAGTGTTTCAAATATGTTAAGCTTGCATTGCATTGATCATGATTGTGATTTATATTTTCTAACCCTTTTGTCTTATGATTTAGCTTGGTCTTTGCATGTCATGTAAATTCCTTTTTAGCATGGTTTCATAACTCTTAGGCATTGCTATCATACTTAGTACATTCCATGTACTAATGCACACTTGTGCCTACATTGTTTCATTAATGTAGGGTCAGACGCTCCTACCTCTCACACTCCTAACTAGTTGATATTTTGGTACACAAGGATTGGTGAGTCCTCATATTTTGAGGATCGAGACACCTTTATTGCTTTCTGTATTTCAGTTTTCAGACATTGTATGTGATGTATGAGTTATATCCCAATCACTTCTTTAGATGTAATAGATGACTTAGTTTTTGGGTAGTACACTTCTATTCCTCATTAAAACATTGTATAACTTAGGATTAAATTTCCCTCCTATTTTATGTCTTGAACTAAGAATGCTAGTGAACTATCAATAAAAATATAATCTTTGATAGATGTATGATGAGTTAGAGATTTCGAATCATTTAGTGTAACGACCCGAATAATCGTTATTTAGGAAAGGAAAAACGTCGGGGAAAACTAAGTCCATCATCCCGCCAGAGCGGGCCAAATGCCGTTAGGGCGGTGACGCTCCAGTGAGACATGGAGTGCTAGAGTGGGACAGACGAGACCAGAACTTAAATAACGCAAAATCTTATTTTCTCCTTTTTTTCAAAACACCAAAAAGAGGCGAGGACCACCCCAGAAACCCTCAAAAGGCTGCTCTAGTCTTGGGAAGGAAGGAGAGAGATATTTCTAGTGTAAGGATGTGGATAGCTTGCAGATTTCTGGTCAAAATCCACCGCCTTATCTTCCGTAAGCCAAGACTTGGAGCTACGATCCTTCTGCGACTTCTTGGCTCCCAGGTAGGCTAGGTTTATTATTAAGTAGTTTTAAATCCATGATTCACTGTGTAGTATACTTTTAATTGATGGCATAATTCATGCGTAGGTTTTCGTCCACCGAAAAGGGAAAGTCGTATATGTATTTCTAGTTGTTCCATTATAGCTATACCATTTGAGGAAGCCTAATCCTGTGAACTAGGGTAGGTGATGGTTTGATTTCATGTTTTGCGTGATGTATGTTGGTAATTGCTTTATTGTAATGCATGTACGTATGTGAATGAAGCCTTACTGATAAAACCTAATGAAATGACTAAATATTTACAATTGCATTCCATGAACCTAATACTTGATTGTATGATTATGAGTATCTTTATTATCGGTGTGATCGCGATGGTGATTGTGCTGACTGAATCGGGTGTCACGTTTCGACACACTAACATATATTGAATCGTATGTCATGTTCTAACACACTAACATATATTGGATCGGGTGTCACGTACCGATACATATACATGCAATGGATCGGGTGTCACGCTCCGACACACTAACATACATTGGATTGAGTGTTACGTTCTGACCCACTAACAGTTTGAGGGTGGGTTCCATGAGAGGACCACTGAATTGTCATATCTACTTGTTGTGAGAATGTGGAATTGTACATTGTTCCTGAAATGATGATTGTATCGTATGTTCTGTATATGTATGTTTATTATGTGGTGTTTACTTGTTACATCTCATAAGTGAATGAACTGTGTATGGTCAAGCCCATGTTGGGAGGGGGTATGGTAAGTGGAGACCAAGAGTCCAGGTATTACTTTGTGTACTTTAGAGAAGTGGTTTGTGTCCTTAAAGTGTGAATTGGGTGGTGGTATATAGTAAAGGTTAAATAGCTAGGGTCACCCTGGCAGGAGATTAGTAGGTGAAACAGTAAACAAAGCCTTGATAGAACGTTCTATGGAGTTAAGGGTTGAGTAGTGTGGTGGAAGAAGTAAGGGTATGTCATGAGTGGTTGGCCAGGTTGGTAGTGGTTACATTCGGAATCTCCTCTAAGTGGTAGAATGTTTAAGCTATGCTCAAGAACGTAGCGCGCGAGGGGCTAGAGTCAGGTGTACTAGTATACTTATTTAGTATTCGAGAATGGTAAAGGTGGAGGAATGAGCAATCTCATTGCATATTTACTGCTAGTCGATTTTTTATATTATGCGGTGGGTATCGGGTTGACCAATGATGCCTACCAGTACATGTGGTTTGTACTGATACTACTCTAGCTATGCCTTTTTGGCATAGTCTAGTTGCAGGGTTAGTGATGTTTCATAGGTGAAGACGAAGACAATCCCTAACAACTTCTATTTTTCCTTTCCTGTGGTGGGAGTTGTGTCAGTTGTACTGTATTTTCTACTTTTTAATCTTAGAATCTCTTGTTCTTGTTTAGACTATATCTTTGGGGAAGTTAATTACTTTAAAAGTTAACTTTGAGTCGTTTGAACTCTTATTTTATAAAACATTACATGAATTCCTTCTATTCATTAGTTTTCTTAATTTTCCACATTTTAAAATGTTTGGGAATCGAGGGTTCTCCTACTTAGGTATTGTAGTCGGTGCCCGTACGGCCCGGTGGGTTGGGTCGTGACAAATTGGTGTCAAAGCCCAGGTTACCGGTCTCCCAATACAAGAGCAAATGTGGACTAAACTCCTGCAGATTGGTGTGTTGACGTCCATATCTAATCTTCAAGAAGCTATGAACCATTCTAGGAAGTGTTCCCTCTATTCTCTCCGTTCGTGCGAATTGTCGCTTGTGATATGAGTTGAGTCCAATTGGTATATCCCGATTCCAATTGGTATCTTAATAAAGTAAAACTGGACGCCGTGGTCACGGCTGAAGGGACACAACCAAGGTAAATTAGAACTGGGAAGGTTTCAATTGGTATCTGTCTGTAGAGACTGTATAAGTGCATGGATGATCAGTAATGGTCATCTATGGAACGAACTAATTAATAATTTGGGATGTCTGTGAATTGTTGCATGAACCTGTGAATGTGTGCATATTGTTGTCTGAATTAACTGTTGATGGGGAAGTTGTATTGGCTTGGATTCTATGATATGATTATGTGCACAATATTACTTGTCCGTACTTCGATGTGTGCAAAATGCTTGCCTAATTGTTCAAAACTATGCGAGTGGTAATTGTTTGAGTTTCGTAAGCTTGTGGTCGGAAAAGAGTCGTCCCTAAGTTTGGTGCAAGGGTCTAGATAAACTACGATGTGATTCGTAAAATGAAATCTGGACGGGTGTTGCGACCGACTATAACTGTGTTAGTATATGGGCATATCCTGGGAATGTGCATGTCTATGGTGTGAATTAATGTGAAAGGATTTTGGAGTGCGCCCCGTAGGGATTGGCTCGGGGTAGACAATGACTATCCTAGCTAAGAGAATTGTCCTAATTGCTTAGTTATAGCCTGTGAATCAAGGGAAAATTTTAGAAAAAGGGAGAACCTAGGAAATTGTGACTTGGGTGCTGTTTTCGTCAGAGCCGCTGGGGCGGGACTTTTCCCACCAGGGCGATACCGCCAGAGCGAGGTTTCTCCCACCAAAGCGGGATTTCTCCCGCTAGAGCGGGACAGGGCGAGACAAAATCTCTCCCCTGTCTCCCCTGTTTTTCCCCGGTCACATATATAGACCCTGAATCGTGGACTAATCCTTGCAATTCAACTAGTATTTAGCAATAGAACATTAAGTTATAAACCTTAGCATTTAAACATTATCTTTGATAAACAACAAAAACTAGCATCCATGTGCTTACAAAAAGTGTAAGATAAAACAAAAGAAAAATTAAAGCATTGTTCATTACAGGCCCATGAGGGGGGAAAACCAAATCAATGTTCCTGGGAGCGGGAAGTATCTCTATTCGAGTCTAGATCCTCTGGGGGTATCACACCAGAGCAGGCCTCGTTCAACCAAGGTAACTTAGCATATTCTCCTAGCTCGAGTCGGGGAACCTCCCTATGGGGGGTAACACAAGGAAAGATGGTCTTCATGGTTTTCCAGATTTGGGCCATCAGACGATCCCTCTCTATGCTCTTCCTCCTCTTATGTCGTAATTGGCGGCGGAGCATCTCAACCTTGAGAGCAGAAGCGGGTAGGACTAAAGTGGCAGTAGTGTAGGAGCGTCCCAATCTCCTCTGGACGGCCGCCAGGTCTTCCTCCACCCGAGCACCTGATAGTGGGGGCTGGGACTGGGTAGGGAGAGTGTCACCGCCCTCATCATCTTCCCCTCCTTCTTCGTCCGCCTCAACAGCCGCTTGAGTGCTTCTGGCCCTGTCCGTCTTCCTCCTCTTGCTCCCAGAGGTGGAAGCCTGCCTAATCAAAAGGGAATGAAAAAGGGGATCCATTTGAAGTACCTCATCGGTGTCCAAAAGTGGAACCCACGCTCTCTTGCAATTGCAGTCACCAACCCAAAAAGGAAAAATGCATTTTTGTTGCCTCGTTAGAACACTTTCCATTCTGAGATGATCTGCGCGCCCACATTTAGTCCAATGCCCTGTATAGCGCACACCACCACCAAAGTCTGAGGAAATGCCATGTCGGTGCGGTTGCCCGATAGGCGGATCGTCCTGGTAACCAAGTGCAGCCACCTCTTGGCATCTGGTGACCAGTTAGCACTGGTGATGCCCTCCGTAGAGGCCCAATAGACCATGTCCCGGCGCGCAGGCTCTACCTGCCCAGGTCCATCTCTCTCAGCTTGGCCTTAGACTTCGTGTTGGGGACCTCTGGCACCTCGAGCACATCGTTTATGAATTGTGTGTTTAGGGGGATGTCAACTCCCTGGATATAGATGGTAGGGTGAGGATCATCCCAACGAACAGTAGAGAGGATGGCATAGGACTCCCTCACCCAGTTGGAGCATACAGCAGGGAGATCCTCTGTCAGTGGCCCCCAGTCAAACTCCATTAGACGAGCATAAAATGCGGGCGCCTTCTCGTCTATGTTCAGTAAACGGAAACCCTTCTCGTAGCAGAACTTGGTGTTCTTGTGGTCGTGGTACCTTTCTCAACTGGCAGCATCAGAAAATCAGACGAAAGACAAAATCTCCTCGTTAATACCAGCCATTTTAGATAATCCTGCAAAAATTATGAGACATGCACGTTAGAACTCCCTGGGATTAGACAATGTTTGGCAAAGGAAAAGAAATTTTTTGGATTTAAGTGGCAAGGTCCACTGCCCCCTAAATCCCGCCACAGTGGTCTAAATCCTGCTAGAGTGGGATGAGGGAGGCCGCTACAGCGGGATAAAGGCCACCAGAGCAGCCTATATCTGGGATGAACTTCAGGCGTGATCATGGCGCCCCTTCATCCCAAAAACCTTGTTTCTGACAGAATTTCAGCAGATTAGAGTCTATAAAGTACCCTAGTATCTAAATATGCAATTGTTTAAGCAAAATAACCCCTAAATGGTGCCCGAATCCGAGTTTTACCCCAAGAAAACCATTCAACTTCCCCCACCCATATCAATATCGTTTTAGCCGTATTTTCATGAAATCTTTACGCCCAGAACGTTGTAGAGACGTTGGGGATGTAAAGGAAGTGTCCAACACCCTCAACTTAAACTTGTTGTTTTTCCTCAAGCGACACACTAAAACTCTAAACGACACTTATGTAGAAGCAAACATACAAACTCAAGCAATCACATGTCTTTCTCAATCAATTCCATCACTTAGTGCAAATATTTTCATCTAGACTCAACAAGCTAACTTATGCGGATCAAAACATGACATAGATCGACCAATAGACTTCACAACATACACTTTACAAAATCACCAAGGTACCAATTCTCCAACAATGTAACTAGTGCCTTCACTTCAAAAGAAATATTTTTTCACACACAATAGATATGAATTTCAAGTTTAAGGATTCATTCAACACTCACGCTTAAAAGTGGCTTCAAGTACAGTTAGTGCTCAATACCATAGGGTTTCCCTTATTTTCATTGCATAGACTCTCCAAACTAGTCATTAGAATCACTATAAGACTTTCTTAGCTTGTAACGTGCTTAGGGTCAGGTAGGGTACATTTGGGTACTTTTAGTGACTTTTCTGCCCTCTTTCACATTACATTGGCTTTTTACTTCTTTTCTCAACCAATTCTTGACATCTTTTTATTTTCTACTCTTTCCCTTGACTCTCTTCAACACATATGTGACTTTTGACTTTACCGCTCTTATTTTTCTTTTTCTTCTTTTTCTTTTACTTCATCATTCTTTGTTTCTTTCAGCACTTTTGTCATTCATCTTCTTGTTTGACTTAAATCACATCTTTTTCTTTCTTTTCTTTTTCTTTCTCTTTCTTTTACACAAAACTCTTTCCATACCCTTTTTCTTTCGATTTCCTTTCTAGTAGCCACCCTTAACTTATGTATTTTGCATGAGTTGAGATGCACAATATCCGATGTCGGATCAGGGTTAAGATTAAGGTAACTTTTGAATTAGCCACCCTCAACTTAGGCATTTGGCCTAAGTTAAGGTGCACATATCTAAGGAGGGACCGGGGCCAAAACAATCTTTTTAGGGAAGGTGAATTAGGTGTATTGAAAGAAGTGGTATTCATTAGGCTCAAACAATTGGATCAAAGGGAGAATTTATTTCTTTTGGTTGACTTTTAGGCTTAAGTGGACTTATTTGAACAAGGGCCTATGATAATTTCCCAACTTCTATCCTAGATTATCTTAGCAGGAACAACATGGCAAGTTCTAGATTGGCATATACTGTATGAACATTCAAACTTTTCTCACACATAACTGGCACATTATTTCATTATCGGATTATTGAATTACCCAGTTCAAGTTTTAGCTTAATTCATGCTATCATACCTGGTCCTTATCATGTCATATGAAGATCCAACACATTCAACTCATTCAGCCTATAGATCTAGCACATTTCAAGATTTCAAAATTTTTGGACGGGTATCATTTTCATGCTCTTTATGCCATCATGATTTCATTCTTATACTTACTTTTACACATACAATCCTAAACCTGTCGGTTCAACAAAAAGTAAACAGTCTCTTGGGGGAAAAGAATGCAGGCAAGAAATCCCCATGAGAGGATTATGAGTTGGGTTACTCAGACTTCACCCTATCACTCACAAACCATTTACCATACCCCAAACAAAATAAGGTGCAATCGCCCTCAATGCACAAAACAAAAATAAAGCATAGGGTGAAGCAAACCTGTGGAGCAAATACGACGAAGACCAATCAAGAAGCGGGTGGGTCCGGTTTCCAAAAACCCACTGGATCAACACTAGGGACGCCATCACTAGCTCCCTCACCAACAATGGGAATACCATCAGTAGTGCTCCTCAAAGCAGCAGGGCCAACATCTATCTCTCGGGCCTGCTGCTGTCGCACCTCCTCATCAATGATAGACTGCCTCTGGACTGCCTCCAACTGGTGGTTCTCCTTCTTCCTCAATCGTCGAGCCTCCTCAGTATCGGAAGTGTGGTCGGAGCGGTGGTTCTTCCCAGCAGTACAAGAGGAGTCTGGTGGTGGCATAATATCGCCAAATAGATCAGTCATCACTACCTCATCCTCCGGTACCGCAGGGGCAGACTCTGTCACAGTATCAGAAGGGGCCAAGAGGGTATCAACTTTGGCATGGAGGCTAGCCAACTCTATCTGGAAGGTGGTGAGATTAATAGCAGGGGAAGACCTATCAAAAACCTACAACTCAAAAGCATCTAGGCACTTATTAACAGCCTGAATCTTCTGATCCACTGTCTGCTCCATCCTAACTGTAGGCTCCTCAACAGAACACTGCATCCACAGCCTTATATGTTGTAGCAAGGTAGCCATATGGGTCCCCAACTTCTGGACTCTGGCCAGAGGAACGACAGTGGACCCGGAAGAGGGGGTGGCTCGGGATAAGATCAGGGCCTGGCTAGTGGTAGTAGAGGGTGGAGCCTGTGCATCATTAGGGGATAGATTAATAGAGTCATTAGCCTGGACCTTCTCCATATCAGTAGCAAGTTCAACACCTAATGGCGGGACATCAACCTGTGGTTCTCTCCGTGGTGCAGCAAGATCTCGAATGAGGCTAATGTCTACTATCTTGGTAACCTCGAGCAACCTGTCACCGTGCCAAATTGGTACTGAAGACTCCTTTTAGAGATGGAATATCAAACATGGGAAGGGCAGAGTGGTAGTGATCCAGAAGGCCATCTCGTAGATCTCAGCAATAAGGATGCAAGAGAAATCAAGCTCTGAACTCTCCATAATAGTAACAATCATCATGACCCGGTTCCAAGTGACAACATTGTTCGCCTGAGTAGGGAACAGTCTAGTACGGACCAACAACCAGAAGGACTTCGCAGCGAAGCTTAGAGTCACCTTTCTGATAGGCAGTTGCATTTTGCACACCCACTCGGTACGCTCCCCCTCCTCAGCAATATGATGTGCCATCCATCGAAGCAACGTATCTCTTTGATCAACATCTTTATGAAAAGACCTGCTCTGAACAATTCCCATCTTGTAGTCATACTCCTCTATATTAATAGGCAGAGTGTGGTCTGGGCCATATATGAACTGGCGAATGGTGGCCTCTAAGATGTCAACTGGGAAATTCCACACCAATGAGGACTGAAGTTGAGGTTGGGCCAGTGGCTTGGCCTTTTTGGATATGGAATTTGGGACAGTGGCGGTGTAGGAAGCATAAAAATCCTGAGTTGTCTCCTCACCGTAGTTCCCTGGCCCCATGCCATCCACTCATATATGTGCCTCTGGAATAGCTCCTTAATAATGGGCACAGTGTGGAGGCTGCCTATAAGAACCCTGCGTCTTAACAACAGTCCTAGCTATCTTCCGGTGTTCATTGAGCATGGTGCCATTTTCATTGAACTGGTACTGGCCCTCCACATACCATCTATTCGGCTCAGCGGCATTAGGGGAAGGCTCAGCTTTGGGAGGTACCAGGATGTCTCCTGAACTATCGACATCATATAAAGAAGCGGGATTGCAGCTAGAACTAGAGTTGGATTGTGACTCACCTGAATGTGTGGCCCCTTCTTCAGACTGGAGGTTGTGACCTCGTTACTGGATGAGATAACCTGTTGAGATCGCCTCCTAGTGGTCAGTGGTACAGTTGGGGAGCCTCGGGTAGTCTCCGTTACGTAATCATGATCGTAGTCATTTCATTAACTTGTTCTTATTATCCATGGAAGGGCATGTCATCTTACCAATCCAAGCTAAGTAATGCATCATCCATGGAGCAGTACAACTAAGTAACCAATCCAAGCTAGTAATAGTATCATCCATGGAAAGGTACAACTTAGTAACCAATCCAAGCTAGGTCTTAATGGAATAGTTCCTAAAATCTTTGATTCATAGTTTAGTTGACAAAACCTTTCAACACTAAGAATCCTATATGTGAGAATGTCCTTTCACAAATCATGCTTTAATGTGTTTATGAGAAATCCTGTCAACACCACAACAACAATCCTCATAATTGATACTTTACTCTAAAAGCATCCTCAAAACATTTACATAAATCTCATAAGAACATGCTTAATTTCATAATCTCCTCTTTCATAATTCAAAACCCACATACATCATCATAATTGGAAAACATAGGATTTACATGGGTTCAAGGGGGATCATCAGAAAAATCATAGTATTTCATCAATTCATGCATAAGAGATCATAATTTAATCATTTAAATCAACATTGAAGAGAACCCATGTCAACTGAAGAAAACCCTAACTCAATTGGGAATTTTTACTTTTGAAAATAGGAGAATTTCGGAACTCCATGAATGGAAGGAATTCATGGATGAAAACCAAAGCAATGGAAGAATGAAGGCTTGATCTTACTATCAAAGCCCAGAAGCAATGGAAGAATGAAGGCTTGATCTTGAACCCTAGCTTGAATATTCTTCTTCAAGATTATAGAGAGAAATATCTTTGGGAGAGAAAGACTCAACTTCTTTTGGTGAATTTGAAGAGAATGAAGTGAATGAATTAATTTGGGGTTAAAATCACTTATATAAGGGTCTTAGGGATATGCAAAATGACATAGTACTAGGATAAAATAATTAGGAAAAAAACTCAACTTCCCCTAAAAGTAACTGTCGACCCCTGACCTACGACCCTGACCGACGGGCTGTGGTTTTACCGAGTATGTTGAGATTGATCGAGAGAGAGGTTTTAAAGCCAAGGCTATAGATTGATGATTGTAACATGTGGGTCATTATGGGTTCAGCTCAAGAGAGTGAATCTTGACTTATCCCTACCTATCTAGCTCAAGAGAGTAGGTAATTTATGGTTTTGGGTTGTTTTGTAGTGCTAAGATATTCGAGGTTCGAGAGAACTTGCTTGAACCGCAATAGTTGTTCGTAAGAAAACTATTGCACTTATTGCCTAGCCTACCCACAATCATTCAGGAAATTATTTTTAAATTTCAATTACCCATATAGCATAATTAGCTTATAATCGATCACATCACGAGAATTTCTCTTAATCTTGTTGAAACCCCTATTTTCGTACTCGTTTTGGGTGTTAATTGACAAAACAAATCCCCCCCCCCCATATGACATTTGTTGTCAATCCTTTCAATTTAAATAAATGTTTTTGATAATTTCTATTCCTACCACCAATTAGATTACATTCATAACTTCATAACTGAATTTAAACTTGTACTGCTCCTTGTGGGTTCGACCCCAACCTTTCGTTGAGTTTTATACTAGATTACGATCGCCCACACCTAGTAATGGATGAGGTGTGGTTGAGCATTTATGAAAAATGGCGCCGCAGCCTGGGAGTGATGTTTAGAATTCTATTATTAAAGTTTAAATTGTAATCTTCTTGTGTTGAACTTGAATCAACTTACTTTATTTTGTGTTTGTGATGGCTGTGTTTTAAAAGAGGAAGAAATGAGTGTGAACGGGAGTAATGGTAGCCAAGTTAGCCACGAAGACGATATTGTAAATCTGAATTATGTTAATGACCCAATTCAATTGTGTGGTGTTGGTGCAATACGTCTACCTCCCGTTGAAGGGAATATTGTCTTCCATGTTACTAGCACAATGCTACAACTCCTCTAAATGAAAGAACTATATGGAGGGCTAACCCACGAAGACCCCATGAGCATATTCGGAACTTTGTGGACGTATGTGGTTCGTTCTCGTTCAAGAACATATCTCAAGAATTAGTCTGTCTCTTGTTATTCCCATACTCTTTGATGGGTAAAGCTACCTAATGGTTAGTTGATCTACCGAGGAACTCCATCACCACTTAGGATGAGCTTACCATAGCGTTCGATGTGAGATTATTTCCCCCGTCAAAGATGATGACGCTCAGAGATAGTATCCAAGGTTTCAAATGCTTGGAAGTCAAACCAATCCACGAGACGTGGCTGAGATTTCAGAAGTTGGTACTTTAATGTACGACTCACGGACTACCAAACCACATATTGTTACAATACTTCTATAGGACTCTTGACTCGGTGAACAAAGGTGTTACTGATTAACTTTTTCCTGAAGGTATATTGCAACAGCCTTATGAGATGGCATCTCAACTCCTTGATGGCATGACCAAGATCAATAGAGCATGGTACACTCATGAGGACCAAGTGTCTCCTCTCACTTTTAGGATGACGAAAGAACAGATTGAGAGGATCAAGAGAGAGACCAAAATATGGCCAAAATGATGACCCAGTTGGATTTATTATCGAAAAATATGATGGGTAGTGGGTTGAAGAGTGTAAATGTTCTGGGTTTTGGTGGAGCAAATCCCGAAGAAGCACAATTTGAGGCGATGTACAATGAAGAAGTGAACTTCCTCGAAAATCAAGAAGGAGGGTTTCCTTCAAACTATCCAAGGACGGGTGGAAATACGGGTCGGAATAGAGATGATGAAGGAGAGATCGTGATAGGGAATGGTGTAATCGTAATTCTACTTGGAAGTAAAGGGATGGTGAAAAGGAAAGATACGTCCCACCTCATGAACGCCAAAATATTAAAGAGCAAACAGCTGACCTGAAGAACTTCTTTACGGAAAACATGCTTGCACGCATTCTCAATAAGGTAGAAGGGTCGGACAAAGTGTTGAAATAGATGAAGGACGATGTCTCAACTCTTAATCAGATAGTGACTTCTCACTCAGTCTCTATCAAATAGTTGGAGACGCAAATGGGTCAAATCTCGACACATTTAAATCCAAGGCCAAAAGAAGGTGCCTAGTGACATATTGGCCAACCCAAAAATGAAGCTTGAATTGATATTTTCGTCATGTCACGATGTTAAATAAGGTACTTCTTTGGAGGCAACCCAAATTTTTGATGTTTTTAAATTTTATTTTTGAATAACGGGTGTTGATTTTGCAGGTTGAAAAGTGAATAGTGTTGGAAAATGGGCAATATGCGAGATAAAAGCCCAATCAACGATAAGATGAATGGTCGGCGTGCCCGATTTGGATCGTCATTTGAACCACCTATCCTGATGGGGAGATTCTGTAAAAATCGGTGAGCCAAAATCTTAGTCAACGACTCACCAAATAAGTCGGTGAGCCCTAGTTGTCTACTGTGTCACTCCATCTGTCTGGGTATCATTACCCAGTGCGTCAATCTGGACTTGGGTATTAGTGCCCGGAGTTACCTCAAAAGGACCAGCTCCACTGGACACACCTATGGATGTCTCTATCAGCGATGTCTGGATTACCGACTGAACAATCATCTCCTCACGGTCCGGCAGATCTCTATATATGCTCTCCTCCCTGATCTCGATCAACTCCTCATCGGTCTCTGCCTCCAACTCCTCAACTGCTGCATCATCCCTATGCACATCTTCAGTGGTAGCCGGAGGAATCTCTGATGTCTCAGGAGCGACTAAATCATTTACAACCCCTAGTAATGAAATGAAGTCAGTAGACTTTATATAGTTTACGTCCTTCCAAAAATCTGCTACTTCAGCTTTCAAAGTTGTCACCTCGAAGGTCTCCCTCTGCCTACTCTTATAATCCTCTACCCTCGTGGTGAGAGTGCCAATAGAAGTCTCGAGAGGGGTTAGTGAAGCCAAAATATTAGCCTCAATTATCTAAGGACAAATTCCTCTAGTCGGGTCACCCTCACATCAGCTGAATGGGCCAGATGCCCCATTTTCCGGATTATCGTCTAAGTAATCTTGGCTGGCTGGGACGAGGTGGAGGTACTCGGGACCTGTGAAGAAGTAGAAGGGGCAGAAGTACTTGAAGGCCCGGAGGCCGGAGTAGGAAAATATGCCTCTCCAGGTATTGAATCAATATATACCTCCGGAGATGTATCCACCAGGGCTGCCCTCCTCCTATCAGCCTCCTCATGAGTGTACTCCGCCTCAATACACCGGATATCAGTGGAGGAAGAAGGTGTCACCTCAATGTCTCCCGTATCATTCCGGGGTACTCCAGCTTGCTGGTATAACTGCGTGATCAAAACTTGGAAAGGTAAGGAAGTCTGCCTCTGCTTGGCCCTCATGGCCATCTCCTGCTCAATAAGGAGTCTCAGGCTGATGCTCCTCCAGGATATGATAGCTCCAAGGCAGGATGCCTTAGGATGGTGCAGAATGGACTTGTTCTGGGATAGAATTATGGTGCTGCTAATGAAACCAAACCAGAAACGAGCAGCAATACTCAAATCCCTTTTCTATATAGGGACCCCTGGCTCGATCCACCTCGGGGTGGTATCGGAAATCAATTGAGCCCACTAGCCCTTTAATTCATTTAAGGACTGAGAGACAGGTAATCCATTATAAGGATGCGTAGAACGCAGAGCTCTACCTAATAAAGTTTTAATGTGCTCACTATTGCATCTGACTTCCCTTCCTCAAACCATGACCGACTTCACCAGTCTGATCTCGTTTGCCTTCTTCTTGCTCTTTGGGACAAAGTTACCATATGTTGTGTAGAATTCCCAGACCCATGAAGGAATATAGGGGCCTCATGGCCTGGTGAACTGCTCGAATTTATGGAAAAAAGGGTGTCCCTCACATCTGAGTACTTGCCCTCCAGGCTTCTGTCGATAGCAACTTTTCCTCCAAGAGGGTTTGGAAACCATCACCTTTCAATATGTTCAAAAGCCTGGGAGGAGGGACGACTGGTGGCACAGGAGCCACATGAGGTGCCAAAGCTGGCACTGAGTCTGCTAGTGTAGAAGCTGTAGGGACTCTGGCAGAGTCAGGGTGAGACCTAGCTCGGATCTCATCCCATCGGGACTGCAAAGGCTGGTGGTCCTCAGGCCCAGATAAAGCAGCCTAGGAACCAGTAGTCACCCTATTAGATATGGGCTTCTTTCCCTGCTCTGACCTCCAGTTGGAGGTTCTTGCCTTCCTCTTTTTGGAGGATTTGATCCCCCTATGTTGATTGTGACACCTCGTACTCTTTTCCCGGTGGCATGTCTATGTTTGTTTGTACCATGTCTACAAAATATCGGGAAAAATTTAGAAACTATTTAATTAAAATCACAGAAAAAGAGTTGCAGACAGACTAGCCGAACTGGTCGGCGAGTCGCCAAATCACTTTGGCGAGCTAGATCGGGCTCGGTGAAAGAATTAGCTCAAAATTCACAAAAAATTTTGGCATGTCGGCAAGGGGAAGGCCTTTCGGCGAATCACCGACATCATTCGGCGAGCAAGGATTAGCCCGCCGAAAGTTACAGTGCAATTTAAGGCTCAGGGTGAAGACAAAGGGTGATCAAGAAGACTTTTGACAAGTCGCCGAGTACCTTAGGCGACCTCAAGTTTCTTGCCGAAAGTTACAGAGTCAAACAACAAGTATAGCATGAAATTAAAGGCGAGATGGGGAACTTTGGCGAACCACCAATTGATTCGGCGAGCTTGACCCAGCTCGCCAAATGACCCAACATGCCTACTTTCAACCCAACTTCTCGAATTCAATCCCGCAACCCCCAAAAACAAAATCAAAGCATGCACTTATTAAATTAAAGCAAGACCCATAACAGCCCTTACCCCGGGATAGTAAGATTTCTCCCGGTTTTGCTAGATTTGGCCATTTGACAATTTTTTCCCTTCAGAATGACGTCACCTGCTCTATCATTGGGAAAATTACGTCATTTGGCACAACTATGGGTTACTTAGACTTCGCCCTACTAGACCCAACAACATGCAAGCACAACCCCATAAGATTTAACTAATTTTAAGGCATAAAATTAAGGGATTTTAACAATATAAACAATACGGGCAAGGATATCGAATTAAAAATAGGTATTCAAACAATTAAGATCAGAGAGGCCCAGCACACAATACTAAGATAAGATCATTTACATAAAGAGTACAAAATTACTAAACAAAGATTTGGGGTTCAGAAAACCAACCTTAAATGCCGAATAATTAACACTGAAATGCGAGGCAGCAAAGTAATCCACTCCGAACACAATTTCAACGACTAAGACACGGTAGGAATGCAAAAATATAGAAACTAAAGTGTGGATGTGAGTTTGTGCAGTTTGAAAGTGAGGGAAAGTGAAAGAGTTGGAAGCTTATACCTTTGGCATTTTTTTAAAATTGTCCAGTTCTCACCTATTCGGTTACATTAGTCGTGCTCGCCGACCCACTCGGCGACATGCCGAATGGTCACTTACCTCGCCTAGTTTTAGAGGACCTTCATTTGATGTGGGGTCCCAAACGGTGGATTATATCGCGATCGACGACCTGGTCATTGACTTGCCAATAATTTCCTGGGCTCACCGAGTTTTATAGACTCCAATTTAAAGTTGTCTTGACTCCAACGGCGGTCTAGGTTGGGGTCACCGACTTCTTCGGCGATTCACCGACTGGACCTTTAGCTCGCCAAAATGTACTTTTGAAACACTTTCCACACTTTGACCTGCACAATCAACACATCATTATTTCAAACTTAAAAAGAAAGAAAATAAAACTTGGGTTGCCTCCCAAGCAGCGCCTTAGTTAACGTCGCGGCACGATGCAAGTCTACACTTGAACCTCATTCTTGGGGTTGGCCATAGTATCACTAGGCAAACCCCCTTATTGTCTCGGGTTCAAATGAGACTATATATGACCCATTTCGGTCTCCATCTGATTGATCGATATTGAATAAGAGGTAACGGTCTGGGTAAGGGTTGACACATCTTCTTTCATTTCCTTTAAAGACTTGTCCGGCCCCTCAACTTTGTTGAGGATACGAGAAAGCATATCCTCAGACTGGCCACCTTCCAAATCCTTTGTCTTTTGGCGCTCATAGGGAGGTCCATACCTATCCTTCTCCCCATCCTTCCAATTGGGATTTCAGTCCCTCCATTCTCGATCACGATCCTTCCAACCTTCATTTCTATTCCAACCTTGGTTACCACTCTAACTCGGGTAGTTTGAACAATAACCACCACCTTGGTTGACTAGGAAATTTACCTCTTCATTATACAAAGCTTCAAACTTAGACTCATCCGGATTAGCACACCCGACACCGACGGCATTGACACTTCGACCACTAGCTCCGTTGACATTTTTAGACAAAATGTTAAGTTGTGTCATGATCTTGGCCATGTTCTGATGCCTCTCTTGGTCTTTCTCCATCTGCTCTTTGGTTAGTTTAACTGTGAGAGGGGAGACCTGGTCTTCACGGGTATACCAGGCCCTGTTTGTGGTAGTCATGCCATCCAAGAGCCGAGAAGCTATCACATATGGTTGCGGCATCAAAACTCCAAGAGAAAGTTGGTCAGCAACACCCTCATTTATCGAGTCAAGACTTCTGTAAAAATACTGCAGCAACACGTTCTCGATCACGATCCTTCCTATTGGGATTTCGATCCCTCCATTCTCGATCACGATCCTTCTAACCTTCATCCCTATTCCAACCTTGGTTACTACTCTACCTCTGGTAGTTTGAATGATAACCACCACCTTGGTTGGCTAGGAAATTTTCCTCTTCATTATACAAAGCCTTAAACTTAGACTCATCTGGATTAGCACACCCGACACCTACGGCTTTGACACTTCGAGCACCAACTCCCATGACATTTTTAGATAGAATGTCAAGTTTTGTCATGATCTTGCCATGTTCTGGTCTCTCACTTAGTCTTTCTCCATCTGCTCTTTGGTTAGTTTAAATGTGAGAGGGGAGACCTGGTCTTCAGGGGTATACCACACCATGTTTATGGTAGTCATGCCATCCAAGAGTTGAGCCGCTATCACATAAGGTTGCTGCATCAAACCTCCCATAGAAAGTTGGTCAGCAACACCCTTATTTATCGAGTCAAGACTCCAGTAAAAATACTACAACAAGACGTTATCAGGAAAGCCATGGGTTGGGCATTAAAGAACCGACTTCTTGAATCGCAGCCAAGTTTGAGGAATTGGCTTGCCTTCTAGACACTTGAAGCTCTGAATATTGTCCCGAAGAATCATCTTCTTCAAGGGAGGGAAAAATCGCACTTCAAATGCGGTGACCAACTCCTCCCAAGAAGTGATTGATTCACGTGGCAATTCAGCCAGCCATTTACATGCCTCCCCCATCAAAGAGAACGGGAACAACCTCAACCTGACCGACTCTGGAGAGATGTTCTTGAGGGAGAACGGTCAGCATACATTCATGAAGTTTCTAATATACTCATGGGGATTTTCATGAGCCAAACCACTGAAAAGACCCTTCAATTGCAAGAGTTGCAACGTAGCACTCATGATGTGGAACACTCCATTCCCTTTGGCCGAAGGCAAGCGAATGGCACCAATACCACCCATAAAATGGGGGTCATTAGCATTAGGCTCGTTGACATCCTTGAGATTTCCGATGTCATCTTGATGGCCTACTTGGCTACCATTGTTGTCGTTCACACTCATACTTCCTGTTTCAACACACAAACAAGCAAAACAAAACTAAAATTAAGTAAGTATCACTATAACTAATAAGAACAAAATTAAACTTAACTAAGAATTTGATGAGTCCACAAATTGGACTCATTTAGGGCTATATTTTAATAGAAATTTTGTCCTCAAATGTTTATTTTTTCTCAATATCTGATGAAAACCCTTAAGTTTCATGTATTTGAAGTTAGAAGGAAAACATGGACACTACGTTGCAAAAAGGAACGAAAAGGCTGAAAAGAATGAAGAAATGAAGGCATGAGGATCGCCGAGTTCACTTGGTGAGTCGCCGAAGGGTAATACTTTGCCTTTTGTTCTAGTGTGCTGAGCCATGAAGGAAAGGTTCAAGTCGATGGAAAAAGGGAGCAGTTGGCGCATGGCCGAGAAGTTCCGCGAAGCAGTATCATGTCACCCAATGACCCAGAGCACAATGATGTTGAATGATGGTGCAAGACGGCGATGAACTACTCCAAAAGGTGAATCGCCGAGTTGATCAGTGATTTCGACTAACGATGCTGAATTATCCGCTGTAGCACAAATTTGTGAAAACTATAAATACTAGTTAGAGTTCTAGTTTTAAGAGTGGAACACTTATTATAATTTTCATATAGAATAGTACTTTTTGATATTTTTGCTCTAAGTTTGAGAGGGTTTTGAAGACTTGAAGTTCCAAAGGGTTTCATCTTCAAGATTTGGATTTGGGTCTCTTGGATTCTTCAATTTTGGACTTTATCAAGACTTAAATCTTCATACTCAGTTGAATGCAAGCTCAATTTGATACAAATTTCTATCTCTCGAACAATTTACCTCGAATCAAATTGGTGTTTCTCGAACACCAATAAGCAGCAATTAAGAACAGCCGACGCTTTAGTCCATTCACTCTCTCGTGCTGAATGTGTGGAAAAAAGTTTAGGGTTCACTCTCTTGAGCTGAACATATGACAACCTAATACCCATAGACCATCAAATCAGTAATCTTGGTTTTTAAAACCTCTCTCTCTCGCAAACCAAAAACACAAAGGTAGAGTTGCATTTGCAACTACAACCCTTTATATTAAGCCACAATTACTGAATGAAATCGCTTTTAAATAGCATTTACACTATCAATTAACAATACCCAACAACTAAATTAATCTATAATCACACCCCAAGAATTGGGGTGTCAGCTAGACATCATAAAAAGGTAAAAATCGTTACCAAATTGTGTTTCTATCAATTGGGTAAGATTGATATTGTCTTTATAAAGGTCTAAGATGAAGAATCTTCAACACCCACTTCCAATATCTCATAAATGGAAATCTTCAAATCTTCAAAGTTAAGAAAATATTGTCTCTAAACTAGTTCTAAGCTCTCAAACTTGAAAACTGAATAATAATGAAAACTATTGAATGTTAGATACTCCTACTAAGAATTTTTAAAAAATGTATTTATAGTCGCCAAAAATGTGCTGCAAAGGACCATTCAACGCAATAAGTCGGGATGGTCGATCCACTCGGCGATTCTCCCTTTGGTCAATTCCATCGCCTTTTTGCTTTGGCCTTTAGCATCTTCAGGTTTTGTACTTTGGACGATATGAAAATGCATCACGGAACCATTCGGTGACTCGCCGACTACTCCTTTCTATCGCCTACTTGATTTTTTCCTTCAGGGATCGGCACACTGGAACATTAGGCGAGATAATGGACATTCGATGACTCACCCAATGGATTAGGCAATCGTCCGACTTTCTTTTCTTCGTTCTTTCAGATGCTTTGTTCCTTTTCTCATTAGTGTCCATGGTTGGTTCCTCAATCCAAATACCTGCAAATCAAGGATTTACATTAATTATTGGCACAAAATATGCATTTGAGGACACTAAATCTATTAAAACAAAGCCCTAAATGAGTCCAAATCGTGGACTCATCAGAGACTGTTTATGATGACTTGGCAGACTTAGAGGGAGCCATGGTGCATACAGTTGTGCAGGCCTCTTTGAGAGATGTTTCTATGGTAGGCTCTAGTGGAGCCAAGGATGCTGACATAGCGGGAATTGATGCCCAGACAGAGGGAGTTGTGGATATGTAGACTTCACCCCATGCCTAGCCTGGCAGGATGATTTTTCTTACCTCCTTCTCTGTTACTTTTTAGACTGTGTCTGTTTTTAGTTGCATTTGAGGACAATTGCGTATTTTGTTGGTGGGGTGAGGTATTTTCATACCTACCTATGATGATTTATTTTGTGAATATTGGTTTGATTTTGATTGTATTTTTGTGAATATTGGACCTTATTGGTTTATATATATATATATATATATATATATCTTTGTTGTTGGATTGTGATTGTTGAAAAATTGTGGCCTACTATTTTAATTTGAAAATGGTTTTGAACCAAGTTAAAAAAATTTGCCACCTCTTTTGTGTGTGATTCAGGTTGTTCTTGTATAAATTTGAGTGTCGCTTGTGTTCAATACCGATGACTTGAATAGTTTTCTTAATTTAACAAAATGAATATGCAAATACGATGAGGTAAACTAAGTTACATAGTCAATATGTGAACTTTAAGCATCTCGTTGTGACTAGCCGATTGTCGATTAAGTCTCTTGTGATGAACATTGCATGCTAGCTAAAAGGTGTAAAGTCTTGTTTCCTAATTGCATCAATGTCTTGTGTGGTGAGTTTGTCATGAACATTGTGCTTGATGACACCTAGAATTTACCCCGTTGATCCGATTGATTGAGTGAAGCAAGTAATTGAAATGATCTTAGGGAAAAGTTTTGAAGAGTGAACCAATTTGACAATATACCTCTTTGTGGCCAACCTGTGAGAAATGTTAACCTTGCTTGGCACCTTTTGAGCCTATCCTTTTATTTGGAAGAAACTTGAACAACTTTGACCTCTTTATTGCATCACCCATAACCTTCGTGAAATATTGGTTCGTTTGAATAGCCAACTTAGGCCAAAAGCCTACGTTGGGGGTGTTGTGAAAAAGAAAGAAAGTCAAGAAGTGTTAAAAGTCCCCCTTTGATGGATTGTATTGAAAAAATAGAAGATGGAACCCCTCCATATTAAAAAAAAAGAGAAAAAGAAGAAAGAAAAGAAAAGAGGCTGAAAAATAGAGAAAGTTGTGAAATAATGTGTGTGAAAATAGTGAAAGAAATGGGGTATTCGGTGATTCATGTTTAGATGAATAATAAGGTTGATTATTGTAACGACCCTAAAAACGAAACTAGTGAAACTAGAGCCTCACATGTGAGTTTGGAGTCGAGAACTTAATGAAATGATTATAATTGAATTTGACCCAAAAAGTTCTTAAAATGTGCTTCGGAAACTTGTTTAGTATATATAAAAAGATCCGTTTCGTTTTTCGGAAATCCGACTTCATATTCTTGTTTAGGGGGTCAAATTGAGTGGGAAATAGGTCTAACCCAAATTTTAGAGCAACCGTATCAAATCCGAAATTTCCAAGTGAAGCCTTTTTCGAGGGTCTACTTTGGAGGGTCATATCTCCTAGCACACAAATAATTTGGTGGCCCATAACATATCCATGGAAAGCCCTTTGAGTTAGCTACCTAACGCACTTCGTTTCACCTCATTCGGAGTTCGGACGAAGAAGTTATGTCCATTTTCGTAAAATCTGTCCGGTAGAAAATGGCAATTTCCAGAGACGGAAATCACTGTTCACCCGCCTGATTTTTTCTAAGTGTTGGACCTTTTTTTTTCAAAGGACTTATATTAATTCCTAGATACCATTAGTTCATTCCCATCCCAAAAACATTTCCCTCTCTCAAAAACTCTCTCAAAACCCCAAGGAAGCTCAAGGTGAAAGATGGAGCTAGGGTGGATGGTGGCTATTGATTTCTTCACCAATTTCGTTTGGTTCTTGAAGATTAAGGTATGGGGATCCTTTATCCTTGATTATTCTTTCTTTCAAGGAGCCCAATCAAAAGGTTTTCAAGGTTTTTCAAATACACAAAAATCCTATTTCGAATTCTAAGCATGGGTTCTTGCATTAAATAATTTCAAATGATGTTTCATGTGGTTATTAATGATTATTTATGGTTTTAAGAAAGAAATATTTGTGAACCCATGTCTTCTCAAATTCTTTAAATTTAGCCTAAAGTGAGTTTAATGATTTTGAGTAATTGATGTAGGATTATTGAGTGGTTGATGTGGGCTGTTCTTATATGATCTTAGCTATGTTGAGTTGCTAGAAATTGTTATTGAATGGTATAATGTGAGGTAGTAGCCTTGAATGGTCATAAATTGGGATTTAGACTTTATGTTGGTTATTGGATATTGTTTAGCTTAGCTTGTATAGTTGATTGTTGTTATTATCATTGTTATTGTATTGTTAAATTGTTGGAAGATGAGGATGATGAAGATAGCCATGGAAAGAGGGTAAGTTGATCAAACTTGATAAATATTGTATAATTGGCATGGAATTGAGTATTGTGGCTTATGGCCTTTGAAAAGGGTGGTGAGATGGCTTGATCTCTTAGTATTAATAATATTGTTATTGATTGGCTTGATCCACCTTTGGTGGAGGTGGTTATTTGTTGTATTGTTGTGGATTGAGGCCATGAAGGGCATTATGTGAATGTTATTATATTGTTGTATTATTATACACATATGAGGCTAGATGTAAAGTCCTATATGAAGCTATATGTGAAGGTATGATGTGAATGAGTTATATGTGAAGGTATGATGTGAATGAGTTTTATGTGAAGCTATATGTGAAGGTATGATGTGAATGAGTTTATGTGATCTTGTGATGATCCTATTATGGTCTATTTTGCATATTATCATGAAATGGAATTATTATGTGATGTTTATGGTTTTCATGCTTCCATGATCAAATTATGAAGGTTGATATATATATGTATGTTGTTGGTGGGCTGATTTATATGTATTTCGAAATTGGTTGGACTTAGTACTCTTGAAGTACATGATTTCATTTACATGAACAATAGCCCATCATGTGTTTGATAAAATGCCCATTTATAGAATCCTTAGGAAATGGAAGGTCCAATGTACGTCCTATGAATCGAATAGTTATATAATTATTGAAATGATGATGAAATGGACACATGTATATGATTTTCTCTATATAAGTGTTGTGAGTCGACCAAGCCTAGTACGGGGGGTAGTAGGCCCGTATAACCATATCGAGGGGTTGGTACCTTGGTTGCCTAGTACGGGGGGTAGTAGGCCCGTATAACCATATCGAGGGGTTTGTACCTTGGTCCCTAGCTCGGGGGGTGGTAGGCCCGGGTAACCACATTGAGGGGTTTGTACCTCATTCGCCTCTCCAAGGGGGTGGTAGGCCTTGGAAATACTATATAGATGGTCACTCACCACACATGTACTATGCCCCACTAAATATGATTTATTTCATGTAAGCATCATTATACATATCATCTCATTAATATGCTATCTATCGGGTATGATTATGCACTTTGCCTATAAAGTCCTTATCTAAGGTAATCTTGGGGAACACTTAAGTGTGCTTGAAGAGGATTGTGTGGGCGGTCACTTCTTGTCTCACTCAAGTGTGTCTTAAGGTTATATTAGGTAGAGGTCCTATGGTAATGAAATGACATGTGTCCTTCTAAAGTTAAGCATGAGTTGTATATGGATTTATGTTAAGTATATGTATGGTTGGCTATGGTCTAATATGTTAATGATGACTTGTATTATATCTCTTATATTTGTAAAGGAAAGGTTTTATCAAAGGACATGAAAGCATACATTTCTTGTAAATGTCCGTTGTACATATTTTCTTGCATGGTCTCCATACTTAGTACTTAATTGTGCTAACCCCTTTCTTTCCCTTTTTGGACTAAAGTGTAGGGATTTGGAGAAGATGACATGTCATGGCTTTGATAGGTTTCTAAGTGTTGAAGATGAAGACTTGGTGAGTCCTCATAGATTCGAGGACAATACCCAATATGTTCTTTTAGGTCTTTTTAGTTTTGTTTAAGTTGTGTACGGGATTAGTCCCGAATTTTATACTCTAAAGTATTAGATGGTTTGAGACATCATGTATAAAGTCTAGAAAGTCTTCCGCTTGCTACTTTTTATGAAATGTTTTCTTGGTAAAGAAAGTTTTTAATTTCCTTATGGTTTTTAGTTTTATGCGATGAATGAATGCTAAGAGGCTTGTATTTGACCTCTTCGAGGTCGAGTACGCCGGTTACGACTAGGGGGTGCTCCCGGGTCGTGACAATTATGAACATGTTTGAATGTGAAAGAGAAGGAGAAAAATGATTTTCAAGCCATACTTCATGAAGGCAGAAGCCAATAAGCCTAAATGACCATACCTTTACACTCGGCCCCATTACAAGCCTTACAAATACCTTTATGATCTTGAGTGAGCTGAAAGGAATGTTGATTGGAAAATAAGGGAAAACCTATGGGTGGAGTCATGCATGTGTTCATCTTTTTGAGTGTGAGAGATGTATGTTATTCTCGGGCCTTAAAGTTTTTAAGAAATTTTGTGTGATTATGGAATCATCTTTGTTGTGAGGGCATTTTAGTACCTTTGTTGAGCTTGAACTTGCATTTGAAGAAAGCATTGTGAGCTTGAGTACACTTGATAATGGTGAGTCACAATATGAATCTTTGAGTGCACACTTGAGTTTGAGTTTTACTTGAGGACAAGCAAACGTTTAAGTTGGGGCTGTTGATGAGTCTAAGATTTCGACTCATTCAGGGCTTTGTTTTGATAGTTTAAGTGTCCTCAAATGCCTAATTTATGCTCTAAAATGATGTTAAAGTGTTGATTTGTAGCTATGTAGGCTAAGGAGCAAGGCAATGACACTACCTGGAAAAAAGAAGCACACAAGTTGAAAAAGTGAAGAAAAGCGATCATGGTGATCGCCAAGACCACTCGGCGAACTGCCTAGTGCCTCTTTAGCTCGCCCAATGTTCCAGCATGCCAGCCTTGGTGAAGAACCAACTTGGCGACATGAATGAACAGTCGGTGGATCGGCGAACGACTCAGTGATGGCAACCTCGATCGCCTAAAGTCACAAAACCTTGAAGATAAATTTGCATTGTAAACCAGCGATGGATTGGAGCAAAAGGCGGATCACTTACTTCGCCCAATGGTTTTTCAGGCCAAAAATAGGGCAACTATAAATTGAAATTTTAAATGAAGTTTCAAAAGTCTCTTCTAGTTCTAATTCCCTAAGTTCGAGTTTTGAGTTCCGGTTGTAGACTTTGAATCTTTTGAAGCATAAACTTGAAGATTTACAAGTGGGTTTTGGAATTTATTCAATTTGGACCATTGTAAAGATTAGGAAAGTTTTACTCAACTCATGTCTAACAAAGTTGGTAATTGTTTTTCTCTTTTTATGATGTTAAGCTAAAACCCCAATTCTTAGGATGTGATCATGTGATTATTTGCTTAATTAGCTTATAAGTATTGTTGTTTAATGATTTAAATGTTGTTTTAATGAGGGTTTGATTGATAGCTGAGTAGTAATTCATGAATTGTAGTGGCAAATACAATTTTATCTTAGTATTTTGGGCTTGCTCAAGAGAGAGGTTCTAAAGCCAAGGCTATCGATTGATGATGGTAGAGTATGGGTCGTTATGTTCTCAGCTCGAGAGAGTGAATCTTGACTCATCCCTACCTCTCTAGCTCGAGAGAGTAGGTAATTTAATGTTTTGGGCTATTTTGTAGTGTTAAGCTAGTCGAGGTTTGAGAGTACTCGCCTGAACCGTAATAGTTGTTCGAGAGAAAACTATTGCACTTATAGCCTAGCCTACCCATAATGATTCTGCAAATTAATATTAAATTTCAATTACCCATATAGCATAATTAGCTTATAATCGATCACATCATGAGAATTTCTATTAATCTTGTTGAAACCCCTATTTTCTTACTCGTTTTGGGTGTTAATTGACAAAACAAATCCCCCCATATGACATTTGTTGTCAACCCTTTCAATTTAACTAAATGTTTTCGATAATTTCTATTCCTACCACCAATTAGATACATTCATAACTTCGTACCTGAATTCAAACTTGTATCGCTCCCTGTGGGTTCAACCCTAATCTTTTGTTGGGTTTTATACTAGATTATGATCGCCCACACCTAGTATTAGATGAGATGTGGTTGAGTGTTTATAAATCAGCAACCACACATTTAACCTCCGCTTGGAGATGATGGAACCAAGGCAAGCAGCCTTTGGATGGTGGAGGATGGACTTATTTTGAGAGGGCATAAAAGTGCTGCTAATGAACCCGAACCAATATCGAGCCGCTACATTTAGGTCCTTCTCGATCTGTGCACCTGCCTCTATCCACCTCGATGTCACATCAGAGAGTAGGGGTGCCAACCAACCCTTAAGATCATCTAGGGTCTTCTTCTTTATGAAATCTGGGTAGTCATGCATAAAGTCCCGTGAACACCCAAGTACAACATTTATATTTGAGCTACTGCACTTTACCTTCCTGCCTCTAACCTTCACCTCATCTACCAGCTTAAACATGCGCATAAAATTCCTGGACCCAAGTAGGAATGTAAAGGCCCCGGGGTTTTGTAACAACCTCGAACTTGTAAAATTTCAGAGTATTCCAGACTTGCGGATGTCTATCCACTACATCATATGTGGACAATCGCTTTCCAACAAATATTGTCCTCGAACCCTCGGCCTTTGATCTATTGAGTGAACAGGGAGGAGGACCCTGAACTAGTGGTTCCTACACCACTACTTGTGCTGGATTTACAGTTGGAGGAGGAAGAGGCGTGGGAGGCACTGGGATCCTAGACGGATCATTGATTGATTTGAAGCGCAGCTCTGCTCTCCTAGCCTACAATAACTGTTCATCTTCCGACTCGGAGATGGAGGCCGGAGAACCATGCTCAGACTAACTCTCATGGTCGGAGGGAGTGAGGTACGTTGAATAGATACCCTCACTATTAGACCTATCCTCCACTGGTGTGGGTTGCACAGGGCCTTTTCCCTTGCCCTTTCCCTTTTCCCCTTTCAGAGGGAGTTTTCTGGCCTATGCCCGGGAAGCAGCGGCTTCCTCATTTTTTCAGGATTGTTTGTCTCTACCAACCACTTTGGGTCTAGCCATACCTGGAAAACAATGTTGAACATGTTAGACGTAGTTGAGAAAAACAAGAAAAATAACAGGTTAAAGACTACAGAAAAACTCATCCAACTGTTCGGCGAGCCAGGTCGGGCTCGCCAAAAGTTCCAGAATGAAAAGGCACAAAAACAATAGTAGGTCGGCCATGTCCAGGGCCATTCAGCGGATCGCCAACACCTTGCGGCGAACTAGAAGTAGTTCGCCGAAAGTTACAGAATGAAATCAGAAATATGGGGTGCAAAAGGACGATCAGATGTTACTTTCAGTAAGTCGCTGAGTGAACTCGGCGAGCTCAAGCATATCGCCAAAAGTTACAAAATTCAAACTCACATTTTATAGAATTAAAAGACAGTCTAGGGAACGTTAGGTGAACCACCAAACCACTCAGCGAGCTCGACCCATCTCGTCGAATAGTCCAACCTTCCAATTTTCAACCCCGACCTTCAAAATCTAGCTCGCATCCCACAAAATCAAAATTAGGCATTCATGTCATGCAATTGAACTAACACCCATACCCACAGGGTACTCAAACTTCCCCCGATTTGGCCAAAATTATCCAAGTGACGCCTTTTTCCATTAAGAATGATGGCAACCACTCTATCATCGTGTAAAATTCGACAATTAGCACAATTCGGGGTTACTCAAACTTCACCCCGCTAGACCCACAACATTTTCACCACAACCCAACAATTTTATTAGGCTAACACTTGGTAATTCAATAATTAAGGCCAATTAACACAATTTCGAACCAACTACGGGCAAATACAACACCGCACACACATAAAATCAACAGTTAAGCACAGAGATACAACACAAAATGAACATGCATTTGATTTCAACCAACTATTTATAACGAGGTTTGGAAAACCAACCTTAGATACCATAAAAGTTGATAGGCTAGGTAACAACATAATCCAAAAAATCCACCCCAAGTAAAACATCCCAAGCAAAACAAGAACAAAAATACGAGAATACGAAAAATATAAAAGCGGTTGGGAGAGTATGAAGTTGAAAAGTAAGAAAATGAAGAGATTTTGAATTTAAAATAGTTGGCCTTTTACAAATACTTCAGTTCGCACGCCAGTCACTGAAGTAAGTCGTGGTCGCGACTAACTCGATGATGTGCCAAGTATCACTTTAGCTCACCGAGTTTTACAAACCCTTTAACAACATTGGAGGCTCAAACAGTGGTCCAGGTCATCGCCAATCAGTTCGGTGAGTCACAGCCTAGACTTTTTGCTCTGCGAGTTTTATAGAATCCCCCAGCAACCTAGGTGGTTCAAGCGGCTGTCCAAGTTGGGCTCACCGACTGATACGCTCAAATTACACCTCCCTAAAGAAGTATAAGCGATCGTTATCAAGTAAAGAACCCAACTTGTAGGTTGGAGTCGTTCCTACGAGGAATATGGTTTAGACTTAAACTTAACTGACGATTATATTTGTTTAGTCAATGTATTTCCGAAAACAAGTAATTAAAGGGTGGGGGGGGGGGGAGATTTGTGAAACAAATTCAGGAAATTATGTACGTATTCAGTGAGCAAGATTCAAACTTTATTTGTTATCAAGATGAGAAAGTAACTAGGGTGTACGTGTTCCCCATAAGCTCATAACACGGTAATCCTAGTAATAGAAATCTTTTCCTAGTGTATTACATGCAAAGTGAAAAGTTAGGTATCTCTAATTCCTTGGTCCGGCAACTAGAGAATTTCACCTCGCACCTTGGTCTGACTATGTATGTATAATTTACTAACCCTTACCTTTACCTCATATTAGACATCACATCGATGTATGGCTTAGTTTTCACCCTCGCACCAATCGACATTAAACTATTAGATAGTATCACACTAAATCTATGTTGATAATTCTTTTCTTATTAACTACCTCCTTGGTCCGGCAAGTAGCAACAAGGCGAGTTCTAACGCGTGCACTCGTTAAAAAGACTTCTAAACAAAAGAATTATCAATGCATACAACAACATTATTCAAGAATTGCTTAGTTACTATTCATACTTTGTTAATCGCTCATGGTTCCCACAACCATAGTTGTGGATTTAGTTACCCATATTAGCAAAAACACAATTCATATTGTTAGAAGAAGAAATCATGAACTTACGTAGTGAGAATGATAAACCCAGAATATCAACTTGAATTTCCAAACCAAAATCTTCAAAAGGAACTTAGGAAATTAAGAATTGCTAAAGTTGCAAGTTAATCTCCAAAGCCAAAAACTAGAACAAGAATAATAATGTCCAACCCCCAAAAATGAGGTTTACATGCCCTATATATAGAAAAATAAGTCCTAACTAAAAAGGAAATGAAATAAGGAAATAATGTTTTAGGACGCGTCTTCGATCTACGACACTGACCTACGGACCGTGGATTGACCTACAGTCCACAGGTCCCTTCCGTGGCTCAGGACTTGGGCAATTTTCCAATCTTCAAAATTGTCCACTTCCCTGAATCAATCGATGGATCCACAGTATGGACCGTGGATTGATCTACGATCCGTGGATCCTCCTCCGTAGCTCCATACTTAGAATCTTCAAAATCAGGTACTAGAACCCCTGTCTAAATGATTTGATGGAACAACAGTATGGTCCGTAGGTCGATCTACAGTTTGTGGTTTGCAATCGTGGTTCCACACTTGGTCAAGAATTCCCTAATTTTCCTTCAAGCCTTGCCTGCCCATCTACGGTCATCATCTACAAAGCGTGAATGGACCTACGGTCCGTAGATCACCTCCATAGATGCCTTTTTATGCATATCCTTCAATTGTGCCTCTCAGTTTCCACGTCTGAACATATTTCCTTCAAACATGATAAAAATACATAAAAACCAATACAAAATGGCCGTAGACACACACAACTCTTAAGTGAAATGTATTAAAAATACCATAAACTCACGGTATATCAACACCCTCAACTTAAATTCATTGTTTGTCCTCAAGCGACGCACTAAGACTCTAAATGACACTTGTATATAAGCAAGCATTTCAAGCCCAAGCAATCACATGGCTCTTTACCCCGACTGTCCTTTTGAGTGCAAATCTTTTCTCTCACACTCTACAAGCTAACTTGTGCGGATCAAAACACGACAAAGATCGACCACTCAACACACAACATATACTGTTTTACCATCACCTAGGTACCAACTTTTCGACAATGTAACTAGTGCCCTTACTTCAAACGAAATCCCTTTTTCACACAATGAATATGATTTGAGTACAATGATTCATTCAACACTCACGCTCACAAGTAATTTCCAGTACAGTCAGTGCTCAATACCATAGGCTTGCCCTTATTTTCACTGCTTAAACTCTCCAAACTAGGTTCTAGGATCACTATAGGACTTTCTTGGCTTGTAACGTAGGCTCAGAGTCAGGTGTAATACATTTTGGTACTTTTTAGTGCATTTCTGCCCTCCTTGACAATACATTAGGCTTTCTACCTCTTTTTGCCCTATTTTTTACATCCTACCATTTTTCTTCTTTCCCTTGAATCTAATCAACCATGCATGTGTCTTTCGATTTTGCAGCACTTTATTTTTCCCTTTCTTCTTTTTCTTGCATTTTATTCTCTTCTTTAGCTTTCAACATTTTTTTTTGCTTTCTTTTGCACAAAGCCACATCCTCTCCTCTCTTTTTCTTTTTCTTTTCTCTGTTTCAATACCAAACTCTTTTCATACCCATTTTCCTTTCGGTTTCCTCTTTCATAGCCACCCTCAACTTATGGAATTTCCATTGGCTGAGGTGTACAATACCCGATGGCGAATTAGGGCCAAGATTGAGGTCACTTTTTACATTAGCCACCCTTAACTTAGGCTTTTGGCCTAAGTCGAGGTGCACATGTCCAAGGAGGGACCGGGGCCAACACAGTAGACTATGGGAAAGTGAGTTAGGGGTTTAGAAATAAATGGTCTAATTTAGGCTCAAAGCATTTGGATCTAAGGGAGCATTAATTTCATTTGGTTGGATTCTTTTTAGGCAATTTGTGGACTTATCAGAACAAATGTCTATGATCATTTCCTAGCCTCTAGAGTAGATTGTCTTAGCAGGACTAACCAGGCAAATTCTAGATTGGAACAAAGACAGTTTGAACAATCAACTATTCTCACACACTCTTGGCACATAGTTTCATTATCAGATCATCACATTACCCAGTTCAAGTTTTAGCTCAAGTCATGCCATCAATGGTTCCTTATCATGTCATACTCAGAGCCAACACATTCAACTCATTCTAGTCTACAGATTTTAGCACATATCACAAATTTTGGACAGGTATCATTTTTTTTCAAAAAGCTTTTGCCATCTTGCTTCATTCTTTCTCAGGCTTCTACACATACAATCCTAACACATGCTGGTTCAACAGAAATTAAGCAGTCTCTTGGGGGAAAAGAACACATGCAAGAAAACCCCAAGAGAGGATTATGAGTTGGGTTACTCAGACTTCACCCTATCACACACAATCCATTTACACCACCCCCAACAAAAATAGGCGTAATTGTCCCCAATGCACACAAAAATAGTAAAAAGTAATGGATTTGGTGAAGCAAACCTGTGGCGCACAGCGCCGATGAACTATCAACAAGCGGGTGGGCCCAGTTTCTCGGAGCCCGCTGGAACAACACTTAGGTCACCCTCAGTAGTGCCCATATCATCTAGCCTAGCACCCTCAGTAGTGCTATCAATCATTCTAACTACACCATCAGCGGTGCCCATATCAGCTATCACAACATCAACCGCCTCAGTAACAGGTGTTGAACTCGATGCCCTAAGCGCACTCTTACGAACCCTCTGTAGGCGTAACTGATCATCTACAATGGAGGCCCGTCTAGCCTGCTCACTCTGCTGGCATTCCTGCTTCTTTGCTCAAGCATCCTTAGTAGTATCAACAATGTGACTAGAACGGTGCCACTTTTCTCAGGCATCGGTACGCTTTGGCTATGTCATATCTCCGTTGAATAGAGCCTCTATTACCGTATCATCAGTCGGTACCGCAGGTGCGAACTCAGGCTCATCCCTGGATGGAGCCATGATGGGGTTAAGATCGGCCCAAAAATGATCCAATTCAGTCCAAAAAGAGGAGACATCTACAGTAGGAGCTGGCCGCTCTAGGACCCTCAACTCGAAAGCATCCAGGAGCTTATGAACAGCCTGGACCTTCTGCTCCACTATATGATCCGTCCTTTTCTCTATCCTGGCCTCGGCCTCTGCGATGGACCGCTGCATCCAAGGCTTCATGTGATGAAGCAGTGTAGCCATCTGTGCCTCCAGTTTATGAAAGCAAGCAAAGGGCACGACAGCAGATCCCGATGAAGTGGTGGCTCTAGAAGAGCTAGGGGCCCGACTGGCAACCTAGGATAGGGAGCCCGAAACATCATCAGTATGGGTTGGAGGGGCAGGGTCATCACCTTACATCTTTTCCATATCATATACTAAATTCGCTTCCAATGGAGGTACATCGATCTGTAGCTCTCGGCGTGGTGCCGTCATATTCACCTTATCTCGAATCAGCCCTATATCCAAGGTCCCTGTAGCCCAAGTCAACTCTTCACAATGCCATATCGGCACTCCAGTGTTCCTGCATAATTGAAAGATGAGGCAAGGAAAAGGGTAAGTAGTGGAGGCCTTGAAAGACCTCTCGTAATCTCCTCAATGAGCATGCGTGCAAAATTAATCTCAAACCTCGCAACCAATGTTGCTACCATAACTGCGCGGTCCCAAGTGAGTGCGTTATCCTCCTTTGTGGGGTAAATTTGATTCCGTACCAACAGCCAGAAAAACTTAGCCACAAATGTGAGAGTGTCCTTCTTGATGCTTAACCTCGGAGTGGTGACCCACTCGGCTCGCTCTCCATTAGTAGCAATATAATGAGCAAGCCATAGTAATACACTCTCCCTTTTTTTAGCACTTCGCTGGAACTCACCGCCCCTCACAATATCCTACCGGTAGTTAAATTATCCAGTATTTAATGCCCAAGAGGTGCCTGGACCGTAGAGGAATCTGACGATAGTGACCCGCGATATGTCCACCGTAATACCTCGGACTAGTATAGAAGTGAGTGGGTCCTATGGTCTGGGATTGACATTTCAGTGAATAGCACCTCGAATAGTGGCTGCGTAGGAAGCATAGAACTCCCTCACGATCTCCTCACTATATGATCCAGGGTCCCTGCCCATCCACTCGCACTTATAATGTTGAAAGAGCTGGTGTATGTTGGGTACATTGTGTAGGCTCCATGTAAGAACTCTACGCTCCTCAGTGATTTGTCGGGCCTTCACTCTCTTCTCATCCAACATCGAGGCATCCTTGTAAATCTGCCATTGGCCCTCTACACACCACCTATTGGGCTCCCCAGCAACCGGAACAGGGTCGGTGTTAGGAGGAATTGGGACATTCCCTGAACTAGTGGACTCATCAGACGAGGCAGCTTTGTCATGTGAACCTGAGCCTGTGGCGAATAAAAAATTGGAGCCGGAGCATGGGTGGGTTCAGAGCCGGAAGTAGTGGTAGACTCTGAGTCGGAAGTAGAACCATCCTCAGAACTGGAAGCAAAACCAATCGGTGACCCGATCAGTGTGTTCTCCTCATCAGACTAGGAGACAGTGACTACGTCAGTGACCACCTGCAGGGATGTATTCTGGGTAGCCCTACGTGTAGTAGGAGATGTCCTCATGGCCGGTGGAACATATGCTAGATCCTTTTCCGCGTTTGTGTCTTCATCAATCAGCCTAAAAGTAGGCGGCATGGATTTTGATTTACCCCTTTTTGAGTAGGTCACTTGATTCTTAGGGGAGATGGTACCTTACAAGCAACGAGAATGGGGTGATTTGTGTGATGACTCTACGCTTTCAATACCACAACTCACCTTTTTGTACCGAACCCGGACACCAGACCTCTTGGGGAATTTGGGGGTGAGTGGAATAAAAAAATTGATTGGAATTATGGAGGAAAGATGTAGGGTGATTGATGGGGAATTTATGGTATTATGGAGTGATTGGAGTAGTAGGAAGGTTTAGAAACGGTTTGGGAGTGAATGGAGGGAAATGGGAATGATTTGAAAATAAGAGGATTTTATTTAGGAGGGGTCTGGGTCGGGTCAGGCAGAACTAGGGTTTGGACCCACGAGACCCTGTCTACGATCCGTGGGTCGATCTACGGTCCGTAGATGGGGACCGTAGATCACATCAATACTTAGACAATTTAGAAACCTTACCTGGGATCTACAGACACCATTGACAGTTCGTGGACCAAACCATGGACCGTCGATGAGGTCCGTAGACCTCTGCACTAGACCATTTGTTGCAGATTTTGCTTTTTTCCCCTGCACATGTAGAACCATTAGCCCTTTCTTTTTACATTTTTGGACACTTTTTAGACACGGACCCTATGCTATGTCTAGCCAACACTAAAACAACTATCTAAATGAGTACAAAGAAGCAACTAAACAAAGAAAACTACTAAACGGAAAACAATAACCTATTGTTGGCTAGATTTTACATCTTGGGTTGCTTCCCAAGCAATGCTTGATTTAACGTCGCAGCACGACTCAGACCTCTTGATTACTCAGACTTCATCGAGATAGTAGGCCTTAACAACTTCTTGCACGCTTTCCGCATTTCCCAGTTAGATTTTGATCCTTTGCCCGTTTACCATGAACCTTATTCCTTCAGTGTTCTCAAGCTCAACCGCTCCATGGGGGAGCACTTTTGTGAGTAAAAATGGCCCGGTCCATTTGGACTTGAGTTAGCCCAGAAACAAGCGCAACCTAGAGTTGAATAGAAGCACAAGATCACCCACAACAAATTCTCTCTTTTCAATTCTTTGATCATGATACCTCTTCATCTTCTCTTTGTACAAGGCTGAACTTTCATAAGCTTTTAGGCGAAACTCATCAAGCATATTCAAGTCATTCATTCTTTGACTAGATGCGGTACTCCAATTCAAATTTAGCTTCTCCATTGCCCACATAGCCTTATGCTCTAGCTCTACCGGTAAATGGCAAGACTTTCCATATACAAGTTGGTAAGGAGACATACATATGGGAGTCTTGTATGCAGTGTGATAGGCCCATAGAGCATCATCAAGCTTTCTTGACTAATCCGTTCCCTTAGCATTCATAGTCTTCGCCAAAATCTGTTTGATCTCTCTGTTGGGCACTTCAACTTGCCCAATAGTCTGCGGATGGTAAGGAATGGCTACATTATGGTGGACACCATATTTCTCAAGTAACTCTTTGAACAACTTATTACAAAAGTGGGAACCTCCATCACTGATAATCGCCCTCGGTGTACAAAATCTGGAGAAGATATTCTTTTTCAAGAATGCGGTGACACTTTTACCTTCATTGTTGGGAGCACAACTGCTTCCACCCACTTCGATACATAATCGACCGCAACAAGAATATACTTCATCCCATGTGAACTCACAAATGGACCCATCAAATCAATACCCATACATCAACCAACTCTATCACGAATATCGAATTCAAAGGAAGCTCTTGCCGCTTTGAAATCCCTCCTTCTCTTTGGCAACGATCACAAGACTTGGCGAAATCATGAGCATCTTAGTGGATGGTAGGCCAATAGTACATACACTGCAAAATCTTATGCACAGTCTGAATACCACTATGATGCCCACCAACAGGTGATGAATGACACGCCTCAAGTACACTCAACATCTCAACCTCAGAATAGTCCCATCAGCACAACTTCAATATAGGTAAGGCTCATCCCAAAAGAATTTCTTCACATCATGCGTAAACCTTTTCGTTTGGTGAAAAGATAAATTCGGGGGTATCAAATCGCTTCCCAAATAATTAGCAAAGTGGCACTTCTCCCAATTTAGCACTAAAATGCAGCCTTCACACCTTTTAGCACCAAATTGCAGCCTTCACACCTTTTAAGCACCTCAGCCAAATTATCCATACATCGATCAAAAGAGTCACCTACCACAGAGAAATTATCCATAAATACCTCAATAGTATCATCTACCATATCAGAAAATATCGACATCATACAACGCTGGAAGGTCACTGGAGCATTGCACAACCCAAATGGCATCCGTTTGAAGGCGAAAGTCCCATAAGGGCAAGTGAAGGTGGTATTCTCTTGGTCTTCTGGGGCTATAGAAATTTGATTGTAGCCCGAATAACCATCAAGAAAATAATACCAACCCTTACATGCAAGTCTATCCAACATCTGATCCATGAATGGCATAGGGAAATAGTCCTTTTCTCTCAAAATATTTATCTTCCGGTAGTCCATGAAGACTCTCTATCCAGTCAAGGGACGCATCGGAACAATCTTGTTTCTCTCATTAGGAACCACAGTAAGCCGACCTTTCTTGGGCACACATTGAACAAGACACGCCCAACTACTATCTGCATTGGGATAGATAACTCCGGCATCCAACCATTTAATGATCTCCTTTTTAACTACCTCTTCCATAGGTGGATTTAATCTCCTCTGGTGCGTAATAATAGGCTTGTGACCTGGCATGAGTTGGATTTTATGAGAACAGATACCAGGAGGGATCCCAATAATATCCACAATAGTCTACCCAATAGCTCGCTTGAACCTCTTTAACACAGAAAACAAACACTCTACTTGTCGCTTGTTCAAAACTGCTGCAATGATAACCGGTAAAATATCATCTTTTCCCAAGAATACATACCTCAAATGTGATGGTAAAACCTTAAGCTCCAATTTCGGTGCCTACTCAACAGACAGTCTTGCGGGTGGGGACTCACAATTTTTCATGTCTAACTCCAATCTCTTTGGTTTCGAACGATAGTCGCACCTATCAAGTGCGACGACTAACTCATCAAACTCTTCAATACCATCACTCTCAAAGTTCATCATAACCACTACTAGTGCCTCAACACCCAGTCTCTCTTCAATCTGCACCTCAGACCCACTCTCAACTCTATATGTTATCGCAGATACCGATTGGAGCTCACTACTCGGCTTCATAGACCTACAGATATTGAAAGTTGCCTCTTCATTGTTCATTCTGAAATTCATCTGCCCCTTTTTCATATCAACTAAGGTGCGCCCAGTGGAAAGGAATAGTCTCCCAAGAATGATGGGAACCTTAAAATCAACCTCACAATTAAGAATCACAAAATCCGCTGGAAAGATGAACGACTCCACTTTTGCTAGTACATCATGGAGCACACCAATGGGCCTCTTCACTGTTCTATCGGCCATGAGCAACTGCATTGCAGTCAGTTTTGGATTCCCTAGACCCAACTTCTTGTAAATAGATAGTGGCATCAGATTAATGCTAGCACCAAGATCGCATAATGCCTTAGCAAAATGCAACAACCCGATAATACATGAAATAGTGAAGGCACCAGGATCCTCCTTTTTCTGCACAAGGAACCTTGTAGCAATAGCACTACAATGTTCCAATATATCATCATCTTTGAAGCTCACTACCCTCTTCTTTGTCACCATGTCCTTCATAAATTTTGCATACCCAGGTATTTGTTCCAAAGTTTCTATCAATGAAACATTGATTGAAAGTTGTTTCAACATGCTAATAAACCTGCGGTATTTGCCTTCTTTAGTCTTCTTCACTAACCTCTGTGGGAAGGGAGGTGGAGGTCTAGGTATGGGGACAACTTTATGAGTTACCTCTGCTTCTTTCTCTGTCGCATTCTCGGACTCTCCACTTACCTCGACCACATTATCATCTTTACTATTCTCAATTTCCACCCCAGACGGCATATGTGGATCAATGGTGTGCTTACCCCCTCGAGTAGTGACTGATATACGATGCCCATCATTCTTTGGATTATGGATGGTGTTGCTAGGAAGAGTGCTTGGTTGACGTGGATTTACTGTAGTTGATAACTGAGTCATCTGCTGCTCAAGATGCTTGATTGACACTGCATGAGAATCAACGTTTTGACCAATACCAAACAAGTCATTTCTCATCTGATCTCCTTCGCATTCTTATCAATTGCATCAAACCTTTTCATCAACTTCTGCATCATATCCTCAATACGTGACATATTACTTCCAACTTCCCTAGGACCAGATTCCAGATTTTGAGGAGGAACATAAGGTCCAGCCCGATCGTTTCTATTGCCATAGTTGTTCCGATTGTAGTTGTTGTCACGATTGTAGTTCCCATCCCGGACATATTGACCCTTTCGGTTGTAGTTGCCATAGTTCTGACCTTGGTTTCCTTGACCTTGGTGCCAATTATCCATATTGGAATCTTGGGCATTTGATCGGAAACCCCCCATCGGCTTGATTATTGAGTAGGAAATGGCCATGGGGGCCAAGAAGAGCTATGTCAGCGTGTTCGAGTTCCTTTAGTAGAGAAGACGTATGTGGAAGTGACTCCCACTTCATCTAGTGACATCCGTAGGATCTAGGCCGAGTACACTAGGGATGAGGCTGAGAGGAGGAGAGTTGCACCGGTGGACACTTCCCCAAATGTTGATGTAGAGACGCTTGAGCCAGAAACAGTCCCTTCTACTCAAGTCGGTGAGCCTTTAGTTACCCATATCACTTCTAATTCTATCCCTTCTAGTTCTATTATTGCTCCTCCCTCTACTGTTGCTCCTGCTGCCTCCCGGCCCCCATTGACCCAAGTTATTATGTTCAAAATGGGTCATCTGGCCCAATCTGCTGATGTGTGTGCCTCTCGGATAGAAGTTGTTGTTCCTGGGATGATTGAGTTGGCCATTATCGATGCCTTAGCTCCTATTCAGGCTGAGTTTAGAGAGAACTAGAAGATGATTACTGCCCATGACTTTTCATTAGATACCTTCACGGTGAGAGTGGAGGCATGTGAGTAGGGTATGAGTCAATCTGATGATGTGACGACCTTGAGAGCTGATATTAGTGTCTTGAGATGTGATTTGGATGAGCTTAAATCCATTGATCTGGCTATGTTCTTCGGCACGGTGGACCTTCCTAACATCCCGAGCCTAGAGTTTCCAGCCATTTCTGACATCCATTCGGCTACTACGACCGTAGATGTTGTTATGGATGATGATGATGCCAAGTCAAATGCTCCCGAGAGTGATGAGGAGGAGATTGGTAGACGAGATGCAGTAGTGCATGATGACTTGGAGGACCTCGATGGGGAGATGGTGTAGACAGCTGTGGAGGCATCTCTTCGGGATACATCTATGGTGGGCTTAAATGGAGTAAAGGATGGAGCTGAGTCGGGCACTGACGCCCAGACTGAGGGAGTCACAGATATACAGATTTCACCTCAGGCTTAACCTGAAAGGGGGATCTTGACTCTCTTTTAGCTTTATTTTTAATCTTTTTATTTCGTTTACATTTGAGGACAATTGTAAATTTGTTTGGCGGGGTGAGGTATATTCATACCTACCTCTTTTGGGTTGTTTTTGTGAATAATTTGTTTGTGAATGCTTTTTTATGAATTCTTAATTTTGTTTGTGACTATTTGTTTTTTTATCCATTGGTTTTTAATGTGAATGTTGGTTTTGACACACATTAAAAATTTGTCACCTCTTGATGTTTGTGAATGTGGTTGTTCTATTGCAAATTTGAGTGTCCGTTGCGATCAATACCGATGACTTGAAGTTTGCTCTTGGTTGAACAATATGTGTGTGTGATTCCAATGAGGCAAATTTTAGTGGCATAAGTCATCTGTGAACTCTGTGGATCTCATTGTGACTGGCCGGTTGTTGAAATGAGTCTTGTGATAATCGTTGCACGCGATCTAAAATTATGGAGTCTTGTTTGATGATTGTGTTAAATGTCATGTGTGGTGAGGTTATCTTGAAATATGTGTGTGATAATACCTAGAACTTGACCCGTTTGTCAAATCAACTAATATAGGTGAATGATAAAGATGATCTTAGGCACAATTTGTAGAGAATGAACCAAATTTCCATATACCTCTTTGTGACCACCTTGTGAGAGTGTGAACCTTGATTAGAACCATTTGGGCCTAACCTTTTCTTTGGATGAAACATAAGCACGTTTGACTTCTTTTTCCCATTACCTAAAACATTCATGAAGAATTGGTCCTTTTGAATTGCCAACTTAGGCCAAAATCCTAAGTTGGGGGCTTGGTAAAAAAGAAGGAAAGTCAAGAAGTTTGAGAAATTCTCCCTTGAAGGATCTTGTTGAAAAAGATGGAACCCCTCCATATTGAAAAAAAAGAGTGAAAGAAGAAAAAGGTTGAAAAAGAAAGAGAATATTGCAATAAAGTTTGTGCAATGGATAAAAGAAATAGGGTATCCAAAGAAAAGGAGAAAAAGTGAAATGCAGGTCATGCTTCATGAAGGTAGAAATCACTAAGCTTAAGTGATCATCCATTTACCCTCAACACCGTTACAAGCCTTGAAAGAACTTTGTGATCTTGATTGATCTTAGTGTCATTTTGATTGGAAAATACGGGCAAGCCTATGGGGAGAATCATGCATGTGTTTATATTTGAGAGTGTAAGAGTTGCTTTTGATTCCTAAATTCTGAAATTTTGATGAGCTTTGTGTGAGCATGGAATCATTCTTGATGTGAGGGAATTTGAATACTCCTGTGGAGCTTGAATTTTTTTTAAGCAAGCATTGTAAGCTTGAGTTCTATTTGATGATGGCTAGTCACAATTTGAAACTTTTAGTGCACAATTGAACATTATATTGGTAGATTAAATCTCTTGTGTATTCATGTTGGGTTTTGAGTAGCACTATTTGTAGACATCTCTGTTGAACTGATTGATCTTTTGTTTTACTTGAGGAAAAGTAAAAGTTTAAGTTTATGGTGTTGTTGAGTCATGGATTTTGACTCATTTAGGGCTTAATATATATATATATATTTTAAGAGTCCTCAGTGCCTATTTTATGCTCTAAACTGATGTTAAATTGCTAATTTGCAGCAATGAAGGAAAAAGAGCATGGCAAGGACATTACCGAGAAAAAAGGAGCGGATAAGCTGAAAAAGTTGAAGACAAGCAAGGCTGATGATCGCCAAGACTACTCAGCGAGTCGCCGAGTGGCTCTTTAGCTCGCCAAAAGTTACAGCAGGCCAACCCAGGGAGAAAGACAACTCAGCGATAGAAAGTGAGGTTTCGACAATTTACTGACTGGATGGGCGATGGAAATCCTGATTGCCTAAAGTCACAAAAAATAAATGGTGAAGAGTCAAGCAAACAAGGAGATGGATAAGAGCAATTAGCGCATCATTGAACTAGTTGGCGATGGTCGACTTACTCCGCCGAATGGTTCCCAAGCTAAAAATTTGGGAACGTATAAATGGAATTTTGAAAAGAAGAAAGAGAGTTCCCTCACAATCTAATATTGGGTTTTTTTAAATATAGAACACTCTTAACATTGTTTTTAATCTTTTGAGTAGGAATTTAGAGTTAGGTTTTGATTTTTAACTAATTTTGACCATTGTGTAGACTTGCAATTTGTTACCCAAACTGATGGAGAACATAGTTGGTAACATTTTCTTGCCTTTTATAATGTTTGGCTAAAACCCCCATTCTTGGGGGTGTGATTATGTGATTAAATGTTTCAATTTGTTTATGGGAGTTAGATTTTACTAATTTAATTGTTGATTTGAAGTGGGTTCAATTGATAGTTGATTTTTAATTTATGAATTGTAGTTGCAAATACAGTTCTAACTTAGCATTCAACGCTTGCTTGAGAAAGAGGTTTTCAAATTAAAACTATCAATTGATGATTGTAGTGACTGGGTTATTGTGGATTTAGCTTGGGAGAGTGTGTCTGAATTCAATCCTACCAATCTAGCTCGAAAGAGTAGATTAATTGAGGTTTTGGATTGTTTAGTTTGTTGGGCTTCTCGAGGTTCGAGAGAACTCACTTGATTAGTAATAGTTGATTGAGAAATAGTTGTTAAACATAAAACCTAGCCTACTCACTAAGATTTAATGTCTTTTAGTAAATAATAATCACCCATATATCGGAATTGCCGTTTAATTGATCACATCCCCAAGGATCCCTCTCTACTTGATTACTCCCCTGTTTTCGTAGTTTATAATTGCTCACTCTAATCCCCCCAATTGACACTAGTTGTTAAACCCCTGCAACTAACTTTAATTGTTTCGAAAATATCTACATCTACAAATGATTAGAACACTCCTTTAACTTCGTAATTGAATTCTCTACCGTATCACTCCCTGTGGGATCGACCCAACTCTTCGTTGGGTTCATACTTGATTGTGACTGCCTACACTTAGAATTGGATGAAGTGTAGTTGAGCGTTATCAACTATCTCCTTTGTTTTTTACCTTGTTTCCTGCTCCTATTGTGCATGTCAAAATCCCAGTATTTTTCAATACTAACTCCTCCCTTTTTGATTGATGTTCTCCTCCTTATCTACCACTAGTGTTTTTTGTTGTTGTACTACCTCTTTTATTACATTACGTGTTTAACGTGATAGCTGATCATGCAGGATATTAATGGGAGATGTTATTTTATAGGTTGCCATTCGGATTTGAATGATCTCCTTACTAATTGACTGATACGACACCATATTATCACCAATATCGATAGGATAGCATCCCTATATTGACAAAGAACTATCCACCCGTAAAGGTATCGGGTCAAGAGAAATTTCTTATTCCTCTTGAATGATTGTTTCACTGAGTTCAACTTGCTTATATTTTTTATGTTGTTTAGGTACCTCATCTTTGGATTTGACTTCTGCTGACAGGCTCCCCTCACCACTTTCATCTCTACAATTTGCTTATCAATCTGTGTAATTAATTGTTATGTGGTTGTAATTCCATATTCACCTGTCCATGCTATCCCATCTTATTTTTTCCTTGCGGTCTGGTTACATGTTGTACCAATGCCCCTATATTTTCATTATGTGTCTCTCTGTTCCCATCCATATTAACTATGTGCTCGTCACTAGTGTCTAATTTTCCCTCCTCCCTATCTAGCACTGCAAATGAATTATTAGTTGTGATCCTTTTTCTGGAGTGTTTCCTTGTCATTCATTAACAAATTTATTTCCTTTGTGAAAACTCTATGTGTGGGATTCCGATGCTTTCTGAATTGTGCAAATCTTCTTTTGGATGTCTCCTCGAGACCATTTTCCACCCCCTCCATCATTTGTTGTTTGCCTTTATCCTCATTCTCCATATGAATTATTCTCAACTCAGGATGTACAGCCCACCATTCCATGTCTTCGTGACCCTGCATTTTTCATGCCTTGCAATATTTTGTCACTATGTCCTATTGAATCTTTATCCTCCCTACTCTTGATGCCTTTGTTTCTTCATTGAAAATCTCCATCTCCACATATTTTGTAGATTTTGCTAACAAGTCAACTTGTACCTTGACCCTAGCACAACAAGATCATGTCTTTTTAATAGTGACCTTGTCTAAATAAAGAGGTTTCGCTACAACTGTAGGTAGAGAAAATATGAATTCCTTAACAAAATACGTAGTCTTTAAATCCAGAAAGGAAATCCATGCCAATGCTTGATTGAGTTATTTCCTCCTCAACACTAAATTTTGCTTCATATATTAATGTCCTCATCAGATAAGAATATCCATCTTTTTCCATTATGTAGTAGCTACTTTTAGACATCATATTTATAAAGTCATCTTCTCTATTAAACCTTATTAAAATGTGCCTATTACGTTGCAGTCATATCTTGTAATCCCCCTTCACATTACATTGTTTAGAGATTTGTATTCGTAAGTCATCCAGGTCAGTCCAACCATAGGAAAACTTTCCTACCACAACATATTGGAGATTTTTTATAGTATTCATTCGATCCACTTCTTCCTCCATCAAAATTATGCTAGGCACACGATTAGAAAATGTGGATTGACTATGACTCTAAAAAATCAAATAAAAAAAGAATTTTTAAAAACTAATAACTACCAAAAGTTGTATAGAAAATTAACTATTAAAATTTGAATTTATTTTTAAAATTGTAAAAAATTAAAATTTAGTTAATTTTTACCTAATTTAACTAATTTGTCTTGAGAACTACCACATGTCTTTATCCTATGTTGCGTCTTAGCATAATTCTAGGCTATAATTTCTTCCTTTTAATTAACCATATTTATAAGTGAACAAGAGGAGTATGAACACTGCACTACATTGGTATACCTAAAGTAATAAGTTGTACCAATAAAGGTCATTTTACCAAATTGACCAATCACTTTTCAAATGACGTGTGTATTGCATCTGCAAACACGTGTTTTTCAACTTCTCAGTAAAATATGGCATTTTTCACCGGTGTGTTGGTAATGAATATATCATATGAGGTATACCCTGCCTCTTCGCTCTTGCTACAATTTTGCTTCAGGTAGTTTTCTTCCTTGCTTATATTTTTCTTCCATCGTGTTATCGTCAATACTTTGGTTAGAGGAATTTATTCTTTCTCTTCTTACTTCACTATGATGTTTGCTCTGACTTTTTTGCTTCCAAGTTTCAATGCTATCGCTCTCTTCAATTCTTTGAGATTCTTCCTATCTTTAATGAATATAGGTTGGTTTTCTCTTAATATAACTTTGATGAATATAGGAATTGTAATTTGGTATGTACGTCTTAGTTTCTTATTCTTTTGCATACAATTTCTAGCTAAGATTTCCACATGCATGTTTAACTACCTGATTCGCACATGCATTATGTTTCTTTGATGAATTTGGTCCTTGTAATCAATTAATTTGTGCAAAGCTAGACGTCTTGGAAAAATCTTAAATTTTAAAGTGAATTAAATTTGTAGTGAATTGTATATCAAAGTTGTTTGATAGTATGCCTCGGTCAATTTATTTGAAGTTTCATGTTGTCATTCTTATTTTTGGGTTATGACACGATGGTCGTTATCATAAACCGAGTAAAGACACTGAGAAGAAAGTCAATTTATTTGACTTGGGGTACTATTGGCACAAGGTATTAATATTAATTACTATTTTTTATTGGCATTCATTTTGATATGTTTTGGTCAAGAATGTAATTTCGATTTTTTTTCTTTTTGATGACCGTGGTGTCCAGACCAGCTTTCGTTAACCTCAACTAGTTTCACAAAAAAAAATTGTGTAACATCTAGGATTTGAAAAGCACTAAAGAGAGATTCGTAAAAGTCACCCATCAGTTTTTAGTTTTGGGTAAACTTCAAACGACCATATCATTTAGCACATAAAAAATTAGGTTGCCCACACACTATTATATTGAAGGTCTTCGAGTCCTCTTTCCAACGCCGCCAAGTTTGCTTAATTTCGAGCTTGGAGTAAAACGTTATGCATGTTTGAGTGAAGTCTCTCTATTTAACGCATCCCATTCATTTTTAGAAGGGGTAGTTTGGTCTTTTACTTTTTCAACTAGTCCAAGCTCGTTTTTCCTCACCCAATTAAGGGTCTAACCAAATGCTAAACCACTCTTATTCGTTGCTAAACACTTAGAAAAATAGGAGAAGAGTTCAAGAGGAGAAAGAGCTAGGTTTTGGGCGTTTGTCAAGATCCCATTGATTTTCGCCAAGAACATTGTTCTTTGTAGGTATGTAAATTTTCTCACAGTGTTGTACATGTTCGTCCTCTTGCCATACATCTGAATTTATCCACAAAATTATTGTATTGAAAGAGTTCTTGAGTAATTCTTTATTTTCATTCAATTCTTTAACAATGGCGGTTGTAAATTCTTTTGTGTTGTTGATCTTTGGTAGAAGTTTGATTTCCCAAAAGTATTGTATGGAATTCCTCTTGTATTAGTGTTAGCTTCGAGAATCAAGAAGAGTTTAGGAGAATTTCCCCCATTCTAAAATAGTTGGAACTTTTGTTTGCTTCAAAAATTTGTCAGAAATCTGGGCAGGGGTGTGGGGCAGTGCGCCACCCATAGCACTAGATCTTTTGCTCTATAGTTTGAGGCCTGGAGGCCCATGCTAGTAGTGCACCCCAAACTTTTTTCAGTAGTTTGGGGCTTGGTGCCCCATGCTAGTAGTACGCCAACGTCACCTAGTCCTTTTTTTTCAGTGCTTCATTCCGGACGTGTTCCTTTGAATCGTGACTACGTTATCTTCTTTGTATTAGCTTCTAAAGTCTTCGTTCATCCTTGATAGATCCTACATGTCCTAATCAGATGTCTTAATTTACATTCCAAATTAAAGTGAGTTTAAGAGGAAAGTTCAAGAGGTCTTTTTGAGTCATTTTGAGAATTATTTTGTGATGAATAATAGTTTTGAACTAAGTCTTGATAAAGTAAGTATGAGAACTGAGAAGAGTCATATTCATGACTGAGTACGAGTACAAGGGAACTAAGTATTCTCAAATGTAACACTTTTACATTTAAAAGAAACAATCTTTGATTTCTAAGTTAGTTTATGAGTTCAGAGATATTTCGGAGTATTACCTCTTTTAAGAGGATCTTTTGAGTAATTACCACAAATTAAGCAAGAGTTATGTTTATACATTTGACCATGAGTTTATATATTTTTGGGAGTAGTATTGAGAAAAGTTATGGAATGTGTTCAGACAACTCACATTCCTCATAAACCATCTAGCCAACATGGGTAAATGATTGTACTTTTTACATGACTTCTTATTGCTTTTGAGCGTAGCTTAGTGGATCCACTTAGTTGAGGTGTTCTATACCCCGACAGGGTATAGAACAGTTTTGGCAGCATGGGGCGAGACGATATATCATCATATAGCTCATAGTGATGGTTGTTGGTTAGAGAATCTCTCAAATAAGAGTAAAGAATAACTTATTGTATTTGTATGCATCTTGAGTTAGTATTGTTGTTTTATAAAGCTTTAAATAATGCATCTCTTATTATTGCTTTTGTATTGCAGTTGAGTTGAGGTATGCATGTCTTCCAGTCTTATCAGTTTTGTTGTCTATGCTTTTAGTTTCCCCTTGTATGCTCATACATTCAATGTACTGATGTCATTCGACCTGCATATTTTTATGATGTAGATACATGTGTTCAAGGTCCTCAAAGGGAGCTACGTTGATACCACCTGCATTCCAACTAGCTTTGATGAGCCGCTTTGCCTTCTGGAGGGCTTCACACTTATTTCGTTCTTTTGTTAAAGTTATCAGGGATCCTATACCGACATCTATCTTAGTATTTAAAGCTTCGTAGATAGTTACAGTTGAGGAGTCTCTCATTGTTTTCCTTATTGATGTTTTGAGATCTTGAGACAACTACTTATGTTTTATTAAGTATTTGCAGATGCTCATTTGAGTTAAGTTCTAATTGAGACTTTTAAGTTTAATGATGCACTTTGACTCCCCATTTTGCTTGAGTAAGTCTTCTGCTAAGTAGTCAGCCATGCCAAGGGTTCGCTTGAGGACCAACGATGGTTCTCGAGTGCCGGCCACGTCCAGGTTGTAGGTTCGGGGAGTGACAAACTTGGTATCGGAGCACAGAGTTCAAGAGTCCTAGGGTGTCTATGAAGTTGTGTTTGTAGAGTCCTTTTTATTAGTGTGAAGTACACCACATCTATAATTAGGAGGCTACGACATTTAGGAAACATTTCACTTTCTTTTTACTTTTTTTCATGCGATAGAGTTCAACTCTATGAAGGTTTCTTCTAACTCGTGCTTATGGTTATCTTTTAAGATCATGCCTCCATAAAGATTTTTTCAAGGACGTCCTACTAGGAGGAATGTTAGTCCTCAAGGTCAAGAGGTTCCCAATGCACCAGAAGTGCAAACCCCTCAAGGGCATGTCACCAATGCTAAATTCGAAAATGCTATCTAGATGTTGACTCAGGTTGTGGCAAATCAGGCTGGTCAACAAAGAGCTTGTCTTTAGGATGTAGGCGATACATCCAGAATCTATGTGTTTGTGAGAATGAATTCCCTAGACTTCACAGGGTCGAATATCAGTGAGGATCCGGAGAACATTGTGGAAGAACTCATAAAGTGTTTGATGTTATGTGTGTTGCCGATTTAAAGCGTGTGGAGTTAGCTTCATACCAGCTCAAGGGTGTTTCTAGAATATGGAATGATCATATGAAGAAGAGAAAGGCAGAGGGGTCACCACTTTTGAGGTGGGTGGTGTTTGAAGGTGCATCTTTCCCTGCGAGCTAAGGAAAGAAAAGGTAAGAGAATTTCTGAATCTGAAACAGGAGTCCGTGAGTGTGCAAGAGTACAGCTTCAAGTTCACTCATTTATACCGCTATCCTCCTGAGATGGTGGCTGATATGAAGAGCATGATGAGTTTGTTTGTTTTTGGGTTATCCCGATTGTTAAGTAAGGAAGGTAAGGCGGCTATATTGATAGGGGACATGGAGATAGCCATGCTTATGATCCATGTGCAACAGGTTGAGGAAGATAAGTCGAAAGACCTGAGGAGTTCCATAGTAAGAGGGCTAAGACAGCAAATCATGAATCTAGCCAGCAGAAGATCGGAAATGTAAATTGGTCATCCTTTCAGCAAAGGTCAACTAGGTCTACTCCATTGTCAACTAGAGCGCCTGCACCAAAAAACAAAACTCCCAAAATTTCAGCGCTAGACTTACTTAGTCTCAGGGTAGTATGGCACAAGGGGTTACTTGGACCCCCCACATGTGCTAAGTGTGGTAGAAACCACCCAGAAGCATGTCATGATGGCTCCAATGGCTTTCTTAAGTGTGGTCAGATGGGTCACTTTATGAGAGAGTTCCCTAAGAACAGGCAAGGTAATAGGGACTATAGAGCCCAATATTCTTCAGCGACTATAGTAGGCAGAGCTGCTCCGAGAGGAGCTATTTCAGTAACAGGTGGAGGAGCAAACCGTTTGTATACCTATAACCAGTCTCCAAGAGCCGGAGAACTCACCAAATGTTGTTACTGTTATGCTTAAAGTCTTTACTTTTGATGTTTATGCATTACTTGATCCAGGTGCGAGTCTGTATTTCGTGACTCCTTAAGTATCCATGAAATTCAATATTTTCGATGAACGACTTCTTAAGCCCTTCAGTTTTTCCACACTTGTTGGTGAGTCTATTCTTGAAAAAAGAGTTTATCATGATTGTGTCATCTCCATCAATCACAAGGACACCATGGCTGACGTTGTCGAGCTAGAAATGGTGGACTTTGATTTTATTCTAGGTATGGACTAGCTTCATGCTTAGTATGCCTCAGCTGATTGTATAACTCGAGTAGTCAAGTTTCAATTTCCTAATTAGCCAGTTTTATAGTGGAGGAGTAGTTTAGAAGTTCCTAAGGGTCGTTTCATTTCATACCTTAAGGCTAGAAAGTTAGTCTCTAAGGGGTGCATCTATCACTTATTTCGAGTTAATGACTCTAATGTTGACACACTGCTTATTCAATCAGTTCCTGCTATGAGTGAGTTTCTAGAGGTATTTCCAGATAATCTTCCCAAAGTCCCTCCTCGGAGAGAAATAGAATTCGGAATAGAAATTCTTCCTGATACTCAACCTATCTTTATTCTGCCATATAGAATGGCTCCAGCTGAGTTAAAAGAGAAGTTGAGAGATCTTCTTGATAAAGGTTTCATCCGACCTAGTGTCTCACCTTGGGGCGCTCAGGTTTATTCATGAGGAAGAAGGATGGTTCCTTAGGATGTGTATAGATTATCCCCATTTGAACAAGGTCATCTTAAAAAATAAGTATCCTCATTTGAGAATTGATGATCTTTTCGACAAACTTCAGGGTGCCACTTGCTTCTCTAAGATAGACCTTAGATCTGGTTATCATTAGTTGAAAGTGAGAGAAAGTGGCATCCCGAAGACAACATTCAGGACTTTTTATGGTCATTATGAGTTCCTTGTGATGTCTTTTGGCTTGACCAATGCTCCTGCAACGTTCATGGATCTTATAACCAAAGTGTTTAAGTTGTATCTTGACATGTTTCTTATTGTCTTTATCAATGACATATTGATTTATTCGTGCCACGACCCAGGGGTACACCCTAGAACAAGGCACATAGAACCCCAAAGAACTCCATATAAGCCACTTCGCATACCATAACATAAAGCCATAGAAATGATGCGCAAGTTTTAAAACTCTTTCCATACAATCGAAGTCTTTTATAAAAGCAAGCAGAAGTCTTTAACACTATGTCACAACCATCTAAATAACTTGAATAAATATTGGGACACAGCCCATACAAAAGTCTAAAACATAAAACAAAGACATAAAAGAAAGGTGATCACATCCTCGATGCTATGAGGACTCACTAAGTCTTCAACTCCTTTTTCTACTAGAAACCTAGCCACAAGAATGGAACTCAATATCACCGGACCCTACATTTGATAAGAATGTAGGCAAGAGTATGTGTTAGTACAAAATGTACTAAATATGATAACTAGCATAACATCATAAGATCATAACATAAGTGTTAGTCAACATAAGACATAAGCATGATCTCCAACATAGACATAATATAAGCATTAGTCAACATAAGGCATAATCCATAAACATAAGAGATACATCATATTCATAAGCATAGCCAATACTTAGATCAAGTTACCTCAAGTCATACTTCTGCAATGCATGGATAAGACCCCATAATCTCGCCCATACTAAGTATCACTATTAGGCCAACATAATCATACTTACCATCTTTGGATCTCATCCTTATCTTAATTCTCATAGACAAGGGAGTCTTCACCTTTAATCCAACATATCATGGAAGGCAACTATAGCAACAATCCAAGCTAAGCATACAACATATAAGATAACACTTCATAAGTAGCTTTAAGTCATACTTGTGTAATGCATGGATTAGACCCCATAATCCCACCCATACTAAGTACCACTTTAGGCCATCATATATAAATGATTACAAATTATCATTTCTAAACTACCAAGGAATAGCACCATACTAGGCTAGACCAAGCTAATCATCTAGCTAACATAACTACATTATGCTAAATCAAGCTACCATGGAAAGTATACTATCATGCAAGTCCAAGCTATTCAAGGAAGGGTACTATTGCTCCATCCTAGCTACCATGAAATGATTTGGCCTAACCAAGTCATGCTACCATGCAAGTATACTATGATACTGGTGCAAGCTAACCTTAGGAAGGGTGTGATTTCTCAATCCAAGGTTATCATGAGGTCTTATACTCAAGCTACCATGAAATGGTCTTGTCTTACCAAGTCAAGCTATTAATGAAGGGATCTTATGCCACAATTTCAATCTAGTCTAGTCTAACAGGCTTGATTCGTTTTAGGTGAGCAAACCATTCAACCTAGAATCATTCTATGTGAGGAAACGTTTCACGTCATGTACATTATGTGTTCATGAGAATAGACTTTCAATGAACACATCTGCATATCATAATCATAGACACTTCACTCTCAAAGTGTTTCTTAAGCATATACTTAGGTTCTATAATAATATGCACAATCTCATAGTTTACCTCATTGAGGTCTCTTAACCTTTCTTTAATCATCATATCTAGAATTCTAACATTAGTCATAGATACCATCACAACTCAAGTGATTCTATCAACTCATACATCCAATCATACATAAGGTAGATTAGGTGGGTGAAGTCCTTCCAGAACAATTCTATTTAGTAGTCTACCATTATCATATAAGCTTCCCTCTTAAAGCCTTAACATACATAATTTCAACATATTCGTCTTACTTTCAAAACCCTAGTAATCAACATTCATGGCTACAAACCTTACTCTCAAAGCTTTACCTCTTACAATCATCATACACACCTAGATCACAAGACATTCTAGTCACATGCTTCATTCTTAAGAAATTTTAGTCATATATCATCAAAAATGCTAAATCTCAAGCATTACTAATCGTGATCCATCATAGATACTTTAATCTAATTCAATTCATGTCTATATGCTTTCATTCTCAAGTAATTACTACACATATAATCAACCCTAGAAGATCATCACTAAATCCTCTATTTCCCTTTTCAAGGCATAAACCCACATTACTTCAATTTCATCAATTAGACTAGGGTTAGACATGAAAAACATATAATTTCATCATAATAACATGATTCACTACTAATTCCATCATAAACAATAAATATCCACTCAATTGGATCCATATTCAACTTAATCAAGAATATTGGAAGGAACCCTAACTTGAATTAGGGATTTCATCTTCACAATTGGGGGAAATCTAGGGGACTCCATGGATGGAAGAATACATGTATGAATAAGCTATAATACCTTGATTATAAATCCTTACAAATCTTGGAAGATTGGAGGAATTTGACTTAGCCTGATTCTTTTCTTCTTCTTCTTCACTTTCTAGAGAGAGGATTTCTTGGAGAGAATTCAGTTCTTTTTGGTGAGTGTAAATAATGACTAGGATCAATGAATTTAGGGGTCTAAAAGCCTTATATAGGTGGTCTAAGTAAGGTTAAAATGACACCACTTAACCCCTAATTAATTTTGGAAAGTTCCATAAAACCTCCCACTTAACCGCCTAAATCACCCACTGCCTCACCCACAAGACCACGCCCACAAGCCGTGGATGGATCCACAGAGCGTGCTGGTCAATCATGGGTGGTTGTCTGCAACACATTTTTTGTGACCCTAACTCATGACCCCTCACCCAAGGGGCGTGGGTCCCTTTGTGGGTGGATTGTTTTGGAGCAGTCTGCTAGGGTCCTCCTCAAGGACTCTTGGTTGGTCCTTGGGAAGTTGTACCTTGACGTTCTAACCTTCAACCCTTCATTTTAAGTAGGGGGAGTTTTTTACTACTCTAACCTTCCCATCAAGCTCTAGTTTAACCTACTAATTTCTGGGGTGTTACAATATCTCCCCCTTGGGAATATTCATCCTCGAATAACGATTCTAAACACCTCTTAAAGGAAATGACTCTAAACTAGCAGCCCATTAAGCATGCAACTCATCTAAATGCACATAATCAAAGGAGGAAAACTTCATGCCCAAGCTAAACATACTTCAATACAACACAAGGAAGTAGGAACTACATCTAACAACCCAAAAATGCATGAAATTCTCATAACTAGTCATGTTCAAGAAGGAACTACAATATCCTAGCTAAAACATGCTCAACATACACTGATGGAGCCTATATTCATTCTATACTCAAGCATACATCCAAGGAGGAATATCTCAACTCCTAGCTACGACATGTTCATCTATTCATCTCATGAAGTTCTAAAGGAAGCTCTACTCAATGCACTCTAACATGAGGAAAACAATTCACATAAGTCATTCCTATTAAGACTTAAGCTTTTTCATGAACATGCATATAAAGAAATCATGGCCACACATATGCACACCATCTCCCCCTTGGGAGTAAGCCTAGGTGGACTTTCTAAGCACCATCTCTTTCAATTCTAAGGTTGGATCTAATCATCACTAAGCTTTCACATCCATCACACAAGAGGATTCTAAACCATAGTGAATTACACTACTACTCTTTATAGGAGTCTACTAATTGGACATCCCAAGGTATCTTCCAAACACCCTATTCATCAAATCTTTCAACTTACCCAAAACTCAAAAATGGCCAAGTAGCATTCTACCATCAATAATATAAAACAACAATAAAGCTCATTCATACTGAAAAAAACATCAAAGTCTAGCATATCAAGTCACAAAATACAAGCAATCTAGAATCTAATAAAGCATAAAACACTCTGGTAGCAACACTTGTAGGTCACTCTTGTTCACCTCTAGCTTAAAGAGAATAGAACTTGTTCTTCTTTGGAGCATTCCCATCTGAACCACTAGGAGCAACTTGCTTACCCTCTCTTCTCATAAACTTATTTATCTTAGCCCTCGAATCTTCCACTAAAGTTGGAGCATACTTGGATAGTTGAGTAAATTTCAAGGCATACTCCTTAACACTCATGCTACTTGCCTAAGGTTAATGAACTCTTGCATTTTAGTGTCCTTCAATTCTAGGGGAAAGAACCTATCAAGAAATGCCATCTTGAACACTTCCCACTTTATGGGACCTGCTCCTACCATCTTTCCATTGATTATACTACACTTGAGAAACACCTTTCAATTGGTAAGCAGCTAACTCCGCTTTATCTACCGAAGTCACCCCCATAATAGCAATGCACTTTATAAACCTCATCTATAAACTCCATAGAGTCCTCTTCCACTTTGGAGCCATAAATCTTCGGAGGATTCATCCTCATAAAATCCCTCACTCTTAAAGCTGCGGAATTTACATTAGGATTCACCAGAGCTACAACCTCTCTATTGGCTTGCACCATCATGGCTTGAGCCAACATTTAAAAAGCCAACTTAATCTCTGCATTCGACATGGCTGAAGGATCAATCGAGACTTAAGGAGGAGCTTGGAGAGGAACCTCTTGATCCACATTGTCTTCCTCAATCCCCCTAGCATTTGCCCTTGTATTAGCCATATCCTGAAAACCATTGGGCACTAATTAGGAGAAAGACCTTTTAGAGTTAAACTTTTATGGCACAACTTATAGAATGAAGAAGTGAAGTTTCCTAATCATCTAATAGCCTCTCATTTATAAATGTGGCGCACATCACACTTATGAACAATACTCTACTAGATGTGGTTTGAAACATCCTAGAATCATTCTAAACCTCGTGCTCTAATACCAAGTTTGTCACGACCCATGGGTACACCCTAGATGTAACAAGGCACACAGAACCCTAAAAGGACTCCATGTAAGCCACTTAGCATATCATAACATAAAGCCATAGAAATGATGCGGATATTTTAAAACATTTTCCATACAATCGAAGTCTTTTATAAAAGCAAGCAGAAGTCTTTAACACTATGTCTCAACCATATAAACAACTTGAATAAATCTTGGGACGCAGCCCATACAAAAGTCTAAAACATAAAAGAAAGACATAAAAGAAAGATGATCACATCCTCGATGCTATGAGGACTCACCAAGTCTTCAACTCCTTGCTCTACTAGAAACCTAGCCATGAGAATGGAACACAATATCACTGGACCCTACATTTGATAAGAATGTAGGCAAGAGTATGTGTTAGTACAAAATGTACTTAATATGATAGCTAGCATAACATCATAAGAGCATAACATAAGTATAAGTCAACATAAGACATAAGCATGATCTCCAACATATACATAATATAAGCATTAGTCAACATAAGGTATAATCCATAAATATAAGAGATACATCATAATCATAAGCATAGCCATTACTTAGATCTTCATAACATAAGAACTATTTTTCAAGTAACCTCAAGTAATAATTGAGCAATGCATGGATAAGACCCCACAATCTCACCCATATTAAGTATCACTTTTAGGCCATCATAATCATACGTACCATCTTTGGATCTCATCCATAGTTTAATTCTCATAGACAAGGGAATCTTCACCTTTAATCCAACATATCATGAAACGCAACTATAGCAACAATCAAAGCTAAGCATACAATATTTAAGAGAACACTTATTAAGTAGCTTCAATTCATACTTGTGCAATGCTTGGATAAGACCCCATAATCTCACTCATACTAAGTACCACTTTAGGCCATCATACATAAATGATTACAATTTATAATTTCTAAACTACCTAATAATATCACCATACTAGGTTAGACAAAGTTACTCATCTAGCTAACATAACTACATTATGTAAAAGAAAACTACCATGGAAAGAATACTATCATGCAAGTCCAAGCTATTCAAGGAAGGGTACTATTGCTCTATCCTAGCTACCATGAAATGATTTGACCTAACCAAGTCATGCTACCATGCAAGTATACTATGACACTAGTGCAAGCTAACCTTAGGACAGGTGTGTGATGAGTCCACAAATTGGACTCATTTAGGGCTTTATTTTAATAGAAATTATGTCCTCAAATGCTTATTTTATCTCAATATCTGATGAAAACACGTAAGTTTCAGGTATTTGATATTTGAAGAAAAGCATGGACACTACTTCGCAAAAAGGAACAAAAAGGCATAAAAGAACGAAGAAAATGAAGGCCTGAGGATCGCCGAGTCAACTTTGCAAGTCGCTGAAGGGTCTCACTTCGCCTTTTGTTCCAGTGTGCTGAGCCTTGAAGGAAAGGATCAAGTCGGCAGAAAAAGGGAGCAGTCGGCGCATCGCCGATATGTTCCACGAGGCAGTACTATTTCGCCCAATGACCCAGAGCACTACGATGTTGAAGGATGGTGCAAGACGGCGATGAACTACATTAAGGGGTGAATCACCAAGTTGATATGCGATTCCAACTAATATTACTGAATGATCCGATGCAACGCAGATTTTTGAAAACTATAAATATTCGTTGAGAGTTTTAGCTTAGTATGAGATTTTTAGTGTGGAACAATTATTATAATTTTCATATAGAATATTAGCTTTTGATATTTTTGCTTTAAGTTTGAAAGAGTTTTGAAACTAGAATAAGAAAAGGGTTTTATATCTAAGGATTTGGACTTAGGTCTCTTGGATTCTTTCTTTTTGACCTGTAACAAGACTTAAATTTTCATACCCACTTGAATGCAAACTCATTTAGGTATAAATTTCTATCTCTTGATGTGTGGCAAAAAACTCCAATTCTTGGGGTGTGAATTTGTGAATATGGGCTAGATTAGTTGGTGGGTCTTGCTTGCTGATAGTTTAAATGTAGTTTAATTTTGATTTCGTTTAGTAGTTTTGGATGAATATAATGGATTTTTAGTTGCAAACACAAGTTCTCTCATGTGTTTTCGGCTTGCGAGAGAGAGAGGTCGCGAAACCAAGACTACTAAATTGATGGCCTAAGGAGTGGGTCGATATGAGGTTTAGCTCAAGAGAGTGAACCCTAGTCCCATATCCTAACACTCAGCTCGAGTGAGTGAGTTAGGTAAGGCGTAGGTTGGTCTTCATGCGGCAAGTGGGTGTCTGAGAGGAACCCATTTGAAACGGGGTAAGTTGCTCGAGAGAGAGCTTATTTCCATTTAAAGCTTACCCTAGTCAAAATTACTCTATAAGTTTTCTATCAGAAGCATGTACCCAACAATCTTGTTTATCCCATGTTCCGATCACATCCCAAGAATCTCCCTTTTATTGCTTAGATTTCCTTGTTGATTTTGCTAATTTTAGCTTACTTGTGACAAAAACCCCATTTAATATTTGACACTTTTGTGTCACCACCTTTATTTACAATGTTTTAACTCGTTAATTTTTTAGCTATGACTAGTTGGAACGATATTTTATTTTTCTATAAATTCTCAAAACCACTCGCTTGGGACGATACCAACCCTTGGTTGGGTTATTACACTATTTCACGATCGTAGACACCCAAACTGTAAGACATGTCATTGATTACGCAAATAGCAAAATGGCGTCGCTGCTGGGGAGTGGTGTTATGTGAAAGTTATTGGTTTAAGTCAAATTCTTATTTCAATAATCATAGTTTACTAACCTTATTTTTAGTTTTGGTTTTCTTTTAATTTGTTGGTGTAGGTAGGTTTCCTAAGCATGGCTGAGGGAAACAGTGGCAACTCAGTTGAGATGAAGCAAAAAGTCGAGAGGCACTTCACAATACCCACACTGGTAAGTCAGCTGCACGAGTTGGCTACCAAAATAACGGAGGTGCAAAACCAGTGCAAGAGTCAAGGGAGGTACATACCTCTTCACGAGGAAGGAGTCTAGATGCAGGGAGAACAACCATGTCGAGGACATACTCCAAATCATTCTCCAAAAGATCACCGAATAAGATCGAATGTTGGAAGAGATGAAGGAGAGTATTGAAGTGTTGAATCAAATGGTTGGCTCCCATTCTAGATCGATCCAGCTGATCAGGACACTCCTGGATCATTCGGTGCCTCCTTCTCACTCAAACGAACTATTGGGGTTACCTAGTAATACTAGGGCCAACCCAACCAGTGGAGAGTGAGTAAGGACTCACGTCGCGCTGCGGCGTTAACTAAGGCGTTGTTTGGGAGGCAAGCCAAAACCCCTAATATTTTATAATTATGTATTGGTAAAATAATGATGTGGCGTTGGTGTAGGTTGAAGTGTGAGAAGTGCTCAAAAAGTGCAGGGTAGAAAGCAACAGATCCAATTGGCGAGTCACCGAAGAGGTCGGTGAACTCGACCTTATCCACCATTTGACTCCAAACATCTCCAAAATTGGAGCCTATAAAACTCGATGAGCTTTTTGAAATTATTGGCGCATCGCCGACTCTGTTGGCAATCTCGATGGAGACCACCGTTTGAACTCCTAGGTTTACTGGAAAGTTCTGTAAAACTCGGCAAAACAAGTGATTGCTTGGCGACACGCTAACTGACTCGGTGATTCAAAATGATATCATCGGGTGCATAAGAATTGGACGGCGTTTGACTAAAGTTGAAGCGGGTGGCTGTAAAGCATTCGAGAAAGTGGGTTGAAAATAGGCGTGTTGGGTTGCTTAGCGATGCTGGGTAGAGCTCGCTGAATCACTCTACAGCTCGCCTAATGTCCCCACCTCGCCTTTTTTTTAATGCTAAAATTGTGGAAGGTCTACACCCAAAGTCGCAGAAGAACCAGGCCGTCTTGATAGATGGAGCAACCGCATAGCCAGGATCACTTCTTTACCTCCCTATTTGTCTTACTTATTTTTATTTTTGGGTACTTTTAATCACGTTTGAGGAAAAATATTTTTGTTTGTAGTGGGGTGAGGCCCACACCTTTGTGTGTTATTAACGTTTGTGTTTTGCTTATATTTGGGTTGATCTGCTTTAAATTCTGTCATATCTGTTTCTGTGGATGTTTGAGCTCATGGCTCCTTTTGTTTTTAATTGCAAAATGATGTTGACCCTTCCGAAAAATTTTAAATTTTTTGCACAGTTTTGCCACCCGCTATATGCTTTTGAATGTGGATGTTCTTTTGCAAAAATTTGAATCTTAGTTCTAATCAATACCGATGATTTGAATAATGCTATCAATTGAACGAACATGAATGCGCGGCTACGATGAGGCCAAATGAAGTTGCATAGACAATATGTGAACTCTTTGCATCTCATTTTGACTAGCCTAGTATCGAATTGAGTCTCTTGTAATGATCATTACACACTAAGGAAAGTGTGGAGTCTTGTTTGACTGTAGTGTCAATGCCTCGTGTGATGAGCTTACTTTGAACCATGCATGATAGATCCTAGAATTTTCCCCGTTGGTCCGGTCAACTGAGTGATGCTATCTCTTGATATGATCTTAGGCAACTTCTAAGAGTGTGAACCAATTTGACATATATCTCTTTTGTGACCTACCCTGTGAACGTGTGATTATATTTTGAACACCCCTTGAGCCTTACCTTTCTTTGGAAGAAACTTGATGAAACCATAACCTTTTTTTATCCACTACCTATACTCCTCATGAAGTTGTGGTTAGTATGAATAACCAACTTAGGCCAAGCCTAAGTTAGGGGTGTGGTAAAAAGAAAAGGGAAAGTCAAGAAGTGCAAGAAAAATTTCCTCTTACCCATGGTTTTAAAGAAAATGGAACCCCTCCATATAAAAAAGAAAAAAAGAAAAGAAAAAGAAAGTTGTGGAATAAAAGTACAAAAGAAATAGGGTTCCCAAACAATCCATGGAAAGTGAATAATAGGATAACTTATGAGCACTAAAGAGAATGATGAAGGAAAAGGAAAGGAAGTGTTGTGAACACCACATTTCATGAGGATGAAAGTCACTGAGCCTAAATAATCATACCTTTGCACTCAGCCCCATTACAAGCCTCAAAAAGACCTTTTTGATCTTGAAATACGGGCAAACCTATGGGTGAAAACATGCATTATGTTCCTCCTTGTGAGAGTGAGCGTTGCATCTGATTCCAAAGCTTTAAACTGTGAATCATTGTGTGATTATGGAATCATTTTTTTTGTGAGGGCATTCGAATACTTTAGGTGAGCTTGAACTTGCATTTGAAGCAAGTATTGTGAGCATGAGGTTCTTTGATATTGGTGAGTCACAACTAGAATTTTTTACTGCACATTTGATCTTTGCATAAGTAAATTGAGTCTTGTTTTGTGAATTCATGATTAAGTCTTGTGTAGCACTGTTCGAGACACCCTTTTTGAACAGCTGAACTTGACTTTGCTTGAGGACAAGCAAAAGTTTAAGTTGGGGGTGTTGATGAGTCCATAAATTGCACTCATTTAGGGCTTTATTTTAATAGAAATTGTGTCCTTAAATGCTTATTTTATCTCAATATCTAATGAAAACACGTAAGTTTCAGGTATTTGAAGTTTGAAGCAAAGCATGGACACTACTTCGCAAAAATGACCAAAAAGGCTGAAAAGAAAGAAGAAAATGAAGGCCTGAGGATCGTCGAGTCCACTTAACGAGTCACCGAAGGGTCTCACTTCACCTTTTGTTCTAGTGTGCTGAGCCCTGAAGGAAATGATTAAGTCAGCGGAAAAAGGGAGCAGTTCACGCATCGCCGAGATGTTCCACGAGGCAGTACTATGTCACCCAATGACGTAGAGCACGATGATGCTGAAAGATGGTGCAAGACGACAATGAACTACATCAAGGAGTGAATCACCGAGTTGATCGGAGATTCTGACTAATGTCGTCGAATGGTTCGCTGCAGCGCAGATTTTTGAAAACTATAAATACTCGTTGAGAGATTTAGCTTAGTATGAGATTTTTAGTGTGAAACAATTATTATAATTTTCATATAGAATATTAGCTTTTGATATTTTTGCTCTAAGTTTGAGAGGGTTTTGAAACTTGAAGAAGAAAAGGGTTTTATCTCCAAGGATTTGGACTTGGGTCTCTTGGATTCTTCAATTTTGGCCTATAACAAGACTTAAATTTGCATACCCATTTGAATGCAAGCTCATTTAGGTATAAATTTCTATCTCTTGATGTGTGGCTAAAAACCCCAATTCTTGGGGTGTGATTTTGTGAATATGGGCTAGATTAGTTGTTTGGTCTTGCTTGCTGATAGTTTAAATGTAGTTTAATTTTGATTTCGTTTAGTAGTTGTGGATGAATCTAATGGATTTGTAATTGCTAATTCAAGTTCACTCATGTGTTTTTGGGTTGCTCGAGAGAGAGGTCGCGAAACCAAGACTACTAAATTGATGGCCTAAGGAGTGGGTTGACATGAGGTTCAGCTCTAGAGAATGAACCCTAGTCCCATATCCTAACACTCAGCTCAAGAGAGTGAGTGGGATAAGCTGTAGGCTGGTCTTCATGCGGAAAGTGGGTGTCCAAGAGAAACCCATTTGAAACGGGGTAAGTTGCTCAAGAGAGAGCTTATTTCCATTTAAAGCTTAGCCTAGTCAAAATTACTATATAAGTTTTCTATCAGAAGCATGTACCCAACAATCTTGTTTGTCCCATGTTTCGATCACATCCCAAGAATCCCCTTTTCATTGCTTAGATTTCCTTGTTGATTTCGCTAATTTTAGGTTACTTGCGACAAAACCCTCATTTGATATTTGACACTTTTGTGTCACCACCTTTATTTACAATGTTTTTACTCGTTAACTTCTTTAGCTACGACTAGTTGGAGCGAAATTTTATTTTTCTATAAATTCTCAAAACCACTCCCTTGGGACAATCCCAACCCTTGGTTGGGTTATTATACTATTGCACGATCGTAAACACATGAACTGTAAGACGTTTCATTGATTACGCAAATATCACTGTGATTTCTCAATCCAAGGCTACCATGAGGTCTTATACTCAAGCTACCATAAAATTGTCTTGTCTTACTAAGTCAAGCTATTCATGAAGGGATCTTATGCCACAACTTCAAGCTATTCTAGTCTAACATGCTTTATTCAGTTTAGGTGACAAAACCTTTCAACCTAGAATCACTCTATGTGAGGAAACCTTTTACATCATGTTCATTATGTGCTCATGAGAATAGCGTTTCAATCAACACATCTACATATCATAATCATAGACACTTCATTCTCAAAGTGTTTCTTAAGCATATACTTAGGTTCTGTATTAACATGCATAATCTCATACTTTACCTCATTGAGGTCTCTAAACCTTTCTTTAATCATCATATCTAGAATTCTAACATTAGACATGGATGCCATCACAACTCAAGTGATTCCATCAACTCATACATGCAATCATACATAAGGTAGATTAGGTGGGTGAAGTCCTTCCATAACAATTATATCTAGTAGTCTACCATATCACATAAGCTTCACTCTTAAAGCCTTAACACACATAATTCACCATATTGGCTTTACTTTCAAAACCCTAGTAATCAACATTCATGACTACAAGGCTTACTCTCAAAGCTTTACCTCTTACAATCATCATACACACCTAGATCACAAGACATTCTAGCACATGCTTCATTCTTAAGCAATTTTAGTCATATATCATCATAAAGGCTAAATCTCAAACATTACTAATCATGGTCCATCATAGATACTTTACTATAATTCAATTAATTTCTATATGCTTTCATTCTCAAGAAATTACTACACATATCATCAACCCTAGAAGATCATCTCTAAATCCTCAATTTCCTTTTACAAGGCATAAACCCACATTACTTTAATTTCATCAATTAGACTAGGGTTAGATATGGAAAACATGTAATTTCATCAGAATAACATGATTCACTACTAATTCAATCAGAAACAATCAATATTTACTCAATTGGTTCCATATTCAACTTAACCCACAATATTAGAAAGAACCCTAACTTGAATTGGGGATTTCATCTTCATAATTGGGGGAAATCTAGGGGACTCCATGGATGGATGAATCCATGGATGAATAAGTTGTAGTACCTTGATTATAAATCCTTAAAAATCTTGGAAGATTGGAGGAATTTGACCTAGCTTTATTCTTTTCTTCTTCTTCTTTACATTCTAAAGAGAGGATTTCTTGGAGAGAATTGGGTTCTTTTTGGTGAGTTGAAATAATTACTAGGATCAATGAATTAAGGGGTCTAAAATCTTTATATAGGTGGTCTAAGTAAGGTTAAAATAACACCACTTAACCCTTAATTAATTTCAGAAAGTTCCATAAACCCCCCCCCCCACTTAACCGTCTATATCACCCAAGAGACCACGTCCACGGGCCGTGGGTGGACCCACGGGGCATGCTGTTCAATCATGGGTGGTGGTCTGAAACATAGTTTATGGGACCCTGACCCATGACCCCTCACCCACGGGGTGTGGGTCCCTTCGTGGGTTTACTGTTTTGGGGCAGTCTGCTAGGGTCCTCGTCAAGGACCCTTGGTTGGTCCTTGGGAGTTTTACCTCGACGTTCTAACCTTCAACCCTTCATTTTAAGTATGGGAAGTTATTCACTACTCTAACCTTCCCGTCAAGCTCTAGTTTAGCCTACTAGTTTCCACGATGTTACAATTCGAGAAATGAGGAGGATCATGTTAGACATCTCGAAATAGTCCTCCAAAATCTCAAGGATCGATAATTTTCTGCCAAATTTTCTAAGTGTGAGTTTTGGCTTGAATCTGTGGCATTCTTGGGCCACATTATATATGGTGAAGGGATTCGAGTTGACACTCATAAGATCGAAGTAGTGCAGAACTTGCCCGGACCCATATCTCCAATTGATATAAGGAGTTTCTTGTGTTTGGTTGGTTTGTACAGAAGGTTCGTCAAGGGGTTTCATCTATTTCATCCCTGTTGACTAAGTTGACTCAGAAAACTGCTAAGTTTCAATGGTCCAAAGCTTGTGAGAAAAGCTTTCAAGTATTGAAAATTCGGTTGACTACTGCTCCAACATTCACCCTACCAGAGGGTACAAAAGGCTTTGTTGTTTATTGTTATGCGTCCAAAGGTTGACTTAGTTGCATATTAATCCAAAATGGTAAGGTTATAGCCTATGCCGCCTGACAGCTTAAGATTCACAAGAAGAACTACCTTACTCATGATCTCGAATTAGCAATAGTGGTTTTTGCCCTAAAAGTATGGTGTCACTATCTCTATGGTGCTCATGTGGATGTTTTCACTAACCATAAGAGTCTCTGGTATGTTTTCAGTCAGAAAGAGCTTAATCTCAAACAAAGGATACGGTTGGAGTTGCTCAACGATTATGACATGAGTATTCTCTATCACCCATGTAAGGCTAATGTTGTTGTTGATGCTTTGAGCAAGTTGTCCATGGGATGTTCTTCTCATGTTCAAAAAGGCAAGAAACAATTGGCGAAGGAAGTGCACACACTTGCCCGTTTAGGAGTCTATTTGCTAGATTCTAGCGAGGGTGGAGGGGTGGTGATGAATGGGGCTGAATCATCATTAGTTTCTGAAGTGAAGGAGAAACAAGAAAAAGACCTTATTTTATTTTAACTAAAGGCAAATGTTCATAAGAAAAAGGTAATGGCTTTTGAACAAGGGGTAGATGGTGTGTTGAGATATCAAGGTAGATTGTGTGTACTAAAGGTGGATGAACATCAAGAGTGGATCATGAAAGAATACCACGGTCCCATATATTCGTTCTATCCCGGTTCCACAAAAATGCACCATGACTTGAGAGAAGTTTATTTGAGGAGTAGAATGAAGAAGTGCATTGCAGACTTCATTGCTAAGTACCCAAATTGCCAACAAGTCAAGGTAGAACACCAAAGGCCCAGTGGAGTGGCTCAAAACATAGCTCTTCCAGAATGGAAGTGGGAGATTATTAATATGGATTTCATTACTAGTTTACCGCGATCTCGCAAGCAGCATGATTCTATTTGGGTGATTCTAGATCGGATGACTAAATCAACCCATTTCTTGTCGGTAAAGACAACAAATTCAGCAAAAGATTATGTTAGATTATACATTCAAGGAATAGTCCGAATTCATGGATTTTGTGTCTATCATTTCATATAGGGGTGCACAATTCACCGCTAATTTTTTAAAGTCTCTCCAGAAAGGTTTGGGTTCGAAGGTAAATCTGAGTACTACTTTTTATCCTCAGATGGATGGCTAAGAAAGTACACAATTCAGACTCTAGAGGATATGTTGAGGGCATGTTTCATAGATTTCAAAGGTAATGGGGATGACCACTTGCTTATCATAGAGTTTACTTACAATAACAATTATCACTCTAGTATTCAAATGGCTCCTTATGAAGATCTTTATGGGAAAATATGTATATCACCTATTGGTTGGTCTGAGGTTTGTGAAGTTGAGTGGATAGGGCAAGACTTGGTTCATCAAGCCATGGAAAAAGTCAAGACTATTCAGGAAAGGATGAAGACAGTGCAAAGTTGTTAGAAATCCTATATAGATGTTAGGAGAGGAGACTTGGAATTTAAGGTTTATGATTGGGTATATTTGAAGGCTTCACCTATGAAAGGTGCTATGAGATTTGGTAAGAAGGGAAAAATCAGTCCCCGATAGATTGGTCTTTACTAGATATCCAAGAGGGTTGGAAATGTAGTTTATGAGTTGGAGCTACTGTTAGAGTTAGCAGCAGTCTATCTGGTATCTCATATCTCTATTCTAAAGAAATGTTTGGGTGATCCTTCACTTATTTACCTACAGATAATATTGGTATCAAGGACAACCTATCTTATGAGGAGATGCCCGTGCAGATTCTTGATCGCCAGGTTCACAAATTAAGAATCAAAGAAGTTGCATCAACCAAGGTCTTATGGAGAAATAAATTTGTTGAGGAAGCTAATTAGGAAGGAAAGAAGGATATGAAGAAGATATATCCTCATCTCTTTCCTTCCGAACCAGTTCTAGACCCAGGTACTAATTTTTTGTAAATTACTCTTTAAGTTGATACATGGAGTTTATGTTGATTTTCTGTTCTTCTTACTGTAATCTCATTAGAGGACGAATGTTCCCAAGGAGGAGATATTATAACACCTCTGATTTCTAAAGGCACTTAAGAGAGGTTCGCACAAGTCACCAATCAGTTTTTAGTTTTGGATAAACTTCAAACAACAATATATTTTAGCACATAAAGAATTAGCTGGCCCATTAACTATCAAATTGAATGTCTTTGAGTCCTCTTTCCAACGTCGCCATGTTTGCTTAATTTCGAGCTAGGAGTAGAAAGTTATGTTTATTTGAGTGAAGCCTCTCTATTTAGGCATCCCGTTCGTTTTAACAAGGGTTAGTTTGGTATTTTCCATTTTCAACTAGACCTAGCACGTTTTTCCTCACCCAATTAAGAGTCTAACTAGATTCTAAACCACACTTAGTCGTTCCTAAACACTTCGCAAAATAAAATAAGAGTTCAAGAGGAGAAAGAGCTAGGTTTTGAGCGTTCGTCAAGATCCCGTCGATTTTCGCCAAGAACATTGTTCTTTCCAGGAATCTAAGGCTTTTGATAGAATTGTACTTGTTCTTCCTCATGCCATACATCTGAATTTATCCACGAAATTGTTGTATTGAAGGATTTCTTGAGTAATTCTTGATTTTTGTTCAATTCTTGAACAATGGACGTTGTGAATTCTTTTTTGTTATTGATATTTTGTAGAAGTTTGATTTCCCAAAAGGATTGTATGGAATTCCTCTTGTATTAGTGTTGGGTTTGAGAATCAAGAAGATTTTAGGAGAATTTCCTCCATTCAAAACTAGTTGGGACCTTTCTTTGGCTTATATAATTCGTCTAAAATGTGGGAATGGGTGTGGGGCAGTGCGCCACCCATAGTGCCAAGACTTTTGCTCTGTAGTTTGGGGCCTAGCTCCCCATGCCAGTAGTGCGACCCAAACTTTGGTCAGTAGTTTGGGGCGTGATGCCCCAGGACAGCAGTACGCTATGGTCGCCTAGTCCTTTTTCTTTCTGTGCTTCATTCCGGACGTGTTCCTTTGAATTATGACTACGTTCTCTTCATTGTATTAACTTCTAAAGTCTCCATTCATCCTTGAGAGATCCTACATGTCTTAATTACATGTATTAATTTATATTCCAAACTAAATTGAGTTTAAGAGGAAAGTTCAAGAGGTCTTTTTGAGTAATTTTGAGAATTCATTTGTAATCAACAATGGTTTTGAACTAAGTCTTGAGAAAGTTTGTGTGAGAAATGACAAGAGTCATATTTATGATTGAGAAAGAGTATAAGGGAACTAAGTATTCCCAACCTTAACACTTTTACATTTAAAAGAATGAAACTTTGATTTCTAAATGAGTTTATGAGTTTAGAGATATTTTAGAGTATTACCTCTTTTAGGAGGATCTTCTGAGTTATTACCTCAAATTGAGCAAGACTTATCTTTTATACATTTGAGCATGAGTCTATATATTATTGGGAGTAGTATTGAGCATTGATATGGGGATGAGTTCAGACAACTCACATTCCTCATAAACCATGTAACATGGGTAAATGAGCGTACTTCTTAGACTACTCCTTAATGCTTGTAAGCATAGCTTAGTGGATCCACTTAATTGAGGTGTTCTATACCCTGGCAAGGTATATGACAGTTATAGCAGCGTGGGAGAGATGTTGTATCATCACATAGCTCATAGTGATGGTTGTCGGTTATAGAATCTCCCAAATAAGAGTAAGGATCACTTATTGTATTTTTATGCATCTTGAGTTAAAATTTATGTTTTATAAAGCTTTAAATAATGCATCTCTTATTATTGCTTTTGATTGGAGTTGAGTTGAGGTGAGCATGTCTTTCAGTCTTATCAGTTTAGTTGTCTATGATTTTAATTTCCCTTTGCATGCTCGTACATTCAATGTACTCATGTCATTCGACTTGCATATTTTTATGAAGCAGATACAAATGTTCAAGGTCATCAACAGGCGCTTCGTTGATACCAATTGCACTCAAGCTAGCTTTGGTGAGTCTTCTTGCCTTCTAGAGGGCTTCACACTTATTTCCTACTTTTGGTAAAGTTGTCGGGGGTCCTATCCTGACATCTATCTTAGTATTAAGAGGCTTCGTAGATAGTTAGAGTTGAGGAATCATTAATTGTTTTCCTTGTTGATGTTTTGAGATCTTGAGACAGTTACTTATGGTTTATTAAGTATTTTCAGATGTTCATTTGAGTTAAGTTCTAATTGATACTTTTAAGTTTAGTTATGCACTTGGATTTCCCATTTTTCTTGAGTAAATCTTCCACTAAGTAGTCAACCAGGCCAAGGGTTCGCTTGAGGACCAATAATGGTTCTGAAGTGCCGGCCACGTCCAGGATGTAGGCTCGGGGATTGACATTTCGAGTATTATATATTCATTAGTATTTCATTTTCAACTTTTGGAGTTTTTCTTGTTGGTCTACTCTTTTTTGTAATAGACAAGTAAGAAGACTACATGCATGATATTCACTGGGAGCTAATTTTCTACATATTAAAAGAAGTTTTATTGTATTAATTTGATTATTAGATATATCCTTTTATAGGTAACAAGATAGATATCTTTTCATCTTTAAGTCACATTGTGTCTATATCCCGCTAAACTATAACAGAAAGAGGTTGTTATTTAGAAGAGAAGAAGAATTGTACTGTAAAGTCAACATTTACTACCAATTAAAATAGTCTATTGAGAAAGCATATGTCAACGTTCATATTTGCAAACGAGGTTGGCTTGGTATATTCTAGAGCACACACATGCTAGTTCATAATCTTATAACGAAAAAATGGAACAAAAATTAGATAGTTTAGTGATGAAAATTTCTTGTTGAGTTTTCGAACATGCTATTTGAATGTGGTCACTGACCATATTTTTTAACTAATGATATTTTCTTTATGTATTTTATTCTTTTCTTAGTTGCTTAGAGATTAGTTGTAGTTTCCTACATTTTGGAATTAGAGTATATTTACTTGATTTGGATCCATTGATAAGTCATAATATTGTGAGCTTGATGATTTCTTGATTGTCTGCAGAAGTGTATGATTGGGAGGGTTGGAAAAGTGTGTGATTTGGGAGGGTGAGTGCTAGCATCTTTGACAATGGAGAAAGGGATTTTTGGGAGAGTTGCTCGGAGGGAGATTATACAACGGTCTCTGGGGTTAATCACTTGTTGAGAAGGAGGAGAGAAATATCAAATATAAGGTTGCTTTCTTTGTTATCACTACTGAGAATGACAAAGAGACTCTGGTAAAATTTGATTATTTCTCTTCTATAAGGCATGTCTGCTTCAACTAATGCCATATTAGTGTATAAGTATGGAGGAAACAAGTTATTATGTGTAAGATGAAATCTAAATATTGTGAATGGAGGTGGGTGTAGCATTTATGCTTGATTTAGGTCAAGTACATAAGAGTTTTAGCGTTGAACCACACTTCTGAAATTATGGCTCTGTCTTGAGGGCTTGCTAATTTCTTAAATCAATAGCATTCGATTAAATATTTCTCACCCCGATAATTATCGAAATACATAGATTATCTCAAAATCAAAGAAGGGGGTTGGGGTTCAACCTTTAATTGATCAACTAGGACTCCATGATTAAAGTGTGATTATTTCGAGTATTTGCCACCATCATTAAAAATGTGTCTTACTGACTTTAATTTTCTCCATCAAATTTTGTTTAATAGACCAATGTTTTAACTATCAAAACATTGCTTAGACTGTTTGACTTATTGAAAGTAGTTGTTACCAGAAGATATTTGGCAAAGAGAACTTCCAGCTAGCTAGAGGGCATAACATAGTCTGGCTGTTCAATTCATGTCTTGCTCCCAATATTTGAGATGCAAGCTTGAATTTTTCACGTTATGCAACTAAGTAAGAATAGACACTTGAGAAATAAGTTGATATGTCCAGTTGGAAGCTACTAGTAGTCTGTTAAAAATATATTTTCTATCCATTGCTCAGAGAGTTTGAGGTTCTTAGACCTATGAACTCTAAAGTCTGAGAGGTTTAGAGTTTTTAATTTGTGACCTGGCAATGTTTTAAATAGGTTTTTGTGTATATCCTTTCTCCTAGCACATTTTGTTATCACCTTTATCATGTTTCTTTAGTACCTTTATCAAGACTATGTTATTAGGAGATCACACAATTATGAAATGTGATAAACTTGAAAACATTTAAAACTACAATGCTGTGAAAAAATGATTTTTAAGTTTTTAGTAGTAAAAAGATAAAAGACATAATTATGTAAAAGTTATAAGACAGCTAGCCACCAAAACCCATTAAAATTCCTCCATTAAAATAAAATACGAAGTGTAGAGTGTGACAAAGAAAACTAGGTGTGTAATTTATTATTTTTGTACATTTGTATAAATGGAGATTGGAAGGTCTTATATGCATATATAAGCTATATAGTGTATTTGAATATAATTGTGTTCATCGGTTTACTTGTAATTCATAATATTATTTTTTTTCAGTTCTCTCAAGACCAAATTTCTTAGTTGATTTGTATTCACATGTTTTCAAGGTACCTCTAGATCTTCCTACGTCGTGGTTATTGTGATGCAGAAGATTGACTACTAAACTTAGGAATCTAGCTCCAGCTTACTGTACATGTTGAATTAGACTATGTTTATGTTGTATTGGAAGGTACAAATAGTTCTTATATGTTTGGGGTATTATGTCTATAACAACATTTGAAGATGGTTTAACTAGATAATGTATTATTTATGTCTTTTTACCATGTTATATATATATATATATATATATATATATATATATATATATATATATATATATATATATATATATATATATATATTATGTACCTCATATCACTCTTATGACAATATAAAATTTATCAATGCTCAAGATTATATATAACAAATCTTCCAAAACAGTGCTATGAAAGAATCATACTTGAAGTTCTAAAGAAACTCATTGTTGCTCTTTGTAGTTACTGACTCTACCATATCACGCTTTGCGGTAAGACAACAAAAAATGCTAACCCTGTCTCGCCTTAATCTATCTTATATATATGGTCAAGTTATATAGGGTATTAAATAAATTTCATTCTTGTCTCGTCTATAATCAACTAAAAATTAATTATTTAATAAATATCAACCAACAAAATAATCATAGTTATTTGAATGGTTCAATATTACCATTTAAATTCTTATGGAAAGAGTCGAAATAGGTATAGTACTAAGAATGGTCTGACGAATCAATACATCATATACCAATTTACCCATCGTTCGTCCTCAACGATCAAAAGAAAGCGAGGATAAGAAAAGGTACCTGAATCAACAAAAAGGTGTGGATATCTTATGTGCATATATTCCCCAGTCTCCCAAGTGGACTCCCCAACTGAAAGATTCTTCCACTGGACTTTCACAGAGGAAATCTCCCTTGACCTCAACTTACGGACCTCCTTATATAGAATAGCTACATGCTCTTCCTCATAAGATAGATTATCATCAAGAAGGACCGAATCCCAGAGAATAATGTAGTTTCCATCACCATGATATTTCTTCAACATAGACACATGAAATATTGGGTGTACTCCGAAAAAACCCCGGAGGCAATTTCAATTCATAAGCCACTTCTCCCACACGCTTAAGAACTTCAAACGGCCCAATACCTCAGACTAAGCTTACCTCGCTTACCAAACCTCATCGCACCCTTCATGGGTGAAACCTTAAGCAACACTTAATCTACCTCCAAAAACTCCAAGTCCCTGACCTTACAGTCTGCATACTTCTTATGCTTGCTCTGGGATGCTAGAATCTTCTCCAGAATGAATTTCACCTTATCTAATGATTCCCCCAAAAGATCAGTACCCCAAGGTCATATCTAATGCATCAAACCAACCAATGGGAGACCTACATCTCCTTCCATACAATGCCTCAAATTCAAGTCTTTTTGAGTGCACAAATATTGTAAACGTCGATGATCTGTATAAACTTCACACTTGACTCCATATAAATAATGCCTCTATTGCTTCAATGAAAATATAACCGCAAACAACTCCAAATCATGAGTGGGTTAGTTAAGTTCATACACTTTTAACTTCCTTGAAGCATAGGCCATTACATTCATGTCCTGCATTAGCATTGCACCTAAACCAGAATAAGATGCATCACAATAAATAATGAAATTGTTACCTTCTACAGGCCAGGCAAGAATCAGTGCAGTAGTCGATACGGTCTTGAGTTTCAAAAAACTTTCTTAAAACTCATCCGATCATACAAATGGAACACTCTACTTGGTCAATTGGTTAGTTGGGAAGCAATGGAAGCAAATCCCTTGATGAACCAGCCATAGTAGCTAGTTATACCAACAAAGCTCCTTACCTCTAAAATATTAGTGGGCCTTGCTCAACTCTTCACTTTTTCAATCTTCTGGGGATCAATCATCACTCCATACATATAAACCACATGACCCAAGAAGGACACTAAATCAAGCCAGAACTCACACTTGGAGAATTTGGCATAAAGCCTTTTCTCCCTTAACAATCCCAGTACAATGTTTAAATGATCTTCATGTTCTTTTCTGCTCTTTGAGTAGATCAGTACATCATCAATAAATATAATGACAAAGAGATCCAGATCTGGCTTAAAATGTCGTTCATCAGGCTCATGAAAGTAGTAGGGACATTCGTAAGCTCGAAAGACATTACCAAGAACTCATAGTGCTCATACCTTATTCAAAGAGTAGTCTTTGGCACATCCGCTGCCCACATTTTTAGTTGGTGATAAACGGACCGCAAAACAATTTTAGAGAAGACACAAGCACCTTGCAACTCATCGAACAAGTCATCAATGCGAGGAATGGGGTATTTCTTCTTTAAGTCACTTGTTCATCTTCGTATAGTTTATGCACATCTAAAAACTACTGTCCTTCTTCACAAATAAAACACGATCACCCCAATGAGAGGCACATGGTCTAATAAAACCTTTACTTAACAACTCTTGAAGTTGGGCCTTCAACTCCATCAACATAGTCAGGGTCATTCTATAAGGTGGAATGGAATTGGGGTGAGTCCCTGACTCTAGGTCAATACAAAAATCAATATCCCTGGTGGCATACCACGCAGATCTGCAAGGAAAACATCCACAAACTCGTGCACTATCGAGACAGACTCAATCGAAGGAATTTTGGAAGTATCATCCTTGAGATATCTCAAGAAAGTCTAACAACTCTTACTCACAAATATCTTACGTGAAGAAAAGAGATAATTTGAACTAGGGAGGGAATCTAGTAACCCTCCCACACCAACGGATCTATCCAGGATTTGCCAAAGTCACAATCATAGCATTGCAATCTAAAATAGAAAAATTTAGAGAAACAAAGTCATGCACATAATTACATCAAAGTCCACCATCTTATGAATAATCAAATCTACATAAGTCTTGCTCCCCACAAAAGTCATAAGGCAAGACCTATACACATTCTCAACTAGCACAGACTCACCAACATGAGTAGAAACAGGAATAGGCATGTCAAGTAAGTTACAATGTAAATCAAGTATAATATTTAATTTGGAAGATATATATGAAAAAGTGGATCCAAGATCAAACAATATGGAAGTCATGTGATCGCATACCAAAAGAGTACCTATGATAACAACATCAGATGCCTCTACCTCTTACCTCCTGGGAAAAGCATAACAATGGGCTTGGTCGCCTGTCTGACCATTTCTCCTTTCGAGATGCACTCCAGTTGTTCCAACCTGCCCACCACCATGGCTAGACGGGTGACCACCACGACCTTTTCCACCATGTCTCTTGAATGATGACCTCTACCACAACCACCCCCCACCTCTAACTATTGGGGTTCTATAACCCTGATCATACTGAGCCCGAATCTACCTTGAACAATATATCCTGATATGCCCAGCCTCACCACATCCATAACAAGTCCTGGAGCTGAGATTTCCTCTATCTAAGTATGAAGATGACTAAAGATAACCCCAAACTCAAAAAATGGTTGACTGGTCTATGATGGACCCTCAGTTGAAACCTGCAATGAAGACTGAATAGGATGGGACTGAAAATCCCCAGAACTCTGCCCCCTTGAGTAAGAACTACTAAACTCGCCTCCCTTACAAACCTTCTTAAATGTTATCACCTTAATGAAGTCATCTGGCTTCACCCCTTCTGCCTCTATCCCAAAATAAACCATTTCCTGAAAAAATATTTGGCAGAAGGAGCCACCGGTAACTAGATATAGGAATAGAAATTATCAGAAAAGATATAAAACAAATCAAAGGGTGGACATCAATGTCAAATGGGGAATTAGATTTGTAATTATCAACTACAACGCAGTCAAATGATAATGAAATAACAATAAGGAGAGGAATTCTAAGGATGTGATCAATTATAGGTAAATTTTGATATATGGGTACTTGAAACTACTAGTAAATAGCTAAATATAAGTGAGTAGGCAAGACTATAATTGAAATAGCTTTCTCTCGAACAAGTATTCTGCTTCAAGTGATTTCTCTTGATCATCAACAGGCATAGCAATTAAGAACAGCTCATAACCGTAATATATCTTCTCTCTCGAGCAAGATGGGTAGGATTGGGTTTAGTATTCACTCTCTCAAGCTGAACCCAAATCAACCCAATACCTACAAACCATTAATCAAAAGCTTTGGTTCAAAAACCTCTTTCCCGCAAGCTAAGAACACAAAATTAGAACTGCATTTGCAACAACAGTTCATAAATTAAACCTCAGGTAATGATTAGACCCACTTCAATATAGCATTTAAACTAGTAATTAACAATACCCATAAACTAATTCAACCCATAATCACATGATCACACCCCACGAATTGAGGTTTTAGCGGAACATTATAAAAAGATAATAATTGTTACCAAATCGATAAGCCATCAACTGGGTAAGAGTAATTCCAGCTTTACAATGCTCTAATTTACAGAAAATTCAAAACCCATTTGAAAAATCTCCAAATTGAGTCTCAAAACCTTCAAGTTTACTAAGAAACTCAAGAGAAAACTGTTCTCGACTAAATTGGTTCAGAAATCGATACTATATTAACTATTTAAAATCTAATTTATAGTCGCCAAAAATAAGCCACGAAGGGCCATTAGGCAAGGTAAGTCGGGCTCACCGAGTGGTTCGGCGAGCCGCCCAATGCTCTTTTCTATCACCTTTGTGCATGAGCGCTCAGCATCATCAAGTCCTGTAACTTTGGGTGATCACTCTTGGTATCGCAGAACTGTACGGCGATTCACCGACTACCCATTTTATGTCGCCAACTTGGTTTCTTCCCTCAGGGCTGGCACACTGGAACTTTAGGCAGTCAAAGTAGCCACTCGGTGGCATGCTGAGTGCTCTTGGCAATCCTCAGGCTCACCTTTCTTCACTTCTTCAGTTTGTTTTGTTCTTTTCTGCCTGTTAGTGTCCTTGCTTTGCTCCTCAATCCATATACCTAAAAATCAAGGCTTTAACATCAGTTTATAGCACAAATTAGGCATTTGAGGACACTAAATCTATATAAACAAAGCCCTAAATGAGTCCAAATCTCAGACTCATCAATACCCCTAACCTAAACTTTTGATTGTCCTCAAGTAAAACTCAAGGTAAGCAGTTCAAAAAGAATGTCTCAAACAGTGCTGCATAAGACTCAATATGAATGCACACAATAATGTTCAATTTACTCATGCAATGATCAATTGTGCACTCAAAGATTCAACTTGTTACTCACCATTACCAAAGATTCTCAACTTCACAATACTTGCTTCAAGTGCAAGTTCAAGCTCAACAAAGGTACTCAAATTCCCTTACAACAGAGATGATTCCATATTCACACACTATTTCTCAACAATTTAAAGTTTCGGAATCACATACGACTCTCACACTCACAAAGATGAACACATGCATGACTTCACCCATAGGTTTTCCCTTATTTTTCAATCAACATTCGTTTCATCGCACACAAGATCACAAAGGTCTTTTCAAGGCTTGTAACGGGGCCGAATCTAAAGGTATGATTATTTAGGCTCAGTGGCTGCTAAACTCATGAAATGTGGTTTGAACATCACTTTCTTCCTTTTCTTCAACATTTTGATCATGCTCATAATTCACCCCATTATTCATTTACAAATGGACTATCGGATACCCCATTTCTTTTGTACTTCCACTACTTTATTTCACAACTTTTTCATTCTTTTCCTTTTCCTTTCTTCTTTTCTTCTCTTTTTTTTACATGGAGGGGTTCCACATTTTTCAAGACCATTGCTCAAAGGGGAATTTTTCACACTTCTTGATCTACCTTCTCTTCTCACCACACCCCCAACTTATGCTTTTGGCCTAAGTTGGCTATTCAAACAAACCACACTTCATGAGATTTATGGGTGAATGGATAAAGAGGGGTAACAATTGTTCAAGTTTCTTCCAAGAAAAGGATAAGGCTCAAGGGGTTCAAGCAAGGTTCACACATCTCACAAGGTAGGCCACAAAAGAGGTATAATGTTAATTTGTTTCACTCTTCAAAATTGTTGCCTAAGATCATTTCAAGAGCTTAGATCACTTAGTCAACCTGACCAACGGGGCAAATTCTAGGTGTCATCACACACATTATTCAAGGTAAGCTAATTACACAAGGCATTGGCACCAATATCAAATAAGACTTCACACTTTCAAGCTAGTGTGCAATGTTCATCACAAGAGACTCATTCGATAATCGGCTAGTCACAACGAGATGCTAAAAGTTCACACATTGTCTATGCAACTTCATTGGCCTTATCGTAGCCGCACATTCATTTTGTTTAATTAAGAGCACTATGCAAGTCATTCGTATTGATCATAACCGACACTCAAATTTGCATAAGAACAGCCACAATCACACACAAAAGAGGTGGCAAATTTTTTACCTTTTCAATTCAAAACAGGGGCCACAAGTTAAAACATCCACAATATTAAGATCAAAACACATATATAAATCAAAAAACCCTATTTTTTTCACAAACAAATCATAATCACAAGAGGTAGGTATGGAAATACCTCACCCCACAAAAAAAAAGAAAAACAATTGTCCTCAAATGCAACTAAATTAAAGATAATCACAAAAAAAACAATAGAGAGGGAAGTAAAAATGATCATGTCTACTCAGTCACTCCATCTGTCGGGGAATCAATGCCCGGTGCAACATTAACACTATCTCCACTAGAGCCTGCCGTAAAAGTATCCCTCAAGGAAGCATGTTGGGCAGTCTCAATCATGGCACTCTCTAGGTCTTCCAGATCATCATAGACAACAGCATCTTGCTCCTTAAGTTGCTCTTCATCGATCTCAGCCTCAGACTCGGTAGTAGCAACCTCCTCCTTAATAGCATCTCTGGTGGTAGCCGGAGGTACCTAAGCATGGGCTGGAATCTCAGCACTTGGATCCTTGGGGATCTCAACCGACCCAAAGAGAGAAGTGAAGTTTGTGGACTTCAGATAGTCCACATCCTTCCTGAGCTCAGAAACCTCATCTTTCAAAGTCATAACCTCGGTAGTCACCCTCTGTCCTCTCTCACAAATCACTACTCTCGCTGTAAGAGAATCAATGGAAGCCTGGAAAGGTGTGAGTATGGCAGTGATAGCTCTCTCAGTTTTACAGGGTACATCACCCTCGAGACTGGAAGCCCGCACATCGGCAGAATGGGCTAAGTTCCCTATCTTGAGGAGCATGACCTAGGTAATTTGAGGCCTAGCAGCAGTGGAACCAGCAGTAGATCTAGGGGGCTCGGAAGAAGTGGAAGTAGATGTACCTGAAGACCCGGAGGCTAGAGTAGGCAAAGGTGCCTCTTTAGGTAATGATTCGATGTCTACCTCTGGGGATGTATCCACCGGGGCTTCTCTCCTCCTCTCAGCTTCATCTTGTGTATACTCGGCCTCTATGCACCGGATATTGGTGGAAGATGTGGGAGTGACCTCGATATTTCTCTTTTCGTCACGAGGAACTCCAGCCCGACTTCATAACTCCGTAATAAGCACTAGGAATAGAAGGGATGTCTGGCGCTATTTGGCCCTCATGGCCATCTCTTGCTCTATGATTAACCCCAGATTCAGCCACTTATTAGAGATGATAGATCCGAGATAGGCCGACTTTGGGTGGTGGAGAATGGACTCGCTCTGTGACGGCATGATAGAGTTGTTCATGAACCCAAACCAATACCGAGCTGCTATGTTTAAGCCCTTCTTCTCAATAGGGGCTTCGGCCCCAATCCACCTCGGAGTAGTTTCAGAAATGAGGGGAGCTAGCCATCCCTTGAGGTCATCTAAAGAATGTGAAGTGATCATGCTCTAGTAGTCATGCTCAAAACTTGTAGCCCTATAAAAAACGACCTTAATATAATCGTTGGTGCATCCCACTGTCTTCCCTCGAACCATCACAGACTCCACCAGTCTGAAGGCACTGGCCTTCTTCTTCCCCTGGGGTACTAAGTCACCGTATGTAGTGTAGAACTCTCTAACCCAGGTGGTAATGTATGAGCCACGAGGCTTGGTGAATATATCAAACATGTGGAACTGGAGTGTGTCCCACGCAAGAGGGTACTTCTCCACCACGCCATCCGTGGACAATCTCTTCTCCTCCAGAATGGTCCTCAATCCCTCGGCCTTTAACCGGTTGAGTAACCGGAGAGGAGGACCCTGAACTGGTGGTGTTGGGACCACCATCTATGCCGAAGCTGGCACTGCATCAGCAGCAAGAGGGGTAGACTCCGGGATCCTAGACGGATCTTGATGAACTCATGCACGAATCTCTGCTCGCCGGGTCTGTAGTTGTTGGTCATCCTCAAGCTCGGAGAGTGAGGCCTGAGAATCAAAAGATTCCCCATCACTGCCGGAGTTATGCTCTGGTCTCTCAGCTACGGGCGCTTTGCCCTTGGCTTTGCCTCCCTTCGGAGGTGCTTTCTTTCCTTTTTTTTGTGGAAACGGTTGCTCCCTCATTTATTACAAAGCCCCGTATTCATTTGCGGGTGGCATGCCACTTTCATCCAAATTTGTCCAAGCCATGTCTACAAAATACACCGAAGAGTATTAGAAATCATTCAAGAAAAGTATAGAATTTAAGTTGCAGAAAGACTCGCCGAACTAGTCATCGAGTCACTTAGGCGAGCCAGATCGGGCTTGCCGAAAGAATCAGCTTGAAAATTTTCTAGATATTAGGCATGTTGGCGATGTTCAGGGCTCTTCGGTGATTCACCGACACCACTCGGTGAGCTCACACTAGCCCACTGAATATCACAGTGTGTTTTAGGGGATAAGGGCGCAGAAGGGCGATCAAAGGAACCTTTTGGCTTGTCGTCGAGTGAACTCGGTGAGCTTAGGCTTCCTATCGAAAGTTACCGACTCTAACTAAGACAAATTAAGAAAATAAGGGCGATCAAGATGGATGTTGGCCAACCGTCAAACCGTTCGGCGAGCTCGACCCAGCTCACCAAACTGCCCAACGTGCCAAAGTTCAACCCAGTTTCCCAAAATCAAGCCTGCATCCCCCGAAATCAAAATCAACACTCAATTCACACAAGACCCATTCAACCCATGCCTTTGGGGTACTCAAACTTCCTCCAATTTGGCCAAAATTAGCCATTTGACAACTTTTGCCCTTAAGAATGACGTCAACCTTTCCATCATTGGGAAAATTACATCATTTGGCTCAATTTAGTGTTACTCAGACTTCATCCCACTAAACCCAATACAAATTAACCACAACCCAACAATTTAAATCAATTTTAGCACATTAAACACGGTGATTCATCATTTTAAGCATTTAGGCACAATTTCGAGACACAAAATAGGCAATCCAACAAATAAAGCATGATTTCAACAATTACCCAACACACAATAAAACACCATTACCGCAAGCATACAAGTTCAACCACTAATGAAAGGTGCGGGGTTTGGAAAACCAATCTGAATGCCCAATTGAGAATTTGATATGTTAGGTGGCAAAGTAATCTGATTTCGAGAATAAGATCACACACAAAAAGAGAAAGGAATAGTAAACTATGAAAAATCTAAAGTGCAGGTGAGAGTGTACGGGGTTAGAAATGAGAGAATACGAAAGATTTTGAAATTTTAAATCGTTTGGCCTTTTAAAACCTTTCACTTCGTGGCCCTTTCGGCGTAGTAAGTCGACCACACCGAACCACTCAGAGAAGCACCGAGTAGTTACTTACCTCGCCGAGTTTTACAGGACCTCCAATCAATTTGGGGGTCCAAACGGCGGACAAAATCGGGCTTGCCCACCAGTTTGGCGAGTCGCCGATTCAACCATTGGCCCGCCGAGTTTTACAGACTTCCACCTCATGTTTTTGTGAGTCCAACGGCGGTCCGAATTAGGCTCGCCGACCTCTTTGGCGAGTCGCCGACTAGACTCTTGGTTCGCCGAAATGCACATTCTCAAACATACTCCACTTTTCAACCTACACAATCAACACCCGTTATTCAAAATCAAACTTAAAGCATTACAAACATGGGTTGCCTCCCAAGAAGTGCTTTAGTTAATGTCGTGGCACGACGAGGATACCAAATCAAGCTTCATTTTTGGGGTTTGCCATTATATCACTAGGCAACCCCCCCTTGTTGTCTTGGATTAAAATGCAAAGAAATTTGACCCATTTGGGTTTCCAGCTTCTTAATAGAGACTGAGTGAGAGATCACCGTATGATTGAGAGTCGAGACATCCTCTTTCATCTCTTTCAACACTTTGTTAGACTCTTCAACTTTGGTGAGAATGTGTGAGAGCATATCTTCAGTCCGGCCACCCTCAGAGTCCTTGGGCTTTTGATGCTCATAGGGAGGAACATATATATCGTTCTCCCCCTCTTTCTTTCCAACCTTGATTTCCACCCGACCTTGGGTAGTTTGCACGATCACTTCTTCCTTGATTGGCAAGGAAGTTTACTTCCTCATTGTACAACGCTTCAAATTCCCTAACATTTTTGGCCAAGATACCCAGCTGGGTAATCATTTTGGCCATGTTCTGGTCTTTCTCTTGATCCTTTTCTATCTGTTCTTTTGTCATTTTATAAGAAAGAGGAGAGACTTGGTCTTCGCGAGTATACCATGCTCTGTTGTTCTTGGTCATGCATTCAAGGAGTTGGGATGTTATTGTGTAGGGATGTTGCATTATACCTCCCGGAGAAAGTTGGTCAGCCACTTCTTTGTTTACCAAATCGAGGCTTCCATAGAAATATTGCAGCAGCACATTATCTGGGAGTCCATGTGTTGGGCATTGAAGAACCAGCTTCTTAAATTTCAGCCATGTCTTAGGGATTGCCTCAACTTCTAAGCTTTTGAAACCTTGGATTCTATCCCTTAGAGTCATCATTTTCGATGGGGGAAAGAATCCCACGTGAAATGTTGTCGTCAACTCATCCCATCTGGTGATAGAATCCCTAGGTAACTCAGCCAACCATTAAGTAGCTTCACCCATCATAGAGAATGGAAACAACCTGAAACGGACCGATTCTTACGATATGTTCTTAAATGAGAATGGCCCACAAACATCCATAAAGTTCCTGATATGCTCATTTGGATCCTCATGATCCAGCTTCCCAAACAATCCTTTCAATTATGGGAGCTGAAGCATGGTGCTTCTAATGTGAAAAACAGTGTTTCCTTTAGCTGGAGGTAAAGGAATGGCACCAACACCACCCACTTGGTTATGGTCATTGAAATTTGGGTCATTGACATCATTGAGATTCCTGAAGTCGTCTTGGTGTCCCACTTGGCTACCATTACTTTCGTTAACGCTCATCTCCTCCTCTATTTTAACACAACCAACACAAAAACAAAAGTAAAATAAGTAGATTCAACTATAACTAAAAAGATCACCATTCAACTTCAATAAAAGAATTTTAAACACCACTCCCCGGCAGCAGCGCCATTTTGATTAACGTTTCAAGCACACCTCATCCAATTCTAGGTGAAAATGATCGTTAAGTAGTATAAAACCTAATGAAGAGTTGGGGTCAAATCCCACAAGGGTGACATGATTGTCAAATGGGGGGTTTAGATTTGTAATTATGAACTACAACACAGTCAAATTATAATGAAATAACAATAAGTAGAGGAATTCTCGGGATGTGATCGATTATAAGAAAATTTTGATATATGGGTAATTGAAACTACTAGTAAACAGCTAAAATCAGTGGGTAGGATAGACTATAATTGAAATAGCTTTCTCTTAAACAACTATTCTTCTTCAAGAGATTTCTCTCGAATATCAACAAGCATAGCAATTAAGAACAGCCCATAACCTTAATATATCTTCTCTCTCGAGTGAGATAGGTAGGATTGGGTTTAGGATTCACTCTCTCAAGCTGAACCCAAATCAACCCAATACCTACAAACCATTAATCAAAAGCATTGGTTCAAAGACCTCTCTCTCGAGCAAGCTAAGAACATAAAATTAAAACTGCATTTGCAACTACAATTCATAAATTAAACCTCAGTTAATGATTAAACCTACTTCAATATAGCATTTAAACTATTAATTAGAAATACCCATAAATTAATTCAACCCATAATCACATGATCACACTCCAAGAATTGGGGTTTAGCCGAATATCATAAAAAGATGAAAATTGTTACCAAATCGATTAGTCATCAATTGGGTAAGAGTAATTCAAGCTTTACAATGCTCTAATTTGCAGAAAATTTGAAAACCACTTGAAAAATCTCCAAAATATTTCTCAAAATCTTCAAGTCTACTAAGAAACTCAAGAGAAAATTGTTCTCAACTAAATTAGTTCAGAAATTGATACTAAATTAACTATTTAAAATCTAATTTATAGTCGCCAAAAATAAGCCATGAAGGGCCATTAGGCGAGGTAAGTCGGGATCGCCGAGTGGTTCGGTGAACCGCCCAATGCTCTCTTCTATCGCCTTTTTGCATTTGCTCTCAGCATCTTCAAGTACTGTAACTTTGGCCGATCACTCTTAGTAGCGCAAAACTGCTCGGCGATATGCCGACTGCCCCTTTTCTGTCGCCGACTTGGTTTCTTCCCTCAGGGCTAGCACACTGGAACTTTAGGCGGTCAAAGTAGCCACTCGGGGACACGCCGAGTGCTCTTGGCGATCCTCAGGCTCTCTTTTCTTTACTTCTTCAGTTTGTTTTGTTCCGTTTTGCATGTTAGTGTCCTTTCTTTTCTCTTCAATCCATACACCTGAAAATCAAGGCTTTAACATCAGTTTATAACACAAATTAGGCATTTGAGGATATTAAATCTATATAAACAAAGCCCTAAATGAGTCCAAATCTCGGACTCATCACACATCTATGCGGGGAGCCATGGTGGTTACATGGTGTACTCCCTAAATGACAAGTGCTAGTGTATAAAATGTTGGGGTGCTTGGCCCTGATTAGATAACCCACTGAGAATTGAGAGAACCTTGTGGATCATCTCTAGAGTAGGCTAGAGTGGTGCTTCCTTCTCACGAATCTGTTCATCCTCTTCTGCCACCTCATCACTCGATGGAGGGGTCACTGTCTCAGGCCGTCTTGGCTGTCTGACATCTACCCTTGGTAAGATTTCTCCCACGACCTCTCGTTACTACTCCCCCTTAGGCTATATCCCCAATGGTTGGCTCAGGCTCATATGGAAATAATATGGAAACCCTAATCTTATTAATGTAAGAAATAAAATCAACTAGATTTTATTGCATATCACATCCCAAAATCTGAAACTCATCACATTAAGGACATCTAATTCCAAATACTAAGTTTGAGAGTATAAAATACACCATAATATATAAATAAAATAGTTTTTGTCTTAAAACTAAAGGCATCATGCCATGATCAAGAGAATCCAACACAAGGTAGAAGGAATAGCTCACTGTGGAATATGATGTGCTGGAGACTAGCTAGAGATGAGGGTGAGTCGAAGCCACTGGTATACTCGGTGCACTGAGACAGTGACCCCTCCACGAGTGATGAGGTGGCAGGAGAGGATGAACAGATTCGTGAGAAGGAAGCACCACTCTAGCCTACTCTAGAGATGATCCACAAAGTTCTCTCAATTCTCAGTGGGTTATCTAATCAGAGCCAAGCACCCCAACATTTTATACACTAGCACTTGTCATTTAGGGAGTACAACATGTAACCACCATGGCTCCCCGCATGGATGTGTGATGAGTCCGAGATTTGGACTCATTTAGGGCTTTGTTTATATAGATTTAATGTCCTTAAATGCCTAATTTGTGTTATAAACTGATGTTAAAGCCTTGATTTTCAGGTGTATGGATTGAGGAGAAAAGAAAGGACACTAACATGCAAAAAGGAACAAAACAAACTGAAGAAGTAAAGAAAGGCGAGCCTGAGGATCGCCAAGAGCACTCGGCGTGTCCCCGAGTGGCTACTTTGACCGCCTAAAGTTCCAGTGTGCCAGTCCTGAGAGAAGAAACCAAGTCGGCGACAGAAAAGGGGCAGTCGGCAAATCACTGAGCAGTTTTGCGATACTAAGAGTGATTGGCCAAAGTTACAGTACTTGAAAATGCTAAGAGCAAATGCAAAAAGGCGATAGAAGAGAGCATTGGACGGCTCACTGAACCACTCGGTGATCGCGACTTACCTCGCCTAATGGCCCTTCATGGCTTATTTTTGGCGACTATAAATTAGATTTTAAATAGTTAATTTAGTATCAATTTCTGAACTAATTTAGTTGAGAACAATTTTCTCTTGAGTTTCTTAGTAGACTTGAAGGTTTTGAGAAACATTTTGGAGATTTTGCAAGTGGGTTTCGAATTTTCTGCAAATTAGAGCATTGTAAAGCTTGAATTACTCTTACCCAATTGATGATTAATCGATTTGGTAACAGTTTTTATCTTTTTATGATATTCGGCTAAACCCCAATTCTTGGAGTGTGCTCATGTGATTATGGGTTGAATTAGTTTATGGGTATTTCTAATTACTAGTTTAAATGCTATATTGAAGTAGGTTTAATCATTAGCTGAGGTTTAATTTATGAATTGTAGTTGCAAATGCAGTTCTAATTTTATGTTCTTAGCTTGCTCGAGAGAGAGGTTTTTGAACCAATGCTTTTGATTAATGGTTTGTAGGTATTGGGTTGATTTGGGTTCAGCTCAAGAGAGTGAATCCTAAACCCAATCCTACCTATCTTACTCGGGAGAGAAGATATATTAAGGTTATGGGTTGTTCTTAATTGTTATGCTTGTTGATATTCGAGAGAAATCACTGGAAGCAAAATAGTTATTCGAGAGAAAGCTATTTCAATTATAGTCTAGCCTACCCACTAATATTTAGTTGTTTACTAGTAGTTTCAATTACCCATATATCAAAATTTGCTTATAATCGATCACATCCCGAGAATTCCTCTACTTATTGTTATTTCATTATAATTTGACTGTGTTGTAGTTGATAATTATAAATCTAAACCCCCCATTTGACATTGATGTCACCCTTTTGAGTTGTTTTATCTTTTTTACTCAGCGGTTGTTGGTTTGCTCTAGGTTGATTCGAGGCTTTGCCGAGTCTTTACTATGCGCATTTTCTTAGTGGTACAGTCATGGATTCCAGTAGAGGCTTTGTAGACATTGTAAAATTATCATCCGTATACATCGTTTCACTTGTCATATTGATCGGTTCAGCTAGTCGACATGTGTTGTATATGAAGCTTCTCATTAGTAAATCTATCTGCATAGTAGTTTACTTTCTCATCATAGGTCACTTGTAAAGCATGTATTCATATGGTACTTGTCTACCTCACCTAGGGTTGGGGTGTGACAACGTCGCCATGTAAGAAGCGCATTGAGTTTTGGGCTGAATTTTGGGAAACTTTTGAGGGGATAGGCTTGTGAAGAAGAAAGCTTATCCCCGCCTGACTAGTAGCTGCTAGGTTTCCCCATCTCTTCTAAACTTCCCCTGGTCAATAAGTATCCCAAAGGAGAGAGAAAAATTGGTTGGAAATCGGAAAGAAGCTGTAACGACCCGGAAAATGATAGAGTGAAACTAGAGCCTCACATGTGAGTTTGGAGTCGAGAACTTAATGAAATGGTTATAATTGAATTTGACCCAAAAAGATCTTAAAATGTGCTTCGGAAGTTACCGGAAACTTGTTTAGCTGTATATAAAAAGATCCGTTTCGTTTTTCGAAAATCCGACTTCATATTCTTGTTTAGGGGGTCAAATCAAGTGGGAAATGGGTCTAACCCAAATTTTAGAGCAACCGTATCAAAATCCGAAATTTCCAAGTGAAGCATTTTTCGAGGGTCTACTTTGGAGGGTCATATCTCCTAGCACGCAAATTATTTTGGTGGACAATAATATATCCATGGAAATCCCTTTGAGTTAGCTACCTAACGCACTTCGTTTCACCTCATTCGGAGTTTGGACAAAGAAGTTATGCCCATTTTCGTAAAATCTGTCCGGCAGGAAATGCAAATTTCCAGTGACCGAAATTACTGTTCACCCGCCTCATTTTTTTTTCTAAGTATTGGACCATTTTTTTTCAAAGGACATATATTATTTCCTAGAAATTATAAAACCCTTTTGACCAAAATTCTTCCATTTAAATCACTCCAATTAGGAAGAAAAAAGAAACCCTCCCTCTCTAAAAAAAAAACTCTCTCAAAACCCCATGGAAGCTCAAGATGAAAGATGGAGCTAGGGTGGATGGTGGCTGCTGATTTCTTCTCTATTTTCGTTTGGTTCTTGAAGAATAAGGTATGGGGACTCTTCATCTTTGATTCCTTCTTCAATCAAAGAGTCAATCCAAAAGATTTCAAAAGTTGTTCAAAAACTCAAAATCCTAATTTCGATTCTAGCATGGGTTCTTGCATTAAATGTTTTTTTATGATGATTTATGTTATTATTGATGGTTTTAAGAAAGGAAATTCCATGAACCCATGTCTTTGCAAGTTTCCTAAAGTTGGCATATGAAGTGGGGTTATTGTTTATGATTGAATGATGATAGAATTATGCTTAAATGGAGTTGAATAGTTGATTTCTATTATTATCTATGCTTATCTATTGTGAATTATTGGAGATTTGAGGAATGGTGATTGTGGCTTGGATAAGTTGACCTATTTTATGAAAAATGTTGAATTAGTAGGGAATTGAGTAATGTTGGTTATGGCTTTGGAGAATGGTAAGATGGCTTAATCTCTTAGTATTGACATAATTGTTATTGGTTGGTTTGATCCACCTTTGGTGGAGGTGGTTATTTGTTGTATTATTGTGAATTGAGGCCATGAAGGGCATTATATGAATGTTATTATATTGTTGTATTATTATACACATATGAGGCTATATGTAAAGTTTTATGTGAAGCTATATGTGAAGGAATGATGTGAATGAGTTTTATGTGAAGCTATATGTGAAGGAATGATGTGAATGAGTTTTATGTGAAGGTATGATGTGAATGAGTTTTATGTGATCTTGTGATGATCCTATGTAGAGTGGATAGCATTGTGAGTTAAAGTATGATTTCTCATGATGTATATATATGAAATGATGTTGGATTATGAAGTATCCTTAAATGAAAATGTGTGTCTTGAATTGGTAGACTTAGGTGCCTCTTCTTGATACATGAAAGCTATGGAATGTGATCTCTTGACTTGGTAGGCTTAGGCATCCTTCTCTTGAGAAATGAATGTATCTTGACTTGATTGAATTGGTAGACCTTGAGTTGGTGCCTCTTCATAAATGAATGAATGTCTAGAATCGGTGAGACCTAAGCATGGTGCCCTTTCTATGAATGACTAATGGGGCATTTTAGACTATGACTTGAACCGGTAGACCTAAAGTTGGTGCCCCTTCATGATGAAGTCTAGAACCCTATGTGAATGTAAAACCATGAAATCGGTAGACCGAATGGTGGTAGCCCTTCTCATGTGTGAAATGATGAACCTTGGACCGGTAGGCTTAAGGCACCCTTAATGAAAAATCGGTAGGCCTAAGGCACCCTTCCAAGGGGATTTAATGAGCTATCCTTAATGAACCTTGATCGGTAGATCCTTGTGGTGCCCTTCTTGGTAGATGTGCTATGGGTCGGTAGACCTAATGATGGTGCCCTCTCTAGCACATACATGTGAATGAAATTACTCTATGGGAACTAAGGCTAAGCACCGAGTGGATATGGTTAAGATGGTAGCTCTCCCGAGTATGAGGCAAGAGTACAATGAACATCTTTGGATATCCCCTAAACCATGTGCCTACATGGGATGTGTCCTAGTTCTACCCTTGGCAAGTAGAACACCTTCCACGGTGTAGGGTTTTATGACACCGGATTCCATGTCTAGTTCGCATGGTCTATGTCGGTTAATGCCTATTCCCATCATGTGGGATGTGCACTCTAGTTATTGGATAGGTTCTACAACGTGTAGGTAGTAGTATGGGATGCTATCTACACATGGCACGAGTAGGCTTTGAAGATGCTAAAGTGAGTTCCCTAAGCCTTAATGGCTAATGTATGAAAGTCCTCTAAATACATGAATGGCTCCAAAATGGTTTCTTAAAGAATGTTGGTCTATTGATGTTATGTTGTAAAGGAAATGCCCTTATCTAAGGTAATCTTGGGGAACACGTAAGTGTGCTTGAAGAGGTTGTATGGGCGGTCACTTCTTGTCTCACTCAAGTGTGTCTTAAGGTTATATTAGGTAGAGGTCTTATGGTAATGAAATGACATGTGTTCTTTTAAAGTTAAGCATGGGTTGTATATGGACATATGTTGAGTACATGTATGGTTGGCTATGGTCTTATATGTTAATGTTGACTTGCATTATGTCTCTTATACTTGTAAATGAAAGGTTTTATCAAATGATATGAAAGCATTTACTTCCTTGAAAATGTCCTTTTTGGCATGTTCTTGCATGGTCTCCATACTTAGTACTTAATTGTGCTAACCCCTTTCTTTCCCTTTTTGGACTAAAGTGTAGGGATTTGGAGATGATGACATGTCATGGCTATTTGATAGGTTTCTAAGTGTTGAAGATGAAGACTTGGTGAGTCCTCATAGATTCGAGGACAATACCCAATATGTTCTTTTATGTCTTTTTAGTATTGTTTAAGTTGTGTACGGGATTAGTCCCGAATTTTGTACTCTAAAGTATTAGATGGTTTGAGACATCATGTATAAAGTCTAGAAAGTCTTCCGCTTGCTATTATTTTTTTTATGCAATGTTTTCTTGGTAAAGAAAGTTTTAAATTCCTTATGGTTTTAGTGTCTATGCGATGAATGAATGCTAAGAGGCTTGTATTAGACCTCTTTGAGGTCGAGTACGCCGGTTACGACTAGGGGGTGCTCCCGGGTCGTGACAGAAGCATTCTGAGTATTGTAGAGAGAGAAACATTTCTCATTAAGTGAAAACACTTTTAGCTTATGGGTTTTTGAATTAGTGATCTTGAATTTGCGAAATTGAGGTTGAATTTAAAGTGGGTTTGCTTATAATTTCTCAAATTCATGTTACCCATAGCTAATTTCATGCAAGGTATAATTTCTTTATACTTTGTGATGTCTGACTAAAATCCCAATCTCTTGGGGTGTGATTATGGAGTTGGGTATTGATTTAACTTAGTGGGTGTGTTGGATTGCTCTGTTTTATAGTTGTTAATCATGGATTTGAACTTTTATCATGTATTTAATTCCTGAATTAAGGTGGCCAACTTGATTTTATCTTCGATCTCACATTGGTGCTCGAAAAAGACAGATATGAGTGGGTGATTAATTTGATGTTTGCAATATAGTTATGCTTAATTGTAAATCCAAGGTAGTGGGTTGAGATAAAAGTCACATGAATGAAACCAAAAGGAGAATTCAGGAATTATTGTTATGAGATCAAAAGATTATTAACATTATCAAATATGACCCAACCTATCCATGATTATTTAGTTTTATTGAGCAATTCGATACTACCCCTAGTGATATCAATGTTCAATCTGCGCACTCCTAGAGTCAATTAATCTCGTGAACTTTTGCTTGCATTAAATATTGGTATAATTGTGCACCTGCAATTGTGTTGTTAAATTTGATGGAATCATCCACCCATGTGTCACGTTTACTACATTAAGATTAGTTGCGATTTAATTTACTAATTGGATCCTTAAACTTGCACCATTTCTTGTGGGATTCGACCCCGACTCTTAGTTGGGCATTTTTATTGATGACTATCACTCACTCTTTGGATTTGTTTTAGAGATTGATTTGAATATTATCATGGGTGCATCAGGCAATGAAAAAGAATTGACTTATTCGAGAGAGGTTGAAAATGGCTCGAAATGAACAAAATTTGTATGTCCATGTTAAATTAAGAGAGCTTGAATTTGATATTGATGATTGGCTTTACTTGAATATCCCACCCATGAAGGGTGTGATGAGATTCGGAAATAATGGGGAGCTTAGTCCCCGGTATGTGGGCCCATATCAAATTTTGAGGTGTATTGGCAAAGTTGCTTATAAATTGGAGTTACCTAATGATTTAGCATCTGTACATCCGGTATTCCATTATCTTTGTTGAAAAAGTCTGTTGGAGATCCGACGTCCATTGTCCCTTTGGAAACTTTTTGAGTTAAGGAAAGTCTCTCTTATGAAGAGGTTCCAGTTGAGATTTTAGACCGAAAAATTTGGAAGTTTAGATATAAGAAGTTTTTTCCGTGAAAGTTCTATGAAGGAATCAATTTGTTGAGGGTGCTACTTGGGAATTTCGAAGTCGATATGATGTTCTCGTATCCTCATCTCCTTCCCTCCACTCTTATTCTAGCTTGAGGTAATAGTTCCTTGTGGTTCATTCTTTCGGATTCATGCATTTTAGCCATTATCATATATTCTATATGCATGCATGTTAATGAAAAACATGTTTTTGATGTTATGATTTAGCTTGAACTGATTTCTCCTTGTTTATGTGCATTATGTCGATATTTGAATTCATGTTGGGTTGTTAGTTTCTCTCCTACTCTATTCATGCTAGCTTGAGTCTCAGTCAAGGATAAATGTTCCCAAGGGGGAGATATTGTAACACCTCAGAAATTGGAAAGTTGAAAGGGAAAAGGAAAAAGTTCAGTTCTTGGCACTGGTACAGTGGCTACGAATCCTATTACAGACTGTAGAAGGTTGTACGGGCCGTAGAAAGGAAGTTGTAAGATCATGGTTGAGTTTTGAAATTTTCATGTCCAGTAAGTTGACCTACAAGTGGACAGGACCGGTCGTAATTGGTTTTATAGGCCGTAGAAGGTTCAGACATAGTGGAATTTTGGACTTGAACTTGGATTCTACGAGCGGTACAAATGTTGACAAGCCATGGAAAGGGCTCGTGGGAAGTTGACTGAATTTTTTGCCCCAATAAGTGGTTCTACAGTGACCTTAATTCTAAGCCCTATTACTGATTTTCAACTCCTAAAACTAACCTAACTCTCTCATTCTCTCATTCTCTCAAAACCCCAAATTCCATCAACATTCATCCTCTCTAAATTCTCTCAAGCTTAAGGATGAACACCTTGGGTTTCAAGTTTCATTTTCTCCATTGCTTTTGGATTTTGTTTATCAAGGTATGTGGGGATTCACCAATGGATTCAATTCATCCATTGGGTTTCAAGAATTTCAATCTCCAAAAGTTAATTTCATCCAATCATCTAGGTTTCATGCAAATCTCCATGGGTCAAATTTATAAAGATTTCAATCTGATTATGCATGGTCAGATTCAATTACAAGGTTTTTTATTTATTTCATATGTACCCATGCCTTTACTTGATTATGATGATTAATTTATGAAGAAATCTTATGAACTTGTGAATGATGATTTATGAAAGATATGCATGTCTTATGAAATGATGTTTAATGAACTAAGGATACTTATGAGATAAGAATCAATGAATTTCGAAAGGTTTTCTCACATATGCATGAATTGTGAAAGGTTTTCTCACATAGTATGAAATCATGGTTGTGAAAGGTTTTCCCACATATGTTGAGTCGTGATTTAAAGGAGCTACTCTCTAATGATTTTAATATGTGATTGGTAGTCTAATTGTGCCTTTCCAAATATGATGATATGAATATGTTTATTACTAATTCTATTGGGATTTTACTTAGCACCAAGAGGATGTTGAGATGGAGGTTCTCTCGTTAGTAGAGGTCGAGTCTCTAGTAACAATCTCTGTGTTCCTAACTACATGCCCCTGTAGGATAGTCTTAAGTGACTAAGCCAGTGGATTCACCTAAGCTATAAGTTATGGTCCTTACCTTGGCAAGTAGGACATCTTTTTTCGGTGTGGGAATAAGACACTGAATTACATGTTATAGCTTACATGATCTATGTCGGTTAATGGATAATATCCCACAAAATGAACCAAGTTACCTTCAAAGATTTTATGAAAGCTTTCATTATGTTTTAAAGATGCATTGACCTTGTTCATAATTCATGATTTCTCTTTAAAGCTTTCATACTATGTTTTAGCATGGTCATGCATACCATGTTTAATTGTCCTCATATGATCACGTTTATGTTTTTATTATTTCCCTCATACTTAGTACATTCCATGTACTAATGCATACTTATGCCTATATTGTTTAATAATGTAGGGTTTGACGCTCCTTCTCCTCATTCTCGTGGCTAGGCGATTGCTAGATCATTCGAAGACTTGGTGAGTCCTCGTATTCTGAGGACCATGTTACCTTTACTATGCTTTCTTATATCTTTAGTTTTCAGACATTGTGTATGGGTTACGTCCCAACCACTCTTTTTATGTGTTAGATTGGCTTCTCAAACTTATGATTGGACTTTTGCTTTTATGTCAAACTTTTATGATATTTAAATTCTTGTACTTTCTATTATATTGTGATGTCTGCATGTCAAGTGACTTGTGTAGGGCATCTAAGGGTCTTATACGTCATGTCACATCTAGGGTTTACTTTGGATCGTGACATATATTCGGGTTTTTTGGGCAATGGTGGTTGATCTTCTCAGGGTCGTACTTCTCAATGTTGTTTTCATTGTGGCAAGCTTGGACACTGGTCTAGAGATTGTCCCTCACGAGGGATTATTACACTTACTCTACAAAAAACTTAACTAGTTTCAACAGTATCACCTCCGGCTAAAGGTGGTGCCTAAGTCAAGATCGCAGGGGTGATCACCAGGGGGCACGAGGAGGACCCAGGGAGGCAGGTCAGGAGGTAGATCAGATGCCTAGTTCAAAAGAGCTTAAGGCCACCTATATGCAGCTCCAGCAAGAGAGGAGGTTGTGGCATTAGATTTTATCATCACAGGTACAATTCTTATATTCGATCAGCCCCCTCGACTTTATTTTATATGGGTTCTATATTCTGTTATGTATTTATTTATTGTGCTTCCTAGTTGAGTTTGTGTTCTGAGACTCTAACAGAACCATTATGTGTTTTGACTCTTGTGGGTGAGTCTTTAGTAGTCGATTAGGTGTATAGATCATGTTTGGTGACTATCTAACACTCGGGATAACCTTATTGTGTTTGATATGCTTGATTTTGATGTTATTCTAGGCACAGACTTGTTATCCCCCTACCGTGTGGTCTTAGATTGCTTCGCTATGATGGTTACCTTATTGGTATCCCTCCGAAGGTGGGGTAGGGATCTTTTAGTCACAAGTCGACAAGGACTATATCTCATGTATGGTCTTAGAGATTAGTAGCTAGCGGGTGTTTAGGTTACTTGGCTCATATGTGGAATGTTCATAGGGAGGGCCCTACGGTTGATTCGGTTCCTATTGTGTGAGAGTTCATAGATATCTTCCTTACCAATCTACCTGACCGTGACATTGATTTTTCTATGACCTTGAGTCGGGAACTCATCTTTCCCAATAACCTCTCCCAAAGCAACCCCACTTGCATCGCGCAACAACTTAAAATGTTTTGACCAATTGTGAGCTATGATTACCAAAGCTAAAGTGAGCTTGTCTTTGATACAACTGAAGCCTCCATACACAAAGCATCAAAAATGAACTTTTTTTCTTTTTTCTAGCAACCGAATAAGAGGTGTTCAATTTTAGAAAAATTCATGATGAACCTTTGATAAAACCCCGCATATCCAACAAAATGTCTTACCCCTTTAGTATCTTTGGTGGAGGACATTTGAAATAACTTCCAATTTTTCTAGATCAACTTCAATGCCCTCTCCGGATATCTTGTGTCCAAACTCAAACCGTTCCTTTACCATTAAATGAAATTTTCCCAATTGAGAACCAAATTTGTTTCTTCACACATCTTCAATACAGTTGCCAACTGAGTTAAACATTGATCAAACTAGTTCCCCATAATTGAAAAATCCTTCATGAACACCTTCATAGTATCCTCTACCATATCACAGAAAATGGACATCATGCACCACCGAAACATAGTGAGGGCATTGCATAAATCGACAGACGTCCTCTTGAATGCAAATGTCCCATTAGGGGCATTACCCCCGAATGTGAAGCATCACAATAAACAATGAAACCTTTACCCTCCACCGGCAAGGTCAGGATAGGCGTTGTAGTCAAAAGATCCTTAGGCTTTTGGAAACTCTCTTCACATTTATTGACCACTCGAAAGGTACATCCTTTTGTGTCAACTGTGTCAAGTGTGTAACAATAGAAGCAAAGTTCTTCTCAAACTTGCAATAATAGCTAGCAAGCCCAACAAAACTCCTCACCTCTGTTATAGAGATAGGTCGAAACCAATTCTTAACTGCCTCAATCTTTAGGGGATCCACCATCACCCCTTCTTTTGAAACCACATGCCCAAGAAAGCAAACAAAGGCAGCTAAGATTCACACTTAGAGAATTTAGCATACAATTTCTATTTCCCCAGATACGCCGAACAATATGAAGGTGGTCAGTATGCTCTTCTTTTTTCTTGGAGTAAATCAAGATATCATCTATAAACACAATCACAAAGGAATCCAATAATGGCTCATACACCCCATTCATCAAATTCATAAATAGCACAGGCTCATTGGTCAACCCAAACGATATCACTGAGAACTCATAATGCCCATGTCAGGTCCTGAAAGTTGTCTTAGGGTCTAATCTTTAACGGATGGTACCCCAATCTCAAATTGATCTCAGAAAAGATAGACGCGCCCTGCAACTAATCAAACAAATCATCTATATGAGGCAAGGGATACTAATTCTAGATAGTAACCTTGTTTAACTACCGATAATCTATACACATCCTCATACTACAATCTTTCTTCTTTAAAAAAGCACCCCAAATTAGAAGCACTAGGATGAACAAACCATTTATCAAGCAATTCCTAAAGCTGAGTCTTGAGTTATCTCAACTCTGTCGAAGCTATGCGATAGGGAGGAATAGAAATTGGGCGAGTGTCGAACTCCAAGTCAATACAAAAGTCTATGTCCCTATCCAGAGGCATACAAGGATGATCTGTAGGAAATACCTCCGAAAACTTAGAAACCAAAAGAATTGACTCAAGGAAAGGAGACTTTACACTAACATCCCCAATATGATCCACATAGGCCAAACCACCCTACCCTACTAGCTTGCAAGCTTGAAGGAGTGATATGATCTTAAATGTCTTAGGCCTATACACCATGCCCACTCGAACCTTTACCACTTGGGATCTCTAGAGTATTGTTTTTGCATTCCAATTTAACACAACAAAATAGGGGTTCAACTAAGTCATACCCAAGATGACATCAAAGTCTAGCATATCCAATATAACTAAATCTACCCGAGTCTGTAGGCCTAAAAACAACATACAACAATCATGATACATCGACCGAATCTCAAATACGGGTAGTAATAGAGATAGGGTAATCAGGGGTATCACAAATCAAATCTCAACCAAGATAAAATGCCACAACACATAAGAATAAGTAGAACCCAGATCAAGCAACACATTAGCCATCCAGTCACGGATATGAATAGTATATGTAATCACAACATCTGATGCCTCAGACTTTAGCCTGCTCTGAAACACATAACACTGAGCTCTGTCTTCAATTTGAGCAACCCCTCTTCTGGGTTGCGGTGCTCTTCTCCCCATATTACCATTACCTTGGCCTTCACGGCCTCCCTCATTACCTTCTCGCCCACCCTGTGGACGTTCTTGATAACACTCAAATTACTTGTAAAACTATTAAGTAAGTATGTGGACGTTAGCAATCTAATTACCCAACATATGAGGTTGGGGTCGAATTCCACTGGGAGTGGTATGTGAAAAAATTCAATTATTTAGACAATTTACGTCCCAAATCGTTGAAAGTAGATGGTAAAAAGGGTGGAAAGAATTCCCATTATCAAATTAAGACTGTAAAGTAACCAATTTCGATCAATTAACCTAAAACAAAGATTGACAAGAAGGCGGAATGAGAATCCAGGAGAGTACAGAAGTGGGTATCGATTTCAAAAGGTGGGTCAATGTGATTGCTCAAAAACTTTAATTACCCCTGGATAGGTTGGTTCAATCTCAAACACATATCATATTTCTCAATCATAATATGCTTATCACAAGAATTCCTCTCAGACACCCTCATGTATAATCAACTAAACAACCCAATACCTTGACATAAATCTTCTTTTTCGAGCAATATTAGCAATTGGAAATGAAACCCCAAATTCCATTCCCAAATAAATTAAGAATTTCAAACTAATATACAAGCATTAACTCAATTACCCACTTTATATATCCTCTCCCAAGCAATATTCAAAGATATAAAGGTATAATTAAGTATGCAACCTTAATTCATAAATGAAACACATGGAATCCAAATAAAATCCATGGAACTCAAAGTAAAACAGAGCAATACACATTATCCCGTCAATTTAATAAAAAACCATCTTCATATACACACCCCTGGAATAAGGGTTTCATCCAATCATATTAAAGGTACAACAATATATACCAAAACATTCTCGGTCATCAAATTGATGATTTGTAACTTCAATTTAAGAGATCCACTTTCGAAATCCCAAAAATTATGGATTATAAGCTTGTTTCTCACACTACAAAGTAGAATTTTCTATTGTACTCTACCCAGAAAAGTTATAGATTCAATTGTATGAGCAAAGAGATACATTTTCCCTCTTCTTTTTGCTATTCATACATCCCTCAAAATTTAGCTAAAATTCCATCAAATTTCCCCATCGGTGATGTTAGTCGTGATCACCGACTCGTTGAACGAGTCGTTAACTTATTCTTCTTCTCACCATTCTTGGCTTCATGTTTTAGGTATTTGAACCACGATTTGTGAGCTCGATGGAGTTCACCGTTCACATTCGGCAAGTCACTGAATATCACCCAAACTCGCCTTTTTGGCATTTCATTTGGCTTAATTATATTGTCTCTTTCGTCAAATATGTGTTAGTCCACCAATTGAGTTGGGCTAGTCCCTGTTAAGCTATTCTCCTTACTGACCTATCTTGAGCATTTGAGTCAAGGATTTAGTCCTTTTTTATGAGGTTTGTCACATTCGACGAGTCGCTGAGTGCCTTTTGGTGAGCATTGGTGTCATGATTTTTCTATTTTTCCATGTTTTAGCCTCTTTTTGCATGTTTTCATCCTTGCCTTGTCCTAGAGCCTTCATAGCTGCAAAACACAATAAACCATTAGATATTGGACATAAAAAGGCATTGAGGACACCAATTGTTGAACTAAAGAGGCCTCAAATGAGTTAAAATCTCACTCATTGGCACCCCCAACTTAAACTTCTACTTGTCCTCAAGTAAATCAAGAATTCAACCAGTTCAATAAGGATGTATATAATAGTGCTTCTTGTGAGCCAACCTGCAAGTGCTAACATAAGGCTAATCTCAAGACAATGCAATTCTCAATTATGCTAAAAAAAAAAGCTTCAAATGATGACTAACATTTATTAATCTAAGTATAGGCTCATAAATTCTCATTGAAGATGCAAATTATGCTTCAACAAAGGTATTGTAGTGCCATCACAACAAAAGGCAATTCCAAGCTCTCACGAAGCATATCGATAACAATGATAAGGAATCACTACAAACTCTCCCTCTGTGAAATAGAAATACATGCATGTTTCATCCCATAGGCTTGCCCATATTTTTCAATCCTCACATCACCCGGCTCTACCAAGATCTCAATGGTCTTTTTCAGGATTGTAATGGAGCTGAGGGTAAAGGTATGATTAATGTGCCTTAGTGACTTTCACCTTTTAAAATCATTTATATTTTCAACTCTTCTCATTCTCTTTCCCATTTTGACTGACAGACTCAACTCAAACAATTCAAAACATTAACATTTTATTCAATTCAATGGGAACCCCATTTTATTCCCTAATATCACTAAGATAAACAAGGCATTAACTTTGTACAAATTGTTTTTCATTTCACAGTTTTTTTTATAAAAAGAGGACCTCACTTATTCCAACTTTTTGTATCTCATGCTTCTCTCTTTTTCATTTGGGATTTTTTTCTCCCTCTTCACCACACCCCCAACTTATTCAAACAATTCAATGCTTCAAAAAGGATTTAAGGGTTGAAAAGTAGGAATATCTTTTGTTCAAGAGGTTTCAATAAAGGTTGACAACAAATGGTTTAGGCTTAAATGGTGCCTAAATGGTTGCACACCCTCACGAGGTAGTCACAAAATAGGTATGAAAAGTTAGGCTCATTCTCAAAACTTGTGCCTAAGATCATTTCTTGCGTTCACCAAAAGTTAAACAATTAGACTAATAAGGCAGATTCTAGAAATCTACACATAGGCCTTCAAGTAAGAGCTAACCATACAAGGCACTTCAAACACTATCATTCTGCACAACTTCACAAAATTAAGCTTGTGTGCAATGTTCATTACAAGACTCACATAAATACAAGACTAGTCACCACAAGATGCTAGAAGATCATCCAAGAGTTGTGCAACAGGAATTTCGTTAAAACATCCACAAAACATATCTCTCATCAAAATCACTAACCAATACATCGATATTGATCACGACCGGTACTTGAATGTTAACAATGAGTGCACAAACTCTTCAATCATTTCAAATCATCACAAATATTTCAAAACCTCAGGGAAATTGATAGATAAGAGAAAATGACCATTTACTCATATATCAAAACCAAACCAACAACTACAAAATGTATCAAAATATAAAATCATCGACAACTCAAATGAAATTTCAAATCAAAATAATAATTTCAAAAGGGGATAAGCAAATGCTCTCACCTCACCAAATAGAAAAATGAAGTGTCCTCAAAGAGGAAAAAGAGTGTGGAATTAAAATAGATGAGTTAGGTCCCTGATTAACGTATCAAGGCATTTCATCCAATACTAAATGCCAACGATCGTTCGTTAGTATAATAACCCAACTACGTGAGTTGGGGTCTATCCCACAGGGAGTAGTACTTCCTTCAAATTCAATAATAAAAGTACAATGGCAATCTCTTCAATCAAACAATTCTTGCACAATTAATATTCAAATCTCAAATTTTGCGTTTTAACTACCAATCCAAATTTACACTTCAACACAAGCATTCAAGTATTAGAAAAAAGCTTGGGGAATTGATCAGCCAATTATTGAATCTCAACTAAATGGATAAACGTTACTGCTCATAATGGGATAATTTGTTGTGGGTAGGTCGAACCATATATAAAGTAACTTTCTCTCGAACAATTACCTTTTCTATGTTGAATTCTCTCGAACTTCAACACCAATCAAAAGAGGCCCAGCTATTTACCCTCATCAAATCCACTCTCTCGAGCTAGATACAAAGGAAGGGTCACTTGTTACACTCTCTCAAGCTGAAACCAAGGAAACCCACTACTAAGAACGCTAAGATTGCCACCTTGGTTCCACAACTCTCTCTTGAGCAAGTGCACAACACTTAAATTGATACACAAAGTAGCGCAATTCAACCTCGAAACACAGCAACAACTTAGACCCACTTCAAATTAACACCATTCTTCGCAACTAACAAACACCCACTAAGTAAATTCAACAATTGATTCATGATCAAAACCCCAAGTAAAGGGTTTTAGCCACTCATCTCAAAAATAAAAAGATTAAAATCAATTATCACTCCCATAGTTGGGTATAAAATGAGAATTATAGATGAAAATCAATTGATAATTTCCTCTCTTACAAAATCTCTCTCAAAATCTTGCTAAAAATCACCCACTAAACCCTTTGGTAGTGTGTTCTCTCCGAGTAATTCCTTCCTCACTCTCTAAATGAATTTTTCTCTCTAGCCAAAATTAATTTAAACAAGTCTGAAGTGTCACTGCTCAAGACTACTCGTCCAAGTAAGTCAGGTATCGCTGACGGATCGGCGAATCGCCGATTGCTCTTCATCTCGCCTTTATTTTTTGCTTTTTCTTGGTCTGGCTACTGTAACTTTAGGCGATCTAGGTCAGGATCGCCAAATGACTCCATGAATCGCCCTTTATCCTTCCATTTCACCCATCAACACTTGCTTGAATATTCTTTTATACTTTTGGCGACCTGGTTGTCCTTTGCCGATACGCCGGATATGGTTGATGATTGCCGAATTCACCCCAATTTTAGCTCCAGCATTCTGTAACTTTAGGCGGTATCTTGGCGATTTGGTGATTCACCGAATGATTTTGGCAATTCACCGAATGACATCATCGATCATCAGGTCTTCATTTCTTCATTCATTTAGCTTTATTTGTTCCTTTTTGCCCAATAGTGTCCATGCTTTGTCTTTAACTCCAAATACTTGAAACTCAAGGGTTTTCATCAGTTATTGAGACAAAATATGCATTTGAGGACACCAAATCTATCAAAATAAACCCCTAAAAGAGTCCAAATCGCGGACTCATCAACACCCCCAACTTAAACTTTTGTTTGTCCTCAAGTAAAGCTCAAGTTCAGCTGTTCAAAAAGGATGTCTCAAACAGTGCTACACGAGACTCAATCGTGAATGCACACAAAAAGTCTCAACTTACTCATGCAAGGATCAATTGTGCACTCAAAGTTTCAAGTTGTGGCTCACCATTATCAAAGAATCTCAGGCTCACAATACTTGTTTCAAATGCAAGTTCAAGCTCAACAAAGGTATTCAAATGCCCTCACAAAACGAATGATTCCATATTCACTCAATGGTTCAACCAATTAGAATTTCGGAATCAAGATCAACACTCACACTCACAAAGATAAACACAATGCATGATTTCACCCATAAGTTTTCCCTTATTTTCCAATCAACTTTTGCTTCATCTCATTTAAGATCAAAAAGGTCTTTTCAAGGTTTGTAATGTGGTTGAGTGTAATGGTATGGTCATTCAGGCTTATAGGCTGAAAATTCTCATGAAATGTGATCTGAACAACACCTTATTTCCTTCTCTTTGTCATTTTCATTCAAGCTCAAAAGTCACCTCTTATTCATCTTCCATGAGTCATTGGAAACCCCGTTTTCTTTGTATTTCCACAAGTTTATTTCACAACTTTTTCTTTCTTTTTCTTTTCTCCTTTTTTCCTTTTTTTTATATATGGAGGGGTTCCATTTTTTCTCAAAACATGGGCATATGGGACTCATTTGCATTTACTTGATTTGCCTTCTCTTTTCACCACACCCCTAACTTAGGCGTTTAGCCTAAGTTGGCTATTCAAACAAAACACAGATCATGAGGATTATGGGTAATGGATCAAGAAAGGTTATGTTTTGTATCAAGTTTCTTCCAAGTAAAGGTTAAGGCTCAAAGGGTGTTCAAAAGAGATTCACACACTCACAAGGTAGGCCACAAAAGAGGTATATGTCAAATTGGTTCACACTCTTTAACGTTACCTAAGATCATTTCAAGATTTCACATCACTTAGTCAACCAGACCAACAGGGCAAATTCTAGGTGTCATCACACATGGTTCACGGTAAGCTCAACACACAAGGCATTGACACCAAAGTTAAACAAGACTCCACACTTTCGCTAGTGTGCAATGTTCATTACAAGAGACTTTATTTGATACTTAACTAGTCACAACGAGATGCAAAGAGTTCACATATTGTCTATGCAACTTCAATTGTCTCGTCATAGCCGCACATTTATTTTTGTTTGAGCAGAGCACTATTCAAGTCATCAATATTGATTAAACCTATACTCAAACTTACCACAAGAACAGCCACATTCAACATAAATAAGGGGTGTTGTCAAAGTGAGGAGGGTGTTCACTGAGGAAACCAAGCAATAAAACAGTCAACATTGTCCCCAATATAGGTAGAGAGCGAGTATTTATCGCAAATAAGCTAAATATGAACAATAAATAAAAACTTACAAGAAATGAAAACAATCTAGTGTGTAAACAAGTAGACCAGGGTCACGGGGTCTTCACTAAATGCCTAATTGGCGATGGAGTGAGCTGATCGTCGAGTGCTTTGGCGATGTGCCTTATGTTCTTCAGATCGCCCTTAGTTCCAGTAGATTGCACTCCCAGAGAAGGTAGATCAGCGAAGATGTAGTGGATCACCGAACAACTCGGTGATCCGCATACTGAACTTAAAGAATCGTCGGTCGATCCTTGAGGAATATTGTCCACTTTGATTAAAAAGAGTGAGGAAAATTGGGTCGCTTAAACACATCAGCGATATGCCGACTGGTGAAGATTTCCCACCGAATATTCTAGAGTCTCAGTCTTATTTCTTAGATTCATAAGGTGAACCAAGTCGTGCTCGCCGAAATAGTTTGGCGACTCGCCAAGAAGACTTTTGTCTCGCTATGATCCCTACTCCTGCAAAATCAACACACATTATTCAAAACACTAACATTTGGGTTGCATCCCAAGAACCGCCTTATTTAACGTCGTGGCACGATATGGAAATGCTCTTAAGCATCTTCTAGGTACACCACCTCAATCAAAGAAATCTCCTGGCATTCTCCAAAGTATTATTCTATGTGTTGCCCGTTCACCTTAAATGCAGGTCCCTCTTGACCCTCAACTTCTATGGCACCATTGGTGAATACTCTTGTCACTCTAAATGGTCCTGACCATTTGGACTTGAGCTTTCCTGGAAAGAGTCTAAGTCGGGAATTGTATAGTAACACCCAGTCTCCCACTCTAAACTCCCTCTTAAGGATTTTAGCATCATACCATTTCTTCATCTTTTTCTTGTAAAGGGCTGAACTTTCATAAGCTCTGAATTTGAAATCATTCAATTCGTTTAACTGCTCAACTCTTCCCCTTGAGATCTTTGTCTAGTCCAAATTTAAAGCTTTCAATGCCCACAACGCTTTGTGTTCCAACTCAATGGGTAGATGGCAAGATTTACAATAAACTAGTTGCTACGGAGACATCCCAATAGGTGTTTTGTAAGCGGTCTAATATGCCCATAGTGCATCATCGAGCTTTCGAGACCAATCAGTTATGTTGGCATTCACTGTCTTGGCCAAGATGCTTTTGATCTCCATGTTTGACACTTTGACCTGGCCACTTGATTAGGGATGATATGGGGTTGCTACTTTGTGTTTCACCCCATACTTTCTTAATGCAGCGGAGAACCACTTGTTGCAAAAGTGGGATCCCCCGTCACTAATAATCGCCCTAGGGGTGCCAAATCTCGCAAAGATGTAGCGTTTCATAAATTGGACAACATTTTTTCCGTCATTGTTTGGAAGTGCAACAGCCTCTACCCATTTGGAAACATAATCTACAGCCACCAATATATATTTATTTCCAAACGAGCTCACAAATGGGCCCATGAAATCGATTCCCCAAACATCGAATAGTTCCACTTCGAAAATAGGAGTAAGGGATAACTCGTGCCGTTTAGACACTCCACCTTGCTTCTGAAATTGAGTGCATTTCTTTACAAATTCATGCGCATCCTTTTAGAGGTATGGCCAGTAATATCCACTTTGAAGAACTTTAGCGGTTGTGCGCACTCTAATTTCGTGGCCTCCAACTGGAGACTCATGACAAGCATGGAAAATTCCTTTCGCTTCTTCTTCCGGAACACACCTTCTAATGATATGATCTGGACACTCTCAAAACAAGTATGGTTCATCCCAAAAATACTTTTTAACGTCGAACATGAACCTCTTTTGTTGGTAGAATTTCAGCTCATCCGTATTAGTCCGCACACAATGTAATTTGTGAAATCTGCATACCAGGGAGTTTGTTTGAGGGATATTGCAAACACTTGTTCATTGGGGAAGGAATCGTCTATGTCAACCTCAGCCTCGTCATTCTCCTTGCCTTCCAACCTCGATAAGTGGTCAGCCACCTGATTTTTGCAACCTCTTCTATCTTTCACCTTATAGTCAAATTCTTGTAATAGTAGCACCCACCTTATCAACCTTGGTTTTGCATCCTTATTTGCCATCAGGTAACGGAGTGCAGCATGATCAGTGTGAACAACCACTTTAGTGCCTAAAAAGTATGCCCGGAATTACTCAAATGCATAGACTACTGCAACCAACTCTTGTTTAGTGACGATATAGTTACATTGGGCACTATTTAGAGTCTTGTTTGCATAATAAATTGGGTGAAAAAGTTCGTTGCATGTTTGCCCCAATACCACCCCCAATGCCATGCCACTAGCATCACACATTACTTCGAAAGATTCGGACCAATCAGGGTTGATAATGACCGGGGTGGATACCAATTTTTCTTTCAAGCATCGAAATGCTGACATACAAGCTTCATCAAAATAGAACTTCATTTCCTTCTCCAAGAGTTTGCACAGGGGGTGTGCAATCTTTGAGAAGTCCTTGATGAACCTCCGGAAGAAACCGGCATGTCCCAAGAACCTGCGAACACCCTTCAATGAAATTGGCGGAGGTAGTTTCTCAATCACCTCAATTTTTTCCTTATCCACTTCCAATCCCTTTTGTGACACCTTGTGCGCGAGAACTATGCCTTCCTTCACCATGAAGTGGCATTTTTCCCAATTCAGAACCAGGTTTGTTTCCACGCATCTTTAAATTACTTGTTCCAAGTGTGCCAAGCATTCTTCAAATGTATCCCCTACGACCGAAAACTCATCAATGAATACCTCCATAGAGTCTTCTACCATGTCCAAAAAAAATGGATAACATGCAACGCTGAAATGTTGTCGGGGCATTACATAACCCGAATGGTGTTCTTTTAAATACAAACATTCCATAAGGGAAGGTGATGGTGGTTTTCTTTTGGTCTTCAGGCGCAATAGAGATTTGGTTAAAATTGGAGTACCCATCTAGAAAGGAGTACCAGCCCCTCTCTGATAGTCGGTCGAGCATTTGATCCATAAAAGGCATTGGAAAGTGATCCTTTTCAGTCTACGAATTTAGCTTTCGATAATCCATGCATACTCTCCACCCGATCACCGGTCTAGTCGGCACAAGCTCCCCCTATGCATTTGGGACTACGGTGATACCTTTCTTTTTGGGTACACATTGCACCGGGCTTACCTATTTGCTATCCGCAATATGGTAAATCATAGTTGCGTCCAACCACTTGATGATCTCCTTTTTTACCACTTCTTGCATTGGTGGTTTCAATCTCCGTTGATGCTCAACACTAGGATTACACTCATTATCGAGCTGAATTTTGTGAGTACAAATACCGGGAGGAATGCCCACTATATTAGCGATGGTCTATCATATAGCTTTTATATGCTTTCGGAACACTTCAAGGAGAGATTTCACCTGTCATTCAAGAAAGTCAGCTGCAATGATCACAGGTAAAGTGTTATTTTCCCCCAAGAAAGCATGTCGGAGATGAGAAGGAAGAGCTTTTAATTCCAGATTACGTGGTTCTTCTGTTGATGGCTTTGCGGGAGGACTCTCTCTATTTTTTAGGTCAATATCCAACTTGATTGGAACCTTCGAATACCCTCCTAATCCTGACAAGGTAGCTACTACTTTCTCATAGCCCTGAACTTTGGATTCATCATAATTAGCAAGTGTAGCTTCAAGGGGTTCATTCATGCACATCAAATGGTTTACACTAGCTACCGCCTCATCAATAACATCATCAGTAGACACCACATGAATATCACTTGGGTGTTTCATGGATTTACAAATATTGAAGGTTACTTCATCTTCATTCACCCAAAACTTCAATTTTCCACTTTCAACATCTACCAATGTTCTCCCGATTGCCAAGAATGGCCTTCCCAAAATAATGGGAATTTCGGCATCTATTTCACAATCTAAATTCACAAAATCAGCCGGAAAAATGAATCGATCGACCTTTACCAAGATGTCATAATGTATCACCACATGATGTTTGATTGAACGGTCTGCCATCAGGAGTCTCATTGTGGTTGCTTTCGGTTCACCCAACCCAAGTTGTTTGTATATCGCATAGGGCATTAAGTTTATGCTTGCTCCCAAATCGCATAAAGCTTTAGCGAATTGGAGTAAGCCTATGGTGCAAGGAATAGTGAATTCCCCGGGATCTTCTCTCTTTTTTATCAGCTCCTTAGTCATAATTGCACTACAACTATGGGAAACTTCAATTTTCTAAAAATCTAAACTCCTCTTCTTTGTGACCAACTCTTTCATGAACTTGGCGTATCCCAGCATTTCCAATAATGCTTCCACAAGGGGGAGGTTGATCGATAGTGTCTTGAACACTGACAAGAACTTCTTGAACTTCTCAGCTTCATTTTTCTTCTTTAATCATTGGAGAAATGGTAGAGGTATTTTGCGTAAGGGTTGTATGACTTTTGGAATTTGAACGTGTTGGTCCACTTCCTTTTGTTGTTCTTTGGCAAGGTTTTGATGAATAAGCAACTCTTGTTCCTCCATGCCCTCACCTTCTTGATGCTTTTGAGCATCTTCATTTCCCATCACATTACCTATTGCCACCTTTCCGTTACGAGTAACTACAGCCAGCCCTTTATCGTCACATTCCCTTGTTATCTTTGGGTTCAACTAAGCTGATAATAAACTCAGTTGTCCTTCAAGTGTCTTGATGGCGTCCGCATGAGAGTTCACTTTACTGTTCAATGATGAAAAGTCATCTTTCATCCCTTTCAACAAATCATCCGAACCTTCAACTTTGTCAAGTATGCGTAACAACAAGTCATTCACTCGAGGACTATTTGCACTCCCTTTTGATTTTGGGCTTTCACTTGAGTGAGTATGGTTCTTCTCATAATCATCTTCCCTTCTCCAATAATCATTTTGCTCATCCCAATCTTCATAGTATCTCCTTTGTTCTTCTCCCTTATGATAGTTCCAACCTTAATTTATGCCTCACTGTAGATAGCGTGGGTGGAAACCCTCCTCATACCTCTTGGAGTTCCAACCTTGATTCTCCCCCGGCCTTGAGTAACCGGAAGAAGAACCCTCCTCAACTCTAAACACTCCACATGTCCCCTTCCCATGCTCTTGTAGAACTTTCATTTGGGTCAACATTTTCTTGATGCTCTCATCCCTCTCTCTCTCTCTTTATCAAGTTTCTATTGCGTTAATCGAAAATGAAATGGAGAGACTTGGTCCTCTTGGGTGTACCATGCTTGGTTTATCCTAGTCATGTCATCTAGAAGAAACGACACTACCTCAAATGGTTGTAAGATTATTCCTCCTCATAACAATTGATCAGCCACTCCTTTAATAACTTAATCTAGACTCCGGTAGAAATATTGAAGTAACAAATCGTTTGATAGCCCATGAGTTGGGCATTTAAGTAGGAGCTTCTTGAATCTCACCCACGTTTCATGGATGGGTTCCCCCTCCCGTCGCATGAAACTTTGAATTTCATCTCTAAGTTTCATCATCCTTGATGGAGGAAAGAATCTTGTGTTAAATGCTATAACCAGATCCTCCCATAAGGTGATGGAATTGTTTGGTAACTCGGCTAACCATTTATTAGCTTCTCCGGTTAAGGACAGTGGAAATAACCACAGCAGAATTGACTCTTGAGACACATTTTTGAATGAAAAAAGGCAACAAACCTCAGTAAAGTTTCGCACATGCTCATGCGGGTCTTCGTGATCTAAACCTCCATATAGTCCCGTCATTTAGAGAAGATGAAGAGTTGTGCTAGTGACTTCAAACATCGCATTCTCATCAGTCTGTGGGATGCAAATTTCACCAATCCCACCAGATTGAGCAGGGTTGTAGACACTATTGATGTCGTTTATACCCTCTCAATGGCCTGCTTGGCTGTCATTCATCTCTTCCTCACTCATGTTCACTTCTACGTAGTCCAACCAATACTTACACAAAGCAGCCGAAACTACTTCAACTACAGCCAATGAATTTGAGAGTGTCAAATTTTCAATCAAAAAATTCTAAGTAATGCTACTCCCCAGCAGCGGCTCCTTTTTTATTAATGTATTAAGGAATTTCATCCAATACTAAATGCCAACATCGTTCGTCAGTATAATAACCCAACTACGTGAGTTGGGGTTGAACCCACAGGGAGTAGTACTTCCTTCAAATTCAATAATAAAAGTACAATGACAATCTCTTCAATCAAACAATTCTTGCACAATTAATATTCAAATCTCAAATTTCGGGCTTTAACTACTAATCCAAATTTACACTTCAGCACAAGCAATCAAGTATTAGAATAAAGCTTGGGGAATTGATCAGCCAATTATTGAATCTCAATGTAATGGATAAACGTTACTGCTCGTAATGGGATAATTTGTTGTGGGTAGGTCAAACCATATATAAAGTAACTTTCTCTCGAACAATTACCTTTTCTATGTTAAATTCTCTCGAACTTCAACACCAATCAAAAGAGGCCCAGCTCTTTACCCTCATAAAATCCACTCTCTTGAGCTGGATACAAAGGAAGGGTCACTTGTTTCACTCTCTCGAGCTAAAACCAAGGAAACCGACTACTAAGAACGCTAAGATTGCCACCTTGGTTCAACACCTCTCTCTCGAGCAAGTGCACAACACTGAAATTGATACATGAAGTAGCGCAATTCAACCTTAAAACACAGCAACAACTTAGACCCACTTCAAATTAACACCATTCTTCGCAATTAACAAACACCCACTAAGTAAATTCAATAATTGGCTCCATGATCAAAACCCCAAGTAAAGGAATTTAGCCACACATCTCAAAAATAAAAAGATTAAAATCAATTATCACTCCCATAGTTGGGTACAAAATGAGAATTATAGATGAAAATCAATTGATAATCTCCTCTCTTACAAAATCTCTCCCAAAATCTTAATAAAAATCACTCACTAAATCTTTTGGTAGTGTTTTATCTCTAAGTAATTCCTTCCTCACTTTCTAAATGAATTTCTCTCTCTAGCCAAAATTAATTTAAATAAGTCTGAAGTGTCACTGCTCTGGACTACTCGGTAAAGTAAGTCGGGTATCGCTGACGATTCGGCGAATCACCGATTGCTCTTCATCTCGCCTTTATTTTTCACTTTTTCTTGGTCTGGCTATTGTAACTTTAGGCGATCTAGGTCGGGATCACCGAATGACTCCGTGAATCGCCCTTTATCCTTCCATCTTGCCCATCAGCACTTGCCTGAATCTTCTTTCGTACTTTTGGTGACCTGGTTGTCCTTCGCCGACTAGATCAGCGATATGCCGAATATGGTTTCTGCTTGCCGAATTCACCCCCATTTTAGCTCCAACATTTTGTAAATTTAGGTGGTATCTTGGCGATTCGCCGAATGATATTGGTAATTCGCCGAATGACATCATCGATCATTAGGTCTTCATTTCTTCATTCCTTTAGCTTTCTTTGTTCCTTTTTGCCCAATAGTGTCTATGCTTTGTCTCTAACTCTAAATATCTGAAACTCAAGGGTTTTCATCAGTTATTGAGACAAAATATGCATTTGAGGACAGCAAATCTATCAAAATAAAGCCCTAAAAGAGTCCAAATCGTAGACACATCAGTCCCCTCGTTAGGCTATTAGTATTTTGGTGAGAAACAACTTAGTCTCGTCGACCAGGTTGGAAGATCACGGAAAGAGAGAAGTTCACCAACCATGATGTTACATTTGTGACTTGTTGAGTGTAACTTCAGTGAGCACGATCGACCTCACCCAAAGGGATCGACGAATCACCAGTTAGGAAGCTTATTGCTGAAATTGATAGTGTCTCTTCTAGGGCATCGCTTCTAATTGGGCGGGCTGAGACGGGCTCGCTAAACAAAATTGGTGAGTCGCTTAAGAGGTATTATATCGCCTAAATTGACAGAACCTAGAACCATGATAGGCTCACCTAATGTACTTGGTGAGTCACCAAATTGCATGGCAGGATGCCGATAATGCCGAAATGGTAGGGCTTTCTTCCCACCTACACAAACAACACACATTATTGAAAAACACTAACACATGGGTTGCCTCCCATGAATCACCTAAGTTAATATTGTGGTACGACGTGGACATGCCCCTAGACATCATCTAAATAACCACTCTCACCTCATGACCTTCTCCAAAATAAAATTTCAAACATTGGCCATTAACCTTGAACTTGGAGTCATCTACATTAACAATTTCAATAGATCCATTCCCAAACACTTGAGTTACTTTAAATGGATCAGACCACTTTGATTTTAACTTTCCTGGAAAGAGCTTCAACAGGGAATTTAATAACAACACTTTCTCACCTACCTGAAACTCTTGTTGTAGGATTTTAGCATCATTCCAATGCTTTACCTTTTCCTTGTAAAGGAATGAACTTTCATATGCCTTTAGCTAGAATTCCTCCAACTCAAGGATTTGATCCACACAATTATGTGAAGCACTATCCCAATTGAGATTTACAGTTTTTAACGCCCATAAGGCATTGTGTTCTAATTCTATTGGCAAATGACAAGCTTTTCCAAAAACCAACTGATAGGGGAACATCCCGATAGGCAATTTAAAAGTATTTTGATAAGCTCAAAGGGCATCATCAAGACTCTTTGACCAGTCGGTTCTATTTGCATTCATTTTTTCACAAAATGTTATTGATCTCTCAGTTAGACACTTCAACTTGTCCACTTGATTGAGGATGATCTGGCGTAGCAACTTTATATTTCACCCCATATTTAAACAAAAGAGATTCAAACTTCTTGTTCTAGAAATGGGATCCCCCATCACTGATTATTGCCTGAGGGGTGCCAAGCCTTGTAAAGATATACCTTTTGAGGAATTGCACTACACTTCTCCCTTCACTATTAGTTAAAGCCACCGTTTCTACCCACTTTGATACATAGTCCACAGTCACCAAAATGTATTTGTTACCAAAAGAACTCACAAAAGGCCCCATGAAATCTATCCCCCATACATCAAAAAGCTCAACTTCAAGAATTGATGAAAGAGGGAATTCATGACGATAAGAGATACCCCCTTGCATTTGGTATTTAATGCATATTTTAGAAAAATCATTTGCATCCCGATTCAGATTGGACCGGTCGTATTCACATTACAACACTATAGAGGTTGTCTGAATTCCACCATAGTATATGCCCACTAGTCATGCATGACAAGCCTTTAAGATATTCTTTACCTCAACTTCTAGTACAAACTGCAGATTATGTGGTCATCACATTCCCTAAGCAAATAGGGTTCATCCCAAAAGTATTTCTTCACTTAAAATAGGAACTTATTTGATATATACCAACTCAACCCATCAGGTACAATCCTACAGACCACATAGTTAGCATAATCCACATACCATGGCGTTGAGCCATTGTAACACCCCGGATTCGAGAATGGCAAGACATCAGTTTTTCAGAAGTTACAGGTGCCATCCAACGGAGGCCACCCACGACCCGTGGATGGGACCACGGAACATAGGTGTGGTACGTGGTTGGTCACCCCTAATTTTTGCCAGAAGCCTAGACCCGCGACTTGACCAACGGACCGTCGGTGGGTCCATGGTACATGGTCAAGGGTCCATAGGTCAGGACCCCAAATTTTAGTTTCTGACCATAGTTGATGGTTGTGCAGGATGGACTGTTGGTTAGTTCACGGTCCATCGGTCGAGGGTCGTGGTCGGCAGTTATTTCAAGGGTAGTTGGGTCTTTTCCTAATTAATTTATCCCTATACTACGTCATTTTACCCTTTATCTATAGACCTATATAAGTGATTTCAATTCCCAAATTAATTCATTCTCTTCAAATTCACCAAAGAGAAGAAGAACAAGTCTCCTCTTCAAAAAAATTCGCTCTCTAGAAGCTTGAAAAAAAAGATTCAAGCTAGGGTTCAAAGTCAAGCCTTCATTCTTCAATTGCTTTGGGCTTTGATATCAAGGTATGATAGTTTTCATCCATGGATTTCTTCCATTCATGGAATTCCAAAATTCTACTATTTTCAAAGTTAGAAATCCCCAATTGAGTTAGGGCTTTCTTCAATTGCCATGGGTTCTTTTGATTATTGATTTAAATGATTGAGTTATGATCTGTTATACATGAATTGATGAAATAATATGATTTTATGATGATTTCCCTACGAACCCATGAAACCTCCATGTTTTCCAAGTTAGGATCATATGATGTGGTATTTTTATTATGAAATGAGAGTTTTATGAAATCAAGCATGAATTGATAGAATTACGTGAATTTATGATGAAATCCATGTCTAACCCATGTTTTCTAGATATTGATAATTAACGGTGGGTTTTGAACCTTGAAAGGTGAATTATGGAATTATGCATGTTCTTATAAAATTTATGTAAATGTTTTAAGGATGATTTGAGAGTGAAGTATCAATGATGATGTTGTTGTAGTGTTATTGAAAGGATTTCTCATATACACATAAAATCATGATTGTGAAAGGTTTTCTCACATAGAAAGGATTCTAAAGTTGAAAGGTCTTCTCACCTAATTGAATCAAAGATAAAGAGCTATCCTAATGACTTAGTTTGGATTGGAAAGATGGTGTGCCCTTCCATGGATAATAAGAACAAGTGAGAAATGACTACTCTGCAAGATTTATGCTTAGCACCGAGAGGATATTGAGATGGAAGCTCTCCCATTAGTAGAGGTCGTGTTTCTAGAAGCAATCTCATATCCCTTACCTATGTGCCCCCATGGGATGATTGTCTAGATAGACATTAGCTAGTGAATCCACTTAAGCTAGAAGTTCATGGTTCTACCTTGGTAAGTAGGATAACTCTTTTCGGTGTGGGAGGCACCGGGGGATCATGTTATAGCTCACATGATCTCTATGTCGGTTAAGGCTAATTCCCACAATAATGATGAACTAAGGTTACTTCAAGAAGTATCTTGTATGTGTTCAAAGGTTTTAAAGATGTCAGCATGCATTGACCATGTTTTATGACTTGTGTTTTCTAACTCTTCTTATATCATGTTTTAGCTTGGCCAATTGCATGTCATGAAATGTCCCATTTTAGCATGATTTAAATGTTTTATGCATAGCTATCATACTTGGTACATTGTTTTGTACTAACGCATACTCGTGCCTACATTTCCCCAAATGTAGGGTCCGACGTCAGGGTCCTCAGTTTCGTGGCTAGTGATTGATCTCAACATTTTTGAGCTTGGTGAGTCCTCATGCTTTGAGGATGGATTTTCATTGTTCTTAGTTTCTTTCTTATTTTTAGTTTTTGACATGATGTATGGGCTAGGCCCAATTTCATTCTATTGTATTAGATGGCTATTAAAACTAGTGTTTTAGACTTCCGTTTTCTTCTATAAAACTTTTGGTCTTGAAATGTTGTTTCTACCTATTATGTTCTATTTCTTATGTTATGAATGCTAAGTGGCACGTATGGGGTCTCTCGGGGTCCCATATGCCATGTTACATCTAGGGGGTACCCCTGGGTCATGACAGCTATGAGAGAGCACCATTACCATTTCATTGGGAAAAGTTTCATCAATCTCTCTATCTTTAGTTGTTATAGCAATTGGTTCAAGCCGAGACAAATGATCAACCGCTTGATTTTCACACCCTTTCCTATCTCTCCCTTCAAAATCAAACTCTTGAAGGAGGAGTACCCAATGGATCAATCTTGGTTTAGTTTCTTTCTTTGCAATGAAATATCAAAGAGCGGCATGATCAGTGTGCACAATTACTTTAGTGCCCATAAATAAGCTTTGAGCTTCTCAAACCTATACACAACAACTACCAACTCTTGTTCTGCGACAGTATTATTCTTCTGAACACAATTTAGAGTCTTACTAGCATATAGATAGGGTGAAAAATCTTATTCTTGTGTTGACCTAGGACCGCACCAAGAGCTACACCATTGGCATCACACAACATCTCAAAGGGAACACTTAAATCTGGAGTAATAATGATTAGGGCTGAGACTAATTTTCTTTCTAACCCAAAAATTCCTTCACACAATTAACAACGAACTCAAAAATACTTTTTTCAAGCAACTTACACAATGGGACAACTACCTTGGAGAAATCTTTTTATAAATCGATTATAAAATTCGACATGTCCAAAGAAACTTCGAACACCTTTATGGAAATTAGGGGAGGAAATTTTGCAACTACATGAATTTTCGCTCGGTCCACTTCAATACCCTTTCTAGAAATCTTGTGTCCAAGCACAATTCCTTCTTTAACCATAAAATGAAATTCTGATCAATTAAGAACAAGATTTGTCTCGACGCACAATTCTAACACTCTACTCAAATGATTTAAACATTCTTCACAGGAGTCACCAACAATAGAAAAGGCATCCGTGAAAACCTCTATAGAATCTTCTACCATATTAGTGAATATCGATAACATGCCCTTTTGAAATGTTTTCGGCGCATTACACAATCCGAATAGAATTTTTTTGAAGGCAAATGTTCCATATGGGCAGGTGAGAGTGCTCTTTTCTTGATCTTTTGGGGCAATAGAAATTCGGGTGTAACCCGAATAGCCGTCAAGGAAGCAATAATATCCTCTACCTGCAAGACGATCTAACATTTGGTCGATAAAGGCCATTGGTAAATAATCCTTCTCAGTCTATGAGTTGATTCACAGAGAAATGGTGTAAGCAGAAAGGAAGGCGCAATGGTTAGCGACTTCCCGAGGAGTGATCCCTCTCTTATTTTCCCTTTTTTAAGATAAGAAAATAGACAATAAGCCCGTCAAGTTTTAGATAATCTGTACACACCCTCCATCTGGTAACAGGGTGGGTTGCAACGATTTCATTCTTTCCATTTAATACTATGGTCATACCACCATTTTTGGAATACATTGCACTAGACTCACCCATTTGATAACCACAATAGGATATATCGCTCCGGCATCCAACCATTGGATTAACTATTTTTTACCACTTCTTACATAGGAGGATTCAGCCTCCTTTGATGTCCAATACTCGGCTTGCATTCATCGGATAGTTGAATCTTGTGTGTGCAAATACTCGAAGGAATCCCTATAATATCGGAGATAGACCAACCCAAGGCTTTAATATGCTTCTTCAAAGTACCCATCATGAACTCTACATGCTCTATCAATAAGTTTTTTGTGACAATTACCAGTAATCTACCATCATCCTCAAAGAATACATATCGAAGATGTGAAGGTAACATTTTAGCTCTAATTTTAATGGCTCTTCAATGGATGGTTTGCCTAGATGATTTTTCCAGTTTTTCAAGTCAATGTCCAATTTCTTAGGGTGGAATAAAAAAGTGCTCGAACCTACAAGAGCACCCACTACCTCATCAAAGTCATTAATTAATCTCCTCTCTATCATAATTGAGCAACACATCAGCCAATGATTTCCCTACTCATCATTTCGCTTACACTGGCCACCGCCTCATTGATGCACATCTACTTGAGATGCCATGGTCATATCATCAGGGTACATTATGAATTTGAGAATGTTGAAATTTACTTCTTTATTGCTTACCCTGAATTTTAAGTCATCACTCTCAACATCGACAATAGCTTTCCCAGTAGCTAAAGATGGTTGACCAATGATAATCAGAATTTCGGCATCAATTTCACAATCAAGGACTATAAAATTAACTGGAAATATAAACTTATCCACCTTCACTAGAATGTCATACACCACTCCCACCGGCCTTTTGATTGACTAGTTCGTCATCAATAATCTCATGGTTGTTGGCTTTGGGTCATTCAGCCAAAGTTTCTTGAAAATCTTCAAAGGCATCAAGTTTACACTTGCCCCTAGTAGATAAGCTCTAGAAATTTGATATCCCCCAATAATACATAGAATAGTGAATACTCTTAGGTCATTTTTCTTTGTGATCATGTTTCTTGTCATAATAGTGCTACAATTGTGAGAGACTCCAAGAGTTTCAAACTCCATCCTTCGTTTCTTTGTCACCATCTCTTTCATATATTTATCATAACCCGATATCCCAATCTAAGCATCCACTAAAGGGATGTTCACCGATAAATTCTTGAGCACACCTAAGAACTTTTGATATTTTGCATCACTCTCTTTTTTCTTTAGGCATTGTGGAAACTATGGGGTTATCTTTATTGCCACTTGTGTAAATGGGGATGCTACATCATCATATTTCTTATTTGCTCGCAAACAGCTTCCATGGTTCTCTTCTTCAACAACATCTGGTGATAACTCATCAGCTTGACTCGTTGGTTCATCATCGACAACTACCTTTTTTTGAGCCAACATCTCCACCGAAAGACTCATTTTTCCACTCTGAGATACAAACATGAGTATCACTCCTTGAATTTACTTCATATCAATAGGCACACTCTCTCTTGATGTTAAATCTAAATGAGCTGAAATCTAGACCATTTGTGCCTCAAGTTGCTTAATAGATGTTTAGTGGGAAGTAACATTGTGCGTCAATGTGGAGAAGTTTATCTATATTTCTTTCAATACCATGTCGAAACCTTCCACCTTTTCAAGTATCTTCACTAACATGTTATTTGTTCAAGAATCCTTTGAATTCGTTTGGCCCACCTTGTAATTTGAATAATAAAACGGAGACTCATACTCCTTACCATCAACATCATGCTCCTCCTACACAGCCTTTTGACTACTCCAACCATGATTTTCCCAATTATTGTCACCACCTTCTTTCCGATGTTGATTATCACCCGGCCTTTGATAGCTCAGAAAAAGAACCCTCCACCTTATTCCTTACACGACAGTATTCTTAATCAAACCCCTCTTTAAGGTTTACTTCCATCAACCTCAATCCCTTACTAACAAAAATCGCATTCACCGATTTGAATTAATCCCTGATGACATGTTTTTATATTAATTCAAGTTGGGTCATCATTTTTTCCATATCTTCATCACATCTTGTGCTCTTCTTTGTTTCTCTTCCGGCAAGCCCAAATATGTAGAAACTATTTGACTTTCTCCCATGTACCATGCACAATTGATCTTAGTCATCTCATCAAGTAATGTTGAAGTCACCTCAAAGGTTGCTTCATGATTCCTCCTCGAACAAGTTGATCAACTAATCTTTTGTTCACGTCGTTAAGGCTCTAGTAAGAATATTGCATCAACACTTTATTTGGTAGCTCGTGATCGGGACATTGTAGCATTAATTGTTGAAATCCCATCCATGTCTTATGAATGGATTCTCCTTCAACTTGTATGGAATTTTGTATATGGTCTCTTAGCTACAACATCATTGACGGAGGGAAATACTTATCAACAAACTCTACAAGAATCTCTTGCCAAGAGGCAATAGAATTTCTTGGTAACTTAACCAACCACTTGATTGCTTTCCCCACTAGGGAAAAGGGGAATAACCTCAACCGAATAGGTTCTTGCAAAACATTCTTGAGTAAGGATTTCCCACACATCTCCACAAAATTTCGAATATGATCATGGGGTTTTTATGAGCTAAACCCCAGAAGAACCCTTTGATTCGCAAAAGGTTGGAGCATTGCACCGATTACTTGAAACATTGCATTACCCACATTTAGAGGTAATCGGATAGCTTCATTGCACTCAAGGTTTATTCATCAACATTATCCATAGTTTCTATATCCACTTACCATCCATGATCACTGACGGTATTACTTTTAATTGAACTCATCATGTCACCCATCAAAATCAACATAATGAAACAAATAGTAAGAATGTTCTACTACACTAAATAAGAACACAAAAACACTTCACTAAAAGAATTCTAAGCACCACTATCCGACAACATAGCCATTTTTATAACGCTCAACTTACTTATAAAATCATTAAATAAATAAGAAATCATTATTAATCTAATTACCCAATGTATGAGGTGGGGGTAAAATTCTACAGGGAGTGGTATGTGAAAGAAATCAATTACAAAGTCAATTTGTGTCCAAATTCATGGCAGGTAGATGGTAATAAGGCTGGAAAGAATTCCTATTATCAAATTAAGACTATTAAGTAGCCAATTTCGATCAATTAACCAAAAATAAATTATTTACAAGCAAGCGGAGTGGGAATCTTGGAGTGTTGCAGAAGTGGGTATCGATTTCAAAAGGTGGGTAAATGTGAATGCTCAAAAACCGTAACTACCCATGAATAGGTTGGGTTAATCTCAAACACATATCATATTTCTCAATCATAATATACTCATTACAAGAATTCCTCTCGGACACACTCGTGTATTATAACACTTCGAATTCGATAAGGGTAGAAAATTTCAACTTTTCCAGGATCTGGTGCTAGTCCCGACAAAACCACCAATGGCTCTTGGACTAACACAGAGACCATAGGTTGCTTCGTGGGTGGCAGTCCAAATCTTTCCAAAATGTCAAGTTCTATTACTTTTCCAACAGTTCACCAGGATAGCCAGTCGTGCAATGTAGGAGCCGAAGGTAAGTTTTGTAAGTGAGTCCAAACTTATAGAAATTTCAGAGTCAAAGTTGATACCCACGACTGGGCATGTATGGCCCGTAGGTGGACCCACAGATCGTACATGGGTTAATCATTGGGAGTCCAAAAATCTTAGTCTCTGAACCCATTGATGGCCAACCAGTATGATCCATGGTCTGACCAACGGGCCGTAGGTCAGGTCGTCGATGAGAGTCCACAGTTATTTTCTTTAGGGCTTTTGGGTATTTTCCTAACTTTTTACCCTCTATTAGAAACCCTATATAAATGTTTTTAACCCCGATGTCTTCCAAATCAATTCATTCTCTAAAATTCTCAAAACAAGAACAAGCCTTTCTCTCAAATATTTCTAGAAGAAGAAGAAGAAGAAAACTAGGGTTTTCAAGTCAAGTCTCTAATTCCACCATTGAAGTCAAGATTTTAGCATTAAGGTATGATAGTCTTCATCCATTGATCCCTTTCCTCCATGGAGTTCCTAAATTCTCTAATTTATAAAGTTAGAAATCCCCAATTGAGTTAGGGTTTTCTTCTATGTCATGGGTTCCTTTCTGAAATGCCCCAAAAAGTTCTCAAAAATGTGCTTCGGAAGTTACCAGAAACTTGTTTAGCTATATCTAAAATAAAAAAAAATCTGTTTCGCTTTTCAAAAATCCGACTTCATATTCTTGTTTAGGGGGTCAAATTGAGTGGGAAATGGGTCTAACCCAAATTTTAGAGCAACCGTATAAAAATCCGAAATTTCCAAGTGAAGCCTTTTTCGAGGGTCTAATTTGGAGGGTCATATCTCCTAGCACACAAATAATTGGGTGGCTCATAACATATCCATGGAAATCCCTTTGAGTTAGCTACCTAACGCTCTTCGTTTCACCTCATTCGGAGTTCGAACGAAGAAGTTATGCTCATTTTCGTAAAATCTGTCCGGCAGGAAATGCAATTTCCAGTGAGCGTTTTTACTGTTCACCCGCCTCATTTTTTTTTCTAAGTGTTGGACCATTTTTCCAAAGGGCATATGTTATTTCCTATATACCATTAGTTCAATTCTCATCTCTAAAACATTTCCCAAAACACCTCTCCCATACTTAGACACATTTTCTCTCAAGTTCTCTCAAGAACCCTAATCCAAAACCTTCCTCAAGATTGAAGAGACTCTTGCTCCAAGTTCCAAGCTTCCATTGAAGACACTCTCAAGACCTTCATAAGAACTCAAGGTATGTGGTGTTGAACTCATGGGTCCTTCCACCCATAGTGCCTAGACTCTATTCTACTCACTAATTCATGGTTTAAGTTAAGATTCATAAATTAGTCTTGTTCTTTGTAATAATTCCTGCACATTGAATTTTAAACATGAAAAGTGATTGTTTTGAGCATGTTGTGACTCTAGAACTTGAATCTAAATTTGGAATGGATGTGGAGATTTTCATGTGGTATTGTGGGTGTTAAAAGGTGTTGTTATAGGTTGTTCACTGGTTTGGCTGCATAATTACTACCCTATTTTCCATGCTCTTTGATTCCATTACATGCCTTCAAGGTGTTTGACAAAATGTCCAACTATGGAGAATTGATGAATCGATGCTTTAAAGCTTGAGTTATGAGATGTACGGCAATCCAGAGATGTGTTGATGACAAACTAAGCTTGTGTATATGTTCATTCCATACGTGAGATTGCATTAGAGCCTAATGGGAATTTCCTATATAAAGTGTTGCATGACCATGCCCGGTCCGGGGGAAAAGAACCGGACAACCATGTGAGAGGTTTATATCTCACCACCTAGGATGCTTGGGGTGTGACCAACATCAACCATGTGAGAGGTTTATATCTCACCACCTAGGATGCTTGGGGTGTGACCAACATCAACCATGTGAGAGGTTTATATCTCACCACCTAGGATGCTTGGGGTGTGACCAACATCAACCATGTGAGGGGTTTATACCTTGCCACCAGGGTGTCCGGGTGTGAACGGCATCCCCCATCCTAAGTTGGGGTTATAGATTGGTTGGATCATGCATACACATATGATATCTACTATTAGTATAGATTTACTTAAACATGTTTTGACTTCACTTTGATCATGCATCCTCATATTGTTATTCATAATGCCTATGAAACTATTTCTTGTATTTCGATTGTGTCCTTGTCTATTGTTGTGTTGCACCCCGCATACTTAGTACATTCCAAGTACTAACGCATATTTTGCCTACATGATGTCACCATGTAGGGACCGGAGCTACTCTTGATCCTTCTCTCCATTCACGTGGCTAGTACGGTGCTTATTCGAGTTTGTTGGTGAGTCCTCAATGATTCGAGGGCTATGTTATGTTTCCTACTCCTATGTTTTGAGACTTTAGCTTGCAATTGTATTTTGACTATGAGGGGAGCCGGTAGTATGTCATGGCCCCCCTCCTATCTATGTATATAGAGGTGTGCGTTGGACAAGTATTTTGTAAATGAGCTTAACTCTTGTTCTATGATGTCATTTTGAAATGGTTTACCCTTAGTCCCTATTTCCCGTTAATTAATATTGAATGTACTTCCGCGACCGATGAAGTGTGATGACAAGTTTGAGAGGCTTGTTTGGGGTTCCTTCGGGTTCCTCATTCGCCATGTCACGTCTAGGCCCTAGGCTTGGGTCGTGACACTTTCAATGTTGATTTATTTTATTGTTTTATGATCTATTATGCATGCATTGAGAAGATTCCATGCTTTTAAGATGAATTCCAATGAACCCATGCTTAACCCATGTTTTCTAGATTATGATGATTGAAAGTGGGTTTTGAACTATGAAAGGGGAATTATGGAGATATGCATGTTCTTATGAAATTGATGAAATATGATGTAAGTTACTTTGAGAGTAAAGAATATATGATGTTGTTGTTATTAATTATTGTGAAAGAATTTTCTTACATAATTACTCAATGCATGAATGTGAAAGGTTTTCTTACATAAAGGATTCTAAGGTTGAAAGGTCTTCTCACCTAAAATGAATTAAAGTTAAGGAGTTATTCTAATAATGAGGCAAGTGGCGATTACCCATGACCTCCAATGATAAGACAAGTGGCGATTACCCATGTCTCGTGATTGTTAAGGAAAGTTAAGAATAATGAATATTCTGTGGGAGTTATGCTTAGAACCAAGTGTACAAGTGGCGATTACCCATGTCCCATAAACTATATACCATCATAGATTGTTTAGATAGACATTAGCTAGTGTATCAACGTAAGCTAGAAGTACATGGTTCTTACCTTGACAAGTGAGAACACCTCTTTTTGGTATGGGGTAGACACCAAATTCCATATTAATAGCTCACGTAGTTTTATATTTCAGTTAAAGGTAATTATCCCACAATAATGAATTAAGGTCATTTCAAGAAGTATCTCATGACTATCTTAAAGATGTTGGCTTGCATTGACCATGTTTTTATGACTCATGTTTTCTAACTCTTTTATCTCATTTTTAGCTTGGTCATAGCATATCATGAAAAAGTCCTTTTTTATCATGATTTCACATGTTTTATGCATTGCTATAATACTTGGTACATTTTTGTACTAACACATACTCTTGCCTACATTATCCCAAATGTAAGGTTCGACGCTCCAGATTTGCATTTCTGTGGCTAGGATCATTTAGTAGAAGTTTGAAGATTGGTGAGTTCTCATATTCTGAGGACCAAGCCTTTATTTCATATTGTCTTTACATTTCAGTTTTGAACTTGATATACGGGTTACGTCCCGATCATTCTTATCTACTAGATGGCTTTGAGACATTGTTAGACTTCTGCTTCTTTTTATGAAACTCTTATGTTTTGAAATTGTCTTTTTCCTTCCATTGATTTTCTATTATCTTGTATGATGTATGTTAAGTGGCATGTGTAGGGCCTCTTGGGGTCCTATACGTCATGTTACACCTAGGGTATACTTTGGGTCATGACATGTATAATCAACTAAACAACCCAATACCTTGACATGAATCTTCTCTCTCGAGCAAGATTAACAATTAGAAATGAAACTCCAAATTCCGTTTCTCAAGCAAATGAAGAATATCAAACTAATATGCAAGCATAAATTCAATTACCCACTTTATATATCCTCTCTCAAGCAATATATAGAAATCTAAAGCTAGAATTAAGTTTGCAATCTTAATTCATAAATTAAACACATGACAATCAAATTAAATCCATGGAAATCAAAGTAAAACAGAGCAATACACATTATCCTATCAATTTAATCAAAACTCAACTCTATATGCACACTCCTAGAATAGGGGTTTTAGCCAATCGTATTAAAAGTACAAGAAAATATACCAAAAATATTCTCGGCCATCAGATTGATGATTTCTACCTTCAATTTAAGAGACTCACTTCTGAAATCCCAAAAAGTATAGGTTACAAACATGTTTCTCACACTACAAAATAGAGGTTTGTATTGTACTCTACTTGGAAAAGTTTTAGATTCATTTGTATGAGCAAAAATAATATACTTCCTCTCTCTTTTCTACTATTTATACTACCCCCAAAAACTATCCAAAATTCCATCAAATTTTCCTAGTCGGCGATGTTAGTCATGATAGATGACTCATTCGACGAGTCGCCAACTTATTTTTCTTCTCACCTTTCTTAGATTCAGGCTTCAGGTGTTGGAACCACAGTTGGCAAGCTCGATAGAGTTCCTTCACATTCAGTGAGTTGTCGATCATCACCCAATCTCGCCTTTTTGGCCTTCAACTTGTCTTAATTGTACTTCACTTTCAATGAATACCTGTTAGTCCGCTGATTGAATTCGGTGAGTCATTGTTTAGTTATTTTCCTCGCCAACTTATCTTGAGCATTTGAGTCAAGACTCTGTCATTTTTGGCGAGGTTTGGCACATTCGATGAGTCGTAGAGTGCTTTTTTATGAGCATCAATGTCATACTTTTGCTCTTTTTCAATGTTTTACCCTTTTTGCGTAATTTCATCCTTGTCTTCTCCTAGAGACTTCATAGCTACAAAACACAATAACTTCTTAGAAATTGGACATAACTAGCATTGAGGACATCAATTTTTGAACTAAAAAGGCCTCAAATGAGTCAAAATCTCAGACTCATTAGTCTTCTGCCATGATTACCTCCTCATGTTCGAACCATTGCTCTAGTTTGCTGATTAACCTGACTAACTACTTGTTGTAGAGGCATTCCTTCTTAAAGTTCCCAAACTCCCCATAATGGAAACAACCACGGCCAAGTGAAGGCATGTTGGATAATGTATAAGAAGCCCCTTAACCACCCGTAGAAGCAGGCATAGCCGACTGAATCGGAAGAGCTACATACATTTGATGACCTGAACCTCTGGAGTACGAATCACTATAGTTACCCATATTTTTGGACTTCTTTGCCTGCCTTGGCCTGCCCAGCCTGTCGAACTCCCTTTACCTTTTTCACAAATTCAATCACCTCATTGAAACTATTACCTTTAGAGGTCATATGCATAGACAAAACCTGCAATTCAAAACTCAAACCTTTGACGAACAACCGGATCCTCTCTTCCTCAGTGCTCACCAACTACGTAGAATATCAAGATAAGGCATGGAACTTAGCCTCATTAGTAGCTAGAGTCATGTTATCCTTCTGAAGAGCCATAAACTCATCCTTCTTCCTATCTCTTAAGCCATGAGGCGCATACTTTTCCAAGAACAAAGAATGAAATTGTGCCCAAGTTAATGGAGGCAAGCCCAATGAACGACATTCCACATAAGCTCTCCACCACTATTTTGCCTCACCCTGAAGCTGGAAAGTCACAAACCAAACCCCATGTTTTTGTTCAATGCCTAACTTATGAAGCCTCTTGTAGCAGTCCAAGATGAACTCGAAGGCATCCTCACCCTTAGAACCATGAAACACTAGAGGCTTAATCTTTGAGAACTTAGTTAGAATCTCATATACTGTACAATTTATCACAGGGTCAAGCAACACCCAAGTCCTTATTTAGCTTAAGAACAGTAGCAGCAACAGTCTGAGTGACCAGGTAGTCTGTGTCATGGGAAAGGCACCAGTACCTACCAACCCACTTAGAAAAGCTAGTACTAAACAATACCCATTTCCAAAAGGGGAAGACATTCATCGCAGCCTGCATCCTAACTTCATGTTTAACATCATCTTTAATCTCAATATCAATCTCTTCCTCCACAGGATCCTGGGGTTCGGGTAGGGTCTCTTCCCTTGGTGCATTCATTTTCTAAGCTCCACCTCTGGCGGGTGTTTCTCTTCCTCTTCCCCTATCTCTCCCTTTGACTCTACCACAACCTCTCATTATGGACTCAATTGCTTTCTCTACCATTGGAGCTACTACCCTTGCACCATTAGGTCAAGTGTAAACTATCTGCAGACAGAAGAGTGGAAGATTAGGATATCAATTTGGATCGCCAAATACTAATTAGAATCAAGGCATAGCATGAAGGAAGGAAGAAAAAGAATTTCCTAAACTCATGTAGCCTCTTACAGAAAAGTAAAAATATCTCTATATCGTTTCATAGGACTCTACTAGACTAATTTTGGTATGATGAGATCAACAAACTTAGGGCTCTGATAAGAAGCTTGTAATGACCCTGACCATCGTTAGTGGCACCCACACGAATCCACTTGGTGGGAGAACCGATGAATAACTTGAAACCAACCCAACACCATTTCTAAAGCTAATTTATCATAATAAGGAAATAAAATAGTTTCGAGTTCCCATAAACTCAACCCAATAGTCTAAAAACTTTTAATGCGAAAAATAACCCTTAAGAACTCAAAATCATCATACCAAAACTCTAAAAATTCAAACTAGGGATGCAACACTGAACCTAAACATAAAATAAAGTTTATAAGTCTGTGTTCAAGCAAATGGACAAGAAAATGTAGAAGAATACATGATAGCCTTATGCAACTCACCCTTATATTCGAAGTCAAGTATCTCTCAATTGAAATCTTAGATCAGTCGTTGGAAGATGTCCTTTACTCAACAAGGAAAAGAACATGTGCAATATAAATAAACAAACCACATTATACTGATAGGATCAAATGACCAGCCCAAGATATGAATGTAAATAGTTCACTACAATATAGTAACATAGGATAAACATATGACAACAAGTAACAAACCACATAGACTCTCAGTCACATGGAATGAACATCAATGCCAAGATTCATGTCCCATATGATCACAAATGCAAATGCACAGTTCTCTCATGGAACCATAATCATATATATGGTCCTCTCACGGAACCCAAGCCTAAATTATTTGTATACCAGCGTGGTTCTGAGCCATCTATAGATATTGTACCTACGTGGTACCCAAGCCATCTGTAGTTAGTGTACCGGTGTGGTACCCGAGCCAACCAATAATCACAAGAAGTCATGCACAATCACATAACACAATCAACAAGACCACTTGAAAACCACAAGTCACAATAACAAGTTTATTACATGAGATTACCTAATGATGACATACCATATGTCTCCCTACCATGCATATTACAAAGTAGTATATATGCATACATACAAAAGTTGGAAACATACAACCATCAACTACCTTGAATTAAGCCTCTTGGAAACTTTAAATAACCCAAGTTTTTCCATTACAAAGTTCCTTGGCTTGTTCTTGATCTAAACGAAACAATATAAACAATAATCAATCACTAATCGCATATTATATAACCAATATTATCAACAAATCCTAACCCTAGGGCAATATATAATCATCTTCCCCCAACTTAGGGCTCTTTCCCACCATGAAATCATGTCAAAACCTTCCTTCTATAGCAATAACCTAGATTCTAAGGCTTAAAAATTAATGCACAAGATTGTGGAGTCAAATTCTTACCTTTACAGACAAATTCCATGGAAAAATGAGTGCAAACTGCCCAAAATTACCCCTCCCAAGTCCAAGAACTCAAAGTGCCAAAAATAAGGGTTTTGAGGTTGTTTCTGCACTAAAATCCTATTTGGTCCGCTAAAGCTGCCCAACTCACTATAGCAACACAGCTATAGCATAAACTAACCTGATATAGCGGTCTGGACACTCTGTTATAGCGGGATGCCTCCCGCTATAGAGGGCTCGTGAAACTTCAGACACTCAAACTCCAAAAAAGATCATTTATACAACACAAACTCTTCCCTTGACATCCCAACACGTATCTTTCATACCAAGATCAATTTCAGGAGTTATCCTTACCTGGTTTTGATTCTGAAATGCCTTATGAACTCATTAATGTCTTGGCTAGAAGAATATATCAACCAAACCTCAACATCACTCCCACCCATTACCGGATGGACCTAGACCTCACCAAACTCAGATTTCATCTAAGGCTAGCCTAGCTAAAAAAATTTAAGTCACTACTCGAAAAGTTTTCTAGCTTACTCATAACGACCGGTTTAGGTCGTTACAATTGTACATGTCCAAATAGTCACCATTTGTGATTGAAGTGCATTGAACATCCTCATCTTGTAGTTGGATGAAGATATACATAATGATTTTATTTATTTAATTATTTATGTTGTCCAAGATTTGGTGAAGAAGTAGACAAAACACTTTCTCCTATCAATTTACCGTAGATATACTAGATGAAGATTCTCATCCATACCATTCATCGAAGGAGAATTAGTTGTGACCAAAGAGACGCATATTATTTGAAACTTCTGTAATCATCTACATAGAGAGAGAAACACAAAATTTTTAAGTTAATAGAACTTCATCATGAAAAGTGCAAGAGCACATGAAACTATTTTCACCATGCTGACTTAAAGCTTCAAACTATATATTGGCACCTGAGATACATCACCTCTTTTTTTTTAGATTTACGATGGACTGCAATCAATCTCATTATCATATCAAAAGATGTGGGAGATCATTCATAATTGGCGTGGAATCACTTGATGCATCTTCAATGGTTGTCTTGGCTTTGACACACTTGGTGCATTTTCTTTGCAATTGTGGCTTCGGGGCGACGAACCAAACTTGGTGCATCTTCTTTTATAGTTGTGGCTTTAGAGACGAAGCAAACTTAGTGCATCTACTTCTACAATTGTGGCTATGGAGAGAACCACACTTAGTGTGTCTCCCTCTAAAGTGAGGCTTTGACGATGAATCATACTTTGTATCTTTTCTTCTATAGTTTTGCTTTGGTGAGAGAGATTTTGGTGTAGTCTGTCCTAATTTTGGAGAGCAACTACTTGGCACATGATCAACTCCACAAATCAGACTCTAAAAAATGTCCCATGCCAAAGATAGAAGCTCTCTTATGGGTGGATCTATCTATAAAAATAGTGATGATGTTTGATAAAAAGATAATATGAACTTGATGAAGGTATCTATAACGATTTGGCAAGCCACTTCTTGGTGTTTGATCTTTTCTTCTTATTTTTTTATACTTAGGCTTTTTGTATAGGATGATATGTCAAATTTTTTCATCTCTTTTTACCATTGTTAGTATAAAAACTCTTGCAATTTTGAAGCAATAATATATATTTACTTAACACTTCAATGCAAAACAAGTGGGTTTTTTTATGATTTATCTAAGCAACCTATTTCATGGTTTTCAACATAGTGAATTTTTTTGCACCATACAGATTTAAACTCATGCGAGACAAGAGTAACAACTTGAACATTTAACTTATTTTTATGGAGCTTTTGTGACTTCAAGATTTTGTTCGATTTTGAAGAGATTTTTAACTTGAATATTTGACTCAAACTAGGAGAGTTTTGTAATTCATTAAATCTGCCTCCAATATTAAGAGATGTTCAACTTAAGATCATCTCAAATTTGAAGAGTTTCACAACTTGAAGATTATCTCAAATTTGAAAAGTTTTGCAACTTCAAGATTAGATTGAAGTTGAAGAGTTTCATGACATACAGTTTAAGCGTGTATCAATGAGCGTTTCAATTTGAAAATTTGGCTCGAATATGATGAGTTTTATAACTTGAAATTTAGGCTCGTGCATTGGGGAGCATTTCATCTTAAAGGATTTACTCAAATTTTAGGAGCCTTGTAACTTCAACACTTAGCCCGAATTTGATAAGATTCATGACATGCATTTTAGGCTCGTGCATCGAGAAATATTTTAACTTGAAGATTTGGCTCAAATTTGATGAGCTTTGAAATTAGAAGGTTTTGCTCAAATTTGATGAGCTTTATGACATCCATTTAAGGCTCATGCACCGAGAAGCATTTCAACTTGAAGACTTGGCTCAAATTTGATGAGCTTTGAAACTTGATAACTTAGCTCAAATTGATGAGCTTCGTGATATACATTTTAGGCTCTTACGTCGAGGAGCACTTTGACTTGAAGACTTGACTCTAATTTGATGAACTTTGAAACTTGAAGACTATGCTCAAATTTGATGAGCTTTATCAAGTAAAGCATAAACATAAACATAGTGTTGGAAGACTTTCAACATACCAGTAACCACATCGGGAGAACCCTCTCATTCGCCACGAGTTTGAAGTGCATAGATTCGGTTTTGCTTGGGAGCATTGGAACCTGCACCACTAGGAGGAGCTTGATTGCCCTCTCTTTCTTTAGTCGTAAGCATCGGACAATCCCTCATCTTATGACCACTTTTACCACAACTGAAGCAACCATATGTGTCAACTAGGCACTTACCCTCGTGTTGCTTTCCACACCTAGAACAAGTAGACATATCATGTAGAGCATCAGATAAGGATTAAGAGAGAGACCTTATAGAGTAAAACACTATCGCACGACTTTAGAGTATTGAAAAAAGTGAAGTTTCCTAAACATATTTTAGCCTCCCATTCATAAGTGTGGCGCCCTTCACACTCATGAACAAGGCTCTACCTTACGTGTCTTATGAGACATCCTAGGACCATTATAAACCTTGTGCTCTGATTACCAAGTTTGTCACGACCCAGGGGTACCCCCTAGATATAACAAAGGTATAGGACCGCGAGATACCCCATACAAGCCACTTAGAATTCACAACATAAGAAATAAAACATAAGAGGGAAACCAACATTTCAAGTCCACTAGTTAATGTCTATCTAAATAATCATCCTATGGGGGCACATAGGATAAGGGATAAAGATATTTCTTCTAGAAACCCGACTTCTACTAATGGGAGAGCTTCCATCTCAATATCCTCTCGGTGCTAAGCATAAATTCCATGGAATAGTCATTTCTTACTTGTTCTTATTATCCATGGAAGGGCGCGTCATTTTGCCAATCCAAGCTAAGTCATTATCCATGGAAATGTATCATTCAATAACCAATACAAGCTAGGTTCCATTAGGATAGCTCTTAATCTTTGATTCAATTAGGTGAGAAGACATTTCAACCTTAGAATCCTTACTATGTGAGAAAACCTTTCACAATCATGCTTTCATATGTGTATGAAAAAATCCTTTCAACAACAAAACAACAACATCATCATTGATACTTCACTCTCAAAGCATACTTAAAACATTTACATAGATTGCATAAGAACATGCATAATCTCATAATCTCCTCTTTCATAATTCAAAACACAAATCACATCATCATATTTGCAAAACATGGGATTTACATGGGTTCATGGGGAAATCATCATAAAATCATGGTATTTCATCAATTAATGCATAAGAGATCATAATTTAGTCATTTAAAACAATAATCAAGAAAACCCATGGCAATTAAACAAAACCCTAACTCAATTGGGGAATTCTAACTTTGGAAATAGGAGAATTTGGGAACTCCATTAATGGAAGGAGTCCATGGATGAAAATTATCATACCTCAAAGCCAATTGCTTATCTTCAATGGAGGAATGGAGACTTTGACTTGAAACCCTAGGTTAAATCCTTCTTCTTCAAGCTTTCTAGAGAGAGACATATTTTGGAGAGGAGGCTTGTTCTTCTTTTACAAATTTGAGAGAATGATTTCTATTGGGTAAATTTGGGGGTTAAAATACTTATATAGGGGTCTTAGACATAGGAAAAATGACGTAGTATAGGGATAAAATAATTGGGAAAAGACCCAACTACCCTTAAAATAACTGCCGACCTAGTGATCGACGCCTGGGACCGATGGACCATGGTCTGACCAATGGCCTATCCTATTGGTCTGTCGTCTGGATCAGAGGGGATTTGGAGGTTCTGGACCACGAGCCCTCGACCACAGACCTTGGTCCAACCAACGGTCTGTTGGTTCAGGCCGTGGTTCCAACTTTTTGAGCCCCTTTTTGGGTGGCAATCCATGGACCAAACCTACGGTTCGTGGTCCCATCCACGGGCCGTGATTGGCCTCCGTTGGTTGGCACCTGAAACTCCTAAAAACTATTACTTATGCCCTTCTCGAATCCGGGGTGTTACGTGGTGCCTTTTATGTCTAAAAACTAGAGTATATTTACCATCACTCTAACAAAAGACCAAATAGGGACACATGGCGTAATCCTTCGGAGGGACCATTTGACCAATTAATTTAACCCTAAATTTAAAAACCCACCCATATCCATTTAACCCACCCGTATAACTCATCCATCACACTTTTGAAATTGTTGTTGAATATGATGAGGACTCCTCAATTCAATACTTCAGAAGGTGCCTATCTAGCTTTTAACCAGTTAGAGTAATCAGTTCCACCTCAGTCGTGACTGTCCACCTTTTTTCTAGATATGGTGCATATGTGTGGCTATTCTATTTCAAAATAATAAAATGTTTTACATAATTAAAATGAGGTAACAACTCGGAAGAGTTATCAATCATTCACATCACCATTAATCTCCACATGAACAGATTGCATCCTTAAAGTGGTTGAGACGGTGCATATCACGTACAATAATTTCTCGTTTCATGACAAGCGAGATGTACTTTGTTGCACTAGGGCGGTCACCACAAACCCGTAGATTTTTTCTGATGAGAATAGTTGTACCAACACTTGTATTTAAAAGCCCAAATGCAATAGCAAGCCTCTTACTATGAATCTTCAGCAATTGCTTCTGAACAACATCTTCCATATCGTGAATTGAATCAGTATTCAGATATATATCCAGCATCTTATGTGTGAGGAATTAGGGATTTTTTAAGTGTGATGGATGGGTTACGGGTGGGTTAAATTGATATGGGTGAGTTTTTAAATTTAGGGTTAAATTAATTGGTCAAACAGGTCCTTCTATTGGATTGTGCCACGTGTCCCTATTTGGTCTTTCGTTAGAGTGAAGGGTAAATATGCTCTAGTTTTTGGACGGCAGGGGCACCAAAGTCCCAAAAGTATGACGAGGGTATCTGTATACCATTTATGATAATTTGGGGTATATTTCTCCCTTTTCCCTTTCTTATATTGTGAATGACTTTCTTTTCTCTTGAATTTCATGAAGCTTTGCACATAATTGAATGGATTCTCCTTCCTCCATATTCTCCATCATATTTGTCAACTTGATAATTTGGACGTCTTGACCTTTGATGTACTTTGATAGGCCTTCAATTGTTTTTGTCCAATATGCAAGTTGTTCTTCTATGGTGGAAGTTTCAATAACCATCACTTACACAACCATTATAGAGGATGAAGAATAGTGGGGGAACATCACTTGGATTGAAAAGTGACATGAGGGAATATCAGAGAAAATCTAGTGCTTAAGACATTATCATCTTTCTGCATAAAAGGATCATTAGACTGACGATAGCGTTCTTGTGACAGCCTTAATCAATCCAAAGTTCTTTCTATCACCTCAGTGATGTTGTTCCCGTTTTCTAGAATATACAAAGAGGATATTCCTTCTTCAAGAGAAGATAAATAGAAAACATGAAATGACTTGGATGGTGCTTGAAGCACTTGTTGTTCCAGTATTTCGTCTTTACTTTTTCTAATTTGGCCACAACCTCCATGGAAACTTTCAAGTCATTTGTGGAGTCAACATCCTTAAAAGTGTCAAATTTGGAGTTGATATTCATTGCAGTCATATTGATATTTTTTAAACTTTGGAGAGAATTTGGATCCAATAGGTTTTGCGGATGCGGATTTCGAGTTGACCTTTTTGGAAGCCATCTTACTGTTCTTGAACTTTGATTTTTGAAGAGAAGAGATGAGAGGTTAAGATTGTCCCATTGGGCGTGCCAATTTGTAAGCAACTATGTTTCATTCCTAAAAAATAGCAATCCGACAAACAATAATATATATATATATATATATATCCAATAATTTATAGAAAGGTTACCATCTTTATAAATCTAATGAAAAAGATATAATCCTCTATTTTTTCTCCTTGCGATTGTCAACTCAAGAGTTTTTCTTTGTTCTTGAATCGATGAAATACTTATTGAAATTCACCATGAATGTGAAGCCAAACATTGATCACAATCGTGAAGATATTGAAACTTGCGAGTCACAACATGGAGACGAAGACTTCTTTGTATACAGAAGGCTTGCAAATCACCATTGAATAGTTGTAGCGACCATAAAAATTGATAGGTGAAACTAGTGCCTAACGTATGAATCTTAAAAGTTTAAGCATAAATTGGAGTTATGAAATTTTCCAAAAATTTGACTAAGTATAAGTTCAAGATAGGGTTCAAGGAAGGCGAAAGGCATCACTGCCCTTCGAAGCTCCCTTGAACTTCGCCTTAGTCGGATGGTAGACCATTCCAAGGCCCTTAGAAGCTCCCTTGGTAATTGCCTTAGTTTTATTTGGGCAATCCAAGGGAGGCATAGAAAGGGGTAGTTTCGTAATTTCCTTTTTGGTCTAAATTAAATGGGTATAACCTATTTTATTTTTATATATATATATATATATATATATATATATATATATATATATGATATAAGTAGGTCATTTGAATACTCCCATGGATATGCCTTAGCTTTAAAAAGCCAAAGGCAAAATCCAAGGGAGGGTCCAAGGCTAGAGGATCACTTCAAGGACCTTAAATGCTCCCTTGGACTTTGCCTTAGTTTTATTTGGTAAGTCCATGTGGGCAAGGGGGGTTTTCGTAAATATTATTTTTAAGTTAAATTAAGAAGTGGGTATATTTTATATTATTTATAAATAACTATATAAGGTATTAAAACATTTAAAAGGTATTTTTTTGTTGAATTCATTCTTCAAATTAAAACTCCCAAAGACTTTCTCTCTCTAAAGTTCTCTCAAGTTCAAGGAAGAAGAAGGTGGAGAGTTAGGGTTTCAAATTGAGGGTTCCCTCCACCAAATTTCGTTGGGATTTCATCAATTGAGGTATGGTGGCTCTTTATCTAAAGCTAGTTTTCGCTTTAGAGCCAATCTCAAATGAATTTCAAAGTTTTCCAAAAAGTTATGAAAAAAGCTTCTTTCTCAATTCTCTCAAGGGTTCTTGCATGAAAATGGTTTCAATGATTAAATATGATGTTATTAATGTTTGATTGAAGGTTTTTGAATGAAAAACTCTATGAACCCTTGTCTTCCACAAAACCCTAGAATTTGCTTATGAAGTGGGTCTTTTGCTTATAATTCAAAGTTTTTGAAATTGTGTTTGGATTGGATTGGATTGGTGACTCTTATGATTTTCTATATCTATCTATGATGAATTGTTGATGTATGGATGAATTGAGAGTTGTGGCCTTATGGGCAAGTTATGGATGAATTCTGTTGTGGTAAGTAAAATGGTTGGGACTTGAGTGTTGTTGGTTATGGCTTTGGAGGATGGTAAGTTGTCTTAATCTCATATTATTGATATAATTGTTCTTGTTTGGTTTGATACACTTATGGTGGAGGTGTTTAATTATGGAATGTATTATGGACATGGCCTTGAAGGCATTATCTATTGAATTAAAGTGTTATCAAGTTATGAAGTGTTATTGTACTATGTGAAGGTATAAATGTGAAGATATTCTTATGGACATAAGGTGATCTTGTATAAAGTGTTATTTCATTATGATTGAAAGTGTGATCTCTTTTAATGTTCATATATGTGATGATGTTAGACTATGAAGAGTCTCTATATGGTAATGTTGTGGCTTGCTTGGTAGACTTAGATGTCCCTTCTTGTTACATGAAAGCTTATGGAATGAATGAATGTCTAGGATCGGTAGACCTAAGCATGGTTCCCTTTCCATGAATGATAAAAGAGGACTTCTAGGCTAAGCCTTGAATCGGTAGACCTAAGCATGGTGCCCTTTCATAAGTCTAGACTCCTAAGTGAATGAAAAACCTTGAAGTGGTGGACCTTAGGGTGATGACCTTCTTCTTGTGTGAAATGATAGACTTAGAGTTGGTGGACCGGAACGGTAGAAAACCCTCTCTAAGAAAGTCAATGAGCTATCCTAATGAACCTTGATCGGTAGATCCTTGTGGTGCCCTTCTTGGTAGAAGTACTATGGGTCGGCTAGACTTAGTGATGGAGCCCTCTCTAGTACATACATGTGAATGAAATTACTCTATGGGAACTAAGGCTAAGCACTGAGTGGATATGGTTAAGAAGGTAGCCCTCTCCGAGTATTAGGTTAGGGTACAATGAACTTCTTTGGATATCCCCTAAACCATGTGCCTACATGGGTTGCTTATTAGTTCTACCCTTGGCAAGTAGAACACCTTCCACGGAGTAGGGTAGACTCCGGATTCCATGCCTAGCTAGTATGGTCTATGTCGGTTAATGCCTATTCCCATCATGTGGGATGTGCACTCTAGTTATTGGATAGGTTCTACAAAGTGTAGGTGGTAGTATGGGATGCTATCTACACATGGCATGAGTAGGCCTAGAAGATGCTAAAGTGAGTTCCCTAAGTCTAAATGACTATTACGTGAAAGTCCCCTAATTGCTTGAATGTCTCCTAAAATGGTGTAATAACGAATGTTGACTTAGCACGTTATATTGTAATGATAAATTCGTTATCTAAGGTAACCCTTAGGAACACTTAGGTGTATATGAAGAGGTTGTATGGGCGGTCACTTCATGTCTCACTTAAGTGTGGCTTAGGGTGACTTGAGATAGAGGTTTCAAGATGATGAAAGGACTTACTTGACTATTATGTTTATGTGTTGTACATTGGTACTAGTTGAGTATGTCTATTGTAACACCCCAAAAATTCTATGACTTAAGTTAGAGCCTCACCTTATGAATAATGACTTAAAAATAGTCAAAATGATGTTTCTAAACCTAAAGTAATGCAATTGACTTGGTTTGGAAGAGTAAAAGTCTAAACGTCAAGAAACAACCACGACGTCCGAAAACTAGAGAAGAATGTGTTCTAGTGTGTCCTTAGGTTTTGGGTAGGTTTGGGAGTGTCGTATGATGGTATAATCTCGTAAAAAGGTTTAAATTAGGTAAATATATGTTTAGGGTCCAAACGTACAGGTACGACCCCCTAAGGACCACCCTAGGGGTCCTTGAGGAGGACCTAAAACTTGGACCCAAAAGCTATCAAAACTACAGCAAACGATGAGACCAAGACTCACGGCCAGTAGACTGGTCTACGAACCGTAAGTCATGATAGTGAGCCCATACTTGGTCGTGGGAGACTTGACCCCCAAAAAGGAGCCTCAGTACCAAACGACAGATGACCAGTACGGTCAGTAACTCCACCTACGGCCCATAGGTGGAGGGTCGTAAGTCTTGGCAGTTTTTAAGTTTTAATTAGTTATTTAATTAAGGGTTAAGAGGGGTGGTTAGTTAACTAATTACCATTCTAAACCTAACTATAAGACCCTAACCCTAAGACTGTAACTCACACAACTGAACTCACAAGTCAAACTCATTCTTCCTCAAAACTCTCTCATCTAGGGAAGCAAGTTTTTGATTTTTCTCCATCAGTTATCAAGGAATTAACTAAGGTATGGTTGCTTATCACTCTTGGGATTCCTTTCCCCAAGAGGCCCCTTTAAGATGAATTTCAAAATCTCCAAATTTCTAGGATCCAATCCAAAAACGTGGGTCTTCTTTCTAAAGTGAAATTGATGTCATAAACTGACTTTGATTGATGTTATATGAACCATTATGGATGAATTTATGTTGTATTGGTGGTTTCTTGAAGGATTCCCCATGAGACACATGTTTCTCCTTCTTTTCCTAATTCTAACCCTAGTTTGTGTTGAATATTGATTGAAGGCTATGAATTGAATGTGATGTTATGTTATTCATGTTTGTATGATGATTCTACCCTAGGTTATGTATAATTTCTATGAAATTAGGGTTCAGTCTTTGAATGAAGCCTTGAAAGCTATGAAGGGAATATGTCAATTGCGTATATTGATGCTGATTATGTTATTACTTCATGAATTACCTTATATTATGTATTGGTTATGAATTGATGGGTAATTGAAGTATGAATGTCCCATGAAGGGCAAGAAGGTATGAAGGTTGGTTCTTCTTTGAACTCAAGTATGAAAGGTGAATTACTTAGATTGTAATGATGTTATACCTAATGTGTTGTTGTGGTGTTGATGACCTAGTTTCCTCATCCTTAACCCTCTACACTTGAATTAGTTATGAAGTATGTATGTATGTTATGGTATGATTGCTATATGATTGAAAGGTAGTTCTCATGATTATAATGTAATGTAAAGTGAAAGGTTTACTCACTTGCTAAGTGTTTCTAAAGTGAAAGGATTGTTACTCACTTATGAACACGTATGAGCTATTATGGTAAGATGTCTACATAAGAGTCTAGTAAAGGCTAATGTGAACTTATGTGATGACTAAAGATGATTACAAAAGGGAATTAGATGCTTAGCACTGAAAGGGCATGTAAATGAGATGGGGGTCTCACGTTTAGTAAGTCTGACTCCCCACATGGGTTTCCTCACGTTTAGCAAGTCCGAATTACCCACGGTATGTGTTGTCTCATGAGATGGAAAGGCCCACATTTAGTAAGTTGGGGTTTCTAGAAGCAATCTCTTTGACCCTTAACTATGTGCCCACATAGGACTCTAGCTTAGTGGATCCACCTAGATAGCTATGTACGAATGGTTACACCTTAGGCAAGTGTTAACCCTCTCTTTTCGGTGTGGGAGTAGAACACCAGATTCCATGTAGCTCTCATGGTCTATGTCGGTAATTGCAATATGTCCCTAATGTAAAAGTAAATGAAGGTATGAAAGGTGTGAACTCTTACTAGGGCTTTCTTAAGGGTTTCTACATAGTGTAAGGGAGGGTATGGGACTTCTCTTGCACATTACACTTGTGGGATCCTAAGGGATGGTTGTAGTAGTGTTCTCTTATGATTATGATGATTATGACTTATGTATGTTGAAGCTTTATGATGTATGATCATTATGAATATGGTAAGTTATGATGAAATATGATCTTATGAATGTATGCATGAAGTTGTTTTATGTGATACTCGGCTTTGAATAGGGTTATGGGTGGGGTTCTATTCTTTGCATTGCACTAGTATTGCTTGGGTTGTCTACATGTTGGGATGATATTATGTTGGTTTGGACTATGATGCTTACTTTGTGTGCATATTGGATTTACTTGGTAAAAAGTTGTTTTGACTAAATGTCCTTTTATGCATGTTTCAATGGTTTTTATGCATAGTAGCCATACTTAGTACGTGTGTTGTACTGACCCATATTTTCTCCCTTTTCCCCAAACTTTTAGGTTCGGGCCGTTAAGGATTCAAGCTTACTTCTCAAGACACTTGGAGTTGCTTCCCCAAGTTGGTGAGTCCTCAAGTCCGACATAAGACCCTATGATCTAGCTTCTATGTTTAGTTCTTTGCTTATGTGAAAGACATTGTTGTACTTTCCTATTTCAAGACTTCTTATTGATATAAGGGCTAAGTCCCATTTTCGATACTCTTATGTCTAGATGGTACATTGTGACGAAGTTAGATTCTATTTTTCATATATGAAGTGAAGTTGAACTTCCAAAGTAAAAGTTTTAAATTTTTCGCGATTTTATTCTATGATACATGCTATGACGAATGCTAAGGGCTTGTATAAGACCTCTTCGAGGTCGAATACGCCGGTAATGACTAGGGGTGCTCTCGGGTCGTTCCATCTATTATGTGGGTATTGTCTTATATGTGGATGATGACTTGAAATGTGTCTCTTATACTTGTGTTATGAAGGTTTTATCAAAAATGGCATGAAAGCATTTATCTCAAATAAATGTCCGTTTTAGCATGTTTTTGCATAGTCATCATACTTAGTACTTAATTGTGCTAATTCCATATTTTCTCTATTTTTTCTACAAGTGTAGGTTCCGACAAGTGAGCGGGTTCTTTAGTAAGCTTGGGATTTGAAGTTCTTCCTAGATCTTGTGGTATGTCCTCATATGTCGAGGACAAGACTTTTCTATTCTAGTTTTATGATAAGGTTCTTGTAATAGACTTAGTAGATTTCTTTTGATTGTAATGGGCCGTGTCCCTAGTATGTTTTCAGGTTTATGTCTAAGATGGCTAAGAGACTTAATATTCCGCTTGTGTACTTTTGAAAGATGTTTTTAAAAATGACCTTTGAGTCTTATGGATTTTGTTTTAAAGAGTTCTTAATTCCGCACTATTTTACATATCTAATGTGATGAATGCTAAGGGCTTGTATAAGACCTCCAAGAGGTCGAATACGCATGTTACGACTTGGGGTGCTTTCGAGTCGTGACAATAGTAGTGTTTTTCTATGTCTTTCTCTTTTGTTCTTCTTTTTGTGTTCTTCTTTCTGGTCTTATAAAGACACCTTTATATAGTTGGGATTTGTGAGTTAGGGTTTTGGAGATATTTTGGTCTTCAAACAATTTTTTGCTTAGATCATTGTTGCCCATTGTATTGTATTGTATCGTTACCATACCTATAATGTTTGTTTTGATTGTTACTTAAAACGTATTGTATTGTGTTGTTAAATTTCGTTGTTACGTAACAATGAAAAATCCCATTTTATGAAACAACCAATTTGATGTGTTCCCGTTGTTACTTAATTTTCTGTTTCCAATTATATCCTTACATAATATTTCATAATATTTTTTTACCCTTTACCCTATATTATTTAATTCTAGTCAAACCTCCTACCCTAGAATAATTAAGGATATTTTAGTAAATTTATAAATTACAATACAGTACGATACAATCAAACCAAACAATAAAAATATTATTAAACAGTAGCAAACAATACAGTCTAGTCAAACATTGTATCTACCATACAGTACAGTACAATACGATACAGTACATTATGAAACAATGGGTAGAGGACTTTGGCTTGAAGAGTCGGGCTTGTATTTGCAACTTAAATGACGGGGCCAAATATAATTTATATTTTATTTAAGTCATATAATTTTAACTTAAATATTACTTAAACTTTATTAACCAATAATTTGAGTTGGTGAAGATATCCAAAATTCAATTTGAATTTATGAATAAAATTTGTGTGTGTAATAATGTACTAATTGGAATATTTTGTTTAGGTGATAAAACAATGGGATTGACAGCCAAATAAAGAAAAGAAAATGATACGGGCCCATAGGGGGGAGAATGAGAGGCAGAGAAGAAGATGAAGGTAATGGGTTAAAAGAAAGCCACACGATTCTCCAAATGACATCTTCTTCTTTGAATTCATTCGTTGGTATGGGATAATCCTAACTTGTCCTTTTTGCCTAATTCCCAAGTAATTTTGGTTTTCTTGACTCTATAAATTGTCTGTTAAGCAGAAGATGAGAGGTTGGTGAATAGGAGTAATAGTTGATGGCAACTTTACCTGTGTGTTCGGCTACTGCTTGCTGTTCTTCACATTCGCAGGTTACAAAGTTTTTTTGTTTTTTGTGTCAACATGAGTTAAAAGATGTGAAAACACTTAAATTTGTACAACTGATGCAGATTACACTGTCACACATCAATTAATATTTGTGTCTCTTGTTTTGTTATACCAATTAGTAATATTTATTGGAGTCGTCTAATGTGCTGCACAACCACATAATTCTTGCTAGCTATTGTGTCTGAAACAAGCTATTAACTATCTTGATAATCTGCAGGTGCCGGTTTTCAATCAACAAAAGCTTCATTCCCATTTTCTCTTACTTCTTGCCCTTTTTGCACAAAAATTGCAGGCAAAATAGTAGTAATGGTACTCATTCACAATGAACACCCTTAGTTTCCCAATGCTCCACCCAGACCAATCGTGTTATTGCTTTTGAAATTTAACTTCACATGTTTCCGGCGACCATACTATCCAATTATGTATCTTTATAGACTTAGAAGGTTTTTGTTGTCGGAGGTAATTACAGATATGTAAACTTGTGCTCCTGCAGATTCCTTTCTATGGGGGGTTGAGATCCTTTTCCTCCTGTTGGAAAACATACCAGCTGAAATGCAATGTCGTGGACTTGTCTACTTCATTTCATCTTAATGGACCTTCATTCCGAGGACAATCACCTATATCCTTGTACTCACAGTTTGTACATAATAGCAGTCTGTCCAGTTCCAGTGATAGCATTTGTACTTCTTGCCGCAATGTATTTGATGGTGTCAATTGTGAATTATTGACTAGTGACGCTCGCTCCAATAGCACTGGAAATCTGAGATTTGTAGATAGTTCTGCAGTACCTGTTGGAAGGGAGGAGATGATGGATTTTAACGATGACTTGGTCAATATTGCTAACTTCTCACCAGAGTCTGCTAATCTAGAGTCCATAACTACAGTAGATCTCACCCAGGGCAACCCTGCCTCGATATTGGATTCATTGGACTTGGATACAAGTTCCCTATCCAATGTGAAATCATCTGCTTTGGACGTTCTCTCTCAAGTCAATAAGTCAATCACAGGCTCAGTTGAGAACGGACAAAGTTATTTGAACAGTTCACTTGATGGAATTAGCTCATCTGTTACATCAGCTGTTAGAGGTGCTACTCAGGCAGTTGATGATGGTATTAGTAAATTGACATCCACAGTGGACAAAACAGGGGATTCAACAAGTAATGGTGTGGCAGCCTTTTCGACTGGCTTGAAAGAAGTCTCTGGTAGGGTTGGGCTTCTTGCTATCGATGCATTGAGACATATAATTCTCATTGTTGAGGATTTGGTATCGCAAGTTGCCACACTTGTTGTGTATTCTTACGGGTCTGTGAAGGAGGTGCTTCCTATGGAAGTCCAGGATCTGCTAAATGTGTCTGAAGAGCGCGCAGTGAAGCTTCTTACTCCATTTGGGACCGCTCTGGGACAGGTATGACTAGTGTTAGGGCTTCTTCATGTACAAATGTTTGATACATCCTTAGTCTTGGAAGCCTAAATATCAGCTTAAGGAGGATATATATCAAGGATTAACAGAGTAGATTGCTCTTCCTCCTCATAAGAATAAACAGCGCACAACCTTCTGTTTGTTTTGCTTCCTTTTAAGGTTATATTGTACTTCACATTCCATCTACTTTCTTATGCTTCTATTTGAGGTTATGCTTTAGATTGCATTCATCTGTTTGTTTTGCATCTTTGTAAGGTTATAGTGTAGGTTTCTTTCCATACTTGAGAAATACCCATGCTTCTACACGATGGTATGCTCTGTGACACTGTAATTAGCAGGGCTACGTTGCTTTGGAGGGTCTGGAGAGGAGTCTTGGCTTGGATCCAAGTGACCCAATTATTCCATTTGTTCTTTTCCTTGGGGTATCAACTTCTTTTTGGTATGAGCACCCTTCTACTCCTTATCTCATTGTTTCCTGTTATTTTCCTATCACAATTAAAGTTCTCCCTACCTTCCCAAAAATATCAGTTTAACTTGTACAGAAAGTTAAATTGCTTATCAGATTTCTGCAGGGCTTTTTATTGGATATTGACCTATGGTGGATATGCTGGAGATTTATCTCCCAAGTCAAGTTTTGAGCTTCTGAAAGGAGACAGGAATGCTGTACTCATTGATATCCGGCCTGAGGCAAGGCATATCATATTTATCAAGTCTCGTATTTCTGCAGAATAGTTTATGCCAAATATGCTGAGACCTTTGTTGTGCACTGTATTCCATTGCATTTATCTCAGTAAATAGTGCTCTGATTGGACACATGGAGCAAATCTTTTAGATATCCTAAGATAAACATGAGCAAATGTCTTATATTTTCTTCCTCTATCCTTTTCTGAAGGATCTCAGAGAGAAAGAAGGCATTCCTGATCTTCGACGCGCTGCTCGGTTTCGTTTTGCCAATGTAACACTACCTGAGGTTGGTATATCAAGTTCAAGGGTTGGATTATTAATTTCTTTTGGCAGGATTGAGCTTTCTAAAAGAGTCTGTCTTTCAATTAATAGCCCTCTTTTTCTTTCTGTATATTGCTAAAATGTTGTCAGATTGATGGATCTACAAGGAAGTTATTCAAGAGTGGAAGAGAACTTGATGACTACCTGCTAGCTTCTGTCATTAGGAACTTGAAGATTGTTCAAGTAAATAGATATATCTCCAGTGTTGCCTTTTTTATGCAATTGTCTTTGCATTTGTTCAAATTCAAATTTTAACTCCTGAAAAGCATGTTGCTCAAAAGAACTTCTCCCCATGTTTCCTCTATGTCCTTTCATTTGTGCCACAACTTGAGGAGCAAAAGAGCTAATATGGCTTGTGCCGGCTTTATTTTCTCTTGAAGTAACCTGCGCTTATTAAATCATGCTCTTGTTTTCATTCTTAGAACATGTAAAGAAACTTTTAGTGGTAAAAGATTCTTATTCCTACCTTCCCAATTGACTTTTGATAACTTTTTTTGTATTTTGATTGACACTTCCATTACCCAACCTATAGGACAGGTCTCAGGTTATAGTTATGGATGCTGACGGTAACCGTTCCAAGGGCATTGCAAGGTCACTCTGGAGACTTGGAATCAAGGCAAGTATATTTGCTAAATGTCAATCTCCCCCGGTACTTGTCATGAAATTACAGGTAGCAGAAGTCATGAATAAGAATAATGTGAAGAAAGAGGCAACTGTATGGTCTACACATTTTACCTCTGGTACTTTTTAGAAACCTAATCAGTTAGAAATAAATGTGGGGATTCGGCTACTTTAAGCTTCGAAATCCTCAGATCTGTGTTTAATCCTTTTGTAACTAAGCACCATGCTAATTCATTTTAATTCTTCAAAAATCTTCTGGTATGTATAGTCTCTCCTTTTTTGCCTGTTTAATTTCAGTAATAGTAACTAATCTGATCAGAGTTACTTGGTTATTGCTAATAGAATGATATTCAATTTGTGATGACAATGGACCGATGAATAGTAAAATAATCTTTTATGCCTTGCTGATATCAAGAGATGTACAGTTACTTATTAAACATTAGGACTTCGCATATAGATGCAAGGAAGTGCAAAACTTGGTCCTCAAGTGGTTTTGTTGTACTGATACACTTTATGTGTTTAAAAGATTGTGATCTTATATATCCTTCTCAGATTCCAAAGTGTGCCCCGTTTGGTTGATAACTGTTTTCTTATTTAATGTTACAGAGGCCATATTTGGTCCAAGGTGGCTTTCGGTCTTGGGTTGAAGCGGGCCTCCGCATTAAGGAGTTGAAACCTGAGACTACATTGACAATCCTCAATGAGGTATCTAACATGTTTCTTGACTTTCTTAAAGTGAGCCCTATGATTGCTGAGGGTCCAAAAGCTGTGCCCATCTTCCTGTTAAAATGTCAAAAAATGAAAGATGTCTTTATTAAAAAAGTAAACTACCATGATCTATACAACAGTGAAGTCACACCCATGAGTATGCTAATCATCATGATTCATGACAAGTCAGCTACTTCTCCGAACACCAAAAGTTGGGATCAGATACACCAGAGATATTTAGTATTATGAACTTTCTTCTCTTTCGTTCTAATCTAACCAAGCATACCAAAATAAGTGGATGATTGTCCAATATTTCTCGTTACCCCAATACTTTACCAACTATTTACGAATTAAGGAAATTGTCAACTGACAATTGCATGACTAATTGTAAAACAAGCACAATTGCAGCCAATTCAGCGAACCACTTGCAGTGGAAAATGTTGTTCCGACTCTTCAACCTCTTATAAAAATAAACAGCTATTGCCAGAAACCCAATTCTTATCTTATGATTTGGAAGGGCTCCATCAGTCACTTCCCAGGTAACCAAAGTAAGAAGCTTATCTCAGCCATTTTCCCTTATAAACAAGCCACCATGAATTCCCTCATCAATATTTTTCAAGGCATTATAAATTATAATACGACTTTATGGTAAAAATATGCTGCTTGACCTTTCACAATGCTCACGACCATCCCTCCTGGAGATGTACATCGTTTCGTGAATATATCAACCTCCCTTTCTTGCATAACCCTTCTAAACGTTGGATTAGGTAACACCATTTTGCTTCTCACTCCAAATGTCACCTTAACAGTGCATAATTTGTTTGCTGCTTCCCGTTGCATGCCGTTGGAATTATTTTTAATACGACCATCTGTTTTGTGAGTTGCTGCTGCAACTTTCTTCGAAATAGAACAAAGTTGAGGCAACATTCATGATCTTTCTTTAGGGAAAATTGTTTAATACCTATGTTGCTTTGCTTGGACTCTTCTGTGAGAAATATTGAAAAAGAATATTATTGAATTGTTGTTGTTGTATCTACATTGTTACATAGAGACCCTATTTATAGACACTAGAATGCAATCCTTTACCAAGTAGGATACTATTTACTATTCTTATTCCTATTCTAAATAGGATTGTATAAACTTATTCCTATTCTAGTAGGATTGTGTAAACCTATTCCTATTCTTATAGGATTGTGTAAACCTATTCATATTCTAACACTCCCCCTCAAGCTAGTGCATACAATTCATGTACCTAGCTTGTTACATATGTAATTAATACGAGGACCAATGAGGGGTTTGGTGAGATATCTGCAAGTTGATCAGTCGACTTCACAAAATTGACAGTCAATCTCAATGTGCTTGTCTTCTCATTAAATACTGGATTTGATGCATAATGTCAGTCAATCTCAATGTGCTTAATCTTCTCATGAAATACTGAATTTGATGCATAATGCCGATCCCCAAAGATTCGGTTAGTGTGCATAGACTTCTACTTTCCTTAGGCGACTTTCTTGCCTTACGAAAAGAATATCATTTGATTTTTCCCGGAATTTTGGAAAAAAGCCGCTTCCTCCTTGAAGGGCTAAGGAAGAGCCTATTCATGTGCAGTTGATTCTCGAATGAAGCGAAGAGTGACAGCGGCTCTCTCTTCCCAGTAGCAGGCGAGGCAAAAAAGACCGCTAACGCCCCTTGCATTTCCCTCCTGTGATAAAATTATCCCAAACTAAACTTGCAAAGACTGTTTCAGATCATAGAGTGACTCACATAATTGACATACAAGGCTACTAAACTCCCCCTGTGCAACAAAGTGCTCAAAATCTAGTATAAAGTGTATGGATCATGTTGGAATCAATAGATGAGTCGATATTAAACAAGTCACCCAAAAATTGGCCAGAACATGCTCATATGCCGGAGTATTAGATTTGATGGCTAAAAGTGGTCACAATCTTAGAAATAAAATTATATGGGTAGGGTCAGAATGATGTCACGACCCAACTAGAAAATAGAAATTATATAGGATAGTTCGAATTGATGGAACGACCCCATTGTAAAAGAGAAATAATATGGGTAGGGTCGGAATGATGGCACGACCCTACTGAAAAAGAAAAATTATATGGGTAGGGTTGGAATGATGGCACAACCCTACGTAAATCAGATTTGAGGAGTCACCGGAAAGACGAATGGAACTATGCAAATCAAATCTGAGTCACGGAAAAGACACATGATGCTATGCAACTCAAACATGAGAAAATAGTTCGGAAAAATCCACGGTACTACACAAATTAAATATGAAAAGTAGTCCCGGAGAGAGGCACGGTACTACACAAATCAGATATGCAAAAAAAGGTTGTCACCGGAAGGATGGCACGGTGCTACACAAATTATATATGAAAAAGTAGTCACTGGAATGATGGCACAGTGCTACACAAATTAAATATGAAAAAGTAGTCACCGGAAAGATGGCACAGTGCTACACAAATTAAATATGAAAAAGTAGTCACCGGAATGATGGCACGGTGCTACACAAATTAAATATGAGAAAATAGTCACATGAATGATACATGGTGACCCAACATTTGCTAACATAATCATTGGCCAGTCGGGCAACATATATGGGTGCCACCCGCCGGCAGCGGAAGCTCTTTGATTTTCTACCAAGATCGTAGAGGCTTTGATACCATGTGAGAAATATAGGAGAAGAATATTATTGAATTGTTGTTGTTGTATCTACATTGTTACATAGAGACCCTATTTATAGACATTAGAATACAATCCTTTACCAAGTAAGATACGATTTACTATTCCTATTCCTATTCTAAATAGGATTGTATAAACCTATTCCTATTCTAGTAGGATTGTGTAAACCTATTCCTATTCTTATAGCCACACCTGTGTCGACATGACATGGGTGTGGGTGTGGATGTGGATCTGTACCCGATCTGGTCAACCAGTTATGGGTACTTTGATCGAATTTGAGTGGGAAATTCTGGACAGATTCAGTGATTTCTCTAATCAAAATAAAAACTAAGGTGGAATTGAAGAAAATGAAATATCTTGTATGCATAAATTTCTGTTGTCACTCCCATTCCTTTTATTCCTTCCATGATTCTCCTTTTGATCAATATTTTCTCCTCAAGTTTTCCACCTAATATGTCATAATTTAGCAAAATCCCTGCACCCGTATCCATACATGGATCTATTCGCCGAATCTTAAAATTTAGATCATAGAATATCCGACGTCTAGATCTGCACCCATATCGGACACCTACATCTAGTTTGAGCAACTTAGATTAATACAGTAAACAAGCATCATGAACACAACTCAAGGGAGATCTTCTTTTTTTGCGTATGATTTAAAGTTGTAATATCTAAGGAAAACTGAATTTATTGGAGAAACTAAAGATGATGGACAAATCAGATTTTTCCTTTTTCTTTTTGTCTCTCCTCCTCCCCTCCCTTTGATATAAAGTTTTAAATGTGCTTTCTTCACTCATTAAATTGTGAAATGTCTACTCTTTCTTTTCTTTTGTATTTCACTTGTGGTATCTTCTATTTAAAATTGTAATAGTAAACATGAACTCAACTTATTCAAGTTCCTGTTAAATCTTAAGTAATTTTAATCTAATGTTGTTTTGATGAATAATCTGAGTTAATTTTTAATTATTAAGATAGATCTCTATATATAACATTTTAACTTAATGCGGTTAGGCTTTTAATTGTATTTTGAATTTCCATGAAAGATTGAGATATAATTCTTCCTCATTAAATTGAATTTTGACTTGTAGGAGTATAATGTTGATAAGCTTTTAATTCCAAGTAATTTGATGGATTTAGAGAATTATTCTGATTTTTCATTTCCATGAAAGAGGTTGATTTACCCCCTTTTTACTTAAAGCATACATGTATATGATAGAATTGTGCGGAAAGAACAGTTCTCAAAGAAAAGCTTACATCCGCATCAGTATTCTATGTCATTTTATCGGTAAATATTGGATATATAACTATGCGGTGAACAAGAACTATAAAGCTATTGCCTACTAGTAGGGAAGAAGGTGGTTGTTTCAGTAATATGCCATATTTGGTTATTTTCAGGAAGCTGAGGCAATTTTTGAGGAAATCAACCCAACACCACTACAAGTTGTTGGATATGGAGTGGTAAGACTTTCTGAATGTATTACATGCTTGAAGTCTTATAAAGCATTTCTCTTTTTCCTTTTTCTCTCAAGTGGTTTACTGTTTATTAGTAATTTTTGCATATCAACCAGAAGCTCTAATTATGTGTTTCTCTACAAAGCCCATCCAATCATCTATACAAGTAGGAATGTCTTGTACTAAATGGATATAACACGAATATTTCACGGTCTCCCATCTCCTATATATTGATTCTTAGGGCTTCATCCTCTGTTGGTTTAACCAAGGACATGCTATTCTCCATTAATGTACTTTGGGTTTTCTCCTGATGAAATATCTCTTACTGCTATCACTGCCTTGATTTCTTGCATTCAACCCTCAATTCTTGTTACGCTATGTTTGATTAAAAAATAAGGAACTGAGTCTTTTTTTATTCCCTTAAGAATGTTCTTAATTTTCCCTCAGCCAGAAAAGTGAAACCTTCTTTCACCTATTTTTGAGAGTTGAAGAAGTTAAAAGTGGAATTCGATTTTGCTTCCCATTCTCTTCTACTTACATTATACAAATAAAACACCTGCTACCCTGCTTTTAGTTCCCCTCGTGCAACTGTTCCTCTTTTTACCCTAAATAAAGATATAACGGATTTCTCCTAATGAAATTTCTCTTTTTCTCATCTTCTTTCTGTTGCCTATTCTGATTAATATTGCTTTTCCAACGTACAAATTGGCTATCCTCGAATAAACCTTTTGTTGCCATAATTTTTCCACAAAAAAATGTAGGGTCACATTTAATGGATGTTATCTTATTTAACTTGGTTCAAGTACTTCCAATTTAATTTCACTAGCATACTGCTAAGCGCGGTCATGAAAACAAAATCAAAATATGATTGAATATTAATGTCATAATTTTTATAAAAGAAAATCGATCTTTGGTAGTAAGACATTTTTAATGATTCTTTTTAACATCCTATATACAAAATTCTTTGGCTGAAAAGGAGAAGCCAAAATTCCATACTATATATGAAGTAATTCATTTTAATCAGCATTTGTAAACTTGAATAAGAAAGTTGGAAAATAAAAAATAATCAAAAAAGAGAATAGTACTGTAAAAATCATTAAGAAGATGGCAGTGATGCTGCCATTCATTAGCTATGTCTGTTGGGATTTTTCCCTCTGAGATCATACATCTCTTATTTTTCTGCGTCGGAAGAGAATCGTATGCTGGAAAACAATTTTCATGAACTGAGAGTCCATCGAAAACATCTCTATGCCACGAAAGTAGGGGTAAGATTTGCGAACACCTCACCCTTCCCAGACCCCACTTGTGGGACTATAATGGGTATGTTGTTGTTGTTGTTGGAAGAGAATCATATGAGACTTGAGAGATAGAAAAAGTGAATCCATATGGTTAAAAGTAATTTCTTCAAAAATATATCTTATTTTTCTTTTAAAAACAATCTAAACATACAAGTTTATAGCTTCAAGGAAGTTCATTACATAGAAATTCTTTTGTGTCGTTTCACAAAATTGGAGAACTCTCAACTTATTATTTAAATTAGCACGTAGTCAACTCAAATAGCAACTCATAATTGTAACACACAAGTAGGAAGTAGAAAGATTTCATTAATGATCATCTAAGTGAAGGTTTATAACAGATAAGTCACTATCTTTTCTTTATCACTTAAAAGTCATCTAACTAAACCTTAGGTAAGTTGTAAGTACAATATAAACACGGTCAAAGGATACATGTTTTGACTGAATTTTTTTGATGTGGCTCTCTTAATCATTTAAAAGGCTTCATAAAAAGGACTATATGTACTAACCCATTTCAATACCCAACCCAACCCATGAACTATTTTCCAAATCAGTTCATATAAAAGCACAAATCCTACCCATTCTAGAGCATATCAGATCGCACCTTATCCCTCTCTTCTCCTTTAGAAATTATGCTATGCAGAAATAAAAAATGTGCAAAAGTACATGCTCTTGAATTGGTGGGTTTGTGTTTTTAGCTATTTGGTAAATGGGCCGGGTTGGGTACTAATATGGGGTTAGTACATAATTTTTTTCATGAAGCCTCTTAAATTATCAAGAGAGCCACATCGGATTTTTCCATTTAAACTATAAATCTTCCGAATTTTAGTTAGCTAGACTTCAATTAGATGACTTTTACGTGACTGAAAGAAAGATTAGTGACTTTTGAGTTATAAATATTTACTTGGATAAATTTCTCTGGAGAAAGTACGTTATATAATTACACACTGATAGTATTCTGCATTTGTACATTAAATTCCAATAGCAAATCAACAAAGTTTATATTGTATTATTTAATCTCTTTGAGATAATAGTGAATGGAAAAGGTCTATTCACATTTATGTACAAACATTGAAAAAAATACACAAATGTGGTAGAAACACTTGAAATAATCTATCCTAATGTTTTAACAAATCTGAAAATAAGCTAAAAGGCATTATAAAGAGCATGATGAAGAACGAAAGAAGCAACATACCTTGAACCGGATGCCATTTCTGATGAAGAAGTAGAGGCTCAGTGCATGAGACGACAAAGTGAAAGAGTTGGTTTGGTCCTTGTGGGGTCAAACCCAATGGAAGAAAATTCTATGTGCCAATTTACTTGGCTAGGAATTAAACTTGGAGAGCAAGCTAAAATTTGTGGAAGACAAATTTTGTATTTCTTTTCTTTGTGCTTGGAGCCCAAGTTTGGCCACCTATAAAAGGATGGTCATTCTTCATTGTTAAAATCATCCTAAACTCATAGAAAAATACATTAGAAGAGTAGAGAATTAGTAGAGAATTTCTCTTAGATGTATTTGAGATCTCTCCCCTTTCTTTGTTAATATACATGCAGTTGTTCCTCGGTGGTCGTAGGATCATTCTGATCCGAACCACGTTAACTATTGTTGTTCTTCCTTGTTCTTAATTATTCATGTTTCCCTAACAATTGGTAGCAGAGCTTGGTTCTGTCTGAGTATGCTTTGTGGTTGCAGCACAGTTTGAACTTCCACATTAGAGAAGGATTACTTTGGTTTTCTATATTTCCAAATACTTTGTAGTAGAAGAGGAAGAACAAGTAACGATGAATTCCATGAAGTTTGAAATTGATAGATTTAGTGGGCGTAAAACCTTCAATATATGGAAGATCTAGATGATGGCGTTACTGCGGAAGGAAGGTTCAATCCATGCTATTAATAGAAAGTACCCGATGACACATCAGATTCCGTTAAGGAGAAGATTGAAGGAGATGCATTGAGTGTAATCCAACTATTCCTTGCACCTAACGTGCTTTTTGTAGTGAGTACAAGTATCGAGGAGACAACCAAACAATTATGGGAGAGGCTGGAAGGGCTTTACCATGACCGATCGGTGACAACAAGGATGTTGTTACAACGGCGTCTTCACGCATTTAAGATGGAGTCAGGTACTTTGTTGCAAGACCATCTAGATGCGTTCAATAAACTTGTGATGGACTTACAGACTACCGAAATTAAAAAGAATGAGGAGACGCTTGCATGTGCTTTGCAATTTTCATTGACTTCAAAATATCGTGATATTAAGAATTCAAGGATGTATAGCAAAGAGCCTATCACTCTTGAGCAAATGTGGCAAGCGCTTCACTCTTGTGATGTGCAGAGGCATTTTGAAGAAGACGAAGGTGACGAAGCTAGTGGGCTCTTTGTGAGAGGTCGTACTAGCCAACAGGGAAGAAGCAAATTCTTCTTCTGATCAGGAACATGACAGACTTTTGTAATAGTCCTCACGATTCCATCATGGTAGCGAACCCAAACTGAACCAACGCAAACTATTTTACAAGTTGCATTAGTGCCCGTTACTACGGTTCCTCCACTTGTGTCATAATTGTTTAACCAATCTTTTTGGAATGTCATATGCAGAGTACAACCAGAGTCTAATACCCATTTATTGCCATAGACTCCACTATTGCATGATGTTGTTAGTACATATTCATCATCAGAATCATGTACCTGCTCAACAATGGATGCACTCGCCTTTTCCTTGGACTTTGACATAGGACAATCTTGTTTAAAGTGCCCCTTCTTGTGATAGCCCCAACACTCTGCATTCTTCTTGTTCACACAAGACTTTAATTTGTACTTTGATTTGCTTCTTCCTTAGTGGCTAGTATGACTTATTACAAAGAGCCCACTAACTTTGTCACCTTTGTCTCCTTCAAGATGCCTTCGCACATCACAAGAGTTAATTGCTTGCCGCACTTGCTCAAGAGTGATAGGCTCTTTGCTATACATCATTGAATTTTTAATATTACGATATTTTGAAGTTAATGAAAATAGCAAAGCACATGCAAGCGTCAGCTCATTCTTTTTAATTCCAGTCGTTTGTAAGTCCATCACAAGTTTATTGAACGCATCTAGATGGTCTTGCAACAAAGTACTTGACTCCATCTTAAATGTGTGAAGATGCCGTTGTAACAACATCCTTGTTGTCACTGACCGGTTATGGTAAAGTCCTTTCGGCCTTTCCAATAACTGTTTGGTCATCTCCTTGGTACTTGTACTCACTTCACAAAGCACGTTAGGTGCAAGGGATAGTTGGATTAAGCTCAATGCATTTCCTTCTATCTTCTCCTTGTCGGAATCCGATGTGTCATCAGGGTATTTTCCATCAATAGCATGGATTGAACCTTCCCTCCACAGTAACGCCATCATCTAGATCTTCCATATATTGAAATTGTTACTCCCACTAAATCTATCAATTTCAAACTTCATGAAACTCATTGTTACTTGTTCTTTCTCTTCTACTACAAAGTATTTGGAAATGCAGAAAACCAAAGTAATTATTTTCTAATGTGGAAGTTCAGACTGTGTTGCAACCACAGAGCATACTCAGACAAAACCTTGGCTCTGATACCATGGCATTGGTTCAGTTCGGGTTCGCTGCCATGATGGAATCATGAGGACTATTACAAAAGTTTGTCATGTTCTTGACCTGAAGAAGAATATTATCTCCCTAGGCACTCTGGATAAACAGAGCTACAAGTACATGACCAAAGGAGGAACTATGAAAGGGTCTTTAGTCATACTGAAGGCCAAGCTGGAGGATGACCTCTACACTTGTTGGCTCTGTAAATGAATCTACAGTGCAGTTATCTGATGATGACAAAGCAAGATTATGGCACATGAGACTAGGTCATATGAACGTACGAGGACTGGAGATGTTGAACAACCGCAACATTTTGATGGTCAGAAGATCAACACACTTGAATTTTGTGAGCACTGCATCTTAGGGAAGCAGAAGAAAGTCAGCTTCAGCACTGGCAAACACAAGACGGAAGAGTTGCTAGACTACATGCATTCAGATTTATGGGGTTCCTCTAAGCTTTTTACATTCATTGATGATTTTTCACGAAAGGTTTGGGTGTATTTCTTGAAGGCAAAAGGTGATGCTTTAAATCATTTAAAGAATGGAAGATTTTGGTTGAGAAGTAAATGGAGAGAAAAATCAAGTATTTTCATACAGACAATGGCTTGGAGTTTTGCAAGAAGAGTTCAATAATTTCTGCAAGGTTCATGGGATCGCAAGATATAAAATGGTTAGGCATACACCACAGTAGAATAGAGTTGCCGAGAGGATGAACAGAACTCTTCTTGAGAAGGCTCGTTGTATGCTCTTACAAGCCAAAATGTCAAAAGTGTTTTGGGTTGAAGCAGTTCACACTGCTTCTCATATTGTCAATCGATCTCCAGCATCAACGATTGACTTTAAGACTCTGAATGAGGTATGGTTAGGTGAACCCTCTAACTTGTGAATATTTAGGTGTCCAGCTTATTATCATGTTATTGAAGGAAAGCTTGAACCATGAGCTAAGAAGGCCATATTCGTAGGGTATGTCGATGGAGTAAAAGGGTACAAGCTTTGGTATTTGTCATTACTAATATTTGTAGTTAGTAAAGATGTTACCTTTGATGAATCCTCTATACTTGATCCTCGTAAAGTTTTTGTGGAGTTATCAGGAAAGGAGAACAACTAGCAGGTGGAGCTGTCGTGAAGCTTACCAAGGAAAGGGATCAAGAGACTAAGTTGATGAGTTAAAAGATGCAGATCCTGAAGAATTTGTTGTTAATGAACCATACACAATTGCGAAGGGAAGGGACAAAAGGTAGATACTAAACCAGAACATCTTTTAGAGCAAGCAAACCTGATTGCATATGCATTCGTAGCTGTAGAAGAAGAGATTAAGAATCTCGAGCCCTCCTCGTATGTTGAAGAAACTTCATGCAAGGATGTTGCACAATGGCGGTTAGCCATGATGGAAAAGATGTAAGTTTGTTCACTAAAATGAGACATGGGTCTTAGTTAAAAGGTCAAAGGGGAAGAGGACAGTTGGATGCAAATGGGTCTACAGGAAGAAAAAGAGCATTCCAGAAGTGAAAGATGCTAAGGTTCAAGGCGAGATTGGTTGCAAAAGGTTTCAGTCATAAGGAGGGAATTGACTACGATGAGATCTTCTCTCCAATTGTGAAACATAGCTCAATTCGCGTGCTACTAGCATTGGTTGCACAATTTGATTTGGAGTTTCAACAGCTTGATGTCAAAACTGCTTTCTTACATGGTGATCTAGAAAAGATAATCTATATGGATCAGCCTGAAGGTTTCCTAGCTGAGGGAAAAGAATATCATGTATGCTAACGGAAGAAGTCCTAGTATGGCTTGAAGCAATCCCCTAGACAGTGGTACAAGAGGTTTGATGCATTCATGACTACACCTGGATTCTCGAGGAGTGCATTCGATAGTTGTGTGTATCACAAGAAGATGCTTGGTAACTCTATGATTTATTTATTATTGTATGTTGATGATATGCTTGCTTATTTCTGCTAACAACATCACAAAGATAAATATTTTGAAGAAACTGTTGAGCAAGGAATTTGACATGTAGATTTGGGAGTTGCAAAGAAAAACCTTGGAATGGATATTTCAAGAGAAGACGGTGTTGTACATCTTTCTCAGAAAAGGAACATCGAAAAGGGTCTTAAGAGATTCAATATGCATATGAGCAAGCCTGTAAGTACACCATTGGCTTCTCATTTCAACCTTGAGAGTTACAAATGTTATGCCAAATGTTCTTTATGCTAGCACAGCTGGTAGCAAGTATGTTATGGTGTGCACATGTCCAGATGTTGCTCAATCTGTAAGTGTGGTAAGCAGGTACATGGAAAATCAAAGAAAAAGGCATTGGGAAGCTGTCAAATGGATATTGAGATATCTCAAAGGAGCTTCTGATGTTGGCCTAACCTTTCGAAAAAGTGAAGGTATTTTAGTTCTCGGTAATGTAGATTCTGACTATGCAGGGGATCTTGATAGAAGGAGGTCCACAACTGGATACATCTTTACTCTCTTTGGCAATGCCATTAGTTGGAAATCAACTTTATAGTCGATTGTCGCTTTGTCTACAAAAGAGGCAGAATATATGGCAGCAACGGAGGCAGTGAAAGAAGCTATCTGGTTGAAAGGTTTGGTGGCAGAATTGAGTTTGGTTCAGCTGGAATCAAAAGTGCTATTCATTTGATTAAAAATCAAAGATTTCATGAGCGCACCCAACACATTGATGTCAAATTCCATTTCATTCGAGATGTCGTTCAAGAGGGAGCTATCAAGGTCGAGAAGGCTATCACGGACAATAACGCTGCAGACATGGTAACCAAGATAGTCCCGCTTGCCAAGTTTGCATATTGCAAGGACTTGGCGGGAGTATGCATCAACTGATGCAACTCTGGGATAGCTACTGCTAGGTGGAGCTAGTGGATCAACGAAGGTTTAATTATTCTTGTTTCTTACAACGAGATTGCCCAGTAAGCTTAGAAGTTTTGGCCGAAGTTGTTCATATGCATGCTCGGAATGCATACCAAGGTGGAGATTGAAAGAGTTGGTTTGGTCCTTGTGGGATCAAACCCAATGGAAGAAAATTTCATGTGCCAATTTACTTGGCTAGGAATTAAACTTGGAGATCAAGCTAAAATTTGTGGAAGACAAATTTTGTATTTCTTTTCTTTGTGCTTGGAGCCCAAGTTTGGCCACTTATAAAAGGATGGTCATTCTTCATTGTTAAAATCATCCTAAACTTATAGCAAAATACATTAGAAGAGCAGAGAATTAGTAGAGCAATTCTCTTAGATGTATTTGGGATCTCTTCCCTTTCTTTGTTAATATACATGCAATTGTTCGCTGGTAGACGTAGGATCATTCTGATCCGAACCACGTTAAATATTGTTGTTCTTCCTTGTTCTTTATTATTCACATTTCTGCTAACAAAAAGAATGATTGAGTTGGGGTTAACAGTTCGTGGCAGAAAGAAGAGAAATGGAGGAACCACAATTAAGGAGTTAAAGTAGAAAGACTTGACTATTCAGTTTTTGTTATGTCTAAAGATGTGACTTTCATTTTATTTTTTTTGTTAGAGCACTTGCATTGGCAGATTTGAAGGAAAAAGCATACAATCTAAGAAAAAAAGTTAAATGCATATCATGGTCTATGAATTGGTGCCACATCACTTCCCTATAGACCAACAATTGGTATATATACATATTTGCCTCAGTATAACCTTAGAGCGTCAAATGATTGAATTCGGTCCTTAACTTAACCTCAACTGGCAACTAAAAATGCCCTAACTTTGACAATGCACATCTAGACGCTTAACTTGGTTTAAGTTGGCCTCGTAAACACCCAAATTTGAGAATGCACATCCAGAAAAGTGTGTTTACGGGGCCAACTTAAACCAAATTACGGTGTCTAGATGTGCATTTCAAAGTTGGGGTGTTCAATTGTCAGTTGAGACCAAGTTAAGGTGTCTATCTATGTATTATGCCAAGTTTAAAGCTTACGAATACTGAAATAGATATGTCGTGCTTTTTTTTCCTTCCATGTTTACCAAGCCTTATTCCTGTCCTTAGTGATGCAAGATTTTGGTTAGCTTTATCACACTTGAAATGTTGTTTGCTTGCTTCACTAACTTATGTGATGCACTCTTGGCAGGGTTTGGTAGCAGCAGCATATGCATTGGTTGGTGAGTCTGCAATTTCTGCCAAATATTCTGATAATCTGCATATTTCTCCATAGTTGCCATTTTTGGGTTCGCTTATTCAACAGATAATGTTTAGTGGAGAAGTACACAGGCTATTATGAAATTTCTCTCTAGATATTCAAGTTAGAAGAAATTTCTGTGAATGTTTCTTGTATCTTCTTTTTGGGGGTGGTCATATGTGTCGGAAAATTGGGGGAGGAATACTCTCAATCTCTTATTTTCTCTAGAAGAAAAGCGAAGGAAATCATTTTTCTTTACTTCCCTCTACTTGCATACATAAAATGGCTATAGTACCTAGGTATTTATAGAACTTTTCTAGCATGTACCTAGTCTAGTACATACCTTAATTTAATTCTAATTTTTTCCTTTTTCCTGGTTCATGACCAAAACAATACATGTATCCTAAGAGTAATACATTTAGCTTCTAAATTCATAAACTAAGATAATTAATTCATGAATCACAAAAATCTAAGAAAACCTTTCCTTTTCCAACCCAAGGTTCAATTTTCAACAGTATGCTGTAGGACCTGGAGCAGACCACTTTTTGTATAGGAATTTTGGGTTTCACGATATTAAGGTTGATCTTTAAATTACTAATAAAACTAGAGGATCTGTTATTATATTATGTTTCTAATCTCGAAACTAATTTAGCTTATTAATATGAATTGCAGTCTCTCCAGTAGTTTATCTGGTTTTTATTGAAATATAGGTTTTCATGACCTCATAATGTTTTCCATAGCTTACCTTGTGCACCTTCCTCATTTTTATCAGACTAGAAGACCTTCCTTCTTCTTTTTCCGGTCACGATCTTCACTCTCTTAGTTTTACAAGGAGGCAAGGGAGTGCCTTTTATTCTGTTTAATGATAGCGAGTGCATCACTGGATGCTTGTTCCTAACTGAAGACACTAAGATTTTTTTCTTTGTATTCTCTAGAGTGGGAGAAAACACTACAATACGTTGGAGTTTTTGGCCTATGTAAGGTAACTGTTCTAGTTTTCAAATAAACTTCCTTTATGGTTTAAAGAGAGAGAATTTCCTATGTCCGAAATTCCGAATACACTAACAACTACTGAAATGAGTGGACAAACTTTTTCATACTAGGTTCTGTTGTTGCAAAGCCAAACCAAGATTTCATGATTATTTTTCAAAATTTGATTGCTAAAAGCTTTTTTTTTTTTTTTTTTGAGAATGGTAAAGTGATTGCTAAAAGCTTGTTATTTGTTAGATATTAAGCTGATAATTGATTTCCTAAATTCTGGATTTATTTTCTGTTTCTAGACTTTATACCATCGAATTTCTTCGTATGAGGATTCTGAAGATTTTAAACAGGATGTGAGGTAACAGTCCTTTTCATGAATTGAATTGCTGTTAAATGCTATATATCTTTTACATAGTGTTACTCAATACATTTTTGTTCTTTGAGCCAGAGTCCTAAAGTTTTACTAAAATGGAATAAAGGTTAAAAGAGTATAAAGTGAAGAAATAGCTCAATTTAAAGAGAAAAAAAAGTGAAGAAATAGCTAATGCACCCATTGTTTATCGTTTATGGGTTGACTAATGAAATGAATTCTTGTTGTAAATGAGGGACAGATTTAAAATTCTCTTGGCCTAGTTACCAATTCAAAAAAAAAAAAAAAAAAAAATCTCTTGGCCTACACAAGTTGGAATTTTATGTCTTGATTAAAAAGAGAAGTTATTAGGAATTCACTTGAAAGGAGAAACAACTCTTCGATCTATATGCATATGACAACCATAGGAAGTTACTTTGAAAGGAAAAAAAAACTCATTTTTCTATATGTATATGACGAACATAGGAATTTACTTGTAAGGAGAATTAAATCTTAGATCTATATGCTATGACACAAAAAACACAATAGATGTTCAGTACCATTTGTGATAACTTGTACAATGAGTCTATGCAGATGCATGTGTTTCCAACAAATTTTAAATATATGGAAAATAAATCAACCATAAATAAAATATGAAATCAATGTGTACAATTCTGCTCTTCCCTTGATTCTTCTCTCATAAGATTTCTCCATGATATGAGGTCGTTAGTGGTGTATTTTTCGAACTATGATGATTTGAATTTGATCTTTTTATGAATATTCCATGAATTTGCGGAATATTCGAGATGTCTCTTTAAGGGAATATAATACTCTTTACATAGGCATAAGCTAAAGCTAGGGTTTAGGGTTAGAGTAACGTCCAAGAAATCTAATTGGAATCGAGTACTTCTTGTAGAGTCCAACTAGAATTGAATATGTCTTGCATACCCACAAATTTTCAATGTCTACAAATGTCCCCTGCTTCAAGGCTTGTCTAAGCGTAGGCTTGATGAAACTCAAAGACCAGTCTTAAAGTACTCATTCTTCCACCTTTGCAGTTTTTAGGCTTCAGATTTGCAGATCTGATTGGTGAGAGAAGAGATGAAGGGTAGATTTGGTCCCATTGGGCGTGCCAATTTGTTCCCAAAAAATTTTAAACATATGGAAATAAATCAACCATAAATAAAATCTGAAGAAACAAGAATATTTTAGTGATAAATCAATATGAGTACAATTATGTTCTTCCCTTATTTCTTCTCTCATAAGATTTCTCCATGATCCGAGGATCCACCTTAATTCTTCTGTCATAAGATTTCTCCATGATTTGAGGATCCAAGGCCGTTAGTGGAGTATTTCTCGAACTAGGATGGTTTGAATTTGATCTCTTTATGAATATTTCATGAATTTGCGGAATATTCGAGATGTCTCTTTAAGGAAATATAATAACCTCTATATAGGCATAAGCCTAGGGTTTAGGGTTAGAGTAGTCTCCAAGAAATCTAATTGGAATCAAATACTTCTTGTACAGTCCTAGCTAGAATTGAATACGTCTTGCAGAGTTCCATAAATTTTCAATGTCTATAGCATGTCAGGGACAGCTCCATTCTTATAGCATATGCATTAACACTGCAGAAAATGATGATAACTCAAACATAGCCCGTTTTATGATGAGATTATATCAGAAGATCTTGACAGTCTTATTAGTTACCATCATGGTTTTTTCCCAGATCCATTTTTTATCATGGCACACTGTTGGATGAGAGTTTTTGGCCAATAAAATTACATCAACTTAAACTACATTGTACTACCACAATGAACAAAAGACATCCTGAACTGTTCAAATTATCAAAAGATCCATCCTTCCGTTAGTTTTCTTGATAGAAACTAACAGCTTTGACCAAAAGAAGTGCTATGCATGACCACACATGGCCTTTTTTCAGCTATTTTGTCTTCTCCCCTCTTGTCTTCAACATCCAGCAAAAAATGTTTTTATTTTGTTTAAACGACAATGAGTTCATAGATGATTCAACTACATGGGATTGAGTGCGATTTGCTTGCATGAATAAGAGTTTGTAGATCCTCTACGGGCCTTGACTTCAGAAAGACTGAGCTGTTAGATTTGTACAGTGAGTAGTGTGGTAGCTTCTACCTACCATGGTTTGATTAATAATTCACAATAGTATGCCAAAAAATCCGTGCAAAAAGGAACCTTAGCTTAATATCCTTAAATTCCACCATTATGATGCTGCCCCTGGAATTAGCAGCTAGTTTTAGTGCATTTTTGTTACTGCCCGAAACAAGAGAAATGCAGCTGAAGTTAAGCAGATTGTTGTCTGTATATTTCTCAACTCAAGCAACAGACCCTATTCTCCAGTTTTCAATTAGTCTCATGCCTCTTTTCTCTTCCTAAAATGAAAATCCAACATAGCAAACATGCTCATGGCCAAGCACATGCAGAGAAGAAAACCAGCCTTAGTTCTGTTAGTTTCTTAAACATGAGTTTGACGGTAGGATGAAACATGTTAAATTTTAGATACTTCAAGGATGTGTTTTGTTCACATGGTAGTACAAGGATGTAGTTTAAGTTTGAAGCATAGTTAAATGATGTTTTTTGCCAGAAACTCGTTGGATGCCATTACCTTTGTTAGAATTTGTACATGTTTGTGATACGAGATATTTTACTACTTCCTCCGTCCCAATTTATGTGATGTAGTCTGGCTCAGAGTTAAAGAAATATGGAAAGACTTTGATATGTTTCAAAATTATCCTTAAAATAAATGAATTTCTAAATAGAAGAGTACTTCTTTGTGGACATTTTGCCAAATAAGTGGGATCCAGCACGGGTAAAATGTTGATAGTGTCATTAAACATTTGCCAAGTAAGGAAATGCATCATTCCGTTTGGGACCCACTAGAAAAGAAAGTGTCACATAAATTAGGATAGAGGGACTAGAACACATAAATTGGGATAGAGAGTATGTTTACACTGCAAATTGTTAACTTTTTGATGGTATTAAACAGATGCTTACTGTGTTGATTTTTGCAGGCAACTTTTGGCCCCAGTTATTCTAGGATGCCAGGCAATGACATGGGCAGTTGGCATGTTGGAAACAAGCCGTAATGGACTACCAACTTCACCTTCTTCAACTGATGTTCAGAGCAGGGTGTTGCAAGCTGCTGCAAAGCATGAATCACAACCAGATAGCGAAGAGACTCAAGATCCGTCCCCTGAAACTATGCTTTCCGTCAGTGAAAACATCGATCTTTCTGAAGCATAGAAGATTTGAGTGTTTTGCAGCTAACTAATAATAATCCAACTGAATGACACTGCATATTGTATATTCAGTCAAGACACTGAGGTTATCAACCATACTACCACCTTAAAATTTGTATAGTCAAGACCTTGAGTTTCTTTCTTTTTTTTTGTAATGAAAATGTAAAAATTGCAACATTGACCCCATCATGGATGTTTACATTATGTACCATGTATGTACATTCATTGGATATTCCATAGCAAACACTGTTACTCCCTCCGTCCCATTTTATATGGCAACATTTGATCGGGCACGGAGTTTAAGAAATAAATGAAGACTTTGAAATGTTTACCAAATTGCCCTTTAAAAAGTAGACACACTTTTCTCTCTCCTCGTAAATGTATTGGAATATTATTTTAAGATTAAGTGGGACCAATAAGGGTAAAAGAGGAATTGTACCTTAAAATACTTACCATATTAGGAAATGTGACATTCTTTTTGGGACTAACCAAAAAGGAAATGGTGTCACATAAAATGGGACAGAGGGAGTATTAATTTAGCAAAACATGCCCTCCAATATTATGCTAGTTGCTTTATCTCTTGCTGTACCTTCACATTCCACGGGATGTTTGACAAGTTTCCTTGACTATTCCCTTTTTTACATTATCATCTTTATTGACATGTCTAGGCAAAAACGGATTATAAATAAACAATGTTGAAGCATGCTCAAAAGATGGCCCAAGAAATGATACATCAATGTTTTTCTGCATTACAGGACCTTTAAACATAATTGGTTTTGTCAACACTGTTGTTTTAGAACACATAGTAGGGTTGATATACAACATAGTTGAATCCTTAAAATGACATTATACACATTTCCATGAGAGAAAATATTCTACCATGTATGCCATTTAGAGAAATCCGTCAGCAAATTTGTTCAGTCCATTATCCTAGTATATACTAAGTGAAGAGTTGATGAGGCAAAAAATTGGTTGCTTGTATCATGCTATGGTCCCTGAATCAAAATGTCATGTGAGGTGCTCTTTCATCTTCATCCACAGCTCATTTATTTGAACAAGAGACTTGAGATGAGACTGACAATATCTTACGGCATCTTGCATTACCAGTGATGCACGAGAAATTCAGGTTGGCTGGAAGGATTTTGCCATTGACATATATTTCATTCCTTGTCAGCTATAACAACAAAAACATCCTTAACTGACCATTTTCTTCTCTCTGTTTTTTTCGGGGGGTTGATGACTGCTTTGTCCGCATTAGCAAGACGGTAACCAATCACAATCTCTCTCCTTTGCCGTGCACGCAGGAGCACTTCATAAAAACTCAACTCCTCACTGTCACAAAGGTATAGGGCTGCTCCTCTTATTTGCATCTCATTTCCCTGGAATGTAAGAAGGTTTTATTAGTCATATACAATAAAAATAATAACTACAGCCTTAATGGAGGTTGCAGAATACTACCATTATAGGAAGGCATTTCATGCTTCAACATCTAGTGAAGCATTCAATACTGTCAAATTTTAGAATTGAGAAGCAAGCGATATACTTCAGCTCAAGTTAATAAAAACGAGGAATGCATCCTAACAGACCTTTACTAATTGAAGGTCTGATAACATAACTGAGAATTGTACCTTAAAATACTTACCATATTAGGAAATGTGACATTCTTTTTGGGACTAACCAAAAAGGAAATGGTGTCACATAAAATGGGACAGAGGGAGTATTAATTTAGCAAAACATGCCCTCCAATATTATGCTAGTTGCTTTATCTCTTGCTGTACCTTCACATTCCACGGGATGTTTGACAAGTTTCCTTGACTATTCCCTTTTTTACATTATCATCTTTATTGACATGTCTAGGCAAAAACGGATTATAAATAAACAATGTTGAAGCATGCTCAAAAGATGGCCCAAGAAATGATACATCAATGTTTTTCTGCATTACAGGACCTTTAAACATAATTGGTTTTGTCAACACTGTTGTTTTAGAACACATAGTAGGGTTGATATACAACATAGTTGAATCCTTAAAATGACATTATACACATTTCCATGAGAGAAAATATTCTACCATGTATGCCATTTAGAGAAATCCGTCAGCAAATTTGTTCAGTCCATTATCCTAGTATATACTAAGTGAAGAGTTGATGAGGCAAAAAATTGGTTGCTTGTATCATGCTATGGTCCCTGAATCAAAATGTCATGTGAGGTGCTCTTTCATCTTCATCCACAGCTCATTTATTTGAACAAGAGACTTGAGATGAGACTGACAATATCTTACGGCATCTTGCATTACCAGTGATGCACGAGAAATTCAGGTTGGCTGGAAGGATTTTGCCATTGACATATATTTCATTCCTTGTCAGCTATAACAACAAAAACATCCTTAACTGACCATTTTCTTCTCTCTGTTTTTTTCGGGGGGTTGATGACTGCTTTGTCCGCATTAGCAAGACGGTAACCAATCACAATCTCTCTCCTTTGCCGTGCACGCAGGAGCACTTCATAAAAACTCAACTCCTCACTGTCACAAAGGTATAGGGCTGCTCCTCTTATTTGCATCTCATTTCCCTGGAATGTAAGAAGGTTTTATTAGTCATATACAATAAAAATAATAACTACAGCCTTAATGGAGGTTGCAGAATACTACCATTATAGGAAGGCATTTCATGCTTCAACATCTAGTGAAGCATTCAATACTGTCAAATTTTAGAATTGAGAAGCAAGCGATATACTTCAGCTCAAGTTAATAAAAACGAGGAATGCATCCTAACAGACCTTTACTAATTGAAGGTCTGATAACATAACTGAGAATTGTACCTTAAAATACTTACCATATTAGGAAATGTGACATTCTTTTTGGGACTAACCAAAAAGGAAATGGTGTCACATAAAATGGGACAGAGGGAGTATTAATTTAGCAAAACATGCCCTCCAATATTATGCTAGTTGCTTTATCTCTTGCTGTACCTTCACATTCCACGGGATGTTTGACAAGTTTCCTTGACTATTCCCTTTTTTACATTATCATCTTTATTGACATGTCTAGGCAAAAACGGATTATAAATAAACAATGTTGAAGCATGCTCAAAAGATGGCCCAAGAAATGATACATCAATGTTTTTCTGCATTACAGGACCTTTAAACATAATTGGTTTTGTCAACACTGTTGTTTTAGAACACATAGTAGGGTTGATATACAACATAGTTGAATCCTTAAAATGACATTATACACATTTCCATGAGAGAAAATATTCTACCATGTATGCCATTTAGAGAAATCCGTCAGCAAATTTGTTCAGTCCATTATCCTAGTATATACTAAGTGAAGAGTTGATGAGGCAAAAAATTGGTTGCTTGTATCATGCTATGGTCCCTGAATCAAAATGTCATGTGAGGTGCTCTTTCATCTTCATCCACAGCTCATTTATTTGAACAAGAGACTTGAGATGAGACTGACAATATCTTACGGCATCTTGCATTACCAGTGATGCACGAGAAATTCAGGTTGGCTGGAAGGATTTTGCCATTGACATATATTTCATTCCTTGTCAGCTATAACAACAAAAACATCCTTAACTGACCATTTTCTTCTCTCTGTTTTTTTCGGGGGGTTGATGACTGCTTTGTCCGCATTAGCAAGACGGTAACCAATCACAATCTCTCTCCTTTGCCGTGCACGCAGGAGCACTTCATAAAAACTCAACTCCTCACTGTCACAAAGGTATAGGGCTGCTCCTCTTATTTGCATCTCATTTCCCTGGAATGTAAGAAGGTTTTATTAGTCATATACAATAAAAATAATAACTACAGCCTTAATGGAGGTTGCAGAATACTACCATTATAGGAAGGCATTTCATGCTTCAACATCTAGTGAAGCATTCAATACTGTCAAATTTTAGAATTGAGAAGCAAGCGATATACTTCAGCTCAAGTTAATAAAAACGAGGAATGCATCCTAACAGACCTTTACTAATTGAAGGTCTGATAACATAACTGAAAGTCAACCTAATTTGGAAGTACCAATTGAGTTGTGGTGCAATGGTGGGATTACTCCACCCTTAACTAGAGGTCTCAAGTTCGAGCTCTCGGTATGGACAAAATCTTGTTGGAAGCGCCACCCCCGAATGGGCCCTACAGTGCGCAATCCGGATTTAGTCGGAGCTCCAATGCGGGCTACGGACATGGAAAACCGAAAAAAAAAAAAATTATTTGGAAAATCTAGAGCAAACTTGTTTAGCTAGTTCTGTTTCTACTATCAAAAGAGAAAATGGCTCTCAAATATAGTCATTACTCTTTTACTGTTCACTCTCGTATTATGTTTTATTTTAATTTCTCTCTCTCTCTCATTTATATATATATATCATGTTGCTTCAATTGTTAGTTTTCCCTAATAAACGGAGTGTTGGATTTCCTACAATACCCTGATACACGTAATTGCTAAAAGCTCCGATAATACTGGATGTGTACTTGAGCAATCCACTATATTTGAGACAGAAAATCAGGAAACTCAGTAGGCATGACCCATGCCAGTTGCCTCACCTCTTCAGCAAACAGCTCTTCCAATACATCATTTATTTGACGATCCTCTGCCACCATGGCCAATGCCATGCTAACAAGCTCATTTGACAAAACATAGTCACTTATCTTTGACATAGACAAGAGGTTTTTAGTCCTCGGGTCCAAAATTTCACTGATTATAACTGACTTATCTGAAGCCTGCTGCATCTCCTCTCTCCAGGAGCCCTGGGAGGAGCTACCCCCGTGAATTTTGGAAACCATAGATTCTCTGTATGGGAGGCGTTTGGCCTGCAAAACCAGAAAACAGATTTCTGAGTGCGTGATCTGATGTCACAGATTAAAGATTGAATTAAAATAGAATTAAATCATCTCAATAGAATTAGGTTAAAAGTGCATACGAAAATAAAGAAACAGTACATCTAAAAAGCAGCAATATTTGACAAGATAATACAAGAATATTGCTACTTATGAAAATAGAAATCATGCATCTAAATTAAGGAGCAGATGACTACATTTTTCCTCGAGAAACCTTAGTTCTTTGCAGTTAAATTTGAAAATATGCTAATTGTCCAATGAGTAAGAGGATTTCTACATCCATTCCTGGATCCTGTTGATAATGTCTACTATAGTAAAGCAATACTGCGGATCAAGACCAAACTACTGGTTCTGCAAAGGGACGACCCCAAAATTCACACATGCCAGAAGGAAAAAATGCAGGTGTTTGATGGCAAAGACTTATTCTGCCAAATCAGTCAAGAACTAAGAGGCAGTCTGATCGTTTAGACATGGTAACAATGAAAAAGAAAACAGAACCTTGCTAAACTTGGAAACTTAAGGATATATTAAGCAGAAAATTTTAGAGGGTGTAATTTTTCACGTGGTTGGAAGAGCGCGGAGTAATATTGACAGCTGAGAATTTGTGAACAAGACAGAGTTCATGTCAGCTATTGCATCACACGTGAATGTTCAGGTAAAGATGATGACCGCCTATGTTTGCTCAGACCTCTCAAAATCCTTGCCACACCCGTGTTGATTGATACAATTGGGATGTGGGTGTGGGGTTCGCACTGAATTTGGTAAACCTAACTTGGGTTCTTTGACTACACCTATTGCCAAGAAGTTTAGGTTGATCGGTTATTTGATATGATTTTGAGTTTGTCATATATATTAGGTTGATTGGTTATTTGATATGATTTTGGGTTTGTAGGTTGATTGGTTATTTGATATGATTTTGGGTTTGTCATATATATATACTAGTTTCTCTATACGTGTGTTGCACGTGTATATATATATATATATATATATGATACATCTAAGATCAATCAACAATCGCGTCAAAATGTTCCTTCACGTGTATATCAAAGAAGAATAGTGATACCTCAAATTCCACTAAACTTCGAACTCGTTCAACTAATGCAAATCATTCTTGATTTTTCTAAGAAGGGTAGAAAACTTTTTAAAAAATGAGAGGAAACCCCTCTATTTATAGGCAACAAAGTGTAGTGTGAACATGTGTTTATTGTACCTTATTAGAAAAAGCACAACCCTTAAAAAAGTCCTAATCTTTCGAAAAAATAACTCATTGAAAAAGACACAACCCTTTGAAAAAATAACAACCCATCGAAAAAGTCATAACCCTTCGAAAAAGTCACAACGTATCGAAAAAGTCATAACCCTTCGAAAAAGTCACAACCCTTCGAAAAAATCACAACCTTTCGAAATAGTTGAGGATATTATAATAATTTATCATTCAAGTTAGAGAATTCATGCATTTAAGGTAGTATAGCTATAGATAGATATAGATAGATATATAGATATCCCAGATGTGTAGTTAACAAATTGTTGTTATATATATATATAAATACGAGATAGCTTATAGATAAAATATTAATCCCTCCGTTTCATTGTGTCTTAGTTTGATTGGGCACGGAGCTTAAGAAAATAAAGAATAGTTTTGGATCTTGTGATCTTAAACTATAGGTGTATAATGTACCAAAATGCGCTTTCAAACTTGTGGTCTTAAACATGCCATGTGGGATGTCGGAACCAAAGAGTTGCTAACAATTAAAACAACAACATACCCAGTGTTATCCCACAAGTGGGGTCTTGGGAAGGTGTATGCAGGCTTATCCCCAACCTTGGAAGATAGAGAGGTTTTTGGTAGACCCTCGGCCAAGAGGAAGCATATCAAAAAAAGAAATAACGGAAGTGAAGAAATCACATCAAAATCTATATATATATATATATACTTCCTTAAAAGCATGAACTTCCTAACTTAAATGTTAAATCACTATAGTACCCCCAACTTAAAACACTCAATTTAGTAAGAGGGTTTTATTTGATCCACTGTGATGGGTCTCCCAAAGTTGATGGTGCTTGCGCTAAGGAAGCAACTAAGCATAATACTTTAGTGATTGATCATGTAAAGCTTATCGTTGGATTTTTGTCTCCTAAAGGGACTTTTGTTACTAAGGTATGTATGGAAGCTTTGATTAGTATATGAGTATGATCATATTCACATGAAAGTTTCATGATGAGAAATTTTACCCTGCAGTTGGTCACTTTCTTTTTTATTTGGTTATTCGTGTAGAGAATATTTTCTGATTGTTTACCATAGAAGATTGTAAACTCATTGTTATCATTTTTTTATTATGCAGAATTTTTTTGACCACCGACGTTTTGGCTTTAATATAGCAACTGACTGTTGTTGTTTAAAATAAAAAATAAAAATTAGGCTGTCAGTCATAATTTTGACTTCTAATATGATCACTCGAATAATTTCTCTAGTTATCAATAAAATTATTTACCTTATAAAACTTTTTAGAACGACAGCATATCATAATTGGGGATTAGGGCACAAATTGTCATAAATGTGGCATAGGATAAGAAATAAAATATCCCTTCCACAAAGTACCTGAATATCACGTATTAACAGTAATGTGGCAAGTGATCTGGAATCAGCCTGAATTGCGGAATCTTCCACTGATTCATCAGCCAAAATTAAGATCTGTACATAAAAAAAATAAAAAATCAGAATAGTGATACAAATTATAAAAGACACAATATGAACAGGAACACCCAGAAAACCCATCTTATTCCCTCCACCCAGTCCAGCAGAAGAAAATAACGGATCGAATCTATCTGAGCATCGTTAACATCAGAACATAGTCACTTCATATTACCTAAAAGAGCACCTTTTTACATATTTAGTGAATCTTACTCACCGAGTCAAATGATTCCAAGGGAAGACTTTCTAGATGGCGTCGTATAACAGCATTACCCTCACGGTTTACCAGTATTATGTTTGCCAGCCGGCTAATATCCAGGCCACCATCTGTTAGCTTCTTTTCTCTTTCCTTCTCGGAGACTTCATTGAACATCCACAACTCTGAACCATGTGCTAAGAAGGCATCCAATACCTAGAATGAGTAGCTGAGTTTGTTGGAGTTACAGAGCATCATTTTCAAAAATTGTTCAGATCTTAAATACTTTGTTCTTTCTGGGCTTCTCTCATCATTCTCTGGAACTAAGAGATGGAATGAGAAAATATTCAGAAATCAGAAAACTTGGAAGCATATATACAGGCTGACAGGCGGTGGGTAGATATGGAAAACAAGCAAGAAATCTCTACCCCCATAGTCTATAGAGAAAAGCTTGCATGAGTAAGGAAAGCATACAGTTGGCTCCTCACAAGATTACCAGTATCATATCCTCCATATCTCGTCGCCAACCACAAAAAAGAATCCGCTCTGTAGTCTTTGGGATAATTAAGTTCTTTGGCAAGTTTCCTCTCTGAACCTGCAGCATTCATGTAAAATAAAAAGGAATTAGGAGCTTTGATTTAAACTCACCACAATCATATCATCAATGTCTCGTCTCCATCCAGTTAGTAGAATCTTCTGTGGCTTTCTTGTTGGTCGGACAATGTGCATCAAAGATGCTTCTTTGACCTGAATAACCAAATTAATTATACCTTAGAAAGTCTATTCATGCCATGTTCTGCTTGCTAGAATTCCATGCCTGGAATCCCTCAGTTGCGAAGCAGAAGAGGATTTCCTTCATGTGATCCACTTAAACGTTGAAGTCGTTGAGTTTTTTCCACTCCATTTATTAAGTAAGACTTCTAATGATTATCATGAATCTAATAAAAGGTTTTTTCTGTCCTTAGAGTGGCTGGCATTAATAATTTTTGCTTGCAAATGTCAAAGCTTTATTATCTCTGCAGTATGAAAATTTACGATCTCATTTTATTTTATTTTTGAGGAAGTACAACATTTACGATCTCATTTAAATCTCTTCAATTTCATAACCTATATTCTATTGATCATAACAAAACTAGAATGCAGTTCATCTTCTCTAAATAGAAGTCGAGGACAAAAGGTTCTTGGCATTTATCCAAATCTGAATTTACACCAAAGTCAACCCATTTATCTTATTGCTGAATATACTTTTAAAGAATATTTTAACTTTGTGATGTATATGCTTTTTCATCATAGTTATAATATGTGAATTGGGTTGACTGTGTTTTCAAGCAGAGAAACAAAAGAAAATATCTATCTTAGGAAAAGAGGGAGCACCATAGGCAGTGCTGCTGGAGCATATGAGTCATCATCCTCAGCAATAACAAGGACCTCATCCCCTTCTTGCAGCACATATGAATCATCAGGATTCAGTATTATTTTCCCACCTGATGATGCCACCTTGATTCCACAAGGAATAGCATCAGGAAAGCTGATTAGGACTTCTTCAAATTGCATGCCATGCAACTGTGGCCATTTCTTGATGTAGAACTCACAATTCTCAAATCCAAGGATGTCTTCCCATATCTGCCATTGCCAAGTCCATGGAGAAACAAAATTAGATTCATGACATTGATATACTTCCCTCTCCTACTCAACGTAGTAGCTAGGATAAATTTAAACATTAGTCACCATACAAAGTTGACCACAGCTAAGAGTTGACCTGCGCAAGACCTGGCTGTCGAGCACATTGAATCATTAAGCGCCCAATTACATCATGAGCTACCACAGTTTCAACAAGATCCCCCCCAACAAGTTTCACAAGGACCTCATTATCAAGATCACCGAGTTCAACCACTAGGTGGCCCCGAAGTCCCTCCTTTACTCCCGTAAGGCTTAAAACTGTCCGCAGAGCACGGGCATCACTCTACATTAAATTTTTTGTTTATTAGCTACAACAGATTTGAATCATGAAAATGAGTTGCTTCAAAGTGTCTATTGCTCTGACCTGGTCAGCGTTCCCATCTTCAGCAAGGACAACTATTGCACGAGCCTTAGAGACAGACACCTACAACAAATTTACCCAGTAAGCTCAAAAGATATTTAACTTGCAAATTCTGGACAACTTCAGGAGCCTTTATTAAACAATCAACATGAGACAAGAAGTGGCCTCTTGATGAAAAGCTATTTAAAATCAGAAAAGAGAAACACTAGCAAAATTTCACAATAAAGCATTGCATGATAGAATCAGATCTCTGAAAAGAAAATGGCATTCAATACCAAGGTAAGAAAAGGAAAGAAAGTTCTTTGAAAACATAATTAATGCTCCGAAGCAAAAAATAATGCATACCTTTTTCAGATCAGCCAAAATCAAGGGGCTTCCACTTCTGCATATGACAGAAGTTCCTCTAAAATCAAACTCCATTTTAGCAATGTCAAGTTCCATTTCTTCTTTATCTCGCTCAGCCATGACTACAACAGTTCCTCCCCCCAAACTCTCATTAGCTATCGCGAGTTGATTCAATAATGATCCCTGGGTATACAGATGTACTCTTAGTGAATAAGGCTAATACTTCTTCCAAGTCACCTTAAGTTGTCTAAAAATACATAGTAATATTAAGAAATCTCCAGCAAATACCAGTAAGACTCAGCTGCATTATGTATATTTAAGTGTGTGGCTTTTTTTGTGAACTTTACCATTTTCAAGAAAATATAAGTGTTTTGCAAGGTCAAGTAATCAAAGTTCAAATGATTGTTCTCAATTGTGTTCCAATTCATTATATAATGAAGATTGTTGTCCTGGTCAATCAAGTATTTCATGGAGCATGGTAAATGATTGGGAAAGGACTTAGAACAATTGATAAAAGATAGCATCATTCTACTTGGCAGACAAATAAGCAATAAAATTAATGTGGTTCTTCTGATTCTACTACACTCAATTTATATAAAGAAAAAGAAGAATCAAGGGTTTGGAGCTTCTCTCATTTTCTTGGAGTAATGATAGGGGAAATCTCAAGTACAATTAGAGAGGGCTTCTGAGCAATGCAAAAACAAGAAATACCATACTAAGGGGATTGTGATTCAGATCTGGAGCTAACATTAGTCAGCAGTTTGGGGGAAGTTATCTACAGAAAGGAAAACAAACACAGATCATTTAAACATATGAGCTTGTCAAAGAACAGAGTCTAGCTAATTACAAGGACCCACCAGTTTATCACTCCAACCAAGTATAAGTGTGTGGTTCTGTTCAACTACTTCACTTCTTCCCTTCCTGAGTGAGTCAAATTTCTCAGATATTGCATCAGAAACTAGTCCGAGCATCATGGCAAATATCAGCATTCCACCGAAACTAACAGAAACTGACACTAGGCGTGGACCAATGCCTTCAGAATTAGTATGATTTCCTGAATCTGCAACATACGTCCATGATAACCAAAGGCAGTCTGCTATGCTATCATCTGTCACGCCAAAAAGTGCTAAGCCACCAAGACAAATAAGGAGCAGAGTGGCAACTAACAAGGTCAGTGGTTTAGCATAAGGATGAAATGATAAGAATACATCTACGCGATATGCTAGCTGCTTGTTCAGAGATAATTCCTCTGTGTTACTGTCCGACGGTCTTCTGATATAGGAGATATACCCCATATATTTAATAAAAGCAAGAGGAAGGGACAAGATCATGAATGAGAGAATCAATGCTGTATTTTTCAAACTTGCACCGGAAACATTATGTTCTGATATCGAGTCAATAATGTCAATAGAATCTGAAATGTTGCAGCGTCTCAGTCTGATATTGAGCTTTGAAAGTTCATCCTGATATAAACGGGATAGAAAGAAGAAACAGGTAAACAGTTAGGGACAAACCTAGTAATATCTAGCATATATGTCAGTCAAATTCTACTTCTCAAAAGCCCAAATAGTTGTATCAATATGATTATACATGAGAAAAGTTATGAGGAAGTAATGTTAAACACACTTAAGTCAACTAATAACTGAAGAAGATGAAGGCTATATATTAGTACAGTCCCTTTTCATGATATTACATGAGGTGGCCTTGGAAGATGATCTGGAAAATAAGAGATTCACCTAAAGTATCAAGTTCAAGAGTCTTGTTTGACACAAAATAACTTACCAAGAAGAAGCTACAGTGTATGCAACAGATGTGGCATATCAAGGAAGCAACTGAATAAGTCAGTCATCTTTTACTTCATTGCAAAGTTGTGCGCCCAACATGGAATATATTGCTAAACTTATATGCCCTTAATCCATAATTTACCCTTGTGATCGACTCGGACGTGTTTGTGGGTTAATTCAGGCTTTATCCGACCATTTGTGTAAAGTCTTGGAGTTGGAGTTGGAGTTGGAGCTGGAGTGGGTCCTTGGGCGATTCTCGAGATGGTCCCCTGCTACGGTCTGGACCAGTTGTGAGTTAGCAAAAGAGTTTGGAGATTTTGGAGTTATTTTCCACGGTTCGAGGTCAGTGTGCTTCTTGTTATCTTGGGTTCGAGGCCCTATATATTTAGGGATTGTTTGGTTGGGAAGAAGTTATCTCGGGATTAATTAATCATAGATAAGTTATCCTGGAATAAGTTATTCCACCATGTATATATGGGATAAAGTGTCCCATCACTGAGGTAGAAATGGTGGGACATTGAAACTAGTAGTCTAGAATAAGTGATAGATATTGGTGTGGTTATAAATCATTTCATTAACGGTAAAATGAGAATTTTAATGTTAAATTGTTGCTTAATATAAAAATGTGTCATTCTTTCTGGAACTGACTAAAAAGGAAAGTAAGTCATATAAAGTGGGACAGAGGGAGTAATAATTTTGTGGTCCTGTAATCAATGTAATGCAACTTAATATGAATTTGCTAACACCTTACACGGATACATAATTATAAGCAAAAAAATAGATATTGATACTATAAGTTACCTGCAAATCATAAACTTGATTGTGTAAAGAAAAGTTTTTGTGTACAAGACATGTAAAGCACGTCACCAGTATCTGCAACCAAAATATAACAAAACCATAATTTACAGATTCAACATGTAACTAAGGTGGCATTTAGTTTAAGAAAAATGTAGAAATTTTTCAGTTTTTACAAAAAAAAATGGTTTTTACAAAGAACTGAAAAGGAATTCGACAAACTTTCTTTTGTTTCTTAGAAAGAATTTGGAAAAATTTCTCAACAAAACACCAATATCTTTTTCCAGTTCTTTAATGGGTTTATTCAAAATATAGCACCGGAAAAAGGTACAAAAAAGCTTCTGAACCTTTTTAAAGGCTTAATACACAGCTTTCCCCTTGAACTTGTAGCTAAATCCCTTCTACACACCCTCCTTCAAGGGGTTACACACCAAATGTTTCACAAAGTGTGTTTATTACACACCACTTTAGTTTGTGGCACTCGCATATCCAAGATTTTTTTTCATTTTAAAATTTTTCCTTTTAACCATTTCACGCCAATTGTTTTTGGAAAAACTACAAACCCCTCAAACTTTGTCTTCTTCCCAGACCCCAATCCCTCTGCTATTTGACTTCTTTCCTGCCTAACCCTTTCCCCATTTGTGTCGTCTTCCCCACCCCCTTCATCATTTTCCCTAACCCTCTACTCCACCCCAGCCCAGCCATTTCGTCTTCTTCCTTGCTGCAACCTCCTCCCTTTTACGTTTTTTTGCTCAATTTTCCAAACAAAGGTCACCAGGCTATTTTCTTTTCAATACATGTAGCTCAAAATGAAACTATTAATTTTTTAAGAAAAAGAGAGAGAAAATAACAAAAATTGTTCCTTATGTTTGAGATTAGGTCCAAAAGGCTACCTTAAGTATGCACTGAACAATATCATCTTATAATTTGATAAAAGGTAATGTATTGAACAGTTTTTATCCTTTATGTTTGACAAAAATACATTTAGTTTCCATGAAATATTTAATAATTTATTCTTTGTTAGATTTGATGAAAACAGTAGTAAATATTTAATCATAAACACCCAGAAAGCCACATCAAATCCTAAAATATGTGCACAAAAAATTGCATTAGACAATAAAAAGATATAAAAAAAATAGTTGAAATTACACTTTGAAAAAGTGCACCAGACTCAAGTAAAGTGTTCACTTTTGTTAACTTAATGAATCAAAATTGTTAAGAGCAGACTAATTTGAACGTAAGGTACCGTTGTTATCATTGTAAGGATAATAATTTTGTAGAATTAGCCAAGGTAAAAAGAGAGAGAAAGGTTACTGCAATAATGCAAGCCGCCTGACGACTAACAGTGAAACGGCGAAAGAAACTGGTAAATTTCTTATCAACCGATGTCGTTTTGTTCCCCGAGCTTGGACACTCTCCTGACTGGACGGCGAAGTCGTTTGACTTTCCATCTGTAACAGCATCAACAGAACTCTCCCGTTCCACAATCCGGTGCCGGTGACTAATACGGCGTCGTAGAGTTCGGGGGACTGCGGGAGGAGTAGAGTTTGAAGGAGGATGAGAAAGAGAGTTCTGAAACGACGTCGTTCGAGGATAAGGCGAAGAGAATCTCCGGGCCGGAGTTCGGGGAAGGTTGAATGATTGTGAAGGGAAAATCCAGTCTCGGTTGGTCGTCGACGGCGAGTCAAGGTCCAAGGACATTTTGGTAGTTGCAACAAAAGTAGCGGGGTGAGGAGTCATTTTATAAGTCCTTTTGGCGAACGTTTTCTTAAATATTCAGTGGAATTTATGTGGTTAAAAGTGCAAATTGCAGTCTTGTCTTTGTTAAAATCTTCTTAGGAAAAATTTAGTTACAAAAAAAAATCTTGATGAAGAAAAACGAATACATGAAACACATTTCAAGCTTCCTAATTAGAAACATTTTCAAGAAAAATCAATTGGATGAAATCTTACAAGGAGTACAATGTGTATTTTACATTCCTTTATTTAAAGCATTATATAATTCTAGAAGATGATGTACTTCGATCTTATATCATTATCACATTCTGAACTACACCCTAGAAAATCGCAAAGTAGATCTATTTCCACTTTCACTTTTGTACAACTGGGTCTAAATTGATTTTTGGTTACCATATCTACGTGTAGACGTTTACCTACTGCTTTCGCCATTGTAAATAATGATTCCTTGACAACAAAAATTAGGCGATAATGATGGGAAAGAAATTCATGCCAAAGTTATTAAAGTATCCACCTCAGGATTAAACCATGATTCTACCTTTAATAGCTTCATCGGATAATAACAATTCTTGGCTTTTAAAAAAATAAGCGGATTTTCACATCACATATTTATAGTTTTTCATGGTTGTTAATTGTATAAAAAATTGTCTATCCTAAAAGAAATCTATCTTGCATTCTGGCTTGATTCACATTGTAATGGAACAATTTTGTATCTCTTCAAGTTGTGGTCATCTATACAGAATTTACCTATCATAACAAATTATAAATTCTCTTATATGATCATGTTGTTTGCTTCCTCTTCCTCCTATAAGATGGCGGATTCTTCATGCACATAATCTAGTTCTTTGATAGGGGTCTATATTATAAGGGTTGTGGTTATATCTGGTTTGAGAGTGTTGACATAGGTTGGCTTAGGATGTGCTGGTGGTGGTGGTTCCTCGTTGTTGTTCATCTTGTATTCCTAAGATACTTAGAACAAAACTTTGAAGAACTTGGTAAGAAACAACAAAATTTAAAGAGTATTTTCAAACTAGAAAATTAAAACTAGTAGAGAAAATAGAATCAAAAACAAATTAAAAATAATATAAAAATATTTTTCTCAAAGAAAAAAAAAATTGAGTCCACTGAATGCACAGTGTCCCCTTAAGGAATTTTTTCCCCTCAAGTACCCGAGGTTAATGGAATATATCCTCCCAGGATAGAACGATCTTACTCACCGGTGTATTGGTACCTAAAACAACGGTGTCAGCGAACCACTCAACGGCAGTAAAGTACACTTAGAATACTAGATTTAGTAGTAGTAGAAGAAGTCCAGAAAATTTAGTTCAGCTAAAATGAGAGGAAATCCCTCAATTTATAGAAAACAAAGGGTAGTGTGAAAAGGTTCTTATTGTGCCTTACCGGAAAGGTCACAAACATTTGGAAAAGTCACAATCTTTTGGAAAGGTCACAACCTTTCATAAAAGTCACAACTTTTCATAAAAGTCACAACTCTTCATAAAAGTCACAATTTTTCATAAAAGTCACAATTCTTCCTAAAAGTTGCAACTCTTCATTTTCCATTCACACCTTTTAAAACCCAACACTCGCTTCATAAGGTGGTCAACCGTTGCTGCCCATAGTCATGCAGGGGTGAAGCTATAGTCATCCAAGGGTGAAACTATAATCATCCAAGGGTGGTCAGTTAAGCCCTTTGTTGGAAAATTACACCATGTAAATAGGTCAAATTTTAGGTTTGAGGAATATATATTTAATGTGGAATACCCTCCACATAAACTCTTCCATTGGTGCAATGGTTAAGGTTGTTCATTTTCAACCCAACAGTTCCTAGGTTCAAACCTTGCTTAAGTGCATAACATTTTTTGTTTTAGTTTGAGAGCAGGTCACAACCATACACTTGTACACACACCATTATTCTTACATCAAACAAATACATTTATTAATTTTAATTTAATTAAAATTCTTAAATGTTCCCAAGTTTCTTAATATTACAATTTTAATAATATAGAGTAACATATATAAGTAAATCATTTTAATTTTAAATTTTATTATTACATTATATAGATATAATGTATTTCTAATTTTATCTAACATATATGAACTTTACAAGGGTGAAAAAACAAATTGAACATTTTACGTTGAAAATTTGTACTTATATATATTAACAACTTCAAACTCAAAGCTAAACTCGATACACACATTTTATATTTTTTTTTAAAGAAAAAAATTCTTTGATAGTGTGATTTGTGTTTTGTATAAAGACGCATTTATCCAATCAATATTTCACTTTATACACAATAATTCATATATTTTTATTATAGAAAACTAATGCATCAGGAAAAAAAACTCGATTGTCTGTATTTGACAGTAACAATGTTGGGATCATTCATGGTACAATCGTTAACTATTCTTGAACACCTTTGATAAAAAAAATTGGTTCCGCCATTATAGTCATGGTAGCGTTATTCTCCGTTGATGCTCAAAATAGATTAGGATTAGGTTCCCTAGGTAATAGTTGTTTTAGTGGTGTTGAATTTATTAAGTGACAAAAGTCACATAATCACTTTAAATGCATCTAACATTCAAAAAAGAGAGAAATACAACTGAATAATGTACACATACTGTGAATTATGCATATATAGTACATTGGTTACATGAATATTTGAATCGTAATCTTGCTCAATTTGTGTATCTGATTTTTGGGTTGTATTGGTTCTAGCATGTAGGCCTTAACGTGGTAATAATATTTTTACCGGATCTTTTTGACGCTTGGATCTATTCTCGAATATAATATAAGAAGATTGACTAGTTTCATCAACCACAAAAGAGGACCTTGCAATGGAGTGTTCTTGAGTGGAATCCAAAAAAGAAGGTCTATTTTTTGGTAGATGCATGATGGTTTGTAGTACCTTTATTAGCAATACTATTGATTGAAGAATCTTATGCCATCAATGGAGATTAAGAACATAGAAAAAAATAAATGGGAAAATGCATAAGTACCCCCCAATCTATGCCCGAAATCCCAGAGACACACTTATACTATACTAAGGTCCTATTAACCCCGAACTTATTTTATAAATAATTTTCTATTCCTTTTCGGCCTACGTGGCACTATGATGAGTCCACAAATTGGACTCATTTAGGGCTTTATTTTGATAGAAATAGTGTCCTCAAATGCTTATTTTGTCTCAATATCTGATGAAAACTCTTAAGTTTCAGGTATTTGAAGTTTTAGTGGAAGCATGGACACTTAGGCGCAAAAAGGAACAAAAAGGCTGAAAAGAACAAAGAAGTTGAAGCCTGCACATCGCCAAGCATTCACCGAAGGGACGCACTCCGCCCTTTGTTCCAGTACGCGAAGCCTTGAAGGAGCAGGATCAAAAAGGTGATGAAAGGAGCAGTCGGCATTTCACCGAATAATTTTGCGAAGCAGTACTAAGTCGCCTAATGACACAGAGCACGACGATGTTAAAGGCTAGTGCAAGACGACGACGAACTACACCAAAGGGTGAATCGCCGAGTTAATCGGCGATTCTGACTAACCTCACCGAAAGATCCGTCAGCACTATTTTCTAAAGTCTATAAATACTAAACTTGTTATTAATTTTTGAGAGTCGAACATTTATTTTAATTTCCCAAATAGAATAGTACTTTTTGAGATATTTTCTCTCAAGTTTGGAGAGGGTTTTTGGGAGACTTGAAGAAAGAAAGATTTCATCTTCCCCAGGTTGGAAGTGGGTCTTCTCCATTCTTCTTCCTTTGCTAAAATCAAGGTTTAATTTCTTATACCCATTTGATTTTAGAATCATTTTAGGTGTATTTTGTTATTTCTTAATGTGTGGCTAAACACTCCCATTCTTGGGGTGTGATTTAGCAAGTATATGTTGATATTGTTGTTGGATCTTTCTTGCTGATAGGATATATGTATTTTAATGGTGATTTCACCTAGTGGTTATTGTTTAATTTAATGGTTTGTAGTTTCAAATACAAAACTACCCATGTGTTTTCGGCTTGCCCGAGAGGGAGGTCACGAAACCAAAACCGCTAGACTAATGGCCTAAGGAGTGGGTCGACATGAGGTTCAGCCCGAAAGGGTGAGCCCTAGTCCCATATCCTAACACTCAGCTTGAGAGAGTGAGTGGGGTAAGGCGTAGGCTGGCCTTCATGCGGCAAATGGGTGTCTAAGAGAAACGCATTTTAAACGGGGTAAGTTGCCCGAGAGGGAACTTATTTCCATCTAAAGCTTAGCGTAGTCACTATTATCTTGCAAATTTCCTATCGAAAGCATGTACCCAACGATTTATCTCAACTTGTATTGCGGTCACTACCCAAGAACTTGTCCCCATACTTGTCACGACCCGAGAGTACCCCCTAGTCGTAACATGGCGTATTCGACCCCGAAGGGGTCTTATACGAGCCACATAGTCATTCATTGCATTCAATAATGAAAATAGTGCGGAATAAAAAAAAAACTTATTTACATCCACACATTTAAACTTCCTTAAAACAACTTTAAAAACACACAGCGGAAGTCTAAGTCTCACATGGCCATCTTAGACACAGTCACAAAACATAAGTAGGGACACGGCCCTTTACAATCAAAAGAAGTCTATTAAGTCTATTACATGAACAAAAGAACTTAAAAGTCTTATCCTCGAATCCATGAGGACATACCAAGTCTTGGAGGAAAGCAATCCAACACTTCAAACTAGCTAGGAGGGATCACTTGCCGGAACCTACACTTATAGTAAAAAATATGAAGAATATGGGTTAGTACACAAAATGTACTAAGTATGATGACCATGCAAAACATGCTTTAAAAGGGACATTTTGGTTAGAAACCATGCAATATGCCACTTTTTGAAGTACCATGAATAGTTGCATAAAAGACATACTATTCAAGCATAAACATCAAGTAAGTCATAATATTACCTTTAAACAATTTCAACATGAAAACGTTTACCTTGGACCTTCACCTCAAGAAACCCTTATGCTATACCTCGTGCAATGTATGGATGGCGTCCCATACCACCATCCATACTAAGGCACCACATTAAGGTCACTTAAGGTAACTTATCATTCCTTTCTTTCACCTTTGCACAATATTCATACATAAGAGGTATATCATTAATTAAGACATGACAAGGGAAAATAACTCGTAATATAATCCAAGTATAGCACGCATCTCATATTAAGCATTTGAGAGCCAACATTCTTTAATAACCTCATTTAGGCCACAATTGTATCACATACATTAGGATTTAGAGAAACTCACTATGACCCTCTCCAAGCCTACTCGTGCAATGTATAGGTAGCATCCCATACTACTACCTGCACTTTGTAGAACCTATCAAGAAACCATAATGAAATCTCGCATGATGGGAAGTAAGCGTTTAACCGACATAGACCATGAGAGCTTGTCATGGAATCCGGTGTCATAAGTCCCCACACCGTAAAGAGGTGGTCTACTTGCCTAAGGAAGACCGATATATATAGCTTAATGGATCCACTAGCTACCTATGCGGGCACATAGTTTATGGGATAAGGTAGACGATCATTGAAACTCATGCCTAACTATTGGGGGAGTTTCCATCTAACCAAATCCACTCGGTGCTTAGCCAACATTCCCATAGAATAGTTCGTTACATTGACATTATCACATATGAGAGGTGCCATTGGCCTACCAACTCCAAATTACATTTATTAACACGTGAAAGGGTGCTTTAAGCCTACCGTTTCAAGGTTCATTTAGGAAAGCTCATTAACTCCTCTTGAAAGGGTGCCATGGGCCTACCGGTTCAAGTCTCATCATTAACCTTCATGGAAAGGTGCCATAGGCCTACCGACTCCAAGGTTCATTATAAGCTCGTGTGGAAGGATGCCACTAGCCTACCGATCCGAGGATTCAACAATCAACAATATAATCATTTATACAAGAAAATGATGCATAAGCCCTACCAATTCAAGGTATACTTTATATTGAAGAATCATTCATATTCTATCATCAACATTCATGAGTGTCAAATTGAGAAATAATCTTTCAATAGCAACACATTTACGTTCATAACATGATCACATTATCTTCATTGAATTCTCATTCATATAATGTCATGATAACACTCTAATTTCTCATACTATGCCTTTAAGGCCCTAAGCCTCACATACCCATACACCAACAATACACCATAAAATAAGCATGGGTAATGACATACTTCAACAATCTAAAGACCTTTAAACAAGTTTGATTCATATACATTCATTATCTAGCAACCTACTTCACAAAGGCATAAACTAGGAATAAAGAGAAATCATGGGTTCATGGAGTATTTTCATCTTAAATCGTCAATACAACAACAATATAACCATAAAGTGCCATTAGAAACCTTTTAAAACCATTTGGTGGAAGAACCCATGAGATTGAGTGAAAACCTAGATTTTTCATACTTTGAAATAACTTTGGATTTGGCTTCTTGAATGGAAATTTAGACAAGGATCAAGACCACCATACCTTTGCTATGATCTCCCACGAAATTTGATGAAGAAAGTCTTGAATCCAAAGCCCTAGCTCCTACTTCTTCTTCTTCTTAATGGAGGATTGTAGAGAGGGAAATGTTTTATGGATGGGAATTGAACTTATGGTATCTAGGAAATAATATATGTCCTTTGGAAGAATGGTCCAAGACTTAGAGAAAAAAATGAGGCGGGTGAACAGTAACCACGCCTACTGGAAATTGCATTTTCCTGCCGAACAGATTTTACGAAAATGGGCATAACTTCTTCGTCCGAACTCCAAATGAGATGAAACGAAGTGCGTTAGGTAGCTAACTCAAAGGGCTTTCCATGGATATATTATTGGCCACCCAAATAATTTGTGTGCTAGGAGATATGACCCTCCAAAGTAGACCCTCGAAAAAGGCTTCACTTGGAAATTTCGGATTTTGATACGGTTGCTCTAAAATTTGGGTTAGACCCATTTCCCACTCAATTTGACCCCCTAAACAAGAATATGAAGTCAGATTTTCGGAAAACAAAACGGATCTTTTTATATACAGCTAAACAAGTTTCCGGTAACTTCCGAAGCACATTTTTAAGAACTTTTTGGGTCAAATTCAAATATAATCATTTCATTAAGTTCTTGACTCCAAACTCACATGTGAGGCTCTAGTTTCACTCTATCATTTTCCGGGTCGTTACAATACTTGATCTTCTTATTATATTTGTTGCTTTTTACTACTTGTAACAAAACCCCCAGTTGATATTTGACACCTTTGTGTTACCCCTTTTTATGTACAATATTTTTAATCGTTAATATCTTTAGCTACGACTAGTTTGAACTAAATTTTATTTTTCTACTAATTCTCAAAACCACTCTCTTAGGACACGACCCCAACCCTTGGTTGGGTTACTATATTATCGATGATCGTAGACACTTGTACTGTAGGTTAGTGTCGTTGGTCACGATAAGCATCACACTATCAACTAGATAGTTTGAAAAAATTGTCAACACGCGCTGGCCCAGAAGATAGTGCCACGTAGGTTGAAAAGGGGTAGAAAATTATTTATAAAATATGTTCGGGGGGGGGGGGGTAATAGGACCTTAGTATAGTATAAGTGTGTCTCTGAGATTTCGGGCATAGGTTATGGGGGTACTTATGCATTTTCCCAAAATAAATCAATGAACTTTCAATAAATTAATTTGATATAACTATCGAAAATTAGAAGAAAATATCAATTAAAAGCTATAGAAAATCATATATACGACCTAAATAATGGTTGAATCGGTTATTATTGCTCCATTTCATTTAGTTTTAGATGTGTTAACTAAATCCCATCATGTGAGAGAGAAGTATGTGTTGGGTTTGAAAGTGATTAGGGCGTTATATGGAAGCTTATAATTGCAAATCATATGGTTGATAAATCAAACCACAAATAAAAGTATACTAAAGACATATTATTAATATGGTTTGACCAAGCGGCCTACATATTATAAACATGTTTGGAGAAAATCTCCCCATAAACAAAAATCTCTAAACGACTATATTGTGGATGTTCTTGTGTTCTTGATATGAGAAGACGAATCTTCAATTTATAGAGTTCCAAACTTTTCCTCTAAGGAAAGAAGAATCAAATATGAAAGCGAATTATATTTTCCTTTTAAGAAAAGTTAAACTATTTATGGTAATACTTTAACTTACCTTTAAAAGAAAGGTAAAACTCAAATATGGTAAGAAAATCAGGGCAAAACCCTAATAGTAGAAGAGAGAGTTGTGTGATGAATGTGGGAGGGAAGAACGAAGAGAGAGAGAGAGAGTGGGCTAATTTGCAACGAAAGAGTACATTAAGGAGATAATTAAGTGGGTAGACTAATTTTAAGGAGTGGTATATCTAAGGCCTTATTTTTTGCACTTAATGGAGGCCTGAATCTGAATGGTTCAGAAATTTGACCATTAAGTACATTTATTTTCATTAAGATTTAAGCACTTAGGCCTCATTTGTTTGCACTTAATCTAGGTCTGAACTAAATGGTTCAGACATTAGACCATTAAATACATTTTTTTAATTAAGATTTAAACACTTAATTCGTCAGAATAGGTCTCAATCATTAAGATCCTGAATAAAGTCTTAATATCATTAAGAGATATTCTTGTATGGATAATATTCATCATCATTCTATCCACAATCACCCGTCGCCACCACTAACTACCTATGTCATTACAACCCCACTATCACCACCATTATTATTGTCTACCATCAATTACCTTTGCCATCACAACTACCGTTGTTATCCACTATTGTCAGCTACTATTACACTTACTTCCATCATTATAATTACATCCATTGTCATCACCACCCCCGTCTATGTATCCACCGCCACCTCCACCACCACTCTAAACCACTACCCTCACTATAGTCAATTTCTACTACCAACAAACTTCACTATCACAACTAGTGTCACTGCCATTATCACCATACATTCTTCGATCACCACCACCATCACTACTATCATCTACCACCACCATTATGGTAATTATCTACTACCAACCACTTTCATCACCATAAGTAGCATCGCTGACAACTACCACAAATACATCATCAACCACCATACATTCTTCAGTCACCACCATTAACACCACTAACTACTAACACCAACCACCAATATCATTATCAATCTCCATCATTATGATATTCACTACAACATCAACCATCTCCATCATCATAACTATCACCACCTTCATTACAACAACTATTATCACCACCACCACAAGCTATCTCAACTATCACTAGCAAGCACAAGTGTTTTATTTTTTTTATTAATTATTTTTAAATATTTAATTAAGTTTTATTTGAATTATATATTTATTATGTACATGGAAATAAATTATATACATTCAGATGTTGGAAAACAAATAATCTTAATCATTTAGTGTTCAGATCTAGAGACCACATCTCAATCATTCAGATGTGCATTCAAATTTGGACGTCTAAATCTTAATGAAAACAAATGAGGCCTTAATGGATCTGAATAGGTCTTAACCATTAAGATTTAGAATAGAGTTTTAATATCATTAAGAAGTATTCTTGTGTGGATAATATTCACCATCACTCTAACCACCACCCCTGCCATCACGTCAATGCTCTTTTGTAGATTATCTTTTTCTTTTTTTTTTGTTTTATTTTGGGAAAGGTTCAACCCTTCTTTTCATGTGAAAGGTTGTTCTCTTCCTTTTGCCTTTTTATTTTTCTTTTTAAAAATATAATAAAACTCGAAAATAAATATAGTAGCTAACTTTTTTAGACGAATAAAAATATTGGAAAATTAAATAATTAGAATACACCACGAAGTAATTAAAAAAATATACTACAATTACTAACTTATTTTTTATTAAAATAAAAAATAATAAAAATATATTTTATATACTCCTTTTCTTCTTTTTATTTTTTTCTATTTTTTTTCTTTTATTTCCTGTAGGGGTGTTCACTGTTTGGATAAAAACCGATCCAAGTCTAAAATTCAATCCAAACTGATTAAATAAACCAATTTTATTTAAGTTTGGTTTGGTTTGGTTTTATATTTTAAAAAATCAATAGTATTTGATTTGGTTATGATTTTGTTAATTTTTTTTTTGAAGAAATAACTGAATTGAACCAACAAATTATATGCATATATTTTTTTTATTATTATTATACATACATAATATATTACTTTTATAAACAATTTTAAAGATCTTATATATGTTTTTATCAAAATTTATTTATAATTTACTTATGAAAGAAAAAATGTCCAAGGTGAGAATATTTATTTTATTAGTTTCATGTATATAGTATCTATGACAATTATCTGTGGGACTGAAAATGTCACTCTCTTCCTTCTAGGACAAATTAGTAAATTTTGAAACTTTATTCATACTAAATTCAGTGATAGAAAGTTATCACAAACATTCTAACTATTGTTCATTTTAAATGGATTGTGGTCACTTTTTTTTTCACGTTTTAAATGAATTGTTTCTTTAAAATTTGTGTATGGTTAATAATCTAATAATCGAACCAAACCGAAACCGACAACAACCAAACTGATATATGTATATTATATTGGTTTGATTTGTTTTTTATAATTTTAAAACCAATTAAGTTTGATTGATTTTGATTTTGACCAATAACCGACCCAAACCAACCCGTGAACACCCCTAAATTTTAGTAAACTGATTTGGAGGGGGGAGGGTTGCGAAGCAGTAGATCGAATTACAATATAAAGAAGAGTTGTAAACTATAGGCCTGCTTTTCATTATTTTTCTCCATTTTCCCATTTTTCTCCTTTATTGGTTCTTTTTATTTGTGCATCATTTTATTTTATTTTTCAATTTCTTTATTTGATGTTCCTTTCCTTTTCTTCTTCTTTTTTTTTTTTTCAATTTTTTAATTGTTTATTCATTTTCTTCCTTTTCCATTTATTTTTTCTCAAATCATGATATTCTTTATTTTATTTTTACCATAATTTGATTTCATATATATTGTAATGATATCATTGATCGTTGCTTCAATCATTCAATGAGACTTCCATGACACCATATATATATATTGCTAATGATCATTCTTCAAGGTGGAAAATCATAATTGTCGACACCCGATTTTGACCCTCCTCAATATAAATTAATCATCGAGTTTCTTTAATTTCAAACAATTTGAAATAATTAGATTTTATATAATTCAAAATATTTTCAAATTATTTTTAAAGAGATTTTGTCTTTTCTAAATAGTGTATATGTATATATATTTCTATATATTTAAATCATGTATATAATTAATATTTTTTATAAATATTAGAAAATTGTGTCAAAAGTTTTGTTTTTAATTAAATATCTTGTCAATTAGTTTAGTTTAATTATGATTATATTTTTGAGTTAATTAGTTTAGAATAAGTCAATTGTTTTATTTTGTTAAAATTAAGAAGATGGTTGATTAAATAATTAATATTAATTTGCGTTATTTAATGTTTAGCCGATTTCACCAATTAATGTAATTTGTCTATATTTGTAAGTCAATTTTGGCCAGAATGGCAATCCATATGGTTAAATTCGAAATGAAATTTGAAGCCCTAATTTCTCCTCTTTAAAGCCCCTTGTCGAGTGATTGTTTGGGTTTTACCCGAAATAGAGAAGCGAAAAGAGTGTGAAAATCGTTTGAGTCTAAGTTTTGCTCTCTCCTTTTCAAGCTCGTTATCGTCCCAGGCGCTGCCCTGAAGAAAAGGTATTACTGTTTACTTTATGTCCTATCTTTTCTTATTCCAATCTTTCTTAAGTTTGAGCACTTGTGTTTCAGGCTTGTATGTATTAGTTTCAACTGTCATTTGTTTGGTTTAGAATTCTGAATTTTAGCTGAATCTGAAACCTATAATGCTATTGTCTAAATCTCTCCTTGGTTGCCTATTAAGTTATAGAAATTCATAATTGTTTGACTATGATTGCAATATCTGTTTGTATGGCTGATTTTTTTTTACTTCTATGATCTCGTTTTGTTTTGTTTTGTTTTGTTTAGTTGAATGCTGCCATGTTTATAGTTAGATACGATATGATATAGTTTGAATGAAATATCCTTAATTTTGGCCTAGTTTCTGTTCAAAATTCCCAGTGAATGCTTAATCGGGTGGCACCTCTCAAACATTTCCAGTTGCTAAAGGTTTTCATTTTGCATGCGTTAATTTTATTATATCTGTTCTGCTATGATAATACATATTAACTTGCTACTGTTTAGATTTCATGTTATTAAGACCATATGTTTCGCTTCTTGATCTCTTCAAGCTGAGAATATTTGTTTAAAGTCATTGGTTGTTAGAATTTTTATAGCTTGATTTTGGATAAAAGCTTGCTGGTTTGATTATTGTTACAACAATTTGAGTTGATGACTTGATGTGATGCATATGCTAAATTTTATTTCCTCCAGTTACTTGGGTATATAATAATGTTCAGTTTTGTCCTTTCTTCCATTTTTCTACTAATCTGAATGTTCACCAGCAGCTTCAATATAAGTATAGTTATGGATTTGCTTGGAACTTTGAGAAATTCGTAAATTACTCTTTTTGAGTGTTTGTTTATTAATTGGGTGGATCATTGCTGTTGTAGGTAGTTTCAATTCATAAGCCACAACACTTAGCTCTTGATCACTATGTATGGACCATAGAACTTAGATGTTAACTTCAAAATTGCTCCTCAATGCAATAGTTGCGTGTTTGTGTAAGGCTTCAATTTTAAATATACCCAATCCATGCATTTCAATTGTCAAATTCTCTGTTCTGATTAATGGAGCACTAGAAGGTTTTTTCCCGCCTCAAAGAGGTCTGAGGCAGGGGGATCCTTTGTCCCCTTTAGTGTTTGTTATAGTCGTGGAGGGTTTAAAAAATATGATCAAGGTAGCAAGGAACACTAACTGTATTTGAGGTGGCAACAAATTCTAATTCTACACTAATCTTGGTAGTCACACATCTTTAGTATGCAGATGATACTTTAATCTTTTGTGGTGCTGATGAGGCCAATTTTTTATCTTGAGGTCAATCCTGATGTTATTTGAAGGTGTCTCTAGATTGCACATAAATTGGAGGAAGAGTCTTTTGTTCCCTATTAATGAGGTTACCAACATAGAGGAGTTGTCTAGGATTCTAGGAGGGGAAGTAGGAGCTTTACCTACCACCTATCTTGGAATACCTTTGGGAGCCAAATCAAATTACATGAGCATTTGAAGATCTGTGATGGAAGAGTGTGAAAAGAAGTTATCCAGATGGAAGTCACAATATTTATCTTTAGGAGTCAGAGTAACCCTTATAAATTCAGTGTTGGATGCTCTTCCCACCTACTTGAGGTCCATCTTCCCAGTCCTAGATGGTATCATACAGTGGTTGGACAAGATTAGGAGAGATTTTCTGTGGAAAGGTAATAAGGAAACTGATTAAACAGTCCATCTAGTCAAATGGAACAAAGTGCTTTGAAAAAAAAACAAGGGGGGTTTGGCATTAGAAATCTCAAGCTACATAGTAAGGCTCTCATCTTGAAATAGCTCTGGGGATATTCACAAGAACCTCAGGCATATTGGTGTAAGGTTATTGAAATCAATTATGGTGAGAAGTATAGGTGGATGATGTGGATGACAAAGGAAGTCAATACCCTATATGGGGTTAGTGTGTGGAGATCAATTAGAGTACACTGTCCTTTTATGAAGAACCACACCACTGTTAAAGTTGGAAATGGTCACAAGACTTCCTTTTGGAAGGACAATTGGTTGAGATTAGATAGCTTAAAGGGTTTGTTCCCTGATTTTGCTGGGAGGGCATTACAACAGGAGGAAAAAAAAGGAAAGGGAGTGACAGTAAAAAATTATATATACAATGTATTTCATTTTCTTCAATTTTACCTTAGTTTTTTGTTTTGATTATAGAAATCATTGAGTCTCCAGAATTTCTTCCTCAAATTTGGTCAAAGTACCCAAAACAGGTTGTGACCAGATCGGGTATGGATCCCACACCCACACTGATGTCGTGTCGACACGGGTGGGGCACCAGAAATGAAGAGTCCGAGCAACTTAGGGAAGAACTGAAATTAGGGAATTCTGAGTGGAATTGACCTGGATAATTCCCTGAAGGAAGTTCCATAGGCTTTAGCAATTTCGAGGGCATCCATCAAAGAAGTGGGGTTTACCATACCAACCAAAGGTTTAATTTCAGATTTCAACCCTGATATAGCTGGATATGAAGTGACTTTCATTAAGCAATGGATTAACCAACAAGATATAGGTTCATTTCAGCAAACTTCTCCTGGTAATTATCTACACTACCAGTGTGTTTGTGGTTGTTAAATTTATCCACATTGTCCATAGATCTGACATTGCCAAATCTGTGACACACTTCTACACAAAACGTGTACCAATTAGTGCCCCTCTTCTCTAAAGATGTAGCTGCTGAACCACACATCAGTCTTCTCCCTCATTGAACTGATGCATAACTCAATTTATTTTGGTCTGGGACTTGGTATATTTCGAAAAACTGCTCACATTTGCGTAACCACTCCTTGGGATTTGTCCCATTGAACTCTGGGAAATTGATTTTGGCTTGGAAGTATTTTCATGGTTGTGGACAAAAGTGTTTCACATGGGTAGAAGAAGCAGCGGGGGCTCATTGGGATTCGTATGGACCATCGGGGTTGCCGTAGTAGCTACAAAGAGAGCAGTCAACCCCAATGAGACAGTACTCGCAACATGTGGATGCAGGGGTGAACCATCTGGGGAAAATAGTGGAGGAGATGTAAAACCCCTTTCAACTGGATATCTAGTAGTAGTCGAAGATGGGGATACCTGAACTTGCATGTTCGATCCTTGGCCAGCATTGTAATTAGTCATGTAACCTTGAACACTTGAAGCTACGGACTGTGGAGATTGTGGTAACACAGGTGGAGCCTCAGTGCGTCAAGCTGTTTCGAGGTGTGAAATAATCAGTTCCAGCCTCTTGTTAGTCTCGTGTTTCTTGCAGTTGAGAGGAGAACGATTTCTGGTTAGATTCGAGAGATTCAAATTTTTTAGAAGTATCAGCTGCAATGGATTGAAGCTGAGTCTCCAACTTCTTATTACCCTCTTCTAAACCTTTGAATTTCTGTTTTTCAGTCATTGTTTTCCTGAGAATCGAATGGCTCTGATACCACTGTCACGATTTGAGTGCTGAGTAGCTAAATGTGTGATTAACATGAGAGAAAATAGATTTTTGCTAAGGCAGAAAAGAATTGAGAAAGAAATTGGATATTCATATATATATATATATATGAATATATTGATTAAAAACAGAAATCCTGTTCAACTGATAATAAAGGCAACGACTAGCTATCCTACAGGTGCAACGTGGCATTTTGTTATAAAGAAAAAGGAAAATACAAGGGATCATTAAGCAAATACTGAAATTAATTAATTGATTTAAAATTACCGTAAATAGGAATTTATTAATGTAACTACTTGGGCCTCCACTTCAGCAAACTTGAGACTTCACTTCCATATTGAGCTCAAATTCACTCCCCTTCTACTAGTCCATATCATGACACTTTTTTGTTCCCATAGTCTAGAGATTATTGTAGGAATATCTCTCAAATTGAAGCCTCGAGTAATTAGACAAGCAGCTCTATATTAACTTTTGTAGTTCTATATCTGCAGCTTTATGTTTCCTATTTATTTCTTGTAATTGTTAGCTGAACTATCTTGAATATTTTAGGTGCAAGTGAAGACCAAGATGCAAACTGAAAGTGCTTTGTCAGTTATGGGGCCAAGGCCAATGGAGTTGTCTGCTGTGCTTCCTAGCGGTCCCCAAGGACTTGGACCAAATGGAAAACCACGGACATCAAGCTTGGAGTCACCAATTATGTTGCTATCTGGACATCAAAGTGCAGTGTATACTATGAAGTTCAATCCAGCAGGAGCAATCATTGCATCTGGTTCACATGACAAAGAAATCTTTCTTTGGAATGTACATGGTGATTGCAGGAATTTTATGGTCTTGAAAGGGCACAAAAATGCAGTTCTTGATGTTCAATGGACTACTGATGGATCAACAATAGTATCAGCTAGCCCCGATAAGACTGTTAGGGCATGGGATGTAGAAACAGGGAAACAAATAAAGAAAATGGCTGAACATTCCTCATTTGTTAACTCATGCTGCCCAGCTCGTAGGGGCCCTCCTCTTATTGTCAGCGGATCTGATGATGGCACTGCTAAACTTTGGGATATGCGCCAAAGAGGAGCCATACAAACATTTCCAGACAAATTTCAAATTACTGCCGTCAGTTTCTCTGATGCCTCCGATAAAATCTGCACAGGTGGTATTGACAATGATGTGAAATTGTGGGATTTACGAAGGTGTGAAGTAACTATGACTCTTCAAGGCCATCAAGATACTATAACTGGTATGCAGCTGAGTCCTGATGGGTCTTATCTTCTTACTAATGCCATGGATTGCACACTCCGCATATGGGACATGCGCCCTTATGCGCCCCAAAATCGATGTGTTAAGATCTTGGAAGGCCACCAACACAATTTTGAAAAGAACTTGCTGAAATGTAGTTGGTCGCCTGATGGAAGTAAGGTAACAGGTGGGAGTTCTGATCGCATGGTTTATGTTTGGGACACAACATCTAGGCGGATCCTGTATAAGCTCCCTGGACACACTGGATGTGTTAATGAATGTGTTTTTCATCCTAATGAACCAATTGTTGGATCTTGCAGTAGTGACAAACAGATGTATCTTGGTGAGATTTGATTGGTATTACTACCTTGTCTAACCTTGAGCTAAATAATTAGGATGAGATTTGGGAAGTAGGTGAGGATTTATGAAGTTGTAATCAAAGTTTGTGTCACACTATGGGCGAACATTTGAACTGAGATATCGTGATATGCTTGCTTCATTTGGAGTAGTTGATAGATTTTATTGGTGATTGGGTAGTCACTTTATTTACTTTTTTGTTGTTGAATTCAGTATTTAAACTTTGGCCTGAAGACTGAAAGTGTTGCTGCTACATCATCCCTCTCCTTCTAAGGTTATGTGATATATATATATTCCATAGTAACTGTAAACTGTCATTTAAGAATAGTGTATACACATCTATTGAAGCATTCAAATCTGAAGTTGACCTACGATTTTCAACTCACTAGTGCATGTTTGAGGTTAAATATATAAACTTCAACTATTTTTACATAACGGTCCTAAATACAACTAGGTATGCACTCTATATTTTGCCTTGTAGACCAGAAACTCTGAATGTTGTAACTTTGGTTATTCAAGACATTGCTTTGTTTAGTTATTAAAAAAGAAGATTATTTATGGTGATTAGTGAATTGTTTTCATTTTGATTTTTAAGTGTTCATAGTGGCTTTGTAGTCGTGTTTAAAAGAAGCAAAATGTGAAGTTGAGGTTCACCCTTTAATATATACCCTTTAGATTTTACCTGATACATTAAGGAGAGGTAAATTCATTGTTAGGGATGGCAATAGAGTGGTGCGGAGCGGAGCTGGTTGAGCTTAACCCGCCCCTCCCCGTCCTCAACCTTTTTCCTTTTCAACCCGCCCCACATAATTTTTATAATATTTTCTTTTTCTAGTTAAGTTTGATACTAAAAACAAAATTCATACAAGTAAATTCATTTTTCATTAAGTTGTATTAATTTAATAGGATAGTGACTTACAAATTTAATTTTTTAGAGGTCAATTGGGAGACATGTAACAAATTGTATTATTTTTTATTGAACCATTTTCATTTACTATCTTAAATATGTTAGTAGCTTTAAAGAAAATATCTTAATACATAATGTTCTATAACACTCTTATAACATGTAAAAAGTTAAAATTAAGCTTGAACCCACATAAAATCACATATACCTGCAAACCTTCCCGCATTAGTTTTTTAAAAACCCACTTCAACCTGGCCCGTATCTCACCCGCCCCACACAACCTTAAACCCGTTCCGCCCCGCATCGCCTTAAACCTACCCTGCCCACCCCATTGCCATCACTATTCATTGTACAAGTTAATCTCACCTAAATTTAAATCTTTGGAATTAGTAAACAAAATTAGGGAAGTTTATTCTGAGTACTAACTTCAATTACTACTAATAGCCGTTTTTTTTTTTTTCAATTTGTCCATTTTGCTAACAATACTAAATTTAGCTTAGTTTCGGTATGAACAACGATTCGATTTTTCAGTTTTGGGTCTTTCAAATTGAGTTATATTTTGGAAATCTACACAAAATACACCTTAAAATTAAAATATTTACGTGAAATTGCCCCCTCCCATATTGATTTCGAAAATATTTAGGCGGCCAAAACTATTTACCCGAGATGCCCCTTAGTTTGCATGGACTAGTGCTCCTTTTGTTCTTTTTTTTTTGTCTTTTTATTAATTGTCTTTATACTTCAATTTATTACTTTTGTCTTATCATTTATCGTCTTTGTACTTCAATTTATTGCTTTTGTCGAGTAAGGACCTATTTGGAAAGCCATATGGTAATTGGAATTGGTGATATTACTAGAGTAGTAATTACCAGTCTAGTTATTACACAACCTAGTAATTATACTGACCTGTTTGTTAGCCATAGTGTAATTACACTGTAATTGCACATATACTGTTTTGTTGAACAAGTGTAATCATAAGGTTATATTGAATTTTAAAAATAAAAATTAATTATTTAAAATTAAAAAATTATATTGGATAAATAAGGGCCTTTATAAATGATATTAAATTGAATATTTAAGATATATATTGTCTTTTGAAAATATATTAATTAATAATAAACATATGTTCTTAACTAATATTATAAAAATAATTGATTTATATTTTTCAATTTAGTATATTTTAATTACATTAATCATAAAAACTAAAAGTATAGAATTTTTATAAACATCATGAAATGCATGTTTGACAAAAAAAAATTATATTATAAATATAATGTCATAAAATTATAAAACATTTGACAAAAAGAAAATCTATCAAGTCTAACTTAAAAGAATAGCTTGCTATGTAAAATATCTAGTCAATACTCCTAACACAAATGAAATTGAAAATATAACATAAGTTCTAAATTTAAACAAAAAATTTAGGCTTAAGTCATCAGTGGCCCCTTAAAGTTGTCCGCATAATCCACTTAGACACCTCAACTAGGACTATTACCTATTAGACACTATAAATATTAAGGAATATGTATCTATTGAACATAAAACGAAAACTTTTTTTTAAAAAGTTCTGTAATTCACGCGCATTTTCTTAAAACAATGACAAATAAAATTACGACACATGGCACATGGGCCCAGTCTAGCAATAAAATATAATTTTTCAATTTAAAAAAATGAAAAATACTTTCCAGCCTTTATTTATTAATCACAAAAAGATTAAAAAAGAAAATCTGCCCCCACCTAACCCTTTGACCTTTCTTCTTACTTCTACCCTGTGAACCCCGCCAGCCGCCATCAATTTCTCCATTGATAGCGAACATAACAAAAATAAAAATCCCCGGTTCAAATTCACTCTCCTACATCCGTTATTCTCTATTCATTTTGAGATTTTTGTGAAAATAAATGGACGTCAATAAATTATTTTGAAATTCGCGACGAAGAGAAATCGAAAGTGTGTTGAATTTTTTAATATCATCTTTAATAAGTTTAATGAGTGGTGATGTTTGTTCAATCGGAGTGATCGAAATAGAGATGGACGAATATCAATCAATTTTTAACTCCAATGTTCAAAATTTCTTTCTTCTCGTATATTAAATTAGCAGATTCAGAGTTTTTTTTACAAAAAATGAAGAAAAAAAAAAAGAACGAAACAAAAGGCTAAGAATTTAAAATCTTTAGAATGGTGAGGGGAAGAAGATGACCACTGGTGCATGGGTATGGGTGTGGGCGTGGGGTGAGGTTGTTATGAAGAGATTAATGTGGAACTAATATTATTTTTTAATTATTTAGTTAATGCATGTCAACTGATAAAAAATAGGCACCAATTTATCAAAAAATAAATAAAAAATAAAATTAGACTCTATTCACGCGCTAAGTAGCAGTGATATACACTTATTTTGCCACATTAGCATTTTGTGTTTAATAGACACGTATTTTGAAGAATTTAGGTGTTCAATAGGTACAAGTCCTAGTTGAGGTGTCTAAGTGAATTATGCGGACAACTTTAAGGGGTTGCTGATGACTTAAGCCAAAAATTTAACATAATACTCTTATGTCAAATTTCATCATAACATACATAAATATGATTTAAAAGAAAAGAAAAACGTAAGTCCATAACTTTATTTAACAATGTATACTACTTTAATTTAAAAATTAGAATACTAGCAAAATTATACTAATGATTTTTTTAGATAATATGAAAAATTGTATGGAATCACATGAAGTAACGGTTGAGAATAAGAAGGAAATACTATAAAAATATTTTTAGAAAATATTAGAAAAAAAATTCAAAATAATAAAAATAAAAAATACATTCAAACGAAAAAAATAAAGATAGAAATAAAAGGAAGAATAAAAAAATAATCAGTTTATAATTACACCATGTAAATTACCAGCAATTCACAGCCTAATCATGTGAATTGGAGAGTGTAATTACACCCTATCAATTACACCATTTACTTGCTGACCAGGTAATTACATGGTCAACCAAACATGACAGACAGTGTAATTACACCCAATTACACAAAATTCAATTACCAGGATGGCTTTCCAAACATGCTCTAAACAGTCATCCATGATTGGGAAATTACCTTGAATATCACTTTTATTTCTTTTAGGACTACAATATCACTCAACTATTCCTATTTTCCTCAAAATATACTTGAGACAATAATTTTTTTTCTATCTCCTAATGAAATGATATGTCACATTACGTCCTCTTTTTTTTTTAACAATAATTATTTTTAACTCTTTTAAACCATCCATATTTTATACTCAATAAAAAATCATTACTTTTCCATATTGTTAAAAATAATAATTTGTTGTAGTTAAAAATGTCATGTCCCATTTTAACTTTGCTTTTACTTTTAGTAAAAATAAAATTGCATTATTTTATCATATCAAGAGAGATGTCATGACTCTATTTCTCCTGTCATAATGACACCTACTACACCCACCCAGTAGGTAAGTCTAACCCTTAGCCCAGAGCCATAAGCAACGCACTACCAAACATAAGTCAACAACAGGAAGCATAAAGCTTATAATGAAGCGAAGAAAGGGTAATCAATAGAAATGCAACACAAGGAACCATCCCAAGAGCAAACATCAATCAATAATCAAGCATCTAATAAAAATACTAGTACAAGACTTTTACAAATAATAGATAAGGTACATGTGATGAGTCGGGGATTTCGACTCATTTAGGGCTTATTATTCAAGCGTTTAGTGTCCTCAATGCCTATTTTATGCTCATAACTGATGTTACAATGTTGATATGCAGCAATGAAGGCTCAAGAGTAAGTCAAGGACATTATGAGGCAAAAAGGAGCGAAAAAACTGGAAAAATTGAAGGAAAGCAAAGCTAGTACTCGCCAAGCCACTCGGCAAGTAGTCGAGTGGACCTTCAGCTCGCCTAAAGTTCCAGCATGCCAGCCCATGGACAAAACCAACTTGGCGAACAAGCAAGCTCTTCGGCGACACGCCGAAGAGATCGACGATGACGATCTGGCTCGCCAAAAGTTACAGAACGATTTGATGAAAAACCAAGCCAAAAAGGCGAGAAGAGGAGCAACTCGCCATCACCGAACTGGTCGGCGAACCCGACTTACTTCACCTAGTTGATTCCGTCCTGAAATTTTGGGAACGTATAAATGTAATTTTTAAAAGTATAAAAGGAGTTCCCACATTGTTTACTTCTAGATTTTTGAGTTTTTTACATTCTAGAACATTGTGTTTACAATTTTGAGTAGAAATTTGGAGATTGTGAGATTTTTAGCTTAAATTTCAGCATTTGAGAATTGCAGATCGTTAGCAAATCAAATGGATAACTTTGTTGGTAACGATTTCTTGTTTTTGCACTATGCTTGTCTAAAACCCCTTTCATTGGGGGTGTGATTATGTAGTTGAATGCATTAATTAGCTAATGATTGTTGTTAGTTACTGATTTTATTCTTGTTTTGAAGTGGGTTCAATTAATTGTTCATATTTTAATTGAGGAATTGTAGTTGCAAATGCAATTCTAGCTTAGTTCTCCATACTTGCTTGAGAAAGAGGTATTAGAGTCGAATTATTGATTGATGGTTGTATTGATTGCATCCTTAAGAATCTAGCTTGAGAAAGTAGGTTTGATTACGTCTTTATAAAATCCAGTTTGACAGAGTGGATTAATTAAGGAATTGAGTTGTTTGGTTGTGTTTTGCTTGTTGAGGTTCGAAATTAAAGAACTCACTTGAAACACAGTAGTTGATTGAGAAATGACTATTGCACTCAAAACCTAGCCTACCCACTGAAATTCAACACCTTTGAGTAACTAGTAATCACCCATTACACGAAATTAACATTCAACTTATCACACTCCTATGGTCCAATCTCTACTTGTTTACTTCCCGTGTTAGCTATCTCAATTTGGTTACCTAAATCCCCCCCATTTGATATTAATTGTTGAAACTGTGATTTACTTTAATGTTGCGAAACCTTTACTTCTACAAATGATTAAGACACAATTTTACTTCTTAATCGAATTCTCTACTGTATCACTCCCTGTGGGATCGACCCCAACTCTTAGTTGGATTTATACTTGTTAGCGACCGCCTACACTTAGAATTGAATGAAGTGTAGTTGAGTGTTATCAACATGCTGTCTCTGATACAATATAAAGGCTAAGCCTAGTAAAAAATAAACGGAAATTGACAACTCCAAACGCCAGAAGCTCAGCCTAGTCTCTGAGCCTCCAAGCTACTCTGCACGACTCCAAATCAAAGGTGATAACTCAAATAGGATCTGTAGGGAGCAAAAGTGTAGTATAAGTACCAAAGACGATACTCAGTAGGCATTGGCTGACTGAACTCAAAAGATAACACAAATAATAATAAGTAATAAGGAAAGAATAACACAAGTAACTAAACAAGACATTCTAAAGTAGACATGCAATAAAGAATAGAAACATGATATAAGGAGTAAGAAGTCTAGTCAAGAATGTATCTGGAACGCAAGCCGACAACCTACTCACAAGCAACAAAGTTACCAAGTCAACTACCCAAGGTCAGCAAGGCCTACAACCACAATTCTAAAGTCAAAGCCTATTAGCTCTCAAGAAAATAATAACGGAGAACAAAAAATAATCAAACAATAACCTAACCGGACCCCCATAAGCCCGAAAGGTACAAACAACAAACAAAACCCAACCAGCCCCTATAAACCGAAGGGTGGAATCAACAAACAAGTATGCTAGCGATAGGTAATGCATATGAATGCAGGGTGAGCAACAAGGTGAGCACCAAGGCCATTAGAGACCATTCGAAACCTCTAAGCCCAAGCACCAAATAAAGGGCCCGCCCATCCAAAAAGTACACTCCCACGGGAACCAATCTAGTGTAACACCTCGGAAGTTGAAAAAGGAAAGAAAGCAAAAAGTTGGCTATTGTTCAAGTCCGTGTGACCACTATACAATTAGTAGGAAGTTCTATGGGTCTTAGATCAGTCTCGTGGGAAGTGGAAAAAATATTTTGGAAATCAAGCCATAGTAACCTATTCTACGATTAACCAATACGGTCTGTCGAATGGAGTACGGACTATAGGAAGGTTCTGTAGAAAGGTTCAAACTTAGTAAAATTTTGAGTTGAAAGTTGAGGTATATAGATGGGGTTTACAGACCACAACAAGTTTGACGGTCCGTATGATTTGCTCAAGATATTAGGCCCCAGTCACTTGACCTACAGTTGACCAGTATGGTCCGTAGAATTTTCTATGGTCTGTAGGTTGTAACCGTAGGGCTGACCAACAATTATTTTAAATGGTGTTTTGGTCTCTTCCTATGCATCTAATTCATATACTACGTTGTTCTGCCTATAAATAAGCCTTATAACTGATTTAAACCTTAAATCTACCCATTCTCCAAAATCCCAAATTCATTCTATGCAATTTTTCTCTTAAAACTCATGGAAGAAGAAGAGGGATTCTAAGATTCTTCAAGTTCAAGCCTCTTTTTCACCATTGATTTTAGGTTTTGATCCTCAAGGTATGTAGGGCTTCATCAATGGGTTCCATTCACCCATTGAGTTAATATCTCATATGATCACTCAACCAATATTTCTTTTCACAGAAAGTCACTCAACTTTCATTTATAACCTCAAAGTCAATTAGCTATGTATTTTTTTCATAGAAAGTCACTCAATTAATAGTTCTTTTCACAAAAAGTCACTCAACTTTCTTTTATAACTTCAAAGTCACTCAACTATAAATATTTTACCTACAAAGTCACTCAACTATTGATATTTCATTTAGAAAGTCACCCAATCAATTTAAATATTTTTTTCATTAAATTTTATTGAAATACAATTTTGTTAACAAAATAATTACATGCTTATTTTAATTATTTTATTGAAACATAATTTTTTTAAAACTAATTTCTTAAAAAATAATGAGATTCTCATTTTCATTATTTTATTTAATTTATTGAAACACTAATTTTGTTTTAAACTAATTTCTTAACAAATAGTAATATACTCATTTTAATTTATTATTTAATTTTGTTGAAAGATAAAAAATTTTAAAAACAATTTTTTTATATATAAAAAAAAGGTGTGCTGCCAGGCACCAACACTGGTAACGGTGGATGCCATGCAATGCATCATTTTCGATTTAAAAATATCCTACTGTGTAAATTAGTCTAAAAAAAATAGCTCAACAAAATTTATTAAAATAATTAAAATGAATATTTATTATTTTAAAAAATAATTTAAAACAAAAAAGTATTTCAAAAAAAATTAATAAAATAATAAATGGGAATCTTATTATTTTTAAAAAAAAATAATTTAAAACAAAAATTGTATTTCAACAAAAGTTAATGAAAAAAATATATAAATTTGTTGGGTGACTTTCTAAATGAAATATCGATAGTTGAGTACTTTGTTGGTAAAATACTCATAGTTGAGTGACTTTGTGTGAAAATAACTATTAATTGAGTAACTTTCTGTGAAAAAAATCCATGGTTGAGTGACTTTGAGGTTATAAATGAAAGTTGAATGACTTTTTATGAAAAGAAGTATTAGTTGAGTGACCATCTGCGATATTAACTCTTCACCCATTGTGTCCCAAAGACTTCTCAAATTCTCCAATTCATTTTCCTTATATTGATTAGATTTTCATTCAATTCCTCATGGGTTTGATTTGTGTTGATTCAACTGATTGATTTTGATCTTATTATTGTAGGAATAATATTTGATTGAAGGATATTATTGTCATTCAATATTTTATGGACACTTTGATAATTCAATTTTTAGTCCACTTATATATATACTTACTATATTTACTAATTTAATAGAAGTTTTATTTCTTTTTTTTAAGTCAAGGAAAAATGACAAATTAATTTATAATTATTATTTAATATTTAATTATTAAAATATTTTATAACTTTTTTATTTAGTATAGGAGTAAAATGGTAATCCAACTTTAAATTTTTAAGCTTTCTACTTTTAATAAATATTATTATTATTATTATTATTATTATTACTATTATTATTATTATTATTTATTATTATTATTATTATTATTATTTATTTGTAATCATAAGATGATAAGTTAGGAAAATGAAGAGGTGTAGTTGATTTTAAATGGAAAAATATTTTTTAAAAATGATTTTAAGAAAATAAATTAATAGGTAAGAGGTATTTCGTAATTCAACTTTTGAATTAGATTGTTCCCACTTTTAATAATACTAGTCTCTGGACACGTGCGTTGCACATGTGTTTTATGTGAATTTTTATAGATTCGTTAGAACAATCAAAATTTTATGCAAATCGTGTGAAGTGAGTAATTTTTTTTTAATGTGCGTCAAGAAACACCAAATGAGGGGCACATTGTAATTTTTCAAATCAATTCCTTTGAAGCTACCATCGGTAAATCAATTCCGTTGAAGCTATTATCGGTAATTTTTAAACTTTGTTTAGTAGTTAACACACTTCCAATAAAGTCACAAATGACTAATTTGAGCCAAATAACAGTACAGACTTACGATAATGATAAAAAATTCATAAAAAATAGATTGGTGAAGTCTAATAGAGAAAAACACACAAAAAATAGAAGAAAAATACAACACACACATCATTCGTAAGACTTTATTATTATTATTATTTTTATTTTATTTTACCCTCCCTAGGAGCTCCCACCCCTTTTGCTCCCTTGGTGACTCGAACTCGCAACCTTCGGGTTGGAAGTAAGGGTGCTTACCATCCGAGCAACTCCCTCTCATCTCGTAAGACTTTATTCATATAGATTATAGATAGAAAATAAATATAGAATCAATAAGTTATCCATATTCGGAATCCGGAAGCTACAAGTTTAAAGAGGAAAAATAAAAGGCACAGACCATGAGAGGGAAGTAATTGCACTGACAAATCCTATAATTTGCAAATTATGAATAACGAAGTATGCATCGTATATTTCTCTAGAATAAGATAATATTTATTTCTGACAAAAATATAGACAAAATTTACCAGGGGTGCTTGACATTATATTCATTGCTTCACACACCATAACATATATATATATATATATATATAAACTTTGCCTATATATTTTCAGCTTTTATTATAAAACTAGTGAACTTATCCGCACTTCGCGAAGCCGACCTATGGATAGAAAGAAAGATGCAGGAAAGGAAAATGAAAGAAGAAATCCAAATTTGCTTTGGGAGTGTGAGATAGGCAGACCGCGTGGTCATAATAGCTCGTTAAATTCACTAAATAACTTCTTAGAATAATTAACTACTTAAAATATTCTATATATCTGTAGTGTCATCCTAATGACTAAATATTTCAGATTTCAAGTTTTAATTAAGTTTATAATTAGTATTTAATTTTAATAAGTTTTATAATTTTAAATCGCTTAAGAATCTTTTATCTTCTGAAAATATTTTTTATAGCACTAAACTTATGCTCCTTATTTTTGTAACGATATATATTTTTTTTTTAGTTTTGCTTGTCTAATCTTTTATCTATACATAATTTTTCCTTTCATTTATTTTAAAATTTATAAAATAATTACTTTTGCTCGTCTAAACAAAGTGTAAATTTTAGCTAAGCCATAATGTATATAAATAATTACTTCTAGAGTCACTATAAAAAATACTACGTAAAAAATATCTTTTATGATTCTATCATCTTTTTATAATTCTTTTAACATTCTATACAAAAAACTATCTTGAAGTATTGGTAAAAAACATTTCAATATAAAGGCAAAACAATCTATTTAAATTAGCTATTTAAACTTGAAAAACAAAAAATAAAAATAAAAGAAACATAAGAAATAAATAATATTGAAAATTAAAGTTGTACTTAGAATACATGGTTGCTAATAATTATTTTAAGACACGTTTTCTTTGTTTTATGTGCCTCAAGTTCAATCATAAGTTATTAAAGGAGGCATTTGATCATTAATTTTTTAATTTTATTTTTGAATTTCAACTTCGAAAAAGATATTGACTACGAAGTTTTAAAATTCAACTCAAAATGTATTTTCACTTCAAATTGTTGAAAAAATGTAAAAAATAATTAGAACTTGCATTACAAAACTCCAATTTTCATAAATTATTTACATTTTGAAAATAACAATTGTTTTTTAAAAAAATTGTACAATGAAAGTGGCTTAATGCCTACTAAGTTTTCTCATTATGATCATATGCATTGTGCCTTATGAAATTATATAATAAAAACAATATTGAAGCAAACTCTTTGCTATCTTGTTCTTTCTTCACATTGTCTTCCCCCCAAATATGACTTCCTTTTCCTCGGGCAATTACAAAGGATAAAAGATAAATGCACAATTAAAAGAATAATGTACACTTCATAATTAACGAATAACATCTTTTGCTGTGTGAACTTTTGAGCAACGTTTTCTTGTTTATGGAATTCTAAAACGTTTCCTTCGAACTTGAATTTACATATGTTCCTAAAAAATATAAAATTATAGTTAACAATTCATATTTTATAGATACTCATGTATTTTAATATGTTACTTATGAAAAATGTATATAGAAAAGAAAATAGATATTCTCACTTTCTTTTGGTATGTGTAATTTTTTAGCAACGACCTTTTTTTGTTATTGACTTTCAAAATGTGTCTATTAGGTTTAGATTCCAAATAACACTTCCTCCTGCAAAGTTTAAATTATAGTTTATAGTTCACATTTTATAAATATTCGTGTCTTTTAGTATGCTACTTCTGGAAAATGTATATAGAAAAGAAAATAGATATTCTAACTTCTTTTGTATGTGTGAATTTTGTAGCAACCTTTTTAGGTTGAGTCTCCAAGTAACACTTTCTCCGACAAAATATAAAATCATAATTTAGGATTCACATTCATAAACACTCGTATCTTTTAATAAATTCATTGTCAAAAATGCATAAATAAAAGAAGATAGATATTCGTAGCATCAATTCATATAAAAGAAAATGATAATCTCACCTTTAAAAATATTCATATAAAAGAAAATGGAATTGAGACTCCAAGTAACACTTGCTCCTGCAAAATATAAAATCATATTTCATAATTCACATTTTAAAAACGCTCATATATTTTAATAAATTCCCTTGAAAAATGCATAAACAAAAGACGATTGATACACTTACCATCAATTCATATAAAATAAAATAGATAATCTCACCTTCAAAAATAGTCACTGAAATATAACCATCACCCAACCTTAATTGAGCTACTCCATCATTTGCAATGTTTCTTATATTTATATATGCAAACAAGATGTAACTGCAAAACATAATAATTTGTATGGTAAAATGCCATTAAATGTAATGACTTTTCACATTTTTGCATTTATTAATTTGCAATGAAACTTACCTTTTAAATTTCTTAATTACTACATTAATTTCTACATTTCCTTATAGAAACATACGCAATACAAGGAAAACAAAATAATTTTAGGAGAAGAGCTAATTAGTATGGTAAAGAATATCCTATATATGGGTATGTATGCTTTGTCTATATATGTATTAAAAAGGTAAAAAAAAATTGAAGAATAAAACTGATTAATAATTAATTAAATGATCACATAATTAGGTCTAATTAAAGAAAGAAAATAACGCTTATATTTTAATGAAGAAAAAACCAACTAATTTTCAATAATTATTACATTGATTGCTACATTTATATCAATAGTAATAATAAAAAATAATATAAATAGATCAACATTAGTTTAATATATTATTTTGAATCCTAAAATAAAGAGACAATTCTCAAAAATCTGACAAAAAAGATAATAAGAAATCTTGATCAAAGAACTATGGCACATCAGATTTGTGTAACAAAATAATAATTCAAAAATGTATTTTAAATCTATGTCACTTGAGAAAATATTTGCTGTTATGATACGGAGACATCATTTAAAATTTGTGAATTTAAAATTTGAACTTGTATTGTATTTACTGTAATTTATTACTTTAGTTATTTATTTGCTGAATAGAAATAAATTCAAAAAGCGGACAAACACAGTTACCATCTAGCAATAAATACGTGAAGAAAATCAATATCATATAGCTCCATAATGCCGATTGAATTTCTTGCTCTAGATTACTATAAATGCATGTAAATACCTCTAACTCTAAATACTTAATTAACTAAGAGAATTGAAATTTAAAGACAAAAGAAATCTTAAAAATTATCAATAACTGATCAAACAAGATGAATAAATATATTGTTAACAAAGCAAAATAGTTGTACATTTATCAATTCAGCCCAAACGTTACATTTATCAATTTAGCCCAAATGGTTAATTTTGTTGTCTGATTTTATAGCTATTTCTATAATAATAACATATCTCGTGAAATCCGTCTAGGGAGTGTAGGGTGTGCACAAACCTTACCTCAATTCAGAAGACCCTCAACTTGAGTCGAGTATAGCAAATCAGAGTAAATATGAAAAAGAAAAATGACAGTGAAGAGAATATAATATAATATAATAACTATTATGAAAACAGTAACAACAACAAAAAAAAGTGCAATAACCGAAACATCATAAATGTAATTGGTGGTAGACAACAAAAGTACTACTACGACAGACACCACTAAGCCTAAACCCTTCGGAAAGCAAGAGAACACTCCACTACAATCTTCTACCTTAATCGACGATCTCCATGCTTAAGCATTTTCTGTAATTGATGAAATCGGTTTCTTTTTTCTTCTGAGCTTTGAAAGGCAAATTAGCTTATGTAGTTGCCAATAATAATTTTACCTCATGCACATGATATTTATAAGCCAAAAGTTTGCCTAGAATTCTGTACAGGGCCGTCTTAACCCCTAGGCCACTAAAGTCATCGCTTGGGGCCCTCATTTAAAAAAAATATTACTTATATATGTTTTTTTTTAAAAAATAAAAATTATATGTACTATGAGTGTTATGATTTCTACCAAGGAAATTGCATATGAGATGAAAATAAACATGCATTTCTTAAGAAACAATTTGATGAAAATATGGATAGCGAAATCACAAAGTCACTTGAAGAATCTTTTAGAGTTGATTGCTTTATATATGTAGAGTAGATAAACCTATTTTTTCACTTCAAAATAAATTTGAATCAATTGAAGCATATGAAAATATTTTTGATTCTTATTTAGTGGTAAAATATTGAAATCACTAGATGATGAGAATTTTAAAAAATATTGTCTTAACCTTGAACATTCTTTAACACGTAATAGTTATTCTGATATTGATGATTTAGATTTATTTTTTGAATTAAAAGTGTTAAGAGAAATAATACAAGTAGAAGATAATGATCTAATGAAAATATTCAATCAAATAAAAAGACTTGATTCTTTTCCAAATACACATATTGCTTATAGAATAATGTTAGCAGTTCCTGTAACCATTGCCTAAGCCAAAAAATGTTTTTTCGAAATTAAAATTGATTAAATATTCTTTAAGATCAACAATGTCTCAAGAGAGATTGAATGAATTAGCTATATTATCATTTGTAAAGGAATTATTTAAACAAATTGATTATAAAACAGTACATAATGACTTCGCATCCAAAATAGCTAGAAAAGTAGATTTTAAAAAAAAGTATATATGATGAAAAAAAATATATTAGGGCCCCTCTCTTAAGTATTGCTTTAGGCTCCAATGTTGTTGAGTCGGCCCTGATTCTGTAGAAAGCTAAAAAATTATGTTGGAAAATGGAGAGACATTCTTAAAATGCCTTTTAAAACACGTTTTTATTTTTAGTATTTAATATAATATAATATGATATAATTAGTATTTAATATTTAATTGCTTAGATATATATAGTAAGAGGAGGCATACGTTTTTTACTTATGAAATTCTTCTTTAATAGACAAATAACTAAAGAAAAGATCTATCAAATAGATAAGATGAATATGAACATTTCAAAATTTATTTTTCCAACCTTTGAAAGTCTCATCAAACGTAATTAATTGGTTAATATGTGGTCACTTCCCATTTAATTGATCATTGTCATTTATTAGATGGTAAATTTATTATTTGGTACAAAAATATTATAGAATCAGTATTTAAATTAGGGGTAATAACGTTGATTAATTTTAATGTACATTTTTGTACTTATTTTATTTTAAACTTATGTTTTCCTACTTTTTATTTTTATTTTTTTTATTATTAATAATAATAATATGAGTGTTGTAAAACTTAAGAACAAAAGAACAATATAAAGATGAAGACAAGAAGAATATAACACAAGAGGAACAATATGAGATAACTTTCTTTGTTTCAAGTGTTCACCAAATTTTCAAGTGTATACAATATGAACCCTTATGCCTCTATTTATAGTATAACATAGAGGCATACAAAAGGTTAGTCATAAACATGACATTAACAGGAAATATGCCTCGTTAAAACCTTACTAGGAAAAAACCCCGTGAAAAAAAATCCTAGTGAAGGAAAAAGAGTACACATATCTTCTAATAGGCTTTGAATGTTGTCTCGTTAAAAACCTTACCAGGAAAACCCAATTGGGATAAAACCATGGTTAAGGAAAAGAGTACAACGTGTATTTTTCTCTCCCTGATAAAAATTTTACTTGATATCTCGGAGACGATGCATTCCAATCTTATATCACAACTTCTCAAATATTGATGTTGACAATCCTTAGTGAATAAGTTTACAAGATTATCACTTGGATGGGTCTTTGAACGTCTATCTCACAATTTTGTTGAAGATCACGTGTGAAAAAGACTTTGGGTGAAATATACTTTGTTCGATCTCCTTTGATTGTATCCTCCCTTCAATTGAGCTATATATCATTTTCGTCTAGGTGGCTGAAATATCCTTTTCAAAAGAAATCACATATTTTCTGAATATGATAGATCATGATTCCAACCAACATACTCCCAACTTAGTTTATAAATCAATATTATTTTTGCATGATTTGAAGATGTGGTTACTAATGTTTGATTATTTGAATGTCAAGATATTGTTATGCCAGGAGAAAATTATTATTATTGTCATGGTTAAAATTATTACATACTTATTTCTTGACAACCAATGACAAATTTGTGTTGCCACACAACATTTATTTTGGTCATGACCACAACTTTTATAGAAAAGAATTATTTCTTTCTTTTGTCCTCCAATAGTTCATAATAAAACATACCACAATAATTGTGTAGTACTCAAAGTATATGACCAAAATGACAATTTATGTCAAAATATATTATATTTTTCAATATCTCAAACCTCCCATAGAGGTGAGATGTGACATTTATCCAACCATACATGAACATGTCATTATCCATACGAACACAAGTCACATTCTCTTCAAGAAGTTGACCATAACCATTTGTACATGCTCCATAAATTTTTATTAAAAACTCATTGTCATGCTTTGACTTTATCAAATTTATGTGACCCACCTCAACATCACTTTAAAAGGTCAAATGTAGTAAATGTACTACCACTTTGTATTTCTTTATTTTGATGGAGGATTTTCAAAACTTTTCAAATTGGATTGCACCAACAACAATGTGCCCAATAACCTTTCATACCACTTTAATGGCAAAAAATTATCTTCACATTTGAAGGACCATCTTAAGAACCCATAATGTTCTTCCTTTTAATTACCACAATTGACCATTAACATTTTACCACACTCATATTCATACATTTAACCACTTGTCATTTTTAGGCACATTATGTCCTGCTTCCACATTCACATAAAAGAATGGAGCAAATCAATTGGACAAATTTCATGACTTTTATCAAGAGCATATCAATTTGCTCAATCATTGTTACATCGTCATTATATAACGATGGGACTTGAATCCAACGTCTTACCCATAATAAGGCCTTTTACGTCATTATTTGTTGGGACCCAACCCAACGTTTTATTATCATGATGCACCAGGACTCTCACCTGATGTATTACCCTCTTGGTGCGATAGGACTTGAATCCTTCGTCTTACCCTCAATCAATGACATAATAAGCCAAATATAATATGACTCACCATTGAGCCTTAAAAAAATATTGTCACTTTGTGGTTAACATGCACAAATAAATTTAGAATAAAAGAAACACAATAAAAATATTCTCAACAAAGTATGTACTAGTATCTTATACTTTTCAAAAACAGAGAGTTACATATACCATTATATTATATTATGTTTGGTGCACAATAATTAAGCTAGTGAATTACCGTTATAAATGCACACTAAGAAAATAATAATTCCAATTACACTAAAATAAAACTGCTCACTAACACACTCCCTTTTCAATTTCCATGTGAACCCTAAAATTTTTCACAAACAAAACAAAATAAATTAAAAGCTTATGCAATAACCAAAACAGTGAGCATAATCATAAATAAAATATAAAATAAGTTTCACATACAAAATAAAGTATATATAGTCATAGGTGGAAAAAGAAATGCACAGTAACAATAATATTAATCATTCACCTTGTTCACAAGTAAAATATAAAATATATTCTACAATAATTTACCTTGTTTCCAAGAGAAAAATAAACACAATTATTTACCTTCTTTTATTTACTTTGCTTCAATCCTGCAATGGTAGAACATTCGTGTTGATAACGTTTTGTAAAACTTAAGAACAAAAGAACAATATAAAGATGAAGACAAGAAGAATATAACACAAGAGGAACAATATGAGATAACTTTCTTTGTTTCAAGTGTTCACCAAATTTTCAAGTGTATGCAATATGAACCCTTATGCCTCTATTTATAGTGTAACATAGAGGCATACAAAAGGTTAGTCATAAACATGACATTAACATCAATATAACGGGGGAGGTTATGGAAGTGAAAGGTTACAAGAATAATGGTTATAAAGGTGGAGGTTATGGAGGTTATGGTTATCTTCATAATGGAGTAACTTCTTGATGTAGTGGACATCCACAATATATTATTTTATAACAATGGACAAATTTTGACGTAACACCTTCCACTTGTAGTATTTAGTATATTATGAAATGATTACTATTTAGTATTTTATTAATTAAATACGTAGAAATGCTGGTGGAAGAATTCAAGATGAAAAATTTGTATTTGGTAGTGGTATATATTGATTTAGTTACAACTCTTCATATTCTTTAATTTAAGATTAAAAGGGGGAAAACCTTGATTCTCGTACTTATTTAAAATTCTAAAAATCCTAATTGGCTCTTGTTCTTCCACATTTCCTTTCTAATAAATAACTTACAATTCAAAAAATAATTAAAATAATATTATTTAATTAGTTAGATGTTTAATTTAGTCTAGGGGTAAAATTGTAATCCAACTTTTCATCTTTGGAGCTTCCTACTTTTAGTAAGATATGAGATCCACAGTTTAATTGGTGCAAGGGCCTTTGGAAGTTTTTTGAATGTTAAGTTTTAGGATCACAATTATACAATGTATCTACAAATGAGTTCTTGAGTTCAAATTAATCTTGCTTAAAAAATGTAATTTAACGCAAAAGAATTATAAAAGTTAGTGTTACGTCATACGTGAATGTGTACTTCACTTGGCTAAAAAAGAAACGTTTGTGTTAAATTCTTGAATAAATTATTTTTCAACTCACTTTTCACCTTTAAAGTTGTATTTAAGAATATTAAAGCATGAACATTGTTTCAAGTATTCTTGGAAAAGAGTATAAACAAACACAATTCCAATTTCAACTTTAACTATATAAATTTTAAATAAACTGATTTTTTTTTTGAATCTATGACCAAAGCTTACTTTTTTTTTGGTCGCGCATTGCAGGGGCCCATTCAGGGTGACACACTCCCAACAGGATTTTCTCCATATCCAGGACTTGAATCCGAAACCTCTGGTTAAGGGTGAAACACTTCACCAGTGCACCACAACTACTCATGTTGGTGACCAAAGCTTACTTAGTTTAACTGTAGTTATTACCAAAAATATAAAATTTAAACTTTAGTGGCCATGCTGATGAAATTTGCTTGACAAGTCTCCTTGTTCAATTATTTTGAATCAAAGGGGCAAAAACAAAAAGAAGAAGAAGCTGGTATGTATATAGCTCATGTGGCAATGAGCCTAGTTAATTAAGAAAATTCTTGTTTAAAGGCAAAATCTTGAAACAGAGTGGATCAAAAGAAAAAACAAAACAACTAACACAATAGCTGAAATAGTTGTTGGTTCTGCTTTGTTTCAATGAAGAATATAGTGTTCTATCTATGCATGCGGCTCTGCTCCTGCTGGTTTTGCATTGAGTAGTGGTTGCAGTGCCTTGACGACAATTGTCATGTTTGGGCGGAAATCTGCCTCGTATTGAACACAAAGTGCTGCAACAGCTGCCATCTGAGAATAATTAAGGGTTAGAACTTAGATGATGTCAAAAAATAGGGGGTGCAAGTGTTTGACAAGAATATACAACCTTAGCAATTGCCTTTGGAGGGTACTCATTATTTAGCTTAGGATCTACACACTGCTTTACTTTATCTTCACTTAGTCGTGGAGTCGCCTGCAAAAATGATTTTTTTGCTACGTTATTTAGAGGTATAAATAGACATTCATTATACTATATAGTTTATTTAAAACACCTACCCATGTGACAAGACTCTGTTGCCCTTTTGGCATTGTATGATCTACTGGTTTCCTTCCTGTCAAGAGTTCTAACAGAACAACTCCAAAACTATAAACATCACTTTTCTGTGTTATCTGTCCTGTCATAGCATACCTGCGCGCACCACTTTATCATTTTACGACACTAGTTAATTATTCATTAACTGTCAATAACAAAGCTAGGCTTACTCTGGAGCATGGTAGCCAAATGTCCCCAGTACTCGAGTTGAATGCAGACGAGCTGCTGTGTCCGAACACTGGTTTGTCAAGTTGAAATCAGCAATCTTTGCAGTAAAATCATCAAAGAGTAGTACATTGCTGGATCTTACATCCCGATGCTTAATTGGCGGTTGAACTTTTTCGTGTAGATATTCAAGTCCTCTAGCTGCACCATAAGCAATTTTAACTCTCTGATTCCAGGTAAGAACTGGACCAGGCTCAGCACCTTGTACTCCTTTTCTGCCTACAACAGAACATCCAAGAACACAATGCTTTTGTAACATGTTAACATTGGAAATTAATGTTTATTCATGATTCAATTCTGTACCATGTAATACATCATGCAGCGAGCCCATAGTTGCAAACTCATAAACCAAGATCCGATTGTTTGCTGCGAGGCAACATCCTAACAATGTTACAAAATGCTCGTGCTTAAGCCTTGAAACCATTGATAACTGCATAAGAAACATTATGATGAGAGAGTGGTCTACATTAGTTAACAGGAAAATATGAGACATTCATTCACCTGAGCGGTGAAGTCAGAATCTGGTTCTGGTGAAGAAGTAGTATCCAATTTCTTTATTGCTGCTTGTTGGCCGTTGCTTAATTTAGCACAAAAAACGCGGCCATAAGATCCCTCTCCAATGAGAGTTTTCTTTCCAAAGTTGCCAGTAAGTCTGTTTAGCTCAACCAAGGACATTTCTGGTACCTCAATAGGTAAAACTTTCTGAGGAGCTCCACTCTTAGCTGCACTCCTTGGCTCTCCTCTTTCACTACCTGCATTTTTACCAACCCAAAAATTTCAAGCAATACTTTATCATGTCCCATCCAACAAAGTACCTAGCTAGTTAATTTAGATCAACAATTCAATCAATAGGAAAATAAATTAAGCACAGCCAAGAGGTTAACTATATATGTTAGAGGCAAGATGTTTCCATTTTGAACAATCAAATTAGTGTCAACGTAACCTGCTATCTTTGGCAGTAGCTGTGTTGTCTTTTTTTGGGGTCTGTGTTGTACGTTCCTTTTTACATACAAGCGAGAAATAGAGAATTCATCATTCTTGCTGCTACTACATTTTTTTCAAATAGACACTCACACTACTGGATCATCCTTATATTGACTTCGACACATTTTTTAATATATATATACTAGACAGAATAAAATTATCTTTTTATGAATATATATATAAATTTAAATCCGTTAGAACAAAGAAGTAGAGTTGTAATATAGGTTGTTTTAGGTAATAGGTCAGTTTGGGAGGAAAAAAAGAGTTGGAAGTACCATGAAATTTGATGGAAAAAAACCAAATAGGAGCATACATACCACCACCCGTTCCACCACCATAAGGATTGCCGGCTCTCGGAGGTGCTGTATTTTGATTAACCGGTGGACCGCTGATATAACTGTCTTCTTCTGCGCCTCCACAGCAAATCATATTGTTCTTCAACTATAAAAATATACTACTCTTAATTACCTCAAAAACGTACTTGATCAAAATATAAATCTGGAAGAAGGGAGAAAGAGATGTACTATTCAACGCATGGATTCTTTTAACCCATTAAACTAACACCTGACTTGTACGTTCTACGTGTCTCCCTTAACTTTGCACGTCCTTCCCCTTTTCAATTCCTTCGTCTTATTTAAAAAATTACTTCATACCACATCAAAAGTTTTAATAATATTTTTGGTCCCACAGTTATGAATCCACCTCCTCTCCATTTTTCCCAAATTAGTGACACATGCCTTTGATTAAATTAAATAGCTAAGATTTAATTTGTCCAAAGTAAATGTCTAATCATGATTTGAATAATAAATACATTATATATATGGTTTAAAATTTTATTGTAATCCCACCATCTTAGCAATATATTATCTTGTCCATAAATATAGGAAACATAGTTACGCATGATGTTTCTTTTATTTTCTTTGAAATTAATATTTTTACTGCTTTTTTAGAGAAAATAGGAAGAAAAGCGGTGAAATAAAATAAGAGAAATACTCTCCTCCAATTTTATTTTTTTTAGAAAGAGAACTATTTTTTCTATACTTATGGACAACATAATATATTGCTAAAACTATGGGACTATAATAATTTTTTTAAAGAAAATGTATAATATATTTATTAACTAAATCATAATTAGAGATTTACTTTGGGAAATTAAAAATCTTAGTTGTAATGACCCTCAGGGTTATTTCTTAATTTTATACGTGCTTTTTCTGTTTTGAATCTTCCCGTAGCTTCCTTATAGCTTGTGTGATGCTGGGTTGGGTGGCACGCTCCCTGAGGTGTTCGGTTGAGTTTGGTGCGAGTTTGAGTTTGGAAAGCTTAAATGTTTGAAAGAGTTGACTTTAGTCAACATCTAGAGATTCTGACATCGGATAAGAATTCTATCAGTTCCATCAGCTCCAGAAGGGTCATTTTGGTCTAGTGTGATGATCGGTTTGGGTTTTGAGGCTTCCATTTGGAGTTGGTGCGGTTATGTGTTTTAGTTTTGGAGTTTAGCCAAAAGTTTGACTTGGACAACTTTCTTGGTAAATGCACTCATAATTGAATTCTTTCAGCGCGGTTAGCTCTGAAATGCCGAGTTCGGTCTAGACCGACCTTTGGTTTGGGTCCCAAGGGTTTTTGGGTGAGTTTTTAGCTTTTGACATTTTGTTGTTTCTTGAGTTGGAGCTTGACCTTGGGAGTTTTGGAGCATTTCTTGACCATTTTCAACCATTTCAAGGTGATTCTCTTCCTTTCCCTCTCCTCTATGCTTTTACGTCCTTAATTTCACAATTGAATTTATTTCCGACCACAAGTTCCTTAGTTTCTAAGCTTTAAAGTTTGATAATTTGGCCATTTGAGGTCCGTATTGAGTACTGTTTCGCCCATCTTTCGGGCATGACTTCTCATCCTAGGGAGGACATTATGGCGGTTTCATTTTCATAATTCTGTTGCTTTGATTTGTGGGTCAATTTTGCACCTAATTCTGGTTCGAAAAACGAGTTAGTGAATGAGTATCGTTGGGTCTGTATGAACTTGCTCTTTGTGTTCTTGATAGCTTGGCAATGATCCGAGGCTCTCAAGAAGGGAAAAGTGCCTGAGTTATAGTTCGTGTGCAATCTCATGAGAAGCAAGCCCAGCAGGCCCTTGACGAACTTAGTTTATGCGCTGCTAATGTAGCGGCTTGTCGAGCATTTGACAAACTCACACCATCCATTTCAAATAGGATTTGTCCCTTGGACACACGAGCAATCCAACCCGTAGGATTTCCTTTGCCCCGGCCCGACCTGTAGGTCCGCTAACGTAAAACGAGGAGTTGAGCCTGAACTGGCGAACCAAAGTCACTTTCGGAACCATACTTCCTACAGCTAACATGTGTCCAGTCCAGCGGGAACGCGCAGCGCAAACGATTCAACTAGGGTTTTTGCCATACATGCAAACATAATAAATAAAACCAAACAAAGATAGTTAGCATAGATATGAGCCTATCTCCAGTAGGCATGGCGTGGATCACCAATAGGCTGAAGCTTGTCTTCAAGAAAGTGATAAGCCTCCTTTCTTATGTTTGAGTAAGGGGATTCATTAATATAATAATAGAGGAAAGATTCTCTTCTTCAAGCATTAAGTTAAGGAGTTTGTATAGAGTAAAGGAACTGGTTTCACAAAAGGGCTCTCAAAAGCGATCTGATACCTTCTTCCCTTGGTCTGATGCTCCATCAGTATTGCACTTCATTCCTCAGTGGTGGAACCAACCAAGATGAGGCTCACTCATTGAAGTGTGACCGTAGATCTGGTCTTTCCCAGGAAAGAAAGCAGCCAGAGCCCTATGGCCTCAACGCTAGGCAGGAACAACAGAAGAATTCAAAGCGCTAAATAGGAAATCGAAAAAGGCGCGAAGCAACAGCCGCGTCCGGATCTGATCTATTTACTCGGCAATTCATCTGGTGACTTGCGATTTTCGATCTTGAGGTATGTTAACTTCTTTTTCTCAAACTTGGCTTAGTTAGATTAATTATATTTTGGGTAGTATTGCATGATTTAGGTGGAATTTTTAGGTTGAGTTGAGCTCTGTTGATCTTTGGATAGTTATGGCCATAGGTTGGGTTGTTTAGCTTATGTTTTAGTCGGAGCAGCCTTAGTTTAGGTGATCCTTGCGTGAGTAGTATCCTTAGATATTGCTTCTAGGTGGCGTGAAACTTAAGATTGTGTTGTGTTTGATTGATTTGGTTGGTTTGATCGATGATAGGGATCCTTGAGTTGTGATGTTTTGGTTGTTTATTAAACTGTTGGGCTCGAAGTCATTGTTGACACCCAATTTTGGCCTAACATTTTCAAAATTTATATTTTCAAGTTTTATTCATTAAATAGTTCAATTTTTTTTTTTTGTAATTTTAAATAGATTTATCAATAGTTATTCTTATTTTTCAAAATATTAAGATTTTTATTAGTTTATTTTGAATTTTAGTTAATTTTGATTACATTATTATTTGTCACAGTCAGTTGAATATGTTGATAATATTATCTCTATTTGATTAAATCATAATTCTTTCTTAGATTGCATTTTTTTTACATGGCATTGATTATATTTTGTTAATATTCATTTTAGTATTTTTGACACAATCTAAGTATATATTAATACACAGATATTTTATTAACCAATTACTTTGGGCCACCATCTTTAGTCCACGGTTTGAGCCCATTGTATTATATAAATGTAATTTATTTTCTATATAAGTCTTATTTTAATCACAAAAAGAGGTGGTGGATAATTTTTAGGATTTGGAGAGAATAATTTCTAGAAGGATAAAACCCTAATATTTTTCTCCTCCAATTTTTGGCCCTCAATAGCTGCCACTAGAAACCCCTTGTGTTTTTTCAGTGACAACCATCACCACCACCCAAAGAACATCCAAACAAACCCCATGGTTGCCGTGATAATGCTCAAATGTCCTCCTTAAAATCAATTAAAAGGGATAACAGTCGTAGTCAGTAAACATAACCAACTAAGAGTCAGGGTCGAATCCCACAAAAAATGGTATATCGTAGAGAATTCTTATCAAGAAATTTGGATTGTAAATTCATTTATTTGTAATAGTAAAAGCAAATGGGTGGATGATTCCATCAATTTAATAAAAGATTTGGTTATCAATTGTCACAATTAAACTAAGATTTTGGGGAATTCAAGAGTTAACAAGCAATCTAGGGTGCAAAGATTGAAAATTAATGTCACATGAGGCTAATTGTGCTGCTATATAGTGATGAACATTCATGAATAGGCTAGGTCATCTTCAATGACACTAATCATCTTTCAATCTCAAAGTATCTATGCATAGAATCTCCTTTCGGTCTCATCCAAATGTCAATCTAAACAACCCAATACCTTACTTTATTTTCTCATTCGATACAAAAATAGGGCTACTAGATCTGACCCATAACCTCTATTTCAAACAAGTTACAAATATCAAACCTATATTGCTAGTATTGAACTAATTACCCACTCCAATCAATCTCTTTTGAGCATCGACCGGAGATCGGAAATAGAAATTAAGTTTGCAACCTTAACCCATAAATTAATCCCATGCTAATTATCCCAAATTCATGCATGAACAACAACAAAACAGAGCATAACACAATACCCACTACATTAAATCAACACCCAATCCCATAATTGCACCCATAGATCTTGGGGTTTTAGCAACCCATCACAAAAAGCAAAGAAAATATACCTTCCATGAAAACAACCATGGGTAGCTTGAAATTAAGATATTAAAAGGAAACTCACTTTGAATTCAACTTCAGTTTGTCAAATTCAAGAACAAAGTTGAAAAACCCCAAAAGCTAGAAAGTGTTCTTTACAAAGGTAAAATGTTTTTTCTCTCTCAAAATGTTCAGAGTTCTCAATATCTCTATTCTACTATGAAAACTCCCATTTTTTCCCCTCTTCATTGAGCTATTTATAGTTTCCCAAAATTTGGCCCAAAAATTCAATGTGCGTCTCACTCAGCGACATTAGTCAGGCTGGACGAGTTCCTTTGGCGAATTGTCAATCGAGCTTTAGCTCGCCTTTTCATTCTCTAGGCTTCAGGTGGTTGAACCTCAGTCACTGAGCTCGTTTGAGTTTGCCTTTCACCTTCGGTGTATCGCGAGTACCACCTTCATTTGCCTTTCGAGCCTTCAATTTTTCTCCTTGCACTGTCATTTTTGGCAATGATCAGCAAGGTCACCTTTCTTATTCGGCGAGTCGCCTTTTCATTTGGAGTTCGCCAACCTGTCTCAATAGAGTAAAGTTTTGTGCATTGTCAATTTAGGCGAGGTTTTGCTCACTAGGCGATCCGCCTTTCTTGTTTTGGTGATCATCAATGTATAGTTTGCATTTCTTTTTGCATTTTTGGCCATTGTTTTAAACATTCATCCTTGCCTTGTCCATTAGCCTTCATAGCTGCAAATTATCAAGATATCATCAAAATAGGACAAAATTAGGCATTGAGGACACTAATTATTGAGCTACATAGACCTCAAATCAATGTAAATCTACCACTCATCAACACCATCAACTTAAACATTTTCTTGTCCTCAAGTAAATCAAGAACACAATTAGCTCAATAAGGGTGTCTACAACATTATTCAATGAGAGCAAACATTCAAGTGCCATTACAAGACTATTTCAACACATGCTATGGTCAATCATGATAAAAAGATTTCAAATGATGACTAGCCAGTTTTCACTCAAGCCCTAGCTCACTTTAACTTCTTCTCTAATGCAAGATCATGTTTCAATATTCATATGCCCTCACATCAAGAATGATTCCATGCTCTCACAAAGAAAATCAACAAAGAAATAAGGAATCAATGCAACACTCACTCTCTCAAAAGAGAAATACATGCAAGCTTTGTCTCATAGGTTTGTCCATAATTTCCAATCATCACACAACCTAGTTCATGCAAGATCTCAAGGGTCTTTTAGGCTTGTAATGGGGCTGAGGGTTAATGCATGTTCAATTTGGCTCGGTCGCTTCACCTCTTCTCGAGTTCTTTTCATTCTTTTTCATTTGAGAACTCAAACTTTGACTTTTCACTCAAATTATTTGGAATCCCCTTATTGCATCACTTTTTTTTTCATTTTCATTTTTTCAAGGCATTTTCATCAGAGTGACTCTTTTGTTTTTATAATGAGGGGTTCGTTTTTTTTTAACAAACTTCAAAGTTGAGCCTAATTTCATCTTTATTTACCCTTCACTTGGTTATCATTAATCCTTCTTTCCACACCCCCAACATAGGATTTTTGGCCTAACTTGGATATTCAAGCATAATAATTCTTCACAAAGGATTTTAGGTGAGAAGGTAGGGACAATTTTTCTTATGAGGTTTACTTTTGGTTTTGCCAACAAATGGGTTAGGCTTAAATGCCAAAATGGATGCACACCCTCACAAGGTAGTCACAAAACATTATGGACATTTGGGTTCCCTCTTTGAATTATTGCCCAATATCACGCCTCACAATTACCAAGATTTAAAGAATTAGACTAACAAGGAAAATTCTAGGACTCGACACACATGCTTTCAAGTAAGACCTCACCACACATTGCACTTCGAAATACACTCATTTAGTACATCTCGAAAAGATCAAAAGCATACGTGTAATTTTCATTGCAAGGCTCATATCAAAACGCAACTAGTTTACAAAATATTCAACGAGATCACTCAAAAGTGCAACCACATCGATTTCATTCTCGCAACAAAAATATTATACATGATGCTCATCATGAGTACTATTCAAGACATCGATATTGAACACAATCGATCCTCGAATCATTAGCAATGAAAAGTTAAGCATTTTATGATTTTTCAAATTCACAGGGGATTGCAAAATTGAGAGAAAATGAAAAAAGGGGAAAAGAAATACACTAAACCAAATAAAGCACTATAATATAAATAAAAAAACTTATACAACCATCCAAAACTAAAAAGTAACAAAATACAAAGAAAAAAGTGGACTATTGGCTCAAAATACCCTCACTCCACCAAAAAAATAGTAAAGCAGTGTCCTCAATGCACAAATAAAAAAGTACGAGAGGCTCAGTAAGAAGGCCCTCCTCACTGGCTATGCTGTGGAGCACTGTCATCTGGAGTCTCCAGAAGGAAAGCATCATCTGGGGCATCAATGTCTTGCAATAGAATCACTGGAGTTGCATGGCAGTATCAATTGAGGCATCAATGCTCATCAATTGAGGCATCAATGCTCATCACCCCAATCGCTGAAGTCTCCCTAAGGGATCTTTCCAGGGTTGTTTGTAAAATCGCCTCCTCAGTCTCATGCAGCTCTGTGAGAGTCTTACCAATACCATGCTCACTCTTCTCACTCCTCAACTTCTCCTCAACAGTCTCCTTGGCCAAATCATCATCAACCCTCTCAACATTCATATCATCAACAACTCTCGCAACCAATTTAGGTTACACAGTGGAAGTAGGCTCACTGCTAGGTATCAGTGGTTGCACAGAGGCAGGTGTATCTGATAGGGGGACCTCGCTCATAGCATCGAGAGGTCCTCAGAATACAGCTAAGTCACATCTGCTTGCAAAGAAGCAAGCTCACCCCTCACGGTGTCTAGTGCACCAGAACTACCCTCGCCTTTCTCTTGGGCCTCTAGTCTCGCGGTGAGGTTGTCCAACCTCACACCATGGATCTCAACCAGCCCCTCACATTTAGATACCCTATCCCTCAACTAAGCTAAGGCCTGCTCTATATCCCTCTCAATAATCCCGGGTATGTTCGTCTCAACCCTCACAACTCTAACAACGGTAAAATGTTTCTCTCTTTCAAAATATTCATAACTATCAATATCTCTATTTCACTCTGAAAACCCTATTTTTCTCTCTTCATTGGGCTATTTATAGTGTCCCAAATTTTGGCCCAAAAACTCAATGCGCGTCTCACTCGGAGACTTTAGTCGAGCTCGCCGAGTTCCTTCGGTGAATTACCAATCGAGTTTCAGCTTGACTTTTTTTTCTTTAGGATTCAGCTGCTTGAAGCTCAGTTAGCGAGCTTGTTTGAGTCAACCTTTAACTTTTGGCACATCACCATGTACCACCTTGGTTCGTGTAACACTCCGAAACTAATAAGCTAAGCTAGAACTTGACGTTAGGATTAGAGCCTCGAAAGTACCTTCCTGTACCTTAAAATTCATGTGTTCATGTTAGAACGTCAAGGCCTTAACCCCAAGGATCAACCATGGGTCCTTGAGGAAAATGCCTAGAAGGGGCTGCCAGGCAGTGACCCACGAAGGGCACCTACTCCTCATAGGTCAACCCACGACCCGTAGGGGGGCAGCATGGGTGAGCCATTTTGAAAACTGCCTAAGGCAGTGACCCACGAAGGGCACCTACTCCTCATAGGTCAACCCACGACCCGTAGGGGGGCAGCATGGGTGAGCCATTTTGAAAACTGCCTAAGGCAGTAGCCACGGGCAGGACCCATGCCTCGTGGATGGGTCCACGCCACGTGGCTCACATTCGTAGGTCGAAACCCCTAAATTCAAGCTCCAGTCCACGACCCATGCTTCACCAGCATGGGCCGTGAGTCCATCCACGGTCTGCAAGTGAGGGGGTCCTGGGTCACACCTGTAAGTTGGTTTTTGGGGATTAGTTGAGGGGTAGTTTAGGGTTTTCCATTTGAATAAACTCTTAAGTGATGTCGTTTTAAGTTATTTTAAACTAGCTATATAAGAGTTTTAAGTCCCTAACTTAAGTAATCAAATCACAACTACCAAATTCCCAAATCAAACCAACTCCCTCTCAAATATTTCTCTCACTAAAACCTCCATTGAAGAAGAAAAAGTTGAAGGCTAGAGTTCAATGAGTCATCTTTTCCACCCAATTTCATGAGGAATCTTCATAAGGTATGGTAGCTTTTCATCTATGGAGAGAATTCCTCCATAGAGTCCCTTCAAAGTCTTCAATTTCAAGTCTAGGAAATCCCAAAACCTAGGGTTTTACTCCAATGTCATGGGTTCCTTTTCAAAAACGATTTCAATAATTTAGTTGTCTTATATTATGATCAAATTGATGAATTACTACTATTTTTATGATGAATTTCCCAAGAACCCATGAATTTCCCTATTTTGTCAAATTGGATTTCAAAGTGTGGGTGATGCTTGATATTAGTGGATTGTGATCGAATTATGCATGTAGTAGTTAATCTAATTGAAATATGTGATCATCCATGTCTAATGTAGTGATGCTATGTGTGATTGATGTATGGTGATCTAGGGTTTTTGAAGAGCAATGAATGAGAACCAATGCATGGTTATGAGAATTATACATGTGCTTTATGAATACCTTGAGAAGTAAGGTTTTTATATTTATGAAGCAATTGTGGTATTGTTGAAAGGTTGTACTCATATATACCCTTATATATGACTATGCATGAAATGTCTAAGATTATGATTCTCTTGTTGTGTTGATTGAAAGGCCATTCTCATGAACACACTAAGATATAATGTGAAAGGTTTACTCACATGTTAATGATTCTAAAGGTTGAAAGGCTATTATCACCTTTTGAATCTATGAACTACATTATGATACCATGGTGGATTGAGTGCTAGGGGTTTCTTCCATAAACATGAACCTAAGTAAAGACTTAGCATGAACTTAAAAGGGATTATACTTAGCACCGAGTGGATATGAAAATGAGATGAAAGCTTCTACGTCAGTTAGTCCGGCTTTCCAAATGGGTTCCTTATACGTAAGTTAGTCTGGGTTCCTAAAGTAGGTATCTCATGAGATGGAAACCTTTTACCTCAGTTAGTACGGGTTTCTAGAAGCAATCTCCCTATCCCGTAACTAAGTGCCCACAAAGGTCTTTAGCTAGTGGATCCACCTAAGTTAACAAACTCTAGTTCTACCTTAGGAAAGTAGGACACCTCTTTCGGTGTGGGGGAAAGACACCGGATTCCATGTAGCTCACATGGTCTATGTCGGTTAAGGCTATCTTCCCTACATGACAAGAATATGAATGTGACAAGAATATGAACATGAACTATATTTATGAAATCTCAAGGAGTTCTACTTAGTGTGAGTGGGGGGGGGGAGAGGTATGGGACTTCATTCATGCATTGTACAAGTAGGCTTTGAAAGGGGTCATGATGTGGTTCTCTTATGTTGTGAAGACTTATGAATTATGCATGTTAAATGGATTGTTATTATGAGTGGCTTTCCTTGCTACAAGTTAGTGAATATGAATGTTTCCTTGTCTATGAGTATTGACTATGATGATGCCAAAGTATGATATGTATGATGTTGGTGACCTAAAGGTGGTACTTATTATTTGATGAAATTATGGGATCTTGTCTATGCATTGCACAAGTATAGCTTAGGATTGCTTATGAATTGGTTTGACTTATGTATCTACACTATTGTGCATGATGACTCTTAAACTTGATAAAGTGTATGGTTTCAACTAAAATGCCCCTTTTTAGCATGTTTCCAATGATTTTATGCATGGCTATCATACTTAGTGCATTTTTGTACTAACCCATATTTTCTACATTTTTCTATAAGTGTAGGGCCCGGTTGTTGAGGTGTGCTTCTCCTGTTGTTCAAAGCTTGGATTGATTCTCTCCTTGCTTTTGGTGAGTCCTCATGGTTCGAGGATGAGAGTAGGTCATTTCTAGTTTCTTCCTTATGTTCTATTTTGAGACTATGTTGTAAGGGCTGTGACCCTATTGATTCTTGATTGTATTAGAAGGATTTTGGAGACAATGTCTAGACTTCTATTTTGGTTTTATGAAAGACTTCGATTGTAAAGAAATTTTTTAATTCCGCATCATTTCTATGACTTTATGTTTATGATATGCTAAGGGCTTGTATGCGACCCCTTCGGGGTTAAGTACGCCGTGTTACATCTAGGGGGTACCCCTGGGTTGTGATAAACTTGGTAATCAGAGCACAAGGTTTAGAATGATTCTAGGATGATGTCTCATAAGCCATATCTAGTAGAGTCTTGTTTATGAGGGTGATGCGCGCCACATTTATGAATGAGAGGCTATAAGATGTTTAGGAAATTTCACTTCTTTCATTATTCTTTAGTCGTGCCTTAGAGTTTTAACTCTATAAAGTTCTTTTCCTAACCCTTCTATTGTGTCTTTAGGATATGAATACAAGAAGGGCAAACGCAAGAAGGATGGAAGAGGAGAATGTGAATGAGAGAGTTCCCCCTTAAGATCCTCAAGACCCTCAAGGTCCTCAAGTTCCTCAAGATCCTATTGATCCGGCGGCTATGACAAATGTGGATATAAGGTTGGCTCTCCAAATATTGACCCAAGCCATGATGGCCCAAGTCAATAGGGATGCTAGGACTAGTGTGAACCCCAATGTGAATATGACCGCTTCAAGGATAAGGGACTTTACGAGGATGAATCCTCCCATGTTCCATGTCTCCAAAGTGGAAGAGGATCCATAAGGGTTTATTGATGAGGTCTATAAAGTGCTTGATACTATGGGAGTGTCTCCACAAGAAAAGGCAGAATTAGCCACCTACCAATTGAAGGATGTGGCTCAAGTATGGTATGAACAATGGAAGGGTGAGAGACATGTAGGAGCGGGTCCGATAGATTGGGAATTGTTTAAGTCGGTCTTTCTTGATAGATTCTTTCCCTTAGAGTTGAGGGAGCGAAAAATGCAAGAGTTCATAAATCTTCGACAATGGGGTTTGAGTGTGAAAGAGTACGCCCTTAAGTTCACTCAATTGTCCAAGTATGCTCCAACCTTAGTGGCAGATTCTAGGGCCAAGGTGAACAAATTTGTTATGGGAATATCCCACTTGGTAGTCAATGAATGTAGTTCGGCAATGCTCATCCCAAGTATGAATATTTCACGTCTCATGTTTCATGCCAAACAAATTGAGGAACAAAAGCTCAAGCAAGGGAATCGGGAAGTAAAGAGGGCTAGAACTGATGATGGAAATTTTTCCAGTTGTACGTCTGAGGGTCAAGGGAGACCAAGGTTCAAGTAAAGGTTCTCCAATCGAGATTCCTATAGTGCTCCAAAGACCAACAAAGATAGGGTGTCTAACCTTAAGCCTCAAGGAGGCAATAATGGTGGATCTTCTATGGTGAGACCTACTTGTGCTAAGTGCGGTAAGAAACATGAGGGCAAGTGCCTAGTTGGCACGGATGGTTGCTACGGTTGTGGGAAGAGTGGTCATTTGATGAGGGATTGTCCCATGCTTAAGGTTCAAGGAAGAGAAGGCAAGCAAGTTCCCCCTAGCGATTCAAATTCTGATGCTCCCAAGAAAAACCATTTTTATGCTCTTTAATCTCGAGGTGACCAAGAGAGCTCCCCGAATGTGGTTATCGGTATGTTGCAATTTTTTCTTATCGATGTATATCATTGTTGGATCCAGATGCGACTTTATCTTTTTTGACGCCTTATGTGGCGATGAGGTTTGATGTTTCCTCGAAAGAATTATTAGAACCTTTTTTGATTTCTACCACGGTTGGTCACTTCGTGGTGGCTAAGAAGGTGTATAGAAGATATCCCATTTCCTTGTCCCATAGAGTTACTCTTGTTGACTTGGTAGAACTTGACATGTTAGAGTTTGATGTAATTCTTGGTATGGATTGGTTGCATGATGCTATGCCTCTATTGATTGTAGAACCCGGGTGGTTAAATTTCAATTTCCGAATGAACCTATTTTAGAGAGGAAGGGGGGAATTCTATGCATAGAGGTCAATTTGTTTCTTGTCTTAAAGCTAGAAAGATGATCTCTAAGGGGTGCATTTACCATCTTGTTAGGGTGAAGGATTTTGAATCCGAAACCCTTCCTCTTGAGTCGGTTCCGATAGTGAATGAGTTTCCAAAAGTTTTTCCCGATGATTGGCCCGGTATTCCTCCCGAACAGGAAATAGATTTTGGTATTGACCTTAACCCGGATACGCAACCTATCTCTATTCCTCCTTATAGAATGGCTCCGGCGGAGTTGAAAGAGCAACTAAATGATTTGCTAGACAATGATTTTATTCAACCAAGCATCTCTCCTTGGGGTGCTCCGGTATTGTTTGTTAGAAAAAAAGATGGGTCTTTTAGAATGTGCATTGAATATCGTCAATTGAATAAAGTGACCATTAAGAACAAGTATCCCCTTCCAAGGATTGATGACTTGTTTGACCAACTTCAAGGGGATAGTTATTTCTCCAAAATTGATCTTCGTTTAGGTTATCACCTATTAAGGGTGAGAGGGGTTGATATTCCCAAGACAACTTTTCTAACAAGATATGGTCACTATGAGTTCTTAGTCATGTCGTTCGGGTTGACTAATGCACCGACGACTTTCATGGACCTAATGAATAGGGTATTCCGGCAATATTTTGACATATTTGTGATAGTGTTCATTGATGACATTTTTATCTATTCAAGGAGTGAAAATGAGCATATGGACCATTTGAGGATAGTATTGCAAGTCCTAAAAGACCATCAACTTTTCACAAAATTTAGCAAGTGCGTGATTTGGTTAAGGTTCGTAGCATTCCTTGGTCACATTGTGTCAAACAAGGGTATTGAGGTAGATCCTAAGAAGACAGATGCGGTCAAGAGTTGGCCTAGACCTCTTACTCCTTCCGACATTAGAAGCTCTTTGGGTTTGGCCGGTTATTATAGAAGGTTTGTTGAGGGGTTTTCCTCCACCGCTTCTCCTTTAACAACTTTGACACAAAAGAAGGCTAAATTTATGTGGTCGGAAAATTGTGAGAAGATTTTTCAAGAATTGAAGGATAGGCTTACCTCCGCTCCGGTGTTGACTTTACCGGAGGGTACGAATGGCTTTGTTGTATATTGTGACGCCTCTAGAGTGGGGTTGGGATGTGTACTTTTGCAAAACGACAAGGTGATAGCCTACACTTCAAGACAACTAAAAGTGCATGAAAAGAACTACCCGACCCATGATCTAGAATTAGCGACGGTAGTATTTGCCTTGAAAATATGGAGGCACTATCTATAGGGGTACATGTGGATGTTTTCACCAACCACAAGAGTCTTCAATATGTTTTTAGCCAAAAAGACTTGAACCTTCGGCAAAGAAGGTGGTTAGAGTTATTGAAGGACTATGACATGAGTGTCCTCTACCACCCCGATAAAGCTAATGTGGTAACGGATGCTCTTAGTATATTGTCCATGGGTAGTGTGGCTCATATAGAGGATAAAAAGAAGGAATTGGTTCGTGATGTGCATTGGTTGGCCCAGCTAGGTGTTCATTTAGTGGATTCCACCAAGGGTGGTGTCATGGTCCATAATGGTTCCGAATCATCCTTTGTGATGGGCGTGAAGTCTAAGCAAGACCTTGATCCTATATTAGTTGAGTTGAAAGAGTCGGTACTCAAGAAGTCTGTTGAGGCTTTCTCCCAAGGGGGAGATGGGGTACTTAGGTACCAAGGCCGATTATGTGTTCCGGATGTCGATGGCTTGAGAGAGCAAATTCTAGAAGAAGCTCATGGTTTGCGGTATTGTATTTATCCGGGAGCCACCAAGATGTATTGTGACCTACGAGAAGTCTAATGGTGGAATGGTATGAAGAAGGATATAACATGTTTTGTTGCCAAGTGTATGAAATTCCAACAAGTTAAGGCCGAACACCAAAGGTCGGGAGGCTTATTCCAAGATATAGATATTCCCACTTGGAAGTAGAATGATGTGAACATGGACTTTATTGTGGTTTTGCCTCGTACCCGAAGGCAACATGATTCTATTTGGGTCATTATAGATCGGATGACAAAATCAGCCCACTTCATTCCCGTCAAGGTTTCTTTTACGACAAAAGACTAGGACAAGTTGTATATCAATGAAGTAGTGAAGTTGCATGGGGTTCCTCTATCTATTATTTCGGATCGGGGTACTCAATTTACTTCACACTTTTGGAAGTCATTCCAAAAATGGCTTGGTACTAAGGTTAAGCTTATCACGACTTTTCATCCCCAAACCGATGGGAAAGCGGAACGTACCATACAAATCTTGGAAGATATGTTAAGAGCATGTGTAATAGACTTCAAGGGTAATTGGGATGACCATCTACTATTGATAGAGTTTGCCTACAACAATAGTTACCACTCAAGTATTGCAATGGCTCCTTTTGAAGCCTTGTATGGTAGGGGATGTAAGTCTCCGGTTAGTTGGTTTGAAGTAGGTGAAATTTCTCTAATTGGTCCCGAATTAGTTTATGAGGCCATTGAGAAGGTCCGACTCATTAGAGAGAGGTTGAGGACGTCCCCAAAGTCGGCAAAAGTCCTATGCCAATGTTAGAAGAAGAGATCTAGAATTTGAAGTTAATGATTGGGTCTACTTGAAAATATCGCCTATGAAAGGTGTGATGAGGTTTGGCAAGAAAGGGAAGCTTAGTCCTTGGTATGTGAGCCCATATCAAATTTTGAAGCGTATTGGGAAAGTTGCCTATGAGTTAGACTTGCCAAATGAGTTGGCCCTAGTTCACCCGATATTTCATGTTTCTATGCTCAAGAAGTGTATTGGTGACTCGGTATCCATTATTCCCTTAGAAGGGTTGGGGGTTGATGATAGCCTTTCCTATGAAGAGGTTCTGGTGGAAATCTTAGACCGACAAGTTAAGAGATTGAGAAACAAGGAAATGGCTTCCGTGAAGGTTCTATGGAGGAATCATTTAGTTGAGGGTGCTACATGGGAGGCCGAGGCCGATATGAAGTCCCGCTATCCTCATTTTTTTCCTTCTACTCCTATCCAAGCTTGAGATAAGTAGTTCCTCTAAAGTTTGGTGTTTTAGGAGTCACATGTGTGATATGTGTTTTGCATGATTTCCTAATGTTATGCATGTTCTTGATACAAATTCATATTTAGTATAAAATGAGTTTCCATGATTTGTATGTCACTCATGTTTTTGTGCATTTTAGTAGGATGTTGCATATTTGACTTCATGAGATGAGATGATGAACATGCTTTATTATACTTTTGATGAAATGGCATATTGGCTCCGTAATGTTGTGTTGAGCAAGCTTTTATGAATGGAGAAGGTAGTTCCTCCTATAAATATGGGAAATGTTGAATTTGTGCATGTTGGGTTGGTAGATGTAGCTCTTACTCTCTTATGTTGCATTGCTTGTAATTGTTATGGAGTTGAAGTCTGCTCCTTTAAATTGTGCATTATTTTGACATTTCATACATGATGGACTGCTAGTCTTGAGTCTTTAATTCCGTAGGGTGTCTAGATCGTCATTCGAGGACGAATGTTCCCAAGGGGGAAATAATGTAACACTCCGAAACTAATAAGCTAAGCTAGAACTTGACGTTAGGATTAGAGCCTCGAAAGTACCTTCCCGTACCTTAAAATTCATGTGTTCGTGCTAGAACGTCAAGGCCTAAACCCTAAGTACCAACCATGGGTCCTTGAGGAAAAGGCCCAAAAGGGGCTGCCAGGCAGTGACCCACGAAGGGCACCTACGCCTCGTGGGTCAACCCACTCCCCGAAGAGGGGGCAGCGTGGGCGAGCAATTTTAAAAACTGCCTAAGGCAGTAGCCACGGGCAGGACCCACACCTCGTGTGGGGAACTAGCACTCGGGAACCATTGCTGGCCCCAAACGAACCCTTGGCCTGCCTTAACTTCTAGCGGAAGACTTAACTTAACAGAGATAAACCCATATAACTCAAGAATGTTAAAAAGAAAACATTCAACTAGCCAATAATGCAAACTCAAGTCTTTAAATAACATATGAAATGAATAAGATTAAAGAACTATGACTACTCGTCTATGAAGCCTCTAAATACAAAGAAGGATGTCGGGACAAGACCCCCGATCATACTAACAATTGAAATACTAGAAAGCAAAGTAAAAGGAGTCCTCCGAAAAGAAATGAGGCTCACCAACTGACTCTGAGTGCTTAACTGGATCAACAAGGCATTGGATGGTGATCTTGGTTACCTGTGTTTGCATCATAAAACAATGCAGGCCAAATGGCATCAGTACATTGAATGTACGAGTATGCGAGGGGAAAACTAAACATAACATAAGCTTGGAAGGAATCTGAAAGGAACACTTACCTTGGCTTTACTCAACTCAAATGCAAAGTAAAAACAACAATAATGGTGCAGTTTATACAAAGCATTTTAAACAGTAGATGATAACTCAATGTATTAAAGAAATACAATAACAACTCAGTTTGCTTATAAAGTAATATAATAATGTGGGAGTTTCTCTAAACGACAACCACCACTATGAGCCTAAGTGATGATACAGTGTCTTGCCCATGCTGCCAGAACTCTGCTATACTTTGCCGTCATATAGAATGCCTTAACTAAGTGGATACACTAGTCTATGCTAAAAAGCACTAAGGAATCATCTAAATAGTATGATCCTTTTCTACCCATGATGGCTACATGGTTTATGGAGACTTGAGTTAATATGAACTCGCGTCCCCATATCGGTGCTCAATACTACTCCCAAAATATACTCAGCTCATATGTTTTTAAAACAAAAACTCTCTCTTTGGTTTGGGATAATTACTCAAAACTTAGCTTAAAAGTTCTCTTGAAAATTGGTGTTTCCTTTCTTGCTCAAATGTGAAAACCTTTTAACTCTTAGGAATACTTAGTTCCTGTATAATCTTTGAAGAAATGAATTTTACTCTTACTCTTTACTCATCTCAAATCTTAAGTCTTAAAACAAAGTTAAAATGTTTGTGAAAGACTTTGGAAAACTCTTTGAACTCATCTTGACTTGAGTTTTAACTGTCCTTGAATTGAATTATGGATTCAAGGTTCATGATCTTATATTTATGGATGATTTCATGATGTTTATACGTACCTTAGAGTATAGAAATCGACTAGAAAAGATAGGTACGTTGCTATGGAACTAGTACGGAAAGAAGGGGGAAAAGGTGGAAGAACTGGCGTCGCTGGCGCTCTGAGAGGCGCGGGGCACCAACCCTTGAATATCAGGGACTGTGTTGGTGCTCTCTGGCTGGCGCGGTGCCGCTGAGCCCAATCTTCAGAGCCTTTGGGGAGTTCTGGCTGGCGCGGCGCCCCTGCCCAGGTGACCTCCAAGTTTTCTTCTTAGTTTTTCAACTCTAAACCCCCTATTTCAACTTGCTTCTTTTCCCAAACACTTAGAATCAACTATACCATCAATATATGTAAGAATCTACTCGAAAACACACCTAAAATCATGAATCAAACTCAAGACATTTTAACAACAAGAACCCACAAGATTTCAACGAATTATCATCAAAAACTCATAAGATTTGCTATCAAAACAGTACAACCTCGCTGAATTAAATCATGATTGGCACGTGGGTGAAGTAACCCAATGCTATGTGTTCTAACATACCTCGTAGGGATTAACCCTTGGCGAAATCCATATGAAATTCTCCAATAAATCGACGAACCGTGAACTTTTCTTCTCCTTTCTCCTTTTTTCTCTTTTCTCCAAGCCTTAGCGTATTTTGGTAAAATCGTAAACTAATCTAATTCTGATTAGACCCTAACTTAATTACCAAAACTGAAATAAAACAATTGGGCAAGGAAAATACCAAACTACCCTTTCAAAATCCAGATTGAACTTTTCTTATCCAAACAACCAAACTTCCAATTGGCATATCTCACTCATACAAATTTGGAATTGCTTAAACTCGGTGGCGTTGGTGTCACGATCCGGGGTTACCCCCTAGAAGTAACACGACGTACTTGACCCCCGAAGGGGTCTTGTACAATCCCTTAGCATAATCATCACATAAAGACATTGAATAATACGGAAAAATTAAAACTTTTTCTTTACAATCGAAGTCATTTTATAAAACAAACGGGAGTTTAGACATTGTCTCATTTGACCATCTAATACAATCGAATAGGGGCAATGCCCTTACAATAGTTTCTAAATGAAAATCCTAAAAGAAACTCAAAGTAAACTACTTGTCCTCAAAGCTTGAGGACTCACCAACTAAGTTTGGGGAAACTAACTAATCCAAGCTAGAACCATGAATACCACCACCAAGGACCAATCCCTACATTTGTAGAAAACATAGAAATATGTGTTAGCACAAAATATACTAAGTATGGTAGCCATGCATTAAAACATGCTTAAAAGGGACATTTTGGTTGAAACCATGCTATATGCCATTTTTTTTGAAAATCATGTTTGAAATAGTTAGAGAATGTAGCTCATAAGACAAACTATACACACTTCATCATAACATAAAGGATATCATCATAATCACAAGTATAGTCTCCAACACAACATAATGCATATTCCAATCTTCACAAGACATAGTTCACATATGTAATTCCATGCCAAGATCATATAATCATAATAAAACCATCACATAAGTAACCTTGAGCTCTACTTGTGCAATGCATTGGTAGGATCCCATAATCCTATCCACATTAAGTATTACTTCTAGGCCACCATGATCATGCATAACATACCTTGACCTTATTCATAGCCAACATTCATAAACAAGGAGACATTCATATCATAGCAACAATCCATATCATGAATACATAATTCATATATCTTCATAGCATAAGGAAACCACACTATAACCCCTTTATAAGTCTACTTGTGCATTGTACAAGTGAAGTCCCATACCCCCACTCACACTAAGTAAAGCTCATTAGGAATTCATTAGTATAGTCCATGTTCATATTCATAATAATGCATACCTTCATAATCATCATATCATAGGAGATACATACCATGGCCACTCTTAAAATCTACTTGTGCAATGCATGAATGAAATCCCATACCCCCATCCATACTAAGTAGAACTTCTGGAGGAACCATAGTACCTAACTCATGTTCTTATCATAATTCATATTCTTATCATATAGGGATAATCATACTCATTACATATACACAAGGAAAGTCATACCATAACAACAATCCAATCAACATATATCATACCTTCATGTCTTACCATAGCATAATGAACCAACCCACAATCCCTTTCAAAGCTTACTTGTGCAATATAAAAGTGAAGTCCCATACCCCCACTCCTACTAAGTAAACTTATCAAGAAATCACAATTATAGTTCAAGTCATATTCATTATCTTATAACATAGGGAGAAGTTCATTAACCGACATAGACCATGTGAGCTACATGGAATCCAGTGTCATATAACCCCACACCGAAAAAATGCATCCTACTTGCCTAAGGTAGAACTATACATATATAGCTATAATGTGGATCTACTAGCTAATACCTATGTGGGCACATAGTTATGAGATATGGATATTGCTTCTAGAAACCTGGCCTATTTTACTAGCGGGATAGTTTCCATCTCATGAGTGAATATGTAGAAGACCCGGCCTAAATCTAGCGGGAGAGTCTCTACCTTATTTGCCATATCTGCTCGGTGCTAAGCATTATTCTCCAACTTATACATAGTTAAGGTGAATTACAATTTCATATGAGAAGGAGTACATTACCCATCATTCAACCCAACTCATAACATAGCTCATTGATTCAACATGGTGAGAACTACCTTTCACCTTAGAATCATCATATAATCATCCAAGACAATTCATACATAATCATGTGTAGTAGTAAAGGAAACTAGTCTTTCAACAATACCATAATTCACACATTAGTCATTGGATCTTCACCATTCAAGTGGAACATAACTTCATACATAAATACATGAAAAGTAAGCACCTCCACCTTTCAAGTGGATCAATCCATTCATATATAAGAATTCTAAACATAGAGTACCTTCATATTGCCTTCAAGGCTATACTTCAAGATTCAACACTTACAATTTACCCTTCAAGGGTCATAGATCATGTCTTGCAATCACCCTTAGAATTACTACTTTAAGCATGAATCAAACAAGACTAATTGACTAAATTAACATAGATACTATTCTAAGTATTCACATTGCATGAACAAACCCATCTCAATTTCATAAAGTTGGGGTCATGGGGAAGCACATGAGTTCATGGGGAATTTCATAATAAAAACCCTCAATAAACATCAAATTCATCATAATATAGGATAATTAACATAAAGAAATCGTTTTCAAGAAGAACCCATGGCTAGAATAAAAACCCTAGGTTTTGAACAAATTCCCAATTTCGAAAATTAGTGTTGAAGGGCTTCATGGAGAAAGAAATTCCATGAATGAAGGTTCCCATACCTTAATTGAAGCTTTGCCACGAAATTGGAGTGAAAACCTTGGAGCTTGAACCCTAATCTTGAAGCTTTTGGTGTTCTTCAATGAAGGAACTTGTAGAGAGAGAAATATTGGGGAAGAGATGAACTTTTTATTTGGAAGTGGGTGTTTGTGAAAGTGATTAATTTTGGAAATATTTTAATATAAAATCCCTTATATAGTTATTTTGAAATAATATAAAATATACCCACTTTATAATTTAACTTGAAAATAATATTTACGAAAACACCCCTGCACATATGGACTTAGCCAAAAAAAACTAAGGAAATGTTTAAGGAAGCATTTAAGGTCCTTGAAGTGGTCCACTAGCCTTGGACCATCCCTTGGACTTTGCCTTTGGCTTTTTTTTTTTTTAAAGCTAAGGCATATCCATGGGAATATTCAAAAGGCTTATTTATACCATATATATATATTTATTTAAAAATAATATAGACTATACCCATTTAGTTTGGACTAACAAGGAAATTATGAAATTACCACCCCTTTTTTATGCCTCTATTGGATTGCCCAAATAAAAACTAAGGCAATTACCAAGGAAGCTTTTAAGGCCCTTGAATTGATGTACCTTCCTTAAACCCTCCCTTGGAATTGCCTTTAGCTTTTTAAAGCTAAGGCATAAGTCTACAAGGGAGTACACGGCAGTGATCCCCCACTTGCACACGTGCATTGGCCATGTGTTAAGGCAGCCCCCACACGTGGTGGTCCCCCCACTTGGTCCTTAAACCCTCTCATGGGTTGCCTTAAAAAAACTAAGGCATTGGTTCAAGGAAGCTTCTAAGGAAGGTGAATCCTTTCGCCTTCCTTGAACTCTCCCTTAAACTTATACTTAGCCAAATTTTTGGACCCTTTTATATCTCCAATTTATACATAAACTTATAAGGTTCATACGCTAGGCTCTAGTTTCACCTATCAATTTTCCGGGTGTTACATTATTTCCCCCTTGGGAACATTCGTCCTCGAATGATGATTTAGACACCTTACGGGATTTAAAGACTCATGACTAGCAGCCTAAAACGCATAAAATATCAAAATAATACGTCACATAAAGGAGGAAACTTCAATTCCATTTCAATATAGTCAATGCAAACAAAAAGAAGTAGGAACTACATCTATCAACATTATATGCATGAAATTCTCATAATTAGTTATGTTCAAGGAGGAACTATCATCTCCTAGTCATAACATGCTCAACATCTCTCATGGAGCTCATATGCAAATTCTCATTTTCAAATAGCATTTATTCAAGGAGGAATCTCACAACTCCAAACTGAAGCATGCTCATGTATTCTTCTCATGAAGTACAATAGGTAACTCATAATCAATGCACCACAACATGAGGAAAGCAATTTACTTAAACTCATCTTCTTCTAAAAACACAAGTTTTCACAAATATGCACAAAACTCATCAATTTGTATAAACATGGGAGGAACTATCTTCTCCAACTTAAAACAAGTTTAACACCTCAATATGAAGCTAACATGCCATAACATAAAGAACTCTCCTAAGCATGTTTGTCAATTTTCATCATGAAGTCAAGTATGCAGCATTATAATACAATGCACAAACTAGAAGAAAATCTCAACTCCATCTCAAACATACTCCATGCAACACAAGGAAGTAGGAACTACAGCTACAAACTCATTATGCATGAAAACTTCAACATTTCTCATTCACATTGGAGGAATTACCTTCTCCAACTCAAAACATACCCATCATAACACCTTGAAGCCAATTATGCAATTACTTCTAAAAAAGCACATTTAGGCTTTTTCAACCTTTCACCTCATGAATCATATAGGCAACACATACCAAATGCATATCAATATGAGGAACAAAAGTCATAAAAGCTCATTTTTCCCCCTTAAACATGAATTCTCTAAAGCATGCATATCGTAAGGAGACCATGTAAACACATAAATGACACATGACTCCCAAAACATAAAATAAGCCCAACTAGGAACTCTTGGTCTCAAACTAGAATAGGAATTATCGGGATCTCAACAATCATGCTTTCTAAGCACATCATCTCCCCCTTGGGAGGAAAGCCTTTACTAAAGTCCTCAAGTAACACTTCTTTCAAGCAATCCCAAAGACATGACCAAACTCACCTTTGCTATCTTCGCAAAAGTCAATGGTTTCAACAACTTGCAATATCACCCTCTCATGACAAAATTAGGTACCAAATCCAAAAAAGGAGATATTTTTACTAAATCGTCATCTTACTCAATAGGTGATAACTAATGCACATTTCAAGAGACCCATATTCTTTCTAACCACCAATATCGGAGCACCTCATAAAGAGATACTTCATTATTTATCAATTCCCTTAGTTGCTCCTTCAACTCTTTTGACCCCTTTGGAACCATTCTATAATGAGGAAATGGAGAAAAGTTGCATATCCGGGTAAGGTCAATACCAACTAAGAATCTATTTCTCTCTTGGGAGGAATACCGGCAAACCATCGGGTAAAACTTTCGGAAACTCATTCACTACCAGCACCGACTCTAGATGAGGGGTTTTGAATTCAACATCCTTCACCCTAGTCATAGGCTCATAAGGAAATTGGTACCTAATAATCCGGGTCCTATCATCAATAAACGTACCATGCATGCAACCCATCCATACCAAGAGTCACCTCAAAAGCCTAATATGTCAAGTTCTACCAAGTCGATAAGAGTAACTATAGGGGACAAGGTAATGTGGCATCTTCCATAAACCCATTTTCTAACTTTAAATCATTAACCGGGGTAAAAGCCGAAAAAGGTTCTAATAACTCATCCGGGGAAACATTAAACCTCATAGCCTCAAAAGGCATCATACAAGATAAGGTAGTACCGAAATACCACATAACACTTACATTTACATGAAATTACCAACATACCAGTACCTTCATCCGGAGAGTCTTCTTAGTCACCTCTAGTAACATCCTAAAACTAAGACCCTTACTAGGACATCGCTAATAATCTCATATGAGTCTACCAAACCGGGTCTAAACTCTTCAAACTTACTATACGTCATAAGGTGAAAATTCAAGTCAACCTAAATCATGACATGGAGAACAGTCACCAACCTTGTTATCTAAGGACTTCATCTCCCCCTTAGGAGCAAGCCTATATAACCTCTTCTAAGCATCACTTCTTTTTATTCTAAGGTCGGAGCAAGTCATCACTTAAACCTTCACACTCATCACCCAAGATGATTCCAAACCAAGGTGAATTCCACTTCCACCATTCTTAGAGGAGTCTACTCACTTCACACATCTATGTATTTCCAAAATACCCTATTCGTCAAATCTTTCAGCATACTTCAAATCTCATCATGACTTTTTACCAACAATACCCATAACCATGGAGCAACCTATCTTTACCAAAGGATTGCATCTAAATCCACCATATAAAGTCCTACCTAGTCATATTGTCACAATTGACATCACCACGAACCTTTTCTCTCTCAATCTATGTAGCATTTACCCTTTTGAGTAGTCACATCTTGAAGACCATTGGACAAGGGATAAGAGAGAGATCTTATACAGTTAGGTTCTATGGTACGATTCAAGAGTAATGAAGAAGTGAAATCCTAAGCATCTTATAGCCTCTCATTCATAAGTGTGGCGTGCATCACACCCATGAACAAGACTCTACTTGACGTGGTCTATGAGACATCAACCTAAAATTATTCCAAAATCTTATGCTCTGATACCAAGTTTGTTACGGTCTGGGGTTACCCCCTAGAAGTAACACGGCGTACTTGACCACCGAAGGGGTCTCGTACAAGCCCTTAGCATAATCATCACATAAAGACATAGAATAATGCGGAAAAATTAAAATGTTTTCTTTACAATCGAAGTCATTTTATAAAACAAACGGGAGTTTAGACATTGTCTCATTTGACCATCTAATACAATCGAATAGAGACAATGCCCTTACAATAGTTTCTAAATGAAAATACTAATAGAAACTCAAAGTAAACTACTTGTCCTCGAAGCTTGAAGACTCACCAACTAAGCTTGGGGAAACTAACTAATCCAAGCTTGAACCAAGATTACCACCACCAAGGACCAATCCCTACATTTTAGAAAACATAGAAATATGGGTTAGCACAAAATGTACTAAGTATGGTAGCCATGCATTAAAACATTTAAAACATGCTTAAAAGGGACATTTTGGTTGAAACCATGCTATATGCCATTTTTGAACATCATCGTTGAAATGGTTAGAGAATGTAGCTCATAAGACAAACCATACACACTTCATCATAACATAGAGGATATCATCAGAATCACAAGTATAGTCTCCAACACAACATAATTCATACTCCAATCTTCACAAGACATAGTTCACATATATAATTCAATACCAGGATCATATCATCATAATAAAACCATCACATAGGTAACCTTGAGCTCTACTTGTGCAATGCGTAGATAGGATCCCATAATCCTATCTACACTAAGTATTACTTCTAGGCCACCATGATCATGCATAACATACCTTGAATGAAGTATACATTCATAATCATCATATCATAGGAGAGACATACCATAGCCACTCTCAAAATCTACTTGTGCAATGCATGAATGAAGTCCCATACTCCCATCCATACTAAGTAGAACTTCTGGAGGAACCATAGTACCTAACTCGTGTTCTTATCATATTTCATATTCTTATCATATAGGGATAATCATACTCATTACATATACATAAGGAAAGTCATACTATAACAACAATCCAATCAACATATATCATACCTTCATGTCTTACCATAGCATAATGAACCAACCCACAATCCCTTTCAAACTTGTGCAATATAAAAGTGAAGTCCCATACCCCCACTCCTACTAAGTAAACTTATCAAGAAATCACAAGTATAGTTCAAGTCATATTAATTATTTTATTACATAGGGAGAAGTTCATTAACTGACATAGACAATGTGAGCTACATGGAATCCGGTGTCATATAACCCCACACCAAAAAAATGCGTCCTACTTGCCTAAGGTAGAACTAGACATATATAGCTATAATGTGGATCTACTAGCTAATACCTATTCGGGCACATAGTTATGAGATAGGGAGATCGCTTCTAGAAACCCGACCTATTTTACTAGTGGGTTCATGGGGAATTTCACAATAAAAACCCTCAATAAATATCAAATTTATCATAATATAGGATAATTAACATAAAAAAATCATTTTCAAGTAGAACCCATAGCTAGAATCAAAACCCTAGTTTTTGAACAAATTCCTAATTTCGAAAATTAGTATTGAAGGGCTTCATGGAGAAAGAAATTCTATGAATGAAGGTTCCCATATCTTAATTGAAGCTTTGCCATGAAATTGGAGTGAAAACCTTGGAGCTTGAACCCTAATCTTGAAGCTTTTGGTGTTCTTCAATGGAGGAACTTATAGAGAGAAATATTGGGGAAGAGATGAACTTTTTAGGGAAAAGGATCAAAAATACCCCTTAACTTTGTTTTATTGGTTGACTATTCCCTTACCATTGAAGTGTAGTTATTTTTACCCCTGCCGTTACTAATTTCATCATTTATACCCCTCACTTGACGGAAATCCCAAATCAATCAAAATTATGTAATTTCAATTAAAATGACCTGTTTCTCTTTTAATCCAAACCTGACCCTACCCACTAAACCAAATTAATTCATACTCAATTAAACCCCAAACCCATTTGTTTAATCTTCTTCATCTCCTTCCACCATTAAAACACTTACTGCTGAAATCGTCGAAGGTACTTTGCTCGATTTTTTTTGGAACAATTTCATTATTTCATTTTTAACATGGGAATTAATAAAGCAAAACGCACCAGATATATAAAGTGCTTAATACTGTCACATTTGGAATAACACAAATTGAAAGAAAGAACAATGTTCACCCAGAAATTATTAATAACTAAAAATCGTTAAAAAACAATAAGATCGTCGGAGTTTGAAATGAGAGTCAAATAATTCATCTGACACGCAGTAAATTATAACAACAAAAAGAGCAAAACAATAAAAGAAAGTATTTTTTGACGGAGTTGATTGCTGTTTTCGATGTTGGAGGGCTGATGAGTTCTGGTTTGCTAAAAATGCAGATCTGCAATCTGCAGAACAAACAAAATCGTGAAAGGGAAGGGGATGAGAAGCAACAACGATGGTGGTTGCTTGTTGCTGTTGGGTTTCACGAGCTCATGGAGTTGAGGATGTTCGCGGTGGTTTTTTCGTGTCGATGAGGCGGCGGCAGAAAGGATTGTTTTGGGGTGGTGATTTCTGGCGATTTTGAGGTGAGTGGTGGTTGTTTGGAGGTGTTTTCGATGTGGTTCACCGGAGTTTCTAGTTGGAGAAGGAAGATGAGTTGAGGGAAGTCGACCAATGAGGTCGATTTGGGTGTTTTCTTGTGACACTTTGGTTGGAGAAATGAGGCAGTAAAGGGTGGTCTGGTTCACCGGAGTTGGCGTTTGGTTGTGAGGTGGTTTACATATTGTTTTCTTCCGGAGTGGGCTGGTTTCAGATGGGTTTGGTCGCCAGCAAAAAATTGGGTGATGGTGGCTGTGAAAACGGAAAAAATGGGATCATTTAGGAGTGGTTGTTTGGTGGCTGGACATCAGCGTGGAGATGAGAGGCTGGTTGGAAAAATGGGAAAACAAAGGTTGAAGTTATTGCTTCTTCCTCCCCTATTTCCCCTTTGTTCATCTCCTGGGTTAATTGTTAGAGGGTCGGGCATATGTTTAAAAATGGGTAACGGGTCATTTTTTTAAGATTCGGATTAATTTTAGTTGATTTGGGGCTTTCCGTCAAATGAGGGATATATATGGCGAAATTAGTAACGGCAAGGTTAAAAATAACTTCACTTTAACGGTAAGGGCATAGTCCACCAATAAAACAAAGTTGAGGGGTATTTTTGACCCTTTTCCCAACTTTTTATTTTGAAGTGGGTGTTTGTGAAAGTGATTAATTTTGGGGATATTTTAATATAAAATCCCTTATATAGTTATTTAGAAATAATATAAAATATACCAACTTTCTAATTTAGCTTAAAAATAATATTTACGAAAATGCCCCTGCACATATGGACTTAGCCAAAAAAAGTTAAGGAAATGTTTAAGGAAGCATTTAAGGTCCTTGAAGTGGTCCACTAGCCTTGGACCCTCCCTTGGACTTTGCCTTTGGTTTTTTTTTTTTAAAGCTAAGGCATATCCATGGGAGTATTCAAAAGGCCTATTTATACCATATATATATATATATATATATATATATATATATATATTTATTTAAAAATAATATAGACTATACCCATTTAATTTGGACTAACAAGGAAATTACGAAATTACCCTTTTTTTATGCCTCTCTTGGATTGCCCAAATAAAAACTAAGGCAATTACCAAGGGAGTTTTTAAGGCACTTGAATTGATGTACCTTCCTTAAACCCTCCCTTGGACTTGCCTTTAGCTTTTTAAAGCTAAGGCATAAGTCTACAAGGGAGTACACGACAGTGAGCCCCCACTTGCACACGTGCACTGCCCATGTGTTAAGGCAGCCCCCACACGTGGTGGTCCCCCCACTTGGTCCTTAAACCCTCACGTGGGTTGCCTTAAAAAAACTAAGGCATTGGTTTAAGGAAGCTTCTAAGGAAGGTGAATCCTTTCGCCTTCCTTGAACCCTCCCTTAAACTTAATTTATACATAAACTTATGAGGTTCATATGTTAGGCTCTAGTTTCACCTATCAATTTTCCGGGTGTTACAGTTGGAAATATAATTCAAAGATATTTCCTACGGTATCTGGAAACACACCTAACTCATCCTGATCCAAGAGTTATGGTCGTTTGAAGTTGACCAAAAACTCATTCTTAACTTAACTCTTGTCAAATTTCCAGATTTTTATTATTTCCAAAAAAATCACTCTTTCTAATTCTAGCTCTTTCTAGTAGTTTCAATGTGGCAAGATGTTACAATATCTCCCCCTAGGGAACATTCGTTGTCGAATGAGATTACTTTTAGTAAGCTAAGAGTGCAACATCTAACATTCAACTCAAACACCCAACAAGCAAATCTAACACATCAAGTATATAAATTAAAGAGTACTAAGAAGAAAATTATCACCATGGTCTGGAATTTCTCCGGGCTAAAAGAGATGTGTATATTTCTTCTTCATATCCTCCCCAACTTCCCATATAGCTTCCTCGACAAACTGGTTTCTCCAAAGAACTTTGACTGATGCTACTTTCTTGGTCCTCAACTTGCGAACTTGGCGATCTAGAATCTGAACCGGAATCTCCTCATAAGATAAGCTATCCTTGATACCAATATCTTTAGTTGGTATTATAAGTGAAGGATCTCCATGCACTTCTTCAACATTGAAATATGAAATACCGGATGAATCGCTGCCAACTCTTGGGGTAGCTCTAACTAATAAGCTACATTGCCAATCCTCTTGGATATTCTATAAGTACAAATATACCGGGGACTAAGCTTCCCCATCTTACCAAATCTCCTAACACCCTTCATGGGTGAAACTTTCAGGTATACCCAATCATCTACTTCAAACTGTAACTACCTTTTCCTAACATCAGTGTAGGATTTCTGATGACTCTGCGCTGTTTTTAACCTCTCTAGAATAACTTCCACCTTTTCCATAGCTTGATAAACTAAGTCTGTTCCTATGAACCCTGCTTTACCAATTTCAAACCATACAATTGGAGATCTGCATCTTATCCCATAAAGAGCTTTATAAGGAGCCATTTGGATACTAGAGAGGTAACTATTATTGTAGGCGAACTCAATGAGAGGCAGATGATCATCCCAATTACCCTAGAAGTCAATCACACAGGCCCTTAACATATCTTCTAAAGTCTTAATAGTGCGCTCTACTTGACCATCTTTCTGAGGATGAAAAACAATACTGAAGTTCACCTTTGAACCCAAACCTTTCTGAAAAAATTCCCAGTACTTTGCAGTAAATAGTGTACTTGTATCTAAAATAATCGAAACTGGCACCCCATGAAGTCTAACTAGCTCTTGATGATACAACTTGGCATAGTCCTCTACTGAAAGGGTAGTCTTTACTGGCAAAAAGTGGGTTGATTTCGTCATTCTATCGACAATCACCCAAATAGAATCATGCTGCCTGCGAGACGTTGGTAAGCCTGTGATGAAATCCATATTGATCATCTCCCACTTCTATTCTGGGATGTTCTATATTCTGAGCTATACCACCGGGCCTTCGGTGCTCTACTTTAACTTGTTGTCAATTCAGGCACTTAACAACAAACTCTGCAATGCCCTTCTTAATACTACTCCACCAATAAACTTCTCTCAATTCGCAATACATCTTTGTGGAATCCGAATGGACAAAATAACTGGAGCTATGAGCTTCCTCCAAGATCCTCTCTTGGAGTTCATCCACCCTTGGTACACACAACCTACCTTGATACCTTAATACGCCATCTCCCCCTTGTTCAAACGCCAATACTTTTGCTTATGAACATTTGCCTTTAATTCAAGAAAAATAGGATCTTGGTTTTGATTCCCTTTTACTTCTGACAATAATGATGATTCATCCCCATTGATCACCACTACTCCTCCATCTGTGGAATCCATTAATTGAACTCCTAATCGTGGAAGTCTATGCACATCTCTTGCTAGCTCTTTCTTATCTTCCTCAAAATGGATGGTACTACCCATAGACAACCTACTCAAGACATCAACAACCATATTAGCCTTAGCTGGGTGGTAAATAATACTCATGTCATAATCCTTAAGTAATTCTAACCACCTCCTTTGTCTAAGATTAAGCTCTTTATGAGTTAACACATACTGAAGGCTCTTGTGATCGGTGAACACATCCACATGAACACCATAAAGATAATGACGCCTATTTTCAAAGCAAAAACCACAACAACCAATTGTAGATCATGGGTTGGCTAATTATTCTCATGAACTTTCAACTATCTGGAGGCATAAGCTATAACTTTTCCATTCTGCATTAACACACAACCCAAACCAACTATGGATGCATCACAATATACAATAAAGCCTTGCGTACCTTCTGGTAAGGTCAATACTGGGGCAGTAGTCTACCTCTTTTTCAATTCCTGAAAACTTTTCTCACAAGCGAAGACCATTGAAACTTCACTATTTTTTGAGTCAACTTGGTCAAAGGGGATGAAATAGATGAGAACCCCTATACAAACCTTCTATAATATCCAACCAACCTCAAGAAACTCCTAATATCGGTTGGAGATGTGGGTCTAGGCAAATTCTGCACTGACTCTAATTTCTGAGTGTCAACTTTAATTCCATCATTGGAAAATATGTGGCCCAAGAATGCCACGAAATCAAGCCAAAACTCACATTTAGAGAACTTGGCATATAACTCTCTATCTTTTAAAGTTTGGAGAACTATTTTGAGATGACAAGCATGATCTTCTTCATTCCTTGAATAGATTAGTATGTCATCCATGAATACGATAACAAACATATCTAAATAAGGTTTGAATACTCTATTCATAAGGTCCATGAATGCTGCAGGCGCATTGGTCAAACCAAAGGACATAACTAGGAACTCATAATGACCATAACGATTCCTGAATGCTGTCTTTGGAGTATCACATTCCCTTACCCTCAACTGATGGTAGCCTGATCTGAGGTCTATATGAGAGAAAAAAGTAGCACCATGAAGTTGATCGAAGAGATAATCAATTCTCGGAAGAGGATACTTATTCTTGATGGTAACCTTGTTCAACTGGTGGTAATCTATACACATCCTAAGGGAACCATCTTTCTTCCTCACAAAAGGGACCGTAGCTCCCCAAGGTGACACACTTGGTTGAATGAAAACTAGGAGATCTTTCAACTGCTCCTTCAATTCTTTTAACTCTGCTGGTGGCATTCCGTATGGCGGAATAAATATAGGATGTGTATCTGGAAGAAGGTCTATACCGAAGTCTATTTCCCTCTCAAGAGGGACACCGAGTAGATCATTAGGAAAGACTTTTGGAAACTCACTCGTAACTGGAAATGACTCAATAGGAGGTACCTCAACACTAGAGTGATTTACTAAGACTAAGTGATATATACAACCCTTGGAAACCAACTTCTTGCCTTGAGGTACCAAATGAAACAACACTTAGGCTCTGCTGAACTGCTACTCCACTCTATAACTGGCACATTAGGAATTTGGAACCTAACAACTCGAGTTCTACAATCAATGGAGGCATAACAAGCATGAATCTAGTCCATACCTAGAATGACATCAAAATCCACCATGTCTAACTCAACTAAATCAGCCATGGTGTTCTTGTGATTGATGGAAATGACACAATCACGATAGACTCGTTCGGCTAGAATAGACTCCCCAACAGGTGTAGAAACACAAAAGGGTTCACAAAGTTTCTCAGGAAGAACATCAAAATTATTTGCAACATAAGGAGTCACAAAATATAAACTTGCTCCTGTGTCTAGCAAAGCATAAACATCAAGAGTTAAGACTTTGATCATACCAGTGACAATATCTGGAGAATTCTCTTGCTCTTGACGACTAGTGATAGCATATAAGCAGTTTGCTCCTCCGCCAGTACCAGAAATAGCTCTTCTGGGTGCAGCCCTGTCTGGTGGAGCAACTGATGAGGATTGGGCTCTATTTCCCTAATTTCCATTACCTTGCCGATTCTTACGACACTCTTTCATGAAGTGACCCTCTTGTCCACACTTGAAATAACTTGTGGAGCCATCGCAAAATTTAGCTGGGTGAGTCCTCCCACACTTAGCACATGCAGGAGCCCAGTTACCTCCTTGTGCAACACTACCCTGAGACTGTGCAGGTCTAGCTCTAAAGTTCTGTGAATTCTGACCATTATACTCACCTTTGTTTCTGGGTGCAGGATCACTAGCAGATGATGGAGCAGGTCCTTTTTGCTTTTGTGGGAAAGAAGACCGGTTCACATTATTCCTCTGCTGCCCGGACTCATTCCCTGTCTTCGTTTTCTTGTTTCTAAACTCCTCCCTATCCCTTAGTTTCTCCTCCTCAATCTACTTCGCATAAACAATTAACCTTGCTATATCCATGTCTCAAATTAGCATGGTTTCATTGCCCTCTTTGCTTGATAGACATGATAACCCAACAACAAAAAGATTCATCCTGCTTCTCATAACCGCAACCATCTCTGGAGCCTATCAGGAAAGTTGGGTGAACTTCAAGCTGTACTTATGAACACTTAGTGAATCCTTCTTAAGAGTGAGAAACTCTCGCACCTTGGCCTCTTTTAGTTCTCGAGGAAAGAAACACCCCAAAAAGGCCTCCTCAAAACAAGCCCAACTCGCAGGTGGTTCTCCCTCAGCTCTACCCTTCTTCCACTGGTCAAACCAAGTCCTAGCAACATTTTTTCAGTTGATAAGCAACTATTTCAACTCACTCAGCATCAACAACATGCATAATTTCAAATACCTTTTACAGCTCCTCAATAAAGTTCTCTGGATCCTCAGTAGTGCTTGAACCAGTGAAACTTGGAGGATTCATTCTCAAGAACTCTCGGAAATCGACCAACCTTGAACTTTCCTTCTACTTTCTCCTCTTTTTTCTTTTCTACAAGCCCTTGCATATTTTGGAAAAAGCGTAAACTGATCTAGTTCTGATTTGACCCTAACTTAATTACCAAAAATGAAATAAAACAATTGGGTAAGGGAAAAAACCAAACTACCCTTTCAATATCCGGATTGAACTTTCCTTATCCAAACAACCCAACTTCCAATGGGGATATCTCACTCATAAGAATTCGAAATTGCGCACACTCGATGGCATTGGAAAGATAATTCAAAGATATTCCCTACGGTATCTGGAAACACACCTAACTAATCCTGAGCCAGGAGTTATGGTAGTTTGATGTTTACCCAAAACTTATTCTTAACTTAACTCGTGTCAAATTTCCAGATTTTTATTATTTTGAAAAAATTCACTCTTTCTAATTCTAGCTCTTTCTAGTTCTTTCAATTTAGCGAGATGTTACAATATCTCCCCCTTGAGAACATTCGTCCTCGAATGAGATTACTCTTAGTAAGCTAAGGGTGTAACATCTAACATTCAGCCCAAACACCCAACAAGCAAATCTAACACATCAAGTATATAAATTAAAGAGTACTAAGAAGAAAATTAGTACCTTGGTCTAGAATTTTTACAGGCTCAAAGAGATGTAGATATCTCTTCTTCATATCCTCATTAGCTTCCCAAGTAGCTTTCTCGACAAACTGGTTTCTCCAAAAAACTTTGACTGATGCTACTTCCTTGGTCCTGCATCTTCTTGGTTGAATGAAAACTAAGAGATCTTTCAACTACTCCTTCAACTCTTTTAACTCTGCTGGTGCCATTTTGTATGGCAAAATAAATATAGGTCGAGTATCAGGAAGAAGGTCTATATCAAAGTCTATTTCCCTCTCAAGAGGGACTCCGGGTAGATCATCAAGAAAAACTTCTGGAAACTCACTCGTAACTGGAAATGACTCAATATGAGGTACCTCAACACTAGAGTCATTAACTAAGACTAAGTGATAGATACAACCCTTGGAAACTAAGTTTCTCTCCTTAAGGTATGATATTAAACGATACTTAGGCACTACTGAACTGCTTCTCCACTCTATAACGGGCTCATTAGGAATTTGGAACCTAACAACTCGAATTCTACAATCAATGAAGGAATAGTAGGCATGAAGCCTGTCCATACGTAGAATGACATCAAAATCCACCATGTCTAACTCAACTAAATCAGACATGGTGTTCTTGTGATTGATGGAAATAACACAATCACGATAGACTCGCTCAGCTAGAATAGACTCCACAACAGGTGTAGAAACACAAAAAGGGTTCACAAAGTTTCTCACGAAGAACATCAAAATTATTTGCAACATAAGGAGTCAAAAAAGATAAACTTGCTCCTGGGTCTAACAAAGCATATACATCAAGAGTAAAGACTTTGATTATACAAGTGACAACATCGGGAGAATTCTCTTGCTCTTGACGACTAGTGATCACATATGGGCGGTTTGCTCCTCCGCCAGTACCGAAAGTAGCTCCTATAGGTGCATCCCTGGCTAGTAGAGAAACTGATGAAGATTGGGCTCTATTACCCTGATTTCCATTACCTTGCCGGTTCTTAGGGCACTCTTTCATGAAGTGACCCTCTTGTCCACACTTGAAACTACTTGTGGAGCCATCGCGACATTTACCTGGTTGAGTCCTCCCACACTTAGCACATGCAGGAGCCTAGTTACCTTCTTGTGCCATACTACCCTAAGACTGTACAGGTCTAGCTCTGAAGTTCTGTGAATTCTGACCATTGTACTCACATTTGTTTCTGGGTGCAGGTGCACTAGCAGATGATAAAGCAAGTCCTTTTTGCTTTTGGTGGAAAGAAGACGGGTTCACATTATTCCTCTACTTCCCAGACTCATTCCGTATCTTTGCTTTCTTGTTTCTAAACTTCTCCCTATCCCTCAGCTTCTCCTCCTCGACCCGCTGCACATAGACCATTAACCTTTCTATATCCTTGTCCCCAATTCGCATAGCTGCCTTTCCCTCTTTGTTTGATAGACGGGACAACCCAGCAAGAATCATTCTGCTTCTCATATCCGTAACCATCTCCGGAGCATATCAGGAAAGTTGGGTGAACTTCAAGCTGTACTCATGAACACTTAGTGAATCCTGCTTAAGAGTGAGAAACTCTCATACCTTGGCCTCTATCAGTTCTCGAGGAAAGAAACGCCCCAAGAAGGCCTCCTCAAAATAAGCCCGACTCGCAGGTGGTACTCCCTCAGCTCTACCCTTCTTCGACTGGTCAAACCAAGTCCTAGCAACATTCTTCCGTTGATATGCAGCTAGTTCTACTCGCTCAGCATCGACAGCGTGCATAACTTCAAATACCTTTTACAGCTCCTCAATAAAATTCTCTGGATCCTTAGTAGTGCTTGAACCAGTGAAACTTGGAGGATTCATCCTCAAGAACTCTCGGATCCTCAAAGTATCAGCCATTTCCTGTCTAGCTCCTTTTTGTTGCCCAACCTAGTTAGTCACAACTTGGCTTAGCATTCTAATCTCTTCCCTGAACTCAGTATTCGTGACTTTTCCTTGGGGTTGCACTTCAGGTGCATTAGGTACCTATTGCTCCTCAATATTCCTCCTAGCAGGACGACCTCAAATAGTTCTTCGTGGAGGCATGATTAACTGAAAAACACGCACAAGCATGAATTAGAAAGAGATTTTATAGAGATGAACTCTATCGCATGAAATGTTTATGAAAGTAGTGAGATAATTTCTTAAGTGCTGCAGCCTCGTAATTATAGATGTGGCGCGCTTCAAACTGATAACTAGGACTCTACATACACGACTTCATAGACTCACTAGGACTTTTGAAATCTGTGCTCTGATACCAAGTTTGTAACGCCCCAAGCCTACACCCTGGGCAGGACTGGCACTCGAGAACCATTATTGGCCCCAAGCGAACTCTCTGCCTGGCTTAACTTATAGCGAAAGAATTAACTTAACAGAGATAAACACATATAAATCAAGGATGTTAATAAGAAAACATTCAACTAGGCAATAAGGAAAACTCTAGTCCTTAAACAACATATGAAATGAATAAGACTAAAGAACTATGACTACTCGTCTATGAAGCCTCTAAAAACAAAGAGGGATGTCAGGACAAGACCCCCGATCATTCTAACAACTGAAATAATAGAAAGTAAAGTAAAAGGAGTCCTTCGGAAAGCAAAGAGGCTCACCAACTAACTCTAAGTGCTCAACTGGATCAACGAGGCGCTAGATGCTGATCCTGGTTCCCTGTGACTGCATCATAAAACAATGCAAGACAAATAGCATTAGTACATTGAATGTACGAGTATGTGAGGGGAAAACTAAACATAACATAAGCTTGAAAGGAATCTGAAAGGAACACTTACCTTGGATTTACTCAACTCATGAATAACTCAACTCAAATGCAAAGTAAAAACAACAATAATGGTGCAGTTTATACAAAGCATTTTAAACAATAGATGATAACTCAATGTATTAAATAAATACAATAACAACTCAATTTACTTATAAAGTAATATAATAATGTGGGAGTTTCTCTAACCGACAACCACCACTATTAGCCTAAGTAATGAAACAACGTCTTGCCCATGCTTCCAGAACTGTCCTATACTTTGTCATCATATAGAATGCCTTAGCTAAGTGGATCCACTAGTCTATACTAGAAAGCACTAAGGTATGATCCTTTTCTACCCATGATGGCTACATGGTTTATGGATACTTGAGTTATTATGAACTCGTGTCCCCATATCGGTGCTCAATACTACTCCCAAAATATACTCATCTCATTTGTTTTTAAAACAAAAACTCTTTCTTTGGTTTGAGATAATTACTCAAAACTTAGCTTAAAAGCTCTCTTGGAAATCAGTGTTTCCTTCTTGCTCAAATGTGAAAACCTTTTAACTCTTGGGAATACTTAGTTCCCGTATAATCTTTGAATAAATGAACTTTACTCTTACTCTTTACTCAACTCAAAGCTTAAGTCTTAAAACAAAGTTAAAATGTTTGTGAAAGACTTTGGAAAACTCTTTGAAATCATCTTGACTTGACTCTTAACTTTCCTTGAATTAAATTATGGATTCAAGGTTCATGATCTCATGTTTATGGATGATTTAATGATGTTTAGACGTACCTTAGAGTATATAAATCAACTAGAAAACATAGTTATGTTGTTAAGGAACTAGTACGGAAAGAAGAGGGATAAAGTGGAAGAATTGGCGCCCTTGGCGCTCTGAGAGGTGTGGGGCGCCAGCCCTTGAATTTCAGGGAATAGGTTGGGGCGCTCTAGCTGGTGCGGCTCCCTAGAGCCCAAACTTCAGAGTCCCTTTTGGGGCGCTCTGGCTGGGGCGGCGCCCTTGGCCCCTGCCCAAGTGACCTCTGACTTTTCTTCTTCGTTTTTCAACTCTAAACACCCTATTTCAACTTGGTTCTTTTCCCAAACACTTAGAATCAACTATAGCATCAATATATGTAAGATTCTACTCGAAAACACACCTAAAATCATGAATCAAACTCAAGAAACTTCAACAACAAGAACCCACAAGATTTCAACAAATTATCATCAAGAATTCATAAGATTTGCTTTAAAAACAATACAACCTCGCTGAATCGAATCATGATTGGCATGTGGGTGAACTAACCCAATGCTATGTGATCTCACATACCTCGTAGGGATTAATCCTTGGCGAAATCCACACGAAATTCTCTAAGAAATCAACGAACCTTGAACTTTTCTTCTCCTTTCTCCACTTTTTTCTTTTTTCCAAGCCCTAGCATATTTTAGTAAAAGCGAAACGGATCTAATTCTGATTAGACCCTAGCTTAATTACCAAAAATGAAATAAAACAATTGGGCAAGGAAAAGACCAAACTTCCCTTTCAAAATCCGAATTGGACTTTCCTTATCCAAACAACCCAACTTCTAATGGGAATATCTCACTAATACGAATTCAGAATCACGCAAACTCACTAGCGTTGGAAAGATAATTTAAAGATATTTCCTATGGTATCTGGAAACACACCTAAATCATTCTTATCCAGGAGTTTTGGTCGTTTGAATTTGACCCAAAACTCATTCTTAACGTAACTCTTGTCAAATTTCCAGATTTTTATTATTTCCAAAAAAAATCACATTTCTAATTCTAGCTCTTTCTAGTTCTTTCAATTTAGCGAGATGTTATAGTCACAAACTCAGATTTGTTGTGATCTCCCGGAGTTCAGAGACTTGTTGCTTTCCTTCTTTTGTACTAACTGTCATGTTGTATTTTGGATTAGTCAGTTCTCTGCTTATATATGACTTTCTGTGCATAGTAGCTCCTGTATAGGTGACATAAGGTCCCAGGGATTAGTATCTTGTGTTAGTTTGTCTTTTGGTCACTCTCGGGACTATTTCGTGCTTTTTGTATTGTACTATATATATATAAATATATATGACCCTTCTTTCAATATGAATTATCCTTGTCTTCTGCTTATTATTAGTTATGTCTTATATAAATTGTGTCTTCCGCATCTTGTTATTTGATTGTCCAGTCAATAGGTTGTAATGACCACCATTATGGCTCGATTTCAGGTCGTGACATTAGTCATTTATTTTAACTTATGCCGTGTGTCACTAATCCAAGTAAGAACTTTGGAAAAATAGAGAGAAGAGAAATGGAAAGGAGCTGAATCCCATAATTGTTAATAAATTTATATTTTATTACTTGTAAGTTGTAACACATATATAACCTTCAATTACTTAAAATATGTATTTTTGATCCAACCATTTAACTACATTTGTTATACTAAGCCTTTATTGTTAATATATATTTGAGGATAATAACATTCTAAAAATGGTGTGAATATATGGTTATGATTAAATGCATTGAGTCATATGTCATAAGAGCAAAAATTAGGAGTCAATACCTGAAGGACCAAGAATTCTCTTTCTTCTCTTAATGTGTGTGTGTGTCAGTCTGTCTATCTATCTGTCTGTCTGTCTGTCTATCTGTCTGTCTACACACACAAACACTATATACGATAGCCCGTGTCAATATGGATCTAATATATGTTACTCGTCTTTTCTCAATTTATGTGAAACAAATAGAATATAAGAAGTTATACTAATTTTCATATGGTTTTAAATTTTTATAAGCTGTTAATTATTCATTTATAATACTTTTTACGTTATTTTCAGATAATATATATTACTCCCATTGTCCCAATTTATGTGTTTGATGTACCGCGGATTTGCGGTACTTAAAATTCTTTAAACTAGGAATTTTGCATGTGTCTTAAAAAATTGTTGGTAGATTTGATGCTATTTTTATCTATGTTTTTTCAGGCTAGTAGGTTGTGACAGTCCAACGATGGAAATTGAATGAAGCAGTTGGTTTTTGATGGCATACGAGTTGACCTACGAGCCGTAGCCCATTCTATGAGTTGTAGGATTGATCCGTAGAAGAGGCTGAAGATGTTGGAGTCTGATTTTGGCTTAGTATGGGAAGACAGAAGGAGACTACGAGCCGTACGACTAAGCCGTATAATGATCCAGAGATGTTGAGTCCCAGTACATTGGACGACAACTTTCCAGAAAGGGCCATACACGATCTACAAGTCGTAGGTCAGATCCGTAGAAAGTGCCTAGATGGATTTTGAAGAAGCTTCATTTGACAGCTTAGGTCTATGAGTCATAGATTAACCTACGAGTCGTAGACTAAAACCCTAGAGCTTACTGTTGAAGCCCACTTTTCCTAGGTTTTCTTTTCCTAGTCTAATTTGCAAAAGAAGTTTGTAAATATTCATTTCATTTCACATTTTTCACAGTTAGAGAATTAATTACTTTGCTTTTGGTTTTGAGAATTATTGTGTAGAACAATTTGTCCATTTTAATTCTTGAAGCATTAGTTTAATACAATTTTTTGTTTGTCAATTCAATATTACGAATTCAACTACTCTAATTGTAAGTTCATGATTTATTTTAAAATCTTATTATGAATTGTGATAACTCAAACATGACTAGATAAACTCACTGCTAGGGTTGTGGAAACCATGATGAATTAATAGCGTAGACCTAATAATTAGTAATTCTTGAATAAGTGTTTATGCATGTATTTTTAATCTCTTCGTTTTGATTGATTTTTAATGGTGGCCAACATTAGAACCCACTTTATTCCTACTTTCCTGACAAAGGAAGTAACAAATGAGAAAATATATTAAATAATAGAGATTTGGCGACTACAACTGACATCTAATAGCTTGAACCACCCTATTTGGATGACCAATCATTTAGGAGATACATAAGTTACTCACTTTTCATGTTAAACACTATACAAGATTACTACTATAAGGTTTACCGCGTTGAGGACTGTGGTGAAAACATACCCCCTAGTTTTATCTTCTATTGATTTAACAAAACATTCAATCATGTTTAGTTGGTTACTTGTTATTTAACTGAATCTATATAGCTTTTGTTTTACAAAACCCCCCATTTTTATGAAAATAGTCTGACTAAATGTGCAATCAACCGTTAATTAGCCTATGTCTCGACCTTATTCCTTGTGGAATTGACCTTAACCTCTATTAGGTTCTTTATTTGAACAATGACCACTTATACTTGTTTAAGGGAGGTATAATTTGGGTGTGTCAAATTTTGGCACCACTGCCAAGGAATAAGGCTTTTAGATTAGATTAATTTTGTTATTGCATTGTTAGTCAATTATTTCCGGATTTACGTTTTTGATTTTTTGTTCTCTACATGTTTAGTTCAAAGTGTATGCCAAGTACACGGAGTCAAGAAAATCTCTTGACCCCTTTCAATAAAAAACTAAACAAAACTCTATGAAGAATGGTGAACATCAGACGTGGTTTGAATATAGGGCTGAACGAACACCCAATCAGAGCAGGATAAGAGGATAATCCTAGAGCTCAACTTCCAGGTGTAGAAGAGGTACAAAGAAACAACCAGAACAACCCTGTGATAGTGCAAGATCAACAAGCACCCGATGTCCGTGATAATTACAGGGTTGATCATAATGTTGTGGAATCAATGGGTGCCATAGTTGTACCTCCACTGCAACCCTGATATATGTTTATGGTTACTACCAGTCTGATACAAATTCTTGCAACTAGAGGGTTATTTCATAGTATGCAATCTGAAAACCCATATGCTTATATGAGTAAGTTATCAGTGTTTGTAAAAGTAATGTTGAAAGGCCATACTTTGACATACATGTGATCGAGTTACGTGACTTTCCATTATAATTTATGGGTGATGCTAGCGTGTGACAATCTGAGCTTCCATACAACTCAATTACCACATGGGGGGAGCTTCAGAGAGTGTTCTTGGAAAAATACTTCCCATTGTCAAAGAAGATTAAGCCTAATGATAAACTCAACAATTTTGTGGCTCTACATGGGGAGTCGGTTAGTGATTCTTGGGACAATTTTACATGTTTCATGAGAAGTGCATCAAACCACCAAATTGATGATGAGTAACTCAAGGAGTACTTTTAGAGAGGTTGGATGACAATGGAAAAGCAGTGTTATATACTATCGCTGGAAGATCATATAGAGCGAACTCATTTCAACAAATTGCAGAAAAACTTGTAAAGATTTCCAAAAGTAATAAAGCATGGAGACTAGAATATCAACAAAGAGATTTTTTTCGATACATGCCTGTCATGATCAAGAGAGTGAAGATATACATCAAGAGGTGGCACAGTTAAGAACAAAAGTCAGATTGGTGTTGAAACATTTGGTTGGGGGTGCTGAAGAAGTTAATGTAGTTAACTACCAGAATAGAGCACCGTTGCAAGATGGTTTTATTTACGAAAAAGATGCTAATTTTGTGAATGAGAAAATATGGGGTTTTTTGGACTAATTCCCAAACATTCAATCTAGATAATTAGCGTCAATGCCTCGGAAATCAAGGTCAGAACTATAGCAATTACAACCATGAAGGGCACTATAATCATGATAATAATTGCAACAGGAATGGGTACTGATAACACTCAATTACACCTCTTATAATTCAAAGTGTAGGCAGTCACTAACAAGTATAAACACAACAGTGAGTTGGGGTCGATCCCACAATGAGTGATACATAGAAGAATTCAAATACGAAGTATAAAGGTGTTGTAATTTCTTGTAGAATAGAAAAAAACAAAACACAACATAATGTAAATTAATAAGTTTCAATTATCAATATTAAGAGTTTGGTAAACAATTGTTAACGAAGACAATTAATGCGGTGTTTGAACATATAAAGAGGGAACCTTAGGAGTGCGTGAGCAATCGAATACTATCTTCACTTAATGGGTAATGAATATTTGCTTTAGGTCGTTGAATCTCAATGGGTAGGCTGGGATGCACCTATAACAACCATTTTTCAATCAACTATTATGTTTCAAGCGAGTTCTTTCGAACCTCAACAAGCTTAACAATGCAAAACAACCCAAGACCTTAATTTAACCCACTTTATCAAGTTGAGTTGTAAAGAAAAAAGTTAATACAATTATCAATCATTTACTCCACTCTAAGAAACTTTCACAAGCAAGCATATGGATCTAAAGCTAGAACTAAATTTGCAACTTCAGTTCATAAATGAAAACATGAATAAATAACTGAACCCATTTCAAAACAACATTAAATCAGCAATTAACAATACCCACAAGCTAATTTATGTATTCGATTACATAGTCACTCCCCTAAGGAAAAGGGGTTTAGCAAATCATAACAGAAGGCAAGAAATAGTTACCAAAAGGATGTTTCATCGGGATCACAAAATCTCCAATGCTCAATGCCAAAATTAAGACTAAAACCTTAAAACCTCAATATCTAAGCTCAAAACCCTCTCCAAAAATATTTAGAATTGTCCAAGTATGTAAAAATCTGTAAAGACTGTGTAAGACACTTTTCTCTCTCTTCAAAAATTAATTTATACGTTTCTAAAAAAATTATAAATTTCAGTATGCAGTCCCATTGGCAAAGTTAGTCGGAAATGCCGAACGACTTGGCGATCCACCGACAATCACACCTTCTCGCCTTTTGGACTTGACTTTTGCATCCACTTGTTCTGTTCATTTTGGCGAGCTGGGTCGAGCTTGTTGTTCCATTCGGTGCATCGCCGAAGTGCATTTTCATTTGCCGGGTTGGCTTAGTTCATGAGCCAACTCGCTGGACTTTTTTGTGAGCTAGAGGCTGACTCGGTGAGTCGTCAAGTGACTTTTGCGAGCTCCAACCTTCCTTTTCTTAAGCTTTTCGAACTTTTTTGCTTCTTTTTGCATTGTAATGTCCTTGCGTTGTTTTTAAATCTTCATTGCTGCACATAAACAATTTAACATCTGTTATGAACACAAAATAGGCATGGAGGACACTAATTCATTAAGTAACAAGCCCTAAATGAGTCAAAATTCTCGACTCATCAACACTCCCAACATACTCTTTTGCTTGTCCTCTAGTAAAACACGAGATCAATCAGGTCAATAGAGATGTCTACAAGTAGTGTTCCTTGAAACTCACCATGAAAGTGCACACAAGGCTCAATCCAAACATGCAATGTTCAATTGTGCACTCAAAGTTTCAGATTATGACTCGCCATCATCAATTAGAGTTCATGCTCACAAATTCTCACTTCAAATGGAAATTCATGCCCAAAAAAAGTATTTGAATGCCCTCACATCAAGAATGATTCCATGTTCTCACTAAGCCAATCAAGGATTAGAATTAAGGAATCAAAATCAACTCTCACACTCCCAATGTGAAAAACATGCATAATTGTACCCATAGGCTTGCCCATGTTTTCCAACCAACATATCACTTGGATTATGTAAGATTAAAAAGGTCTTTCAAGGCTTGTACTTGCGCTAAGGGTAAGGGTATGATCATTTCGGCTTAGTGACTCTACCTACATGAAGCATGGCTCAAGTTTCACTTCGTTTCCTTTTCTTTCATTCTTTTCATATTTACAACTCATCCTTAGCCTATTCACAACACACAAAATTTTGGGTATAGCTCATGGGATCCCCTTTTATTTCCACAACAAATACAACTTTATTATTTCTTTTTTTTTCTTCTCTTTTCTTTCACTACTTTTTTTAGATGGAGGGGCTCTATCATTTTCATCACAAGTTTCCAAGGACGAATTTAACAAACTTCTTGCTTGGTTTCTTTCCTCATTCTTACCACACCCCCAACTTAGGGTTTTGGTCTAAATTGGCTATTCAAACAAACCAATGCTTCACGAAGGTTATAGGTGGGAAAGACATGGCAATTTCAACAACATTTGTGTTCACGTTTCATTCAAAGAAAAGGTTAGGCTCAAATGATGCCAAGCTAGGTTCACACACTCACCAGGTGGTAACTCAAAGGTATAGCAATTAGGTTCACTCTAAAAAATTAATGCCTAAGATCATTTCCTTCATTCACCAATGCTAGTCAATTGGACAAACAAGGCAAGTTCTAGGTATCATTATGCTCATATTTTCCAGTAAACCTCACCACACATGGCATTCAACACAATGATCATCACAACTCTACAAGTTAAGCTCGCGTGGAATGGTGATTGCAAGACTCACCTTGACATTCGACTAGTCACAATGAAATTCTAAGAGTTCACACAAGACTTATGCAACTCAAATTTCCTTGTTCGACTAACATAATCAAATCATTTATCAAGATCACTATTCAAGTCATCGATATTGATCACAACCGACACTCGAATGTACAAGCGAACACTAACCAACATTCAATTTAAGGAAATTAAGAAGAAGTTCAATGAGTCAAAACCAAAACATCAATGTAAAAGGAACAACCCAAATGACAATAACAACAAATCCCCTCAAAAAATGAAATACAACTAAAAGGGTAGGTATACAGATACCTTCACCCCACCAAAAAGAAATAAGTAGTGTCCTCAATGCAAAATAAAAACTGAAAGTATCAACAAGGAATAAAATAGAGGGAGATTAATGATCCCATGTCGACTAAGCTTGAGGTGAACTCTGGGTCGCTGGGTGGCCTTAACCTGGGCATTAGTGCCTTGCTCAACTCCAACTCTGGAAGGCTGCACAACAATCTCCTCCATGGGCTTAGACACACTAGGACCAATCATGGACATGTCACGTAGTGATGCCTCTATGGCCACCTGTAGCAAATCACCCTTCAAATCCTCCAGGTCCTTGTACACCTCATCCTCACGAGCCACTAACTCCTCCTCATCTATCTCGGGTGTATCAGACTCCCCATCCTCATCAACTGCAACATCTCCGGTCATAGTAGCTAGAGGGATCTCTAAAAGCAGCTGGAACCATAGGCATCTTAGAATTGGGATCCTCGGGGATATCAACGTCTCCCCACATCATTGATATGGCACTAGATTTCAACTCATCCACATTCTGACACAGTCTAGCAATATCATTCTTCAGAGGGGTCAAATCAGTGGGTTGGCTACCAGCCTGCTCACACACCCCAACCCAAGTGGTAAGGGCATCTAATGCTCGTCCGTGAGATGTAATTAACTCCTAATTTTCCCTCAACTATTCCTGAGTGGGAGTAAGTGCAACAACTATAGCTCGATCAATCATCAACGGGACAACAACCTTAACTCGAGAAGCCCTCATATCGACCGAATAGGCAAAGTTTCCCATTTTGTAAATCATGGCATGAGTCAAAGGGGGATGGGAGACAAGTGTAGGAGCAGAAGCAATAGGGGTTGAGGGGACGAGTATTCCTGAGGGCTCGACTGCAGGAGTGGGCTGAGTAGGGCCAGCCTCCATGGACTTCACATCAACTACTGGGGAAGTGTCCACCAGAGCTTTCTTCTTATTTTCTGCCTAATCCTTCTTATACTTCACTTCAATCCGATGAATGTCACAAGACGAGAAAGGGGTAACCTCAATATCCATCTTTGCCACAAAGGGCACTCCCTCTGGGAGACACAAAGCACTGATCAAAACCGGAATGGAAATGGGGTTTGATTTTGATTAGCCCTCATAGCCATCTTCTGTGCAATAATTAACCCAAGGTTCAGCCTCTCCCGATCGATGATACACCTCAGAAGCGCAACCTTCAAATGTTGGATGATAGACTAATTTTGTATCGGCATCAATATGCTGCTAATGAACCAGAACCAGTACTGTGCCGCAATTTTTCAAGTCCTTATTTTCAATCATGACACGACCCAGGGTACCCCTAGATGTAACAAGGCGTATAAGACCCTGAGAGGCCTTATACACGCCACTTAGCATATCATAACATAAAGTAATATTAATGAGCGGGAATTAAAACCTTTTAAAACAATCAAAGTCTTTATAAAAACGAGCGGAAGTCTAATACCATAGTCTCAAACCATCTAAACAACATGAATAAAATCTTGGGACGCAGCCCATACAATAGTCCAAGACATAAAGAAAGACACAAGAGAAAAGGGTGATCACATCCTCGAACACAATGAGGACTCACCAAATCTTCACTTCTTTGATCAACACGAGAGATATCCACGAGTGTGAGAATCTATATCGCCGGACCCTTCATTTGATAAGAATGTAGGCAGGAGTATGCGTTAGTATAATTATGTAGTAAATATGATAGCTAGCATAAACAACATAAACATAGGCATTAGTTAACATATGATATAAAGCATAAGAATAATCAAGACATAATAATCATCATAACAAGAGAGAAGTACTTCTTTAAGTAACCTCACTTAACCTTAAGTCAAAACTTGGGTCATCATCTCTTAGGCAACTTACCTCATGGAAGGCATATCTAGCAACACTCCAAGTCAAACATCTTCATAACATAACATGATCATATAGTTCATAATTGATTTAATAGACATGGGGATTCACTTCATTGCCTATCTTACAAAGGTTAATGAGTATTCGTCTCTTGCCTTACTTACCTTAAGATTATTGGTACTCGCCTCCACAATCACATCATATGGCATGGGTACTCGCCTCTACATTATTTCATAAGGAGCATGAGTACTTACCTCCATGTCCATTCATCACATTAAGAACATAGGGAATCACCTCTTGTTCAATTCTAAGGAGTATGGAAAATCACCACATATCCTTCACTATAGAGGTCAAGGGTAGTCGCCTCTAGCCTCATCATTCATTTAGTATTTTAGTGTAGATTCATTTTTGCTGAGATATCCTTTCAACCTAGAATCATTTATGTGAGCAAACCTTTCACATTCATTCAATCATGCTTAGCAATTCATTGTGGGAAGTATCCCTTCCACATCATAACATCAATTACCAACGATTCATATCATAAGCTTTACTCTGAAAGCTCTAGATCTCGTGATCACCATCTAAGCTTCATTCTCAAGAAATTCTAGTCATAATTTGTCAATCCTATAATGACAAGCCTAAACTCACAAAGTTTCCCTTCATGGCATCAACCCAATTATATCAATTCTAGGTCAAATCATGGAATAGGCATGGGTACATGTAATTTCTTCCTAAAAACATGTAATTCTATCAATTTAATCATAAACAATCATAATCCACTCAATTGGATCATCAATCAACATAATCCACAACATTGGAAGAAACCCTAGCTAGAATTGGGGAATTCTTCAACAATTGGGGGAATTCTAGGGGACTCCAAGGGAGGAAGGATCCCATGGATGAGAAACCGTCAAACCTTAGTCACAAAGCCTACAAAAAGCTTGAATATTAGAGACTTGAACTTGACCTAGCTTCCTCTTCTTCCTTCTTCTTCTTCTTCCTTCTAGAGAGAGAATTTTTGAAAGGGGTTTTGGGTTTTCTTTTAGGATTTTGAGAGAGTGTACTAAAATGGGATATTTTGGGGGTTAAAAATACTTATATTTTTGTTTTAGACTTAGGCAAAATGACACCACTTCAATTTAATTAAAATCGGAAAATACCTTTAAGTCCCTAAAATAATTTCCTTGACTTGACCCACGAGACCATGACCCACGGACCGTGGATGGATCCACGGACTATCCTGGTCAGGCGTGGTTTGTGTTCTGTGACATGGTTTCTAGGACTTTGACCTACGACTCTCTATCCACAGACCGTGGACCCATCCACGGGGCGTGGGTCCTGGTCGTGGTTCATTGCCTCTAACTGCCTCCCATGGTTCCCATCCACGAGGCTCACCCACGGAGCGTGGGTCTGTTCACAGGGAGTGGTTAGCCCTCGTGGGTGGCACCTGGAAGATCTGAAATTTGGCCTAACTTCCCTCTTTCGGGTACGGGGTGTTACAATATCTCCCCTTTGGGATCATTCGTCCTCGAATGAGATTCTAAGCACGTTTCTAAACGAAAATACTCAAGACTAGCAACCCATCATCCATGCAACTCATCTAAATGCACACAACTAAGGAGGAAATTCATCTCGAAGCTAACTATACTCAATGCACCACAAGAAAGAAGGAACTACATCTAACAACCCAATATGCATGAAATTTTTAGATTTCTTACATCGAAGGAGGAGCTATCATCTCCAAACTTGATAGCATGCTCAACACAATCTCATGAAGCGCATATGCAATTCAATCTAAAAAAGCACATATTCTAGGAGGAAATCTCCAATCCTCTTCAAGGCATGTTCAACAACTCATTTCATGAAGTATATAGGCAACTCATACTCAGTGTACAACAACATGAGGAAAATAATTCGCCTAAGTCATTTCTTTCACAACTTAAGCAACTCATGAAATCGTAAGGAAATCATGGAAACACATAAAACACACATGGCTTCAAACATAAGCAAACCAAGAGGAATTCATTACCTCAAGCTAGAATAGGAGGAAAAGGTGAGGATAGCGGGACTTCATATTGGCCTCGGCCTCCCAAGTAGCACCCTCAACTAAACGGTTTCTCCACAAAACCTTTACGGAAGCAACTTCCTTGTTTCTCAATCTCTTAACTTGTCGGTCTGGAATCTCAACAGGAACTTCCTCATAAGAGAGATTTTCATCAACTCCCATCCCTTCAAGGGAAACTATGGATGTTGGATCTCCAACATACTTCTTAAGCATATAGACATGGAAAACGAGATGCACCATTGCCAAATTATTTGGCAAATCAAGTTAATAAGCAACCTTACCAACACGTTTTTGATACGGGCCCACATATTGGGGGATAAGCTTCTCCTTCTTGCCAAATCTCATCACACCCTTCATGGGTGATATTTTCAAATAGACCCAATCACTAACCTCAAACTCTAGGTCTCTTCTTCTAACATCGGCATAGGACTTTTGTCGGCTTTGGGCGGTTCTGAACCTCTCTCTAATGAGCCTGCCTTTCTCCATAGCCTCATGAACTAATTCGGGTCCAATAAAAGCAACTTCACCAACTTCAAACCAACCTATAGGAGATCTACACCTCCTACCATAAAGAGCTTCAAAGGGGGCTATACCAATATTAGAGTGGTAGCTATTATTATAAACGAACTCTATCAACGGCAAGTGATCATCCTAACTTCTCTTGAAATCGATTACACATGCTCTCAACATATCCTCTAAGGTTTGGATCGTTCGCTTCGCTTGCCCATCGGTTTGTGGGTGAAAAGATGTGCTAAACTTAACCTTAGTGTCAAGTCCCTTTTGAAATGACTTTCAAAACTGAGACAGAAACTATGTACCTCTATCAGAGATAATGGACAAGGGCACACCATGTAATCTTACCATTTCTATCAAATACAACTTGGCATAATCTTCTGTTGAATAAGAAACCTTGATGGGAAGGAAATATGCCGATTTTGTCATTTGATCGACAACCACCCAAATAGAATTATGTTGGTGCCGGGTGCGAGGCAAACCAACTATAGAGTCCATATTTACATCTTCCCACTTCCAAGTGGGAATGCTAATATCTTGAGCTAAACCTCCCGGTTTCTGATGCTCAACCTTTACTTGTTGACAATTCAGACATTTGGCCACAAATACCGCAATATCCTTCTTCATCCCAGTCCACAAATAGACTTCTCGTAAATCACGGTACATCTTGGTGGCTCTCGGGTTAATGGAATACCACAAACTATGGGATTCTTCCAAAAATTATTCCCTTAGCTCATCAACATTTGGAACACACAATCGACCTTGGTATCTAAGTACCCCATCTCCCCATTAGGAGAAAGCCTCTACGAACTTCTTGAGTACCACTTGTTTCAATTCTACCAAAGTCGGATCAAGACATTGCTTAGCTTTCACATCATTTACAAAAGATGACTCGGAACCATTATGGACTATGACACCACCTTTGTCGGAGTCTACCTATCGAACACCCAACCGGGCCAATCTATGCACATCTCGTGCCAACTCTTTTATATCATCATCAATATGTGCCACACTACCCGTCGATAGTCGACTAAGAGCATCCGCTACTACATTTGCCTTTCAGGGGTAATAAAGAACACTCATATCATAGTCCTTCAATAATTCCTACCACCTTCTTTGGCGAAGATTTAGATCTTTTTGGGTAAACACATATTGTAAACTCTTTTGGTCAGTGAAAACATCAACATGAACCCCATACCAATAATGCCTCCAAATCCTTAAGGCAAACACCACCGCCGCTAATCAAGATCATGGGTTGGATAGTTCTTCTCATGAACTTTTAGTTGCCTTGAAGTATAGGCAATCACCTTACCATTTTGCCTAAGCACACATCCCAACCTAACTCTAGAGGTGTCATAATATACCACAAAACCATTTGTACCTGCCGGTTAGGTCAACACCGGAGCGGAAGTAAGTCTATTTTTCAACTTTTGAAAATGTTTCTCACAAGCATCCGACCATATAAACTTAGCCTTCTTTTGAGTCAAGGCGATCAAAGGAGAAGCAGTGGAGGAAAACCCCTCAACAAACCATCTATAATAACCGGCCAAACCCCAGAAGCTTCTAATATCTATCGGTGATAGAGGTCTAGGCCAACTCTTGACCGCATCCATCTTAATTGGATCCACCTCAATACCCTTGCTTGAAACAATATGGCCTAGGAAAGCCACATACCTTAACCAAAATTCATATTTTCTAAACTTTGCATAAATTTGTTGGGCCTTGAGGATTTGCAATACAATCCTTAAATGATCAATATGCTCATTCTCACTTCCTGAATATATCAAACTATCATCGATAAACACTATCACCAACATGTCAAGATATTGTCGGAATACTCTATTCATCAAGTCTATGAATGTCGCTGGAGCGTTAGTCAAACCAAAGGACATCACTAAGAACTCATAATGGCCATATCGGGTCCTAAATGCCATTTTTGGAATATCTTCTTCTTTTACCCTCAATTGGTGATAACCCGACCGGAGATCAATCTTAGAGAAATAACTTGCCCCTTGAAGTTGATCAAACAAATCATCTATCCGTGGAAGAGGATACTTACTCTTAACGGTCACCTTGTTCAATTGTCAATAATCAATACACAAACGAAGGGACCCATCTTTCTTCTTAACAAACAAAATTGGAGCACCCCAAGGAGAGATACTTGGTCGGATGAAACCCTTATCCAACAAATCCCTCAATTGTTCTTTCAACTCCTTGAGTTCTGCCGGAGCCATTCTATAAGGAGGAATAGAGATAGGTTGTGTATCCGGAATAAGGTCGATTTCGAAGTCTATTTCCTTTTCGGGGGGAACACCGGGTAGATCATCGGGAAACACTTCTCAAAACTCGTTCACAACAGGCACTGACTCAAGAGAAGGGGTTTCGGAATCCATATCCCTCACCCTCACTATATGGTAAATACAACCCCTGAAAATCATTTTCCTAGCTTTAAGGTAAGAAAAAATTTGACCTCTAGGCATAGAATTTCCCCCCTTGCACTCTAGGATAGGCTCATTTGGATATTGAAACTTGACAACTCAAGTCCTACAATCAATAAAGGCATAACACGAATGCAACCAATCCATATCAAGGATGACATCAAAGTCTAATATATCAAGCTCTACCAAATGAACAAGAGTAACTCTTAGGATAAGGAGACGGACCATTTTCTATAAACCCTCTTAGTCACCACAGAATCACCAACAAGGGTAGAGACATAAAAAGGTTCTAATAACACATCGGGGAGCACATCAAACCTCATAGCTATATAAGGGATCACAAAGGACAAAGTATCCCCTAGATCAAGTAAAGCATACACATCTATATGGAAAACTTTTAACATACCAGTCACCACACCCGAGGAGTTCTCTTGATCACCTCTAGTTTAGAGAGCATAGAAACAGTTTTGCTTAGGAGAACTTGCACCCAAACCACATGGACCGGATGAAGGGTAGGGTTGAGCCCTACGACGAGTATCTCCCTCATTATTAGCAAACAAAGGATAGTTATGTATCTTGTTATCCATTTTTCCACACTCAAAGCAAGCATTAGAGCCTGTTAGACACTTACCCTCATCATTTCTTCCACATTTGGCACAAATAAGCATTGAGGACTTACCACCATCTCCTTGAGGCTTAGGGTTAGACACCCTTTCATTGCTAGACCTTGGAGGAGCATTTGAAGAACCTTGCCCGGAGAACTTTTGCCAAAACCTTGAACGACCCCGTCCACCAGACCTAGTATATGAATAGTTACCATCATCCACTCTTGCTCTCTTTGCCTCTCTATATCTTTTCTTGAGCCTTTCTTCCTCAATTTTTTGTGCATGCACCATAAGGCGAGAAATGTCCATGTTATTGACAAGCATAGCGGTGCGGCATTTTTTGACAACCAAGTCGGACACTCTCGACACAAACTTACTCATCTTGGTCCAACGATCCGCAACAATAGAAGGAACATAATTAGTTAGTTGAGTGAACCTCAAAGCGTATTCCCTTACACTCATATTTTCTTGCCTAAGGTTGATGAACTCGAGCACCTTTGCCTCTCTCATCTCTAGAGGGAAAAAATAATCAAGAAAAGAATTTTTGAACCTTTCCCAATCTATGGGATTCGCTACTTCTGGCCTTGCCTCTTTCCATTGATTAAACCAAATATGTGCAACCCCTTTGAGTTGGTAAGTGGCTAACTCTGCCTTCTCTATTGGAGTCACTCCCATGATAGCAAGTATCTTGTAGACCTCATCGATAAAATCTTCAGGGTCTTAACTTTGGAGCCATGAAATTTGGGAGGGTTCATCCTTGTAAAATCCCTCCCTCTTGCCGCCGCCATACCCACATTTGGTTTCACGAGAGCTACCACCTCTCTATTGTTATGCCGTCACGGCTTGAGCCAACACTTAGAAAGCCTACCTAAACTCCACATTTGTTACATTCTCATTCAATGGGTCAATTAGAGCTTGATGAGGAGCTTGGGAAGGAACCTCTTGATTCACATTGTGTCCCTCAGTCCTTCTAGCATTATCCCTTCTAGTAGTCATATCTTGAAAACCATCGGGTAAGGATTAGGAGAAAGACTTATAGAGTTAAAATCCATGGCACGACTTAAAGAAGTGAAGTTTCCTAAACATATAATAGTCTCTCATTCATAAATGTGGCGTGCTTCACACTTTTGAACAAGACTCTACTAGACGTGGTTTGAGACATCCTAGAACCATTCTAAACCTTGTGATCTGATACAAAGTTTGTCATGACCCAGGGGTACCCCCTAGAGGTAACAAGGCCTATAAGATCCCGAGAGGCCTCATACAAGCCACTTAACATATCATAACATAAAGTAATAGAAATGAGCGGGAATTAAAACTTTTCAATACAATCAAAGTCTTTTATAAAAATGAGCGGAAGTCTAATATTATAGTCTCAAACCATGTAAACAACATGAATAAAATATTGGGACGCAACCCATACAATAGTCCAAGACATAAGAGAAAAGGCTACTCACATCCTCGAACACAATAAGGACTCACCAAATCTTCACTTCCTTAATCAACAAGAGAGCTAGCCACAAGTGTGAGAATCTATGTTGCCAGACCCGACATTGGATAAAAATGTAGGCAAGAGTATGCGTTAGTACAATCAAGTACTAAATATGATAGCTAGCATAAACAACATAAACAACATAAACATAGGCATTAGTCAACATATGACATAAATCATAAGCATAATCAAGACATAATAATCAACATAATAAGAGATAAGTACTTTTTTAAGTAACTTCACTTGACCTTAGTCAAGACTTGGGTCATCACCTCTTAGTCAACTTACATCATGGAAGGCATATCTAGCAACACTCCAAGTTAAAAATCTTCATAACATAACATGATCATATAGTTCATACTTACTTTTAAATACATGGGGATTCACCTCATTGCCTATCTTACAAAGGCTAATGGGTATTCACCTCTTGCCTTATTACCTTAAGATCATGGGTACTCACCACCACAATCACATCACATGACACGGGTACTCGCCTCAACATCATTTCATAAGGAGCATGGGTACTCGCCTCCATGTCCATTCATCACATTAAGAACATAAGAAATCACCTCTTGGTCAATTCTAAGGAGTATGAGAAATCACCACATATCCTTCAATACAGAGGTCAAGGTTAGTCGCCTCTAGGCTTTTAATTCATTTAGTATTTTAGTCTAGATTCATTTTTGGTCAGCAATCCTCTCAACCTAGAATCATTTATATGAGTAAACCTTTCACATTCATTTAATCATGCTTAGTAATTCATTGTGGGAAGTATCCCTTCCACATCATAACATCAATTACCACGATTCCTATCATAAGCTTTACTCAGAAAGCCCTAGTTCTCATGATCACCATCTAAGCTTCATTCTCAAACAGTTCTAGTCATAATTCATCAATCCTATAATGACAAGCCTAAACTCACAATGTTTCCCTTCATGGAATCAGCCCAATTATGTCAATTCTAGGTCAAATCATGGAATAGGCATTGGTACATGTAATTTATTCATAATAACATGTAATTCTATCAATTCAATCATAAACAATCATAATCCTCTCAATTAGATCATCATTCAATATAACCCACAATATTGGAAGAAAACCTAGCTAGAATTGGGGAATTCTTTAACAATTGGGGGAATTCTAGGGGACTCCATGGGAGGAAGGATCCCATGGATAAAAAACCATCATACTTTAGTCATAAAGCCTACCAAAAGCTTGAAGATTGGAGACTTGAACTTGATCTAGCTTCCTCTTTTTCCTTCTTTTTCTTCCTTCTAGAGAGAATTTTTGAGAGGGGTTTTGGGTTTTCTTTTGGGATTTTGAGAGAATGAACTAAAATGGGGGATTGTGGGGGTTAAAAATACTTATATAGGTGTTTTACACTTAGGCAAAACGACACCACTTCAATTTAATTAAAACCAAAAAAGACCCTTAAGTCCATAAATTAATCTCCCTGACATGACCCGCGAGACTATGACCTACGGACCGTGGATGGACGCACATCCCGTCCTGGTCAGGTGTGGTTTGTGGTCTTGGACTTGGTTTCCAGGACCTTGACCTACGACTCTCTATCCACAGATCGTGGACCCATCCATGAGACGTGGGTCCTGGCCGTGGTTCATTCCCTCTTATTGCCTCCCATGGTGCCCATCCACGAGGCTCACCCACAGAGCATGGTTAGCCCTCGTGGGTGCCACCTGGATGTTCTGAAAATTTTGCCTAACTTCCCTTTTCTGGGTACGGGGTGTTACAAATAACAACCCCTTCCTTGATCCAAGGCGGTGTGTCATCACACAACAATGGGACAAGCCATCCCTTCAGGTCATCCAGATTATGAGTCTTGATTTTATTGTCGAAAGAGTGTCGATTCCACACCGTACAATCTAAGTCATCATTTATATCCATTTTGCTACACTTTAATTTCTTTCCCCGCACATCTATAAAATCAACCGGTTCCATCAAACTAGCATTCTTTTTCCCTTTTGGGATCAGCTTTGCGTACCCCTCGTAGAATTACCAGACCCATGTAGGCACATATGGACTCTAGGGTTTTGTAAATTCCTGGAACATGTGGTACCATAACGTCTCCCAAATAGTAGGATATTTTTCCACCACTCTGTCTGTGGACAACCTCTTCTCCTCAAGTATCGTTTGCAAGCTAGCGACCTTCAACCGATTCATGAATCGAGGAGGATTTACTGGAACAGAAGGCACTTGTGGTGCCTGTTATACCTTTGGTGCTGGAGGTAGTGACAGTGGATCATGAGCTGCTCTAGACCGGAGCTTTAAACATTTCTGCTTTACCAACTCAGCCTCTGGAACCGGTGTGTAGACTGGAGTCTCGGACTCCTTAGCTTCCTCGTTCTTAGACCCCGATGAGGTGAGCTGGACGGAATTGATGCCCAAACTATCATCTGAGTTGGTGGCCGACACGACCTGGTTTTTAACCTTACCTCACCTAAGGAGGTTTAGGATGAGTAGTTCGGGGAATCTCAACCTCCGTCACGATCACAACCCCCTTTGCTTTCTTTCAGGGTGGTGGACCTCGTGCTGGAACTTTAGGTCTAGCCATACTTGTAAGAGCACACAAATGAGAACATATTTGGTCGAGAACAATTAATGAAATAAAATCCACAACAAATAAGTAGAAAAGCTCGCCAAAGTGTTCAGCGTTCGGCGAGAAAAGGAGGCCTCACTGAATTTTACACATAGTTCCAACAAAATTTCAATTTAAAAAGGGCGATAACAAGACCATTTGGCGAGTCGCTGAGTAAGAGAGACCTCGCCGAATGTTACAGAAATATATAGCAAAAATACAGGTCAGAAAGGGGACATACATTCCATTCGGAGACTTGTTGAATCACTTCGGCAAGCTGAAGGGTCATCGCCGAAATTAACACCCAGTCCCCTTCATAAAGCTAGCAGTTAGGCAATGGGGAGGACATTTGGCGACACGCTGAATCAACTCGCCGAGCGCGATGAAGCTCGTCGAAAAGCCTAACGTATCACCCCCAATCCTTTTTATGAATCACAATCAACAACCTATGACACACCAATTCAACATAATTTCAAACAATTCTAATCTACCCACGATGGATTTCTAAGTTGGGGTACTAAGATTCCCCCCCTCAGTTGATTCAAATTTAACCAAACAACGATTTTCCCTTAAGAACGACGTCACCCAATCTATCATTAGGCAAATTCAAGTCATCTGGTCAAATTCAGGTTACTCAAACTTCACCCGTACAATACCCAACATGCAACACCAACAATTTCAACATGAAACACGGGAAACTTAAACATATTGGCCCAAACAATTGATTTAACATGCTCGATTTCAAATTAATGTTATACGAGTCAGTATGCATACAATCAAGGAACAAAATCTAACTAAGCACGATAGACCAATTACACTACCTATTAGCATTTCTAGTATAGTATAAAAATAAACAAAATTTGAGACACCAACCTTAAATGAAGATAATGAGACAAAATTGGCAAAAGAGAGGGTAGAAGGATCGCAACGAAGCTTCAGATGCAAAGCACACGACACATAAAAAAAATGTATTCTAAAGTTTGATTGAAAAAGTAGAGGAGTCGAAAATTTCAAATGAGAGAAAATTTGAATTTAAAAGGTTAGAAAGGAAGTGACTCTTCAATTCACATTACATTCGGCAAGCTCACTAACGTCGCTGACCAACTCACCGATTCGCCGAATAGGCCTCAACGCACTGAAGTTGACAGACGATGAAACCCTTCAGTAGGCACAAATGACGAACTCAATCGGGTTCACTGATCCAAATCGGAGACTCATCGAGTGAGCTGTGAACTTGCCCAATCTTCCAGAGCTTTCCTCAATTTTGACCTTTAAGGGCCGATGCATTTGGATGATTCTTGGGGCCATTGGCGACTTGCCGAGTGTTCCAACCCCTCGTTTATTTACGTTTCTTCAAAAATACAAACTCCAACCTGTGCATCCAATAAACATTATTCAAATAACAAAAAGTAAAACTTGGATTGTCTCCCAAGAAACGCCTTAATTAATGTTGTGGCACGAAGTGGACATGCATTCAAGCATCATTCAAATACACCACATCAATCTTGGTCACATTGGGCCGTAGAAAGCCTAAATTGGACCACGAGACCCCATCAACGGTTTGTGGGTCGACCTACGATCCGTCGATGGGGTCCGTAGGTCAGTCTGACACTTAGAAAAAATTAGAAACTTACTTGGGATCTACGGATACAATCCACGGTCCGTGGATTGACCGATGGACCGTCGATGGGACCCGTAGATCAGTGCAACAACTTATTTGCTGCAGATTTTGCTTTTTTGTCCCTACACATGTAGCAACCATTAGGACTTTCGTTTTACATTTTCTGGATACTTTTTAGACACGGACCCTATTCTATATCTAGCCAACACTAAACATAAAAAATTAATAAACACCTATCTAAAGAGCTACAAAATCAAAAAGAAAGAAAAACTCCTATATCGAAAAAAAACGCATATCATTGGCTAGAGTGTACATGTTGGGTTGCCTCCCAAGCAGCGCTTGATTTATCGTCGCGGCACGATGCAGACACCTTGATTACTCAGACTTCATCAAGATAATAGGCTTTTATCACTTCTTTTACACTCTCAGATTTTCCCAAGTAGACTTTTATCCTCTGTCCGTTAACTTTGAACCTCATCCTTTCCTTGTTTTCGAGCTCAACCGCTCTATGTGGAAATACTTCAGTTACTCTGAATAGCCCTATCCACTTGGACTTGAGGTTGCCAAGAAACAAGCGCAACCTTGAGTAGAATAGGAGCACTAGATCACCGGCAACAAATTCACACTTTTGAATCTTCTGATCATGGTACTTCTTCATCTTCTCCTTGTACAAGGCTGAAATTTCATATGCTTCTAGGCAAAACTCATCAAGCTCATTCATGTCCTTCAATCTTTGACTCGATGCGGCGCCCCAATCCAAATTCAACTTCTTTAGCGCTCACATTGCTTTATGCTCTAGCTCTACAGGCAAATGACATGACTTTCCATATACAAGTTGGTAGGTGGACATACCTATGTGTGTCTTGAATGCGGTGCGATAGTCCCATAGAGCATCATCAAGCCTTCTTGACCAATCAATTATGTTGACGTTCACAATCTTTGCAAGGATTTGCTTTATCTCTTTATTTGACACCTCAACTTGTCCACTAGACTGCGGATGATAAGGAATAGCTACATTGTGACGAACACCATATTTCTCTAACAACGCCTTGAACAACTTGTTACAAAAGTGAGAACCTCAATTGCTGATAATTGCCCTAGGTGCACCAAATCTGGAGTAGATACTCTTTTTTAGGAATGCGGTGACACTTTTTCCCTCATTGTTTGAAAGTGCAATTGCCACCACCCATTTTAATACATAGTCAATTGCAACAAGAATATACTTCATCCCATGCGAACTCACAAACGCACCTATGAAGTCAAGACCCCAGACGATTAACTCAATCACCAATATTGGGTTCATAGGTAGCTCTTGCTTCTTTGAAATTCCTCATTCACGCTGACAACGATCACAAGACTTGGCGAAATCATGAGCATCTTGGTGGATGGTAGGCTAGTAATACCCACACTGAAAGATTTTATGAGGAGTCTAAATACCGTTATTGTTCCCACCAACAGGAGATGAATGACACGCCTCGAGATACTCATCATTTCAACCTCAGGCACACAGCGACAAATAATCCCATCAGCACAAACACGAAACAAGTAAGGCTCATCCCAAAAGAATATCTTCACATTATAGGTGAATTTTTTTCTTTGGTGGAATGAAAAATCCGACGGAACCAAATCACTTGCCAAGTAATTAGCAAAATCTATGAACCAGGGAATAAGATCATAAGAAGCAATCAATACGTGTTCATCAGGGAACGCATCATTAATCTCAACTCCATCCTCAAACTTGATCATAACTTCCTCCTCTAATCTTCACAAATGATCAGCAACCTGGTTTTCTGTCCCCTTTCTATCCTTTACCTCAAACTCAAATTCTTGCAACAAAAGTACCCATCTAATCAACCTTGGTTTTGCATCCTTCTTAGCCATCAGCTACCTCAATGCAGAATGGTCAGTATGCACTATGACCTTAGAACCAACCAAGTAGGACCTAAATATCTTGAATGCAAAAACCACAACAATGAGTTCTTGTTCAGTCACAATATAGTTCTTTTGAGCCACATTCAGAGCTTTGTTGGCATAGTAAATTGGATCAAAAATCTTCTCCCGCCTCTGTCCTAATACTACCCCAAGCGCCACCCCGCTCGTATCACACATAACTTCAAACGGTTGTCCCCAATCCGGTGAAATAATGATAGGTGCGAAAGTTAACTTGGCTTTCAACTCTCCAAATGCTCTCAGACAAGTATCATCAAATCCAAACTTACACTCTTTTTCGAGTAGTTTGCACAATGAGTGTGCAATTTTCGAGAAATCTTTTATGAACCTCCGATAGAAACCTGCATGCCCAAGAAAACTCTGAACACTTTTTATAGAGATGGGTGATGGAAGCTTTTCGATGACCTCAAGTTTGGCTCTATCAACCTCAATACCTTTATGGAAAATCCGATGACCCAGAACTATACCCTCTTTCATCATGAAATGGCACTTTTCCCAATTAAGCACAAGTTTGCACTCTTCACATTGTTTTAGTACCTCGGCCAGATGCATCAAACAACCATCAAACAAGTCACCTACCATAAAGAAATCATCCATAAATACCTCAATCGTGTCCTCTACCATATCTGAGAATATCGACATCATACACCTCTGAAAAGTCGCTGGAGCATTACACAACCCAAATGTCATCCTTTTGAAGGCAAAAGTCCTATAAGGACAAGTGAATGTGGTTTTCTGTTGATCTTCCGGGGATATGGAGATTTGATTATACCCCGAATACCCATCCAGAAAATAATACCAACCCTTACCAGCAAAATGATCTAGCATCTGATCCATGAACGACATTGGGAAGTGGTCTTTTTCTGTCCATGCATTTAGCTTGCGGTAATCCATGCACACTCTCCAACCAATAACCGGCTTCATTAGAATAACCTCATTTTAGCATTCGGAACCACAGTGATTCTCCCTTTCTTGGGCACACACTGAACCGGCCAAACCCAACTACTATCAGTGATGGGGTATATGACTCCAACATCCAACCACTTAATGATCTCCTTTTTCACAACCTCTTGCATTGGGGGATTCAGTCTCATTGGTACTCTATACTAGGCTTACTGTCCAGCATGAGTTTGATTTTGTGAGAACAAATTCCCGGTGGAATCCCAATAATGTCTGCAATAGTCCATCATATAGCCCTCTTAAACCTCTTTAATACAGACACCAAGGCCTCTACTTTCTCTTCGCTTAAATCAGAAACAATGATTACCAATAAAGTGCTATATTTCCCCAAGAATACATACCTCAAGTGAGGTGGTAGAGCCTTGAGTTCTAGTTTAGGAGGCTCTTCTACAGACGGTTTTGTAGGTGGAGAGTCGCGATTCTTCATATCTAACTCCAATATTTTTGGTTTGGAACGGAATTCAAACCTATCAAGTGCAGCAACTAATTCATCATAGTCTTTAATTCCATCACCGTCAAAATGCATCATTATTGCTACTAGTGCATCAACACCCAACCTATCTTTAATAGACACTTCAAAATCTCGCTCCACATTATGATTCACCACTGATACCGTTTTAAGATCACTTTCCTGCTTCATAGACCTATAGATGTTAAAAGTTACCTCTTCATTATTCAGTCGGAACTTCATCTGCCATCTCACCATATCGACTAAGGCACACCCAGTAGAAAGGAATGGTCTTCCTAGGATGATGGGAACCTCACAATCAAGTATTACAAAATTCACCGGAAATATGAACGACTCAACTTTCATAAGGACATCTTGGAGAACACCAATGGGCTTCTTTACAGTACTATTGGCCATGAGTAGATGCATCGCAGTCAGTTTTAGAAACCCTAATCCCAACTTCTTGTAGATGGAAAATGGCATCAAATTAATGCTTGCACCTAAGTCGCACAAAGCTTTCACAAAATGTAACATCCTAATGGTGCAAAGGATAGTGAAAGCTCTAGGATCCTCTTTCTTTTGCCTAAGTGACCTTGTAGCAATGGCACTACAATGTTGCATCCTCTCATCATTCTCAAAACTAACGGCCCTCTTTTTGGTCACCAAGTCTTTCATAAATTTAGGATACCCAAGAATTTGGTCCAAAGCTTCTATCAACGAGATGTTTATGGACAGTTGCTTCAACATAGCTATGAACCAGCAATATTTACCATCTTCAGTCTTTCTCACCAGTCTCTGTGGGAATGGAGGTGGAGGTGGAGGTGTAGGCATGGGAACAACTTCTTGGGTCACCTCAACTTCCTTTTCAGTATCATCTTTCGGAATATCTGTAACCTCAATCTCATCCTCATCCTTATCTATCACTCCTTCAACCTCAAACAACATAGGAGGGTCAATGGTCTGCTTTCCTCCGTGAGTAGTGACTGCCATACAATACCCATCATTTTTCAAATTTTGGATGGTGTTGCTAGGAAGTGTGCCAGGCTGACGTGGGTTCACAGTGGCGTATAACTGACTCTACTGTTGCTCAAGTTGGTTGATTGACACTACATGGACATTAACTTTTTGACCGATTTTAGACAAGTCGTTTCGCATCTCTTTCACATTCTCATCAGTAGCATCAAACATCTTCATCATCTTTTGCATCATATCCTCAATGCGCGACATACTATTACCACCCTCTCTATTACCATGAGGAACATAGGGTCCAACCTTATCATTCCTGTTGCCATAGTTGTTGTCACGATTGTAGTTCCCATCTCGGACATAGTTACCCTTATGGTTGGAGTTACCATAGTTCTGGCCTTGGTTTTCTTGACTTTGGTGCTAATTATCCTAGTTGGAACCTTGGGCGTTGGCTCAGAAACCCCCGTCTGATCATTTACCAAATTTGCATCCTCCTCATAGTAGTATTCCTCAACTGGTGGTGGTGGTGGAGATCTAGTCAGATAATTCACAGCATTCACTTTTTCCGCACTACCACTCACATGTTTTAGTACCAAACCCTAATTTTGTTCTCATTTGAGCCATCTCTTTCCGAATATCATTATTAGCTTGGTTGGGTGCAGTTTGGACAGCGAATGTGCTCGTACCAATATTTTCTTTTCTAATGCTCCAGGCTTTCTGTTTTTGGGAAATCCTCTCAAGCTTCTCAGTGATCTCCTCAAAAGTGTATTCACAGTATGAGCCTCCAGCAATTGTATCTGACACAACTCTTCCATTGAAATCCTATCCTCTATAGAAGTACTCCTTCAAAGACTCATCATCTATGCAGTGATTTGGAACACTTCGAATGAACCCAGTGAACCTATCCCAGGAATTGCTTATCAACTCTCCAGGTAATGTCATAAAGTTGTTCAGTTTATCTTTATGATTTAACTTCTTGGACACCGGAAAGTATCTTGTTGTGAACACCTTGTGCATTTGGTCCCATGTATAGATCAAATTATACGGTAGCTCAAAAAACCACACAACAGCATCACTGGTCAAAGATTGTGGGAAGACCCTCAGACCTATGACATCCATATGTAACTTTGGTCGTCCGACACAACTCTTACAGACACTCGACAGTTTAGCCATGTGAGCGTATGGATCTTCCAAAGCCAACCCACCAAACAACCCTTTTGTTGTAAGCATATGCATAAGACTGGTGGTCACTACAAATGTATGCCTTGGGGGTAGAGGAGGAATAAAAGTAGACCCATCTGATCCAATCGCATCATAATCAGCCCTATCGTGCTCACGAAACCTCGGTGCTGGCGAATTTTGCACCCTTTCTGCATTACCAATTACATTACCACCATGAACCTGAGTGGGCACATTAACAACCCCTGGAGGCTATAAATATACTCTATCACCTAGACCCTCTTCGATTGGATTGTTGTGTAGCCCTTGATTATTCATTCTCCTCACAGTCTTACTCAATTCTAGATAGTAGGGGGTCAAAGGTTCGCCTCGACTTCGTGTACTTAGCATACACTAGAGTAGAAACCTGTAGTAAATAAAAACGTAAAATCAGGGAATACTTAACTAAAGCTCAATAATGTAGTTAAACTTAATCTAAAAGCCAAATTCTCCGGTACCGGCGCCAAAATTTGATTCAAATTATACCTCCCTAAATAAGTATAAGCCATCGTTATCAAGTGAAGAACCAAACTTGTAGGTTGGGGTCGATCCCACGAGGAATATAGTTCACACTTAAACTTAACTCACTATTATCTCTGTATAGTCAAACTATTTATGAGAAAAGTAAAAAGGGGGGATTTTGTAAGTAAGTAATTTGAATGCTTTAAGTAACAAGTAAACAAGATTCAAACTTTGAGTTATCAATATGACAAAAAACTAGGGTATATGTGTTCCCCCACAAGCTCTTAATGCAGTAATCCTAATAATAGTAATCTTTTCCTAGTGTTTAACATGCAAAGTTGGTAAGTTAGGTATCCCTAAGTGATTGGTCCTCCAAATAAGGAATTTAACCACGCAACTTGGTCCGTCTACGAGTGTATGTTTTACTAACCCTTACCTTTACCCCAGATTAGTCATCATATCAATGTAGTTTAGTTTTAACCCACACTTCAATTGAAATTAGACTATTAGATAGCATCCACTAAATTTCTGTTGTTTAATCCTTTTCTCATTCACTACCTCCTTGGTTCGGCAAGTAGGAATGATATGAGTTCTAACGTTTGCAACCGTTAAAAAGACTTCTAAACGAAAGGATTAACAATACATGCATAAGCACTATTCAAGAATTACTTAATTATTATTCATACATTGTTAATTGCTCATGGTTTCCACAACCCTAGTAGTGGATTTAGCTACTCATGATTGAGAGTTCACAATTCATAATTAGGTTGAAAGAATTCATGAACTTACCGTTAGAATAGATGAAACCCAAAATCTTGAATTGAAATTCAAAGTGAATATTGTATAAAATGAATTCCAGAAATTAAATTGGTAAGAGTTTGCAAAATATTTCCAAAAGACCAAAAACTAGAAATATACAATAATGCCTAACCTCCAAAAATGAGGATTACAACACATATTTATAGAAAATAAATCCCAAACTAAACAAGAAACAAAATAAGGAAATAAATTACTCAGATGCGGTTTTTGTTGACGCCTCGACCAACAGACCGTGGGTAGACCTACGGTCCATCGGTCACCCTCCATGGTTCCACTTGTGCAATATTTCCATGCCTTCAATAGACGATTCCACCTACGGTCCATGGTGTAGACTACGGTCCATCCTATCACTCTGCGGTTTGAGTACTGGAACTCAACTTCCTGACCAGGACCTACAACTGCCCATCCATGACCCGTCGATGGACCTACGGTCCGTGGTTGGCTTCGTCATTAGCTACTTCTGCACTTTTCAACTCGCATCTTCATCAACCGCACCCAAGCCTATATCCTACAAGAATTACACACAAAACATTATTTGTAATATCAAACTAGCCCAAGACACACACAAACTTTGAGTGAAATGCATCAAATATACTGTAAACTCACGATATATCAAGACCCCAACATTAATCTCGCAATTGAGGAACACAAAACCAGCTAAAAATATAAATTTGTCTACCTTCACCAAAATGTCATAAAGAATGCCAATAAGACGCTTAATAAAACGGTCGGCCATAAGAAGACGCATAGTTGTAGGTTTATACTAACCTAGCCCAAGTTGCTTGAAATTGGAAAATCCCTATAGTGCAAGGGATAGTAAATGCCCCTGGATTATCCTTTTTGACAACCACGTTACTTGAAATAATGACACTACAACTATGGGATACTTCAATCATCTCGAAATCCATACTTCTCTTCTTAGTCACCAACTCTTTCATAAACTTTGCATAAACCGACATTTCTAACAACGCCTCCACCAATGAAAGATTAATGGAAATAGTTTTGAAGACAGAAAGAATTTTTTGAAACTTTGCGTCTCCATCCCTCTTCTTTAATCTTTGAGGAAATGGTGGAGCAACTTTGGGCCGGGGCTTTGTAGGTACCGAGGGAGCCACAACCCCCACATTTGACTTTTTAGCATCACCAATAACAACCTTGATTCAAGTGAGCAGAAATTTAACTCATTTGGGTCTCATGTTGTTTTATAAAAACTAAATGGGAGGTCACCGTTTGATTCAAAGAGGATAAATCAACCTTCATCTCCTTGAGAACTTTGTCATATCTTTCTACATAGTTTAGAATTCAAGAAAGCATATCTTCAGTCTGAAAGCTTTTGGGATCGACATTTGGTTCCTTAGATTTTGGACGGTCATGAGAAGGCATATAACGATCTCTATCACCATCCCTTTATCTCTAATTTGCACCCCTATCACGCCAATCTCGTTCTTTATCTCTCGAATGACCGTCACAATCTTTGTTCCAACCTTTATTCCCACCCGGCCTTGGATAGCTAGAACGAGAACACCCCACTTGGTTCGACAAGAATTTTACCTCTTCATTATACATGCCTTCAAATTGTGCATCATTCAGGCTTATCCCACTACTAGCACTAACCGCATTCACGACTTTATAACCACCTCCCATGACATGTTTCAACAACAAGTCCATTTGAGTCATCATCTTGGCCATGTTTTCATCACGCTCTTGGTTTTTTTTCCCATTTGTTCTCTAGTCAACCCAATATTGAGAGGAGACACTTGATCCTCCCTTGTATGCCATGCTCGATTAATCTTGATCATCTCATCAAGCAAAGTCGACGCAAAGGAAAATGGTTGTCTTATAATTCCACCCTAAATAAGTTGATCGGTGACACCCTTGTTGACAGTGTCAACACTCCGGCAAAAAAATTACAAAATCACATTATCCGTCAACCCATGAGTAGGACATTAGAGGAGTAGCTTTTGAAACTCAACCATGTTTCATGAATGGGTTCACTATCAATCCGCTTGAAATTTTGAATGGTATCCCTCAACTTCACCATCTTGTAGGGAGGAAAGAATCTTTCATTGAACACCTCTGTGAGCTCCTCCCAATAAGTAATAGAGTCCCTTGGTAGTTCGACCAACCACTTCGTTGCTTCCCACACTAGAGAAAAGGGAAACAAACGAAGTCAGATTGACTCTTGAGAGATATTCTTGAAGGAGAACAGTCTACACTCATCTACAAAATTCTAGATGCGATCATGAGGGTCCTCATGAGCAAGTCCCCCAAAGAAACCTTTCATTTGGAGCATAGTTCTGGTCACATGAAAAATGATGTTGCCCAGAGTTGGGGGGAAACAAATAGCATTGACACTTCCTATTTGATTCGCATTGACATCGTTCAAGTCTCCGATGTCATTATTCTGTTCATGTTGACTCATATTACTCCCGTTCACACTCATTTGTTCATCTATTTAGAGCAAACAATAAAAACACTAATAAGAATATTCTACTATACCAAATTAGTTCACAAAATCACTTTAATAAAATGCTAAACACCACTCCCCGGTAGTGACATCATTTTTGATAACACTCAACTGCACCTCTTATAATTCAAAGTGTAGGTGGTTGCTAGCAAGAATAAACCCAACGAAGAGTTGGGGTCGATCCTACAAGGAGTGATACGAAGAAGAATTCAAATACGAAGTATAAGGGTGTTATAATTTCTTGTAGAATAGAAAAAACAAAACACAACATAATGTAAATTAATAAGTTTCAATTATCAATATTAAGAGTTTGGTAAGCAAGTGTTAACGACGACAACTAATAATGTGTTTGAACAAATAGAGAGGGAAAACTTATGAGTGTGTGAACAATCGAATACTAATTTTGCTTAATGGGTAATGAATTATTGCTTTAAGTCAATGAATCTCAATTAGTAGGTTGGGTTGCACCTATAACAACCATTTTGCAATCATCTATTATGTTTCAAGCGAGTTCTTTCGAACCTCAACAAGCTTAACAATGCAAAACCAACCGAAAACCTGATTTAACCCACTTTATCAAGCTAAGTTGTAAGGAAATAATTCAATACAATTATCAATCATTTACTCAACTCTAACCAACTTTCACAAGAAAGCATAGAGATCAAAAACTGGAACTAAATTTGCAACTTCAGTTCATAAATGAAAACATTAATAAATAACTGAATCCATTTCAAAACAACATAAATCTAGCAATTAACAATACCTACAAGCTAATTTATGTACTAGATTACATAGTCACACCCCTAAGGAAAGGGGGTTTAGCCAATCATAACAAAAAACAAGAAATAGTTACCAAAGGATGTTCCATCGGTTTGACAAAATCTCCAATGCTCAATGCAAAAATTAAAACTAAAACCATAAAACCTCAATATCTAAGCTCAAAACCCTCTCCAAGAATATTCATTATTGTCCAAGTATGTAAAAAATTATGTAAGACCTTTTTCTCTCTCTTCAAAATTTAATTTATACATTTCCAAAAACATCCCAAAATTTCAGTACGCAGTTCCATCGGCGAAGTTAGTCAGGATCGCCGAACAACTCAGTGATCCATCGACAAGCACACCTTCTCACCTTTTGGATTGACTTTTAGATCCAGTTGTTCTGCTCATTTAGGCGAGTTGGGTTGAGCTCGCCGTTCCATTTGATGCATTGCCGAAGTGTGTTTTCATTCACCGAGTTGGCTTAGTTCATGAGCCAACTCACTGGACTTTTAGGTGAGGTGGAGGCTTACTCGACGAGTCACCGAGTGGCTTTTGCAAGCTTCAAGTTTTCTTTTATTTAACTTTTCCAAGTTTTTTGTTTTTTTTTCGCATTGTAATGTCCTTGCTTTGTTCTCAAGCCTTCACTGCTGCACATAAACAATTTAACATCAGTTATGAACACAAATAGGCATTGAGGACACTAATTCATTAAGTAACAAGCCCTAAATGTGTCAAAATTCCCAACTCATTAGGTACAACAATATAATTGATAAGAGTGGTCCATATGTTCAATTAGGGAATCAAGATGGAGGATCAAGTATGAATCACATTGATGATATGATTTCTAAGTTGATGAAAAGGTTTGACTCGATAGATGATAATGTGAAAGAGATGCATACTGATATATTGAGCATTAGGCAAAAGGTAGATTCACATGTAGTGCCCATTAAATAGATCAAGAAACACTTGAGTAAACTATCTTTGACCCCCTAATCCATGCCAGCAAGAAACACTTCCCAATAATATTGTCCAAAATCCAAAGAATGATGGACAATGCATGACAGTTACTACTAGAGGTGGAAAGCAGACTATTGACCCTCATATGCCGACTAGATTAGAAAGTGAGAAGGAACCAGAAGATGCTGAAGTTGAACAACCTAAAGCTAAAATTGTGAAAGAAGAGGAAATCACTCAAAATATAATTCTAATGTCTCGACCTCCTTCTCTTTTTCCTCAAAGATTGGTCAAGAAAATTGAGTAAGGGAAATAATGCAAGTTCATCTCGATGCTAAAACAACTCTCAATAAACGTTCATTTGATTGATGCATTAGAATAGATGTTGGGAAATGCTAAGTTTATGAAAGATCTATTGATAAAGATGAAGGACATCAGTTTTGAAGGGGATGACAAGTTGCAACAATGTAGTGCCATTGCTACTAGATCATTTGTGCAAAACAAGGTTGATCCTAGAGTGTTTACCTTCCCATGTACTATTGGAGCATTATATTTTGCTAAAGCCCTATGTGACTTGGGTGCTAGCATTAATTTCATGCCGCTACCTATTTTCAAAAAGTTGGGCTTGAGATCCCCCAAACCGACTACAACAAGGTTACTTATGGTTGATTGCACTGTAAAGAAACCAATTGGTGTTCTACAAGATGCTCTAGTCAAACTTGAGTCCTTCATATTTCCTATGGATTTCGCAATATTAAACTGTGAGTTTGACTTTGAAGTGCACATTATCTTAAGGAGACCATTCCTTGCTATTGTGTGTGCTTTAGTTGATATGGAGAGTGGGTAGATGAAATTCAAACTGAAAAATGAAGAGGTAACTTTAAATAACTGCAAATCAATGAGGCATCAAAGTGATATTAAAGTGGTGTTTGTAGTGAATTTAACTAACCAACTTGAAGTATAAAATGAGGGATTAGATGTTGGAGCATTAACAGTTGTGATCATGAATTTTGATTGAGCGCACATTAAAGAGTATCATGAGATGGCTGATGCACGTAATAGTTTCAAAAAATTTTGGCATACACCAAAAAAGCTAGATGTGGATCTAATAAATAGAGAGACTCCACCTGCAAAACTGTCAATTGATGATCTCCAAAAGTTTGAACTTAAAGCTCTCCCATCTCACTGGAGGTATGTGTTTCTAGGATAGAATAATACTTTGCAAGTCATCATTGTTCTGATTTGAATGAAGGGCAAGTAGAGACTGTGATATCATTTTTGAGGGGGCTTAAGAGAGCTATTGCATGGATGATTGCTGACATTGCAGGTATTCCACCAGGTATATGTTATCATAAAATCTAACTCATGCTTGATTTTAAACCAACTTTTGAGCAACAGAGGAGACTAACTCCACCGATGCTAGAAGTTGTGAAGAAAGAGATTATTAAGTAGATCGATACTGGAGTTATTTAGTTGGGTGAGTCCGGTACAATATGTGCAAAAGAAAGGAAGGATTACTATGGTTCCTAATGCAAAGAATGAATGTGTACCAATGAGGCTAGTTACAGGTTGGAGAGTCTGTATGGATTATCACAAGTTAAATGCATGGACAGAGAAAGATCGCTTTCCAATGTCATTTATGGACCAAATGTTAGATCGTCTTGCTGGTAAGGATTGGTACTACTTTCTAGATGGATATTCGGGCTATAGTCTAATCTCTATAGCTCTAAAAGATCAAGAAAAGACAAGTTCACTTGCCGTATGTAATGTTTGCATTCAAGAGGATGCCATTTTGGTTATGTAATGCACTAGTGAGTTTTCGGCGTTGCATGATGTCCATATCCTCAAACATGGTGGAAGATACTATAGATGTCTTTATGGGTGATTTTTTTGTGGTGGGTGACTCATTCGATGATTGATTGACTTATCTAGGTGATGTTCTGAAATGATTTGAAGATTGCAATCTTATGCTAAATTGGAAAAAGTGTCACTTCATGGTGAAAATGCATTGTTTTGGGTCATCAAATCTCTCAAAAAGGCATTGAAGTTGATAAAGCAAAGATCGAGGTTATTGAGAAGATTCCCTCTCATATCTCTGCTGCTGGTTTTTATTAGATATTTATTAAAGATTTCTCCAAGATAGATGCCATTATGCAAGCTACTTGAAAAGGAGACAAAGTTTGAGTTTGATGATTCTTGTATGAAAGTGTTTGAAGGTTTAAAATAGAAGTTTATTTCTACACCGATCATTATTTCAATGGATTGGGGACAACCGTTCGAAGTTATATGTTATGCTAGTGGGAAAGCAATTGGTGTAGTATTAAGGCAAAGGCGTGAGAAGATTCTTCATCACATCTATTATGCAAGCAAAGCCTCAGGAATATAGGTAAAAAAAAGAGTTATCCTTAACTTTAGTTTTGATTCCTTCTACAATACAATCTTCTATCACCATAGAAAAGGCCATTATTATCCTGAATGTTGCTCAAAAGAACTATAGTGTCACTAACTAAGAATTGCTTGTTGTAGTTTTCACATTCGAAAAATTTAGATCCCGTTTCCTTGGCACTAAAGTCATTGTGCACACTAACCATGCTGCTCTGAGGTATCTTATGGCAAAAATTGATGCAAAATCGAGCCTAATTCATTGGGTGTTGTTGTTACAAGAGTTTAATTTCGAGGTAAAATATAGAAAAGGGATAGAAAATCAAGTTGTTGATCACTTGTGTAGATTAGAAAAAGAAGCAATGTTGAAGTTAGATGATGGCGTTGAGATAGATGATAAGTTCCCAGACGAACGTGTTTTGGCTGCCTCATATGATCGTATCCCTTGGTTCACAAATTTCTCTAACTATTTGGCTAGTGTTGTGGTACCTTTGGATTTGTCATTTCACCAAAGGAGAAAATTCATGTCGGATGTGATTGAGTTTTTTTGGGAAGAGCCATATTTGTTCTGTGTCGATGGGATTATTTGTTGTTGTGGTCTTTCTCTTCAACTCAAGGTCGTGTTTGTTTCTCTGCAAGCTCAAGTCAAAGTGGATGGAACCATTTCAAGTAGAGCAAATTTTTCACACAAAGTAGTTGAGCAAGAGAATGATGAAGGAACAAGGTTCAAAGTGAATGGTCAGAGGATAAAGCTCTTCTTGGGATAGCTGGAGGAAGTCAAATAGGTGATTGAATAAAGAGATCCTGATGAGTCTATATAATCAAGGAGTCAGCGTCGTGTTGCAATGTTAAATCAACTGTTATTTAGGAGGCAACCCAAGATGTTTAGTTTAGTTATTTTTATTTGTTTTCTATTTTAAGTTTGAATTTTTAGGCTAGAATAGGTTAACTTAGGGTCAGTGTCAAAATAGTGTCAAGAAAAAGGAAAAGGAAGGTCTATTTTTTTCTGCATGTGTAGGAATGAAAGAAAAATCTGGAATAATTTATGTGCAAGAGGGTCCTACGAATAGGTCCTACGGGACATATGAAGTTTGATAGACCGTAGGCCCTATTCGTAGAACCCAAAATGTGGTAACATGATTGAGGATTTGCTTTATAGATCCCATCTATGAGTTGTAGTTCATTTGAAAAACCGTAGATAGTGGCCGTAGAAACCTAAGTCCAAATACAGTTGCAGCTCTAGGTCTACGAGTGCACAGTACAAATCCTAGAATTTTCTTGGTCTATAGTTGTACTCATAGACTCTTGGTATATTTAATTTTTTTCTAAGTGTTAAGATAGTCTATGGAAGCCTTCTACGGATCATAGAAATTTCTATGGTCCATAGATGGGCTTTTGTGAACCATGTTCAGTAATATATCAACCTGACCCGCAACCCTTTGTAATAAAACCTTTCAATTTAAAATCCATCCACAATTTATTTTCCTTCTCCAACCATTACAAACCCCTCATGTCACTTTCCTAATTGTTTCCCCTTCAATTTCTCTCATATTAAAGCTTTATTTTTCCATCATCATCTTCCTCCCCAAAAATCTCCATTCCTCTTCTCCAATTTCCAATTTTTTCATACGAAAACACCTAAATTCCTCCAAAAGTGTGCTCAGTGGTTGCGGGTCAATGAAAGTAACAGAGAAACAAAGTCAAGTTGTCCTAAATTTCAATACACTCACCCATCTTAAGATTCAAACATTACTAAGGTATGGGCTTTTTATTCTTATTTGTGTTGAAATTTTGAGTTAGAACTTGATTTAAGGTTGCCATTTGTTGAATTAAATTGGTTAAATCAACCCTAGGTATGATAGTTTGAGATGAGTGTGATTTTAATGTGGATGGTAGAGTCCCCGTACCAATACAATGAAAATATGGTTTAGGAGTTTTATGCTACATATGAAGCCATAGTTAAGAATTCGATGACAAAAAAGGCAAGGAGATAGCACAGTATCCTGTTTTAAGTACCAGGGTTAGGAAGTTTCGGTTCACATCTCAGAGCTGGCCATTAGTTGATTTCTGCATGGTCCTAATTATTAGCTGACAGCATCGGCGACCAAATTTATTATAAGATATAGCTTGTGCGTGATACAAAAGCGATGAAGGATTTCTCTCAGAATGAGGATTTATTGAGATGGGCTTCTAGATATATTGCAGAGCAGTGAGTCGACGCAGATGGGTTAGGTGATACTGTCCCATCCAAAAAGTCTATGCTGAACATCGGTGCTAAATTTTTATGGTCAATCATCTGTTCGCGTCTATACCCCACTATGGCAGGTAATCACTTGACTCATGACCGGGAGGTGATGGTTGCATTTCTCATGGTCGGACAAGAGATTGATTTTGATTGAGTGCTTATTGCAGAGATACATGAGTAAGCATTTCGGATTGCGATGGCTCTCCCCTTGTTTAGGCTTATCTTCCATTTATGCCAAAAGTTTATTGTTCAACTAGTTGGGGTTATTAATCTTCTAATTCCGCTGACTCAAACACTAGATGTTGAGCTTATTCGGGATGAGGCAAACCTAGCTACACTACGATGAAGATCATAGTTTGGCATGACATAGATATGGATAACCGACAAATAGGGAGGTTGCTACGAGGGATACCACTATTAGTGATCTCGTCGAGGAAACACATACTTCCTCATCTTCACCGGATGAGAGCACATCACGTGCTTCTACTGTATCAAGCCTCTCCAGTATGTGAGTCATCAGAATTCAATGATTAGAGGCTCAGATGGCTTAGTTCCTGCAGAACCTTCGACCTTAGGTCCATACTGTTGTTGAGGAGTGAGAGAAGATGATGTAAGATGTGATAGTGGAGCATACTCAGGCTACCAAGTGGAGGATAGAAACAATTAAGTTACAGATTCTAGCCCAGCCCTAGAGTATGCCAAATGTAGATATTGAGGGTTTCAGACAAATCTTACTAGACAAAGGGATGATGTTGATACGTTTACTTCTGTAGCTACTTATGCACCTGATTCTTCACCCGCAAAGGCGGGAGATGAGTTTCTATTGGCATTATTGGTAAGGCATACCCACTTCATGCGGCTGGAAAGCAAACACAAACTAATGCTGATATTTATGAGGGGGCTGAGGAGCGCACAAGAAAGAAAGAACAACGTGCACTTAAGGCAGATTATTAAGATTCTACGATTGATGAAAAGTTGAGATTGGAGAGATTTTAGTAGTTGGTAGCTGTTGTATTTGGATTGGCGAGCACTACTGATGGTGACACTCAGATTTTTCTAGAGGGATCTATTGATGGCATCCCACAGGTTACTACAGAGGTGTACATTGATTCACCAGGGTCCTCACCAATGGACCCACATGCCCATCTTTAGTTTTTTGGAGCTTAGGGGCCACATGTTTGTCTTCACCTTCCTTTCCTTGTTTTTAGTGCATTGGGGACATTGCACTGTATTTCATGTTGGGGTGGGGTGAATCTGTTAAGAGTGTAAAGGGTCAGGTCTGAATAGCCCAAACACTCAAATCATGCCTTGGGGTTTTCTTGCATGTGTTATTTTCCCCTAATGACTATTTAATTTCTATTGAAGCGGTATGTTTTAGGATATTGATTGTTATAGTAGACTAGAAACAAAAGCATGATGGCAGTATTGCATGAAGTTGATATCCCTCCAAATTTTGTGTGTTTTATACTATATCTATGTGATTGATAAGTCAACTGTGTAGGAGATTTGTATGACATGATAGGAACCGATAAGATAACATGAATTAAGCTGAAGCATGAACTAGATACAATGATAATTTGATACTGAAATGATGTGCAATGTATGTGTGAGATTATTTGTTCATTTGTACAATATATGCCAATCTATAACTTTCCCCGATAATCTTTCTAGGATGATTTAACTGTTAATTAGGAAAAGATCACATGCCATTGTTGAAATTGAGTCCACTAAGCCTAAAATCAACTAACCAAATTGAAATGTTCCTTTCTATCCAAGTTGTTGAGCCAAAATTAGACAATTCTTTCAATTTACCTAATTCACCTTCCCCGTGATAATTGTTAACCTTTGTTTTGGCCCTGGTCCCTCTTGGACATCATCCACCTCAACTCAGACAAATATTCTAAGTTGAGGGTGGCTACTATAGAGGAAAACAAGAAAAGAAAGGGGTATGAAAAGAATTATGTATTGAGAAAAATAAAATAAAAAGGTGAAGAAAAGTTTGAAACAATATTGAAAAGCAAGTCAAATCCACACCCGATCTTTAATGAAAAAAATGAGAAAATAAAATAAAGGAGAAACTCAAATTGGTATTAAAAGAGGAAAATACCTAATGCAATATCAAGGAGATCAGAAAAGTCACTTAAAAACTAAAACCCCACACCTGACTCTGACCCTACATTACGAGCTAATAAAGTCCTATAGTGATCCTAATTTAATGGTTTGAGAGTCTAAGTGTAGAAAATAAGGGCATGCGTATAGTATTTTTCATGTATTGTACTGAAATCAATTATGAGAGTGAGCGTATACTGAGTCTGTGAACTTGAAATATATCAATATTTGTGTGAATAATGATATTTCTTTGTGCTAAGGTCACAAAGTACATGGTTGAAAAGTTGGTTTTTTTGTGAGTGTTATCGGTGTATGTTAATGTATCAATTGGTAAGTCTATGTCATGAAATAATCCACATATGTTGGCTTGTTTTGAACGAAAATTATTGCACAGTGTTTTAAAAATGGGGGATAGATTATTGAGGGTAAGTTCATATGAATGCTTGATTTCTAGGTTTACTTTTGCATCGTGTCGTTTTTGTGTTAGTAGTGTCGCTTGAGGATAAGCGATGATTTTAAGTTGAGGGTGTTGATGTACTGCAGATTTACAGTACTTAAAATGCTTTAAGCTTGGACTTCTGTATGTGTCTTAAGCATTTGTTAGTAGATTTGATGTTATTTTATCTATGTTTGCATGAAAGTAGGTTGTGACAGTCCAAGGATGGAAATTGAATGAAACAACTGGTTTTTGATGGACTACGAGTTGACCTACGAGTTGTAGTCCATGCTACGAGTCGAAGGATTGATGCATAGAAGACGATGAAGATGTTGCAGTCTGATTTTGGCTATGTTTGGGAAGACAGAAGCAGACTATGAGCCGTATAGTGATTTGTGAGCCGAAGAAAGATTCAGAGATTTTGTGTCCTAGTACATTGGATGAAGAGTTTCCAAGATAGTCCATACAACAATCAACGAGTTGTAGTTCAAGACCATAGAAAGTGCCCAGATGGATTTGCAAGAAGCTGCATTTGTCGGCTTAAGTTTATGAGTCGTAGAGTGACCTACTGATACGTCCAAACTTACACTTACATTAAGAATCATAAACGGTCGATGTCAATTTATAGAACGTTGAGGTCGATCCCACAGAGAATTTATTCACAAAAATAGTTTCACCATCACTTTATTCAAATGTTGTTATTATTTCCTAAAGGAAGTAATTGTGAAATGTAAAATGGGTTTGGTTATAAGGTTCAGGTAACCAATATTGTAAAAATATTTAGATTAACACAATTAACAGAATGTTAACTTCAAAGTTGTGGTGATTAATGAATGTAACCAAGGTTGTGTTTCCCATAACGTTACATCTAGTGTTGATTCATGAACGAGTTAAGGTAATTCATTCTTTGCAAATTACAGGCGAATTAGGTGTACCTAACACTTCTCAGTCTTGTTAGATAAATTTCCACTCAAATCCTCTCGGTCTTAGAGTGTTATTCGATTTTACCCTCGCATGGTTTAGTGCCAAAGTTCTCTTTAACTCCAATTCAACAGTTTAACTCAACTTTTTCCTAAGTATCGATTTTCTCTCGAACAATTGATAGATACATGCAAGTTCTAAAGCATGCACTCATTAGAAAGAATGAATAACAAATGTTAAGTTAAGTTCTACAAATATGAATCACATTCTACTCGTTTTACGATTCTAAACTCATTTTTAGTCATAGTTCCCACAACCCTAGTTGTGGTGTTTAGCCACTCATGCTTTCAACTGAATAAGCAAAGATACTTAATGAATGCATTAAGAGAAATCACTGATGAAGATTTGCAAATTCAATGAACATTTGATATTTAGAAAACCAAAATCAGACTTCAAATCTCGTTTCAATGTTAATCATGAAAACACAAGTATAGAATAATAGAAAAGTAGTCACTCATTACATATATGATGAGATAAAACAAAAATTAAACCTAATTAATTAAAATAGTTTCACTAAAAAGAGTTCAACTCGAAGTAGGATTTACTTGTCGGGCAGCTTCACGAACGGCATGACGGTCCGTGAAGCCTGATGTGGTATGTACTTGGTCAACCAAAAATGTCTCTACAAGCCCTGTTCACTGGAAATCCTTCACAGACTGCATCACGATCCGTTATGAGGACCACTGCCCGTCTGGGTGTCCGTGGTATTTACTTGGCCAAATCAAAGTGTAACTCCTCGAGGTCTTCTCACTGGAAATCCTTCATGGGCAGCATCACGGTTCATCATGAGAACCATGGCCCGTCTAGGGCTCCATGGTCTTCACTTGGAGTTTGGTCATCAACATCAACATTCCAGGCTCAATGCTTTATCACCACGGGAAGTATGACGACCCGCCATGTTGACCACGGCTCGTAATAGGCTCTGTGGTCTTCCTTGAGTCCATTCATCTTCGGCTTCTTTTACAATCTTTTCCACACACGTGAGAACCTGTCTAGACATTCAACAAACACATCAAATCTTACATAAATACACTCGATTATAGTATTAATCCTTAGTTTCGAGCATCGAATGTTCCAAAATTTCATGAAACATCAACACCTCAACTTAGAACCATTACTTGTCCTCAAGTGATGAGAATAACCAGACATTTAATGCTAAAACACCCAAACTACAATACTAGCATGCAACAGCCATCTCGACCACAACTTGTATCCAAAACCATTTATCTAACATGCAAGGATCAATGTATGACATCCCATTACTCACAGTCAACCATGCTTATGCTCGTTATCAGCCAACACAATTTAACTATGAAATGCAGACATAGTGTCCTCACATCAAAGAAGTCTCTCACACATGATAATTGGGACTAAATACGATTCTCACACTCATAAAGAACTTCTAACCCTAAGAACACAAAACCATAGGCTTGCCCTTGTTTTCTACGCTCTATCTTTCAAACAACTGGAATAGGATCACTAAAGGACTTTATAGGCTTGTAACATAGGCTAGGGCTAGGGAATGGAATATATGGTGTTGTGAGTGACTATTTTACCTTGGTTCTCCAAAGTTTAATTAGCATACAACTTTTATCCGCTCGATTCCAACTTCTCTCATTTCAGTACATCCCAGCAGCCACACCATTTTTTTTAATTTTTTAAATATATTTTTTGATTCTACCAGAATCTTTGAAACATGCACATTACTCCCGATCAATTGGGTACTTTGACTTTGTGCTTTAGAGCTGGCTGGGTGAACCTTATTTGTACACTTTTTCCTTTCTACTCGGGGTGTGATCACCCTCAACTTAGGTTTTTGGCCTGACTTGTGGCATCGTATCTTTGGAGACCAAAGGATATGATATCAACGGATAAGAACAAAATTACTTGCAAGGCTCAAATAGGGTTCAATGGTCATGCTTTCATTTGGTAGTTTATTTTTGGTTTTAAGTGGGCTTAGCAAAAAGGGCCTAATGATCATCTCCTATCCAGTTATTTTTAGATTTTTACAAGACTACTTGGGCAACTTCTAGCTTCTGCACCTAGTGAAAGGCTTCATCCAAACCTCACACGCACATGACACATGTTTACATTTTTTAGTTTCTTAGTTAACCAACTTATGTTACAAGCTAGCAATGTTCGACATGTGAGTATCTAAGATGTCATACAAGGAGCCTAACCGTCAAATTTCATATTAAGGCCATACATGTTATCATTTCAAATAGAACAAAAGGTTCAAAACTTAGTTGTTGCATAGCTCAACACACAAAAACTTCACAATTTCATCAAAACATCCAAAAACACCAACACTTCACAATTTATCAGAACACAAAACAGAGCCAACCTCCATACAATCTAACAGCTCGATGGCAAGTTGCTCACCAACCCATCCCCAAACAAAATGACATTGCCCTCAAAGTAAATGAATAAAAATAACACAGGGTTGTGAGGAGGGGTCATACCTATGGCGCACTAAGCGTCGGTAGTCGGAACAGTGTCGACACTCTTATCAATGGGTGCACTCTTAGAAATCTGCATTGGGTCGGGCTAACTACTGCTAACCGGGGCAGATACCACGCTACAAGAAGCACCAACTAACACCGCATCTTACCTTTGCTGCGCAAGTGCTTCTACGTACTTCTCTTTATAGTTTTCGGGACTTCTTACGGGCTTTCTTGTGTTGCCTCATTTCCTCTTTGGAGAGGTTAGTTGGCTGCTTCTCATCAGACTCCCCAGATTTGTGCTTTCTTTTGCTGGATTTGTCTATGGGCACTTCTCCCTAGAACTCATCAAGTACCTGAGAGGTAGGCGGCTCACTGAACAAGCTCATCAAAGACTTTGGCACAACCAGAGGGGGCACATTGACCGGCTTCTCAGCCAGTTTTGTTATCTCAACTACTTGCGCCATCGAATTTTCAACATTTACCAAACCTGCAATATGTAATTGATTGTGTACATGGACCTCCAGACCGTCCATCTTGTCTTTTAGAACTGCAAACTCCTTCCGCATCTCATCATTCAATCACTTCTCTATAACTAACATATCTCGTTGTACTACCTGAGGTAGTTTGAGTACAATCTGTTCGACCATGGACCTTGTCTGTCGCTGATCTCCATCCAATCTCTCAAAGATCACGGTAGGTATAGTAACGAAGGTACTGGGCGGCTAAAGTTGATGGTGGCGATGTATCGGAATCTGGTGTCGAAGCTGCATCCTGCTCACAGTCTTCAACTCGTGGAATGTCAACTGGTATATGCAGTACCACTACTAGTGGTCCCACCAGTGCAAATTTGGCACCAAAGAGATGATTGGCAACATCTTTGATTTTGGATGATGCGGTGACCCTTTGTGACTCAGTCCATTTGTCTACTAGTTTATTAAAAGGAATATTGGAATGCAGACACAGTTTCCCTATCAGATAGGAAAATGGTAGACCGGCTCGCTCATTCAATGCTCTGTCCCTCAATTTTGTAGCGATGATATGGCCTACATTGATCGGGTAGCCAGCTCTGAGGAAAGCGACCAGTGATGCAAGGGTTGGAGACAATGTATTATCATTTGTTCTAGGCCTCAACTGTGCACGAACAACAACCCACCAAACCTTAGTCGATAATGACAGTGATGCCTTACTAATTAGCATTTGTGTCCCTGCAACCCATACTGCATTCTAACCCTCTAAAGCAATCAATCCATCCATCCACCGCATGACCCGCTCCCTCGAAGTCAGATCCTCCATCTCAACCTCACTTATCACTACATGGTGCTTACCTTCAAAAATGCCAACTGAAGATGGTATTGTATATTCTAGACCATGGAGCATCCTGTTAATTGTAGTTTCGGAGATATCCACGGATTTGCCCCGAACCACGATTGAGTTAAGTGGCCCCCATGTACCTGATTAGTTGTTTCAGTATCTACAGCAAAGTTCGCTGATGTGGCTGCATATGAGGCATAGAATTCTCTAGTAAGGTGGCAGGAGAACTCTCCAGGTGAGTTGTTCATCCACTCAAAGTGATGCCTTTGGAAAGTTCTGTAGATATCTGGAAATGCTTGGAGATCCGATTCCATGACTCTGGTTTCAGGTATGACTGGCCTTCCAACAAAACCACCCGACTTAGACACTATTCCATTCTTGAAGAATTCCACGGACCTGTTTATATTCCACATGGAACGATAACAATTAATTAGCTGTTGTCTCACCACTGGGTCAAATTCATGTAGGTGAACAAATTGGATCATCGCAGCCTCGGTGCTGGAATTATCATCTTCATCATGGGCATCTACTTCTTCCTGCCCGTTTCAACTTCTTCTCCTACTTTAGGGGGAGGTGCAGCTACATTCTCTTGAGAGCCGCTAAAAGAAATTTCACCGCTACCAGAACCACTACCAGATTCCTCACCACTCCTAGATCCACCACCTTCCTTGGGAAGTAGTGTTCTGAAGAACGACTCTCGTCGTCTGTGATCTAGTAGCTCGAGGATAGTGCTCTTTGATCGTAGTATTGACTTGGACCTCCGAGCTACTAGACTCCTCTGTATTTTCACTTTGATTTGGGGATGGGGGTGGTGAGGTATGTGGAGGTGCAGACTTTCTTCAGGGCCCCATAGTACCTGAGAAAAACCAAAACAGATTAATAATCGAACAAGTAAAATGACACACTAACGGGTACTCAGACTTCCTCTGTGTAAATACAATGTGACACCTTGCCTTAAGAATATCGTCACCCAATGTATCATTGGGAAGGGCCACATATTCAAAATGAAAAACTAAATTAACTACAAAGAAAAGAAAACTTGTTTTATACGGAGGTCAACACGGGCTGTGGTGGGTACCACGGTCCGTGGAGACCCTAGTGGACAAGAAACTTTGCTTTGGTTGGTTCACCAGTGATTCCATTTCTTTGCTAAGTGTGGACCACGAAAGGTTTCACGTCCCGTGACTCTCTTCACGTTCCGTGAAGTCCTTCATGGACTTACACTTAGGCCCTTTTTTAGTGACTTATCACTCTATATGCACATGATGTCAGATTTCTCAATTAGCAACACACAACCCCAAGTTTATGAGATATTTTCGTACATGAGTGCAATTAATGTATCGACTCGCACTAACTATTCTTCAAGTAAGGGAAATATTTACCTATTACGATCGGACCCACATACAAACAATTATCATTTTCCAATTTCAACATAGTTTACTGGCAAAACTCATAGGGGTATACTTTACTTACACAATTTGGACACAAATTCACATTTAAATCATCATACATCACTAACCCTACAAAAATCATCATACTCATAAAAACAAATCACCAATTTTAGCAAATTTCAACATACCCATCGCAATTAGAACCTAACACACACTTCGTGAAGAGCACCACAGTCTGTGAGGATGACCGTGAAGAGCTCCCCCACTTCCAGCTTCCAAGTCTTTTGGCCAACTTTTTCCTGCACATATCAATACACTGTGACACTATAAAAATAATGAAAAATATGCTAAAATGTAAACTACCTATTACATTTACAATCTTGGGTTGCCTCCCAAGCAGCGCAAAATTTACCGTCACGGCGCGATGCAGGTTACTTGATTACTCAGATTCGTCAAGCTTGCATTCCTCCACTATTTTCACTTCCTCTGGAACTCCCAAGTATGCCTTGATTCTCTTGCCATTACCTTTGAACCTCTCGCCTTTGTCATTCTGAAGCTCAAAATCTCCTGACTAAAATACCTAAGTCACCTTGAATGGTCCAAACCATTTGCATCTCAATTTCCAAGGAAATAGGCGAAGCTTGGAGTTGAAAAGTAGCACTAAGTCACCAGGAGTGAAGGTCATTTTCTCAATGTGCTTATCATAATATAGCTTCATCCTTTCCTTGTACAGTGCAGACCGCTCATAAGAACTCAAGCGGAATTCATCCATCTATTTAATCTGATGTAATCTCAGGTTTGTTGTTTCACTCCAACTGAGGTTCAACTTCTTTAGGGATACATCGCCTGATGATGTTATCACCACAGACCCTGACAAATATGGATCATCCCAAAAATACTTTCCCACATCATGTAGGAATTTCTTCTTTTGCTGGAATGTTAGCCCTTCAGGGATCAAATCGTTAACAATAAAATTAGCAAAGTGAGCAAACAAAGGAATGAGATCAAGAGGGGCAGCTAATACCTGCTCATCTAGGAATGAGTCATTTATGACTAACTCGAGTTCCACCTTCTTCTCTGCCTCAAACCTAGACAAGTGATCAGTCACTTGATTTTCAGAATCCCTTTTGTCTATGACTTCGAGTCAAATTCTTGAAGCAGCAGCACCCACGTTATCAATCTTGGTTTTGCGTTTTTCTTAACCATTAGATATCGCAGTGCTGCATGATCTGTGTGCATAATCACTATCACGACCCAGGGGTACCCCTAGATGTAACAAGGTGTATAAGGCCCCGAGAAGCCTCATACAAGCCACTTAGCATATCTTCACATAAAGTAATAGAAAAAGGTGTGGAAAAATTTAAAACATTTCAACACAATCAAAGTATTTCATAAAATGAGCGGAAATTTAACATCATTGTTTCAAACCATCTAACATAACAGATAAAAGATCTTGGGACGCAACTCATACAATAGACCAACATGAAAAGAAAGACATAAAGGAGAAAAATGGTGATCCAATCCTCGAATGCTATGAGGACTCACCAAATATTTACTTCCTTGATCAACTAAGGACCTAGCCACAAGTGTGTGAATCGTTATCGCTGGACCCTATATTTGATAAGAATGTAGGCAAGAGTATGTGTTAGTACAAGAATGTACTAAATATGATAGCTTGCATAACAACATAAACATAAGACATAAGGCATAAGCACAATCAAGACATAATATGCATCATGATGAAAAAGGAATACTTCCTTGAGTAACCTAACTTATCCTTAGCAAAGACTTAGGTCATCCACCTCTAGTCAAGCTTACATCATGGAAGGCATATCTAGAACCTCTCCAAGTCAAACATCTTCATAACATAATCATATTGTTCATACTTACTTTTAAAGACATGGGGATTCACCTCTATGCCTAGCTTATAAAGGCTAATGGGTATTCTCCTCTTGTCTTGCTTACTTTAAAAATTAAAATTATGGGTATTCTCCTCCACAATCACATCATATGACACGGGTACTCGCCTCCACATAATTTCATAAGGATCATGGGTACTCGCCTCCATGTCCACTCATCATAATAAGAACGTGGGGAATCACTTCTTGTTCAATTCTAAGAAGTATGGAAAATCACCACATATCCTTTCACATATGGAGGTCATGGGTAGTCGTTTCTAGCCTCATCATTTATTTAACATTATAGTCTAGAATCATTTTAGGTGAGAAATCCTTTCAACCTATAATTATTCATGTGAGTAAACCTTTCACATTCATACAATCAAGCTTAGAAACCCATTATAGGAAGTATCATTTCCATACTACAACATCAACAATCAATAATTCATAGTCTAGGCTTTACTCTCAAGCATTTAACATCATACTCGTCATATATGCTTCAATCTAAGCAATTCTAATCATAATTCATCCATCCTATAAGGAGATATCTAAACCCATAAAGTTTTCCTTCAAGTCATAAAACCCAATTTCATCAATTCTAAGTTAGAAAGATGGAAAAGGCATGGGTACATCTAATTTCATCCTAAAAATATGTAGTTCGACCATAAACAATCATTACCCACTCAATTTGGGTTAACATTCATCACAACCCACAATATTGGAAGAAACCCTAACTAAAATTGGGGATTTTGACTTCACAATTGCAGTATTCTAGGGGAATCCATGGGAGGAAGGATCCCATGGATGAAAAGCCATCATACCTTAGTCACAAATCCCACCAAAAGCTTGAATATTAGAGACTTGACCTTGACCCTAGCTTGTACTCTTTCTTCTTCTTCACGTTCTAGAGAGAGATTTATTTGAGAGGGAGATCTTGGGTTTTCTTTTTGGTTCTTGAGAGAATGACTTTAGTTGGGGAAAATTTGAGAATATAATGCTTAAATACTTTACTAGGTGAAAAGTAAAACGACGTAGTATTGTATTAAGAAAACTATGAAAAGATATTAAAGACCCTAACTTAAAAACTGCAGCTTTTCTCGCCTAAGCTTGCCAAGGGCACTTGGCGACTCACCCAATGGACCCTTGGATCGCCTATAATTATAGTAGCTTACCCCATGGAGGCAGACCATTTGGCGATTGAAAATTCCTCTTGGTGATGCACCAATCTAAACGGCGATCCCCGACTTGGCTCTCCCAATTTTTCAGCAGCTTGGGCTTTGGTGCCAGTCCACTAGGCGACTGTGGAGCACTTGGTGGATCACCAAGTCACTTAGGCGACCACACTGCCCATCACCAAGTTGGCTTGGGAAAAAAATTATTTCCTAGGCCACATAGGCTCTTTTCCTCTCCAATGGCATGTTACCCCCACTTACTTATACCTAGTTTAGCCTACTAGAATTTCGGGGTGTTACATTATCTCCCCCTTGGGGACATTCGTCCTTGAATGACAGTTTTAGACACCTTTGTGAAGTAAGGTTTCAATACTAGCAGCCCATCATGCATGCAACTTATCTAAAAGCACACGACTAAGGAGGAAGTTCATCTCCCAGCTACACTCATGCTCAACACAATCTCATGGAGCTCATATGCAATTCGTTCTCAAAAAGCATAGCTAACATGTTCATCATTTCATCTCATGAACTCTATAGGTAACTCATACTCAATGCACAACAACATGAAGCAATTAAATCATAGAAGCTATTTTCTTTCAACACTTAAGCTCTTTCATGAACATGAAATAAACAAGGAAATCATGGAAACATATGAGGCACACATGACTTCAAACAAGAACAACACAATAGCAATTTATTACCTCATGCTAGATTAGGAGGAAAAAGATGAGGATACCAGGATATCATATCGTCTTCGGCCTCCCAAGTAGCACCCTTAACTAGATGGTTTCTCCATAATACTTTCACAAAAGAAACCACTTTGTTCCTCAATTTCAGAAATTGCCGGTCTAGATTCTCCACTAGAACTTCTTCATAGGAAAGGCTCTCTTTCACTTCTATCCCTTATAGGGGGACTATGGATGTCGGATCTCCAACACACTTTTTCAACATGGAGACATTGAAAACCGGATACACCGATGCCAACTCATTTGGCAAGTCAAGCACATATGCAACCTTACCAACACGTCACACAATTTGGTATGGGCCTACAAAACGGGGACTAAGTTTCCCTTTCATACCAAATCTCATCACACCCTTCATGGGTGAGATTATCAAGTAAACCCAATCAAGCACATCAAATTCAAGGTCTCTCCTCCTAACATCGACATAGGACTTTTGTCGACTTTGGGCGGTTCTCAACCTCTCTGTAATGAGTCGAATCTTCTTTATAGCCACATGAACTTAATTCGGGCCCTATCAAGGCAACCTCACCCACCTCAAACTAACCTATAGGAGATCTACACCGCCTACCATAAAGAGTCTCGAATAGAGCCATCCCAATACTAGAATGGTAGCTATTATTATAGGCAAATGGTCATCCAGATTTCCCTTCAAATGAATCACGCAAACCCTTAACATGTCTTCCAATGTTTGGATTTTTCGTATGGCTTGCCCATCAGTCTGTGGATGAAAAGTTGTACTAAGCTTAACCTTAGTGCCAAGACCATTTTTGAAAGACTTCCAAAACTGAAAAGTAAACTGAGTACCTCTATCTGAGATAATGGACAATGGTACACCATGCAATCTTACCATTTCCCTCAAATATAACTTAGCATAGTATTCCGCCGCATAAGAAAGACGGGAATGAAATGAGTCGATTTCGTCATTCGGTCTACTATAACCCATATCGAATCATATTGGTGCCGAGTACGTGGCAACTCTACTATGAAGTCCATATTCAAATCTTCCCACTTCCAAGTAGAAATGTTGATATCTTGGGATAAACCTCCCAGTTTTTTATGCTCAACCTTTACTTGTTGGCCATTTGGACACTTGGCCATAAATCCCGCAATATCCTTCTTCATCCCATTCCACCAATAGATCTCTCGCAAGTCACGGTACCTCTGGGTGGCTCCTGGGTGAATAGAATACCGAGAACTATAGGCTTCGATCAAGATTTGTTCCCTCAAGTCGTCCACATTTGGAACGCATAAATGACCTTGGTATCTAAGTACCCCATCTCCCCCTTGGGAGAAAGCTTCAACGGACTTTTTAAGTATCGCTTCTTTCAATTCTACCAAGGTCGGATCAAGACATTGCTTTGTTTTTACATCTGCCACAAAAGACGATTCTGACCCTTTATGGACCATGACACCACCCTTGGCGGAGTGTACCAATCGAACACCCAATTAGGTCAATCTATGGACATCCCGAGCTAACTTTTTTCTATTGCCATCAATATGTGCAACACTACCCATTGATAGTCGAGTAAGGGCATCCGCTACTACATTCGCCTTACCGGGGTGATATAGGATACTCATATCATAGTCCTTCAACAACTCGAGCCACCTTCTTTGGTGAAGATTTAAGTCCTTATGGGTAAACACATATTGTACACTTTTATGATCAGTGAAAAACATCAACATGGACTCCATATAAGTAATGCCTCCAAAACTTTAAGGAAAATACCACCGCCGCTAATTCAAGGTCGTGAATAGGATAATTTTACTCATGGATTTTAAGTTGTCGTGAAGCATAGGCAAATCACCTTACCATTTTGCATAAGCATACATCCCAACCCAACTTTATAGGCGTCACAATATACCACAAAACCATTCGTTCCTTCCGGTAAAGTCAACATCGGAGCAGAAGTAAGTCTATCTTTCAACTCTTGAAAACTCTTCTCACAAGCATCCGACCATATAAACTTAGCCTTCTTTTGAGTCAAGGCCGTCAGAGGAGAAGCAAAAGAGGAAAACCCCTCAACAAACCTTCTATCATAACCGGACAAACCCAAGATGCTTCTAATATCTATTTGTGATAGAGGTCTAGGACAAATCTTGACCGCATCCATCTTAATCGGATCCACCTCAATACCCTTGCTTGAAACAATATGGCATAAGAAAGCCACAGACCTTAACCAAAATTCACATTTGCTAAACTTCACAAAAGGTTGTTAGGCCTTGAGGATTTGCAATACGATCCTCAAATGATCAATATGCTCATTCTCACTTCTTGAATAGATCAAACTGTCATCAAAAAACACAATCACAAACATGTCAAGATATTTTCGGAATACTCTATTCATCAAGTCTATGAACGCCGCCGGAGCGTTAGTTAAACCAAAGTACATCACCAAGAACTCATATTGGCCATATCGGGTTCTAAAAGCCATTTTTGGAATATCTTCTTATTTCACCCTCAATTGGTGATAACCCAAATAAAGATCAATCTTGGAGAAATAACTTGCCCCTTGAAGTTGATCAAACAAATCATTTATTCTCGGAAGAGGATACTTATTCTTAATGATCAACTTATTCAATTGTCGATAATCGATACACATACTAAGGGACCTATCTTTCTTTTTAACAAATAAAACTGGAGCACCCGATGGAGAGATACTCGGTCGGACAAAACCTTTGTCCAACAAATCCTTTAATTGCTCTTTCAGCTCCTTAAGTTCCTCTGGAGCCATTCTAAAAGGAGGAATAGAGATATGTTGTGTATCCAAAAGAAGATCAATTTTGAAGTGTATTTCCCTTCCGGGAGGAATACCAGGTAAATCATCCGGAAAGACTTCCAGAAACTCATTTACAATGGGGACCGACTCAAGAATAGGGGTCTCGAAATCCACATCCCTCACCCTAACTATATGGTAAATACAACCCTTAGAAATCATTTTCCTAGCTTTAAGGTAAGAAACAAATTTGACCTCTAGGCATAGAATTTCCCCCCTTCCATTCTAGGATAGGCTCATTTGGGAATTGAAATTTGACTACTCAGGTCCTACAATCAATAGAGGCATAACAAGAGTGCAACCAATCCATACCAAGTATAACATCGAAGTCTAACATATCAAGCTCAACCAAGTCAACAAGAGTAACTCTATGGGATAAGGAAACAAGACATCTTCTATAGACCCTCTTAGCCACCAAAGACTCACCAACAGGGGTAGAGACAGAAAAAGGTTCCAACATTACTTTGGGGAGAACATCAAACTTCATAGCCTCATAAGGTGTCACAAAGGACAAAGTGGCACCGGGATCAAGTAAAGCATACACATCTAATTGGAAAAACTTTTAACATACCGGTCACCACATCCGGGGAGTTTTTTTTAATCACCTCTAGTTTTGAGAGAAAAAAATCAGTTTTGCTTAGGAACACTTGCACTCGAACAACTTGGACCGGATGAAGGGTAGGGTTGAGCCCTACGATGATCATCTCCATCATTCTTTGCAACCGAAGGACAATTCCTTATCTTGTGATCCGTCTTCCCACAACCAAAGCAAGCATTAGAACCCGCTAAACACTTCTCTTCATGATTTCTCCAACATTTAGCACAAGTATGCATTGAAGGCCTATTACATCTCCTTGAGGTTTTGGGTTAGACACCCTCTCATTATTAGGCCTTGAAGGAGCACTAAAAGAACCTTTCTCGGAGAACTTTTGCCAAAACCTTGAACGACCCCATCCACAGGACCTAGAATGTGAATAGTTACCATCATCCACTCTTGCTCTCTTTGCCTCTCTAGATCTTTCCTTGAGATTTTCTTCCTCAATTTGTTGGGCATGCACCATAAGGCGATAAATGTCCATGACATAGACAAGCATAGAGGTGTGGCACTCTTTGACTACCATGTCAGACACACCCGATACAAACTTACTCATTTGGGCCCTACAATCTGCCACAATAGAAGGAGCATACTTAGACAATTGAGTCAACCTTAAGGTATACTCCCTAACACTCATATTTTCTTGCCTAATATTAATAAACTCAAGTACTTTGGCCTCTCTCATCTCAAGAGGGAAAAATTTGTCAAGAAAAGCACTTTTGAACCTTTCCCATTCTATGGGACCCGCTTCCACCGGCCTTGCCTCTTTCCATTGATTGAACCAAATCTGAGCAACCCATTTGAGTTGGTAAGCGGGTAACTCTGCCTTTTCTACTAGAGTAACTCCCATAATAGCAAGTATCTTATAGACCTCGTCGATAAACTCTTGAGGATATTCCTCAACTTTCGAGCCATAAAATTTCGGGAGGGTTCATCCTTGTAAAATCCCTCACACTTGTTGCCACCATACCCACATTTGGGTTCACGGGAGCTACCACTTCTCTATTGGCTTGTGCCATCATGGCTTGAGCTAACACTTGGAAAGCCGACCTAAACTCCTCATTTGTTACATTCTCATTCAATGGGTCAATCAGAGCTTGAGGAGGAGCTTGGGGAGGAACCTCTTGATCAATATTGGCTCCCTCCATCCTTCTAGCATTAGCCCTTCTAGTAGTCGTATCCTGAAAACCATCGGTTAAGGATTAGGATAAAGACTTTATAGATTTAAACTCCATGGCACGACTTAGAGAATAAAGAAGTGAAGTTTCCTAAACATCTAATAGCCTCTCATTCATAAATGTGGTGTGCTTCACATATATGAACAAGACTCTACTAGATGTGGTTTGAGACATCCTAGAACCATTCTAAACCTTGTGCTCTGATTACCAAGTTTTTCATGACCCAGGGGTACCCCTTAGATGTAATAAAGCGTATAAAGCCCCGAGAGGCCTCATACAAGCCACTTAGCATATCTTCACATAAAGTAATAGAAAAAGCTGCAAAAAATTTAAAACATTTCAACACAATCAAAGTCTTTCATAAAACTAGTGTAAGTCTAACATCAATATCTCAAACCATCTAACACAAGAGATAAAAGATCTTGGGACGTAACCCATACAATAGTCCAACATGAAAAGAAAGACATAAAGGAGAAAAAAGGAGATCCAATCCTCAAATGCTATGAGGACTCATCAAATCTTCACTTCCTTGATCAACTAAGGACATAGCCATAAGTGTGTGAATCGATATCGCCGGACCCTACATTTGATACGAATGTAGGAAAGAGTATGCATTAGCACAAGAATGTACTAAATATGATAGCTTACATAACAACATAAACATAAGCATTATTCAACATAAGATATACGACATAAGCATCATAATGAAAAAGGAATATAATACTTCCTTCAGTAACCTCACTTATCCTTAGCCAAGACTTAGGTTGTCTGCCTCTAGTCAAGCTTACATCATGGAAGGCATATCTAGCAACACTCCAAGTCAAACATCTTCATAACATAATCATATCGTTCCTACTTACTTTTATATACATGGGGATCCGCCTCTATGCCTAGCTTATAAAGGCTAATGGGTATTCGCCTCTATGCCTAGCTTATAAAGGCTAATGGGTATTCGCCTCTTGCCTTGCTTACTTTAAAATTATTGGTACTCTCTTCCACAATCACATCATATGACACGGGTACTCGCCTCCACATAATTTCATAAGGATCATTGGTACTCGCCTCCATGTCCATTCAACATAATAAGAATGTGGGGAATCACCTCTTGTTCAATTCTAAGGAGTATGGAAAATCAGAATATTTCCTTTAACATATGGAGGTCATGGGTACTCGCCTCTAGCCTGTTCATTCATTTAGCATTTTAGTCTAGATTCATTTTAGGTGAGCAATCCTTTCAACCTAGAATCATTCATGTGAGTAAACCTTTCACATTTATACAATCATGCTTAGAAACCCATTTTAGGAAGTATCTCTTCCATACTACAACATTAACAATCAATAGGTCATAATCTAGGCTTTACTCTCAAGAAATTAACATCATAGTCATCATATATGCTTCAATCTAAGCAATTCTAGTCATAATTCATACATCCTATAAGGAAATATCTAAACCCATAAAGTTTCACTTCAAGGCATAAAACCCAATTTCATCAATTTTGAAGTTAGAAACATGGAATAGGCATGGGTACATGTAATTGCATCCTTAAAACATGGAATTCTACAAATTACACCATAAACAATCATTACCCACTCAATTTCGGTCAACATTCATCACAACCCACAACATTGGAAGAAACCCTAACTAAAATTGGGGATTTAGACTTCACAATTGCGAATTCTAGGGGACTCCATGGGAGGAAGGATCTTATGGATGAAAAGCCATCATACATTAGTCACAAATCCCACCAAAATCTTGAAGATTGGAGACTTGACCTTGACCCTAGCTTGTACTCTTTCTTCTTCTTCAAGTTCTAGAGAGAGAATTATTTGAGAGGAAGATCTTGGGTTTTCTTTTTGGTATTTGAGAGAATGACTTTAGTTGGGGGGGGGGGGAATTTGAGAATAGAATGCTTAAATACTTTACTAGGTTAAGAGTCAAACGACGTTGTATTGTATTAAGAAAACTATGAAAAGACATTAAAGACCCCAACTTAAAAACTGCAGCTTTTCTCACCGAAGCTCGCCAATGGCACTTGGAGACTCGCCCAATGGACCCTTGGATCGGCTAAATTTATAGTAACTCACCCCATGGAGGCAGACCATTTGGCGATGGAAAAGTCCTCTTGGCAATGCACCATCCTAAACGACGAGCCCTGACTTGGCTCACCCAATTTTCCAGCATCTTGGGCCTTTGGGATAGTCCACTAGGCGACTGTGGAGCACTTGGCAAATCGCCAAGTCACTTAGGCGACCACACTGCCCATCACCAAGTTGTCTTGGGCAGAAAAAAATGGTTTCCTAGGCCTCATTGGCTCTTGCCCTCTTCCATGACATGTTACCCCTACATACTTAGCCCTAGTTTAGCCTACTAGAATACCGAAGTGTTACAATCACTATAGTGCCCAGCAAATATGCCTTGAACTTCTCAAATGCATATACCACAAACAGTAGTTCCTGTTCACTAATGGTGTAGTTGCGTTGTTCTCCGTTTAGTGATTTGATGGCGTAGTAGCGACCAATCCGGGCCAATGATCACTTGGGCAGATATCAACTTTTCCTTTAGGCATTCAAAGGCTTTTAAGTATGTATCATCAAAGGCAAATTTCACCTCTTTTTCCAACAGCTTACACAAAGGGTGTGAAATTTTTGAGAAATCCTTAATGAATCGCCTATAGAATCCTGCATTCGCTAAAAAAACTTTGAATACCTTTCACACAAATAGGCGGAGGCAACTTTTCAATTACATTAATCTTTGATTTGCCTACCTCTAGTCCCTTCTGTGACAACTTATGACCCAGGACTATGCCTTCCTTAACCATGAAATGGCACTCTCCCAGTTAAGCACCAAATTAACATCCTCGCATCTTTGTAATGCTCTTCTAAGATTTAACAAACAATCATCAAATGTGTCACCTACCACGGAAAAATCATCCATGAACACTTCTAAAGTCTCATCTACCAAGTCCGAGAAGATGGACATCATACACCTCTGGAAAGTTGTTGGTACATTACATAATCCAAATGGCATGCGTTTGAATGCAAAAGTACCATAAGTACATGTAAAGGTGGTCTTTTCTTGATCTTCTGGCACAATTGATATCTGATTATACCTAGAGTATCCATCTAAGAAGCAGTACCACCCTTTGCCAACATGTCAAGCATCTGATCCATGAACGACATTGGAAAGTGGTCCTTCAAGGTCCACTTGTTCAGCTTCTTGTAATTCATGCATACTCGCCAACCAGTAAATGGTCTTTGAGGGATCAATTCATTCTTGTATTTGCCACCACTATCATACCACCCTTCTTGGAACACATTGCATTGGGCTAACCCAATGACTGTTAGAATGGGGTACACCACTCCTGCATCCAACCACTTTATGATTTCCTTTTTGACCACCTCTTGCATTGCTGGGTTTAACCTCCTCTGGTGCTCTATGCTCGGGCTGCAGTCCTCCTCGAGTTGGATTTTATGAGTACAAATACCCAGAGGTATCCCAATGATGTCAGCAATAGTCCAACCGATCGCCTTTTTGTACCTTGTCAAGACTCTGACCAAATCTTGCACCTATCCATCATTCAGATCTGCGGCCAAGATTATTGGAAAAGTGTTATTAGTACCCAAAAATACATACCTTAGGTGACTGGGTAGCTATTTCAGCTCAAGTACAGACGGCTCATCAATGGATGGCTTTGCTGGAGGAGTTGGCCTGTTTTTCAGATCCAGGTCTAATTTCTTTGGAGCATAAGAATGTGACCCCATACCTTGCAGAGAATTCATAGTCTCCACATAATCATTTCGAAAGTCTGCTTCAAAATTCATTAGCACGGCTTCTAATGTTCCACCAGCAAACTTTTCCTCAATAGAAGCTCCTGACTCCTTTTCATCGAAGACCTCTATTGCAGACACCACATTCATGTCTTGTGGTTGCTTCATAGACCTGTATATATTAAAATTTACCTCCTCATTGTTGAGCCTGAATTTCAGCTCTCCACTCTCAACATCAACCAAAGCTCGACCTGTAGCCAGAAATGGCCTTCCCAAAATTATGGGAACCTTAAACTCTTCTTTGCAATCCAAAATCACGAAGTCTGCCGAAAAAATGAAACTATCCACTTTTATGATCACATCACATAAAATACCTACATGTCACTTCACTGACCTATCTGCCATCATCAACCTCATCGCGGTGGGCTTTGGAACCCCCAAGTCCAATTGCTTCTCAATGGCTAGCGCTGTCAGATTTATACTTGCACCTAAATCACATAAGGCCTTTGCAAACTCAAATGATCCAATGGTACATGGTATAGTGAATGCACCTGGATCCTTATTTTTCTGCACCAGAGATCTTGTAGCAATAACACTACAACGATGAATGTTGTCAGTTCGTTCAAAACTTACAGCTCTTTTCTTTATGACTAAGTCCTTCATAAACTTAGCATATCCTAAAATTTGCTCTAGAGCTTCCACCAATGGGATGTTCACTGATAGCTGTCTCAACATGGTTATGAACTTTGCAAATTTCTCATCTTCAGCTTTCTTCTTGAGTCTTTTAGTGAAAGGAGAAGTCGGTCTCGGTATCTACTATAAAGGCAAAGTAGACTCTACTTCTGCTTCTTTTACCTTAACCAGCTTTTCTGTTGGTTAGTCTTCTTCTGTATCATCTATATGTTCATCTTCAACCTCTTCTTCCTCATTTCTCCCTATACCTTAGTACCTACAGATATTGGCTCAATAAGAATCTTACCTCTTCTGGTGGTGATATCCATGCAGTGTCCATCTTTCTTGGGATTCTGAATAGTGTCACTTGGTAGTGACCCATTCTTCCTCTGATTCAGTGATGCTGATAGTTGTCCCAACTGTTGCTCTATTTGCTTGATAGAGTGGTATGAGAATCCACCAGTTGACTTATACTGGAGAAGTCACCCTTCATTTCTTTCACACCTGCATCAGTAGACTCAACTTTTTGTAACACTTTGGCTAAAGTATCTTCTAATTTGGACCCGCTGGAACTACCACATGTTCCATCTCTATTACCTTGGGGGTACATAAACACCACTGCGGTCATTCATGTAGCCATCTCTGTTCTGCCAATTTCCTTGTTCTCTATTTGCTGGCCTTTTCATAATGTCCTTCTCTAGAGTAGTTCTGACCTTGATTTCCAGAATTATATCCTTGGTTTCCCGAGTTATAATTTTGAAAACCCCCCTGGTAGCCTAAGTATTTAGCCTCCTCATTTAAATCGATGTCCTGATCTTCATACCTGTTTGAGGCTCCCACAACATTCACCTGCTCAGAACCTGCCATGATATGCTTCGTGAGTAGATCCATCTGGGTTCTCATGTGAGCTATATCCTGATCCCTTTCTTCTTCTCTCCTTTTTTGTTCTGTTGAAAGCTCGAATGTTAAACCTAGATCTCTGATTTCAACATCTCTTGAGTACCATGCTCTATTATTCTTCTAAACTTCATCCATTAGCTGCACAATTTCTAGAAATAGATTCCTCATTAATGAACCTCCACACACTGCATCAACAATAGGTTTAGTGACATAATTCAAAGATCTATAAAATGCATGTTTTAAATGTGTATTAGTAAGCTCATGGTTCAGACACTTTTTCAGCTTTTGGCTGAACCTCCATCATGTATCATGCATTGCCTCCCCCGGTAGTTGTTTGTGTGCACCTATCTTATCCTTCATCTATATTTCTTTTGATTCAGGATAGAACCTTTCTAAGAAGGCGTCTTTTAGTTCAGTCAAAGGTCTGACTCAATCATCTGGCAGTTCACTCAGCCAATCGGTTGCCTCCCCAATGAGAGACAACGGAAATAGTCTCAGCCTCATAGCAGTCTGACTAAGCCCAGGAATTTCTGTGATTTGCACATTGCCACAAAATTCATCAAGTGCTCTGTTAGCATCATCACCAGGTACACCTCTGAACATACACTTCAAGTTCAGTAGTTGAATCATCATGTTAGTGATCGTAAATTTCACGCCTGGGGTAATGGAGGTAGCACTATTGCTCATGTGGTTCCAGCTCCATTTAAATCTAAGTCATCTTCCTCGAACACCATAGAAGTTGGTTGTTGTGCTCGACCCCTCGGAGCTAATGGTTGGCAGTGGGGAGGAGCTATATCTTCCACTCCTTCATGTTTCCCTACCCCCTAGGTGGGTCATTCAAAACATTTCATTGAGCACCTCGCGCAACTGTCTCAGCCTCAAATCCAAGCCTCTGCCTCTAAGCCTAAAGTTTTTGTGCATTCACCATTTTGTGGATAATTTGTCTCAGTTTCGGGTCGTAAGGAATCAATGGAGCGCCCTTACTTCTGGTATTTGGCATTCACTAGTGAACTTACCTGTCAGATACACAGATAAAGAACAAGATGTAAAATTAGGAAATATAACCACAAGTCGAAAAAATGCTAGTGAAATATTTCTGAATTAAATTTCCCCGGCAGCGGCACCAAAATTTGATACGTCAAAACTTACACTTCAATTAAGAAGTATAAATGGTTGATGTCAATTTATAGAACTCAACGTGAGTTCAGTTCGATACCACAAAGAATTTACTCACAAAAATAGTTTCACTATCACTTTATTCAAATGTTGTGATTATTACCTAAAGGAAGTAATTGTGAAATGTAAAATGGGTTTGGTTATAAGGTTCAGGTAACCATTATTGCTAAAATATTCAGATTAACACAATTAGCAGAATGTTGACCTCAATGTTGTGATGATTAATGAATGAAATCAGAGTTGTGCTTCCCATGACGTTACATCTAGTGTTGATTCATGAACGAGTTCATGTAATTCATTCTTTGCAAATTACAAGCGAGTTAGGTTTAATTAACACTTCTTAGTCTTGTTAGATAACTTTCCACTCAAATCCTCTCGGTCTTAGAGTGTTATTCGATTTTAACCTTGCATGGTTTAGTGTCAAAGTTCTCATCTCTCAAACTCAAACTTTTACTCTAATTCAACAGTTTAACTCGGCTTTTTCTTAACTATCAATTTTCTCTCGAACAATTGATAGATACAGGCAAGTTCTAAAGCGTGCACTCATTAGAAAGAATAAATAACGAAAGTTAAGTTAAGTTCTGCAAATATGAATCACATTCTACTCATTTTATGAATCTAAACTCATATTTTAGTCATAGTTCTCACAACCCTAGTTATGGTGTTTAGCCACTCATGCTTTCAACTAAATAAGCAAAGATACATAATGAATGCATTAAGAGAAATCACTTACAAAGATTTGCAAATTCAATGAACACTTGATATTCAGAAAAACAAAATCAAACATCAAATCTCGTTTCAATGTTAATCAATGAAAACACAGGTATAGAATAATAGGAAAGTAGTCGCTCGTTCCAGATATGACGAGATAAAACAAAAATTAAACCTAATTAATTCAAATAGTTTCACTAAAAAGAGTCCTACTCGAATTAGGATTTACTTGACGGGCAGCTTCACGGAGGGCATCATGAGCTTCACGGTCCGTGAAGCCTGTCGTGGTCTGTACTTGGTCAACCAAAAATGTGTCTTCAAGCCCTATTCACTGGAAATCCTTCACGAACTGCATCATGATCTGTTATGAGGACCACGGCCCGTCTGGTGTCTGTGGTCTTTACTTGGCCAAATCAAAGTGTAACTCCTCGAGGTCTTCTCACTGGAACTCCTTCACGGGAAGCATCATGGTTCGTCATGAGAACAATGGCCCGTCTAGGGCTCCGTGGTCTTCACGTCGAGTTTGGTCATCAACATCAACATTCTAGGCTCACTGCTTCATCACCACGGGCAATATGGTGGCCAATCATATTGACCACAACTCATAATAGGCTCCGTGGTCTTCCTTCATTCCATTCATCTTCTGCTTCCTTTTCAATCTCTTCCACAAATGTGAGAACCTATCTAGACATTCAACAAACACATCAAATCTTACATAAATTTACTTGATTCTAGTATTAATCTTTAGTTTCGAGCATCGAATGTGCCAAGATTTCATGACACATCACCTACGAGTGGTACACTAAAACCATAGAACCTACCGTCAAAGCCTATTTTTCCTATGTTTTCTTATCCTAGTCTAATTAGGATTAGATGTTTATAAATATTCATTTTATTTTGCACTTTTTACAGTTAGAGAATTAATTACTCTGCTTTTGGTTTTGAGAATTATTGTGGTGAATAATTTGTCCATTTTAATTCTTGAAGCATCAGTTTAATATAATATTTTGTTCGTCAATTTAAGATTATGGAATTCAACAACTATAATTGTATGTTCATGATTTGTTTGAACAGTCTTATTATGATTTATGACAACTCAAGCATGACTAGCTAAACTCCACAACTAGGGTTGTGGGAACCATGAGAAATTAACAATGTAGACTTAATAATTAGTAATTTTTGAATAAGTGTTTATGCATGTATTGTTAATCTCTTTGTTTTGATTGCTTTTTAACGGTGGCCAATGTTATAACCCGCCTTATTCGTACTTTCCCGACTAAGAAAGTAATGAATGGGAGAAGTGATTAAACTACATGTATTTGACTACTACAACCGACATCTAATATTTTGAACCACCTCGAGAGTTAATCTATGGTCAAAGGTAAGGTTTAGTAAAGCACACACCCGTAGACTGACCAAGTTGCGTGGCGATATTCTCTATTTGGATGACCAATCACTTAGGATATTTATAACTTATCGACTTTTCATGTTAAACACTAGACAATATTACTACTATAGGGCTTATCGCGTTAAGGACTTGTGGGGAACACATACACCCTAGTTTTATCTTCTATTGATTAAACAAAACATTCAATCATATTTACTTAGATACCTGTTATTTAACTGAATCAATATAGCTTTGTGTTAAAAAAAACTCTCGTATTTATGGAAATAGTCTGACTAAAAGTACAATCAACAGTTAATTAGCCTAAGTCTAGACATGTCAATAATGAAAGATAGGGTACAAGATGAAACAGGTGCATAATGATAGTCAGGATTTGACAACTTTCATAGATCACATCTACAGTTCTATCGATTCTCTCTAATTCGATAGTTGATTAGAGTACCATTAAGATTTAGATTTCTCTTCCAAGTAAATCTCAAGTTCAAGGATAAACTAATTATAATATAGTGATCCTAATATGTAAGAACATGTTATGAATTATTATTATTAAGTAAGTAATGTCCTTTGACTATTTTTCCTTGAGATTTTATCAATAAGCTCTGTCGATTACTTTAGAGGAGATATATTGATTCTTCTAAATGTGAAAAAATGTACCATATTTCATGGAATAGGCGGTTGTATGCAAGAAAATTACCCAACTTATGAGGTCGGGGTCGAACCACAAGAATTGGTAGTCTAGACTTTTTTTCTGTTGATTTTACAATTTGAACTGTAACACATCAAAAATTAGAAAGTTCAATAGAAAAGAGAAAGTGTAGTGCGTTGACCCAGTGGTCTACAAGACATACCTACGAACCGTAGGAAGTCCTATGGGCCATAGGAAGGGAAACATAGAACTGGAGTTGAGTTTTTGGAATTTCAACTTTCTGAAGTTTAACCTGAGAATGAGCAACGAGTAGTAGGAAATTGGACGAGTCGTAAATGGGTTTCATAGGGGTAATACATACTTAGTAAAAAATTAGGGTTAAAATTGAGGTATACGGACAGTGTCCACGGATCATAGAAAGTTCGACGGTCCATAGAATGATGTAGTAGGAATTTGGACAATTTTAGGCTCTAGTAAATCAAACTAGAATTGACCAATACGATCTGTAGGAATTTCTACGGCCCGTAGGTCCAAACCATAGGGTCCTCTGGCAGTTATTTCTTAAGGGTATTTTGGTCTATTCCTATGCATTTAATACCTATACTATATTATTTTGACCCTAATTTTAAGTCCTATAACTACCCTTATACTCCTAAAATTACGCCAACTCTCTCATTCTCTCAAAACGCCAAATTCAATCCACATTCATCTTCTTCAATTATCTCTCTAGTTTAGGAAGGAACTTAGGGTTTCCAACTTCAACTCTCCTATTCATCCATTTATTTTGGGCTTTGTTTACCAAGGTATGAAGGGTTTCATCAATCGGTTCTATTCACCCATTGAGCCCCAAATATTTCTCAAATCTCCAAGTTAAATTTCATCAAATTAATTGGGTTTTCATTCAGTTCTTCATGGGTTCCAATTGTGTTAATTAAATTGTTTGATTTTGGTCTTATCATGATTGTTTTGACTCAATTACTTGCTTTCCAATTGATTTTATATGAATCCATGCATTATTCATGATTTTGACTATGAACTCTTAAAGACATGAATTTATGAAGATGCTATCAATCTATGAATGATGGTCTCATGAAAATTATGCATGATTTATAAAATAGAAGGGAAAAAGGTCTGAAATATATCCAAACTTTGATCGAAATTGTTGTAACGATACCAACTTTGAAAAGGACCTTTTACCCCCTGCACCATTTAATAGTGTATTTTAAAGGTATATATGTGCTCACGTGGACATCATAAATATTGCATCATTATAAATAGTAATGTGGGAACATATATACCTTTAAAATACACTATTAAATAGTGTAAGGGGGTAAAAGGTCCTTTCCAAAGTTCGGTATTGTTACAGTAATTTTGGTCAAAGTTCAGATATATTTCGAACACTTTTCCAAAAAAATAATGGTTTTTTTTATTAAAAAAAGAATGGTTTATGTTATAGGTTTCTTCAAGATAAGTATCAATAAAATTGTGAAAGAATTATCTCACATATTAAGGAATCATGATTGATGAAAGGTTTTCTTACATATGCATGATTCATGATTTAAGGAGCTGCTCTATGATGATTTCAGCTTGAATTAGTAACTTAATTATCTTTTTCCATGTATGATGATATGTATATGCTTATGACTAATTCCATTGGAATTTTTCTTAGTACCGAGAGGACTTTAAGATGGAGTCTCCTCCATTAGTATATGTCGTGTCTCTAGTAGAAATCTCTTTGTCCCTAACTATGTGTCCTCGTAAGTTTTGTCTTAGAAAGACATAGCTAGTGGATCCACCTAAGCTAGAAGTTTAAGGTTTTTTCCTTGGTAAGTAAGGCTATCTTTTTTTGGTGTGGGAACAACCCACCGTATTCCACGTTATAACTCATGTGGTCTATGTTAATTAATAGTAAATATCCCACAAAATGAATTAAGTTGTTCTTAAAGTTTTTATGAAGCTTTTAATATGATTTAAGATACATTGACCATGTTCATGATTTACGATTCTTCTTTAATGGCTTTTACTATGCTTTAGTTTTGTCATGCATATCATGTTTTATGTTTACGCATATCCCTCATATACTTAGCACATTCCATATACTAATGAATACTTGTGCCTTCATTTGTTAAATAATGTAGGGTCCAATGATCTTACTCCTCCCACTCGTGGCTAGTTGATTTATCATTCAAATTTCAAAGAGTTGGTGAGTCTTCATGTTCTGATGACCATGTCGTGCTTTCTTATCTTTTAAGATTTAAGAAATTGTACATGGTTAACACTTTACGTCCCGACCACTCCTTATGATGTATTAGAATGGACTGTCAAGACTATGTTTAGACTTCCACTTTTATGTCAATTTCTCTTTATGATATGAGACACTCTTCTTTAATTGTCATAAGTGTGAAGCGCGTCACATTTATAAATAGGAGGCTACAAAACATTTAGGAAACCTAACTTCTTTCATTACTCTAAAGTTGTGCCATAGAGTCTATCTCTATAAATATCATTCTCCTAAATCTTGCATGATGCTTTTCAAGATATGGCCCCTCAAAAAAGTTTACATGAGATGGAATGCGGGTGAGAATGTGGAGCCCGAGGTTCCTCAAGTTCCAGTTGACCATTTGGTCGAGAAAGTGACTCATGTTGAGTTCCAAGCCACTTTCCAAGTGTTGGTTCAACCTATAGTGGGAATTAGGGATTGTCTACGGTGGGAAGGCATAATTTTCCACTTATCAACTAAAGGTTGTTGCTCAAGTTTGTTTCAACCAATGGAAGGAAGAGAGGGCGGTTGATGTGGGTCCTCCTGATTGGAAAAAAATTCAAAAGTGTTTTTCTGATTGTTTCTTTCATCTTGAAAAGAGAGAAGTGAAAGTGCTTAAGTTCATTAATATATGACAAGAGAATATAAGTGTTCATGAGTACGCTTTGAGGTTTACTCTATTGGCTAAGTATACTCCAACTATAGTTGTTGACTCTAGTGCAATGACGAGTTAGTTTGTGTTGGGTGTGTTCGAAATGGTGGTCAAGCAGTGTCATACCACCATGTTGATTAAGGATATCAATATTTCCCGTTTATACATGCCCAAAATAGGCCAGAGAGTCCAATAGGTAAAGGACTAGTGATGGTGAATTTTCTCATTCCTGGTCCGGTGGATATGGGCATCCTCAATTCCGGCAAAAGTATTCAGGTCAAGGTTCTTTCAATACTCCAACCTTTAAGTTCAACAAAAATAGGGTGTCTAACCCTAAGCCTCGTGGAGGAAATAGTGGTGAATCTTCTATAACTACTTGCACAAGGTGTGACAAGAAGAATGATGGAAATTTTTTGGTCAATATGAATAATTGCTTTGATTGTGGGAAGAATGGTCACAAGATGAGATACTGCCAATTGCTTGCTACAAAGGGAAGGGATGGTAGGCAAGTTCAGCCTAGCGGTTCCAGTTTTGGTGCTCTGAAGCAAAATAGATTTTATGCTCTTCAGACTCGACATGATCACAAGTTTCTCCAGATGTTGTGATTTGTATGTTGAAAGTCTATCACCTTGATGTTTATGCTTTACTTGATCCAAGAGCTACCTTATCATTTTTTACTCTTTATGTGTCCATGATATTAGATGTTGGTCCCAAATCCTTTCCAATCCCTTTCATGTCTCTACTCTTGTTGGTAATTCTATTGTTGCTAAGATAGTTTATAGAAATTGTCCCATTTCTGTTTTTCATAGAGTCACTGATGTTGATCTTGTAGAGCTTGATATGTTAGATTATGATGTTATTCTTGGGATGGACTGACTTCATGCATTTTATGCTTCTATATTGTAGGACCTGATTGGTCATTTTCAATGTTCCGAAATGAACCTATCATGTCATGGGAAGGGGGAAATTATATTCTTAAGGGTAGTTTATATCTTACTTAAAGACTAGGAAGATGATCTCTAAGGGTTGCTTTTTTCATCTTGTTTGGGTTAGGGATATAGATTCTGAAACCCCCTACTCTTGAGTCAGTTCTGATTGTAAATGAGTTTCAGAAATGTTGTCGGATTATCTTCCTAATATTTCTCCCAAAAGGGAAATAGAATTTGGTATTGACCTTTTCCCAGATATGCATCTTATCTCTATTCCTCCTTATCGCATGGTTCCAGAAGAACTTAAGAAATTAAAGGATCAGTTGAACGATTTGTTGGATAAGGGTTTAATTAGACCTAGTATCTCTCCATGGGGTGCTTCGATGTTGTTTGTTCAAAAGTATGTTGGTTTTCTCCGAATGTGCATTCACTATCAACAATTGAATAATGAATGTGTATTGCTCTCAATCAAATTCATATACTTTATAGGTGGTGTATTGCTCTACACAATACACTTGATGATTGGACCTATATGAGTGTGAAATGGTGTTACTTCTATGAAATTATGACAAATTTCTAGAGCACTTATGAATACTAAGACACACACATGACCTCTTGATGTTTGCATAATCAAGGACACAACTTCCGATGCAAGTGTCTACGATCGTGCAATAGTATAATAACCCAACCAAGGGTTGGGATCGTTCCCAAGGGAGTGGTTTTGAGAATTAATAGAAAAAATAAAACTTAGTTCTAACTAGTCGTAGCTAAAGACATTAACGATTAAAAATATTGTAAATTAAAAGGGGACACAAGAGTGTCAATTAACAATGGGGTTTTTGTCACAAGTAGGTAAAACCAACCAAATTAACAAAGATTTCTAAGAAATGAGAGGGGATTCTTGGGATGCGATGAGAATACGGGTTAAGCTAGATTATTGGGTATATGACCTTTTCTGAGATATGCATCCTATCTCTATTCCTCCTTTTCGCATGGTTCCAGAAGAACTTAAGAAATTAAAGGATCAGTTGAACGATTTGTTGGATAAGGGTTTAATTAGACCTAGTATCTCTCCATGAGGTGCTTCGATGTTGTTTGTTCAAAAGTATGTTGGTTTTCTCCGAATGTGCATTCACTATCAACAATTGAATAATGAGTGTGTATTGCTCTCAATCAAATTCATATACTTTATAGGTGGTGTATTGCTCTGCACAATACACTTGCTGATTGGACCTATATGAGTGTGAAATGGTGTTACTTCTATGAAATTATGACAAATTTCTAGAGCACTTATGAATACTAGGACACACACATGACCTCTTGATGTTTGCATAATCAAGGACACAACTTCCGATGCAAGTGTCTACGATCGTGCAATAGTATAATAACCCAACCAAGGGTTAGGATCGTTCCCAAGGGAGTGGTTTTGAGAATTAATAGAAAAAATAAAACTTAGTTCTAACTAGTCGTAGCTAAAGACATTAACGATTAAAAATATTGTAAATTAAAAGGGGACACAAGAGTGTCAATTAACAATGAGGTTTTTGTCACAAGTAGGTAAAACCAACCAAATTAACAAAGATTTCTGAGAAATGAGAGGGGATTCTTGGGATGCGACGAGAATACTGGTTAAGCTAGATTATTGGGTATATGATTTTGATAGAAGATTCATAGAATAATTGTGACTAGGCTAAACTTTAAGGAGGATAAGCTCTCTCTCGAGCAACTTAACCCGTTTCAAATGCTTTATTCTCGAACACCCACTTGCCACATTAAGACCAGCCTACGCCTTAACCCACTCACTCTATCAAGCTAAGTGTGTGGATATGGGACTAGGGTTCACTCTCTCGAGTTGAACCTCATGTCGACCCACTCACATTGGCCATCAATCTAGTGGTCTTAGTTTTACGACCTCTCTCTCTCGAAAGCCGAAAACATATAAATAAACTTGTATTTGGAACTACAAATTCATTAAATTCATCCAAAACCACTAAACGAAATCACATTTAAACTACGAATACACTATCAGCAAGTAAGACCCAACAATTATCTTACCCCATATTCGCTAAATCACACCCCAAGAATTGAGGTTTTTAGCCACACATCAAGAGATATAAATTTATACCTAAATAAGCTTGCATTCAAATGGGTATGAAGATTTAAGTCTTGTTACAGGCCAAGAATGAAGAATCTAAGAGACCTAAGTCCAAATCTTGAAGATGAAACCCTTTGGATCTTCAAGTCTTCAAAACGCTCTCAAACTCAGAGCAAAAATCTCAAAAAGTTAACTCTATATGAAAATGATAATAATTGTTCCACACGTAAAACTACAATTCTAACTAGTATTTATAGCTTTCACATATTTGTGTTGTAGCAAATCATTTAGCGTCGTTAGTCGGAATCGCCGATCAACTTGGCGAATCGCCTGTTGGTGCAGTTCATCGTCGTCTTGCACTATCTTTCAGCATCGTCGTGCTCTGGGTTATTGGGCGACATGGTACTGCTTCACGGAACTTCTTGGTGATGCGCCGACTGTTCTCTTTTTCCGTCGACTTGATCCTTTCCTTCAGGGATCAACACACTGGAACAAAAGGCAAAGTAAGAGCCTTCGGCGACTCGCCAAGTGGACTCAACGATCCTCAGGCCTTTATTTCTTCATTCTTTTCAGTCTTTTCGTTCCTTTTTGCGACGTAGTGTCTATGCTTTCCTTCAAAAAATTCCAAATACCTGAAACTTTAGGGTTTTCATAAGATATTGAGATAAAACAAGCATTTGAGGACACAATTTCTATTAAAATATAGCCCTAAATGACTCTAATTTGTGGACTCATCAACACCCCAACTTAAACTTGTGCTTGTCCTCAAGAAAACTCAAGTTCAGCCGTTCAAAAAGGGTGTCTCGAACAGTGCTACACAAGACTCAATCATGATTGCACACAACAAGACTCAATTTACTTATGCAAGGATCAATTGTGTACTCAAAGATTCAAGTTGTGACACACCATTACCAAAGATTCTCAAGCTCGCAATACTTGCTTCAAATGCAAGTTCAAGCTCAACAAAAGCCTTTGAATTCCCTCACACAAATGATTATTCCATTTTCACACGCAAAGGTATGATCAACTTAAAGTTCAGGAATCAGATACAACGCTCACACTCACAAAGATGAACACAATGCATGCTTTCACCCATAGGTTTGCCCGTATTTTCCAATCAACATTTGTTTCGACTTTCTCAAGATCACAAAGGTCTTAAGAAGGCTTGTAATGGGGCTGAGTGTAAAGGTATGGTCATTTAGGCTCAATGACTTTTATCCTCATGAAATGTGGTGCTCTCAACACTTCCTTTCTTTTTCCTTCATCATTTTCATTAGTGCTCGTAAGTCATCCTATTATTCACTTTCCATAGATTGTTTGGGAACCCCATTTCTTTTATACTTTATTCCACCACTTTCTTTTTCATTCTTTTTCTTTCTCTTTTTTTTTTATATGGAGGGGTTCCATTTTTCTCAAAACCATGGGTAAGAGGAGACTTTCCTTGCACTTCTTGACTTGCCCTTATCTTTTCACCACACCCCCAACTTAGGTTTTTGGAAAAGACTAAGTTGGCTATTCAACTAACCACAATTCAAGAGGATTATAGGTAATGGATTAAGAAAGGTCTAGTTATCATCAAGTTTCTTCCAAAGAAGGGTAAGGCTCAAAAGGTGTTCAAGAGGGCATCATACGCTCACAAGGTAGGTCACAAAAGAGGTATATGTCAAATTGGTTCACACTCTTTGAAGTTGCCTAAGATCATATCAAGAGAAAGTCTTACATAGTTAACTAGACCAACAAGGTAAATTCTAGGTGTTGTCATGCATGGTTCCAGGTAAACTTATCACACAAGGCATCGACACTTAAGTCAAACAAGACTCCACACTTTCGCTAGTGTGCAACGGTCATCATAAGAGAATCAATTTGATGAATGGCTAATCACAACGAGATGCAAAAAGTTCACATATTATCTATCCAACTTCATTTGGCCTCATCGTAGCCGTACATTCATGTCCGTTTGATTGTAAGCACTATTCAAGTCATCGGTATTGATCGGAACAGAGACTTAAATTTTGCAAAAGAACAGCCACATTCAACACACTAGAGGTGGCAAAAATTGTCGGACGGGTCAAAAAATTATTTTGCAATTTAAAACAAAAGAAGCCACAAGATCAAACATTCATAGGAAAGCAATATTAACACAATTTTAAAATAGAACGGCCCAAATATATACACAAAACACGAAGAAAAGTAGCACACAAAAGGTGTGGGCCTCACCCCACCACAAATAAAAAGAATTTGTTCTCAAATGCAAATAACACAGAATCTGAAATGTAAAATGAAGAAAGACAGAGAGGGAGGTAAAGAGGTGATCTTGGCTAATCGGTCGCTCCATCTGCCCGGGCTTCAGTACACGGAGTGACTTCCAGAAGGGCCAGCTCCACTGAATCTAGTAACATGTGTTAAGGAAGCCTGCACAGCAACATCTATCATAATTTCTTCCATCTTGGTCAGGTCTTCATCTGCAGCTCCCTCAGTCTCCTTATGCATCTCTTCATCAGTCTCTCCCTCTGACTCAGGATCCACTGTCTGCTCCATCCTATCCCCATTTCCAGTGGTGGTCTGAGGCATCTCAGGCACGTTTGGAATTTTTATTATTCCGAAGACCATGGATACATCGGTGGACTTCAGGTGGATTACATCTTTTTGCAGCTCAGCAATGGCAGCTTTTAAAGCCGTCACCTCATCTGTGGCCCCTTGGTTATGATCACACACCGCTATCCTGGCTGCCAGAGCATCAATGATAGTGTTCAAAGGTGTCACAGCATCATCTAGGGAAATTTGGATCATACTTGGAATAGAGGCCTCTAGACTGGCGGCCCGACGATCAGCAGAAATGGCCAATTGTCCCATCCAAAGTAAGGATGCCTAGGTGAGTTGAGGCCGGGAAACAACAACAATAGTAGTGGGTCTGGAAGATCGTGTAGTGACAGAAGAACCTGGAGTATCAGTGGGAGTAGCAATGGTAATGGATGTACCTGAAGGTCCAGGGGCCGATGTTTCCTTCTTCCTTTCTGGCTGATCCTTAAAGTACTCGGATTTGATCCTCCTAATATCAGTAGAGGTTGTGGGCATCATTTCCACATCCTTCTTGGCATCTCGAGGTACCCGAGCTTGTTTGCACAATTCTGTGATCAATGCTGGGAATGGAAGTGAGGTCTGGCTCTGCCTTGCACGTATCAGTATCTCTGCAACAATTACCCAAGTTTATCCGAGTTTCCTCTATGATGCAACCCAGGCAGGCTGCCTTGGCAAGGCGAAGGATTGACTCATTCTGAGATGGCATGATCGTGCTGCTGATAAAACCAAACCAGAACCTTGCTGCTATGTTTAGTTCTTTATTTTCAATTGGGACTCCTTCCGCCAACCACTTCGGAGTCTCATCTGAAATTAGTGGGGCTAACCACTTTTCATCTCATCTAGCTTCTTTGTTCTGATCAAGTGCTAGTAGTGATCCCTAATATTCATGGACATGCCCAAGACTGCGTTGATTACCTCACTATCACGCGTCACCCTCCTGCCTCTGACAACCACATAGTCAACTTCTTTGAAGGTTGCTGCTAGCTGCTTTTTCTGGGGTATTAGTGCACTGTATGCACTGTAGAACTCTCTTACCCAGTTTGGAATATAGGGCCATGGGGTTTAGTAAAGATTTGGAACTTGTGGTACCTCAGGCACTCTATTATCTCTAAGTGTCTGTCTATAACCCCGTCTATGGACAGACACTTTTCCTCCAAAATTGTCCTCAGCCCCTCAGCCTTTACTCGATTTATTGACTTAGGCGGGGGACCCTGTACTGGAGGCGCTAATACCATTTCATGTTCTGGAACTGGAGGTTTAGTGGTGGTAGGCTGGGGAGTCTTGACCCTGGATGGATCATTCAGCTTCTTAATTCGCCGCTCAGCCCTCGGTGCTATTAACAGATCATCCTCATCAGACCCACACCTTCGCTTTCAGATTGGTTGGGGTCATTTCTATAAAAGCCATCACTGTCAGTGCTTGTATCTGATAATTCAAGGGTGTTGTCTTTGCCCTTGCCTTTTCTACCAGTTGTGGAAAGTTTAGTAACCTTACTTCTGGATGCAGCTGCATCCTTGCTGATTGTAATCCCTTTTGTTTTACCTTAAGATGGATTGCTTTTTCCTGCAACTTTAGATCTAGCCATTTCTACAAAGAATTGGGAAGAAGTTTAAAACGACTAAATCAAATTCATGTGGACACAATTGCAGAAAAATTTGCCGATCAGATCGGTGAATCGCCAAGTTGCTTTTGCGAGCTAGGCCGAGCTCGCCAATAGGAGTTGGTTCAAGAATGCTAACAAGTCGGTGATGGTAAAATCCTTTCGGCGAACATGGTTTTATCCGCCGAAAGATACAGTGCAACAAGGGTTCAGGGGTGCAAACAAAAGGCGATCAAGGAGACTTTCGGCGAGTCGCCGAAGGCTTTTAACGTCCAAAGACTTCTCTTTGAAAGTTACAGAATCCATATCATGAGTAAAATGAAATTAATAGGCGAGATGGGATCATTACGAGAACTGCTAAGTGGTTTGGTGAGCTCGACCCAGCTCGCCAAATGGCCCAACGTGCCTATTTCCAACCTATCTTCTCGACTCCAACCCTACAACCCCCGAAAACAAAATCAAAACATGCACTAGATCAATTAAGCTTACAGTTTTCCTGGCCTTTTCCCAACTTAAACAGTATGCAGGAGCACCTCATAAAATTTCATTCATGCTAAATTATTAGAACGGGATTCCAAAATTTAAAGCAGACGAGTTGGATTCACGAATCAAAAGAGGCACTTGAATAGTCTAAATTTATCAGAAAGGCACAGTACACGACATAGGATAAAATTACTTGCAATGAGAGTATAAATACCACAATTAAATGCAGGGTTTGGAGAACCAACCTTTTAGGCAGATTAAGTCAAGATTGTGATGCTAGGCAACATATTAGTACAGATCCAGGCACTACTAAATCAACTAAAATACTCACGAGATGTGAAAAATTTTAAAATACTAAGTAGGTGCAATTTTGTGAAAATCAAGAGTGAGAGAATATGAAAAAGGCTGAAAGTCAAAACCCTTGGCTTTATAAAAACCATCAAGATCTCACCCATTCGGCAACATTAGTTGATTTCGCTTCGCTACTCGGCGATCCGCCGAGTGTTTATCTACCTCGCCGAGTTTTACAGGACCTTCAATCGAAGTGAGGATCCAAACGATGGTCCTTGTCGGGAACGCTGATCTAGTAGGCGATTCGCCAATTGGAATTGTGTAATTCATCCTGTACTTTTCACAACCTTTTCATGCCCATTCCTAAAAAATCAAAATACCTTTATTTCAAAAATAAAAAATTACAAATATTTAAGGGTTTAGGTTGCCTCCCAAATAGCGCCTTAGTTAACGGCGTGGCACGACGCAAGTTAACACTTATGCTCCAATGGTGAGGTTTACCTCAACTTCATCAGGCAATCCTTCTTTAAAATCCGAATAGATTTCAGTCAGCACTTGATCTATTTGAGAACCTAGTAGTTGAATGAGCGTAGCATGGGAGGTCGTCATCTGGTTCAACAGCGATACATTCTCCCTGAGCTCCTCCAATACCCTATGTTCCTCACTGAATTTCTGGAGTAGAAGTGTGAGCATTTCTTTATTATGTCCATCCTCCTTGTTCTTAATCTTCATTCGTTCATGAGGAGGAACGTAGCGCTCTTTCTTTTTGCACTGGACTTCAAGATCCTCAATTTTCTTTGTCAGCTCATCTTACTGAGTTAGCAGGATCACTAAGTTGAAATCTCTCCTTTTCATTTCCTGATCTGGCTTAGTTAAGGTGTCTAGCAATTTGGATACTTCCACATAGGGTTGTCGTACTAGACTACCCGAGGTAATTTGATCAGCCATCATTCTGTTTCCTAGACTACGACTTCGGTAGAAAGATTCCAAAATGACTCTTTTGGGGATTCAGTGAGTAAGGCATTGACCCAGAAGTGCTTCGAACCTCAGCCATGCCTCATGAAGTTGTTCGCCTTCCGATTGCCTAAAATTTAGGATCATATCTCGGAGCATCATCCCTTCTAATGACGGCAGCTCCATTAGCTTGCAAGTACTGCTCGTTATGTTCAACTCCCCTGCTTCAAAACTCTAACAATCAAAACAAAACTAAAAATTAAGCTAGTAAAACTACAACTATTCAAAACAGAAATTCTACTAATCTAAGAATTCTCAAATAACACCACTCCCCGGCAGCGGCGCCATTTTGATGTTTGTGTAATCAAGGACACAACTTTCGATGCAAGTGTCTACGATCGTGCAATAGTATAATAACCCAAGGGTTGGGATCATTCTCAAGGGAGTGATTTTGAGAATTAATAGAAAAATAAAATTTAGTTCTAACTAGTCGTAGCTAAAGACATTAACGATTAAAAATATTGTAAAATAAAGGGGGACACAAGAGTGTCAATTAACAATGGGGATTTTATCACAAGTAGGTAAAAACAACAAAATTAACAAAGATTTTTAAGAAATGAGAAGGGATTCTTGGGATGTGACGGGAATACGGGTTAAGCTAGATTATTGGGTACATGCTTTTGATGGAAGATTCATAGAATAATTGTGACTAGGCTAAATTTTAAGGAGGTTACGCTCTCTCTCTCTCGAGCAACTTAACCCGTTTCAAATGTGTTCCTCTCGGACACCCACTTGCCACATGAAGACCAGCCTACACCTTAATCCACTCACTCTCTTGAGCTGAGTGTGTGGATATGGGACTAGGGTTCACTTTCTTGAGCTGAACCTCATGTCGACCCACTCACACTGGCCATCAATCTAGTGGTCTTAGTTTTACGACCTCTCTCTCTCGCAAGCCGAAAACACATAAATAAACTTGTATTTGCAACTACATATTCATTAAATTCATCCACAACCACTAAACGAAATCACATTTAAACTACGAATAGACTATCAGCAAGCAAGACCTAACAATTATCTTAACCCATATTCGCTAAATCATACCCCAAGAATTGAGGTTTTTAGCCACACATCAAGAGATAGAAATTTATACCTAAAGGAGCTTGCATTCAAATGGGTATGAAGATTTAAGTCTTGTTACAAGCCAAGAATGAAGAATCCAAGAGACCCAAGTCCAAATCTTAAAGATGAAACCCTTTGGATCTTCAAGTCTTCAAAACCCTCTCAAACTCAAAGCAAAAATCTCAAAAAGTACTATTCTATATGAAAATTATAATAATTGTTCCACATTTAAAACTACTACTCTAACTAGTATTTATAGCTTTCACAGATTTGTTCTGTAGCGGATCAGTCGGCGTCGTTAGTCGGAATCGCCGATCAACTCGGCGATTCGCCTTTTGGTGTAGTTCATCACCGTCTTGCACCATCCTTCAGCATCGTCGAGCTCTAGGTTATTGGGAGACATGGTACTGCTTAGCGGAACTTCTCGGCGATGCGTCAACTGTTCTCTTTTTCCGCCGACTTGATCCTTTCCTTCAGTGCTCAGCACAGTGGAACAAAAGGCGAAGTAAGACCCTTCGGCTACTCGCCAAGTGGACTCAGCGATCCTCAGGCCTTCGTTTCTTCGTTCTTTTCAGCCTTTTCGTTCCTTTTTGCGACGTAGTGTCCATGCTTTCCTTCAAACTTCAAATTCCTGAAACTTGAGAGTTTTCATCAGATATTGAGATAAACTAAGCATTTGAGGACACAATTTTTATTAAAATATAGCCCTAAATGAGTCCAATTTGTGGACTCATCACATCTTAGCGCAAAATCGTGATAACGACAAAGATTGTGCAGGTATAATGTAATAGCATCATAAGCTGGACGTACCAAAGAATTATTGATTCATTGAAGTTCTAAGCTTCACCAATTGTTCTGTTAGTTAAATCTTATTTTATCTAGGTCTAGTTTATAGTTTACGCGACACCAGATTCAATGCATTGTAATCATATGTGAAAGCTCAACAAAACTTCTTATTTCATTATATTTCTTCATATAATTTTTGACATATGTAGGGGATGGTAGGAAAAAAGATTCTACTATCTCAAAAAGGAAGTATTCATATTATTATTTATATTCAGCCTATTAAATAAGTGTGAAAATCTCGTTAATTATCTCATAAATTAGTATTAAAGTTGGTCAATTTATAAATGTTGCCAACATCTATTTCTTGAAATGAATTGCCTTCAATTCATGGATTTGTCTTTAATTTTCATTAAACAACACTTATGGATCTTTAACTTCTTTGACCGTTGGTGAATTATAATTAGTGGATGTATATATATTCCTCAAGTGTTCTTGTTTAGGGGAGGTGAAAATACAGAGAGCAAATCAACTGATCTTGTCTCTTTCTTTCATAATCTTTTGTTGGGTTTATTTTTTTGAATCGTTGTTAGATTTTGTCTCCTAATTTTACACTAGAAGAGCTTGTTGAATCTTGGGGGATACACCAATATGGGGTGAAATACCCATAAGGATGGTGTCTTTGACACGCCTCAAGCTTTGAAGAATTCAATACAAGTGTTCGTAGAGAAGGTATTTTCCGTAAGACTTTCAACAAGCTTTTGGTTACGAAAGTTTCAAGGTCCAAAAGCCTTTGAAATCCTTCATTTTTTTAGCCAAAAATTCCTCCCCTCAACTAAATGAATGAGTAGGGTATATATAGAGGGGTTTAGGGCTACGAAATGGGGGAGGGGGTGGAATGAATACAAAATTAGGGTTTTTGAATTCGAATTCAAACATTTCCCTCTTGAATCAGAAAAAGCTGATTCTCCATCAATTTTGAACAACTACCAATGGATTTCAAAGGATTTGGAGGCGAGGACAAGCGAAGTGGACGGATAAAGTAGTTGGTAGGCCTACTGGTTGTCGATGGAGAACAAGAAGATGACGAGGGGAATAAATGGATGTACTATTTGTAGGGGATCATTCAAAAAAGATGATGAATGGGTCGTTTTCGTATATGTTGATGTTGTGTATGTTGAGTGTATGTCTCTCAGTGTTGAACATTGGAATTGTAGTTGATGACGTCATGATTGACGCCGTTTGGAATTGCTTCTATATTGTGAACGTTTCGAGGATGGTGGGCTTAGAAATCTTTTAAGGGAATCGAGGTGTTGGGCTGCTAATAGAACTGGGTTGTAGGAATTCATTAAGGTTGTTGGGTTTGACCCAAATTTGGTCTTAAAATAGGTTGAAGGTGAGGTAAGGAAGTGACTAATTTTATAATTGAGAAAAGACCAAATGGGTTATAATTATAGCCAGTTGAAATTTAAAACGTAGCCAAATTAAGTTAGTTTAGCAAATTCGACTAGAATTTAAATAAGATGAATTAACATTGATTAATTTACAAGCTTCTTAACTTGATGAAATAAAATAATTTATCTTAACTATAAACTAATAAACTCAAAAACATAACTATTGATTAACTTAAACTAATTAATAAAAATATTTAATAAAGAAACAAAATATTTTTGAGATGATTTTTGAATATTCATAAAATATACTAATTATATAAAATATATATATTATTTAAAAATTATAAAAGTGACAAAACTATTTAAAACAACATGAAAAATATTGAGTTTTATAAAAGTAATTATCTCAAGTCGTTTGAAATTAAAGAAGCTCGATGACTAGCATATAATGTGGAGGGTCAAAATTGGGTGTCAACAATTAAGATTGCATGAACTCCCCTCAATTATTGGCTAGAAAAATTGTTCTCTTTAATTTTATTAGCTAAACTATTATTCAATTCAGCCTTGCACATTTAGTTGTGTGTTTCAATTCTAGTTTAGTTAATTAATAGTTAATATTTTTGAGCTAATTATTTTATTTGGTTAGTTAATCATATTAATTAGTCTTATTTAAGTTTTAGCTAAATCATATATTTATATAAAAGAGAATCATAGGCCCGCCTACGTGGCGCCACCACAAACAAGGATTTCCTTTTAATTTTATTTATTTTCAAAACTAGCCTTGCCCTTTCTTGAAAAGTTGTGACTTTTATAAAAAGTTGAGACTTTTGTGAGGAGTTACGACTTTTATGAAAAATTGTGACTTTTATGAAAGGTTGTCTCCTTTCCGAAAGGTTGTAACTTTCCAAAGAGTTGTGACCTTTCTGATATGGCACTATAAGCATTTGTTCACACTACCCTTTGTTGTCTACAAATAGAGGGATTTTCTCTCATCTTAAAATAACGAAAATTCTGAACTTCTTTTTCTTCATTACAATTAAATATTCATGTACTTTGCACTTGTTGAGTGACTAACGGACACCATTCTTTTTGTATCAATACACTGATGAATTTAGTGGGCTCGATTTTTTCCCTTTTTTTCATTATATTGTTACAGATCCTGGTATATTTTTTTACGTTTATTAATTTATGCTTATGTTATTAGTTGTTGTTTCTGAGTACATGTTTTAAACTTTGTTGTTTATGTTTCTGCAAAGTTATTGTTATAAATATTTGTTAGTACAGATTAAATAACACACGTTAACTGAGTATTCACAAAAGTTTTCTCTATTGAAATTGTTGAAGATACAATTAAAAACAATCCTTAAAGATCTATACTTCCATCTCTTGAAGACAAAATTCAAATTTGGTATGCCATTGTAAGGACATAAAGACCTTAAATTTTTTATCTCACATTGATGTGGGTAGAACTAGGAAAAGAAGACAAGAATGAATAAACTTTTGACATGGGTTCAAGGATATACCTGATAACCTATGGAGGAATATGAGTAGACTGGAGTCTCTTTTAATCTTAAAGACATAGATAACTACACAATAAATTAATGTAAATACTTTTCTTGAAGTAATAGATGTGTTTCTCGATACTGCGGTTGGAATAGAAATGTAGTTTCAAATTGAACTTCAACACTCCGGTGTGTTGATTTTTTAAAAATAACCCCAAACAAACTGAGCTGTTTTGTGTAATATTTTTCCCTTTCAAGAATATATAATAAGTTGAATTGTTTTCTAATATGATACATTCTCCCTTTAAGTTTCCATTTTAATAATTACTTATGATACATTTCACTGAGGAACTTTAAAATGGTAATTGTAAAGCAAAAGGTAGGGCCAAACTTTCTACACGATAGAATTAGAATATTTTTTCACTTTTTTCTGCCTTTTAAAATTTATTTATCCCTTCACCAACGATTATTTATTAGAAAATTTAATATCTCATGTTGATGTTCATTTGATTCACCAAAAAAATCGGATAGTAACACTTCCTCGAGCAAAAGGATAAATTATAAAATCAAATTAAAGATGATGGATTGAAGGATAAACAATAAGATGTTATAATTATCATTTTCCTTTACATTATTAATGTATATTACTACTTAATCTTGTATGTAAGATAACTTAGTGTTTTAGTTTTAATGACAGATAAATTTTATTATATATTTCGTCATATTAAATTTTCACGCAAGACGCAGGTAATTTTACTAGTTTGTTTATAATTAAATTCAGTTTGGGTATCTAATTGAAACCCATGTGGCCATTTTCCTATTACGAATATGTAGCCAATTTTAGACCCGAATTTTCAGCCCAAGAATTGAGAAATTGAGACTAAGACCAGCCCAACCTTTTTCAGCCCAGCTCAATTCCAGCAACAATACGCATACATGGACGTTCTTCTTCCTCGCGAACCCAGTGAATGGCTGTTGAGAATTGGTACAAAATCAAACCAGCACAAGGGTTTGAATTTTGAATTTGAAATCCCTCAAATTCGTTTTCCCCCCTTATATATATATATATATATATATATATATATAAGTATATACTTTCCTCCCTTCAGCGTTTTAGAGAGACACTACCCAAAACAGAGGAAAGAAAGAGGTTGGAGAGACAAGAAACAGGAACGGAAATTTACAAGAAAAATATGCATGCAACAGAGAAAAATAGTATTCCTATAGCTAGGAGGTTTGAGTCTTTTGTTGTTGGATTCGAGCTCTCGTCTTGTACTCCTGGGAATTCCTCTTCGCTGCTCCACAAAAGGTAAAATTCCTCTCATAATCTTGACTTGTTTCTCTTTGTTTTGTTTAGTTGATTTACAGACTGATTTAGCTAATATTTATTTTTGATAAATTTCATTTGTTGTCTGATTGTGTTGTTATTGGCTATTACTAGTTGGATGACCTCTAGAGATTTCGATCTTCTTCTTGTTTTATATTTGCTTTCATCTAAATTGGTCATTGCCTATCTGTGGTATTGGGCAGAAATTCTTGGGTTTAGCACCTCATAAATGATATGTTGGCTTACTTTTGTGATTTTCTTGGTCTAGAATTCCAATTTTGCTTGACAAAGTGAGATTATCTTGGCCTAAGATGTGCCTTTGTTTAGCTCTTGGTTGCTGCGTATGCCCTTTAGTTTGCTAGTTTCTTAAGCTCATGGGTTGTTTAAGTTCCCTTATCGTATCTGTTTAAGTGTCAATCTCTCGTTATGGTCATCTTGATTCAATTTTCGTACTTAGTATGTCTTTGAATTTAGGTGTTTTCTTGTTTATGCCCTGTTCTGTTTTCAGCATCAGTTCCTTCACTTGTTTGCTACTGTTGGTACCACCCTCTATAGGTTTAGGAGTTTTAAAATTGATTGTTATGATCCATATAAAGTATATGACTTAGAGATTTTTTTATATTTTTTTAATGAATTCAAAATTAAAAGTAAATTGTCACTGCTTGTTTTAATAGTATGATCTTGTCTCAGATTTCTCCTCAAATGCTCTTTCTTTTCCTTAAAATACTCCATATGATTAATCGTTTTTCTTTGGATGTTCAGAACAGTTAAGTTGATTGAGTGTTGTTTATTTCCTTTTCTGGATCTATTTGCCAGTAGTTTTGTCTTAAGTAGCATGTGTTCTTCATTAAAAAAATTGAAAGGCTCATGTTTGAATTCATCATGGAATGTTTTGCTATTTGTTGCTCGATTTAGTAAATATTCATTTGATTTGGTTAGCTTAAGTTAACTTAGCAAGAATAATGCTAACCCAGCGACCTCTAAGCTCAGTCGCATCGTCCTCGTAGAAGATCGTTTCGAGAATCATCCAAGTGTTGATCTCTCGTTATGCTCATCTTGATTTAATTTTCGTACTAAGTATGTCTTTGCATTTAGGTGTTTTCTTGTCTATGCCCTGTTCTGTTTTCATCATCAGTTCATTCACTTGTTTGCTACTTTTAGTACCACCCTCAATAGGTGTAGGAGTTTTAAAATTGAATGTTATGATCCATATAAAGTATATGGATTTGAGAGTTTTTTTTTATGAATTCAAAATTAGAAGTAAATCGTCACTGCTTGTTTAATAGCATGTCTTGACGCAGAGTTCTCCTCAAATGCTCTTTCTTTTCCTTATAATACTCCATATGATTACTCAATTTTCTTTGGATGTTTAGAAAAGTTAAGTGTATTGAGTGTTGTTTATTTCCTATTCCAAATCTATTTTCCAGTAGTCTTGTCTTAAGTAGCATGTATCCTTCATTAAATATTTGAAAGGCTCATGTTGGAATTCATCATGGAATGTTTTCTATTTGTTGCTCGATTTAGTAAATATTCATTTGATTTGGTTAGCTTAAGTTAACTTAGCAAGAATAATGCTAAGCTTTTTTTTTAATTTTTAATTTTATTTTATTTTATTATGCATGAACTTGGCCCGAGGCGGAGTTAGCAGACGAGTTGATTTTAGCAAAAGATAGTTAGCAAAATAATAGCTTCAATTTGTTGATTTTATAGGTGAGAAGATTGTTGTTGGGGATGTCATATATGGTGGTTCGACCGGCTGCTGTCACAAGTTGTTCCAAAATCCAGGATTGGGTGAAGTTGGTATCTCTTTTATTGATGTAACTTTGTTTTCAATTCGGTTATTAGAATCTTGATTTTCATCTTATTTGTACAGGCGAGTGGATAGCTAATACTGTTTTAGTTGGTTTTAAGTACGAGATTTTTATTCAATTTGTTAAAATCATGAGTTTGAGGTGTAATTTTGTCCCATATGTCTTCATTCTTGCTACTTTATTTTTCTACCCTAATATAATGGCTTCTTCATATGCATGTCCTTCCTTTTTATCTTAAGAGGCCAAATATTGTATCCTCTGTCGCTTCTATTTTTCATTTTCTCTCCTAGCTGATAGTCTTTATTTACTGAATAATCATATGTTATATGTCTCCTTAAATTGCTGTATTTTTCATCTCACAATCTTCACATAAGCATATAAGTAATTGCAATTGTTTATTTGTGCTTCCAAATTTGCTTAGTGTGAGGTCTGAGTTACTGTTTCCTTTTACAGGTATTAGAGTGATCAAGATGTTCTACAGAAGCTAGACAAAACAATATATTTTTCTGCTTCCTAGCTTTTAAAGTATGTTTTATGTGGAACTGATTATTATATTCTGAGCTCATTATTCATTTTATTAACAGAAGCCAGAAGCTGATATGATGGGTGAACTAGAGAAGAGGGAAGGCGAATCATCTTCTTCCTGCCTCCTGTGAAATTACATCAAGAAAAAACTTGCCTTTGTGGCTCTTGACTATGAACAGGAGATTGAAACTGCCAGGAGCAGCTCCTCCACTGAAAAGAACTATGAATTGCCTGAAGGACAAGTTATTACCATTGGTGTTGAGAGGTTCTGTTGCCCAGAGGGTCTTTTTTCTTTCGCATATCTCCCAGACAACCACACAGAGCAATGCTTGATATAAGGGCTTCAGATATATATATTTGCAGGGTGTTTATCTTATGAGCAAGAAAATCACTGTCTTCACTCCCAGCAGCATGAAGATTAAGGTTGTTTCTCCACCAGAGACTAAGAACAGTGTCTAGATTGGAGGATCCATCCTCGCATCACTTCGCACCTTCCAGCTGGCAAGCCTTTATTTTTTAAAATATTCTCTTGCATTACTTTTGTATTTTGAAACTGCATTTTGAACTATGTTGTTGCTAACTTAAACATGTTCTGTGCTTAATAAGATGTGGATTTCGAAGGGTGAGTACGACAACTCTGGTCCATCCATTCTCCACAGGAAGTGTTTCTAAGGTGCTGCTACTATTTTTACATCTGTTTGCGAGTTCTTCTTTATTTTTTTGTTCTTCCCACTAAAGCTATTATGTCGTCCACAATGAACTTAGATTTGTTGTTATAGGCGAGTATTTGAGATGGGGCTATGAAAGAAGGGAGATTAAAAACATTGTACCGCTAATACTATTTCATGTTTCTAGTTCAAGCTTCTTTTGTCTAGAAATATCCCTTCTTGAACTTGAACTTGAACTCCTTAGGTTGTTTTTATTTTAGGAGAGTGATTGTGGTGTTGTTGCTGTTTATTAGTTGTTGGGGTCATTTCTTTCATTTTCTTTGTTTTGTTATTCTATAGTACCTTTTTTTTTAATCTTGGGAACAAATAAGTCAATACTTATTGAATGAGAATTTTTGTAGCATTTTCAGTCTTTGGAAATCAGTTATGTAATTTCTGTGGTGAAGCGTTATTGTCATATCTGTTATTTTATGATATGCAATGGATGTCTCAACTATAGTTCATAGTGTTTTCAGTAAAATGTAATGAAATTTGAAAAATAATATTTGCGACAATGTTATCTTGTGCATAGGCTTCCCTTCTTGTATCTTATTGAGGATGAAAACCATATAAGTATCAAAACAATGTTGCTTTTTAAATAACACATCTAATAGCAAACCTTAAGAATGAGCATTGCATAAAGAGATGAAAGCATAGGTAATCTGCCTTGGACACTAGCGCAATCAAGTATAGGGGAAAACTGAACTACCAATAAGAAGCATAGACAAAATAACCTAGACATGGAGCCACTTACTCTAAATCTAAATAGAACGACGAGGAGATAGTGTGTTGGACTGTTTCATATCCAACTCAACTAAAGTATTTTTGTGTCACGACCCGACTTCAGGCTTCTTTAGTCAAGATGACTATAACCCACCAGTAGGTGAGTTAACCTGTACCCCAGAACGACAAGTAACGCAACACTCCTCCGCGAACGCGGAGGAGATAGTGATGGCAGACCAAAAATAGTAGCTTCGCTCAACTTAGCTCGGACCTTCTTTTGATGATTTCTTTGGCTTAAATACTTCCTAATCTATTGTTTTAAGTTTCCTCAAGAACTTTTGACATGTTGGCTTCATTTGTAGGTGTTTTGAACTAAAAATGACTTTCTAAACCAATTCGAATGATCAAGAAATGGCACTGGAATTTGAGGAGGAAGATTATTTTTTATGAGAGCAGGATGCTCCCGGTAAAATGCGCTCGAAAATATGATGAGTACTTGGCCTGAAATGAGGACACAGTTTCATTTTTAGTTGGGAATGCCTCCCTTTTCTTCATTTTGTTGATTGTTTCTGCATACTGTGATTGTGCCCTTGTCGGGCGTACTTTTCATTCTTTGTTATGCATTGGTGTGCCCTTGTCAAACTGTGATATCATGGATGTTTCTGTTGATATTGTGTTAGATTGGTCTATTTTAGTTTTTGATTTATAGTTTGTAGCTTCTTTGTTTTTGTTTTGATAAAAAGATTTGGATTGACGATGTCCGATGATGGATAGAGAGTGATGACTTTCTTAAGGGTAAATCGTCGATTGCTTGTGAGTGTTTGATTAGCGTTGATTGTGGCGAAGTCTGAGTAGCCGTTCCCGAATAGATGCATGAGGTTGCCTGATAATGGATTGGTTTAGAACTCTCTTAAGGGTAAAATCATCGTCTTTTTGGGAAGGTTTTGACTTGGTTGGTACTAAGAGCATAGTCATGCATGCGAGTACTGTTGATCATACCTCTCCGTTTTTAAAAGGTTGAGCATGTTGTGAATGATTTTATGACAACTCTTACAACTCTTTTTATGACTTTTGATTGGTTAGCGGTTAAAATGTTCAATGCTACTTGTATTTTGAAAAAGAAGTAAGATTTTGAACCATCTTGATTGATTTGCAGGCCATGTGTGGTGAGTTGTTGAATAATGCCTTGTGTTTACTTTTGTCACCTAGAACTTGCCCGGTTGGTCTTGAAATGTTGGTCTTGATTGAGTTTTGTTGGAAAAATGATCTTAGGCTTTCTTTGATGTTCTTGAAGTCCACTTGGCCTAAAAGTCCCACCTTTGCATTAAATATATCCTTAGTTGTCCCTTTTGAGCCTATTTCTTTTTATTGGCAACCACATTACTAGCCTTATCCTTTTTGAAAAAGTAACTCTCTTTTGAACCCTTCCCTCCTTGAACTTGAGGTTGTGAAAGTTGAGGCCAAAAGCCATAGTTGGAGGTGTTATGGGATGTTCATTGAAGGGATGCTTACCACATGAGGACCTGATATAAAAAAAAAGAAAAAAAGAAAAAAGGAGAGAAATTGAATGATGGATGGGAAGTCTTAAAGAAAGAAAAAAACTTTGAATAAGAAAGAAAGAAATATGAATAAATGAGACTTGAATCCTCCACAAGTTGAAATGGTTGCATGTGGGCATCTAGAGTGGAAATAAGAAAAGAAAAATGAAAAATAGTGTGGAATGTGCATGAGTTTGAAAAGTGGAGAAATTTGGACATGATGAGTTGTTGTGTAGTGTTCAAGGAGGGAGTAGTCACTTATACCTAAATAATATCATAACCTTCCCTAAGCCTACATTACAAGTTTAACAAAGTCCTTCGAGATTTCAAACCAAATGGAGTTTAGTCAATGTTGATTGAAAATATGGGCAAGCCTATGGTGTGACATTTGTGTGCATGAGATGATTTTTTGTGAGTGTGAGTGTTGCATCTTTGTCCCTGTCTTGTTTATATGTGTGTGATTTTGGGACACTTCTATCTTGTAAGGGCATGTAAGTTGAAAAAGTGGTGATTTTGAAAATTTCTAATCAATCAAGTGAGCATGTGAAAGAGTTAATAAGTTGAGTCATTTCTTGAGTTTGAGTTGTTGTCACTTAAATGATTCTTGGTTTTTGAAAATGTTTCATGGGAATGAGAGGATTGCTTTTGTGAAAAGTTTGCATGTGGACTATTTGTTAGTACCAACCGAAGCCATTACCTTTGTGCTTGATTGAGAAAGGGAAATTGATTTGTGGTGTGTGTAGAAACAAGAGCTTCTTGTGTTTTTGATTTTCTTTACTTGAGGACAAACAAAGTTTCTAAGTTGGGGGTGTTGATGAGTGGTGGATTTCCACTCATTTGAGGCTCTTTTCGTAGTTATTTTGGCTTGCTTTAGTTTAGAATTGGTGCTTTTAATGCGTTTTTTTCCAGATTTGCACGAAAATGAAATGGAGAGTTGATTTAGGATATTTGAAGAAAGCAAGTGAACTTGAGGCAAAAAGAGGTCAAGAGCTGAAAATGCAATTTCTGGCAAGGTAAGTACCCTTCGCGAACGGGCTTGAATAAACTAAGTGAACTGTATCTGCCTGTTTGAATGTCTTCATTTAGGGGAAGAAGTTTGCTAAACCTGAACTCAAATCATGCATTGAGGAGTTTGAAGAAAAGTTGAATAAATTCGACATTGAGAGGAAGGAACAAGAACTTACTGCCAAAAATGCTCAAAGCCATCAACAGAAAGTGGAGAACTTGGAGAGCATCACAGTGACTGAAAAAGAAGAAGAGGAAATTGATGAATCTGTTGTTTTTGTTTGTGTGGGGATTAATTAAGTTGAGGGCTAGATAGTTCATTAGTTATGGTTGAGATTGGGGGCACAACTTGTGTGAAAATTGTGCCTAAAAAGGCTGCCCCCAATATGTTTGATGCAATGCCCCAACCTGATTTTGATTTCAGGAGAAGATGACTCCGCGAACGCACCCAATAGTTAGCAAACAAGTTGATTTTGGCAAAAGAATAGCTTCGATTTGTTGATTTTATAGGTGAGGAGATTTATGCCAGGGTTGTCATATATGGCGGTTCTGACCAGCTGCTGTCACAAATTTTTCCAAAAGCCGGGATTGGGTTATGTTGGTATCTCTTTTATGGATTTAACTTTGTTTTCAATTAGGTTACTAGAATCTTGATTGTCATCTTATTTGTACAGGCGAGTGGATAGCTAATACTGTTTTAGTTGGTTTTAAGTATGAGATTTTTTATTCAATTTGTTAAAATCATGAGTTTGAGGTGTAATTTTGTTCCATATGTCTTCATTCTTATCACTTTGTTTTTCTTTCCTTATATAATGACTTCTTCATATGCATGTCCTTCCTTTTTATCTTAATAGGCCAAATATGTGACTCGCTGCAAGTTTACCTTTTTTTTAATAGGATGTTGCTACAGTTCAACTTTGTTTGTTCTTAAATAGAAATTATAGAATTATCTAATAGACTATATACCATTAACATGGAAGTTTTTGATTATTCCTCAAATGCACGTAGGATTCATTGGAGTTTACCGTGATAAATGTGCGAGGACTTCTAGGGAACGACTTCTCTATGGATATGTTGGTATCGCATATTGAGAAGTAGTAAGAAATGACTTCTGACATTTATCTTAATGTATTCTCCTGATTGTTGAAACTCCTGGCACAATTTGATGTATCTTCATAGTAATCTTTGATTTCTGCAGGTTTATTTACTTTTGGCTATCAACAACTCTCATGCAAATATGCAACTAACCACTCATTCCAGCTTCACATGTATGTCCCTTCATCTACTCGAGTTTCACAAAGCTAAATATATATGAGCAATAAAATAACAATATATATATATATATATATATATATTGTGTTCTTTTGCTATCTTTGTTCCCTGCTTCATACAAAAATAATAATGCAATACCTGCTTTATGTAAAAATAAAATAAAATTAAACAATGCTAAAGCTTTTTAAGTCCTAAATTAAATTACCCACTGAAACATCCAGCGAACCCAGCGACCACTAAGCCCAGTCGCATCGTCCTCGTAGAAGATTGTTACGAGAATTATGCAAGTGTCGAAATCGAATGACCCTTCTTTCAATTCTGTTGAGAATTGGTACTAAATCGAGCCAGCACAAGAGTTTGAATTTCGAATTTGAAATACCTCAAATCCTTATCCGTTTTCCCTCCCTTTTCATTCCATTCTCTTCCTATATATACTTCCCTTCCTTCAGCGTTTTGGAGAGGTTTTTTTTACACTAATTTACTACCAAAAACAGAGGGAATTCTCATCGGAAGAAAAGGGTTGGAGAGACAAGAAACAAGAACGGAAATTTACAAAAAAATATACAGGCAGCAGAGAAGAAAATTAAAGAAAATAGTATTCCTATGGTTAGGAGGTTCGAGTCTTTTGTTGTTGGATTCGAGCTCTTGTCAGAATTCCTCTTATGGTTGAGGAATAGCTCGATTCAACTCGCCGTCCCAGTTTCGCTACTCCACAAAAGGTTTAATCCCTCTCCTAAGCTTGACTTGTTTCTCTTTGTTTTGTTTAGTCGATTTCGTTGATTTACAGACTGATTTAGCTATTATTTATTTTGATAAATTGCATTTGTTGTCTGATTGTGTAGTTTCTCTGTGTTGTTATTGGATATTACTCGTTGGTTGACCTCTAGAGATTTCGGTCTTCTTCTTGTTTATAATTGCTTTCATCTAAATTTGCTTTCATCTAAATTAGTCATTGCCTATCTGTGGTGTTGGACAGCAGCAATGCTTGGGTTTAGCACCTCATAAATGATATGTTGGCTTCCTTTTGTCATTTGCTTGGTCTAGAATTCCAATTTAGCTTGACAAAAGTGAGATTATCTTGGCCTAAGATGTGCCTTTGTTTAACTCTTGGTCGCTGCATATGCCCTTTAGTTTGCTAGTTTCTTAAGCTCATGGGATGTTTAAGTTCCCTTATCGTATCTCTTTTAGTGTCAATCTCTCGTTAAGCTCATCTTGATTCAATTTTCGTACTTAGTATGTTTTTGTATTTAGGTGTTTTCTTGGCTATGCCCTGTTTTGTTTTCAGCATCAGTTCCTTCACTTATTTGCTACTGTTAGTACCACCCTCTATAGGTGTAGGAGTTTAAAAATTGATTGTTATGATCCATATAAAGTATATGGCTTAGAGAGTTTTTTTTTTGAAAAATAATATTTGCGACAATGTTATGTTGTGCACGAGCTTCCCTTCTTGTATCTTCTAGTGGATGAAAACCATATAAGTATCAAAACAATGTTGCTTTTTGAATACCACATCTAATAGCAAACCTTAAGAATGAGCAATACATAAAGAGATGGAAGCATAGGCAATCTGCCTTGGACACTAGTGCAATCAAGGATAGGGGAAAATTGAACTACCAATAAGAAGCATAGTCAATATAACCTAGACATGGAGCCTCTTACTCTAAATCTAACAGAACGACAAGGAGATAGTGTGTTGGACTGTTTTATATCCAACTCAACTAAAGTATTTTTGTGTCATGACCCAACTTCAGACTTCTCTAGTCAAGATGACACATACTATAACCCACCAGTAGGTGGCTAACCCGTACCCAGAACGACAAGTAACGCAACCGCGGAGGAGATAGTGATGGCAGACCCTAAACAGTAGCTTCGCTCAACTTAGCTCGGACCTTCTTTTGATGATTTCTTTGGCTTAAATACTTCCTAATCCATTGTTTTCAGCCCATCTCAATTCCAACAAGCAATATGCGTACATGGACATTCTTCTTCCTCGCGATCCCAGTGAATGGACGTTGAGAATTGGTACGAAATGGAGCAAGCACAAGAGTTTGAATATCGAATTTGAAATCCCTCAAATCCGTTTTCCCCCCTTTTCAATTCCATTCTCTTCTTATATATATATTTATTTATACCTTCTTTCCTTCAGCGTTTTGGAGAGACACTACCCAAAACAGAGGAAAGAAAGAAAGAGGTTGGAGAGACAAGAAATTTTTGAGTGTTGTTTATTTCCTATTCCAAATCTATTTTCTAGTAGTCTTGTTTTAAGTAGCATGTATCCTTCATTAAAATTTGAAAGGCTCATGTTTGAATTCATCATGGAATGTTTTCTATTTGTTGATTGATTTAGTAAATATTCATTTGATTTGGTTAGCTTAAGTTAACTTAGCAAGAATAATCCTAAGCTTCTTTTTTTTTTTTTTAATTTCAATGCATGAACTTGGCCCGAGGCGGAGTTAGCAAACGAGTTGATTTTAGCAAAAGATAGTTAGCAAAATAATAGATTCAATTTGTTGACGAGTTGATTTTAGCAAAAGATAGTTAGAAAAATAATAGCTTCAATTTGTTGATTTTATAGGTGAGAAGATTGTTGTTGGGGATGTCATATATGGTGGTTCTGACCGGCTGCTGTCACAAGTTGTTCCAAAAAGCTAGGATTGGGTGCAGTTGGTATCTCTTTTATAGATGTAACTTTGTTTTCAATTAGGTTATTAGAATCTTGATTGTCATCTTATTTGTACAGGCAAGTAGCTAATACTGTTTTAGTTGGTTTTAAGTATGAGATTTTTATTCAATTTGTTAAAATCATGAGTTTGAGGTGTAATTTTGTCCCAAATGTCTTCATTCTTGCTACTTTATATTTATACCCTAATATAATGGCTTCTTCATATGCATGTCCTTCCTTTTTATCGTAAGAGTCCAAATATTGTATCCTCTGTCGCTTCTATTTTCATTTTCTCTCCTAGCTGAAGTCTTTATTTAATGTATAATCATATGTTATATGTCTCCTTAAATTGCTGTATTTTTCATTTCATAATCTTCACATAAGCATATAAGTAATTGCAATTGTTTATTTGTGCTTCCTGTTGAGAATATAATTTAATAATAAAAGTGTGCTCTCTCTAACAGCTTAAGCTTTTAGATGAGATGGTCACACATTTCAACATGGTATTAGAGCAGGCAGAGGTCTTGAGATTGAATCTCACCGCCACCCAAATCGAAAAAGAATTTCCACGTGCTTGGCCTATGAAAAAAAATCAGGCCTGCACGTGAGAGGGTGTGTTGAGAATATAATTAAATAATAAGTTTGCTCTCTCTAACAGCTTAAGCTTTTAGATGAGATGGTCACACATTCAACACTTCCAAATTTGATTAGTGTGAGGTCTGAGTTCCTTTTTCCTTTTACAGCTATTAGAGTGATCAAGATGTTCTACAAAAGCTAGGCAAAACAATATATCTTTCTGCTTCCTAGCTTTTAAAGGATGTTCTATGTGGAACTGATTATTATATTCTGAGCTCATTAATCATTTTATTAACAGAAGCCAGAAGCTGATACGATGGGTGAACTAGAGAGGAGGGAAGGCGAATCATCTTCTTCCTGCCTCCTGTGAAATTACATCAAGAAAAAGCTTGCCTATGTGGCTCTTGACTATGAACAGGAGATTGAAATTTCCAGGAGCAGCTCCTCCACTGTAAAGAACTATGAATTGCCTGAAGGACAAGTTATTACCATTGGTGCTGAGAGGTTCTGTTGCCCAGATGCCCTCTTCCAGCCATCTGTAATTGGTATGGAAGCTGCAGGTATCCATGAGACTACCTATAACTTCATTCATTATCCTTATGAAGTAGCTAAAAAAAGGAATGTAGAGAAGAATATCCATATAATAAAGCTTTCCCAACTGGTGAACGATCATTCCCGTGTGGTGATCGTGGATCCATCCATTGTCCACAGGAAGTGTTTCTAAGGTGCTGCTACTATTTTTACAGGCATTTTATTTGTACAGGCATACAGGCGAGTGGATAGCTAATACTGTTTTAGTTGGGTTTAAGTACGAGATTTTTATTCAATTTGTTAAAATCTGATGTGTAATTTTCTTCCATATGTCTTCATTCTTGCTACTTTGTTTTTCTTCCCTTGTATAATGGCTTCTTCATACGCATGTCCTTCCTTTTTTTCTTAACAAGCCAAATATTTGACTCTCTGTAAGTTAACCTTTTTTTCATAGGATGTTGCTACTGTTCAACTTATTTTGTACTTAAATAGACATTACAGAATTATCTTATCGACTATATTCCATTAGCATGGAAGTTTTTGATTATTCCTCAAATGCACATAGGATTCATTAGAGTTTACTGGGATAAATGTGCGAGGACTTCTTGGGAACGACTTGCTCTATGGATATGTTGGTATCTCATATTGAGAAGTAGTATGAAATGAACTCTAACGTTTATCTTTAATGTATTCTCCTGATTGTAGAAACTCCTGGAACAATTTGATGTATTTTCATAGTTATCTTTAGAAATTTTCAACAACTAAGGGGTTTTTGCCACTCCAAAGTGACCCACAAGCCCCCCCCCCCCCCCCCCCCACAATGTTCCTCTCTTGCAAAAACATCACACAATGAACATATAGACACACACAACTTATTTTCCTTGAAAAGGAACCCATCATGTAGAGTGAATGTCTCAAAGGGTCCCTTCAAACATGCATCCTAAACAACCCCAAAGTCTGAATCATTAGCATACATCGTTTTAATGTGATCAAATCCCATCAATTTAGAAGTAAGAGCAGAAACACGCATGTACCTTCGAGACAATGCATCAACCACCACATTGTCCTTACCTTGTTTGTATGAAATCACATAAGGAAACGTCTCAATGAACTCCACCCACTTGGCATGTCGTTTACTTAGCTTGGCTTTCCAAGTACCTCAATGATTCATGATCAGTCTTTATCACAAACTCACGCGGCCATAAGTAATGTTGCCAAGTAGCCAAAGCCCTTACCAAGGCATACAATTCACGATCATAAGTAGAATAATTCAATGTAGCTCCACTCAATTTCTCACTAAAATATGCAATAGGCTTAGAATCTTGCATTAAACAACCCCTATACCGTTTCCATTAGCATCACAATTCAACTTCAAAAGATTTAGAAAAATCAGGTAATTGTAACAAAGGAGCAGAACACAACTTATCTTTCAAGACATTAAATGCATGTTCTTATTCTTTTGCCCAATTAAATGCCTTATCCTTTTTAATCATCAACTTCAACACCATTCGAGCTAACAACAAAACCATGAAAGACTACTTTATAAACACAAAACGTGCACTTGGATAGATTAGCATAAATTGTTGCTCCCTAAGCACATCAAAAACTAACCTCAAGTGTTCCACATGTTCTTCAAGAGATGTACAAAAGATCAAAATATCATCAAAAATACACCACCACAAACTTTCCATGAGATTCATTAAAGATATGGTTCATTAGCCTCATGAAAGTACTAGGTGCATTAGTTAAGCCAAATGACAATACCAGCCACTCATACAACAAAGCAGTTTTCCACTCATCTCCAGAATTCATTCGAATTAGGTGGTATCCACCTTTTAAATCAATTTTTGAAAATATTTTAGAGCCATACAATTGGTCAAGCATATCATCTAGGTGGGGGATAGGATGTCGATACTTTACCGTTATTTTGTTAATGGCACGACAATCTACACACATCCTCCAAGTTCCATCTTTTTTTGGTAACAAGAGCACAAGAACAAAACATGGACTCATACTTTCTCTCACAAACCCCTTTTCAAGCAATTCCTCTACTTGTCTTTGTATTTCTCTTGTTTCATCTGGATTGCTTCTATAAGCGGGCCTATTCGGAAGTTGAGATCCAGGAACAAAGTCAATTTGATGTTCTATTCCTCTCAAAGGAGGTTATCTCTTTGGGATATCTGGAGGAAATACATAGTCAAAATCCTACAAAAGTTGATACAACACTAGGAAAAGAAGGAGTTAAATCATTAGTGTTAATCATAATTTCCCTTTAAGTGAGAAGGACAATAGGTAACCCTTTTTTTTGCAAGTAAACACTCTTGGCTTTTGCAAGACTCACTATTTTTTTTACCCTCAGCCTCTTTTCTCTCACCAATTCTCTCTCTTTTTTTATACCTCTTACCCCCTTTTTTTTCCCTCATTGCCGCTCTCTCTCTTCTCACGCCTTACTTGAACTTTTTCCACTTTCTCAATTTTTCGACTCTTTTTCTATCCCTCCTCATGTTTTCCTATTGTTTCTTTAGTCGTTGTTGGTCTTCATACATTTGAGAAGGAGTTAATGGTGCAAGAATATACTTTTTCCTCTTCTGTTCAAGAGAGTACTTATTCCTCCTCCCATCATGGGAAGCATATCTATCATATTGCCAGGGTCGGCCCAACAAAATATGACCAACTTGGATTGGCACAACATCACAAAGAACTTCATCAAAATACTCTCCAATAGAAAAGGAAATCATGCATTGTTTACTCACCTTAAGCTCCTCACATTCATTCAACCATGAAGCTTGTAATTGGCCTTACGTTTCGTGCATGGAATCCCTAATTTTTCCACCGCATATGTGCTCACCACATTGGCACAACTACCTTATCAGTGATCATAGAGAAAATTCTACCCTTTATCCCACATCGGGTATGCCAAATATTTTCTCTTTGGGCCCCATCAAGCTCTCCATATTAATATTCATAAGATGCCTAACTACTCCCAAAAATTGTCCCTCATTATGAGAGGCCACATCTCTCTCGTCCTCACCCCTAACACCCTCTTCTTATCCCCCCCCCCTCACTTTTTTCACTCTCATATTCCCCATTATTCTTAATCAAGACAACTCTTCTATTTGGACATTCAAACACCTTATGTCCCCTTCCTTGACACTTGTGACATTGTATACCACTATAAGGGGTAGAAGGAGTAGAAATTTTTGTGTTAAAAGTCTTACCTCCATATTTGGCATCTCATTTACCTTTGTCCTTGTCATCTTGTGATTTTGACATAGATTTCTCCTCATGTGTTGGCCATGGCTTCCTTATAGTTGTAGTAGATCGATTCTTCCATGAACTAGCTTTTTGCTTCCTTTTATTTTGTTTTTCTACGTTTACAGCCAACTCAACCAATTCATCTAAATTCAGATATTGTTGCAATTCTACTACATCAATTATTTCTCCATTTAAACCATTAAGATATCTTGTCATAGTGGTCTCCTTGTCCTCTTTACAATTAGCTTGGTTCATAGCCATATCCATAAACTTGAAATAATCATCCACAGACATAGAACCTTGCCTCAGAGGCTGAAGGCATTTTTGCAGATCTCTTTGGAAGCGTGATGGTACTAAACGTTTTCTCATAACCATCTTCATATCGTCCCATGTCACAACAGGTAGTTAGTTCTCCATTGTCTATTTTGTCTCTGCAAAATTTCGTCCACCAACTAGAAACATAGTCAGAAAATTCAACCACAACAGGTTTAACCTTCTTACCTTCAGTATAGTTATGACAGTCAAAGATGTCCTCCACTTTCCTCTCCAAATCAAGGTACAAGTATGGATCTCTTATCTCTTTGAAAGTAGGAATCTTCATCTTAATGCTACTTAATTGTCATTCTCAACCCTAACTCGTGGCACCATCCTTTCGTTTCTCAGTTGGTAAGCTTCTTCAATATTTTCTTCATAATCACCAAATTGATCCTCAGTTTGATGGACTTGAGGAGCTCGGAAAGCTTGTCTCTTAACTTGAGGCATAATAGTTTTGATAGATTCTCCGCACATCGGTCATGTTCACTAGATTATGTGCATTTTATGCAATCTCTAACGCATCAAGTCGGGTCGTACTCATTTTGAGTACCTTCATGAATTCATCATTTTGAGTCCCACGGTTATCATCCTTTCCTGTTAAAGACATCTCAAAAAAAATCCAAAGAATTAATTATCTCTCGATTTGACTTTCCTTCTCTCTATTGATCTCACTCTCTCTTTCCTTTTTCCACTCAAATTACAACCTTTGTGTCACGACCCAGGGGTACCCCCTAAACATAACATGGCATACAAGACCCCGAGAGGTCTCATATAAGCTGCTTAGCTTTCATAGTCAAGATAATAGAAAATCGATAAGATTTAAAACATATCAACAATACCAAAGTCTTTATAAAACGAAACGAAAGTCTAATACACTTGTCTCAAAAACCATCTAATACAATAGAATCTTGGGACACAACCCATACACCAATGTTTAAAACTAAAATGAAAAGAACATAAGAGAAATGATGGCCAAATCCTCAAACGCTATGAGGACTCACCAATCATCAACCTTGCCTCTACTATGGATCCTTGCCACAGAGATAAGAGTAGGGAATGTCGGACCCTACATTTGGATAAGAAATATAGGCAAGAGTATGTGTTAGTACAAAATGTACTAAATATGATAGCTTGCATAAACATAAAATAAACATAAGAGTTACAAAACATAAGTCATAAAGCACAATCAATGCACATAATAGACCATTTCACATATACGGGGTACTTCTCGAAGTAATCTCAATTCATACTTAGCCAAGACATGGGTAATCTGCCACTAGTCTTACTCATCATGGAAGGCAAACTCAAGCAACAATCCAAGCTCATCACCTATCATAACATGTTTTAGCTTATCTTTTAAAGACATGGGGAATCACTTTTTGCCTCACTATAAAGGAACATGGGTAATCACCCCTAGCCCTTCTTACCTTGGGATCATAGGTAGTCGCCTCTAGTCTCTTGTCACGCCCCAAGCTACCCCCGAGATGCGGACACGGGACCTAGGACCACAAGTGATCCCAAGCTAACCCTGCTGGCATGAGCACGAGCATACTAAAGATAATAAACTAATATGGAAGCTAAATAATAAATAAAATGAAAAGATGGGGAATACCCATATACTATAACTGAGATAAATGAAAACTGATGAGTTTAATACAAAGAAGATATTAACTCAATACTAAGCTGAATCTAACTATGTCTGAAAATAGCCTATAACTGACTAGAAATGCTGGGATAGGCCCCAGTTAAGTCTAGCAAAACTGAAACTAAAGGACTAAAACTACTGAAAAGAAACTCATGACTATTATCCTCGGAGAATGAGGACTCACCACTGATTCTGCTGAACTTGAGATTGGGAACTGGTCTAAGCGTGATCTGGATGCTGAGAACCTGAACCTACATCATGAGAAAATGTAGCGCAGAGTATGCATCAGTACTTGAAAGGTACTGAGCATGGAGGATAGAATACAACTGAAATAACATATAACTGAACAAAGCAAATAAGCAATGATATAATCTGAACCTGATATAGATAATGAATGCTGAGATAACTGAATGCAGTGACCAATTTATAACATGTTGAAATTGAATGCTGGATATACTAATAAATGGTCAATGTAATAGAATCTGATTGAACTGTGGGAGCTACTAATAACCGATAATAAAACCACATGAGCTAAATGTGGAGTCTGATGTATACGCCCCATCAAGAGGACCCAATATACCCGGCCAAAGGAATAGAGGCATGTTGGCGTGATCACACTAAAATGATGCCCACAGAGGGGAATTACAACCTATGTGGCACGTAGTTCTGGGACTAATTGGGTACGTTGAATCCTAGTCCAACTCGATATTATGCTTCTCCCAATGGATTAAGTAATTAACACATTATGACTGAATTTTTGTAAGTTACTAGATAGCTCAAACTGAACATGCAAACTGAGAATGCAACAATTAAACTGATATTGATGCATTAATAATTGAGGCATGTATAACTGAATAACTGAAATATCTGACATAGCATGTGTAATTCAAGAACTAAAGAAATACATAGCTAGAGTTCTGGAATTCATGCAATAAACTAAATATTAACATACTAATCTGATTTGGGTCATTCTAACAGCTAAGAACCCAACAATTCTAACATTCAAGAAACCCTAGGTCTAGTCATAATAAGGGAATCAAGAAACTGACTGAAACTAGGGACCTAATGGGTGAAAGGAACCCAGTAGTGAATGTCACGACCCAAGCCTAGGGCCTAGACGTGACATGGCGAATGAGGAACCCGAAGGAACCCCAAACAAGCCTCTCAAACTTGTCATCACACTTCATCGGTCGCGGAAGTACATTCAACATTAAATAACGGGAAATAGGGACTAAGGGCAAACCATTTCAAAATGACATCATAGAACAAGAGTCAAGCTCATTTACAAAATACTTATCCAACGCACACCTCTACATACATAGATAGGACGGAGGCCATGACATACTACCGGCTCCCCTCATAGTCAAAATACAATTGCAAGCTAAAGTCTCAAAACATAGGAGTAGGAAACATAACATAGCCCTCGAATAATTGAGGACTCACCAACAAACTCGGATAAGCACCGTACTAGCCCCGTGAATGGAGAGAAGGATCAAGAGTAGCTCCGGTCCCTACATGGTGACATCATGTAGGCAAAATATGCGTTAGTACTTGGAATGTACTAAGTATGCGGGGTGCAATACAACAATAGACAAGGACACAACCGAAATGCAAGAAATAGTTTCATAGGCATAATGAATAACAATATGAGGATGCATGATCAAAGTGAAGTCAAAACATGTTTAAGTAAGTCTATACTAATAGTAGATATCATATGTGTATGCATGATCCAACCAATCTATAACCCCAACTTAGGATGGGGGATGCCGTTCATACCCGGACACCCTGGTGGCAAGGTATAAAACCCTCACATGGTTGATGTTGGTCACACCCCAAGCATCCTAGGTGGTGAGATATAAACCTCTCACATGGTTGATGTTGGTCACACCCCAAGCATCCTAGGTGGTGAGATATAAACCTCTCACATGGTTGTCCGGTTCTTTTCCCCCGGACCGGGCATGGTCATGCAACACTTTATATAGGAAATTCTCATTAGGCTCTAATGCAATCTCATGTATGGAATGAACATATACACAAGCTTAGTTTGTTATCAACACATCTCTGGAATGCCATACATCTCATAACTCAAGCTTTAAAGCATCAATTCACCAATTCTCCATAGTTGGACATTTTGTCAAACACCTTGAAGGCATGTAATGGAATCAAAGAGCATGGAAAATAGGGTAGTAATTATGCAGCCAAACCAGTGAACAACCTACAACAACACCTTTTAACACACACAAGACCACATGAAAATCTCCACATCCATTCCAAATTTAGATTCAAGTTCTAGAGTCACAACATGCTCAAAACATTCACTTTTCATGTTTAAAATTCAATGTGCAGGAAATTATTGCAAAGAACAAGACTAATTTATGAATCTTAACTTAAACCATGAATTAGTGAGTAGAATAGAGTCTAGGCACTATGGGTGGAAGGACCCATGAGTTCAACACCACATACCTTGAGTTTTTTTGAAGGTCTTGAGAGTGTCTTCAATGGAAGCTTGGAACTTGGAGCAAGAGTCTCTTCAATCTTGAGGAAGGTTTTGGATTAGGGTTCTTGAGAGAACTTGAGAGAAAATGTGTCTAAGTATGAAAGAGGTGTTTTGGGAAATGTTTTAGAGATGGGAATTGAACTAATGCTATATAGGAAATAACATATGCCCATTGGAAAAAAAAAAGGTCCAACACTTAGAAAAAAAAAATGAGGCGGGTGAACAGTAAAAACGCTCACTGGAAATTGCATTTCCTGCCGGACAGATTTTACGAAAATGGGCATAACTTCTTCGTCCGAACTCCGAATGAGGTGAAACGAAGTGCGTTGGGTAGCTAACTCAAAGGTATTTCCATGGATATGTTATGGGCCACCCAATTATTTGTGTGCTAGGAGATATACCCCTCCAAAGTAGACCCTCGAAAAAAGTTTCACTTGGAAATTTCGGATTTTGATACGGTTTCTCTAAAATTTGGGTTAGACCCATTTCCTACTCAATTTGGCCTCCTAAACAAGAATATGAAGTCGGATTTTCGAGAAACGAAACGGATTTTTAGATATAGCTAAAACAAGTTTCCGGCAACTTCCGAAGCACATTTTTAAGAACTTTTTGGGTCATTTCAGTGAAATCCCACATACCTGGTGATGAATTCCACGGAGAAATCTTTAGATTTCGGGGCTAGAACTGATGGAACCTTGTTGCGCTCTTGAACTTGGGTTCTTGAACTTTTTCTCCTCTCTTGTTTCTAATTTTCTATATTTTGATTAATGATTTGACTTAGGTAAGTTCTAGTTATGTTTCTAGGCTTAAAATGACTAAAACCTCATAATTATTGTTAGTTGTCATCCCATCTAAAAGTTGGGCTACTACTGCATATGGCTGCTGCATTAAGCCTCCAGGCAAAAGTTGGTCAGCGACCCCTTTGTTTATCGAGTCCAAACTCTGGTAAAAGTACTGCATCAACACATTATCAGGTAAACCATGGGTTGGGCATTGAAGCACAAACTTTTTAAATCGTAACCAAGTCTCGTGCAGAGGCTCTCCTTCCAGACGCTTAAAGCAATAAATGCTATCCCGAAGGGTCATCATCTTTGAGGGAGGGAAGAATCGTACCTGAAATGCAGTTACCAATTCCTCCCAGGAAGTGATGGATTCACGCGGCAACTCGGCCAGTCATTTGCACGCCTCTCCCATCAACGAGAAAGGGAATAATGTTAATCGGACAGACTCATAAGAGATGTTTTTGAACAAGAATGGTCCGCACACATCCACGAAGTTTCTAAGAAGCTCATGAGGATCCTCGTGAGCCAACCCGCTAAAAAGTCCCTTTAGTTGCAAGAGTTGCAACATAGTGCTCGTTATGTGGAACACTGCATTCCCCTCGGCTGGAGGTAACCGGATAGCTCAAATACCTCCCATGAGATGAGGACCATTGATGTTGGGCTCTTGGACATCGTTGAGATTTCTGATATCGTCTTGGTGGCCCACCTGGCTACCGTTACTACCGTTAACACTCATGCTTTCTAAAATATTCACACATAAGCAAACAAAACAAAACTAAAGATTAAGTGAGTAAACTACAACTAAGAAGAACAACAATTTTACTAAACTAAAATATCTCAAGTAACACCACTCCCCGGCAGCGGCGCCATTTTGATGTTTGCGTAATCAAGATATAACTTCCAATGCAAGTGTCTACGATCGTACAATAGTAAAGTAAACCCAACCAAGGGTTGGGGTCGAGTCCCAAGGGAGTGGGCTTGAGAATTAGTAGAAAAATAAAATTTAATTCTAATTAGTCATAGCTAAAAACATTTTGAATTTGAACATATTAAATCTAAGGGGTGATGCAAGCGTCAATTAACAATGGAGGTTTTTGTCACAAGTAAGTAGAAATAGCAAAAATACAGAGAGTACTAATCAAGGAGATGGGGTTCTTGGGATTTGATAGGAATACGGGAAAAACTTAACTATTGGGTACATGCTTTTGAAAACAAATCTGTTGAATATTTGTGATTAGGCTAGACTATAGAGGGGATAAATTCTCTCTCGAGCAACTTACCCCAAATTAAATGGATTCCTCTCAGACACCCACTTGACACATGAAGAACAACCTCCTCCTTAGCCCACTCACTCTCTCGAGCTGAGTGTGTGGGAATGAGACTAGGGTTCACTCTCTCGAGTTGAACCTCATGTTGACCCACTCCCACCGGCCATCAATTTAGTAGTCTTAGTTTTACGACCTCTCTCTCTCGAGCAAGCCGAAAACATAAAGGTGAAATCGTATTTGCAACTACAATTTCATTAAGTTCCACCACAACTACTAAACGAAATCACATCCAAACAACAAATAAATCATCAACAAGCAAGACCCAACAGATAATCTAACCCATATTCACAAAATCACACCCCAAGGATTTGGGTTTTAGCTACACATGTAAAAGAGATAGAAATTTATACCAATACGAGTTTGCATTCAAATGTGTATGAAGATTTAAGTCTTGAAACAAGCAAAGAGTGAAGAATCCAATAAACCTAACCCCAAAATCTTGGAGTTGAAACCCTTTGAACCTCTCCAAACTTAGAACTCAAAAATAGAAGCAAAGTCTGAAAAATTACTGTTCAAAGCTAAAAATTTGATACTAGAATAATAATTCTCAACGAGTATTTATAGTTTTCAAAAATCTGTGTTGCAGCGGATCATTCGGCGTCGTTAGTCGAGATCGCCGATCAACTCGGCGATCAGCCCTTTGGTAATTTTCATTGCCGTCTTGCTCTATCTTTCAGCATCGTCATTTTTGGATCATTGGGCGACATAGTACAACTTCGTGGAACTGCTCGGTGATACGCCGACTGCTCCTTTTCACCGCCGATTTGATCCTTTTCTTCAGAGCTCAGCACACTGGAATAAAAGGCAAGGATAAGACCTTTTGGCGACTCATCGAATGGGTTCGCCAATTCTCAGATCTTCATTTCTTTGATCTTTCAGCTACTTTTGTTCTTTTTTGCTAAGTAGTGTCCATGCTTTCCCTCAAACTTCAAATACCTGAAACTTAAAGGTTTTCATCAGATATTGAGACAAAATATGCATTTGAGGACACTAATTCTATCAAAATATAGCCCTAAATGAGTACAACTTGTGGACTCTTCACTAACCCTGTTTCTGGCATATCATAAGCATACTGAAAATAACTGAATAAGATATAAACTATGCGGAAGCTAAAATAGTGGTTATCTAAAAATGGGGAATACCCAAAACTGATCTAAATATATATAATGTACTAGGAGTTTAGTGATACTAAACAATCACTCAAAAGCTAAATATGAATCTAATACTATGTCTGAAAAGCCTCTACTGACTAAAGTTGTTGGGACAAGCTCCAGCTAACTCTAGCAAAACTGGGAACTGAAACAAAAGACTGACTATGAAAAACATGTCTCTTGTCCTCGAAGTATGAGGACTCACCACTGAAGCTGTTGAAAATGGATTGAAAACCGATCTATGCATGGTCTGAATGTTGAGTATGTGAACCTACGTCATGAAAAGATGTAGCTCAGAGTATGCATCAGTACTTGGAATGTACTGAGCATGCAGGATATAGATAATAACTGAACAAACATATAAGAACTTAACAAAGCATAACTGAGCAATGATATAAACTGAATAAGGAAGTAAATACAACAACCTAACTGAAAAGCTAAACTGAATGCAATGAACAAGTACTAATCATGAACAAAACATGTTGAGACTGAATACTGAAGTATAACTGAAAACCTGGTCAAATGTACTAGAGTCTATCTGTGGGAGCTACTATTGACCGACATAAAACCACGTGAGCTAAACGTGGATTCCGATGTATACGCCTCATTAAGAGGACCCAATATACCTTGCTAGGGGTATAAAGGCATGACTAGCGTGATCACTAAATCTGATACCCATAGAGGGGAATTATAATCCTACGAGGCACGTAGTTCTGGGACTATGAGGGTACGTTAAACCCTAGTCCAACTCGGTGCTAAGTCTACTCCCAACTGGAAATATGTAAGACATAACATAACTGAAATACTGGATAGATCAATGTTCTGACATGCAAATATGAGAATGCAACATTTAGGAACTGACAATGTAACATTCAAAAACTAGAGCATGTTTATCTGTTTAACTAACCTAGCAAGTGTAATTCCTGAACTAAGAGAATCTACACAACTAGGGTTCTGAGTTTCATGCAAGGGAACTAAGCAACGAATTCACGAAAACATGATAATGTGATTAAGAACACTATAACAGCTAAATCACAACAATTCTCCAAGGTTTTAGAAACCCTAGGTCTAAACATGAGAATCAAGAATCTGACTGAATCATACAAACCTAGTGGATGAAAGGAATCCACTAGTGAAATCCCACATACCTGGTGATGAAATTCACAGAGAAATCCTTTGGATTTTGGTGATGAACTGAAGAAAATCTCTTGTTTGTTCCTAAGGGGTTGGTCGACTCTTTCTCCTCTTTTTTGTTCTAAGTTCTGGTGAATTTTGGTGAATAGTCGCTTAGGGTAGTATCTTACTAGAATATTAGGCTAAAACTAACCAAAATGACATAGTTTAGGGATAAAATAATTAGGAAAAGACCCAACTACCCCTAAGATGAAAGTCGACTACCGACCTACGAACCCTGACCGACGGTCCGTCCTGTGGCTTGAGAGATGGGGAAACTGTGACCCTGAACCACGGACTGGGACCACGATCCGTGGGTCCCGTCGTGGTTCTGGATTTTCTGGCAAGTTTCTGGGAGGTGCTGAGGTGACCAACCATGGACCACACCTACGGTCCGTGGTTCAACCTACGGTCCGTAGGTAGCTTCCGTCGATGGCACCTGCAACTTCTGAAAATCAGAAATTTGTCTTTCTAGAATTCGAGGTGTAACAAGAGGAGAGCCAGGCACTGATGCCCCCATTGAGAGAATCCCAGATACACATTGTTCACCTCAGTCTTAGCCTGATAGGGGGATCTTGAGACTCTTCTTGCTTTATCTTTGAGACATTTATTTTCTTTCTCATTGAGGACACTATTTCATATTTTTGGTGGGGTGTGCGTATCTTCATACCTATCCCATTGGGATGTATTTATTTTGTTTTGGATACTTGTTTTACTACTTTTGGTTGTGTCCGAAGCTTCTCGTTTATTGTGGTGAAATTTGTGAATGTTAGTTTTTGATCCCATTTATCCATTTTCTAATTTCTTGATTTGTGAATTTTGTACTTGTTCTCTTGCATATTTGAGTATCGGTTGCGATCAATACCGATGACCTGAATAGTGCTCTTGATTGAACGATATGTTTGTGCAAGTCCAATGAGGAAAATTTGAGTTGCATGTTACTCCCAATTATACACGCAAGTGTACGTGGTAGTGCAAGTAATATAGTGACTCTTAAAATAACCGAATTATCGAACCCAAAGGACTTGTCGATTAACTATTTTTACTAAATGATACTAGTCTAATTATTTATTTAAGAGTGCCAAAAATGTTTGATTTATATTTGTAAAGAAAAGAATGCATGAATGAAATAATAAAATTACTTGCAATGATTTGGAAAATTCCAGGGCTGCAACATGTGTAGGGTTTCATGTATCACATCTCATGCATGAAGTAACTACAGTTATCAAATTATTGATTTACAGGGTTGATTTTATGATCATGGTCTCTCGACCTCTAATCGTCTCCTCTAATTAGTTGTCTAACTACATCGTTGAGCGGGGATAGACAATTCTAATTGGTGAGCATTTATATTTCATCCTATTTCGTAACCAAGCTAGGTGTTCATCGGGGCGTCACTCCTAAACACAAATCAACTCAATTTAATGGAAGATCAAGCTTTTTGTATCCTTTGGTCTATCTACCTTAGCGTCTCTCGAGTTTAAGAGTAGACAAAAGATTTATTTCTATAATGGCAAGTCAAGAAATATTAAAACAAGAATACAAAAGTAATTTAAGTGATAACCAATCATTACTTCAAAACAATCGATGTTCAACAATTATCCATAGCTATAGCCCTAGAAGAAGGGTCTTTAGCTACTAACGTCTAAGAAAAGAAGAAAGAAAAGAACCCTAAAAAGTATTGACAACTTTATACTTGATATCCTATATTTTATCTCCCAATAATTATTTCTATGAATTATTTATACATGTAAAAAATCCTAAATAAAATAACTGAGTTCAAATAAAATTAGGAATTCAAAACCAAACGGAATTTGACTTCTGCGTGAACAGTGGTCTGCCGCCTCAACATATTTCTGCAACTATTCACTTGCTGCCACGTCGCAACAAGTTTCTCACTTTTAAGGTTCACTGATTGCAATATGCACTTTTTATACTTATACATTATTTTATTCAATTTAATCTATTAAGCTGTCTGTTTGATTTCCTTCTTCACCCTTTCATCTTTAATTCGTTTTAGCTCCAAACTTCTTTTTCTTTACACCAATTTTCTCCTACAAATAAAATACACTATTTAGCACAATCCATAAAATTAATGCTCAAAAGGACAAATACAAATAATAAATGTGAGGTAAATACTGATTAAAAATATATATTTTTGGCCTCACATCAACACCCCACACTTAAACTTTTGCTTGTCCTCGAGCAAACATTAAGCTCATCTCAAATCAAATTACGAATGTCATCACTTTGGTTGATACAAACAATTAAGCCATATACAAATTTCAAAACGTCAAGTACAATTTCCGCTCATTGTGCAAGACATCCAAATAAACAATAAACCTCTAACTTCCTAAACTCAAGTAAGGACTTTGAGCTCATCGAATTTAAGCATGCTTACCTACTCTCGTCAAAGAAAGTTAATAAAATCACATATCCATCATGGAACAAGTGCCCTCAGAAGAAGTAATAGTCCACACACTCAATTCAAAAGATTGAATATAAATTAAGGACTTAGCTTCAATGAACGCTTTCACACTCACAAAGAAAATTCACATGTATGCACAGAATCATATGTTTGCCCATTATGTACATCTCCACTAATTAAGCATATGCTTGAATAGAATCAAATAGGACTTTAACGGGTTGTAATGTGTCTAGGGAACGGGTAGGAAAACTATATAATAGTGACTTAAACTTCCTTAAGCACTTTGCAATTTTAGACTTCATCACCTATTATTTTCTTCTCTTTATTTTCAGCCCCCTCTTCAACAATTATTTCACAGGTAATTTTCATTATCTCATGAATGTCTCAATCATTTTTTTTCTCTTTATTTTTTTAAAGAATATTTTTTTTCATGTCACATTCTTTTGTTCTTCTCTTTTTTTTCCATTACATTCTTTCAAAGAGGATTTTGCAAGCACTTTGTAGCTATCATTGATTACCTTTTCACTCAACCATTCCTTTTTCTTCATAATTAACAATTAGAATAAGTCTATACTATAATGCTCAAGGAAGCAAGGTGCAAAAACTAGGGATTCAACAAAAGAGTTAAAGGGCAAAATATGGCTACCAACAAAAGGCTACAAGCTCAAAAGGGCTAACTAGTGATATAATATCTGAAAAAGCTAAAATTTACAAGACAAATCAAAGAAAGCCTAATATCCTCTCCTAACAAAGAAACACTTTTTATTTCTCTTCAATAACATGTAAGAAAAGTTCTAGACTAAGATGCAAAACATGAAATAAAAAAATTCTCACCACACATGACACAAGTATAAATAGAGATGGATCAATTCAACTTCTAAGAGAGATAGAATCATAAAAAAATTTAAAAATAAGATAAACTATATACAAAATCACAACCATGAGCTTAGGTGTCAAAGAGTTTGAAATTTCCTTATCAATCAAGCATTCACAAGAAAGTAATACCCGAAAATTAGGCCAAAATAATAAGTATCACACCACTCAAAAGGGTCTTTTCTTTCTCTCAAAATTTTTTTTGAAAGAAAACTTATTCCTAAAAAAAAAAGACACTAAGTTCAAAGGGACTATCCTTAGGAAAAGAACCGAAAACAAAAGCCAAGGAACCCATCCTAAAAAAGAAAAGACTTAATAAAATAGTAAATGTAACAACCCGGAAATCTAGTAAGACAAATCTAAAGTCTAATGGAAACTAATAGGTGAAACTAGAGCCTAACGTGTGAGTTTTTGAGTTTGATGTTTAGTTTTAGGTTGTATAATTAGTTCCCGAGCTTAGGTTGAGGAGTCTAGGGGTTAAATGTCAAGGTACGACCCCCCAAAGACCAACCAAGGGTCCTTGGGGAGGACCCTAAAGCCTAACTCCCAAGGCTGCCTAAGTTCTCAAAAGCTGCCAAAATCTTGTGAACTACAGATGCAATCCACGGCCAGTGGATTGATCCACGGCTCGTGGTCTTGCTCCGTAGGTCAAGGCCACCAAAACCATGTCTCTGACACAAACCACGAGAGGACAGCACGGGATGTGAACCCATCCACGGTCCATGGATGGGGGTCTGTTAATTGTACCTGTGTGCTGTCAAAATCGGCCAAGGTAAGTAATTTCCAACTAATTCCTTTTTAATTAGTCTCCATTAGGGGTCGTTTAATATGGTAATTATACATGTATATAAAGTATTTTAAGTCCATAAAGACCTCATTAACTCATTATAAGCCTAGACCCCAAATCAAAACCCAACTACCTTTCCCTCCCAAAATCTTCTCTCTAGAACCTCCATTGAAGAACAAAGAAAGAGAACAAGGAAAGCTTGAAGGAAGGAGCTTTTCAATACGAATTTGGAAGGATTCTACACCTAAAGTATGGATGTTTTTCATTCTTGGTTAGTTACCATCAAGAAGCCCCTTCAAATCATGTTTTCAAATTCCCCAATTCTAGGGATTTTCAATCTAGTCAGGGGTCTCCTTCTAAAACAAATTTAATTGTTTAATTAAGATTTATTATGATTGATTTTGGTGATTTATGATTGAATTAATGGAGTATTGATGGATTTTGATGAAAATCTCCCTTGGACCCATGATTTCCCCTTATTTCTAAATTGTGAACTAAGGTGTGACTTGATTGATCATGGAAGCTTAACAATCGATCATGTTTATGTTTTTTATGTTGTTGAATCATGATATCTCTCTATCTAGTATGGTAATTCTAGAAGTTAGGATTGATCTTGATTCTTAGCCTTGAAAGGCAATTTGCTAGGGTTGTATATGTTGATGAAGATTGTATATGAACTTGTTGATCCACTTGAAAGGTGGAGCTGTTTAATTATGATGTAGTTCCTTGATGTTAGTATAATTCTACATGTACTCTTGATTAACCTAAGATTCTAGGGTTATGTCATGAAAGAGGCTAATTGAGGGTTTAAATGTGATCCTCCTAGAATGATGAAATTCTTCATGTAATGCCTTAGATTAGATCACCTAGATTCGAATTGGTTTAGGGTAATGCTCCTAAACATGAATTGACTTGATCATGATATTATAAGCATGTTTGTGAATACTTGAAGTATAAAGTGTCAATCATGATGTTATTAAGGTATTGATGAGTTGTTGGATCATGATATTCCCTTATCTAATGTGCTATTGCTATATGTTTGGGATGAGTTGGTCCATAGCCCTTGAAGGGAATATTGTGAAGGTTTGTGCATGTTGACAAGATTGTATGTGAACTCATGATTTACTTAGAAGTTGAAGGTCCTATGAATATTGGGTATATTGTGGTATTGTTGAAAGAACATTCTTCCCTTACCCTTACACTTGATTTTGAATGAAGTGTTTAGGATAATAATGATGCTGATGGTGTCATTGCAACGACAATTACACACACACTTCATGCATAAACATGATTATGATGTATCAATGGGGTTAATTGAAAGTATAGTTCTCATATGCACCTTTACACATTATTATGCATGAAATGTACATGATCATGATGATGATGTTGTTGTGTTTATTGAAAGGCTAATTCTCATGAAAACACTAGGAATGGTAATGTGAAAGGTTTACTCACATGTTGATGATTCTAAAGTGAAAGGACATTCTCACCTAATGAATCTTTGAGCTATTATGATGCATGTTGTTTTGAGTGCCTAGTGCATTCTCTATTGAACATGAACCTGAGTAAAGGCTTAATGACTTTTAAAGGGAAATAGACTTAGCACCGAGAGGATATGAACAATGAGATAGGAAGCTTTTACGTTTAGCAAGTCCGGCTTCCCAACATAGATTGTCTCATGAGATGGAAAACTTTTACGCTAGAAGTCCGATTTCTAGTAGCAATCTCCTTATCCCATAACTGTGTGCCCACATAGGTCTTTAGCTAGTGGATCCACGTAAAAGCTATCACGATGGTTCTACCTTAGGCAAGTAGGACACCCTCTTTTCGGTGTGGTGGTAGCACTACTAAAAAACTGCTAAAAAACGACGGACAGAAAAGCGACACCATTTGCCACACTGTCTGTTACTTTTTAATAAAAATAATTATTTTTAAAATTATTTTACAAAAAGCGACGGACGGCATCTCTTAGTCCGTCGCTTTTTTTTGGGGGATTTTTGCGATAAATATATAAATAATTAATAATTATTTATTTAATATATATAGAGACGTCGTCCATTGCTTTTTAATAAAAATAATTATTTATCAATTAAGCAATAACCACGCTGTCCGTCGTTTTTAATTTATTTTATTTTATTAATTAGTTTTTTTAAAAAGTGACGGACGACATCTCTTAGTCTGTCGCTTTTTGGTCAAAATATCTAGTCAAACATTTTTAAAAAGCGACGGACAATGTCTCTTAGTCCGTCGCTTTTTAGTCAAAATTTTGGTCAAATATTTTTTAAAATGTGACGGACAAAGAGACGCTGTCCTTCACTTTTTTTATATTATGTTGAACCAAAAAATGGGGTTTCCCCCCATTTTCCCATCTCTCTTTCTATCTATTCTTTCTTCTCTCCCTTCTCTCTAAAACCTAAATGTTGCGCCGCTGCCCCACGCCGCCCCACGCCGCCCCACGCCGCCCCACGCCGCCGTAACCCTTCTCTCCTTGAGCATTAGTCTCGTTGCTGCCTTGCCCCGTCGGCGCCGCCACCCGTCGTCCTCACTGCCTCTTTTCCTTAGCTTGTTAAAGTTAGGGTTTAATTTTAGTTTTTTTTTCAATTCTAGTAATATTTGATTTGTTATAAATTAGTATATTATTTTAGTTTGATGAATTGTGTTATTCAATTGTTAATTTGTATATTTCATTATTGTTAGTTAGGTAGAGAATTGGAGATTTTTTATTTTAGGGTTTTTTTCTAAATTGGATTTTTTTTAAATATGATTGTGAATTGAGTATTAGAAGATAGAACTAACAAATAATTAGAAGTTATAAGTTAGATTAGTTGCATTTTCCAACTTTGAAATTCTTGAATGTAGTATCTTTGACGATTGAAGTTAGAAAAACACTCAATTGTATATGAAAGTTAGATTACTTTGAAGTTAAAAAAATAATAAATAGTATATGAAAGTTGAAATTAGATTAGTTGAATTTTGCAACTTAGAAGTTCTTGAATTTAGTAAGTTTGAAAATTGAAGTTAGAAAAATTGGGAATTTTTAAATATGATTGTAAATTAAGAATTAAAAGTTAGAACTAACAAATAATTAGAAGGTAGAAGTTAGAGATTAGTTGAATTTTTCAATTTGCCATTGTATTTGTGCTTATATGTATTATATTGTTGTTGAAAATGGGGTTACTTGAATTATATTCTTGACTTAGAAATTCTTGAACTTGGAAATTCTTGAACTTACAAATTCTAGAAATTAGATATGAACTTGAATTTTTGTAGATTTTAGAACTTTAATTAGGTTGTGAACTTTAGAAATCTTGAATTATTGTGGGATTTTAGAACTTTAAGTTGTGAACTTTAGAAGTCTTGAATTATTGTAGGATTTTAAACTTTAGGTTGTGAACTTTAGAAATCTTGAATTATTGTAGGATTTCAAAACTTCAAGTTGTGAACTTTAGAAATGTTGAATTATTGTAGGATTTTAGAACTTAAAGGTGTAAACTTTAGAGAACTTGATTTTTTATAGGATTTTAGAACTTCATAAGGTTGTGAACGTTAGGAATCTTGAATTATTCTAGGATTTTAGAACTTTAAGTTGTGAACCTTAGAGAACTTGATTTTTGTAGGATTTTAGAACTTTAGGTTGTGAAGCGTTAGAAATCTTGAATTATTCTAGAATTTTAGAACTTTAAGTTGTGAATTTTAGAGAACTTGAATTTTTGTAGGATTTTAAAACTTTAAATTGTGAATTTTAGAGAACTTGAATTTTTGTAGGATTTTAGAACTTTAGGTTGTGAACTTTAGAGAACTTGAATTTTTATAGGGTTTTAGAACTTTAGGTTGTGAAGTTTAGAAATCTTGAATTATTGTAGGATTTTGGAACTTTAGGTTGTGAACTTTAGAAATCTTGAATTATTGTAGGATTTTAGGACTTAAAGTTGTGAACTTTAGAGAGCTTGAATTATTGTAGGATTTTAGAACTTAAAGTTGTGAACTTTAGAGAGCTTGAATTTTTGTAGGATTTTAGAACTTTATAAGATTGTGAAAGTTAGAAATCTTGAATTACTGTTGGATTTTAGAACTTTAAGTTGTGAACTGTAGAGAACTTGAATTTTTGTAGGATTTTAGAACTTTAGGTTGTGAAACGTTAGAAATCTTGAATTATTGTAGAATTTTAGAACTTTAAGTTATGAATTTTAGAAAACTTGAATTTTTATAGGATTTTAGAACTTTAAGTTGTGAACTTTAGAGAACTTGAATTATTGTGGGATTTTAGAATTTTAGGTTGTGAACTTTAGAAATCTTGAATTATTTTAGGATTTTAGAACTTTAGGTTGTGAACTTTAGAAATCTTGAATTATTGTGGGATTTTAGAACTTTAAGTTGTGAACTTTAGAAATCTTGAATTATTGTAGGATTTTAAACTTTAGGTTGTGAACTTTAGAAATCTTGATTTATAGAATTTAAGAACTAATTATTAGGTTGAACTTTAGAAATCTTGATAAAATATAGTCTTTATGAACTATTTGTAATTTTGAAATGAATTTAGAAAGACTTTATAAGTCTTTAAATTGTGATTTAGATATTTTTGAATGTTAATTTAAGTTTGTTGTTTTATATTTTGTGTAGATTCTTTATAATGCTTTGTGTTTGATTGGGGCTGAACTGAATTGAATTGCTTTTGCCAGTTTCTGCTGCCAAAAAAATTGCAGAAAAAGCGACGGACAGGGTGGTTTTGTCCATCGCTTTTCTGGATTTTTTTTTTAAAAACCCAGAAAAGCGCCGGACATGGTCCTTTAGTTCGTCGCTTTTCTGGATTTTTCAAATTTTTATTTCCAAAAAAGCAACGAACGGCGCCTCATTGTCCGTCGCTTTTCAAGATTCTAACAAAATAAAAAATTAATTAAAGTGACGGACTTCGTCTCTTTTTTAATTTTTTTTTAAAAAATTAAAATTAAAAAAGCAACGGACGGCGTTGCATTCTTCAAAAAAAATATTAAATTTTAAAAAAGCGACACAGTCCGTCGCTTTTGGAAAGGTGTCGAGCCAAAAAGCGACGAGATTGATTGGTCGCTTTTGGCCAAAAAAGTGACGCAGTCCGTCGCTTTTTTCCGTCTCTTTTTGACAGTTTCTTAGTAGTGTAGAACACCGGATTCCATGTAGCTCACATGGTTTAAGTCGGTTAATGCTATTTTCCCTATATAGTAAAGATAATGAATGAAACATGAACTATACTATGACTTCTTAATGAGTTTTACTTAGTAGGAGTGGGGGTATGGAACTTCACTTCTACATTGCACAAGTAGACTTAGTAGGATGTCATGGGATGGTTCCTTTATATTATGCTGAGATTTGAATGAATACATGTATATTGAATAGATATTTGTTATGAATGACTTTCCTTATAATTCAAGTAATGTACATGACTATTTCCCTATTTGTGGCTATTGCTTAGGATGAGGTCTAAAGATGAAATGCATGACTAAAGTAGCTTCAAAGGAGTACTTAGTAGGGTTGGTATTATAGGATGCCGACCATACATTGCACAAGTGCTTCTTAGGGGTTGCTTATGTGATGATTACTTAATGATGAGATGATCTTGGTATTTGTGTTTGTATTGCGTTATGATTGGAGGCTATGTATTGTATAGATTGGGATATATGTTAAAAAATCATAAGTCATAATCATGGTCAATGCAAGCTAAACATCTTATAAAACACTTTTGAGATACTTTAGAAAGTAACATTAGTTCATTATTGTGGGAAGCTTACTTTAACCAGCATAGACCATGTGAGTTATAACATGGAATCCAGTGTCTATTCCACACCGAAAAGAGATGTCCTTACTTGCCAAGGTAAGAATCATAAACTTGAGCTAAAGTGGATCCACTAGCTATTGTCTATCTTAGACAAACCTAGGATGGTATATAGTTATGGGATATGAATATTTCTACTAGAAATACAATCTCAACTAATGGGAGAGCTTCCATCTCAATACATAGAATTGTTTTATGATGATTGAAAATCAAATTGATTTTAATCCGAGTTCACCGGCGTGAGAAAAAATTTCTAAAGAATTTCAGAAATCTAGATGGAAACCTTTCAAAAAATGGTTCTTTAAAATTTTAATAAAGAAGATCAGAGTGGTTTTCAAGAAGAATTTTATACTGATCTTATTAGATCAAAGAAAAATGTTTCAATTGCTTTTGTCCCATGGTTTATGACCAAGCATGTTCATAATTATATCTCTATGATAGAAAGAGATTTTACTCTGAATAATGGAGAAGTTACAAAATCTATTTTTCCTCCTTTACAATATTTTCAAATTAATAAGGATGATAAGATTGTTCATTTTAATGCTCTTTCAAAATTATTTGAAGATAATACTGCTTTACTTACTACACAGCATATTAATATTATGATTATGCAGCATAATTATGCTAACATTTATATGAGCATATTAGGAGAGGATATTACTTCTATTCATGATAAAGTTGATAAACTACTTTCAAGACTCAGTTCCAATTCTAAAGGAAAAGAGAAAGTAGCCAATACCAGTATCCAACCTCCCCCGTAGATCGGTGATTTCAAGTTAAAAGACTTTTCAGAACTGGAGGATTTCTTAATACAGACCATCCAATGTATAAGGAATTTTTGGATTTTATGCAATCCAAGCAAGGAAAGGATAATGTTCCTCCGTCTTATTCCACAGTTCTCGCAGATGAAGAGAGCGCAGAAGTATTCTATCAAACTGATAAAAAAAAGTCATTCTTCTTCTAGAACACAGTGACTTGCGATGGAAAAATGACCAATGACAATTAATGTTAAGGTATTTGGATTCAGTTTCTTATACTACACCTGCTTATAAATACAGGATGCATTATGAGATGAAACTCTCAACGACAGGGTCTGGTAAATTCTAGCATTTTTACCCAGCCAATACAAGAAATTTTATAACTTTTCAAATATCATTATAAAAAGAGTTTTGACTCCAGAAGAATGGGAAATGAGTCCCTTGAAGCAAAATGAATATATCCACCCAGAACAAAAGATAGCAGTAAAATATAATTACTGGGATTATGTGAACAACTTTAATAAACCTTTATTATATGAAAATGCTAATAAATAGATTTCCTGGTTCATAAAAATATACTTCCAGGTTTTCAACCATCCAATTCCAAATTGGTTCTGTAAATGGTGGACTTTCTATGGTCCCTCGGTAAAAAATTTACCAGAACCTTACTAAAAGTTATATTCTAAGTGGCTGGACATCTCCCCTAAACTTATAAGTTTAGAACAAGATAATATATTCTTTGAAGGTATGTCCTTAATGTATTTTTTCATAGAATTCTCAATTTCCTGGATTATGAAGTGGTCTGTAGAGGTTAATATACCTCTGAAGGATTTCCATGTCTACAGAGAACTTTTCATACAAAGTTCTAGAATAAACTGATACAAAAAGACCCTAAAGGAAAAATTCATGATCAAGAAATACTTGATTTAATAAATATAACAATAGACAAATACCATAATATAGATACATCAAAATCGCAGGTGGATGATCTCAGTCCATTCAAGCAAATTGAGAGGAAGCTTCATATGAAGAAAGGACTAACATCTAAATCAGAGGCAATAGCCATATATATGGAAAAAGTAAAAAGAGATTTGATAAAAAATCTCGATATAGATATTAGGGATGATATATCCATGGTGTCAGCAAGCCACACCAACGATGATGATGAATCATGCATGGAAAAAGAGGCCCAGAGTGCTAATAGCAACGAAGAGATTGACATCGATGCTCTTCTCAAAAGACTCCAAGAACAAGTGGAAGAATCTTCCAGCAACACCACCTGCAAGGGAAAGGGAAAGGTGTAAAGAAGGCCTCACAAATTAAATAATTAGGGTAATAAATCAAAAGACTTAAATAAAGCAGGTCAGAATGATATGTCGGCCATATTTCGTAGTGGAAAGACCATGCATGTTTGTCGGTCTTATTCCTTTATTATTGGCCATTGTAAATTGTGTGGGCCACCTTATCATATCATTTTAGATTTCTCGACATCTATATAAAGAGGCAAAACTTTGTTTAGTGAGGCAGGTCTTAGAACCCCCTCTCTCCCTATCTCTCTATCTAGTATTGTAATATTTTCTTCTGTAAATCTTTTGAGTTTAAATAATAAAAAGCCTTCAGTTTGGTTGATACATCATCTCGTGTGGAGTTCTACTCCAGGTACTATTTAATTTCAGTTTTTCTTTATGAGCGTAGCCTAAATGATAGACTAAACTATTTGTGTTGAACTATAACATACTAAGTTACTATAAGATATGGCGATTATGTCTATTATTGAGATAGTTTGAACAATAAAACTAAGGTCAAGTATAAGCGATCCAGGCAGGTTCTTGAAAGGTTGTCGAAGGAATCTGTTGGATTACCCGTTAGCCAGGAGGGCGTGTAGGGCAGACCCGGATAGTAGAAGCTTTCATTAACTATTGACAGGATTGTTTATACTTGTAAAGACACCTTGAGTAAAACTGAACGATCCGTCGAAATTTTGGTATCAAAGCCATGGACTTTTAGTAAGTATAGGTGGTATAGGTCAGCACGGTGTTTAATTATGAATATTATAAAGAGGATGTCTACTGTTAAAAACAGTAGAAAAAAAGAATATGATATACCACAACATCTTGATCTACTTAATAGGTGGACTATTCCTAAAATTCCTACCAGGATTATATACCAGATGGGAACTTTTGAGAAACTCGATCTCAAGTTGTGGTTAATACCACTGAAGAAACTATCACTATTGATAGTGATCATCAAACTTTTAGATTATGTTCTGAAAATGATCTGGCCCCTTATAGGGATATTTACAGATTCATGCATATTGGCTTGGTCCAGGTGGCATTTAAGCCCGTCACCTTAAGTGTCTACCAGAAAGCTTCATAGCAGCTTTAAGATATGGTAGAAACCAAAATTGGATGAAATCCCTTATAGGGACAATACAAACTAGTCTTGCTTATGGACCAGTTTATTTTAATGCTTATCCGAATTTACAGATTTCGTTACAGGATGAGAATTCATTAAGTTCTCTTATGCTTAATGTTAAGCTTCATGGTTATGATTATATGCCTGGAACTGAAGTTGTTTGCATATGCTATAGAATTTATTATAAACTCTTACATACTTTGAATCCTATGTGTAAGATTATTGATTTTAAAAATGAAACTATTCTTATAGAAACCAATTTTGGTAAATCTAAGGTTGTTACCAGAAGACCTATCCGGTGGGACGAAATTGATTTCCCACAAGAGTGGGTTATTGAAGGAGCAGCCCAACCAAAAGATAATATTAATGATGAGGTTTCAGAAATTGAACAGTTTAATGATGGAACTGTTAAAATTAAGTTTTCTGACTCTACAACTATGCATAATAGAATTGATAATCATAGCATGTCTTCTAGAATTTCTAGATCTAACTCTTCTTATATTTCTCCTATTGATTATATTGCATAGGTTCCTTCTAGAGCATATACTTCTCAGATTAGAGAAAATTATAGATGTGACAATATTAAAATTGATAAAGATAATATTGCTAGACCTATGCCCAGGCACAGCTCAGACTTAGATATAACTGAGTCTGAAATGAATTTTCCAGATGGATTTTCTACATAGAATTGTTTTATGATGACTGAAAATCAAATTGATTTTAGTCCGGGTTCACCGGCGAGAGAAAAGATTTCTAAAGAATTTCAAAAATCTAGATGGAAACCTTTCAAAAAATGGTTCTTTAAAAATTTTAATAAAGAAGAACATATTGGTTTTCAAGAAGAATTTTATACTGATCTTATTAGATCAAAGCAAAATGTTTTAATTGATTTGTCCCATGGTTTATGACCAAGCATGTTCATAATTATATCTCTATGATAGAAATAGATTTTACTCTAAGTAATGGAGAAGTTACAAAATCTGTTTTTCCTCCTTTACAATATTTTCAAATTAATAAGGACGATAAGATTGTTGATTTTAATGCTCTTTCAAAATTATTTGAAGATAATATTGTTTTACTTACTACACAACATATTAATATGATGATTAAGAAGCATAATTATGCTAACATTTATATGAGCATATTAGGAGAGCATATTACTTCTATTCATGATAAAGTTGATAAACTACTTTCTAGACTCAGTTCCAATTCTAAAGGAAAAGAGAAAGTAGCCAATACCAGTATCCAACCTCCCCCGTAGATCGGTGATTTCAAGTTAAAAGACTTTTCAGATCCGGAGGATTTCTTAGAAAAGAGATTTAAAGGCGGTAGTCTAAAGCCTTTGAAGGTTGATAACCTGTTAGGAGAAGAAAGCAGTCATAAGAAAGACTTTTCTGATGATATTAATAAAATCTCAAAAAAATATGCGAGAAAACCGGTCCAAAGGATGTACTACTATCCTAGACCTACTCCTCAGGATGTGCTCTTGGAAGAGCATGAACATATTATAACTAATACAGTATTCGATCAAAATGATAAAAAAAGAAGTCATATTTCTTCTAGAACACAGTAACTTGCGATAGAAAAATGACCCATGGCAATTAATGTCAAGGTATTTGGATTCAGTTTCTTATAAAAAAATCAGAATTTTGTATCTTTTCTCAATTTGTATTCAAACCAGTATGTATGCTATTAATATTTGTATTCATTCAAAATCTCATGTTATATAGTTTATGAATCTTGTATTTGTTTCAAATTTGCATTAATTCCAAATGTATGTCAACTAGTTATATATTTTATTTAAGAATGATTGCAACAAGTATTCACTAATTCCTATTCAGTTTTATATTTCATTGTCACTTTTCCATCATATTATTTTTGTTTTTTATATATCATTATTTATACAAAATACAACATAAAATATTGAATGAATACAAATACAAATAATATACATATTGGAATGAGTATGACTTAAGAAATGATATAGGATTCTGAAGAAAACAATAAATACACAGTGAAAAAAATACATGAATACAAATATGTTTCTTAAATAACTATAGATTCATTTGGCATACCTATTGGAATGAATACAAACTAATAAAGAAATACAAGTTTAATTATACAAAATACAACATGAAAACTAGAATGAATACAAATACAAATAGTATACATATTACAATGAATACGATTTAAGAAAGGATACAAAATTAAAAAAAAAAAAAAACAAATACACTGTGAAAAATGTATGACAAATAACAAATAAAACTACATGTGTTCAAATTTGTAGATTAAAAAAATTCAAATTTAATCTATAAAGCTATAAGTTATTATCATAGAGTTTCACAACACTAATTAGTTTTGAAAGACAGGGCCAAATAATGATGCACGAGAGACGTTTCTACTAAAAATAAAACAATCACAATTTGGACAAGGAAGATAGTTTGGAGTTAAATGTGGAGTTTTAGGAAGAAGTAAAAGAATCACCTATTTTGGGTCTCATAATCTTTTGTGACGGAAGTAATGAGGACTTTCAACAATTTTATCTAATTTGAAAGATTCCTTCCCTTGATTTTCTCTAATTTGTTATTTCTTAGTTATATTATGTTAATTTAAATAAAGAAAAAAAAATATAAAACAGCCTTGTAACAAAATAAAATATTGAGATTTTAAATAAATATTAAAAATATGGCTAATGAATAATTAAATGGTAAAATATTAGTGATTTGAAAATTTTCCCATTATTTTATTTGTTTATTAACTCAAAATTCATTTTTAAGGTGAATCAGTCCATATCGACGTCCCCACGACATTTTGACAATTTGTATTGGTCTCTCTAATCAAACAAAGTGAACCGCAAAGCCCTAATGTAAAACCCTCAGCTTTGTGGTTCTTCAAACACAAATCGTGGGGAAATGACTACTTTCAAGAGAGCTTCAAGAGCTCTCACATCCAAATTAGCTGCAATTTATACTTGCAATTTTCATCCGGTAACCTCTTTATCGCATTTTTCTTATACTCAAAATGCTTCATTTTGCTCTCGTCCTCGCCAAAACAATAAAGAAGGATCAACTATAGATTTGAATCAGTACCCTTCTGATAACATTCGTAACTTTTCAATTATTGCCCATGTTGATCATGGAAAATCAACCTTAGCTGACAGACTTCTGGAACTTACTGGAACCATTAGAAAAGGACATGGTCAGCCTCAGTACTTAGATAAATTGCAGGTAAATTCCCCTTCATTCATGTTATAATAAGTAATGGTTAAAATGCTCTTTAAGTTTGAAGTTGCTCAATTTTATTTTCTTTTTGAACTGGAGCAACCCCTGTTTCTTCAAAAATTTACTCCAATATATGTAGACTTCTAGTTAGCGGTGAAGGTTGTGTACACTTTAATCTTGTAGACACCACTTTTGTGGGAATACACTGAGTATGTTGTATATGTTAAGTTTGAATAGACATGGAGGTAGCGGAGAAGTTAGAAATTTTGTTAAGGGTATGTATGAAAAATTATTTGACAATATCTTTCGTATAATTTTCTATATGCATAATATAATTTTTCGACGAAGGGCGTCCGATTGGCCACCCTGGGCTGGGCTATATGTGGCTATGTGGATCTTACGAAAGTAATGAAGACATGACATATATGCCATAACATTTGCATAACTATAATATATGATTTTTGTAACATGCCATCTGAAATATTTTCATAACATTTGTGTGGTTTTAAAAGGTGAAAAGAGAAGTTAAGTTAAAATTGTAACCAAACTTAGAAACAAGTCATTCTTTTTGGAACGGGACTAAAAAGGAAATATTGCCAGATAAACTGGAATACTCTTCCTTGTGAATTTTTTAATCTTTCTAGCTAGAAGTCGAGACATTCAGGGATTACTTATTGAAGTTAACTTAATTATGTCTCCAACATACCCTTGCATGGACGAGCGTAATACTTTCTTATGGGTCAAAAACCTGAAAATTCATTTTTCATGGGTAGAAATGTGTGACCATTTCATATAAAAAGTTAAGCTATTAGAAAGAGTACACTTTTATTACTTAATTATGTCTTCGACATTATTTTTTTAATAGTGAGAAAAAAAGAAACTTTTATCAAAACTTTTGGGTTGAATCAGAATATTTTTGAACTTTTGGTTGGCTTTGTTATTTATAGTGTATTTTTATAAATTTTCCATTTGCCCGATAAAATTGCCTCTCATAATCAGACAGCGTTTAGGGACGAGCATGTAAACTATTTTGAGGTTATCTTTGATCATTTTTCTGGGTCCAGAAGCCTTTATTCTGTAACATTTGTGCTAATGTGATTATTTCCGGGCTCAAATATGGGATGTTGTGTGTTAGCTGTTGTAATGCGTTTGCATTTACTTATTAGCTTTAGGTGAAAGTGAAACTTTACATACATATTTGGCTTGGAATGAAGGCAGTCCTATATTGGTACGAGGCTTATGACAATTTCACACCCTTATAAAAAAAAAAAAAAAGAATTAGATTTTTTTACACTCATAGGAGTTCGTTGTCGTATTCTTTAGGAGCGGACAATTGTGGAGCATTTGTCTTTCATCCTTTGTCTGTGACAGAGGTTGTGTATGTTGTGTATGTAAGGAAGGGGATAAGTTCGGTTAAGAGGCTATGTACTTCATGGATTTATGCATATTTTTTTTGTACTTTGAGGTTATCAATTTGAAATTCCAGATCACATCTTTATGAGAGAGAACTAGAGGTGAAGTGTGGCACAGTAGTGCTAATCATCTTGGTTTTTTTTCCCCTTCTAAATAATGAATATAGTTGAGACAGATGTTCACACCCTAGGAAAGTGATGCTGATCTGAAGTGATAACTATCCTTCTGTTGTTTGAAATGGTGGTTATGAACAAAAAAACTAATTGTCTGTTTAACTATTCGAGGATGGAACTAGAAGAGAAATTGTGTTTGGTATGAGGTGGACTATGACAGATCTAATTTCGAGAGGTTTTAAATGAAAGTTAGGGAAAGAAAATCAGTATCTTTTTTTTTTTTTAATAACCGAGAAATCCGTTTGTGACCCGCCCTTCGGACCAATCACAACCTTCTAAACTCGGTGGATAATGGGCCCGCCCCTCTACCCTTCTCCACTTAAATACCGGGCTTTGCTTTGCATGGTGTGGGGCTTGAACCTGCGACCTAAGCCACAAATCCTCCACCTTTTGCCACTTGAGCTAGGCCTTGGGGGCGAAAATCAGTATCTTTTTTTTTTTTTTTTTTTGATAACCGAGAAATCCGTCTGTGACCCGCCCTTTGGACCAATCACAGCCTTCTAAACTCGGTGGATAATGGGCCCGCCCCTCTACCCTTCTCCACTTAAATACCGGGCTTCGCTTTGCATGGTGTGGGGCTTGAACCTGTGACCTAAGCCACAAATCCTCCACCTTTTGCCACTTGATCTAAGCCTTGGGGGCATCAGTATCTTTTTAAAAGCTAAAAGGTAGGAAAGCCTTGCTTTTGTTGGTTTGTGGTGAACCTTTTATTTTTAGTGGTAGGTGAAGGTGTTAAAAGGGGACATGGTATGGTAGACCTAAAATCACATGGAAGGAAGTGTCTCAAATGACCTCTAAATGCTTGGTATCAATAGATATGGCACAATGGAAGAAAAAGATTCACATAGGAGATAGCTGCTAGTTGAGGATAGGTTTTTGTGAAGGAGGAACTAACTAAGTAGCTAATCACACTTGCACCAATCACAGTGTGTGTATAATATAATACAATTATAGCTAATAACATCAAGGTACTTGCATACACTTAGTTAGTTCCTTTACACCCCCCTCCTTCAAGCTAGGAGCTATGAAGATGTTCTTCATACCTAGCTTGGACATAAGATATGTGTGAGGGCCTTTGCCAAGTGCTTTAGTAAGAACATCTGCAGGTTGTTCGGAGGATGGGAGGTAGGCAGTGACAAGTAGTAAGCCATCCTGAATCTTTTCTATGATGAAGTGACAGTCAATGTCAATGTGTTTTGTTCTCTCATGAAACACATGGTTAGCAGCAATTTGTAATGCTGAAGTACTATCTGAATAAGGAGGCACTGGTAATGAAATGGCAACACCTAATTCCTGAAACAAACCAACAGTCCAAACAACTTCTGCAACAGTTGAGGCCATGGCTCTGTACTCAGCCTCAGCTTCGCTTCTAGAAACTGTAAGCTGCTTTTTAGACTTCCATGAAACAAGTGAATCTCCATACTTGATCAAGTATCCAGTGATTGAGTGATTGACCTTTTGCTGTTGATACATGAACCCCAATCAGCATCACGAAACACCTTCAAATTATTTCCACCAGTAGATGACATTAAAATTCCCAGACCTGGTGAAGTCTTCAAATACCTGACCAGTCTGAGGGCTGCATTCATATGTGAGGCCTTTGGTGCATGCATAAACTGACTTAAACACTAAACTATAAAGGATAGGTTTTAGACTTGTATGAAACTTTTATTATTGTTATATATATATATATATATATATATACACATATATTAACGCATTTTCAGTTATACAGTATTTTATTTATTATGATGATGATATGATATGAGCTTATCCAAACTTGTTTGGGACTGAGACATAGTTGTTGTAGTGGTTCATTAATTGTTGAGAAGATTAACCAGTTCCCTTCTTCTGACCACAACACTTTGATATGTGTCTCGAACTAGTTTCTTGGGCTATTGCTACAGAAGCTAGCTCCCTCTTCAAAACCTCTAGCCTCTGCCTCTCCGCCAACTTCACCCCTTCTCCCACCCTCTCTAACTCCCAAACTTCATTTACAATTTCCTTAATTTTGACCTTTACCCTTCCAAAACACTTATTCCACATCCTAATTTTTTTGTTACTTTTAACTTTTTTTGCAAGTCTGAAAGAGGGAGTTCCAACCTCCAACCACTTCATAGCTATTCCACCAATCATTCACTCTGTGACCAAAGTCCACCACATGCAACCACATGTTCTCGAATCTGAAAGATGCTCTTATGCTTGTGCCTCTTCCACCCTCCAACATGATAGGTAGGTGATGCAATGTCAATTTGGGAGGGCGTCTGTATCACATTTGGAGTCAACTCCTACCTAGTGGTAGACACCAAGAACCTGTCAACTCTTGATCAAAGATGTAGAACCTTCTGACCTGGCCCAAGTGAAACTAGCACCTATCAAAGGAGGATCAATAAGAAAATGATAATCAATATACTTTAACTCCATTTCCCTGAACACCACCTGACAGCCCACTCTTTCTTCCAGGAATCTAGTAGTATTATAGTCTCCACCTAACACCCACAGAATATTCCAATCCCCCAAAGCCACCGCCATCTAATCGCAAAAAATCGCTTTAGACCTCTCCCTGGAAGGACTATACACACCCTCAAGACCCCACTTGAACTGAGCAGCTAACAAAATCTGTACTGTTTGTCATTTGTCATTATTAGAGAACTAATTACTTGTGCTCTTTGTTCATATATATGCAATTAACTCCTGATACTGTTTGGTATATTTATGTGAAAAATCTGTACTTTGTCTTAGGTAGAGAGGGAACGGGGAATAACTGTTAAAGCCCAAACAGCAACTATGTTCCATCGTCACAAGCTCCTTGGCAGTGACACAGATTTTTTGTTGAACCTTATTGACACACCTGGGCATGTGGATTTTAGCTATGAAGTATCCAGATCTTTGGCAGCTTGTCAAGGTGCCCTTTTGGTTGTTGATGCAGCCCAAGGTGTGCAGGCACAGACTGTTGCTAATTTTTACCTCGCGTTTGAATCAAACCTGGCCATAATTCCTGTCATAAATAAAATTGATCAACCCACTGCTGATCCAGATCGGGTAAAAGCACAGCTCAAATCCATGTTTGACCTTAATCCAAGTGATGTACTATTGACATCAGCAAAAACTGGTCTAGGTCTAGAGCAGGTTCTTCCTGCTGCAATAGAGAGAATTCCTCCACCCCCTGGTAAAAGCACTTCACCTTTGCGAATGCTTTTGCTGGATTCATATTATGATGAGTACAAAGGAGTTATCTGCCATGTGGCTATTGTTGATGGTGCTCTGCACAAGGGTGACAAGATTTGCTCTGCTGCGACTGGCCAAAGTTATGAAGTTTCCGATGTTGGTATCATGCACCCAGAACTTGTGGCGACAGGAATCCTTTTAACAGGTCAAGTTGGATATATAGTCAGCGGAATGCGTTCAACAAAAGAGGCCCGTGTTGGAGATACTCTACATCATACACGAACAGTTATACAGCCCCTTCCAGGTATCTTTGCTATGTCTATGCCATAGATTTTAGAGGAAAATTGGAATATTTAGAAAAGCACAGCAACTTGCTTATGTGGGCTGTGGAGAACATATCTTTCATAGTCGAGATGTCCATGTTATTTATGATGTCTCGAGTTCCTTTCCCCTACCGACCTCCCCCTGCACGCCCAAAAAAATTTGTGAGAGGGAAACTTTTGGTGGATCTTCCAAATGGGCTAAGAGAAAATGCCTCACAAGAGATTTTGGTTGATGTTCCATAAACAAAAGAAAAAGATGCATTATGTTAAAGCTTATGATTGGACAATACATCCTATCAACAGTTTTAGCTTCATACCCTGAAAGGTTTAGCTATGCACAATGTCATCATGGCCCCTAAAAGATTTCATTATGAGATGGTTTGTGTGTTTTTCTATTCTTGTTAGCAGAGCTTGTCTCATCACAATATTTTCCTTGGTGATACATGAAGGTTTCAAGCCAGCAAAACATATGGTCTTTTCTGGCCTATATCCAGCTGATGGATCTGATTTTGAGGCACTTAACCATGCCATAGAGAGACTGACATGTAATGATGCCAGTGTCTCTGTAACTAAAGAAAGCAGCACAGCTCTAGGTCTGGGTTTCAGGTATGGATAAATCGTAATTCTTGACATTATATTTTAACTTCATTTATTGTTCCTAATTTAGTCTCTTAACCCCTTCTAACAGATGTGGTTTCTTGGGCTTACTTCACATGGATGTTTTTCATCAGCGACTTGAGCAGGCATGTTCATAAAGTCATTTTAAATGTATTTGCCTCAGTTAAAACCTGAATTGATGAATATCAAACAACGAAGACAACCTATCTCTTGCATAAGCAATTACTTCTCCAGATGCTGGTCTCTCTTGTTGGAACCCCTCTCTCTCTCGTGCACGTGCACACACTTGTACAAAAAGATAAAGATAAAAAAGGAATAATAAATAAGTCTTGATTCCTTCCTCTTATGGTTTCTTTTTCTGTTTGGAACAATTGAAAGATAGCACTGTATTTTACGTCAGAAGTTGATTATTTAGTGTAATGGCTGACAGGAACATGGAGCGCATGTCATTTCCACTGTTCCTACAGTGCCATATATTTTTGAGTACTCAGATGGAAGGTATGGTTGGTTACCTGCATGCTTTTACCTTTTTAAACGCTCTTTACCAACCTTACCAATCTTCTTCTGTTTCCTCCTTTTCTCGGTTCTATCCTTGTAGCAAATTACAGGTTCAGAATCCCGCTGCTTTGCCTTCAAACCCCAAAAATAGACTCATTGCCTGCTGGGAACCTACTGTGTTAGCTACTATTATAATCCCTAGTGAGTAAGCTCCCATGAACTTAACATTTTTTGTTATTTTCCTCAGCAATCTGTGGCAATTTCTTGATCTCTCTGCTTGGGGTTGTTTGGTGTTAAGGAAGTATATTTTTACTCACATCATACTACTGCTTTAAGGTATGTGGGGTCTGTTATCACTTTATGCGCTGAGCGTCGCGGGGAGCAATTGGAGTACTCATTCATTGATAGGTAACTGTTTCTTCTTATGCTGATTAGATGTCTGCTCATGAAAGATGTACCAAGTATGTGGCACACAGAGTGACATGAAAGCTATTACATTTTCTTTTTGTTTTTAACTTTATTCTTTTCTTTTCAATCATTTATTTTTAAGTGAAACTAGTGGGTGATTACAGCCTTTTAATATCTTGCCAAATATCTTCTGGAAAGACACTTTATATAGCAAAGCATGCTTGATTTGAAATTGATTTTTTATTTTTTTTGGACTTTCATGAGGAATTTCTTTTCATCTTTTCTCAAGTTCTTATTAACTTCAAGATTGATGGTATACAAGTTTTCCCATCTTGTGCAGCCAGCGAGCTTTCATGAAGTATCGCATGCCTCTGAGGGAAATTGTTGTGGACTTCTACAATGAATTGAAAAGTATAACATCAGGATATGCTTCGTTTGATTATGAGGATTCAGAGTAAGTTCGCTCCTCTCCTCTTCTTGTGCTGTTTCTCTCAGGAACATACAAACACAACACAGAAATTTATCCATCAAATATATAAGTATGAAGGACTCACCTGAGCATCTTTCCGCACATAAAAGTTTAATTCATTCAGCATAAAAGTTTTCCACAACAATTTTTTCTAGTTGCAAGTGCTTCTGATCCAATTTTGCTGCTTCCTCTTTTCCTTTCATCCTCTTTTTTTTTTTTTTTTGGGGATAGATATCAGGCTTCGGATTTGGTGAAGCTGGATATTCTCCTTAATGGCCAACCAGTTGATGCCATGGCAACCATTGTCCACAAATCAAAAGCTCCACGTGTTGGCCGCGAACTTGTGGAGAAGCTTAAAACGTTTATAGACAGGTTGACTAATTCACCCTGTTATCTGTTTCATTTTGTTTTATTGCTACTTCCAGTTCTAATACAGATAGTTGAGCAGGCAGATGTTTGAAATTATCCTACAAGCTGCTATTGGATCTAAGGTCATAGCCCGGGAGACGTAAGTTTAATTTCTCCATCGATATCATACATCTGGCAGACTATTACATTATCCTATGAAATATAATTATCACTGTTTCAGCTTTTTTCTATAACACTTCTGTTATTATACAAAACAGTGGTGATTATTTATGGTTTCCTCCCCATGATGAGTGGCCACCATTGATGTAAAAACATGCTATTGAACAGCTGTTTTTGGCTGATTGCTTACTAGATTAGGGATTTAACTGGCAATCTTATTCCACCTTGTTCCCAGTCTCAGCTTTTTCTTCTCTTTCAGAGTCTGCAAGCAACACTTTTTTGATAGTAGACAACAACCTTTTTAAATCTTTAGATTTTTAAGTATAGTAGGGAAAAAAAAAGTTTGTAGGAACAGGGAAATTTTGGAATACATGTTCATGCTTTTACTCCTTTCCCTTGTCTGGTTTTGTATTTTGCAGGAGGAGAAATGGGGTGGTTCACCCGATGTTGTTTCTTCTATATGCGATGTATACTTTTTTAGAGTATTAAAATTTTTTGGGCTAAGTTTCATAGATAAACGGTTGTAGTGCTGTTTGATTTATATATCTTGTTTCAGGCTTTCTGCTATGAGAAAAAATGTTCTGGCAAAGTGTTATGGTGGTGATGTTACAAGAAAGAGGAAGTTGTTGGAGAAACAGAAAGAAGGGAAGAAGCGAATGAAGCGAGTGGGATCCGTCGATATACCCCAAGAGGCATTCCACGAGTTACTCAAGGTCTCATGAAGACTATCTTAAATGCCTTCTAGATTTCTAGATACAAAAGGTAAATGAAGGAATTCCTCTATTTCTTCCCAGTTAATAAGTGTATTTGTTTTGTCCCCTTTAGGGGCAGGTTCTTGATAATTGAATATTGATAGAAGTTTTAGCAGACAGGGGAGACACTGATGAGTAGAAAATGGGAACACTAGACTGACAAGAAAGTTGTATCACGGGATTTAAACTCCTCGTCTAATGAAAAATTAGTTAGGAGTAGTAATAAGTGTTACTCAGTACCATGTTAGCTCGGTTAACTTAACTGATTTTTCCTTGCATAAAGCGTAAGATGTCGTCATATACGATGATGGATACCCACACAGTTGATGTTGTACAATCACTAAGTTCCATTGCACAAGCTACCTTTGTTAGACGAGTGGATGAAGATAAAGTTCAACGGGTATGACTATAAAACCCCAATTTTATCCTCATTTTATCCCTGGAGACATACAAATGTTTTGTTGTGGTCAAAGTTGACCCCTTTTTTCATGTGTTGGAGGTGGGATAATTTAAGCCATTGAATAACCCTTTTTGATGACATTATTGTTGGAAGAAAGATCAAATCAGGTCTCTATTGGTCCATCGTACAACATGGATCTCAGCTGCATACTCTGCAATATTTGAATTCAGAAGTATACCAAGTGCCATGGTAGAAAATTTTCTTGCTAGAATTGATAGGGACGTGACATTTCCTTAGATTATTCGTTTCGTCCAAATCGTTAGAGGGTGGCATAAATTGAGTCCTAATAATGTAGTTAATTGAATTTGGAACTAGATTATGGAAAACTTGATTGTTAACGTTGCTTGTCGTCCCAGATTTTAACCGTATGATGTAACAACTTTGGTTGAAATTGGTAACCGCATTGATTCTTCATTCCGTCTCTCTATTTTTTATTGCTGATTTGAAGTTAATGGGTTCAAAATTATAGTCTATTTAAATTACCGGTTCTAAATCAATAATTTGTATATATTCAACAGAGATCTCGAGATAAATATAGAATTTTGACCTTATTAGGTTCGGCCAAACCCCTAAGTGGTATACTAGCGCTGCGGCTCTGCCCCTCTGTAATTTTGAGGGTGCATGTTCAAGCTAATCCAACTTCTTTTTCAGCATTTTAATTCCAATTATCTTGAATTTTATATTATTAAACAACGTACGAGTCAATTACAGGTAACGATACATAGTAAGCCGCATCAGTGATAATTAATCTGATTGACAAGCTTTTATCACACATTAATTTTATACATAGTTTTTTTTCCTCCTTTCAGTTTTAGCATATTCTACCTGAAGTAAAATCTGTATTTTATTTTCAGATTACTAATCTCACTTATTATTAAAAAATATGTTTTGTCGACCTGATATGTTTGTGGGAATAATCATACAGTATCGGTGCATGTAAGATAAGTCCAGAAAACAAAAGATGTTAGTAATTTGTTACAAGCAGTTAAATTAGTGCTCTAACCTGTTTTAATCCATCCAAATTTGGTTTAATCCGTCCATTTGTAACTTTCAAATGCTACTTGTAAAATTTGATTGTCTTGGTCCTAAAGTAAAGTTAGGGTTTCTAAATATTCTCTAAAAGATAGATATTCACTATAATTATAACACTCTCATTTGAATGTCTAATTAATAGATAATATGCCTCGTTAAAAACCTTACTTAAAAAACATCAAAAAAAGAGAAACTCTAGTGAAGGAAAAGAGTACACATTTCTAATAACATGCATCGACTGCCTCATTAAAAACCTTACAAGGAAAATTCAGTGGGACAAAACCTCATTAGGGAAAAAGAGTGCAACGCGTATTAACTCACCCTAACGAGAACATCTATTTAAAGTATTGAATCTTTTGCATTCCAAGCTTGTGCACTATCTTCTTGAAAGTTGCAATTGGTAGAGACTTGGTGAATAAGTCAGCCACATTGTCACTTGAACGGGTCTGTCACATATTTATATCACCATTCTTTTGGAGCTCATGTGTGTAGAAAAGTTTTGGCGAAATGTGCTTTGTTCTATCTCCTTTTATGAATCCTCCCTTAAGTTGTGCTATGCATGCTGCATTATCTTCATATAAAATGGTGGGTACTTTATCACACTCCAAACCACATTTTTCTCGAATGAGATATATCATGGATCTCCACACACATTCTCTACTTGCTTCATGAATAACTATTACCTTTGCATGATTTGAGGAAGTGGCTACGATAGAATGCTTTGTAGATCTCCAAGATATGGCAGTACCCCCACATATAAACACATAGCATGTTTGAGATTGAGCTTTGTGTAGATCAGATAAATATCCTGCATCAGCATAACCAACAAGATTGGAACTGCAATTGTCAGAATAAAATAAACCCATATCAGTTGTCCCTTTAAGATATCACAATATGTGTTTGATATCATTTCAATGTCTTCTAATAGGAGCAAAGCTATACCTTGCTAACAAATTAACAGGAAAGACTATATCAGGCCTTGTAGTATTGGCAAGATACATTAGTAGGTACTTCGAAACCAAGGATTTCCTCGTTCTTTTTTTGAGGTCGGAACGGATCTTTATTCACAACAAGTGAACGAACAACCATCGGTGTACTTAATGGATGCGCTTCATCCATACAAAATCTTTTCAATACTTTTTCTGTGTAGGCAGATTGATGAACAAAAATATGGTTTGTAAAATGCTCAATTTGCAAATCAAGACATAATTTTTTTCCTTCCAAGATCTTTTATCTCAAATTCATTCTTTAAATAATCTATTACCTTTTGAAGCTCTATTGGAGTTCCAATAAGGTTTATGTCATCAACATAAATAGCAAGTACAACAAGTTTCGATATTGTTTTCTTTATTAAAACACATGGACAAATTGCATCATTTGTACAACCTTCCTTAAATAAATACTCACTAAGATGGTTATACCACATGCGTCCAGATTGCTTCAAACTATACAATGATCCTGAGATTTTGAACTACATGCTTCAAGCATCATAAATTCTTCGGGAATTTTCACGTGTTTCTCATTATCAAGTGATCCATAAAGATAGATTGTAACCACATCCATCAAATCCATTTCAATTCCCTCATGGACTGTGAAATTAATGAGATAACGCAATGTTATTGCATCCATAACGGGTGAGTATGTCTCTTCATAATCGACATCAAACCTTTGTGAAAATTCTTGTACAACAATACATGCTTTATACCTCTGTTTTTCATTTTTCTCATTTCTTTTTCACACAAAAATCTATTTACAATAAATAAGTTTAATACCATTAGGTGTTTGAACTATAGATCCAAAATTTTCACGCTTGACAAGTGAATTCAACTCTGAGTGAATTGCTTCTTGCCGTTTTGGTCAATCATTTCTTTGTCGAAATTCTATAACAGATTGAGGTTCAAGATCCTCACTATCTTGCATGATTTTTGTTGCAACATATATGCAAAGACATAATCAATCAGTATTTCTGATCGATTATGATTAATTTCAACATCTCTTGAATTTATGGATAGTTCCTTATTTCCTTAAGTCTCAAGATCATTGATTCCTTCATAGATATCAGAATTATTCAAATTTTGAACTTTCATATGATATTCTTTCATAGTATCATATTTTCCTTAATTGTTTTTTCTAGGATTTTGATCCTTAGAACCCAATAGTCTACTACACTTTAGACGTGCTTCTGACTCATTAGCTATGACACTAGTGGATGGTCCTATAGGGACTTCAATTCGAATTGGGACATTCTCTGCAGGAATATGTAAATTAGTAATCATTTTGAAATCTGTAAATGCGTTAGGCATTTGATTTGCAATTTTCTGGAGGTGAAAAATCTTTTGTATTTCTTGCTCACAAATAGAAGGACACCGATCAAGATGAGACAATGATAAATTTTTTCACAAAATTTCTTTTTTTATTTCACTATTTTCTCCCCTTAGTTTTGGGAAAACTGTCTCATCAAACCGACAATCTGCAAATCGAGCAGTAAATATGTCTCAGTTAATGGTTCAAGATAGCAAATAATAGAAGACGATTCATACCCAACATATATTCCTAACCTTCTTTGAGGCCTCATCTTAGTGCGTTTTGGTGGTGTCAGAGGCACATGAACAACACATTAAATTTTTTTAGATGAGATATATTAGGTGCTTGACCCATAACCAGTTGCAATGGAGAATACTTATGATAATTTATCGGTCTGAGAAGAATAAGTGTTGCAACATGCAAAATTGCATGACCCCACACAAAAGTGGAAAACCTAATTTTCATAAGTAATGGTCTTACTATTAACTGCAAACGTTTAATGAATGACTCAGCGAGGCCATTCTGAATATGAAAATCAGCAACAAGGTTGTTTAACTCTTATCCCAATTGGTAGACAATAATCATTAAATGCTTGGGAAGAAAACTCTGTAACATTATCAAGGAGAATTGACTTAATCTGATAACAGAAAACTCTGTCTTTAATCTTATTATTTGTGCCAACAATTTTACAAATGCCAAACACGCATGAGACCATTTAGAAGAAGCATCTATTAGGACCATAAAGTATCTAAATGACCCACTAGGTGGGTGAATAGATCCACAAATATCCCCATGTATACGTTTCAAGAATACATAGGACTCAATCTCAACTTTTGTTGGTAATGGTCTCAAAATTAACTTGCCTTGATAAAAAGTCGTACTAGAAAATTCACCATTTAAAAGATTTTTTAGATCCGTTAATGGATGTCCATTTGATTTTTCTATAATTCATCTCATCATTATATACCCAAGATGTCCCAGACAATCATGCCAAAGTACAAAAGTATTGAAATCAGTATACATCTGATTTACTATAAAATGTGCCTCAATTGCACTAATTCTTGTCTAATACAAGCCATAAGATAAAACAGAGAACTTTTCTATGACACATGTATGCCTAGAGCTATTATTGGTGATACCAAGATATTCAATATTATTTCATCCATTGATTGGATATGATAATCATTTTTACGGATGTCACGCCCCAAGGCTATCCCCTAGGCATAAACACATGACCTAGGATCTCGAATGACCCCAAGCTAACCCTCAACTGGCATATCATAAGCAAACTGAACATATCTATGAAAAGATAACTAATGCGGAAGCTAAATCATGAAATAACTAAATGATGGGGAATACCCAATACTGGTGTGAATATATATAAAATTCTAAGAGTTTAGTGATACTAAACAATCACTAAAAAACTAAAGTTGAATCTAACTATGTCTGAAAAAGCCTCTAACTGACTAGAGTTGTTGGGACATACGCCCAGCTAACCCTAGCAAAACTAAAACTGAAATGAAAGACTAAATCTGAAAACATGTCTATTGTCCTCGAAGTATGAGGACTCACTACTGAAGCTGCTGATGTGGATCGGGAACCGATATACGCGTGCTCTGAATACTGAGGACCTGAACCTACATCATGAAAAGATGTAGCACAGAGTATGCGTCAGTACTTGGAAGGTACTGAGCATGCAGGATAAGATAAAAGCTGAACAAAACATATAAGCTGAAAAAAATACATAACTAAGCAATGACATAATCTGAACATGATGGAAATACTGAGATATACTGAAAAGAACTAAACTGAATGCAATGACCAAGTACATAACATGTTGAGACTAATTACTGAAGTATAACTGAAGACCTGGTCAAATACACTAGAGTCTGACTGTGGGAGTTACTATTAACCGACATAAAACCACGTGAGCTAAACGTGGAGTCCGATGTATACGCCCCATCGAGATGACCCAATATACCTTGTCAGGGGTATAAAGGCATGATTGTTCGATATATACGCCCCATCAAGAGGACCCAATATACCTTGCTAGGGGTATAAAGGCATGAATGGCGTGATCACTAAAGCTGATGCCCAACAGAGGGGACTTATAAACCTATGGGGGCACGTAGTTCTGGGACTATGAGGGTAAACGGGAACCCTAGTCCACTCGGTGCTAAGCCTATTCCCAACTGAATATGTGTATGATACATTATGACTGAAATACTGAAATACGGAATAACTCAAAATACTGACATGCAAAATCTGAGATGTAACAATTATATATTGATAATGTGACATTCGAAAACTGAAGCATGTATATCTGTTTAACTGACCTAGCATGGCAATTCATGAACTAAGAGAATCTACACAACTAAGGTTTTGAGTTTCATGCAAAGAACTAAGCAACGATTCCACGAAAACATGATAATTTGATTGGGAATACTCTAACAGCTAAATCACAACTAATATCTAAGGTTTGAGAAACCCTGTAAATCAAGAATCTGACTTAATTCTAGGGACCTAGTGGATGAAAGGAATCCACTAGTGAAATCCCACATACCTGGTGACGAATTTCAAGGAGAAATCTTTCAATTTCGGGGCTGGAACTTGCTGGTCGTTCTTGGGGAAAACTGGCGCCTTTTTTTCCTCTTTTGTTCTAAGCTTGGTGAATTCTAGAAAAAAATGGTTTAGGGAAAAATTTGACTAGAATAATAGGCAAAAACTGACCAAAACGAAATAGTTTAGGGTTAAAATAATTAGGAAAAGACCCAACTACCCCTAACTAAAAAGTCGACTGGCCCATCGACGGAGCTGACTGACGGGTAAGTTGACTGACGGGTAAGTCGACTGACGGTCCGTCCTGTCAGTCGTCGTTTGGCTGTCAGAGGGGTGAAATCTGTGTTCTGAAACTAAAAGTTGACTAGCCCATCAACGGAGCTGACTGACGGGCCGTGAGTAGACTGATGGTCAGTAGGTGGCCTCAGTCGGTGGCACCTGCAACTTCTGAAATTTGGAATTGTTTTCCTTTCTCGAATTTGGGGTGTTACAATATCTCCCCCGGGAACATTTGCCCTCAAATGAAGTCTAAACTTGCTGGGTATGGAGGGAAGAAGCTGCAATCCCTACCACTAAGTACTAGAAATTGATATGTAACTGAACTGAGTTCCAAGAACGTGCAAATATGCTGAAAATGCAAGAACAACTGAAGGAACAAGATACTGAGACTGATTTTACGCAAGAGTAAATTGAGAGACCGGAGAGGAAACTATTATCGCAAGTTGAAATAGAATTGGAAGGAAAGAGATGAGGATCCTTTGCCTTCATGGATGCTTCTGCTTCCCAAGTAGCTCCCTCTATGAACTGACTCATCCAAGCTTGTCAAATCTCATCACCCCATTCATAGGTGATACTTTCAGGAAAACCCAATCATCTATCCCAAACCCTAAGTTCCTTCTCCTTACATCTACATAGGACTTTTGTCTCAAGTCTATTTCTGACGAGTTGAAATTTTTCCCATAGCTTCATAAACCGAATCTGGCCTAATCAAGGTTGCTTCACCTGCTCATCCACCTTAGGAACACATAAGCGACCATCTCCCCCTTGGGAGAAAACCTCTACTTTCTGCTGATGAACTACACCTTCCAACTGGAATAATATAGGATCATTGTCCAGTTTTTCCTTAACCTCCGCTACCAATGAAGGTTCTGATCTATTCTGGACTATCACACCACCATCTGATGTGTCTGTAAGATGTTCTCCTAAGCGAGCAAGTTGATGAACATCTTTTGCTAGTTCCTTCCTTTTTTTCCTCAACATGTGCTACACTACCCTTTAGAGATCATCTTTCTGGCCTTAAGGTAAGAGATAATTCGACCTATAGGCACTGAACTACTACCCTTCCATTCTAATACTGGCTCGTTGGAACCTGGAACCGAACGATCCTAGTTCTACAATCGACTGAGGTATAACAGGAATGTAACTAATTCATGCCTAGAATGATATCTAAATCTACCATTTCTAACTCTACAAGATCTGCTAAGGTGACTTTCTGAGAGACTGTGACATGGCAATTTTTGTATACCCGTCTAGCTATAACTGGGTCACCAACTGGAGTATAGATTGAGAAGAGTTCTGAAAGAGTTTCTGCACTGACACCTAAGATTGCTGCTATAAAGAGAATTACAAAGGTAAGATTAGCCCTTGGATATAACAATGCATGAACATCTAAGGAAAGACTCGAAACATACCAGTGATCTGAAATGCATAACGTCGAATTATAAACGAGAAGTTGGATCATACCTCATGCACGATAAGAGTAGCAAAAAAGTGAAGTTTTCCTAAACCACTTCGTAGCCTCCCTCTCATTAGATGTGGTGCACTTCACACCCATGAAAGAGACTCTACTTAGTGCGGCTTTCAGACATCCTAGGACTCTTAAACCTAATGCTTCACTCTCCGAGGCTACCCCCTGGGTGTAAACACAGGACCTAGGATCATGAATGACCCCAAACTAACTATGAGTTGGCATATCATAAGCAAACTGAACATATTTATGAAAAGATAACTAATGCAGAAGCTAAATCATGAAATAACTGAATGATGGGGAATACCCAATACCGGTCTGAATATATATAAAATTCTAAGAGTTTAGTGATACTGAACAATTACTCAAAAACTAAAGTTAAATCTAACTATGTCTGAAAAAGCCTCTAACTGACTAGAGTTGCTGGGACATATGCCCAACTAACCCTAGCAAAACCGAAACTGAAATGAAAAACTAAATCTAAAAACATGTCTACTGTCCTCGAAGTATGAGGACTCACCACTGAAGCTGCTGAATGTGGATCGGGAACCGATCTACGCGTGATATATTTATTGAAGACATGAACCTACATCATGAAAAGATGTAGCGCAGAGTATGCGTCAGTACTTGGAAAGTACTGAGCATGCAGAATAGGATAAAAACTGAACAACACATATAAGCTGAACAAAATACCTAAGTGAGCAATGACATAATCTGAACATGATGGAAATACTGAGATATACTGAAAAGAACTAAACTGAATGCAATGACCAAGTACATAACATGCTAAGACTAAATACTGAAGTATAACTAAAAACATGGTCAAATACACTAGAATCTGACTGTGGGAGCTACTATTAACCGACATAAAACCACGTGAGCTAAACGTGGAGTCCGATGTATACACTTCATCGAGAGGACCCAATATACCTTGTCAGGGGTATAAAGGCATGATTGTTAGATATATACGCCCCATCGAGTGGACCCAATATACATTGCCAGGGGTATAAAGGCATGAATAGCATGATCACTAAAGCTGATGCCCATGAGAGGGGACTTATAAACCTACGGGGGCACGTAGTTCTAGGACTATGAGGGTAAACTGGAACCCTAGTCCACTTAGTGCTAAGCCTACTCCCAACTGAATATGTGTACGATACATTATGACTGAAATACGGAATAGCTCAAAATATTGACATGCAAAATCTAAGAATGTAACAATTATATACTGAAAATGTGACATTCAAAAACGAAAGCATGTATATCTGTTAACTAACCTAGCATGTGTAATTCATGAACTAAGACAATCTACACAACTAGGGATCTGAGTTTCATGCAAAGACCTAAGCAACGATTCCATGAAAACATGATAATCTGATTTGGAATACTCTGACAGCTAAATCACAACTAATATCTAAGGTTTAAGAAACCCTAGGTCTATGCAAGATATAGCGAATCAAGAATGTAACTGAATTCTAGGGACCTAGTGGATGAAAGGAATCCACCAGTGAAATCCGACATACCTGGTGACGAATTTCACGGAGAAATCTTTCAATTTTGGGGCTGGAACTTGAAGGAACTTGCTGGTCGTTCTTGGGGAAAACTAACGCCTCTTTCTCCTCTTTTGTTCTAAGCTTGGTGAATTCTAGAGAATAATGGTTTAGGGTAAAATCTGACTAGAATAATAGGCTAAAACAGACCAAAAAATAGTTTAGGGTTAAAATAATTAGGAAAATACCCAACTACCCCTAACCAAAAAGTAGATTGGCCCATCGACGGAGCTGATTGACGGGTCGTAAGTCAACTGACGGTCAGTCATCATTTGGCTGTTAGAGGGCTGAAATCTAGGTTTTGAAACTAAAAGTCGACTGGCCCATCGACGAAGCTGACTGACGGGACGTGAGTCGACTAACGGTCCTTCTTGTTAGTCGTCGTTTGGATGTCAGAGGGCTAAAATCTGGGTTCTGAAACTAAAAGTCGACTGGTTCATCGACGGAGCTGACTGATGAGCCGTGAGTCGACTGACGGTCTGTAGGTGCCCTCCGCCGGTAGAGCCTACAACTTCTGAAAATCTGGAATTTGTTTCCTTTCTCCAATCTGGGGTGTTACAACAGATATCTTTAAACTCTACAAGTGTCGTGATCCGAGCCTACACCCTGGACGTGGCCGGCACTTGAGAACCTTTGTTGGTCCTCAAGTGAACCCTCATCCTGGCTAACTACAAGCGGAAGACTAACTCAAGCATACATAAGCATCAAATTGAAAGAAACGTATAAAAACAGTTTACGAATCTCAAAATTGAACTGAATATACTGGGCATGAAACATAAGTTTTAAATAAAACATCTGCAACTGAAATAATCTCCAAAATTGTATATCTATGAAGCCTTTACTATATATAGACCCGCGACTACTCAAAACAATTGCCTAGAAAATAAATGTGAAGTCCCCCAGGATGCAAAGAGGCTCTCCTAAGCTATCTGAAGTGCAAAGTGATCTCAACGAGATACCTCTTAATGATCCTATGAACCTATATCTGCATCATTAAAAGATGCAGGTCAAATGACATCGGTACATTGAATGTACGAGTATGTAATATAGATGAATAACGAATAATTGTACTGATAAGACTGCAATAGATAAAACATAAACTCAACTGAATGTAAATGATTGAAGGAATGAAATCATTTAAAACTTTACAAAAATACTTACTCACCTCTGAAACTCAACATATTAAGTGATATAACAAAATACACTTTTAACTCTATTTGGGAGATTCTCTAACCGACACCATCACTATGAGCTACATGATGATACAACTAAGTGGATCCACTAAGTTATACTTAAAAGCAATAAGGAGTCGTCTAAAAAGTACGATTCTTTACCCATGTTGGCTACATGGTTTATGAGGAGTGTTTAAACTCGTCCCCATATTAGTGCTTAATACTAATCCCAATAATATATAACTCATTCTCAAATGTGTAAAACATAACTCTTCATCAATTTGAGGTAATTACTCAAAAGATCCTCTTAAAAGAGGTAATACTCTACAACTTATCTGAACTCATAAACTCATTTAGAAATCAATGTTTCCCTCTTTTAAATGTAAAAGTGTTACACTTGGATTAGTCAGTTCCCTTATACTCTTTTTCAAATCATGAATGCAACTCTTCTCATTCTCATACTCACTTCCTCAATACTAAGTTCAAAACTATAATCAATTGCAAAAGAATTCTCAAAATGACTGAAAAGGACCTCTTGAACCTTTCTCTTAACTTTACTTTAATTTGAAATGTAAATTCAGACATGTGACTAGGACATGTAGAGTCTCTTAAGGATTAATGAAGAATTTAAGAGTTAGTATTAGAAGAGAACGTAGACACAATTTGAAAGAACACATACATAATGAATGACGGAAATGAAAAGGGATATGCGACCTTAGCGCATTCACCAGGCCTCAATTTACTGAGGTTGTTTTTGGGCGCACTGTAGGCGTAGGGCGCCAACCCCAAAATTGTAGTGCCCAGGTCCTGGCGCCTTAAGGGCGCACAACCCCACCCAATCAGAAATTTGACGAATTTTCTACTCAATATCGGATCCTAACTCATCTAGAATCGATTGGTTTCTTCCAAACACTCTAATTCACAAACCCAAAATGAATTCATCGAAATTCCACACAATTCCTATCAAGAACCATAACTCATACTCAAGATACTCAACTCAAGAAACTCAAAACCTCCATTGTTAAAGAATGAAACAAAAATCAAGAACTACTCAAGAATCTCTAAATAAACGATTTCATGGACGAATTCATTGATAAATTACATGTATGGAGTGAGGACGAACGAGTCCATCACTGTGGGAAACGTCACATACCTGGAAAGAACGATGTTCTTGGCGAAAACCACAAGTCTTGAAGAGCGCTTGAAATTAGCCCTTTTTTCTCCTCTTGGAACCTCACTCTAAATCCCTAAGTGCTTAGGAACGTGAATAGGTGATTTAGAATCTAATTAGACCCTTAATTGAGTCAGGAAAAACGTGTTAAGCCTAGTGGGAAAGAGGAAAAGACCAAAATACTTTTTCCTAAAACAAATGGAATGCCTTAAATGGAGCAGCTTCACTCAAAAAATTATAACGTTTTATTTGGAGCTCGAAATTTAGCAAACTTGGTGGCGTTGGAAAGAAAACTCAAATATCTTCGATTTGATAGGTGATGGGCCACCTAATTCTTTATGTGCTGAAAAATATGGTTGTTTGAAGTTGACCCAAAATTAAAAACTAGTGGGTTACTCAAAATTAAAAACTAGTGGGTGACTTGGACGAATTTCTCTTTAGTTTCTTTTTTTTTCAAAACTGAGGTGTTACATCTAGTGACCTTAACACCAAAAAGAAAATTTAGAATCACTCGATACAATCTTATTCACAAACGAAGAATGGTTCGAGTCTTAACTTAGGAATTTTCGGAATATTACAACAAGTTTCTCTGAGACTTGGGAGAAACATAGCATTATTTATGATGAGTTTAGTTTCCTTAGGCAAAATTTTGATGGCTCTTCCAAAGCCCTCAATTATATTAGTACTGCTAAAAATTGTAGTAACATTTATTTTGCCCATACTTAAATGAGCAAAAATATTTCTCATTTTTAAATATTGTATGTGTTGTACCTGAATCAATCAAGCAACTGTTTTCATAATTAGATAAACTGCTTCAAGAATTGCCCATATCTTCAAATAAAATGAAATAAATATCTATTAAGTTTTTATTACAAAGTAAAAGCAACATTATAGAATAAATTATTAACTATATTTTATTATGTATTTAATAAAGTAATGAACCCATGCACATAGTATACCAATGCATTATTTTATTTTTCATGCTTATACGAATAAGTTGTGTTACTTGACATTTTTGCAAGTAAGAAAAACACATTAACTAGTGTACAATAATTAAATAGATATTCAATAACTTTTCAGTACATTATTTTCGATATACTTAATACACTCAATATATTAAAATTTCAATCATCATTCATAAAGGAAAAATAAAAATATACAAAACCTATTTGAATACAAACTATAGTAATTGTATTATTTATTCAATAGACCAATTTAAGTCCTAGTTTAATATAAGCACATAATAGGATTTAGTGTTTGACTAAAAAAACATTCCTCCAAAACTTTTTCAAATATAAAAATCAGCTCAAATAATATCCGAGATTGAAATACAAATAAATGTACATGTAATTAATGTCATTAATAAGATGCAGAGTTTTTTTCTTTTCAGCAAGCAAATAAAATATAAAAAAATTATTTAACTAAGCCAAAATCAAATTCAATTCAATAATGAATTACAAAACTAATTAATATTAACTAAAAAAAGAAAATTAGCACTCGTGTAAACAACTATCTTTACATGTTTTATTTGATAACTACTATCAATAAAATAAAAAAAGACAAACAAAACGTTCACTCCTCATGGCCACAAAATCATCACCAATCTAGTAATCTATCTTTTCTTGAGGATGTGCGAAGAAATCTGCTGCATCCAAGTGTGTGATGTCAACTTGATTTTTCGAGATCAAATTTGCTTCAAGATTTCTCTCTTTCTTCTTTAATGATTCTTGAAAAATCTCAATCAAGTATTTGGGAGTACGACAATCACGTGCATAATACCCTCTTCCACCACATCGAAAACAACCTGCCCTACGCTTCTCATCCTTTCTTTTTTCCTTTTGAATGTGATTTTTATTTGATGAATGATTAACACCAGGATTGTTTTTCCATTCTTGACCATAATTACGACCACGTCCACATCCACATCCACATCCACAACCATGATCATGACCGGGACCTTTTCCACGCCTAGCATGGTGGGCGTACGCCTCATTCACTTCAGGAAGTGATTCAGATCTAGTAGGTTTCTCATGATTTTTTATTAATAAATTATTATTTTGCTCAGTCACGAAAAGATGAGAAGTTAGTTCAAAATACTTTTTGAAACCTTTCTCTCGATATTGTTGCTATAGGAGGACATTTGAGGCATGAAAAGTGGAGAACGTCTTTTCCATCATATTAGTCTCACTATTCGTTTTTCCACATAGTTTCAACTGAGAAATGATTCTGAACATGACAAAACTATATTCATATATAGACTTAAAGTCTTGTAGCCTCAGATGCATCCAATCATATCGTGCATTTGGATGTATGATCATATTCAAGTGGTCATATCTTTCTTTTAGGCTACTCCACAAAACAAGTGGATCCTTAACTGTGAGATATTCGATTTTTCGAACTCCGTCAAGATGATGACGCAACAATATCATTGCTTTTGCACAGTTCTGTTTTGATGCTTTGTTTTCATCTTTTATGGTGTCTCCAAGATCCATTGCATCAAGGTGGATTTCAGCATCCAACATCCATGAAAGGTAGTTCTTGCCCGAACTATGAAGGGTAACAAACTCAGGTTTCGTAAGATTAACCATTAAAATTAAAAGCAAAAGAATACATAATACCTTATTAATTCTTCGAACTTAACCTTCACTCGTGCTGATACCCTGTTATGAAACTATAAAATAAGAAGAAGAAGAAAGTAGAGAGAAGAAAGAAGACTTATTATTTCTCTAATTTTACAATGAATAGGACCCCTCTATTTATAGAGAAAAATTGTCTTGGTCCCAAAGTTAGGGTTCCTAAATATTCTCTAAAAGATAGACATTCACTATATTTATAACAATTTATCTATTTTTATCAAGTAAGTTCTTTTCTATAAATTTTAAGAAACTTATTTTTCTAAAAAAAATATTTATCAAAAAGTTTGACCAATCAAACATTTAAAAATTTAAAAACATTTCTTGGAAAATATAGTTTGCTCACAACCAAACGCAAGGATAATGTAATTGTGTTTTTTAAACTTAATATATTGTGTTTTAGTCAAATACCAGGTACGTCAAATTAACCGTCTTGATCAACAGGATCTATTTGAGTATTGCAACTTAGGTATAATTTTTATATACTTGGTAAATAAACTTACTAAGTCCTACCAAAATAGAAATAAAAATTGATGGTGTCACCGCCGAATGAAAATAATATTAAAGAAAATAAAAAAATGGAGAAATTTTGTAAATAGTTATTAAAATAAACTTAATTAGGATTCTTAGCTATAGTTAACATATTTACGGGCTATAGTTGTAGCTATAGCTTACTCGTTTCTATAATTCGCACCTCGTTTATGTAATTGCAGGTACATTTGTATAATTCACGCGTGTTTGTATAATTGAGTTATTTTCGACCGTAAAACTCGAAACAATGAATTTGTACAAACGCCAATATCTGAACTTTAACAGTTATACACATTATATAATACAAAAGTTATACAAGTTCCAAAAACTACATGTTTATAACTTTAAAAAGTTATACAAAAAACGATTGAATGTATCTCATGATAAAACTGAAAATCCAAAAGAAATCACTATCATATACAAATACAAACCGTCATATACAAATACAAATCAAACGAAGAATTGTTAGTGGAGAATTATACAAACTAAAATATTGAACCACGTAATTATAACTAAAAGTAGGTCGCAAATTGTAATAAAGGCAAATCGTAGCTATGTTATCTAATAAACTAGTATATGTTTGCTTATCTGCGCAATTTTTCCATTGAATATTGCAATCTTATACTTGAATAACTAAAATCAATTGTTAGCTCAGCAAGACACTCCTCTTGAGAAACCACTGCTCTTTCTGCAGCAAACGATAAAAAAACAAACCAGATAAATATAAAGATTAATTGCTATACGTTGTCAGTATAAATTGTTTTAAAACTCTTAGATTAAAATGATGTACAATTAGGGGTGTAAAAAATGATCTCAAATATAGATAATTCGTCTAACCCGTCCAAAATTTTAAGTGTTAGACTCAAGTAAGGCTGGCAGTGGAACGAAATAGGGACAACCGGCCTGGTGTTTTTCGGAACTGGTCCGAAACCAACATCAACCAATATGGAGCGCCTGGGTTACAACCAGGGGTTCTATTTCTTTAAAGATTATCTTTTCCATTAGCCGAAGCTTCTGGGAAGGAATCAGAACGGAACCGGTACCAGACATATTGGGAATGAACGACATTAACGTCCCAGACTAGTACATACCGGGATCGAACCGGACCAGAACCGTACTAGAATTCCGGATCCTCCCCTTTAAAAAAATTAAACTAAATTAAATATTGATTGCTTTCGATTGAAAAAATTTCAAAATGTATAACTTATTAATATTTCTTTTAAAAGTCTAACTTATTAAATTTTTTAAAATTTAAATTTTTAACTTTTAAAGTTTAAATTTTAAACTCCTAAGTCTTAATATTTTAAATTTTCAAACTATAACTAACTTACTTACTTAAGTTTGAAACTTTTTTATAGTATATAAACTTTCAAAATTTTAAATTTCAAATTATAACTTTAGTTTGAAATTTGAAACATTTGAAAATTGAAATATATAAAAAAGACTTGTATTAAATTGAAGACAATGATACATTTTTTAAAGGCAAATAGCCTATAATTTTATTCATTAAAATTAGATTAATACAATTTGTGTTACAAATATTATTAGAGGACCTAATCTACGCAGCCACCTTTTAAGAAGGGTTGTGTTCGAATTAGACCCCGAATTATTGAAGCCTTAATAAAAGTCTTGTCTTAAATATTCTAACATTTCTCCGGTAACATGATACGGAATTGGTTGTTGTGCTTGTTCCTCCAATGCCATCGTCACTACAATCTACCAACATTTCATCTATATCATATTCAATTTGGGCAGGTAAATTTGGACGCTCATAATTCTTTCACTCGACATTGATTCAATCTTTAAACAATAATGATATCTCCAAGCTGTCTGATGCTAATAAATACTTATGCTCTCCAATTTGAAATCTCGTTGCACAAAAAACATCCTCCAAAGCTACTGAAGATGCTTGAATGACTAACACATCTCGAACCACTGGTTTTGAAAATGCTTTATAGCGATTCCTCCACCATTCTAGAAGTTGAGGTTTGCCTTTGTCACGGCCCGATTTCTCGAGTCATGATGACACCTACTATACCCCACCAATAGGTAAGCCAACCCATAACCCAAAACATCAAGTAATGAGTGTAAGAGTAGAAACTAGCCAAAACAATAATCTAAACAAAGGACAATAAGGCAGAAGCAAACAAAAATAAATATATACATAAATCCCTCCCTGAACTTGGAAGTCACTAGTATAGAGGTGTCTAATAAAGATTACAAGTCTCAAAAGTGGATGACAACAAAGCATGTCTCAAAAGCAACAAGACTAGCTAAATTAAGTACAAGGAGATAGGATAAACCTAGAACATCAAGTGCTCACCCTCATCTCCGAACCACAGTTGCAAAAGACGACACGAACAATCACCGCTGGTAGCTGATATTAGGATCTGTATCACAAAAAGATGCAAAGTGTAAAATATGTACTAAAACAGGGTACTCAGTAAGCATCATAGGCCAACTGAGCAAGAAAGGTAAAAATAATCTGAAAAGATAGAATCTACACGCAAACAAAGGTCAAAACGGGAAAGAAAGAAGGCACACGAGTATAGGAACTAAATCTAAGTATAGATAAACTAAACCTAACTAAATCCCCATAAGCTTAGATGGTACCCTCGTGCACAAGTTTAAATAAACTCGAACGAAAGCCCGACATATACACAAAATATCTAAGACTACAAGAATAAGATACTCAAACCCAAGTCCAAAAGAAGTTAACCAAGCCTCGAAACCTAGAGTGGTAGAAGCTGGCCCTTGAACACTAAATGATAAAATTTGGGCCTCAAATCCAAGGTGATAGAATTTGGGCCACAAACCCAAGGCATCAATCTAAAGCTGGAAATAATAGCCTCAAACTGTAAAACATCATCCTCGAACTGGAAATAACTGCCTCAAACTGTAAATACGCACTGCAACCAACCAACTCATAACCTAACTAACAAAAGTGCCAAGGCTGTGTCAATTTCAAGGAGAATCCCATGTCAAGTCAACTCACTCCCACCCAAAGATATCAACAAAAGGCTCCCACCCTAGTACAACTCAATCTCCAATCGTCACGATAGCATAAACCTCCAGTAACACCTCGAAACCGTAGAAATAGGGAGAGAGAGGATAAAAGATCTAATAAGCAAAGAATTTGCCTAAATTAAGGCTCATACTATTTGACTCAAGTCTACTATTCCAGTCTACATGGATCTAGTATGTCTGAAACAACATTAGAGACAAATCAAAGCAACAATGTTTGAGGGTCTAAGGCAACACTGGTCTATCCTAGGGTAAAGCTCGATATGCGTCAGAAATCAAGTAAATTCAAGTAATTCACATAGCATGCACAAATCCAAACCACCCAACTAGCAACGTACTATGTCCGAAATAATGTCGATCAAACCTAAAATACGATATCTAAGAAGAGAGGTAAGAATAATGGGTCCCTACCCCCAATTCACATTAATCAACCTGAGCTTACACATTCAGGTTCAATCTAGATTCAAAGGAAGTCATACCCTACCTTAAGGACGACCGCGCGCTCCAAATCACTTCGCCAGAGCTTTTCCTTTCCAAATGACCTTTGAACGCTGCCACACTATCAAATATAGGATCACAACGTTAGTACACTTGTTTAGACACCAAAATCACAACAAATGGAGATGAGTCAATTTTGGAGTCAAAACGGGAATTGTGAGATCCGCACCGGACTTTAATCAATTATTTTAAAAACATAGCAGGTAAAACTCAGAATTTACCAAAATCAAAGGATGCCCAACACTCATTGAACACTCCACAACGTAGCCTCGATAATTCTGACACGTGGGACTTTGAATTACCCACAACCGAGATAAAATGAGCAAGATATCACCAAATCAATATAGCCAAACTTAAGAAGTCGAAAAAGGTCTACAACAGTATGGTTTATCGCGATTTTACCTCGAACGATGTGCACCCAACAACTTCCGATAACTCTATAGCGAGGCCACCATCAAAACAAAGCTTCCACACTTTGAATCACCTCATTTGGCCAAGAAATGAGAAAAATATGAGGTTTTAAAATTTCCAAAATGAGCTAATATTTCTGCTATATATGCACTAGATTTCAGCATTTTTTCAGAAACTTAAAAACTTCGACGGGGTGTTCTGAACTCGTCCGGAGCCCCGTGCATGCGAACGAGATATGAAACCATACCAAATTTGATATAATTGACTCAATGGCGCATTCAAAATTTTCATACGAGATCATCTTGACAAAAAGTGAGTCCCACACCCAACCATCATTTTAAGTCAAAATCCACAAAGGGGATTAAAATTAGCTCAGAATCCTCGGGACACAAACAAAGGGTTAATATAGACCAAACTCGGCATTCCAGAGCTAACCGCACTGATGGAATTCTCATCCAAGTGCGTTTACTCATAATGTTTACTTAAGTCAAACTTAGGCTTAAACTTTATAATTAAAATGCCTAGTCGCACCGACTCATACTGAGAACCTTAGGAGTCATGCCGACCATACTACTAGCCTAAAATGACCCTTCTGGAATTGATAGAATTGTCAGATGTGAATTTTGAGGTTATCTTCTTAAACTTTTGATAAAAATGCCCGTTTAAGGTTCAAAATCTCCCAAAACACTAAAACTCACATAAAACCCACACGAACGACCAAGTGACCGACAGTACTTTTGATAAAAATGACCGTTTAAGGTTCAAAATCTCTCAAAACACTAAAACTCACATAAAAACCACACGAACAACCAGGTGACCAAACTGTCAGTCCCAGAAAGTAATAAATGACTTGGGGTTACTAGAGGAAAGCTCTAAATGACAAACATGAGACATAAACACAGAAATGACCGAAAGTTCATTACAACCTTATGCATCCTTAATAATTTCCATTCCCTAATTAAGATATTCATCAAAATCATTATTTCCATTAGAAGTAAGTCCAAGATAATTTCTAGCGTATCATCAATATTATCTTTGTATCTACACCTAGAAGTTTCAGGTTCTTCATTACATACTACTTCATTTATTCTACTAGAATTATACAAGTCATACAATTTTCTAGCTTCAATTGTATACTATCTTTAACTGTTGTCAAACTAGGTAATTCGTTTTAATGACCCTATAGGTCTTCGATCTTTTCACCATTTAGAGCTTTCCTTTAGTGACCACAAGTCATTTATATCTTACTGGAACTAACAGTTCGGTCGTCGAGTCGTTCGTTTGGATTTTGTGCAAGTTTCCATATTTTGGAGCCTTTGAACTTGAATGATTGACTTCAGTCATAAATTCAAGAAGACGGCCTCATAATGCAATTTTGATGGTTTCATCATCTCTGGAAGGGCCAATTTAGGCTAGGGTCATAGTTGGTTCCGGCCCTTAGACTTCTGGTGTGAGTTTATGTCGTTAGATGTTTTAACTTGAAGGTTCAGCCAAGGGTTGACTTTGGTCAACATTCTTGGTAAACATGCTCGGATGAACATTTCGTCAGTGCGATTAGCTCTGGAATGTTGAGTTTTGTCTAGGATGATCTTTTGTGTGGTTCCTAGCTTTCGGCCTCATTTTGAGTCTTCTTATGGTTTTTAGCTTAAAATAGAACTTGGGTGTGGGACCCACTTTTCATAGAAACAACCTCGGATGAGAGTTTTGATGGTTCCATTGAGTTTGAAATGCCAAATTCAATGGGGTAGCATATTTCGTTTGCGTGCACGGGGTTTTGAATGAATCTCGGGTACCCCGTCGGAGAATTTGGAGTTGGAGTGAACCAGCTAAAGTGTTGATATCTCATGCAGACATCTCGTGTAGACTTTTTGCGACCAGTTTGTTATATCCAGAAATTTCAGCTTTCAGCCCTCATTTTCAAGAGGACATTTCTCCCTCATACGAGCTTCGATTTAAGTGATTCAAAGTCATGTGTGATCGTGTGGAGTGTGGTTACTTGGGTTTGGGATTAGAAGCTGTTTAGGAACCTTTGTTTGAGGTTAAGTTGAGCTCGAAGTTTCTGCCTTTACTTGGTGTTATTGTTAATTTACTGTTTTAATTGTGGCTCTTTTCGGGCATCAGATTGTGTTCAATTATGGAATACAAGTTTTAGGCATATTTTAGGACCTTTTGAAGGAGTCAATTTCGGGATTTACAGCACTGGTACCACATTTTCGTTTTGACTCAATTTTGGGTCCATTTCCAATTGTTGCGATTTTAGTGTCAAAACATCTGTAATGACATTGTGATTGATAACTTGATAGTTTGGCAGTGTCAGAAAGTGTTTTAGATGCAGATAGCTCATGTGTGATAGATTCAGAGCATTGATCTACTTTCTTGATTGAGCTTCTTAGATAATGCCTAGTATAGATTTGATGTAATTTTGGATGGTATTTGCCGAGTATTTAATTTTCCTCTTGTTATTCTATCATTTCTTGATTCTGTAGGAGCCTTGGGCTTATTGTGGGTGTTAGGATCTATAGTTAAGACTGTGGCTTCACCTGTGGATAGATAATCTTGCTTATCCTTGCTAGGATTGATTCGTCATGGCATTAGACTAAGCTTTACATTAGATGCTTTAGGTTTTGTTGTATTGCCTCGTAGTTATGATTTGCTCCTTGTTGGGCTTATTTCTTGGGGTTCTTCTTGCGTTGATGCTTGTGACATTGGTGGCTCGTCGTAGCCGTGGGTTGGTTCTAATTGTGCTCAATCTGGGACTGGAGCGGCGTGATTGGGGTAGGATGTCGTCCTTTGAGTTTATTCACCCTTTATTGATTTGAAATCTCTTCTTAATCCCTTTGGTTGTTGATTAGAGATGGAAATGTTGTATCCTTGTTGACTTTATGATTATATTGTTGGGCCTGAGGCCGTGTGCGAGGACCAATTGGATCCCAGGTTAGTACTCTCTACTTTGGTAGCGTGGTCTTAGCGGCTGTATAATTATTTGATTTGGAGTGCCTTTCTTGAATGTTGGTGATGACATGCATTGCATTGTTTGCTCATCCTCACAGATTTTGTGGTACGATCCCGACCCATGCATTGACATATTTATCATTCATAATGAGACACCATTTTACTCAGTTTTATTCTAAACTAATTTTAATGGGAGTTGTACCACCTAGATCAATTGACTTACTGATTATTGAGATTACGAGGCGTCAGGGATGTGCTCTTTTTTCTACTTGAGATATTAGAGGCATCTGGGCTGTGCTCAGTTTTTACTTGACTACCCGACGCATCGAAGCCTTTTCTTGCATGCTTTTCGTTTTAATTACGCCTCTGGGTTACTCTTGCTAGCTAGGGCGCTTACTCCCTTGGGAGTGGACTGGCTGGCTGGGCGGCCTTGATACTTGAGATCCTCTTCGGATTTCACACACCCCCAAGTCACTGTTGCTAGTTTGGCAGCTTACGCCCCTAGGAGTGGACTGTGTGGCTGGGCTGCCTGGATTGATTTGTCACTCTTGCTAGCTGGGGTGGGAGTTGACTAGAGTCCTATGGTTATGGTTTCAGATGGTTCTGCTACTCACCCTGCATTCCTATGGATTACCTATCACCAGTGTACTTATTTGTTGTTTGTACCCTCTGGTTTATGGGGGCCGGTTGGGTTATGTTTAATATTTGTACCTTTCAGGATTATGGGGGTCCGGTTAGGTTATTGTTTGACTATATTATGTTCTCTGCTATTGTTTTATTGTTACCTAGTAGGTTTTGACTTTAAATTTGTGGTTGTGGGTCCTCCTAACACTGGGTAGTCGACTTGGTATCTTAGTTGCTTGCAATTAGATTGTTGGCTTGCGATCCAAGTGCGTTTTTGACCCGACTTCTTACCCCTTGTTTTCTATTTATATTCTTTATTTCCTGGCTACTTTAGTATCTTCTCTTTAGTTACTTGTGCTATGCTTTCCTCATTACTTGTTGTTTATGCTTGTGCTATCTTTTGAGCTCATCTGACTATCACCTGCTAAGTACTATTTTTTGGTACTCATACTACACTTTCCCCCCTGCAATTGCAGTTGAGTAATCGTCGTTGATTTGGAGTCGTGCGAAGTAACTTGGGATTTCAGAGATTAGGTGAGCTCTTAGCCTCTGGAGCTACCGGCTTTCATCTGTTTTGGCTAGGCTTAGTATTTATATTGTATTCAGAGACAACCTGTACTTGTCTTGTATTCTGAAAGGCGTGTACTCCTATTTCAGATTAGATGCTCAACTACTAACTAATGCTAGTTCTTGGGATGGTTCATGTAGGTTTGTTGATTTCCCTTTCTCTACTTTGTTCGAAGCTCTTACTTCTTGTTGTTGGCTTCCACTTGATAGTTCGTTGCTTATGGCTCCGGGTTGCGGGTTAGGCTTACCTACTAGTGGGGTGTAGTAGGTGTCATCATGACCTGAGAAATCGGGTCATGACATTCGTAATCTTGAATATCTAAATTTAAATATATTTTTCAACCATTCGTGATGCACCTATTTCTTTGTAAGTTAGGTTTAACAAACAAGCAGTTAAATAAATTTGAGGAATAGGAAAAATATATTTTCTAAATTTTTCAATCATTGACTTAATGGGCTCTTGAAAACTTGGATTATTTTTTAATTTTAAAAATTAATAAGAAATAACACAAATATTCAGTAAAATTGAACGAATAGTTGGATAATAAAGTCTAGAAATTTGTTTTATAGCTAAATAAAAATCTTTTAAAAAATATATAAGATCCTTTACGTCATCCCAACATTGTCAGTAAGTCTATATTTCATATTTGAATTATGAGCAACCCAAACCACTCGTAATGGTTTTCTAAATTCATATGCAACTTTAAGCATTTCATATAAAGAATTCCATCTAGTAGACACTAATTTTAGAATTTTTTAGGGTGGAAGATTAAATTCACGACAACAGTTTTCAAATTCTTTACGTCTGCCTTTACTTGACATTTAAAAATAAAATGACATACAATTTCATATTTTATACAACCATTATTATACATTGATATACCATCTCTTACAGTCAAATTATACATGTGTGCAACACACCTAATATGAAAACCATAAAAAATAAATAGAGCAAAGTACCGATATTACAAGAAGCATTATCTAAGGTGACACTAATTACTTTCTTACAAATTTCGTAAAATTCTAAACCATCTATATTAGTTTGAGCTATGTAACTATTGATTTTATGTATTTCACGACATTTATAACCTAAAATTCTTTTTTGCATATTCCAATTTTCATCAATTCAATGACCAGTTATAGTGAAATAATCAGAAGTAATAGCCAATTTACAAGTATTATAATATAATAAACAATGAAGATAATAAAAATGTTGACCTTGATAATCAAAAACAATTTTTTTAATGATGTTTCTTGAAAAGCCTCTAAAAGATGGATTATACACAATTTCAATATAATGAATAACATCGGAATTTTCAGCAAAACGAAAAGACAAGCCAGAAACAACAATCAATATAGCTAATTCTTCAAGATCTATTTCTCTACTATATGTGCAATGTGTATTAGGGCCAAAAACATTAGAATGGTTTAATTGTGATTGGACCATGTTAACGCCCCTACTCCTACATATGTATTAGGAAAGGGAGTACCACGTTTTATAGCTTCGGCTATAGCTTTAGCTTGCAAGAATTCATTTTTACAATATCCCATTAAATTATTACTTAAATGTCCTGTCCCACCCACCTTTTCCACAGTTTTATGATTCATTTTATGTTTACATTTATTACAAATAACTTGAGTTTTATCCTCAGTTTGAGTCATAAGTTGCCACACAATATTTTTTTAGCACGTTCAACCTCGGGTTTAGCCCTACTAGGATGTACATGGGTAATGGGAGTGGGAGCGGGAGAGGGAATGAGAGCAGAACTAGTAGTTGTATCCTGTATGTGGCTCTGTTTCATCATCATCATAAGTATCATTATCATCATTAATATTATCATATTCTGCTTCTTCATCTAATTGTTCATTAAAATTACCAAACCTTGCTTCTAAAGATTTATGATCAAATTGAGTATTACTATCAATATGAAAAACAATTTCACCGACACGCGTAAAATCTTCTGTATTTATTCTTATTTGAGCTACTTATCTAGTTTTAGATTCAGAAGAACTATCAGTTTTATTTTTTTCCGATAAATACATTAGTGACCTTACCAATAAATGTTTGTTTACCTTTGCCAACATTTTTTTTACCGAAATCCATATTAAAATATTAAAAGTAAATAAGTTAAATATAATACGAAAATTAAATACAAAAAAATAAATAACTAAATAAGTAAAGATGTACTACCATCCACTTGATAGCAAGGATATATGTATACTATCATCCACTTGGTAGCTAGGATACGAGTGTACTATCATCTATTCGATAAGCTAGGAAATACATATACTACCACCCACTTGATAGCTAGGAGCCTAGGACAAATATGAATGCATATTAGGCCTTGGCCCAACTGAATGTAACCTTGTGGCATATATATATATATATATATATATATATTAGGCCTCGGCCCAACTGAATGTAACCTTGTGGCATATATATATATATATATATATATATATATATATATATATACCTTAAAAGCATGAACTCCTAACCTGAATGTTAAATTACAATAATATCCTTAACTTAGGTTGTGACTTTTTCGATAAGTTGTGACTTTTTTCGAAGGGTTGTGATTTTTCGATGAGTTGTGACTTATTTTTAATAAGTTGTGACTTTTCCAAAAAATTGTGACTTTTTCAATAAGTTGTGACTATTCCAAAGGGTTGTTACTTCTCGAAAAGGTCATGACCTTTCAGATAAGACACAAAAAATATTTGTTCATACTACCATTTGTTGACTATAAATAGAGGGGCTTCCTCTCATTTTTCAACAACAATTTTTTTTAATATTCTACTCTTCTTCTTGCATTTTAAAATTTTTGTGTGATTTATTGTCGTTCATGAGTGAGTTCGAAGTTTAGCGAAATATGAGCTACCACTATTCTGATGAAGCAAGTCGTTCTTTCCTAAGAGGGTATATTCCCTAACCTCGAGTACTTGAGGAAAATAATTTTGATGATATAATAATTATTTTTTTGCTTAATATATACATTGGTATGTAATGTTTCAATATATGAAGTTAACATGTTGTAGTCTAAATTCATTTGTTTTTGTCAACAATTTCTCTTGAGATGTAGATATATGCTTCTGAATATCTTTTCCAAAATTTAGAGAATTGTCACGATTTGTTTTTGATGGTCAAGACAAAAAAATGATTTTATTTATCAGTGATTTACACTCTCATGAAGTTTTCTTCAAAATAGTTATTACTATATAAACATTGTCCTTTTGTTTTTACTTATTTACTATTTCTTAATATTTCAGTATTTTAAACAAAGAAAAATTTATATGACTTGTAATAACGCCAGTTGAAGTTTGTAATAGTTTAATTTTTATTATTTATTTAATAGTTAATTTTATGAGATAAATAACTCCATTAATACAAATATATATTTATATTTGGGTAGGTATTTGTATTTAAATTAAAGTATTATATATGGCACAAATGTATTATCAAGTTAACAAGATCTTCTTAACTTCAAAATATATTATTTCAAAATGTTCCGAGTTTTATTTTTTTTAAAACTCGCAACAAATGTGAAATATGTGAATATATAAAATGTAGTTGTTCTCTTCACATGTTCATGTGACATCTAAACCATTTAACGTGAAATACACATGCAAAGCACATCTGGTTAGATGACAAGAAAAATACAAATTAAAGCGAATATTGTCTATAAGGTAATATTAATGAAATAAGACTAATTACATAATAGAACCTCATCAAATTGAAATAAATATATACATTATTGCATTTAATTAATAAAAAATTTCATTGACCATCTTCATAGGTTTGGGTGAATAAGAGATATATATGACGATTCACGTTGAACATTCACAAAAGAATCTGCAATATTATTTTTTGCTAAACTTATTATTCAAATCGTGCTTAAATAAGCAATACTATTTACTATAACATATATTTTCAAAAAAGCAGTATATATATATAATAATTATTATTATTATTATAAGTGGGAAGGTTTTGTCTTCAAAGTTGAATTACAGTTTTGCCCTTGTTGTTAATTAAATATTTTTAAAACCTAATTAAAATATTATTACTTAATATTTTAATTATTTTTTAGATTATGAGTTATTTATTACTTATTAGCATGAAAATTAAATAATTATTAATTATATTGTATAATGAATTAGCCAAAAGAAGTAAAGTAACTTGTATATGCTTTCCTTGGCATTAGATTTACGTGATTCAACTTCCTAGCAGTGCATGTATGGTGAAGAACCCAATTACAAATTAAATGCAAGTGCATGTATGGTGAAGAACCCAAGAGTTATTTGTATGACTTTTTTTTCAGCAAGACTTTTGAATTTCTATATAACATTAAGATATATTCCCTAACTTATAAATACACTTGTGTGCTTCATGAGATGGTACTTTCGTATAAAATTTGTCATGAAGTAGTCTTAATTATTTTTTAAATTTTACTTGTTTCGTTAAGATAATGAACCATGGCAATGCTCATGATATGAACGAATTGTCATCAGATTCATTATCGAGGTGTGAAGAATAATGAAGAACTCCATGACTCTAATTGTTGCTATATATATACCTCAACAACTTGAGGGTAAGAGGTTTTTTAAAATTAGTCACATATCATTATTGTATCTCTTGATTGTTTAATTTCGATATTACTTTTCTTTTGCTTCTTGTATCATTTGATATTTATCTTGTAGTCATTAACTATTGTCATTTTTCAAGGTTGAAGAGATGTTGAATGAAAGAAAATCTACAGATGCACACATATATTATGTTTTGTTTGTAGATTCTATTATATATTTATTCTTTTATATTTGGTCAATTTTATTTGCTTTTTAGATTTAATTTTTTGTTGTTGTTTGTTTTATCCTTTTCATCCAAGTCCCCAATATATATTGCATGGAATACTACTATACCCGTCATAATGATTATTGTTAGAGTCGAAAATCCAAAAAACTCTAATGTTATTTTTTCTTTATGATGGTTACGAACTTTGTGGTGACTAGGTGAACAAAAGATGCACACTATATATATTTTTACATCATATCATTTTATTCTGATATTATTCTATAACTTCGAAAGGAAATTCTCTTGCAATCTATGAATTACCTTTATGAATTACCTTTAATGTACCATATTTTATGTTATTCTTTAGAAATACATTAATAACTTAAATTTATGAATAAATGTGATTGCATGTTTAGAGCTACATGCCTTAAAGGAAAAAAGTATATTCAAGGTTTTAATATGTATCTATCTAGCTATACTATTAGATAAATAGAATGTCTTAAACTAAAGTAATGAAAAACTAAATAAATCCTATCAAATTGAATGCCCACGTAAAGTTTAAAAACATTATATTTTTACTCTTCAATCAAATTCCTTCTTTTGGAATGTATGCTCCAAATTGTGAGGGCATTTTTCACTAAAGCTAGTGATGATAAAAAAAATGTATGACACCCCCAAAAAGAAAATTAAGAAGACAATTGAACAACTTCAACAATGGACTTTTGGAACATAAAATATCTTCCTTTATTGAAACATATTGTTTAATAAAACTCACGTAATTTTTTAAAATTAAATATTCACTGATATGGGGTACCTTCAAAGTTGGATTACGATTTTGCCCCCTTAGTATATCACAATTATATTAATAATTTAACTTCTTGTATAATACTCTTGCCCTAGACCCCCATTTTCTATTCTACCCCCATTCCTCTATGATTAATATTCAGTTAATTCAAACTTGAGCTCAAATGTTGAATCGACTTTTTTTATTCTTTCTCTTTCCTCCCTTATTCTAAAAAGGGAAAAAAGAGAAAAAGAGGGGGAGAGGGATTCATCACCAATATTTGATTGGATCTCTAATTTTCTTCATTCCTTCCCATGACAATAACTAGAATGAAAAAAAGGGGAATGTAAACGCATCCGGGAAAAAATGATTAATCTCTATCAATAGACCTGCTAAAGCCCTGAACCATAGCGTACTTAGTACTGGTGCCACAGAGAGATATGTTTTTAGATCTCGCATTGAAAAACCTCCTTCTTTTGTATTATTTGTTGGAATAGATAATACATATATGATCAGATGCATATGTAGTTAAGGGCTGCTTAGAGTTGGACACAGAATTCCTAATTCAAATTGAATTGTACAATGATTCGAAAAATAAGATTTTCCTTTTCTTAAAACAGAACAAAAAAACATCCCCTTCTTTCTTACCGAGAATTTCCGAAAAAGACTATTTTATTGTTACGACGGGTTCTGTATTTATATATTTTGTATATAATTGTATATAAGTATTTTCTATATAATCTATAAGAGAAGTCTTTTCCCTTTACTATTATACTAGATAATTTTTGCCCGTGCGCGCACGGGTCCAATTGTTACCTTATTATTAGGTGTTTTATTCATAGATTAGTCTTGTACTATTTATTAAGCTAGCTCATTATTAATACTTTCACAAGTTTTTGTCATTTAAAATTGCATCAGGTTGTTATAACAACATTGAGTAATATCAACCATACTCCATGACTCAAGCGTGTTAAGAATAAATAATATAACGTAATTGATTTTGAAACGAACTCAATCATTATGATAAAATACTATCATAATGTTTTTCACACGCATTTTATTTATTCCAAGGACTAATTCATAATTCTAACTGGTTAATTAGACGACTGTGTAGTCAAACATTTTGTATTTCCAATTTGTTGTATAATGAATGGAACTTTCTTACTTTCCAAATTTAGTGTAAGTTACACATGAATAACACAAACATATGTGGATTATTTTTGAAGAACTTGCAACTTCGCATATATAAATAATGTGTGTGTATGCACGACAGTGCAATCATCAATGTGTGTCGGTGTACTACGGGTAATGTATGTGTATGTATATTAACAATTTAAAATCATGTTATTATTTATCAATAAACAAGTTTCAACACTGACACAAGGTTGTATAAAATACAAAAATAGATAAATATTAGGTCCGTGCACGCACGGGCAACCACCATCTACAATCGAAGGAAGAGGTGTACAAATGAATGCAGGTCATGAAGTATATGTTTGAGTATTTCCTCTTCCATTAACAAATACATTGAATTTTGAGTTGCAATATATTGAATTAAATTAGAAGGTTTCCAAATTATGCCCTATATATAGACAGATATAACTTGAGTACTTCATTTGTTGGCTGAGGAATTAAAAATGCTTCGAGCAAACCATGGGGAAACAATTGAACAGACTCTTGCTATTTTCATATCTAATAAGAGTACATAAGCTTCCAACTAATTTCCATGGCAGATGGCATTGGTGCTACAAACTGGAGAACATCTGAGTTTAAGCTATGATCCGAGTGTTTTTTCGCTTTTCGACTGTGAAGCTCAATAAAATTGGGTATATTTGGGAGAACAAGCTCCCTACAATGCAGATGTAATAAAGGGACCTTGGATAAGACACACATCTACTCTTGGTATGTTCCATTTGCGATGGACAAACCAACCATACTTGTAGTCACCCACAATTGGAGTTCCAAGGGCTTAAACACAATGAACTCGAAGCTGCAAAGTAATAGAAAACAAAATCATTTTTCCCTATTCCCTTCCCTTGCCAACAACTAACTACCAGAAATAAAAATATGGCCTTCTCAGTTACAGTTGAGTTGGGCATTCAACACAAAATAGGCACACACAAAATCTCCAGTAGTAAAGCAGCATCTTCCGCATACCTACGTTATAAATTACAATAATAATATGCAATATTTAACGAAGATCAAGTAATCTATATGCACGCATATACTTCACATCAATTTATTTGACGAAAACACAAAATTTTAGAAGTATCTATTGAGAACAATAAGGAGGACCATCCGACCATGTATGGTCAATTCAAACTTGCAAGTAAGTAATCAGAGTACAAGACTTCCAAAACTCTGCATAACTAATGAGTTAAATTGACCATTATAGTACAATGCATAGATAATTGTCTTTGGAGGGGTTAAAAGTAATAAATGACTCAACATTTATTTCCTAGATATTTCCAGTGTGAAACACAAATATTAAAAATCTAACAGAGTGAGCTCAATTCACAAAGCAAATTGTGAAGTACTCAAATTACCTTTCATCGACAACGTCCTCTTTCAATCAATAACATCTATCTAATATACAAAATTTATGGCAATGTGTCAGTATATTGGACTCAGTAGGGAAGTTATAGGATCTGGAAAAAAAAATCATGATAATATTTTAAGAGCCAACTACATATTGAGTACAACTAAATTACTGATATGAGATACAATTCATTATTTGTACCTTGTAGGCGTGCGATAAGAGGATCAACGCACTGTTCTAGTGGAAGTTAGGGCGACAACTGTCATTTTCATTGTCATCCAAAATAAGTTTCACTCCATTGCTCTTAAGGCCGTTAACTATAGCCCAAACTTTTGTACGATTTTTGAAACCTTTCTTCTCAACCTCTTTATTTACATTGACATGGATCCCGTTTCCTTGCCCCTGATCAAGACCCTCCACTTTGAGATGCATTGCCAACACTTCTCCTACAATCGCTGCAGCCTTTGCATTGCAAGTTCTACCGCACTCAAGTGACTGTTTCACTGAATGTTCAACAGTAGATGATGTTGCTACTATACATCCGTTGTTTCTGTCTACCACATTTGCAGTGATGTACTTCAATGATATGAACAATCTCAACACATACCTCTTCAGCAACGTCATATTTCAAAAATCCAATCTGTTGGGGAGGAAGTTCTGTTAGCAAGAGCATACATTTAGCATCTCTAGCAACAGGT